>CM033359.1:13191463-15989319 GCA_019395295.1 Osmanthus fragrans
CACAAGAAGGGTATATATCCTAGCCAAAGGATGGTGGGACACCCACGAAGTCTATGCCCCACAAATCAAATAATTCCACCTCGAGCATATTAGCCAATGTAAGCTCGTGATGCCTTGAAATATTTCTAGTGCGTTGACAACAGTCTTGTGTCTTCACAAAAGCATAACACGGTCCTCGAAAATAGTTAGCCAATAGAACCCCGACTGTAATAACTTAGAAGCAGTACGTGTAGGACTGAAATGACCTCCATAAGAAGAGTGACAATGCTCCAAAATTGATTGTGTTTTCTCCATAGAAACACACCTCTTGATCATCATATCCGAGCAATGCTTGAAAAGTAGTGGATCATCCCATAAATATGACTTAACATCATTCAAGAATTATTTCTTTTGATGAGAAGTCAAGTCTGGTGGCATATATCCACATGCCAAGTAATTAAAAAAAATTCTATACCATGAGAGTCTAGATAAAACTGTTAATAGAAGTTCGTCGGGAAAAGTCTATTGAATCAGACTGTTATCTATCACCTTTTCATTCTCCAACCGCGAGAGATGATCGACAACTACATTCTTATCCCGAATATCTACATCGAACTCTTATAACAACAAGATCCTCCTAATTAAGCGAGGCTTGGCATATTTCATTTCAAACAAATATTGGATCGCTGCATGATCTGTGTAGGTGATCACTCTGGTGCCAATGAGATAAGACCTGAACTTGTGACATGCAAAGACCACTACTAATTTTTCCTTATCTGTTGTGGTATAATTTAGTTTAGCTTCATTTAGAGTATTGCTAGCATAGTGAATTGCCCGAAAGATCTTTTTAAACCTTTATCCTAGAGTCCCTACCGCTTACTGGCATCACACATGATTCCAAATGGCTGCACCAATTTCTCTTTTATTGTTTTAAATGCTTTGAGGCAGTCCTCATCAAACATGAATGTAGTATCCTTCTCCAGAAGGTTGCATAGATGTTTAACTACCTTTTAGAAGTCATTAATGAACTTCCTGTAAAACCCAGTGTCTACTAAGAAACTCCTGATTCCTTTGACATTTGTAGGCGGTGGCAACTTTGCCGTTGTATCATGAAGTGACACTTTTCCCAGTTTAGAACTAAGTTCTTTTCTTCACAACGTCGTAATATTAAAGAAAGTTGTGAAGAAAATTATCAAAAGTTGTACCAAAAAAATCGATAAATAACTCCATGATTCCTCTATCATGTCTGCAAAGATAGCCATCATGCATATCTGAAAAATGGCTGGAGCATTGCATAACCCAAATGACATTCGTTGATATGCAAAAGTCCCATAGGGACAAGTGAATGTCATCTTTTCTTGATCCTCTAGTGTTATCGCAATATGATTTTAGCCAGAATAACCATCAAGAAAACAATAATGAGGGTAACCTACTAATCTGTCCTACATCTGATTAATGAATGGAAGTGTGGAAAGTGATATTTTCTAGTTGCTTTGTTCTACTTCCTATGATTAAAAGGATACCCTCCAACCAGTTTTGTTCTTGTAGTAATCGGCTTATTGTTGTCGTTCTTGACGACTGTCATCCCAGCTTTCTTTGACACCACCTGTATTGGACTAACATGCACTATCTGAAATAGCAAATATGATCCTTGCCTTCAATAGCTTTAGTATCTTGCTCACCACTTCTTTCATAGCTAGATTCAATTTCCTTTGATACTCAATAGATGGTTTGTAAGATTCTTCTACGAGAATTTTATGCATACAAACTGTAGGACTTATCCCATTAATATCAACCATAGATTAACTCAAAGTTGTGTTCTCTTAACATCTTCAATAGTTTGTCTTCTTCATCTTTGGTAAGTGATGAAGATATTATTCATAGGAGATATATAATTTTCCTCCAAGATGCAGATTTGCTGGTTTCATTACTGCTGTTGTCATGTGAACTCACCGACTGCTATATATCTTCACTATGTGATGAACCTTCAATTGGCGATGATTCAAGAGCCAATATATAATCAACTAAGTCTTTGCTACCTGTGCACCCTCCAGCAGTGTCAATGTCGTCCTTTATTGCACTAAACATTGGTTCTCGATGAATATTTTCTCTTCCTTCACAACAGAGACAATGAAGTCAATATGTGGCTTGCTGAAAATTTCATCGTTGGTAGATATTGAACATCACTTTTTCTCTCATTTACTATCAAGGTCAGCTGCCCTTCCTGTACATCAATTAAGGCTCTTCCGGTTGCTAAGAATGGCCTACCCAGCATCAATGGAATCTCTTGATCTTCTTCCATATCCAAAACCACGAAATCAGCTTGGAGGATAAATTTATCAAATTTTACCAAAATGTCTTCAATAATTCATCGTGGGTATGTGAGGGATCTAATTGCATAGTAACTGTTGTTGTTGGTTTTACCTTTCGAAAGCCTAACGTTTTGAAAACCATCAAGGGTAGCTTGCTCAAAGATCACCAAGAGCTTTATCAAAAGAGAAGCCTCCAATAGTGCAAGGGATAATGAAGCTATCCGGATCTTGTCTTTTTTGAGGAAGCTTCTTCTGTCAACTTCACTGTCTCATATTCTTCCAACTTTCTTTTCTTTGACGTCACATCTTTCATGAATTTAGCGTATTTTGGCATCTGTTCCAAGGCATCTGCAAATGAAATATTAACGTGAATTTTCTTGAAAATATCCAAGAACTTGGCAAATTGTAAATCAAACGTCTTCTGGAATCTCTGAAGAAACAAAAGTATTAGCTTGATGTTTGGTGGGTTATCAAGAAATGATATAGATTTAGGCTTGTATTCCTTCTTTGTTTCTTCGACCTGATTCTCTTGATCTACAATTATCCGTTCTTCCTTCTAACCAGGTGTAGAGGTAGGTGACACTATAGGCATACCTCTCCAACTTCCTTACCACTCCTCAAGGTAATAGCTTTGCAATTCTCCTTCGAATTCACCTCGTATCACTTTGAAACTTTCACTATTTTTGAGACTTCATCGATATAGGTGCCTAGGTGCACAATAAAATGTCAAAAACCTAATAGAATGTTGGGCGTTGCGGTACCCAATGCCAAGTTGGAATAAAAAGAGTAGAATCGTTGGATTTGCGGCGCCAGCAAGGTCTCCATCTTTGGCACCGCAGGGGGAGCAAGGTCTCCATTTTCGGCCAGTCCAGCCCCAACTTGTCTTGATACTTTGAGTCATAAATACAAACTTGAAGACCTACTTTTGAAGGGGCAAACGACTTAAGAGGCAAGGAAACAAGAGATTGATTTAGAGCAAGAAAGATATTAAAGCGCCAAATCAATTTTTCTAATTCTTTTCTTCTTCATGTTTTTAATATTAGATTGGATAATGTTTTTTCTCTTATTCACAAACTAATTTCTAGATCAAGGGTTTAATGTAACATAACTTGAGACGTGTTAGGATTTTAATTCTTTTGATTTTTCCATGAGTTTATTTGTGTTAATTCTTGCGCATTGCTTTCAATTACCTGATCAATAGATGAATGATTTGATACTTTAAATATCGGTACTCGAGAGAGGGATATTTAGGTGCGGTCTAAGAATAACAAAACCTAAATTTTGTAGGTTTCGAGAGAGAAATATGAAATCTCAAAGGCTATTTAAGAACCACGTTCTTGATAATTTCTAGATTTTTAATTCAGAACAGAGATATTGAAATTAAAATATAGGATAGGATCTATTCGACACTCGAGAGAAAGAATAAAATTAATTTAGGAATCTTGCCTATAAGCTTAGGAAAATTTGATAGAAGTAGGTATAAAGTTGAGAAACATTGTTGATAGTGAGGTTTCCGTAGGCTTTCTCACGTTAATAAATCTCGTATAATTTACTTGAAACTGCCACCATATCCATAGTAAATTGGTATAAAAATATTGATTCTAAACTTGATTTTCTAGACATAGGTTCAACATCCTTGATCTTATATTATAAAACTTGACACGGTACACTTGCGATATAATTTACGTTGTACAAAACAAGAACATCGCTCGACATGCAAATCTTCATTTTTAGGAATCACATGCAAAAAATTAGAAGACAGTGTATTTTGCCCAGTCTATGAGTTCCCGAACTACTATATCTCTTACTGGATAAAGCAATTAAATCCTAATTCGTAAATAGAATTTCATCTTCGTTGTCTTGAACTACCTT
This sequence comes from Osmanthus fragrans, assembly GCA_019395295.1. Lineage (NCBI taxonomy): Eukaryota > Viridiplantae > Streptophyta > Magnoliopsida > Lamiales > Oleaceae > Osmanthus > Osmanthus fragrans. Next base: position 13,195,627 of record CM033359.1, read on the forward strand.
GAGAATTTTTTGCATAACAGTGAGATCATGATGAGTAGCAATTGTCTCAGGAATAACCATATTTATAAGCTATCTTCCTTGTGTCTCAAAAATCAATCACATTGTAATCCCCTCAATCGAAATCTCTGTATTCAATTTCAAAGACGTTTTCCCTCACTAATGTTATGCAAATAGGAGTTGTCGTGCGATTTTTGCTCAATTCAATTAGCAACTTCATTTGCACTTTAGAAATAACTTTTACAGGTGAAATCGGAATGATTGAATGCTCGTTAAATAAATCGAGTTAACCATCGCTTAATTAATCTCTCCACAAGCCAATTAACAAATTACTCAATTTTGATGTTAAACCCAATCTCTATGTCGATTACAACCAAACAATCACATTAAATCATTATGAAAATAGGTCATTGGATCTCCTAGAGCTAGTGGTATATCTCTATCTACTAGGCAAACCTAGTGTTTCTACTATTTGATCTCAAATGCACAATCTTCTCTCGAACGATGTGTAAATCACTAAACACAATCATCTATTGGCCACATAAATGAAAATGCAATGATAACAATAGTAGAAACACATGAAAATAACCAACTTAATATCAAAGAGCAAATATTAAAATTAATTAAGACTAGGTTAAACTAATACCATAAATCCCAGCACAAATAACTAGCCCATATTAATTAAATGATAAAAAGGAAGAATATTCATCAAATACATTACAAATATCTTAAAATAATTGAGAAAATACAAAGTATATGATAAGTGCGTTTTACGCACTTATTTAGGTCATAAAACATGGACAATTGATTGTAATTATGTTAAAATATTGCTTAATTCTATGTAAATTGTGTTTGCAGAACTATATCGATGGAAATAACGATAAGTGAGTGAAAACGAGCAAGAAAGAACTAAAATGGAAGAAAGTCAAAGTTCAGGGATTAAGATGCAATTATTCAAAAGTCGACTCGAAACCCAAATCAAGAACGAAAATGAACTAAGTACGAGATTGACGAAATCAAAGAGTGTTAGGGTGTGTTTGATACGCCCAAATTTTCCCTGGAAGTTGGAATCGAATTCCAACTTCCACTTTTGCGCTGTTTGATAGCGTTTATTTTCCATGGAATTGATTTCTACCCAATTCCAAGGTACAACCACTTGAAGCGTGATTCCGTGGAATTCAATGAGTTGATATAGGTGGGAATTGGTTTCCACCTTTTTTTTATTTTTTTATTAGCAATATAAACAAATTCTAAGATAAAGTGTAAAAAAATTTATCATTTTAATTGACAAATTTCATGCAAAACAAAGCCAAACGTAAAAATAAAAAATAAAATTTTTTTTTTATTTTTTTTTTGGCAATCTAAACATATTTTGTCCACAATGGTAAAAAAAATTATTCATTTAATTGACAATTTGCATAAAAAATAAAGCCAAACGAATTATAATAGAAATGTGGAAAATTATACCAATCAAACACCTTTAATTCAATTCCCGGTAAAATAATTCCAGGCAATTCAATTCTCTGCAATTCAATTCATTTCCACCCATTTTCCACCCTTGCTATCAAACGGACCCTTAGAGGAAAGAGAATGAAAAAAAGAAATCAAAATGAGGAAGAACGAAGTTCGGTGACCAAAACGACAAAAGTTGGAAGTCGATTGTACCATGCGGCCGCATGGTGCAAGCAGCCATGCGGTCGCATGGCTTCTCCAGAACGTAGCTTGAGCCCCAACGTTTGAACCATGCGGTCGCATAGTTTACAACCATGCGGCCGCATGGTTATTTTTTTCGCGAAAATTTCTGGTTTCCGTTTTTAAGTGAAACTCTTATGGAAACAAATGGGGGACGGCTTTCAAACCCTAGACTCGACAGAAAATGGGGGCTACGCACTTTTAGAGATTAATTTTGACATTGGAGAGCAAGAACACGAGGAATAACGCGAAGATTCATCAAGCACTTCAAGTAATTAATTGAATATCTATTTGGGTGATGACGTTTCTTAATTTATTCTTTTGTTTTTCTTTTTTTAGCATGTTAGGCTAGTTTTTCTTGTACTAGGAGATCGATGAACCTTGTAACATGATATTTTAATCTTTAGTTTTATATTTTTTACACTAAAACACGTTTTTGGATGTTTAAATGATTTATACGTATTTATTCCATATAATTATTATGCGCGCGTTAATTATATGAATGTGGTGATCTATTTTATGTATTCAAAAAAAGGGAAATAGATTCGACGTAGTATAAATTGTCATAGGGTTCGATAGGGGATAAAAATATACCGCTATGCTCTATGTGAATCTTTAAGTGTTCATAAAAGTTAATGCGTTCTTTTATGGTTGTTTTCGTCATAGAAATATAATCGGATCGCATGATAGAATAGGTTTAACATTACTCGAAAGAGATTGTTAAATTTAATAGGAACATCGATTCTTCAATATTTAATCATGTTGTCAAATTGTAAAATTAGGATTTAAATGGATTGTTGCATGGGGATTCGTGATCCTAGTGCATTTTTCTCATCTTAAGTAAATCAATTTGCATTCAATTTCATATTCATTCTAGTATAATTTGCATTTAGCTTAGCCAATTCATCCATAATAGTTTTCATAATTTAGTTTGGTTAGCATTTAATACAAAACTCATCTAGTTTCGGTTAAGGTCGAAATAATTATTATTGAACTACTCAATCTCTGTGGGATCGACAATCCGGACTCTAAAAGTCCACTTTATTACTTGTAACGAACCGTACACTTGCAGTGGTTTTAAATCGAACGTATTTTCATGAACAAGTTTTTGGCGCCTCTGCCGGAGATTGAGTTTTAGTTTAATTTTAGTTATTTAGACACTAATTCGAACTTTTCCTTTTATTTTGATTCTAGTTTAGTTAGATTCGTTACTTCGACGTTTGCTTATTTTTGGGCAATTTTGGCTATTTCAGATTTGCATGCTAAGATCGACTGGAGGGAACTTGATTCCAGCTGATCCAGAAATCGAGCGTACTTTTCACCAATTTCAAAGAGAAGCTAGAATAGCACAACAACTGCAAATGGCTGACGAACGACAACATCCAGTAATTCCGGCTAACGAGGAGGAAGTTATGGACGAAAGAAACATGCTTGTAGGGGATTTCATGATTCCCCAGATCATTCAGAGCCAGTCCAGTATCGTATATCCACCATTTGGGCAACAAAACTTCCAATTGAAAACCAACGTCATACATTTGTTTCAGAATGGGCATTAGTTTTATATGAGAGCTGAGGAAAACCCACATACACACGTCTCTAGATTCTTGGAGATACGCCAACACTTCAAATATCAGGGTATCTCAGATGACGTCATCCGTTTGAGGCTATTCCCACACACATTGCGTGACAAAGCACTTGAATGGCTGGATTCTCAACCGATTGCTAGTATCATAACATGGAATGATCATGCTCAAAAGTTTTGTATCAAGTTCTTTTCACCAGCCAAGATTGCAAAACTGAAGCATGATATCTCTCTTTTCCGTCAAGGGGATTATGAATCATTTGATGAGGCTTGGAACAGGTTCAAGAACATGCTTCGAAAGTGTCCACATCACGGTATCAATAAGGGACTCCAGGTCCAATACTTTTATGCGGGACTGCTTCCGTCTTTCAAAAGTAATATAGATTCTTCATCTAATGGGTCGGTGTATACTAGGACAGTTGATGATGCACTGAAGCTATTTGAGACTGTGGCTACTACTTCAGCCATGTGGTCTTCAGAACGAGCAGTTCAGAAGAAGGCACCGGGTTTGTTCGAGGTGGATACTATTTCAGCTTTGTCGGCGAAGATTGATTCACTATTCCATAAGGTTGAAAACATATCGCAGACCGCCAATGCAGTAACTGTAAAGAAACCAAGTTGTGGGGAGTGTGGAGCTGATCACACTACTTCAAATTGTCCAATTCTCACACAGGAGGTAGAGCATATGGATTATGTGCAATGGGGTCAACGCCAGCAGCACAACCCGAATTCTGAGACATATAATCCGGGGTGGAGAAAGCACCAAAATTTCTCGTGGAGTAATCAGAATCAAAATCAAAATCAGAACCAGAACAGACCACAGGGTCAATATCAGCAGTAGGAGAAGAAGCCATAGTTGGAAGAAATGTTTGGAAAATTCGTAGAAACTACTCATCAGTACATGGAATCTAACAATCAATTCATGAAAAAGACAGAAGCGGCTCTCCAAGAACAAAATTCTGCAATTAAAAATTTGGAGATTCAAATGGGGCAGATGGCACTTGCTATGACAAACAGGGCACCAGGAACTCTACCTAGCAATACAGAAGTCAATCCAAGGGAACATGCGAAGGCAATAACAACCAGAAGTGGAGTACAATTATCAGAGATTCATATCAAAAAGTCGGTTACTAATGAGTAAACAGTACCTATTTCAGATGAGGAGCAAGTGGAACAGACTGAATTTACACCAGAAGAAAATGCAAAGAAGAGTTCTGATACACCACAGGTTCAGGCAACCACTCCTGTCAATCCTTATGAGCCTCCTATTCTGTTTCCTCAAAGGTTGAAAAAGCACAAGTTGGATAAGCAATATAGCAAGTTCACATTAATATCCCATTTGCTGATGCACTTGTTTAGATGCCCAGCTATGCAAAGTTTCTCAAAGACATTCTCTCTAACAAACGTAAGCTGGAAGAACATGAAACGGTGATGCTTACTGAGGAAAGAGCGCAATGATTCAGAAAAAGCTACCGCCAAAATTGAAAGATCCAGGGAGTTTTACTCTTCCTTGTTCCATTGGCAATTGTTTTTTCGATAAGGCTAATGATTTAGGTACAAGTATCAATTTAATGCCACTCTCTGTTTTCAGGAACCTTGTTTTGGGAGAAGCAAAGGCTACTACAGTGACTCTCCAGCAGGCAGACCGATCCCTTACTTATCCACGAGGAATCATTGAAGATGTGTTGATAAAAGTGGATAAGTTTATTTTTCCTATCGACTTTCTCATCCTCGACATGGAAGAAGATAAAGATGTCCCACTTATATTGGGGCGACCTTTCTTGGCAACTGGAGGGGCAATCATTGATGTTTAGAAATGTCAGCTTATTTTGAGACTTGGGGAAGAACATATTTCATTTAATGTGTTCAAGGCAATGAAATTTTCGACCGAGTCAGATAGCTGCTTTCAGATTGATGTGATTGACAGTGTGATCGGAAATAACTTCCACCTACGACATCCCACCGATGCATATGAGGCTTGCATTGCACATTCTCGATCTATCCATGCTGATTCACTAGAGATGAGGAATGTGCAAGACTTTTGGAAGCTAATCCACCATACGTGCGCAAACGCTACTTCGAGGAACTGGGATCCGGAACAACAACAGCACAACCATCTATTCAGCAACCTCCTAAGTTAGAACTCAAGCAGTTGCCATCTCACCTTCGATATGCCTATTTGGGTGAATCTTCGACACTCCTAGTGATTGTGTCAAATTCTATCAGCAAGGTAGAAGAGGAGAGATTACTTCGGGTGCTAAGGGACAATAAAACAGTCATTGGGTGGTCTATAGCAGACATAAAGGGTCTTAGTCCTTCTGCATGCATAAAATACTCATGGAGGAGAATTTTAAACCAACGGTTGATGGTCGGCGACGATTGAATCCAAACATGAAAGAAGTGGTAAGAGCTGAGGTGTTGAAATTACTTGACGCAGGTATCATTTACCCTATCTCAGACAGCGTATGGATCAGTCCAGTACAGGTTGTACCCAAAAAAGGAGGTATCGCGATGGTGAAGAATGAAAAGAATGAGCTAATTCCTACTAGAACGGTAACTGGATGGAGAGTTTGCATCGATTATCGCAAACTCAACGATGCTACTCGAAAGGATCACTTTCCACTTCCATTCATTGATCAGATGTTGGAAAGACTAGTAGGACACTCTCACTACTGTTTTCTGGATGGACACTCGGGCTATAATCAGATTCCAGTGGCACCGGAAGATCAAGAGAAGACCACTTTCACATGTCCCTATGGTACCTTTGCATACCGTAGGATGCCTTTTGGTTTATGTAATGCACCTGCCACATTTCAGCGTTGCATGATGGCTATCTTCTCTGACATGGTTGAGAAGTTCATCCAGGTATTCATGGACGACTTCTCAGTGTTTGACTCCTCGTTTGATGATTGTCTGGAGTATTTGGGTTTAGTCCTACAACGATGTGTAGAAACAAGATTGGTGTTGAATTGGAAAAAATGCCACTTCATGGTACAGGAAGGCATCGTGTTGGGACACAAAATTTCAGCAAATGGGATTGAGGTGGATAGAGCAAAGATTCAGGTAATTGAGAAGCTACCACCACCAACTTCAGTAAAGGGTGTTCGCAGTTTCCTTGGGCATGCCGGATTCTACAGGTGATTCATAAAAGATTTCTCAAAAATCACAAAGCCACTGTGCAGCTTGTTGTTGAAAGATGTTACATTCGAATTCACAGATGAATGTTTGACAGCATTCAATGCTTTGAAGGCAAAACTGATTTCAGCACCTGTGATGATCTCTCCAAATTGGGACTTACCGTTTGAGCTGATGTGTGATGCCAGTGATCATTCAGTCGAGGCTGTATTAGGACAACGCCAGAATAAAGTATTTCATGTGATCTATTATAAGCCAGCAATATGTTGAATGATGCTCAGCTTAATTATGCCACTACGGAGAAGGAGCTTTTGGCTGTAGTCTATGCTTTTGACAAATTTCGTTCATATCTTGTGGGGTCGAAGGTTATAGTCTACACAGATCACGCTGCCATCAAGTATCTGATGACAAAGAAGGACGCCAAGCCAAGACTCATTCGTTGGGTCCTACTGCTGCAAGAGTTTGATTTGGAGATCAGAGATAAGAAGGGGAGTGAAAATGTGGTAACCGACCACTTATCCAGACTTGAACCCAGCGAGCAAACAGAATCTGTATCCATCAACGAGGTTTTTCCTGATGAGCAGATCTTTAGTGTGGTATGCAGACATAGTAAACTATCTAGCAAAATCCATCACTCCACCAGATTATTCACATTACCAAAGGAAGAAATTTTTCGCTGAATTGAAGTACTACTTTTGGGAGGATCCCATTCTCTACAGGAGAGGAGCTGATCAAATCATTAGGCGGTGTGTTCCTAAGGAAGAATTATCCAGAATTTTAGAGCAGTGCCACTCATCAGCCTATGCGGGGCATTTTGGAGCATCGAAGACAGCAGCTAAGGTCTTGCAATCAGGGTTCTACTGGCCTTCATTGTTTCGAAACGCCTTCGTGTTTGTGAAAATGTGTGATAGGTGTCAAAGAATCGGAAATATCTCAAGGAGGAATGAGATGCCTCTTATTAGCATTCTGGAGGTTGAATTGTTTGATGTATGGGGGATTGACTTCATGGGACCATTCCCACCTTCTTTCTCCAATCAGTACATTTTGGATGCAGCTGACTATGTTTCCAAATGGGTAGAAGCAGTAACATTACCAACCAACGATGCTAAGGTAGTGATTGGATTCTTGAAAAAGTACATTTTCACACGGTATGGCACACCTCGGGCTATCATAAGTGATAGTGGCAAGCACTTCTGCAATCGTCACTTTGAAGCACTACTAGCGAAGTATGGTGTTCGCCACCGCATAGCCACACCTTACCATCCTCAAACCAGTGGGCAAAGTATCTAATCGGGAGCTCAAGAGAATACTTGAAGTCACAATGAATTCATCTCGAAAAGATTGGTCTAAAAAGCTTACGACGCCTTATGGGCCTACAGAACTACCTTCAAAACACCGATAGGAATGTCTCCCTATCGCTTGGTTTTTGGGAAGGCATGTCATTTACCAGTTGAATTGGAGCATCGAGCCTATTGGGCAGTCAAAAGTCTGAATTTTGATTTGGAGGCAGCCGATGAAAAGAGATTACTTCAACTAAATGAAATGGATGAGTTTCGTTTGGAAGTTTATGAGAATGTCAAACTGTATAAGGAACGAACCAAAAAATGGCATGATTTGCATATTCAACGAAGGAAGTTCAAAATTGGGCAACAGGTACTACTTTACAATTCTAGACTCAAGTTGTTCCCAAGAAAGTTGAGGTCTAGATGGTCTGGTCCATATACAATTACGCAAGTTTTTCCACACGGGGCTGTGGAAATAACTCGTTAAAGTAAGGGGACTTTCAAGGTAAATGGATAGAGATTGAAGCATTATTGGAGCGGTGATTTCTCCAAGGACAAATCCACCGTCCACTTCAAACCATCAGAATGAAAACCATACGGTAAAGTCGAGTTATAGACTATAAACTAGAGCTTGTTGGGAAGCAACCCAATATTTCTTTCCTTTTATTTATTATGCTTTATGCACTACCTTAAGATTTTTATTTTTTTATTTATTTTTACATTTTGGTAGTTTTTAGGTTATCGATTACCTAAGTAGTTCACAAAATATCTTTGCATGGTTCATACAAGCTCTAAATGTGCATTGCACGCTTCTCGAGGTATAAAAATCATGTTTGAGAGATTTGTGATCAAAATCACGCATTTCGAGGCAAAAAAATGAGTTTTTCAATACATCTCTCGAACCAACAGGTGATGTCATATTTAAAAAGTGGTTTTGAAAATGATTTTATGGAGTACTCGCACCTCACATTGTTTAAAATGAGTTTTGACAAATTTTGGGGACGTTGGACGATCGAGGGGTATTTTTGGCAAAAAGTTGAAAATTTGAGTACAATGGCCAAAAAACAAGTTTTTATAGAGTTGAGTGAATTTTTAAAATTTTTCTATGTTGCATACACTTACTACACTCATTTTCACTTGGTCGGCACGAGATTCGAGATTTGGGGGGTGTCGAGTGATCGAAGGGTATTTTTGGCAAAAAAAAATTTGGAATTTTAGGGTAAAATGGTCAAAAACAAGTTTTTGAAGAGTTGAGTACATTTCAGAATTTTTCCATGTTGTATATGTTGGGAATTTACTTATCATGCACAGCGAAAAATTAAATAAATTTCAATTCCCATCCAAGGATCTGCTTTGTGTTTAGATAGAAACTGTGATAGGAATCATACCTTTTGCCAGATCTGCAAATTCCTTTGCTATTCCTGTAGTTCCAGCAATCCCGATCTGCCTCCCACAGCTGTCCAATTGTCCAGCCTCCAATGGAATCCACACAGGGAACAAGATTGAGAGAATTAGGGTTTTACTTTTCTTGTGCTAGCAAGAATAATGAAAATTCATCTATCGTTTACAAACCCTAACAGCTTATTTATATAAGCCCAAAATGGCTTGGCCCGTCCTACAACTTGACCCGGTCCAATATTTAATTAATCCAATTAATTAAATCCGGTCCATGAATTAATTAATCCAATTAATTAATTCGGGCCTACTAATAAGCAATCCAATTAATTAATTATTCAACTCTTGTCAATTAATTAATTGGCGGATCTCAATCTTCTAGTTCTCCTTTTGTGTGTGACCCATTAGGTTTCCAATCACGATGCCTAACGACGTGAATTATTATTTCGATCTAATCAAAATCGATAAATCAAAACACCCTTTTGATTTATCACTAATTCACATTCGTCGTCCCAGATTGACATCTAGCAATGTGTCAGGGCAATACATGTGACGGGAAATGTCATGTGGTATGACAAAACCAAACTTGTTCGTTTATCGTGAAACTATAATCCCTTCGTTAATATGATCCGATCAATTACGAGATATGGATTGTGTCAATCTCGATTATCGATCATATCTTTCATTCCACTTATTAAGTCAATGTAAGTCGAAAACTCCTTTTCGACTTATAGGTACACCTTGGCCAAGGATTTCGTTATCAACTTAATTGGATGAAATGTAGATCATAACCTCTTACTATCTAAGAGCGACGAATCCTCTATTGATCATTCACAACCTTCATATGATTCTTGACATACCCGAACGATGCCGTATTAGCGGCCCTTGACAGAGCAACTTCCAGCATCACCAAAGCATGACTGTCCCCACATAAGGTACTATGATGATTTCAAATCGAAGGATCAATTCCACTACCGAACTTTAGAGATTAACCACTGACACTCAGATAGTTATCCATGTGGAATCTCTCAGTGGGTCTCCAATGTTTTGTTCTATAACAAAACATTCACGTGTTCATTTAAGTGTCACCACACTTTAACTTGTGAGATCAGCTACTTACTTCACAAGTAAGGAATGCCACACGTGGTGGTGTACCCGTAATAACGATATACGTATCTCGTTATTATTTACGACCACGGATGATTTAAGATTCAATTATATGTAATTTGTATCTCACAATCACAACTCCTTGTGATTAACAAATTACCGAGACTTGAATCTACGGACTCTATTATTTAATATAATAGATCTTGCCATAATAAATGCATTAAACATATATCAAAAGTACTTATACCCAAAGTTGATTGGACCTAGGGCATAATACTTACAAACTCCCACTTGCACTAGATCCAATCACTTATGTATCTAATATCATAAGAGCTCACATGACGATCATGTTTATACTGCGACAACTCATTGCCAGTGGATCTGCAATATTATCAATTGTGAGAATTTGTTCTTTCTTTTACGTCATTTCTTTGTACTATTTCTTTGATGAGATGGTCCCGCCTCAACACTTGTTTGGATCATCGATGAGACCTTAGTTCCAACAATGCTAGTAACTATACCAAGTTCATTAATGAACTTCTTGACCCATACCACAACCTTTGTTGCTTCTAAAGCAATAGTGTATAAGACTCTCGCTATTGAATCAACGGTGGTTTCCTGTTTGGAACCTTTCCAATACACCGTTTAAGAGTAAATTAATATCCTGATTGAGATTTGCTATCTTTCTAGTCTGACTAGAAGTTAGCATCAGTGTATTCACGAACTCTCAGTTCATTTTCTCCATATAAAGTCTTCTCAAGATTTCATTTTTTGTAGATTGCGATAAATTAAGCAATCTTCTAGATCTATCTCTATAGATCAAGTTGCTTCTCATATATCTTTATGAAGAAATCTTTTAACAACCACAATTTCAACGATTGAAACGTAGGAATGTCGTTCCTATTAATAATATTAGGAATGCGACAACGCTCCCACTATTTTCTTGTAAACACACAACTCTTCACTTTTGATAAAATCAAACATTTTGATTTTTCTATCAAATTGAAGATTTCAACTCCAAGAGGCCTGCTTCAATCTATGCAAGAATTGATTAAGCTAACATACTTTGTAAGCATATTTGGATTCAAAACTTTCGAGTCGTGTCATGTACACTTTCTTTTGCAGGTTCCTGTTAAGGAATATATTTTTGACATCCTTTTGCCATAACTCATAGTCATGGTATGTAGCTATCGCGGGTAAAATCCGAATGGACCTTAGCATGGCTATAGACAAGAAAGATTCATCAAAGTCAACTCTTTGTCTTTGTTGTATTATTTTGCTATTAGCTTCGCTTTGTATGTATGGACGTTTACATCCATGTTATCTACTTGGTCAACTATATCTGTGGATTCTTGAACTCCTTCAAAATCCATTCTACTCTCACTGTCCTCTCCTAGAATAAGCTCTTTCTCTAGGAGTTTAACATATCTTGAGACGAACATCTTCTTCTCAATGAGATTATAGAATTGATATCCAATTTTATCTTTTGGATATCCCACAAATATTTATTTATCGAATTTAGCCTTAAGCTTATTCGAATCAGTGCGCTTCATAAGCGTCACAGCCCCAAACTCTCATATTTGACAAGTTGGGCATTTTGCTTTTCCATAACTCGTATGGAGTTTTGTCGACCGACATAGATGAGACATGACTTAGTGTGTAGAACATTGCAATCAATGCATGACCCCAAAACCTTTTGGAAGGTTTGCACGACCTATTAATTAATCGCACTATATCTGATAGTTTGCGATTCCTCCTTCCAGACACTATTATTTTGTAGTGTATATAAGGAGTTCACTGCAAGAGAATCACATTCTCTTTTAGATAATCTAAACTTTATCTTTAAGATATATCCACCTCGATCGGATCTTAGTGTGAGAATATCTTTACTAATTGTTTCTCTACTTCTAACTTGAACCCCTTGAACATTTCAAGAGTTTTATGTTTAAGGTTTATCAAACATACATGACCATTTCTGAAATAGTTATTAGTATGTGTGATAAGAGAAACTCATCTAGTATTAATCGGCATGGATCCACATACATCACTATGTATTAGATCCAGCAATTGTGCAGACTTTTCACCTTTTAAGTAAAAGGAGATTTGGTCATTGTGTTAATGGCCACAATCACATTTGTCAAATGATTCAAAATCAATTGACCCCAAATATACATCTATATATAATTAGTTGACCGAGTCTACAATGCTAGATTTAGGCGTTATTCAGATTATGACTTTTATGCCTCTAAATTTCTATACTTACTATAGAATACTCAGTATTTAGAATATAAATGTTATTTGTAATTCACCATAACCATTAAGATAAGAGGGAACAACAATTGTCCTTAACATTAATATCGTTCATGTCTAAACATGAAATTTAAATAATGTTCTGGTATTGGTGAGTCCAAACTAACATTTCTCTAATTCAAATACTCAGTTTAAAGGTAACGGTAGGAAGTATGCTTCTACAGACAATGCAACAACATTTGCTCATTTTCAACGTGTAGGCCAACTTCTTCTTTTGTGCAGTGATCTACTTCCATTTAGTTTCTGCATACTTATACAAATATGAGATCCATATCTGGTATCTAATACCCAAGAGACTAGTGAAGTAGATATAGGCCTTACCCAAGTGGATTTGATAATGTCCTTATTTATTTTGACTGTCTTAGCCATCTTAGATGCTTTCCCAAAGCCCCTTTAGACTTCCTCTTAATATCATTTGAGGAATCAATGGCTTGCCCAATCATAACTTTGATATTGGGCTTAACAGTTTTAAGCATCTTTAACAACTCAATAAGTGTGCACTTGAGTTTATTAATATCAAAATTCATAATTCGGTATAAATAACTCCCTGACAGAAATTATAGAACTAAGTCAACACTTGGTTCATGGTTCATGAATGAACCCAATCGAGACAATTTCTCAATTGCAATAATCTTCAGCACTTGAGCACCAACTGAAGATTCCTCTGTCATTTTGCACTGGTATAGTTGTTTGGAAGTCTCATATCCTTCCACACATGATCATTATCATACAACTCTTTGAAAAGAAAAGTCATGTGTTAGCATCTATACTCTTATGTTGCTTTTGAAACTTAGGTGACATTGCTGCAAGCATCACATATGTTGCAATATTATTCGTTATCACCGTGTTTATGATAGTAGCCACATTTTCCTTAGTTGAGTCATCAACAGGTGTCTCTGGAAAAGCTACTTAAGGACATAACCAATTTTCTCATGCTTGAGAACAATTCTCATATTGCAGTGTCAATCAAGAAAGTTTGGTTTGGTTGTTGACATCTAGTATGCCACATATGGTTACTCATGATTCAATAAATATAAATGACGAAAAGTAAAAGAATAAAATATATTAAATGCATCAATTAATTTGATATGGTCTTTTATCAAATTAATTGTGCTCCCACTATTTAACTCAAATCTATGACCCTCTCGCATAAACTTATGGAATCCATACTTGACTCCTAGTGGGCTAGGATCTCATTTGTTATATTAAGACCTTGAGTGTACTCAACAAGTCTTAATAAAACATTTGAGTAGATACTGTTATCAATTGTATCTTCATACAACTCCCAGATCATTAAGCTGGCAACTCCTTGTCTTCACACATCTTATGTGTTTGCTTAACATGCCTCTAAAATTTATCTCCTTGAGTGTACTCAACAAAAGATAATTTTAGTTAAGTCGAACCCATCATTCAGAAATATCGAATATTTCATAGTGTCAAATATATCCCTAATAGACCAGCCTTGAGTGTACTCAACAAACTGAGACGATTTAGGACTCTCGTTTTTCACTATAATGATGGAAGGCTAATTATTAAAACAACTTAATATTTTAGTGAGGGATTTATCATGCATATGTCTCATCAATATAATAATTATATATATATATTTATAATCATGCATCAAACATGCAAATAAACATACATATAATAGTGTGGATGATTATGGACTAAATCTATCTAGTCTTCCTGAGCCAAAAGGAAGACTAGTTGGTCAATTCCTAGGGGGTATTGCATTGAATCAATATCAATGCTCCATCTCCATGGTTTCCTCCTCTTCTTGCATCTTCAATTAGATCAGCTATAACTTGTATCCTATACTAGTTGGCACGCAGGCCTAAATGAGAATTGGACTCGCAGGTCCACAATAATAATAATAATAACGGACTCGCAGATCCAAAACAATTAAGAGCTTGCAGGCCCTATAATAATAACAATAGTAACGGACTCGCAGGCCCAAAACAATTAAGAGCTCGCAGGCTCATAAAACAACATGAATTTAAACCATTCATTCAACACATCCACATGGTCGAGTCCATAATCATCCACTTATAAACATTCATCATATAAATGTTTTCCTATATAATATCTAATATTATATGCAGACATGTTTCAAGAATCTAGCAATTAAAGGTCGTCTAAACTATTTAGTCAAATGGATCGAAAATAATTAATTAATTAATTAATCATATTAATCAATTAATTTAATTAGCGGGTTCATTTAATTAAAATCAAATTTTAATTAAACACCGAAATAAAGTCCAACTTTAATTTCAAAATATAAGGCGGAATTGTTTAATTAAAATCAAATTTTAATTAAACAACAAAATTAGAGTCCAACTCTAATTCAACGATTTAGGGCGAACGCATTTAATTAAAATCAAATTTTAATCAAATACCAAATTAGAGTCCAACTCTAATTCCAAGAAGAAATTTATGGCGAAACGATTTAATTAAGATCTAATTTTAATTAAACGTCAAATTAGAATCCAATTCTAATTTCAAGAACAAATCAGGGCGAATTATTTAATTAAATATCAAATTAGAGTCCAACTCTAATTCAAAGAATAAATTTTAGGGCGAACCAATTTAATTAAAATCTAATCTAATTAAATGTCAAATTAGAATCAAATTCTAATTTGAAGAGTACATGGGGAGAATTATTTAATTAAAATCAAATTTCAATTAAATATTAAATTAAAGTCAAACTCTAATTTAAAATGAATTAACATTTTAATTTAGGATAAAACTCCTAAATAAAATAAAATTCAATTAAGGGACAAAGTTTAATATTTAAGTTAAAATCTAATTTTAACAAAAAATATAAAAGTCGTCAAATTTTAAATAAAATTTTAATCTTGGGTCAAAATCAAAACATAGGCCAAACCTATTTAAAATCAAATTTTAAAATCTTTTAAAATTCAAATTTAAAACCTCTCTTTTGAAAAATTACATTTTAACCCAAGTTTCAAAATTATCAAGAAGACCTTTCAATTTCGTAAATTGCAGAATAATCCCCTTCCTATAAAATTGCATTGTGACCCTCATTTCATAATTGCAGGCAGGTGCTTGCAATTTCATAAATTGCACGATATGCCCCCGCCTCCAACACCCCTAATCTGAAATTATCCCACCGACTATTAAACCCTAAGAATAGGAATCAAGGGCGGCGGCGCTCACCGGCGCCGCCAATTGGAAACAGAAGGGACACGTCGCCACTGGGGCGACGTGCCACCCTTCACGGCAGCGCGCGCTGCTTTAGCAACGGCGACTGCAGCAGCGAGCAGTCGCCGCTGCTAAAGCACGGTGCTGCGTCGAACGCACCACCTGCAGCGCTCCGTTCGCTGCTACCCCCCACGGCCGGCAACGGCTTCTTTTGCAGTCGCCGTCCCCTGCCAGCAGTCGCCGCCTGCCACAACTGTTCAATCCATTTTCCTTTTTTTTTTTTTTTTTTTTTTTTGTTTAATCCAAAAATTATTTTATTTTCAAAAACAAATTTTTGAAGATAAAATTAATTCTCGAACTGCTAGATTCAAGAAAAGTAATTTCAATCAACTTTTGATTGTTCTAACATATAAAACAATTTCTAACAAGCACAAAGTAGGCTCTGATACCACTGTTGGGAATTTACTTATCATGCACAGCGGAAAATTAAATAAATTTCAATTCCTATCCAAGGATCTGCTTTGTGTTTAGATAGAAACTGTGATAGGAATCATACCTTTTGCCAGATCTCCAAATTCCTTTGCTATTCCTGTAGTTCCAGCAATCCCGATCTGCCTTCCACAGCTGTCCAATTGTCCAGCCTCCAATGGAATCCACACAGGGAACAAGATTGAGAGAATTTGGGTTTTACTTTTCTTGTGCTAGCAAGAATAATGAAAATCCATCTATCGTTTACAAACCCTAACAGCTTATTTATATAAGCCCAAAATGGCTTGGCCCATCCTACAACTTGACCCGGTCCAATATTTAATTAATCCAATTAATTAAATCCGGTCCATGAATTAATTAATCCAATTAATTAATTCGGGCCTACTAATAAGCAATCCAATTAATTAATTATTCAACTCTTGTCAATTAATTAATTGGCGGATCCCAATCTTCTAGTTCTCCTTTTGTGTGTGACCCATTAGGTTCCCAATCACGATGCCTAACGACGTGAATTATTATTTCGATCTAATCAAAATCGATAAATCAAAACACCCTTTTGATTTATCACTAATTCACATTCGTCGTCCCAGATTGACATCTAGCAATGTGTCAGGGCAATACATGTGACGGGAAATGTCATGTGGTATGACAAAACCAAACTTGTTCGTTTATCGTGAAACTATAATCCCTTCGTTAATATGATCCGATCAATTACGAGATATGGATTGTGTCAATCTCGATTATCGATCATATCTTTCATTCCACTTATTAAGTCAATGTAAGTCGAAAACTCCTTTTCGACTTATAGGTACACCTTGGCCAAGGATTTCGTTATCAACTTAATTGGATGAAATGTAGATCATAACCTCTTACTATCTAAGAGCGACGAATCCTCTATTGATCATTCACAACCTTCATATGATTTCTTGACATACCCGAACGATGCCGTATTAGCGGCCCTTGACAGAGCAACTTCCAGCATCACCAAAGCATGACTGTCCCCACATAAGGTACTATGATGATTTCAAGTCGAAGGATCAATTCCACTACCGAACTTTAGAGATTAACCACTGACACTCAGATAGTTATCCATGTGGAATCTCTCAGTGGGTCTCCAATGTTTTGTTCTATAACAAAACATTCACGTGTTCATTTAAGTGTCACCACACTTTAGCTTGTGAGATCAGCTACTTACTTCACAAGTAAGGAATGCCACACGTGGTGGTCTACCCGTAATAACGATATCCGTATCTCGTTATTGCTTACGACCACGGATGATTTAAGATTCAATTATATGTAATTTGTATCTCACAATCACAACTCCTTGTGATTAACAAATTACCGAGACTTGAATCTATGGACTCTATTATTTAATATAATAGATCTTGCCATAATAAATGCATTAAACATATATCAAAAGTACTTATACCCAAAGTTGATTGGACCTAGGGCATAATACTTACAGTATAGACTCAGCACACTCAGACCTTGTTCAACACGAGAATCGAGATTTTGGGAGTGCCGCGTGGTTGAGGGGTATAAGTGGTAAAAAGTTGAAATTTTGAGGAAAATTGACTAAAAACAAGTTTTCGAGGGATCGAGTGCGTTTTAAAACTTTTTCATGTTGTACACTCATCATACCCCATTTAACTTGTTAGGTACGAAAAACGAGAATTTTGGTATCAGGATGTGTCGAGAGCTGAAAAAATTGAAAACTGACAACTTTTGGATTTCTGGTAGTCCATGCGGTCGCATGGTCTAACCAGAAGTCACCTTTGGTTCGATTTTTGTTCCATGCGGTCGCATGGATTTGCACCATGCGACCGCATGGTGTTAAATTTTTAAAAAAAAAATTTGCCGGGTTTTAAAACACCAAACCGAGACACAACCACCTCATTTACGGTATTTCTCGCGTCCCCCTCACCCAACATCGAACCAAATCTGCCCAAAATCATCTTGCATCTCTCACACACCGCACTCGAGGCCACCAAGTCGACAATCTTCCATCTTCTACTTCATTCACTTCATTAATTCATCCTCATTTACTTGGTTTCGAACTCAAGGTATGCTCTTGACCTCTCAACCCTAGCTCCTTAAATTGGTGTGGTAAGTTGCTCGATTTTATGTGTTTAGTGTTTGAGGAGTTTGGGGAGTAGGTAGTTATGGATTTGTGTTGAGTTTGTGAGGTGAAAAAACTTGGTTTTGTTTCAATACCATATTGCAAATGCTTTATGAAGGACTTTCATTGCCTCAAACATGTTTGATGAAATGCCACAATGACCACTTTCGAACATTATCGTGATCTCTACATTAGGGGCTCATTCTACTCATATTGTGATGTTTATGGTGTGTTTTTGTATGAGTAATTGGAACCTTCATCACACATACCACATTGGCAATATCTAGGCACAATCATGACTAGGTTTCGTATCTCACGGCACCAACTTCGGCCACCGATTTCTATATCCAAATGACATCCGAATGCTCTGAATTTTTGATATGTTGTAGTATAGATTGCTTACTTTCATATGTCTGGAGACTCTGGACGATGCTCGGGAAAAATTCGATTTTTCTCGACGGTGTCCGTAGGTGAAGGTCATTGGTCGAGCATGAGTGAAATTTTGAGAAATGCATACATTACACTTCTATATGGGTTCTAAGCTATATGTTGACATATTTTAATAATATAACCCGCATTTTTCACGCTTTCTCACAGATTATGGCACTATAACCTCACTTTTGACACTATGCATTTTCTACCTACATACATGTTTTGAAGCAAGTTTGGGGGGTCTATGTGCTTATTACTCCACATCTACTATATTTGCATTGAATTTGATCTAATTCTTGCCTTTGATTTTTGCAGGATGCCGCCAAAGAAAACTTCCAAGGGGAAAGAGAAGGTTGGCTCCACCTCCGGTACATGGGACTCTGAGACAAGTTTCCGGAGATTTCTAAATTCCGAGACCTCTACTCATTACTCCGATATCATAAGCCATTGGGCTATCATTCCAGAGAGACCGGTAAGACTCTCAGACTTCCCTGTTATTTATCTCGCGAGCCTGATTCAGAATTGTGGATGGAAAAAGTTGATAGAAATGCCACATCCGATTTATGAAGGCCTCGCCCGGGAATTTTATGCAAACTTCAACAATGCTATCGATACACCGGGTTCTTCACACCTACATCAGACATGGGTGCGGGGACAGTGGATTATGTTTTCCCCAGAGGTGATTCATCAGTATTATCAGCTCACCTGGGACAATATGGTCTCTATCCCATTGAATTTCTACTGGCCCGAGGTAGCGGAGGTATTATTAGGGCGGGCGGATGCATGGCCTTTACAGACTCTTGTTTGGCACCAGAATGAGCTTACACCGTCCATAGCCATCCTATGGCATGTGCTACAACATCGAGCCGACTTTTTACCGCACCACCTTTACAGACCCTATAGCCGGATTTATATATCATTTGGTTAGGGGGAACAAAATCGATCTCGCCACGTACATATATAATCAGATACACACGTTGGGTACATGGGCAGATCGTCGTTGCTCCTTGATATTTTCGAGTCTAATTAGTGGCATCTGCAGAGCAGCCGGTGTACCATCCCATCCGGGGAGCTTGCGGAGAAACCGAGCCCATTTATCAAGCTTACAGCGTGGGAAGCTCAAGAGCCAGCATGGGAGGCGCGATGGGCGCGATTGGCAGAGGCACAGAGACGACAACAGCAGGCTATCCATGATGAGGGGGCACCTGAGGATGCTGATATGCCTCAGGCCGCAGTATCACATCCACCACCACCCGGCGAGATCGACACAGAGCTTTTGAGGCTGATGTTTGCCACGATGACAGGGTTGAGTTGGGATATACGGAGCCTCCAGCAGGCATTCGGCGCTCTGAGTACCGAGATGCAGAGAGTAAGTACGCGCATGGACACCACCCACGCTTTTGCGACAAGTTCACATCTAGAGACCCTCGCATCTTGGAGGGCAGTCGAGGGGATGAGTGACCGACTCAGTTTATACTCAGGTCGAATGGACACTCTCCAGCTACGCACTGACTCGATAGCTACAGAGGTGCAGGAACAGTCTGCTCTACTTCGGGAGATTTTGGCTCGTCTACCACCTTCACCACCGACAGATGATGCGGCGGGTCCGAGTTTCTTCCCACCATCTTCACCACCACCACCATATTTTTCAGGGGAGTATTTATTAACCTCCCATGTTTTGTTTTGTATAAACTTTGTCCTTCAAATTCTGTATTCAATCTTACACTCTACACATTAGGAGCAATGTTTTGTATAAGTTTGGGGGTGTGGTCGAATTTGTAGAACAGACTTAAGGATTCAGTACTTGTATTGAATTATGCATTGCTTATTCATTGTTCATCGATATTTGTCTGGTTTGCTTGCTTGTTTACTGTTTTTGTGTGTTTGTTATAAAAAATAAAAAATAAAAAATTTCGTTTTTGACATTCTGTTTCAGTATTTGTTTAGTTAGTTCAATTTGTGTGCTTGTGTGGGTTTAATAGCCTTGCCGGCAATGATGTGAATAGTGGAATAGGTATGAACTGTGGATAGTGGAAATGGTGCATGTCTAGATTAGCCAATGCTTATGTATGTGATACTTGACATTTCTTGCACACGAAACTCATGTTTGGCATGTTAAGTTGATGATTGAGTTCAATTTTTATAGGAGATTAGAACATGATAGGTTACACCTGAATTACCTCTACTATGCTTAAAGATATTCCATTATTTTAGTGGTTTGAAGGATTAGTTATTGCAAGGGAACATTGAGATGAGTAGGGATTCCATGCATGAAAACTGAGTTGTGTGGATTGTGTAAACTGATGAGACAAAAATGAGGCGAAAGCCTGAAATCAGGGGTTGGTTCTTGAAACTAAGTGTCTAAAAAAATAGGGGCTTACATAAATTTTTGTGAGGAAAACACTCTTTTCAAGCCTTTATGACTCGAACAATTAAGCCTGAAATGATGAATAAAAATCTGGTGTCCTAAAATCAACTGATTTGGGAGTCATCGGCTTAAAGCTCAATATATAGGTCATATAGAAAGCAAGAGGGAAAGAGTCAAAAGAAAAGAGAGAAAACACATTTCTAGAGCCTTTATAACTTGAGCAAGTAAGCCTGTAAGGGTGAATACGAACCTGGTCCCAAAAATCAACTGATTTGGGAGTCATCGGCCTAAAGCTTGATACATGAGTTATATAGAAAGCAAATTAGAATGTGTTGAAACAAAGAAAAAAAATAGAGTGAGAAAAGTGCCCCATGACATTTAGTTGATAGAATTGTACCTTTAATGTAAGGCAAGTAACTTAGTTGAGTTTTAGAGGTCGAAACAATCAAAGAAATAGGAGAATCTCTGCTTGTTGAAGTGTAAACTTGTGATTGCGAGTCCTATCCAAACTAAGAGAGGGTGAGAATTTAAGTTAACCAGATCTCAAGTATAGAACACACCCCGGGATAAGTGAGTAAAATAATAAGTTTGGGGGGTGTGTATCTCTCGAGCGAAGAAAGGAAAAATTTGACTACTGTAGGTCGGGATTTGAATCTATCAGAAACTGAGCATGTTTGCATGAGTATACACACACACACACGTCAGGTTGCATATGATAAGTGGAGGTTGATTTGATTTTGCACTGTTGATACTGTTCACTATGTTATTACTAAATTCTAATTCTAAGACACGGCAGGTTGTTAAACCATGTTTTTTTTAGAGTTAAGTCACCACCTTGTTTGAGGACAAACAATAGTTCCAGTTTGGGGGGTTTGATAAATGCGTTTTACGCACTTATTTAGGTCACAAAATATGGACAATTGATTGTAATTATGTTGAAATATGGTTTAATTCTATGTAAATTGTGTTTGTAGGACTATATCGATGGAAATAACGATAAGTGAGTGAAAACGAGCAAGAAATGACTAAAATGGAAGAAAGCCAAAGTTCAGGAATTAAGATGCAATTATTTGAAAGTCGACTCGAAATCCAAATCAAGAACGAAAATGAACTAAGTACGAGATTTACGAAATCAAAGAGTGTTAGAGGAAAGAGAATGAAGAAAAAAAGTCAAAATGAGGAAGAACGGAGTTCGGGGACCAAAACGATAAAAGTTGGAAGTTGATTGTACCATGCGGCCGCATGGTGCAATCAGCCATGCGGTCGCATGGCTTCCCCAGAACGTAGCTTGAGCCCCAAGTTTGAACCATGCAGCCGCATGGTTATTTTTTTCGCGAAAATTTCTGGTTTCCGTTTTTAAGTGAAACTCTTATAGAAACAAATGGGGGACGGCTTTAAAACCCTAGACTCGACAGAAAACGGGGGCTACACACTTTTAGAGATTAATTTTGACATTGGAGAGCAAGAACACGAGGAATAACGCGAAAATTCATCAAGCACTTCAAGGAATTAATTGAATATCTATTCGGGTGATAACGTTTCTTCATTTTTTCTTTTGTTTTTCTTAGCATGTTAGACTAGTTTTTCTTGTACTAGGAGATCGATGAACCTTGTAACATGATATTTTAATCTTTAGTTTTATATTTTTGACATTAAAAAACGTTTTTGGATGTTTGAATGATTTATACGTATTTATTCCATATAATTATTGTGCGCGCGATAATTATATGAATGTGGTGATCTATTTTATGCATTCGAAATAAGGAAAATAGATTCGACGTAGTATAAATTGTCATAGGGTCCGATAAGGAATAAAAATATACCGCTATACTCTATGTGAATTTTTAAGTGTTCATAAAAGTTAATGTGTTATTTTATGGTTGTATTCGTCATAGAAATATAGTCGGATCGCATGATAGAATATGTTTAACATTACTCGAAAGAGATTGTTAAATTTAATAGGAACATTGATTCTTCAATATTTAATCGTGTTGTCAAATTGTAAAACTAAGATTTAAATGGATTGTTGCATGGGGATTCGTGATCCTAGTGCGTTTTTCTCATTTTAATTAAATCAATTTGCAATCAATTTCATATTCATTCTTGTATAATTTGCATTTAGCTTAGCCAATTCATCCATAATAGTTTTCATATTTAGTTTGGTTAGCATTTAATACAAAACTCATCTAGTTTCGGTTAAAGTCGAAATAATTATTATTGACTACTCAATCTCTGTGGGATCGACAATTCGGACTCTAAAAGTCCACTTTATTACTTGTAACGAACCGTACACTTGCGGTGGTTTTAATTCGAACGTATTTTCGTGAACAGTATAGATAAAACCTTTTTTGTATCTTGGCAATGATTTTCTCATATAATTCTCCAAATCCTTAGTGTATCCTCCCTTAGCTCTTGAATTACCACCAAAATACACAAGCAAAAGAAAAGAAAAAGGAAGAATAAAGAAAAAGAAAAAGAAAAGAAAAGCAAAATGAAAGAAGAAGCAGCTCCAAAACGGCATAAGAGAAGACTCAATCGGGAAGCGGCACATGTGGGCATTCCTAGCGCGCGCACACCGTAAGATAATTTTAGTCTTGGTAAATAAAAAAACCATACCCCGCGTGCGCCACAGTAAGCCTGCACACAAGTGCGGCCTATCTTCTTCATTTCTTTTTGTCCAACTTAGTTCTCCACTATTTGCATGTATGGTCCCTCAACTTTGATCTTGTACAATACGTTCCTCGAATTTTGACTTTCATTTCAATCATGCCCTTCGTAAATTGCATCTAAAATCCTCCACTTTTGATGCACTTTTGGTCCTCAACTTCACAATTTTTGTATGCTTTTAGTCATTTTTCATCTATTTTGCCTTGTTCTCTTTCCTTTGGGTATTTTTGCCTACAAGAACATAAATTATACAATTGTGAGTAAAAATTCACTCATTTTAATCAATAATTAACTTATTTAGGTATTAAATAAGTTTACAAAAATACACTTATCAATGTACTTGATGTTATCACAATTTCAGTAACGCCATCTTTTTCACTTGTCCATTTTCATGTCCATCATTTTCATTCATTTAAAAATCACCAAAAGCAGCAAATCAAGAAACATGCTAATCCTATATCTGCATCATGAATCAAATTTTTTTTAAAAAAAATTCAGATCTCATCTATGCAGATGATTTTTTTTCTTATTTTTTGCTTAAAAGTTTATAGATCTTTATTAAATTCTAAAAGTTTATCTACATGTTAACATATGTCGAAATAAGATTTGACGATTAAAAAAGTATACTAATTTAACGAAAACGAAATTATATGCATGTAAATGCATTACCAATTCGAAATGAAGGATATAAACGAGAATTTTTTGTTGAGCGTTTGATAATTTTTTGAGGTTTTAAGGTTGTAGCAGTTGAAAAATGAAATAAACGTTATCTTTGTTAAGAAAATGGATAAAGAAAGTAACTCGATTTTGAAATTTTAAGTTGTATTGTTTGTTTTTGTTTTGTAATTTAAAAGGGTATTATTGTCTTTCTAACATAGTTATATTTTTTGCAATTTATTACTATTGTTAAGGTTATCCTTGTCTTTCATTGTTAAAAAGGTCATTGTGGTGAATAACTAATAAGTTAGGCCCGTGAGATGAAGTGGCATCTTGACTTGGCCAAAGTAAAAACTCTCCCTTAGGGAATGCTACCATACATCTAATATCTACTGGATAAAATTAATGTGAATAAAATCCAAAATATAAGAAAACAAAAACATAACATGGGGCAATTATACAGTTAAGGATGATTTCACATCAAATAAATACTAAAAAATAGAATAGTTTGAACAATTACTTTTAATCAGATTAACATTTTAAGATGAAACTTACATCTTCAAATGGTATTAGGGTGAGCTCATTAAACTTAAATGAACACTTCGATATCAAAATTGGTGTTATAAAATTAGTGATCAGATTACGTGGGAATGTTAAGGATGAATTCCAGACTGAATATATATAAAATAAATATAAAACATACAAGGGATTCAGGTATTCCTCGTAATAAGATTGATCTTCTAGGATAGAATCATAAGTGTTAAACTAAATATTTAATTCATCCCTGGACATTCATTACTTATAAGTCCCTTTACATAATAGCCTTTCAAAAGAAAACGGAAGGCAAAAATGAATTAAAGACTGTTTTCTCTTTTTAGATATCCTTGATTACAATGATCATACTTTAAAAATTTATGACCGTTGCTCAATTTTTAGTGAGATTTTATATTAGTTATTGAAGTTTATTTTGTCCTAAATTCACCAAAATTTTTAAACTTTAAATTCAAATTGGTAACTGATTTTAAACATTTACTTTAATTTGTCATTTTATTTGTATCCATTAATTCGACTAGGAGCGGGCGCAGTTTTTTGAAGGAAATCAAATACTAATGGGAACCTTGGAAATGGAATCATTGTTTCTATATCTAATTATAGAACCAAATTGGAACCGAACAAACTAGTTTTGTTTGGTCTGATTCAATCTAGTTCTTTATAATGAAAAATTACAAAAATAAAGTATGAAACGACTTGTCATATTGAAAATGGAGGAAAATAAAGTATAATGTTACTTGTCATTCTTGTAATATAATAAAACAAAAATTAATTAATTAAACAATGCAAAAAACAAAAATCTACTTCAAAACAAAAGATCAACTAATAAAGGCAAAAAAAAAAAAATGATAAAGTATTAAACACAACATAAATGGTAAAATACGGATTGAAAATTAATTTTTAAGAAAATTCATGCAACAATATTAAAAATATATGAAATATTTATAAACTGATTATCTTTATATTACATCATGGATCTAGGGATCGGCATGGCTCGGTCTCTAGACACACGAGCTCAGCTAGAGCTCGTCACGAGCCGAGCTCGTGGCTCGTTTGTAATGAGCTGAGCTTAAACTCGACTCGTTACATGAAGGGCGAGCTCGTGGCTCGTGAGTTCGTAATTTTTTATATATATAATGAAAATAAATAAAATATAAACCTTCCTCCTTTA
Source organism: Osmanthus fragrans (assembly GCA_019395295.1). Classification (NCBI taxonomy): domain Eukaryota; kingdom Viridiplantae; phylum Streptophyta; class Magnoliopsida; order Lamiales; family Oleaceae; genus Osmanthus; species Osmanthus fragrans. The sequence goes on from CM033359.1 coordinate 13,221,745, forward strand.
TCCGAGTTTGGGACGGGCTACTTAAATTTCAAGTAGGCGAAGTTAAAAATTGTACACGAACAACTTGTTACGTGTACAATTTTTTAAAGATAATTAAAAACGATATTATAAAATAACAAATTTTGATTAATATAATATGGTTAAATTAAATATCATTTATCTGACGACATGCAATCTCGGTATATTTATCTTGTAGTCAAAAATGAGCGTCCTGTCAATCATTCAACCATATTAATACTTCTAAAATATCTTCTTTTAGTCGGCTCCTAACCTCGGACAGAACTCTTTTACCCTCAGTAAAAGCAGACTCCGAAACTACAGTGCTAACTAGGCCTGGGTACGGTCCGATTCGGTTCGGTTCTGAAGAGAACCGAACCGAAAATTTTCGGGTAGTGAGTAAACGGAACCGTCGGGTCCAAATATAATTTTGGAACCGTTCGGGTTCGGTTCCGTTCGATTCAGTTTGGTTCGTTTCGGGTATATTCGGTTCCATACTGTAATTAATTTTTGAATTATTCTAAATTGCCAGGGATTTGGTGACCTATTGGTGACCGATCCCTCACATAGGGTGGGACCCACATGAATATAGTAATGTGTGGGTCCCACCCCATGTAAGTGATCGATCACCATTCGGTCACCAAATTCCGTGGCAATGTAGCATTTCTCTTAATTTTTTTAACATTTATAACAACACTACAGTTTGACATGTTTAATCTTGGCTTTTACAAATTAACGTATTCCAATTTAATAATATATAAATAACAAGTTGTCCAATTAAATTAATTTACCAATGTATACAAATAACAAAAAGTGGATAGTAAATTAGTAATACTAAAATGTCGGTGATCCATATAAATTAGAAGTCATAGACTCGTAGAGATAAAATATTTTAAAATATTGCAATACAGTAGTACGTACCAACTAATTGATTTAACCATCAATTGCTTGACTTGTCATAGTAGATACTAAAAAACTCTAAAAGAAAAAAAATCACAATTAATTAACATAAATAAACTAAAAATTGTTGAACTAATAAGATTTAATAAGAAAAAATATAATATATATTTTATTACCTGTCTCAATGCTCTCATAGAACTCAGTATCTTCAATGAAAACTCTATCTTAGCTAATTTATTTTGAAAAAGTTAAAATAATTTAATTTTTCTCATATATAAAAATTTAAAAATTTTAAAAAATTCAGTTCGTATTCGATTGTTCGGTTCTAGGTCAAGAACCGAGAACCGACTCGAACCCGTCGGTTCTCGATTCAAATTCCCGTTCGGGTATTTCAGTTACGAAGAATCGCTCGGTTCGGTTCGGTTCGGTTCGGTTCGGTTCGGGTCCGGTTCGGTTTAGTTTGGTTCGAGAGATATGCCCAGCCCTAGTGCTAACCGTAGGTGTTAGTAGGTCTTTTGCAATTGCAGAAATCCTGGCCATTGTCGTTCGTACTTTCGCTAGAACTTAATAACTTTTTCTGAACTTTTTTTTAATTGTTTTGCTGGTAGGCATATTATGAATAAAGTAATCAATTAATTCAACAGGCAATGTATTTGAACTTGAGTCTGGTGTTTGATTACATGCAAAAGATAAAGTATTACTAGATGTCCCTATTGCATTTGCATCATATATGTGCTAATGCCTTCGAATAAAGTTACTATTTCAACGTCATCTTCTTCAATATCAATGGAAGAAGTGGGTGCAAAGGGTACGATTAATATGTGTACCCATTCGTTCTACATATAATTCATACATTTCAGATAAAGTTTGTTCTAAATTTCTATACGTGATAGGTGTACCGAAAGTTAAAGCTCTTGAAATCTGATCAATTACATATTTAGTTCCTAATATATTATATCGAGGGTTCATGATGCATGCCAAGGGAAACAACATAGGCAAGTCTTCCAAATATTTTCTAAACTTTAATTCCATAGAATATATAATTGCACTAAAATCAGGATCATTTTTGTATTTATGAAATGTCCTTGCAATTATATAAAGACGTTCAAGCACTATACAACTAGTGAGATAGTAAACTTCAAATGAAATATTTGTAGTCATAAAAATTTGTCAATTTTTTTAAAAAATTATAAAGCTAAAAGTCAATCAAATGCATTCAAAATAGTGTCGTCATCGTTTCTAATATGTCTATTGTTATAAAACTCAGTTATTAAATGTTTAAAACCTTTCCATGACTTTAATAATAAGTAAGTAGAGTTTCATCTATACCCTACGTCACTAACAAATGTCTTAGAAGTGTTCACCCCAAATTCGACATAAAATTCCTCAAATATTTGCTTTCTACTAGGGGGAGATCGTGATATATTTGCATTTTTAATTAAAGGTATTTCAAACCATCTTGCACAATTAAATTTAAAATATGACACACACAACGAATATGAAATAAATAACCACCGAAATCAGGTTGTAATACCTTACACAATTTATCAATAACTATTTTATTAACATTAGCATTGTCGAACGAAAAAGAATGAATTTTGCTTTTACAACAATATTATCTAACAATAGTCATAATAGTATTATATCTATTGTTAGCGTTGTGAGAGAATTCAATAATTTTGAAAGTAATAATTTTTTTTATGCATAGACCAAAGTGGGTCTACGTAGTATGCAGTTGCAGTTATATAAACTCTTTTATTAATTCTCTCCCATATATCCGAAGTTAAAGATATAACATCCCTATATTTGTGCAAATTCATAATTAATTGTTGTTTTATTTGAAGGAAATATTCTATTGTATCTGAACGAAGAGTGCTTTGACTTACCCCAACGTACTTCGGTTGGAGATATCATTTTACGTAGATGACGGAATGTTGGTTGTCCGCGATTTCTAGAGGCAACTCAACACTGACAATAAGTTTCATAATTCCCGTATGAGCATTCTCCTCCGAATACATCCACGTGGAGGGGCGAAGTCATAGAACCAGTGTCAGGACTACCAAATTGCAATTGTGTTTGACCAGCTGGAAGAAGTCCATATTTGGCCACATACGTTTTGTAGTGACGGTTAAGGTAGGTGGTACCAATGTCATTTTGTCATGCTAATCGTTGTTGGCAGTATTTACATACTGCTTTCTACTCTGGGGTTCCATCGACCACACAACCCGTTGAAATTAATTTAAAGTGTTCCCAACATTTTACCTGTTTTTTGGCCTTTCGCTTTCCTCGAGTATCAGGAATGTCTAATTCAGGTTTTTCCTCATGTTCCGCTCCGGGAACATCAACGCCATCCAAATCAATTGGATAATTTGGATTATTACTTTCATGTGTAGCGATATCTGAAATATCTTCAGGAATCGGTACTTCATTTAAACCGAAAAATTAATTATTAAATTGACTTTGTGGCGTGACAGGTGATTCTCCTCCGATACCGAACAAGCCCTTAACAAATTAGACATTTGATTGTGGATCCATTTTTGAATTATGAAGAAAGAAATTAAAGAAAGCACTTCAAAGCAGTATGTGAAAATTGAAATTGAATAACTAAAATTGAAGACGACGAAATTGTAAAAATGAATATAGATTGTGTATAATGTTGATAATTGTGGAAAAGACTAGAGAGTGAGAGATTGAGAGTTGTTAATGTTGGTGTGGTGAAGAAAATGAAAATTTTGCCATCTATTTATAGAGGTAAAAAAAAAAAAAAAAAAAAAGGAGGAAAAAAATCACATGGCCAGAACGGCCAGTGAAAAAAGTGACCAAAAAAACGGCCACTTTTTTAAAAATGTGATCGTTTTGATCACTTTTTCAACGAGCTCGCCCACTAGCGGCTCATTTCTTGGCGAGCCGAGTTAGATCGGCTCACCACTGAGCTCCACCTGCTCGGCTTGTGCTCAAGCTCATTTTTTTACGAGTCCGAGCCGCCCACGAGCTTGTTTTTATGAGCCGAGCGGTCGAGCCGACAAGTCGCTCGATCCGTTTGACACCCTAACGTAGATCTTGATTATTGATGGCCAACCACTTCGAAAATAACAAGAAATTTGAGTTCTTATAAAATATTGATGATGTGAATCATGTTTCAGGATGTACGGAAATATTCATAACTTTCAATTGTGGCGTCAGATTTTTGTTCATGAATACAATTCGGAAGCGTTTTTCGATTCTGCACATTTTGTTGAATGACATCATCAACCTTTGATAGTCAAATTTCTTATTTAGGGGTCTATTTTAGCGTTTTTCTATTTTTAGTTAGTTTAATGGTATTTTGTTATTTTACAATATTTCAGTTTAATTCAGATATGTTTTACAAGTTATTAGATTTGTCATATTTATGTAGTTGTTTTATAAGTTAACTAGTTTAGTCATGTTTTAGTTATTTTGCAAGTTAATTAGGTTTCTTTATAAACTTTTATATAAGGCATATTCGTCGTAAAAAAATACAATATCAGTTTCAGATTTATCATAAAGTGAGAATTTCGCTTTCTATCTTGTTCTTAATTGAACTATATAGAACTTATAAAAAAAAATTCAATCTTTGTGGTGTTCAAACTATCCAAAACTTATCAAAGATTTCCAAGCTTTGTCGCATTCAACCATTCTAGCATTGATTATTGATTCAAGAAATCATTAGGTCAAGGTTTCTCGTCTGATTTTACTTTCTTGGGGTTCTATCAAAATCTTGTGTGTTCTAGAGTACATCTTGCAACGGGATTCACACTAGTTGATATCAGAGCTTTGATTCTAAAATCAGGTTTTTGTTCTTTATCTTCTTTTTTTTTGTTTTCTAATTTCAATTCTTTTTGTGTCTTCTTTGTTAAGTCTTCATCTTATTCTTTAAGTCATTCACATCAAAACAATCACACCAAGAACATTCAAGAATTATTTAGTGCATTAATCTTAGTGCACCAAGACAATATATATATATTTTTCCAAATTTTTACCTTGCGTTTGATCTTTTCCGTTAAGTTTACATAAAAAAATTAAGTTTAGTAAAAAAAGGAAATTAAAAAAAGAACAAAGAACATTCAAAAGATTCTGCCAAAAAAAATTCAAGAAAATTCAAGAAAAATAAAAAGAAAGTTCAATAAAAACATATTCAATTTGAAGGTGATTCGATGTCGATTCCTAATGAAGAGGAAGAGAATGATGCGAATTAGTGATCATAGAAAATTTTGTACCAGTTAGAAAAGTGAAGGAAACCTTATGTACGAAAACACATAGAATGTACGAAAACATACATAATTTTTAGCCTAGGTCAGATTTCGTTTATGAGTACAATCCGAGAGCGTTTTGAGATTTTGCACATGTTTGAGGGTCAAATAATGGTTTAGGCATCTGTTTTAACGTCATTTCTTTATTTCGTAATATAATTAGTTTTGTCATGTTTATCTAATTGATTTACAAGTTAACAAGGTTTGTCATTATCATGTTGTTTTACAAGTTAACAAGGTTTCTTTATGTTTACTTATATAAGTCATATTCATTGTGCAATACACAATTTTAATTTGAGAGATTAATCATAAAGTGATATTTTCACTTTTTATCTTATTCTTAATTGAACTATCTAGAACTTATCAAAGATTTTCAATCTTTGTGACGTCCAATCCTTCCATCCTTATTTTTTATTCAAGAAATCTTCGGGTTAAGGTTTCTCATCTGATTTTAGCCTTCTTGGGATTCCATTAAATCTTGTGTGGGTTTCCAGCTTACATCTTGCAACAGAGCTAAAAGTACATATTTTTCTATTGAGTTGCACTATAACTATGAATTTCTAAAATATTTATAAAATTATTTAGATTTCAATTTTGACTACCCATTAGATTTTTGAGAAGTGCTATAGGTACAACATTATTGACAGCATTGTTGGCAGCCCTCTTACATGTAGGGGTGAGGCCCACAATTAAAATAATCGTGAGTCCCGCATTTGTTAGAGGGTTGTATGTTTGTAAAACACCAAACAACATTTCCCTAGTTTCTTTTTTCTGTAGAGGAAAGAAGAAGAAGATAATGAAATTTTGAAATTTTGATGTGAGATAATTTTGTGATTTTCTATTCAAAAATTAGGAATTTAAGAGAATTGAATTCACTATTGGTTGTCAAGGTCAGAATAGGATCAGAATTGACCGATTCTCGATGTGTTGTCCCAAAATCGACAATTTAGTAGAGATATTGGAGTTAAATTAGTCGATTTTGTCTGGTTCGAGTAAAAATGTATACCTTTAATTTGACTACGTGAAAACTAAAATAATAACTTAGTATGCAAATAACTGTGCCATTTTTTTTCATTAGTCAAATAATAAATATAGAGAACATGATTGATAGAGTTTAACTTCAACGATTAATTTATAATAAAATGAAGAATAGTAATCGCGGTAATATTTAGTTAGCAAAACTGAATTAACCTAAGAATTGGAAAATTAATTATGATAAGTTAGATACCAATCGTTAAGATGTGGAAAATAAGAATCCTTTACTTTTCCAAGTGCGACTTCTTCATTCACATGGAAATTTTGTGCTTAAGGCAAAAATTTCCCATATCATTTATTTGTATAGAAAAGTAAACTTTCAATCAAGCATTAGATTCTTGGGCAGATTTGCAGTAATCTTCGACCAAACAATTAGTCAATTCACCAAACTCAAACAAGTAAATATCATGTCCTCAATTATTCGCCCCTGTTTGGCTCCATTTTATTGTGATTTTGGGAGAAAATATATTTTGAAATAGTAATTTTTTTAAAAATGTATGGTTAAAAGATAAAAAAAAATTTATATTTATGTGTAATATTGCCTTTGTTTGGCCCCCTACCTATATCATATTTTTTTTCCCTCTCTTCTACTTCAACCACACAATCTTCCTTAATATACTACACGTAAATCGAAAACTTTTCCTAACTACAAATTCTCCAAAAAAAAATACTATTCCAAATACTATATTTTAAAAAAGGGGGGGGGGGGGGGGGGGTAAACACAATGTTATTGAAAATGTGTGATTGAGAAGAATAAAGTGAAAAATGCATTAAAAATTAAAAGAGCCAAAACAGAGGTTTAGCCCTTGTTTGAAATTACATTTCATAATATTACACATAAATAAAAAACTTTTCATTCTTTTTCAACTACTCATTTTTTTTTTTTTTTTAAAAACACGATTCTATCCATTTTCATTCACAAAAAATGGGGGGTCAAAGGAGGGCTTAGTATTAGACATAACTAATCAGTATAATTTTTTTAAGTACGCATTGTGATTTAATAAAACATTTCAGATCCTAATGTTGATAAACATGATAGTTTTTTTTGTCGTGATTATGTTAGGAAAATGAAATTATAAATTAACTTTAGTAGTTAAACATCATATGTCTTAGTGGAAACAAATAATTAAACCCCAAAAGCAACATGTATTGACAAATAAATGATTTTCTAGGCAAGAAAATCTTTTTGGGACCACAAAATTTGTTTTCTTGAACGAAAATATCAGATTAATTAGCTGCAGTTATTCAACATCGACTACGTAAGAAATCTTCAAGAATAGAGACAAATCCCAATGACTGCATAATATAGTAACCTTTGAACTATAATTCTTATTTAAGATTTAGTGACTCATTCAAGATTATCCAGCCAACTAATCTTGTCTAATCAAATCAGCGTAAAATTCGAATTAAGGGCCTCTAATTCGAAAATAATATAACATGAACTAAATAATGTATCGGCTATGATTCATAAACAATATAATTAGGTTCCACTAGGTTATATATATATATATTTGGATGAGCAGGTGAGTGAACAAACATGCTACACATCTAGATGGAACACGTGTCGATGCATGATGGGACAGTTTGAAAAATTAAAATTTAATCATTTTTTTGACACATCAATCTGTCTCTTCACTCTCATATTTTTAAGCCTAAATATATATTAAGTAATATATAGTAAGTTGAAGGGAGGATCTAAATTTGGGCAGAAATCAAGATCAGATTTGGAAACACTTAAATATTGCCGCCTGCCTTTGAAGGAGTCTTAATCAAAGCAAATATTAGTACGCTAATCTAAACAATCATGCCTTTCTTTTTCCAGGGATTTAGGAGAAGATTAGCCAAATCACATTATGAAAACGACAACACCTAATTGTATTTCGTCGATTAAATCAACTTTTGAAAAAGAATTAAATCATCGTAGCTTTGCTTCATGTTACTATAATAAAAACTCAAGTAGTAACTTGTTTCTTCCTTCGAAAAGTTGGGGAGTAATAAAGCAATTTTTTCTTAGTACAAAAACTAGCAACTTTTCCAGTTCCCAGTTCATGCCAAAATAAAAACAATAGTTTACAGATAAACCAAATAAAAACAATAGTATAAAATGGATTTTAGCAGTTTGAACAGAACGAAAATGATTAAATTATGGGTAATGAAAAAGAATTTTGATTTCATCACTCAATCTCCAAAAAATACTCTACAATTCAATTACGTCACTTAATCTCCACATTTTAATCATGGGTGAAGCTCTTAACTTTTGAAATAGTCAACCTTTTATTTTAATTACATAACCTAACCTATGTTCGACGTAAAAATAAACAATTCAAAACTTCATTTTGCCCTGCCTCTCACTTAATCTATACACAAGACGACCATTATGATTTAATTAAGGATGACAATGAGACAAAGTATGATCGGAAAGATTACCAAATAAAAAAAAGAAATATATATTCTAGAAGGACAGAAATCAGTACCAGTTGCAATTTGAACCATGCTGCTGTGCTAGGTCTGTAAAAGACCTGACACAGCTATTGGGTCATGGGAGGGGGGGGGGGATTTTTTAATGAAGTAGGTCCCGAGGCACCTCATGTGAGTGAAGCTGCATTGCCAGGCTCTTACCAGGCCTGACAAAGCAGTAAAATTCTTGCAACTTATTCTAAACTATTTATTTATTCAAGACTATGGGAATCTGTTAAAACAAGAAATTGGGTAGCAATTAAAAATCTTGGAATATTGTTGCAAAAATTTACGATTTGGGAGGAAAATTCTCCCCACTTATACCCCTTACTGCATAAAACATTCTCCAAAATTTAAAGGGGAATGAATAGCCTTTGATTCTTACATCTTGGGCCTCTTGTGTGTCCCGTGAGGTTGAAGAGACACAATGGTAGTAGCGTAATGAAAATGCTCAAATAAATTGGATTTAGGTTGTACGATAAATTTTAAGACGCTAGCAACTTTTCGAAAACATAAAATAAGTTTTCTATTTCTTTTATTCTTAATAATACTAGTTAGAATTGAATGTGCATTGCACGTTATTTCAAAATATTTTATAAGTAATATATTTTATACCAATTTATTGTGAGAATTTGATGAGTCTCAAACGAACTAAAGAAAATAAAATTTAGGATAGAAATTTAAGTACTTTCAAAATTCAATTTCTATGATTCAAATTTTTTGCGATGGTGAAATATTATAAATGAATTACATTTTTTATACTACATTTGATACATAAGAATTATTTGTTAATACATGAATTTAAACACCCATTAAATTTTTAAATACATGAATATAAATAAATTCATCTATAATAATTCTACATTCATAAAGATTAAGATTCATCAAGTCAAGATTCATTGAGTATGGATGAATGTGAATGTTAATTAATTGAAAATTAATAACACAAAATTCATACTTCATGAATGCCCCTATTTGATCTCCTTTTTTGGGGGTAAAATGTATTATAAAATAATAATTTTTAGAAAATGTGTAGTTAAAACGTAAGATTTTTTTTTTAAATACGTGTATAATTATTTGGGTAATTAGCACAAAATGTCCTTATCTTTCAACGTTATTGTGCAAAACGTCTATACATTTCATTTTTTTGCATTTTTACCCATACCTTCATCTTTTCATTGCGAAAATCATCATTTTCATCCAATTCTCATGTAAAATGGCAAATATACCCTCTTATTTTAATAAAACAAAAAAATTAAATAACAAATTAATTAAAGGGGGTAATTAACACAAAATGTGGACCTTTCAATATTGTTGTGCAAAAGATCTTCACATTTTATTTTTAGACATTTTCACCCTCGTTTTTCACATTTCTTTGCAAAAAATCATTATTTTAATCCATTTTATAAATTAAACGCTGTAAAATGATAAATATATCATCTTCTTTAAATAAACAAAAATAAAAAAATAAATTGCAACTATACTCACAATTATTATTTTTTTCTCGAAAAAAAAAAATTAAATCTCAAATAAATAATTAAAAAAATGTGACTTTTTAAATTTTAAATTATTTATTTGAAATTTATTTGCAATTTTTTGAAATTTTTTGAAGTATAGTTACAATTTGTTCTTTATTTTTCTTTTATTTAAAGATGATGATATATTTGTCATTTTACATAAGAAATTGGGTGAAAATGATGATTTCTGTTATAAAAGTTGAAGGTATGAGTAAAAAGGTCAAAAATAAAAGGTAGAGACGTTTTGCAAAATAGCGTTGAAATATAAGGATGTTTTGTGCTAATTACCCTAATTATTTTATAGAAAAAAGTGTAATTGAAAATGAGAGTTCAAAAAATACATTCATGAGAAAATATGACTCAAACAAGAGCATAATAACTCTAGATTCATGTAAGTTATTGTTGGATTTTTTGATACCCAATAATTCGGGTGATGATAAAAATTGATGTTGGATATTTTATCGACAATAATAGTGACGGCTTGACTCGAAAACAATTAATACACAATAATTGCCCAAGTTTAATTGGGTTGGTAGTTTAGTTAATGAATGAATTTGGTTATCGTTAGCCCATTATGAGTGAGTTTTGGTCAAAATGAGTGACCTAAACTTAGCCTATTTATATGGTAGAAACCTAACCATTTTGAGTGTGCTAAATGGAAGAGAGAATGTGAGAAAAGGGGGCAGCCGACTTGGGGGGGAATTGGGAGAGATTCCACCATTGTTGTCACCTTATTTCTTCTCCATTGTAGTCACTATCTAGTGTCCTTTGTGGATACTAAATAGAGAGCAATCAGAAGGGGAAAAGAGAGCAATCAACAAGGAAGAGAAGGACAACCATTGTGCAGAGAATTGTTGGGTCGAGCCTCGATAGTTGGTGTTCGTTTGGTTGATTTCTGAACCCGAATCAAAGATTTCTCGAGACTTAATTCGTACGATTAAAATTCATTGAGTCTAGATTAATTGTAATGTTAATTAATTAAATATATAACACGAAATTCATACATGATAAAAAATTTATAGTTGTCTTTATTACATATTGAAAAATGAAAAATAAAGTATTATTGAAATAATTATGCCCCTCTGTTCGAAATGTGCCTCAGCCGCTGAAACATCATTAAACAAAGAAATAAACGGAACCTTAACACTCGGCTAGAAATACGATTTAAGGTAACGGTCACCAAAAAGGTCTAAAAACATCGAACTAGCTTCGAATATGGGCGGGAACATTAGTGCAAATTTTCATATAATCATTCTAGACTGTAGTGCAATAAACTCATTTATGAACACAGTGAATTGCTGACAAGTGTCAAAAAGCATAAATCTCATCAATATTCACTACCTTAAAAATTAGAGACAATGTGAATTCACAAAAATGATAAAAAAAAAAAAACCCCTAAAAAGGTCCATAAATAAAGGCATTTGCACAACCAAAAATGGGCTGAAAATTTAAAATTCAAACTTCCACTTTGTGGTTGATATCAAGGAGCAACACCACACAATAAAAAATATATAAAGGGGCAACATGGACAGATTTTATTCATTTTTTTATGTTGTATTTAGACACAATTGATTATGAGAGAGGAGATTAACTCAAATATATATCATTTATCGTAACAATATTATTTTAATATATTCTTATTTATATTAATAAGATGTATTAAACCAAGAGATATATAATCAAAGTTGAAGAAACACTCAACGGATATGACGCAGTGATAAAGTAGGAGGATTCTTTACGAAGTATCGAAGGTTCTAATCTTTGCGGTAGCTGGAAGGTAACATTTATGTTGAGAAGTAAATGTCTTTTGTGGGAAAATTATGGCACACTTTGTCGTCCCTCTGAAAATTTTGTCTACACAAGGGGGTTCATAGGGAGGAGAACCGTATTCCGAATGTCTTTTCAAGTGTATATAAGTTTTGATCGTATATGAATTTACTTAGGTGGCGAATCGAGGGAGAAGAAAACTGTTCTTCAGGATTAGTAGGGCGAAATTTTGACACCCAAATCCCAAAAAAAAAAAAAGAGTTGATGTAAGAAGCATGATGATAATTGTGAAAAATATAAACAAAACATGATACCCCTTGTGACTTTAAAATATGAAACGTAAAAAATGTGACTCAAATGTCTAAGCTACATTTTAAATAATATAACTTTATATTATATAAGAAAATTAGAAAATTGAGTTAAATAAAAAAAGGTAAAATAAGTTTAAAAAAGTAAAAATAAATATAAAATATTAATAAGAATGAAATCTTGGGTAAATTGTACCTAGGCCCTAAACTTTTGAAGGGTATGATGATGACTTGTTGAACCTTTTATTTCTAGCACCCAAAATTCCGAACTTTTCCAACTTCGGTGTCAGGAGTAAATTGTACCTAGGTCCTTCTTGGAAGAAGAAGAAGAAGTAAGACTAATCGTTAAAGAGTCATTTTTGAATAAAATAATCATTTTACCATTAGTTTGATTTATAAAAAATAAATAAACAAAGAAAAATAGAAGTTTGAAACTAAATTTTAGTGCAACAAAAAGGATTTGCTAATTGTATAACAAACTGTGAAATATAATTTGTGGTTTGAGGAATGTAAAGCTTCTTAAGAATGAGAATGGGCAAGGAGAGAGAGCAGATTAAAGGAAATGACAAGGATAAGATTGGGAAGAAGATGATGGTGATATTTATTGTTATTGTTATTGTAATTTTATTTATATGAATTAAGGGTAAAATTGTCATTTTATTTAAAATTTGAGCTTTTAATGTTCAATGTTAAGTTTTCCGTCTAAAGAGGATCCCTGGCGAAGATGTTTGAAAGGTTTATAATTTAGAGTGCTAAAAATTTAAGATTGAGAATACCATTGTCACAGTTTTCAAACGTTTGGAACGTAGGTGTAATTTACCCTAAAAATTTGCAAAGTGTAAAATTCTTATGGTGAGGGCGATTACAGAGTAAAGCAGCTTTCCAGAACGGGAAATATCATGTTGTGTGTATATAATGATGTACACACGGTTTTACGCTCCACTCACATGAAGAGGGGTCCACACATAATAAAATATTTGTGGGTCTCTCTCCATGTGAGAGAGATAATCTATTTGATATACCATAAAATGTACAAATAGATTAATCCAATAATATATGTGAAAGTGGCAGACAAATGCAGGGGATAGGATCACAGCGTCAATAGGATATTGAAAGGTTTTTCCCTCTTACGACAAATTTGAGCCCGTCTGAAGCAAATTGTTTTAAAGAAAATGTATTTTTTTTATGTGATGAATGGTGAATATGTTATTAAAAAAGAAAGAAAAATTATTCATATGATAAAAAATATTATTTTATTAAAAAATGTATAATTAAAAATGAGTAGAAGAATGAAAATGAGAATAAAAGAGCGATTTAATTCTTCACCCAATTTTCCTGCTTTATTTCATTTTACATAGTAAACCCCCCCCCCCCCCCTCCCCCCCGCCCCCCACGAACTCCACTATTTAAGCCCTACTAATCCGCAAAGATTTCCACCATTAATACACCTTCAGATTGCCCCTACAAACACATACTTATCTGTTTTTGCCTAACCTATAAATACAAACAGAGAAGTCTACTGAGTGTTTTTCTCTTAGCCCATGTCACCGGCGACGATGATAGCCTTCATAGAGCGATTTCTTCACGAAAACGACGTGGATTCGATACAAGAATCGGAAGCGAAAGAAGAAGATGATATTTTGGTCCTCTTCAGGGGGATGGAATTACAGGGGACAGCGGAATACGGGTTTAACTGCTCCGTCGGTAAAGACTTTGGTGGCATGCAATCTTCGAAACCGTTGGCTGTAATTAGGCCGGCCGATAGGGAGGACGTAGCCAAGGTGATAAGGCTAGCGTCACGGTTACAGCATCTGACCGTTGCTGCCAGGGGCAACGGTCACTCTGTAAACGGACAGGCCATGGCCCACCGTGGCTTCGTCGTCGACATGAAATCTATGGACCCCGGAATTGAGGTCGGCCCCACCGGGACATACGCTGACGTCAGCGGCGGGGCATTGTGGGAGGAGGTCTTGAAACGCTGCGTTATGAGTCACGGCCTGGCCCCACGGTCGTGGACCGATTATCTTGGATTGACGGTTGGCGGGACGCTGTCCAACGCCGGCGTTAGTGGACAGACATTCATCTACGGTCCACAAACGGAAAATGTAACGGAGTTAGAGGTGGTCACCGGAAAAGGCGACGTCACCGTTTGTTCCCGTACTCAAAATTCAGAACTTTTCTTTGGCGTTCTTGGCGGGTTAGGGCAATTTGGCATCATTACTCGGGCTCGGGTATTGCTTCAACCCGCCCCGAATACGGTTAGTTGGAGATGCTTACGTATATATATGTAATTTAATTATTGTTAATAATCTGGGTTTCTCACATTTGGTGCATGAATGACACAAGAATGATTAATCAATTGGGAATATATTTTATGGTGATTAGGTAAGATGGATAAGGGTGGTATACAGCGAGTTCAGCGAGTTCAGTCGAGATGCTGAGTTACTTGTGACTCAGTCGGAGGGTGAGTCATTCGACTACGTGGAAGGATTTGTGTTTGTGAACAGTGATGACCCTGTGAATGGGTGGCCGTCCGTGCCGCTGGACGCGAACCATCCATTTGACTCAACCTGTATCCCTCGGAATGCCGGCTCCGTACTCTACTGCCTTGAGGTGGCATTGCATCATACAAAAGACGATCGCGTTGGCATAGTAAGTCAATTATTTTAAGTGATTATTGTTGTTAGTAAAAGTCAACGGTCTCAATGAGAAGAAAAATAATTGATACGTATTTTAGACTACAGTGGAGTCGAGAATCGAAGTAAAAAAAAACTTGTTTGACCTTATTCTAAATAGGATTGCGTAAAAGGAAAAAGACGTAGGATTTTGTGGCCAATCAGGTAAGGTTGTTTTGACCTAGATGCTAAAGGGCAGGGGTCCACACTGAAAAAGGTCAAAAAGTTTTACACGTGTGCATAAATAGAAACTGGTAGTCGAGGCTTTACGCCGACGGAGAGCCACGGCGGCACACCACCGCCAGAGGAAAAAAGAAAAAAAAAAAGTGACCAAACGGTGCGTAATGTATCTTCCATTGGATTTTCCGACACCAGCAACGCGTGTAAGTGGTCGCAGAATCCGTTTCTTATTACGAAATTGACACCGTACTTTCCATGACAAATTCTATTCAAGGATAAAACAGTAATGTTATCATCATCCAGATTTTTATAGACGTTCAACGGTCCCCCCACTCCACTAAATCCGAATGTATAATTTTTTATTTAAAATAAAAATAAAAATAAAAATAGAGGACAATGGTAATAATAATATTGTTTAACATTATAGAGAGTGGAGAGATTGCTTGGACAGCTGGGATTCCACAAGGATTTGAGGTTCGAGGTGGACGTGAGCTACATGGATTTTTTGTTACGTGTTAAGCGTGCAGAAGAAGAGGCCAAGGCGAGTGGCATATGGGAAGCCCCACACCCATGGCTAAATATATTTGTATCCAAAAGAGACATAGCTGATTTTGATCAGGTTGTTTTCAAGAATATTTTGAAGCATGGCGTTGGTGGCCCAATGCTTGTCTATCCTCTACTACGCTCCAAGTGAGTCGCTATTCACCCTTCCTCACTACACATTACATGATTGAATATTTGACTTATATAGATATTTGTTAATCTTTTATCTGCTCCACCACAATTGCAATGGTGTCTAATGTCTAATTAACTATGCGTTGATTCAAATTTACTACGAATTGAACATGACATAATTTTCAACTTCTCCAAGATTTCAATCAAACCCCGTATGGCCCTGGTCAATTGAATTTGTCTGTTAATTGCATTTGCATGGGTGCCACACAAGCTATCCCATGAACCACTGGGCCCCCGTGGGACCACCTCACTGCACGATCCGATTTGCTGACATTTTTCTGAACACTATAAATCGGGTGGTTAAGATTTTCAAGTTAGGTTATGCTTAGCAGGGACCACAATTGGATTAAATAATTGTTGGCCTTGCTATTTGATTCCATAACTCTGTCTTGTTTTCGATTGCTTCACTTCCTGCCTTAATTTTAACTTTGATGCAAGTTCGAGTACTTAACTAGTAATACTGCACCTCCGGGGACAATATAGTCTTTTGACAATCTCTTTTTATAGAAAGTGAGATTTCGAGTGACGTAGCTTTCAGGGTCAGTCTTGCTATTTATGTGACGACAAAGGTATTAACAGGCTACTGACAACTAATTTGTTTGGGACCGAATCTTTTATCAGGACAAAATTACCCCTTAGTTACATGTGCATCTTTGTACTTGAATGTTTGGGAGATAGGCCTCTTTAATACTAAAAAAATATGTGTTTATTTGTGATTAGGTGGGATGATCGGACGTCGATCGTTTTACCAGAGGCAGAGGATGATATTTTTTATATTGTAGCATTGTTACGGTTCTTCTTTCCATATCCGAGGGGCTTATCGGTCGAAGAAATGATAGCACAAAATCAAGAAATTATTAAGTGCTGCAATACAAAAGGCTTCGATTTCAAGTTGTACCTTCCCCACTACAATTCCAAAGAAGGGTGGAAGCAGCACTTTGGAAATCAATGGACAAGATTCCAAGAGAAAAAGGCTTCTTTTGATCCAAAGGCCATCCTTGCGCCAGGCCAGAAAATTTTTCCAAAAAATTGGCAGCTTTCGTGATAGCATTTTCACTAGTTGTACCCTCCAATTATGTTTTCTTTCCCGTTCGTGTATTTTTTGGTTTTTTTTTTTCCTACCTTTGTTTTCTTTTTAGGGTCATTCCTATTGGTCAAGAAGAAGATCAAGCAATGTAAATGGATATTTTGAGGAAAATCTTGATTTCTTTGTCAATAAACAAAATTGTGTTATATTATCATTATACGGTTCTGACATTAGTTTTCTCGTTGTCAATCTTAACATCGATTCAACGTTTCTTCAGTTTCAAAGTAATAGTTATTGATTGAAAAGTTCAGAAGGAAGAACCTTTAGTTCCTATTTGAGCCTCATTCTTTTGAAAAATACATTTTTAAATAGTATTTTGACATTATTTCAATCACATATTGTTCAATAAAATAATATTACACATAAATTCCAAAAAAATTCTTATTTTTTAATCATATATTTTTTATTAATATACTATTCAAAAATTTATTCTTTTAAAAAAAGAATGTTGCTCAAACAAGGAGAAAATATCTTAGCCTTTGAAGTAAATTGTCCTAGGTATAAGACCTATGTTTTGTCAGTCAAAGGAGTGACAACAATTCGAGGCCCACCTTTTTGTGTTATCGCATATATAAAAGCTCATAATATGTAATTGAATTTAAAGAAAGTTATTTTTCCTTTTCATTAAAGCAAGTTAAAGTTTAAAGAAATAGGATTATTTTTTTTTTTTTTAAAAAAGTTAGATAAAATCAAACTTGATGGCTTATAATATTGTAGAATGTAAAATTTAGAATCCAAAAGGGTGACGAGCTAATAAATATTGTACAATCTAAACTCTGATACTAAAAATACAAAGGGTAAGTCCAACAACAATAAAATAAGAAAATGATAATTTGTATTACCCCCATTAGCAAAAATGACTTTTAAGATGAAATAGAGACTCATAAGGTATTAGAGCTTACAAAATACACTCGATCAATCTAACTTCAAATTCTAACATTGATATTATTAACTAGCTTCCATCTTATAGGAGCATATTTAAATTTTTTTTAACTTAAATCAAATTTTTATACAATAGAAAAAGTAAAAAATAATTTTTTGTTTTCACAGTGTTTGTTTCTATTTTGAGTGAAAATGGCCAAGCAAGCAAAATTCATAGGCATTTCAATTCAATTCCATCGTTTAGGGATCTAAAAATACGTTTTTCGTTATTCTGAAAAATATGTTTCAATCCATATTTTGCTTAGAGTTTTAAATACGAGTTGTAATAATTTTGAATGAAATAAAGAGTAGTTTAACAAATTATTCTTTCTTTCTTGGTATTTAGATATTGTTGTGTCCTTCAATCTTAAAAATCACGTTGAAGAAGATCTTCTAGTCCTAAATTTGCAACATATACATGAATTCAAATAACAAAACACTCAAAAAGAAAAGATGGGTATCAGATTCCCTTTTGAAGCAGAAGAGATCAAAACTAGAAAAGCTCTAGCTTTTTCTCGCCTCGATCTCTTCTAAAATACTTTGGTTCCATCATCCATGCAAATAATACTTGGTTTCTACATCCCCTTTTCTTTTTTCTCATTAAAAGTAGAGAAAAAAACAGTAATTATTTGTTAATTTATTGGGTACATTTCAGGAAAGCAATGATAAGATCATGATTTTTCTAACTAAGCGTTAGGGTAAATCTTTCTTGTGTAGTCCCCCCTCCATGCACGTCTCTAGATAATTGTGTCATGCATTCACGTACTTTTTCACCTTTCTCCTCTTGCAATTAGGATAACGAGGAAATATACCTATTTTAATGTGAACCATCTCAAAATATATCTTGCAATCTAAATTTCTATCTTGCCAAGGCATCTGTGATAAATTTTTAAATTAACTGGTTAATTAAAAAATTGATAAAAATTATAAATTCCATGAAATGCTTTATTTAACCAATTAAAAAAGTGAAAAAAATCTAGCAATTTTTTTTTTTTTTTAATCAAATAAGCACTAAGATGAGTAAATCAAACTGTTGTGATTCAAAACCGAAATCGAGTATTATAATAAAAAAAATTATAGGGTATTTCAAACTCAAGATAAGATATTATGGTCCAAAAAATTCTCTTAGGTCAACATCATCTCTAACATAATTGAATTTTCCAACCTGTTAAGTTTGTTACTTTCTGCACTGCAATCTAATAGTAAAGGCTGCAAATAGTAGCACATTTCACTTTCATAATTGTACTATATATTTATAGAAAATGCCCAATTGCTTTCATTCTCTCTCTTGAGAATGATCGCAATTTGAAATGCCTTTTTCGAGGATTCATGGACAATCAACTTTTCTATTTATTTCATCCTCCTATAGCATACAACTAATTTTGAATTATTGCATAAATTGTCAGTTAATCTACACTCTTATTTACAGCACTCACTATTCGATCACTATCTTCTTGCTATAACAACTATGCTCATAGCTATGTTCCATCCACCACAATAGGAATACTTTCAACCACTTGTCTCTTTTGACAAAAAACAGTTTATCCATTCATGGTAGGTCAAGAATCCTATATCCGACAAGTCAAAAGGATCAATAGATCAGGATTTCTACAGCTGAGACAGAAGCTGCCCGTTTCAACTTGTTTCTTTTCTAGTTATTCTCTTCTCCACTAGATAGTAACGAGTAATCAATTGAGACCTAGTCAAATTGATATCATTTCAACACGTCGAACAAATTAGAGGTCACATAGGTTGAGAGCGATTCACCTTTTTGTATTTTTTTTTCTTCTTTGACAACAAATAAAGGGCTAGAGAACAGTATAAGATCAGTCTCTTTTACTGTTATGAATAATTACAAAGTTATTTTTTCTTCACTTAGTGGACTTTACAGTTTAGCCATGAATCATAGTCATATATCAATCCCTTTTTCTTGACCTAAATTTGAAATGAGTAAAATAATTGTTTATAGATTCAGTATGCAAGATAAAGTTAAATTTATGGTCCACAAATCCTCTTTTTCATTTCCTTTACAACTGTACTTGTAAGTGCACCAAAATCGTTTTCAACCCACAGCTTTTGCCTTTTGCACCAAATGATAAATCCTGCTTGCATTTTTTTTCCCCTCTTATGCTAGTATGTTGTAAACAAATACAATAAGTCAGAATATTTATCGAATGACTCGTTATCTACAATGGTTAAGAGTGAAATTTTTTGCCATTAATTGCTACGATATCTTTAGACAATCACTCCTAGAAAATAACGATCAAATCACTTACTCAACAATAGTAAGCAATTTCCAAAACTCTTGAATTTTACTCGAGAACAATATCTCCACAAAATAATTCTATGATCAAATTTTTATAAAGTGCAGAAAATGAAAATGAAAATGAATTGTGTATTTGTTTTTAAGAAAAGGTTGTAGAGTATAGAGGGACAATAACTAAGGCTTTACCGGGCTCAGTTCGCTCACAAAGATCAACACCACGTAGAATCACCAAAACAGACCTCTTCGATATTTTCTTCTATTGGTAGCTTTTCAATAGTACCCACTCATAATAAACCACACAGGAATGATCACGAAGAGAAGAGGGTAGTATTTGTAGCACAAAGCTGAAGCTAGAACCAAGAGGAAACTCACGTAGAAGAAACCACAAAGAGAGAGAGAGGAATAGAGGCATGAATGGCGTATAAAGGAGTGTCCAAGTATATAGCCCAAGTCCAAGAATGGTAAGTTAGGTATATGTTACTAATGAATTGGGTCATGAGCCCAATTAACAAATAGGGTAGGCTAACAAATATATAAGTGGGCCTCCAATTAAATAACCATCCAACTAAATGAAGATTGGGCCATGAGCAACACTAATTAATTAGGCTGCTTCTAATGGCATGTTAAATCTCTGAGGTCGGGGCATTTCATACGTGGTGTTGATTTAACGTTCAGTCATATGGTCGAAACCGACTGAAATAATAACCGAGTTACATCATTGCCCGAGGGATTTATTGGGTATCAAAACCCAACAAATCTCCACCTAATAAACCTGCAAGCAATCAAAAAACACACAATTCATACTTGCCTAATCAAAGCAAACGGTAAAATTGGGATCACAGACCTTACCTCGTGTTTTCAACTTGAAACACAAACCATACTTACTCCATATACTCACTAAGGCTAAGGTCAAGAACACCCAAGTAGAAGCAAATAATCACAGTAAACAGTCAAGAGCAAATAAACATGCGATGCCGATATATTATAGGATAACACATAGATCTTTTTCAAACACGTTCACACAGAACAACAGATTAACACCAAGTTAATCAACACACGGTCAACACGTGCAACAAATACATAAATGACCCCACGAAAAGATCTCACCACACTTATCCTATCCCATTCCGTGTTACTCCCACCTGGAGAACACATATCTCCTCTCATCGCTCCACCATGCTCACTAGACTAATCACTCAACTCATGTCTAAAAGGTAAGTCATAATAGATCCTAAGTTCTTGGGATAATCCTTTATCACCTCATCACTTCTCCCAAACTACGTGGATAATGGGGCTTCACCTAGCAAAAGTGATAGAAGTGTCCTCTCTCACACTCCATCTGATCCTGGTCTCTTTCTGATAAAGGATTTTAGACATTTGATCACATCTCCACTCGTGATCCAAATGTCACACTCCACATCTCCGGTACAAACCACAATGTACCCCTAGGCATCTATACTCCACCTCACCAATAGAATCCAACACACACACTTACTGCTAATGCATCACAAATCCACTATGCATGCAAACAAATACACTATGTATTCGAGTCACATTGATTCATACAATTACACACATCAAACACATTGAAAGCGTAACATACAACATGCAACAGAATCAAGTACTCACACACATGCAAAAAAGGATTACACAAAGATGCAATACAGTAACTAGGTTTACTCTCAATAAACCTCACTAGGGTCGACCTCGTGGCTACATTCTCCTCATCTCTCATCCTACCCTTATGCTTATGCGTATTTTTAGGACAGTCCCTAATAAAGTATCCAGTTCTACCACAACTATAACACCTTCTACCACTACACTTGTCACATCCATTGCCCTTCTTCTTACAATCCTCATCACTTGAGTCACTACTTGAATAACTATTGTCTTGAGCTCTACCCAAATTCATTTGCTTAAATTTCATCATATTCCTCATCATAAGCACCTTACCACTCTTCTTATCTTCTTTTTCAGCTCTAAGTTCATCTCCTTACTTCAAAGTGAGTCGGGGACAATTTCAAGCGTCAAAGTGTCCCTACCATACTTAATAGTATTTTTTACCTCTCTATATGATTCAAGCATAGAATTCAGCTGGATTATAGCTTTGTAAGTTTCAGACACTTTCTCACCACAATTAACAATATCTTGAACAAGTTTGTTAAAAACGTCTAAATTGTCATCAAAATCCTTTGAAGGATCCATTTTAAAACTGAAGAAACGTTCAAGTAAGTAAAGCTTATTCGAGGTAGATTTGAGCAAATACAATTCTTCCAATTTTTGCTAAAGTTCTTTGGTGGTTTTTAGTTTACCCACATTTCTTAAAATAGCATCAGACAAGTGTAAGATTATTGAGGTATAAGCAAGCTCATCGACTTCTTCTTTTTGCTCTTTTGAAAAATCAACTGAAAAATTGCCATCAATAGCTTTTGAAACTTTTTGTTGGTCCAAAATACCCCTCATTTTTTGTTGCCAAATTGAAAAATCACCATTTCCATTAAAGATTCCCAAATCAAAGTTGTGACTTTTCATTTTATGAACTAATAAAAAAATCACAGAATCACAATCACAAAGAAAAACCACACAAAGCAGTTCTAGGGTCACAGACAATATACTTCGTTCTAGATTTCCTGGGTTTCGTAAGACTCGTGAGGTCTCAGATTAAGGGAATGTTCAAACAGGTAAGGTATTTTAACGGAAATAACAACGCAACGAAATTACGAATGTAACAAAATAGGTATATCCAATCATAGAGGGTTCCAAATAACGACAATTATATCACAAAGATCAATAAGCTAATTTATCAAAACTAAATTCTCAAACGTAACTAATCAAGAGCAAATAATCCTAATTTCTAGCACAAGCAATGTTACCCCTTCACGGTAACCACAATCTTATTGTCACCCCCACACGATGATGCACTAGTGCTGAAATTAACGGGATAAGCCAATTTATTAGAGCGGACGTATCCGAGTCCGTGAATTACGAGAGATGCGAATCTGCTGCTTTAGGTCCACCACTATTCGCCCTAAAGTTTCAGCAAATGTATCAACGCGATTAGCAATTGATGCAAACTACAATGCAGGCGACCGTCCAAGGGCAAAATTGTCCAACCTTTTTCTGTATAACCTGAAACGTTAAACTAAACACATTAGTACGTTCAGCAGATTAAACTAAACAAGTTACCTGAAGGAAGTTCGGCTGGAAAAGATCGTCGCAGCCGCCGCCGCAGCCCAACACACTTGGAGGAAGCCCATGACCTGTAGAGACCAGATATGGTCTCAGAATGTCCGGGTGATAAGTGGTTTGGCCGCAAAACGAGGATGAAGGTTCGGCCCTAATGTGAACACGCGAAGCCCCTCTCCAATTTGGTCGATTTCCACCTCAATCACGAAGACCCAAGCTCCGATACCAGATGTAGAGTATAGATGGACAATAACCAAGGCTTTACCGAGCTCAGTTCGCTCACTAAGATCAACACCACATAGAATCACCAAAATCGACCTCTTCGATATTTTCTTCTATTGGTAGCTTTTCAATAGTACCCACTCACAATAAACCACACAGGAATGATCACGAAGAGAAGAGGGTAGTATTTGTAACACAAAGTTGAAGCTAGAACCAAGAGGAAACTCACGTAGAAGAAATCACAGAGAGAGAGGTATAGAGGCATGAATGGCGTATGAAGGAGTGTCCAAGTATATAACCCAAGTCCAAGAATGGTAAGTTAGGTATATGTTACTAATTAATTGGGTCATGAGCCCAATTAACAAATAGGGTAGGCTAACAAACAAATAAGTGGGGTTCCAATTAAATAACCATCCAACTAAATGAAGATCGGGCCATGAGCAACACTAATTAATTAGGCAGCTTTCAATAGCCCGTTAAATATCTGAGGTTGGGGCATTTCATACGTGGTGTTGATTTAACGTTCAGTCATATGGTCGAAGCCGACTGAAATAATAATCAAATTACATCATTGTCCGAGGAAATTTATTGGGTATCAAAATCCAAACATAACCCACGAATACAAATAAATTTGGATCAATTCTCCTTTGGATTTGAGAGTATTGCCTACACCCCTGATGTCGTCAGGCTATCGCCCAGTGGGGAATACTCTCCACTAACTTTTACTAATGATTCATAATTAATATGAAAAAAAAAAAAAGTCAGTTTAATTCCAAAAAAATCACCAGATAAATGTTTTAACAATTTTATTTTACTGGCTTTTTTTTAACATAAATAAATTTTAAAATAATTAAAATAAATAACATTAATGATATTTTTAACCAAAGAAGCTCAATCGTAGATTATTAAAATTTTGCATGGCTAGTGTGGCTCAAAGCGTCGACCTTTCATGTAAATTCTACACGTTTTATTACTAAGCCAAGTATTCTAATTTAATTATTTATTCAAATAATATATTATATAACACAATATAGATAGTGATGGATCGAATTCATATAACAGACTCCATATGTATCGAGAATAAAACATAATTAATTCATTCTTTTGTTGTTCGTTATTGCACTGTAATCGCATTTGTACAACGTCAATTAAACAAGTGATGACATAGACATAAAGAGTTTGAACCATCA
Source organism: Osmanthus fragrans (assembly GCA_019395295.1). Taxonomy (NCBI): domain Eukaryota; kingdom Viridiplantae; phylum Streptophyta; class Magnoliopsida; order Lamiales; family Oleaceae; genus Osmanthus; species Osmanthus fragrans. The sequence continues at coordinate 13,246,459 of CM033359.1, forward strand.
TTCCCACAAGTAGTGTCTATCTACCTATTTGTTTAAAAATGATTTTAATTATGGTCCTAAATATGCTAACTCCAGAAAAATAATTAAAATTTGTATGAATAGACAATTTAGGATTTTAATTCATGTATGAAAATGTTTTAGTTCACAAGTTCACAATAGTTATCTCCTTAAATCTCAATCTCAATCATATTCAATTACGATTGTGCTACATGTACATCCCCACTTATAAATTGGTGTACATATACATAATGTAAGTTATGATTGGGTCAGAATTTCCTGAACAAAAAAAATAATAAATAAATAAATAACTTTGCATTTCTCTTGACACCTCATCTATTAGTCAAACTTTTAGTTACTCTTTATTTACGAGTAACAGTATTCATTCGATTAAATCAACTCATTAAATCTCCATGTGAATTAGAATAAACCTTAATTAAGAGCATTCAATTAATCACCACAATTTTAGTAAAAGTGTATCTCTATCTTCTACCCAAATTTCGATTTTTACAACGTAATTTAAATAAATAAAAAGCTCAAAAATCAGTGAAATAGTGATCAATTAATTCCAAAGCATGAAGAATACAAGTAAAAACAGTGCACATACAATAATCAAAGATCTAAACTTAAATAAAATTAACGTTCAAAACTAGATTACAATCGTTTATCACAACTATTAGTTTAATTACAAATCGTAGGAGAAGAAAAACATAAGAATAATTTGGTGTAAAGTACTGGCTAAAAAAAAACGAAAAAGATGATCTTCTAGCACCAAGAATCCGCATTCTCCAAGCCACATTTTTGAAACATTAGTATTTTATTTATTTATTTCTTTTGTATCTTCTCTCTTTTCCTTCTTCTCTATGGTTTAACCCCTTGTTTTGACCTAGAATCAGTGTTCTAAAATGCGCAAAAATGCGCCGCCTAGGCGCGACGCATGGTGAAAACGCGTCGAATTGGTGATATGTGCGTGAAAATGCGTTTTTGTTCTAAAATGGCGGCGCCTTTTAGAACACTCTTTTTTTTTTCAATGAACTTTTTTTTTTGATAGTAAATGTGTATGTATATTTTTATATTAAATTTTTTTTTTAATATAAAAATCTATTTATTAAACTTAAAATAATATTAAAAGTACGAAACGCATTATGATGCATATTCTTTGCATTGACACGCTTAAACTTGTGATTCTTGATTCTCGATCTCAACGTATCGCAACGCATTATGTCTTTTAGAACACTACCCATCTTACCCTAGAAGTCGTGCCTTGAAAAGCCAAAAAAATCTCGAAATTAAAACATTTAAACTCGTTCTAACCACAGCCAATAGCGCCCAACGTCCATGAACACGGTTGAACCATTGCAAACATCGGTCCATGAGATTGGGGTTAGGCCTCGGTTAGCATACGATGGTCTAATCCTTGCTAGTTTCTTTCTTTTATGCTTTGATCCCTACTTCAAGTGTTTTGTACGATTTTAGTCCTTTTTAATCAAAATCTTCAATGTAACTTCTAAAAGCTTCCTTGTTGGTTCTTGAACCTTCATAATCATTCAAAATTGGTTCATCGTAAGTTTTGAAAGTGTGCAAATTAATCCAAAACTTCCAAAAAAACTGAATTTTACTCACGAAACTAGTGACTTTCCATCAATTGCTCTCTTAATGCTTTCATAACTCCCGTGCAATTTCTTTTGTCTTCAATTTCTACGAACCAACTCCAATTAGGCTCAAAATTCTCATGCTATTGAATTGATTTTTATTTATTTATTTAATGCTTGACCGATGTATGCTCATGGTCAATTCAATCACCATAGCCTTCAGATTGGTCATATCCCAACTCTCAATGGTTAATAATTTCCTTTCTTTCTCATGTGAGGTGTTTATTCTAAGGTTGCTTTCACAATTCATTCATTGGTTTCCTACACAAGTTTAGTTGGATTTACGCAATGAAAAGATAGACTTGATGATTCTCCTGAGATTTGAGTGTCCCAAGCATAAAATCAACCTCACTAGGTATAAAACCCCCAAATTAAGTGTATAGGGTTAAGAAATGCAACACTTTCTTTATTACAACTGCTTACATCCACACACAAACACGCTTAATTCTAATAAATTTAGTAACATAACAAATTGTAGGTAATATTTTAGATTTAAATATAATTAATTTGAGTAGTATTACCGACAAATTATCAACTAATAGATTCGTACGTAAGTTTCAATTAATTTTTTTTATATTTACTATCAATGGTTAGTACGTCACAATTTTAGATGGAAATATCTTATATTTCATATTTTTATTTTATTAAAAATGTATCAACAGATTAACAATGGAATCTTAATGACGGCTATATGTCGTTGGTAATTCCGTTGCTTAGACATTTACTTTATAATTATAAATTTTTTAGATTATGTCTTTGAAAAGTAACGATATCACCTGTTACTAATAGCAACAGATGGAGTTCGTGGGTAAAAAAACGTCTCTAAAGCTTCCCTTTCTAGTAGTATGAATTATGACTAGGTGGTTCTACATTTTTTATTTAATTACTATACTTATCCACGTGAAATTATGATAATTCTTGAGCACAATAGTCATAATAATTTTTTTGGGTTGATTACACTAATAGAACACGTTGATACAATTGTTGGACATAGGTTTTTACAACCAAAATCACGAATTAAAAACATAACCACTTAACAAATTGAAGGATATTTTGGCAGTGGTTAAGCATCTGTTGAAAGGACATTTTTTTTATTCAACAGTGATTTGGCATCACTTTAACCACACATTTTTCAATAAAATAATATTATATGGAAATCTAAAAATTTTCTTTATCTTTTAACCACACATTTTCCATCAATATACTATTCAAAAATGAAAATATTTGATGAGAATGGGGCTCAAACAAGGGTTAAAAATAGATCAAATATTAAAAAAAAAAAAAAAAAAAAAAAAAAGGGAATAAACTCTTTCTCTCCTCTCCCCTAATTCATTTACTCTCTCATTCTTCTCATTCCCTGCCCTAATTGATATTGGATTTCAATCCATGAACTCTTTCAATTGGACATCATAAACAGCATCATCAAGATTAACTGTTGGAGCCCATGATTTGCCTCCTCAAACTGATGGACATCATCCTTTGAAGATAAAAAATAGTTATTTGAGATACATGGATGAACGAACCTTCAATGTAATCTTATTGATTGATTTTATTAGGGCTGGGCATATACCCCGAACCGAACTGAACCGAACCGGACCCGAACCGAACGGTTCTTCGTAAATGAAATACCCGAACGGGTATCAGAATCAAGAACCGACGGGTATGGGTCGGTTCTCGGTTCTAGACCCAGAACCGAAGAACCCAATAAGAACCGAATTTTTTTAAAATTTTTTAATTTTTATATATTGGATAAATCAAATTATTTAATTTTTTAAAAATAAATTAACAAATATAGAGTTTGCAATGAAGAGATTGGGTTCTATGATGGCATTGAGATAGTGATGACAATGGGCCGAGCCGAGCAGGCTCGGCTCGTTATCCTACGAGCTCTGCTCGTGCTCGGGCTCGTTGCTCAACGAGCCGAATGGGGCTCGGCTCGTCAAAAAATAAAGGCGCTCGGCTCGGCCCACGAGCTCGTGGCTCGTGGGCTTTGACGAGCCGAGCTCACGACCTCGCCTCCAAATTTTTTTTTTTTTTTTAATACACGTTTTTTTCCTAAATTTTGTTCAAAAAAAAAATAGATTTTCGGTAAAATTTTATTTTATAAGTATTTTTATTTTGTAAACAATTTATTTAGACTTTGATAAAGTATATTTTTATAATATATTTTTTTATGAATTTATCTTATAAATAATACTTATAAGTTTTTTGTAATTACAATTTAATTTTTTTACTTATAAATAATTTTTAATTAATATATTTTCATTTTCAAGTTTGTTTTGAAGAAAATATATTTATTGAAAATAATTATTTTATAAATGATAAAATTAAAAAAAATATGAGACATTGTCAAATGATTTTTCAAAATATTTTTCATTTTGAAAATAATAAAATATTAAAATATAAACCCTCCTCCTTTATCCGGGTTTGGGACCGGCTACTTCAATAGTTCAATTTTCAGTAGGCGGAGTTAAAAATTGTACACGAACAACTTGTTATGTATACAATTTTTTTAAAAAAATTATAAAGGTATTAAAATAAAAATTCGTCATAAATATGATTAAACTAAATATCACTTACTTGACTACATGCAATTTCGGCATATTTATCTTGCAGTCGAAAATGAGCGTCTTGTCAGTCCTTCACGCACATTAATGCTTCTAAAATATCTTCTTTTAGTCGATTTCTAACTTCAGAGAGAACCCTATACCCTGCACTAAAAGCAGATTCCGAAATTACAGTGCTAACCGGAGGTGTTAGTAGATCTTTTGCCATTGCAGAAACTATTGGCCATCGACGTTCATACTTTCGCCAGAAGTCAACTACTTCTTCAGAATTTTTCCTTAGTGCATTGTTACTAGGCCAATTATGATTAAAGTAATCAAGTAATTCAGCAGGCATTGCATTGAGACTGTTACTCGATGTTTGAGTACATGCAGTGGAAGACAAACTACTATGACTTGATGAACCATATGCATATCCAGTTTGACCATATCTATATGAGTTCATGCCTTCAAATAAATTTAAAATTTCAGCGTCGTCATCTCCTAAATTAGTTGGAGTAGTACTTGTAGAGCCGAAGGGTACACGAGTAACATGTGTACCCATTCGTGAAGCATATGTTACATACATTTCAAATAAAGTTACTTCCAAATTCCTATAAGTAATAGGTACGTTAAAAGTTAAAGATTTTGATATTCGTTCAATTATAAATTTAGTACCCGATAAATTATATTGGGGGTCCATGATGCATGCTAATGAAAATAACATGGGCAAGTCTTCCCAATATTTTCTAAACTTTAATTCCATGGCAATTATAACTGAATTAAAATCGGGGCCATCTTTATTATATCTATCAAAAGCCCTAGAAATTAGATAAAGACGTTGAATGACCATACAACCAGTAGGATAATAAACACCAGATAAAATATTTGTAGAATCATAAAAACATTTCAAAAAAGCTTTAATTTTAATAACTAAAGCCCAATCAGATTCATTCAAAATATTTTCGTCGTCGTCCCTCATATGCCTATTGTTATAAAATTCAATAATTAAATGTTCGAAACCTTCACATGATTTTAATAATAAATATGTGAAGTTCCATCTATGCGCTACGTCATTAGTAAAAGTTTTTGAATGCGACACCCCATTTTCGGCACAAAAATCCTCAAACGCTTGTTTTCTACTAGGTGTAATAGTGATATAAGTTAGTGCATTCTTAATTCGTTGAATTTCATCCTTAACATATTTTAAACCATCTTGTACTATTAAATTTAAAATATGGTATACACATCGAATATGAAATAAATAACCACCGAATTCGGGTTGAAATACTCTTTTTAATTTCTCGATAACAACCTTATTTACACTAGTGTTATCGAACGTAAAAGAACGAATTTTACTCTCGCATTTATATTCTCTGATAATGTTCATAATAGTACTAAATATATTGGGAGCATTGTGCGGGTACTCAATAATTTTAAAAGCAATTATTCTTTTATGCATGATCCAAAGTGGGTCTATATAATGTGCAGTTGTAGCAATATAACATATTTTATTAATCCCTTCCCATAAATCCGAAGTTAAAGATATCACACCCCCATATTTTTCTAAATCGGCAATTAATATTTTCTTTGCAGTTTCAAAATATTCTATTGTATCAGAACGAACAGTATTTCGACTTACCCCAACGTACCTTGGTTGAAGACATTTTTGCACAAAGGTAATGAAATGTTGGTTGTCCGTTTGTGCTAGTGGCAACTCAGATCCGGCAAGGTGTTTCACCATTCCTGTTCGAGTTCTTTCCGCCGAATACATCCACGTACTAAGTGGCGTAGTAGTAGCACCGCTGCCCGGACTACCAAATTGTAGTTGCGTTTGACCAGCAGGAAGAAGACCATGTTTGGCCGCACATGATTTGTAATGACGGTTGAGGTGGGTGGTTCCAATGCCTTTTTGATGGGCCAATCGTTGTTGACAGTATTTACATACTGCTTTGGTTTCTTGAATTCCATCGATCACACGACCAGTTTGAACCAATTTAAAATGGTCCTAACATTTTGCCTGCTTCTTCCCCTTTCTCTTCCCTCTGGCATCGGGAATTTCAATAACAGGTTCATCATCCTGTTCCAAATCAATTGGAGCATCAACATCAACGTCAACGTCAACGTCATCCAAATCAATTGGATGACTACTTTCATGAATATTGTAATCTTCAATATTTTCTGGAATGGGTACTTCATCCAGACCGACGAACTCATTCCCAAATTGATTTTGGGGCACATGTGCTACATTCTTGACTCCGACATCGAACAAATTTTCAATAAATGAGCGTGGATCCTTTTGTGAATAATTGAAATTGAATATTGAAGAAGAAGAAGAATAAGTGAAGTAGAATTGAGAAGTGAATGAATGAATATTATGTAGTAGTGTAGAAAATATATTGTAAAATCAAGATTATAATTTAATGATATGAATATAAAATGTAGAAGAGTATAGAAATAAGAATGAATAAATAATATTGATTATAATTGATTTGTAGAGAGTATAGTAGAGAATACGAGATTGATAGTAAATTTGGTGAGAAAAAAATATTGTAATTAATGGGTATTTATAGGAAAAAAAATGAAATTTGAAAAAAAAAAAAAAAAAATTTTAAAAAACGTGACCAAACGGTCACTGAAAATTCTGAAAATTCAGTGACCGTTTGGTCACTTTTTTCAAATTTTTTTTTTTATTTGGGACGAGCCCACGAGCCGGCTCGGCTCGTGAGCTCGTCCATGAGCGGCTCGACAAGCGGCTCGTCTATCTGACGAGCCGAGCCGAGCCGAGCCGAGTTCGGCTCGTTCAAAAATTTTTTTGTTCGACTCGTTGCTCGGGCTCGGGCTCGTGGCTCGTTTTAGACGAGCCGAGCCCACGAGTTCACGAGCGACTCGACTCAATTGTCATCACTACATTGAGACATGTAATAAAAAATATATTATATTTTTTTTATTAAATTTTATTAGTTGAACAATTTTTTGTTTATTTATGTTTGTTAATTGTGATTTTTCAATCTTTTTTGTAGAGTTTTTTTAGTATCTAGCATGGCAAGTCAAGTAATTGATGGTTAAATCAAATAGTGGTTAAGTAAGTACTACTGTATTAGCAATACTTTAAAATATTTTATCTCTACGAGTCTATGATTTTTAATTTATATGGATCACCGATATTTTAGTATTACTAATTTACTATCTATTTTTTGTTATTTGTATATATTGGTAAATTAATCTTATTGGACAACTTGTTATTTATATCTTATTAAATTGGAATACGTTAATTTGTAAAAGTTAAGATTGAACATGTCAGGCTGTAGTATTGTTATAAATGTTAAAAAAAATTAATTATACTATGGAACCGAACCGAACCGAACGGAACCGAACGGTTCCAAAATTATATTTGGACCCGACGGTTCCGTTTACTAACTACCCGAAAATTTTTAGTTCTGTTCGATTCTCTTCAGAACCGAACCGAACCGACCTGTGCCCAGGCCTAGATTTTACCATTTATGAGATTAGTTCACTGCAAATGGGTCTAATTTCGAACACATTCAACCCATTCCTCTTGTTACTGCCACTTTTCTTTTCCTTCTCTATTTTAAGTCCACGCACTATATAAATAATCATACATGGATTTCGGGGACTAGTTGTTACAACCACTTTTCTTTTCCTTCTCTACTTCAAGTCCACGCACTATATAAATAATCATACATGGATTTTGGGGACTAGTTGTTACGGACAATCCCGAAAGGGCCCCAACATGCAACTTGTGGCCCACGAGCCACGTAGCCGAACCCACTATCTACGTTACTTTCGAACCCATTACATCGAACCCATCGCATCGAACCGTTAGTGATGAACCTCTTATGTCCGAACCCTGGTGCCGTGCCGAACTCTTATCACATGAACAGTAGATGGTATGGTTGTCTTATGGAAGATCTTGTGGAAAGATCTTCTGACAGATGGTTGATGTGACAACACGCTGCAATAACGACTGTATCAATTCTGCATGTCAGAGTTCAAGTGTAGGAACTCAGTGCATTAAATGCATTGAAATCTATGACAAGAAGTTCAGCAGTTGGGATAAGGCCACGTGTCCATTCATCCAACGGTTCTTGCTCACCCTCTCTTACTATAAAGGCTTACACATTGTGTCATTTGAAAGTAATACTAAATTGGACTCTCAATACTACTTAACAATTCTCCCTATATTTTACTGTTCTATTCTATCTACCCAAGATCGACCCCCTTATATATTTTGGAGGCTCACTTTTTAGCCTTCTCACACTCATATATTTCCACTCCAACTGACTTGATCGTCGGAATGCGCGCATCCAGCTCCCCCTCTCTTTGGAGAAGGCCACGTGCAACTGACGATTTGCCCTAGTGTGCAGGAGCAAAGGTTGAACTGGATGTGAGAGACCCTGAAATCTGTTGACAGCTCATAGGTGCACTTTTTGAGGTCAACAGATTGGCGCCGTCTGTGGAAAATCACACATTACAACCACGAACACCCTAGTGGTAGAAGTCAGTTAAAAGGAAGTAAGGGAAACCTGACCTTGAAGAAATGTTAAAGTTCTTAAAAAAGAACGAAGAAAAAAGCACCCCGTTGAACTTTACCATCAGTTTAGAGCTTGCCATTACAATGAGCTCTAACAACTATGGCTCCCATAGCCGAAGCCATCAGCAGGAAGGCTCCCATGGCAGGAGCCACAGACAAGAGGCCTCTAAAGAGGAAGTCCTCTGGACAAATGTCAACATGCGCAGACCCTATCATCTTTACAGGCGAGGCAGTACAAAGGCGCGCCTAGCTAGAGAAGTGGGAGAAATGACAGCAAACATGAGGAACTTGACAGAACAAAACGCAGCCATGCAGCAACTGCTTTTGCAAATGCACGGGCAAGCCGGATACCAACCGTCCCACCATGAAGCTTATCAACAAGATGAAGAAGCCAGAATTTCTCCTCAACATGCTAGGGAATTGAGCACCTTGGAAAGGGAGGTGGGCGTGGATACATCTTCAACTCACGTTCATACTAACCTCGGCAGAGACCCGATTCAAACGGGGGAAACTTCCCTCCAGAATATACTCGAGACCCGGAGCCAAGGAGGTCTACCAGTATGTTTGACCGGATCGAAGCATCCGGCCTAGAAATAGGCCCCAACGACCCCCTCCAAATGTAAGACAACAGGAGCAACAAGAACCCTAGAAGGTTCGACAGCCTAGGAATAGGCGAGAAAGAAGGGATGCGGCGAACCAACAGAACATGACAGGAATCACTCAACTGCCTCGGTATTAGGCAGAAGAAGGGGAATCCAGCAGCCCTTGCAGGTCATTTGAACTTGATGACGATGATGACAGCTTGCCATTTTCGCATGAGTTAAGAAATGCGCATGTCTCCAGCCACTTTGTGCCCCCAAAGATCCTAAAATACGAAGGCAAGGGAGCCCCGGCAAAGCACCTTAACAACTACAAAACACACATAGCTCTCAGAGGAGCCTCGCCGGTGTTAAAATGCAGAGCATTCCACCTCACTCTCACAGGTGCTACAGAAATATGGTACAATCGCATACCCGCAGGAAGCATCAGGAGTTGACCTGACCTCAAAAAGGTCTTCCTAAACTAGTATTTGTCTAGCAAAGAAGGAGAAGCCCCCATACAAAAGCTTTAGGACATGAGGCAGCAAGCGGGTGAAACATTGAAGAGTTATTTGGCTCGGTTCACTGAAGAAATGACCTATTGCGAACAAGTAACCGATAGAGAGGCCCTACCAGTACTCAGGGATGGTCTCAATATGAATACCCTCTTCTGGAGAGACGTGTGGAACCGAAACCCAGCCACTTATGATGCTCTTGTGAAAATGATGAGGAGCGAGATAATCAATGAGGAATTGATTGACCATCACAACAGGACCTCACTGGGACTACCACCGACTCAGAGACAAAGGCGAGGCTCTGTATCACACTTGGTAACCCAGCAATGGACCCAAACTGGGTAAACTGTGGCCCCCACATCAGGCCAAGCACTGGTCACTGCTACTCTAAACGTCGTACCCTTCTTGGCATATGAGGAAGTAGGTCCCAATGGGAGTGCGCAGCCAAGCTCGTCAAGAGGGAGAAGCAGAGGAAGGGGCAACGGACCTAGAAATAGACCCTATTACACCTATCAAAGAACTTTTGGTCACATGACAACAATTGCTTGATAAGCCTCGAAACCAGGAGCAAATGGGTTGGAACGAGGATAGAGGTCCTGCGAACCAAAACTTGAGAACCGCCAGCTGGGAGAGAAGAGACCCCGAACCCAGAAATGAGGAGCCACGGAGGCAAGCAATGGACCGATCACCTCATCACAGAGACGATAGAACTCGGGACCGACCAAGGCGTTCATAGAGGCAAAGAGAGGCTTGGCCCAACACGGGCCGGACCGATAGATACCATAATTGGAGGGCCGCACATTGGAGAGGAATCTAGGAATGCTCAAAGGAACAATGCCAGGGAAGCCAAAGATTCCCCCATGACAAGTTATTCCGTCAACGGGTCCTACCGTGGAAGTCATTCACTTCGGCCAATCACTTTCACGCAAGAGGATACTGTTGATATTCACTACCCCCATTGCTACGCTTTGGTTGTAAGGGCTATAGTAGCCAAAAATGGTTTGAACCGCATGCTTGTGGACAATGTTAGCTCGATTAACATACTTTTCGGCACTACATTCGACAAGATGGACGTTGGTTTCAACCCCACCCCAATGACAGCCCCGTTATACGGATTCACAAAGGATAACATCATCCCCAGGGGGAGGATCACATTGACTGTAGAAATGGGAACCCCTCCTTTCACAGCCCACCACCGCATGGAGTTTGGTGGTGGATCACAGGTCAGCCTACCACGGAGTCTTGGGGCTACCCGCACTAAACGAGCTGGGAGCTGTAACATCCATTCACCACTTGTGCATGAAATTCCCCACTAATAGGGGTATTGCCACTCTACGAGGTGATCAGATGGGTTCGAGGAAGTGCTACCTTAGTTCCCTACGAAAGTCCAAACCCTGCAGCTTAAATATGATATATATGGATACGAAAATGCTCGATGCCCCTGCAGAAGGGTCAGCCCCTGAAGAAGGGGACGACGTCGAGATGATTAATGCTATCACGGACAGAATCGCCCCTGAACAAGGCATTGTGGATGCTGTTTTGGATCCAAGGATTACAGAATCCAACTCTCAGGCTGCTCCGGTCGAAGAATTGGAACATTTTCAAGTTGATCCTAATGACCCCAAAAGATGCTCCAGGTGGGGAAAGAGTTGAAAACTAAACGAAAGCAGCTGCTGAAGAACTTCATTCTCGCAAACTTGGACGTGTTCGCGTGGAAGTATGGAGATATGGTGGGCATCGATCCAAAGGTCAGCTACCACCACCTCAATATCGACCTCAAATTCACCTCACACCGACAAAAGAGGAGAGCATTGAACCTAGAAAGATATGAAGTCCTAAGGGACGAGGTTCATAAACTGTTGAGTAATGGGATCATCCGTGAGGCAACTTACCCGAAGTGGGTATCCAACCCGGTACTAGTGAAGAAGTACAACTAGTGGATGCCACTGCGGGGCACAAACTATTGAGCTTCATGGACGCGTATTCTGGATACAACCAGATTCCCATGTACCCACCAGACGAGGAAAATACTTCATTCATCACAGATTGAGGACTCTATTGCTACCGAGTGATGCCGTTTGGCTTGAAAATGCAGAGGTCACCTACCAAAGGTTAGTGAACCGCATGTTTGCGAATCCTCCTGGGCAAGACAATGGAAGTGTATGTAGACGATATGTTGGTAAAGAGCCTCGAAGCTGAAGATCATATTGAACATCTTACCGAGACCTTCAAAGTTTTGAGAAAATTCCAGATGAAACTGAACCCCCTGAAATGCACTTTCGGTGTAGCCTATGGGAAGTTCTTAGGCTACATGATGAATCAGAGAGGAATCGAGGCCAATTCTGATAAAATTAGGGCGCTACTAGACATGAGGTTCCTTTGCAAACCGAAGAAAGTGCAAAGCTTAACGGGTCAGCTCGCTGCTCTGAACCGCTTAATCTCGAAGGCGACAGATAAATGCCTTCCTTTCTTTAAAGTCCTAAAAGGAGGGAAGAAATTCCAATGGAGGGAAGAATGCGAAGCGGCTTTTCAATGGCTGAAGAAGCACCTTGGGCAAGCCCCCCTCCTCTCGAAGCCGAAAGATGGAGAAGCCCTGTCATTATATTTGGCTGTATCAGTAGAGGCCGTGAGTTCGGTCCTAGTGAGGGAAGAAGATGGTACCCAGTTGCCTGTCTATTATGTAAGCACGGCCTTCACCTCCGCAGAATCTCGATATTCAGACATGGAATAGCTCGCTTTTTCACTCATGACCGCAAGCAGAAAATTGAGTCCTTACTTTCAGGCCCATAGTATCGATGTATTGACCACTCTCCCCCTCAAGCAAATCTTACAAAGGCAGAGACGCTTCTGGGAGACTAATGAAGTGGTCCATCGATCTGAATGAGTTCGACATTTCATACAAGCCAAGGGCCTCGGTGAAGGGACAGGCCTTAGCAGATTTCATAGTCAAATTCTCCGGACTGCAAGTCGATATGGAAACTAAGGTAGCAAAACCCCCAACTTGGAGCCTGTTCGCTGACAGCTCATCCGGCGAAACCGGTTCAGGCACAGGGTTTTTTTGATGAGTCTAGAGGGGCACAGGCTTTGCTATGCTATCAAGTTCGGGTTCAAAGCTTTGAACAATGCTGTGGAGTATGAAGCCCTACTGGCAGGTTTAAAGTTATCAAAGGAAATACAGATAAAAAGGTTAATGGCCAGCTATTCACAGCTGGTAGTTAGCCAGGTCAAGGGAGATTATTCGGCAAAGGACAAGAATATGGCTTCTTACCTGAAGAAGGTTAAAGAGCTCATCTCCCATTTTGAAAAGTTCGATCTTATACAGATTTCAAGGTCAGAAAACATGCATGCCGACGTCCTGTCCAAATTAGCTAGCAGTAAAGATTCAGAACTTCTCAAGATGGTGCCAATTGAACACTTCACTCGACCATCCATAGCTAAGGGCGAAGAGATCATGTGGATAGAAGGGACCCCTCTTTGGATGCAGCCGATCGTCACCTTCTTAAAGGACCAAAACCTCCATGAAGACAAGGAAGAGGCTCAGAAACTAAGGCGTCGAGCCGCATATTATGTGCTCCAAGACGAAGTGCTGTATAAAAGAGGATTTTCGATGCCGCTTTTGAGATGCACTGGGGATGATGAGGCCAATTATATCCTAAGGGAGATCCATGAAGGAATCTGCGGGAACCATACAGTCGGTCCGGCCCTGGCCTATAAGATACTCAGACAAAGGTACTACTAACCAACACTGAAAAAAGATGTGATCCAGTTCGTCCATGCCTGTGACAAATGCCAGCATTTCTCCTCCATTCAACGACAACCATCTCAAGAGTTGACTGTTGTATCTAGCCCATGGCCTTTCGCCAAGTGGGGCATCGACTTGATAGATCCCCTCCCTAAAGGAAAAGGAGGCGCTGCACATGCAATTATAGTTATAAACTATTTCACCAAATGGGTGGAGGCTGAACCCTTGACAAAGATAACTGAGGCGAACACTTCGAAGTTTGTATGAAAAAACATCATATGTCGGTTCAGGATCCCTCAATCACTTGTGTCGGACAATGGAAGGCAGTTCGACAATAAAAAGGTCAGAAAGATGTGCGAGGAGCTCGACATCAAGAAACATTTTTCTTCCCCACACCACCCCAAGCCAATGGCCAAGTAGAGGCAGTGAACAAGACGATAAAACATATTCTGAAAAAGAAACTTGACGCATCGAAGGGGGCGTGGGTGGATGAACTGCCCCATGTGTTATGGGCGATTCACACCACAAGCAAGACCGCATTGGGTTAAACCCCTTTCTCCATGGCATATGGTGCAGAAGCGATGAGCCCCGTTGAGGTGAGATTGCCCCCACCTCGGCGCCTACAGTTTAATGAGATCTCCAACGAGGAAATCAGACGATGCGAGCTGGACTTTCTTGAAGAAAGAAGGGACGCCTCACAAATTAGGCTCACCACTTATCAAAGGAAAATGACCAAGTATTATAACAAGAAGGTCAAAAAGAGATCGTTCAGGAGAGGCGATCTCGTATTGAGAAGGGTTTTTCCTCTCTTCTAAGGAACCCGGTGTTGGAACCTTAGGCCCGAATTGGGAAGGTCCCTACCGCATCACTGAGAAGGTCAAGCCAGGGACTTTCAGAATCGAAACTCTAGATGGGAAGATGCAACCCCACCCCTGGAATGTTGAGCACTTGAGAATCTACAATTAGTAATATCTTTTTTCTTCTTCGCCAATCCAGTTATCGAGGCGTATGTTTGTAGCCTCCTCTGTTTTGTATTTGCTTTCCCATCTATGGAATGAAGTTTCAGCATTATATTATTTCAACTGCTTCCAACTCTTCAAGACGAACCGTTTCACTTTGTAGCACCTTCTATCAAATGAAGTTTGACATCCTACAAATCCTAAGTAAAAAGGGTTCGGCATGGCTTGTGTGTAATAAACCACACAGTTGAATCAAGTCTCAATTAAATTGGTTAATAAACAATTTACTGGATGAACTTTAAAGACGAACCGTTTCACTTTGTAGCACCTTCTATCAAATGAAGTCTGACATCCTACAAATCCTCAGTAAAAACGATTGGTTAATAAACAATTTACTGGATGAGCTTTAAAGAAGTAAAAAAGGGTTCGGCGCCTTCTATCAAATGAAGTCTGCCCCCAACCATGGCGAACCCATGCGATTTGTTAATAATTTATTCAAGTTATTACCTATCATCAGCTCGAATGCTGCTTAATGAGCCCATGCAACTTCTAATTATGTTTGATTGCTTCACTATGATGGGGGCTTATGCCCCATTTCAGGGCCCCATTACAAGGCAGGAATCAATAGAGTTCAGCAAAAAAAGAAAAGAAGAAACAAAGAATGGCTCCAATTATAAATATAAAATTCGAGTAAGTACAACTACTTTACTGCAAAAAAAATACTAATGGCCACCTTCCACAACTTCCACCACCTCCTCCGCCACATCCTCAGCAGGAGTGGAGGGTTCTGCTAGAATGAACTCCTCCCTCACAATAGCCAAGTCCACCTTTGGGTGAAGTTCGGTAACCCTTGCAAGAACTTCTCCATAAACAACATTCCTCCAGTACAAACCGAGGCCATCATACTCTGCCGTTTTATGAAAATGGGCGATATAATTCTCCACTGTAATATCCCCGCCTCAACCAACTACTACTGTTTCAAACTTGCAACTTCAGCAGTTAGGTTAGTTACTTGGGCCTTCAAAGCCGTCCTATCTTGGTTGGCCACCTCCAGTGCCGTCGAAGCAATCTTCCGTAAGTTATCCGAGTTCTCTACTCGCTTCGTCAATGCATTCACTTCAGACTTGCAGAGATGAACCTCTTCCTTAAGCTCAACATTCTAAGTGGAGAGCTGCCCAACCCTAATGATGAGAATCCGGATAGCTTAGAACTACCAAACCCACGTCGTTTGTTGAAGAACGCAAGAAAATTCAATTAAACCTTGGTTTGTAGATTTGATTCAAAATATGAATAAAAAACAACCAACGATCCGAAAGAAACGTTGACCCCTTTTGAATCCAATATTAAGAACTTCACCCAATAGATTGAACGTCACAAGATCAATTCTTGATAAGTTCAGAGATTGTCCAATTAAGAACAAAGGAATTGAAGCCAATTTAATTCTCTCAATAATAGTGTGTAAAGTCACAATGTCAATAATGATAAGTATTTATACTTATCCCAAAAACCTAGCAAAAAACGTGTAAAATCATAAAACCTCACCAAAATATGGAAAAGAAATAAATTCTAGTCAAAATATGGAAAATTCCAAAAATTGGCAAAATTGCCAAAAGTCACAACTATGCGGCCGCATAGTTGTATAGTATGCGGTTGTATAGTTCATGCGGTCACCTCTTCTGGGGTCTCTAACCATTTGGATGCTTCAGCATCCAGTTACTTCTATGCGGCCGCATAGAAGTAATTTCCTCCTCCGTCTTCGGCTGTTTCCAACACGTTGATCCAAGTTGATTCGGACTTCGACCCCAACATGGAACTTGCCTCTTTTTGCGTGTACCTCATGATGTCGTCCACCGTTGCTTGTACAAGTAATCCCATAACTTGTTTTACTCGATTTTCCCTCAATCGCGTCATTGGTCCATCTTCAACAATCAGCGGATCCTTCCACTTACTTGCTCTTGTTGTATTGGCATCTTGAATCACATCACTTAACCTTCAACTCTTCCTGCTTGGCCTTGAAGGCTTCAATGACCTCATCCACTGTCGAGGCCTCTGCCTTCAGTTTTTCAGCTTCCAACTAGCAGTGGCAGTCCTCTCCTCAAGCTTACGGTTCCGATCCTGTAGCGTCTTCATGTCCATTTGAGCATTGAAGATGAAGTTTTGGGACCGATCCTGCATTGCTAGTCCAGCCTCCAGCATGTCTATGAATTCACAAGTTTCAGCGTAGGATGCATACTTGTCAGTCCAATACTTATAGTTGATCCTTGCTGCTGCTTGGGCCTCGGCCGATAGCATCTCCAATACTTCTGGAGCAATTTCATCGGCTCGACCATCGAGAAAATCTCAAGCCTTAAACTCAGTAGGACCCTCTATCCTAGTCTGACGCCCCTGCTTCTTTCTAACTAACTTCATCAACATCAATCATTGGCAGAGAGTTTAACGGCTTCACATTGATGGACTCCCTCAAAGACTCCTCTATTGAAGTTTGCCGTGTTGGAGGAGGAGGATGACCCATTGTTCTTTGTCAGAACCAGCCGTCTTCTCTTAGGCAACCCCTCATCAGAAGGCTCGGCCTTGTCCTTTCCCTTAGCCTCCATTTTCTTTTCTGGGGGGAGGCAGATTAGACTTCGACAGCCGACTCAGTTCGTCCCTCTAATTTTTGTAAATTGACGAACTCGAGCTCAAAGGCTTCTTATTCTTCGCCTCGGCCAAGCGACGCATGTGAAACATATCCGGCTTCACATACTCCTTCTTCAAATGTTGCTCTGAAATCGAACCGAATAAAAAAGTTAGAAAGGGAATACATAATATGCTTCGAAAAGTAAGGCTCAGTTCGCAAATTACCACCGGTCGACATCAGCAAATGTGTCACGAACAAGGCTCGCTTGCCAATCACGTTCTTGAAGTCCCTTCTCTCCGGAGATAGTTCGTATATGGCTCTGACAATGGCCCACTCAGAAGGTTAAAGCTCGAACTGATCTGCAAGAACTGAACAAATTCTTCAATCAGAAACAAAACAATATGCAAAGCACAAAGATGTAAAAAACTAGAGACTACACTCACTATACTCATGATACTGGGTCGACAAGGCTATTTCTGGGACTGCATCCCCCTCCACTGTCTGTCAGCGACCCCTTATCCAGAAGCAAGAGGACTTCCAGTTCTTAATAGAAGAAGGAGTGCCCCAGATGAAGGGGGAGTGCGAACCCCATGGGTTAATGCAATACCACCCCCTGCAAAAATCTCCCCCACTAGAGGCTCTGGGTTGAAAAAGGGTTTGGAAAATGTGGGGGGCATATTCTCGCCAAGAGTGACCTCCTTCCACAGAAGAAAGACCCCTGCTATTTGGCTCCATGCGTTCGGTACAAGTTGGGTTGGAGCCAGATTGTACTGCCTAAGCAAAAATCTAAGAAATGGGTGCAGAGGTAACCTCATCCCACATGCCAAAATGGCCTCGCTCACGGCTACGCACCCCTGCCTATGATTTCTATGATTTCAGGGATGGTGGAGGCAGACCACCCCGGCATATGATAACAGGCTCTCTCATCAAGGGTCGACACAAATATTTCTATGATTTCAGGGATCCTATACTTCTCCCTATAGGTGTCAAGGTCGCTCGCCTCTACAACTGAAGGCCATTCGGACGCCCCC
Organism: Osmanthus fragrans; assembly: GCA_019395295.1. NCBI lineage: Eukaryota > Viridiplantae > Streptophyta > Magnoliopsida > Lamiales > Oleaceae > Osmanthus > Osmanthus fragrans. The sequence continues at coordinate 13,264,648 of CM033359.1, forward strand.
ACCTGATCTTAAAATCTATAGGCCCCTCAAACATCATAGCAACACTATAGGGTCCTCCCATCGCCTCCATTATTCTAGCAGTAGGGATGGTGGAGGCAGACCAGCCTTGGCATACAATAAGGCAGTATCCTCGTCCGTAGACGACTCCCCAAAATCTTTCTTTTTGGAATAATAGGCCATTTCTCTCAAGAGGAGGAGGAAAGTAAAGAATCAAACACTGGTTTAAGCACTTACGTTGAAGAGGTTAAGAGAAGAGCCGGTGCTTGCAAAGGAGAACAACAAACTAGTTGAAGGATCGCGAAGGCAGAAAGAAAGACCCTCATTACCTACAAATTTTTCGCAAAGTGGAAAAAACCAGAATTTGGGGAAGACACCCATTTTTATATGAAATGGAATCACAACTCAGCCCTTGCATTAACCCTGATTTTAATCCAGGCCTTACAGCTGTCCCTGCATCAGAGACGTTGAAACGAAAAGGCGCTCATCACCATTTCGAATCAACGGCCATGATCAACGCGTGCGTCGTACGCACATGGGACTTGAGTCAATATGCTAGGTGTCACTAGTAATCATTATCATGCATTAAATTTTTACATAATACGAAAAAGTAAACTGTCCTCGTCGTAATTAGTTAGCACCTTGGGAACCAGCATCAACATCAAATCATAAAGGCTCGCCTGTATGGCTTCGTCTCTTCACAATATGGTCGCCTCTATGGCTTCGCCTATTCTACAGCAGGCTCGCCTCTATAGTTTCTCCTATTCTACAACAAGTTCGCCTCTATGGTTTTGCCTCTTCACAATAGGCTCGCCTCTATGGCTTCGCCTACAGCAGGCTCGCCTCTTCACAACAGGGTCGCCTATGTGGCTTTGCCCACAATAGACTCGCCTCTATGGCTTCGCCTCTTCACAACAAGGTCGTCTATATGGCTTCGCCTCTTCTACAACAGGCTCGCATATATGGCTTCGCCTCTTCTACAACAGGCTTACCTCTATGGCTTCGCCTCTTCACAATAGGGTCGCCTGGCTTACAACAGGCTCGCCTCTATGCCTTCACTTCTTCTACAACAAGCTCGCCTCTATGGCTTCGCCTCTTCACAACAGGGTCGCCTATATGGCTTCGCCTCTTCTACAATAGGCTCGCCTCTATGGTTTCGCCTTTTCACAACAGGGTCGCCTATATGGTTTCGCCTCTTCTACAGCAGGCTCGCCTCTATGGTTTCGCCTTTTCTACAATAGGGTCGCCTATATGGCTTCGCCTCTTCACAACAGGCTCGCCTCTATTGCTTTGCCTCTTCACAACAGGCTCGCCTTTATAGCTTCGCCTCTTCACAACAGGCTCGCCTCTATGGTTTCGCCTCTTCTACAACAAGATCACGTACTTAAATACCTCTTCTAAGGACATCACAGCCAAGCTTTCAAGTCCACACACTATATAAATAATCATACATGAATTTCGGGGACTAGTTGTTACGACCATTTTTATTTTCCTTCTCTACTTCAAGTCCACGCACTATGTAAATAATCGTACATGGACTTCGGGGACTAGTTGTTACGACCATTTTTCTTTTCTTTCTCTACTTCAAGTCCACACACTATATAAATAATCATACATAGACTTCGGGTACTAGTTGTTACGACCACTTTTCTTTTCCTTCTATACTTCAAGTCATACATGGATTTCAGGGACTAGTTGTTACGGGCAATCCCGAAAGGGCCCCAGCGTGTAACGTGTGGCCCACGAGCCATGTGGCCGAACCCATGATCTGCGTTACTTCCGATCCCATTACATCGAACCGTTAGTGATGAACCTCTTATGTCCAAATCCTGGTGCCGGGCCAAACTCTTATCACATGAACAGTAGACTGTATGGTTGTCTTATGGAAGATCTCGTGGAAAGATCTTCTGACAGATGGTTGATGTGACAATACGCTGCAATGACGGCTGCATCAATTCCGCGTGTTCTGGTTCAAGTGTAGGAAATCAGTGCATTAAATGCATTGAAGTTTATGACAAGAAGTTCAGCCGCTGGGATAAGGCCACGTGTCCATTCATCCAACGGTCCTTGCTCACCCTCTCTTACTATAAAGGCTCGCATATTGTGTCATTTGAAGGTAATGCTAAATTGGACTCTCAATACTACTTAGCAATTCTCTCTATATTTTACTGTTCTATTCTATCTACTCAAGGTCGACCCCCTTATATATTTTGGAGGTTCACGTTTTAGCCTTCCCACACTCATATATTTCCACTCCAACTGACTTGATCGTCGGAGTGCGCGCAGCCGGCTCCCCCCTATCTTTGGAGAAGGCCACGTGCAACTGACAGTTTGTCCTAGTGTGCAAGAGCAAAGGTTGAACCGAACATGAGAGGCCCTGAGATCTGTTGACAGCTCGTAGGTGCACTTTTTGAGATCAACACCTCTCTTGAATTCTTAAGTCAGAATTAAGGATTTTAATTGGGATTCTTGATTAAAAAGTGTTAATTTATTATTCTGAACAGTTGTTAAATTTGTAGCATTTAGTTAATAATGTAGTTAGTATTGAGCATTTCTTTTTAATGGGAATGGTGAATTGAAATAGTTTTATTTTTAGTTTGAACTGAAATTGCTTGCTTGTTGTCAACCTATTTGATTAATTGCCCAAGTGATTATCTTCAAACTGATTTTGATAATATGGACTGGAGAGTAATTTTTTTAAAAAAATATTGTTTTGTTGAGTAGCATGGAATCTTTGCTTTGTTTTCAGAAGGATTTGTGTCTTATGATGTCTTTTGAACATTTTCAAGGGCAACATTCAATTTTAGAGTGGATGATAGATACTCTATTTAAGGAATACATATTGTTACCCTAGTATCCTGTAAGGCAGCTCCAAATCACCTCATTTCACTTCTATAAGCTCTTATTATATATTCTATAAAATTTAATTCAGTTAGTTTTATTACTTTGTATTTTTAAATTTTTTGTTATAAGATGAGGATTGAGGTCTTGTCTGCATGTATAATTGTATGCTCGAAGTAATTGGAGATTATTATAAGATTATAAAATTATGATCTAGTCATTTGTAATCTCTTTGAGCTCTACCAAAGTAAAAATGTGACGATTTGATGCAACGACAGAATTTGAGGTTTCACATGCAAAAGAAAGTAATAAAATGTCATTTTTGAGAAATTACTAGTCTTACTACTCCTCGAGACATACATGGCTTAAAAGGAATTGTTGTCAATGGGTAGAAATATTTTGAAATTGATGTATAATTTCTTATGTATAGAATACTGATGTTGAGTAATGTCTAATTTTATTCATTTTAGCAGATGGGCAATATTTAGAGAGTACTGATTTATACCCAGTTGATTATGTAATCATCCATTGTTCTAAATGCAGGTTCCCACTCGTACATTATGGCATCGAACTGCAGTTGGATGATGCATCGGACTGCATCAGTCAGATGATTGATTTCTTATAAGATAGATTTATTGAAGGTGTCGAAGAGTTCGTTAAATTTGCCATGTCTTGAACAAGAGTTGGAGATAGATTAAATGTCCATGTTCTAATTGTAAATAGAAGGTTTCTAAAAGGGAATGATGCAAAATTTCATATTTATAAAAATGGATTTACAAGGGGTTATACTCAATGGACTCCATGTGGAGAACCATTCACTTTCAATGGTCTAGATTTAGTTGAATCCTCAACTGCACAAGCTTCAAAAAAACTATACCCATGAAGCAATGGTGATAGTTGCGATGGGTCCTAAAATGCAAAATGATTATATTAGTCCCAATGTTTGTAGACATGAGAAACAAGCCCTAAATCAACATGCAACCAATTTCTTTAAACTATTTTGAAGAAACTGACGTTGCCTGGTTGTAGTAAGCATACTAACCTTTCTATGTGATCGTATGTTGTTATCATTAATAGAATTATGCTAGAAGGTGACTAGTTAGAAGATACATTCCATAAAACAAAGAAAATGTTATCAGGTCTTAGCCTTGGTGTTGTGAAGATCCATGTTGTGTCAATGATTGCATATTACATGTTTTTAACACATAAATTGGGGACCATAACCCTATATATAGTTTCCATATATATTTTTCCCATCATGAAATATAATTTTAAAGAAATTTGGTTTCTACTCATATTTGGACCCACACTTTATTTAGATACCCAAAACCCAATGAGTTTTATACGTCATTGATCACTTTAAATAGGCTTAACTTTAAGATAACATTTATACATAATTAATTACATGTTTTGGTCCACGTTACAAATTAATGATTTCCCATCAATCTCCCACTTGGGCCACATATGTTAGCTTATTGTGCATAATCTTGTGATATCAAAACTTTGCTATCATAATAAAAAAAATCTCAGAAGAATCTCGTCTATTAATTATGTCAATATAAGATTAAAGTGGTCTTCATTATATCATAACTAAAACCATCAATTGTCATGTATTGAAACAATAAAAGGACATAGATCAAGTATGAACACGCATTGAAATTACACGTAATGTAATCCAAACATGCCTTTTCCTACCTTATTCTTTAATGAGATCAAACTAAAACTTTTGTTAGAGTGAAATTGAATTAAATACTTTATTTCTAAAATAATTTGAATATCCATGGATGAAAGTATGTGTCTATAACAAAACAAACTCACACTAAACTATCATATCACCAAAAAATGAAACACCCATATAAGAACTATAATAATGAAGTTTGTCCTTATATGCTTTATAGAAACTTGATCACTCTGTCACTTTTCTTTAATAACTAGGAACATATCAATCTATAAACTTTGACAACATAGAATGTTGGAATATAAGACTGTTAATGTTACAAAATAACTTAAGTGGCCTTTCAATTCCATCCAAAATGTGCAGCCTACTGAAAAATTCCGCAGTCATATTCCATTATCAGAATCAAAATATCCAGTGATCTCCAATTGGTCTAATTTTCTATATGCGATCATTAATCATTAGTTTTCTATAGATATCAAACAACCCACTCGGCTACTTTTCAAATATCTATCTCATAGTTACTTAAATATTTACCTAGCATTTCAACAATATATGCTATATTCGGATATGTGCAAGCATACATTAAACTCCTAACTACTAAAGCAAAGGAAATTTTCTATATTTATTATTATTATTTTTTTAAGTTTATCCATTACCTTTTAGGAATTTTTTGCATAGTTCAGTGACTATTTAGGGAAGTTTTGAAGTTCAGTGACTTGAGAACTTTTGGCAAAGTTAGTTGACTATTTAAAGACGTTTTGAAGTTCAGTGACCTTCCTGGGTACTTTTGGCAAAGTTCAATAACTATTTGGGGTATTAGCCCACCTCCTGCCCCGTCCCGTCCCATTTCATTTAACTATTTTTTTTTGGAATTCAATACTTTAAATGAAAAACTCCACAAAATTTCATTGATTCTAATAGAAGATGACAACTAAAATTATCTAAGGAATATGATCAACAATAAAACCTTAGTTTACCAAATATATTTGAATAATTTAATTAATTAAAAATTTTAATAACTATATTATTGTCTCACTTTACTGAATGGGGGTAGTAAAATGATTTTTTTTAAAAAAAAATAAAATTAAAACTGTGGGTCTGAGTAGGATGAGGACATGTTGATGGTATGGAAATCTAGTGGTTTGTCCGGTGGTGTAGTGGTCGGAATTGGTGTTGAAATTGTCGACTGAACTTGGTTGAGGATGGGAAAGCTTGGTTGCATGAAAAAAAAAACCAGCTATATTGTGGGAAATTGTTTTCATCAATTTTGTAGAATAGAGGGTCACGTGCAAGAAAGTGAGAAAACCAATTGTCTGGAAAAAAAATCCTATCAAACTCTACAAATGTGGAAAATGGTGTGGTATTTTCCTCCTTCCAGGTAAAATAAACCCTATCAAACAGGGCCTAAGTGTGTCTACATACTAAAACTAAATTAACCTCAGAACAGACAAAAATGAGAAGTGTACTTTACACGTCTAGCGTGGTATTTAGTACAATTTTTCTATTTATGTCCCAAAATTTCACAAAAGTAACAGTTAGGTGATTAATCCTGTTTCAGCCGTTTGCTGTTTCTTTTAGACCGAATCAGATGCAGCTTTCTTATTGTTTAACTTGTCCTTGGAGGTAATTGCCAAGTAAATAATATTAGTTTTATCTTGCTTTATCCTTTTCTCTTCTTGAACATACTATGAAATGAGCTCATTAAGAGTCCACTTCCCCTTCTGACAGTTGTAACAGGCCTTAAATTGACTGAATTGTGCAGGAGGAGAAATCAAAACCAATTGCACGAGCAAGTTAAAACAGCTCAAACTTTAATGCCTTCCGTTTTGAAGTAACATGAGACATTTTCATGAGGTACTTCCTTGTGTTTTCTTTACCCTTATACTTTAGTAAATTTAAGTTCACTAAAAGCGTACTAATTATGGCCTTTTTGCCTTTTGCAAAGTGTTTTTAAATTTCCTGAAGAAACTCATTAACAGTAGTTTAGTGCTCCTGAATGTTATTGGAACTCCAAGCTTCATGTTTATAATACTCATCCGATTTAAACGATCCTACTTATCCGAGTCCCAATTTTTCATCAACGGAACTCTTATCCATAAGAGCAGTGGGTTGTTCAATCCTTCATGCAAGATCTAGATCCATATAGCCAAGTACAATATGAATGTTCACTTTCTAGTCCTTCAGCTTTGGTTCAAGTACAAGAATTTAATTGATTAGTTGCACATATTGTAAAAATAAATGCATTAACCGAGTAGAGAACTTAAACCTAAAAAACATGTTCACGTGGAAATTGGTATTGGATAATTAATAATTTCAAATAATGGTGGGCCCATCACAAGAGTCCGAGCACCACATTGATATTTAGTCTTTTGGATAGAAATTTCAACTTGTAAATGAAATATTGAAAATAAATTCGATTAAACATTAAGTCTATCTTTGCACAGATTCAATATTCACATAATGAAAAACTTTACAATTGTCAGATATTTATTACCATAGGTGTGCAAATAATCTAGCTGAATATTAACCTTCCTTTAGGCCGATCAATACCCACATAAATTACGTACACATAACATTTCTAATATTCGAAATAAATCAATTTAGACAAGAGAAGTTACTTTGGTAACATGTTCCTTCAATTAATTTATTTAAGAAAAATAGTAATCCAAAAGAAACGTTAATACCAATATTTGAATTTGATTTCCATTCCTTATCTTTTTATTTTTATTTTTCTTTCTTTTGTTTTTCAAAAAAAATGTAAACAAACCAGAGACCCAACCTGCAGTGCCAAGCTCGGAAGTTGCAGTGCTGGAACGCTACCTAGGCAGTCGATTGGATGCTTCCCATTGCAAGTCCCGTAGGTCCCAAAAAAAAAATTCCCAAAATCCAAAATTTTTGAAATTTAGGACTTGAAATTTTTATTCCAAAATTTTGAAATCTAAAGTATGAATTTCAACCCTAAAAATCTTCTTTATTTTCAATGGTTTAATATGGAGTTGGCTCTACCACTTGTTGAAACTTTAAAACTAGAAAGTTTAAAACTTGATAACCCAAATTTCTTTATTGTCAATCCGCCAGTCAAATCACCAAGAGAATTAATTAATGTGGACACATACCTTAATTCTTTGAGAATAATTCCTTGGATCTTGAATCTTGAAGATCTATTGGAATCTCTTCATGTTTGGCTTCTTCACTTTTAATCTTGAATTTTTCCTCCTTTGACTCTTTAATTCTTGTTCCACATTTTGCTTCTAGATCCATAATTTTGATTCTTGAATTCTTTTTTCTTGATTGTGGGTATTGGATCTTTCTCTTCAATACGTCTTCTCTTGTATTATTGTGTTGATGAGATGTCACAAATAACAAGAATCACATATGATTTGGGGCCATAACCCTAATGGATTCTCTGCACATAATCCGGCTCACACTTTATTTAGATGCCATAAGCCCAACAATTTAATTCTTTATTCTCATTTTAATTTTGGATTTAACTTTAAGATATCATGATACACAATTTATTACACATGTAGGCCTACATAATAAATTAATAAACCCAACAATGCAACTTCTCGTAGACCTCAAAAAAAATTCAAACTGCTTATCGAGTTTGTGCTTTTGCAACCTTTGAGGAAAAAGAATAAGGGAGCACATAAGCTTTAACTGGGATTGATGAATCTCATACAACTATCCATGTATCGACTTCCTTGGTCGGTTGAGATTATTCTTCAAGTCGCTGCTTCGTTAATCAACAAATGGTCGCCCATTTTCGTTAGTCTATTCACATGAATTTCTGGTAGTTATACCCAGCTCTTAGTAGTTAACTATTAGATATACCCTCGATTCATTTTTGCATTTTGAAGCCTTTAAGGGAACAAAATTGGAGTTATGCTTTGACTTGAGTAGCTATCTTACTCAGTGGATAGTCGAAAGCCTCGTTGTCATGAATGTTAATGGCATAACTAGCTCCCTTGTGTTGGGAATTTACTTAACATGCACAGCGGAAATAACTTAAATTTCAATTCCCACCAAGGATCTGCTTTGTGTTTAGATAGAAACCGTGATAGGAATTATACATTTATTCAGATCTGCAAACTCCTTTGCTATTCTTGTAGTTCCAGCAATCTCAATCTGCCTCCCACAGCTGTCCAATCGTCCAGCCTCCAATGGAATCCACACAGGGAACAAGATTGAGAGAGAGAACTAGGGTTTACTTTTCTTGTGCTAGCAAGAATAATGAAAATCCATCAACTAATTTCAAACCCTAACAACTTATTTATATAACCCCAAAAGGGCTTGGCCCGTCCTACAACTTAACCTGACCCAATATTTAATTAATCCAATTAATTAAATTCGGTCCATGAATTAATTAATTAATTCGGGCCCATAAATAAGCAATCCAATTAATTAATCATCAAACGTTTGTCAATTAATTAATTGGTAGATCTTAATTTTCTAATTCTCCTTTTGTGTGTGACCCATTAGGTTCCCAATCACGATACCTAACGATATGAATTATTATTTTGATCTAATCAAAATCGATAAATCAAAACACCCTTTTGATTTATCACTAATTCACATCCGTCGTCCCAGATTGACATCTAGCAATGTGTCAGGGCAATACATGTGACGGAAAATGTCACGTGGTATGACAAAACCAAACTCGTTCGTTTATCGTGAAACTATAATCCCTTCGTCAATATGATCCGATCAACTACGAGATATGGATTGTGTCAATCTCGATTATCGATCATATCTTTCATTCCACTTATTAAGTCAATGTAAGTCGAAAACTCCTTTTTGACTTGTAGGTATACCTTGGCCTTCGATTTCGTTTTCAACTTAACTGGATGAAATGTAGATCATAAACTCTTACTATCTAAGAGCGACGAATCCTCTATTGATCATTCACAACCTTCATATGATTCTTGACATACCCGAACGATGCCGTTTTAGCTGCCCTTGACAGAGCAACTTCCAACATCACCAAAGCATGACTGTCCCGACATAAGGCACTATGATGATCTCAAGTCGAAAGATCAATTCCACTACCGAACGTAAGAGATTAACCACTGACACTCAGATAGTTATCCATGTGGAATCTCTCATCGGGTCTCCAATGTTTTGTTCTATAGCAAAACATTCACGTGTTTATTTAAGTGTCACTACACTTTAACTTGTGAGATCAGTTACTTACTTCACAAGTAAGGAATGTCACATGTGGTGGTCTATCCGTAATAACGATATCCGTATCTCGTTATTACTTACGACCACGGATGATTTAAGATTCAATCATATGTAATTTGTATCTCACAATTACTACTCCTTGTGATTAATAAATTACCGAGATTTGAATTTACGGACTCTATTATTTAATATAATAGATCTTGCCATAATAAATGCATTAAACATATATCAAAATTACTTATGCCCAAAATTGATTGGACTTAGGGCATAATATTTACACCTTGGATTGGTTTCAGTGTCACTAAGAAAGGTACCACGTGGTGTCTTTGAAAATGACAAGGCTAATGGCCATCTGAGTCTATTTTCTAGATAGGGGTCATCTAACTTTGATAATTTATTTTAACCTGATGAAGTGCTTTATTGGTCTTTTGTATGAACTGCAAAAACATCTCTTCCAAACTTTTCTTATCTCCTGTTAAGATTAGTGAAATTACCATCGATCTTCCGACCACCTAAATATTGAGTGTTGCTTCCATCTCGGATGATATGTTTGTGAGTATGGATTTTACTGTGGGTGTGGATTATTCTGTATAAAATTGATCTATTCATTTGAAATGTCCAATAACATGAAATCCTCTGTATAATATTTAGCCCCATAGTTTTTCGTAGACCAGACTCATCCGGACTGTGTTCGCACCATGTACTTGGCTTTCCCCAAGAGTTCTGTTTGCTTCGATAGTGTCGCAATTGTGCATTAATGGCTGAAGAACTATCTATCTCATGTATACATGTTACTCTCTTCGGGCCTACACAGCCTGACGAGAACATTGGATGTTTTTCACAGTCAAATCAAATAGTTCCATAGCTTTATGCACTGATTTAGTGGTGATGGACCCATTTGTTGATGAGTCAACTTGAGATTTCTCAAGAAAAACCAAGAAACACATTTTAGTGAAGAAAAATCATTTTCTCCTATAAACCAAGAATAACGAATGAAACAAAAGCTAGAAATAGTCTAAATCAATATCAAATAAAAATAGTCCACAACAGCGGCGTAAAGAACTTCTTGTTGTGTAATCGTAAGTGTACGATGTCAATTAAATGAGTAGTAAAGTGGACATAAAGAGTCTGAATTATTGTTTCATGAGGACAATTAAAATTGATTTTAATTATAATTATATATATATATATGGTAACTCTATGAGAAAATTAAAAAAATTGCGGAAAAATAGATAGCTAAGAATTTTAACTCGTGTATGAAAATTATTAGGGTTTACAACTCATCATAGCTATTCCCTTAGTCTCCATTATAACAACAATTAAGTGTACCTTGTTGAATTCTTCTACATTAATTGATTTACGTCTCTTGAGTTCAAATAAATCCTACTTAATTAAGCCAACTCACTACATTTCTCATGAACTAGGATAGACATTAATTAAGAGTATTCAATCACCAAAGAAATTAATAAATGACCACAAGATTATTAAATGTGCATCTCCATCCTCCATATGAATTTCAATTTTTACTACATGATCTAAAAAGATAACTCACACAACAACTTATTACCATTCATAAATCAATTAAATAGTGTATAGTTATTCCATAGCCTGAAGAATAGAAGTAAAAATAATACATAAATATTTAGTAATTAGCACAAAACGCTCTTACCTTTCCTTTTTTGGCATTTTCACCCATATTTTCATCTTTTATTGCGAAAAAATGTCATTTTTATTCAATTTCTCAATTTAAAAAAATGTAAAATGACAAATACACCTTTCTGTTTAAATAAATCAAAAAATAAAAAAATTACAATTATACTCCCAATTTTTTTAAAAACTACAAATGAGTCCAAATAAATTATTAAAAGGGTAATTAATACAAAACCTCCATACCTTTAAATATTATTGTACAAAATGTCAATACCTTTCTTTTCTTTTCTTTTTCTTTTTCACCTTTATTTTCATATTTCATTGCAATAATCATCATTTTCATCCACTTTTCAATTAAAAGCTATAAAATGAAGAATATACCATTCTATTTAAATAATAAAATAAAGAAAAGAATAAAGAACAAATTACAACTATACTCCAAAATTTTTCAAAAAAAGTACAAATAAATTTCAAATAATTAATTAAAAACAAAAAAAATTAAAAAATCACTTTCTTATTTTAATTATTTATTTGAAATTTGCTGTACAATTTTTTGAAAAACATTGAGAGTATATGATTGCAATTTGTTCTTTATTTTTGTTTTATTTAAATATGAGGTTATATTCGTCATTTTATAACTTTTAATTGAAAAAAATGGATGAAATGACTATTTCTGCAATGAAACGTAAAAATAATGGTGAAAATACCAAAAAAATTAAAGGCATGAATGTTTTGCACAATAATATTAAAAGGTATGGATATTTTGTGCTAATTACCCTTTTAATAATTTATTTAGACTCATTTGCAATTTTTAAAAAGTTTGGAAGTATAATTACAATTTATTATTTAATTTTTCTTTTTTTTACTTTAAATAGAAGAGTATATTTGTTATTTTATATTTTTATTGATAAATTTGAAGAAAATGACCATTTTTAGCAATGAAATATGAAAATAAGGATGAAAATGCTAAAAAATGAAATGTAAGGACGTTTTGTACTACTTACCCATAAATATTAGTTGAAGATCAAAACTTCATAAATAAAATTAAGCTTCAAAACTAGGTCAGAATCGTTCAACCTAACTATTAACTACACATCATACGAGAACAAAAACATAAGAAGAATTTAGAGTACATTACCGAATTTAAAAGAAAAAGTATGATCTTCTTGTCAAGAATCTACCTCCTTCATGCCACGTTCTTCAAATACTAATTTTTCTTTTTACTTTTTCTAGTTGTTACATATAATTTATTTGCTAATTAATAAGAATGTCATGTCTAGTAAGTCTTTATGCAAGTCAATTTGTTATGCCTAATAGTTAATTTGCATCTATATGATTTTTCCTTAATAGTTGAGGGATCAAGTAGAAATAAATAAATTGAAAATGAAATAGTATACATATTCCTTTCTTTCATGTCTTTTCGACCAATACAGTTTTTGAAAAAGTAAAATAGCTATAAACATTATTAATGATATTAATTATCACAAGTGGTAGTTATCTAACCCTTGTCTGATTTCCATTTTTTTTTTTCAAAATTCATTTTTCTCTCTCTTCTTTTCAATCACACATTCTTCAATAAAATAATATTACACGAAAACCCAAAAATTTTCCTTAATGAGAATCAAATAGATGTTTAATTTGACTAGGATGTTGATATTAATTATCACAAATCCAATTAAGATTATTCAATTTGACTAGGATGTTGATATTAATTATCACAAATTCAATTAAGGTTATTTAATTTGACTAGATTGTTTTGAAAGTTGATGATATGTATATATTATACTTATCTTAAACTAATTAGGCTTATCACCACACAATTATTCAATTGAGCTAGGATTTAAGTTTGTGGTTTGGTTAGAATTTAATTATTAATTAATTCGGAAAAAACCATTTATGTTTTGACACGTCACACGAGTATTCTATGTATTTGAATATAATATTATTAGTCTTTGATTTTACAATAATGAATCTTGTGGTGCTCAGTGCTATTAGTGATTTTTCCACATCTTTTCAAATATGTTATGTGGGAATTTAATTACTCCAGTTTAGGCCTCCTTCGGGAGAAGTCATGATATATTTTAAGGTGTAATTACGAGTATTAGTTAGCCTTCACGTTATTTTGCAGCGCTTACTGAAATTTTCATTTTTCATGGTGCGATAGTTTTCATTTTATGTTGGTAAGAGAATTTACGCATAATTTCATGTTTGATTTGAATGTGGAGTAGCAAGCATCTCATTGAGTATAAATCGTTGTACTCATCCCTCATTCACAAATTTCAGGTAAAAATTAGCATGCTGGACAATAGTGGGTAGATATGCTATTAGACCAAAGGATCGTCGCTGTGAAGTTCTTTAATTTTTAGGAACATACAATTTTTAATAGCATTTGATTATTTTTTTTAGATTTAGATTCAATTCTAAGTAACATTGTTATTCCAGTTAGTCTCATTTCAATCGTATGTTAAAAACTAATTTTATCAATATTTTGATGCTCATAATTCCAAAATGTTCTACATATTTTAATATATATTTTTTATTTAGTTATCAGTTTTTATTGAATTTCTCGTTATATTAAAACTATTTGTTTTAAGCACTTTAATAAATTTATGTTTGGTAATGCGGCGCGCATTACAATTAGAATCCTTATTTCCTTGGTCTTGTCGCGGAATGCAAGTATCACGATTTCCTTACTATAAATATTGCTTAATTTGTATATGTTACATTCATTTATTATCTAAATATATTGGTATTAGTAAAAACAGGTGAAATAATTAAAAATAACTTCTGTAACATAATAATAGAAATTGCAAAATCCCACATTTTTGCAGCGTTTTTTCAACGTTGCAAAAAATGGAGATTTTGCAATGTTTCTGAAACGTTGCAAAAAGTGGAGATTTTCGCAACGTTTCAAAAACGTTGCAAAAAGGTGGGATTTTGCAACGTTTTTGAAACGTTGCAAAATTTTCATTTTTTGCAACGTTTCAAAAACGCTGTAAAATGTCCCACACTCTACGGCAACACTGAGATTTACAACATTTCAAAAAAGTTGCAAAAGTCTTTTAGCAACCTTTTCTGAACGTTGCAAAAAACCTTTTTTTCTTGTAGTGATCATTCTAATGGAATTTCAGTTGGGCCGCGGTTAGCAAACCGCATTCCAACCCCTGTACGTTTCATTCTTTTACGCTTTACCCTACTTCAAGTTTTTAGTATAGTTTTGATCATTTTTGTCTCAAATCTTCAATATGGATCCCATAACTTTTGAAAACTGCCATGTTGGTTTATGAACCTTCAAAATTGGTCATCTACAAGTTTCAAAAGTTTGTGAATCAGTCTCCATAATTTCAATAAGTTGAATTTCACTCTCAAAACTTGACTTTCCTACAATTGCTCTCCTAATGTTTCTTATAACTCTCTTGCAATCCTATTAGTCCTTTATTCCTACAAACCAACCCTAATTATGCTCAAAATCCTCATTTTTTGGGTCAAAATACCTCCAAATCCGAATTTTACCGAAAAGGATAACATTTATAGTGAATTAAATAAAATTCACTCAATTTGTGATTATTTATACTGCGGATATAAGCATGTAAAATATACTTATCATTCACCGTCTTTATTCTTGTTCATCAAGCTTAATTATATTGCTAATTGACCAAAGTAAGAAACAAAAATATTTTGATAAAGATGTTCCTTAGTAATATCATCATGACTCTCGAAGTCATGTGCGGTAGCACCCAATCCATAATGATGTACCGGAAAATATAACATTTTTGTTACTTGACCAACCCAAAGAGAGATTCTACAACTAAAAGAAAGATCAATTCTTTGGGATCCTTGGCTTTCCATATTTTTGAATGAAGCCATAACCTTGTAGCTAGATCAAGATTTGTAACCTCTTCCAACTCCGTGGGAGAATCTATGAGCTTGACGACCTTTTTCAGAGCTTGGTCTATTCTGGTCAATTTCTCAAGTAGGAGGGTGTTTATTATTGAAAATAGGTCATAATATTTTATTATTGAAGATATGTCTTTTTTAATTGCTAGGAATGTAGATATGATATAGATGAATAAGTTGCTATTATATTTCAGAATGCTTGGGCCTATTGTTTAGTTTTGGGAAAATTACGTTAAATATCCTACTTACTTTTCAAATTCCATTGGTTCAACCTTTTTTAATCTAGAAAGTACTGTAAAAAAAAAAAAAGGAGAAATGAAAGAATGTTCTGTACCAAAAACAATGACTTTATTCCAAAAAGAAAAAAATTCAAGAAAATAGTATCAATCTTTCTTTTTCCCACTTTTAGTCATGTTCTTCATAGGCAGTGGTGGATCCAGAGATATAGGTGAACTAGGGCGGTCATTGATTGTTGACAGTCAACGACTGCAATAGAGATCGTTTATTAATAATTAATTGAATAATACCAAAAATTCTTCAATTTATATGTAAATGCACTAATTTATCATTGATCACAAATCACAAATTCTCCCAATTATGAAAAAGTAAAACAAAGTAAATTTGTAAATCATTTCTAATTTAAAGTTAGAAAGCTCCAGTGCCAAACACAAACCAGTGCATGCAGACCTATAACAGATTATACTATCAAAGCAAAATTATGGCAAATCAAGAAACTTCACTTCTTGAAACATATCAAATGGGGTGTTTGACTTATGCTTTTATAAAGGCTCAAATCTATGAGTATATAATAATATCCAACAAAATGAATTATCCATTTCCAAGCTATGATTCAGAGAATTGTTTTAAGTTACCTAGGCTGAATAAGTTTGAGGATAAGTTCCATAAGCAGCACTTTGGGGGCATTGATGTGTAGGTACTTGATGATGTGTATAATTTGTTCCATAACTATCATTTGCACCATATGCAGCCTAAAGTTCCAAAAAGAAAATAACATAGTTTTGCATTGGCAAGTCAGACTAATGATATGAATAAATCCATTCATATTTTATAAAATCAGTGTTTGTCAGCCAATAGAAAAAGTATTGACTTGCCTAAGACTATGCAACTAGAGAAAGCAAAACCCATAACATACTGGAATTATGGGTGGGAAAGTCACTATAAAAGCAATGGTTCCAGTTAAAGCGTAGAATACAAGGAAAATAGGCAAGCTCAACAAAGAATCAAGTCGGCAAAGTCGGGGATACTGTGAGGCTTTTGATGAAAATGACACAAATCTAGCATTGACATGATATATATGTATAGATCTCAATGATTACCAGAATTTCGCGATAGTGATAAGCCAACGGAATCTTCATTGTAGCAAATAGAATTGATCTGAACTTGTAAAGTTTAGAAGGATAATATCAAGAAGTTCCTGAATTTTTATAGTCTTTGTACACAAAAACAAATATTTAAACCTTCTCCATATCCAAAAACAATGGCTTCAAATGTAATCCAACTGTAAAGCCAATAATATCCTTTCTGTACAAAGTGAATAGAGGAGAAACCAAAAAGATCAGAAGCAACATCTTCTCCATTAATTTTTTTCACTTATCCCTAATTTCCTAAACCTAAATGCCCAGATCACAAATCAAAACTCATAAATGATAAATTATAACTCATAACTCATACAACATAAATTATTTATCATAAATCATAAATAACAAATTCATAATTCTCATTTCTTTGTCAATTAACTCATAAATAATAAATAAAAAGGTGAATTATGTGATTCTGTGAAGCATTTTTTGTGAATTAAGATGACACCAGTGGCAGAACACAGAACGAAAACTGAAAAAGAAAAAAAAATAGAGAAGGACACAATCGACACTCGATGGTAGTCAATGAAGAAAAAAAAACTCACAAATCACAAGCCTGCCCACCACCCACAAGTGGTTCGACCGTCCGAGTCTGTCTATGGTGACTCGTAGTCATCGTCTCAACAACTTCACAAATCGAGCTTAACCAGCCAGGAGGTAGAGAAATCACGTACTTTGTAGCTACTACCCTCCTTCACTTTCATTCCGTTTGGTGGACTTTCATTGCATATATCATAGTGGAAATTACACAAAAGCCTACTTTTCAAAATCCACTTTCAAAAATAAGATGGAAGGTTTGATTATACAAAAATCAAATTTTTTTCCTAATTAATATATTTTAAAATTAATTAATTTATCCTACACAAATCCAACCCTAATTTATTTCTCCCTCACTCCACCCCTCTCTCTCTCTCTCTCTCTCTCTCTCTCTATGTGAAACCTCGCCCTTTTCCTCTCTTTCTATTCTCACGCCTCTCTCTCTCTCTCTCTCTCTCTCTCTATGAAACCTAGAGAGTTCTCCGCCGAAAACTGCCCTAATTCTCCACTGCAATTGGATTCTGTATTGGGTGGCGAAGTAGATGTTTGGATGGTGCAACGTCGTGAATCGTCGGAGGAGAGGTGACGGTTTGGCAAGGAGTTCCTTGCGGCGTCGAAGTGCGAAGGTCGGTGTCTAACGTGGAAGATCTGTTGAAGATGAAGCTTGTGAGGAAAATTTGAATCGCCGGCGACTTGCAGCTCGGTGACATCAACAGCTCCATCCTGCAGCGATATGTCGCCGCCGCCCGATGGCTATAGCTGTGTATCAACTGCTACGGTGGTAGCGGTCACAGTGGCGGTGGTGACGTGGTTGATTTGTGGTTGTGGTGTGATGGATTCGTGGAGGTCGTGGATTTGTGGAGTTCCCGTGCGGTGGTTGTGTGGTAGATGACTGGATTCGTGGATTTGTGGAGTTCCCTATGCGATGCTCGTTGCGGTGGTGGTGGTATTACTGTTGATGATGTGTGGTGGTGGACGGCGTCACTGGTTGTGGTTGGCGATGGTGCAGTGCTTTGGAGTGGTGGGATGTGGTGTAGTTGTTTGTGAAGATTTTATTGTGACCAATGTGGCAGTGGTGGTGATGATGGTACGATTGGAGGCAACGTTTGGTGGTCGCAAGTGTTGAGGGTGGTAATGGATGTGGTGGCGATGGTGGATCGGGTGCGGTGATGTTTTCCTGTTTATTTATTGATGTGGTGGTGGTGTCGTCGGGAGGTGGTGGTGGTTTGGCGACGACGGTGGTGGAGGCAGTGATAAGATGGTGCTCACGGATTGTCGAGTGGTCACAGATTATTTAGTTAACTGTGACCACTAAATTGACTAATATGTGACCAATAACAAATCTGTGACTAATTTGTGATCGATGAGCAATTTGTGACCTATTAAAATTTTGATCTGTGACCCTAAAAATAAATTGTGACTTATTAAAATTTTGATCTGTGACCTCGATAATAATCCGTGACCTAATAAATCTAATTTGTGACCGATATTTTGATAATTTATGAACATTATAAGTTGTGACTTGTAATGTCGTGATATGTGACTGATAAAGAAATTGTAACTTATAAATTTTTCATCTGTGATCAAGGAAAAAATTGTCACCTTTAAAATTTTTGAATTGTGATCGAAAAAAAATTTGTGACATTTAAAAAATTGATTTGTGACCGAAAAATAATATGTGACAAATCAAAATTGTGAATACAGACCGATGAATAAATTGTGACCGTAAAATAATTTTTGACATTTAAAAATTTTGATTTGTGATCGAAAATAATATGTGACTAATCAAATTGTGAATCTGTGACCAAATTATATAAATCTGTGACCTTAATATATTTAATTAATAAAATTATAAATAAAATTTAATAAAAATCTAATTTTTGAAATTTGAAACTTATTTTCTTATTATTAAAATGGGCCAAAGTTGTACTCTTACTTATAAAAATTACCCTATATCATATATCCATGGTCCATGGTCCATGGACCGTGGATTGGGCCTATTTTTTTAAAGGCACATTAGATTTAGGCATCAACCCATCCCTCAACAGCTTAAAAAATTGCAAAACTTTAAAAAAAAAAAAATCCAAGAACAGGCGGTCATCGGAACCCTTTGCATCAAGTGCCCCGCGGCTATTGAAGTTCTGATGGAGCCCAGCACGCGTGGCCACGTCCTTTCACCTGGTGCTGTCCTCGCCACTATAGGGCTTATTGAATGTTATTTCTAGGGTTGGATTGGTTGCAGATATGGACGATTTTTTTTTTTTTTTTTTAAAATGGTGAGACTATGGTTGTGGTGGTGAGTAGTGGTTATGGCATTTTTTTATGGTGGTGATGGTAAGTGTTTTGCGTCCAATCGATTTTGAACGTAAATTTTCTTAATATGATTAATACATTGTAATTCATGGTAGATCTATTATTATTCTGACATATTAAATTAATAGAGTTCATAAATTCAAGTTTTGGTAACTTGTTAATAACAAAAAGTCTTGATTGTGAGAAACAAATTACATATGACTGAATCTTAAATAATCGGTGATCATAAATAAAAATAACATACGAATATTGTTATTATAGATAGACCGGCACGTGTAGCATTTCTCACTTATAAAGTGAGTAGCTGATCTAACAAGTTAAATATAATGACATTACATAAAGAGAAACCATAATCTCAAATTCTTGTTACCTGTGTGAATTTTGGTTAGAGGCTTGACAATTGAACATCTATGAATTGTAGATTGTGATTGTTTTTCGTAGAATTAAGTAAAGGCGTAGCTTTTATTATACTTTTTTATTTAAATCTAAATATCATTTTTGGGAATTGAAACTATTTTAAATTCTGTCATGCTTAAGTAAATTCTCAATAGTGGTATCAAACCCGACTTTGTGTTAGTTGGAAATTGTTTTTGATTATTGAGTGTTTGGTTGATTGTTATTATTTTCTTGTTTCTAACTTTTAAATAAAATTGATTTCATCTTTGAAAATCTTGTTTTGAAAGAAAATAATTTTTTGGGTCAAAAATTGATTGGAAGGTAGTACAAGCCACAACAGTAGCCTCCACTGATTGAAAGAAGCGACGACGTGCATATGCGACCCACGAGTAGGAGGTGCCCACACCAGGGCACTATAGCTCTCCAGGGTGATGTATTCGAACTGTGCGATGCGTGACAATTGCTCACTCGTTACATAGTGGCTATTGTCGTTGTTGTAAAAGAAGACACATGTATGACAGCGACAACATTTAACAACCAACTACTGAAGTACTATGTCGACTAGTGTCGGTCTTTGATTTCAAATTTAGGTTTTTGGAAGTTGAGACTTCCTTCACAATTTATGGATTTGCGAGTCCGTATTTATTATTTTGTTTCAGGGGTTAAATAGTAAATTTTTTGTAATAAGGG
This sequence comes from Osmanthus fragrans, assembly GCA_019395295.1. Classification (NCBI taxonomy): domain Eukaryota; kingdom Viridiplantae; phylum Streptophyta; class Magnoliopsida; order Lamiales; family Oleaceae; genus Osmanthus; species Osmanthus fragrans. The sequence continues at coordinate 13,285,210 of CM033359.1, forward strand.
CCTATTTCCAGTTTTGAAATTTTGTGGGCTTTGTTTAAAATTTGTAAATGGGCTAGATTGCATTTTTCAAAAATAGTTTTGAATTAGAATATCAAAGAGTTTTAAAATTTGATTTTCGAATAGGTTTTGACCTAAATTTGATTTTTGACAAGAATTTTATTTTCGTCCCATTTAAAATATTATTTTAAAATTTACTATATTATATTATTGTTAAAATTTGATTTTAACTAAAATATTGAACTTTGATTCTATATTGAATTTTATTTTATTTAGGAGTTTATTCTAAATTAAATTGAAATTAGAGTTGGACTCTAATTTGATCTTTAATTAGAATTTAATTTTAATTAAATTACCTCGTCCTAAAATTTTATTTGAATTGGAGTTGTATAATTTGGTATTTAATTAAAATTTAATTTTAACTAAATAAACATGCCTTATAATTTTAGAATTAGAGTTGGACACTGATTTGATATTTGATTAAATTTTAATTTTAATTAAATAAACTTGTCCAGAAATTTTTACAATTAGAGTTGGATTCTTAATTTGATATTTAATTAAATAAACCTGCTAATTAAATTATTTGGTTAATCAATTATTTAACTGTTTCAATACATTTGTCTAAATTAGTTTAGACTACCTTAATTGCTGGAAATTTAAAATATCTTTGCATATAATATTCGATAATATACAGGTGCATTTACTTGAAGAATGTATAATTAGTAGATAATTATGGACTCGAAGATGTGGATGTATGAAATGATTAATTTTATTCTTGTTCTTTTATGGGCATGTGAACTCTTATTTATTTTGATTTTTCTAGTCGTTATTATTATAGGCCTACGTGTTTGAGCATTTTAGTTCTGTGTGCCAACTTGTATATGATACATGTTGTAGTTGGAAGACACTAGAAAAGGAGGAGATCACGAAGATGGTGCATTGCATGTGTCAATGCAATACCCCCTAAAAAGTGACCAACTATCTTTCATTTATCTCGAGATGGCTAGATAAAATTAGTTTGTAATCATCCACACTATTATATGTATATTTATTTGCATGCTAGATGTATGATAAAAAACGAATAACTATTATGACGAGACATTTGAATTAAAAATCTCTCGTTAGAATGTTAAGTAAACTTATTGTTCTCATTCCATCATTATAGTGAAAACTGGAGTCGATTGATCTCAATTTGATGAATATACTTAAGGCTGGCCTGTTATGTATTGTTTTACACTATGAAATATTTAGATATTTCTGAATGTTAGGTTCAATGTAATTAAAATTTATGTTTTGTTGAATAATCTTAGGGGTGGCAATGACGCTGGGCCGAGCAGGCTTGCCTACGAGCTTGGCTTATAATTTCCACGAGTCGAGCTAGTCAGCTCGCTACTCGAGGGACAAGCTAGACTCCGCCCTTAAGCTCGTGACTTGTGGGTTGAGCAGAGCTTAGCCCATTTGGTCGCCAATGTTTTCCTCTAAAACTTCTTTGTCCAGTCTTGGGATTGGTTATTTAAATTTCAATCATGCGAAGTTAAAAAATTTATATGAACAACTTGTTACGTGTATAATTTTAAAAAAAAAAAATTGAAAATAGTATTATGAAATAACAAAATTTATTAATATGATCAAATTAAATATCATTTACCTAATGACAAGCAATTTCAGCATACTTATATTGTGGTTGGAAGTAAGCGTTTTGTCCATCTCCACGTACATTAATGCTTCCAAAACATCATCTTTCAGTCAGTTTTTGACCTCCGACAAAACTCTCTTACCTGCACTAAAAACGGACTCCGAAGTTACAGTGCTAATTGGAACAATCAATGGTTGATTGTTATTATTTTTTTTGTTTCTAACTTTTAAATAAAATTGATTTCATCTTCAAAAATCTAGTTTTGAAAGAAAATAATTTTTTTGGTCAAAAATTGATTGAAAGGTAGCCTCTACTGACCGAAAGAAGCGAAACGTGAATAGCGCTACCCACGAGCAGGAAGTGCCCCCACCAGGGCACTATAGCTCTCCAGGGTGATGTATTCAAACTTTGCGACGTGTAACAATTGCTCACTCACTACACAGTGGCGACTGTCGCTGCTGCAAAAGAAGGCACATGTGAATGATAGCGACAACATGTTACCAACTACCAAAGGGCTATGTTGACTAGCACTGGTCCTTGATTTCAAATTTAGGTTTTTGGAAGTGGGGACTTCCTTCGCAATTTATGGATTTACGAGCACATATTTGCAATTTTGAAAAATTTTGCACTTTGTTTAAAATTTGTAAATGGGCCAGATTGCATTTTTCAAAAATGGTTTTGAATTAGGATATTAAAGAGTTTTAAAATTTGATTTTCGAATAGGTTTTGACCTAAATTTGATTTTTGAAAAGAATTTTAATTTTGTCCCCATTTAAAATATTACTTTAAAATTTACTATATTAAATTATTGTTAAAATTTATATTGAACTTTGATCCTATATTGAATTATATTTTATTTAGGAATTTATTCTAAATTAAATTGAAATTAGAGTTGAACTCTAATTTGATATTTAATTAGAATTTAATTTTAATTAAATTTCTTCGTCCTAAAATTTTCTTTGAATTGGAGTTTTATAATTTGGTATTTAATTAAAATTTAATTCTAACTAAATAAACATGCCTTGTAATTTTAGAATTAGAGTTGGACACTAATTTGGTATTTGATTAAAATTTAATTTTAATTAAATAAACTTTTCCTGAATTTTTTACAATTAGAGTTAGATTCTTAATTTGATATGTAATTAAAAATTAATTTTAATTAAATAAACCTGCTAATTAAAGTATTTGATTAATCAATTATTTAATTGTTTCAATCCACTTGTCTAAATTAGTTTAGACTACCTTAATTGCTAGAAATTTAAAATATCTTTGCATATAATAATAGATATTATATATGTGCATTTACTTGAACAATGTATAATTAGTAGATAATTATGGACTCGAAGATGTGGATGTGTTGAATGATTAATTTTATTTTTGTTCTTTTATGGGCCTATAAGAATTTATTTTGAATTTTCTAGTCAGTTATTATTATAGGCCTACATGTTCAAACATTTTAGGTTTACGTGCCAACTTGTATATGATACATGTTGTAGTTTGAGACACTAGAAAAGGAGGAGATCATGGAGATGGTGCATTGCATGTGTCAATGCAATACCCCCTAAAAATTTACCAACTAGTTTTTCCTTTTGCCGAGATGGCTAGATAAAATTAGTTTATAATCATCCACGCTATTATATGTATGTTTATTTGCATGCTAGATCTAAGATAAAATACGAATAACTATTATGATGAGACATTTGCATAAAAAATCTCTCGTTAGAATATTAAGTAAATTTATTGTTCTCATTCCATCATTATAGTGAAAACTAGAGTCCTTGATTGATCTCAATTTGAGGAATATACTTAAAGGGTTGTCTATTTTGTATATGTTTGACACTATGAAATATTAAATATTTCTGAATGATGGGTTCAACGTAATTAAATCGTATCTTTTGTTGAATACACTTAGGGGTGGCAATGGGTCGGGCCGAACCGGCTTGCCTACGAGCTTGGCTCATGATTTCCACGAGTCAAGCTGGTCGGCTCATTACTCGAGGGACAAGCTCGAGGCCTTTAAGCTCGTGACTTGTGGGTCAAGCAGAGCTTAGCCCATTTGGTCGTCAATTTTTTCTCCCTAAAACTTCTTTGTCCAGACTTGGGATTGGTTATTTAAATGTCAAGTTTGCGAAGTTAAAAAATTTACATGAACAACTTGTTACGTGTACACTTTTTTCAAAAAATAAAAATAAAAATAAAAATAGTATTATGAAATAACAAAATTTATTAATATGATCAAATTAAATATCATTTTCCTAATGTTAAGCAATTTCGGCATACTTATCTTGTTGTTGGAAATAAGCGTCTTGTCAATCCTTCATACACATTAATGCTTCCAAAATATCTTCTTTCAGTCAGTTCTTGACCTTCGACAAAACCCTCTCTTACCTGAACAAAAAGTAGACTCCGAGGTTACAGTACTAACCTTATCTTCGATAGTGCATCTATTACCACGAACACCACATTACATAACACAATGTTTGATAGTGAGCACAATGATGCGCCTTATAGGACTTTACACGATTATCTCCATCCCACGTGAACATCTACACCATCATGCATAATGTTCCCACCTAGGTAAGAACCTTAAACCGGGAATGATTCAACTTTTTTCCCCTTGTGTGGACTTTACAATGAAAATCTATACATGCATATTAGGAAATTTGAGGAGGTAGTCGCAACCTTCCATAATCAACATGGTACGATGGATGCAATCAGACTTAAATTTTTTTTTTTGGTCTCATTTTCACTTAAAGAAAGAGCTAAAAGCTGATTGTATTCATTGAGACCACGTTCGATTGGAACTTGGGCTGAAATAACAAAGACATTTTTCAGCAAGTACATGCTAAGGACTCCAAATCTACACGAATGTATCTCGTATGAGTCACGTGACCTTTTTGAGTGTGGTGGAACTGATCATCCGACACAGGAGTATAGTACCTATGTTGAGATAAAAGGAGTTTATGAGGAATACTACAATGCCTTGGGTTATAACAAGCCCTATGCTCTCTTTTCTGAAACTTACAATCTTGGGTGGCGGAATCACCCTAATTTTAGTTGGAAGTTCGAAACCCAGCAGCCTGCCCAGTCAAATAGAGCCTACACTACACCACCATATCTAACCACATTGTCGAGGCATAAAGTAAGACAAATAAAATATTTGAGACTATGATTACCCAAGTACTTGAGGAAAACAAAGAAATAAAAAATCAAATGTCCAAATTAAAAAATGCCTTAGCAGTGGTAGAAAGTGAAAAAGGGCAGCACATGACACAAACCTCAGGATCAAAAGACTATTAGGGAAGTTAATGACATAACCACTAGATCAGGGAAAGTCCTAGTACCAACCCCCAAGCTTAGGGAAAATGAAAATGAGTCTAGTGGGTCGAATAAGAGTAACCCTAGTGAGGAGGTAGTGGAAAATCCAGTTAGAGTGCCTTTTCCTCAAGTTCTTAAGCCTACACCAAAAAATGCCGGTCAACATAGTGAGTAGGGGTGGGCAAAAACTCGACCAACCCGATCAACCCGACCAACCCAACCCAAACCGATCGGTTTGGGTTGATTTTTTAAGTTCAATTGGGTTGGGCTGGGTTGAAAAATTGAACTTAAGGTTGGGTTGGGTTGGGTCTTGGGTTATGAATTAAAACCCAACCCGATGAATTAAAAAAATTAATATCTAAGATGAAAAAAATAAATTAAATAGACATAATAGTAAAGATAAGATAATGACTTATAATATAGAAATGTCAATTTTCTTCACATAGACCGATTCGCATGAACACTATTTAAAATGCAATGTCATTTGACGTTAAAATAAAAATTAAAGACATGATAATGAAGTGATTAAATTTCAAAAAATTGTAAAAAAGAAAATGCTTCTTAAATTTTAAACTTATTTATACATTATTTTTAGAAAAAATTCCTTATATGTGTGTTTAAAAAGCGTAGATTTTCAAATAATTTCAAATTTTAAAAAATTATCCAAATTTAACAAATAAATCGAATCTAACTTTGATTGGGCCGAATCCCAAACCGACCAACCCAACCCAACCCAAACCGATTTTGATCGGTTTGGGTTGGGTTGGGTTTAAATCAATAATTGGGTTGTGTTGGGTTGATTTTTTATCAAACCGACCAAGTTGGGTTGGGTTTGGGTTGGATAAAAAATCGACCCAACCCAACCCACGCCCACCCCTAATAGTGAGATTTTAGAGCACCTAAACCAAGTAAAAATCAATTTACCTCTCATGCATGTGATTTCTCAAGTGCGTACATATGTAAAAGTCCTTTTTTTTTTGTTAAGGTAAGTGGATTATAACCAAAAGTAAATCATGTACAAAAGCATAGGGGTATGCCCTAGACCATAGAAACTATGCGGAGGACAGGCCCCAAAACTAAACAAAACTACGACAAAAAACTAGAAGACTATCCCTCTAGGTAGTACAAGAAAAAATTCCAACGTCCAAACCCAAAGAGCGTTGAATCCACTTATTTTCCATAGTGGGATCCACATTACAAAGTGTATTAAACTTAGACAAAACTGCAAACATAATATCATTGAAAACCAAGCTAGCGTGCCTAAACGAGTGATCAAAGAAACGGGAATTTCTCTCTCGCCAAATGTCGTAGACCATGGCTGCAAACATGGTTTTAATAACTGAATTTCGAAATGAATCAGCCCCAAATTATTGTGTCATCCAACCTACAAGCTCCTCCCAAGGACGGTGAATGATAGGTATGTTACATTTACTACAAAAGTGCCTCCAGATCCACTCCGAATATGGGCAAGTAAAAAGGAGGTGAGCTGCATCTTCTTGATCACTCCCACAAAGAATACATTTAATTTCCTCAATCAAACCAAGCCTCCAAAGCTTGCTTTGAGTATTAACTCCATTACAAAGAAAGAGCCACACAATGAAAGCATGACGAGGAATATGTTTACCAAACCAAACAAGTTTATGCCACGGAACCGCCTCCCTTCTATGCCGAAGAGACTCCCAAGCTAATCCAATAATGAAATGCCCGTTCGGTGCACCCCCATTGCATAATATCCGAAACAGTTGGATTAGGGATGAAAGTAGAGGGAGTGGCATGAATCACCTCCAACCAGTTAATAGATAAACCTGGTGGCCAATCTCCAACTCATCCCATCAATAATGGCAGCCACCTTGGCATCCTTTCCCAACCCCGAATCATAAATAAGGCGATCTCCAAATAAACCATGTAAAGGGCCTAAAGGATGACAGCATGTGAGTGCGATGATTGAGCAAAGGATCCCACCAAAATATAAAGACCCTGGTGACATCCTACTGTGTCTTGCACTATTGGGAACCATGAATTTGCACGAGCTCTTCTTGATTTAGGTTTGGGTGAGATGAAGCCTACATTTGTAGCTCTGCAATTCGCTAATAGGTCCACTATTAGACTAGGTGAACAATCGAGGATGTATTAGTACAAATTGATAAATTTCACTACCTTGTAGATTTCTTGGTTTAGGATGTAAAAGCTTATGTAAATGTTGACTCTAAGATTCCTATTATCTTGGTAGACTTTTCCTTGCCACAGCTAATGCTCTGATTAATTGCAGGAATGGTCTTATGAAGTTATCATTTGGAAACATGATTTTAAAGGTAAAAATATTTTCAACATCACTAGCAGCCAGAGGAGAATGACTAATGTCATCAAACTTACATGATTAATGCACTCACCTCGAAAGTATTTGAGGATGTGTTTCTGGGTACTTACTACGACACCTTGAACTCTGAAATTTACATTGACTGTCTCTTAAATTCTGAAATTTCAGCAAATTATAATGATGAAGAGTATGCTAAATTGTTATATTTTTACAAAATTCCGGGATTGTGGAACATCACCGGTAATTATTTCCAATGAGCTTAGTGCACCGCCAAGAAGATTGAAACCGCCATGGCTGGATGCGGGCTGAAGAAGGAAACATTGGGTCGCCAACGACAATAAACAAAGGTGCTGCTTGGGAGGCAACCCAAGGGAAGTTCATTCCTTTATTTTCTTTTTCTTTTTGCTTTCATATTTTAGTTATTATTGTTATTTTTCCTTGCATTACCAGAAGCATTGAGGACTTTTAGGCTTCCTATCCTTCTAGCTTTTGGTAATTCACTGTAATACTCAAGTGGTACCTTTCCCTTCTTTTCGTTTGGCCAAATTGATCCTTGTCCTCAATGCATAACATATATATATTTGATTTGGGGCTTGAAATATTGAGGAATGTATTGATTGTTTGTATGGTGTATTGAAATGCGTGATAAGATACTTAGCTACTTGCTTGGAAGTTTTGAATCCCAATATCCTTCTTTTCATATAGCCCAACCCGAACTCGATTACAATCTTTTACATTGACTGTTTTGATCCCAAGTAGGATTGTGGAATGAATAGATGAATTCTCATTTGACAATATGTCTATCATAATATCAATTTTTGCTTGTTGCTTTGCTCATAACTATTTAAGTCTCCAAATTGAGTGTACATCTTTCTCAGCTCGAATCCCACACTAAACACTTTGATACAAGTGAGCTATGGGGCTGACCATTTAGCTCGAGACATATTTGATGTTGCATGTATGGGGGTTAGCGGTAAGATGACTATGACTTGACACACACAAACACAAATTTTGTAAGTACTTTTGATATCCTGATAATCATGTCACCATTGATTTGTTGTGGTGTTGAAATTGAAAAGAGCATGAACTGTAGTTGAATTGGAACTGGATAATTTGAATTGCAACACTGACTAGTCATAGATTTTCTTGTTTTGCATTAAATTGTTAAGGACTAGCAATAAGCAAGTTGAGGGTGTGATAATGACACAAATTGTTAAGTTTTTCATCCATTAATACAAGTGCATTTCTACTATAAATTGATGCCTAAATATACTATGGGCTTGTTTGGCCCCCTTTTCATTCTCATTTTTCTCTTTCTTCATTTCAACCACACATTTTTCAAATAAAATAATATTACACACAAATCTAAAACGTTTCATAATTTTTTCACCACACATTCTTCCATCAATCACTATTCCAAAAATTATATTTTCATTAAAATCAACATCAAACACACTCTAAGTACCTATATATCTTGATTTCGTTGCAAATGGATGAATACGGTGGAAGATTGAAGAAACGAGCGAAAAAAGGGGCAAAGTGGAAGACAACGAAAGTTCGAGGACTAAAGTACAAATACTCTAAACTTGTGTCTAACCTTGTGATGAAGATTTGAGAGTGTCAGAGGTCAAGTGTATGAGGAAAGAAATCAAAAGGGATGAAATACAATCAAAGTATGTTCATACATAAATTTTCAATCGAAAAAGTTAGGCACCGATTTTCAGTCTCATATTGAGATCCGTTTTTGACATGGGTAAACGATCGAATTAGAATATTATATCTCCAGAAAAGATGTAGTCCTTTGAGTTATCTTTTCAACGCATTTTGAATCACCTCCAACATTAGGAGAGTAAAGTTATTGCCAAAATACTGAAAACTGTTCGGCGGAGAAAAGTGGCAAAACCATGCAGTCACAGGAACACCATTAGGGAATTGAAGGGGCGAATTTCGGTCACATGGTTATGTCCGGAGCTCGAATTTGCAATTTCCAAATCTTGTTCCAACCCTTATGGTAATCTAATTTTCCACGACTTTTAAGTCCCAATTCATCCTAGAATGTGCAACAGCCGAGATTAGACAACTTTTCTCTCATCTTTTGTTCAGGAACACTATGAAGAACTAAAATTCTTTGTGAAGCCTTGAAGGAACTCAATTGGTTTTTGGAGAATTCAACATCCCGTTATTCATGTAATATGATTTTCATCGATTAAACAATTCTAGGGTCTAGATTTCTTTTCTATAAATTTGTTTAGAAATTGGCTTAATTTTTTTAGATTTGTCATGGATCTAGTCATGCTTCTTCAATTGATTAATTGAAATATTTGTTTGAGTTTGAGTTTCAATTCGTTTTATTGGCGTGATTCAATTTATGCCTGATGTATATGGTCGCTCTTTGAATCTAATTTCAATAAATAATGTGAGAATGTGTTGTAGGAAATCTATATTCTAGAATTACTATAGATTGAGTGTTTAATGCTAAATTTTCCATTTAGAGTATTGGGGTAAAGATCTCTAATTGAGTAATATGAATGAGGGATTGACGTTGATTGATCCAAACCAATTGGAGGAAGCGCTTCACTATTTTGCCATTGATATTTAAAGTTAATTTAATCCGGTAAACAAACTATTTTCACATAATCAACAAAAACTTTAAGGATCCAGGGAATTGAATTGCCTAGAACTTGTTAACCGGGAATTGACAATTATTTGTGTTGGATTGACAACATTTTTCACGTGGAAAATAAAGACATTTTCCAACTTTTGTTGTTTGATAGGCTTCATTTTCCATGGAAAATTTCAAGTTTTTCCATCTTTTGGTGTTTGATGCGATATGATTTCTATGAAATTTCTTATTTTTCAATATTCAATTATTTTTTCATTATTTTCATATTTGTCCTTCTTTTTGATGTTTTTATTTTTTTAAATTTGTTTTTCCAATATTTTATTTAATTCCCTTTTTTGTTTTAATTTTTTTCCCTTTGATTTTTCCTCTTTTCCCTGGTTGTCCAATTAAGTATTTTCTTTTTTTTCCCCTCCATTTTGTATATGTTATTTATGTGATGCACTCTATGTTTCTTGAAGTATATTCTGTATATTTTAGTACAAGGGTTAACATAATTGTGACCAAATTGGGATTGAAATATATTTCGAGGTTGACGTTGAAAAATAAATTTGGACAAACAACCATGAATAGAAGAACATTTGTTACAAAATAGTATACATATCAAATATAGTTTTTCTGCCCACACGGTGGGCATTAAAAATATGGCTTGCTAGTCCATCTATTTTGCCATATGTTACAAAACCAACAACAGTACTGTATACTACCAAATACTGCACACAAACCTCTATACCATAATTTACAAATTGCTGCAAAATAACAACTACGTGTGTGTGTTACAAAAACTAAGCACATTACATCATGCCCCTATATTAGGTGTTACAAAAACATACAAATTCATACAAACAAAAACCAATAGTCATAAGCAATCTACGACAATGGAGGTTGATCACGACCAAGCTTGTCAAAAACCAAAGCACGCATGTATTTCGCACTCGTCAAGTTCTGAATACCTTAGCCAAAATTTCATCGGATTGAAATCCTTTCATGATTTCCATGATGTCCTTTATTTCTTGGCTCATATATAGCCTCTAACTTCTCCAGAATCAACTGTCAGTTCACATAATTGTTTGTATTAATCGTAGCTTGCATTTCCATAACTTGAGCAATTTTCGTTGACGAATCGACAATCCTCAGTAGGGAGAATCCACCAATTGTGCATGACGACACTTCTTATTGGGTACTTCTTCATTGGTACGTAACTGGGCTGTTATCCATATCCACATTTTCAGTATCAACCTCGTTCACACTATCATCAGTTACTACATATATAATATAACAATTTGTTAGACCAAAACATACATACCATAATAATTTGTATACGTTTCAACATATATATAATACATCAAATTCGACAAATTATTAATTGCACTGCATACCATTGGTAGACGAGAAATGGTCGAAGCCAGACACCGCGCGCTCCCCGGTGGCAGCATCATTGCCAAATATAATTTCCATCTCATCAAATCTTGGACAACTTTTGCTCCTCCACTTCCCGAATTCTGGTTTTCCCTGCGAGTTACACACGTTAGTACGAATCAACTACATGAAATAATATCTAATTGCATATATAACTTGTAACATTTGTAGAGAATGAATCCTTCTTTTTACCTTAATAAACTCGTCACAAGCAATGACATCAGCTACAATGCGGCTTGTATCTGGATCCAACCTAAAACCACTCATACTTAGCAACTGCCGCACTTCAGCGTGCTTCTTCTTTAGCGTCTTCAACCTCGCCCTCACATTCTTATCTAAAACCGTAACTCCGCATCCATGGTTCTCCCTTTCCATTACCTTCGTAACTTGGAACGAAGTAAAGCCATTGTCACTTCTTTTGTGTCCAGCCAACACTTGTTCAACCAGTGCAGTGATCGTTAAACCGTCCATGTCATCACTCCAACGTACGTGACAGTTCCTCGTCACACAGGTCTTCTGAGTCATCGAGCCTTAAGAGCCTTAAGAGGTTGATGCCTCAGATAAGCGAACCTTTTTTTAGAATACCTATAATCCTCTCTACTACATTTCGCAAACTTGAATGACGAAAATTAAACAGCTCTTTCTTGCTTTCAGGCCGATGTCCTTCAATGTCTCGACGATGGTATTGTGTCCGGCGGTAGGGTGACAGGAATCCGTTAACCAATGAAAATTCGGCATCGGCAAGATAATATTTACCTATTCAATGCATGGTTGTTAATATAACATTTGTTAGACTAAAATGAGGTGAAAAGTCAACTTGTAGGACAAGATGTCTAGTTCTTACCGAATGGATTTGTTAGCCTATGCCATTGTCGTAATGTTACACTCCTTAACAACCGACCGTCGTGAGCGGATCCCTCCCAACCGGCAAGCACAAACGTAAACTTCATATCAAATGTGCAAGCGACCAAAACATTCTGGGTGATCATCTGCTTCTTATTGCGATACCTCGCTTGATCCTCGACAGAGACATTTGCAGGAAAATGAGTATCGCCGATGGCCCCTACAGAATCGTAAAACGAGAAAAAACTTATTTTATAGAATATCTCGTGAAAAAAAATGAAAATTTATATTACAAGATATATAGTAGCACCTCACTTAAAGTACTCAAACCATGGCTGCAATTTCTCCTCGTATGGTGAGTTTTGAATAGTAGCATTGTTCACAACATCTCTATACAGTCCTAGACAAGCTTGTAGGACTGTATGAAAGTAATAACTAATGGTTTCACCAGATCTGAAGAACGTAAAACTCCCAGTTCGATTACGTTGGTCATGTCCAACGGTGTTGAGAAATATAGCCATTTGTTCCTCTACTTTGATGGATCTATTGTCAACCAAACCATATGTTTGTGTTTCACAGAATCTTTCAAACGGAGCTCTCTTCGTCCTGAGTAGATCTTGACAAAATCTGTCACTATCACCGAACATTCTTGTAAGGATAATTTCTCTTTCGGAGTCCCAATTCCTACGTGGGCCTCTAGGGAGTCGTCGATTACGATGCCATGTGACTTGGAGAAACTACTAGAAAGTGACATCACGTTAAATATTATTGCCAATTAACAAAAAAGGATCAAATTCGAAATGAACATTATCTGCATGATTGCATTTCTATGAATTTTGAATGAACAATAAATATCGTTAATAGAAATTCATAGTTGGCCTATAAAATGAACGTATGTTATTTTCTATTCTTTTCCAATTACTGTATTGTTTATTCAATCTGTTTCATATATATAATCATAATTCTTTTCGTTTAGGTTGTTTGTCAAACGTGTTGTTGACTTTCTTCATTTGTGCAATTAAAATTTTTATTCGATCCTTGAACGTTAAGATTTATCTTTTCGAGATATTTCATGTCGTCTTTATCTAGTTATTTGTACTTTATAAGAAAAAAAATAGTAGGCGGTTGGTTAATAGAAGTACCGTAATACTAACCATTGTCTCCATTCTTTTTTTTGTTGGCGTGTTCCCTAAAAGTCCAAGTTGAATCTAAGATTCACGATTTATTTATACAAATCTCACTAGAAGTCAAATATCGGATTTTACTACAAACCATATTCCGGATTTTATGATAATGAACCGTTTTTACTTGTAGTTTCATACGTTTAAAGTTATAGAATTAAACTAATCCACTGTGAATTGTGTTGGGATGAGAAGAAATCAAACATACAGATTTACAATTTATCTCAATTGTTCAACGATAAAAGGCATTTACAGAATGATTAATTTCATTTTGTAAGCATATGTGCATAAATAATTTACATGTTACTAGAGAAGACAATGAAAATTTAAATTACATTAAACATAGCATAAATGAAAATAAATTTCTATTGTATAATTGCTAATTACAAAAGGATTTCTCATCGTTCATTAAACCAAAAACGAAATTGGTTATTCACAGATACACTTCTAAACATCAAACTCATTGTTGAAGGTATGAAATTGAATCATAATTTCTCGCAATAAATTGCATTCTACTTACTGCTTTCAGGCAACCAGAAAAAAGAAGCACAGTGGGTTGAGCTTAAAGTAGAAATTCCAGATTTGAAAACAAGCAGCAAACTCAATGTTGCAGGTATGAAATTGAATCAGAAATTGTAGCAGTTTAGTTCTTTCAGTCAGCTAGAACAAAAAAACACAGTGGGTCAAGCTCAAAGTAGAAATTTCAGATTTGAAAACAAGCAGCAAACTCAATGTTGCAGGTATGGAATTGAATCATAAATTGCAGCAGTTTAGTTCTTTTAGGCAGCCAGAACAAAGAAGCATAGTGGGTTGAGCTCAAAATAGAAATTCTAGATTCGAAAACAAGCAGCAAACTCAATGTTGCAGGTATGAAATTGAATCATAAAGTGCATCAGTTTAGTTCTTTCAGTCAGCCCCAACAAATAAGCAAAGTGGGTTGATCTCAAACTAGCATTCCAGATTCGAACACAAGTAACAAACTCATAGTTGCGGGTTCATAATTGAATCGTAAATTGCAGCAATTTACTGCTTTCAGTCAACCCCAACAAATAAGGAAAGTAGGTTGAGCTCAAACTATCATTCCAGATTCGAAAAACAAGTGACAAATTAACAACATATTTGCATTTCCAGATTCGAAAAATTCTACTTATTGAACTGAAGAACAAAATAATTTACCAAAAAATCCCGTATAGAAGAAATAAGTAGAAAATTTGACATATGTGATTCTGGAATTGTTGGAGAATCAAATTTCTAACAATCGGAGAAGAGGACGGCGGCCACGCCATGGCTGCAAATCACCGGTTACAGTGGGACAGAGAGTACAAAATCCCTCAAATCACACGCCATCTGGGTTGCCCTGCCAAGATATGAGTCGTATTGTCTCATTGCCCGATTCAAAGGAACAGAAGGTCGAAGAAATTCATCACATCCCCCATGAAACTACAGCCAACCATTACCGACTCAAAGAAAGAGGGCCTGTTTGACGCACAACGAATATGTTTGGGAAATGCTAATGATTTTCCATTTTTCGTTTAAAGACATATATCTACAAGGGTAAGCAATTTTAAAGGATAAGTCATAGGGTTGAGAAGAGAACACCGGCCACGCCATGACTGCAAAAAACGGGTTGCAGGTGGGATAGAGAGTACAAAAACCCTCCAAACACACGCCTTCCGGTTTGCCATGCCAATATACGGATAGGATTGTTCCCTTTGCCCGAGATGACGAGCAAAGAAGGTCGAAGAAAATCATCACATCCCCATCAAACAACACCGAACCATTTTTACAGACAGAAATGCATAGATACAAGGGTTGTTGCGATTTTAATAGAAAAATCATTGGGTACAGAGGAAGGGGTAACCACCCTTAGAAATTCCCAACCTTCCTCTCCCCTCATCCTTCCAAGATCCATTCGATGAGAAATCAAAGCACAAGCTCGAAGAAAATATATCTGATCTGAGAGCAAAGTTGGACTTGAAAATTTTCCAGAGACGGGAGTCGGCGTGAGAGAGAGAGAGAGAGAGAGAGAGAGAGAGAGAGAGAGAAAAAAGGGGGAAAGGTTTTGCCAAGAAAGGAATGACTTGCTCAACCCTAAGAATTCGTTTCCTCATTTTGGTGGAATAAACGGTCACGTGCAGCCTTAAGGTGGAATTCATAAGCCTAGAAAAATTGGCCCATCAAACAGGCCTTAAGGTCGATTTCTTGCCCACATTTTCCAACTTACCCGGAATTATGGGCCTATCAAACAGGCCTTATGCTTTTGATCCTTTGAGTAAATTTTCCATCTCCCCGTGGAATCGACATTCCAAAACTGGGCTACAACTACCGCGTTAGTCTTTGGGCGTAATTACGATTTAAAGACTAATTTTATAAGTATTTTCATCAAGATATTCCTACTATATTTTAAGGTGTTCTAGCCTATTATAGAATATATATTTTTCGCAAGGTGATGTTATTGGGATATAAGGTAACATTACCCGTGCATAAACTCCTTTAACGGATACTATAATTATTTTTATAAGACGCTAACACTAATTATTTGAAAGTTAACGCTATCTTTTAAAATTGTTTCAGGTCATTTCAACCACAAAGTGATGCACTAAAGGTTAATAGAAAAAAAGAGCGCCTTTTGGTGGCGCCACATTTATATTCTAGACTCTGAATATTTCTATAAAGTGTATAGAAATAATCAAAAGGCATAAAAGTGATAACCTAATTATTACCTATATTTGGCATTGTAAACTTGGCAACATAAATGTATTTCCAAATTAAAAAATTAAATAGATATGGATATTTGGGATCAACTAATTTTGAATCATTTGATAAATGTGAACCGTACCTGTTAGGCAAGAAGGCCAAATTTTCTTTTTACATGAAAAATGAGAGAGCTGCAGAAGGTGTATGTGGGTCAATTACTGCTAGATGAGATCTATCTTATTTCATCACATTTACTATGAGTATTTCAGAATACGTTATGTATACTTGATAAAATTGAAACATGAAACTCTTGAAAAGTTCAAAGAGTGAAAGCTAGAAGTAGAGAAACAATTAGGTAAAGATATTCTCACCCTAAGATCTGGTCGATGTGGAGAATATCTTAAAGGTGAATTTTCTTGATTAGCACCGCAATATGAGAATTGTTCTCTGGCATGAGAACATTGGTTATGTCCATGAGTAGCCCTTTTTAAAGACACTTGCTGATGACTCGAATGGAGAGGTGGCTACTAAAATAAACATAGTGATGACGATAATTCTGCAATATGTTTGATGCTTGCAACTATGTCGCTTGAGTTACGTAAGTAAATGACGGTATAGATGATAACATATAATTTTTCATCTCAAAGAGTTGTATGATATAATCATGTGTGGAAAGATATGAGACTTTCTAGCAACTATATCGATGCAAAATGGTAGAAGGATATTCAGTCAGTGCTCATGTATTGGACTATATTGAAAAGTTGTCTCAGTTAGGTTCTGTTAAGACTGTGAATTGATCATTGACTTGGTTCTACAATTTTTTCCAGAGTGCTATTCATAGATGAATCAAGTGCACACTTCCTCAGTTCTTGAACATTAAGATTGTTAAGCCCGACATAAAAGTTAGTAGTGGGCAAGTCTTGGTCATTGGTTCCTCTAAGGGTACTAAAATGAAAGTTAGTAGTGGGCAAGTCTAATAACTCTTGATACCACTTTAAAATGAAAGATCATTGGAAGAGGAATTGCATGGCTTACCTCGCGAGCTTGAATGGAAAAAAATGTCTTTTGCAGTTATCACTTCAGGCATCTTTATTATTGAGGTTAATATGTCTACTTTATTGGCTTTTTGGGTATTAGATACTGGATATGGATCTCATATATTATATAAATATGTAGAAACTAAAAAGAAGTAGTTCACTGTAGAAGGAGAAGCTGACTTGTACAGTGGAAATAAGCAAGGGTTACTACATTACCTATAGGAGCCTACTTCCTGCCATTACCTTTAGGCTTAATATTAGAATCATAGAAATATTATTTTGTTTTCCATTATTACCAAGAAAATTAATTCAATTTCATGTCTGGACACAAATTATTTAATGTTGGGGACAATTGTTGTTCATTTAATCTTGAAAAGATCTTAATGATTATGGTAAATTATAAGACATTTGTATTCTAGACTCTATGTAGAGTCAATAATGATAATAGAAATCAAAAGGCATAAAATTGATAACCTAAATATCTCATATCTGGCATTGTGGACTTAGTCACATAAATACATTTCTAAATTAAATAGAGATGGATATTTTGGTTCAACTTATTATGAATCATTTGACAAATGTAAATCATGCTTATTAGGCAAGATGACCAAATTTTCTTTTTACTTGAAAAGAGAAAAAAGCTGCACAATTACTAGGCCTAATATATAGTGATGTATGTGGGACCTTTGTTAATTATTGCTAAATGAGGCTTCTTTCATGTTATCACATTTGCTACGACTATTTCAGAAATGATTACATATACTCGATGAAATTCAAGCATGAAGCTCTTAAAAAGTTCTAAGAGTTCAAGCTAGAAGTAGAGAAACAATTAGGCAAAAGTATTCTCCCACTATGATCTAATTATCTAAAAAGAAAATGAGATTTTCTTGCAGTGGACTTCGTCGCATACACCACAACATAATGATGTATCTGAAAGAAGAGATCGCACACTAGATATGGTACGATCAATAATGAACCATGCAATTCTCCGAAAATTATTTTGGGGTTATACACTGATTTTCGTGTGCTGTATACACTGAATCATGTTCCATCAAAATCAATCGAGAAAATTCCATAAGAGTTATGGAAAGGTAACAGGCTAAACTTGTCTCATATTAAAGGTTTAGGTTGTGACGCTTATGTGAAGCGCACTAAATCTGATAGCTTGAGTCTAAATTCGATAAATACAAATTTGTAGGATATCCAAAAAGATAATTAGATATCAATTTTATAATCCTATTGAGAAGAAAGTGTGAACAAGACATGTCGTAATCCTTGAGAAAGAGTTCATTATAAGAGAGGGTAGTGAGAGCAAATTAGAACATGAAGGAGTTCAAAAATCTACATATGTAGTTGAACCAAGAAGATGAACCAGAATCTAATCCTACACTTGCTGAGGAATAAATTCTTGATCATGAAGCAGAGACTCCTAAGGAATATCACCCCGCGTAAATCTAGTAGGACCATTCAACTTATGAAAAAGTATGAATTCACGATTACTAATCATAACTAATCGAGGATGATGAACCTACTGATTATACAGATGTAAAGTCAAGTGTTGACTCAAAGATGGTACGAGGCCACAAAATCCAATATGAAATCGATGTATTTATACAAGCTTTGAACCTTGATCGACTCGCTTGATGGTATAAAACACATAGGTTGTAAATGATTTAAAAAAAAGGTCGACAAGGATGGAAACATCCATACATACAAAAGCAAGGCTAGTAGCAAAATATAAACAAAGACAACGAGTTGACTTTGATGAAACCTTTTCACCTACAGCATTGCTAACATCCATTCGAATTTTGCTTGCTATTCCTGGATATCATGACTATGGGATATGATAAATTTATATTAAAACTGCTTTCCTTAACGGGAACTTGTAAGAGGAAGTGTAGGTTCAAATGTTTTGAATCCAAAGATGCTAACAAGGTATGCAAGTTAGATCGATCGATATATGGATTGAAGCAAGCCTCTAGGAGTTGAAATCTTTACTTCGATTATAAAATTAGAAGATTTGATTTTATCAAAAATGAAGATGAACCTGTGTTTATAAGAAGGCAAGTGGGAGCGCTATTATGTTCCTAATATTACAAGTAAATGACATATTATTAATGGGAAGCGATGTCCCTATGCTTCAATTGGTGAGATTGTGGTTGTCAAAGAATTTTTCCATGAAAGATATGAAAAAAGTAATGTGATTTCTAGAGATAAATCCAAAAGATTGCTTGGCCTCTCAATCTATTGAGAGTTTATTGATACATTGATGCTAACTTCCAGTTGGATTACGATAACAGCTAATCTCAATCAGGATAGGTGTAATATTAATAATGGAATGGTCAGTTGAAAATATTCCAAACAAGAAATAAAAGATGATTCAATAACAGAAGCCCAATACAATATTTCTTCAGAAACAACAAAGGTTGTGGTTTGGATCAAGGAGTTCATCAATGAACTTGAAGTAGTTCCTAACTGTAACACCACCAAAATTTTCATAAACCAAGTATTACTAAAAAATCACTTTTTCTTTGTATTAAAGGCAGAATACAAAATAAAGTTCTTTAATAAAAAAATAATAGGACAATTCATAAATTTAAATTAAATCATGGAAATCATATATTTAAAAAAAAAAAATAGTCAACTAACTATTAAATAGACGTGAGAATACGTAAATGAAAACTAATCAATCAATTAAAAGATGGAAAACTTAATGATTTTAGTTACTAAAATCCTCTTAGCAATCCGCATTACCATCCCACCACAGTTCCCACAACCCAAACTAATATGAAAACTTATTGTAAGAGTGAGTATTTAAAAATACCTAGTAAGATACGTACAGTTTTAATAGAATTATATAACAATAAAATAAACACTTCATATTGTGTTTTTTTATGGAGTATATCGATGACTAAGTGAAGCACCTATTAGTAGTATTTTGAATTCTCGAAGGATTTCATATTTTGTTATAAAGAATTCAATAGAGTTTACATTTCGTTAGGTCGTACTCGAAGGTCCACAAGCAATTCATCTCGATGATTTGAATAATGTGCAATCAATATGCTTCTAGATGAGGAGAGGGGTCACAAGTGGACTGTTTAAATCCTAAGTTCTTCTTAGGCAATTTAGGTCTTTTTGAAAAAAACCTTTCAATTTTGCGAATACGCCAAATCAAGAAAACCCCACAATAAGTGGAACATAAAATCCCTTAAAATATGAATTTTCTAATTAGTAAAATTTAGAATATTGCTCAAAGGCTCTAGCTAAACACATAAATAATATTTATGATATGTGAAATAAAAAAAACATGATCTAGATGAATAAATGATAAATTGAAAAAGCTGAGTGAATTCCATCTCATAATAATTAACTCAATAGGTAATGAAATTCGTTAATTTGATTGGTATTTAATTTACCTAATTTTGATTAAATAATAATTTACATCGTTAAGTATCGTAATCGGGAGCCTAACGAGTGTTAGACAATTAATTAATTGTGTTACTTATTACGGGGCCAAATTAATTAATCAGATTAATTAATTAATGAACCGAAATTAATTAATTAGATTAATTAAATATTAGACCGAGTTAAGTTTAAGTGTCTGGTCAAGCCCACTTGGACTTCTATTAATAAGATGTTAGAGTTGACAAAACATAACACAATAATTATCTTGCTAGTACAAGAAAAGAGAAACCCTAATTCTCTTATTCTTGTTCCATGTGTGGACTTTCATTAGGGGTTAGATAATTAGACAGCTGTGAATTATAGATCGTGATTGTTCTTTGTAGTATTAAGTAAATGTATAATTCTTATCACAATTTCTATATTATACATAAGACGCAGATCTTTGGTGAAAATTGAAATTGTCTAAAATTTCACCGTACATGATTAAGTAACTTCCAACAATGACATGGTACAGATTGTCTTGGATGTGGTCTTGGTGGTGATGGGTGTAACAAGGTGTGGTATAAAGCTTCAGTTTGGGCTCCATTAAAATCCATTTATGGAAAAAAAAAAATGTATGTTGTAATAGTGATTATTTTGAAGAACGAGTGGTTAAAAAAGAAGGAAAAATTTTGAATTTTTGTCTAATATATTATTTGTGAATTGTTTCCTTAGATTTTTATGAAAAGTTTTTGGTCCATTTCGGTCCAATCGTTTTACGAGGCTCGAGTTATCTTTTGGGTTTGTTACCAGTATCTATTTGATGGGCTTCCAAGTGCCCATAGACTTCCTTTCCACAGAAATGGCCTAAGAGTGGTCTCCACCTTCATAGTGACTGCCTGGTATTGTTGGTCCTCAACAAACCGCTTTTGTGGAAGGAATGCGTATTAGTGATAATATCCTTCTCTCTCAAGAACTTTTGAGGAATTATCATCGGAATAATGGAGCTCCAAGATGTGCTCTCAATGTTGATCTTATGAAAGCATATGATACGGTGCGATGGGATTTGATATTGGAAGTTTTGCAGATTGTTGGATTCCCGGAGATAATGATCTCTTGGGTGTCGGAATGTACCTCAACTCCGAAATTTTCTGTGGCCATCAATGGGGAGCTTCATGGTTTTTTCAAGAGTGGGAGAGGTCTTCGTCAAGGTGACCGGATGTCCCCTTATTTATTTGTTCTTGCTATGGAGGTATTCTCTGGTCTCATGGGGCGTATGACTCAAGGTGACGGGTTTAAGTTCCATTGGAGATGTGATAAAGAGAAAATATCTCACCTTTGCTTTGCGGATGACTTAATGATTTTTAGTAGGACGGAAGTTGATCCGGTACTCTTGATTGGTGGTGTGCTCAATAAGTTTGAGGAGATTTCTGGGTTGACACCTAATCCAGATAAGAGCAATCTTTTTGCTTGTGGAGTGGATGTGCATCTTAAGGACCTGGTCCTCGGTTCTCTTGGTTATAGGGAGGGCTCACTTCCGATTCGTTATCTTGGCGTTCCACTCATTGCTACTAAATTGAGAGCTTTGGATTGTAATGTCTTGGTGGAGCGTATTGTGGCAAAGGCTAAAGGTTGGACCTCTCGTACTTTGTCTTATGCCGGGAGACGCCAGCTTATTAAGTCCGTTCTTTTCTCTATCCAAGTGTATTGGTCTTCTCTCTTTATTCTCCCTAAGGCAGTCACTAAGAAGGCGAAGACCACTCTTAGGTCATTTTTGTGGAAAGGAAGTGCTCTTACTCATAGTGGTTTAGGGTGGCTTGGAAGCGCATATGTATGCCACGAGAGGAAGGGGGTTTAGGGGGTAAAGAATCTGGTTTTGTGGAATAAGGCAGCTATGATGAAGCATATTTGGTACCTTCTCTCAGATTCTTCTCTCTCGATTTGGTCTTCTTGGATACACACTTATTTGCTGAAGGGTTGGAGTTTTTGGGAGGTTAAATGCCCGAATGAGTGTTCTTGGACGTGGAGGAAGTTGCTTAGCCTTCGTATTTTGGTGAGAAATAAGCTCAAGTTCAAGGTTGGTGATGGTCGTGCTATCTCCTTATGGCATGACCATTGGCATCCTTTAGGCCCTTTACGTGGTTTATTTGGAGATCGCATTATTTATGATTCGGGGTTGGGAAAGGATGCCAAGGTGGCTGCCATTGTTGATGGGATGAGTTGGAGGTGATTCATGCCACTCCCCCTACTTTCATCCCTAATCCAACTGTTTCGAATATTATGCAATGGGTTGGTGCGCCGAATGGGCATTTTACTATTGGCTTAGCTTGGGAGTCTCTTCAGCATAGGAGGGAGGCGATTCAACGGATAAACTTGTTTGGTTTGGTAAGCATATTTCTTGTTATGCTTTCATTGTGTGGCTCTTTCTTTGTAATGGAGTTAATACTCAAAGCAAGCTTTGGAGGCTTGGTTTGATTGAGGAAATTAAATGTCTTCTTTGTGGGAGTGATCAAGAAGATGCAGCTTACCTCTTTTTTACTTGCCCATATTCGGAGTGGATCTGGAGGCACTTTTGTAGTAAATGTAACATACCTATCATTCACCGTCCTTGGGAGGAGCTTGTAGGTTGGATGGCACAACAATTTGGGGCTGATTCATTTCGAAATTCAGTCATTAAAACCATGTTTGCAGCCATGGTCTACTACATTTGGCGAGAGAGAAATTCTCGTTTCTTTGATCACTCGTCTAGGCACGCTAGCTTGGTTTTCAATGATATTATGTTTGCAGTTTTTTCTAAGTTTAATACACTTCGTAATGTGGATCCCACTATGGAAAATAAGTGGATTCAACGTCTTTGAGTTTGGACGTTGGAATTTTTTCGTGTACTACCTAGAGGGATAGTCTTCTAGCTTTTTGTCGTTGTTTTGTCTATGTAGGGGGCCTGTCCTCCTCATAGTTTCTATGGTGTGGGGGTATGCCCCTGTGCTTTTGTACAAGATTTACTTTTGGTATATTCCACTTACCTTAACCAAAAAAAAAAAAAGAACAAGGATATTAAAAGATGACAATTAAAACATAAGTAAATGAAAATGCTAATTAAAAAAGTAGTTAAATTTTTTTATATTTTTTTCCCAAGAAAATCCATCTATGTCTAATAAGTGCAACTAACCTACTTTTGTACAAGTACGTTGACAGATCCATTGATTTGAATTTCTAAAATTGAAATCAAGGGACAGATACAATTGTCAACCTATCTGTACATGTAGCAGAGCTAGTCTAATTTTGAGTTTTTACACCCTTGTATAACGCATAGAAAACGACTTTAATTCCTACCTTCTTTTTTAATACTAGTGAATGTGTAGTGGGTGATGTAGTGTAAGTAATAATGTTTGATTTTGATTTTGTGCAATTTCAATGATGAATGAAATCTGCTTTGAATGTGTAAGTAATAATGTTAGTTTATCAATCATAAGACAAGAAAAAAATGCTCTCTTCTCTCCCCCCCCCCCCCCTTTTTTTTTTTTTCTCTTCTTCCTATGGTGATTATTCATTGATCCCTTACTAAAATAATCATCATTTCCATTGTTCTTTTTTTTTTTTGGCTAAGGTACTTGGATTATAACCAAAAGTAAATCATGTACAAAAGCACAGGGGCATACCCCAGACCATAGAAACTATGCGGAGAACAGGCCCCCCTACATAGCCAAAATAACGACAAAAAACTAGAAGACTCACTCTAGGTAGTACAAGAAAAAATTCCAACGTCCAAACCCAAAGAGCGTTGAATCCACTTATTTTCCATAGTGGGATCCACATTACAAAGTGTATTAAACTTAGAAAAAACTGCTAACATAATTTCATTGAAAACCAAGCTAGCGTGAGTAGACAAGTGATCAAAGAAAAGGGAATTTCTCTCTCGCCAAATGTAGTAGACCATGGCTGCAAACATGGTTTTAATGACTGAATTTCGAAATGAATCAACCCCAAATTAGTGTGCCATCCAACCTACAAGCTCCTCCCAAGGACATTAATGAATTTCGTATGTAAAGTTTTCAAACCTTATGCGGTTTTTATGGCATCTTTTGATAATTTAAAGCTTTCTTTACATTGATAATTGTGCAGTAAGATTAGTATGGTTAGAAAAGTATTTCAAAGAGCTTTCCAACCATATAAAGAACTTGAATTTTGGTTTTGAAATTAAGAAGTTAAGCCCTCTCGAACTTTGAATTAAAATCTGATTCTTTTGAATGAAAATTGGTGAAACGCGAAATTTCATCACATGATAACTTCTTCTGCGCTACGTTTCATGATTCCTATTTAATATGGTAGGATCAATGTTTTAAAAACCGAACCGGTCATCGACCCGGGAAAGAGGAAGAGTCAAGGGTCAACAGTCGAACCGGGATTGAACCGGTGACTTGTATATATAATATATATCAAATCACGAAAATAGTCTATTACAATCAACTAAGCCAAGTGCCACTGAATTCAATTATAAAATATAAATAACTTAATAAGTCAATAACATAAAGTAAACAATAATGTCAATAATTGAATAACATGAAAACTTAAATAGCTAAAATTTAAAAAGTTCACATCGACTATCACCAATGAAAAAAAAAATGTTAAGTAATAATTGAAATCAAAAAGTGCACTAAACATAAAAGATTAAATAGTTAAATTTCTCCTCCATCATTTTCATCCATAAGCCTTAATCCTTGATCACTTCCACAATCACTTGAACCACCAAAACGATGAATAACATCCATTGTATCTAAATCTCCCATCTCTTGAGTATGAATTGCATCCGTAGTTTCATTGTCATCTAAAACACGATAAAAAGAGATATAAATATATGACTAATATTAAAAAAAAAATAATAATAATAATAATAATAAGTAAGATTATTAAACTTACGAACCTTGAACATTATCATCAATTTCATGATCATTAACATTGGAATTTGCATTTTCTTCATAAATAGCATTATCTAAGTCTTCATGCTCGAAATCCTGTGGTGGCACTTCTTCCTCTATCCAAAAGTTTGTTTTGTCAATACACTCATAATCAACTGGATCATAAGATCTCTTCTTATAATGACGTCTATAACGTTGTAAATGCGTAGAAGTTAGATAATATATATATATATATATATATATGTCAAATAAATGAGTCATTAAAATAGACTCTTGATGTGGTAAAAAGTTTAAGATTATATACCTATTCTTCAATCGCAAATTATACGTAACATAAACAAGATCGTTGAGTCTTTGATGCTCTAATCTATTTCTTTTTTTCGTGTGAATACGTTCAAAGACACTCCAATTCCTTTCACATCCCGAAGAAGAAGCCGTTTGACCAAGAATTCGAACAGCTATCTTTTGCAAAGTAGAAGCACTAGATCCACACAATTTCCACCATTCATCTGCAGAATTTAATGAAATTAGTTTTAAGCGTTAAGAACTATTAAAGATAAACAATAAATAACTAAATAAAAATTCTCACCAGGTTGTAATGATTTTCTAGTATTGCATGCAGATTGCCTTCCAAAACTTCCTTCACGTTCTCGATACATCCTTATCTCCGCCATTGCTTTTGTCTCATCATCACAAATGCTTTTAATTTCAAACAAATTGAATAGACCTTGCATGACTTCTACTTTTTGACAAAATCCTTCTTCATAAATGAAGGCAGGATTAAAAAAATAAGCTGCTGCATGTAAGTTAAGACGAAGATGTTTATCCCATCGCTCCTTAATTATATCAGTGTACGATTTGTACAACCTCTTCTTACCTAAGAATATATTCTTAATTCCTTTTCGTGTCCTATCCATGCCATCATATACATAACCTAATGAAGGTTTTTCATCTGAATCTACAATCCGTAACAATCTTATAATAGGAGCCACAATTTTCACAACCATCAAGCAATCCTCCCAAAATTTGTTAACCAAGATGATAGAACTCACAAGTCTTCCATTTGAGCTTTTTGAAAGTCTATGGCTCGTAAAATGCCTACTTGTTGCCAAACTCTGCAATGCTTGTTTGTGATCATAAATGCTTTTCAATGTAATAAAAGTAGTAGCAAAACGAGTCACAGCTGGACGTACAATTTCCCTCCATTCAGGTATTTTTCTCAACCAAGACAAAAAAATTGTGTGATTATACACAAATATTGTAATCTTCGAAGCACGCAATGCAAGGGAATGTACGTGAGGCATACTACTAATATCTTTTAAAATAAGATTCAAACAATGTGCAGCACAAGGAGACCAAAAAATGTGATCATATCTATCGTGCAATAATTTCCCTGCTGCCACATAGTTAGCTGCATTATCAGTTACCATATGAACTACATTACGAGGTCCAACCCATTCAACTATCTCGGAAAACAAATTACACAACGTTTGAGCATCTTTGACAACATCTGATGCATCATAAGATTTAATAAATACAATCCCAGAAGAGCAATATACTAAAAAATTAATCAAAGTTCTATGTCTTTGATCAGTCCAACCATCGGCCATAATTGTGCATCCATTATTTATCCACTAACTTCGATAAGTGTCAACAAGCAATTGGCATTCTCTCTTGCAATCTCTCAACAAATTAACACGAATGTCAGTATAAGATGGACCTTTAAATCCTGGACCAATTGCAGCAGTGGCATCTAAAGCAAGTTGAAAGTAAGGTGATTGCAAAGCATTAAATGGAATGCAAGCATCATAAAACCACCTAGCCCAAGACATATGGGCTCTCCGTATTGCTTGTTTACCAGCTAAAACACTCTTTAAACTAGATTGAGATCCAGGAGCAGTCCTTGGAGCAAAATATGTTTCAATACCTTCACTTGCTTTCCTCTTCCCTTTTTGAAATGGCATATTTATTTCTTGAATATCCTCTTCTATTTCCTCTCCTCCAGTTTCTAAATCTATATAATTGTCCCTAGCATCTTGTTTCTTTTTAGATAAATCCCTAAGAATACCTTCAAATTTAAATCGAACATCAAAAGGAACTTTCTTGCATTGAGATATTTGACCTTTAATTCTAGGGAGATGATACTTCATTCTGTTAATTCCACCACCTTTAAAGCTATTGTTGCAATAAAGACAAGTGAAACGAGCTTTACCGTCAATATCACGAGTTGAAGAGAAGTGTTCCCATGCAGGGTCAGTCTTCGTACGACTAGATTGTGTGGAACCTTTAGAGTGACTTTCCGAAGATTGAGTATTGCAATCCATCCTAAATAAAAGCAATGAAAACTTGAAAAGTATTAAAGTTGTCGAGTATTAAATAATAAATAGTAATACAATTAAAAAACGACGACGACAATAAAATAAATAAAAATTGGCATACATTGGTTGCCAGTGAACTGTGTAGACAGTTTAGTATTAAGAAACCACAGCCATATTTGTTGTTGGTACGGTATGACATTGGTGCGACTTTTAAATTCTATATACTCCTCATGTAACCTAATTTGAGTATGGTGTGCAAATAAAAGTTCTTAACTCCATTTAACCAGCAAGAACAATTGTATTTTTCATTGCTAAAATGTATCCTTCCAATATAATCTCCACAGTGAATCTTTAGAGCTATGTAGGAAATTACTAAAAGTGCAACATATGTCTGAACAATGACATAAATCATTCAGTGATTCCATATCTCCACGCTTCATAATTCAATTATGAGCTAACAAATACCAAATTAATGGTTGTATTTTGTGTGCAAGCATGCATCAATGAGACCTCATAGCCCTTTCAAAAAGTTAAAAATGACATCCTCTTATCATCAGAAACATACAAACTACATCAAAGGACCCTTCCAGCTAACTGACAATAGGAAATCCTTAAATTCCTTATTTGTATATGCCCAAATAGAAGCTCAAATCTACCTTATCTATCACATAGGGAGAAATAAACTATGTTTTCCTTCAAATATTTTTTTATTCCTAAAACATCAGTAACACCAAGTAAACTTGACTGCTATGTTTTCCTTCAAATAAATGAGTATTTGATAAGTAAACTTGACTGCTAAAATGCCAAAGTGGCTAAAACACAATTACAAGATCAAAATCCTGCCAGCATGTAACCTCTATGGTGTTCCCCATCAGCAACCTTATCATCGAAGGTTCATAAATGTAAAATACAGATGAACATGCAAAATGAGGACAATATACAACATAACTGGTCCAGGGAAAAGTCTATATTGTCATATATACAGCTAAAAATCTGCTCATATAAATCACATTGATAGTCCAAAGAGAGTACCAATCTTTTAGCTGAAGGAACAAAGTGGAATAAACCTAATGAAGAGCAAAAAGTCACAAAACCGAAGCAGGAAGCAGGAAGACAAAAACAAGCAAGAATCATTCAGCAATAACATAGTTGTTTCTATGGCTGTGAACAATATAACACCAAGTGATTATATATAACCAAGAAATTAAGGGTATGAAAATGAAAATCGGAAAATCAAAATATCCAAAACAGAAAGAAAAAAAACGATACAAAACAAAAAAAATACCTAGAGAGATTCACCTTGAAATTGGACGGCTGCAATGACTGAAGAAGCAGGGCTCTGGGTTTTCGTTTCTAGACAACATTGGTTGACAATCACTCACATGGGAGCGGGGCCCACGATGAATAAAAAATCGTGGGCCCCTTCATGTGAGATGATTGCCAACTAATGTTGTCAACGAATATTGTATAAGTAGCAAAATTCATAAAATATTCCTTAATCACCAATAATTATGTGGTCTATTTGGTAGATAGAATGGAAATTGTTGAATATGATGAGGCTTGAGATAATAGACTCACAATCGACTATATAAGTTCTTAATAATAAGTTTCAGAACATGAGTATATTTTGAACGAGATGTATCTTTCAGTACACATTATAGTCCAAACAAAAAGTACTTAAAGTGAGATTTTGGATGAATTTTGAGTTACAAGATGTGACAGTTGACATTTTTTTCCATTGAGAGAAAATTTTGGAGAATGTAATTGAAATTAATATTTTGTGTATTGAAGAATCAATTTTTGAAAAGACAAGAGTTAGTTTAAACTTCTGATTCAAGTGAGAGATAAATTCGAGTGGGAGCTATCTATTCGAGCTGAAGCTATCAAAGAACTATCTAATTACAATAGCTCTTGGTTTCAAGCGGGAGCTAAGAGCTATTTAATTTCAAGGATTCTTGGTTCAGAAAACCAGTGGAGAAATTTAAGGAAAATGATGGAAATATATATGGAGTGCTGAATTCCAATATAATTTGAGATTTTGTTGAAGTTCTAATTAGACATAATATTTATTGTCAATATTCAGGTTCTTAAAAACTATGTGGAAGACTAATGAATTTATGATAGATAAATACACATTTTTTAGAGAGAGGTTATACTCAATATGAGTATATTGAGTTAGATAAACATTTTTTTTCCTCAACATTGAGATTCAATTTTATACGCCGATTCTAGCCACAATAGTAAAGTTACATCAAATAGACGCGGGTGTCCTCAACTATGATTTTGATGGATTTTAAAAGATTGTAAATTTAATGAATTTGAGGATTTCCACAAATTTCATAAGAATATCATGAAATATGGTGAAATTTCAAAAGATTTGATTATATATATTTTTAAGCTTAAAATCCATCCAAATCTTTTAAAATCTCTCTATTAATGAAATCTTTATAAATCTACTAGTTATTGACAATACCTAAATTTTAAAGGATTTTATTGAATTTCATTAAAATCTCAATTGAGGACACCTAAATTTAGAAAGATTTTTAAAATCCATAAGAATCTCAATTGAGGACACCCCTTTTAGAAACTATATTTTCATTCTCAATTGAGAATTGATTGAAGAGATAGGGTTCATGTTGAAAGCTTTTATAGTATTGTGGTAACTTTATAGTTACACTTGTAGCCTAACGCAATATCTTAACAATGGTACTTGAGTTTTAACAGGGTTTTAATCTCATATAAAATTCTATCATGTGGACGAAAATCACTGTATTTATGTAAAGGTATGTTATAATTCTAATTTTGATGTTAATGACATTACGGCTATGCATGAGACCAGTTGGAAATGGTTGTCCTCAATCTTTAACACAAAGGACATGGGTTTAGCAAATTGTACATTTTTTGTTAAAAAAATTAGTCTAATCTTCTTACTCTGTCACAAGAGTTGTAATAAAGACTCTAGAATATTTTAACTGTGGAATTGCTACATTGTTGATTCTTCTATATCGGAAGGCAACCATATGAGTCTTCATTTATGTCCAAAGACTTCATAAGTGCACAAAGAAATATCCAGAGAAACATATCTAATATGATTTGGAGTTAGAAGTATGCTTTTATGTATACCTGGACATTTGTTATACCATGGATCTAGTCAGTTGGTTGATAATATTATCCTTAGAAATGGTATTGTGATACCTGAACGGTGCTGCTGCAAGTTATTCTACTTTGTTGTTGAAAGAATAATTTGTAACTGGAATAGATATGCAAATGTTGACTAAGGATGAGAGTTAGTCAAACACAAATAATTATTAGACTTGTGCAATCTAGCTCTATGGAGTAGAAAGAAGCATATCTTGTAGTATATAATCTTGACAGTTGAAGAAATTGTTTGGTATAGATATATTGGGCATCTAATGACACTAGTTGAGATTAATCCATGATAGTAACACAATTATCTCGTGTTGGAGGATCTCGAGTATCAATATGGAACCAAACACTTGATGGTATATTCAAAGCTACAACTCCCTATAACCACCTATTGCTATACAACTTCCAAATTTTTGTCTAGTATTTGAGAGAGAGAGAGAGAGAGAGAGAGATGAAAAGAATAGTGCAATTCGTATGAAAAATATCACCAAAATTGGAAATGCCTAAAAATCACTATTTTGGCATGGAAACTCACAAAATAAGACACTTTGATTGTGGATAATAATCTCCTTCCATTGTGATCATTGATTTAACCATTTGAAAGATCTTCGAATTCATCTTTTCAAGTAAGGATTTTTTTACCCGAAATTTATGTTAAAGAATGCTACGAATTATTACAAAATGAAATGTGCTTTGAGTGAAGATTACATTGGACTACATAAATTGTGTCCACATGTATTTACATTGCTGGAGGTAATGCTAAGCAAAAAAAAAGTAAAGTTGTTTCATGCCATCTCGGTTTGCAATTAATTATAATTGGTTAGTAGAGGTTAGAAATAGAAGATTTAAAATGAAGCACAAGTATTGAAATATATATGTGATGATTTTTTGAATGTATTTTGCAATTAATGTATGATGTAAATTGAATTCAGCAATAAAGTTAATTTTTTTTCTTTACAAAGTAATACTGACTTATTAAGAAGTAATTGTGGGATGTGTGACAAAAGAAATGTTGTGGTGAAAATAGGCCTGGGCACGGGTCGGTTCGGTTCGATTCTGAAGAGAACCGAACCGAACCGAAAATTTTCGAGTAATTAGTAAACGGAACCGTCGGGTCCAAATATAATTTTGGAACCGTTCGGGTTCGGTTCCATTCAGTTCAGTTCGGTTCGGTTCGGTTCTGTTCGGTTCCATAGTATAATTAATTTTTTTAACATTTATAACAATGCTACAGTCTAACATATTCAATCTTAACTTTTACAAATTAACGTATTCCAATTTAATAAGATATAAATAACAAGTTGTCCAATAAGATTAATTTACCAATATATACAAATAACAAAAAATAGATAGTAAATTAATAATACTAAAACATCGGTGATCCATATAAATTAAAAGTCATAGACTCGTAGAGATAAAATATTTTAAAGTATTGCTAATACAGTAGTACTTACTTAACAACTATTTGATTTAACCATCAATTACTTGACTTGCCATACTAGATACTAAAAAAATTCTACAAGAAAGATTGAAAAATCACAATTAACAAACATAAATAAACAAAAAATTGTTCAACTAATAAAATTTAATAAGAAAAATTATAATATATTTTTTATTACATGTCTCAATGCCATCATAGAACTCAGTCTTTTCATTGCAAACTCTATATTTGTTAATTTATTTTTAAAAAATTAAATAATTTGATTTATCTCATATATAAAAATTAAAAAATTTTTAAAAAATTCGGTTCTTATTCGGTTCTTCGGTTCTGGGTCTAGAACCGAGAACCGACCCGTACCCGTCGGTTCTTGATTTTGATACCCGTTCGGGTATTTCATTTACGAAGAACCGCTCGGTTCGGTTCGGTTCGGTTCGGGTCCGGTTCGGTTCAGTTCGGTTCGGGATATATGCCCAGCCCTAGGTGAAAATATAATTGAATGCGTGATTTAATGTGAAGTAAATACTGTAATAAAACTAATTGATAGTTCTTACATTAGTCAAAATATCAAGCAATATAATTTTTCACTAGAAAAATCAGAATTGGCATGATTCATTTAAATAGTACACAACAAATTGTATACCATCAGTAGAAAGCAATCTCTAGCTTCATTTATATAAGAGAAAATTGATTATAATATTAACCACGGCAAAACAAAGGATAATTGCTAAACTTTACCATTATGCTCTGAAGTAACTCAAGAAGAGTATTTCAAATTCATATCATTAAAACATTTCACTTTTTCCTTTGGAAAATTAGGACCGAAAATTTTTCAACTGAAAAAATAAAAGCAAGAAGGTTTACATCAAGGCCTCAACGATCCTTCTTGAAACTCAAATAGTTCAAAGAAAGGAAGTGAAAGAATAGTATATACTTACAATTTCTTGACTAACTACCCACCCAAATCAAATTTGTGTTATCTTAGCTTCAAAAATTGTAGATGATGAACATTCTTCCATATCCTTTAGATACTTGACATTATGGAAGACGAAATAAGCAAATAAGTATAAAAGAAGTAAAGATTTCAAAAGTGAGTAATCAATGTCTTGATCTTTCACTCATATTGACATGAAATCTAAAGTAACCTATGGTGACATACATGGAAATATAGAATTAGAAAAATCAAGAAATTTCACAAATATAATAGCTACGAGAAAATGTAAGACTAAGTTTTAAACATCGTTTTGATTGGTAGATCTGTTATATCCTTGCCGAAAAATAAAATTGTAAATATCAACATTTTGATCAAACAAGCATACCAGGTCAGCAACATTTCCAACTTTCTACCTTGGTAGTCACATCTCCAATATTTTCCTCTTACCCACTCTTTTGTTTTCCTCTGACTTTTTCATTGGTATGCATAATGTTTATTTGAAGAGAGAGATTGGATATACTATTTATGTTTTCTTTCATAATGTAAACCCTGCCTACCCTGCCACAACTATAAGATGTCTTACCTAAATTGCAATTACGAAATATAAAGTATTGCGCTTAAGTACTAATCCACTTACAAGAGCTATGTAAGTTCTCTTGTTAAAAATAGAAATGGAAATATAAAATATTAGAGAAATGATATTGATTATTATATAGTCTTTTTGTTCAATAAAATAACATAAGATCTGGATCCTTAGCTTCCCTAAGAAACTACAGCAAATGGGGCTGCTTAAATTAAAGCCGAGGTTCACTAATCACAAAAATTAATGTAGTCCCTGAAATTCTGGAAGGCAACTCTAACATCAAACACATAAATTATGAAACAATGACATTAGAAGACTATTAATAGGATCTCACTTCAGGGAAGTCGGCAAAAACTCAAGTTGCTAAAGTTTAGGCTAAGTGAAAAAGGATCAAATACTATTTAGTAATTGGCCATACGAAGAACGAAATTACATGGTTTTTTAACTTTGCATAGAAACAATTAGGTGATACCACATGGTTTAACTCATTAAATAGATACAATAAATTATAACATATAATCAGAACAACAATAATGTTCTTTCTTTTTGCTTACTAATGAAAAACCCCCAAAATCAAGAAAATCAATCGAAGCCATTAATCGAGAACAATAATATCAAACAAGCATTTTTGACAAAAAAAAAAACCTACAATCATCAATTAATTCCAAAAGATGAACAAAAAGAGGCTCAATCTTGTAAGCTTGCTAACAACATGAAAATTAATTCAAATACAACTTTTCACCTCTATAAATAATTATCTTTCATTTTGTTTGCAA
This sequence comes from Osmanthus fragrans, assembly GCA_019395295.1. Classification (NCBI taxonomy): domain Eukaryota; kingdom Viridiplantae; phylum Streptophyta; class Magnoliopsida; order Lamiales; family Oleaceae; genus Osmanthus; species Osmanthus fragrans. The sequence continues at coordinate 13,319,771 of CM033359.1, forward strand.
AATGTTTTCGCAGTTTTATATTAACAAGATACCATAACATCTACTTGTCTCCTTAATCCTTATCACACGTAAATTTATTTGTCTGAAATTTCTAATATTTTCAATTTATACAAGATACTGCCCAAAATTCCGAATTTTCTAATTATTACTTCCTTTCACTCATTCACTTTCCTTCTCAGTGTTTCAATGTTATATCCCAATCTCGTCTCCCTTTTTCTTAAGAGTCAAATTGATTAAACCTTAGGATATCCATGTGTGGCCATTCTCCCCTTCCGCTAGATGAATTGAAGGGATACAAGTCACTAAAAATCATATGTCTCACACAATGATCTGCAATTGTCTTTCTTAATCTCTTCATTTTCCTTCGAAATCAAATAGATCCCTATTTGTAGAATCTAGCAGAGATTGCAGATGGGAAGAATGCAAAAGAATAACACAAAGAGTTCTAAAGTTCTACACAATCTGATCGTGTATTTCAAGCATCATGTCATCTCTTTAATTTTTGTCTAAGCTTTTGTATCACTTCTCGCTTCCTGATTATGTTAGACCAGATTCTGAGACACAAGGTAAATCAGAGCTATTTTCTTAAGTCAAATCCTATGTTCTTACAAATATATTACACGAACAGCGAAAATAGATACACAGCGAGATGTATAAATCTATCACCGAATGGCTCATCTCAATAGGAAAAAACTCACTTCAACTCCCTTTTACAATGTACTACAAATATAATATGATAAACATAAGGTTGTGAAACCTAATAACAATCCCTTTCGGGAAATTTTAAACATTGCTTTAAAATTATCAAAAACCAAATGACACAAACAAAGAATAGAATGCAATATATGGTGTGAAAATACTGGAATTATGAAAAATCAATTGCTTTTGAATTGCTTTATTTATTTATTTTATATTTTTTGTGGTGATAAAGACTTTTTTTTTAGTGATAATTGAATAGTTGAATCATACAAAAGATCAGAGAAGAAGAATTCTATTGATCTCGTCTTATTGTTTTCATTTCCAATTATGGTAGGTACGTAATTTGAAGGTATGCATAACACATTTACTTGAAGAAGGATTTTGTTCAAAAGTTCTGGCCTGCATGCTTACAGAATCCTCCAAATACCGCAAAGTACCAACTTTTATATTTCAACAAAACATTGAGAACAAATTGCAAAATTAATCAGCTCAAATAGATAGCCTTAGATCTACCACCTTGAATTTTTCTATAGAACAAGTGTATCTAAAAACCCAAGGTGGAGAAGTGGGTGGATTTGGTGGTGAGGAGACGGTGCACCAAGATGCCAAGTTGTCGCTGTCAAAGTGGGAGTTGCCATGGCCGCTAACTCTCAAATTGTGCAAATTTGATCCATAAACAAATTTTGAAGATTTCTTGGAAATGAAAATCAGATCTACAAAAGAAAATTTTCAGATCTAGAAACAGAGAAAACCAGAGACGAAATGAATATTCTAGAAATAGAAAAATCAAAAGGAACACTTATCTTCTTTTATTTACACAAAACAATGTCATCTAAAAATTCATCTCATTTTTAATTGGCTCAACAAACTTGGCTCAATCCATAATGGCTAAGCCAACGGCTTGTGAACAGTAACTGAAAATTTGCCTCTTTTACTTTTAGTTAGAAAAAGAATTAATATGAAGAGTAGACATCCAAACTTAATTACAAGTGGGAGAAAATGAAAAGTTGCTAAAGCCAAAAACTTGTGATTACTACTCTAACTACACGATTCCTTACTAAAAGATATTTCTCACATAATTTAGTTTACCCAGGCAGGACATAAAACTTACTCATACAACTTAAGTTAAATAATAACTTAACCTTACAGAAGATGCCTTACAAAAAAAAAAGTCCCAAGTCTTTCTTTCTCCAGAATTCCTTTAATTATTCGATTGATCTCTTGGCCAATTATTAGTTTATATTTCCTATTTCTAATATATATACATGTATCCCTCATTAGCAAGATAATCAACAGGTGGTTGTGTTCCCTTCTCTAAAAGTGCGTGTCTCATTTTTGCTCTAAACAATTCTTCCATTGCTTAGTCTTCTTGTCTGCTGTAGAATGCACTTCAAAAAGTCCAATAAAACCTTTGCCCATCTCTTGCTCAATCTTTATGAAATCTATCAGCATTCAATTTGCAGGTTTAATCCATCTCACTGTAACATATTACCCTTCCATGGCCATTAGTCTAATAAGGTTTACTACAAATAATTCTACCTTCATCCATGTCGTAATATCCATATTTTTATCATTTCGCCCACCACAAATAAACTGGAACACAGATAAAGGAATGATGATTTTTATGTGAGTTTACAATGGTCACTGAAAAATCTCCATGTTTAAAACCACATTATTTATTTGGATTAATCTCAGTTGGCATTTATAACAAAAGCATTCAAAAACCTAGTTGCAATTCTATTTTGCTTGTCCAATAGTTTCTTCATCTTCGCATGATTGACACTTAGACACCATTGTGATGTTTTTATCTCGCCACATGACCTCATTGTAATCCATCCTTTCCAAAGCTTCCGACAAAACAAAGATATTACCAGGAAAAAAAAATTAAAATTTATTTATTTATTTATTGTTATTGTATTTATTTGATATTGAGTATGCAAATTAAAGTGTCAATTATTACTTGTGATAATATAAGTTGGATGCTTGCGCTGAGAAGACAGTGTGACACTACTTATATTTTATTCATAAATAAAATTATTCATAATCAATATATAAGGATTGACACCTTGTTCTGAAAATTTGTAGTTTTGACTAATTCACTACCCAAGATAACTATTCGTCCTTATCGCAAAAATATTTTAATAATGATACTAGTACACTTTGAAGTGTATTTAATGGACCACATGACCATCCAAAAAATTAAATTACACTTGATTGATTGGTATTTCATTTAAATGCATAGACACAATTTTGTATATCTTTTGATATTGCAGTCTTTGGGTGGTCTAAGGTTGACTTGATAGATCTAATTATTGAAGCTTGAAAAATATATTTCCAATTAAATCCTTATGTAGCTTTATAAAGTTTTGAATTTCATTGTAATTAAGGATCAGAGACTGCATATCCATTTAAATCAATTATAACTTAATTAGACTTGGACTTGGACTGAACTTTTCTATCTATATATAACAGCCCCTATAGGCCGAAAATTCATAGAGAGAGAGAGAGAGAGAGAGAGACTGAACTTTTCTATCTATATATAACAGCCCCTATAGGTCGAAAATTCATAGAAGAGAGAGAGAGAGAGAGAGAGAGAGAGAGAGAGAGAGAGAGAGAGAGAGAGAGAGAGAGAGAGAGAGAGAGGAGAGGGAGAGGGAGAGAGAGAGAGAGAGAGAGAGAAGAGAGAGGGAGGGAGGGAGAGAGAGAGAGAGAGAGAGAGAGAGAGAGAGAGAGAGAGAACAAGTGTGACATATTTTTAGAAGAGAAAAAAAAAATTAGAAAATTGTTTTCTTGATTTTTCCTTAGTCCATCTAGTCCATATTTTTTTATTTAATTTAAAAGGTGTCAACGCATACTTTTGAATATAGCATAGAAGATTTTAAGGTTGGAAACATCAAGATCTTAAATTAAAAGTTGCATGTCCGTTATTCAGACATAATCAAGAAATTGATTATTGAATTTGGATAAATTCTAAATGTATTTTTGTTTATTATAATATTCATGTAAACGATCTAAATAGCTATGAATAATAATTAGTCAAAAAATAGTTTTTTTATTAATTTAATCATCGAGGATCTTTGCTATCTGTTCACATGATTGTTATACTTTCTTATTCATTTATTGCATGTTCTAGTTGAATGATAAAGGATCAATTGATTACATGAGGATCAAGTAATTTGGATTACTTTAAATTGTGATCCGATTATTGGTGTAACATTCCAAATTTTTACTACTAGTTGTTAGATTTAAATCTAGGACGTAAATGTACTATTATTAAAGTTTAATAACCTTATTGGCAGTTGGCCTAATCTAATGACCTTATAGGTTATTGACCAATAGTTTGAGGACCTAAACAGAAAGTTATTTTGGAAGTTAGATTAAATCATCCTTAAAACATATGTAAATATGCCAATTAGTTTTGATTAAAGATGATAGACCACATGCCTTATTCACACCACATTTCAAGCTAATGTAATTGATTTGATCACATGCATTATTTATACCAAGATTTAAGCCAAGTGAATTGACTTGACCACATGATTAAAAGTATTGATTTGACCATTTTCATGACAATACACCATTTATGCATTGACCATGCCTAACATCTAGCCATTTTATTCACTTTTCTACACATGGTCAAGAATTTACACTATAAATAGGAGACAAATCCAATACTAAACTACCCTCAACAACTATTTACACACTCCCTCTGTAGCTATAACTTTGTCTCTCCACCTCTCTTTCTCTTGTCATTCTTATATTAAATATAGTCGACACTTATACAATCACACGTGAAACACGTGAATAATCAACCCCACACGTGGCTCAATGACCTCTTTCCAACAATAACTCATTTTATCATTTTGATTTATCCAGTGAAAAGGTAAGTTGTGCTTTATATTTATGGTGGCTAATGTTTATGTATGTACTATTTCTACGACTATGTTTTGTTTTAGTCCATATTATGTATGTTTTATTAAGAATGGACCGGAGTTTAGTAACTCTACGCACGAGTATTTAGCAACATATAAGTCCAGTCTAATTTTCGTATATAGGTGCAACTTATGAATTTTTCGTAGAATTACATATAAAAATTTATTATACCCACACGCTTATTGAGAATTATTCTCACCCCCATTATGAAAAAGGGACAAAGTGGAAGACAATGAAGTTCGAGGACTAATGTGCAAATACTCTAAACTTCTATCTAAACCTTATGATGAAGATTCAAGAGTGTTGAGGTCAACCAGATGAGGAAAGAAGTCAAATGGATGAAATACAATCAAAGTATGATCACACATCAATTTCTAATCAAAAAAGTTATGCACCGATTTTCAGTCTCATATTGAGATCCTTTTTCACATGGTAAACGATCGAATTGGAAGATGATATCTGTAGAAAAGATGTAGCCCTTTGAGTTATCTTTCCAATGCATCTTGAATCACCTCAATCGAACATCAGGAGAGAAAAGTATGGCCAAATTACTAAAAACTGTCCGGCGGAGAAAAGTGGCAAAACCATGCGGTCGCATGAACAGCTTCAGGGAATTAAAGGGGTGAATTTCACTGTTCCATGCCACCGCAATGAATATACCATATGGTTATGTCTGGAGCCCGAATCTGTAGTTTCCAAATCTCGTTCCAACACTTATGGTAATCTAATTTTCCACGACTATTAAGCCCCAATTCATCCAGAATATGCAACAGCTGAGATTAGACAACTTTTCTCTCATCTTTTGCTTAAGAACTAAAATTATTGGTGAACCCTTGATGGGACTCAATTGGTTTTGGAGAATTCAACATCCAGTCATTCAGGTAATATGATTTTCATTGATTAAACAATTCTAGGGTCTAGATTTCTTTTCTATCAATTTGTTTAGAAATTGGCTTAATTTTATTAGATTTGTTATGGATCTAGTCATGCTTCTTCCATTGATTAATTGAAATATTTGTTTGAGTTTGAGTTTCAATTCGTTTTATTGGCATGATTCAATTATAGCTTTATGCTTGATGTCTATGGTTGCTCTTTGAATCCGATTTCAATAAATAATGTGGGAATGTGTTATAGGAAATCTATATTCTAGAATTACTATAGAATTGATTGAGTGTTTAATACTAAATTTTCCAATTAGAGTATTGGGATAAAGATCTCTTCCAAGTTCCATGACAATGGTATCAGAACAGACATCATGTCTTATGGTCTTGGTTACCACTTAAGGTGTATGGGCACCTGCTCGACGTGGGTACTGAATCAGAAGCGTGGTGGTTTGTCATGGTTCCCATTGGGGTGTATGGGCACTTGAATCCCACATTGGAAGTATGGACTTCATTTGTGTGGTTTATGTAGGCTTGGGTTCTCTCTCCAACCTTAATGGCTAGCTTTTGTGATCTAGCGCTTCCAAGTTCTATGACACTTACTAAACTTATCCACTACCACTAATATGGAATCTCTACCCCTTTTCATCCTAGGCAGCCCCAACATAAAATCCATGGACACATCAACCCATGGCTTACTAAGAATGGGTCATGTATACAAATCCTGTGGTAAAACTAAGGATTTAGCCTTCTTATAGACAATGCATCTATTACAAGTATGATTAACATCTCTTTTCATCTAAGACCAATAAAATGCTCATGAAACATTACTAAGTTTTCTTAATACCAAAATGTCCCGTTGAACGCCCCATTCACGTACTAACAATTCATGCATGAAACAATTAAGAACACATATCTTATTTTCGTTAAACAAATATCATTCAAACTTATAAAATTTATCAATTGTAGTACATGTGTGTGTGTGTGTGTTTAAGTTTTTACCAATGGGCACATTTCAAAGTTTTTGACAAGAAAATTGCTATCAAATCTATTCAAAATACCCATGTTAATGAAAAAACGTGGAAAACAAAGGTCCAGGCGATGGAGAAACTTCTTACCAAAAATGAAGGATGCATGTGTTTGAATGTCAAACTTAATGTCAAGTACATTCTACTTGACATTAACCCGTATTTTCAATATATGTGGTCGCAATTTTCTTGCCAAAAACTTTGAAATGTGCCCATTCATAAAAAACTTAAATACTCAATGAAGTTATAAAAATTCTTCACATAAAGATTCAGCCCTTGTTTGAGCCACATTTTTGTCAAAAAATGCAATTTTGAGTAGTCTATTGATGGAAAATGTGTGGTTAAAATAAAGAAAAGTTTTTAAGTTGCGTATAATATTATTTTATTGAAGAATGTGGTTAAAATGGGGTCAAATCACTATTGAAAAATGTATTTTGATGTAAAGAATGTGGCATAAACAAGGGCCCAATTTCTTCTTTGGAAACATCTTTTTGAGCGTGATGAAAACTTTCTATAGAAGGAGTTTGATCAGTTTGAAATTCATTTCTTCCATTAATTGCAGAAGAGATGACATTACACTGCTAATCTAATCTTTCAGATGGCCAATGGGTAGCATATATGATAAAGTAGGTAAATCATGCTGTTTTGATTCATTTTCTTTGTTAGAAGTTTATTGTGTCTTTCAAATATTTGTTTTGAAATCAACTCCTTTTAACTTATCAGAAGAAGTTGAAAACATTGCGGATTGAAAAAGATTCTCAAATTTGTTTTCAAATCCAGAGGAAAAGGACCTTCAAAGATTATTTGATGTAGGGACTCTAGCGAAAATCACCTAGAGATGTCCATCAGGAAATGAAACATTTTGATCTGGAATAGTTCTCATAGGAACGTGAATTGGGTTTTGGGCGTTTTCAAGATCTCATTCAAGTCCTCTGGAGTGAAGATTCCACGACACCCTTTTAGGAATCATGATATGTGAATGAAGAGGGTTGACTTCTACTAGAAGGCTTTCTTCCTTAGGGGATGAGCAAAAAGGTCGAATATTGAGTAGTGTGAATATAAGCTTATAATATATTCAATATATTATAGCAAATGCTTTTTGAACGATCATCAAAATTTAGCTTTACAGCAATTTGAATAAGTTCCACATGAATATATTTAAATTTATTTCTATGTGTTTGAATGGTATCTTTTGAGAATAGATTTTTTGAGTTGTTTGATTTTTGATTGCTAGAGTTTGTTCAAGAGTTCAGATGACATAATCTCGACAGAAATTAAACTTTCCAATTTCATAGATAGAACTCTTGGAGTTTAGGAGTTTTTATTCAATTTGATTAATTTGAAGTTCATGAGAATTGAAGGTATCTATTGCAGATGCATGTTCTCAGCTAATTGTTTGTCAAAATCCCGCAAGCGTACGGGTTCGTTGTACAAGTAATAATTAGTGAGTTAAGAGTTATCGTCCCACAGGGAATAGGTTTTAATTCTAGTGTACTCGATATATTTCAATTCGTACTTGTAACTGAGAGAAGATTTTGTGAAATTGTGATTGAAATTGTAATTAAACTTAGAAAATCTATAAAAACTTGATTTAAAATTCAAATGTGTGACAGTATTGGATTTCCGACTCCACTGATCAATTCTTAATTCTAATTCTCGACTAGTGTTAACTTCTCAATTCATGCAACTGTGACAATCGATAATTCCGCATTTATTTATTATTCTTTTCCAAGATATAACAAACCTATGATTACCACGAGACGATCCTATTCCTAGTCCGAATTCATATGGCAAACACGCATTAATATTTAGGATTATCATACATGATCGCACACACCACAAATATTATTCCTAATATTTGTTGCCTATGTGTCCCAACAACAATGTTCTACCTAGCGTGAGTTTTTCAACACTACGAATAAGCAACTTTATTGTCCTAATGGTGCGCAAACATTAAAACAATATGATTATACATGTTAATGGAATCACATTACAAGAATCGATAATGAAAACACCAAGTCTCGAATTAAAACTAAAAATCAACAAGTTTCATCATCCATCCAATACAAAAGATTTAGCCTAGCATATTCATATAGAAATTACAAAGAAAATAAAAGAAAGACATCACCCGAATCATAAAATGATGAAGAAAATCTGAAAATCTTCACTTTTGCCTTCAAATCCGGATCCAAATGATGAATTCTCCTCTCTTCAATGTAGATTTTTCTCTCTTTTTCAAAAATCAGCTTAGAGGCTCTCTAATTAGGTTTTTCACCCTTTGACGGCCCTTCAAATAAGTAGGTCAAGCCCCAAAAACCGTCTAAAACATTTCCAAAAACAGAATAAGGAAACTGGAATTTTTCCCGGATTTTAACCATGCGTACGCATGGTTTTATGTGTGCGTACGCACAATGCATTCCATAAGTCTTCAGTCGAGCAATTTCAGCGTTGTGCATACGCACGGCCTGCAGGCGTGTGCGTACGCATAGTACAAATTCTGGGGACCAATTTAGCAATTTGGTCCCTGAACTTTTTCATGTACGTGTTTTGATCCTTTTTCACCATTTCTCGTCTTGTTGACTTCTAATCAATTCCAATTGACTTTTGGCATTCCCAAATCATCATTGAGCACTCCGATTCAGCTTTTGAAGTATTGCATTTCAGTCCCTGAACTTTGTATTTGAAGCGAATGAGTTCTTTTTCCCGCTCATTTTCCTTGTTGCTGCATCTTTCGTTGATTGTTACCTACAAACAATTTATGGATAGAATTAAGCCATGTTTCATCAAATTTGGCAACAATTAATCAATTTTAAGTGCTCAAATGAGTGTGTAAAATATCCTTATCAAATACCCCCAAACTTGAATATTTGTTTGCCCTCAAACAAACCATAATCTAACCCATTCTTCATTTTAGTTAGATGGTATGCCGGTAGTCTCAGGATTGGATATTTGTATCATTACTTCAAACAATGTCCAAATTGCACAATTGAAATCGATTTCCACTTATTCAAGGTGAAACTTAAAGTGTGTGTGTGAATATTCATGTAGGCATCACAAGATCATAACTGGTTTGATTCCCGCCCTGCAGTAGTCAGTTATTTCCTTTCCTCACTCGTAAGATACACACCCCCAAACCTGTTTCACTCATTTTTTTTTTTTTTTTTCAGGTATGTACCAAATTGACTTTTATCTGATTCTACTTCTCACCCACTCTAGTTTGGATAGATTTTAGCTAGTACAAGTCAACATCTCAATGAATAAGGATTCTCCTCTATTTTCGATCACTTCGGCCTTCAAGATTCAATTTAACTAACAACCCGTTGTTAGTAGTGCAAGTTTCAAAAACAAGTGTTTGGGGCTTAATCTTGGTAATTGATGCGTCTTCTGTTTCATGCACCTGCTTTTTCTATTTTTTTTTTTTTTTTTTTTTTTTTTTATCAACCACGCGACTCAGTGACCCCTGTAGCGAGTTTTCAGCCGATGACTCCCAAGTCAGATGACCATAGGGCACCAGGTTTTAAAGACCCTTGCAGGCTTAATTGCTCGAGTCAAAAAGTCTCAAAAGTGAAACATTTTTTTTTTTTTTTTTTTTTGCCAAGATTAGTGCAATGCCCCTTATTAAACACCTATTCTTGAAATCGAACTCTAACTAGAGGTTCTTGCCTCATTTCATCATGTTAGCTTTAGAAAATCCACACAACAATTTCACACACGGAATCCTTACTTATCTCGATGTTTCCCGACACTAGTTCAATTATCTCCAAACTCTCCTAAAGGGAGTATTCTGGCCATGTGTATTCGTAATGTTTCAGGTTTTCATCGATTATGTTCAACTTTCTCCTAAAGGACCAAGTCATCAACTAATAATGCGAAACATGAATACAGTGCTCAATAAGGATCAAGTTTCACATAAATAAGTGTCAATCAGCTCAATGCATAATTTTTCCACCGTTCTTAGTTAAATATAGAGTTCCAATGTATGCATCATTGCCAGCAAAACCATCCAACTCACACAAACACACAAAAGCCGAAAGGAAACACTTTTTTGTTTTTTTTTTTAATTGCAAAGTACAAAGCAATAAACTAAGACACATAAGCTACTTAAGACAAAGACACCCCCAAACTTAGCATGTGCATTGCCCTCAATGTACCACAAAATGAGAATTTAAAACAAAAGTAAGGGCAAGGGAGAAATCAGGAACTCCCCTGATCAATCGGAAGGCGGCGGTGGAGGTAGACGGGAGATAATTTCCCTCATCAAAGCAGACTGCTGGCCCATCTCGGCCTGCATGTGATGAGCCATGTCATATGTCTGATCAACCCGAATTTGCATGCCGTCCATTATCCCAGTATAACGGTCCAATCGCCCAGTGAGCCGTTCAGTACTTCGGCGTAAAGTAGAGATCTCCTCCTGTGTCCTGCTAGAGTTTGCTCGTACAACCCCGCTGTCGGTTTGCATATCTTGTATCCGTAAATCCATAGCCATAAAGGATTGCTGCAATTGCTGAACATCCCGAGCGACCCCGGTCATCGTTGCGAACATCTGACGTAGCACAGGATTGTTTTCTGGTGGCTCTTGTTGCGGGGCGGGGTGAAGGTCATCATCAAATTCATTACCTTCGTCATCTTCATCATCTTGCCGACCCCGTCTATATTGGCTAACCTTTCTCCATGAATTTCTGGCAGTATGAATGTTGATTGAGGCAGCAGGCCGCATAGGCTGTTCAGCAGGTAAGAGCCGCACACCATAAGCTCTACATATCCCACAAATAAGGCTAGAAAACAGGAGTGAGTGGCGTATGTCTTCCTCAGCTGCTCGGGCACAAATCAAATTATAAATGTGCGTTCCCAAATCAATTTTTAATCCCCTAGCCAGATGATAGAGCAATGCAGCTTTCGTATGATCGAACTTGTTCCGATGCTTGGATGGGTCCACATTATGGCATATAAACATCATCAACACCATAAGGGATTCGGTTAAGTGCTTATATAAGAAGTGAGGTCGACGAAGCGGCCAAGCATCTGCTCTCCCATATAAGACCTGTGCCAACTCTGGCCAATTCTGTTCTAATGGTATTGGAATGATCCCGTCTCTGTTTAACTCGAGGTATTCATCAATTACCTCGGGTGTGAAAAGGATCCATTTATCTCGCACCCAAGTGTGGTGTTCGTGATCGGTGTCGGGCTCATCAATGGAGAAATTGAAGTTTGTGTAAAATTCCTGGACAAGTGTAGGGTAGATAGCAAAAGGTTTAGCTATCACCTTGTTCCATCCCGCACGGTGAATTAATGTCTCTATCTCAAATCCCGGGAAATCCTAAAATATCACTTGCCGCTCAGGTAAAACAGTCCATTTCGTGACTACGTGTTCAAATCGAATTTTATGCTCCGGGCTAAGAAATCTTCGTATGCCACTCTCATCAACTCCGCGAGAGCGTGCCGGTGTAGAAGAGGAAGAAGCCTTGCCTTTTCCTCTAGAAGTGGAGGGGGCCTCTCGTGTTCGTTTAGGAGGCATACCTGTCAAAATCGGAAACTAAGCAATGTAAGATAGATATACTAGATACTAATGATCAATGAAATACCAAAATCCAAAGTGGAGTGCAATGTGTGGATAGTATATGAGGGGAATGCACATAAGTGATATTGGTAAACATATGCATGAGAAATTATTCTAGTAAATCCATGGAAATGTTCATGTGTGTTTAGTGCAAGTATATTGCAAAGCTCAATTCAAATTGCTTACAAATTCTCCATTGGGGCAATTTAACAAACATGTAGTGGGCATAAAAATTGGCAATAGTGTCATTTAATTCATCTAAGTGATGAAACCAACAAATTATTATCTACATATTCAACCAAACCCAACATCTACCTAGGCCCACTCTCCATAATAAATCATAGATTCCAACAAATTGAAAAACAAAAGGAGAAGAAGGGAGGTAGAGATTTTTTTTTTTTTTTTGAAAGTGAAACCCTTACCTTTGATTTCTTGTCAATTGAGGGATGAGAGTGGATGAACTTGGTGTGAATGATGTTAAAATGTGTCCAATGATTAATGCCCAAGTGAAAAGGAAGAGAAATTGAGAGACTTTGCACCAGTTTGGACGAAGGAGGCGAGGGTTGTGTGTTTTGAGGGTAGAAAATGAGGTTATGTTCGAGTTTAAATCCCGCACCCGGCTGAACTGTGCGTACGCATAGCTTTGTGAGTGCGTACGCACATCAATAGCAGATTGGCTTCTGTCGGCCAATCTGCCTAACGTGCGTACGCACGCCCTGCAGGCGTGTGTGTACGCATGGTTTGGAACGTTTTTTTTCAATTTTTTTTTTTTTTTTTTTTTTTTTTTTTTTTTTAATAAAAAATTCGTGCATAGACTTAAATTACCTAAGTGATAAATGGATGACGCTAAAGTGTACAATAACACATTTAAGCATAAAAATCCTAATCTAATGCATTAAAGCACAATAAATAAAAGGGAAGAGAATTGGGTTGCCTCCCAATAAGCGCTGGTTTATAGTCTATAGCTTGACTTTGTTGTTCAGACTACTCTGCACTGTCAAGTTGCACGGTCGTCTTTTCACTAGAGTAGTCACCTCCCCAATACGCTTTCAACCGTTGTCCATTTACTTTGAACCTCCTCTGTTGATCTTGAGAGACGACCTCTACAGCACCATGTGGGAACACGGACACCACTGTGAATGGGCCCGACCACCTAGATTTTAGCTTTCCTGGGAAGAGCCTGAGGCGTGAGTTGAACATCAACACTTGCTGACCAACCTCAAATTCCTTCTCTCTTATATGTTTGTCATGCCATTTCTTGGTCTTTTCTTTGTAAATTTTTGCGTTCTCATATGAATCCAACCGAAACTCATCTAGTTCATTGAGTTGTAGAACTCTCTTTTCTCCCGCTGCTCTCAAATTGAAATTTAGTAAGTGTGTCGCCCAATATGCCTTGTGTTCTAACTCAACTGGCAGATGACAAGCCTTTCCGAATACCAGCCTATATGGAGACATGCCAATTGGAGTTTTAAATGCTGTTCTGTATGCCCAAAGTGCATCGTCCAACTTTTTAGCCCAATCTTTGCATGATGCACTGACTGTAGCTTCGAGAATTTTCTTTAGCTCCCTATTGGAGATTTCCACCTGCCCACTAGTTTGAGGATGATATGGAGTTGAGACACGGTGTTTCACTCCATACTTAGCCAACAATGAAGCAAATAGGCGGTTGCAAAAATGTTTTCCACCATCACTAATAATTGCCCTTGGGGTGCCATACCTTGTGAAAATGTTCTTCTTTAGAAATTGAGTCACCACTCGGCCGTCGTTAGTTGGTAGAGCCACGGCTTCAACCCATTTAGAGACGTAATCGACTGCCACCAATATGTATTGTTGACCATAGGAAGCAGGAAACGGTCCCATGAAGTCAATGCCCCACACGTCAAATATCTCAACCTCCAAAATGCTGTTTAAGGGCATCTCGTTCCTCCTGGAGATGTTCCCGGTCCTTTGACATTTATCACAATTTTTCACCATAAAATGGGCATCCTTGAACAGCGTAGGCCAATAAAAACCTGATTGTAGTACCTTTGCTGCTGTCTTGGTTGCTGCGAAGTGACCTCCATATGGTGCGGAGTGGCATGATTCCAATACTTGATGTTGTTCTACTTCAGGCACACAACGGCGTATAATCTGATCTGGACCCCGTCTGTAAAGAAACGGATCATCCCAAAAGTAGTATTTCAGGTCACTGAAGAATTTTTTCTTCTGATGACTTGAGTAATCCGGTGGAATGATGGAGCGAGCCAAATAATTTACGTAGTCAGCATACCATGGCGTAGTGATGATCTGAAAGAGCATCTCATCCGAGAAAACTTCATTTATCTCCTTTGTAGGGTGTGGCTCGTGTGATTCAAGGCGAGATAGATGATCTGCAACAACGTTCTCACTCCCCTTCTTATCTCTGATCTCCAAATCAAACTCTTGCAATAAGAGTATCCATCGAATGAGTCTCGGCTTTGCATCCTTCTTGCCCATAAGATACTTCAAGGTTGAATGATCAGTGTAGATAATCACTTTCGACCCGATCAAATAGGACCTGAATTTGTCAACGGCGAACACCACTGCCAAAAGCTCTTTTTCTGTAGTAGCATAATTCAACTGAGCCTCATTCAAAGTCTTACTGGCATAGTGAATGACATAAGACATCTTTTCCTTGCGTTGACCCAAAACTGCTCCCACTGCGTGATCACTGGCATCACACATAAGCTCGAACGGATAATCCCAATCTGGAGAGGTCAACACTGGAGCAGAAACCAATTTTTCCTTTAAAATGTTGAAAGCCGTCAAACACTCTTTAGTAAAATGAAATGGAGCCCCTTTTTCCAATAGATTGCACAATGGCTTCGAGACTTTGGAAAAGTCTTTTATGAATCGGCAGTAGAATCCGGCATGACCCAAGAAGCTTCTAACTCCCTTCACTGTTACCGACGGTGGTAATTTCTCGATGACCTGTATCTTAGCTTTATCTACTTCAATACCCCGTGCTGATATCAAATGTCCCAACACGATCCCTTCTTGAACCATGAAATGACATTTTTCCCAATTCAATACGAGGTTGGTGTCCTCACATCGCTGCAGTACCTTCCCCAAATGATCGAGGCATTGTTTGAATGATTTTCCAAAGACTGAAAAATCATCCATAAATACCTCAATGGTGTTTCCCACCATATCCGAGAATATAGACATCATACAGCGCTGGAAGGTGGCAGGAGCGTTGCAAAGGCCGAAGGGCATTCTTCTATAAGCAAAGGTACCATAAGGGCATGTGAAAGTGGTCTTTTCCTGATCATTTGGCGCTATAGGAATCTGGTTGTACCCTGAATAACCATCAAGAAAGCAGTAGTAGGCATGTCCAGCGAGTCTCTCCAGCATCTGATCAATGAAAGGAAGAGGAAAGTGATCCTTTCTTGTGGCGTTGTTGAGTTTGCGATAATCAATGCAAACTCTCCAACCCGTGACTGTGCGTGTAGGAATGAGCTCATTATTTTCGTTTGGAACCACCGTGGTTCCTCCTTTTTTCGGCACGACCTGTATTGGACTGACCCAGTGACTATCTGATATAGGGTAAATGATCCCCGCATCCAAAAGCTTCAATACCTCTTTTCTTACCACTTCCTGCATAGTAGGATTTAATCTGCGTTGATGCTCGACCGAAGCTTTGTAATCCTCTTCCATCAGTATCTTGTGCATACAAAGCGAAGGGCTTATCCCTTTTATATCTGAGATGGTCCATCCTATTGTTGTTTTGTGCTCCCGAAGTACTCTCAGCAACTGATCTTCCTCTATTTCTGTAAGTGTATTCGAAATAATTACCGGAACTGAACTTTTCTCTCCCAAGTATGCGTAGCGAAGGTGAGTGGGGAGCTGTTTGAGTTCAAGTGTTGGAGCTAGCTGTATAGATGGTAAAGGTTTTGTGGGCCCTTTACCTAGCTCCAAACATGGCTGCTTAAAGCGTGGTGGTGTGGCTGCCAGATAACGTGCACATTCTTCTGCTTCCTCCTTTTCTAATGGTAGATCTTGAGAATGCACTAAACAAGCCTCAAGAGGTTCCTGAGGATGATCAAGTCTGAATGTCTGTGACACTGCTTCTGTTATTATATCGATTTGCATGCAAGTGTCCGGTTCACTTTGGAATTTAAAAGCTTTGAACACATTGATTTTCAGCTCTTCTTCATCTAACCTCAATATCAACTGACCCTTTTGCACATCTATCAGAGCCTTTCCTGTAGCCAAAAATGGGCGACCCAATATGAGAGGGACGTCCCTATCTTCTTCCATATCCAAAATAATGAAGTCTGTTGGGAAGAAAAACTTGTCGACTTTCACCAGAATGTCTTCACAAATGCCTCGAGGGTGTCTTATTGACCTGTCAGCCAGCTGCAGTGAAACTGTAGTAGCTCTTGCGTCTCCCAAACCCAATTTCCTGAAAAGAGATAAAGGCATTAAATTAATGCTAGCTCCCAAATCACATAATGCCTTATCTATGTACAAGTTACCAATGTTACAAGGAATAGTAAAACTCCCTGGATCTTTTAGCTTCGGTGGTAACTTATGTTGGAGAATTGCGCTGCATTCCTCAGTGAGCATGACTGTTTCATTATCCTCCAGCTTCCTCTTATTGGATAGGATGTCTTTCATGAACTTGGCGTAACTGGGCATCTGAGCTAAAGCTTCAGCGAATGGTATATTGATGTGCAGTTTCTTGAATACATCCAAAAATTTCTGGAATTGCTTCTCAAGCTTGTGTTTTTGCAACCTCTGTGGAAATGGGATCGGAGGCACATATGCTTTGACAGGAGCGGTGGCCTTCACCTGTGGATTATCTGACGATTCAACTTGATCTTCATTTGTAGCCTTGTTTGACTCATCCACATGCTCCTCGCCCGTGGTAGGTACCTTTTCTGTGACAGTTGCTGGCCGTTTTACATGTATTTCTGGTAGCTGGACTCCGCTACGTGTAGTAATGGCTATGACTTGTTCCTTAGGATTTGTCTCAGTATTACTCGGTAAAGTCCCTTGAGCTCTACCTGATAGTGCAGCTGCTATCTGTCCCACCTGTTGTTCCAAGTTCTTGATCGAGGCCTGTTGATTCTGGAAGTTGGTCTCAGTTTTAGTGATGTACTGAGATAGCAAATCTTCCAACGATGGCCTTCTCCCTTGTGGTTGTTGATGTTGTTGTTGGAACCCTGGTGGTTTAGTCTGATTGCTTCCTCCTTGTCCTTGTCCCTGATTGTTAGACCATGAGAAATTCTGATGGTTTCTCCAGGCCGGATTATATGTGTTGGAGTAGGGATTATTTTGTTGTCTCAGAAAGTTTTGTGCGTAGCTCACATCCTCAGGTTGACCAACATGTGTAGAAGCCAAGGGACAGCTTGTAGTAGTGTGATCCGTCCCACACCCTTCGCAAACAGGTGGTGATTGGTGTACCATATTCACTGACTGAGATAGATTGTCCATTTTCATGGTGAGAACTTCCATTTGCGCAGCCAGTGCTGTAACTGCATCTACGTTATGCATCCCTGCTATTTTCTTCGGAGCTTCCCTATCGGTTGGCCACATCGACTGATTTTCGGCTATCTTTTCATAAAGACTACCTCATCGACGTCAAGTTTCATCACTGATCCTCCCGCTGAAGCATCCACCATATTTCTGAACTCTTGTTGTAGACCGTAGTAGAAAAGGTACTGCTGAGCTTGCTTAGGAATGTCAAGGCTAGGGCATTTTCTGAACAAATTCTTGAACCTCTCCCATGCCTCAGGATAGCTCTCTAAATCTTTCTGCTTGAAAGTGTGGACTTCATTCCTGATTTGGTGAACTCGAGAAGGTGGGAAGAATTTCATCGTGAATTTTTGAACCATATCAGTCCATGATTGTATGCTTCCTGGAGGTAGACAAAGGAACCATTCTCTAGCAACATCCTTCAAGGTATGAGGGAATAAACGCATTCGGAAAGCATCTGCTGACACCCCTTCGTGACTGACCATTTCACTTAACATGAGGAACGCCGAAATGTGTTCATGGGGGTTCTCCGTGGCTTTTCCAAAAAACCTGATGTCTTGGTGATTTTGAAACAAATTTATGACATCCGGTCTAAGGTGAAAATTCGGCTGTCCGAAGGGAGGGTACACCACGGCAGGTTGCACTTGTGCAGGAATTGGGTTTACATAATCCCCAACCAAAATAGGAGCTTCATCCTGGATAACTCTATGTTGATTTGGCTGCGGTATTTGCCCTTGAGGTCGATCATGATTTTGTGGTTGATTATTATTATCAGCCATTCTCCTTGCTCGACGTTGTACTCTTCTACGGTTTCTGAATGTCCTTTCGATTTCGCGATCTATCGGAATGAGATTTGGCTCGTCAAGATTTTGCATAAACCAAATTCGCTTGAAGAAGTCAAGACACAAGAGAATTAAGCAATATAGTAATAGCCTAGAAACCACAAAACCAAAAATAAGAACGAATCTAAAATATCTAGTAACCAAAAGTAAAACCGTTATTCCCCGGCAGCGGCGCCAAAAACTTGTTCGTCAAAATCCCGCAAGCGTACGGGTTCGTTGTACAAGTAATAATTAGTGAGTTAAGAGTTATCGTCCCACAGGGAATAGGTTTTAATTCTAGTGTACTCGATATATTTCAATTCGTACTTGTAACTGAGAGAAGATTTTGTGAAATTGTGATTGAAATTGTAATTAAACTTAGAAAATCTATAAAAACTTGATTTAAAATTCAAATGTGTGACAGTATTGGATTTCCGACTCCACTGATCAATTCTTAATTTTAATTCTCGACTAGTGTTAACTTCTCAATTCATGCAACTGTGACAATCGATAATTCCGCATTTATTTATTATTCTTTTCCAAGATATAACAAACCTATGATTACCACGAGACGATCCTATTCCTAGTCCGAATTCATATGGCAAACACGCATTAATATTTAGGATTATCATACATGATCGCACACACCACAAATATTATTCCTAATATTTGTTGCCTATGTGTCCCAACAACAATGTTCTACCTAGCGTGAGTTTTTCAACACTACGAATAAGCAACTTTATTGTCCTAATGGTGCGCAAACATTAAAACAATATGATTATACATGTTAATGGAATCACATTATAAGAATCGATAATGAAAACACCAAGTCTCGAATTAAAACTAAAAATCAACAAGTTTCATCATCCATCCAATACAAAAGATTTAGCCTAGCAAATTCATATAGAAATTACAAAGAAAATAAAAGAAAGACATCACCCGAATCATAAAATGATGAAGAAAATCTGAAAATCTTCACTTTTGCCTTCAAATCCGGATCCAAATGATGAATTCTCTTCTCTTCAATGTAGATTTTTCTCTCTTTTTCTCAAAAATCAGCTTAGAGGCTCTCTAATTAGGTTTTTCACCCTTTGACGGCCCTTCAAATAAGTAGGTCAATCCCCAAAAACCGTCTAAAACATTTCCAAAAACAGAATAAGGAAACTGGAATTTTTCCCGGATTTTAACCATGCGTACGCATGGTTTTATGTGTGCGTACGCACAATGCATTCCATAAGGTTTCAGTCGAGCAATTTCAGCGTTGTGCGTACGCATGGCCTGTAGGCGTGTGCGTACGCATAGTACAAATTCTGGGGACCAATTTAGCAATTTGGTCCCTGAACTTTTTCATGTACGTGTTTTGATCCTTTTTCACCATTTCTCGTCTTGTTGACTTCTAATCAATTCCAATTGACTTTTGGCATTCCCAAATCATCATTGAGCACTCCGATTCAGCTTTTAAAGTATTGCATTTCAGTCCCTGAACTTTGTATTTGAAGCGAATGAGTTCTTTTTCCCGCTCATTTTCCTTGTTGCTGCATCTTTCGTTGATTGTTACCTACAAACAATATATGGATAGAATTAAGCCATGTTTCATCAAATTTGGCAACAATTAATCAATTTTAAGTGCTCAAATGAGTGTGTAAAATATCCTTATCACTAATGCCTCTTCATCATGAAAAGTGTTTAAAAAGTTACCAATTTTACTATTTGATCTCCTAAACCAATTTTACATTATGAAATTATAATGAGATACGTGATACAATGCTACAAGATAGATTGACCCAACCTGCAACGGGACCACCCAACGCTTACTTGGCTTAACGGGTTGACCAACTCCAAGGTAATCAGTTTCTCCCTTGAAATATTACTCAGGTAATAAATATCACTGTCACTCTGATACCAAAAGAGGCCCGAGTGATGGAGATAGTAAAAATAAATAAATAATTAAATATATATCCAATAAAGATTCGTGAAGTATTAAAAATAGTGGTTGCTTGTAAAAGTGGATTGTAAACTAGGTGCTAAAACATGTTAATCGAACCATGTGGATTACAAGCTTCATCAGCTACATGTTGTGTTACCATGTCTCCAAAGCTTGAACGCTCATATAGCTTTTTGTCATAAGTAGGATAATTAAAAAACTTTCCCACTTAGCTTTCACTAAAAATATGTTATTGGTCGCCTACCCTGCATTAAAATGGCTCAAATTCCTATTCCGGAGGCATCACATTCAATTTCAAATGTTTTGTTAAAGTTAGGTACTGCTAAAACAGGTGCAGAACACAACCTATTCTTAATTATTTTAAATGCATTTTCTTGTTCAGCATCCCGATGAAATCGAACACTTTTTTCAAATCTCAGTTATACTTTTAGGTGTTTGCCACT
Source organism: Osmanthus fragrans (assembly GCA_019395295.1). Classification (NCBI taxonomy): domain Eukaryota; kingdom Viridiplantae; phylum Streptophyta; class Magnoliopsida; order Lamiales; family Oleaceae; genus Osmanthus; species Osmanthus fragrans. The sequence goes on from CM033359.1 coordinate 13,340,577, forward strand.
CCTTGATGACTTTTACTATGTTTTCACCTACTTCATAACTTTTGTACTAACAACATAACCAAAAAGGTTTAATTTTTCTATACAAATGTACACTTCTTAAAATTAGCATAAAGTTTCTCTTATCTTGAAACAACAAGCACACATCTCAGATGGTCAATTAAACTCTTGCTATATTAATGGATTTCATCAACATAAAATAATACAAATTTGCCTATGATTCACATGCAAAACATGGCTCATTAATCTCATGAAAGTACTAAATGCTAGTAAGTCAAAATGACATAATTGACCACTCATATAACCCATATTTCGCCTTAAAAGGGGATTTTCACTCATCTGTTTCTTTCATTCTAATTTGGTAATAGCCACACTTAAATCAATTTTACTAAAAATCATGATCCATGCAATTCATCAAGCATATTATATAACCTAGTTAGGATGACGATATTTTGCTGTTAATATAGAGTGTGTTTGATGTTGATTTTAATGAGAATAGAATTTTTGGAATAGTGATTGATGGAAAAATGTGTGGTGGAAAAATGATATAAAGTTTTAGATTTGTGTGTAATATTATTTTATTTGAAAAATGTGTGATTGAAATGAAGAAAGAGAAAAAAATGAGAATGAGAATGAGAATTGAAAGGGGGCCAAACGGGCCCATAATAGACTGCCCTGCAATAGATGCCCACTCTCCAAGTCCTATCCTTTTTAGGTACAAGTTGCACTGGTACCGCACATGAACTCATGCTCTCCTTCACGTACCGTTTGCTCACCAACTCTTCCACTTGCCTTTAGAGCTCCCAACTCTTCGGGATTACTTCTATAGGCTAATCCGTTTGTAATAATAGTTCCAGATATAAAATCAATTCGATGTCCAATATCTAGAATGGTTGGCAACCCACACTAGGCATCCTCGTAGACCTGTTTCACTATTAAAGGAACAAGTGTAACTGATTTCGGTTTTGCTAGTGGAACATCAGGGTGTATTGATTGGTGTACACCCCCCTCACATGGGTGGGGGGCCCACTCGAATAAAGTACTTTCTATTCAAGTAGGGCCCGCACCCATGTGAGGGGGAGGGGGGGTTACACCCAATTATGTACTGCTAGACTTATTCAAGTGGTTTTCCATCTTTGAAAAAGATAAACCTATTTCTAAATCCATCATGTATCACCTTCCCATCATACTGTAATGACCTTCCCAGCTATGCCTAGCTGTATAGGAACATCACCTCTTCATATACCTCCCAATAGTAAAGCTCACCAAGACTTGCTTGTTAACCTTGACCTTTTTGGTTCATTCTACCACTACAACTTATAGGGAGAGGATGTTTCAACATTTACAATCCCAAATTCTCAACAAGGGTGATACTAGCTACATTAGTACAACTCCCATATATAATTATACTACATACCTTGTTGTTAACATAGTGTCTAGTATGAAATATATTCTCTCTCTGCTACTCCACATCATCCATTTTAATTTGTGTACTCCACTCCATCATCATCACTAGCATCCTTCAACTCGGGCATCTCATCAATATCACTCTCACTCTCAATCACTACTTTCCCATTGTCACACAAGATCATTGCCCTTTTGTTGGCGCATTGAGAAGCAATGCACCCTGAATCCAAGCATTTAAAACACTTGATATCCCTATTCCTAGAAGGTTGGGTATCCAACTTAGGTTTATTTTTGCTAGCTACCTATTCTTTTTCCCTAGACGCAGAACACTATCTCGGCCATGAACAATTGGAATGATGGGAAACTTCAAAACTTGGAGTTAGTTTTGAGAATATCAATAGCTTATAAAGCTTTATCAATTTCATAGAATTTTGCATAATGGCATAATTTTGAAATCGGTTTACAAAATTGCTAATTTTGAAAATTTACCTACAAAGCATTTGTTTAAAATAATTAGATAAAAATGAAAAAATGAACCACATATTTTGACAAATGCTATTAATTAAAATATATATGTTTATTTTTTATGCTAATAATCAATTAATCTCATGAAGTACTAGTTACATCAGTTAAGTAAGCTCTCATATAATTCATATTTAGTCTTAAAAGTAGTTTTTCATTCATCTTTTTCTCATCTGGGGATTTGGTTATAGGCTAGCAACTTTTAAGATCTATCTTACAAATAAATCATCTAATCTATGGGATGAATATACTTTACAGTTATATTGTTGATTGTCCTGCACATCATCTCATCACTATATCTCCTAATAGTTAAGCTTACTAGGAATTGCTTGTTAACCTTGACCTCTCCACATTAATTCAATCACTATAGTTTATAGAGTCGATAATGTTTTAGCATAGACAAACCCAATTTCTCAACAAGGGTGGTACTAACTACATTGGTACAACTCCCCTCATCATAATTGTAATACAGAATTTGTTATTAACATAGCATTGAGTAGGTAAAATATTCTCTCTGCTTCAAACACATGGACACAAAATGCTATCCCGCTTCACCTTCTACTGTCACTACTTCGACATTGTCACCCATAATCATTTCATTCCCTTTGGTTTTGTAATTGAGATGCAATGTGCCCCGAATCCAAGCATTTAAAACACTTGATATCCATATTCTTAGAAGGGTGGAAATTTGACTAGGTTTTTTTTTGCAAGCTACATCTTTTTCGCTAGGCGGTTCGGTCTTACTCTTTGAAACAACCCTATCACTCCTAATATTATTACCCTACTTATATATATCTAAGGAGGATTAGTCGAAGAATATTTTGCTACTCCTTTATTTTTTTATAATTGCCTCTCTCCATCTTCATAACCATATATACACAATGTCCTCCAACTCCACAAAATATTGTAACTCAATTGCATTGACTTTATCCGTATTTAATTCATTCAAAATCCTGAGCATTGTAGCATCCCTATCCTCCCAACATTAGCCCTAATCATAGCCACCTCCATCTCCATATGGTAATCCTATATACTCCTAGAACCTTGAGTAAAGCTCTGTGATTTTTTATAAAGATCCCTATTGTAACGACTAGGTACAAACCTCCTCCTCATGAGATCTTTTAATTCACCCCAGGTTTCTAAGGTCATTCATATTTTCTCCTATTTTTCACAAATTGATCCCAACATATAATTGCAAAATCAGCGAGTTCAATCACTCCCAGCTTCAACTTTTGCTCCTTAGAATAGTCATGGAAATCAATATCAATTCCAATTTCTTTTCCCACTTCCTTATAAAGTTTAGGATCGTTTTTACCTTGGAATGAAGATATTTTATCTTAATACTACCAAAGTTCCAATAATCTCTAACCCCATCTCGATCTCTTAGGTCTCCTCTAGTCCCCTTTTCATGCTTATCTCCTCTACTACACTCATCCTACCCGCTTCAGCCATTGCGTTTTAGCATCCTCGTTTTCACTTTCTACTTCATTCTCATCATCAAATTCAGCCCCAAAAGATGATCACGCCTATCCTTGCCTCCTAAATTTAGGAACTCTTTTCGATTGTCTCCTTTGTAAATTTGCAATCGCTGTATCCTGCCTATCCGTTCTATTCCTAATTTCTCCAAACAGCACATTGATTAACTCAAATTGTTGTTGCATGGCTTTCAACATAAAAAAATAAAAATTAAAGTAATTGGTTGTTCTCTTCCCTAGATACAAATTCTCCCTTGTCAGACATCTTAAATAACTAGAAAAGTGACCTCACTTGTTTAAACTCAAGTGTTAAAATTTAGATTACAAGGAAATCTAAATTTTTGAATAAGTTTTTCTTCTGAGAAAACTCTCGATCCTAGATCTTGAGGCTTCATCTGCTTTTATACTTGAGTTCTGTACTCAATTTTTTTGAATTGTATTGAAAGAATCTTGAATAGTACTGAAGGGTCCTTATGTCTGCCATAATTTCTTTTCTTCTTTTGAAATAATGGTATTGCCTTTATTAATGCTGAAAGAAAGCAACTTTAAAGAAGTCGGTCCATTATTGTCCTTGATTGATGATAGTGCTATTGTCCTTGATGGGATGGTAGTGCTGGCAAGAATAAATAATAAGGTGGCAAACATAATGGAAAGAGAATATTTCTTGAACTTTGAACCTTATATCTCCGGTACTCGTCCAAATAACTAGTTTCATATAGTCATTTTGAATTCCTTTGAGTTTCTTGAGCAATAAGTTCATCAATATCTAGCCCATAACAGTTGTCTTCATAACTTTGGGTGTAATCAATTTTCGAACCTGTTTGAGAAGAGCTCTTGAACTGATTTTGATTTCTTTGAAGTTGATTCAGCCAAAGAAGCAATTTTTTTTGAAACAATTGCTAATTCCTCTGGTGTCTTACATTGATTGAACATGGCTATAGTCTTGATTTTTCAGTAAGAAAATGGGTATGCTTTTCTAGTTCTTTCTTTGAAATTTTTGGAACACCAATTCATTTGTTCTTGAATCCACGAATTAACTTCTTTGAGGACAACAATTTGTTTCATGGAATTTTGACCACAGTTTTATTTTGAATCTTCAAACTATTTTCTTTAAATTAAATTCAAAGTCTTGTTTTTGAACAATATGAAAGTCCCAACAGAATATCCATGAGACTTTGAGATTGACTGCAAATTGGAACAAAACATTTTCTTGAGGCTTTAAAAATTGTTTTGCCTCTAATTTGAAATCATTTCAAAAAATTTGAAGGACGTGCTTGATTAAAAAGTATGAACCAAGAATATGTTACTGGTTTAAAGTAGAAAATATTAAACCAAGCGTCCTTATAATCAAAATAAATGAAATGTGATTTGGATGTTTCATCTTTCGATAAAAGACATTCGTTTTTCTTCCCATAGGTTCTGTCCCCAGTCTTCGTATTAAATTTGTAGAAGATGACTGCTTTAAGTAATCTAGTTAACAAATCTTTCTTTTCAGGCAAAGGGGTATCTGTTATCGATTGAAGGGCCTTATTGAGAGGCTTATAATTGATAATGAGACATGGAACACCTCGTTCAATCTCAATTGAGCTATTGACATAGAATGCACATCAACTCCATGGTGATTTACTTGGATGGACATTAAAATCATTGATTTCCTTGGGATATTGATCATTTAATTCTTTGCTCTTTGAATAGGAAGAGATACTTGATTCATGAAAATCAGAATTGTAAGGAAGTGAGATCACATGCTTCTTTCTATCCCAAAATGTATTTGGAATAGTAGAATATCATTCTCAATTCTTTGAAATTTTTCAATTATTGAGGAATTTGTAATTTGTTCCTCATTTATTTGAAATCTAATTTCATCTTTAGAAATTGAATATGTCTTTTTTTTTAAAGATTAATATTATTGACAATTTTTGAAATAGATGCATCTAAGCTAAGTAAAGAAATAAGCCGAGGCATGTAATGATTGGGTTTGGGTGTACATAAGAAAGAAATGGATTCGAATGCAAAGAAGGTCTAAATTACATCCTAGAGAAGATGGACTATTCCAAGTGATCGAAATTATTAATGACAATGCCAATAAATTAGGTCTTTCAAATGAGTATAACATTTCTACTACTTGAAATGTTATTGATCTTTCTCTCCTTAATGCAGGTCAAGATTTGAGGACAAATTCTCTCTTGAAGTGGGGGGAACGATCGGATCCATGGAGGGCGACAAACTTACAAAGATCCGGCTCAACTTGAAGAGGAATCAATGATGAGATTGTGTCAAAGCTTTGGAGGCCACAAGAGTTTGATGTTAACAAGCCAAACACTAACTTTCATGTTGGGCATGGAGGTGGAAACAAGTTGGATGCATTGGAATCAAGAAAACAGAATTGGAAGCCAATCGAATAACTATGTTATCACATGTACTATTCCTGAAACAAAAGTGGAATTTTAGTGCAAAATTCTGGATGCGTTTTTTAAATTGTTTAATATTGGCAGAACTCTTTTATTTCGGTAACTTATAGATTATTTCCTATTTGTTTATGGTTTTTATGAGTTCTCCCTATATATGGTGCTCATTCTTTTCATTGAAAAACAGCCAATTACTGAAATATTAATAAAAAAAAGGAGATTTACTTTCTTCTTGTTCTTCATTAACGTAATTTCGAACTTATTGAGTTCCGTATAATTTTTGTTCCTTGATTCAATAAATTATTGGGTCAAGCTTCAAACTGAGATTTTATCTTCCTTGAGGTTGTGATCAAGCTAAGGTTTCGGAGCTACTATTACTACATGGATTCACATGACTTATCCTACAATGAAATATGTTGTAAAGAAGGAAGGGGTACCTAGTCCAACTAGGGTTGTGACTGGCTGGCGAATGTGCATTGGCTATTAGGGGTGGGCATGGGTTGGGTTGGGTCAGTTTTTGACTCAACCTTAACCCAACCCAACACGGTCGGTTTGATAGAATATCAACCCAACCTAACCTATTTATGTATTTCAACCCAATCCAATCCAACCTGATCAAGTTACGGTAGGGTTGGGTTGGGTTGGTCGATTTTGACTTTGCACAAAAAAAACCTAATGGACATATTGCCAGCAAACTAGAAATTACTCCACAAGACTGCAATGTTGAATTAGAATGAAATCTAAAATCTAATGCAATAAGTAGAAGCTAAAATTTAAAATGAAAATCTAAAGCAATAAGGCAGTTAATTAATACATGACAAACATGAGAGGCTGCACTTCCATCCCAGCCTTCAGCTTTTTCATTGCCATATCTCGATAAAATTAGAAGAGACTGCAGTAACATGTTTGTGCATTCTTGGGATTTGTAGTTTAGCACAATGTGACTGGGAAATGGCCATTTTGAGAACCTGTTGCAACACCTCTGTGACCCATGGTACAACACATTTGGTTATTTAGATAAGTGAATATAATTAAATAAAGAACAGTGGCAAAAGCTAAGATTTAATGAATTAAGTTTACTGGTCCATTCCTGGTGTGCTTGTCAGTTAAAAAGAATTATCACAATCAAGCATTTAAAAGGGATGAGAAATTGGCCTAAACTAAATTGAGAAGGCATTCTGGAAGTTCAAGATAGAAAACGATTACCACTTAGATCCTCCATATTTGTTGGCTTAACATCAACGATGTTGAGACTTTGATTACTTATTTTTAAGTTCCAAAGATTTATTCCCAGATCATCAGCTGATATAGATGTTTCACCATCACTGGAAAGCATTATAAACATATTTTAATTACTAAAATCAAATAGATTGGATTACTATAAGTAAAAAATAAATGGCAGAATCCAGTGCTTGCAAGATACTGTTTGCAAATTCAAGCAAGAAATAATGGAAAGATAAAACAAGATCAAGTGAACACTGTATCTGTGTACTAATTGTCAAAATAGGATATGAAATTGGGAGGCTCCAACTTTATATATAATTATACATATACATCATATATATCATCTAAATGACCAAATTCAACGATGTGATATCTCTAAAGAGTGGATCATTTTCACTTTTTGAAATAGGGAACACTAAGAGATAGCAAAAGGCACTAACCCACAATGTTGCTTTGCTACAGGAAGCTGGTACAAGGAAGAAAAATGGCAGATAAGCACGGAGAAAAAGGAACCATTTATGTGACCACAAGTCAATGCCATCACAACTATTTATTCTGCATCGTTCAAGTCAAAATTTCTTCAATTGGTTCATATCCACCTGACCATCAACAGAAACTTCAGCCTTCTTGAAGAAAAGGGGAAAAAAACCAAATTATTAGAGAAGATTGAAGAACTTCCAGCCTTCTTGAAGAAAAAGAAAAAAAAACATAAATGATTGAAGGAGATTAAAGAACTTACGGGAACAAGCGATTAGTGATTGACGATCGTGGATAATCAATACATCGGTGGTGGCGATGTGAGGGGAGATCGGGAGAGCGAGAGAGAGAGAGAGGTGAAAGATTTAGGTTTTGGGTGTGTAGCTCGTGAATTGTGTGTATTGCCTTTCCCTTTGCTTTTTTTTTTTTTTCAAAGGCGGGTCGGGTTGGGTGGTTTATATCGGTTTTAATGGGTTAACCCATAACCCGACCCAACCCGACCCGCCTACTCAACCCATAAACCGAACCCACCTGAAAAAACTAAAAAAATAGACCCAAACCGGTCGGTTTGGCGTTTGGTTGGTTTTGGCGGGTTCGGTCGAGTTTTGCCCACCTCTATTGGCTATAGGATGCCAAACTCTGCCACCAGGAAAGATCACTTTTCATTGCCATTATCAGAAAGATATAGCTATATAGGATTAGGATAAGACCACCTTTTGCCTTTTTGTTACTTTTGCTTTTCGTAGGATGCCATTTGGTTCATGTGCACCTTGTACATTGAAATGTTACATGGTGAGTATATTTTTTTTCTATGGTTGAAAAATGCAAGGTAGTTTTTATGGATGATTTGACTATTTTTGGTGATTCTTTTGGCTCATGTTTGCTTAACTTAAAAGACTTTTTGAGTAGGTGAGAAGAAAAAGGACTTATAAACAAGGAATAAGGTTGACGAGGCCAAAATCGAGTTGATCTCTAAGCTATCTACACCAGACAGTACGAGATATCCAATCATTTTTGGGACATGATGACTTGTACATGAGGTTTATACATAATTTTTTTGCTATCTTACGACCATTGTAAAATCTCTTGCTGAAGATGTTGAGTTCGATTGGAGAGTGTGAGAAAGCATTCCAAACACTTGATGCCAAACTCACCACCGCTCCCATCAAGCAATCACCAGAATGGACCATTCCATTTGAAATTATGTGTGACAGCTAAATTACGTTGTAGGAGCCATCCTAGGGTAGCAAAGAGAGGTGAAGCCTTTTGTTGTTTATTAGGCTAGTAGAACGTTAAATAGTACTCAAATGAATTATTCCACTACTGAAAAAAAAATTTGCTAGCTACTGTCTTTGCTTTAGATAAATTTCGTTCTTATTTGATTAGTTCGAATGTTACTGTTTTTACTGACCATGCAACCCTTAAGTACCTTCTGTTGAAGAAGGATGCCAAGGTTCATCAAATTAGGTGGATTTTACTCTTGCAGGAATTTTATTTTACAAACAAGGGTGTGGAAAATGATAAGGCTAATCATTTTTCTCGTGTGGGCCAAGTGCTTATTCTTGGTCAAGGTAAGAATTTTTTTACAGGGATAATCCTTACTTGCTCAAGTATTGCCCTATACCAAATCATGAGAAGATGCATTCCACACCCTTTTGTCGTTCAAAGGCTTGTGGTGGTCATTTCTCTATAAAATAAAAAAAATAAAAAAAAGATTACGGCAAAGATTTTACAGTGTGGTCTTCATTGGCCCACTTTTTTCAAAGATACCAACACTTTTTGCCATTCCTGTGAAAGCTGCCAGAAGTTGGGAGCATTGACCTTAGCCTCCTTGTCATTGAGAACAAGTTAAATTTCTAAAAGAAAACATGATGTCTAGATATGCCATGTGTCATCATTAGTGACCAAGGGACACATTTATGTAACTGTTCTTTAGAGGGTTTGATGTGCAGGAATGGTGTTCTTCACAAGGTTTTTCCACTACCTATCCTCCGCACACCAATAGACAAGCTAAGCTAGCAAACTGAGAAGTCAAGTGGATTATAGAAAAGATCGGTCTTTACGTCATTCTGATGCATTATGGGCCTACCATACCACTTAAAAAACTATTTTGGGAATGTCTCCATACTGGCAACTATGCGAAAGCGTGTCATCTACCTATTGAGCTAGAGCATAAAGCTTATTGGGCCGTTACAGTTGTCAGAGACGGGGGACTTGAGGAATGATGCTTATGACAACCCAAGGAGCTACAAGGCTAAATTGAAAGTGGCTCATGACAAGCAGATCTTGAGGAAAAAAATTGAGCCAAATCAACAGGTTCATTTGTATGATTCACGTTTGCATCTCCACCCTAGAAAATTGAGATCTCAATGGATCGGTCCATTTGTAGTGAAACAAGTTTTCCCCAATGGTGCCGTTGAAATTGAAGATCTAAAAGATGGAATTTTTTTTTGAAGTTAATAGACAATGATTGATCAGGTTTATCTTTTTGCACTATATTTTTTTTTTTTACCATTATTGATCAGGTTTATCTCTTTGCACTATATTTTTTAAGTTTTTTTCTATTTCCTGTCTATTTTCTTTTGTGTGTTTTTATTTTAGTTCTCTCTAGTTTCCATTTTCATGCCTTACTCTAGTTCGAAATTCAATAGCTCAAGTGTCGTCTATCCTTCGCTCTCATTTCCTTTTTGAGATAGTGAGGACACTATCAGATTTAGGTTTGGAGTGGTGGCATATTCATAAATTATATATACTAGTTTATTGTTTGTGATTTGGTAGCTCCAGTGTAAACAAGTTTACATCAGATACTTGAAAAGTTTGATTTGGAAATTTAGCATTTCTATCTTCATGTTTTTAAAAAATATTTAGCTTTAGTCACATTTTATATCTTGAATTTTAGAGAATGGCCTTTGAAATTTATTTATTTATTTTTTGCGCACTAATTCTATGCCATTTGGTAAGATGGATGTTCAATGCTATGCCTAGAAAATTGCCATGTTTAAGTATATTTTTCTTTAGTCTCGCACATCTTTTGTGAGTGAGTGGAGAGAATGAGAAAACAACTTATAAACTTTCATTGATTTGTTGAACTAGATTATGCTGCTTAGTATTTCATTATGGGCTGCTTAGTAGTTTTTTCTTTCCGGGGTCTATTATTTGTGTTCTTCTCATGATGATCATTGAAATCCCGAAAACTGATTTGTGGTAAGATGGTCTAGTTCTAAGCAATTAATTTTCTTCTTATCAATGATGGTTTGTTTGTCTGTCCTTAAATTTGGTAATTCTTGAGCGTTTATCTATTTTGATTTGAAACGCCGAGAGAGTTGTGCTGGTTTTATTTGAATCTGATCATCATGTTTTTTTTTTCTTGTTTACACTTGAATTTAGGCCCTGTTTGATAACCACAAATTTTCCCGGGAACTAGGAATCGTTTTCCATCTTCCTGCTTTTGCGCTGTTTGATAGTCTTTATTTTCCATGGAATCGGTTTCCAGCCTTTTTCAAGGTACAACCACTTGAAGCATGATTCCATGGAAATTAATTCCTTACTATTTGGTGGGAATTAGTTTCCACCTTTTTTATTTTTTATTTTATTTTTAGTAGTAATAGAAACAAATTCTAAGATAAAGTATAAAAAAATTTATCCATTTAATTGACAAATTCCATGCAAAACAGAGCCAAACGTAAAAATAAAAAATAATTTTTTTATTTTTTTTTTGGCAATCTAAACATATTTTGTCCCTAATGATAAAAAAATTTATCCATTTAATTGACAATTTGCATGAAAAACAAAGCCAAACGTATTATAATAGAAGAGTAATGCTACTCTTACAACTTTTTTTTACAACTTTCTCTTACAATCACTCACATGGAGAGGGGGCCCACAGTGAATAAAAAAATTCACTGTGAGTGATTGTAAGAGAAAGTTGTAAAAAAAGTTGTAAGAGTAGCATTGCCCACAATAGAAAGGTGGAAAATTATACCAATCAAATACCTTTAATTCAATTACCGGTAAAACAATTTCAGGCAATTCAATTCCCTGGAATCCAATTCCTTTTCCACCCATTTTCCACTCTTGCAATCAAACGGACTCTTATAGGGACTAGCAGTAAGATGGTTGAGGTTGTGATTAGAGTATAATACATATTTTTTAATTAATTAGTAACACTTGTTTTAATGTGGCTCATTTTGTCATTTTTATTTAATTATTTTAAACAAATGCTTTTCTGGTAAATTTTGGAATTGGCATTTTTGTAAATTGATTGTGATATTATGCCATTTTGCATGAAATGGTGAAAGCTTTATAAGCCTTTGAAATTATCGAAAGTAAACTCCAAGCTTCGGTCGAAGTTTTCCATCATTCCCATTGTTCATGGCCGAGATAGCATTTTGAGCACTTCATAGTCAACTTCATTTTGTAATATCATTGTCTTCGGCGAACTCTTTCATTATTTTCAGCTTTAGCAGTCCTTCACCAACACCACCATCAGCAGATTTGGACAAAGGAAATAAAAAATTGGGTTGTGTGCTAATTTGGTTATGGAAAATTTGAGAGAAATATTGGTGCTACTTGTGAGAATGTGGAAGAGTCGAATGCCCTTCCACTTGTGCGGAAGTTAATGTGCATTAGTGTGAAGAAATGTTGGTTCATCCATTTTACAGGATGACCATCTTCATGGTGAAGAACAATGGAATTGAGGGGAGTTGGAGCTCATTCACAGCTCAACAAAATGGAGTTAAACAACTCAACGAACATGTGGTTTCAAATGTGGGGAAGAAGGGCAGTGGTGTGACATTAAAACACACTCATAAAGAACATAAACATAAGCAAAGCTTCCTCTACTGGTTATTGAACCAGCAGAGGAGACGACCAATGGTCTCCAAGAGGCTACATCTTTGATAGATTTCAAATGTGTATTTTCTATTTATTTTCTTGGTTGTCTTGTTGTACATCGAGCTCCACAATGGAGCATATACATAGAAAAATATGGTAGCCAACCTACAGTAACCACATGCACTCCCCTTAATTTGTGGACTACTTGCTCAATATTTAAATCATTTCATCACATGTCTTAGTTGGTTTCAAACCAAAATAGACTTACAACATTGATACCACAATTTACAACTTAATTTGTTTGACAACTAAGTGTCAATATTACCAACAAACTCCCCTTTGACACAGCTTGGAAAACAAATTTTTTGTGTGTCAAAGTCTTTAAAATTTCGATCCATTCTTCATCAATTTTTTCTTCAATTTCTTCATTTTTCTGGGCATTACCGCTGCTGATTTGTACCTTCGAAATACTGGATTTTCTTCAATTTTGATCACATACCGAATTTACAGATTTGAGACTTTCCGGATTTGAACATACATATTGGATTTCACAATTGCAAGCTTACCGGATTTTAAACAAGCATACCGGATTTGGTAAAAGCTTGCATATCGGATTTCAAGTTTAGGTAACATACCGGATTTTGGCATACCGGATTTCAACATTTTGCATACTGTATTTGATGGTTGCATAGCGGATGTGAAATTTTTAACTTACCGTATAGCTTATGCTTACCGGATTTCACAAATACCAGATTTCACAGCTGCATATCGAATTTCAACACTTAAAACGCCTGTTTTGAGCTATTTTCATCTCTTCGTTATTTAACTCCCCTTGTCTGGTTTCTTCTCAACTTTGAACAATACTTGCAAGATCCTTTGCAAGAACAACAATGGATCAGTTCGATCCTTTTTTTTTTTTTTGAAAAACGATCAGCCATTTAACTAATGAAGGCTGCTGGTACGTCTATGATTTTTCCAGCATTTTGCAACATTGAAACACAGGTCCTTCAACTACTTTTTAAAACTACAAGGGAGCTTTCACCTTGCTTTTTCCAAGGGTCCTTGAGCCATATTTCAGGCTGTCACTCCAAGGTTCTAATGGCCATTTGCACCACTTGAAACTCAGTACATTTAAACTGGTTTTATCCAAGAGTACTTGAGCCATTTTTAAGAGGGCTATCACTACAAGGTTCCAAGGGCTATTGCTGATCCAACGTGCTTCCAGCCACCTTTTAAAACCACAAGTGGAGGGCATGGAACAATGCATTCAGGCCACTTTTTAAAACCGCTAGTGAGGGCTTCTAAAGCATAAAATGAGACTCCTTCCAATTAAGACAGAGCTCGAGAAATCTGGTCACTTTTCCTCTATGTGAAAGTGCCGAAATACAGGTTGTTAACTACTGTTAACTGGGCCTGATTCTTTGATCTTCCCAGGCTTGAGCTGTAACAACAAATGTGGCAACTCTCTTCAAGAGTGTTCGAAATAGATAAAACACAAAACTAAGGGGGTTTTTGAAATCAATTTTTTGTTTAAAGTTTGCAGCATTTTTTCGGCCCTTAAGATCATTAGAAGCTCTATGCCAAGTGTGAGAATGTAGAAGAGTCGAATGCTCATCCACTTGTTCGGAAGTTATGGTGCATTGGTGTGAAGAAATGTTTGTTCATCCATTCTACAGGATGACCATCTTCATGGTGAAGAACAACGAAATCGAGGGGAGTTGGAGCTCATTTATAGCTCAACAAAATGGAGTTAAACAACTCAACAAACATGTGGTTTCAAATGTGGGGAAGAAGGGTAATGGTGATCAACATTAAAACATAAACTTAAACATAAAGAACATAAACATAAACAAAGCTTCCTCTACTGGTTATTGAACCAGCAGAGGAGACAACCAAGGGTCTCCAAGAGACTACATCTTTGATAGATTTCAAATGTGTATTTTCTATTGATTTTCTTGGTTGTCTTGTTGTACATCGAGCTCCACAATGGAGCATATATATAGAAAAATATGGTGGCCAACCTACTACTTAACCACATGCCACTCCCCTTAATTTGTGGACTAGTTGTTCAATATTTAAATCATTTCATCACATGTCTTAGTTGGTTTCAAACCAAACTAGACTTACAACATTGATACCACAATTTACAACTTAATTTGTTTGACAACTAAGTGTCAATACCCAACAAACTCTCATTTGACACTTAGCTTGGAAAACACATTTTTTGTGTGTCAAAGTCTTCAAAATTTCGATCCATTCTTCATCAATTTGTTCTTCAATTTCTTCATTTTTCTGGCCATTGCTACTGTTGATGCCTTTGAAATACCAGATTTTCTTCAATTTCTGATACAAATAAAGATTCAAGGCTGAATCTTTTGAAGACGGAGGAGTTTCAAGATGGGCATGAAAGAAGAACAAACCTTAGTGGGTTATCAAAAAAGAAAGAAAGAACAAACCTTAGTGCATTTGATTCAAGTTAAGGTGGAAGAAGCGAAGTACTCCACTAGTCGAGAAGCCATGTGCACAATGGGTTTACTGAAAGGTGTATGCACAAAGAAAAATTGCAAAACCCAAGAGGAATATGATTGTACTGTCTTTGTGCAAGCAACAAATACAGTATAAAATATGGACATACACATTTAGTTTTTCATTTTGATTAGAACTCTATTTCTTTAGTATTTTCTAGATATTTTACAAGTTAAGTAGGATTGTTTGAGTCCTCCTATATATGACTTTATTCATTGTGAAATGAACTTAACATATTATTATTTGAGAGAGAAATTATTCACTTGGTTGCACTTTCAATCTTGTTCTTGATTGAACTATCCAGAATTTATCAAAGATTTTTAATCTTTGGGGTTTGTATGAAATCTTGTGCTCTTGTGTGGGTTTCAAGGTACATCAATTTTTGTGTAGGTAGAGTGTACATCGTCTAATATGGTTCACTTCTTTATTATCGTGTAATCAATGAATTTCAATCACTGCTAACTTCACCTTCTTTTTGTTTGAGTAGTTACTGTAATAATTCACTCTTAACATTTTTTTTCCCACTCCAATTAGGCTTTGGGGTCGTTTCTACCTTAGAAAGAATGTATATTAAATTTTATATTCCCAAGGTTCTTGTCGGTAGTATCGACCTATAGGATCTCTTAAGTCCCCTTTTATGCCTATCTCCTTCATGCCTAATCCTTATCAATTTATTCGCAGAGACTTGGTTATCCTCATTCTCATTATAAAATTCAGCCCTTAGGTTAGGATCATCCCTAAATTGCCTCCTTCCACTAGGTACTTTTTGTGGCTGTCCCTTTTGCAAATTTGCAATTACCATATCTTACCTATCCATTCAGTTCATAATTTCTTGAAACATCATTTCCAATAGCTCGAATTGTTGTTGCATGACTTTCAACTAAAAGAACTAGTTGTTCTCCTCCCTAGATGTTGAATCTCCCTTGTCAAACATTTTTGGCTTGAGAACAGAATTTTAATAACTAGGAAGAGCAATCTCACCTGTTTACACTCTCATTTGTTCTACTCTATTGGCTTTTTCCCGACAATAAGTTCACTACTTTTACTTTTTTTTTTTTTTTTATCAATTTGCTTTCTCTTTCAAATTATTTAATGAACTAACTAAATGAAATCATGAATTCAGTCTTTACAATGTTCAAAGTAGCAAGAACTCAAGAAGAAAAGATCACAAAAGGACCAAAAATAACACCACGAGTATTGAATAAAAGAAGTCTTGAAATTGGTTTATATTTTTCTTGAATTTTCCTTTTTTTTTTTATGCAAACACAATTAACTTAAAAGGAATGGAGATTACAAGGCAATAAACTAGTCAAATTCAGCATTGGTGCACTAAGCAATTCTTGAATATTTTTGACACTATTTTTATATGAATGACTTTAAGATGTGATGAAAACTCAAACGAAAGAACAAGAAATCAGAATGGAAAGTGAAAGGAAGAAAACCTAATTTTTAGAGCCAGAGCTCTAATACCAACTAATGTGAACCCTTGAAGGATGAACCTTGGAACCCATAACAAGATTTGATGTACTCATCCCATGGCTAAAATTAGAATGAAGAACCTACACCCAATGATTACTTGAATTAAGAACCACGATTTTAG
Organism: Osmanthus fragrans; assembly: GCA_019395295.1. Taxonomy (NCBI): domain Eukaryota; kingdom Viridiplantae; phylum Streptophyta; class Magnoliopsida; order Lamiales; family Oleaceae; genus Osmanthus; species Osmanthus fragrans. Next base: position 13,357,046 of record CM033359.1, read on the forward strand.
GATTTAACACTACAAAGATGGGAAAATTTGATAAGTTTTTGAACGTTTGATGTCGAAGAGAGAAAGCGAATCCTCAATTTAATTAATTTAAAAAATCAAAAGGTAATGTTTTCTACAATAGGCAGACAAAATGTTACCCTAAATTACTTGGAAAGGAAATAGACGGATTTTAACAATTAGAGTCCAAATATGCTTGATAACTATCTCCATTTGAGCCTCGAACAACCATGTGTACACATGGGCTTGCCATTTTATCCTCAGGTCCCGCAGGACTATGGGTTACGTACACAACTCATTAAGCCATTGGGTATGACGAACACCTTGGTGCTTCCTATGCTTCCTCCTTAGCTCGAATCACATGAACCAAAAGGAAAAAAAGGGATTCAATCCCTCGGTAAACAAAAGCCTACATAGCAATTCAACACCATACCTTATGACCCAAAGATTGAGCAGTGAGTCATTCATATTATATTTTTGGATAGGTATGACCAGTCAATTCTAACTAAATATCAAAAAATTGTGTCAATAAATTTAATGCACAAAACAGTTCTTGAATGTCCTTGGTAGTGTTGATGTAAAAGACTCAAGAAAATGTTGGAGACTCAATGAAAATGATGAAGATTCAATGAAAAAAATGTAGAAAGATAAAGTTATAACCTTAATTTTAAAGCCAAAGGTTAGATACCAACTGATGTGAACCCACGTAGAATAGCTCCGAAACCCACAAAAGATTGAATTACAACCCTAAGAAAGCTAAAATCTTAGTTCGAAGCTTGATCCAATAATTTGTTGAATCAAGGAACCAAAGTTACGGAAGAACTTGACACCTTAATAACAAAAACTATGAACCTTGCTATGAATTTGTTGAATGCTAGAAATATGAAATTTTTGATAAGTTTGAAATTAAGTTCGATGAAGAAAAAGAAGAAAGCAAATCTCTCTTTATAAATTCTCTCAACGGTATTGTGTTGTCTTTACAATGAAAAGAAGGAATTATATTTATAGTGAACACCTAAAAACCTAGGTCCTGTTTGACCCACATTCTTATTTTCATTTTCATTCTTCTACTCATTTTCAACCACACATTCTTCAATAAAATAATATTTTCTATCACATCAATAACTTTTCCTTCTTTTTCAACCACACATTTTCCATCATATCACTATTTCAAAATTCATTTTCCCCAATAATCTCTATCAAACACACTCCTAATTAAAATGGAATTATATCAAAAAATATCAAAAAGATACCATAACAAGAGTTCTACCAAATATTTTCTAGGAAAAATCTTAAAAAAGATGTTCTGAAAATGAACTACGAAAAAATTTGAAAAAACCTGTGACGAAAATGAATTGTGTGACCGCATAAAACTACTGTAACAACATAGAACAACCAAATTTCCACTCCTTTGATTTGGGAATAGTATATGTACGCATCCCAATTTTATATGCGATAACATAGTTACCCTACTGGTTTCCAATTTTCTTTCATGATTCCAATGCATCCAACTTGTAGCCTTCAAGGTAAACATGAAACTTGGTGTTTGGTTTGTTAACTTCAAACTCTTGGCCTCCGTAACTTGAACAATTTGCATGGCTTCATTGATCCTATCATCTTATGATTCAATTGCTGTAAGCCAGCTACTGGTTGAGCTCCTACGAAAGCAGTTACCTTTCTTACAACAGAACAAATGATTTCACGATTAGCAAATCTTTCTTCTGAACTCTCACAATAGATCTTACTCTCTTTTGAAACACCAGATACCGTTAGATCTAATTCTAGTACAACCGATTCCTCTTCTACCATTTTACTCTCTCCTATTCATACATTAACTATATCTTATATGTAGTATTACCCTCGTTTCATGGTTTATATATCCGTCGAGAGCACTTATTCTCCTTCAATGGTGATATGGTCTAAGAATCAATTCATGTGCAGCCTACTCGGATTAAGGAAAATTCGGTGCATTGCTTGATAAACGTTCGATGCCCGTTGGTGTGCTTCTACCTGGTAGTAGCCCAAAAAAAATCCCATTAAAGTATATTTAACCCTTAGGCATCTTTCTCTCTCTACTGGGATTGATTAACTTAGAAGTAGTCTCATTCCTTTCGCAGAGGTCCTAACTACAGCTATGAGTAACTCCTTGTCTAATTGATCCAAGTTATCAAGGAAAGACAGTGACGATTGGTACGAAAAGGAGGCATATTCTCATGGAATTCATAATAAGAGTGGTTTTGTAGTATCTGAGAACAAGAAATTAGACATGAAACAAAAAGACTAGCCAGAGCGTAAGGCTTGACTTTACTAGTCCGCTCGCCATGGCCCTTACTCTTAATTGGGTTACACATGCCACTCGCTTGCTTTGCTTCAAGTTTGAATGCCCAAGATTTAGAATCCGTGTACAGTCCCAGTCACGAAGAAGCATTCCCATCCTTGCTTAATGAGATTTTTCTATTTGTCTCGCCTTATCCTACAAATAGCTTGGCAAGGAAAGAACAGTAGATATTCCTCCAACAAGGCATTTGTGAACAAGAGGGCATCCCCTCATGCTGATTCTCAAGCAACTTTTTCTTGAACTTCCCTTCTTCCTTTAAAAGGAAAATCGTCCACTAAAGAATTAGAGGTTGGAACAACCCTAGACACAAGAACAACCTAAAATACGACATTCCTTGGGATCAAACATTGGTACCCATCTCAATCCCAAATCGTCTAGTAGTGGAAAATCGTTTGGTACAAATCGTCTGCTATCAAAAGCCATTTGGGATCCACACTATTATTATTTTTATAAGTTAGGTCGGAGCAAGTGAATTTACCGTAAAATTGTTTAAATTTGCTTAATTGGACTAGTTGGACTTAGCAGATTTACCCATTCTTGCTTTGTTTGCACCATTGTTTACCCTATTAAATAACAGGCTCTTCCCTTAACCTGACGGGCTTCTTCCTTCACTGAAGAAGGTGACTAAGACGTGTAGCCTATTCCAAAAGCGGGTAGACGAGATGGTTATTTTGCCTATTTAAATCTTTCGATTGTGATAGGATTCCGTTTCCTCCGCCTATGAATTTCTCACATACTTCTTTGCCAAAACTTCAAGGTCAATAAATTAGGACTCCTGCCCTAGGTTTAAAACTCGATTTGGTTTTTCCTAGTACTCCACCGATATGAGTTATTTCTTCTCACTTTTTTTCCTCGCTTGAACCTCGCCCTTTCGCTATAGTTTCTACCATTGACTCACTTCTAAGATGTTATCATGTAGATGCAAAGACAAGTCATATACCTCAAGAGGTCGAGGACTGGGGTTTCTAATCTCAAACGTATTTAAGAGAAGATTCAATATAGAGTTACTACTCGAGAGCTGCTATCCCTCTAAGCCTTCTTTTTTCATGCCTTATGGCTTTGTGTAACATATGAACTGACAGAGCTAACTGTATTGAAGAGAGTTTGGTTGGGAACCATTCACTCTGGCACCACCTTTCTTTCTTTGCATCATCTCTCTCTCATTATTCAGGATGTCTTTGTTTAAGTCTTTCCACCGGTTACCAAAGCAGTTGGTCAAGTTGCGTTGCACCTGTCATCCCGTTGTTCTTGTTTCTTGCTCTAACAGAGAGAATAGCTTGCTTCTCTTTTCGCCTCTCTGTTATGGAATTTATGGGCATAGAATTGGTGCATTGATGTGCAGCAACAAGCCACAAAGCTTTGCTAACGAGGTAACATAGTGCAGCAAAACAATTAGTTGTTCTATTGGTTTGCATTTGATCTTAAGTGCTAAGTTGCCTCCGCTTTTGACTTCTGTAAGTCCAAATGGTATGACTAACTACCCATAATCTATATTTAGTCTTAAAAGTAGTTTTACATTCATCTCCTTCTTTCAGACTAATTTGGTGATATCCACTTTTGAGATCTATTTGACTAAATATACATTATCCACGTAGTTCATCAAGCATATAGGCATCGGATGATGATACTTTACCGTTATGTTGTTCATTGCCCTACAATCAATGCACATTCTCCAACTCCCATCCTTTTTAGGTACAAGTAGTACTGGTATGGCACGTGGACTCATGCTCTCTCCCTCACATCCCCTTTGCTAGGTCCTTCTTCCTTTCTTTTTCGATATGTCCAGAAGACCAGGATAATAGTTAGCCCTCGTGCTCTAAGATTTAACTTGAACATGTAATTCCATGCCTTCCATGATCTTCTTTGCTTGGGATCTAGTCGTTGGTCTTCCCTTGCTGCTAGCCTTCATCGGTTTTGATCAGCAATCTTTTCAACTACTAGATCCCTAAAAGCATTAGGGATCAAAATCTCCACTATCCTTATGAATGGTAGTTCTATGATATGAATGTGTTAAGCATATAACTAGCCTCAGTTCTTAGACTGGATCCAACTCCTCTACTCTCTCTCTCTCTCTCTCTCTCGATATAACAAGAAGATTAACGAAACAAAACATTTATTGGTGACAAGGATAGTTAGCAGTCTTACTCTTAGGAATTCCTTGTAATAAGGATTCAAACCAAAAGAATTACAACTGCTACATGCATCTAAGCATAGTATCAGTAGTAACTATCTACAATAGTAACCATTATTACAATTTATTATTATTATTTTTGTAAACATTGTAGTTATGGTAAGAACTCACAGTAGTAGTGGAGCTAGAATTCCAAGACAAGAGGCGCCTAATCAAGATTATGGGAGGTGGTTGTTGATAGACTTACGAAACTAGTTGCTTTGGGGAAGAACAAAGGGATGGATTCATACAACCACAACAAAGAGTTGAACAGATTGAGACAGTTGGAAAAGATTTAGAAAAATAAAAGCTTCCAATTTTTTAGGATCCATTAGATCCTACAGTAACCTATTTAATAGAGAACTTTAGAGAATATGATGTGTTGAACTCTCGATTACAAGACTTTGTTCAATGAAGAACAAAGAATTTCGCATTATTTATGATTCGGGGTTGGGAAAGGATGCCAAGGTGGCTGCCATTGTTGATGGGATGAGTTGGAGATGGCCACTAGGTTTATCTATTAATTGGTTGGAGGTGATTCACGCCACTCCCCCTACTTTCACCCCTAGTCCAACTGTTTCGAATATTATGCAATGGGTTGGTGCGCCGAACGGGCATTTCACAATTGGCTTAGCTTGGGAGGCGGTTCCGTGGCATAAACTTGCTTGGTTTGGTAAGCATATTCCTCGTCATGCTTTCATTGTGTGGCTCTTTCTTTGTAATGGAGTTAATACTCAAAGCAAGCTTTGGAGGCTTGGTTTGATTGAGGAAATTAAATGTCTTTTTTGTGGGAGTGATCAAGAAGATGTAGCTCACCTCCTTTTTACTTGCCCATATTCGGAGTGGATCTGGAGGCATTTTTGTAGTAAATGTAACATACCTATCATTACCGTCCTTGGAAGGAGCTTGTAGGTTGGATGGCACAACAATTTGGGGCTGATTCATTTCGAAATTCAGTCATTAAAACCATGTTTGCAGCCATGGTCTACTACATTTGGCGAGAGAGAAATTCCCGTCTCTTTGATCACTCGTCTAGGCACGCTAGCTTTGTTTTCAATGATATTATGTTTGTAGTTTTTTCTAAGTTTAATACACTTTGTAATGTGGATCCCACTATGGAAAATAAGTGGATTCAACGCTCTTTGGGTTTGGACGTTGGAATTTTTTCTTGTACTACCTAGAGGGATAGTCTTCTAGTTTTTTGTCGTTGTTTGTCTATGTAGGGGGCCTGTCCTCCGTATAGTTTCTATGGTCTGGGGTATGTCCCTGTGCTTTTGTACATGACTTACTTTTGGTTATAATCCACTTACCTTAACCAAAAAAAGAAGAACAAAGAATTGAAAGCAAATATGCTCACAAAATTAATCTTTCAATTGATATGAATAATGTATGTTTTACAAAGTAAATAATGAGTCCTGGTTAAAATGGAAATTAGAATTCTAATGTAACTAGAAAATTCAAGTCCCGAAAATAATCTATGCGGCCGCATAGTGTAGTTCTATACGGTCACATAGATTAATTGGTTGCCTCCTCTTTGCTCTCGGTAAAGGTCCTTGCGACCGTTGCTTGAATCGAAATGATCCATCGCGCTTCGACCCCCGAGTCCAACATGAAACTTGTTCATTTACTTGCCAAGATCGAAGTTTCATCCATTGTAGCTTGAGCAAGCAATCCGATCGCTTCTTTAAGCCCTTCTTTGACAATCAATGGATCCTTTCCCAGACTTGTCTTCATTGCAGTCGTTTTATAGATTATATCATCCCCTCCCTCTTCGAAATGATTTGACCTCAAATTTATACCTGCATCAAAGAGAAAAAGATCAGGTACATTAAAGGTAGCTGAAACATTATACTTCCCGTGGTTGCAACTTTGATTTTCTATGCTCTGGAAAGCATTCATTTCTCAAATATACCCAAACTCAATCACCGGGTTCAAATGTGACGTTCTTTTGGCTCTTGTTAGCTTGCGATGCATAGTGATTGTTTTTCTTTTCAATTTGCATTCTTACCTTTTCATGGAGTGATTTTACAATTCGTCCTTCTTCTTTCCATCTAAACTACCGCGTTCATTAACAGGTAAAGAAATTAAATCCAAAGGTGTTAGTGGATTAAAGCCATATACAATAAATGGCTAACATGAAGTGGTAGAATGTGTGACCCTATTATATGTAAATTCAATGAATGGAAACCATTCTTCCCAACACTTCAAATTTTTATTAACCATAGTGCGTAGCAATTGTATCAATGTCCTATTAATTACCTCAATTTTTCCATCGATTTGTCGGTGACAAGTTGTAAAAAACAATAGCTTTGTGCCTAACTTATTCAAAAAATCCCTCCAAAAGTGACTAAGGAACTTAAAGATCCCAATCCAATACAATGCTCCTAGGAATCCCATGTAAATGCACTACTTTCTTAAAGAATAGATACACGATGTTTGTAGCATCATCCGCTTTATGGCATGGAATGAAGTGTGTCATTTTACTAAATCTATGTAGCCCCACAAATATTGAATCTCTTCCCTTCTTTGTCCTTAGTAAACCCAAAATGAAGTCCATAGAAATGTCAACCCAAAGTTCACTAGGAACAGGTACATACAACCCTTGAGGCAAAACCATAGACCAACCTTTTTAGTAGTGAAGCATCCACTACCAACACGATAAACATCAATTTTCATCATAGGCCAATAAAAATGGTCATCTAACATCTCTAAGGTCTTATTAACCCAAAGTGTCCCATTAAGCACCCACTATGTGTCCCTCTTGCTAACAACTCTCTCCTTGAACATTTAGGAACATAAAAAAACTGGATCATTAGCATACATGTCCATAAAATATAATCCTGCACTTAAAAAAGTTAAAAGCACTTCTCGATCTGCTACCACATTTTCTTTACTTGTTTTTTCTAGATGACATATGAGAATGTTTCAATGAACTCCATCCACCGGTGTCTTACACAACATATCTTTAATAATGTTAAATGCAAGTTCTTGCTCAACACCCTAGTGAAATCCTACACTTTTCTTTACGATTTCCGTGGAGTGGTGTGGCAATTGTGCTAAAATCTTTTACAAAATGCCTATAGAAATTAGCCGAACCATGTATACTTTTGACCTCAGTTATACTATTAGTTGTTGGCCATTTTTTAATAACTTTGATTTTCTCCTCGTCTACTTTTATCACTTTTGCACTAATAGCCACATACCTAAGAAAAACAATTTTTTCCATGCAAAATGTACACTTAAATTTAGCATAAAGTTGTTCATTTCTTAAGACCACAAGTACACACCTTAAATGTTCTATATGCTCATTTATATCCTTACAATAAAAAAAGATATCATCAAAGTAAACTACTATGAATTTACTATGAATGTACGCAAAACATGATTCATCAATCGCATAAATGAGGTAAGTCCAAATGGCATAACTGGTTACACTCCATACTTAGCTTTAAAAGCAGTTTTCTATTCGTCTCCTTCCCTCATCCTGATTTGGTGATATAAACTTTTAAAATCAATTTTACGCTAACTACTTTTAAAATCAATTTTACTAAATACACATGCGCCATGCAATTCATCCAACATATCATCTAACTTAGGAACAAGATGATGATACTTTATCGTTATGTTGATGATGGCCCTGCAACCTATACACATCCTCCAAGTTCCATCTTTATTTGGCACAAGTAACACCAGCACGACACATGAACTAAACTTTGCCTCACATACTCTTTGCTCATCAACTCCTCCACTTGCCTTTGAAGTTCCCTGGTTTCCTCGGGATTACTTCGTAAGTTTGTATGTTTGGAATGATAGCTCCAGGCACAAAATCAATTTGATGTTCAATGCCTCGAATGAGTTGTGGCATGTCCTTCGGGAACACATCTTTGAATTCCTACAACAAAGTAGTCAAACTAGGAAGGGGTGCGTTAGTTTCCATTCCTCAAGATTGAGGAGTGTCCTTCATTCAGATAAATATTTATAATATATTTTCTATTTCTGATATTAGCAGCTAAAATACTAGCTGCTACGCTTTGAGGAGTTACCACATGAAAGAGAGGAGCTGAAACACTCGGCCCTTGAAGCACCCACCGTTGAACTTTTCTCACTACCTAGGGGTTTAAAGCATGCATTCCTGGGGATCAGGGGATACCTTTCTTGTCATTATTTCTTCTGGACTTTGTGCTGAACAAGATAAAAAAGATAATATATCGGTTGACTTCTAAGTCTGTACTAGGTTGGACAATAGTTAATATTAAAGTTATTTTCCCACTAATTTGTTCCATAGGATCCATTTAGAGAAAGGAGCTCAGCCCATAGAGACCTCCAAAGAAGACTTATCCTACAATGAAAGATGTTGTAAAGAAGTCTTAAAACTGTTAGATGTAAGAATAGACCCGATATCTTATTGTAAATGGGTGAGTCTTACACAAGTAGTTCCTAAAAACTCTAAGGTAACTATGATAGAAAATGAGGATGGGGTATCTATTCCAACTAGGGTAGCAACTGGATGGCGAATGTGCCAAGGCTATAGGATGTTGAACTTTGCCACCCGAAAAGATCACTTTCCATTGCCTTTTATTGACCAAATCTTAGAATGAGAAGCTTCCCATCCATTCTATTGCTTTCTTGATGGATATTCAGGGTATTATCAAATAGATATAGCTATAGAGGATTAGGAAAAGACAAACCTTTGCCTTTTTGGTTTTGCTTTCCGTAGGGAGCCATTTGGTTTATGTAATGCACCTACTACTTTTCAACAATGTATGATGAGCATATTTTCTAAGGATAATGTTAGTGGTACTCACCCATGTGAGGGTGTGGACACCATTGTGTACTTAAAATTGTGTACCATAGCACAACCCATTTTCTAATACGGTTGAAAGATGCATGGAAGTTTTATGGATGATTTGAATTTTTTCGTGATTCCTTTGACTCATGTCCGCTTAACTTAAAAGCTGTTTTGAGTAGATGTGAAGAAAAAGGACTAATGCTCAATTGGGAAAAATGTCATTTTATGGTGTCCTAGGGGATCATTGTGGGGCACAAAATTTCTAAATGAGGAGTAGAGGTTGACAAAGCCAAAATCGAGTTGATCTAGCTATCTACACCTAGACGGTACGAGATGTTCAGTCAATTTTGAGACATGCTAATTTCTACAGGAGTTTTATACAGAATTTTTCTGCTCTCAATCTCCTACTAAAAGATGTTGAGTTCGATTAGACTCCAGAGTGTGAGAGCTAACGCTTATTGCCAAACTTACGACCGTCTTATCATGCAATCAACAAATTGGATCTTTCCATTTGAAATATGTGGGATACCAGCAATTAAATAGTGCTCAAATGAATTATTCCACTACTGAAAATAAATTGCTAGCTACTGTTTTTTGCATTAGATAAATTCCGTTATTTAATTGGTTCAACTGTTATTGTTTTTACCTACCATGGAGCCCTTAAGTATCTTTTGTCGAATAACGATGCCAAGGCTCTTCTAATTAGGTGGATTTTACTCTCGCAAGAATTTAATATTACAATCAAGAACAAGAATGGTGCGGAAAATGATAAGGTTGATCATTTCTCTCATCTGGAGTTCAATGATTTGGCTAAAGGTGTGCACTATCAGCCAAGTGTGGTATGTGCACATCGTCAATTACTTGTTTTCTAGCGAAGTTCCATCCAATTGGAGACCACAAGAAAAGCGTAAGTTCTTGGTCAAGGTAAGAATTTTTTATATTGGGATAATCCTTACTTGCCCAGACCAAATCATGAGAATCTACATTCTAGAAACTGAGGTAAATAATGTGTTGAACTTTTGTCATTCAAAGGGTTATGGTGGTCATTTCTCTATGAAAAAGACTACTATGAAGATTTTACAGTGTAGTCTTTATTGGCTCAATTGTTGAAAGATACTAACATTTTTTGTCGTTCTTGTGTGAAAATTCCAGAAGTTGGGAGCATTGACCAGACGTCACATGATGTCCCTTAACCCCACTCTTGTCATTGAGAATGGGGTTACATTTCTAAAGAAAACATGTTGGCTAGATATGATATGTGCCCCGTATCATCATCAATGACCAAGGGACACATTTTTGTAACAGTTCTTTTGAGGCTTTGATGCGCAAGTATGGTGTTCTTCACAAGTTAAGCAAATTCTAGAAAAAACTGTTAACCTAAATTGCAAAGATTGGTCTTTACCTCTTTTCGATGCGTTATGGGTCCACCGTATCCACTTACAAAACTATTCTAGGGATGTCTCCATTCTATCTTGTCTATGAGAAAATGTGTCATCTACGGGTTAAACCCTCAATGGTCACTGAACTTTGCCTAATGGTCTCCCAAAGGTCACCGAACTTCTAATGGTCTCCAAAAGGTCACTGAACTTTGCTATTTGGTCTCCCATCCATCACTGACCGTCAACTTTAACTAATAGAATCAAGTCGGTGATGGATGGGAGACCATTTAGCAAAGTTCAGTGACCTTTTAGAGACCATTAGAAGTTCGGTGACCTTTTAGAGACCACAGGCAAAGTTCAGTGACCATTAGTAGTTCGGTGACCTTTTGGAGACCATAGGCAAAGTTCAGTGACCATTTAGGGTTTTAAGTTGTGTAAAAGCAAATTTTTTTAGTACTTGTGTAAAAGTAAATTTTTTTTTTTTTTTTTTTTTTTTTTTGGTTAACTAATTTCTATTAGTACTTGTGTGAAAGCAATTTTTTCCCGAAAATGTGTAATTAAAAATGAGTTGACAGAGAAGTTTCAAATAAGGATTTAGTCTTGCCTCTTCTTCTTTTTAATCATTTTTAAAAAGAAAAATTAAAATACTAACAAATTATTTGGATCCGATTTCACAATGCTTATTGAATAAAGTATATTCTTGAATTGCTTAAACACCATGGATGATTTTGAATTTGGTTGAACAACAACACAGTTGAGGTCGATATCCGGTTCAAGTCTTGCAAGTACCTAAACAATCGTACTTCCCATCTCTAAGCAGTGTAAATTTACTTTTATTGCATATTTATCTTAACTGTTTGCAAAGAAAAATAATCATATTAACAAATTTACTTATAAGTAATTTTTGTGTGTGGTATGATTTAAATCTCCAGTGGATCAAGAATATATCATTAATGTGACTATTTTAATAATTTGTCATTCAGAATTGCATACATGCTGATGACTTGTATTGAGTTGCGATTAATGAAAAAGTAAAACAAATGAAATTGTTGCGTGTCATAAGTTATTCAGTCAACCCGACCATGTGTTTTTACATTAATAATAGAAATTAGTTGACCAAAAAAAAATTGCTTTCACACAAGTACAAAAAAATAATAATAAATAAATTGTTTTCTCACAACTTAAAACCCTAAATGGTCACTGAACTTTGCCTATGGTCTCCAAAAAGGTCACCGAACCACTAATGGTCACTGAACTTTGCCTAATGGTCTCCCAAAGGTCATCGAACTTCTAATGGTCTCCAAAAGGTCACTGAACTTTGTTATTTGGTCTCCCATCCATCACTGGCCGTCAACTTTAACTAACAGAATCAAGTCAGTGATGGATGGGAGACCAAATAGCAAAGTTCAGTGACCTTTTGGAGACCATTAGAAGTTCGATGACCTTTGGGAGACCATTAGGCAAAGTTCAGTGACCATTAGTGGTTTTAACCCGTCATCTACCTGTTGAACTAGAGCAATAAAACTTATTGGGCTGTAAAAGTGCTTAACTTTGATTTTAATGATGTATGAACACAAATAAAGTTACAGTTGTCAGAGATATAGGAGTTGAGGGACGATGCTTATTACAACTCAAGGAGATATAAGGCGATAATAATCAAATGGGTTTACCTAGTTAGGACTTCTAAAAACGCACCGATGGATTGAAAAAATGCTCTCTTCTCTCTCCCATTTTTTCTCTTCTTCCTATGGTGATTATCCCTTGATCCCTTACTAAAATAATCATCATTTCCATTGTTCTTGCTTCTGGTTGTGATATTTTTCGGATTCGTTTCAGTAACCAATTAGGGAAATAGTTTTATTTATTGTTTTTCTTATTAATGGTCGTGCAAGGAGGTTCACTTGCTTCGTCTAATGAGATGTTGGTCGTCAATGGAGGTGGTTCTCGTCAAAGTGAGGATTCGGCTTTGGTTCCAGCAGGTTTCATTGCTAAAATGGATTCTTTCTTGACTGATTTGGATATAATTGAGGAATCCTTGGGCAGTGCTGTTGTTTTGGGTGGAGGAGAGATGGTGGCTAGTTGTGCGGCGTCGACGGAGGGTAGTTCTACGGCGAGGAGTGTTGGAGAGAACATGGGTGTGTTGGGCGGCACAAGGGTGTGGGTTTCTCTAACCCTGGCCAGTGCTTGCATGCTAAGTATGGAGGTCCTAGATTGCCGCTTCCCTCAAAGGAAGGTTCTTCTAATTCTCCTAATGTGTTGGAGGCTCAACATTGAAATTTCCTTCTTTGGAGCATTCATTAAAGACTGCTGATTTGGATTTAAATCTAAATGGTAGGGGTGCAGATTACGCTGGAGCCCTTGGGTCAATAGACTCACGGGCTAGGGGTGATTTCAATGCTAAAATGGGCATAGTTAAACCCCAAAATCCAGCCCAATCACCTCTTCATGGAGGTCATACGAATTTGGATCCTGGGGCTCTTAAGGTCCACATTTCGTCCTCTTTTGCTTCTGTTGTGCGTGGGACTTCGACGGAGGTTGAAGGTTCGGCCTCTAATCTGCATTTTTCAACCAAGTAAAGAGGATGGGAGAGTGAAGGTCCAACCTCCCATGGAGGTTGTAGAGGAGGGGTGTGAAGAGTGGAGGTCGACCTTAATTGGGTATTTTATTTGGTAGAGGCTTCCTTATCCAGTGGTTAACTCCATTGCCTTGAAGCTATGGGGAAGGATTGGGCTTAAGGAGGTGCTATCAACTGATCGTGGAGTGCTTTTGTTTAAATTTGATACCATTGGTCAAGCGGCCAATATTCTTGATTGTGCTTCTTGGCATATGGTTAATCAACCTCTTGTCTTAAAAAATGGCAGCCCAATCTACAATTAGAAAAAGAGGAGTTTAAGAGGGTGCCGGTTTGAGTAAGGCTTATGAATGTCCCATTTGAATATTGGACTCCTAAGGGGCTAAGTTTTGTAACAAGTGCTGTGGGTAAACCTCTCTATGCAGATAAGATTACACTCTCAAAGAAGAGGCTTAGCTTTACTAGAGTGTGTGTGGAAATTGATGCTTCAGAGGAGCTGATTAAAGACTTTGATGTGTACTGTCCAAACGGTGATTGGATCACTGTGCATGCCGAGTTTGAGTGGACCCCGATCAGATGTAGATCGTGTGGTGTTTTTGGCCATGCTTTAGGTCATTGTATGCAACAAAGTCAGCAACAGGTGGGCGTTAAGAAGTCCAAAATATGGGTGCAAGTCTCTAAGGTGAATCGAGAGATAGTTACGAAGGAGGATGTTGAGGAAGCTTGGGTTGATGTCAAACGAAAAATGAAAGGAAAGAAGGTTTCGGTTGCCGGGGTAGAGAGCTCTCTAACTAAGAGTAACTTGCAACGTGTTGTGTTTGATAGTAGTTCCTAGCCTTTAGCTATTCATGCACCAACTGAGAATGACATAAGTTTGGAACCGGGTGAGCTGGTGGTTCCTAGGGCGGGCTCTTTGCTTGTGGACATGAACTCAAGGATATGCGTTGTGAGGAGGATGATTCCCTAGAGAAGAAGAAGAAGAAGGGCTCGGTGGGCAAAAGGAAGGGCAAGAAACACCACTCCCCTAGAAGGGGTCGGTGGAGTTAGTCTATAGAGGTACGTGCTCACATTCCCCCATCTTTTTTAATGTTCATTGGATGTTGGAATGTTAGGGGTTTGAATGACCCCATGAAACATAGGGAGGTTCGGAATTTGTTACAAAATCGAAAGCTTTGTTTTTGTGGCCTTGTGGAGACTAAGGTCTTAGAGGTGAATAGTTCAGCGATTGGGCGCTCTATTAAGGCCTATTGGTTGTTTGAGGGTAATTATGCTCATTGTTCTAGGGGTCGTATTTGGGTGTGTTGGGGGCATGCTTAAGGTGACAGTTGTTGGTTCTTCGAATCAAGCTATGCATTGTCACTTGGAATTTTCATCGACTTTGCCGAGCTGCTATGTTACCGTTGTGTATGGGGAACACACTCCTAGTGGGAGAATGGCGCTTTGGAATGATATTTGGATGCAGGTAGATAATTTTGACAACTCTCCTTTGTTGATTCTTAGGGATTTTAATGCAGTGCGTCGTCAAGATGAGTGTCTTGGTGGTTCCAATGACTGGCCGTCTTGGAAACAAGACCTTCAAGATTGCGTGATTGAGTCAGGGTTGGAGGACCTACATTACGAAGGTTTTTTTTTTACTTGGAGGAACCGACGGCGGGACAAGCCTGTCTTTCGAAAGTTGGATAGAGCTCTTATTAACCTACATTGGGATGGTGTTTTTTCAGGATCTGAAGCTAATTTTCTTCCCTCTGGAGTTTCGGATCATTCCCCTATTGTTGTCAAACTTGGGGCACTTTCCATTAAGCGAACTCCTTTTAAATACTTTGATTATTGGGAAGAGCATCCGGATTTCATGCCTTTGGTTGATAAGGTCAGGTTTTATTGCTGGTACACCTATATAAGTTGTGTTCAAAGATGAAGAACTTGAAGATTGAACTTAAAAGGTTTAATAAGGAGGTGTTCTCTCATCTACCTTCTCGTGTGGGGGCTGCTAAGGCAAAGATGGAGGAGATTCAAGCCTCGGTTCACCAAAATCCATTAAATGTGAGACTTATTGAGGCGGAAGTGGAGGCGGTAAAGACATTTGCTACTTTGAGTAGAGATGAGGAGAGTTTTTTCAAGCGAAAATCTCGTATCCAATGGCTTAAACTAGGAGATCAAAACTCCAGATTTTTCTTTAAGTCCATGAAGCATCATCATAGCAAAAGTAAGATTGTAAGGAGAATGGGAGTAGGGTGGAGGAACCAAGCGCAGTAAAGGACACTTTTGTGGAATTTTTCTCCTCGCTTCTATCTAGACCAGCTCGTGAGTCTCCCCTCGACTTGGAGGCTATGGAGCATGCTCTACCTTCATGCATTTCCGAAGCACAAGGGTGTGAACTTGTCAAGGAGGTATCAGATGGGGAGATTAAAGCGGTTCCTTTTGCTTTGAAAGATAATAGGGCGCTGGGTCCGGATGGCTTTAACGTTGCTTTCTTTAGCTTGGAGTATCCTTGGTGATGATGTTCTTACGACCATTCGATCTTTTTCCACTCTGGTCAGTTTCTTAAGGAGGTAAATGCTACCTCGATTGCTCTTGTGCCTAAAGTTCCTAATCCCACTCAGGTTAAGGACTACCGTCCCATATCTTGTTGTAATACAATCTATAAATGCATTGCAAAGATACTTGCTAACCGAATAAAAAAAGTGCTGCCTGGTATTGTTGGTCCTCAACAAATCGTTTTTGTGTGAGGAAGACGTATTAGTGATAATATCCTTCTCTCTCAAGAACTTTTGAGGAATTATCATCGGAATAAGGGAGCTCCAAGATGTGCTCTCAAAGTTGATCTTATTTGCTTATGATACGGTGCGATGGAATTTCATATTGGAGGTTTTGCGGATTGTTGGATTCCTAGAGAAAATGATTTCTTGGGAGTCGGAATGTATCTCAACTCCAAAATTTTCTGTGGCCATCAATGGGGAGGTTCATGGTTTTTTCAAGAGTGGAAGAAGTCTTCGTCAAGGTGACCCAATGTCCCCTTATTTATTTGTTCTTGCTATTGAGGTATTCTCTGGTCTCATGGGACATATGACTCAAGGTGACGGGTTTAAGTTCCATTGGAGATGTGACAAAGAGAAAATATCCCACCTTTGCTTTGTGGATGACTTATTGATTTTTAGTAGGGCAGAAGTTGATTCGGTACTCTTGATTGGTGGTGTGCTCAATAAGTTTAAGGAGCTTTCTGGGTTGACACCTAATCCGGATAAGAGCAATCTTTTTGCTTGTGGAGTGGATGAGCATCTTAAGGACCTGATCCTCGGTTCTCTTGGTTATAGGGAGGGTTCACTTCCGGTTCGTTATCTTGGCGTTCCACTCATTGCTACTAAATTGAGAGCTTTGGATTGTAATGTCTTGGTGGCTCGTATTGTGGAAGGGCTAAAGGTTGGAACTCTCGTACTTTGTCTTATGCCGGGAGACTCCAGCTTATTAAGTCTGTTCTTTTCTCTATCCAAGTGTATTGGTCTTCTCTCTTTATTCTCCCTAAGGTAGTCACTAAGAAGGTGGAGACCACTCTTAGGTCATTTCTGTGGAAAAGAAGTGCTCTTACTCGTAGTGGTGCTAAGGTGGCTTGGAAGCGCATATGTATGCCACGAGAGGAAGGGGGTTTAGGGGTAAAGAATCTGGTTTTGTGGAATAAGGTAGCTATGATGAAGCATATTTGGTACCTTCTCACAGATTCTTCTCTCTCGATTTGGTCTTCTTGGGTACACACTTATTTGTTGAAGGGTAGGAGTTTTTGGGAGGTTAAATGCCCGAATGACTGTTCTTGGACGTGGAGGAAGTTGCTTAGCCTTCGTATTTTGGTGAGAAATAAGCTCAAGTTCAAGGTTGGTGATGGTCGTGCTACCTCCTTATGGCATGACCATTGGCATCCTTTAGGCCCTTTACATGGTTTATTTGGAGATCGCCTTATTTATGATTCGGGGTTGGGAAAGGATGCCAAGGTGGCTGCCATTGTTGATGGGATGAGTTGGAGATGGCCACTAGGTTTATCTATTAACTGGTTGGATCGCGCCACTCCCTCTACTTTCATCCCTAATCCAACTATTTCGGATATTATGCAATGGGTTGGTGCGCCGAACGAGCGTTTCACTATTGGATTAGCTTGGGAGTCTCTTCGGCATAAGAGGAAGGCGGTTCCGTGGCATAAACTTGTTTGGTTTGGTAAGCATATTCCTCGTCATGCTTTCATTGTGTGGCTCTTTCTTTGTAATGGAGTTAATACTCAAAGCAAGCTTTGGAGGCTTGGTTTGATTGAGGAAATTAAATGTCCTCTTTGAGGGAGTGATCAAGAAGATGTAGCTCACCTCCTTTTTACTTGCCCATATTCGGAGTGGATCTGAAGGCACTTTTGTAGTAAATGTAACATACCTATCATTCACCGTCCTTAGGAGGAGCTTGTAGGTTGGATGGCACAACAATTTGGCGCTGATTCATTACGAAATTCAGTCATTAAAACCATGTTTGCAGCCATGGTCTACTACATTTGGCGAGAGAGAAATTTCCGTTTCTTTGATCACTCGTCCTGGCACGCTAGCTTGGTTTTCAATGACATTATGTTTGCAGTTTTTTCTAAGTTTAATACACTTTGTAATGTGAATCCCACTATGGAAAATAAGTGGATTCAACGCTCTTTGGGTTTGGAAAGTTTAATACACTTTGTAATGTGGATCCCACTATGGAAAAATAAGTGGATTCAACACTCTTTGGGTTTGGACGTTGGAATTTTTTCTTGTAATACCTAGAGGGATAGTCTTCTAGTTTTTTATCGTTTTGTCTATGTAGGGGGGCCTATCCTCCGCATAGTTCAATGGTATGGGGTATGCCCCTGTGCTTTTGTACATGATTTACTTTTGGCTTATAATCCACTTACCTTAACCAAAAAAAAATATATATATAAGGCTAAACTAAAAGTGGGTTATGACAAGCAGATCTCGAGGAAATATTTTGATCCAAATCAATGGGTTCATTTGTATGATTCATGTTTGCATCTCCACCCTATAAAATTGAGATCTCGATGGACTAGTCCATTTGTAGTGAAACAAGTTTTTCCCAATTGGGCTATTGAAATTGAAGACCCAAAAGATGGGAAAATTTTCAAAGTTAATAGACAGTGTGATAAAAGCATTTTGTATAGTTCATTCACCATTTTAGAAGACTAAAATTTTCTTTTTGAGTTCTTGTTAGTAGTTTTTCTTGCCAACCTCTATTATTTGTGTTATTCTCATGATGATGACTGAAATCCCAAAGCTGGTAGGTAAGATGTTTGATTTCTAAACAGTTAATTTTCCTATCTTCTTATCAATGATGGTTTGTTTGTCTGTCCTTAACTGTGGTCATTCTTGAGTGTTTATCTATTTTCCAACTGCATGACTGAAATACCTACCCTTTTAATTTTTATTTTTTTTTACCTGTGAGGGTATGGAGTAGAGGCTTTCTCATGATTTTTTTATTTTTATTTTTTGAAGCTATACGTATTGTTGTTTTCGATAAGAAGGCTTAACTCACACAAATTTTGGAAGTTATGACTGAAATAATCTTGATAGTGCTTGTGATCTTTTAATATTTTGATTCGAAGTGCCTAGATAGTTGTGCTGGTTTTATTTCAATCTAATCATCATGCTTTTGTTTCTTTTTTACTCTTGAATTGCTAGGGATTAGTATGCAAAACACAAAATTTTAATTAATTAATTAAGAAAATTTGTCAAATTATGTGGTTCATTTTGTCATTTTTGTTTAATTATTTTAAACAAATGCTTTGTAGGTAAATTTTTGTAATTTTATTTTTGTAAAATGATTTCGACATTATGCCATTCTGATGACATTATGCTTTATAAGCCATCGAAATTATCGAAACCCAGCTCCAAGCTTCGATCAAAGTTTTCCATCATTCCCGTTGTTCATGGGCAAGATAGCATTTTGTGACATCTGGCACTTCACAACCAACTTCATTTCTTAATGATAAATCATTGTTTTTCGGTGTACTTTTTGATTATTTTCTAGCTTCAGCAGATTTGGATAGAGGAAACTTAGAGGGAGAGATCGTTGGATTGTTTGCTAATTTGGTTATATACTTAGAGCTATTTTTTCACTATAAATAGAGACGTTGGGCACTCAATTTGGACAGGAAAATTTTAGAGAAAAAACTGGTGCTACTTAAAGAAAGAAAGTCTTGCTAATTTTTCGTCACATTTTTCTATCTAGAACTTGTGAAAAATCATAAGCAAGCTAGGCTAAATTTAGAGCAAGGCTAAGAGTGGATCTTTCTATTTAATTTTTCTATTTCTTTTTCTTTGATTTATATTACTATTTCCACAATTTAATACATTCATTCTATTAAAACTCTATGTTATTTTTCAGCATTTAAATTTTCAGTAGTTTATGAATCAATATCATATAGATCTAGTCATGCTCTTTTTATGTGGTTATTGAAAATTATTGTTTCCGGTAATTTCCGTAATATGAGTGTCTTCTACTACAATATTATCTCAATTTTAGATATTTTGCATCATAACTTTGTGATCATTCTTATTTGAAAGAGGTTTTTTTTACACAAATACATCAGAACCAAGAGATTTGGTTTAGTGCACTTGTAAAAAGAATGTTTTGTGGCCTAAAGAAGGTCTAAATTACACCCTAGATCTTTCATGTGAGTATAACGTGTCTTGTACTTTTGATGTTGCTGATCTTTCTCTCTTTGATATAGATAAAGATTCGAGGAAGAATCCTTTTGAAGGGAGAATGAATGACAAAGTTTCAAGATGGGCATAATAGAAGAAGAAGAACGTTAGTAGGGCTGGAAGCTCAAGTGAATAATCAAAACACAAAGTTTCAAGATGGGCATGAAAGAAGAAGAACCAACTTTCGTGCATTTGATTCAAGCTAAGGTGGAAGAAATTAAGTCGGGAGACCAGTTGAGAAGCCATGCACACACATGGCTTTAACGGAAGGCATGTGCACCAAGAAAAATAGTAAAACCCAAGAGAAAAAAGCATATGCCACGCGTGCACGAACAACAGTACCACTCGCGTGCATGGTATAAAACATGGACGTAGAGATTTAGTTTTTCATTTTGATTAGGACTTTATTTGTTTAGTATTTTCTTGATATTTTACGAGTTAATTAGGATTGTTTGAGTCCACCTATATAAGTCTTTTTTCATTGTACAATGAACATAACATATTATTATATGAGAGATAAATTATAAAGTAAGGATTCGCTTTCAATCTTATTCTTAATTGAACTATCTAGAAATATCAAAGATGAATCATTGGGTCAAATTTATAACTCTGATTTTATGTTGGATTTGTATCAAATCTTGTGTGGGTTTCCTGGTACATCAAAATTTGTGTAGATTCTAGTGTACCGATCAATAGGGATCACATCATTATTATCATGTAATCATTGAATTTAATAACTGCTACCTTCACCTTATTTTTCTCTGAGTAGTTATAGTAATCAAATACTAACTCTTAACTTTTTCCACTCCAAATAGGCTTTGGTGTCGTTTCTACCTTCGAAGGAATGTATTTTCATTTTAATATTCCCAAGAACGCTAAAATTAGATTGAAGAACTTTGATCCAATGATTTCTTCAATCAAGGACCAAGGTTTAGGATTTAATGCCACAAAGATGCGAATCTTTGATAAGTTCCTGAAAGTTCAATGAAGAAGAAGAGAGCTTAGCATTCACTCACTTTAATTAATTCAATGAATTAAAACGTAATGTTTTTCTACATAAAGATACTTTGGAGGTTGGTATCTTACTTGTTGCACTTGAATTTTTGGCCCACGTAGCTTGAACAAGTCCTTGCGTAGCTTTCTTGATTTTCTTTGTTCTTGACCTTGGTATTGGCTCATCCGAAATATGTAAAGTTTCCTTGTTAGTTGGTCATCCGTGATACTCATCATATAAATACCTAAGAAAAGTGGCTACTTGCATGTGAGAAGAAAAAAGAAACGAAAAAATAGAAGAAAAATAGAGAAAAATAAGTGTTTTCTTGTTTTGGTGAGCAAATATTATAAGAGCTGGTACATGAAACATAAGACACACTACTTCCTAGCTAAGAAGAAGTCATAGAGTACGGAAATAGATGATTTGTTGATCAAAATAAGCTTAATATCATTTGTTTAGTTTGCCTTCGGGGAAAATTAATTAAGAAACAAGAGTGATGAGAGATTTATTGATACATGGATGGTTTTGTTTGGGAAAAGAAACTATGGAAGTTGGAATAAATGACTTAATTCAAGAAGAGACAATGAAATTGAGAATATTTTACACAAAAACACACTCAAAATCTAAATATACGACACGTAGAGTTTGCAAAATAATTTAATTCTTGTGTTTCATTAACTTGTTTAAATTTGGTGATTTAGATATTCATTTTTAAGGAACATTGTCTTACAATCAAGTTGACTATATGTATTAAGAGTTTAGTTAGGTTTCTACTGTGTGCTTTATTAGAGGATGAATATGGATTAAGTATGTGAGTAAAAATATCTTGATGTGTTTTTGGAGTAACTTTACAAACTAGATACTTAACTTGATGTGTTTTTTTATTATTTTAGGAGAAAACCTGATATTGGACTAGAATGGATGAAAATGAGCCATAATTGATCAAAAAGGAGTAAAATATGACATATTCAAAAGCTGGAGACCAATTAGTCACATTTGAAATTTAAAGGGCCTCAATTGCTATATTTGAAGAGTAAATTTGAATTAAAAGAGGAAAAAGTGACCAAATTGCACAAGGAAAGATTAATTTTCAGCAATTTCGGAAATCCTAATTTGACCACAATTATGGTTTCCTATCCTTCTAAGACTCTATATTAGACCTAGATTAAGGTCTAGAAATATGGATCTTGCTTTCAAATAAAAGAGAAACTAAATTTGCATTCTTAAGATTAAATTAAACATCAAAACACATAAATTCCTCAAGATTGGTATGTCAAATTGAATTTGAAAATTTGAAAATTCCTGGGAGATGTACAACCAATCAAGGAAGAATTAAAGATCTTTGCTAGGATTTGGGTGCTTAAAAAAATAGCTTGGATTTATCATTTAATCATTGTATTTAACCAGATCATATTTTTCAAGTTATTGTTATTTAATTTCAAAAACATGATGGGCTTCTTATTGTTAGGATGAACGATGATGTATCTTAATTAATATTTATTAAATTCAAGAGATTACATGCCAATTTGATTATGTATTAATTGCTTATTTTGTACCAAATAGACATCCAATCACTTGATCACCAATTGTATGGTTTAAGGATGATATTGAGAACAAGAGGACATATATTTATCTAATTCATGCTATTAGTAACTTAAGTTTTGATAAGAGATTGAGAGATACTTTTATAGGTTATGCAATCGTAATTGAATTATTAAAATTAGATACTTTTTACCTATTTATGAATTTACATAAAAAAAAAATAGTAAATCTAGACAAGTGAATAGGGTTAGCAAACCATTTGCCTCTTTGTCTTGACAATTCCACTTTCTCTTCCCAATTTTCCCTTTATCCTGTTGGCTGTACAATTGACCGTGATGCTCTGCATTAGCCTTCTGATACCAAATAACGTGAGATCATTCCAATGATGTGAAATGATGTGACATAAGAATCATGCTTAGGTTTGGATTTAACCCTTGCTCGAACCTTCGAGTCTTCTTAATTTTTGTATCAACCAGTTGTGGTGCATACCTTGAGAGTTGGTTGAACATTTGTTCGTAATCAATCAGGGACATAATATCCTTTTTTGAGCTGGAAGAATTCACTTTCCTTGAAATCTCTTAGAGATTGAGGAAAATACTTGCCATCACTTCCTACTTGAATTGTTCAAAAGTTAATGCCGACTGCTGCTCTTGGGTCCTAATTCGGGACATCAAATCCCACCATTGACTTGCATAACCGGTAAACACTTCGCACATTGGCCCTATTGGGCATTAGTGAAGTCTATGAGTTGAAGAAATCGTTCTAACATACGAAGTCATTCTCAACTACTAGTGGACCAGATGTTCCATCGAAGTAGCTTATGCCCTCAAAATAACTCAATTACCGAGGAATGCGCTGTGAGAATAATAGAAGCTGGTGATGTGGGTGGAGCTTGATTCTGATTCAGCCAACCAAGATTTTGAACCGCTTATAGGAGGTCCTTTATTAATTTGTTTATGGTTTGCTCGAAACAATTTCCTTGAAATAAGAAATTGTATCTTTTATTAAATTTGTATACTAATATCAGAATACTTAGATTGAAAGGGCAAAGTGAAATATTTCATGTGATGACCCTATAGGAACATAGGAGATGACCAAACACACACACATGGAGGTCAACATTTTTTAATTCACATGGGACCCACGCGCAATGTGAGGGTCAGTCAACCAAGGTGTCAAAAATTTTTGGGGAAACCAACTTTATTCTTTTTTTTTTTTCAAATAAACGAGAAATCTCCAAAATCTCTACTCGTTTCCCTCTTGGTCTTCTTCTGGGTCCTCCTCTAGATCTTCTTCTTCATCTTCGTTAACATTCGCCATAATTGATTGTGTAACTTCGTCATCTGAAGTCATTGTCGATTCAAATCCCCGAGTGGGAGATAACATCAGCAATCATAATCTCCCAATTATAGATATAACCATTGCAAAAATCCTCAAAGTCAAGTTCCTCACTTTCCAAAATTTGAGATGGCATATTTTCTTGTATAAGCTTCCTGATATGTTTTTCACGAGGTATAAGGGCACATGACCTATTCCTGAAGATCACCAATCCTGTAACCCACATTCTTTGCTTTTAGCATTAATGTTGGTACAAGCTTCATATGTGATTGTCAAGCTTTAAAGATTTGTCTACTTCAAAATCAAGGTAAGCTCGAATATCTATCTCTCGTCGACTAACATGATTCCTTCTCTTAGCATTTTGTTTTCCCCTAGCCATCTGTCACTCACAATAAACCCGTGATCTGATGACATGCTGTAATGCCTCGACCCGTATGGACCAAGGCATTACTAGAACAATAAACCTTAGTCGTACACTTAAAATTTATATAGCAACCTAGTTTAATTAGATACTTTTCACGGAATGCATAATGATTTACTTTAAAATTTACTCTGTGTGTGTGTGTGTGTGCAAATTTTTTTTTATTTCATGTCAACACAATTTAATACTAAAAGAAACAAATTTAAAAGTCTTTAAAATGATTTCCATGTATATACCCATTATTGACGTGAACATTCTAGGCAATAAATAAAAATGTTGTTTTGGTTTTCTTTCTTAGGTGACAAATGTTAAAATAAATTCGTTTACATAGTTTTCAATCTCGAAACTTAAAGAAATTTTAAGGGATCGGACTTCTCATAATATATAACATATCCAAATATTGGCTTCTTTCGACAACATATGACGCACCAATTTTTTTTAAAATACCACAACGACTCGGTTTGGAATTGACAAGATTTCGAATTTATTCAGTAGCTGACCTGTTAAGCTATCAAACCCCATTGGTTTTGTCCAAAAATTTGAAGTAACGATCGAGTTACGAATTTTTGAAGTCAAGGAAAGAAGCTGAAATTTTAAAAATAGCAACACTAAATCTTATTGCTCTCATTTTTGTGATGAATGGTAACTTGTACGTTAATTTCTATAAAACATAACATTTTAAAACATAACTAATTCAAAAAAAAAAAATATGCTTACAATAGAAATCTATTTATTTAAAGAAAATCAAATCAACGTTTCATAATTGAATAAAAACATTAAGTCATCGGCTTCTCCATAGCACATGACATGAAGATCTACCATCATCCACACCCCAAGCCAATCAAATCAACCAATAGGAAGGGAATTAAACCATGAATTTTAAACTCAATAGATATCGTCGGTGCATTTCAATATCAAATTAGAAAATTCGAACTTTAGATTCATACCGTCGCACAGATGAATTTTTTAGTAAAATCCAATTCCTATAGAATTATCATAACACATAGAGTTGGAGAATGATTTTTCAAACTATAGTAATACTGAAGCCGTACCCGTAGGTACCAATTCATTCATAATTATAACGAAAAATCATAACTTGAAAACTAAATAACCACTTGAACCTCTACCTCCCTTGATTTTCTTGAAATATAAAGGAACAAATGTGTAAAAAGCCTTTCTCTTTCCCACCCTGACTATTTCTTTAAACTTAACTTAAGATGAAAGTTAAATTCAAGAGAAAATTGTAAATTTGGATTTGAGTAGAGGTAATGAAAAAGTGACTTTCATTTTCTACCATCATCCACACCCCAAGCCAATCAAATCAACCAATTGGAAGGGAATTAACCCATGAATTTTAAACTCAATAGATATCGTCGGTGCATTTCGTTATCAAATTAGAAAATTCGAACTTTAGATTCATACCGTCGCACAGATGAATTTTTTGGCAAAATCCAATTCCTATAGAATTATCATAACACATAGAGTTGGAGAATGATATTTCAAACTATAGTAATACTGAAGCCGTACCCGTAGCCACTTGAACCTCTACCTCCCTTGATTTTCTTGAAATATAAAGGAACAAATGTGTAAAAAGCCTTTCTCCTTCACACCCTGACTATTTCTTTAAACTTAACTTAAGATGAAAGTTAAATTTAAGAGAAAATTGTAAATTTGGATTTGAGTAGAGGTAATGAAAAAGTGACTTTCATTTTCTACCATCATCCACACCCCAAGCCAATCAAATCAACCAATAGGAAGGGAATTAACCCATGAATTTTAAACGCAATAGATATCGTCGGTGCATTTCGTTATCAAATTAGAAAATTCGAACTTTAGATTCATACCGTCGCACAGATGAATTTTTTGGCAAAATCCAATTCCTATAGAATTATCATAACACATAGAGTTGGAGAATGATATTTCAAACTATAGTAAAACTGAAGCCGTACCCGTAGCCACTTGAACCTCTACCTCCCTTGATTTTCTTGAAATATAAAGGAACAAATGTGTAAAAAGCCTTTCTCCTTCACACCCTGACTATTTCTTTAAACTTAACTTAAGATGAAAGTTAAATTTAAGAGCAAATTGTAAATTTGGATTTGAGTAGAGGTAATGAAAAAGTGACTTTCATTTTCTACCATCATCCACACCCCAAGCCAATCAAATCAACCAATAGGAAGGGAATTAACCCATGAATTTTAAACTCAATAGATATTGTCGGTGCATTTCGTTATCAAATTAGAAAATTCGAACTTTAGCTTCATACCGTCGCACAGATGAATTTTTTGGCAAAATCCAATTCCTATAGAATTATCATAACACATAGAGTTGGAGAATGATATTTCAAACTATAGTAATACTGAAGCCGTACCCGTAGCCACTTGAACCTCTACCTCCCTTGATTTTCTTGAAATATAAAGGAACAAATGTGTAAAAAGCCTTTCTCCTTCACACCCTAACTATTTCTTTAAACTTAACTTAAGATGAAAGTTAAATTTAAGAGAAAATTGTAAATTTGGATTTGAGTAGAGGTAATGAAAAAGTGACTTTCATTTTCTACCATCATCCACACCCCAAGCCAATCAAATCAACCAATAGGAAGGGAATAGACCCATGAATTTTAAACTCAATAGATATTGTCGGTGCATTTCGTTATCAAATTAGAAAATTCGAACTTTAGCTTCATACCGTCGCAAAGATGAATTTTTTGGCAAAATCCAATTCCTATAGAATTATCATAACACATAGAGTTGGAGAATGATATTTCAAACTATAGTAATACTGAAGCCGTACCCGTAGCCACTTGAACCTCTACCTCCCTTGATTTTCTTGAAATATAAAGGAACAAATGTGTAAAAAGCCTTTCTCCTTCACACCCTGACTATTTCTTTAAACTTAACTTAAGATGAAAGTTAAATTTAAGAGAAAATTGTAAATTTGGATTTGAGTAGAGGTAATGAAAAAGTGACTTTCATTTTCTACCATCATCCACACCCCAAGCCAATCAAATCAACCAATAGGAAGGGAATTAACCCATGAATTTTAAACTCAATAGATATTGTCGGTGCATTTCGTTATCAAATTAGAAAATTCGAACTTTAGCTTCATACCGTCGCACAGATGAATTTTTTGGCAAAATCCAATTCCTATAGAATTATCATAACACATAGAGTTGGAGAATGATATTTCAAACTATAGTAATACTGAAGCCGTACCCATAGCCACTTGAACCTCTACCTCCCTTGATTTTCTTGAAATATAAAGGAACAAATGTGTTAAAAAGCCTTTCTCCTTCACACCCTGACTATTTCTTTAAACTTAACTTAAGATGAAAGTTAAATTTAAGAGAAAATTTGTAAATTTTGGATTTGAGTAGAGGTAATGAAAAAGTGACTTTCATTTTCTACCATCATCCACACCCCAAGCCAATCAAATCAACCAATAGGAAGGGAATAGACCCATGAATTTTAAACTCAATAGATATTGTCGGTGTATTTCGTTTTCAAATTAGAAAATTCGAACTTTAGCTTCATACCGTCGCACAGATGAATTTTTTGGCAAAATCCAATTCCTATAGAATTATCATAACACATAGAGTTGGAGAATGATATTTCAAACTATAGTAATACTGAAGCCGTACCCATAGCCACTTGAAAAACTCTACCTCCCTTGATTTTCTTGAAATATAAAGGAACAAATGTGTAAAAAGCCTTTCTCCTTCACACCCTGACTATTTCTTTAAACTTAACTTAAGATGAAAGTTAAATTTAAGAGAAAATTGTAAATTTGGATTTGAGTAGAGGTAATGAAAAAGTGACTTTCATTTTCTACCATCATCCACACCCCAAGCCAATCAAATCAACCAATAGGAAGGGAATTAACCCATGAATTTTAAACGCAATAGATATCGTCGGTGCATTTCGTTATCAAATTAGAAAATTCGAACTTTAGATTCATACCGTCGCACAGATGAATTTTTTGGCAAAATCCAATTCCTATAGAATTATCATAACACATAGAGTTGGAGAATGATATTTCAAACTATAGTAAAACTGAAGCCGTACCCGTAGCCACTTGAACCTCTACCTCCCTTGATTTTCTTGAAATATAAAGGAACAAATGTGTAAAAAGCCTTTCTCCTTCACACCCTGACTATTTCTTTAAACTTAACTTAAGATGAAAGTTAAATTTAAGAGAAAATTGTAAATTTGGATTTGAGTAGAGGTAATGAAAAAGTGACTTTCATTTTCTACCATCATCCACACCCCAAGCCAATCAAATCAACCAATAGGAAGGGAATTAACCCATGAATTTTAAACGCAATAGATATCGTCGGTGCATTTCGTTATCAAATTAGAAAATTCGAACTTTAGCTTCATACCGTCGCACAGATGAATTTTTTGGCAAAATCCAATTCCTATAGAATTATCATAACACATAGAGTTGGAGAATGATATTTCAAACTATAGTAATACTGAAGCCGTACCCGTAGCCACTTGAACCTCTACCTCCCTTGATTTTCTTGAAATATAAAGGAACAAATGTGTAAAAAGCCTTTCTCCTTCACACCCTGACTATTTCTTTAAACTTAACTTAAGATGAAAGTTAAATTTAAGAGAAAATTGTAAATTTGGATTTGAGTAGAGGTAATGAAAAAGTGACTTTCATTTTCTACCATCATCCACACCCCAAGCCAATCAAATCAACCAATAGGAAGGGAATTAACCCATGAATTTTAAACGCAATAGATATCGTCGGTGCATTTCGTTATCAAATTAGAAAATTCGAACTTTAGCTTCATACCGTCGCACAGATGAATTTTTTTGGCAAAATCCAATTCCTATAGAATTATCATAACACATAGAGTTGGAGAATGATATTTCAAACTATAGTAATACTGAAGCCGTACCCGTAGCCACTTGAACCTCTACCTCCCTTGATTTTCTTGAAATATAAAGGAACAAATGTGTAAAAAGCCTTTCTCCTTCACACCCTGACTATTTCTTTAAACTTAACTTAAGATGAAAGTTAAATTTAAGAGAAAATTGTAAATTTGGATTTGAGTAGAGGTAATGAAAAAGTGACTTTCATTTTCTACCATCATCCACACCCCAAGCCAATCAAATCAACCAATAGGAAGGGAATTAACCCATGAATTTTAAACTCAATAGATATGGTCGGTGCATTTCGTTATCAAATTAGAAAATTCGAACTTTAGCTTCATACCGTCGCACAGATGAATTTTTTGGCAAAATCCAATTCCTATAGAATTATCATAACACATAGAGTTGGAGAATGATATTTCAAACTATAGTAATACTGAAGCCGTACCCATAGCCACTTGAACCTCTACCTCCCTTGATTTTCTTGAAATATAAAGGAACAAATGTGTAAAAAGCCTTTCTCCTTCACACCCTGACTATTTCTTTAAACTTAACTTAAGATGAAAGTTAAATTTAAGAGAAAATTGTAAATTTGGATTTGAGTAGAGGTAATGAAAAAGTGACTTTCATTTTCTACCATCATCCACACCCCAAGCCAATCAAATCAACCAATAGGAAGGGAATTAACCCATGAATTTTAAACGCAATAGATATCGTCGGTGCATTTCGTTATCAAATTAGAAAATTCGAACTTTAGATTCATACCGTCGCACAGATGAATTTTTTGGCAAAATCCAATTCCTATAGAATTATCATAACACATAGAGTTGGAGAATGATATTTCAAACTATAGTAAAACTGAAGCCGTACCCGTAGCCACTTGAACCTCTACCTCCCTTGATTTTCTTGAAATATAAAGGAACAAATGTGTAAAAAGCCTTTCTCCTTCACACCCTGACTATTTCTTTAAACTTAACTTAAGATGAAAGTTAAATTTAAGAGAAAATTGTAAATTTGGATTTGAGTAGAGGTAATGAAAAAGTGACTTTCATTTTCTACCATCATCCACACCCCCAAGCCAATCAAATCAACCAATAGGAAGGGAATTAACCCATGAATTTTAAACGCAATAGATATCGTCGGTGCATTTCGTTATCAAATTAGAAAATTCGAACTTTAGCTTCATACCGTCGCACAGATGAATTTTTTGGCAAAATCCAATTCCTATAGAATTATCATAACACATAGAGTTGGAGAATGATATTTCAAACTATAGTAATACTGAAGCCGTACCCGTAGCCACTTGAACCTCTACCTCCCTTGATTTTCTTGAAATATAAAGGAACAAATGTGTAAAAAGCCTTTCTCCTTCACACCCTGACTATTTCTTTAAACTTAACTTAAGATGAAAGTTAAATTTAAGAGAAAATTGTAAATTTGGATTTGAGAGTAGAGGTAATGAAAAAGTGACTTTCATTTTCTACCATCATCCACACCCCAAGCCAATCAAATCAACCAATAGGAAGGGAATTAACCCATGAATTTTAAACGCAATAGATATCGTCGGTGCATTTCGTTATCAAATTAGAAAATTCGAACTTTAGCTTCATACCGTCGCACAGATGAATTTTTTGGCAAAATCCAATTCCTATAGAATTATCATAACACATAGAGTTGGAGAATGATATTTCAAACTATAGTAATACTGAAGCCGTACCCGTAGCCACTTGAACCTCTACCTCCCTTGATTTTCTTGAAATATAAAGGAACAAATGTGTAAAAAGCCTTTCTCCTTCACACCCTGACTATTTCTTTAAACTTAACTTAAGATGAAAGTTAAATTTAAGAGAAAATTGTAAATTTGGATTTGAGTAGAGGTAATGAAAAAGTGACTTTCATTTTCTACCATCATCCACACCCCAAGCCAATCAAATCAACCAATAGGAAGGGAATTAACCCATGAATTTTAAACTCAATAGATATGGTCGGTGCATTTCGTTATCAAATTAGAAAATTCGAACTTTAGCTTCATACCGTCGCACAGATGAATTTTTTGGCAAAATCCAATTCCTATAGAATTATCATAACACATAGAGTTGGAGAATGATATTTCAAACTATAGTAATACTGAAGCCGTACCCATAGCCACTTGAACCTCTACCTCCCTTGATTTTCTTGAAATATAAAGGAACAAATGTGTAAAAAGCCTTTCTCCTTCACACCCTGACTATTTCTTTAAACTTAACTTAAGATGAAAGTTAAATTTAAGAGAAAATTGTAAATTTGGATTTGAGTAGAGGTAATGAAAAAGTGACTTTCATTTTCTACCATCATCCACACCCCAAGCCAATCAAATCAACCAATAGGAAGGGAATTAACCCATGAATTTTAAACGCAATAGATATCGTCGGTGCATTTCGTTATCAAATTAGAAAATTCGAACTTTAGATTCATACCGTCGCACAGATGAATTTTTTGGCAAAATCCAATTCCTATAGAATTATCATAACACATAGAGTTGGAGAATGATATTTCAAACTATAGTAAAACTGAAGCCGTACCCGTAGCCACTTGAACCTCTACCTCCCTTGATTTTCTTGAAATATAAAGGAACAAATGTGTAAAAAGCCTTTCTCCTTCACACCCTGACTATTTCTTTAAACTTAACTTAAGATGAAAGTTAAATTTAAGAGAAAATTGTAAATTTGGATTTGAGTAGAGGTAATGAAAAAGTGACTTTCATTTTCTACCATCATCCACACCCCCAAGCCAATCAAATCAACCAATAGGAAGGGAATTAACCCATGAATTTTAAACGCAATAGATATCGTCGGTGCATTTCGTTATCAAATTAGAAAATTCGAACTTTAGCTTCATACCGTCGCACAGATGAATTTTTTGGCAAAATCCAATTCCTATAGAATTATCATAACACATAGAGTTGGAGAATGATATTTCAAACTATAGTAATACTGAAGCCGTACCCGTAGCCACTTGAACCTCTACCTCCCTTGATTTTCTTGAAATATAAAGGAACAAATGTGTAAAAAGCCTTTCTCCTTCACACCCTGACTATTTCTTTAAACTTAACTTAAGATGAAAGTTAAATTTAAGAGAAAATTGTAAATTTGGATTTGAGTAGAGGTAATGAAAAAGTGACTTTCATTTTCTACCATCATCCACACCCCAAGCCAATCAAATCAACCAATAGGAAGGGAATTAACCCATGAATTTTAAACTCAATAGATATTGTCGGTGCATTTCGTTATCAAATTAGAAAATTCGAACTTTAGCTTCATACCGTCGCACAGATGAATTTTTTGGCAAAATCCAATTCCTATAGAATTATCATAACACATAGAGTTGGAGAATGATATTTCAAACAATAGTAATACTGAAGCCGTACCCGTAGCCACTTGAACCTCTACCTCCCTTGATTTTCTTGAAATATAAAGGAACAAATGTGTAAAAAGCCTTTCTCCTTCACACCCTGACTATTTCTTTAAACTTAACTTAAGATGAAAGTTAAATTTAAGAGAAAATTGTAAATTTGGATTTGAGTAGAGGTAATGAAAAAGTGACTTTCATTTTCTACCATCATCCACACCCCAAGCCAATCAAATCAACCAATAGGAAGGGAATTAACCCATGAATTTTAAACTCAATAGATATCGTCGGTGCATTTCGTTATCAAATTAGAAAATTCGAACTTTAGATTCATACCGTCGCACAGATGAATTTTTTGGGCAAAATCCAATTCCTATAGAATTATCATAACACATAGAGTTGGAGAATGATATTTCAAACTATAGTAATACTGAAGTCGTACCCGTAGCCACTTGAACCTCTACCTCCCTTGATTTTCTTGAAATATAAAGGAACAAATGTGTAAAAAAAGCCTTTCTCCTTCACACCCTGACTATTTCTTTAAACTTAACTTAAGATGAAAGTTAAATTTAAGAGAAAATTGTAAATTTGGATTTGAGTAGAGGTAATGAAAAAGTGACTTTCATTTTCTACCATCATCCACACCCCAAGCCAATCAAATCAACCAATAGGAAGGGAATTAACCCATGAATTTTAAACGCAATAGATATCGTCGGTGCATTTCGTTATCAAATTAGAAAATTCGAACTTTAGCTTCATACCGTCGCACAGATGAATTTTTTTGGCAAAATCCAATTCCTATAGAATTATCATAACACATATAGTTGGAGAATGATATTTCAAACTATAGTAATACTGAAGCCGTACCCGTAGCCACTTGAACCTCTACCTCCCTTGATTTTCTTGAAATATAAAGGAACAAATGTGTAAAAAGCCTTTCTCCTTCACACCCTGACTATTTCTTTAAACTTAACTTAAGATGAAAGTTAAATTTAAGAGAAAATTGTAAATTTGGATTTGAGTAGAGGTAATGAAAAAGTGACTTTCATTTTCTACCATCATCCACACCCCAAGCCAATCAAATCAACCAATAGGAAGGGAATTAACCCATGAATTTTAAACTCAATAGATATCGTCGGTGCATTTCGTTATCAAATTAGAAAATTCGAACTTTAGATTCATACCGTCGCACAGATGAATTTTTTTGGCAAAATCCAATTCCTATAGAATTATCATAACACATAGAGTTGGAGAATGATATTTCAAACTATAGTAATACTGAAGTCGTACCCGTAGCCACTTGAACCTCTACCTCCCTTGATTTTCTTGAAATATAAAGGAACAAATGTGTAAAAAGCCTTTCTCCTTCACACCCTGACTATTTCTTTAAACTTAACTTAAGATGAAAGTTAAATTTAAGAGAAAATTGTAAATTTGGATTTGAGTAGAGGTAATGAAAAAGTGACTTTCATTTTCTACCATCATCCACACCCCAAAGCCAATCAAAATCAACCAATAGGAAGGGAATTAACCCATGAATTTTAAAACGCAATAGATATCGTCGGTGCATTTCGTTATCAAATTAGAAAATTCGAACTTTAGATTCATACCGTCGCACAGATGAATTTTTTGGCAAAATCCAATTCCTATAGAATTATCATAACACATAGAGTTGGAGAATGATATTTCAAACTATAGTAAAACTGAAGCCGTACCCGTAGCCACTTGAACCTCTACCTCCCTTGATTTTCTTGAAATATAAAGGAACAAATGTGTAAAAAAGCCTTTCTCCTTCACACCCTGACTATTTCTTTAAACTTAACTTAAGATGAAAGTTAAATTTAAGAGAAAATTGTAAATTTGGATTTGAGTAGAGGTAATGAAAAAGTGACTTTCATTTTCTACCATCATCCACACCCCAAGCCAATCAAATCAACCAATAGGAAGGGAATTAACCCATGAATTTTAAACGCAATAGATATCGTCGGTGCATTTCGTTATCAAATTAGAAAATTCGAACTTTAGCTTCATACCGTCGCACAGATGAATTTTTTGGCAAAATCCAATTCCTATAGAATTATCATAACACATAGAGTTGGAGAATGATATTTCAAACTATAGTAATACTGAAGCCGTACCCGTAGCCACTTGAACCTCTACCTCCCTTGATTTTCTTGAAATATAAAGGAACAAATGTGTAAAAAGCCTTTCTCCTTCACACCCTGACTATTTCTTTAAACTTAACTTAAGATGAAAGTTAAATTTAAGAGAGAAAATTGTAAATTTGGATTTGAGTAGAGGTAATGAAAAAGTGACTTTCATTTTCTACCATCATCCACACCCCAAGCCAATCAAATCAACCAATAGGAAGGGAATTAACCCATGAATTTTAAACGCAATAGATATCGTCGGTGCATTTCGTTATCAAATTAGAAAATTCGAACTTTAGCTTCATACCGTCGCACAGATGAATTTTTTGGCAAAATCCAATTCCTATAGAATTATCATAACACATAGAGTTGGAGAATGATATTTCAAACTATAGTAATACTGAAGTCGTACCCGTAGCCACTTGAACCTCTACCTCCCTTGATTTTCTTGAAATATAAAGGAACAAATGTGTAAAAAAGCCTTTCTCCTTCACACCCTGACTATTTCTTTAAACTTAACTTAAGATGAAAGTTAAATTTAAGAGAAAATTGTAAATTTGGATTTGAGTAGAGGTAATGAAAAAGTGACTTTCATTTTCTACCATCATCCACACCCCAAGCCAATCAAATCAACCAATAGGAAGGGAATTAACCCATGAATTTTAAACGCAATAGATATCGTCGGTGCATTTCGTTATCAAATTAGAAAATTCGAACTTTAGCTTCATACCGTCGCACAGATGAATTTTTTTGGCAAAATCCAATTCCTATAGAATTATCATAACACATATAGTTTGGAGAATGATATTTCAAACTATAGTAATACTGAAGCCGTACCCGTAGCCACTTGAACCTCTACCTCCCTTGATTTTCTTGAAATATAAAGGAACAAATGTGTAAAAAGCCTTTCTCCTTCACACCCTGACTATTTCTTTAAACTTAACTTAAGATGAAAGTTAAATTTAAGAGAAAATTGTAAATTTGGATTTGAGTAGAGGTAATGAAAAAGTGACTTTCATTTTCTACCATCATCCACACCCCAAGCCAATCAAATCAACCAATAGGAAGGGAATTAACCCATGAATTTTAAACTCAATAGATATCGTCGGTGCATTTCGTTATCAAATTAGAAAATTCGAACTTTAGATTCATACCGTCGCACAGATGAATTTTTTTGGCAAAATCCAATTCCTATAGAATTATCATAACACATAGAGTTGGAGAATGATATTTCAAACTATAGTAATACTGAAGTCGTACCCGTAGCCACTTGAACCTCTACCTCCCTTGATTTTCTTGAAATATAAAGGAACAAATGTGTAAAAAGCCTTTCTCCTTCACACCCTGACTATTTCTTTAAACTTAACTTAAGATGAAAGTTAAATTTAAGAGAAAATTGTAAATTTGGATTTGAGTAGAGGTAATGAAAAAGTGACTTTCATTTTCTACCATCATCCACACCCCAAGCCAATCAAATCAACCAATAGGAAGGGAATTAACCCATGAAATTTAAACGCAATAGATATCGTCGGTGCATTTCGTTATCAAATTAGAAAATTCGAACTTTAGATTCATACCGTCGCACAGATGAATTTTTTGGCAAAATCCAATTCCTATAGAATTATCATAACACATAGAGTTGGAGAATGATATTTCAAACTATAGTAAAACTGAAGCCGTACCCGTAGCCACTTGAACCTCTACCTCCCTTGATTTTCTTGAAATATAAAGGAACAAATGTGTAAAAAGCCTTTCTCCTTCACACCCTGACTATTTCTTTAAACTTAACTTAAGATGAAAGTTAAATTTAAGAGAAAATTGTAAATTTGGATTTGAGTAGAGGTAATGAAAAAGTGACTTTCATTTTCTACCATCATCCACACCCCAAGCCAATCAAATCAACCAATAGGAAGGGAATTAACCCATGAATTTTAAACGCAATAGATATCGTCGGTGCA
This sequence comes from Osmanthus fragrans, assembly GCA_019395295.1. Classification (NCBI taxonomy): domain Eukaryota; kingdom Viridiplantae; phylum Streptophyta; class Magnoliopsida; order Lamiales; family Oleaceae; genus Osmanthus; species Osmanthus fragrans. The sequence continues at coordinate 13,393,680 of CM033359.1, forward strand.
TTTCGTTATCAAATTAGAAAATTCGAACTTTAGCTTCATACCGTCGCACAGATGAATTTTTTGGCAAAATCCAATTCCTATAGAATTATCATAACACATAGAGTTGGAGAATGATATTTCAAACTATAGTAATACTGAAGCCGTACCCGTAGCCACTTGAACCTCTACCTCCCTTGATTTTCTTGAAATATAAAGGAACAAATGTGTAAAAAGCCTTTCTCCTTCACACCCTGACTATTTCTTTAAACTTAACTTAAGATGAAAGTTAAATTTAAGAGAAAATTGTAAATTTGGATTTGAGTAGAGGTAATGAAAAAGTGACTTTCATTTTCTACCATCATCCACACCCCAAGCCAATCAAATCAACCAATAGGAAGGGAATTAACCCATGAATTTTAAACTCAATAGATATTGTCGGTGCATTTCGTTATCAAATTAGAAAATTCGAACTTTAGCTTCATACCGTCGCACAGATGAATTTTTTGGCAAAATCCAATTCCTATAGAATTATCATAACACATAGAGTTGGAGAATGATATTTCAAACTATAGTAATACTGAAGCCGTACCCATAGCCACTTGAACCTCTACCTCCCTTGATTTTCTTGAAATATAAAGGAACAAATGTGTAAAAAGCCTTTCTCCTTCACACCCTGACTATTTCTTTAAACTTAACTTAAGATGAAAGTTAAATTTAAGAGAAAATTGTAAATTTGGATTTGAGTAGAGGTAATGAAAAAGTGACTTTCATTTTCTACCATCATCCACACCCCAAGCCAATCAAATCAACCAATAGGAAGGGAATTAACCCATGAATTTTAAACTCAATAGATATCGTCGGTGCATTTCGTTATCAAATTAGAAAATTCGAACTTTAGATTCATACCGTCGCACAGATGAATTTTTTGGCAAAATCCAATTCCTATAGAATTATCATAACACATAGAGTTGGAGAATGATATTTCAAACTATAGTAATACTGAAGTCGTACCCGTAGCCACTTGAACCTCTACCTCCCTTGATTTTCTTGAAATATAAAGGAACAAATGTGTAAAAAGCCTTTCTCCTTCACACCCTGACTATTTCTTTAAACTTAACTTAAGATGAAAGTTAAATTTAAGAGAAAATTGTAAATTTGGATTTGAGTAGAGGTAATGAAAAAGTGACTTTCATTTTCTACCATCATCCACACCCCAAGCCAATCAAATCAACCAATAGGAAGGGAATTAACCCATGAATTTTAAACGCAATAGATATCGTCGGTGCATTTCGTTATCAAATTAGAAAATTCGAACTTTAGCTTCATACCGTCGCACAGATGAATTTTTTGGCAAAATCCAATTCCTATAGAATTATCATAACACATATAGTTGGAGAATGATATTTCAAACTATAGTAATACTGAAGCCGTACCCGTAGCCACTTGAACCTCTACCTCCCTTGATTTTCTTGAAATATAAAGGAACAAATGTGTAAAAAGCCCTTTCTCCTTCACACCCTGACTATTTCTTTAAACTTAACTTAAGATGAAAGTTAAATTTAAGAGAAAATTGTAAATTTGGATTTGAGTAGAGGTAATGAAAAAGTGACTTTCATTTTCTACCATCATCCACACCCCAAGCCAATCAAATCAACCAATAGGAAGGGAATTAACCCATGAATTTTAAAACTCAGTAGATATTGTCGGTGCATTTCGTTATCAAATTAGAAAATTCGAACTTTAGCTTCATACCGTCGCACAGATGAATTTTTTGGCAAAATCCAATTCCTATAGAATTATCATAACACATAGAGTTGGAGAATGATATTTCAAACTATAGTAATACTGAAGTCGTACCCGTAGCCACTTGAACCTCTACCTCCCTTGATTTTCTTGAAATATAAAGGAACAAATGTGTAAAAAAGCCTTTCTCCTTCACACCCTGACTATTTCTTTAAACTTAACTTAAGATGAAAGTTAAATTTAAGAGAAAATTGTAAATTTGGATTTGAGTAGAGGTAATGAAAAAGTGACTTTCATTTTCTACCATCATCCACACCCCAAGCCAATCAAATCAACCAATAGGAAGGGAATAGACCCCATGAATTTTAAACTCAATAGATATTGTCGGTGTATTTCGTTATCAAATTAGAAAATTCGAACTTTAGCTTCATACCGTCGCACAGATGAATTTTTTGGCAAAATCCAATTCCTATAGAATTATCATAACACATAGAGTTGGAGAATGATATTTCAAACTATAGTAATACTGAAGCCGTACCCATAGCCACTTGAACCTCTACCTCCCTTGATTTTCTTGAAATATAAAGGAACAAATGTGTAAAAAGCCTTTCTCCTTCACACCCTGACTATTTCTTTAAACTTAACTTAAGATGAAAGTTAAATTTAAGAGAAAATTGTAAATTTGGATTTGAGTAGAGGTAATGAAAAAGTGACTTTCATTTTCTACCATCATCCACACCCCAAGCCAATCAAATCAACCAATAGGAAGGGAATTAACCCATGAATTTTAAACGCAATAGATATCGTCGGTGCATTTCGTTATCAAATTAGAAAATTCGAACTTTAGCTTCATACCGTCGCACAGATGAATTTTTTGGCAAAATCCAATTCCTATAGAATTATCATAACACATAGAGTTGGAGAATGATATTTCAAACTATAGTAATACTGAAGCCGTACCCATAGCCACTTGAACCTCTACCTCCCTTGATTTTCTTGAAATATAAAGGAACAAATGTGTAAAAAGCCTTTCTCCTTCACACCCTGACTATTTCTTTAAACTTAACTTAAGATGAAAGTTAAATTTAAGAGAAAATTGTAAATTTGGATTTGAGTAGAGGTAATGAAAAAGTGACTTTCATTTTCTACCATCATCCACACCCCAAGCCAATCAAATCAATCAACCAATAGGAAGGGAATTAACCCATGAATTTTAAACGCAATAGATATCGTCGGTGCATTTCGTTATCAAATTAGAAAATTCGAACTTTAGCTTCATACCGTCGCACAGATGAATTTTTTTGGCAAAATCCAATTCCTATAGAATTATCATAACACATAGAGTTGGAGAATGATATTTCAAACTATAGTAATACTGAAGCCGTACCCGTAGCCACTTGAACCTCTACCTCCCTTGATTTTCTTGAAATATAAAAGGAACAAATGTGTAAAAAGCCTTTCTCCTTCACACCCTGACTATTTCTTTAAACTTAACTTAAGATGAAAGTTAAATTTAAGAGAAAAATTGTAAATTTGGATTTGAGTAGAGGTAATGAAAAAGTGACTTTCATTTTCTACCATCATCCACACCCCAAGCCAATCAAATCAACCAATAGGAAGGGAATTAACCCATGAATTTTAAACTCAGTAGATATTGTCGGTGCATTTCGTTATCAAATTAGAAAATTCGAACTTTAGCTTCATACCGTCGCACAGATGAATTTTTTGGCAAAATCCAATTCCTATAGAATTATCATAACACATAGAGTTGGAGAATGATATTTCAAACTATAGTAATACTGAAGTCGTACCCGTAGCCACTTGAACCTCTACCTCCCTTGATTTTCTTGAAATATAAAGGAACAAATGTGTAAAAAGCCTTTCTCCTTCACACCCTGACTATTTCTTTAAACTTAACTTAAGATGAAAGTTAAATTTTAAGAGAAAATTGTAAATTTGGATTTGAGTAGAGGTAATGAAAAAGTGACTTTCATTTTCTACCATCATCCACACCCCAAGCCAATCAAATCAACCAATAGGAAGGGAATAGACCCATGAATTTTAAACTCAATAGATATTGTCGGTGTATTTCGTTATCAAATTAGAAAATTCGAACTTTAGCTTCATACCGTCGCACAGATGAATTTTTTGGCAAAATCCAATTCCTATAGAATTATCATAACACATAGAGTTGGAGAATGATATTTCAAACTATAGTAATACTGAAGCCGTACCCATAGCCACTTGAACCTCTACCTCCCTTGATTTTCTTGAAATATAAAGGAACAAATGTGTAAAAAGCCTTTCTCCTTCACACACCCCTGACTATTTCTTTAAACTTAACTTAAGATGAAAGTTAAATTTAAGAGAAAATTGTAAATTTGGATTTGAGTAGAGGTAATGAAAAAGTGACTTTCATTTTCTACCATCATCCACACCCCAAGCCAATCAAATCAACCAATAGGAAGGGAATTAACCCATGAATTTTAAACTCAATAGATATCGTCGGTGCATTTCGTTATCAAATTAGAAAATTCGAACTTTAGATTCATACCGTCGCACAGATGAATTTTTTTGGCAAAATCCAATTCCTATAGAATTATCATAACACATAGAGTTGGAGAATGATATTTCAAACTATAGTAATACTGAAGCCGTACCCGTAGCCACTTGAACCTCTACCTCCCTTGATTTTCTTGAAATATAAAGGAACAAATGTGTAAAAAGCCTTTCTCCTTCACACCCTGACTATTTCTTTAAACTTAACTTAAGATGAAAGTTAAATTTAAGAGAAAATTGTAAATTTGGATTTGAGTAGAGGTAATGAAAAAGTGACTTTCATTTTCTACCATCATCCACACCCCAAGCCAATCAAATCAACCAATAGGAAGGGAATTAACCCATGAATTTTAAACTCAATAGATATCGTCGGTGCATTTCGTTATCAAATTAGAAAATTCGAACTTTAGATTCATACCGTCGCACAGATGAATTTTTTTGGCAAAATCCAATTCCTATAGAATTATCATAACACATAGAGTTGGAGAATGATATTTCAAACTATAGTAATACTGAAGTCGTACCCGTAGCCACTTGAACCTCTACCTCCCTTGATTTTCTTGAAATATAAAGGAACAAATGTGTAAAAAGCCTTTCTCCTTCACACCCTGACTATTTCTTTAAACTTAACTTAAGATGAAAGTTAAATTTAAGAGAAAATTGTAAATTTGGATTTGAGTAGAGGTAATGAAAAAAGTGACTTTCATTTTCTACCATCATCCACACCCCAAGCCAATCAAATCAACCAATAGGAAGGGAATAGACCCATGAATTTTAAACTCAATAGATATTGTCGGTGTATTTCGTTATCAAATTAGAAAATTCGAACTTTAGCTTCATACCGTCGCACAGATGAATTTTTTGGCAAAATCCAATTCCTATAGAATTATCATAACACATAGAGTTGGAGAATGATATTTCAAACTATAGTAATACTGAAGCCGTACCCATAGCCACTTGAACCTCTACCTCCCTTGATTTTCTTGAAATATAAAGGAACAAATGTGTAAAAAGCCTTTCTCCTTCACACCCTGACTATTTCTTTAAACTTAACTTAAGATGAAAGTTAAATTTAAGAGAAAATTGTAAATTTGGATTTGAGTAGAGGTAATGAAAAAGTGACTTTCATTTTCTACCATCATCCACACCCCAAGCCAATCAAATCAACCAATAGGAAGGGAATTAACCCATGAATTTTAAACTCAATAGATATTGTCGGTGCATTTCGTTATCAAATTAGAAAATTCGAACTTTAGATTCATACCGTCGCACAGATGAATTTTTTGGCAAAATCCAATTCCTATAGAATTATCATAACACATAGAGTTGGAGAATGATATTTCAAACTATAGTAATACTGAAGCCGTACCCGTAGCCACTTGAACCTCTACCTCCCTTGATTTTCTTGAAATATAAAGGAACAAATGTGTAAAAAAAGCCTTTCTCCTTCACACCCTGACTATTTCTTTAAACTTAACTTAAGATGAAAGTTAAATTTAAGAGAAAATTGTAAATTTGGATTTGAGTAGAGGTAATGAAAAAGTGACTTTCATTTTCTACCATCATCCACACCCCAAGCCAATCAAATCAACCAATAGGAAGGGAATTAACCCATGAATTTTAAACTCAATAGATATTGTCGGTGCATTTCGTTATCAAATTAGAAAATTCGAACTTTAGCTTCATACCGTCGCACAGATGAATTTTTTTTGGCAAAATCCAATTCCTATAGAATTATCATAACACATAGAGTTGGAGAATGATATTTCAAACTATAGTAATACTGAAGTCGTACCCGTAGCCACTTGAACCTCTACCTCCCTTGATTTTCTTGAAATATAAAGGAACAAATGTGTAAAAAGCCTTTCTCCTTCACACCCTGACTATTTCTTTAAACTTAACTTAAGATGAAAGTTAAATTTAAGAGAAAATTGTAAATTTGGATTTGAGTAGAGGTAATGAAAAAGTGACTTTCATTTTCTACCATCATCCACACCCCAAGCCAATCAAATCAACCAATAGGAAGGGAATAGACCCATGAATTTTAAACTCAATAGATATTGTCGGTGTATTTCGTTATCAAATTAGAAAATTCGAACTTTAGCTTCATACCGTCGCACAGATGAATTTTTTGGCAAAATCCAATTCCTATAGAATTATCATAACACATAGAGTTGGAGAATGATATTTCAAACTATAGTAATACTGAAGCCGTACCCATAGCCACTTGAACCTCTACCTCCCTTGATTTTCTTGAAATATAAAGGAACAAATGTGTAAAAAGCCTTTCTCCTTCACACCCTGACTATTTCTTTAAACTTAACTTAAGATGAAAGTTAAATTTAAGAGAAAATTGTAAATTTGGATTTGAGTAGAGGTAATGAAAAAGTGACTTTCATTTTCTACCATCATCCACACCCCAAGCCAATCAAATCAACCAATAGGAAGGGAATAGACCCATGAATTTTAAACTCAATAGATATTGTCGGTGTATTTCGTTATCAAATTAGAAAATTCGAACTTTAGATTCATACCGTCGCACAGATGAATTTTTTTGGCAAAATCCAATTCCTATAGAATTATCATAACACATAGAGTTGGAGAATGATATTTCAAACTATAGTAATACTGAAGTCGTACCCGTAGCCACTTGAACCTCTACCTCCCTTGATTTTCTTGAAATATAAAGGAACAAATGTGTAAAAAGCCTTTCTCCTTCACACCCTGACTATTTCTTTAAACTTAACTTAAGATGAAAGTTAAATTTAAGAGAAAATTGTAAATTTGGATTTGAGTAGAGGTAATGAAAAAGTGACTTTCATTTTCTACCATCATCCACACCCCAAGCCAATCAAATCAACCAATAGGAAGGGAATTAACCCATGAATTTTAAACTCAATAGATATCGTCGGTGCATTTCGTTATCAAATTAGAAAATTCGAACTTTAGCTTCATACCGTCGCACAGATGAATTTTTTTGGCAAAATCCAATTCCTATAGAATTATCATAACACATAGAGTTGGAGAATGATATTTCAAACTATAGTAATACTGAAGCCGTACCCGTAGCCACTTGAACCTCTACCTCCCTTGATTTTCTTGAAATATAAAGGAACAAATGTGTAAAAAGCCTTTCTCCTTCACACCCTGACTATTTCTTTAAACTTAACTTAAGATGAAAGTTAAATTTAAGAGAAAATTGTAAATTTGGATTTGAGTAGAGGTAATGAAAAAGTGACTTTCATTTTCTACCATCATCCACACCCCAAGCCAATCAAATCAACCAATAGGAAGGGAATTAACCCATGAATTTTAAACTCAATAGATATTGTCGGTGCATTTCGTTATCAAATTAGAAAATTCGAACTTTAGCTTCATACCGTCGCACAGATGAATTTTTTTGGCAAAATCCAATTCCTATAGAATTATCATAACACATAGAGTTGGAGAATGATATTTCAAACTATAGTAATACTGAAGTCGTACCCGTAGCCACTTGAACCTCTACCTCCCTTGATTTTCTTGAAATATAAAGGAACAAATGTGTAAAAAAGCCTTTCTCCTTCACACCCTGACTATTTCTTTAAACTTAACTTAAGATGAAAGTTAAATTTAAGAGAAAATTGTAAATTTGGATTTGAGTAGAGGTAATGAAAAAGTGACTTTCATTTTCTACCATCATCCACACCCCAAGCCAATCAAATCAACCAATAGGAAGGGAATTAACCCATGAATTTTAAACTCAATAGATATTGTCGGTGTATTTCGTTATCAAATTAGAAAATTCGAACTTTAGCTTCATACCGTCGCACAGATGAATTTTTTTTGGCAAAATCCAATTCCTATAGAATTATCATAACACATAGAGTTGGAGAATGATATTTCAAACTATAGTAATACTGAAGCCGTACCCATAGCCACTTGAACCTCTACCTCCCTTGATTTTCTTGAAATATAAAGGAACAAATGTGTAAAAAGCCTTTCTCCTTCACACCCTGACTATTTCTTTAAACTTAACTTAAGATGAAAGTTAAATTTAAGAGAAAATTGTAAATTTGGATTTGAGTAGAGGTAATGAAAAAGTGACTTTCATTTTCTACCATCATCCACACCCCAAGCCAATCAAATCAACCAATAGGAAGGGAATTAACCCATGAATTTTAAACTCAGTAGATATTGTCGGTGCATTTCGTTATCAAATTAGAAAATTCGAACTTTAGCTTCATACCGTCGCACAGATGAATTTTTTGGCAAAATCCAATTCCTATAGAATTATCATAACACATAGAGTTGGAGAATGATATTTCAAACTATAGTAATACTGAAGCCGTACCCGTAGCCACTTGAACCTCTACCTCCCTTGATTTTCTTGAAATATAAAGGAACAAATGTGTAAAAAGCCTTTCTCCTTCACACCCTGACTATTTCTTTAAACTTAACTTAAGATGAAAGTTAAATTTAAGAGAAAATTGTAAATTTGGATTTGAGTAGAGGTAATGAAAAAGTGACTTTCATTTTCTACCATCATCCACACCCCAAGCCAATCAAATCAACCAATAGGAAGGGAATTAACCCATGAATTTTAAACGCAATAGATATCGTCGGTGCATTTCGTTATCAAATTAGAAAATTCGAACTTTAGCTTCATACCGTCGCACAGATGAATTTTTTGGCAAAATCCAATTCCTATAGAATTATCATAACACATAGAGTTGGAGAATGATATTTCAAACTATAGTAATACTGAAGCCGTACCCGTAGCCACTTGAACCTCTACCTCCCTTGATTTTCTTGAAATATAAAGGAACAAATGTGTAAAAAGCCTTTCTCCTTCACACCCTGACTATTTCTTTAAACTTAACTTAAGATGAAAGTTAAATTTAAGAGAAAATTGTAAATTTGGATTTGAGTAGAGGTAATGAAAAAGTGACTTTCATTTTCTACCATCATCCACACCCCAAGCCAATCAAATCAACCAATAGGAAGGGAATTAACCCATGAATTTTAAACTCAATAGATATTGTCGGTGCATTTCGTTATCAAATTAGAAAATTCGAACTTTAGCTTCATACCGTCGCACAGATGAATTTTTTGGCAAAATCCAATTCCTATAGAATTATCATAACACATAGAGTTGGAGAATGATATTTCAAACTATAGTAATACTGAAGCCGTACCCGTAGCCACTTGAACCTCTACCTCCCTTGATTTTCTTGAAATATAAAGGAACAAATGTGTAAAAAGCCTTTCTCCTTCACACCCTGACTATTTCTTTAAACTTAACTTAAGATGAAAGTTAAATTTAAGAGAAAATTGTAAATTTGGATTTGAGTAGAGGTAATGAAAAAGTGACTTTCATTTTCTACCATCATCCACACCCCAAGCCAATCAAATCAACCAATAGGAAGGGAATTAACCCATGAATTTTTTAAACTCAATAGATATTGTCGGTGCATTTCGTTATCAAATTAGAAAATTCGAACTTTAGATTCATACCGTCGCACAGATGAATTTTTTTGGCAAAATCCAATTCCTATAGAATTATCATAACACATAGAGTTGGAGAATGATATTTCAAACTATAGTAATACTGAAGTCGTACCCGTAGCCACTTGAACCTCTACCTCCCTTGATTTTCTTGAAATATAAAGGAACAAATGTGTAAAAAGCCTTTCTCCTTCACACCCTGACTATTTCTTTAAACTTAACTTAAGATGAAAGTTAAATTTAAGAGAAAATTGTAAATTTGGGATTTGAGTAGAGGTAATGAAAAAGTGACTTTCATTTTCTACCATCATCCACACCCCAAGCCAATCAAATCAACCAATAGGAAGGGAATAGACCCATGAATTTTAAACTCAATAGATATTGTCGGTGTATTTCGTTATCAAATTAGAAAATTCGAACTTTAGCTTCATACCGTCGCACAGATGAATTTTTTGGCAAAATCCAATTCCTATAGAATTATCATAACACATAGAGTTGGAGAATGATATTTCAAACTATAGTAATACTGAAGCCGTACCCATAGCCACTTGAACCTCTACCTCCCTTGATTTTCTTGAAATATAAAGGAACAAATGTGTAAAAAGCCTTTCTCCTTCACACCCTGACTATTTCTTTAAACTTAAACTTAAGATGAAAGTTAAATTTAAGAGAAAATTGTAAATTTGGATTTGAGTAGAGGTAATGAAAAAGTGACTTTCATTTTCTACCATCATCCACACCCCAAGCCAATCAAATCAACCAATAGGAAGGGAATTAACCCATGAATTTTAAACTCAGTAGATATTGTCGGTGCATTTCGTTATCAAATTAGAAAATTCGAACTTTAGCTTCATACCGTCGCACAGATGAATTTTTTTGGCAAAATCCAATTCCTATAGAATTATCATAACACATAGAGTTGGAGAATGATATTTCAAACTATAGTAATACTGAAGCCGTACCCGTAGCCACTTGAACCTCTACCTCCCTTGATTTTCTTGAAATATAAAGGAACAAATGTGTAAAAAGCCTTTCTCCTTCACACCCTGACTATTTCTTTAAACTTAACTTAAGATGAAAGTTAAATTTAAGAGAAAATTGTAAATTTGGATTTGAGTAGAGGTAATGAAAAAGTGACTTTCATTTTTTCTACCATCATCCACACCCCAAGCCAATCAAATCAACCAATAGGAAGGGAATTAACCCATGAATTTTAAACTCAATAGATATCGTCGGTGCATTTCGTTATCAAATTAGAAAATTCGAACTTTAGATTCATACCGTCGCACAGATGAATTTTTTTGGCAAAATCCAATTCCTATAGAATTATCATAACACATAGAGTTGGAGAATGATATTTCAAACTATAGTAATACTGAAGTCGTACCCGTAGCCACTTGAACCTCTACCTCCCTTGATTTTCTTGAAATATAAAGGAACAAATGTGTAAAAAAAGCCTTTCTCCTTCACACCCTGACTATTTCTTTAAACTTAACTTAAGATGAAAGTTAAATTTAAGAGAAAATTGTAAATTTGGATTTGAGTAGAGGTAATGAAAAAGTGACTTTCATTTTCTACCATCATCCACACCCCAAGCCAATCAAATCAACCAATAGGAAGGGAATAGACCCATGAATTTTAAACTCAATAGATATTGTCGGTGTATTTCGTTATCAAATTAGAAAATTCGAACTTTAGCTTCATACCGTCGCACAGATGAATTTTTTGGCAAAATCCAATTCCTATAGAATTATCATAACACATAGAGTTGGAGAATGATATTTCAAACTATAGTAATACTGAAGCCGTACCCATAGCCACTTGAACCTCTACCTCCCTTGATTTTCTTGAAATATAAAGGAACAAATGTGTAAAAAGCCCTTTCTCCTTCACACCCTGACTATTTCTTTAAACTTAACTTAAGATGAAAGTTAAATTTAAGAGAAAAATTGTAAATTTGGATTTGAGTAGAGGTAATGAAAAAGTGACTTTCATTTTCTACCATCATCCACACCCCAAGCCAATCAAATCAACCAATAGGAAGGGAATTAACCCATGAATTTTAAACGCAATAGATATCGTCGGTGCATTTCGTTATCAAATTAGAAAATTCGAACTTTAGATTCATACCGTCGCACAGATGAATTTTTTGGCAAAATCCAATTCCTATAGAATTATCATAACACATAGAGTTGGAGAATGATATTTCAAACTATAGTAAAACTGAAGCCGTACCCGTAGCCACTTGAACCTCTACCTCCCTTGATTTTCTTGAAATATAAAGGAACAAATGTGTAAAAAGCCTTTCTCCTTCACACCCTGACTATTTCTTTAAACTTAACTTAAGATGAAAGTTAAATTTAAGAGAAAATTGTAAATTTGGATTTGAGTAGAGGTAATGAAAAAGTGACTTTCATTTTCTACCATCATCCACACCCCAAGCCAATCAAATCAACCAATAGGAAGGGAATTAACCCATGAATTTTAAACTCAGTAGATATTGTCGGTGCATTTCGTTATCAAATTAGAAAATTCGAACTTTAGCTTCATACCGTCGCACAGATGAATTTTTTGGCAAAATCCAATTCCTATAGAATTATCATAACACATAGAGTTGGAGAATGATATTTCAAACTATAGTAATACTGAAGCCGTACCCGTAGCCACTTGAACCTCTACCTCCCTTGATTTTCTTGAAATATAAAGGAACAAATGTGTAAAAAAAGCCTTTCTCCTTCACACCCTGACTATTTCTTTAAACTTAACTTAAGATGAAAGTTAAATTTAAGAGAAAATTGTAAATTTGGATTTGAGTAGAGGTAATGAAAAAGTGACTTTCATTTTCTACCATCATCCACACCCCAAGCCAATCAAATCAACCAATAGGAAGGGAATTAACCCATGAATTTTAAACTCAATAGATATCGTCGGTGCATTTCGTTATCAAATTAGAAAATTCGAACTTTAGATTCATACCGTCGCACAGATGAATTTTTTTGGCAAAATCCAATTCCTATAGAATTATCATAACACATAGAGTTGGAGAATGATATTTCAAACTATAGTAATACTGAAGTCGTACCCGTAGCCACTTGAACATCTACCTCCCTTGATTTTCTTGAAATATAAAGGAACAAATGTGTAAAAAGCCTTTCTCCTTCACACCCTGACTATTTCTTTAAACTTAACTTAAGATGAAAGTTAAATTTAAGAGAAAATTGTAAATTTGGATTTGAGTAGAGGTAATGAAAAAGTGACTTTCATTTTCTACCATCATCCACACCCCAAGCCAATCAAATCAACCAATAGGAAGGGAATAGACCCATGAATTTTAAACTCAATAGATATTGTCGGTGTATTTCGTTATCAAATTAGAAAATTCGAACTTTAGCTTCATACCGTCGCACAGATGAATTTTTTGGCAAAATCCAATTCCTATAGAATTATCATAACACATAGAGTTGGAGAATGATATTTCAAACTATAGTAAAACTGAAGCCGTACCCGTAGCCACTTGAACCTCTACCTCCCTTGATTTTCTTGAAATATAAAGGAACAAATGTGTAAAAAGCCTTTCTCCTTCACACCCTGACTATTTCTTTAAACTTAACTTAAGATGAAAGTTAAATTTAAGAGAAAATTGTAAATTTGGATTTGAGTAGAGGTAATGAAAAAATTGACTTTCATTTTCTACCATCATCCACACCCCAAGCCAATCAAATCAACCAATAGGAAGGGAATTAACCCATGAATTTTAAACTCAATAGATATCGTCGGTGCATTTCGTTATCAAATTAGAAAATTCGAACTTTAGCTTCATACCGTCGCACAGATGAATTTTTTGGCAAAATCCAATTCCTATAGAATTATCATAACACATAGAGTTGGAGAATGATATTTCAAACTATAGTAATACTGAAGCCGTACCCATAGCCACTTGAACCTCTACCTCCCTTGATTTTCTTGAAATATAAAGGAACAAATGTGTAAAAAGCCTTTCTCCTTCACACCCTGACTATTTCTTTAAACTTAACTTAAGATGAAAGTTAAATTTAAGAGAAAATTGTAAATTTGGATTTGAGTAGAGGTAATGAAAAAGTGACTTTCATTTTCTACCATCATCCACACCCCAAGCCAATCAAATCAACCAATAGGAAGGGAATAGACCCATGAATTTTAAACTCAATAGATATTGTCGGTGTATTTCGTTATCAAATTAGAAAATTCGAACTTTAGCTTCATACCGTCGCACAGATGAATTTTTTGGCAAAAATCCAATTCCTATAGAATTATCATAACACATAGAGTTGGAGAATGATATTTCAAACTATAGTAAAACTGAAGCCGTACCCGTAGCCACTTGAACCTCTACCTCCCTTGATTTTCTTGAAATATAAAGGAACAAATGTGTAAAAAGCCTTTCTCCTTCACACCCCTGACTATTTCTTTAAACTTAACTTAAGATGAAAGTTAAATTTAAGAGAAAATTGTAAATTTGGATTTGAGTAGAGGTAATGAAAAAGTGACTTTCATTTTCTACCATCATCCACACCCCAAGCCAATCAAATCAACCAATAGGAAGGGAATTAACCCATGAATTTTAAACGCAATAGATATCGTCGGTGCATTTCGTTATCAAATTAGAAAATTCGAACTTTAGATTCATACCGTCGCACAGATGAATTTTTTGGCAAAATCCAATTCCTATAGAATTATCATAACACATAGAGTTGGAGAATGATATTTCAAACTATAGTAATACTGAAGCCGTACCCGTAGCCACTTGAACCTCTACCTCCCTTGATTTTCTTGAAATATAAAGGAACAAATGTGTAAAAAGCCTTTCTCCTTCACACCCTGACTATTTCTTTAAACTTAACTTAAGATGAAAGTTAAATTTAAGAGAAAATTGTAAATTTGGATTTGAGTAGAGGTAATGAAAAAGTGACTTTCATTTTCTACCATCATCCACACCCCAAGCCAATCAAATCAACCAATAGGAAGGGAATTAACCCATGAATTTTAAACTCAATAGATATCGTCGGTGCATTTCGTTATCAAATTAGAAAATTCGAACTTTAGCTTCATACCGTCGCACAGATGAATTTTTTGGCAAAAATCCAATTCCTATAGAATTATCATAACACATAGAGTTGGAGAATGATATTTCAAACTATAGTAATACTGAAGCCGTACCCATAGCCACTTGAACCTCTACCTCCCTTGATTTTCTTGAAATATAAAGGAACAAATGTGTAAAAAGCCTTTCTCCTTCACACCCTGACTATTTCTTTAAACTTAACTTAAGATGAAAGTTAAATTTAAGAGAAAATTGTAAATTTGGATTTGAGTAGAGGTAATGAAAAAGTGACTTTCATTTTCTACCATCATCCACACCCCAAGCCAATCAAATCAACCAATAGGAAGGGAATAGACCCATGAATTTTAAACTCAATAGATATTGTCGGTGTATTTCGTTATCAAATTAGAAAATTCGAACTTTAGCTTCATACCGTCGCACAGATGAATTTTTTGGCAAAATCCAATTCCTATAGAATTATCATAACACATAGAGTTGGAGAATGATATTTCAAACTATAGTAAAACTGAAGCCGTACCCGTAGCCACTTGAACCTCTACCTCCCTTGATTTTCTTGAAATATAAAGGAACAAATGTGTAAAAAGCCTTTCTCCTTCACACCCTGACTATTTCTTTAAACTTAACTTAAGATGAAAGTTAAATTTAAGAGAAAATTGTAAATTTGGATTTGAGTAGAGGTAATGAAAAATTGACTTTCATTTTCTACCATCATCCACACCCCAAGCCAATCAAATCAACCAATAGGAAGGGAATTAACCCATGAATTTTAAACGCAATAGATATCGTCGGTGCATTTCGTTATCAAATTAGAAAATTCGAACTTTAGATTCATACCGTCGCACAGATGAATTTTTTGGCAAAATCCAATTCCTATAGAATTATCATAACACATAGAGTTGGAGAATGATATTTCAAACTATAGTAAAACTGAAGCCGTACCCGTAGCCACTTGAACCTCTACCTCCCTTGATTTTCTTGAAATATAAAGGAACAAATGTGTAAAAAGCCTTTCTCCTTCACACCCTGACTATTTCTTTAAACTTAACTTAAGATGAAAGTTAAATTTAAGAGAAAATTGTAAATTTGGATTTGAGTAGAGGTAATGAAAAATTGACTTTCATTTTCTACCATCATCCACACCCCAAGCCAATCAAATCAACCAATAGGAAGGGAATTAACCCATGAATTTTAAACTCAATAGATATCGTCGGTGCATTTCGTTATCAAATTAGAAAATTCGAACTTTAGCTTCATACCGTCGCACAGATGAATTTTTTTGGCAAAATCCAATTCCTATAGAATTATCATAACACATAGAGTTGGAGAATGATATTTCAAACTATAGTAATACTGAAGCCGTACCCATAGCCACTTGAACCTCTACCTCCCTTGATTTTCTTGAAATATAAAGGAACAAATGTGTAAAAAGCCTTTCTCCTTCACACCCTGACTATTTCTTTAAACTTAACTTAAGATGAAAGTTAAATTTAAGAGAAAATTGTAAATTTGGATTTGAGTAGAGGTAATGAAAAAGTGACTTTCATTTTCTACCATCATCCACACCCCAAGCCAATCAAATCAACCAATAGGAAGGGAATAGACCCATGAATTTTAAACTCAATAGATATTGTCGGTGTATTTCGTTATCAAATTAGAAAATTCGAACTTTAGCTTCATACCGTCGCACAGATGAATTTTTTGGCAAAATCCAATTCCTATAGAATTATCATAACACATAGAGTTGGAGAATGATATTTCAAACTATAGTAAAACTGAAGCCGTACCCGTAGCCACTTGAACCTCTACCTCCCTTGATTTTCTTGAAATATAAAGGAACAAATGTGTAAAAAGCCTTTCTCCTTCACACCCTGACTATTTCTTTAAACTTAACTTAAGATGAAAGTTAAATTTAAGAGAAAATTGTAAATTTGGATTTGAGTAGAGGTAATGAAAAATTGACTTTCATTTTCTACCATCATCCACACCCCAAGCCAATCAAATCAACCAATAGGAAGGGAATTAACCCATGAATTTTAAACTCAATAGATATCGTCGGTGCATTTCGTTATCAAATTAGAAAATTCGAACTTTAGCTTCATACCGTCGCACAGATGAATTTTTTGGCAAAATCCAATTCCTATAGAATTATCATAACACATAGAGTTGGAGAATGATATTTCAAACTATAGTAATACTGAAGCCGTACCCATAGCCACTTGAACCTCTACCTCCCTTGATTTTCTTGAAATATAAAGGAACAAATGTGTAAAAAGCCTTTCTCCTTCACACCCTGACTATTTCTTTAAACTTAACTTAAGATGAAAGTTAAATTTAAGAGAAAATTGTAAATTTGGATTTGAGTAGAGGTAATGAAAAAGTGACTTTCATTTTCTACCATCATCCACACCCCAAGCCAATCAAATCAACCAATAGGAAGGGAATAGACCCATGAATTTTAAACTCAATAGATATTGTCGGTGTATTTCGTTATCAAATTAGAAAATTCGAACTTTAGCTTCATACCGTCGCACAGATGAATTTTTTGGCAAAATCCAATTCCTATAGAATTATCATAACACATAGAGTTGGAGAATGATATTTCAAACTATAGTAAAACTGAAGCCGTACCCGTAGCCACTTGAACCTCTACCTCCCTTGATTTTCTTGAAATATAAAGGAACAAATGTGTAAAAAGCCTTTCTCCTTCACACCCTGACTATTTCTTTAAACTTAACTTAAGATGAAAGTTAAATTTAAGAGAAAATTGTAAATTTGGATTTGAGTAGAGGTAATGAAAAATTGACTTTCATTTTCTACCATCATCCACACCCCAAGCCAATCAAATCAACCAATAGGAAGGGAATTAACCCATGAATTTTAAACGCAATAGATATCGTCGGTGCATTTCGTTATCAAATTAGAAAATTCGAACTTTAGATTCATACCGTCGCACAGATGAATTTTTTGGCAAAATCCAATTCCTATAGAATTATCATAACACATAGAGTTGGAGAATGATATTTCAAACTATAGTAATACTGAAGCCGTACCCGTAGCCACTTGAACCTCTACCTCCCTTGATTTTCTTGAAATATAAAGGAACAAATGTGTAAAAAGCCTTTCTCCTTCACACCCTGACTATTTCTTTAAACTTAACTTAAGATGAAAGTTAAATTTAAGAGAAAATTGTAAATTTGGATTTGAGTAGAGGTAATGAAAAAGTGACTTTCATTTTCTACCATCATCCACACCCCAAGCCAATCAAATCAACCAATAGGAAGGGAATTAACCCATGAATTTTAAACTCAATAGATATCGTCGGTGCATTTCGTTATCAAATTAGAAAATTCGAACTTTAGCTTCATACCGTCGCACAGATGAATTTTTTGGCAAAATCCAATTCCTATAGAATTATCATAACACATAGAGTTGGAGAATGATATTTCAAACTATAGTAATACTGAAGCCGTACCCATAGCCACTTGAACCTCTACCTCCCTTGATTTTCTTGAAATATAAAGGAACAAATGTGTAAAAAGCCTTTCTCCTTCACACCCTGACTATTTCTTTAAACTTAACTTAAGATGAAAGTTAAATTTAAGAGAAAATTGTAAATTTGGATTTGAGTAGAGGTAATGAAAAAGTGACTTTCATTTTCTACCATCATCCACACCCCAAGCCAATCAAATCAACCAATAGGAAGGGAATAGACCCATGAATTTTAAACTCAATAGATATTGTCGGTGTATTTCGTTATCAAATTAGAAAATTCGAACTTTAGCTTCATACCGTCGCACAGATGAATTTTTTGGCAAAATCCAATTCCTATAGAATTATCATAACACATAGAGTTGGAGAATGATATTTCAAACTATAGTAAAACTGAAGCCGTACCCGTAGCCACTTGAACCTCTACCTCCCTTGATTTTCTTGAAATATAAAGGAACAAATGTGTAAAAAGCCTTTCTCCTTCACACCCTGACTATTTCTTTAAACTTAACTTAAGATGAAAGTTAAATTTAAGAGAAAATTGTAAATTTGGATTTGAGTAGAGGTAATGAAAAATTGACTTTCATTTTCTACCATCATCCACACCCCAAGCCAATCAAATCAACCAATAGGAAGGGAATTAACCCATGAATTTTAAACGCAATAGATATCGTCGGTGCATTTCGTTATCAAATTAGAAAATTCGAACTTTAGATTCATACCGTCGCACAGATGAATTTTTTGGCAAAATCCAATTCCTATAGAATTATCATAACACATAGAGTTGGAGAATGATATTTCAAAACTATAGTAATACTGAAGCCGTACCCGTAGCCACTTGAACCTCTACCTCCCTTGATTTTCTTGAAATATAAAGGAACAAATGTGTAAAAAGCCTTTCTCCTTCACACCCCTGACTATTTCTTTAAACTTAACTTAAGATGAAAGTTAAATTTAAGAGAAAATTGTAAATTTGGATTTGAGTAGAGGTAATGAAAAAGTGACTTTCATTTTCTACCATCATCCACACCCCAAGCCAATCAAATCAACCAATAGGAAGGGAATTAACCCATGAATTTTAAACTCAATAGATATCGTCGGTGCATTTCGTTATCAAATTAGAAAATTCGAACTTTAGCTTCATACCGTCGCACAGATGAATTTTTTGGCAAAATCCAATTCCTATAGAATTATCATAACACATAGAGTTGGAGAATGATATTTCAAACTATAGTAATACTGAAGCCGTACCCATAGCCACTTGAACCTCTACCTCCCTTGATTTTCTTGAAATATAAAGGAACAAATGTGTAAAAAGCCTTTCTCCTTCACACCCTGACTATTTCTTTAAACTTAACTTAAGATGAAAGTTAAATTTAAGAGAAAATTGTAAATTTGGATTTGAGTAGAGGTAATGAAAAAGTGACTTTCATTTTCTACCATCATCCACACCCCAAGCCAATCAAATCAACCAATAGGAAGGGAATTAACCCATGAATTTTAAACTCAATAGATATCGTCGGTGCATTTCGTTATCAAATTAGAAAATTCGAACTTTAGATTTCATACCGTCGCACAGATGAATTTTTTTGGCAAAATCCAATTCCTATAGAATTATCATAACACATTGAGTTGGAGAATGATATTTCAAACTATAGTAATACTGAAGTCGTACCCGTAGCCACTTGAACCTCTACCTCCCTTGATTTTCTTGAAATATAAAGGAACAAATGTGTAAAAAGCCTTTCTCCTTCACACCCTGACTATTTCTTTAAACTTAACTTAAGATGAAAGTTAAATTTAAGAGAAAATTGTAAATTTGGATTTGAGTAGAGGTAATGAAAAAGTGACTTTCATTTTCTACCATCATCCACACCCCAAGCCAATCAAATCAACCAATAGGAAGGGAATAGACCCATGAATTTTAAACTCAATAGATATTGTCGGTGTATTTCGTTATCAAATTAGAAAATTCGAACTTTAGCTTCATACCGTCGCACAGATGAATTTTTTGGCAAAATCCAATTCCTATAGAATTATCATAACACATAGAGTTGGAGAATGATATTTCAAACTATAGTAATACTGAAGCCGTACCCATAGCCACTTGAACCTCTACCTCCCTTGATTTTCTTGAAATATAAAGGAACAAATGTGTAAAAAGCCTTTCTCCTTCACACCCTGACTATTTCTTTAAACTTAACTTAAGATGAAAGTTAAATTTAAGAGAAAATTGTAAATTTGGATTTGAGTAGAGGTAATGAAAAAGTGACTTTCATTTTCTACCATCATCCACACCCCAAGCCAATCAAATCAACCAATAGGAAGGGAATTAACCCATGAATTTTAAACGCAATAGATATCGTCGGTGCATTTCGTTATCAAATTAGAAAATTTGAACTTTAGATTCATACCGTCGCACAGATGAATTTTTTGGCAAAATCCAATTCCTATAGAATTATCATAACACATAGAGTTGGAGAATGATATTTCAAACTATAGTAAAACTGAAGCCGTACCCGTAGCCACTTGAACCTCTACCTCCCTTGATTTTCTTGAAATATAAAGGAACAAATGTGTGTAAAAAGCCTTTCTCCTTCACACCCTGACTATTTCTTTAAACTTAACTTAAGATGAAAGTTAAATTTAAGAGAAAATTGTAAATTTGGATTTGAGTAGAGGTAATGAAAAAGTGACTTTCATTTTCTACCATCATCCACACCCCAAGCCAATCAAATCAACCAATAGGAAGGGAATTAACCCATGAATTTTAAACTCAGTAGATATTGTCGGTGCATTTCGTTATCAAATTAGAAAATTCGAACTTTAGCTTCATACCGTCGCACAGATGAATTTTTTGGCAAAATCCAATTCCTATAGAATTATCATAACACATAGAGTTGGAGAATGATATTTCAAACTATAGTAATACTGAAGCCGTACCCGTAGCCACTTGAACCTCTACCTCCCTTGATTTTCTTGAAATATAAAGGAACAAATGTGTAAAAAGCCTTTCTCCTTCACACCCTGACTATTTCTTTAAACTTAACTTAAGATGAAAGTTAAATTTAAGAGAAAATTGTAAATTTGGATTTGAGTAGAGGTAATGAAAAAGTGACTTTCATTTTCTACCATCATCCACACCCCAAGCCAATCAAATCAACCAATAGGAAGGGAATTAACCCATGAATTTTAAACTCAATAGATATCGTCGGTGCATTTCGTTATCAAATTAGAAAATTCGAACTTTAGATTCATACCGTCGCACAGATGAATTTTTTTGGCAAAATCCAATTCCTATAGAATTATCATAACACATAGAGTTGGAGAATGATATTTCAAACTATAGTAATACTGAAGCCGTACCCATAGCCACTTGAACCTCTACCTCCCTTGATTTTCTTGAAATATAAAGGAACAAATGTGTAAAAAGCCTTTCTCCTTCACACCCTGACTATTTCTTTAAACTTAACTTAAGATGAAAGTTAAATTTAAGAGAAAATTGTAAATTTGGATTTGAGTAGAGGTAATGAAAAAGTGACTTTCATTTTCTACCATCATCCACACCCCAAGCCAATCAAATCAACCAATAGGAAGGGAATTAACCCCATGAATTTTAAACTCAATAGATATCGTCGGTGCATTTCGTTATCAAATTAGAAAATTCGAACTTTAGATTCATACCGTCGCACAGATGAATTTTTTTGGCAAAATCCAATTCCTATAGAATTATCATAACACATTGAGTTGGAGAATGATATTTCAAACTATAGTAATACTGAAGTCGTACCCGTAGCCACTTGAACCTCTACCTCCCTTGATTTTCTTGAAATATAAAGGAACAAATGTGTAAAAAGCCTTTCTCCTTCACACCCTGACTATTTCTTTAAACTTAACTTAAGATGAAAGTTAAATTTAAGAGAAAATTGTAAATTTGGATTTGAGTAGAGGTAATGAAAAAGTGACTTTCATTTTCTACCATCATCCACACCCCAAGCCAATCAAATCAACCAATAGGAAGGGAATAGACCCATGAATTTTAAACTCAATAGATATTGTCGGTGTATTTCGTTATCAAATTAGAAAATTCGAACTTTAGCTTCATACCGTCGCACAGATGAATTTTTTGGCAAAATCCAATTCCTATAGAATTATCATAACACATAGAGTTGGAGAATGATATTTCAAACTATAGTAATACTGAAGCCGTACCCATAGCCACTTGAACCTCTACCTCCCTTGATTTTCTTGAAATATAAAGGAACAAATGTGTAAAAAGCCTTTCTCCTTCACACCCTGACTATTTCTTTAAACTTAACTTAAGATGAAAGTTAAATTTAAGAGAAAATTGTAAATTTGGATTTGAGTAGAGGTAATGAAAAAGTGACTTTCATTTTCTACCATCATCCACACCCCAAGCCAATCAAATCAACCAATAGGAAGGGAATTAACCCATGAATTTTAAACGCAATAGATATCGTCGGTGCATTTCGTTATCAAATTAGAAAATTTGAACTTTAGATTCATACCGTCGCACAGATGAATTTTTTGGCAAAATCCAATTCCTATAGAATTATCATAACACATAGAGTTGGAGAATGATATTTCAAACTATAGTAAAACTGAAGCCGTACCCGTAGCCACTTGAACCTCTACCTCCCTTGATTTTCTTGAAATATAAAGGAACAAATGTGTAAAAAGCCTTTCTCCTTCACACCCTGACTATTTCTTTAAACTTAACTTAAGATGAAAGTTAAATTTAAGAGAAAATTGTAAATTTGGATTTGAGTAGAGGTAATGAAAAAGTGACTTTCATTTTCTACCATCATCCACACCCCAAGCCAATCAAATCAACCAATAGGAAGGGAATTAACCCATGAATTTTAAACTCAGTAGATATTGTCGGTGCATTTCGTTATCAAATTAGAAAATTCGAACTTTAGCTTCATACCGTCGCACAGATGAATTTTTTGGCAAAATCCAATTCCTATAGAATTATCATAACACATAGAGTTGGAGAATGATATTTCAAACTATAGTAATACTGAAGCCGTACCCGTAGCCACTTGAACCTCTACCTCCCTTGATTTTCTTGAAATATAAAGGAACAAATGTGTAAAAAGCCTTTCTCCTTCACACCCTGACTATTTCTTTAAACTTAACTTAAGATGAAAGTTAAATTTAAGAGAAAATTGTAAATTTGGATTTGAGTAGAGGTAATGAAAAAGTGACTTTCATTTTCTACCATCATCCACACCCCAAGCCAATCAAATCAACCAATAGGAAGGGAATTAACCCATGAATTTTAAACTCAATAGATATCGTCGGTGCATTTCGTTATCAAATTAGAAAATTCGAACTTTAGATTCATACCGTCGCACAGATGAATTTTTTTGGCAAAATCCAATTCCTATAGAATTATCATAACACATAGAGTTGGAGAATGATATTTCAAACTATAGTAATACTGAAGCCGTACCCATAGCCACTTGAACCTCTACCTCCCTTGATTTTCTTGAAATATAAAGGAACAAATGTGTAAAAAGCCTTTCTCCTTCACACCCTGACTATTTCTTTAAACTTAACTTAAGATGAAAGTTAAATTTAAGAGAAAATTGTAAATTTGGATTTGAGTAGAGGTAATGAAAAAGTGACTTTCATTTTCTACCATCATCCACACCCCAAGCCAATCAAATCAACCAATAGGAAGGGAATTAACCCATGAATTTTAAACGCAATAGATATCGTCGGTGCATTTCGTTATCAAATTAGAAAATTCGAACTTTAGATTCATACCGTCGCACAGATGAATTTTTTGGCAAAATCCAATTCCTATAGAATTATCATAACACATAGAGTTGGAGAATGATATTTCAAACTATAGTAAAACTGAAGCCGTACCCGTAGCCACTTGAACCTCTACCTCCCTTGATTTTCTTGAAATATAAAGGAACAAATGTGTAAAAAGCCTTTCTCCTTCACACCCTGACTATTTCTTTAAACTTAACTTAAGATGAAAGTTAAATTTAAGAGAAAATTGTAAATTTGGATTTGAGTAGAGGTAATGAAAAAGTGACTTTCATTTTCTACCATCATCCACACCCCAAGCCAATCAAATCAACCAATAGGAAGGGAATTAACCCATGAATTTTAAACTCAGTAGATATTGTCGGTGCATTTCGTTATCAAATTAGAAAATTCGAACTTTAGCTTCATACCGTCGCACAGATGAATTTTTTGGCAAAATCCAATTCCTATAGAATTATCATAACACAGAGTTGGAGAATGATATTTCAAACTATAGTAATACTGAAGCCGTACCCGTAGCCACTTGAACCTCTACCTCCCTTGATTTTCTTGAAATATAAAGGAACAAATGTGTAAAAAGCCTTTCTCCTTCACACCCTGACTATTTCTTTAAACTTAACTTAAGATGAAAGTTAAATTTAAGAGAAAATTGTAAATTTGGATTTGAGTAGAGGTAATGAAAAAGTGACTTTCATTTTCTACCATCATCCACACCCCAAGCCAATCAAATCAACCAATAGGAAGGGAATTAACCCATGAATTTTAAACTCAATAGATATCGTCGGTGCATTTCGTTATCAAATTAGAAAATTCGAACTTTAGATTCATACCGTCGCACAGATGAATTTTTTTGGCAAAATCCAATTCCTATAGAATTATCATAACACATAGAGTTGGAGAATGATATTTCAAACTATAGTAATACTGAAGTCGTACCCGTAGCCACTTGAACATCTACCTCCCTTGATTTTCTTGAAATATAAAGGAACAAATGTGTAAAAAGCCTTTCTCCTTCACACCCTGACTATTTCTTTAAACTTAACTTAAGATGAAAGTTAAATTTAAGAGAAAATTGTAAATTTGGATTTGAGTAGAGGTAATGAAAAAGTGACTTTCATTTTCTACCATCATCCACACCCCAAGCCAATCAAATCAACCAATAGGAAGGGAATAGACCCATGAATTTTAAACTCAATAGATATTGTCGGTGTATTTCGTTATCAAATTAGAAAATTCGAACTTTAGCTTCATACCGTCGCACAGATGAATTTTTTGGCAAAATCCAATTCCTATAGAATTATCATAACACACATAGAGTTGGAGAATGATATTTCAAACTATAGTAAAACTGAAGCCGTACCCGTAGCCACTTGAACCTCTACCTCCCTTGATTTTCTTGAAATATAAAGGAACAAATGTGTAAAAAGCCTTTCTCCTTCACACCCTGACTATTTCTTTAAACTTAACTTAAGATGAAAGTTAAATTTAAGAGAAAATTGTAAATTTGGATTTGAGTAGAGGTAATGAAAAATTGACTTTCATTTTCTACCATCATCCACACCCCAAGCCAATCAAATCAACCAATAGGAAGGGAATTAACCCATGAATTTTAAACGCAATAGATATCGTCGGTGCATTTCGTTATCAAATTAGAAAATTCGAACTTTAGATTCATACCGTCGCACAGATGAATTTTTTGGCAAAATCCAATTCCTATAGAATTATCATAACACATAGAGTTGGAGAATGATATTTCAAACTATAGTAATACTGAAGCCGTACCCGTAGCCACTTGAACCTCTACCTCCCTTGATTTTCTTGAAATATAAAGGAACAAATGTGTAAAAAGCCTTTCTCCTTCACACCCTGACTATTTCTTTAAACTTAACTTAAGATGAAAGTTAAATTTAAGAGAAAATTGTAAATTTGGATTTGAGTAGAGGTAATGAAAAAGTGACTTTCATTTTCTACCATCATCCACACCCCAAGCCAATCAAATCAACCAATAGGAAGGGAATTAACCCATGAATTTTAAACTCAATAGATATCGTCGGTGCATTTCGTTATCAAATTAGAAAATTCGAACTTTAGCTTCATACCGTCGCACAGATGAATTTTTTGGCAAAATCCAATTCCTATAGAATTATCATAACACATAGAGTTGGAGAATGATATTTCAAACTATAGTAATACTGAAGCCGTACCCATAGCCACTTGAACCTCTACCTCCCTTGATTTTCTTGAAATATAAAGGAACAAATGTGTAAAAAGCCTTTCTCCTTCACACCCTGACTATTTCTTTAAACTTAACTTAAGATGAAAGTTAAATTTAAGAGAAAATTGTAAATTTGGATTTGAGTAGAGGTAATGAAAAAGTGACTTTCATTTTCTACCATCATCCACACCCCAAGCCAATCAAATCAACCAATAGGAAGGGAATAGACCCATGAATTTTAAAACTCAATAGATATTGTCGGTGTATTTCGTTATCAAATTAGAAAATTCGAACTTTAGCTTCATACCGTCGCACAGATGAATTTTTTGGCAAAATCCAATTCCTATAGAATTATCATAACACATAGAGTTGGAGAATGATATTTCAAACTATAGTAAAACTGAAGCCGTACCCGTAGCCACTTGAACCTCTACCTCCCTTGATTTTCTTGAAATATAAAGGAACAAATGTGTAAAAAGCCTTTCTCCTTCACACCCTGACTATTTCTTTAAACTTAACTTAAGATGAAAGTTAAATTTAAGAGAAAATTGTAAATTTGGATTTGAGTAGAGGTAATGAAAAATTGACTTTCATTTTCTACCATCATCCACACCCCAAGCCAATCAAATCAACCAATAGGAAGGGAATTAACCCATGAATTTTAAACGCAATAGATATCGTCGGTGCATTTCGTTATCAAATTAGAAAATTCGAACTTTAGATTCATACCGTCGCACAGATGAATTTTTTGGCAAAATCCAATTCCTATAGAATTATCATAACACATAGAGTTGGAGAATGATATTTCAAACTATAGTAATACTGAAGCCGTACCCGTAGCCACTTGAACCTCTACCTCCCTTGATTTTCTTGAAATATAAAGGAACAAATGTGTAAAAAGCCTTTCTCCTTCACACCCTGACTATTTCTTTAAACTTAACTTAAGATGAAAGTTAAATTTAAGAGAAAATTGTAAATTTGGATTTGAGTAGAGGTAATGAAAAAGTGACTTTCATTTTCTACCATCATCCACACCCCAAGCCAATCAAATCAACCAATAGGAAGGGAATTAACCCATGAATTTTAAACTCAATAGATATCGTCGGTGCATTTCGTTATCAAATTAGAAAATTCGAACTTTAGCTTCATACCGTCGCACAGATGAATTTTTTGGCAAAATCCAATTCCTATAGAATTATCATAACACATAGAGTTGGAGAATGATATTTCAAACTATAGTAATACTGAAGCCGTACCCATAGCCACTTGAACCTCTACCTCCCTTGATTTTCTTGAAATATAAAGGAACAAATGTGTAAAAAGCCTTTCTCCTTCACACCCTGACTATTTCTTTAAACTTAACTTAAGATGAAAGTTAAATTTAAGAGAAAATTGTAAATTTGGATTTGAGTAGAGGTAATGAAAAAGTGACTTTCATTTTCTACCATCATCCACACCCCAAGCCAATCAAATCAACCAATAGGAAGGGAATTAACCCATGAATTTTAAACTCAATAGATATCGTCGGTGCATTTCGTTATCAAATTAGAAAATTCGAACTTTAGATTCATACCGTCGCACAGATGAATTTTTTTGGCAAAATCCAATTCCTATAGAATTATCATAACACATTGAGTTGGAGAATGATATTTCAAACTATAGTAATACTGAAGTCGTACCCGTAGCCACTTGAACCTCTACCTCCCTTGATTTTCTTGAAATATAAAGGAACAAATGTGTAAAAAGCCTTTCTCCTTCACACCCTGACTATTTCTTTAAACTTAACTTAAGATGAAAGTTAAATTTAAGAGAAAATTGTAAATTTGGATTTGAGTAGAGGTAATGAAAAAGTGACTTTCATTTTCTACCATCATCCACACCCCAAGCCAATCAAATCAACCAATAGGAAGGGAATAGACCCATGAATTTTAAACTCAATAGATATTGTCGGTGTATTTCGTTATCAAATTAGAAAATTCGAACTTTAGCTTCATACCGTCGCACAGATGAATTTTTTGGCAAAATCCAATTCCTATAGAATTATCATAACACATAGAGTTGGAGAATGATATTTCAAACTATAGTAATACTGAAGCCGTACCCATAGCCACTTGAACCTCTACCTCCCTTGATTTTCTTGAAATATAAAGGAACAAATGTGTAAAAAAGCCTTTCTCCTTCACACCCTGACTATTTCTTTAAACTTAACTTAAGATGAAAGTTAAATTTAAGAGAAAATTGTAAATTTGGATTTGAGTAGAGGTAATGAAAAAGTGACTTTCATTTTCTACCATCATCCACACCCCAAGCCAATCAAATCAACCAATAGGAAGGGAATTAACCCATGAATTTTAAACGCAATAGATATCGTCGGTGCATTTCGTTATCAAATTAGAAAATTTGAACTTTAGATTCATACCGTCGCACAGATGAATTTTTTGGCAAAATCCAATTCCTATAGAATTATCATAACACATAGAGTTGGAGAATGATATTTCAAACTATAGTAAAACTGAAGCCGTACCCGTAGCCACTTGAACCTCTACCTCCCTTGATTTTCTTGAAATATAAAGGAACAAATGTGTAAAAAGCCTTTCTCCTTCACACCCTGACTATTTCTTTAAACTTAACTTAAGATGAAAGTTAAATTTAAGAGAAAATTGTAAATTTGGATTTGAGTAGAGGTAATGAAAAAGTGACTTTCATTTTCTACCATCATCCACACCCCAAGCCAATCAAATCAACCAATAGGAAGGGAATTAACCCATGAATTTTAAACTCAGTAGATATTGTCGGTGCATTTCGTTATCAAATTAGAAAATTCGAACTTTAGCTTCATACCGTCGCACAGATGAATTTTTTGGCAAAATCCAATTCCTATAGAATTATCATAACACATAGAGTTGGAGAATGATATTTCAAACTATAGTAATACTGAAGCCGTACCCGTAGCCACTTGAACCTCTACCTCCCTTGATTTTCTTGAAATATAAAGGAACAAATGTGTAAAAAGCCTTTCTCCTTCACACCCTGACTATTTCTTTAAACTTAACTTAAGATGAAAGTTAAATTTAAGAGAAAATTGTAAATTTGGATTTGAGTAGAGGTAATGAAAAAGTGACTTTCATTTTCTACCATCATCCACACCCCAAGCCAATCAAATCAACCAATAGGAAGGGAATTAACCCATGAATTTTAAACTCAATAGATATCGTCGGTGCATTTCGTTATCAAATTAGAAAATTCGAACTTTAGATTCATACCGTCGCACAGATGAATTTTTTTGGCAAAATCCAATTCCTATAGAATTATCATAACACATAGAGTTGGAGAATGATATTTCAAACTATAGTAATACTGAAGTCGTAACCGTAGCCACTTGAACATCTACCTCCCTTGATTTTCTTGAAATATAAAGGAACAAATGTGTAAAAAGCCTTTCTCCTTCACACCCTGACTATTTCTTTAAACTTAACTTAAGATGAAAGTTAAATTTAAGAGAAAATTGTAAATTTGGATTTGAGTAGAGGTAATGAAAAAGTGACTTTCATTTTCTACCATCATCCACACCCCAAGCCAATCAAATCAACCAATAGGAAGGGAATAGACCCATGAATTTTAAACTCAATAGATATTGTCGGTGTATTTCGTTATCAAATTAGAAAATTCGAACTTTAGCTTCATACCGTCGCACAGATGAATTTTTTGGCAAAATCCAATTCCTATAGAATTATCATAACACATAGAGTTGGAGAATGATATTTCAAACTATAGTAATACTGAAGCCGTACCCATAGCCACTTGAACCTCTACCTCCCTTGATTTTCTTGAAATATAAAGGAACAAATGTGTAAAAAGCCTTTCTCCTTCACACCCTGACTATTTCTTTAAACTTAACTTAAGATGAAAGTTAAATTTAAGAGAAAATTGTAAATTTGGATTTGAGTAGAGGTAATGAAAAAGTGACTTTCATTTTCTACCATCATCCACACCCCAAGCCAATCAAATCAACCAATAGGAAGGGAATTAACCCATGAATTTTAAACGCAATAGATATCGTCGGTGCATTTCGTTATCAAATTAGAAAATTCGAACTTTAGATTCATACCGTCGCACAGATGAATTTTTTGGGCAAAATCCAATTCCTATAGAATTATCATAACACATAGAGTTGGAGAATGATATTTCAAACTATAGTAAAACTGAAGCCGTACCCGTAGCCACTTGAACCTCTACCTCCCTTGATTTTCTTGAAATATAAAGGAACAAATGTGTAAAAAGCCTTTCTCCTTCACACCCTGACTATTTCTTTAAACTTAACTTAAGATGAAAGTTAAATTTAAGAGAAAATTGTAAATTTGGATTTGAGTAGAGGTAATGAAAAAGTGACTTTCATTTTCTACCATCATCCACACCCCAAGCCAATCAAATCAACCAATAGGAAGGGAATTAACCCATGAATTTTAAACTCAATAGATATTGTCGGTGCATTTCGTTATCAAATTAGAAAATTCGAACTTTAGCTTCATACCGTCGCACAGATGAATTTTTTGGCAAAATCCAATTCCTATAGAATTATCATAACACATAGAGTTGGAGAATGATATTTCAAACTATAGTAATACTGAAGCCGTACCCGTAGCCACTTGAACCTCTACCTCCCTTGATTTTCTTGAAATATAAAGGAACAAATGTGTAAAAAGCCTTTCTCCTTCACACCCTAACTATTTCTTTAAACTTAACTTAAGATGAAAGTTAAATTTAAGAGAAAAAATTGTAAATTTGGATTTGAGTAGAGGTAATGAAAAAAGTGACTTTCATTTTCTACCATCATCCACACCCCAAGCCAATCAAATCAACCAATAGGAAGGGAATAGACCCATGAATTTTAAACTCAATAGATATTGTCGGTGCATTTCGTTATCAAATTAGAAAATTCGAACTTTAGCTTCATACCGTCGCAAAGATGAATTTTTTGGCAAAATCCAATTCCTATAGAATTATCATAACACATAGAGTTGGAGAATGATATTTCAAACTATAGTAATACTGAAGCCGTACCCGTAGCCACTTGAACCTCTACCTCCCTTGATTTTCTTGAAATACAAAGGAACAAATGTGTAAAAAGCCTTTCTCCTTCACACCCTGACTATTTCTTTAAACTTAACTTAAGATGAAAGTTAAATTTAAGAGAAAATTGTAAATTTGGATTTGAGTAGAGGTAATGAAAAAGTGACTTTCATTTTCTACCATCATCCACACCCCAAGCCAATCAAATCAACCAATAGGAAGGGAATTAACCCATGAATTTTAAACTCAATAGATATCGTCGGTGCATTTCGTTATCAAATTAGAAAATTCGAACTTTAGATTCATACCGTCGCACAGATGAATTTTTTTGGCAAAATCCAATTCCTATAGAATTATCATAACACATAGAGTTGGAGAATGATATTTCAAACTATAGTAATACTGAAGTCGTACCCGTAGCCACTTGAACCTCTACCTCCCTTGATTTTCTTGAAATATAAAGGAACAAATGTGTAAAAAGCCTTTCTCCTTCACACCCTGACTATTTCTTTAAACTTAACTTAAGATGAAAGGTAAATTTAAGAGAAAATTGTAAATTTGGATTTGAGTAGAGGTAATGAAAAAGTGACTTTCATTTTCTACCATCGTCCACACCCCAAGCCAATCAAATCAACCGATAGGAAGGGAATTAACCCATGAATTTTAAACTCAATAGATATCGTCGGTGCATTTCGTTATCAAATTATAAAATTCGAACTTTAGATTCATACAGTCGCAGAAATGAATTTTTTGGCAAAATCCAATTCTTATAGAATTATCATAACACATAGAGTTGGAGAATGATATTTCAAACTATAGTAATACTGAAGCCGTACCCGTAGGTACCAATTCATTCATACTTTTAACGAAAAATATAATTTGAAAACTAAATAACCACTTGAACCTCTACCTCCCTTGATTTTCTTGAAATATAAAGGAACAAATGTGTAAAAAGCCTTTCTCCTTCACACCCTGACTATTTCTTTAAACTTAACTTAAGATGAAAGGTATTTTTAAGAGAAAATTGTAAATTTGGATTTGAGTAGAGGTAATGAAAAAGTGACTTTCATTTTCTTGTAACCTCTCTTTTTAGTGAAAACTAACTGAGAGGGTTATATTATCATTAATCTTGTTAAATTGTGTCTTTAACTAGGAATTTAAAGAGTTTTAAGCCATAAAAAAATTCTTATAAAAGTTTTATAAAACATTTACATAATGAAAAATAGAAGAAAATGAATTATTCATATGATTTGTTTATCTCTATGAATGCCCTCTAATAAAACAATTATTCCATCCTATTAACTTGGTATAATTGTTCTAACTGTGCAAAATGAGGAGTTTTTAACTCAAAAATATTTTTATAAAAATATCTACATGGAGATTCGAACATGGGTTTCTATGTGAAATACCATTCAAATGACCATTGTGGTAACCCAATTATTCATTAAATCTTTATAATCAAATTTACTTAAATTTAATGTTTTAAATTTTTGGGCTTTCAAATAACTTTTGGCTTGGGCTTTCATAACCTTAAATTGGTCGATCTTCCCTAGTTCATTTCTTAAATGGGCTACATCATCAATCAACTTAAGAATATAAAATTCGGGAGCTTACATAGTAATCTGGACTTCTTTTCCCTCCACATGGATTACCAAGAATGAACCTCGTTCTTCTCCAACTAGAACTCCAGTCGCCTCTCCCAAACTTCAGAACTCTGAAGGATTATTGATAAAGATTTTGGTGTTTGATTTTAGAACCTGATTTTGTAAAATTTCTTTTTATATTGGGATGAGGCAATATGTAACATCCGAAAATTTTGTAGAATAACATATTTAGTCATAAGGATTTTGACCTGGAACCTTTTAATAATTTTGAAAAGTTGAGGGACTAAAGTGAAATAAGTATTGAATTCATTATTATTTGGGCTCAAACAATTAAGTATTAATAGAGCAAAGATAAGTATATCAATATTGAGCTCATTTTGGAAATCATATTAAATGACGCGTCATGGACTAGGGAAAAGTTAAATTGGATAAGAATGGTCTATAAATATGGAAGTTTAAAAAAGTTATCTCTAATTGGTAATTAATTAAGCTTGGATTATGATTTAAATTTTTGAGGTAGCATGTGTAAGATGACATACGTTGATTTTGATAATGCTAATCTCTTTGTGATCTGGATAAAGTTCAATGGTAATTTTAATTTGATTTTGACAAATTTTAATAGAAATCATAATTCTGTTATTTGAAAACAATTCCTATCCAGATTTCTTGAATTACACAGTTTTGCAATTCTAGTTAAGTTACATACAAACTCAATTGACAATTTCAACAATAGATAATGTAAGAATTCTCAATATTTCACCACAGAAAATAAAGATAGCCACCTCTGTGTGTGTGTGTGTGTGTGAGAGAGAGAGAGAGAGAGAGAGAGAGAAATAATAGGAGAATTTTTATGTGCAAGATTTTATTCTACTCAACATTTCGAAATCAAGGTAAGATACATAGCATGAAAGTGGTTTATTGCCTTATACTTTTATATTCAATTAAATATGCATAAATTGCCAGTGGATCTTCGGGTTCGATCTAACAAAATGTGAACTCCATTTGGAATTTTTTTTATAACGCAATGTGAAATGCTTTGAAAATTCAAAATACTACCGGTGTCTCGCTTAGTCATCAATATACTCCATGAGAAATGTGGTATGAAGTATCTATTTTATTGTTATATAATTATATATGAAAAATGCACATATCTTATTGAGTATTTTTAAATAATCACTCTTACAATAATTTTATAGGTTGGTTCGGGTCGATTGGATTTGTGACAGGGAAGTGATACGGGTTACCAAGTAGATTAAAGGAAAAATAAATAGAGATGGAAAAAAACCTCGCCATACCCGATACCCATGGGTCTCCACCCCGTTTAATTTTTTATTTTTATTTTAAGGAATATGATAAACAATAAAGATCTTAGTTTACCAAATATATTCTAATGATTTAATTTTAAAAATAAATAAATTAATTAAAAAATTTAATAATTATATTATTGTTTCACTTTAATGAATGTGAGCAATAAAATGAATTATCAAAATTTAATAAATAAATAAACATGGGAAACACCCCGTCCCGCCTAAAATGGGTAACGGGATGGGAAAATGCTCGATGGGCTTCGTTGTCATCCCTAAAAATAAACATTAAATTTTATAGTCTTTCAATTTATTAGTTAATTTAATTCGTTGAAAGACAAATTATTTAATTAGGATTATGATTTTTTTTCAAAGATACAGTTGATGTTAAAAATTGCTAAGTACGGTTTTGAGTCAAAAGGACACTTTTATTGATAATGAAGATTACAAATGTGTGTTTTTTCATGAGAGTAATTTTTTTTCCCTGGAGGGGACCATCCCTTCTATTTATAGAGTGAATTATGTCTTTTCAATCGGATCACTCATAATGCCGAGCTTGATTTGTGTTCCACCGATCTCTTTTTGATGGCTACCATCCAATCGTAATTATTCTAATTTTTATTAGAAAATTATAACCTTCTTCAGGATAAACAATTATAGTAGTTGATTAGTGGGTTTGGACGGTGTTGCCATCACTTCTTCCATGTGTGTCTAACTGATTGGGTGATTTGACAAGATGTAAGGAATCTGCCATCATTATGTCTATTGAGATTTCAGTGGCTACAAGACCGAGTTGATCTCACAAAATTGAACTGGTATGTAGACAAGATAGGTACTAAATATATTTTAAGTGAAATCGGAGATCGGTGACAGTTACCCGTAGGTCAGTTCTTTCCCAGGGAATTTTGAGTGAGGTAGTCACTTTCCAGGGATTCTCTTTACCAAAAAATACCATTCTTTTTGCCCTTACATCATGAATTCGGACGAGTCTAGGGTTCATTCCTAAGGAAACCAGTAGGAAGAGTCAATGTCTTCTACCCCCACTTCTTCTTCGAGTTCATACCGTTGGGAAATCCTGACCCCGGTGCCAATTACTGTAGTTAACCCGGAGATCTAGGTCGTTTGAGAAATATGGACCCAAACCAGAGAGGTAATGTGGGCGAAAAACTGGGATCCCGAGCTGATAGTGGGGGAATGGTCTGGGAGAGTGGGGAACATTCTCGTATAGGTCAGTTGTGACAGGAGATCTGCTCGCGAGTTGGAGGGCTAAGTATAGTATTCCCAATTCGGTAGAGTGGTAGTCCCTAACCTTACGGACTAAGCTAGTGCACCCCCAGTAGGACAGCCTTAATTTGGCTATTTTAAATGCCGGCCTTAGGCTCTCCTTCCCTAGGGTAATTCGCAAGTTCCGATCCTTCTAGGGAATAGCTCCTACTGTGCTCTAATGGGTGGCGAACTTTAGTCACCACTCTTATCGTAGAACAATTTAATTCCCTATTCACCTTTGAGGAGGATGGGAGGAACTCGGCCTGGTTACCAGCGTTAGACCTAGGACCGAAGGTTCCTTAGTGCTTGACACTCCTTCCTTAATCAAAAAATGGAAAGAGGAATTTTTCTCTATTGGGAGACTTGCAGTTTCACCCTGCTGAGGTGAATAGGGAGGACGTAGTCCCTACTCTTTATCACGTGCTATGTAAGTAGCCGTCTTCTTTTCGTTTGTTGAATTGTCTTATTATGCTTTTTTGACCTTATCACCATCAAATTTACAGCTTATAAGAAGACGACCTTGACCCCGGTAACTCAAAGACTGGTTGAGGCAATCAGGCATTCGAATAAGGAAGTAACAACATGGAAATTTATAAATAAATGAAAAAGAACTAAATATGCTCAAGAATCTAGATAAAAAAATGGAAATAGTTAAAGGGCAAATCGTCTTCCAATAAGGTAAATCCCCTCTATACTATTTTTTTTTTTTTTGTCTAATCACATTATAATGTAAATTTCAATATATGTGTACGTCTTCCAATAAGGTAAATCCCCTCTATACTAATTTGTTTTCTTGTTCTTCGATTTTTTTTAATAAAACATTAAAACTGGGGGTAAATCCCCTCTATACCTAATATTGGACCAATTTTTTAAAAATCCTATTGCGACCAAATCTTGGTTTTCAATTCCAATTATTAGCAATTAGATCACATTTTGTCCCTAATGATTAGGATGAAATTTAATCCCGCCTAGCGTGATATGCTATTTCTAGCAACCAAATCTGTTTTTGGTCTATGAAGCCCCTGATAAACTCTGCCTTTTGTTGCCAAAGACCTCTACTAAAAATTTTCCTTAACAAAATTGAAAAACTGAAATTCCCCAACAATGTTCTTTTTACATGTGTACCTAAAACCAATCACCTAGTTTAAATGTTATGGTTTTCTTCCTTTATTAGCTTGAGAGCATAATGTTCATTCTTCTGAAATTTGAAGTTGAACCTTCTCAAAAAATGATCTTTCTAATTCAGCCTTATTCTTTCCATCTAAATTACCTCTTTCATCAACAGGTAAAGATAAGCCTATGTTTGATCCCCATTTTTTCAAAACTCATTTTTAACCATACATTCTCCTATAAAATATTATTGCACGTAAATCGAAAAGTTTTTCTTACTTTTTAACCATACAATCTCCAACAAAACACTATTAAAAAATGGGGCTCTAGTGGATTAAAACAACGATACACAATTTTAAAAGGAGAGTAAGTAGTGGAATGCATGACCCTATTATATACAAACTCTATAAATGGTAAACAATCCTTCCAACTTCTTAAATTTAATTGATGATAGCGCACTAAAGTTGTGTTAGTGTTTTATTAACTATCTCAATTTGTCCATT
Source organism: Osmanthus fragrans (assembly GCA_019395295.1). Classification (NCBI taxonomy): domain Eukaryota; kingdom Viridiplantae; phylum Streptophyta; class Magnoliopsida; order Lamiales; family Oleaceae; genus Osmanthus; species Osmanthus fragrans. The sequence goes on from CM033359.1 coordinate 13,430,918, forward strand.
GTTTGTAGGTGACATATAGTAAGAAAATAAAAGCTTAGTTCCCAACTTACCTCACCCTCCAAAAGTGGCCAAGGAACTTAACATCCTATCAGACACATTATGGTCGCACTATCTCTCCTAAGATTAAATCAGCTATATTTGTGGCATCATCTGTTTTATGAAATGTTCCATCTTACTAAACTTTTCCACCACCACGAATGTAGAATCTCTATCCTTTTAGTCCTTGGCAGCCCCAATACAAAGTCCATCGACACATCAACCCATGGCTCACAAGGAGCAGATAAGGGTGTACACAACCTCATGGAAAAATCTTGGAGCTATTAGGCACATATAATTTATTTTCCCTAAGCAAGTAACCGTTCTTTTAGCAAAAACATCCACACACCTTAGTGAATTTTAGGCTCTACCAAGGAAGGACTATGGGGGTTACGGTTCCACAACCATGTATATACATTAAAAAGACAAGAGTAAGGAAGCAAGGGAACATAAACCCGACCTCCAAAAAGCAACAAAGCACCAAATGTAGGAAAAACTACTACAAAGAACCAATGAAAGCAAATGAGTCTTAAACTACAAATCTCAGTTAGGCAATCCATATATCTATGAATTTGCACCATCCTCAGTGATATATGAACAACCACAACCGTGTCAGCCTCAACCCAAATAACTGAAATCCCAAGTCGTCTGGCAAGAAGAATCTCATCCAATTTGGCTAAAAGCACAGCCTCCAGAAGGCCCCATAGGGAGAACAGAATGTTGTTTAGGTTGGTCCCATATAATCCCTCGATCACTAGAAAAACCATCATTGATGCATCCATTAGTGTGATCTTGTAAGATCCCATCGATGGACTACGCCATAGAACTAATGTAGGAGGTGGTGGAAGAGGAAGGATCAGCACTAAGCTATTATTTTTTTACTGCATGTCACCTATAGATAATCTGGAAATACCAAAATTAGTTAGTGGAACACTAACCCAACTTTTGCAATCACTATAAACTTAAAAATGTTGGGAGGATTGCTTACCATTTATAGAATTTACAAACAGTAGGACCATGCATTTTACTACTTATTCTCCCTTTGAAATTGTGTATGATTTTAATCTCTAACTCCTTTTCTTTTTTTGTAAATTCATTTACCTATGATGAAAGAGGAAATTTGGATGGGAAGAAAATGGCATAATTGGTGAAGTCGATAATGAGAAGGTTCATCTTTAAATTGAAAAGAAGAATGAACATAATGATTCTTGAGCCAATAGAGTGCAACATTTGAACCAGGATATTAGGTTCATATGCGAAAAAAAATGTTTCTAGCACAAAGGTCTAAATTGTATACTAGAGGAGATGGACCATTCCAAAACAAGAAGATTAATGATAATGCCTACAAATTGGACGTTCGAAATGAGAATAATGTGAAGCGCTTTTAATTATTGCTGATCTTTCTATCTTTGATGCAAGTGACAATTTGAGTCGAATCATTTGAAGATGGAGGGACTGAAGAAGTATCATGGAGGGTCAACTAGCTAGGATCATTACATGTTTTGGACGGACCGATAACAATATAGTTTACCCCATGTTTCTATAGGTCTTTCATGATTCCTACCCCTATTTGTCACCAAATGATCTCACCATATTATTGCATAATCAGGAAATTCTATCACTGTAAGCTTAACTTTCTTCTCCTCAGAATAGTTATGGCAGTCAAAGATCAATTCTAACTTCTTCTCGCAGCCCATATAAACTTTAGAATCATTTTTACATCGATATAAACGAATTTTCATTTTAATACTACCCAAATTTCAATAAATTCTATCTCCATCTCGACCACCAAAGTCTTTAGGTCTTCAAGCCTATCTCCTCTATTTCTTATCCTACCCACTTCAATCATTTAGATTTTGTCATCCTCATTTTCACTCTCTACTTTATCCTCATAATCAAATTCAGCAATAGGATCAAAACTATCTTGCCTCCTAACATTAGGAACTCTTTTATGTTCTTTGTAAGTTTGCAATCACCGTATCCTGCCTATCCAATCTATTCATAATTTCTACACACACAACACTCATCTTCTTATATTGTTGTTGAATTGCTTTCAACATGAAAGATTGGTTGTTCTCCTCCCTCGATGTAGATTCTGCTTTTTTAGACAGCATAATAACTAAGAAAGTAATCCCCACATATTTGCACTCAAGTGTTTCAATCAAACTGGGATTTTAGCTTTCTTGAGGTTGTGATTCAATCTTTTGTGAGTTTTGGAGGTAATATTGCTACTTGAGTTCACATCAATTGGTATCACAGGCTTTAAAATCAAGGTTATATAAAGATCTTTCTGCATCTTTTTTTCATCTTCTTCGTTGAGTTTTTTTATTTTCTTCATTGTGTCTCCATCGTTTTCTTAACTCTTCATCATCTTCTTGAGTTATTTACATTGACACAAATACCAAGAACATTCAAGAACTCTTTTGTGCATTAGACTTAACATGCATGAGGTCGAAGTCTCATTTACTTTGAAACTTGTTCATTTACTTGCCAAGATCAAAGTTTCGTCCATTGTAGATTGAACAAGTAATCCCATCGCTTATTTAACCTGCCTTGCTCGCGAACGAGTCTTATCAACGAATCCTTGCTCGGACTTGACTTCGTTGCATTCGTTTTATGGATTATATCATCCCCTCCCTCTTTGAAATGATTCGACCTCGAATTTGTACCTGCATCAAAGAGATAAGGATAAGATACATTAAACGTAGCAACAACATTATACTCCCCGTGGCTACAACTTTGATTTTCTTTGCTCTGGAAAGTATTCATTTCTCAAATATACCCAAACCCAATCACTGGTTCAAATGTAATGCTCTTTTGGCCCTTGTTGGCTTGCAATGCAAAACTTTTCAATTTGCATTCTTGCCTTTTCATGGAGTGTGTTCGTCAAAATCCCGCAAGCGTACGGGTTCGTTGTACAAGTAATAATTAGTGAGTTAAGAGTTATCGTCCCACAGGGAATAGGTTTTAATTCTAGTGTACTCGATATATTTCAATTCGTACTTGTAACTGAGAGAAGATTTTGTGAAATTGTGATTGAAATTGTAATTAAACTTAGAAAATCTATAAAAACTTGATTTAAAATTCAAATGTGTGACAGTATTGGATTTCCGACTCCACTGATCAATTCTTAATTCTAATTCTCGACTAGTGTTAACTTCTCAATTCATGCAACTGTGACAATCGATAATTCCGCATTTATTTATTATTCTTTTCCAAGATATAACAAACCTATGATTACCACGAGACGATCCTATTCCTAGTCCGAATTCATATGGCAAACACGCATTAATATTTAGGATTATCATACATGATCGCACACACCACAAATATTATTCCTAATATTTGTTGCCTATGTGTCCCAATAACAATGTTCTACCTAGCGTGAGTTTTTCAACACTACGAATAAGCAACTTTATTGTCCTAATGGTGCGCAAACATTAAAACAATATGATTATACATGTTAATGGAATCACATTACAAGAATCGATAATGAAAACACCAAGTCTCGAATTAAAACTAAAAATCAACAAGTTTCATCATCCATCCAATACAAAAGATTTAGCCTAGCATATTCATATAGAAATTACAAAGAAAATAAAAGAAAGACATCACCCGAATCATAAAATGATGAAGAAAATCTGAAAATCTTCACTTTTGCCTTCAAATCTGGATCAAAATGATGAATTCTCCTCTCTTCAATGTAGATTTTTCTCTCTTTTTCTCAAAAATCAGCTTAGAGGCTCTCTAATTAGGTTTTTCACCCTTTGACGGCCCTTCAGATAAGTAGGTCAAGCCCCAAAAACCGTCTAAAACATTTCCAAAAACAGAATAAGGAAACTGGAATTTTTCCCGGATTTTAACCATGCGTACGCATGGTTTTATGTGTGCGTACGCACAATGCATTCCATAAGGCTTCAGTCGAGCAATTTCAGCGTTGTGCGTACGCACGGCCTGCAGGCGTGTGCGTACGCATAGTACAAATTCTGGGGACCAATTTAGCAATTTGGTCCCTGAACTTTTTCATGTACGTGTTTTGATCCTTTTTCACCATTTCTCATCTTGTTGACTTCTAATCAATTCCAATTGACTTTTGGCATTCCCAAATCATCATTGACCACTCCGATTCAGCTTTTGAAGTATTGCATTTCAGTCCCTGAACTTTGTATTTGAAGCGAATGAGTTCTTTTTCCCGCTCATTTTCCTTGTTGCTGCATCTTTCGTTGATTGTTACCTATAAACAATATATGGATAGAATTAAGCCATGTTTCATCAAATTTGGCAACAATTAATCAATTTTAAGTGCTCAAATGAGTGTGTAAAATATCCTTATCAGAGTGATTTTACAATTCCACTTCTTCTTTCCATCTAAACTATCACGTTCATTAACAGGTAAAGAAAATAAATCCAAATGTGTTAGTGTATTAAAGTCATATACTATTTCAAATGGCTAATACGTAGTAGAATGTATGACCCGATTATATGCGAATTCAATGAATGGGTAAGCACTCTTCCCAAGTCTTCAAATTTTTATTAACTACAGTGCGTAGCAATTGTATCAATGTCCTATTAATTACCTCAGTTTGTCCATTGGTTTGTGGGTGACAAGTTATAGAAAACAATAGCTTTGTGCCTAGCTTCCAAAAAAACCCTCCAAAAGTGACTAAGGAACTTAACATCCCTACCTGATACAATCTCCTAAGATAATTGAGAACTGTCCTACTTAGCTTTTCACTTAAGTACTATCGGCCGTCTATCCTACATTAAAACAGTTCCAATACCTATCTAGGCTGATCATTCAATCTCGAATGTTTTGTCAAAGTTAGGAAGTGCTAAAACCGGTGTCTTTAACAGTGTTAAATGCATGTTCTTGCTCAACGCCCCTATAAAATCCTACACTTTTCTTTATGATTTCCGTGAGTGGTGCGGCAATTGTGCTAAAATCTTTTACAAACTGCCTATAGAAACTAGCTAAACAGTGTATACGTCTTACCTCAGTTATACTATTAGTTGTTGGCTATTCCTTTAATGACTTTGATTTTCTCCTCTTCTACTTTTATCCCTTTTGCACTAACCACATACCCAAGAAAAACAAAATTTTCCATGGAAAATGTAAACTTTTTAAAATTAGCAAAAAGTTGTTCATTTCTTAAGACTACAAATTCACACCTTAAATATGCTCAATAAAAAAGGATATCATCAAAGTAAACCTACTATGAATGCACCCAAAACATGATTCATCAATTGCATAAATGTAATAGGTGCATTAGTTAGTTCAAATGACATAACTAACCATTCATACAATCTATACTTAGTTTAAAGTAGTTTTCCATTCGTCTCCTTCCCTCATCTTGATTTGGTGATAACCACTTCTAAAATCAATTTTACTAAATATGCATGCGCCATGTAATTCATCCAACATATCACCTAACCTAGGAATAGGATGATGATACTTTACCATTATGTTGTTAATGGCCCTGCAACCTATACACATCCTCCAAGTTCCATCTTTATTTGACACAAGTAGCACCAGCACATCACATGAACTCATACTTTCCCTCACATACCTTTTGCTCATGAACTCCTCCACTTGCCTTTGAAGTTCCTTGGTCTCCTCGGGATTACTTCAATAACCAGGTATGTTTGGAATGACAGCTCCAGGCACAAGATCAATTTGATGTTCATGCCTCGAATGGGTTGTAACCCACTAGGCACGTCCTCTGGGAACACATATTTGAATTCTTGCAACGAAGAAGTAGCCAAACTAGGGAGGGTTGTGTTATTTCATTTCTCAAGATTAAGGAATGACTCTTTATAGACCAACAAGATCATTTGATGCCTCTCGACTATTTCCCTACTCAACTCACTCCCTTTAGAAAAGAAATTCAATTTCAATTTTTCTCTCCACTCAAAAGACTGTTTTTCTTTTCACTCTTGTGATTCTACTCTCTTTTTTCCTCACTATTTTATCCACCTCACTATTTTTCTCTCTCTTTCTCTCTAGTTCTTTCAATCTCTTTTCTTCCTCACGTTTCAATTTGATTTGGGCTTCGTACACTTGTGTCGGTGTTAATGACGCAATAGTAATAGATTTTTCATCCTTGACAAAGTTGTACCTATTTTTGTACCCATCATGAATTACTTTCCTAACATATTGTCATGGAGACCTAACAAAATATGTGCATGCATAGAAACTACATCATGATAGCTACCAATCAAAAAGTTCACCAACACCCTTATATTCACCTTAACCTCTCCACATTTGATCAACCATTGAAGTCTATAAGGTTTAGGATGTTTAATAAAGTTAACCCCAGCTTTTCAACAAGCGTAGTGCTAGCCTTATCATTGATGTGGATCATGTATGGAATACGTTCCCTCTTTGTTGCTCATATCTGCCTTGATTTGAGCATTAAGAGCTCACCTCATGACCATTATAGCTCGCCCACTACATATTCCACCTTTTCTCCATCAATAGCTTTTTCCAATTCCGGCATACCATCATAGTCACCCACACTTTCACTCACCACCTCTCCATTGTCTCGCAAAATCAATGTGCTTTTTATTTGGACATTGAGAAGCAATGTGTCTTGAACCCAAGCACCAAAGCATTTGATGTCTCGACTCCTAGATGGCTGGGATTCTACTTTGGATGTGCCTTTGCTAGCACTTTCCTCTTTCCGTTTTGATATTTCTATTTTTCCCTTCGAAACAACCCTATCTCCCTTCTTGTTGTCCCACTTCGATTTCCAAGATGGATTAGAACCCAAAGAACCCTATGGATATCAAGCCTTTCCTTTTCAATTGTCTCTCCACCTTCATAGCCACATGTAGCATGTCCTCAAATTCCACATAATGTTGCAACTCCACTACATTAGCTATTTCCCCATTCAAGCCTTTAAAAAATCGAGCCATAGTGGCCTCCCTATCGTCCTCGATATTCGTTCTAATCATCAATATCTCCATCTCCAATAGTTTCTCTACCCCTCCTTTCATGCCAAACTCCTCCATTCCTTATTCTGCCTAACTCCACATCCACTATTGCATCCTCGTCCATACGACAACTCGCTTCACAAAATCACTATGATTCTCCGTCCTAGGCTCCCGCCACCTACATTGCCTCCTTGCATTGGGAACTCCCCTACATAAATTGGCAAGCAATGGGTCAAGTTCCATCCACACCTCCTGCCTATCCAACTATCCCTTACATCTTCAAATAGCCTCTCAAACTGTTGTATCATCTCCTCTAACATGTTGACTTGATCGTTGTTCCTGTTTAATGTAGAATCATCTCTATCTGACATCCTAAATCTAATGTAATATGTGCCTCACGTGCTTCCCTCAAATATTCCCACCACTTTTGCATTTTCCACTCAATGCTTTCGTCCAAGTGCTTCAAATAATTAATTCAGACTCAATCAAGTCTTATTCCCGTAGAATTCCAACTGGAATGTGAGTGACAATTTTAACTTAGAAGACTCAAGAAGAAAGAAAGAAAAAACAAAAGAATCGGAAATTTTTTAATGGGAACTATATTAATTCAAGAAAGTGGTTCTTGAATTTTGGGTTGGACTAGACTGATTTTTATATATATATTTTTTGACTCAATAGATGAATTGTATGTGTTGGTAATTTTCGAAATAAATAAAATGAATAGTAATTTTATTTTTTTGAATTTCGGATTTTTTTTTTAACTTGGAAATTTGACTACGATACAAACAGAAGAAATGAAAATCGATTTGTGTGCTAAATAAGCACAAAAACAACTTTTGATTTTTTTTTTTTTTTTTGGAAACTTTATGGATTAAAGACTCAACGAACAAAAATATAAAGAACGGGAAGAATGAAAAGAACATAAACAAAGATTCAAACAAAAAGAAAAAGGATATAACTTTGATTTCTGGAGCCCAAGCTTCCCAACTAAAAAGGATACAACACAAGAAAGCCAATAAAATCAAAGTTTTGAGTTTGACCCAAACATTAATCCAGACCAACACAATCGTCGACAATATGTTGACCTTGATTGCAAGACTTTAAAATCTCACCAAGATTTTTTGAACTCCACAAGAAAATAATTCTTGATAAGTTTGAAATTTGTTCAATGAAGAACAAGGAATTGAAAACAAATATGCTCACAAAATTAATCTCTCAATTGATATGAATAATGTATGTTTTAGAAAGTAAATAATGAATCACATTTATAGGAACCACATAAAACCTAGTTTAAAATGGAAACAACTTGGAAATTCACGTCCCGAAAATACTCAATACGGCCGCATGGTACATTTCTATGCGGTCACATAGATCAACTCGTACCTCATTTTTTTCTCTCGGTAAAGGGCCTTGCGGCCATATGCAATGAAGAACTATGCGGCCGCATAGTTGATCCCACCAGGCAGTCTTTCGTTGCTTGAATCGAAGTGATCCATCGCGCTTTGGCTCCAAGTCCAACATAAAACATGTTCCTTTACTTGCCAAGATCAAAGTTTTGTCCATTGCATCTTGAACAAGTAATCCCATCGTGAACGAGTCACAGGTCTTCATTGCATCTGTTTTATGGATCATATCATAATATGTTCAAAAACATGAGAGTTTCAAGGGTAGAGCAAGTGGTTTGTGCATCCTTCAAGCTTCGAGGCAGTACTAGACACTCCTGGGACACCATGAAAAAGACATAGGACAGATTTAAAGAGTTATTTCGTAATAAATATTTTACCACCCTAGTTTGAGCCATGAAGTTGAATGAATTTATACAATTGAGATAAGGAGGTATGACGGTGGGAGAGTATATTGGTATGTTTGAAAAGCTATCCAGATTTGCTACCTATATGGTTAATACTTATATACTAAAGTTAGAAAGATTTCTTGAGGGATGAGACCAGAAATATATGGAGATTTACTCATGGAAAGAATTCAAAGAATTTTCATATTCCCAAATAGCAGAGAGAGCATTTGTCGTAGAACAGGTTGAACAGAGAAATAACCATGCTCAGGAGGCTCGACAACAGTTTAGACAGGGTCAAGGGTAGAGTTGGCCTAGAAATGACGAAGACCTCTCCCAGTCTTGAAAAAATCATGAAGCTCCCCATTCATGGCCACAGAAAATTTCGGAGTTGAGATACATTCCGACACCCAAGAAATCATTTTCTCCGGGAATCCAACAATCCGCAAAACCTGGATATGAAATCCCATCGCACCGTATCATAAGCTTTCATAAGATCAACTTTGAGAGCAAATCTTGGAGCTCCCTTATTCCAGTGATAATTCCTCAAAAGTTCTTGAGAGAGAATGATATTATCACTAATACGCCTTCCTTCCACAAAAGCGGTTTGTTGAGGACCAACAATACCAGGCAGCACTTTTTTTATTCGGTTAGCAAGTATCTTAGCTATGCATTTGTAGATCGTATTACAACAAGAAATGGGACGGTAGTCCTTAACCTGAGTGGGATTAGGAACCTTAGACACAAGAGCAATCGAGGTAGCATTTACCTCTTTAAGAAGCCGACCAAAGTGGAAAAAAGATCGAAAGCAACATTAAAGCCATCCGGACCCCGCGCCTTATTATCTTTCAAGGCAAAAAGAACCGCTTTAATCTCCCCATCCGATACCTCCTTGACAAGTTCACACCCTTGTGCTTTGGAAATACACGAAGGTAGAGCATGCTCCATAGCCTCCAAGTCGAGGAGAGACTCACGAACTGGTCTAGATAGAAGCGTGGAGAAAAATTCCACAAAAGTGTCATTTACTGCGTCTGGTTCCTCCACCCTACTCCCATCCTCCTTACAAATAGATGCAATCTTACTTTTGCTATGATGATGCTTCATGGACTTAAAGAAAAATCTGGAGTTTTGATCCCCTAGTTTGAGCCATTGGATACGAGATTTTTGCTTGAAAAAACTCTCCTCATCTCTACTCAAAGTAGCATATATCTTTACCGCCTCCACTTCTGCCTCAATAAGTCTCACATTTAATGGATTTTGGTGAACCAAGGCTTGAATCTCCTCCATCTTTGCCTTAGCAGCCCTTACACGAGAAGGTAGATGAGAGAACACCTCCTTATTAAACCTTTTAAGTTCAATCTTCAAGTTCTTCATCTTTGAACACAACCTATACATGGGTGTACCAGCAATAAAACCTGACCAACCCTATCAACCAATGGCATGAAATCAGGATGCTCTCCCCAATAATCAAAGTATTTAAAAGGAGTTCGCTTATTGGGAAGCGCCCCAAGTTTGACAACAAAGGGGGAATGATCCGAAACTCCAGAGGGAAGAAAATTAGCTTCAGATCCTGAAAAAACACCATCCCAATGTAGGTTAATAAGAGCTCTATCCAACTTTCGAAAGATAGGCTTGTCCCGTCGTCGGTTACTCCAAGTAAAAAAACAACCTCCGTAATGGAGGTCCTCCAACCCTGACTCAATCACGCAATCTTTAAGGTCTTGTTTTCAAGATGGCCAGTCATTCGAACCACCAAGACACTCATCTTGACGACGCACTGCATTAAAATCCCCAAGAATCAGCCAAGGAGAGTCGTCAAAATTATCTGCCTGCATCCGAATATCATTCCAAAGCGCCATTCTCCCACTAGGAGTGTGTTCCCCATACACAACGGTAACATAGCAGCTCGGCAAAGTCGATGAAAATTCCAAGTGACAATGCATAGCTTGATCCGAAGAACAAACAACTGTCACCTTCACCATGCTAGGGTCCCAACACACCCAAATAGGACCCCTAGAACAATGAGCATAATTACCCTCAAACAACTAATAGGCCTTAATAGACCACCCAATCGCTGCACTATTCACCTCTAAGACCTTAGTCTCCACAAGGCCACAAAAACAAAGCTTCTGATTTTGTAAAAAATTCTGAGCCTCCCTATGTTTCATGGGGTCATTCAAACCCCTAACATTCCAACATCCAGGCATTGCGTACTCGTATTACTTATACTCAAGAATGCATAATTTTTACTTATTGGGCATTATCTTATGTAGTTCTTGATTTGTAGGTGAGCATGGAACTTCATAAAGGACATGGCTAGCTGTAAAGCTCTTACGGCATTTTGAAGTTCATTGTACATGGATTGTCACCTTTAGGGTTATGTTGTAGGCTGTTGTTTTGGTATAATATGTTGTATTATAATTTTGAAGGGCTTTTACGACATATGTATAACTTTTGAGATGGTATGGTAGATTCTTTTGTAACCTAAATGTAAATATGTTGAAATTTAGTTATATCATATTTTGTTTTAGTTTGCTATAGCATCATAGGTGGGTGAGGATATATAGGGATGTTATTATGAAGATGCTTATTTCATTTTATCTTTAAAAAATGCAATACGCCTAGGTTGAGTTGTCAAATTTTTATTTTCTATACATGTGAGTGTATGGTTATCTAAATATATGGGGTGTGACAGAGAGTGGTGTCAAAGCAAGGTTATAGATCTTTTGACTGTATGTGTACATGATCTTGGAGTACAAAAGAGCACAGCTATGCTTGTAAGTTTTATTTTATTTCATTACTCTTTGCATGCTTCATGAAACAGGGATGTGGTTATTGATAGACTTATGTAACTGGTTGATTGCCAAACAAAACAAATTCAACAATTAATGCAATAGAGAATAAGGGGAGAACAACTAAGGGGGTGGATAGTACAACCACAACAAAGGACTGAATAGATTGAGACACTTGGGGGAAAGATTTAGAAAATTAAACCCTCCAATATTTGAGGATGCATTAGACCTAACAGTAGCAGAGGATTGATTGAGAACTTTAGTGAATATGTTCAGGTACACGAGAGTTAGATGTAGAGAAAGTGGTTTGCATGATTATGCTACGATGTAGTGCTGGACACTGGTGGGACACCATGAGCAGCATAGAAGATATCAATGCTATGACTTGTGATAGATTTGAGGAGCTATTCCATAACAAATATTTACAGCCCTACTTCGAGCCATGAAGATGAATGAATTCATACAGTTGAGATAAGAAAGTATTACAGTTGGAGAGTATATTTGTATGTTTGAACAACTATCTAGGTTTGCTACCCATGTGGTTAATACTGATACACTAAAAGTAGAAAGATTTCTTGAGAGATTAAGGCCAGACTTATATAGAGATGTAAGCATGACAAGAATTCAAGGTGTTTCATATTCCAAAATAGCTCATTAGCTGAAGAACATGCTTAACAGAGAATTAATCGTGCTTAGGACGGCTCGACTACATTTTAGACATGGTCAAGGACAGCGTTGGCCTATAAATGACAAAAAAGGAGTATTCCATGGCCAGAGTCAGAAACCTAAGTTTCAACCAAGGTAAGGACAACAACAGTGGGATCAGAGTAACGTCTAAAGATAGATTAGAGTAAAACCTCGATGTTGCAATCATCTTGCTCCAAATGTGGTGGACAGCATATTGAAGCATCTCCTACAAAGACATGTTATGTTTGTGGAAAGGTGGGACATCTTGCTAGAGCCTAGGTAATCCAAATCCTATAGAACAGAAGGTACCAGCTATGGTGTTTAACAACTAGTGCAGATGCTGAAACAAATCCATCAATTGTAATAGGTAAATTTTTAATCCTTGGCATTCCAGAACTTGTACTATTTGATTCTAGAGCCACGCATTCATTTGTATCTACTGAGTATATGAGAAGTTGGATAGGATACTTGATACACTAGACACAAGTTATAATGTGACTATTCCATTTAGAGATGTACAACAAACCAATCTGACTTTAACCAAGCTCTGTCTGTCAAGCCTACCCTTTTTTAAGGCCATGTAGCATTTTATAGAATTTATGGATGTAGTCCGGACAAGCATTGTCAATAAACTTGATTCATGGACACTTCTTCAGTCAAGGTCCTGTGTAAGAATACATTTTTCACATCTTAGCTAATATAGTTTCCAATCATTGGAAAGAACTAAACAAAGAATTATACAATTAGAGACTTGCCTAACACATGACTGAAAGCGATAGGATGCTTTGGAGGCTTGGTTTGATTGAGGAAATTAAATGTCCTCTTTGTGGGAGTGATCAAGAAGATGCAGCTCACCTCCTTTTTACTTGCCCATATTCGGAGTGGATCTAGAGGCACTTTTGTAGTAAATGTAACATACCTATCATTCACCGTCCTTGGGAGGAGCTTGTAGGTTGGATGACACAACAATTTGGGGCTGATTCATTTCGAAATTCAGTCATTAAAACCATGTTTGCAGCGATGGTCTACTACATTTGGCGAGAGAGAAATTCTCGTTTCTTTGATCACTCATCTAGGCACGCTACCTTGGTTTTCAATAATATTATGTTTACAATTTTTTCTAAGTTTAATACACTTTGTAATGTGGATCCCACTATGGAAAATAAGTGGATTCAATGCTCTTTGGGTTTGAACGTTGGAATTTTTTCTTGTACTACCTAGAGGGATAGTTTTCTAGTTTTTTGTCGTTGTTATGTCTATGTAGGGGTACCTGTCCTCCTCATAGTTTCTGTGGTCTGGATATGCCCCTGTGCTTTTGTACATGATTTACTTTTTGGTTATAATCCACTTACCTTAACTAAGAAAAAAAAAAGTGATAGGATCCATGGAACAAACTTTCAAAGATCCGGCTCAACTTGAAGAGGAACCAATATGTGATCACTAGAAAATAGGATCAATGAATACTTAGCCTTTTTATAAAAAAAAGAAGCGGAATTTTGATTATTCTATATTGTCGGGGGAGTTATAACTATGAGGTAGCATAGTTCATTTTCGAAACACGTTTTTTCAGATTTTCCTAGAAGTCTATTTTTGGTGGAACTCTTGTTGTGATACCTTTTCGATATAGTTGCGTTTTAATTATGTTTTTATGAATTTCCTATAAATAGGATTCATTATTTTTATTATTTTCAAATATCAAAATAAATTCGTTTACCTATCAATCTCAAAATTTCACGAAATTTTAAGGGAATGTAGGAAACTTCTTATAACGTGATGTATTAAAAAATCGGCTTCCTTTGACAACATATGAGGTACTAAAATATTTTGGAAGGTAAACCAGCGTATTTTACTTAAAATGATATATAAAATTCTACAGCCATTGGAGTCAGAAGATTTCAAGTTACTCAATAGCTAACCCATGAGGCTATAAAAAAAACCCATTGGTTTTGTCCAAAAATTTCGAGTAACGATTGAAACATGAATTTTTGAAGTCAAGGACAAATGATAAATATTTTTTTAAGAAAAAAAGGAACACTAAATCTTATTGCTATTTTTTTGTGATAACGTAACTTGTGCATTAATTTCTATAAAATATAACTGCTTTTAAACATAACTAATTCAAATATATATATATATATATATATATATATATATATATTCTCTTCGAATAGTCCCACAAATGATGTTCATAGAAATCCATTTATTTAGAAAACACGTAAACATTACATAATCGAATAAAAACACATAAACTTCAGATATTTGTCTTCAACTTCCTCCTCTCTTTCCAAGTAGCTTTTTTCTACTTCATGATTACTCCATTATACCTTGATCGGATGAATCTCTTTGTTCTGTAACTTGGCACTTTACAATCAGTAATTTCTCTTAGATTAAATCTTTCTGTACTTTCTGAGATTGATAATTGACCTTGTGATCAAGATCATGCACATATTTCTAGATCATTGCACGTGAACTATTTGGGCTGCTTCTCGACTCTATCAAGTATTTCGAAAGGTCCGATATAATGAGGTTGTAGTTTTCCTTTCTTGCCGTACCTAAATTGGTGTCACCTATAGAAAGACTTTATCTCCAACTTGAAATTCTCACTTCTTCCTTCTGGTATCTGCTACAGCGTCCCATTTTATACTATGCCGGCAGCATAGTTATCCGATTGGCTTCCAATTTTGTTTTCTTGATTCCAATGCACCCAACTTATTTTTGCCTCCATGCCCAGCGTGAAACTTGGTGTTTGGCTTGCTAACTTCAAACTATTATTGGCCTCTGTAGCTTGAACAAGTACATGGCTTGAACGTGCATCATTGTTTCAACCTAATTCATGGTGGCAGGTGTGTCAGACAATGTTATGCTTGACCAAGATTGAGACAAAGCTTTAATGTGGTACGGCTTGGTGGATGTTCAAATTCAAGTCTTCTCGCTATTATTCATCTAAGCTTGTTTCTTTGCCAATTCATACACCAAATAATAAATTAAAGAAAAGAAAAAATTAGCCTTTTTGTGATTTGGCCTTCCCCAACAATGGCGCCAAATTTTGGCTACTCCCAAAACAATACCTTTTTGGCTATGCAAAATTGTAGCATAGGTTTGGGGTGTCTATCCTATAGAGAAGAAAAATCAATAATAAAGGTTATTGAAATAGTAAAATATAATAGAAAAACAAAAGTCTATAAGATTTACTGGAAATTTATATTGAATAATGCACTCAATGACAAAATTAACAATTGATTTGAAGGAAAACAAGGCTTTGTGTATAACTTAATTGTTTCATTTTTCTATTACCAGAATTCGATTCCTAATTAGTAAATTACAAGTTTCACATCCCAAACAAGTAATTGGAAAATACATTCTTGAAAGTCTTTGAGAAACGAGAGGTATTCAACTAAAAATCGGCTTTCAAAATAAAAAAATAATCACAAATTTATCATACAAGATATCTAAAATCGATAGCATATCATGAGATAATATTGTAATAGAAGACAAACTCATATAACAAAAAGTACGAGAAACAATAATTTTTAATAACCACATAAAAAGAGCATGACTAGATTTATATGACATTGAAGAAGAAAGGTTACATGAAATTTGAATATAAGAAAATTAAAAGGAGATTTAATTGAACAATTGTGTTAATTTCTTCAGGGAATACGTCAGCAAATTTCTACAGCAAAAAAATAGCCAAATTAGGGAGGGATTGGTTAGTTTCCTCAAGATTAAGGAATGATTCTTTGTACACAAGCAATATATGAGGCTGGTTTTCCATGAAGACCCTCTTAATCTCACTCTCTTTTGCAAAAAAAAAAAAAAAAAAAAAAAGGCTCATTATTTTCCATTTGTCATCTGCTAGCTCTCTATCTTTTTTTCCCCCTCTAGTGCCTCTACTCCTTTTTTTTTTCATTATTTTCAGTCACCTCATTATTTTCTATCACACTATTTTTTCTTGAAGTTTTAACCTTACACATTTTTTTTCTCTTTCTTTTTCTTTCTAACTTACATTTTAACATCTGATCCTCATAGACTGTTTTGGTGTTAAACGAACAAGAGTTACCATTTTTTATCTTTGACAAAGTTGTGTCTATTTTTAAACCCACCATGTATGGCCTTCATATCACACTGCATGACCTCCCCAACAAAATATGCCCAACATACGTAGGAACACATCACAATAATCTCATCACTATATCTCCTAATAGTTAAGCTTAATAGGACAAGACCTCTCCACATTAATTCAACAACTATAGTTTATAGGGTCGATAATGTTTTAGCGTAGACAAACTTAATTTCTCAACAAGGTTGGTACTAGGTACATTGGTACAACTCTCCTCATCATAATTGTACTACAGAATTTGTTGTTAACATAGCATCGAGTATGTAGAATATTCTCTCTGTTTCAAACATGTGGGCACAAAATGCTATCCGGGCTATATTGTTATGTAGAAATAGAAGGTTGCTTCAGCATTGATTTTTTGCCTTCTCTTCACTCTGGATAGGAGCACTCTACCTTATTTTGAGCACTAAGAGCACGCTTTGCAACAAGTGCTTCACCTTTTACTGGATACTTTATCCCATCACCATCACTAGCATCCTCTAGCTTGGGCAAATCATCACTATCAATCTCATCCTTAGTCTGTACTTCCCCATTGTCACCCATATAATCATTTCCCTTTTGTTTGGGCATTGAGATGCAATGTGCCCCGAATCCAAGCATTTAAAACACTTGATATCTATATTCTCTGACTTGGGTTTATTTTTTCAAGCTACATCTTTTCCGCTAGGTGGTTCAGTCTCACTCTTTGAAACAACCCTATCACTCCTAATATTATTACCCCACTTATATATCTAAGGATGATTAGCCGAAAAATATTTTGCTACTCTTTTTTTGTTTTCAATTGCCTCTCTACCTTCATAACCATATGCACAATGTCCTCCAACTCCAAAAAATATTGTAAGTCAAATTGCATTGACTTTATCCCTATTTAATTCATTCAAAAACCTGACTATTGTAGCATCTCTATCCTCCCCAACATTAGCCCTAATCTCCATCTTCATATGGTAATTCTCTATACTCCTAGAACCTTGAGTAAGGCTCTGTAATTTTTTATGAAGGTCCCTATTGTAATGACTAGGTACAAATCTCCTCCTCGTGAGATCTGTTAATTCACCCAAGGTTTCTAAGGTCTTTCATATCTTCTCCTCCTATTTTTCACAAATTGATCCCATCATTTATTGCATAATCAATGAATTCAATCTCCCAGTTTCAACTTTTTTCTCTACAAAATAGTTTGGAAATCAATATCAATTCCAACTTCTTGTCCCAGTTCCTTATGAAGTTCAAGGATCATTTTACCTTGGAGTGAAGGTTTTTTTTTTCTTTTATCATAATACTACCCAAGTTTCGATCATCTCTAATCCCATCCAGGTCTCTAGGGTCTCTTCTAGGCTCCATTTCATGCTTATCTCATCTATTCCTCATCCTACCCACTTCAGCCACTGAATCCTTATAGAAAATCAGGAGCTCTATGTAGATTTAATTGTGTTAGATACATTATTATATAATTTTGAGTATGAATTTGTTGTCAAAATATCAAGCTACAGTGTTATGGCTATTAAAACACAACCCAATCCAGATCTTAGTAATTTATCAGTGGCACAAGAATTTCTAGAGGTATTTTCTAATGACCTGCTTGAGATACCCCCAGATCCTGAGATTCAGTTTGTGATTGATTAAATTCCCTGAATAGCTCCTATTTCTAGAGTACCATATCGAATGGCCCGAATTGAATTGAAAGAGCTAAGTTACAGAAGAGTTACTGGATAAAGGTTTTTTTAGACTTGGTTTTTCACTATGGGGTGCGCCAGTTTTGTTTGTCAGAAACAAGGATGGTACAATGAAATTGTGTATTGATTATCGGGAATTGACCAAGGTGATGATAAAAAAAAAAAATACCCATTGCTAAGGATTGATGACTTGTTCAATCAACATCAAAGGTGCAGCTATATTCTCGAAGATTGATTTGCGATCTGGATACCACCAACTAAAGATAGATGAAGAGGACTATCCTAAGATAGCATTTAGTATGAGATATGGTTATTATGAGTTTTTGGTGATGCCATTTAGGTTGATAAATGTCCCCAACACCTTTTATGGATTTGATGAATCCTTTTAAGGATTTTCTCGATAAGTTTGGTATTTGTCAATGATATCGTCATTCTCGTACTAGAGAAGAACTTGCCGAACACTTGATAGTATTTCAGGTATTAAGGGACAAGCAAATTATAAGCCAAATTTAAGAAATGTGAATTTTGGATAGATATAGTCGTATTTTTGGGGCGTGTAATATCAGGTGAGGGTATATTAGTTGCTATGACCTACCTTGAGAAGTTTGGAGTGTTTCGGGTTTAGCCAGATATTATCATATAAATGTGAAAATATTCTCAAAGATAGCTTCATCTTTAATGAAATTGACAAGAAAGAGTACGAAGCTCAAGTGGGATGTGAACCCATGTAGATTGAGTTGCTCCGAAATCCAAAAAAAATTGAATCACAACCCTAAGAAAGGTAAAATCCTATTATGAAGCTTGACTTAATAATTTATTGTATCAAGGATCTTTAAAGCTTTGGCTCTAAAATCATGGATATATCTTTATCTTTCTGCATTTTTTTAATCTTCTTCGTTGAGTTTTCATCTTCTTCATCTCTATCACTTTCTTGACTCTTCATGTAAAGTCATGACCCTATGGACCGAAATGTTACTAGAACAATTGTACCTTAGTCGTAGACTTAAAATTAGCATAAAATTTTAGTTTAATTAACTACACATTTTAATACTAAAAGAAATAAATTCAAAGTCTTTAAAATAAAAATCATGCATGTATCGGATGAGTACATTCTAGGCAATAAAAAATTTGTTGTTTTGCAAAAATTTCTCGAGCGGCTAATGTCAAAATAAATTCGTTTACATAGTTATCAATCTCAAAAATTTCACGAAATTTGAAGGGAAGGTAGGAAACTTTTTATAATGTGGCATATTAAAAAATCAGCTTCCTTCGACAACATATGAGGTACTAAAATATTTTCCAAAATCCCGTAGCGACTCGATTTGGAAGGTAAACCAGCGCACTTTACGTGAAATGACATAAAATTCTACAGCCATTGGATTGACAAAGTTTTCAAGTAACGTTTGAATTATGAATTTTTTATGTTAAGGACAGAAGCTAAAATTTAAAAAAAAAAAAAAAAAAAAAAAAAAAAAAAAAAAAAAAAAAACACTAAATCTTAATGTTAACATTTTTTTCATAAACCGTAACTTGTACGATAACTTTTTATAAAACATAACTAGTATTCATAAAAAATCTTCTTAGATCCCACAAATAATGTTCATAGAAATCCATTTATTTAGAAAAATATCTAAACATTTTATAATTGAAATTAAGTTAGTGGCTTCTCCGTAGCACGTTGGACAAAGAATGTTGGATATTTGTCCTTAACTTCCTCCTCTCTTTCTCAAGTAGGTTTTTTTAGCCCGTGATTACTCCATTGTACCTTGATTAATTAAATCTCTTTTCTTCGTAACTTGGGCACCTTTCAATCCAGTATTACAATCGGTAATTCTCATAAGGTAAATCTTTCTCTATTTCCAGAGATTGATAATTGACCACGTGATTAGGATCAAGCACATATTTTTTTATCATCGATATATGAAACACGTTGTGAACTGTTCGATAGTTCGGGTTGCAAAGCCAATCGATAAGCCATATTCCTGACAGTATCAAGTATTTTGAAAGGTCTGATATGACGAGGTCGTAGTTTGCCTTCTTGTCAAACCTAAGTATACCATTTATTGGTGTCACCTTTAGAAAGACTAAATCACCCTCTTGAAATTCCAGCTTCTTCCTTCTGGTACGTACATAGCGAGCTTATCTTAGTACGGATCTTATCAGCGGCTTCAATTGTCTTTTCAATGATCTTTGACCCCAAAACTCTCTTTTCTCCAACTTCATCCCAATGAACAGTTGATCTGCATCTTCTACCATAGAGCGCTTCATATGGTGTCATTCCAATAGTTGTCTAAAAGCTGTTATTCTATGCAAATTCCACCAAAGGTAGCTACAATTCCCAACTGCCTCCTGGATCCATAACATAGACTCTTAGCATATCTTCAAAGTTTGAATGGTCCTTACAGACTGACCATCAGATTGAGGATGATACGCCGTACTGAAATTCAATTTTGTTCCCATAACTCCTTGTAAGCTTTTCCAGAACTTAGACGTAAATCCTAAATCTCTATCAGACACAATAGAGACGGGGACACCTTGCAATCTTACGATTTATCTTATGTACAACAGAGCCAGTTGATCTTGACTAAATGTCATTTTCACTGGAAGAAAATGAGCAGATTTGCTTAGACGATGCACAATATAGCATTATGTCCTCTTGCTGACTTCGAAAATCCTACAACAAAGTCCATTGTGATCTTCTCTCACTTCCATTCAAGTATGTCCAATGGATTTAACAACCCTACTGGTTTTTGACATTTTGTGTTAACTTATTGACACACTATGCATTTTGCTACAAATAGGCCTATATTTCATTTCATATTCCTCTACCAAAATATATCTCGAAGGCCTCGATACATTTTCGTACCACCGAATGTGCCAAATAAGTCTCTTCCAATATCTCCTTCTTCAAAACTTCATCTTAGGTACACAAATTCTTCCTTTAAACATCAGCACCCAATCTGAAGCTATTCCAAAATTCTTTCTCTTATCCAATACCAATCTTGTTCTTGATCTTCTACAAGAATGGATCTTAAAACCCTGTGCTTCTATGATCCGATCTCTAAGAATAGAACCACCAAAGTTGCTAAAGGAATGCTGACTTGTTCTGGTGTGGTAAGCATATCGATTCATAAATTTTTCAAGTCTTTGATCAACTCCATCTAAATAGTAGGTAATGATTCCAAGTATCCCATAGACTTTCTACTTAAAGCATCGACAACAACATTAGCCTTACCCGGATGGTAATGAATAGTGCAATCATAATATTTCACTAGCTTCAGCCATCATCTCTGTCTCATATTCAATTACTTTTGTTGTAATGAAATATTTGAAACTCTTATGATCTGTGTAAATGACGCACTTCTCTTCATATAAAGTAATGGTGCCATATCCTTAATGCATGAACTACCGCCACAAGTTCTAGATCACGAGTCTGGTAATTCTGTTGATATTGCTTCAGTTGCAGACACATAGGCAATCACTTTTTCGTCCTGGGGTTTGGATGCTCCACTATATATAACAAAACCTTCGGAACTTGTGGGTATAGTTAACACAGGTGTTGTAATCAATTGTTACTTAACACTTGAAAATTTTGCTCACACTTATGTCCATTGAAACTTTACTTATTTCCTTGTCAATTGTGTTATTGGTCCAACTATTTTGGAAAATCATTCGATAAATCTCTGTTAGTACCCAACCAATCTCAAAAAACTTTGAACTTCAATAGCATTAGTCGGTGTTTTCCAATTAGTTACGCTTCTACTTTTACTGGATCCACTTCAATTTCTTGAGCGATAACTACATGATCGAGGAACCCAACTCACTCCAGCCAAAATTTCACATTTTTAAATTATGCTTATTCTTATTCTTTGAATATATCAAATGTAATCAATGAAAACTATGATAAATTGATCCAAGTATTGATGAAACACATGATTCATCAAATCCATGAATACATTGGAGCATTAGTCAAACCAAATGGCATGACAGTGAACTCATAATGTCCATAACGAGTTCAGAAAATCGTTTTAGGTATACCTCTTGCCTTAACCTTCAATTTGATGATATCCATATCGTAAGTCAGTCTTAGAAAAAATGGTAGCCTCTTTTAATTGATCAAAGAAATCGTCGATTCTCGGGAGAGGATACTTATTCTTGATGGTCAAATGGTTCAACTCCCTATGATATGCTATTTCTAGCAACCAAATCTGTTTTTGGTCTATGAAGCCCTTAACCCAGACCTTTTTGTGGCCACTTTACCTCTACAAAAAATTTTCCTTAACAGAATTGGAAAACTAAAATTCCCCAACAATTGAAGCTCGAGAACTCTCATAGTAGCTTGAATTAAAATTCCCCAACAAACTACGGACGGTCAACTGCTGTAAAATACACTTTATCCCTCACTTGATCTAGATCAAGTGATCATCCGTCTCGACGTCTTCCATCGTAGCTTGAATTAAATGCACTAAGGTTGGTCCTTCTTCTTTCATGCTCATCTTGAAACTAAGTGTCTTCCTTGTTACATTTGAACTCTCATCCCATGTAGCTTAGACACTTTGCATGACTTTTTTAATCTACTTTGCTCTTGACATTTACATCAAAGAGAGTAATATCAAAAGTAGTAAACACTTTATACTTACCTGGAAGGTATAGGCGTTATCATTAATTTTCTCAAAGGCTTGGAATGATCCATCTCCTTTAGGATTAAATTTAGATATTGAGCTAAAAAAATGTTCTTTTTACATGTGTACCTAAAACCAATCACCCAGTTCAAATGTTATGGTTTTCTTCCTTTACTAGCTTGAGAAGCATAATGTTCATTCTTCTTTTTAATTTGAAGTTGAACCTTCTCATAAATTGGTGTTTCTAATTCAGCCTTATTCTTTCCATCTAAATTACCTCTTTCATCAACAGGTAAAGATATTAAGCCTATGTTTGGTCCCCATTTTTTCAAAACTCATTTTTAACCATACATTCTCCTATAAAATATTATTATACGTAAATCAAAAAGTTTTTCTTACTTTTTATCCTACATTAAAACAATTCCAATACTAGCACTAAGGCATCACATTCAATCTCGAAAGTTTTATCAAAGTTAGAAAATGCTAAAACCGGTGTTTTACACACCCTATCTTTAATAGTGTTAAATGCATGTTCTTGCTCAATGCCCCTGTGTATCATACAATTTTCTTTACGATTTCCGTGAGTGGTGTGGCAATTGTGCTAAAAAAATTTACAAAATGCCTATAGAAACTAGCTGAGTATTACATACTTCTGACCTCAGTTATACTATTAGTTATTGGCTAAGGTAACTTTGATTTTCTCCTACTTTTATCCCTTTTGTTTAGCCACATACCCAATAAAAACAAATCTTTCCATGCAAAATGTACACTTTTTAAAATTAGCATAAAGTTGTTCATTTCTTAAACCACAATGAATTTACCTACTATGAATGAATGCACGTAAAACATGATTCATCAATCGCATAAATGTGTTAGGTGCATTAGTAAGTCCAAATGGCATAACTAACCATTCATACGGTCTGTACCTAAAGCAGTTTTCCATTCGTCTCCTTCCCTCATCCTGATTTGGTGATAACCACTTCTAAAATCAATCTTACTAGATATGCATGCGCCATGTAATTCATCCAACATATCACCTAACCTAGGAATAGGATGACGATACTTTACCATTATGTTGTTAATGGCCCTCCAACCTATACACATCCTCCAAGTTCCATCTTTATTTGGCACAAGTAGCACCAACATGGCATCATACTCATAATTTCCCTCACATTCCCTTTGCTCATCAACTCCTCCACTTGCCTTTGAAGTTCCTTGGTCTCCTCGGGATTACTTCAATAAGTAGGTATGCTTGGAATGACAGATCCCGGCACAAAATCAATTTGATGTTCAATGCCTCAAATGGATTGTAGCCCACTAGGCACGCCCTCTGGGAACACATCTTTGAATTCCTACAACAAAGAAGCAGTCAAATTAGGGAAGGGTGTGTCAGATTTCATTTCTCAAGATTAAGGAATGACTCTTTATAAACCAACAAGATCATTTGTTGCCTCTCAACTTTGCCCTATTCAACTCATTCCCTCTAGAAAAGAAACTCAATTTTGATTTTTCTCTCCACTCGGAAGACTCTTTTTCGTTTCACACTTGTGACTCTACTCTTTTTTTCTCACTATTAGCCACCTCACTATTCTCCCTCTCTCTCTAGTTCTTTCCATCTCTTTTCTTCCTCACGTTTCAATTTGATTTGGTTTTGTGCACTTGTGTCAGTGTTAATGGCACAAGAGTAATAGATTTTTCATCCTTGACAAAATTGTGCCTATTTTTGTACCCATCATGAATTACTTTCCTATCATATTGTCATGGTCTCCCTAACAAAATATGTCTGGCATGCATAGAAACTACATCATACATCTTCATCAAGATAGCCACCAATCAAAAAGTTCACCGGTTCAACCATTGAAGTCTATAAGGTTTAGGATGTTTTAATAAAGTCAACCCTAGCTTTTCAACAAGTGTAGTGCTAGCCACATTAGTGGGACTACAACTCGCCCACTACATATTCCACCTTTTCTCCATCTCTAGCTTCTTCCAATTCCGGCATATCATCATAGTCACCCTCACTTTCACTCCCCACTTCTCCATTGTCTCGCAGAATTATTGTACTTTTTATTTGGACATTGAGAAGCAATGTGTCCTGAATCCAAGAACCTAAAGCATTTGATGTCTTGACTCCTAAATAGCTGGGATTCTACTTTGGATGTGACTTTGCTAGCACTTTCCTCTTTTCGTTTTGATATTTCTATTTTGCCCTTTGAAATAGCCCCATCTCCTTTGTTGTTATCCCACTTCGATTTCCAAGATGGATTAGAACCCGAAGAGCCCTATGGATATCTAGCCTTTCCTCTTCAATTGTTTCTCCACATGTAGGATGTCCTCCAATTCCATATAATGTTGCAACTAGTGACACTATTCCCCATTCAAGCCTTTAAAAAAATAAGCCATAGTGGCCTCCCTATGTCCTCGATATTTGCTCTAATCATCATTATCTCCGTCTCCAATAGGTTCTCTACCCCTCCTTTCATGCCAAACTCCTCCATTCCTTATTCTCCCTAACTCCACATCCACTATTGCATCCTCGTCCATACCACAACCCGCTTCAAAATCACTATGATTCTCCATCTTAGGCTCCCGCCTACGTTGCCTCCTTGCATTCGGAACTCCCCTACGTAAATTGGCAAGCAATGGGACTTTACATCCACACCTCCTGCCTATCCAACTATCCCTTAAATCTTCAAATAGCCTCTCAAACTGTCATATCATCTCCTCAGACATGTTGACTTGATTGTTGTTCCTGCTTGATGTAGAATCATCTCTATCCAACATCCTAAATCTAATGTAATATGTGCCTCACGTGTTTACGATCGTGTTTCACTCAAATTGGCTTTTTCTCCCAAATAGTCCCACCACTCTTGCATTTTCCACTCGATGCTTTCGTCCAAGTGCTTCAAAGAATTAATTCAGATTCAACCAAGTCTTATTCTCGTAGAATTCCAACTGGAATGTGAGTGATAATTTTAACTTAGAAGACTCAAGAAGAAAGAAAAGAAACAAATAAATGAAAATAAAATACATTAATTCAAGAAATTGGTTCTTGAATTTTGGGTTGGACCAAACTGATTGGAAAGAAAAACGTCCAGCAATTATTGACTAATTAAAGAGAATTGAAGAGAGTTCAAAATTTCATTTCATGCATTTAATTTGAAGTTTTGAAAGGCCAAAGATAGTGCTATAAGTTTAGGTATATAAGAGGTTTAATATGTTAATTACCCTTTCATCCCATACAATAAGGGAACAACATAAATCCCCAATTAAAACTTAATAGATTTAGAGTGGGAAAATAAGTTGGAATTGATCTTTGATTGCCATAACTATTCGGAGGAAAAAAAATGTGAAACTGGTCGTGACAAAGTTCACCGACTATGTGATTATATGGTGGGATAAAATAGCAACAAGTAGGAGGAGGAATCAGGCCTATTGAAACAGGGGGTGAGTTGAAGGCTATCACGGGGAAGAAATTTGTGCTTAATCACTATTGTAGGGATCTATATCAAAAACTTCAAAGCCCTAATCAAGGTTCAAAGTGTGTGGAGGATTATCATAAGAAAATGAAGCTATTATGATTAAGGTGAATGTTGATGAGGATAGGGAAGACACAATGGCTATGTTTTGAATGGTTTGAATAGGGGAGAGATAGTTAAAAAGAAAATGAGCAGTTAGATATTCTTTAGGTTCTTTGGGTTCTAATCCTTCTTGGTTAGGGTTAAAATTACAGCGGTTGAATGAATGTGGCTCTAGGTTAGGGTTAAAAAACAAGTCTTGGTGAGCTAAAACAATTGGGAAGTATAGTGATGAGATGGTGTGTGACATAGTTCCTACGCATGCTGTGCACATTTTGTTGGCTAATTGTGAGAAAATAAAAGAACTCCACAAGAGAGAAGAAAGAGAATCTTCTGAAAGGTGAGAAAAATCAAGTGAGTTTCTATGGAAAAAAGAGTGAATTGAGAGAGCTTTAGAGAGAACTAAACCCTTCCCCAATTTATATTTCTTTATTATAAGTTAGTGGAATACCACTCATTGAATATCCAGTTGATTCGATGGAACTGGAGAATTTAATGATCATCGAAGGAGAATCATTCAACTATGACATGGTAAAATATCGATGCTGCATACATAAGTTAGATTATGGTCCTGCATTTAGGAATAGTTTTTCACATGTGGCATTACTTTTTCACATATTAATGCATCTAATATTTCTATGAGAGTAATAAATCATTTGTCACATGCATTCATAGGTGATTTTTTTTTACTAATTTATGAAATTCTAGTATGTTGCAATAAAGTAATTAATCATGATAGACAATTGGGGAGCATTGTTGATGATTTGAGGCATGAGGATATTTTAATATTGAAGCCCTTAACTGTTTTGGTTCGAATTTATGGAATATGTTGGGAACCAATTTGGTATCCTCTGCTACTACTTCTACTACACGTTTTGATATGGTTTATGGTTTAAATATGCTAACTTTGTTTGGTTTAATTCCTTTAACTATCATTGTAAGTAGTAGTTTAGATGAAAAGTAGGGGAATGAATTTATACATCTCAAGGTAGCAAAGGGAAGAGTTGTAAGGTATTCGAGCCAAGTGATTGGGATTGGGTGCTTAGGCAAAAATGGGTTGTTTGAATGCAAAGAATGTCAAGATTTCATCCTAAAGGAAATGGACCCTTTCGCATCATTGCAAGGATTAAAAACAATGGTTACGACGTGGATCTTCAAGGTAAGTTTGTGATAATTGGCCTTTTTTCGATATTTCTTATCTTCCTCTATTTGATATAGGTACATATTCGAGGTCGAATCCTTTTGAAGAGGAAGTGAATGATACGATCCAAGGAAGGTCACAATCATACAAAGTTCAGCCCAACATGAAGAGGAATCAATGACGAGATCACTAGCAAATATGATCAATGAAGCCATGCATTTACTTGTTCAAGCTACGGAGACCAAGAGTTTGAAGATAACAAGCCAAACACCAAGTTTCATGTTGAGCATGAAGTCGGAAACAAGTTATATGCATTGGAATCAAGAGAATAAAATTGAAAGCCAGTCGGATAACAATGTTGTCGTATAGTACAAAACGAACAAAGAAATGGAATTTTGGTTGTTCTATGTTGTTGCGGGAGTTTTATCTATGCATAGTTTATTTTTTTAGACCTTTTTTTTTTTTTAGATTTTTCCTAAAAGTCTATTTTTGGTAGAACTCTTGTTATGATATATTTTTTATATCTTTTTTTTTTTTTTTTTAATAAAATTCAGTTTTATTTAAGTTTTTATGCGTCCACTATAAATAGGATTCATTATTTTCATTGTAAAGAGAACACTAATTTGAGAGAATTTAATAAAGAAAGGTTTGCTTTCAACTCCTTGTTATTCATTAAACTTAATTTTGTGGCATTCAACAAATTCATAGCACGGTTCATGGTTTTTGTAATTAAGGGGTCAAGTTCTTCCATTCTTTGATTCAATAAATTAATGAGTTATTGAGTCAAGATTCAAACCGAGATTTTTACTTTCTTGGGATTATGATTCAATTTTTTATGGGTTTCGGAGCTACTATTGCTACATGGGTTCACATCAAACAAGTTTTACCTTTTTCTCCTCCGAGAAGTTATTGGAATCAAATATAAGATCTATATTTTTCTCCCACTCCAAATATGTCTCAGGATTGCTCATTCCTTTAAATGAAGGAATATCATTTTAATATAGCTCATATTTATATTTTTCACCCCGTCTATTTCAGCCTACATTAAAGCATCATCATCAATTCCACTACCCATTTCATTTTCAACACCAATATCCGCCTACCTTGCCTTTTTGCAGTAGTTACTTCTATAGATTGTTCCCTATGTAAATTAGTTATCAACGTATCTGGTCGATCCATTTTGTGTCTAATTTGTCCTAATACCATATTCATCTGCTCAAATTGTTGTTGCATGGCCTTCATCGTGAAGGCTTGATTGTCTCCATCTCTTGATATTGATTCTTCTTTATTAGATATATTAATAACTAGATTTGTGTATGTCTCACGTGTTTGCACACGTGTTTGCACTCGTGTTTCACTCAAAAAAATAGGATTTTCCCTCTAATAGTCTCACCACTCTTGCCTTTTTTTTTTTCTCTCAATACTGTCTTTCAAGTTCTCTAAGAGATGAATTTAATAAAGATATGACTCAAGCAAAGGACTCAAGAAATGAAGGAATTGTTGAATTGAATAAAAATAGAACCAAGAATTTCGAGAGAGTTAATCTTGAAATTGATTTATGCGAATCCCAACAATATTGATATCATCGGATAGTTAGGTATTGAACCGATTTCTTGAGAAAAAAAAAAAGAATTTCATTTCAAGAAAGTGTTTCTTGAAATCGAATAAGCCTCCTTTTAACTTGATTCAAGCAATGGACGGAGGGACTGGCCGAATCAACTATGCGACTGTATAGAAACCAATAGAAATTTCAGCCAGAGGGTCAAATTGATCTATGTGACAGCATAGAATTGTACTATGCGGCCGTACAATACATTGTCCACACCCAATTTTTTCAATTTCGTGAAATTTTCCTATTATTGTTAAAACTCTTGTTTTTTTTTTTTTTTTTTTTTTTTTTTTTGCTCTTTTTTGTAATCTTTAGACTTTAACTTCATGTAAACTAGGACTTTATGGGTTCCCTATAAATAAGACTCATTATTTCCATTGGAAAAAAACTTCATGTGAATATAGAGAGATTATTTGCGAGTTTTCAATTTCCTGTTCTTCATTGAACTAATTTTACGAACTTATCAAGAGTTATTTCTTATGGTGTTCAAACAATCTAAGTGGGATTCTTGAATCTTGTGATCAGTGTCAATATATTGTCGGTAATTGTGTTAGTTCTTTAATTCAATATTTTTTGGTCAAACTCTAAACATTATTTATTGCTTTTCTTGGTTTTGAATCAATCTCTTGAAGGCTTCGTAACTACTATTGCTACGTGGATTCGCATAAGTTGGTATCAAAACTTAGTCTCCGAAAATCAAGGTTATATTCTATTTTTTTCCCTTTTTGTTTGAGTCTTTTTATTTCTTATCCTTATTCTTCATTTTATTCATCATTTTGAGTTTTTAATCCATAAAAGTACAAAAACTTTTCACAAGTTTTTATGCTAATTTAACACCCAAATCAGTTTCTTTTTTTTTGTTGGTTTCTAATAGAGATAGAGGTGGTCGAGGTGCTGACCAAGTTGATGTTCCCAAATATTCTCAAGACCCTTTGCAAGGAATTGGCGGTCCAATGACAAGGGCAAGGACAAAGAGGATGAAAGAGGCATTGCAAGGCTTGATCATGGAAATGCAATATAAAGAGGTTGTGCTAAAGGATTCTAAAACCAAATTTGAAGATTCCAAAGCATCACCAAGGATGGTCACTTATCTTTTTGTGTAAGGGATAAATCTGGAAGGACAAGAAGATTGCAAGGATTAATTAGTAATTTTAACTTTAGTCTTGCAATTGTTTAAGGCCCATTTTCGTGTGTTTTGATCAATTGGGCCCAACCCACATTTTCCTTAGGCCCATTTCGTTCTCTCTTCACTTAGTTAGGGCATTTTAGTTATATAAACCAGCAGCCATGTATTTTGAAGGTAAAGAACGAATTTGAAGTTAGGAAGAAAAGCTTTTGCTTTACCTTCTTGTGTTCTTGATTGAATACTAGAATTTCGACTTATCAAAGGAGTGATCAACCTTTGTGGCGTCTCAAGGACTTTGTTTCCTTAGGGTTCTAATCTGATCTTCTTCTTCACAATACAGCAAGAAATCCAAATTTCTTCTTCTTTTCTCCATTGATTTCGTGGGTAACTAAGTGGGTCTACATCAGTTTCGTAGTTGAATTTTCTAGCAAAAGAAAATCCAAATTTAAGAAAAAAAAGTTATTTCGGAAACTACCAGCAGTATACAATTTCGTCTTTTTGAATCAAATAAATACATATATCTTGTCCAATCCAGAATCCAAGAACCACTTTCTGGAATTATTATAGTTCCCATTCAAAGGTGTCAAATCTTTTACTTCTTTCTTGTCTTTCATTCTTGAGCATTCTAAGTTACAATTCTCACTCATATCCTAATTTGAATTCTCCTAGAATAAAGCTTGGTCAATTGAATTAGTTATTTGAAGCACTTGGGCGAGAAAGCATTGAGTGGAAAAATGCAGGATTGGTGAGACTAATAGAGGGAAAAGCCAAATTTAATTTATATGCGAGCGTAAATACAACAGAAATTTTATTTGCAAGTTCTTGTAAAATACTAGATTCAGCAGACAACTAATCATTTTTCAACTTTGGAGTGAGTTTTGACTCAATATGTTTAAAAACAGTATCAAGAGATTTCTTCCCATCCTTTTTAGATGAGGAGGTCTCATGGTCAGAATTAGTTTCAATTCTGGATAATTGAGAGAAAACAGATTGAAGAACAATATTCTAAACAGGAGGTCTCATGGTCAGAATTAGTTGTGGGGCTAGAATCTTATGGCCTTTAAGCAGGAATAGGAATTCTTTTTAAGAGGTGATGCAATAATTTCAGTGTTTCCAAGAGAAATAACTATTTCTTGCATTAGAGGAAGTCTAGATTGAAAACTTTGATCGGAGGGAATCTTCCATGTTTTTTTTCCATTAACGAGATTTGGATTTTCTTTCCAAAAACTTTGAAATGTGCCCATTTATAAAAACATAAAGCCTCAGGGAAGTTATAAAATTCTTAACATAGATTCAATTTCTTCTTTTGAAAACTTCTTTTTGAGGTTGTGACGATTTTTTTTTACTGAAGGAGTTTGACCATTTTTTTAATTCATTTCTTCTATCAATTGTAAAAGACTGTTGATCTAATCTTTCAAATGAATTGGATAGCATATCTAATAAAGTAGGTGAATCAGGCTGTTCTGGTTCATTTTCTTTGTTAGATGCATATTGAGTCTTTGGAATATTTGGTGTGAAATCAACTACTTTTAACTTGCTGGAAGAAGTTGAAAACCTCGCAGATTGAAAAAGATTCTAAGATCTATTTTCAGATTTAGAAGAAAAGGACCTTCGGAGATTATTTGATGTCTATTGAAAATTACCTTGACACGTGCATCAGGAAATGAAACAATTTGATCTAGAAATAGTTCTAATGGGAACAGGAATCGGGTTTTGAGCGCTTTCAAAATCTTATTCATGTCCTTGGGATTGAATGAAGAGGGTTGACTTCTACTAGATTGAGTTGAATGTTCATAAGCTGATAATATATTCGATATATTGTAGCAAATGCTTTTGAACGATCGAGATTTTTCGTTTGAATTTGCAGAGTAAGAGCATTAAGAATAGCTCCATCATTAAGATTGATAGTAAAAAGTGGGTAAAAATTTAAGAAAATTGGACCACTTTCAAGATTTGACTCTAAAATGGATAATAATGGATTCTCAAATTTGAGAGAAGTCTCTTATCTCTGAATTGGAATATCTAGACCAAGTCTAAACAATGGTTTTACAGCAATTTGAACAAGTCCCGCATGAAGATATTTAAATCTCTTTCTATGTGTCTTTTGAGAATAGATTTGTTTGAGCTGTTTGATAAAATTGCTAGAGTTTGTTTAAGAGTTTTGATGACATAATCTTGATGGAAATCAAACATTCCTATTTCATAGATAGAACTCTTGTCTACTTTTGGAACAATCCAGTTATGGAGTTTTGTTCAATTTGAACAATTTGAATTTCATGAGAATTGAAATATCCATTGCAAATGCATGTTCTTGATCTAATTCTTCTTTATCATGAAAAGTGTGTGAAAAGTTATCAGATTTACTATTTTGATCTCCTAAACCACGATAGATGCAATGCTACAAGATAGACTAACCCAACAGGACCATCCAACGCTCATTCGACTTAACGGGCTGACCAGTGCTATTTAAAAGGCTCCAGGATAACTATATATATATTACCTTGATTGCTTGATGAAATATTTGTGTTCTTCACAAATAGAGAAAAATCATTAAACATTAATGGTTGCTTGTAAAAGTGGATTGTAAAACAGGTGATAAAACATGTTAATTGAACCCTGATCAACCCTAATGGTCAGTGTCGATTACAAACTTCATCGACCATAGGTTGTGTTGTCATGTCTCCAAAGCTCGAACTTGCATAAAACTCTTTGTCATAAGTAGGATAATTCAAAACTGTCCCGCTTAGCTTTTCACTGAAATATGCTGTTGGTCATCTGTCCTGTATTACAATGGCTCCAATTCCTATTCTAGAGGCATCACATTAATATCAAATGTTTTGTTAAAAGTTAGGTAGTACTTTTGTCTTTACTTTTCTCTCTCATAACTCTACACATTTTTTGTTATTTTCAGTCACATCTCTATTTTCTCTCTTACACTCTTTTTTTCTTGAAATTTCAGTTTCATCTTATTTTTCGTCTCTTTCTTTTTCTTCTGTCCCCCACCTTTTAATTTTAATGATTCTCATAGAACTGCTTTCTGTTAAAGGAACTAGTTTAAGTGATTTTCCATCTTTCAAAGCTATACCTATTTCTAAATCCATCATGTATCACCTTCCTATTATACTACCATGACCTTCCCAACAAGATAGAGCATGCATAGGAACCATATCACCTCATCACTATACCTTCCTACCAAGACTTGGTTGTTAACCTTGACCTCTCCACATTCATTCTGCCACTATAAATTATAGGGTCTAGGATGTTTTAACAAAGACAATCCCAAATTCTCAATAAGGGTGTACTATCATACTGCATACCTTGTTCCACATCATCCATTTTAATTTGTTTACTAAGAGCGCGTCTCAAAACAAGTGCCTCACCTTCTTCTGGCTACTCCACTCCATCATCGTCATCCTCCAACTCGGGCATCTCATCACTATCACTCTCACTCTCAGTAACCACTTCTCCATTTTCACACAAGATCATTGTCATTTTGTTTGGGCATTGAGAAGCAATGTGCCCCGAATCCAAGCATTTAAAATACTTGACATCCCTATTCCTAGAAGGTTTTGAATCTGACTTAGGTTTATTTTTGCTAGCTACCTCTTCTTTTTTTCCTAGGTGGTTCAGTCTTACTCTTTGAAATTGTCACTCCTATTATTATTACCAAATTACTAGGAAAAGAAACAGACGAACTTTAACAATTAGAGTCCAAATATGCTTGATGACTATCTTCGCATGGGCTTGCCATTTTATCCTCTGGTCCTGTAGAACTATGGGTTGCTTATACAACCCATTAAGCCATTGTGTATGATGGACACCTCGGTGCTAACTATGCTTCCTCCTCCTTAGCTTGAATCACATGAACCTTATGGTTATTCTTCTCTCACACTCAGTAACATTAGCTAATTAGGTGAAGTTACAAGATGACAGGGATTTGAACCCTTGGTAAGCAAAAGCCTACATAGCAAATCCAATGGCCTTAGGACACTCAGCCATCTCTCCTACATAAAGGTATGACCAATCAAAACTAACTATAAAAATTGAAAAAAAAAAAAAAAAAAAAATATTCATTCCATTGCTAAAAGTGAAATGGTAGGATAATAGTTGAGTTGATGATGAACATAAGCCGAATATCACTTGTTTAGTTCACCTTGGAGGAAAAGTAATTAAGAAATCAAGAGAGCAATACGAGTGATGAGAGATTATATTGATGTACTTGGGAATTGGTTTTGTTTCGGAAAAGAAACTATGGAAGTTGGAATACATGACTCAATTCAAGAAGAATCTATGAAATCGAGAATATTTAACACACCACTCGAAAGTGAAATATATGATATGTGGAGTTCGTAAAATAACTGTTAATTCTTGTGTTTCACTATCTTGTTTAAATTTTGTGATTTAGATATTCATTTTGAGAAAACATTGTACTACATATATCAAGTTGAATATATGTATCTTAGTTGCTATTGCGCTTTATTAGAGGATAAATATAGTTTAAATAGTATACATATTAAGATTTAGTTGATATTGTTCTTTATTAGAGGATAAATATAGTTTAAGTACCCATTTGATAAGTGTAAATATAGTTTTACCCATTTATTAGTCAAGTACTATGTATTAAGAGTTTAGTTAAGTACCCATTCAATCAAAGTGAGAACCAACTAGAAATGCTTCCTCTTGGAGTAAAAGACGTAATTAGCACACAGATATATTGGCCCCAATGTAATAGAGATCGAGGTGGTCGAGGTGCTGACCAAGTTTATGTTCCCAAATATTCTCAAGGCCCTTTGCAAGGAATTGGCGGTCCAATAGCAAGGACAAAGAGGATGAAAGAGGCATTGCAAGGCTTGATCAAGGAAATGTAATACAAAGAGGCTGTGCTAAAGGATTCTAAAACTAAATTTGAAGATTCCAAAGCTTCACCAAGGATGGTCACCTATCTTTTGTGCAAGGGATAAATCTGGAAGGACAAGAAGATTGCAAGGATTATTTAGGAATTTTAACTTTAGTCTTGTAATTGTTTAAGGCCCATTTTCGTGTGTTTTGATCAATTGGGCCCAACCCAGATTTTCCTTAGGCCCATTTCCTTCTCTCTTCACTTTAGTTAGGGCATTTTAGTTATATAAGCCATGTATTTTGAAGGGGAAGGAACGAATTTGAAGTTAGAAAGAAAAGCTTTTGCTTTACCTTCTTGTGTTCAAAATTGAATGCTAGAATTTCGACATATCAAAGGAGTGATCAACCTTTGTGGCGTCTCAAGGTTGGGGTTTTAAGGACTTAGGGTTCTAATCTGATCTTCTTCTTCACAATACAGCAAGAAATCCGAATTTTCTTCTTCTTTTCTTCATTGATTTCGTGGGTAACTAGGTGGGTCTACATCATCTGGTGTCAGTGCCTTCTTTTGAGTTGTTGGAATCAGGTTATTCAATTTAATATATCTGATTTTCGTTCTTAAAAAAAAAAAAAAAAAAAAAAAGGTGCCTGAATTTGGGGTTCTAAAAGTTTGCCATTGTTGTTCTTTGATCAAGTTTCCTATCCTTGTTGATTCAATCTCTAATTTGTGTGTTTCAATGGAGTAGAATGTTATTGTTGAATTCAGCTCCTTTAAATTTGGGTTCCTGTTATGGTTGAATTAGTTTCCTCCTATTGTGTTCTAGCTTTGCTGTAGTTATGACTCAAAAAAATACAATTCTGATTTTTGTTGAAATGGTCACCATCTATTTGGTTGCTTCTAGAGATTTGTTGAAGTCTTGATTCAGTTAAGAACATAAAGGGGATGGCTTGGCTTTTGAGTGGTAAAAGGCAAGAGAGATCATCAACAAGAAAAAGCCAAAAATAGTGTGAAACACGAGTGATAACAATCTGATTTTGAGTGCAAACCCGTGAGGGAGTGTGTGAGGAACAACACCTTCTATCTTGTTTCGTTTTGCAGGTTGAAAATCATGAGTGAGGAAGGAGGGGAAACACAAGAACTCGACATGAAATTATTCATGAAGGCTGTTAATGATCAATTTAGATTGTTGAATACGAGATTGGATGATTTGGAGTCCTCTTCCGGATCTAGGTCCCATAGAAGACATAAGTTCGATAAAGAAGATGAAGTTGATTCCGAAGAGGAGAGAACAAATTATAAACGGGACAAGAAGGTTGACTCCAAAAGAGATAACAATATGGGTAGTATAAAGATGACAATTCCGACTTTTCAAGGAAAGAATGATCCAGAAATACTTGGAGTGGGAAAGAAAAGTTGAGCAAGTATTTGATTGTCAGAAGAAAGTAAAGCTAGCAGCCGTGGAGTTCTTAGATTATGCAAGTATATGGTGGGATCAATGGTGATCAGTAGGCGTAGGAATGGTGAGAGGGCTGTTCGGTCATGGGAAGAGATGAAGTTGGTGATGCGCAAGAGGTTTGTACCCAGCCATTACTATAGAGATTTGTATAGAAAGTTGCAAGGGCTGGTTCAAGGTATGGGCTAGAGGATTATTATATAAGGAAATGGAAATTGCCATGATTAGAGCAAGCATAGAGGAAGACAAGGAAGCAACAATGGCTAGGTTTATTGCCGGATTGAATAAGGAGATAGCTGATGTAGTTGAATTGCAACATTATGTAGAGTTGGAAGAGCTACTACACAAAGCCATTAAAGTAGAACAATAAATCAAGTCCAAGAGGTTCAGATCTGGTTCATCTTCTAGCTCTTTGTTGAAATTAAATTGGAAGGACAACAAAGCTGCCATTAAATCAAAAGAAGAAACAAAGTCGAAGGATTTGGTGGTTGTTCCTAAAGGAAAACC
This sequence comes from Osmanthus fragrans, assembly GCA_019395295.1. Classification (NCBI taxonomy): domain Eukaryota; kingdom Viridiplantae; phylum Streptophyta; class Magnoliopsida; order Lamiales; family Oleaceae; genus Osmanthus; species Osmanthus fragrans. Next base: position 13,467,818 of record CM033359.1, read on the forward strand.
TGAAAATAAAACTCTTACTAGGTCACGTGATATTAAGTGCTTTAGGTGCCAAGGATTTAGACATATTGCTTCAAAATGCCCAAATTAAAGGGTTATATGGTTGTACGGGCAAATGGAGAAATCGAAAGTGCTAGCTCAAGTGATGATGAGATGCCACCTTTAAAGGAACCTGTGCAAGGAGAATTACTTGTTACAAGGAGGGCCTTGAGTATACAGCCTAAGGATGAAGGAGATAACGTGCGCATATTTTTCACACAAGGTGCCACGTGAAGGATAAGATGTGTATGCTGATTATTGATGGTTGGAGTTGTACTTGTGCTGCTAGTACTTTGTTGGTAGAAAAACTGAATTTGACAGGTAAATGCATCCTAAATGGACAAGCTACAATGGCTAAATGATTGTGGAGAAGTGAAGGTAAACAAGCAAGTTCCGGTACCATTTTCAATTGGCAAGTATGAGGATGAGGTTCTTTGCGATGTAGCACAGATGTATGCTGGTCATATATTGCTTGACTGACCATGGCCGTTTGATAGGAGGGTTTTCACATGATGGGTATAAAAATCGGTATTCTTTCGTAATGAACAACCTAAAAGTTGTATTAGCTCCTCTCAAGCCTTCACAAGCTTATGAGGACCAGATTAGGATAACAAAAGAGTGCAAAATGAGGGAAAAACAAAAAAGTGAGCAAGAGGAAAATAAAAGGACAGCAAGTGAGGTTGAGAGAAAAAATGGAGAGAAGAGTGAGCAAAAAGGAGAGAAAAGCAAACAAACAGGAGAGAAAAGAGAGAAAAGATGAGAGAAAAATAAAAGAATGAGTGCACTTGATGAAAAACATGAGGCCAAAAGTGTGGTGATGGCAAGACAACAAGTGTTTGTACTTATGTACAATGATGTTTATTTTTCTACTAACGATCTTAACTCTTCTTTGCCTAGTGTTGTTGTGTCTTTATTGCAGGACTTTGAAGACCTATTTCCTGAGGAGATTCCCCATGGATTGCCTCCTTTAAGAGGAATTGAGCATCAGATAGACTTTATACCTGGTTCCGCCATACCAAATTGACCTGTTTATAGAGCTAATCCCGAGGAAACGAAGGAGATACAAAGGCAAGTGGATGAGCTGATGCAAAGGGAAACGTAAGAGAGAGTCTTAGCCCATGTTTGGTTCCTGTCCTCCTAGTTCCAAAGAAAGATGGGACATGGCGCATGTGTGTGGATTGTCGAGCTATTAACAAGATAACGGTAAAGTATAGACACCCTATCCCAGACTAGATGATATGCTTGATGAATTGCATGGCTCTCAATTGTTTTCTAAGATTGATTTAAAGAATGGCTATTATCAGATTCGCATGAAAGAGGGGGATGAATGGAAAACTGCATTTAAAACTAAGTATGGATTGTATGAGTGGTCGGTAATACCTTTTGGTTTATCTAATGCACCTAGTACATTCATGAGGTTAATGAATCATGTCGTGCATGCTTTCATGGGAAAATTTGTGGTAGTCTACTTTGATGATATTTTAGTTTATAGCAAAAATTTGGATGAACATGTGAAACACTTGCAAGCTATGTTTAGTGTGTTGAGAGAGCACCAATTGTATGCTAATCTTAAGAAGTGCACGTTTTGCATGGAATCTGTTGTGTTTCTTGGATTTGTCGTTAGTTTGCAAGGATTGGCCTACACCTATGAATGCGAACGAGGTGAGAAGTTTCCATGGTTTAGCAAGTTTTTATCGAAGGTTTGTTAAAGATTTTAGTTCTATTGCTGCACCTTTGAATGAACTTGTTAAAAAGAATGTTATTTTTAAATGGGATGATGAACATGATCAGGCTTTCAAAACTTTGAAAGATAAGCTAACTAATGCACCTTTGTTGTGTTTGCCTAACTTTAATAAAGCTTTTGAGATAGAATGTGATGCATCTGGAATTGGAATAGGTGCTGTTTTGATGCAGGATTCGAAACCAATTGCTTATTTTAGTGAAAAGTTAGGTGGGGCAGCGATGAATTATCCTACTTACGACAAGGTGCTTTATGCGTTAGTGAGAACTCTTCAAACATGGTAGAAATGTTTCCTTATGTAATCAATACAAGCATGGGAAAGAAAACGTTGTGGCTGATGGATTGTCTAGAAGGGATGTATTACTTACTTCATTGCAAACTAAATTACTTGGTTTTGAATTGCTTAAGGATTTGTATGCCAATGATTCTGATTTCCACCAAGTATGGAATGCAAGTGATAAGTGTGCGTCTGGTGAATTTTATAGGCATGAACATTCAAGAAAGATAAATTGTGTGTGCCTATTTGTTTTGTTCGTGAGTTGCTTGTTAGGGAAAGTCGTGGGGGAGGTTTGATGGGACACTTTGTAGTTCAAAAAACTTTAGATATATTACGAGAGCATTTTTATTGGCCAAACATGAAGCATGATGTGCAATCTGTTTGTGATAAGAGCATTACATGTAGGCAAGCAAAATCTAAAGTTAGACCACATGGCTTGTATGGGTCCTTTACACTGTGCCTACTCAACCTTGGCAAAATATATCCATGGATTTCATTTTGAGATTACCAAGGACTCAAAGTGGTAAGGAGCTGATATTTGTTGTTGTTGATAGGTTTAGTAAAATGGCTCATTTTATTCCATGTTCTAAAACCGACGACACAACACATATTGCTGATTTGTTCTTTGAAGAAGTGGTTTCTTTGCATGGGTTGCCTAAAACAATTGTTAGTGATAGAGATGTCAAGTTCCTAAGTCATTTTTGGCGCACTTTGTGGAATAAATTAGGAACTAAACTGCTATTCTCTAAGAGCACATCCTCAAACGGATGGTTAAAGTGAAGTTGTTAATAGGATACTCACTACTTTATTGCGTACTATAATTCAAAAGAACTTAAGGGAGTGGGAGAAGTGTTTGCCACATGTTGAGTTTGCATATAATGGACTGTTCATTCTACTTCTTCATTTTTTCCTTTCGAAATTGTTTATGGCTTTAATCCTTTAACACCCATGATATTTTACCTTTACCTACTAATGAGCATGCTAATCTTGATGGTAAGAAAAATGCAGATTTTGTGAAGGATTTACATGCAAGAGTTCAGGCCAACATTGTAAGAAAGAATGAGCAATATGCTAAACCAGCCAATAAGGGGCGTTTGAAGGTTGTCTTCCAACCCGGTGATTGGGTTTCGGTACACATGCGTAAGGTGAGATTTCCCCCACAACGGAAATAAAAATTGCAGCCTCGAGGAGATGGACCCTTCCAAGTCTTGGAGCGGTTCAATGATAATGCTTACAAGCTAGATTTGCCAAGTGATTATGGTAATGTTAGTGCAAATTTTAATGTTGCTGATTTATCTTTGTTTGATGTAGGTGATTCGAGGACGAATCCCTTCTGTTGTGCGTGGGACTTCGACGGAGGCTGAAGGTTTGGCCTCTAATCTGCATTTCTTTCAACCAAGGAGGATGGGAGAGTGAAGGTCCGACCTCCCATGGAGGTTGTGGAGGAGGGGTGTGAAGAGTGGAGGTCGACCTTAATTGGGTATTTTATTGGTATGAGGCTTCCTTATCCAGTGGTTAACTCCATTGCCTTGAAGCTATGGGGAAGGATTGGGCTTAAGGAGGTGCTATCAACTGATCGTGGAGTTTTTTTTGTTTAAATTTGACACCATTGATCAAGCAGCCAATATTCTTGATCGTGCTCCTTGGCATATGGTTAATCACCCACTTGTCTTAAAGAAATGGCAGCCCAATCTACAATTAGAGAAAGAGAAGTTTAAGGGGGTGCCGGTTTGGGTAAGGCTTATGAATGTCCCATTTGAATATTGGACTCCTAAGGGGCTGAGTTTTGTAACAAGTGCTCTGGGTAAACCTCTCTATGCAGATAAGATTACACTCTCAAAGAAGAGGCTTAGCTTTGCTAGAGTGTGTGGGAAAATTGATGCTTCAAAGGAGCTGATTAAAGACTTTGCCGTGTACTGTCCAAATGGTGATTGGATCATAGTGCATGCCGAGTTTGAATGGACCCCGATCAGATGTAGTTCGTGTGGTATTTTTGGTCATGCTTTTAGGTCATTGTATGCAACAAGGTCAGCAACAAGTGGGCGTTAAGCAGTCCAAAAAATGGGTGCAAGTCTTTAAGGTGAATCAAGAGATAGATACGAAGGAGGATGTTGAGGAAGCTTGGGTTGATGTCAAATGAAAAATGAAAGGAAGAAAGTTTCGGTTGCCGGGTGGACAGCTCTCTAACTAAGAGTGACTTGCAACGTGTTGTGTTTGATAGTAGTTCCAAGCCTTAAAGATATTCCTGTACCAACTGAGAATGGCATAAATTTGGAACCGGGTGAGCTGGTGGTTCCTAGGGCGGACTCTTTGCTTTTGGATGTGGATGTGGGTGATACTGAAGTGGATGTGGATGTGGATGGTACTGAACCCGAGGATATGCGTTGTGAGGAGGATGAAGACTCCTCTTTTCAATCTTCTCCTAATTCCTTGGCTGCAAAGGTGACTGATTCCCTAGAGAAGAAGAAGAAGGGCTCGGTGGGCAAAAGGACCACCACTCCCCTAGATGGGGTCGGTGGAGTTAGTTTATAGAGGTACGTGCTCACATTCCCCCATCTTTTTTAATGTTCATTGGATGTTGGAATGTTAGGGGTTTGAATGACCCCATGAAACATAGGGAGGTTCGGAATTTGTTACAAAATCAAAAGCTTTGTTTTTGTGGCCTCGTGGAGAGTAAGATCTTAGAGGTGAATAGTGCAGCGATTGGGTAATCTATTAAGGCCTCTTGGTTGTTTGATGGCAATTATGCTCATTGTTCTAGGGGTCGTATTTGGGTATGTTGGGACCCTAGCATGGTGAAGGTGACAGTTGTTGGTTCTTCGGACAAGCTATGCATTGTCACTTGGAATTTTCATCGACTTTGCCGAGCTGCTATGTTACCGTTGTGTATGGAGAACACACTCCTAGTGGGAGAATGGAGCTTTGGAATGATATTTAGATGTAGGCAGTTAATTTTGATGACTCTCCTTGGTTGATTCTTGGGGATTTTAATGCAGTGCGTCGTCAAGATGAGTGTCTTGTTGGTTCAAATGACTAGCCGTCTTGGAAACAAGACCTTCAAGATTGCGTGATTGAGTCAGGGTTGGAGGACCTCCATTACGGAGGTTTTTTTTACTTGGGGTAACCGACGGCGGGACAAACCTATCTTTCGAAAATTGGATAGAGCTCTTATTAACCTACATTCGGATGGTGTTTTTTCAGGATCTGAAGCTAAATTTCTTCCCTCCTGGAGTTTCAGATCATTCCCCTATTGTTGTCAACCTTGGGGCGCTTCCCATTAAGCGAACTCCTTTTAAATACTTTGATTATTGGGGAGAGCATCCTGATTTCATGCCTTTGGTTGATAGGGTTTGGTCAGGTTTTATTGCTGGTGTGTTGTATAGGTTGTGTTCAAAGATGAAGAACTTGAAGATTGAACTTAAAAGGTAATAAGGAGGTGTTCTCTCATCTACCTTCTCGTGAGGGGGCTGCTAAGGCAAAGATGGAGGAGATTCAAGCCTTGGTTCACCAAAATCCATTAAATGTGAGACTTATTGAGGCGGAAGTAGAGGTGGTAAAGACATATGCTACTTTGAGTAGAGATGAGGAAAGTTTTTTCAAGCGAAAATCTTTTATCCAATGGCTCCAACTAGGAGATCAAAACTCCAGATTTTTCTTTAAGTCCATGACGCATCATCATAGCAAAAGTAAGATTGTATCTATTTGTAAGGAGGATGGGAGTAGGGTGGAGGAACCAGGCGCGATAAAGGACACTTTCGTGGAATTTTTCTCCACGCTTCTATCTAGACTAGCTCATGAGTCTCCCCTCGACTTGGAGGCTATGGAGCATGCTGTACCTTCGTGCATTTCCGAAGCACAAGGGTGTGAACTTGGCCCGAGGTATCAGATGGAGAGATTAAAGCAGTTTTTTTTTTTGCCTTGAAAGATAATAAGGCGCCGGGTCCTGATGGCTTTAATGTTGCTTTCTTTAAGAGGGCTTGGAGTATCGTTGGTGATGATGTTCTTGCGGCCATTCGATCTTTTTTCCACTCTGGTCAGCTTCTTAAGGAGGTAAATGCTACCTCGATTGCTCTTGTGCCTAAGGTTCCTAATCCCACTCAAGTTAAGGACTACCGTCCCATTTCTTGTTGTAATACGATCTATAAATGCATTGCTAAGATACTTGCTAACCAAATCAAAAAAGTGCTGCCTGGTATTGTTGGTCCTCAACAAACCGCTTTTGTGGAAGGAAGGCGAATTAGTGATAATATCCTTCTCTCTCAAGAACTTTTGAGGAATTATCATTAGAATAAGGGAGCTCCAAGATGTGCTCTCAAAGTTGATCTTATGAAAGCTTATGATATGGTACGATGGAATTGCATATTGGAGGTTTTGCGAATTGTTGGATTCCCGGAGAAAATGATTTCTTGGGTGTCGGAATGTATCTCAACTCCGAAACTTTCTGTGGCCATCAATGGGGAGCTTCATGGTTTTTTCAAGAGTGGGAGAGGTCTTCGTCAAGGTGAATGTCCCCTTATTTATTTATTCTCTGGTCTCATGGGGCGGAAGTTGATTCGGTACTCTTGATTGGTGGTGTGCTCAATAAGTTTGAGGACCTTCTGGGTTGACACCTAATCCGGATAAGAGCAATCTTTTTGCTTGTGGAGTGGATGTGCATCTTAGGACCTGATCCTCGGTTCTCTTGGTTATAGGGAGGGTTCACTTCCGGTTCATTATCTTTGCATTCCACTCATTGCTACTAAATTGAGAGCTTTGGATTGTAATGTCTTGGTGGAGTGTATTGTGGCAAGGGCTAAAGGTTGGACCTCTCGTACTTTGTCTTATGCCGGGAGACTCTAGCTTATTAAGTCCGTTCTTTTCTCTATCCAAGTGTATTGATCTTCTCTCTTTATTCTCCCTAAGGCAGTCACTAAGAAGGTGGTGACCACTCTTAGGTCATTTCTATGGAAAGGAAGTGCTTTTACTCGTAGTGGTGCTAAGGTGGCTTGGAAGCGCATATGTATGCCATGAGAGGAAGGGGGTTTAGGGGTAAAGAATCTGGTTTTGTGGAATAAGGCAGCTATGATGAAGCATATTTGGTACCTCCTCACAGATTCTTCTCTCTCGATTTGGTCTTCTTGGAACACACTTATTTGTTGAAGGGTAGGAGTTTTTGGGAGGTTAAATACCCGAATGACTGTTCTTGGACGTGGAGGAAGTTGCTTAGCCTTCGTATTTTGGTGAGAAATAAGCTCAAGTTCAAGGTTGGTGATGGTCGTGCTACCTCCTTATGGCATGACCATTGGCATCCTTTAGGCCCTTTACATGGTTTATTTGGAGATCACCTTATTTATGATTCGGGGTTGGGAAAGGATGCCAAGGTTGCTGCCATTGTTGAAGGGATGAGTTGGAGATGGCCACTAGGTTTATCTATTAACTGGTTGGAGGTGATTCGCGCCACTCCCTATACTTTCATCCCTAATCCAACTGTCTCGGATATTATGTAATGGGTTGGTGTACCGAACGGGCATTTCACTATTGGATTAGCTTGGGAGTCTCTTCGACGTAGGAGGGAGGCGATTCCGTGGCATAAACTTGTTTGGTTTGGTAAGCATATTCCTCGTCATGCTTTCATTGTGTGGCTCTTTCTTTGTAATGGAGTTAATACTCAAAGCAAGCTTTGGAGGCTTGGTTTGATTGAGGAAATTAAATGTTTTCTTTGTGGGAGTGATCCAGAAGATGCAGCGCACCTCCTTTTTACTTGCCCATGTTTGGAGTGGATCTGGAGGCATTTTTGTAGTAAATGTAACATACCTATCATTCACTGTCCTTGGGAGGAGCTTGTAGGTTGGATGGCACAACAATTTGGGGCTTATTCATTTCGTAATTCAGTCATTAAAACCATGTTTGCTGCCATGGTCTACTACATTTGGTGAGAGAGAAATTCACGTTTCTTTGATCACTCGTCTAGGTGCTAGCTTGGTTTTCAAAGATATTATGTTTGCAGTTTTTTCTAAGTTTAATACACTTTGTAATGTGGATCCCACTATGGAAAATAAGTGGATTCAACGCTCTTTAGGTTTGGACGTTGGAATTTTTTCTTGTACTACCTAGAGGGATAGTCTTCTAATTTTTGTCGTTGTTTTGTCTATGTAGCGGGGCCTGTCCTCCGCATAGTTTCTATGGAGTATGCCCCTTTGCTTTTGTACATGACTTACTTTTGGTTATAATCCATTTACCTTAACAAAAAAAAAAGGACGAATCCTTCTAAAGAGGAGGGGAATAATAGAGATCGAGGTGGTCGAGGTACTGACCAAGTCGATGTTCCCAAATATTCTCAAGGCCCTTTGCAAGGAATTGGCGGTCCAATGACTAGGGCAAGGACAAAGAGGATGAAAGAGGCATTGCAAGGCTTGATCAAGGAAATGCAATACGGCTGTGCTAAAGGATTCTAAAACTAAATTTGAAGATTCCAAAGCTTCGCCAAGGATGGTCACCTATCTTTTTGTGCAAGGGATAAATCTGGAATGACAAGAAGATTGCAAGGATTAAGTAGGAATTTTAACTTTAGTCTTGTAATTGTTTAAGGCCCATTTTCATGTGTTTTGATCAATTGGACCCAACCCACATTTTCCTTAGGTCCATTTCTTTCTCTCTTTACTTAGTTAGGGCATTTTAGTTATATAACAACGCCCCAACCCCTAGTGGACCGGGACGCTACTTACTTTACTTAATTTAACCGGTGGTTTAGAAACACATGTACATATCTTAGCGGAAGCTTAAATCTTAAAAAACATTATTTTTGAAGGATGAAATCATGACTTGTTCAAGATACTCAAAAAAATAACGATGAAAACAACATTTGAAACGTTGAAGACTTTAAATCTAAATAACTTGTTCACCTGGTTCCCATAGGCTTATTGCATCTCCTTCCATCTCTTCCATCATCTAACCCGGTGCATCAACATTTAATCTGTAGATATAGGGCAGAAACCCGTGAGTTGAAAACTCAATAGGCGTCATAGATGCAATCGTGATTAAGCTAAGCATTTCATAACAATTAACATTAGAACTTCCATAAAACATGCCGTACCCGGAGGTACCATTTGACATGAAAATGTATACCGTACCAACGGAACCATTTGACATAAAAGGTGCATGCCGAACCGAAGATACCATTTGACACACAACATTAACCTTTAAATGTATGCCGTACCGATGGAATCATTTGACATGAAAGGCACATGCCGAACCGATGATACCATTTGACACACAACATTAGCCTTTAATATAGAACATTATTTGCTAGAAATTATAACTTAAACACGCATAACAACTTTATGCACCTCTACCTATCTCGATTTGATGCTTGATGAACTTTGAAAAGAACTTTGAAAAACTTTGACGAAGTTTGGACGTTTGGACCTTCTTTTGTTGTTTGAAAATACCTTTTGAAATCACAACTACCTTCTTGCAGAATATTTTTGCCCACTTAAAACTTCTGGAAAACACTTTGAAAACCACCTTTCTTTTCTCTCCCAAACTCTCTATTTTTCTCTCAACTTTGAAAACAAATTGAAAGTGTTTTTGGTGTGAAAAAATCAAATGAGTGAAGAGGGTATTATAGGTGAGGTTTGGGGTGGGTGAAATGTCATATTAAATAGGGTAATTAAGTTGTGCAAGTAGTGACCATTAGTTTTCAAAAATCGTGGGTTCGGCGCTTTCGGTCGACCAGTTAGTTGCTCTGGTCGTCCGGTAGGCATTGCACAGCCTATAGTATTTCTATCATAACGTTTTCTCTCGATATCCTATTGAGGTGATTCAAAGTGCATTGGAAAGATAACTCAAAGAGCTACAACGTTTCTTCAGATATTATTTTCCAATTCGAATGTTTTCTATGTCGAAAATGGGTCTCAAATGAGACTAAAAATATTTGAAGTATACTTTAGCCATAAAATGAAATACTTTGCATTCCGTCCAATCTTCATCAAATCATTTTTAAGAAAATACTTTACAAACGTCATTTTACCTTTAAACATGTATTGGACTATCTTTTGGGTTTATATTTCCTTTATTGGGCCTAATGTGAAGTTAATCACACAATTATGGGCCTAGCTTTATAGAAAAGATTCGAGCCTCTACATCCCTCCTCCCTTATATAAATTTTGTCCTCGAAATTTACCTTACAATTGGGCAAGGAGTGCGGAATACTTGACTTTAACTTCTTCTTCCTTTTCCCACGTAGCTTTTCCATTCCGTGATTATTCAACTGTATCTTAACCAGTTGAATCTCTTTATTCCTTAGCTCATGTACTTTTCGATCCAGTATCTTAATTGGTGATTCCTCATAAGATAAATCATTTTGTACTTCTAGGGTCTGATAACATATCACATGATTAGGATTGTGCACGTATTTCTTTATCATTGATACGTGGAACACATTGTGTACCGCTGACAATTCAGGTGGCAAAGCTAATCGGTAAGCCACATTCCCAACCTTATCAAGTATCTCGAAAGGTCCAATATACCGGGGTCGTAGCTTGCTCTTCTTTCCAAATCTAAGTACACCTTTCATTGGTGCTACCTTTAGAAAGACTTTGTCTCCCACTTGAAAATCTAAATCCTTTCTTCTCTTGTCAGCATAGCTCTTTTGCCAATCCTGTGCTGCCTTTATCCTTGCTCGGATCTGATCGATCGCTTCAACTGTTCTTTCAACTATTTCTGGTCCCAAAATTCTCTTCTCCCCGACTTCGTCTCAATGAACAGGGGATCTACATCTTCTTCCATAGAGAGCTTCATACGATGTCATTCCAATAGTTGTTTGAAAACTATTGTTATACGGAAATTCTACTAGGGGTAAGTATAACTCCCAACTACCACCTGAACCAAAAACATGCTCTCAACATGTCCTCTAAAGTCTGGATGGTCCTTTCAGACTGTCCGCCAGACTGAGGATGATATGCTGTACTGAAATTCAACTTCGTTTCCATAGCTGCTTGTAGGCTTTTCCAGAATTTAGATGTAAACTTTGGGTCTTTATCAGACACAATAGACACAGATACACTGTGTATCCTTACTATTTCTTTTATGTACAATTGTGCCAACTGGTCCATACTGAAAGTCATTTTCATTGGAAGAAAATGAGCTGTCTTCGTCAATCGGTCTACTATAACCCATATAGCATTGCGTCCTTTTGATGACTTTGGAAATCCAACCACAAAATCCATTGTGATGTTTTTCCATTTCCATTCAGGTCTAAAGGATTCAGCAATCCTGCTGGTCTTTAGTGTTCCGCCTTAACTTGCTGACATACTATGCATTTATGCACGTGTAGTCCGATACTCCTTTCCATCTCTCTCTACCAGAATGTATCTCGATGGTCTCGATACATTTTCGTACCACCGGGATGTGCGGTGTACGGGGTGGAATGAGCTTCTTTTAATATCTCGTTCCTCAAATCCTCATTCTTAGGTACGAAAATTTTTCCTTTAAACATCAGTGCTTTGTTTGCAGCTATTCCAAAATCTTTCCTTTTATCTGTTCCAACTTCTTCTTCGATCTTCATCAAAAACAGGTCATTACCTTGTGCTTCTATAATTCGCTCTCGAAGAGTAGGCTGAATTGTCAAAACTGCTAATCTCCCTGTGACTTGTCTTGGTGTGGTAACCACCTCAATCTTCAATCTTTCCAAGTCCTTGTCTAACTCCATTTGACAAGTGAGTAGTGACGTCAACTGTCCCGTCAATTTCCTACTCAAGGCGTCGGCCACCACATTTACCTTACCTGGATGGTAGTGAATGGTACAGTCGTAATCATTCCCTAACTCTAACCATCGTCTCTGTCTCATGTTTAGTTCCTTCTGTGTAAAGAAATATTTTAAACTCTTATGATCCGTATAAATTTCACACTTACTTCCGTACAAGTAGTGCCGCCATATTTTCAATGCGTGTACTATCGCCGCAAGCTCTAAATCATGCGTCAGGTAGTTCTGCTCATGCTTCTTCGATTGCCTTGAAGCGTAGGCTACTACTACCTTTCCATTCTACATCAGTACACATCGTAGCCCTTGCTTGGACGCATCACTGTAACAAACACTTCTGTTCCCTCAGGTATTGTTAACACAGGCGCAGATATCAGCCTCTGCTTAAGTTCTTGAAAACTCTTCTCACATATATTCGTCCATTGAAATTTGACTCTCTTTCTTGTAAGTTGCGTCATTGGGCCAGCTATCTTTGAAAATCCTTCAATAAACCTTCGATAATATCCGGCCAATCCTAGAAAGCTTCGTACTTCACCAGCATTAGTCGGCGCCTTCCAGCTAGTTACTGCTTCCACTTCAATCCCTTGGACAGTGACTACATGTTCAAGAAATCCAACTCGTTCAAGCCAGAATTCACACTTCTTGAATTTGACATAAAGTTTCTCCTTGCATAGCACCTCTAGGGCTACTCTTTGATGCTCTTCATGTTGCTCCTTACTTTTGGAGTATATCAAAATATCGTCAATAAAGACTATGACAAATTGATCTAAATACTGATGAAAGATTCATCAGATCCATGAATACTGCTGGTGCATTGGTTAATCCAAATGGTATCACCGCAAACTCGTAGTGTCCATAACGAGTCCTGAAAGCTGTCTTAGGTATATCCTCTGTCTTCACTTTTAATTGATGGTACCCAGATCGTAAATCGATCTTGAAAAATATCTTGGCTCCTTTCAGTTAATCTAACAGATCCTCGATTCTTGGGAGTGGGTACTTATTCTTGATGGTTAATCGATTCAACTCCCTGTAATCGATACACATCCTCATGCTTCCATCTTTCTTCTTCACGAACAACACTGGCGCACCCCATGGAGATACGCTTGGTCGTACGAATCCTATATCAAGAAGTTCCTATATTTGCTTCCTTAACTCTTGTAGTTCCTTTGGAGCCATTCTATATGGGGCTTTCGACACTGGTGCCGCTCCAGGAATTAGCTCTATGGTGAATTTCACTTGCCTACTTGGTGAAATACCAGATAGCTCTTCTGGAAACACATCTTCGAACTCCCGTACTACTGGTACATCCTCAATCTTTACTGTCTCATGTTTTCCTCCTAGGATCCAAATATCCTTGACAAGCTCCTTTTCTCAACATCTTCTCAGCCTGTAAAGCCGATACTAGTCGAATAAAAGGTTTCGTCTTGATTCCAAAGAAGGAAAATGGTTCCTCTCCTGGTTTCTAAAATAATACTTCCCTTTCCTTACATCGAATGGTGGCATAATTACTACCCAACCAATCCATGCCTAGTATTACTTCGAAGTCATTCATCTCTATCATGTATAAGTCTGCTTCCATAGGTTTTCCCTCAACTTCAATACTAACAGATTTGACTATCTTATCAGTACTCAAAGACACAGGGGATACTAACTTCTAATATACCTTCCGATTTATAACAGGTAATACTAGACTTAGCCATAAAAATCGTCGATGCAAAGGAGTGCATAGCTCCTGAATCAAACAGTACATAAGCAGGCATATTTGCTATCAATAGAGTACCTGCTATGACATTCGAGTTCTTCTCTGCCTCCTTCTGAGTCAGTGCAAAAACTCGTGCTTTCCCCTTCTGATCTTGATCCTTGCTGTCATCCTTTTTTTGTGCAGACATAGGACAATCCCTGATGAAATGTCGGGCTTCCCGCATCGGTAACAAACATTTTTCCCTTGCAGACATTCGCCACGATGCGTCCTTCCACACTTAGCACATGGCGCAATGATCGGCACTATGCTCTTATTGGCATTGGCTCTGCCATTAGCCATTTTGTTCTGCCACTTGTTTTTTCCTTTATCTTGGTCGTTCCACCTTCGTTTCCCAAACTGTCCTTTATCCTATCGGTTGTCCAATTGAACCGATTTCTCCGCATTGGCCTTTTGATACCAGATTGCATGAGCTCGTTCCAACATTCCACGGTAAGACATGAAATCGTGGGACATAAGGATCATACTCATGTCCGAGTTCAGCCCCTACCTTCGTATTTTCTTGGCCTCCGTGTCTACCAAATGTGTAGCATACCTTAAGAGTTGGTCAAACTTTCGTTTATACTCCGTCAGGGTCATGGTTCCCTGTTTGAGTTGAAGAAATTTGCCCTGCTTGAAATCCCTTAAAGATTGGGGAAAGTACTTATCCATCACTTCCTCCTTGAACTGTTCCCATGTTAGCGCCAATTGTTGCTCCGGAGTCTTAGTTTGAGACATTGATTCCCACCAGTGACTTGCATCACCAGAGAACATAAACTCGGCACACTGGACTTTTTGAGCATCCATGCACCCTATCAATCGGAATATTCTCTCCAACTTGCGAAGCCACTCCTCGACTGCAAGTGGATCAGTTGCTCCATTGAAAGTAGGGGGCTTGTGCCTTCGAAATTGCTCGACCACTAAAGCATGGGTTTGAAGAGCATTAGAAGCTGGTGCTAGGGGTTGAGCTTGGTTCGGGTTCTGTCTGCCTAGGTATTGAACTGCTTGGAGGAGATCTTTATCAGGTTGTTTTGGTTGGCTCGCGACATTTTCCTACGGATAAGATGTAAGGTTTCTTATTAACTTCTTTTTTTGTAAGAAAGAAAGATAAGTTCTTTATTTCTCGTACTTTTTGAAATCAAGATACATAATAGTTTGATAAACTTAGCATGAAAGAAGACATCATAAGGAAATAGGAATATCTAGATCTCTAATCTCTATGAGTTTTGCGAAGCTTCCTTGGTGGAGTTTCATCTTCGAAAGAATCTTCCGCCTCAGGCCCGGACTATCCCACTTGTGGTTCTGGTTCAGGCTCCTGCTCTTCCTCGAGTTCCTCTTCAGGGTCTTCTTCCTCAGCCATAGGTTCTTCCTCAGGCTCCTCATGGATTACATCATCCCATAAATCTATCAGGGCATGGCAATATCTCTCGAACTCGAACATGTTTGGATTTCATCTCTAACTATGACTCCCATATCTCCCCATTGAGGTGGGAGGGAGTGTATGAAGTTATTTATTGCTTCAATATGCGTGATCTCCATACCGGCATTAACCGCCCTCATGCATCTCTCATAGATGTCATGCACATGATCGCTAAGCGGTCGGTTAGGATCCATTACATAGAACATAAGCATGGATAGCAATTCTACGGTTTAAATCTGCTCTATAAGCCCTCGCCGTAGTCTTCCTTGCCGTTTGTAAATTTCTAACCATTCTGTCACATAAATGCCCAATTATGCCTTTTATCACATAACATCATAACATACATTTCCTTTATGCCCATAACTTTAAGTTTTAGCCCAAGTCCAATACATCTTTGAAACAACACATTTAACTTTAACATAAACATATACTTGAAAATGTACCATAAGTTATCAAAGCATCAAATCATAACTTCCATAAACATAACTTCCATAACTTTAAACTTTGCACATACCTAGGCTGTAGGATGAGATTCGATGGATGAATGCAATAAACTTTCAAATTTTCATTTGTTTTGACAACATACTTGATACCATTGCTCCGATACACTGTAATGCCCCAACCCCTAGTGGACCGGGACGCTACTTACATTACTTAACTTAACCGATGGTTTAGTAACAAGTGTACAAATCTTAGCGGAAGCTTAAATCTTAACAAACATTCTTTTTGAAAGATATTGAATTAAAACACTTTATAACTTTCCAAAATAACGAAATATAATTTATTTGATGAAATCATGACTTGTTCAAGATACTCAAAAGAAATAACGTTGGAAATAACATTTGAAATGTTAAAGACTTTAAATCTAAGTCACTTGTTCACCGGGTTCCCATAGGCTTATTGCGTCTCCTTCCATCTCTTTCATCATCCAACCTGGTGCATCAACATTTAGTCTGTAAATATAGGGTAGAAACCCGTGAGTTGAAAACTCAATAGGCGTCATAGGTGCAATCATGATTAAACTAAGCATTTCATAACAATTAACATTAGAACTTCCATAAAACATGCCGTACCCGGAGGTACCATTTGACATGAAAATGTATACCATACCAATGGAATCATTTGACATGAAAGGTGCATGCCGAACCGAAGATACCATTTGACACACAACATTAAGCTTTAAATGTATGCCGTACCGATGGAACTATTTGACATGAAAGGCACATGCTGAACCGACGATACTATTTGACACACAACATTAGCCTTTAATATATAATATTATTTGCTAGAAATTATAACTTAAACACGTATAACAACTTTATGCACCTCTACCTATCTCGATTTGATGCTTGATGAACTTTGAAAAGAACTTTGAAAAACTTTGATGAACTTCAAAAACGTTGATGAAATTTGGACGTTTAGACCTTCCTTTGTTGTTTGAAAATACCTTTTGAAATCACAACAACCTTCTTGCAGAATATTTTTGCCCACACTTAAAACTTCTGGAAAACACTTTGAAAACCACCTTCCTTTTCTCTCCCAAACTCTCTATTTTTCTCTCAACTTTGAAAGCAAATTGAAAGTGCTTTTGGTGTGAAAAATCAAACGTGTGAAGAGGGTATTTATAGGTGAGGTTTGGGGTGGGTGAAAGTTGGGCCTAATGTGAAGTTAATCACACAATTATGGGCCTAGCTTTATAGAAAAGATTCGGGCCTCTACATAAGCCATGTATTTTGAAGGGGGAAGGAACGAATTTGAAGTTAGAAAGAAAAGTTTTTGCTTTACCTTCTTGTGTTCTTGATTGACTGCTAGAATTTCGACTTATCAAAGAAGTGATCAACCTTTGTGGCATCTCAATGTTGGGGTTTTAAGGACTTAGTTTCCTTAAGGGTTTTAATTTGATCTTCTTCGTCATAATACAGCAAGAAATCGGAATTTTCTTCTTCTTTTCTTCATTGATTTCATGGGTAACTAAGTGGGTCTACATCACAATGTTATCCCAATAAATGGTTGGTTGCTGATTCTAGAGAATCAAGCTCATGAAGGGGAGAAAACAACCAACAAAGTTCAAAAGAAGTGGAAGTAATAGTCTTATTTAGCTTCAGTACAATTGCGTGCCATAGTTTGTTGCTTACCAAGAAATGGCATTAGAATCCATATGACAACATAGATCGTAGTGGATACACGTATGTCCTTGTTGATTGTGATAATGGTATATGATAAAAAGCATGAATAATCAATGGTGATACTCGATGAAAATGAAGTCCATGTGTCATAGTACACTTAGGACACATTTTGTGCTCACATATTAGACAGATAAGGATTAATATGATTCTATCTAATACTTATTCGCTATCTGGTGCAATAAATAAACGAATCTGGGTTTCTTATCCTGCTTTAGTTAACTGTATAAAATTAATTCTCTATACGAGATGATTTTATATGGTATTATTTATTCATCATTTTATGAATTAAGAAAAAATTAATTGAGGTAAAATACCTAAATTTACTTGTAAGTTAGAACTAAAAAATTTCAATTGTAATTAAAATATAATTTAAAGTAAAAAATTTACATATAGGTAAAAAAAAACAAAAAACATGATTTACAAGCAGAAAACACAATTCTGAGTAAATACTTCATTTTTAAGTTAAAACTAACATATAAGAAGAAGAAATGTGTACAAGTACAAATTTTCGTATGAGTCAAAATTCACTTAGAAGTAGAAAAGTCACTTGTAAGTAAAAATTATTCTTATTTTAAAATAACTTTTCAAGTAAAAAAAAAATATATATATATAAATTCTCTCTCTTGAGTTAAATAATAACTTAAAAGTAACATATATCTACATCACTTATCATTATCGCTAATGAGTAAATTAACATTTAAGTAAGAAAAGTTTATATAAGTAATAAATATTGTAATAATTTGTTTATTTTAATACTTGTACTACAGATTAATACCAAATGCTTGGAACAATCTATCCTAACCTACCTTAATTCAATCCCCTTTAATGCTATATGGTGTACCGAACATGTCCTTAAGGTACGAAGCACATGTCTATGCCAATGGATTCTTAGTCAGCTAGTACATGATTTGAGAGAGGTGGTTGATGGAGAATGCAATATCCAATCGAGTGAAGGATAAATATTAGAATTTACCAATAATATTTCAATACTTAGAACCATCAGGTAAAGCATGATTGTCATCAGGGAATAGATGAGACGAGATCATCAATGGGATGGAAAAATACTTTGGCACCCAACATACCGCTAATATACTTTTTTTTGTCAATAAAAGGCCCGACTTTGTTTGTAACTTCAACACCCAAAAGATAAGTGACGTCTTGAGATATATGATAGAAAAACAATTAGAGAGAGCACCAACTAGCAGATTAACACCACTTTCCCCAAATGGTATAGCTTATGACAACAATAAAATTTACCATATATTTCTCGAAATCAAGCATAAGAATTCACCCCAAATTCAGTGCATTGGTCTCATCATCGTTTCAAGTATGCTCTTCCATTATCCACTCACTCCACAAAATTATTTCTGCATTGAATCGAACATGGGACCTCAAGGTACGATATCAACTGATGTATCATATTGTCACCATTTTTTTCAAAAGCAATATATCATGGAACTAATTAAATCAAACCTATATCACCCATAATCATGCCTAAAAATCTAGCCGAAGCTCTATTTGTCGAGCCTACCCTTGTTTTAAGCTCTTGATTTAATATTATCAAAGTAGGAGTTGATAAAGTCGTAATCTGAGAGAAAAAGATCTTCATCTCAGTGTACCAAGCCCTAGGAGCTTGGTTAAGACCATGTAGTATTTTACAAAATTTATGGGCGTAATCCGGATAAGCATTGTCAGTAAACTTGCTTTATGTACACTTCTCTGGTCAAGGTCGTCTTGTGTAAGAATACATTTTTTACATCTAGCTGATACAGTTTCTAACCATTGGAAGGAGCTGAACAAAGAATTATACGATTATAAACTTGTTTAACACATGACTGGAAGTGTTGTTGTAATGAATACCATGTCGTAAGTGAAAATCTTTGGGCATTCAACTGTGCTTCGTGCCAAGAAATGAATTATGAGGGGTTATGTTTGATGTGGAAATCCCAAGCAGGTATTTTCATGTCTCGAACAATAAATGTTGTCTCAATCTCATTATATGAACTAGTAGTAGTGTAGGCTTACAGATAAGAATCTGGCTAGGGGTTATCGTCAAATGTCTTACAATAATGAGATTGAGTCGTACATGTGTGTAGTGGTTGGGGAGATTGATGAAAGTTTCGTTTTGTCATGCTTCAATGTTTTACTAGTTTTTGTGTTCAAAGGAAAAGATTTACTTGATGGAGAACAAGTAGCTATTAGGTGGAGAGTGACTTAAGGCACAATTTATGTGATTTGGGTAATATATAAACAAAATGTGAAGGATGACTTTGAAGGGAATCCGTGTTGGAAATTTACTTAAATTTAAGCAATTTTAATTCTCACCTAGGATCTTCGTATTTATGTTTGATGTGGAAATCCCAAGCAGGTATTTTCATGTCTCGAACAATAAATGTTGTCTCAATCTCATTATATGAATAAATAATGGGAGAAAATCATGCATTTCACATTCCTATCAAATTCCTCCACACTTAGCTTTTGCTCGTCCTCAGGCAAAACTTAAATTTTCAGTTTCCCAAAAAAAATAACCAAACTGTGGTATTCAAAAATGCATAACGTTTCATGAACAAACTTTCCCACAACCTATAATCAACTAGCAAGCATTCCCAAATGAAGATGGAGTAAACCAAATAGGTAGAACCCCACAGAATAATATGATCACTCTACTCTCATGTGTTTAAAATAGGGTGAGTGTTTCACTCAAAATCATTCCAATGAAAATGTTAGACTACCATAAGCTTGCATATCTTCTCATTCGCGACCACTTAGATTCTACACAAATCACATGGTTTTTCCAGGATTGTAACGTGGCTTAAAGTTAAGGTGTGGAAAATATTCAGATAAGTGACTAAGAAGCCCTAAAAACCAGTGGAGTAAAGATATAATTAACTCAGCTCAACATAGATGGAACATTTAAGACCCAATCACTCCAAACAATGACTTCTTGATTTTCATGAATTCAACACAATCGACCTTTTTCTTCGAATATCAGGAGGAATAACGAATATATATATTTTATACCACAACTATGGAATTTTGTGAATTTGACATAAAGAACGTGTTCCACTTCACCAATCATAGCGCCACCCTATTGACACCCCCACACTTACTTTCTGGCACACCCAACATTCATAGTAACAAGCTCCACTAGCTTTAAGGGTTGGATAAATATATTATTTTTCCGAATTTTAAAGTTTGTAATGTGGGTTTACCAAAGAAAAGACAAATAGGCTCAAAGGGTTCATCAAAAGGAAAATTAATTGCAGGGTAGGCTATTTGGCTAATGTAGTTAATCTTATGTAACAAAAATGGCCTTAATCACATTCATGCATGCATGTGTCGATGTGATCTTGAAGAGAATTAAGGCAAGTTCTAGAGAAGCAAAATCATGGAAAAGTATCACAAATGAAGGAAATAATGAGACTGTTATGTATGTATCAATCTAAAGGCTCAAAATCTCACCAGCTTTTGCCTACACAATTCATTTACTACCATCTTCAATGAAAACAACTCCACTAGTTGACCCTAAGTTGAGAGATCATGTATTCAATTTTGTTATGAGTCCTTTAAAAGTCCAATGAATTCTTTCACTCAACACATATGACTAAAAATCAACCTCAACTTCTCATCTTCGAAATGTTGAAAATCATGCAAAAATTTCAAATTTCAATGCAAAAATGTCAAACCTAAACTAAAGTGCAATGCATTACAAATCTAAATTCTCTCCCCTACACTTAAATCTTACATTGTCCATAATGTAAGGTAAAATGCAAAGAAAAGAACATAGAAAGCTAAAATATAAAAGCGAAAGTAGAAAGATAAGGAACAAACTCCCCTTGGGTTGCCTCCCAAGCAGCGCCCTGTTTACTGTCGTTCACCCGACTGAATGCTTCCTCGATCATCATAACTTGGATCCACAAGATTCAACTTTGACAAATTTTCCACTGTGAATCCTTCATAGAAGGGTTTAAATCTGTGCCCATCCACCTTGAACACTTTGGATGTTGCTAGACTTTGAATTTCAACTGTACCATGAGGAAAGACATTAGTAATAACAAAAGGTTTGACCCAACCAGAACGCAACTTTCCTGGGAACAGATGGAGGCGCGAATGGTAGAGAAGGACTTGTTGACCAATGGTGAACTCCTTCCTCGATATCATCTTGTCATGGAAAGCTTTCGTCTTTTCTTTGTAAATTCTTGCATTATCATATGCCTCATTGCAAATTTCCTCCAACTCTTGCAGTTGCAATTTCTATGTTCTCCACTCTCATCCACCTTCATGTTGAAACTCTTGATAGCCCAATATGCTTGGTGTTCTAGCTCCACTGGAACGTGACATGCTTTTCCAAATACCAACCGGAAAGGTGACATGTCAATAGGTGTTTTGTAAGCGGTCCGGGACTCTTTCCGATTTGGCACATTTTCTTCTCAATAATGGATTTGATTTCCCGATTAGATACCTCTGCTTGCCCGCTAGTTTGTGGATGGTAGGCAGTCGACACCTTGGGTGTTACATTGTACTTTTTCAACAAAGCTTCTATGGTCCAATTGCAGAAATGAGTACCTCGATCACTGATCAACGCCTTTGGAATTCCAAATCTAGAGAATATATTAGTTTTGAGAAAACCTGTAACCACTTTAGAATCATCAGTTCGGGTGGCCTTAGCTTCCACCCATTTCGAGACATAATCAACAGTAAGGAGAATGTACACAAAATCGAAAGATGTAGGAAACGGTCCCGTGAAATCAATGTCCCAAACATCAAAAATTTCACAAACAAGTATAGGAGTTTGTGGCATCTTATTTGGCTGGGAGATATTACCTATTTTCTAACATTGTTCGCAAGACTTGCATAATAGATATGCGTCTTGAAAGAGAGATGGCCAATAGAAACAGCACTCCAATACCTTTCTCGTTGTTCTTTTTTATCCGAAGTGACCTCCACAAGCGTATAAGTGACAGAAGGTAAACATATATAATTTCACTGTCCGGAATGCACCTTCTTATTACTTGATCCGCGCAATGTTTCCACAGATATGGGTCATCCCAAACATAGTACTTAGCATCACTCTTGACCTTCTCTTTTTGAGCTTTGGACAAATCTTGGAATTTATTAGTAACCAAATAATTAACAATACATGCATACCATGGTAACGTCGTAGTTGTGTGGAAAGTAATTGTTCATCGAGAAATGTTTCTTGTAATTGAAGCTCGTCTTCTACATGCATTATATGGCTTAAATGGTCTGCCACACTATTTTCTGTCCCTTGTTTGTCCTTGATCTCCAAGTTGAATTCGCTCAAGAGAAGCATCCATCATATTAATCTTGGCTTTGCGTCCTTTTTCGTCATTAGATAGCGTAGAGCTGCATGATCGGAATAAATGATGACATTAGTACCAAGCAAATAAGGACGAAATTTTTCTAAAGCAAAAACTATAGCCAAGAGTTCTTTTTCAGTTGTAGAGTAGTTTTTTAGCATCATTCAAGGTCCTAGAAGCATAGTAGATAGCATAGGTTGCGTTTCCAATTAGTTGTCCCAAGACTGTGCCCACTGTGTAGTTGCTCGTGTCACACATTATCCCAAAAGGAGAATTCCAATCAAGTGGTTGAATCATTGGCGCGGAGGTCAACAATCCTTTTAGCTTGTCAAATGCTGTTTTGCATGCTTCATCAAAGTCAAAAGCCACCTCTTTTTGTAAGAGTTTGCATAGGGGCAGCGCAATTTTGGAGAAGTCTTTGATAAACCTACGGTAAAAACCTGCGTGTCGAAGAAAAGAGCGAACCTCCCGCACACTTGCGGGGTAAGGCAAAGATTGAATTATATCGATTTTAGCCTTAACCTCATTGCCCTTAGATGAAATCACATGCCCTAAAACTATACCTTGTGCGACCATAAAATGACATTTTTCAGAGTTCAAAACAAGGTTGGTTTCTATGCATCTTTGAAGGACAAGTGTAAGATTATGTAGACAACTTTCAAAAGAATTTCCATGGACGGTGAAATCATCCATGAATACTTCTATGATATGCTCAATGTAATCTGAAAATACACTAACCATACAACTTTGGAAAGTGGCTGGAGCATTACAAAGGCCAAAGGGCATGCAGCGGTAGGCAAAAGTCCCAAATGGACATGTCAAAGTTGTTTTCTCTTGATCCTCTGGAGCAATTGCAATCTGGAAATAACTTGAGTAACCATCGAGAAAACAATAGTATGAGCGACCTGCTAACCGTTCAAGCATTTGATCAATACCGTAAGGGGAAGTGGTCCTTGCGAGTTACATTGTTTAATTTTCTATAGTCTATACAAACCCGCCACCCATTTTGAGCACGGATGGTAGCCAATTTATTGTTTTGATTATGTATAACAGTTATCCCGATCTTTTTAGGAACTACTTGAACTGGGCTGACCCAACTGCTATCCGATATGGGGTAGATCATGCCAACATCTAGAAGCTTGAGGATTTCCTTCTTCACGACATCCATCATGGGTGGGTTCAGTCTCCTTTGTGGTTGACGGGTAGGCCTTGCTCCTTCCTCGAGTAAAATTCTATGCATGCATGTGTATGGACTACCCTTGATGTTCGCAATTGTCCATCCAATCGCCGTTTAATGTTCCTTAAGAACTTGTACCAATTTTTCTTCTTGTACTGCAGTGAGTTCGCTTGAAATTATTACGGGCAGCTTCCCTTCATTTCCAAGAAAAACATACTTGAGATGACCAGGAAGAGGCTTCAAATTGGGAGTAGGAGCCTGCGAAATAGATGGTAGGGTTCTCTCGTTAGAAATTGGCAATGCAACATAAGAAACATTACCTGATTCCTGCAGTATTGGTGATGCATTTAAGGTTACAATAGTTTCCTGCAAACCACTATTCAAGATCAATTTCTCATCATCCTCTTCGGGATGCTTGCTAATGGCAGTTTCCAAGTCATCTTTCCCGTTGAGTTCGAACATTTCCTGCGCTAAATAGTCAACTTCATCAATAGAATAGACAGTGTTATCATCGCTAGGAAATCTCATGGCATCATAAATATTGAATGTGATAATGTCACCATTGAATTCCATAGTAAGTGTGCCACTGTGAACGTCAATATTACTTTTTGATGTTTTTAAGAAAGGTCTTCCTAATAGGATAGGGATGAGGTCTCCGTTTTCCATATCAAGAACGTAAAAATCAACAGGGAAGACTAGTTCATTAACCTGTACAAGTACATCCTCCACTACACCCTTAGGATATGCATTGGACCTATCAGCCAGCTGAATTACTACACCAATTTTTATCAAAGGCCCAAGTTTTAAAGAGGTATACATCGAGTGTGGCATGACATTAATTGAAGCTCCTAAATCCAACATGGCCTTTTCAAACTTAGTGTTCCCTATTGTGCAAGGAATAGTAAACCCTTGCATTTTGTAGGCAATTTTCTTTGTAGAACTGCAGATACATTCTTATCAACTCTCACCTTTTAGTTTTTGTTTCCACTTAGTAGTGCATAGTTCCTTCAAAAACTTAGCATATCGAGGTATTTGTTTAATAGCATCTAACAAAGGGAGATTAACTTTGCATCTACGAAAGGTTTCATATAAATCTTTATTTTGTTCGTCCTTCCTAGATTCAGCTAAGGCTTGAGGGAAAGGGGGGTACTGGTTCATAACTAGAGAGGGATGGAAACTTACACTTACTTACCTATTTTCGTTGGCAGCAAATTTACCTTCAATATTCTTCTTCTCCTCTTCTAGCCTTGGTGATGTATGAGTTGTTTTCACTGAGGTTTCAACTTTCTTGTCGTTCCTCAACAAGATTGTGCTTGCATTTTCCTTTGGATTTACCACTGTTTGAGATGGTAGCTTTCCCGAATTTTGTGACTCTAACCATTTGATTTTCCAAACCTTGAATGCTGGCCTTTGTCTCCTGTTGAAATTGCAAAGTGTTAGTTGTAAGAGACTTAACAATATCTTCTAAGGGTATACTAGAGTTAGAAGATTGACCCTGTTGTTGTCTAGGTAGATATGGTTACTTGAACTGTTGGAAATTTTGCCGATTTTGATTCACAGGTTGGTTTGTCTGGCGATTCCCATAGCTGAGATTTGGATTATCCCTCCATCCTGGGTTGTACGTGTTTGAGTAGGGGTCATAATTCCTCTATGGTTGTCTTGGAAAATCACTTGCTGCATTGACTTGTTCAACGGGTTCCTCTTAAAGTGTTGGGCATAAGTATGTTGGATGACCTACTACCGACGAAATCCCAAATGCTTTTACTGTTTGCACATTACATGCAGCCATTTGATGGGTAAGAATAGTTGGACTCGCTATTTGTTGTTCAAGGGATGATACATTTACCTCGTTAACATGCTTAGTTGGGGTGTCGAGTACTCGAGTCTAGTGCCAAATTGTTGAGAATTGGCTGCCATGTTTGCAATCAAGTTAGGGCTCCTTCAGGAGTTTTATCCACCAAAGCTTCCCCACTTGCAGCGTCAATCATGCTCCTTTCTGTGGGTAGAAGGCCTTCATAGAAGTATTATTGGATGAGAAGTTGCTCACTGATATGACGATGGGACAACTTGCACAAATTTTTTTGAACTGCACCAAATACTCATGCAAAGACTCTCTACTATCATGCCTTACACCACAAATCTCTTTTCGAATGTTAGCTGCTCTTGAAGCTGGAAAATATTTTCCTAGGAACATCCTCTTCATCTCTTCCCATGTGGTGACACTTCCTGATGGTAGATAGTAGAGCCAATCTTTTGCGGAATCCTTCAAAGAGAACGGGAAAGCTCTCAGTTTGATTTGCTCCTCAGTCACATGAGTTGGCTTTATACTTGTGCACACTACGTGAAATTCCTTTAGATGCTTATGTGGATCTTCACCTGCAATACCATGAAAGGTAAGTAGAAGATGAATTAGTCCAGATTTAAGTTCAAAAGTAGTTGTTGTATCTAAAGTGGGAAAAGTAATGCAAAGGGGTTGTTGATGCAAATTTGGAGCTGCAAGCTCTTTCAAAGTCTGATTGTTTGCCATGGATCCTTCTTCCTCTGATTTCGAATCGCTAGCAAAAAGGATATCGAGAATAGGATGTTAATTTCCAACGTAGTAAATCGTCAATACTTAGTTGCTTCATAAATTAAATTCATCAAACAAATACGGATTTGAGAATTAACGTAGCAATGGATTGAAATAAACGAAAACTATCAAGATCTAGAATACAAATATTCAACCATGAGAAATATGAGTAGAAGAACATTCAATACCAGAAAATATGAATTAAAAACCTGATAATTACTGGATCTCACAATTTCAATGATTCCAAGGCTTCGTTTTCCTCGATCAAGACTTGACGAGTTAGTTACACATGATGAAAAACTATTAAAAACCTAAAGAAGATGAAAGGGAGATTGGATAGATGATGAATCCTCGAATTCGTGTACTCTAGTCGAGTTTTAGGTCTAGAAAACGTGTTTAGAATCCTTTCATAGATGAATTGGTTTTCCAAAATAGGCAGATTTTCCCAGAATTAAGCCTAAGCGATCGACCGCTTAGGCTTAACCTAAGCGGTCGCTTGGGTTAGTCATTTTGCGGCCTTGGAACTTCGGGTGGGGGGGAAACGACAGCTTCCTCTGCAATGCATAGCGACCGCTTAGTTATAACAACTATGCGGTTGCTTTGTATTGGTCCTCAACTTCTCGATTTCTTAAGTTTTCACTTCTTTACTTCTTTCCTCAACTTTCTTCACTCCAAACTTTATTTCTTCATCCAATTGATCTTTGAAGCTTTCAATTCTTCATTTTTCCTTTCGAGTCAACTTTTGGATATTTACGATTTGGTCCCTGAACTTTTGTCTTCTTTCATTTTGGTCCTTTTTCACTCTTTTCTACCAAATTATGCTTTATCCATTGATTTTCCACCTAAATCACAATATGGACATAATGAGTGCATTTTGGCATTAAATTCTAATAGCAACAGAAGATCAAGAGAAGACCACTTTCACGTGTCCCTATGGTACCTTTGCATACCGTAGGATGCCTTTTGATTTATGTAACGCACCTACCACTTTTCAGCATTGCATGATGGCTATTTCTCTGACATGGTTGAGAAGTTCATCGAAGTGTTCATGGATGACTTCTCAGTATTTGGCTCTTCCTTTGATGATTGTCTGGAGCATTTGAGTTTGGTCTTACAGCAATGCACAAAAATAAGGTTGGTATTAAACTGGGAAAAATGTCATTTCATGGTACAGAAAGGCTTTGTGTTGGGACACAAAATTTCAGCGAATGGGATTGAGGTGGAAAGAGCAAAGATTCAGGTAATTGAAAAGCTTCCACCACCAACATCAGTAAAGGGTGTTCGCAGCTTCCTAGGCATGCTGGGTCCTACGGAAGATTCATAAAAGATTTCTAAAAAATCACGAAACCACTATACATCCTATTGTTGAAAGAGGCTACCTTCGAGTTCACAGATGAATGTTTGACAGCCTTCAATACTTTGAAAGAGAAACTAATTTCGGCACTTGTGATCATCTCTCCAGATTGGGACTTACCGTTTGAGTTAATTTGTGATACTAGTAATCATGCAGTAGGGGTTGTATTGGGACAACGTCGAAATAAAGTATTTCTCGTGATCTATTATGCCAGCAAGACCTTGAATGATGCTCAGCTTAACTATGCCACTACAGAGAAGGAGCTTCTAGTTGTAGTCTATGCCTTCGACAAATTTCGATCATATCTTATGGGGTCGAATGTATAGTTTACACAGATTAGGCTGCCATCAAGTTTTTTATGACGAAAAAGGACGACAAGTCAAGACTCATTCATTGGGTACTACTGCTGCAAGAGTTTGATTTGGAGATCAAAGATAAGAAGGGAAGTGAAAATATGGTAACCGACCACTTATCCAGACTTGACCCTAGCGAGCAAACAGAATCAGTGGATATTAACGAGGTCTTCCCAGATGAGTAGATTTTTAGTATGGAAGAGACATCGTGGTATGTAGACACGCTTTTGTGTTTGTGAAAAGGTGTGATAGGTGCCAATGAACTGAAAACATCACGAGGAGGAATGAGATGCCTCTTAATAGCATTCTTGAGATTGAATTATTTGATGTTTGGAAGATTGACTTCATAAAGCCATTCCCGCCTTCTTTATCCAATCAGTACATTTTGGTTGTAGTAGATTATGTGTCCAAGTGAGTAGAAACAGTAGCATTACCAACCAACAATGCTAAGGTGGTGATTGGATTGTTGAAGAAGCATATTTTCACACAATATGCACACCTCAGGCTATCATAAGTGATGGAGGCAAACACTTCTGCTATCGTCACTTTTAGGCACTATTGGCTAAGTATGGCGTTCGACACCGCATAGCCACAACTTATTATCCTCAGGCCAGTGGGCAAGTTGAAGTATCTAATCGGGAACTCAAGAGAATACTGGAAGTCATAGTGAATTCCTCTCGAAATGATTGGTCTAAAAAGCTCGATGACACCTTATGGGCCTACAGAACTGCCTTCAAAACACCGATAGGAATGTCTCGCTATCGTTTGGCTTTTGGGAAGGCGTGTCATTTACTAGTTGAATTGAAGCATCAAGCCTATTAGGCAGTCAAAAGTCTGAATTTTGACTTGAAGGCAGTCGGCAAAAAGAGGTTACTCCAACTGATTGAAATGGATGAGTTCCGTCTGGAAGCATATGAGAATGCAAAATTGTATAAGGAACGAACCAAAAATGGTAAGACTTGCATATTCAACGAAGAAAGTTCGAAACTGGGCAGCAGGTGCTACTATACAATTCTATGCTCAAGTCCCAAGAAAATTGAGGTCAAGATGGTTTGGTCCATACATAATTACACAGGTCTTTCCACACGGAGCTCTGGAAATAACTCATGAAAGCAATGAGACTTTCAAGGTAAATGGACAAGGGTTGAAGCATTATTGGAGTGGTGATTTTTCCAAGGAAAAATTCACCGTCCACCTTAAGCTATTAGAATGACAATCATACGATAAAGTCGAGTTATCAACTACAAACTAGCGTTGATTGAGAGGCAACCCATTATTTATTCCCTTTTATTTATTTTGCTTTATGCATTAACTTAAGATTTTTTATAATTTTTTGCATTTTGGTAGTTTTAAGGTCATCGATCACCTACATTGTTCACAAAATGTCCATGCATGATTCAAATAAGTTCTAAATGTATTTTGCATGCTTCATGAGGTGTTGAAATCATGTTTGGGAGATTTGGGATCAAAATCACGTATTTCGAGGTAAAACGAGGTTTTTCTAAAATTTCCCAGACCATCACTTGATTTCATGATTAAAGTAGTTTTTCAAATGATTTTATGGCTTACACACGCCTCATACAGCTTAAAATGGGTTTTGGTAAGTATTGGGGTCGGTGGATGATCGAGGTATTATAGGTAAAACATTGAAATTTTGGGGAAAATTGACTAAAAACAAATTTTCGAAGGGTTGAGTACGTTTTAAAACTTTTTTCATGTTGCATATACTCATTATACCCCCATTTAACTTGTTAGGCACAGAAAACGAGATTTTGGAGCTCGGAATGTGTCGAGAATTGAAAAAACTTGAAAATAGGTAACATTTCGTTTATTGGTAGTCCATGCGACCGCATGGACAGACCCGAGCCTAAAATGGCTAGAGTAAGTTGTTCCATACAGTTGCATGGATTTGTACCATGCAGCCGCATGGTATAAAATTTAAGAAAAAAAAGGGGCCGATTTTTAAACATTAAATCAAGGCTTTTTACCTTCACTCCCGGTATTCCTCGCCTCTCACGCACAATCGAAGCCAAAAATCTCCCACACCCCTCTTGCATCTCACGCACACTAGGCCAACTTCACACACTCGAGACATCAACACCTTCACACACGATTTCAACCATACCTATCTTCCATATTCTACAAGAATTCAAGGTAACTCATCTTCCCATTTTCTTTTCATTTGCTTGAAGTCTTATTCAATTAGTTCGAATCAATAGATGGATAGGTACATTGTTGGGTGTTGTTGTGTGGTCGTTGTTCTGTTACAACATCTGGTTTTGATCAATACCAATTCTTTACCCATTGTTAAGAAATTTATGTGCTTCCAACATGTTTGATGAAATGCCACAGTAACAACTTTTGAACATTTTCGAGATTTATGCATTGGGGGCTAATTCTACATGTATTTTGTTGTTTGTCTTGTGTTATGTCACGAGAAATTGGATCATTTACCACACAAACACCACTTGACACACTTAGGCACAAACATGACTAGGCTCATTGCATCTCACGTCACCAACTTCGGCCATCGGGTTTTATACTCAAACGAAGTCCAAATGATCTACATTTTTTTATATGTGGTATAGCGCATTGCACACTTTCATAAGTCTGGAGGATACCCAGGAAAATTTTGATTTTTCTCGACGGTGTCCGAGGGTGAACATACCCAGTCGACCATGCGGTGTTTTCGAAAATATGACATTTCACTGCCCGTGGCTTAGTCATGTCACCTCATGTCACACCGTGCCTAGGCTCGTGTCACTCATGTCACCTACTTTGTCTATCAGTTTCTCAACATATATGGCATCCAAATGACTTGCATTTTGGATATGTGCTAGAATAGTATGCGTAGTTTCATACGCCCGGACAATGCTCGGAAAAAATCAATTTTTCTCGACGGCGTCAGTAGGAGAAAGTCCCTGGTCGACCATGGGTGAAAATTTAAAAAATATATCAATTCAATTCCTTTGGGTTTCTAAGCTATATTTTGGTATATTTAAGAATATGACCCTCATTTTTCATACATTCTCATTGAGTATGGTAGTGTAACATCACTTTGGACACCGTGTGCACTAATTAATTGTCAAAATCGCTTTGAAGCAAGTTTGAGGGGGTTTTTGTGCTTCTCATTCCATATCTATTGTATTTGCATCGTAACAACTGTACTTTTGGTCTAATACTTGCATTTTATTTTCGCAGAATGCTGCCAAAGAGGACATCAAAAGGGAAAGACAATGTTGGCTCTACTTCAAGTACTGACGTACATGGGAGTCTGAAATGGGTTTCAGGAGATTTCTAAATTCAGAGACTTTAGCTCGATACTCAGACATCATAAGCCATTGGGCTATAATCTCAGAGAGACCAGTAAAGCTTTCAGATTTTCCAGACATCAAGCTAGCCACTTTGATTCAGAACTACGGTTGGAAAAAATTGGTAGAAAGGCTCACCCAATATATGAAGGCCTCGCCCGTGAGTTCTATGCAAACTTCAACAGTAATATCGACTCATCGGGTCTGAGCATTTACACCAGACATGGGTGTGGTGATCATGTTCTCACTAGAGGTGATTCACAAGTATTATCAACTCACTTGGGACAATGTGTGCCCCATCCCAGGAAATTTTCATTGGGCAGAGGTAGCTGAGGTATTGTTAGGGCTTGTGAATGCATGGCCATTGCCTACTCCTGTGTGGCATCAGATCGAGATCACACCGTCCACAGCCCTTCTCTGGCTATTCTTTTTCCACAACACCGAGCTGACCTCACATCGCACCACCTTCACTGATCCTATAACCGGCTTTCTCTACCACCTAGTCCGTTGGAACAAAATTGATCTTGCCACATACATATACTATCAGATACACACGATGGACACATGGGCAAATCGTCGTTACTTACTGATATTCCCCAGTCTGATCAGTGGCATTTGTAGGGTTGCGGGCATTACCATCCCATCAGGGAAACTTTCAGAGAGACCGAGCCTATTCATCAAGCTTACTACATGGGAGGCTTAGGAGCATGCCCGAGTGAAGCACCGAGAGCAGTTAGCCGAGTCCTAGAGACGACATCACTAGGCCCCTGAGGATGTTGATATGCAGGCCGCAGCACCACATCCACAACCTGGTGATATTGACACACAGCTTTTGCGGCAGATGTTTGCCACTATGACAGGATCCAGCCATGCCATTCAGAGCCTCCAGCAGGCCTTTGGTGCTATGAGCACGGAGATGCAACAAGTTGACGAGCGCATGGACACCACCCACGTTTTTTGCGGTGAGCCACATAGAGAGACCCCGCATCGAGGAGGACTGTCAAGACACTGAGTGACAGACTCAGCTTGTACTCAGGTCGGATGGGCAGTCTCCAGTTGTGCACTGAAGCGATAGAGACTAAGGTGACGGGGCAGTCCATTCTACTTCGAGAGATTCTGGCCCGACTACCTCCACCACAGCAGATGATATAGCTGGACTAAGCTTCCTTCCACCGTCTTCACCACCACCTCCATACTGATCAGGGGAGTCTTTACTAAACTCCCACATTTTGTTTTGTATAAGCATTGTGCTTCAAATTCTGTATTCAATCTTACACTATACACATTAAGGGCAATATTTTGTATAAGTTTGAGGAGTGGTCAAATTTGTAGGACAAATTTAAGGATTCAGTACTTGTATTGAATTATGCACTACTTGTTTGTTATTCATCGATATTGACATTTGATTGCCTATTTCTTTTTAGTTGTTTACTGTTTTTGTGTATTTGTTTAAAAAAAACGTTTTTGTTATTTATATTTCAGTATTTGCTTAGTTATTTCAATTTGTGTGCTTGTGTGGGTTTAATAGCCTTGCTAGTAATGATGTGAATATTAGAATAGGTATATAAACTATGGATAGTGGAAATGGTGCATGTCTAGATTAGCCAATACTTATCTATGCAATACTTGACATTTCTTGCGCACGATACTCATGTTTGGCATGTTAAGTTGATGATTGGGTTCATTTTTATAAGAGATTCGAACATGATATGTTACATCTGAAACTAGGCATGGCAAAAACCCACCCAACCGATCAACCCGCCCGAACCGACCGGTTTGGGTCGATTTTTGATATTTTTAGGTAGGTTTCGAGTAGTGGGTTTATTAATCGGGTCGGATTGGGTCGGGTTGTGAGTTAACCAAGACAAACCGATATAACTCATACTGACCCGACCCGCCAACATTAAAAAATTAAAAAAAAAAAAACTGACTAAATATAAAACGAAATGAACCCTAAAATTTTCATTCGGTATCTTTTCTTCTTCAGTTTTCACAGTTCACTCTCATCGCACAATAGGAAGCCCTAATTTTATGGTCGGTCTCTTTTCTTCACTCCACTCCCACCGGACGCCGCACACGAAGCCCTAATCATAGAAATAAGCCGACTGAAGAAGAAAAGAGCGACTGAAAGTCCGAAACTGAAAGGCGAAAGCACGTTTTTATTTATTTATAGTTATATCTATATTTTCCCTTTCTAATTTCTACACATAATAATCGTTGCCAAATGATATATTTTTAAGAGTTGGTTGGAATATGATTTTCACTTCATATTGGTACAGAATCTAGTTTTCTTTTGTGTTTTCTCATCCACATCTGGAAATCCTTTGTGTGCTAACGTTTATGAATTTGGTAGTTCTCTTTGCTTGCATCTGAATTATTACACCAAGATTGCTCACGCTTCTGTTCGATTTCACACAGAAAGTGAGCAAGAAAATGCTTGTAAGAGAGATCCAAGAACGAGGCTGACTGCTCATGAGATTCTTTATAAGTTTCATTAGGTGATTTTCAGTTATAATCTACTGTATGTTTTGTAGAATCTCAATCTTAATATTAAGTTAAAAAATTCAGCTTCCAGCCTCATAAATCTCTGTAATGCGGGTTGCCAAATTCTGGATTTTGCAATAGCACCAAAATTCTGGATTTTGTAGCTAGCAAAACATTGAGCACCGTAATTGAAGCGGAATCATTGATGAATGATGGGTATAATTTACTATTTTTTGTGCATACATCTGATCAGTTTTACTTGTTAATACGATAAAGAAATTTTCTCAGATGTTCTTTACATTTGTATCTTAGATGCCAAACTAAAAACTTACATAGTTTGAATTCTTCTTTTGGATATTTAGATCATTTATGAAGTGATTTTAAATTATTTTAAAGATTCCATCATTCTTTCAGCACAACAATCGTGGTATATCAGCTATTTTATCGGATGGTTCTTGGCTGGTGCTTTAGCTGGAGAGCTGTCATCAAATTTTTGGTTCAAGTCTCTCTTGGAGTGTCTGTCCTTTTTACCTTAAGTAGACAATAGTGGTTTATATATATTGATTTATTTGTATCATTTCCTGGTCCAATGTAGGGATTGGTCTTGCTTTTGGAATAGCATCAGTTTTTTTGGTGGGGATATATATTCAATGACACGGTGATTGAGTTTACACTGACTCTTGTTGTGAGGCTACATTGCCTACATTGGATGGCTGTATTTACAATTGTATTTGGGTGACTTTTAAAATTTAGTTAGTGTACGTTGTATTAAATATTAAATCTCATTTGGATGACGTATTGTTCTTATTTGAAATATATGATAATAAAGTCACTTTGTCCAAACCGACCAACCCAACCCAACCCGACCGACACTTGGTTGGGTTGGGCTGGGTTTTAACATTTACTCAGGTTGGGTTGGTTTGATTTTAGACCAAACCGACTGTGTTGAGTTGGGTTTGGGTTAGGGCAAAAATCGACCCAACCCAACCCACGCCCACCACTACCTGAAACACCTCTATTATGCTTAAAGATAGTCCATTATTTTAATAGTTGGAGATGGTTTAGTTATTTCAAGGAAGCATTGAGTCAAGTAGGGGTTCCATGCATGAAAATTCTGTTGTGTAGATTGTTTAGACCAATGAGACGAAAATGAGGTGAAAGTCTTAAGTTAGAGGTAGGTTTTTGAAACTAAGTGTCGAGAAAAATATGGGCATGAAATAACTTTTTGTAAGGAAGACACTCTTTTCAACCCTTTATGACTCGAGCAAGTAAGACTGTAAGGGTGAATAAAAATCTGGTGCCCTAAAATCAACTGATTTGGGAGTCATCGGCCTAAAACTCGCTACATGGGTCATCTAGAAAGAAAGAGGGAAAGAGTCAAAAGAAAAGAGAGAAAACACATTTCTCGAGCTTTTATAACTTGAGCAAGTAAGCCCGTAAGGGTGATTACAAACTTGATGCCCTAAAGTTAACTGACTTGAGAGTCATCAACCTAAAGCTTGATACATGGGTTATATAGAAAGCAAATAAGAATGTGTTGAAAGAAAGAAAAAGAATAGAGCAATAAAAGAGCCCCATGACATTTAGTTGATAGAATTCTACCTTTGATGCAAGGCAAGTAACTTAGTTTAAGTCTTAGGGATTGAAACAATCAAAGAAATAGGAGAATCCCTGCTTGTTGAAGTGTAAACTTGTAATCTGCAAGACCTATCCAAACTAAGAGATGGTGAGAACTTATGTTAACCAAATCTCAACTGTAGAACATATCTTAGAATAAGTGAGTAAAATAATAAGTTTGGGGGTGTGTATCTCTCGAGCGAAGAAAGAAATTGTTTGACTATTACAGGTCGGGATTTGAACCCATCATAAGCTGAGCGTGGTTGCATGATGATACACACACACACACACACACGTCAGGTTATGCATACGATAAGTGGAGGTTGATTTGATTTTGCACTATTGATATTGTTCACTATGTTGATTACTGAATTCTAATTCTGAGACATGGCAGGTTGTTAAGCCATGTTATGTTTAGAATTGAATCACCACCTTGTTTGAGGACAAACAATAGTTCAAGTTTGGGGGGATTTGATAAGTGCGTTTTACGCACTCATTTAGATCACAAAACATGAACAATTGTTTGCTATTATATTAAAATATGGCTTAGTTCTAAATAAATTATGTTTGCAGGACTATGTCGATGGAAATAACGAAAAGTAAGTGAAAACGAGCAAGAAATGACCAAAACGAAAAAAAGCCAAAGTTCAGGGACTAAGATGCAATTATTCAAAAGTTCACCTGAAACCCAAATCAAGAACAAAAACAAACTAAGTACAAGATTGACGAAATCAAAGGGTCTTAGAAGGAAGAGAATGAAGAAAAGAAGTCAAAATGAGAAGGAACGGAGTTCAGGGACCAAAACGACACAAATTGGAACTTATTTGTACCATGCGGGCATATAGTGCAAACTTCCATGCGGCCGCATGGCAATACCTGATTATCAAAGGAACCATGCAATCGCATGGTACAAAAATTCGGCAGAATTTATGGTTTTCTTATTTGATTCAACCACCTATGGAAACACTTCTTGGACCCCTATTTAACCCTAATCTTGTCTAGTAAAAGGGGCTACACATTATAGACATATTTTAACATAGCAAGAAGAAGGTGAAGAACGAGAAGATTGATTCCAAGATACAATGTATTCCATCCATCTAGCATGCCTTTTATTCAACTTGCCTTAACCCTTGAGATGCTTCAATGATTCATGATCGGTGTGGATCACAAATTTCCTAGGCCATGGATAATGCTGCCAAGTCTCTAATGTACAAACAAAAGCATACAACTCTTTGTCATAAGTAGGGTACTTCAGTGACGCCCCACTTAGCTTCTAAATAAAGAAGGCTATGAGCTGCCTATCTTGTATCAAAACGGCTCCAATCCCAATTCTTGAGGCATCACATTCAATCTCAAAAACTTTGTTAAAGCAAGAAAAACATGTGCAGAGCACAACCTTTCTTTAATAGTGGCAAAAGCATTCTCTTGATTAACCCCCGGTGAAACCCAACATTCTTTTTAATGATTTTAGTAAGTGGTGCAGGATTCGTGCTAAAGTTTTTAACAAAAGGCCAGTAAAAGCTAGCTAAGCCATGAAATGTTCTTACCTCAGTTATGCTCTTTAGCGTTGGTCACTCCTTGATGGCCTTGACTTTCTCTTCATCCACCTTAATACCTTTTAGTAACCAAGAAAAACAACTCTTCATATGCAAAATGTACATTTCTTGAAATTAGCATACAATTTTTTTACATCTCAACACATCAAACACATATATCAAATGCTCAATATGTTCATTTAAGTCCCTGATGTACACTAAGATATCATCAAAATACAACCACAAATTTTCAATGAACTCATGTAGGACATGGTTCATTAATCTCATGAAATTACTGGGTGCATTTGTAAGCCCAAATGACATAACCATTCATAATGCCTATACTTAGTCTTAAAAGCAGTTTCCACTCATCACTCTCTTTCATTCTAATTTGATGGTAGCCACTTTTAAGATCAATTTTACTGAAAATATAGAAGCCTCGCAATTGATCGAGCATATCATCTAATCTAGGAATGAGATGGCGATACTTTATCGTGATATTGTTGATCGCCCTGCAATCAATGCACATCCTTCACGTCCCATCCTTCTTCGACACTAGTAGCACTGGTACTACACATGGGCACTCCCTCACGTACCCCTTGCTCATCAAATCCTCAACTTGCCTATGAAACTCCTTTGTCTCCTTTGGATTATTCCTATAGGCTGGTCGATTTAGAATAGTAGCTTTGAGTACACAATTAGTCTGATACTTAATGCCTCTAATGGGTGGCAACTCATTAGGCATCTTCTCAGGAATACATCATCAAACTCTTACAACAAAGAAACAGTCAAACTAGGAGGAGACTGGTTAGTTTCATCAAAATTAAGATTAGACTTTTTATAGACAAGAAAAAGCATAGGGCGATCTGTGAAGAAAGCCCTCTTAACCTCACTCTCTGGCGCTTAGACACTCACTTTTGTCTTTCCTTTTCTCTCTACAGACTCCCTTTATTTTTTCTCTCAGGGCTCCACTCTTTTTTCTCTACTCTTAGCCATGTCGCTACTTTCTTTTTCACTCTTTTTTTTGTTCTCTTTTTCACTCTCACTCTTTCTTTTTTGCTCAATCTCTTTTTCACTGATTCTTTTTTTATCACTCTCATCTTCACTCTTTCTTTTTTAATCACTCTCATTTGCACTCTTTATTTTCTGAGCAACCTCACTTTTCAGTTTCAATTGGTCCTCATAGACCTGGCTTGTAGTTAAAGGAGCAAGCTTGATTGTTTTGCCCTCCTTTACAAAGCTGTACATGTTCTTGAACCCGTCATGTGTCACCCTCCTATCATACTTTAACGGCATTCCCAACAAACAAAATATGGCCAGCATGCATAGGTACAACATCACAAAGTACCTCATCCTGATACTTCCCAATTGAAAAAGTAACTAACACTTGTCTGTCTACCCTAATATCTCCACAATCATTCAACCACTGCAATTTGTATGGTCGAGATTACTTGAAGGTAGGTAAATTCAATTTCTCAACCAAAGTACTGCTAGCCACATTAGCACAACTCTCCCATCAATGATCATAAAACATACCTTGTTATTGACATGACATCTAGTATGAAAAATGTTCTCTATCTGTTACTCTACATCATCCACCTTAATGTGTGTATTGAGAGCACATGAAGCAATAAGAGACTCACCTGTCACAACGTATACCACTCTATCATCATCACTAGCATCAACCAACTCGGGCACCCCATCACTATCAGCTCCATTCTCAGTCATCACCTTGTCACGCATAATTATCACTCGCCTTTTTGGATATTGAGAAGTGATGTGCCCTAAACCTAAACAACTAAAGCATTTAATATATCTATTCCTTGAAGGTTGAGATTCTACCTTGGGTTTGCTGCTAGGGCCGTCATCCTTACCCTTAGGTGGTTCGATCTTTCTCAAACTTCAACTAATTTCTATCCCACTTTGATTTCCAAGTAGTGCTAGAAACCGAAGTGTACCTTGTTGTCCCTTTTCTCTTTAATTGTCTCTCTACCTTCATAGCCATAGGTCTTCTATCTCCACATAATGATGCAATTCAACTACATTGTCTGTCTCTATTCAATCCACTCAAAAATTTAGCCATGGTGGCCTCCTGATCCTCCTCTATATTATCCCGAATCATTGCCACCTCAAAAATCTCCTCATGGTAATCCTCCACACTCGTAGACCCCTGTGTAAGATTTTGGAGCTTTTGGTAAAGGTACCTATAGTAGTGGCTAGGGACAAACCTTCGCCTCATGAGAGCTTTCAACTTTCCCCATGTCTCTATAGGCCTCTCATAATTCCTCCTCATATTGGTCACTAATTGATCCCACCAAAAAATAGCATAATCAGTTAACTCAATTACTGTCAACTTCACTTTCTTCTCTTCAGAGTAATTATGACAATCAAATACCAACTCTCTTTTTTTCTCCCACTCGAGATAAACCCCAAGGTCAACTCTACCTTGGAAGGATAATATTTTCATCTTGATGCTCCCCAAGTCTCTATCGACACCATCCCGACCCCCTAGGTTCCCCTCAAATCCTCTTTCAGCCTAACTCTTTGATGTCTACCCGACCCAATTTCAAATGTTAGGTCTTCCTCATCATCATCACCTCCTTCATTCTCATGTGTGTTTTCAACCCTAGGCTTGTGTCGCTTCATATCTCTCCCTCCTTGCAAATTTCTAATTGCTGCTTCTTGCTGATCCATTCTATCTCTCACTTCCCCCATCATCAAGTTCAATGACTCAAATTGTTGTGGAATGGCATACAACACAAAGAATGGGTTATCGACCACCCCTCGGTGATGAGCCATTGCAGTGAGACATTGAAATGTGTTGTAAACAAAATGTTAGTGGAAAAATTGTTAAGTTTTCATCCATTTATAGTTGCATTATTACAATAAATTGGCACCTAAATGGACTAAATACCTTTATATTTTGGTTTAGGTTGCAAATGGATGAATACGGCGGAAATTAGAATAAACAAGCGAAAAAGGACCAAGATAGAAGAAAGCGAAAGTTCGGGGACTAAATTGCAAATGCTCTAAACTTATGTCTAACCTTATGATGAAGAAGTCAATTGGATGAGGAAAGAAGTCAAAGGGATGAAATACAATCAAAGTATGAACACACATCAATTTCCAATAGAAAAAGTTGTGCACCGATTTTCAGCCTCATATTGAGACCCCTTTTTGACATGGAAAAATATCAAATTTGAAGATGATATCCGAATAAAAGTTGTATTCTTTTGAGTTATCTTTCCAATGCTTTTTGAATCACCTCAATTGGACAACGGAGAAAGTTATGGCAAAATACTACAAGCTGTCCGACGGAAAAAATGTAGAACCATGCGGTCGCATGTTATTAAAACCATGCGACCGTACAAGGTGTTGAAGGAATCTCAAAGGCCGAAATTGGTTGCTCAATGTGACCGAATGGATTTATACCATGCGGTCACATGGTTACCTTCTGGGCGTGATTTTTTCTATGTCCGAAATTAATTCTACCACTTATGGAAACTTCTCCCAACACGTTTTTAGACCCTAATTCGTCCCAGAATGCAGCAAGGAGGTTTCTTATCACTTTTTCTCTCAAATTTGCTCCAGAACATCATGGAGAACTAATCTATTGGTGAAGCAAGGGAGGAACTCAATCGGAGTCAGTGATTTCAACACTTTTCATTCATCATTTTGAACTTTTCATGTTGTAAACAATTCTAGACTTAGTTTTTCATTCTTGTGGATTTACTCTAAAAGGGGATTAATGATTATGAGATTGCTCATGGATTTAATCACGTTTTTTCCATTGTTTGATTGAATTACTTATTGAATATCAATTTCAGTGATTTATTAGTATGATTATTTACTACCTTATGCTATACGTATATGGTCGATTTGTAATCTGATTTCAATAAATAATTGTGGAAAATTGTTAAAGGAAATCTAATTTCTAGGATTACTTTTGAAATTAATTGGTTTGAACGATATATTCTTCGATTAGAGTGCCGGAATGAAAGCCTCCAATTGTGTTATAAAAATGGATGATTGATCAACCATGATCCGATCCGAATGAGGGAATTTCGATGTTTCACTGCCTTAATTCATTGATTTTAATTCCACAATTTCAAGGATTGATCTTAATTTCCGTACATTGAGATTTCCTATACATTTTGAGAGAACGATCAACCTTTTTGGAACCCTTAAATTATTTTCTCATCTCCATATGGATACGATACCCCAAAGCTACACTACAACACCGAGTTATTCTTTGGGCGTAACCAAAATTTGGCGCCATTGTTGGGGAGACGATACAAATAACTAAAGGGATCGACTGAAAAAGTGTGACTTGTTCCTTTACTTTTAATTTTAGTTAATTTAATTTTCTTATTTTAACACATTTTTTTGGTGTTTTATGAGTGGTGATCGAGGCGAGCAAGGAAGCTCTACCGAATGACTTTTTCCAGTGTTTGAAAATCTCTATAACCCTATCTTTGACATTGCATCTATTGCCACGAACACCAGATCACATAACACAATGTCTGATAGTGAGCATGATGCACATTATAGGACTTTACATGATTATCTTCACCCTACACGCACATCTACACCATCATGTATTATGTTTCCATCTAATATGTCACGTATGGAACTTAAACTAGGAATGATTCAACTTTTTCCCACTTTTCACGGACTTGAAAATGAAAAATCATACGTGCACATTAGGGAATTTGAGGAGGTGGTTGCAACCTTCCACGATCAACATGGTACAACGGATGCAGTAAGGCTTAATTTTTTCCCATTATCACTCAAAAAAATA
This sequence comes from Osmanthus fragrans, assembly GCA_019395295.1. Taxonomy (NCBI): domain Eukaryota; kingdom Viridiplantae; phylum Streptophyta; class Magnoliopsida; order Lamiales; family Oleaceae; genus Osmanthus; species Osmanthus fragrans. The sequence continues at coordinate 13,509,477 of CM033359.1, forward strand.
GCAAAAAGCTGGTTGTATTCGTTGAGACCACGTTCGATTGGTACTTAGGTTGAAATGACTCAAGCATTCTTTAATAAATATTTTTCCCACCATAAAACTAGTACCCTTAAAAAGAAAATCTCATCATTCACCCAAAAGGATAGTGAGACTTTATACCAAGCTTGGGAAAGATATAGAGTTACAAGCCCCTTTGGCCCCACCATGGTTATGAGAGTTGGCGTATTGTTAGCTATTTTTATGAAGGACTAACACCTAGGGAGCGTCAATTCATAGAGATGATGTGTAATGGTGAATTTTTACAAAAAGATCCTGACGAGGCAATAGAGTATTTAGGTGACCTAGCAAAAAAGGCTCATACTTGGATAGGAGCTAGTGCCATTGAGAGTACTAATAGGTCATGACCCGCAAGTAATCCCACTAGCACAGGTATCTATCATCTTAGGGAGGAGGATAGCCTTAGAGCAAAGGTAGAAGCTCTAACTAAAGAAGTTGAACCCCTACATGCTAAAGACTCGAAACCTATAAAGAATACATCTCGTGTTGAGTGTAGTGGTAATTGTTTTGTGTGTGGTAGAGCTGACCATCCAGCACAAGAGTGTACCACTTACGCTAAGATGAGGTGAGTGTATGAGGAACACTGTAATGAAGGCATGTACCAAAAGCTGTATGCTCATTTTTCTGAAACTTACAGTAAGGGGTGGTGGAATCACTCCAATTTTAGCTAGAAATCTGACAATCAACAACCATCCCAACAAATTAGAACCTTTTTTTTTTAGTTGAAGGAGGGCAGTACCTCTGAGCGTTTATTAAATTTCCCTCACTTGTAGCGAAGGAATACCGTGGTTACATGCGTGGAAATAATGAAAGCAGTAAATAAGAAAGACTACTTCCCTTACAATAAAAATGAAGGCTTTTTATTTTTCGACTAAAATTTCAAATTTATTTAAACGACATCTCTTACCTAGGTGGGGGAACAACTAGGCTACCTACCAAATGCACAAACGTTGGCAAAAGTGACCTTAATGTCTAAAATAAGGTAGCTCCCAACGGTCCGTACGCAGAATACCACGTAGAGCTATCGGTACATGGTCTATAGCAGTATAATCCAAAGATTATCCACATGAAGCCCCTTTTGCAAGAAAGTCTGTCGCCGTATTGGCCTCACGGTACACATAACCAACTATGCCATTTACCACACGCAGGAGTGCCATGATGTCTTCCCAAATCTCTTAAAGACGCCACAAGGAACATGTTCCTTGTTTCGCCCATTGGACTAATACCTTGGAATCTGATTCCACCGTAATATTCTTTAAACCAAGGTCCCTACACAGCCGTAACCCATCCCGGAGAGCTCTAACTTCTGCCACCATATTTGTTGTGATCCCATAGTACCGTGCAAAACCAACGATAAACTGACCTTTTGAATCTCGCATTACACCTCCTCCACCAGCTTGGCCTGGGTTCCTTTTGCTGCTCCATCCACATTCAATTTCATAACTTGGTATGGTGGTTTCCTCCAAGCTACCATTTGTACTCGATTATGTTTAATTCCAGCAATTGGGCAATTTAGTGAATTTAGGCACTAATCATCTCTATGTGAGATTTTCTTCACCTTGGAAATAAGGCCTGCACATTGAGACAAGAATGTTTTTACCATCCAAATAACTTTCTTCCAGTGAATGATTAATCCTTCCATACGTGCTTCACATCAAGTTTTTCATAGAGCCCAAGTAATCGCAATCGGTACAATACCATGTAAAATACCAATATGTGAGCTAGAAGATGCCTTTGCCCACCATAGATTCATCCTATTTTTCCAAGAATGAACATATGGTGCATCAAGATTAAGATGGAGCTCAAAATAGTCCCATATCTTATTGGCCAGTTCTCCAATACACAACACATGATCAAGAGTCTCTACTGAAGTAGTCCAACGGACCAACGGTATCCCAATAGCTTGGAGCACTTCATCTACCGGGATGCAATTTTTGTTTGCTCTCCATGTGACATAAAACATCTTCTTCGGAACTTTCGAATACCATAACCACTTCCTCCAATGGCATGGGGTACCCTTTTTTCGAATCAATTCCCGTACTGATTTAGTAGAAAAAGTCCCATCCTTGCTGGGCCGTCATACATAAGAGTTGTGTCCTTCACGAATCATAATCCCAAATTTCTCTATCTCAACCGCAATCTTCTCCCCAACTAGTTCACGTAGCCGAGCACCATTCCAATAACCATTTGTTAGAAGATCACTTATTTTCAAGCTTTGATCTATTACTTTAAGGCCTGCATCCACAAGATTCCTCTCGCCCATCCAATTGTCATACCAAAAGCTCAATGATCCATCATGAATACGGACGAACGAATTTTGTAATATCAATGGGATCCTCGACACTACCCCCTTCCAAAATCGGGAATGTGAGGGAGATGATTTTATGTTGAAAATAGATTTATTCCTCAAGTATTTGGCTCTCAAGAATTCTGCCCAGTAGGACCATCCCTGCAATAATTTCCAACTGAACCGCATGAGAAGAGTTTTTTGAATCTCCGCTAAGTCCCGAAATCTGAGTCCACCCTCTTCCACTGGATAGAAAATTTGTCTCCATGAAACCCATTTCCTTCTCTCTCTTTTCTCCTTCAGAAGTATTCCAGAGAAAAGAGGAAAAAATACGACTAATTTCTTTATGTTAATCCTTCGGAAGATTCAAAACCGACATCATATGAATTGGCATACTACAAAGAACATATTTAATCAGAGTGATTTTACCTCCTAAAGATAGCAATCTTCCTTTCCATCCTGTTAGTTTCTTCTGTATTTTCTCAATAAAAGGTTTTGAATATACGGCTATTTAGACAACCTGAATAGAGCGGGACCCCAAGGTAAGTGCATGGCCACCCCCATTCTTTGAACCTTGATAACATGAGTAGATTTCTCTTCCTAGCTATACTGATATATGTTTAGAGAAGAAAATAGAGGATTTGTCAGGACTTACCAACTGTCCAGATATAGGTTCATACTTCTCGATAGTCTCCAACATATTCTCAACAGATTTTTTATTGCCATTCAAAAAAAGAAGATGATCATCAGCATAAAACAGATGGCTAATCACCATACCTCCAGATAGAAAAGGTTGAACTCGTCTATTTTCAATATCTCGGTTTAACATACGAGATAAAAGTTCCTGTGCTAAAATAAAGAGATATGGAGAGAGAGAATCTCCCTGATGCAATCGTCGAGAAGGTTTGAAAAATCCTTTGGTCCTGTCATTAAGCATAACTGAGTTATAGGGAGAAGAGATGCAATTATAAATAAGATTCTCCATTTCTCTGAAAAACCAAATCTTTTGAGCACTGTAAGCAAAAAATTCCAGTTCACTCTGTCATAAGCTTTGGCCATGTCAATCTTCAACATAATGTTGCCACCTCAAATTTTTTTTATGTAATCCGTGAACCATTTCTTGTGCAATAGAAATGTTATCAAAAATGCTTTGGCCACGAAGAAAAGCAGACTGTTCTCGAGAAATCATACTTTCTAGTAGAGGGGCCATTCTGTTTACCATGATTTTATATACAATCGAACAATGGCTAATTGGTCTAAAGTTGGCAAAACTATTTGGGATATCAACCTTTGGAATGCAGACAATATTGGTGGCACCGAGTGCAGTAGTAAGAGGAAAACCTCCAAAGAATTCAATTGCCACTTTAAGAAGGTCATCTTTGACAATATCCCAAGCTTGAATAAAGAAACTGGCGCTAAAGCCATCCGGTCCTAGGCTACTATCGCTGGGAATAGACCAAAGTGCTGAGCGCACCTCCTCCAGATCCGGTATTTTACATTAAGAAATGTTGTCATTTTGAAAGATGATTGGAGAGATAAGATCAAGGACATTATCATCTAAAGATGTTGGAGGCACAAAAAAAGGATTTTGGAGGAAATTAATAGCTCCCTCATGAACCGCCTCCATCAAGTTAAGTTCCTCCCCATCTTCAAGAACCATATGATATATAACTTTGCTATTCTTCTTATTCTTTACACTAGCATGAAAGAACTTTGTATTAGCTTCCCCTTCTTGCAGCCATTTAATCCGTGATTTTTGTAGCCAAAATGATTCTTCACGTTCCAGTCACTTTACATATTCTTGTCTACATTGCAAAAGTTCTAACTCAGATGCTATAGAAAATTGATTCAATAGGGAGTTTTCTAGATGAGCCAATTTTTCCTCTAGAAAATCCATTTCCTGTTCAATTCTCCCAAACACCTCTAGATTCCATTTTCTAAGAGCACATTTAAGGGCCTTGAGCTTGTGAGATAGGTATCATAGGAGACCCCGTAATGTCCATCTCCCACACTTGTTTAACTAATGGTAAAAACTTCTCATGTGAGCACCACATTCGCAAGAATCTAAACGGTCTTGGTATCTTTTCCATCATCTGAGCCATGCACTAAATAACCATTGGGCAATGATTAGAGGATGCTCTATCTAAGTAAGACATAGCTACTGAAGGAAATTTCTCTTTAAATTTCTGGTTCACCAAAATTCAATCTAAGCAAGCCCAAATGCGTCGTAAACCCTGCCAACCGTTACACCAAGAAAATTTAGGACCATTGAAAGGTACCTCGAGAAGGCTCGAGTCATGAATAAACAGTGTTGAAATCTTGCTTAATTCTCGATGGGTGAATAATGCCACCAATCTTCTCTTCATTAGTGCGAACAGAATTGAAATCGTCCCCTATTAACCACGGATCCTCCTTACACTCTACTGTGTGCAACATGTTCCAAAGCTCCCTTCTACATTGTTGGAAGCAGCTAGCATAAACAAAAGATGTGAAAACACGGAATACACCCCAAGAAAGCCATCCCGAAATAATTTGATCTGCCGAAATAACTTGCTCAAATGTAACATTGTTATCCCAAAATAGCCATATTTTACCACCCATGCTGACATTAGACATATAATTAGGAAGCCTCAAACGTCTCACCCATTTATCAATTTGTTGATTTGACTAACTTCTATTCTAACGGACTGAATATCTTTTATAAGGAATCGGAGGAATATGCGACGATTTTTTCCAGGAAATCCCCAACGAAAAATACACACTATCCCTTCCTTTCTATCGAATCGATCATAACCACTACCTACATTCCAGGAAATTGTGCACCACAAATAGGAACTAATAAAGAGACCCGCGATCCCGTAGAAAGACATCACGATCCCTTGTGGAAAAAAAATGATTTGCTGAGACGGAAATAGGTTCAAACAATGCCATAACCGATGGGTTTATTTTTCTTCTCAATTTCGTTAACCGGTCCTTTGATGGAACCATACCCCTAACATTCCACATCAAGATCTTCATCATTAATAGAATTTTTTGGAGCGTGTGGTAATTCCAAGTATCACCTTTTTTTCTATTGTTCTCCCTCGATTTCCTTGCTTTTAGACCCATGTCCAGATCAGTTTCATAGTTCAGTATTTGAAGCTCTGGTATTTCATCATAGTCTCCGTCCGAGGTTGTTTGATACGGTATGCATATGTCTTCTTCAACCCCAACGTGAAAGCCATCTTCCTCGTTTTCCTAAAAATCAGGTTGTGTCTCCAGTGTCGTTCCTTGTTGGTCATCCTCCCGTACAACCTGTTGTGCGACATCCGGGTATTGGGGTTGTGAACTTGGTTGTTCCTCCATCACAATTCAGCAATTTTTCTAGTTCATTCATCACAATAGCTTCTTGCATCCCTTCTATATCACATCTAATAATGGCCTGCTTAAGCAAAATGTCACTGGAAATTGGATTATTTTCTTTAGTCAACAGCAAATTATTTTCCTCCACAACTCTTTATTCCAACCATCCACAGCAACTCCATCCTTGAGGCCGACATCTCCTAAAAAATTTACCAACCCTTCATCGTTCACAAATAAAGTCGGGTCAGATGGAAGTACCTGAATTCTCTGCAATATTCTGCTTTGTTTGGCTCCATTGTTCTGGTCGGCCTTCTGATTATTTTCCACTGGTTTCATAATGTCTTCTCTTTCCTCTTCCTTTTTCCTCCACTTCTTTCTCTGGTTTTTCCTGTTCTGCATTCCCAGGTTGCTGTCGTTCACTTCCTCTTTGCCCCTTTGTTTTTTACATGTCATCTCCGAATGTCCTTGCATTCTACAGACTCGACAAAATTCTGGCAGTATTTCATAAATTACCTCTTGATTCGACTCGATGCGTGGAGCGGTGCCCCGAGCCAAAATGATTTCAGTGGTTTCTATGAAATATCCATCTTCACACAAATGCAAGCCCATCGGTACGTGTTGCACATGCCGTAAAATTATCTCGTTTTAGAAAATGGCCAAAAGCTCCTCCAATGATTCACATCATGGATTCGTGATAATATAGGGACGGCAAACCACGAAGAAATACCCAAACCGGAACCAAAGTTGATTCATTGTCCTCATTGAAATCCTGTGATCAAATCAGCATCCTATATGGGACACCCTCTATGTTAGATGACTCTTTTGCACAGACCGTACAAAAGTCTTCCACATTTGTCATTCTAATGAACCCGTTCCTTGGTCTTTGCATGGTACTCACTGTGCAAGCTGCTTTCAGTCCCCATCGACCTTTGATGTGCAGGCGAATCTGATCTAAAGAAGGCCTCCTTTTTTAGAATTTCAAAACAACAGAGATCCGGAAAGGGGTAGCTATTTTCTCCAATTCAGGTTTTGTAATGTGAAACCAGGTCTCTCCATCCTTCTCCAATGGTTTAAGCATGTCCACTTCCACTTTCGGGATGGGTTGAGGTCGAGATTGGAGCATGGATGCATGTGTCACAGGTCCCCCCACCGGCCTGACGGGCGGTTTTAGTGGAGGCGTCGCTTCCATGTGGTTGAAACCCTAGCAGTAAGCTAGGGTTACCGTTTATAACTTGAGAGAGTTTTTTTTTTTTGCTATGTTCCGGTTGGTATATAACAACAAAAACAAAATAGAACCTACACTACACCTTCATATCAACCTACATTTTCTAGGAACTCCTTAGAGGATACATTACATGCTTTTACAGAGGCACAGGGTAAAACCAATAACAAATTTGAAACTATTATTACCCAAGTTGTTGAGGAAAGCTAAGAGATGAAAGCCCACATGTCCAAACTAACCAATGCTTTAGCTGTAGGGGAGCGTGGGAAATTTCCAGCTCAAGCCCAACCAAATCCTAAAGGACAACATATGGCACAAACTTCAGGCTCAGAAGAAAACAACCTTAAGGAAGTAAATGCCATAATCACTAGGTCCGAAAAGACTATAACCAACCAACCAACAAGCCTAGAGGCGAGGAGAAAAACTCTAGCAATTCGGAAGAGGATAAAGCTAGTGATGATGTAGTGGAGATCCTAACTAGAGTACCTTTTCCCTCCAGCTCTCAAGCTAACATTGAAAGCAATCGGGCAACACAATGAAATTTTGCAACACCTTAAACAGGACAAAATCAATCTATCCCTTTTACATGTGATCGTCCAGGTCCCACATATGCTAAAGTCCTTAAGGACTTATGCATTGTGAAGAGAAAATACCATGTTAAGAAAACCACTTTCTTAATTGAGCAAGTAAGTGTTGTAATTGAACAAAAGACCCCAGCTAATAAGTATAAGGATCCCAGTTGTCCCACAATTTCTTGCATCATTGGGAGCCATGAATTTGCACAAGCCCTTCTTGACGTAGGAGCTAGTGTTAACATGTCTTATGCTATCTACTCATTGTTAGGCTTAGGTGAGATAAAACCTACATCTAGTCTTACAATTAGCTGATCAGTCTACTGTTAGGCCCAGGGGAACAGTTGAGGATGTGTTAGTTTAAATTGATAAATTCTACTACCCCGTCGATTTCTTGGTACTAGATTTGAAGGTTGATGTGAATATTAACTCTAAAATTCCCATAATTCTTGGTAGACCCTTTCTTGCCATTGCTAATGCTCTTATCAATTGCAGGAATGGTCTAATGAAGCAATCATTTGGGAATATGACTTTAGAAGTCAATATCTTCCAAATTGCCAAACAACCACATGAGGATGGTGAGTGTCATCAAGCATTCATGATTGATGCACTCATTTAAGAGGAGACTCCTGCAACTACTAATTCTGATTCTTTGAACCCATTCCTCTTAAATTCTGAACTTTCATCTATTATTGATGATGAAGAGTATACTAATATTTGTGTGTTTTTTTTGCGAAAATGCCTGTTATGGAGCATCACCATGGCAGCCCAAGTTTGAAGAGTTGCTGGAAAGGATTGGAAGACAGCAATCATTAAGCATTGAAAGTCCCAAGCCGGAGTTGAAACCGCTGCCTCAAGGATTGAAACATGAGTTTCTTGGACCAGGTGATACTTTTCCTGTTATTATATCTTCAGAATTGAATGCATCACAATGTAACCAGCTAACATCAAGGGTATTAGTCCCTTAATTTGCTCACATAGGATTCATCTAGAGGAAGGAACTAGTCCTAGAAGAGACCCACAATGCCTACTAAACCATATAATGAAAGAAGTAGTGAAAAATAAAGTGCTAAAATTGCTAGATGCATGAATCATTTACCCTATCACAGATAGTAAATGGGTTAGTCCTATATAGGTAGTTCCTAAAAAGTCAAGAGTCAGTGGTGAAAAATGAACTAGGTGAAATGGTTCCCATAAAAACAGTGATTGGATAGTGCATGTACATAGACTATAGGAAGTTAAATGCTGCCACTCTCAAGGATCACTTTCCCCTTCCCTTTTTAGACCAAATTTTTGAGCATCTCCGGCCATCCCTTTTACTGTTTTCTGGACGGCTATTCTAGTTATTATTAAATTGAAATTGCCTTAGAAGACCAGGATAAAACCATATTCACTTGTCCCTTTGGCACTTTTGCATTTCGTAGGATGCCATTTGGACTTTGTAATGCTCCGGCCACATTTCAAAGATACATGACCAGCATTTTTACATGGTAGAGAATTGCATAGAAGTATTCATGGATGATCTAACTGTTTTTGGAACTTCATTTGATGCATGCTTGTTAAATTTTAAACGAGTTAGTATTGAATTGGGAAAAGTGCCATTTCATGGTACCTTCAGGAATTGTCTTAAGGCATGTAATTTCTTCTAAGGGAATAGCGGTTGAAAAATCTAAAATTGAACTAATCTCTACATTGCCAACACCTGAGACAGTGAAAGAAGTCAGATCATTCCTAGGTCATGCAGGTTTTTAAAGGATGTTCATACAAAACTTTTCATCTATAGCTAGACCATTAAGTAACATTCTCAGTAAAGATGTGACTTTTGATTGGACTCTTGACTATCAAGAGGCATTCAAAACGCTGACTGGCAATCTAACCTCAGCACCCATCATGCAACCACCTGATTGGACATTATCATTTGAAATTATGTGTGATACTAGTGATTATGCGGTAGATGCTGTACTTGGGCAACGAAGAGAAGGTAAGCCTTTTGTAATCTATTACTCTAGTAGAACTCTAAACAGTGCTCAAATGAACTATTCCACAACTACAAAAGAGTTATTAGCTGTAGTTTTTGCGCTTGATAAATTTAGATCATATTTGATTGACTCTCCTATTACAATTTTCATAGATCGTACAGCCCTTAAGTACCTTCTTACCAAGAAGGATGCTAAGGCACGATTAATACAGTGGATTTTGCTATTGTAGGAGTTTGACATCACTATCAAGGATAAGAAAGGAGTGGAGAAGGTTGTAGCAGACGACTTCTCAAGGCTAACCTTTGAAGACAACACAACCACATTGCCAATCAAAGAAGAATTCCCAGATGAGAGTTTATTTTATGTTTCTTCTCTTCCATGGTTCACTCATCTTGTAAATTACTTGGCTGCATGTGAAATTCCACAAGAGTGGAGTGCGCAGGATAAGAGGAAGTTCCTAGTCGAGGTATGTAATTTTTATTGGGATGACCATTATCTATTTAAATACTGCCCTGATCAGATATTGAGATGTTGTGTCGCTAATGAGGAGATACCTAGCGTACTTGATTTCTGTTACGCCCAAGCATGTGGGCACTTTTCAATGAAAAAGAATGCTGCAAAAATTTTGCAATGTAGTTTTTATTGGCCCACTTTTTTTAATGATACTAATGTCGACTGTAGAGCTTGTGAGAGGTGCCAAAAGCATGGTGCTATGTCCCGACGTAATATAATGCCTTTAAACCCCATTTCTGTAATAGAAATTTTTTATTGTTGGGGTATTGATTTTATGGGACCCTTTTCTCCCTCTTTTGGCTATCTATATATCATTGTAGTGATGGATTACGTGTCTAAATGGGTAGAGGCAGCAACTTGTAGGGCTAATGACAATAAAACTGTTGTAAAATTCCTTAAGGAAAATGTTTTTTCTCACTTTGTCACACCACGAGTGATAATGAGTGATAGAGACACACTTTTGCAACCGTTCATTTGAAGCCTTAATGAAAAAGTACAGGGTTGTTTATATAATTTCAACTGCTTACCACCCCCAAACTACTGGACAAGTTGAACTGGCTAATAGGGAGATTAAACATATCTTGGAAAAAATGGTGAACCCTAATCGTAAAGATTGGTCTTTAAGATTAAATGATGCACTTTGGACATACCGTACAGCTTTTAAGACCCCTTAGGCGTGTCTCCATATCGACTCATCTTTGGAAAATCGTGCCATTTACCTATCTAACTTGAGCACAAAGCCTACTGGGCCATCAAACAATTTAACTTCGATCTTGAAGAGGGGGTAAGCTTAGAAAATTTCAATTAAGTGAGTTAGAAGAACTCTGGAATGATGCTTACGACAGTTCTAAAATTTACAAGTCCAAAAATGAAACCTTTTCATGATAAAAACACTTTGAGGAGAACGTTTGAACCAAATCAAAACGTGTACTTGTATGATTCTAGGCTCCACAAGCATCCAGGTAAACTTCGTTCTAGGTGGACTAGCCCCTTTGTGGTGAAACGTGTTTTTGAAAATGAGGCAATTGAAATTGAAGACCATAACGACGGTAGAGTATTCAAGGTGGACAACGTCTCAAGATACTCTATGAGCAAAAGGTACCTGCAATGGAAGAAATTCCCCTTGCCGACCTCGTTTACCATCCTTGTAATCTTTCAGGTATACCTTTTACCTTACTTTTCTGTATATTCATTTTTGTATTTCCCTTTTAGGTAGGTAATTCATTTCTTTAAGTTTTTCTCCATTACATATTTTATCACATTGAGAACTTTCAGGTTAACCTTTCTTCGTGCTTATGTTGACTCACATCCGCCTCCAGGTGATATCTTTCCTTTCCTATTTAGCATTCATGTTTATGCATTGAGGACAATGCAATATTTAGTTGGGGGAGAGTTACTTTGGATTCTACTATGATCGAGTAAATCAGTCTAAAAAAAGAAAAATGAAGACTGACTTGTTGATGAGAATGTTGAAGAATGCATTGGTTAAACGATGGAGTCTATTGAAATGCTTGATGAAAAACCTAACTATGTACTTGAAAATTTTGATTCATTATGCCTTTCATTTCACATAACCCAACATAAACCTCATTACGACCTTGTACATTGACTGTTTTGATTCCAAGTAGGTTCATGGTATGAATTCGATGATTTCTCATTTGACAGTATGCCTATCACAAGATCAATGTTTGTTTGTTGCTTGTTCATGAATACATAAGCCTCCTAGTTTTGAGCGTACCTCTTTCTCAGCTCCATAGAGAGAAACCCCGCGCTAAACACTTTGATACCCGTGAGTTATGGAGTTGAACCTTCAACTCGAGACATACTTGATATCGCATGTGTTAGTGTTAGTGGTATGATGGTTATGGCTTGACACACACACAGTTGGGATGTGTTTTTGATATCTTAATAATTATGACACTATTAATTTCTTGTGGTGTTAAGTTTAAAGAGAGCATGGCATGTGGTTAAATTAGAACTTAACAATTTCACTTGTGATGTAGACCAATCATTCATTCATCTTGTTCTGCATCAAATTTCTAGGGACTAGCAATAAGCAAGTTGGGGTGTAATAATATCACAAATTGTTAAGTTTTCATCCATTTATAGTTGTATTATTACGATAAATTGGCACCTAAATGGACTAAATACCTTTATGTTTTGGTTTAGGTTGCAAATGGATGAATACGGCCGAAATTATAAGAAACAAGCGAAAAAGACCAAAATGGAAGAAAGGGAAAGTTCGGAGACCAAAGTGCAAATGCTCTAAACTTGTGTCTAACCTTATGATGAAGATTTGAGAGTGTTAGAGATCAATCGGATGAGGAAAGAAGTCAAATGGATGAAATACAATCAAAGTATGACCACACGTTAATTTCCAATTGAACAAGTTGTGCACCAATTTTCAGCATCATATTAAGACCCATTTTCGACATAGAAAAAATTGCATTTGAAGATGATATCTGAATCAAAGTTGTAGCCTTTGAGTTATCTTTCTAAGGGATCTTGAATCACCGCAATTGGACATCAATAGAGAAAGTTATGGTCAAAATACTATAAGCTGTCCGACGGAAATGTAGAACCATGCGGTCGCATGTTATTAAAACCATGTGACCGCACAAGGTGTTGCAAGGATCTCAAAGGCCGAAATTGGTTGTTCTATGTGACCACATGGATTTATACAATGCGATCGCATGGTTACTTTCTGGGCATGATTTTTTCTATGTCCGGAATTAATTCTACCACTTATGGAAACTTCTTCCAACGCGCTTTTTAGATCCTAATTCGTCCCAGAACGCAGCAAGGAGGTTTCTTATCACTTTTTCTTTCAAATTTTCTTAAGAACATCATGGAGAACTAATCTATTGGGGAAGTAAGGGAAGAACTCAATCGGATTTGGTGATTTAAACACTTTTCATTCATCATTTTGAACTTTTCATGTTGTAAACAATTCTAGCCTTAGTTTTCCATTCTTGTGGATTTACTCTAAAATTGGTTTAATGATTGTAAGATTGCTCATGGATTTAATCACTTTTTTCCATTGTTTGATTGAATTACTTATTGATTTTCAATTTCAGTGATTTATTGGTATGATTATTTACTGCCTTATGTTATACGTATATGGTCGATTTGTAATCTGATTTCAATAAATAATTGTGGGAAATTGTTAAAGGAAATCTAATTTCTAGGATTACTTTTGAAATTAATTGGTTTGAACGATAAATTCTCCGATTAGAGTGCCGGGATGAAAGCTTCCAATTGTATTATAAAAATGGATGATTGATATTGAATGATCCAATCCGAATGAGGGAATTTCAATGCTGAAACTCCATTAATTCATAGATTTTAATTCCACAATTTCAAGCATTTATCTTAATTTCCCTACATTGAGATTTCCTATTATTTTGAGAGAACGATCAACCTTTTTGAAACCCATAAATTATTTCTCATTTTCCTATGGATACGACACCCCAAAGCTACACTACAACACCGCGTTGTTGTTTGGGCGTAACCAACTTTGCACGCTCCCTTACGTGTTCACACTCAAATGATGGCACTCCACTCATGTTTCACTCTAAATTGGCTATTTCCGAAAATATTCTCACACTCTCTAGCCTTTTACCTCAAGAGTTTTCCCACTCAAGTTCTTTAAGAAATAATTGAACTCAATCAAGACAAAGCAACCTTGTTTTCCCAACTAGTAATTAGGTCCAAGAAACAAGAACAAGAGAAATACGAAAGGAATGAAACAACACGAGAATCACGGAAATTATATGAATGGAATAGTGACTATGACGCAAGATACCAACTATAATGAAGGATGCACAGCCCCTTTGATGATAAGGCTCAAGAAAAAAATTCAAATTTTTTATACGCTTTTTTTTTTCACCAACTGATTTGATCACAATCAAAAGAAAAAGGCAATTAACAAAGCCCTAACAAAGAACTCAAAAAACCTAGAAGAATAGGTGATACAGCAGCCCTAATAAACAAGTGATATTCGGCAAACACAAGGAAACCCTAGGTATTTCAGCCAAGACAAGAAAAAAAAAACCCCCTAGGATTAGGAGTAATTCGGCCAGCCCTAGAAAGAACAATGAATTTTCGGTAACCCCTTTTTTCAACCCTAGAACAATGAGAACTAGAATCAAATATGCAAGGACAAAAAAGATAGAATCAAACCTGATTTGAAACTTGGGCTCTGATACCAAATAATATGAACTCGCGGGAAGAGAATCCCTTGAATCCACAATCAATTTGAAAACTCACCCAAGAAAGCCAAACTCAAGTCTATGGATGGATAATTTAGACCCGTTGAGAAAAAATCTAAACCCGTTGAAATCCCGTCTCAAGAATCCAAATTACAAGTAGGAACGCACGCCTCAAAGGTTGTGATTTACCTTTGATAAGTTCAAGAGTTCAATCAAAAACAAGAGGAGTAAACTCAACTCACAATTATAATTCAAAATAATGTCTAACCCCTCAAGTGGCCGGCCATAATGTGTTTAAATACTCCCCACAAAGTAATCCTAGGTCAAAATAAGGCCCCTTCCCAAAATACCCTCAAGTGGCCGAAATTACATGGCCTTCCTACTAGAAAACCGTAGTTGAAAGTTAACCCTAACCAAATAATATGTGCCCCCCCCCCAAGTGCATACAATAAAAGTTCTTTTGAAACCCTAACAAATTTTTCATAATAAATATATGGGCTAAGCATCCTCAATCCCATTTATTCTAAACTAATAAAATAAATAATTTAACCAAATTGAAGGTCTTTATAAAAATAGGCCCTATCTCTAAGTTATGTCTTCCACAGCTTGGATCAAATGGATCAAAACTGGTTCTCTTTCTTTCAAACCCATCTTGAGTGTCAGGCTTTTGCTAGCTTCATCCCAAGTGGATTTCACCAATCCTTGCATTGCTTCCTTGATCTTCTTAGCTATTGATCTTGTAATTGGCCCATTTGGAACTTGCAAAAGATCTTTAAGAGTAGGCCCATTTGGAACATACTAACTTGAGATCCTTAAGTTGTAAGCTCTTAAGTAGAACTCTTATTATTCGTAGGACAACAAGAACCACCACCCTCTTTCTTTTTTAACATAGCAGGAGTTGCATTAAGAGCTATCAAAAGAATAGGGTAGACATGAGTGGTAAAAGCAAGTGGTCACCTTAGTTGGTGGTTCAACCTATCTAGGCTTGAGTAGCCAAGCCAATCATTGATTTCTTCTACAAGGAAGACATGAAGTTAAAGAATTAAATAATTAACTTATATTTTTGACTTATAGCTCAACAAAAATCAAATTAAATGCTTGATGTGGTTAATGATGTCCTCAAATGATCAGTGGTCTTTTTGCACTTCAAAGAGACAATTGATGGCATCTGCCTTGTCCTTGGTAAGATTCGATTTCATAAAGGACAGTGCATGAAGATAGAGGCAGAAATAGGAATATACCTACTGAACCAAAGTAAAACACTTATGTAAGGGGCTATATCCTTCGGGAACACTAATATCTGGCCATGGGCATAGGTCATCAATGTTGAACTTCTAGTCATCTTGGACATAGAAGAAGGAGGACTTACAACCCTTGATTGATGACTTCAGGCCAATTAGTAGTGGTGCGTTCTTCGAACTCGACGATAAGTAATACCAACCTCGAAGGGTAGTCCCTATGAATATTTTCAAATGGATTTTTCCCTTGTTCCGCCCTATTTTCTAGATAGTTTGAATGCACCGAGTATGCTACTTGTACATAAATGAGTACACGGGTTTATACTCCTTCACATGAAGGAGGCCCACACACAATAAAATATGCGTGGACTCCCCTCCATGTGAGGGGGTGTAAACCTGTTTGTACACCTTAAGGTGTAAATGTAGCATTATCCTTCTAAAAAAGGGAAGAGATGAGATATTAGCCTTGATGGTAGTTGAAGGCTATAGAGGAAGGTAGAGGATGGTCGACCATGTTTGTGGGCCTAGGGACTATCAATTTAATTGAATCTATAATGCCAAATAATACGTGTCATGAGGATAATGCTCATCGACAGTGGGAAAACAATGTTGATTCCTATAAGGGAAGATGGGGTAAGAATTTTAATTGGTACTTACTATTTTGATAGGATAAGTCTGAGGATTTTGGAAATAAATAATTTTGCATGAATACACTTTTTTCATGGTTGAACAAATTATACTCAAGAAGTTCATGGACAGAGTTTCCATTAGTACCAAGATGTGGAAACTTGTAGTTCATAAACCAGAAACGTCTTTATGTCGAATCAGCACTGTTCGAATTTGACTTAGATTTCCTTATTCCTCGATGTATCTAACTCTCTGTTGGTATAAACAAAATATATAAATGTTTATGAATTCAATTAAAATCAAATATTAATTTGAGTCGTATATATTCATAACTATTAATTATTATCCACACATTTTATGAGACCTACTACTATTTCTCTTATTATTTTTCACTATAAATTATTTGTAAATTTGATAAAATGGAGGCCAATAAGTTTACCAAAAAATTAGTAAATTTAAAAATTAAAAAAAAAAGCCCATTTGCAAAACATACTTGTAACCTAAGGGGGGTAAAAAGGTCATTTAGTGAGCCCCACTAAATAATGATTACAAATCATATTTAAATCCGTGTGCTTAATTAGATGGAATAAAATATTCCATTGTCGGCCACCTAGGCTCAGAAATTGGATTTTGTGGACCTGATGATCTATTTTACTATGATTTTGCAGCCATTGATTGGGTTTGGTGGACCCATATATTCCATCATGGGGGACCTATTACCATGTTTTAATAAATACCACATTTAACCTATTAATAATTAATCCTAACCATTAAGATGTTGGTTAATTAATTAAGCTCACATGCAGCCATTAAAGTCAATGCTCTGATTGCTTTTTCAAGTGTCTCAAATAAAGTATTTTTCTTAGGGACGGCAACAGGGCGAGGCGAGATGTGGGTCAACAGCCCCTGCAAGGTAATTTCCCGCCCATACCCGCCCTATTCCCCATTTAAAGCGGGGCATGCCCTTGCCCCGTTTACTACCCGTTTAATTTTTTAGTTTTTGATATCCATTTTATTGCCCACATTCATTAAAGTGGGACAATAATATATTTATTAAATTTTTTAATTAATTAATTTATTTTTTAAAAGTTAAATTATTCAAATATATTTGGTAAACTAAGGTTTTTATTGTTTGTTATATTCCTTTGATAATCTTAGTTGTCATTTTTCATTAAAACTAATGAAATTTCATGAAATTTTTCATTTAAAATATTGAATTCTTATAAATAATAAATAATTTTAATGGGGTGGGCTTGTCACCCATACCTGTCCCAGAGAGAAGTCCCTCCCCCAACCCGAACCCGAATACCCGATTCAGCGAGTAATCCCCTCCCCGTTGGGGGCGAAGTCTGGCAGGTATAAGGTTTGACGGATTTTTTTACCATCTCTAATTTTTTCTTAAAAAAAGGGTTTTCTGTTATATTAATTTTATTCAACTTGAATAAAAAAAAAAAATCATTTTTAGTATTTCGTTAATCAGATTGAAAAAATGTAAAATAAAATTACCCCCAAATGAAAAAGAAAACAATTACGAAGCAAGTTGGGTAAACATAATTATATGTATCATTTTTGTCAAAGTTCACATCTATTATTTTTGCACATTTGACCTTGTATATGTCTACCTATGTGAACGCAAAATTTAATTGTTATAGATCAATGCAATGTAGGTAATGTAACTTCTAATGCATCAGAAGTATTGTATTGTTTATTACAAGGGCACTTTCTTGTTAGAAAAAAAAAAAAAAAAAGTATTATTGGGCTTTTTCGCTCATATTTGTGTAGCCAAGACAGTTAATTTTGGAATGAGAGATCGATCGATCTATGTTAACACCTTAATTTGTTATGATGTTGAACATATAAACTATTACTTTCATTACAATCAACTGCTATCTTTATATTAGGTGTTCTCACAGTTTAACGTTACATTCACACTTGTGTTGGCATTTAAGACTAGTTGAAGAGCATATTGTAACGCCCCAACCCCTAGTGGACCAGAATGCTACTTACTTTACTTAACTTAACCGGTGGTTTAGTAACAAGTGTACATATCTTAGCGGAAGCTTAGATCTTAACAAACATTCCTTTTGAAAGATATTGGATTAAATAACTTTATAACTTTCCAAAATCACGAAATATAATTTATTTGATGAAATCATGACTTGTTCAAGATACTCAAAAGGAATAACGTTGGAAATAACATTTGAAACATTAAAGACTTTAAATCTAAATCACTTGTTCACCGGGTTCCCATAGGCTTATTGCATCTCCTTCCATCTCTTCCATCATCCAACCCAGTGCATCAACATTTAATCTGTAGATATTGTAACGCCCCAACCCCTAGTGGACCGGGACGCTACTTACTTTACTTAACTTAACCGGTGGTTTAGTAACAAGTGTACATATCTTAGCGGAAGCTTAAATCTTAACAAACATTCTTTTTGAAAGATATTGGATTAAATAACTTTATAACTTTCCAAAATCACGAAATATAATTTATTTGATGAAATCATGACTTGTTCAAGATACTCAAAAGAAATAACGTTGGAAATAACATTTGAAACATTAAAGACTTTAAATCTAAATCACTTGTTCACCGGGTTCCCATAGGCTTATTGCATCTCCTTCCATCTCTTCCATCATCCAACCCGGTGCATCAACATTTAATCTGTAGATATAGGGTAGAAACCCGTGAGTTGAAAACTCAATAGGCGTCATAGGTGCAATCGTGATTAAGCTAAGTATTTCATAACAATTAACACATTAGAACTTCCATAAAACATGCCGTACCCGGAGGTACCATTTGACATGAAAATGTATGCCGTACCAACGGAACCATTTGACATGAAAGGTGCATGCCGAACCGAAGATACCATTTGACACACAACATTAACCTTTAAATGTATGCCGCACCGACGGAACCATTTGACATGAAAGGCACATGCCGAACCGACGATACCATTTGACACACAACATTAGCCTTTAACATAGAACATTACTTGCTAGAAAATTATAACTTAAACACGTATAACAACTTTATGCACCTCTACCTACCTTGATTTGATGCTTGACGAACTTTGAAAAGAACTTTGAAAAACTTTGGATAAACTTCAAAACTTTGACGAAACTTGGACGTTTGGACCTTCCTTTGTTGTTTGAAAACCTTTTGAAACCACAAAAACCTTCTTGCAGAATATTTTTGCCCACACTTAAAACTTCTGGAAAACACTTTGAAAAACCACCTTCCTTTTCTGTCCCAAACTCTCTATTTTTCTCTCAACTTTTGAAAGCAAATTGAAAGTGCTTTTGGTGTGAAAAATCAAATGAGTGAAGAGGGTATTTATAGGTGAGGTTTGGGGTGGGTGAAAGGTCATATTAAATAGGGTAATTAAGTAGTGCAAGTAGTGGCCATTAATACAAAAAAATCGTGGGTTTTCTGCTTTTCCGGTCGACCGGTTAGTTGCTCCGTCGACCGGTTGTCCGGTTGGTATTGCACAGCTTTTGGTATTTCAATCATAACTTTTTCTCCCGATATCCGATTGAGGTGATTCAAAGTGTGTTGGAAAGATAACTCAAAGAGCTACAACTTTTATTCAGATATCATTTTCAAATTAGAATGTTTTCTATATCGAAAATGGGTCTCAAAGGAGACTAAAAATATTTGAAGTATAATTTTAACCATAAAATGAAATACTTTGCATTCCGTCCAATCTTCATCAAATCGTTTTTTAAGAAAATACTTTATAAACATCATTTTACCTTTAAACATGTATTGGACTATCTTTTGGGCTTATATTTCCTTTATTGGGCCTAATGTGAAGTTAATCACACAATTATGGGCCTAGCTTTATAGAAAAGATTTGGGCCTCTACATCCCTCCTCCCTTATATAAAATTTCGTCCTCGAAATTTACCTTATAATTGGGCAAGGAGTGCGGGATACTTGACTTTAACTTCTTCTTCCTTCTCCCACGTAGCTTCTTCCATTCCGTGACTATTCCACTGTATTTTAACCAGTTGAATCTCTTTATTCCTTAGTTTATGCACTTTTCGATCCAGTATCTTAATCGGTGATTCCTCATAAGATAAATCATTTTGTACTTCTAAGGTCTGATAACTTATCACATGATTAGGATCATGCACGTATTTCTTTATCATCGATACATGGAACACATTGTGTACCGCTGACAATTCAGCTGGCAAAGCTAATCGGTAAGCCACGTTCCCAACCTTATCAAGTATCTCGAAAGGTCCAATATACCGGGGTCGTAGCTTGCCTTTCTTTCCAAATCTAAGTACACCTTTCATTGGTGCTACCTTTAGAAAGACTTTCTCTCCCTCTTGAAACTCTAAATCCTTTCTTCTCGTGTCAGCATAACTCTTCTGCCGATCCTGTGCTGCCTTTATCCTTGCTCGGATTTGATCAATCGCTCCAACTGTCCTTTCAACTATTTCTGGTCCCAAAATTCTCTTCTCCCCGACTTCGTCCCAATGAACAGGGGATCTACATCTTCTTCCATAGAGAGCTTCATACGGTGCCATTCCAATAGTTGCTTGAAAACTATTGTTATACGCAAATTCTACTAGGGGTAAGTATGACTCCCAACTACCACCTAGATCCAAAACACATGCTCTCAACATGTCCTCTAAAGTCTGGATGGTCCTTTCAGACTGTCCGTCAGACTGCGGGTGATATGCTGTACTGAAATTCAGCTTCGTTCCCATAGCTGCTTGTAGCTTTTCCAGAATTTAGATGTAAACCTTGGGTCTCTATCAGACACAATAGACACAGGTACACCGTGTATCCTTACTATTTCTTTTATGTACAACTGTGCCAACTGGTCCATACTGAAAGTCATTTTCATTGGAAGAAAATGAGATGCCTTCGTCAATCGGTCTACTATAACCCATATAGCATTGTGTCCTTTTGCTGACTTTGGAAATCCAACCACAAAATCCATTGTGATGTTTTCCCCATTTCCATTCAGGTATCTCTAAAGGATTCAGCAATCCTGCTGGTCTTTGGTGTTCCGCCTTAACCTGCTGACATACTATGCATTTATGCACGTATAGTCCGATACTCCTTTTCATGTTTCTCCACCAGAATGTATCTCGGAGGTCTCGATACATTTTCGTACCACCGGGATGTGCGGTGTATGGGGTGGAATGAGCTTCTTTTAATATCTCGTTCCTCAAATCCTCATTCTTAGGCACGCAGATTCTTCCTTTAAACATCAGTGCTTGGTCTGCGGCTATTCCAAAATCTTTTCTCTTATCTGTTCCAACTTCTTCCTTGATCTTCATCAAGAACAAGTCATTACCTTGTGCTTCTATAATTCGTTCTCGAAGAGTAGGTCGAATGGTCAAGGCTGCTAATCTCCCTGTGACTTGTCTTGGTGTGGTAACCACCTCAATCTTCAATCTTTCCAAGTCCTTTTCTAACTCCATTTGACAAGTGAGTAGTGACGTCAACTGTCCCGTCAATTTCCTACTCAAGGCGTCGGCCACCACATTTGCCTTACCTGGATGGTAGTGAATGGTACAGTCATAATCATTCACTAACTCTAACCATCGTCTCTGTCTCATGTTTAGTTCTTTCTGTGTGAAGAAATATTTTAAGCTCTTATGATCCGTATAAATTTCACACTTACTTCCGTACAAGTAGTGTCGCCATATTTTCAATGCGTGTACTACCGCCGCAAGCTCTAAATCATGCGTCGGGTAGTTCTGCTCATGCTTCTTCAATTGCCTTGAAGCGTAGGCTACTACCTTTCCATTCTGCATTAGTACACATCCTAGCCCTTGCTTGGATGCATCACTGTATATAACAAACCCTTCTGTTCCCTCAGGTATTGTCAACACAGGCGCAGATATCAGCCTCTGCTTAAGTTCTTGAAAACTCTTCTCACAGATATCCGTCCATTGAAATTTGACTCCCTTTCTTGTAAGCTGAGTCATTGGGCCAGCTATCTTGGAAAATCCTTCAATAAACCTTCGATAATATCCGGCCAATCCTAGAAAGCTCCGTACTTCACCAGCATTAGTCGGCGCCTTCCAGTTAGTTACTGCTTCCACTTTTTTGCTGGATCTACTTCAATCCCTTGGGCAGTGACTACATGTCCAAGAAATCCAACTCGTTCAAGCCAGAATTCACACTTTTTGAATTTGGCATAAAGTTTCTCCTTGCGTAGTACCTCTAGGACTACTCTTAGATGCTCTTCATGTTGCTCCTTACTCTTGGAGTATATCAAAATGTCGTCAATAAAGACTATGACAAATTGATCTAAATACTGATGAAATACTCGATTCATCAGATCCATGAATACTGCTGGTGCATTAGTTAATCCAAATGGCATCACCGTAAACTCGTAGTGTCCATAACGAGTCCTGAAAGCTGTCTTAGGTATATCCTCTGTCTTCACTTTTAATTGATGGTACCCAGATCGTAAATCGATCTTGGAAAATACCTTGGCTCCTTTCAGTTGATCTAAGAGATCCTCGATTCTTGGGAGTGGGTACTTATTCTTGATGGTTAATCGATTCAGCTCCCTGTAATCAATACACATCCTCATGCTTCCATCTTTCTTCTTCACGAACAACACTGGTGCACCCCATGGAGATACACTTGGTCGTATGAATCCCATATCAAGGAGTTCCTGTATTTGCTTCCTTAACTCTTGTAGTTCCTTCGGAGCCATTCTATATGGGGCTTTCGATACTGGTGCCGCTCCAGGAATTAGCTCTATGGTGAATTCCACTTGCCTATCTGGTGGAATACCAGATAGCTCTTCTGGAAACACATCTTCGAACTCCCGTACTACTGGTACGTCCTCAATCTTTACCATCTCTTGTTTCCCTCCTAGGATATTTACCAAATACCCTTGACAAGCTCCTTTTCTCAACATCTTCTCAGCTTGTAAAGCCGATACTAGTCGAATAAAAGGTTTTGTCTTGATTCCAAAGAAGGAAAATGGTTCCTCTCCTGGTTTCTGAAATAATATTTCCTTTTCCTTACATCGGATGGTGGCATAATTACTACCCAACCAATCCATGCCTAGTATTACATCGAAGTCATTCATCTCTATCATGTATAAGTTTGCTTCCATAGGTTTTTCCTCAACTTCAATACTAACAGATTTGGCTATCTTATCAGTACTCAAAGGGTTACCTGTAGGGATACTAACTTCTAACATACCCTCCGATTTATCACAGGTAATACTAGACTTAGCCATAAAAATCGTCGATGCAAAGGTGTGCGTAGCTCCTGAATCAAACAATACATAAGCAGGCATATTGGCTATCAATAGAGTACCTGCTATGACGTTGGAGTTCTCCTCTGCCTCCTTCTGAGTCAGTGCAAAAACTCGTGCTTTCCCCTTCTGATCTTGATCCTTGCTGTCATCCTTTTTCGGTGCAGACATGGGACAATCCCTGATGATATGTCCTGACTTCCCGCATCGGTAACAAACATTCTTTCCTTGCAGACATTCGCCACGATGCATCCTTCCACACTTAGCACATGGCGCAATGACCGGTACTATGCTCTTATTGGCATTGGCTCCGCCATTAGCCCTCTTGTTCTGCCACTTGCTTTTTCCTTTATCTTGGTCGTTCCACCTTCGTTTCCTAAACTGCCCTTTATCCTGTCGCTTGTCCAATTGAACCGATTTCTCCGCATTGGCCTTCTGATACCAGATTGCATGAGCTCGTTCCAACATTCCACGGTAAGACGTGAAATCGTGGGACATAAGGATCATACTCATGTCCGAGTTCAGCCCTTGCTCGAACCTTCGTATTTTCTTGGCCTCCGTGTCTACCAAATGTGTAGCATACTTTGAGAGTTGGTCAAACTTCCGTTCATACTCCATCAAGGTCATGGTTCCCTGTTTGAGTTGAAGAAATTCGCCCTCCTTGAAATCCCTTAGAGATTGGGGAAAGTACTTATCCATCACTTCTTCCTTGAACTGTTCCCATGTTAGCGCCAATTGTTGTTCCGGAGTCCTAGTTCGAGACATTGATTCCCACCAGTGACTTGCATCACCGGAGAACATAAACTCAGCACACTGGACTTTTTGAGCGTCTGTGCACCCTATCAATCGGGAATATTCTCTCCAACTTGCGAAGCCACTCCTCGACTGCAAGTGGATCAGTTGCTCCATTGAAAGTAGGGGGCTTGTGCCTTCGAAATTGCTCGACCACTGAAGCATGGGTTTGAAGAGCATTAGGAGCTGGTGCTAGGGGTTGAGCTTGGTTTGGGTTCTGTCTGCCTAGGTCTTGGACTGCTTGGAGAAGATCTCTTATCAGGTTGTTCTGGTTGGCTCGCGACATTTTCCTACGGATAAAATGTAAGGTTTCTTATTAACTTCTTTTTTTGTAAGGAAGAAAGATAAGATCTTTATTTCTCATACTTCTTGAAAATAGTTTGATAAACTTAGCATGAAAGAAGACATCATAAGGAAATGGGAATATCTAGATCTCTAATCCCTATGAGTTTTACGAAACTTCCTTGGTGGAGTTTCATCTTCGGAAGAATCTTCCGCCTCAGGCCCGGACTCTATATCTATCACTACTTGTGGTTTTGGTTCAGGCTCCTGCTCTTCCTCGGGTTCCTCTTCAGGGTCTTCTTCCTCAGCCATAGGTTCTTCCTCAGGCTCCTCATGAATTACATCATCCCATAAATCTATCAGGGCATGGCAATATCTCTCGAACTCGAACATGTTTGGATTGCCTTCTAACATTTCATCTCTAACTGTGACTCCCATATCTCCCCATTGCGGTGGGAGGGAGTGTATGAGGTTATTTATGACTTCAATATGCGTGATCTCCATACCGGCATTAACCGCCGTCATGCATCTCTCATAGATGTCATGCACATGATCGCTAAGCGGTCGGTTAGGATCCGTTACATAGTTCTCATAAGCATGGATAGCAATTCTACGGTTTAAATCTGCCCTATAAGCCCTAGCCGTAGTCTTCCTTGCCGTTTGTAAATATCTAACCATTCTGTCACATAAATGCCCAATTATGCCTTTTATCACATAACATCATAACATACATTTTCTTTATGCCCATAACTTTAAGTTTTTGCCCAAGTCCAATACATATCTTTGAAACAGCACATTTAACTTTAACATAAACATATACTTGAAAATGTGCCATAACTTATCAAAGCATCAAATCATAACTTCCATAACTTTAAACTTTGCACATACCTGGGCTGTAGGATGAGATTCGATGGATGAATACAATATGCCATGGAATACCTTAAACTTTCAAATTTTCTTTTTGTTTTGAAAACATAATTGGTCTACAGAACCGGTTTAAAAACCATTGCTCTGATACCACGCTGTAACGCCCCAACCCCTAGTGGACCGGGACGCTACTTACTTTACTTAACTTAACCGGTGGTTTAGTAACAAGTGTACATATCTTAGCGGAAGCTTAAATCTTAACAAACATTCTTTTTGAAAGATATTGGATTAAATAACTTTATAACTTTCCAAAATCACGAAATATAATTTATTTGATGAAATCATGACTTGTTCAAGATACTCAAAAGAAATAACGTTGGAAATAACATTTGAAACATTAAAGACTTTAAATCTAAATCACTTGTTCATCGGGTTCCCATAGGCTTATTGCATCTCCTTCCATCTCTTCCATCATCCAACCCGGTGCATCAACATTTAATCTGTAGATATAGGGTAGAAACCCGTGAGTTGAAAACTCAATAGGCGTCATAGGTGCAATCGTGATTAAGCTAAGTATTTCATAACAATTAACATTAGAACTTCCATAAAACATGCCGTACCCGGAGGTACCATTTGACATGAAAATGTATGCCGTACCAACGGAACCATTTGACATGAAAGGTGCATGCCGAACCGAAGATACCATTTGACACACAACATTAACCTTTAAATGTATGCCGCACCGACGGAACCATTTGACATGAAAGGCACATGCCGAACCGACGATACCATTTGACACACAACATTAGCCTTTAACATAGAACATTACTTGCTAGAAAATTATAACTTAAACACGTATAACAACTTTATGCACCTCTACCTACCTTGATTTGATGCTTGACGAACTTTGAAAAGAACTTTGAAAAACTTTGGATAAACTTCAAAACTTTGACGAAACTTGGACGTTTAGACCTTCCTTTGTTGTTTGAAAACCTTTTGAAACCACAAAAACCTTCTTGCAGAATATTTTTGCCCACACTTAAAACTTCTGGAAAACACTTTGAAAAACCACCTTCCTTTTCTCTCCCAAACTCTCTATTTTTCTCTCAACTTTTGAAAGCAAATTGAAAGTGCTTTTGGTGTGAAAAATCAAATGAGTGAAGAGGGTATTTATAGGTGAGGTTTGGGGTGGGTGAAATGTCATATTAAATAGGGTAATTAAGTAGTGCAAGTAGTGGCCATTAATACAAAAAAATCGTGGGTTTTCTGCTTTTCCGGTCGACCGGTTAGTTGCTCCGGTCGACCGGTTGTCCGGTTGGTATTGCACAGCTTTTGGTATTTCAATCATAACTTTTTCTCCCGATATCCGATTGAGGTGATTCAAAGTGTGTTGGAAAGATAACTCAAAGAGCTACAACTTTTATTCAGATATCATTTTCAAATTAGAATGTTTTCTATATCGAAAATGGGTCTCAAAGGAGACTAAAAATATTTGAAGTATAATTTTAACCATAAAATGAAATACTTTGCATTCCGTCCAATCTTCATCAAATCGTTTTTAAGAAAATACTTTATAAACATCATTTTACCTTTAAACATGTATTGGACTATCTTTTGGGCTTATATTTCCTTTATTGGGCCTAATGTGAAGTTAATCACACAATTATGGGCCTAGCTTTATAGAAAAGATTTGGGCCTCTACAGATATAGGGTAGAAACCCGTGAGTTGAAAACTCAATAGGCGTCATAGGTGCAATCGTGATTAAGCTAAGCATTTCATAACAATTAACATTAGAACTTCCAAAAAACATGTCGTACCTGGAGGTACCATTTGACATGAAAATGTATGCCGTACCAACGGAACCATTTGACATGAAAGGTGCATGCCGAACCGAAGATACCATTTGACACACAACATTAACCTTTAAATGTATGCTGCACCGATGGAACCATTTGACATGAAAGGCACATGCCGAACCGACGATACCATTTGACACACAATATTAGCCTTTAACATAGAACATTACTTGCTAGAAATTATAACTTAAACACGTATAACAACTTTATGCACCTCTACCTACCTGGATTTGATGCTTGATGAACTTTGAAAAGAACTTTGAAAAACTTTGGATGAACTTCAAAACTTTGACGAAATTTGGACGTTTGAACCTTTCTTTGTTGTTTGAAAACACCTTTTGAAATCACAAAAACCTTCTTGCAAAATATTTTTGCCCACCCTTAAAACTTTTGGAAAATATTTTGAAAAATCACCTTCCTTTTCTGTCCCAAACTCTCTATTTTTCTCTCAACTTTTGAAAGCAAATTGAAAGTGCTTTTGGTGTGAAAAATTAAATGAGTGAAGAGGGTATTTATAGGTGAGGTTTGGGGTGGGTGAAAGGTCATATTAAATAGGGTAATTAAGTAGTGCAAGTAGTGGCCATTAATTCAAAAAAATTCGCGGGTTTCGGGTCTTCCGGTCGACCGGTCCGGTCGTTCGGTAATCCGATTGACACTGCACAGCCTACGGTATTTCTATCATAACTTTTTCTCCCGATATCCGATTGAGGTGATTCAAAGTGAGTTGGAAAGCTAACTCAAAGTGCTACAACTTTTATTCAGATATCAATTTCAAATTCGAATGTTTTCTTTGTCGAAAATGGATCTCAAAGGAGACTAAAAATATTTGAAGTGTACTTTTAGCCATAAAATGAAATACTTTGCATTCCGTCCAATCTCCATCAAATCATTTTTTAAGAAAATACTTTATAAACATCATTTTACCTTTAAACATGTATTGGACTATCTTTTGGGCTTATATTTCCTTTATTAGGCCTAATGTGAAGTTAATCACATAATTATGGGCCTAGCTTTATAGAAAAGATTTGGGCCTCTACATCCCTCCTCCCTTATATAAATTTCGTCCTCGAAATTTACCTTACAATTGGGTAAGGAGTGCGGGATACTTGAATTTAACTTCTTCCTTTTCCCACTTAGCTTCTTCCATTCCGTGATTATTCCACTGTATCTTAACCAGTTGAATCTCTTTATTCCTTAGTTTATGCACTTTTCGATCCGATATCTTAATTGGTGATTCCTCATAAGATAAATCTTTTTGTACTTTTAGGGTCTGATAACTTATCATATGATTAGGATCGTGCACGTATTTCTTTATCATTGATACGTGGAACACATCGTGTACCGCTGACAATTCAGGTGGTAAAGCTAATCGGTAAGCCACGTTCCCAACCTTATCAAGTATCTGGAAAGGTCCAATATACCTGGGTCGTAGCTTGCCTTTCTTTCCAAATCTAAGTACACCTTTCATCGGTGCTACCTTTAGAAAGACTTTGTCTCCCACTTGAAACTCTAAATCCTTTCTTCTCGTGTTAGCATAGCTCTTCTGTCGATCTTGTGCTGCCTTTATCCTTGCTCGGATCTGATCGATCGCTTCAACTGTCCTTTCAACTATTTTTGGTCCCAAAATTCTCTTCTCCCCGACTTCGTCCCAATGAACAGGGGATCTACATCTTCTTCCATAGAGAGCTTCATACGATGCCATTCCAATAGTTGCTTGGAAACTATTGTTATACGCAAATTCTACTAGGGGTAAGTATGACTCCCAACTACCACCTAGATCCAAAACACATGCTCTCAACATGTCCTCTAAAGTCTGGATGGTCCTTTCAGACTGTCCGTCAGACTGCGGGTGATATGCTGTACTGAAATTCAGCTTCGTTCCCATAGCTGCTTGTAGCCTTTTCCAGAATTTAGATGTAAACCTTGGGTCTCTATCAGACACAATAGACACAGGTACACTGTGTATCCTTACTATTTCTTTTATGTACAATTGTGCCAACTGGTCCATACTGAAAGTCATTTTCATTGGAAGAAAATGAGATGCCTTCGTCAATCGGTCTACTATAACCCATATAGCATTGTGTCCTTTTGCTGACTTTGGAAATCCAACCACAAAATCCATTGTGATGTTTTCCCATTTCCATTCAGGTATCTCTAAAGGATTCAGCAATCCTGCTGGTCTTTGGTGTTCCGCCTTTACCTGCTGACATGCTATGCATTTATGCACGTACAGTCCAATACTCATTTTCATGTTTCTCCACCAGAATGTATATCGGAGGTCTCGATACATTTTCGTACCACCGGGATGTGCGGTGTACGGGGTGGAATGAGTTTCTTTTAATATCTCGTTCCTCAAATCCTCATTCTTAGGCACGCAGATTCTTCCTTTAAATATCAGTGCTTGGTCTGCGGCTATTCCAAAATCTTTTCTCTTATCTGTTCCAACTTCTTCCTTGATCTTCATCAAGAACAGGTCATTACCTTGTGCTTCTATAATTCGTTCTCGAAGAGTAGGTCGAATGGTCAAGGCTGCTAATCTCCCTGTGACTTGTCTTGGTGTGGTAACCACCTCAATCTTCAATCTTTCCAAGTCCTTTTCTAACTCCATTTGACAAGTGAGTAGTGACGTCAACTGTCCCGTCAATTTCCTACTCAAGGCGTCGGCCACCACATTTGCCTTACCTGGATGGTAGTAAATGGTACAGTCGTAATCATTCACTAACTCTTACCATCGTCTCTATCTCATGTTTAGTTCCTTCTGTGTGAAGAAATATTTTAAGCTCTTATGATCCGTATAAATTTCACACTTACTTCCGCACAAGTAGTGTCGCTATATTTTCAATGCGTGTACTACTGCCGCAAGCTCTACATCATGCGTCGGGTAGTTCTGCTCATGCTTCTTCAATTGCCTTGAAGCGTAGGCTACTACCTTTCCATTCTGCATTAGTACACATCCTAGCCCTTGCTTGGACGCATCACTATATATAACAAACCCTTCTGTTCCCTCAGGTATTGTTAACACAGGCGCAGATATCAGCCTCTGCTTAAGTTCTTGAAAACTCTTCTCACAGATATCCGTCCATTGAAATTTGACTCCCTTTCTTGTAAGCTGCGTCATTGGGCTAGCTATCTTGGAAAATCCTTCAATAAACCTTCGATAATATTCGGCCAATCCTAGAAAGCTCCGCACTTCACCAGCATTAGTCGGCGCCTTCCAGTTAGTTACTGCTTCCACTTTTGCTGGATCTACTTCAATCCCTTGGGCAGTGACTACATGTCCAAGAAATCCAACTGGTTCAAGCCAGAATTCACACTTCTTGAATTTGACATAAAGTTTCTCCTTGCGTAGCACCTCTAGGACTACTTTTAGATGTTCTCCATGTTGCTCATTACTCTTGGAGTATATCAAAATGTCGTCAATAAAGACTATGACAAATTGATCTAAATACTGATGAAATACTCGATTCATCAGATCCATGAATACTGCTGGTGCATTGGTTAATCCAAATGGCATCACCGTAAACTCGTAGTGTCCATAACAAGTCCTGAAAGCTGTATTAGGTATATCCTCTGTCTTCACTTTTAATTGATGGTACCCAGATCGTAAATCGATCTTGGAAAATACTTTGGCTCCTTTCAGTTGATCTAACAGATCCTCGATTCTTAGGAGTGGGTACTTATTCTTGATGGTTAATCGATTCAACTCCCTGTAATCGATACACATCCTCATGCTTCCATCTTTCTTCTTCACGAACAACACTGGTGCACCCCATGGAGATACACTTGGTCGTACGAATCCCATATCAAGGAGTTCCTGTATTTGCTTCATTAACTCTTGTAGTTCCTTCGGAGCCATTCTATATGGGGCTTTCGATACTGGTACCGCTCCAGGAATTAGCTCTATGGTGAATTCCACTTGCCTATCTGGTGGAATACCAGATAGCTCTTCTGGAAACACATCTTCGAACTCCCGTACTACTGGTACGTCCTCAATCTTTACCGTCTCTTGTTCCCCTCCTAGGATATTTACCAAATACCCTTGACAAGCTCCTTTTCTCAACATCTTCTCAGCTTGTAAAGCCGATACTAGTCGAATAAAAGGTTTTGTCTTGATTCCAAAGAAGGAAAATGGTTCCTCTCCTGGTTTCTGAAATAATATTTCCTTTTCCTTACATCAGATGGTGGCATAATTACTACCCAACCAATCCATGCCTAGTATTACATCGAAGTCATTCATCTCTATCATGTATAAATTTGCTTCCATAGGTTTTTCCTCAACTTCAATACTAACAGATTTGGCTATCTTATCAGTACTCAAAGGGTTACTTGTAAGGATACTAACTTCTAATATGCCTTCCGATTTATCACAGGTAATACTAGACTTAGCCATAAAAATCGTCGATGCAAATGAGTGCGTAGCTCCTGAATCAAACAGTACATAAGCAGGCATATTGGCTATCAATAAAGTACCTGCTATGACGTTCGAGTTCTCCTCTGCCTCCTTCTGAGTCAGTGCAAAAACTCGTGCTTTCCCCTTCTGATCTTGATCCTTGCTGTCATCCTTTTTCGGTGCAGACATAGGAAAATCCCTGATGATATGTCCTGACTTCCCGCATCGGTAACAAACATTCTTCCCTTGCAGACATTCGCCACGATGCATCCTTCCACACTTAGCACATGGCGCAATGACCGGTACTATGCTCTTATTGGCATTGGCTCCGCTATTAGCCATCTTGTTCTGCCACTTGCTTTTTTCTTTATCTGGTCGTTCCACCTTCGTTTCCCAAATTGCCCTTTATCCTGTCGGTTGTCCAATTGAACCGATTTCTCCGCATTGGCCTTCTGATACCAGATTGCATGAGCTCGTTCCAACATTCCACGGTAAGACGTGAAATCATGGGACATAAGGATCATACTCATGTCCGAGTTCAGCCCTTGCTCGAACCTTCGTATTTTCTTGGCCTCCGTGTCTACCAAATGTGTAGCATACCTTGAGAGTTGGTCAAACTTCCGTTCATACTCCGTCAGGGTCATGGTTCCCTGTTTGAGTTGAAGAAATTCGCCCTCCTTGAAATCCCTTAGAGATTGGGGAAAGTACTTATCCATCATTTCCTCCTTGAACTGTTCCCATGTTAGCGCCAATTGTTGCTCCGGAGTCCTAGTTCGAGACATTGATTCCCACCAGTGACTTACGTCACCGGAGAACATGAACTCAGCGCACTGGACCTTCTGAGCGTCCGTGCATCCTATCAATCGAAATATTCTCTCCAACTTGCGAAGCCACTCCTCGGCTGCAAGTGGATCAGTTGCTCCATTGAAAGTAGGGGGCTTGTGCCTTCGAAATTGCTCGACCACTGAAGCATGGGTTTGAAGAGCATTAGGAGCTGGCGCTAGGGGTTGAGCTTGGTTTGGGTTCTATCTGCCTAGGTCTTGGACTGCTTGGAGAAGATCTCTTATCAGGTTGTTCTGGTTGGCTCGCGACATTTTCCTACGGATAAAATGTAAGGTTTCTTATTAACTTCTTTTTTTGTAAGGAAGAAAGATAAGATCTTTATTTCTCATACTTCTTGAAAATAGTTTAGTTTGATAAACTTAGCATGAAAGAAGACATCATAAGGAAATGGGAATATCTAGATCTCTAATCCCTATGAGTTTTACGAAGCTTCCTTGGTGGAGTTTCATCTTCGGAAGAATCTTCCGCCTCAGGCCCGGACTCTATATCTATCACTACTTGTGGTTTTGGTTCAGGCTCCTGCTCTTCCTCGGGTTCCTCTTCAGGGTCTTCTTCCTCAGCCATAGGTTCTTCCTCAGGCTCCTCATGAATTACATCATCCCATAAATCTATCAGGGCATGGCAATATCTCTCGAACTCGAACATGTTTGGATTGCCTTCTAACATTTCATCTCTAACTGTGACTCCCATATCTCCCCATTGCGGTGGGAGGGAGTGTATGAGGTTATTTATGACTTCAATATGCGTGATCTCCATACCGGCATTAACCGCCGTCATGCATCTCTCATAGATGTCATACACATGATCGCTAAGCGGTCGGTTAGGATCCGTTACATAGTTCTCATAAGCATGGATAGCAATTCTACGGTTTAAATCTGCCCTATAAGCCCTAGCCGTAGTCTTCCTTGCCGTTTGTAAATATCTAACTATTCTGTCACATAAATGCTCAATTATGCCTTTTATCACATAACATCATAACATACATTTTCTTTATGCCCATAACTTTAAGTTTTTGCCCAAGTCCAATACATATCTTTGAAACAGCACATTTAACTTTAACATAAACATATACTTGAAAATGTGCCAT
The DNA here is from genome assembly GCA_019395295.1 of Osmanthus fragrans. Lineage (NCBI taxonomy): Eukaryota > Viridiplantae > Streptophyta > Magnoliopsida > Lamiales > Oleaceae > Osmanthus > Osmanthus fragrans. The sequence goes on from CM033359.1 coordinate 13,542,886, forward strand.
AACTTATCAAAGCATCAAATCATAACTTCCATAACTTTAAACTTTGCACATACCTGGGCTGTAGGATGAGATTCGATGGATGAATGCAATATGCCATGGAATACCTTAAACTTTCAAATTTTCTTTTTGTTTTGAAAACATAATTGGTCTACAGAACCGGTTTAAAAACCTGGCTCTGATACCACGCTGTAACGCCCCAACCCCTAGTGGACCGGAATGCTACTTACTTTACTTAACTTAACCGGTGGTTTAGTAACAAGTGTACATATCTTAGCGGAAGCTTAGATCTTAACAAACATTCCCTTTGAAAGATATTGGATTAAATAACTTTATAACTTTCCAAAATCACGAAATATAATTTATTTGATGAAATCATGACTTGTTCAAGATACTCAAAAGGAATAACGTTGGAAATAACATTTGAAACATTAAAGACTTTAAATCTAAATCACTTGTTCACCGGGTTCCCATAGGCTTATTGCATCTCCTTCCATCTCTTCCATCATCCAACCCAGTGCATCAACATTTAATCTGTAGATATAGGGTAGAAACCCGTGAGTTGAAAACTCAATAGGCGTCATAGGTGCAATCGTGATTAAGCTAAGCATTTCATAACAATTAACATTAGAACTTCCATAAAACATGTCGTACCCGGAAGTACCATTTGACATGAAAATGTATGCCGTACCAACGGAACCATTTGACATGAAAGGTGCATGCCGAACTGAAGATACCATTTGACACACAACATTAACCTTTAAATGTATGCCGCACCGACGGAACCATTTGACATGAAAGGCACATGCCGAACCGACGATACCATTTGACACACAATATTAGCCTTTAACATAGAACATTACTTGCTAGAAATTATAACTTAAACACGTATAACAACTTTATGCACCTCTACCTACCTGGATTTGATGCTTGATGAACTTTGAAAAGAACTTTGAAAAACTTTGGATGAACTTCAAAACTTTGACGAAGCTTGGACGTTTGGGCCTTTCTTTGTTGTTTGAAAACACCTTTTGAAATCACAAAAACCTTCTTGCAGAATATTTTTGCCCACCCTTAAAACTTCTGGAAAACACTTTGAAAAATCACCTTCCTTTTCTTTCCCAAACTCTCTATTTTTCTCTCAACTTTTGAAAGCAAATTGAAAGTGTCTTTGGTGTGAAAAATCAAATGAGTGAAGAGGGTATTTATAGGTGAGGTTTGGGGTGGGTGAAAGGTCATATTAAATAGGGTAATTAAGTAGTGCAAGTAGTTGCCATTAATTCAAAAAAATTCGCGGGTTTCGGGTCTTCCGGTCGACCGGTTCGGTCGTCCGGTAATCCGGTTGACACTGCACAGCCTACGGTATTTCTATCATAAAGTTTTCTCCCGATATCCGATTGAGGTGATTCAAAGTGAGTTGGAAAGCTAACTCAAAGTGCTACAACTTTTATTCAGATATCATTTTCAAATTCGAATGTTTTCTTTGTCGAAAATGGATCTCAAAGGAGACTAAAAATATTTGAAGTGTACTTTTAGCCATAAAATGAAATACTTTGCATTCCGTCCAAGCTCCATCAAATCATTTTTTAAGAAAATACTTTATAAACATCATTTTACCTTTAAACATGTATTGGACTATCTTTTGGGCTTATATTTCCTTTATTAGGCCTAATGTGAAATTAATCACATAATTATGGGCCTAACTTTATAGAAAAGATTTGGGCCTCTACACATATCATTAACGTTATTTTTTTTTATTTTAGAAAGTGTTGTTTTGATAATTATAACAAAGTCGTTTTGTAAAAAGCTATCAAAACAGCATTGTCGTTCATTGAAGAGGCTATTATTTGTTCACAAAATATCAAGGTGTCGTTCTTACTCTTCACAAATAGCAAGGTTTCATTTTAATATCTATATCAAAATGGAACTTTGTCACACCCCATTTATATAGATAACTACAATTACCTGTATAGAAATAAAAATTTGACAACTCGCCTAGGCATATGATTACACATTTTATTTTTTTTCAAAGATAAAATGAAATAAGCATCTTCATAATAAGGTCCTTGTACATCCTCACCTAATCACATATGATGTCCATATAGCATATTACGACAAAATACTATATATCCAAATTCCAACATATTTATTTTGAGGTTACGAAAGTATCTACCATACTATTTCAAAAGTCATATATACAATACAGGATTCAAAAAATATAATATAACATATTATAAGCCCAAAACAACAGCCCACAACACAACACTATAGGTCATCATCCATGTACATCGAATTTCAGAATCCCGTAAGAGCTTCACAGCTAGCCATGTCTTTTTATGAAGTCCCATACGTACCTACCATGCAAGAACTACATAAATTAATGCCAAGTAAAAGGCATGCATGCTATGAATATAAATAATATACTCATATGTCGCCATGTTATTTCTTCAAAATGTCATACTAAAATGTATCATATTCAAATATTCATCAAAGTTAACTCAAAATAGTTTCATTTGAAATCTTTTTTCGTTTCATTTCAACCCTTGACCCACCTACTATACATCGGATAAAGTTCTACGCAATTTCAATATCAATAATCAAATGGCCAGTACGATATCGAACAGTCAAGTGGACCATCCTCTTGTGACCACTAGAAGTATATCTCGTAACTACCCCTATGATCACTCAAGAAATATCTCACTCTTAGTGTCAACAATCATAATATCGCAAAGATGCAATCAAATGTCCACCCTCCCATGATCATCAAAGGCACATCCACTATCTACCCCTGGATCACCTGGAAAATCTCACCCGCAATGCCAAAACATATCACATATGCATATCTCATATGCCTTGGTGCCCTAGTAGTGGTCAATAAAATATTTTATAATGTAAATTCATTTTTCCAATCAAGTTGTGTATGCTAGATTTTTAACGATGGACATATGTCGGGCATGCACGTGCAAATGCTCATAAACAGCATGGTCAATCAATATATTTTCAAGCCACATGCTCAATCATCATAACCATCATATGGTATGCCATGATCTCCTTATCAAGGTTATATAAATGTAACAACAATACTCTATAGAGAATATTTCACGAATGCTATGTTCTTGCATCGTAGTTGTAAATAGACCTAACATTGGAAGACAACTTGTATTAACATCTAATATTAAACACGGTCCTCAATTCGATAACTCTAACACACACACACACACAACTCCTTCTATGAACATCAATGCCAATAATAGTTTAGCTAATATTATTACTTCAAGTTACCAATTGCACTCCAAAACAATCTCATAAATTCCATTATTTTCCTAGTCTAATCATGAATGTCAACGTCATCTAATTGTCTCCAATGACCTAACACTTATTATAATTAATTTTCCAAGCCTTAGACGTGACACCCAGAACTTAAGTTTCGAGGGTCACGTACTAATCATAATAGTTTTTGCCTTTGGTACATGTAAATACTCTTAAACAGAAGTATTACATGTTAGAAACTTATTTTCAATTTGGTAAAATATTTCTCATAGAATATTATGGCCAGCAGAAGCGCATGTCGATGTGAAATTTTTATTTTACAAAAAGGGGACTCGGTGCAGCCACAGTTAGTTGGGGCAGTAGGTTCAACTATTTTTATAAAATTCATCCCAACTCGGTTTTCTATGAAATTTGCGGCATTAGAAAGATAATTTCAGGTACTTTTTTAGGTTAAAATATGAGAATTTTTCGAGATCATATAGTATGGACGTTTTACTGAAAACAGTGTAGTGTTGCACAGAAAATTCAGAATGACCTTTCAACGTTTAAAAATTCATATCTTAGGCCACAGACATCCAAATTGAGTGATTCTTGCTCCCATATTTAGACAACTCGAAGAGGTCAGTTATATTTTTAAAGTCTCAAATGGATGTCTATAGATTTAGAAATAATATTTTGAAGTTGACCTCGAAACTGCCCGGATTCTGCCTCTTTTGGTCATTCGGGAAAAAGGGTCTATAAATATGTCTCTTAACATAACATGGAAGATATAACTACATAATTTACTTCCGATACCATATTACATCATGTCTTATACAAGTTTTTATACAATACCATAGTAAAAACATATATGAAACAGTCGCAAAAGACATGCAAAAACAAAACTTCGATGCGAAGTAACCTTGTCCTTAACTCATCATCGATTATACTGACTGACTCCACCACTTCACAATTATGGATCTGAAAATTTAGTATAGGATACTATGAGTATAAAGAATATTCAGTAAGATACCATGCTTGGATTTAACATGTTAATATTACGCAAAAGAAAGCATTCAAACACATACTTGCACATTCCGGCTTGCTGGTGCCCTTCGGACTTGTCCTAATTAAGGCATAGATATCTAACTTTGTGGACTTATCCACCCCTTTCATATTATGATTTTCATGCATAGCTTAAGCATAACATTACCATGAAATCCTACCACTTAAGCAAAGAAAATATCTTACAGTAAAACTTAAAGAAATTTCGATTGAGAGATGAATTGAGAGTGCTAGGCTTTGCTTCATTTTTCTTCCTTTCCCTTTTTTTCTCCTTGACGTATTTACTGCCTATCCATCTTCTTTTATGACAAATTCGCTATTGTAAGGAATTAAAGACAGGGAACTCCTTAATTATATAGAGGCAAGGCAAAAACTATAGAGTTAATGTAGGATGACTAATCAAAACTTGTTGCCTCCACGTGTGCTTGCAATATTCCCATTATGGGCATGCATGCAACACTTAAATTTAGCTTGTGCCTTAGTTGAACACCTCCTACTTGTACAAACACCTCATGGTTGCTTATTATTTTACTACAAAGGTGCATTTTCGGCCAAGTGGAGGAAGAAAAGATGCTTAACATTAAAATATCTCATGCACTTATCCATTACAAAGAATTTTCTGGTTTTGCAAGAATTAAAATGCAGGAAACAACACTCATATAAAGGCAAGAAACCTAGGTATTAACCAAATGATGACTAATCAAGAATTGTGTTTCCACGATGGCTGAATTAATCCTCATTTCATTAAACTACTACAAAGGTGATACTTTACCCCCCTCCCCCCCCTTAATTTTCGGCCAAGTGAATAACAAGTAGGAAAGTATGTGTAAAATTTTATAACCACTAATTAACTAATCTTGGTAAACTTTTAATCAGCTGAAAAATGTAAACTTAGCAACCATTAATAATTCGGATAAAAATTTCAAAAAGTTTAATTGCTATCCTAAACCAAATTTTAAATGAGCAAAATAAACGAGCATAAAATTTCAAAGTATTACATCCCTCTTCCCTTAAAAACAATTTTGTCCTCGAAATTACCTTGAACTTAGTTGAAAAGTTCTAGATACTTGGTCTTGATTTCCTCTTCCCTTTCCCAAGTTGATTCTTCGATATTGTGATTTCTCCATTGAACTCTCACTAACGGAATTTCTTTTGTTCTCAGTTGTTGGATTCTACGATCCAATATTGCTACTGGTTTTTCCTCATAAGTCATGTTTTGTTTGATATCCAATGGTTGATAACTAACCACATGGCTTTGATCTGGCACATATTGTCGAAACATTGACACGTGGAACATATCATGAATTGCTGACAAATCTGGTTGTAGAGCAATTCGATAGGCTGCATTTCCAACTTTCTGTAAAATTTCAAAAGGACCTACGAATCTTGGTCGAAGTTTTCCCTTCTTTCCAAAGCGAAGAACTCCCTTCATCGGTGCCACTTTTAAGAAAACTTTATCACCAACAGTAAATGTCAAATCTTTTCTCCTTTTATCAGCATAACTTTTTTGTCAGTCCTGCGCTGCCTTGATTCTAGCTCTTACTTTATCAACCGCTCGACTGGTTTCCTCAATTATTTCGGGTCCTACAACCCTTCGTCCACCTACTTCATCCCAATAAAGAGGAGCTCTATATCTTCTGCCATAGAGAGCTTCGTAAGGTGCCATCTTTATTACAGCTTGGTAGCTATTATTATAGGCAAACTCTACTAGTGGTACATAACTTTCCCAACTGCCTCCTAAATAAAGGACACAGGCACGCAGTATATCCTTCAAAGTCTATATAATCCTCTCCGATTGTCCATCAGTTTGAGGATGAAAAGCTGTGCTGAAGTTTAACTTGGTTCCCATGGCTCCTTGCAAACTTTTCCAAAATTTTGAGGTGAATCTTGGATCTCTATCCGATACAATTGAGGCTGGGATACCATGCAAACGGATGACCTCTTTGATGTACAATCGTACGTATTGATCCATACTGAAATTCATTCTTACAAAACCCACATAGCATCATTTCCCCTAGCTGATTTTGGAAAACCCATAACAAAATCCATAGTTATATGCTCCCATTTCCATTGTGGAATTGTTAATGGTTCCAACAATCCAGATGGCTTTTGATGTTCAGCTTTCACTTGTTGACAAGTTATGCACCTCCTGACAAAAAGACCTATGCATCGTTTCATATTTCTCCACCAAAACATACTCCTTAGATCACGATACATTTTTGTACCTCCTGGATGGGCAGTATATGGAGTTAAGTGTGCGTGCTTCTTCCAGAATTTCTTTCCTCAATCCCTTATCTTTCGGCACACACAACCTTCCCTTAGAAAGTAAGGCTTTATCACTGCCTAATTTAAAATCCTTTCGCTTGCTAGTACTAACTTCGGATTTAATCTTTTGCAGGAAAGAGTCACCATCCTGTGCTACTCTTATCCGATCTCTAAGTGTTGGTCGAATAATTAGAGCTATCATCCTAGTGATAGTTTGGGTTGGTGGAGCAATTACTTCTAGATGTAAGTTTTCGAAATCCTTCAACAACTGGTCCTGCATAGTGATTAGTACTGCTAATTGTCCAACCGCCTTTCTGGTAAGAACATCTGCTACTACATTAGCTTTACCAGGATGGTAAAGGATAGTGCAATCATAATCCTTTATTAGCTCTAGCCATCTCCTCTACCTCATATTTAATTCCTTTTGGGTGAAAAAGTACTTCAAACTCTTATGATCAGTATAAATGTCACACTTACTTCCATATAAGTAATGACGCCATATCTTAAGGGCATGAACTACCGCAGCCAATTCTAGATCATGGGTTGAGTAGTTTTGTTCATATTGTTTCAATTGTCTGGAAGCGTAGGCTATCACCTTTCCTTTCTGCATCAGAACACACCCTATGCCCTGTTTCGAAGCATCACGGTATATAACGAATCCTTCTGGTCCGTCAAGTATTGTTAAAACTGGAGTTGTGACTAATCTTCATTTCAGCTCTTGGAAGCTCTGTTCACATTTCTCTGTCCATTGAAATTTTATCCATTTTTGAGTCAACTAGGTCAATGGTCCTGCTATTTTAGAACATCCCTCAATAAATCTTCTATAGTAACCAGCCAATCCTAAGAAGCTGCGTATTTCTCTAACATTGGTTGGTCTTACCCAATTATTCACTGCTTCTACTTTGGTTGGGTCTACTTCAATTCCTTGTGCTGTGATTACGTGCCCCAGAAAACCTATTTTATCCAACCAGAATTCACATTTCTTGAATTTGGCATAAAGCTTCTCTTTTCTTAGAGTTTCCAAGACAATCGTGAGATGTTTCTCGTGTTCCTCATTAATCTCTTCGAATAGATTAAGATGTCATCAATAAAAACTATGACAAATTGGTCTAAGTATTCATGGAATACTCTGTTCATTAGATCCATAAATACTGCCGGGGCATTAGTTAATCCAAAAGGCATCACCAAAAATTCATAATGCCCATAACGCGTCCTAAAAGCCGTCTTAGGGATATCATCGGGCTTAATTTTCAATTGATGATATCTTGATCTTAGATCGATCTTTGAAAATACTGTAGCCCCCTTGAGCTGGTCAAACAAATCTTCTATTCTTGGAAGTAGATATTTCTTTTTGATAGTGTGACGATTCAATTCTCAGTAGTCAATGCACACCTCATTGTTCCATCCTTTTTCTTTACAAATAGTACAGGTGCACCCCAAGGTGATACACTTGGTCTAATGAAACCCTTATCAAGAAGCTCCTTCAATTGTACCTTCAACTCTTGCAGTTCCAACGGTGCCATACGATATGGAGCCTTTGAAATAGGTGTTGCTCCTGGTACCAAGTTGATGGTAAACTCTACTTGCCTGTCTGGTGGTACACCTGGAAGATCTTCTGGAAAAACATCTTTATAGGGCTGACCTATTCGAACATCCTCAGCTGACAACTTATCTTGTTTAATGTTGGTCATCGATACTAGAAATCTTTGATATAATTCCTTTCTCGATGTCCTTTCAACCTGAGTTGTTGACACTATACGAGACAAGGTATTTGCCTCAGTTCCCACAAAACAAAACTCTTTCTCGCTCGGTCTTCGAAAAATTACCACTCTCTCGGTACAATGAATAGTTGCATAGTTTTTAGACAACGAGTCCATACCAAGGATAACATCAAAGTCTTTTATCGTTGATAGAATTAGATCTACCGCTATACCTCTACCATCAATTTCCATCTTAAGATTTCTAGCTATTAGGTCAGCCACAAGTATCTTTCCAGATGGAAGAGAGATTTCTAAGATATACGGAAGGAATTCACATTCCACTTTAGACTTTGCGACAAACGAAGAAGAAATGAACAAATGTATAGCTCTAGAATCTATAAGTACAAATGCAAGCATATTAGAAACAGAGATGATACCTGCGAAGACATTAGGGTTTCGCTCTGCTTCTTGCCTGGATAAGGAGACAACTCTTGCTTTTCCTTTCTGGTCATCTCCAGCCTTCTGTGTCTGATTCTAGGGACATTCTTTCGCGAAATGTCCTGATTTCCCCAACTTGAAACAAACATTTCTTCCCAATAGACATTCTCCTTTGTGAGGTCTATCGCACTTAGGACAACGCTTATCACCACCAACTCCTACTATCTCCGTCTTCCTTTCTTTGGTGCATTATTCCCTTTTCCTTTACCGTTATTCTGTCTATCAAAGTTCAACTTCCTCTTACCGGAGAAATTTTGAACTTGGTAGGAGCTTCCACCGTTTTGAGTTCTTTGATAAGAAATAGTCTGGGCTCGCTTCAGGACTTCTCGATAAGTGCTCAGCTCGAGAACTGACACTATATCACGAATATAAGGTTCCAGCCCGCATTCAAACCTCCTAGCCCGCTTTTCCTCCGTATCCACTTGATATGGAACGAACCTTGATAACTCCTCAAATTTGCGTTCATATTCCACGAGGGTCATGGTTCCCTGTTGGAGTCTGAGGAACTCCATCTCTTTTTGATCCTTTACAGCTGTCGGGAAGAATTTTTCTTCTACGAGTTCCCTAAATCTCACCCAAGTTATAGCCTGTTCTTCAGTAGGTGTTAATGTCCTGTGACATCCCACCAATGGCTAGCCCCCTTCTTTAACATAAACACCGAAAATGTTACCTTTTCAGCATCTTCGCATCTTATAAATTTAAAGATATGTTCTAGTTCTCGTAACCAGTCTTCAACTGCTAAGGGATCTACACTCTCCTCGAATGATGGAGGGTTCATCTTACGAAATTGCTCTATCATTGCAGTTCGATCCCTCGAGTTGGGTACTATTTGAGGTTGAACAGCTTGTTGGTTGGGCTCCTGATGCTCAGTTGGTACTTGTTGATTTAGTGTTCGCTGCCCAGTCAAAGGTGGTGCTTGTTGTTGCTGTCCCAACTCCCACATTGCGGCAAGCAGTTCTCGTGCAAAGTTTGCTACATTAACTTCGCCACCACTAGAACTGGCATTAGCATTGCCGCTGCCTAAGTTCATATTGGAATTTAGTGCACTGCCATGGTTGCACTTCGGAGGCATTTCCTTTGAATGAAAAATATTCATCCAGTTAGAATTAATTCAGAACATAATACTAACTTAGAGAAACCCAAAGGCCAAAACAACTTTCCTTCATATATATACATTACTATTTTTTTACAAAAAAAAGTCATATTGCGGTACGGTACATACATTCAAAAGTAGATGTACGTATTACATCCTATTCTATTCCAAAAACAAAGATAACTAGATAAGATGGTGTCTAATCTTCCATTTCTTCTCGGTCCTCCTCGGGATCTTCATCTGGGTCTTCCTCTGGTTCTTCGTCTAGTTCTTCCTCTGGCTCTTCCTCTAACATGCTTTGCTTTGAACTATCTAGTAATGGTATGGGAAAACTTTCCTCTAGAACTCTTGAAAAGCACTTAGCCAACGGTCCCTTATCTAGCCTAGAATTGGTAGCTAGTAAACTAGTATTCGTGGATAAGGTTATAGTCTTCTAAAAGTTTCGCTATAAATCGCGGCTAGTTTCATAACTTCCTCGAAGTAAATATGTAAGGTCCTCATATGAAAGGTCATCATTAGACCACAACACAATCTCATTTATGACTGAAGCCCAAGGTTCTGGAACAGTTTCATATAATCTCCGTATCTTCACCTTATCACTTAAGCTATAGTGTATCTCCCATAACATCTCAATAATGCAGTCTAGCAGATCAAGATGTTGTACGAGGCTATGGAGCGGATGCATACGATGATTATAGTAAAATGCCAATAGTATGTCCCGCTTCTTCTCAAAACCACAAGCTTCTGTCCTTGTGGAGGTTCTTACTATTCGTGTCATAATTAGGACAAAAATTGATTAGGTTACTCTACAAGGCTCTAATAAATAATTACATATAAATGTTAATGACTTCATAATCTCAAACATGACTTGATTCAAAATATTCTTATATCCAATAATAGATATAGTAGTCCATTACATAAGAAAACTCAGAAACTTTGAAAAAGATTTTTACCTTGATCGTCGGTTGAAAGTCAGTTACTAGCTTGCTTGATGATGAAGGACAATAACTTTCTTTAAAAAAAAGGCCTACAGAAAAGTAAAACTGCTCTGATACCACGCTGTGACACCCCGAACTTAAACTTCGAGGGTCACGTACTAATCATAATAGTTTCTGCCTTTGGTACATGTAAATATTCTTAAACAGAAATATTACATGTTAGAAACTTATTTTCAATTTTGTAAAATATTTCTCATAGAATATAATGGCCAGCAGAAGAGCGTGTCGACGTGAAATTTTTATTTTACAAAAAGGGGACTCAGTGCAGCCACGGTTAGTTGGGGCAGTAGGTTCAACTATTTTTATAAAATTCATCCCAACTCCATTTTCTATGAAATTTGTGGCATTAGAAAGATAATTTCAGGTAGTTTTCTAGGTTAAAATATGAGAATTTTTCGAGATCATATAGTATGGACGTTTTACTGAAAATAGTGTAGTGTTGCACAGAAAATCCATATTGACCTTTCAATGTTTAAAAATTCATATCGCAGGCTACAGACATCCAAATTGAGTGATTCTTACGCCCATATTTAGACAACTCGAAGAGGAATGCAGCTGTATTTTTAAAGTCTCAAATGGATGTCTATAGAGTTAGAAATAATATTTTGAAGTTGACCTCGAAACTGCCCATATTCTGCCTCTTTTGGTCATTCGGGAAAAAGGGTCTATAAATATGTCTCTTAACATAACATGAAAGATATAACTACATAATTTACTTCCGGTACCATATTACATCATGTCTTATACAAGTTTTTATACAATACCATAGAAAAAACATATATGAAACAGTCGCACAAGACATGCAAAAACAAAACTTCGATGCGAAGTAACCTTGTCCTTAACTCATCATCGATTATGCCGACTGACTTCCACCAACTTCACATCTATGGATCTAAAAATTTAGTATAGGATACTATGAGTATAAAGAATATTCAGTAAGATACCATGCTTGGATTTAACATGTTAATATTACGCAAAAGAAAGCATTCAAACACATACTTGCACAATCCGGCTTGCCGGTGCCCTTCGGACTTGTCCTAAGGCTAACTTTGTGGACTTGTCCACCCCTTTCATATTATGATTTTCATGCATAGCTTAAGCATAACATTACCATGAAATCCTACCACTTAAGCAAAGAAAATATCTTACAGTAAAACTTAAAGAAATTTCGATTGAGAGTGCTAGGCTTTGCTTCATTTTTCTTCCTTTCCCTTTTTTTTTCCTTGACGTATTTACTGCCTATCCATCTTCTTTTATGACAAATTCGCTGATTGTAAGGAATTAAAGACAGGGAACTCCTTAATTATATAGAGGCAAGGCAAAAACTATAGAGTTAATGTAGGATGACTAATCAAAACTTGTTGCCTCCACGTGTGCTTGCAATATTCCCATTATGGGCATGCATGCAACACTTAAATTTAGCTTGTGCCTTAGTTGAACACCTCCTACTTGTACAAACACCTCATGGTTGCTTATTATTTTACTACAAAGGTGCATTTTCGGCCAAGTGGAGGAAGAAAAGATGCTTAACATTAAAATATCTCATGCACTTATCCATTACAAAGAATTTTCTGGTTTTGCAAGAATTAAAAAATGCAGGAAACAACACTCATATAAAGGCAAGAACCCTAGGTATTAACCAAAGGATGACTAATCAAGAATTGTGTCTCCACGATGGCTGAATTAATCCTCATTTCATTAAACTACTACAAAGGTGATACTTTACCCCCCCCCCCCCCCCCCCCCCCCCCCCCTCATTTTCGGCCAAGTGAATAACAAGTAGAAAAATAGATGTAAAAATTTATAACCACTAATTAACTAATCTTGGTAAACTTTTAATCAACCGAAAAATGTAAACTTAGCAACCATTAATAATTCGGATAAAAATTTCGAAAAGTTTAATTGCTATCCTAAAACAAATTTTAAATGAGCAAAATAAACGAGCATAAAATTTCGGAGTATTACATTAGAGGTGATTATTGGACATGCAAAGTTTGGAACTATGAACTATGAAATTGGACAAAACCTGTTTTCAATTTTCTATCACTGTCCAGATATTTTTTTCCAACCTCTTTTCACACCCTTAACTACATTCATTCATTCCCAACCTCTTACCACACTTATATAACATATATATGAATATAACTATGTCATGAATTCACCAAAAGTTCTGGATTTTCAACCTCAAGTTAAGTCGTTTTTACAGCACATGGAATTAGGTAGCACGCTATGACTCTATTTTGTTTCCATTACATTATCATACCACAAATCAATTTCTAACCTATTAAAACTTATTTCCATACCTATAACCCTTATATGAGAACATTCAAAGTGATACATATATGTTCCCTTCGAAGTATAACATAAAATTCAAAGTTGTATTTCTAAAATCTAGCACATAGAAACCATTAATTTCTGTCCATATTGAGTTAACTCAAGTTCTTGCAACCAATTACCCCTGTTTTGTCATCATTAAGCCCCTGTTTGGTACATTTTTTTTCATTTTCATTCTTCTACTCATTTTCAACCACATATTCTTCAATAAAATAATATTTTTCATCACATCAATAACTTTTTCTTCTTTTTCAACCACATATTCACCATCCATCACATCAAAAAAATTCATTTTTCCTCAAAAATGGCTATCAAACATGGGCTAAATCATCAAAACACCCTAACATGATCTCAAACAAGTCCAGAGGTTCATGAGGTTATTAAACCCTCAAAAACAATAAACACCAACCTCAAAATAGTGAACTAACTTAGCTGCCCACACTTCCAACTCCAGCTTTTTGTTTTCTATTTCTCTTTGGCTATTTTGGTTTTTTTTTTTTACTAGGAATCAATTGGGAATGAGTTGAAGGAGTTAATATCTTATATAGGAGATAGATATGAAGTCATTAAGGAGTTTGAATTGTACATAATTGATAAGGACGTAAATTGTTATGTTTTTCATCCATTAATACTTGCATTTTTATGATTAATTGATGCCTAAATGTACTTAATATCCTTATATTTTGATTTAGGTTGCAAATAGATGGAAATTATGGAATTGGGAAAAAATACCCAAAAAAAGGACCAGAATGGAAGATGTGAAAGTTTGGGACCAAGTTGCAAATAATTCATAGATAAGACGGACGATGGGATGAAGATTCAAGAGTGTTAGGGATCAATCGCATGAGAAAAGAAGTCAAGAGATGAAATATAGTGAAATATTATCACATATCAGCTTTCAGACGAAAAAGTTATGCTCCAAATTTTTAATATCTGCTTAAGACCCATATTTAGCATAGTAAACGTCTGAATTAGAAAAGGTCTACTACAAGAAAAATTGTAGCTCTTTGCATTAGCTTTCCAATTCACTTTGAATCGCCTCAATCGGACATCGAAATAGAAAGTTATGGCCAAAATATTGAAAATTGTCCAGCGGAGAAAAATGCTTGAATCATGCGACCACACAGCACAAAATCCATGTGGTCGTACAGCCTACTTTAGAGAATTCATAGCCTGGAAACGTTTGAACCATGTGATTACGAGACCAATAACCATGCGGTCGCATAGAAGAATTCGGCTCGCGAAGTCTGGTTTCCTAATTCGAATCAAACATTTATGGAAACAAAACTCTTTTACGTTATATAAACCCTAGATCGTCCCAGAATGTGTTGGAACACCTCCATACATATTTTTCTCTCTTTCTGCTCTAGGATTCACGATGTATAACTAATTTTGTGTACTTGATCAAAGGAAACGGAAGTCGTTGAGTCATTATAACTGTGAGATTCATCTGGTTTTCATTGTTTCATTTATATTTTTAGTATTGAATGTTTTTTCTGCGCATAATTTTATGATTGTTATGTTTGATTGCCAAAAAGGCCTATTAGTTTATCATACATTACAATCTATAGCCAAGTTAAATCTTGAATCCGTAATTGTTTGATCCCTTTAACTTGTGAAGCAACTAGGGTTTGATGATTTGCTACGTTAGGAATTATTGAATCTTAGGAAGAATGTTTGACTAGGTTAAATGCAACAGCTTGTGCTTTGTATTATCTAGTTCATCAATTTCTCTAATGCTTCAAGTTGTTATTATATCGAATCTTAGCGCTTGTCTAGTGTTGTTTAATAATTAGGGTTAATTAGAGCACTTGTTTTCTAACTAACTACAGTTAAGGAGAAATAGGAAATTATTTACAAGGATGAATGCTAAAAATGTGAATTGATAACCATGTGTGGATCGATGACCAGTTGTAAATCTCCAACAGTGGAATTTGACTTAGATCAAGGTTTGTTCTACTTATTTCATTTAATTCGTTAATTTGCATTGTCATTAATTATTTTCTTAAAGTTGATTATGTTACAACCAAAATAATTCATTCTCGTTAATATAGTATAAAAAGTAGACTAAATACTTTTCGTGGGATCGACCCTTACTTCCACTACTTCATTAGTTTCGAGGAGTCTAGGTTTAATTTGAAGTGTCAACAACAGCACTTCCCAAATTTTGGCGTCATTGCCTGGAAGTGATTTAGTTTATTTTTTTACTTTTTATTTGTTCGTTTCATTCAAAAAAAAAATATTTTGTTATTTTTCATTATTTTAATTTCTTATATTGTTTATGACTATAACTCAATCTCCTAATCAAGGTGATTGCAGTACAATCCGAAAAATAGAGAGAAATGTGTGTAGGTTAAGGAGTAGCACCTGGCGAAATTTCGAGGAATACAATTTTGTTCATGACCCCATGTTCGCCAATAATTCTGAGTTGGAGAAAGAGGAAGTCATGGCTAGGAATCAAACTTTGAAAGAGCTTACAGCTCCGAATTTGAATCTACAATCCCTTTGCATAACTTTTCCTACCTTAAATGCTACCACTACTTTTGAATTGAAATTTGGACTAATACATCTCTTGCCCAGATTTCATGGTCTTGCAGGTGAAGATCCCCATAAACATTTAAAGGAATTTCATGTGGTATGCACAAGTATGAAACCTACGGGAGAAACTGATGAGCAAATCAAATTAAGAGCTTTTTCGTTCTCTTTGAAGGATTCGGCTATAGACTGGCTCAACTATCTACCATCTGGAAGTGTCACAACATGGGAAGAGATGAAAAGGATGTTCTTAGAAAAATATTTTTCGACTTCAAAGGCAACTAACATTCGGAAAGAGATTGGTGTAAAGCAAGACAACATAGAGTCTTTACATGAATACTGTGAGCGGTTCAAGAAGTTGTGTGCCAACTGCCACCATCATCAAATTAACGAGCAACTTCTCATCCAATATTTCTACAAAGGCATTCTACCTAATGATAGGAGTATGATTGATACTGCTAGTGGAGAAGCTTTGGTGGATAAAACCCGAGGGCACGAGGAACTTGATTGCAAACATAGTAGCCAACTCTCAATAGTTTGGCACTGACTCGACACCCCATCTAAAAATGTTAATGAGGTAAACATTTCCTCCATCGAACAACAACTTGTGAGTCTAACTTCTCTTGTTCGCCAAATGGTTATAGGTAATATGCAAACAACAAAAGCTTGTGGAATTTGTTCGGTGTTAGGACATCCAACCGATATGTGCCCAACCCTTCAAGAAGATCCCAATGAACAAGTAAATGCAGCAAGTGATTTTTCTAGACAACCGCAAAGGAATTATGATCCTTACTTGAACACATATAAACCAGGATAGAGGGATTCACCTAATCTCAGCTATGGGAATCAACAAGTGAACCGACCTATGCAGCAAAATCGCCTAAATTTCTAGCAAATAAGTAGCCATACCCTCCTAGACGACAACAAAGACAAACTTCTAACTATGCTATGTCGTTAGAGGATATTGTTAAGTCTCTTGTCACTAACACTTTGCAATTTCAACATGAGACAAAACAATTTCAACAAGAGACGACGGCCAGTATTCAAAACTTGGAAAAATCATATAAGTCAAATGGAAACTGAAATCAATCAGCTGGAATCACAAAGTTCGGGAAAATTACCTTCTCAGACAGTGGTAAATCCAAGAGAAAATACAAGTGCAATGGTATTAAGGAGTGGCAAAGAGTTTGAATCCCAGTGAAGGCAAAATCCTCATCATCAGAGCAAGGAAAAGAGAAGGATGTCACTGCAGACAAAGCTGCTCCTGACGACGATGATGCACCCAAACGTAAGTTCCCCTCTTCTGATCATAAACCAGTACTCCCATTTACCTCAGGCTTTAGCAGAATCTTGGAAAGATGAACAGAATAAAGAACTTTATGAAATTTTTCGTAAATGTGAGGTAAACATTCCATTGTTAGATGCTATTAAACAAGTACTTCACTATGCTAAATTTTTTAAAGAATTGTGTACTATTAAAAGAAAATAGAAACTCAAGGGGTGTGAGACTGTGAAAGTTTGGGAAAATGTCTCTGCAGTCATTCAAAGGAAAACTTCCTACAAAATGTAACGATCCAGATATGTTTACTATCCCTTGCGATGACACTAAGTTTGAGAAGGCCATGTTAGACTTATGAGCTTCTATAAATGTCATGCCATATTCCATTTATGCTTTTTTGAAACTTGGATCTTTAGTTAAAATTGGCGTGGTAATTCAATTAGCTTATAGATCAAATGCCTATGCAAAGGGTGTGATTGAGGATGTCATTGTGCAAGTTAATGAATTGATTTTTCCTACTGGCTTCTATGTGCTTGATATTGAAAATGGTGACCAAACTAGCCCTATCTTGTTAGGAAGATCATTTTTAAAAATATCCAAAATTAAAATAGATGTCCATAGTGGCACACTGGCCATGGAATTTGATGGTGAGATAGATAAATTCAATATCTATGATGCCAAGAAATTTCCTAGCAACGATAATACTGTTTATTCTATCGATGTGATTGATTGTTTAGCACAGGATGTTTTTGAACTTAATGGAAAGGATGAGTTGGAGGTTGCCATTAGAGAGCATATTGAAAAAGAGAGTGAAAAGTTGACTTTGAGCCCTAACTTGCGAAAAACTGTTACAGCATTGAACAATCTTCCAAAGTTACAGCAAACAGGTAACGTTTCATATGTTGATTTATCAGTTTCTAATGAAAAGCCTCTACCGTCTATTTTGTATGCCCCTACTCTGGATTTGATGCCTTTCCCCAATCGCCTCAAATATGTATTCCTTGGAGATGGAAGAACATTGCCAATGATCACCTCAAATGAACTGAGTACATCGTAGGAAGAAAAATTGGCGCAGGTTCCCAAGGAGCATCGAAACATCCATTGGTTGGACAATTGCAGACATCAAGAGAATCAACTCATTCAAAGGCATGCATCGCATTTTTCTTGAAAAAGGAGCAAAATCCTCCTGTCAACCTCAAAGAAGATTGAACACACCCATATGGATGTAGCGAAGAAAGAAGTCCTCAAGCTTTTGGAAGTTGGAGTGATTTATCCTATCTCTGATAGCATTTGGATCAGCCCAGTTCAAGTGATTCCTAAGAAGACTGCGGTAACTGTTATGAAAAATCAGAACAATGAATTGGATACCACCCTTGTTCAAAATTAGTAGCGGGTTTGTATTGATTATAGGAAATTAAATGTTGTAACTCGAAAAGATCGCTTTCATTCGCCTTTTATTGATCAAATGCTTGAAAGGTTAGCTGGTCATTCCTACTATTGTTTTTTTTTTATGGCTATTCAGGTTTTTTCCATATTGTAATTGCCCCGGAGGACCAAGAAAAGACAACATTCACGCCCATTCGGAACCTTTGTATACCGTCACATGCCTTTGGCTTTTGTAATGCTCCGGCCACTTTTCAACGGTGTATGGTTAGTATATTTTCAAATTACATTGAGCATATCATAGAGTCTTTATGGATTACTTTACAGTCTATGGGGACTCATTTGATAACTGTATACATAACCTTGCACTGGTCCTTAAAAGATGCATGGAAACCAACCTTGTACTAAATTCTGAAAATATCACTTTATGGTTGAACAAGGTATAGTTCTAGGGCATGTTATCTCATCTAAGGTTATTGAGGTAGATAAAATCGAAATTGATATTATTCAATCTATTCTTCACCCCACTAGTGTGCAGGAAGTCCGTTCGTTTTTTGGACATGTAGGTTTCTACCATAGATTTATCAACTAAAAAAGAACTTTTAGCTGTTGTTTTTGCTTTAGAGAAATTCTATCCGTATTTCTTGGTACTAAAGTGATTATTTATTCTAATCATGCAACTCTGCATTATCTGATGAAAAAGAAAGAGGTAAAACAAAGATTAGTACGCATGGATACTTCTCTTGAGTGAATTCAACTTGGAGATCAAGGACAAAAAGGAACAGAAAATAGCGTTGCAGACCATTTGAGTCGTTTAGCTCACGTGGATGATGAGCTTCAATGGCAGGAAACCTTTCCTGATGATCAATTGTTCTCTGCAAGCACGACATTACCTTGGTATGCAGATATTGTAAATTATTTGGTTATTAACATGTTGCCTCCTAATTTGTTTAGGGCTCGAAAAGACAAGATAAAGAGTGATGCGGAATATTATGTATGGGACAATCCATACATATGGAAGCATTGTGTAGATCAAGTGAATAGAAGATGTATTCCTGTAAATGAAATTGCCTCCATTCTCACCTTTTGTCACTCTCATGCTTGTGGAAGACGCTTTAGATCAAAGACAACAGCGAGAAAAGTGTTAGAATGTGGTTTCTATTGGCCATCGTTATTGCGAGATGCCTATTTCTTCTGTAAGTCATGCAAAAATTGTCAAAAAACTGGTAATATATCCCAAAGAAATGAAATGCCACAATCACCCATACTTGTTTGTGAGATTTTTTATGTTTAGGGCATTGATTTCATGGGACCACTTCCTGTATCTTTCAGCTTGCTTATACTTTACTTGCTGTGGATTATGTTTCAAAATGGGTGGAAGCCAAGGCCACCAAAACTGATGATTCTAAAGTTGTTGTAGATTTTATCAAATCTAACATGTTTTCCAGGTTTGGGATTCCAAGAGCTCTCATAGTGAACAAGGCACTCATTTTAATTTGGGGTGCCAACGACGGCACTTCCTTATAATGCTTAAAGGAGAAGTTGCATCAAGCATGATGTGTTTCCAACCATGAGGTGGTTTTGTAGTAAAAATCTGATTTTACATCCATCATTGCAATAGAAAATCAAGTGTATTTGACCTATCTTAGTGTGTCTATAACCTAATTTAATTGCCTTAGGATCCTAAAATAAATTATAGAGTAAATTCCTTAACCGTTAATTCGATTCCTTAACCGATTGACGCCCGATTCTCGACCGACTTCAACAATTTGCACCTCAATATTTATAATGTCACATGAACCTTATATTATTGTATAGTGATCGTGTCACTTCATGCATCATGTCCCAATTATGTTTTAAAAACTTAGTTAGGGTTTAGGGTAACCATGATTAACCGAATTAAAAGCAGATAAATTTACCAATGATGATTCTCCGACACTTTCAAGATCACAATTGTTTAACACATCAATATCCAACATTTAGATTAACCTAAATTTCTACCATAGCTCAATGTAAGATTCACTACCTAGGTCGGCAGTCGAAGACTAACACCATATAGAAATTTAAAAACATCAATGATCCAATGCACCATAATAAGATAAAACAATTTCGAACTATTGATGTGCATGCAATGTAAATGTAAATAGCAATTAATATATGAATCATATTGGCCAAGTATGTGAGGTGAAGTTCGAGGTATTACACACTCAATGTTTTTCAAAATCAAAAGGTGATAAAATCTATTTGATCAAATTATAAACTTTAAAATTTTGTAGAAATGAAACCAACTACAACAAGAAATATGTAGATGCGGAAAATAAGGTATTGCTTTGTGATAAGAAAATAAATTGAACAATACTTATTAGCTAATAAACTTACAAAGCAAAAGCATTGTGCTGGGTTAAAACCCTCAATGGTCACTGAACTTTGCCTAATGGTCTCCCAAAGGTCACCGAACTTCTAATGGTCTCCAAAAGGTCACTGAACTTTGTTATTTGGTCTCCCATCCATCACTGACTTGATTCTGTTAGTTAAAGTTGACGGCCAGTGATGGATGGGAGACCAAATAACAAAGTTCAGTGACCTTTTGGAGACCATTAGAAGTTCGGTGACCTTTTAGAGACCACAGGCAAAGTTCAGTGACCATTAGTAGTTCGGTGATCTTTTGGAGACCATAGGCAAAGTTCAGTGACCATTTAGGGTTTTAAGTTGTGTGAAAACAATTTATTTATTATTTTTTTTTGTACTTGTGTGAAAGCAATTTTTTTTTGGTCAACCAAATTTTTTTTGGTCAACTAATTTCTATTATTAATGTACACATGGTCGGGTTGACTGAATAACTTATGGCACGCAACAATTTCATTTGTTTTACTTTTACATTAATCGCAATTCAATACAAGTCATCAGCATGGATGCAATTCTGAATGACAAATTATTAAAATAGTCACATTAATGATATATTCTTGATCCACTAGAGATTTAATTCATACCACACACAAAAATTACTTATAAGTAAATTTGTTGATATGATTATTTTTCTTTGCAAACAGTTAAGATAAATATGCAATAAAAGTAAATTTACACTGCTTAGAGATGGGAAGTACGATTGTTTAGATACTTGCAAGACTTGAACCGGATATCGACCTCAACTTTGTTGTTGTTCAACCAAATTCAAAATCATCCATGGTGTTTAAGCAATTCAAGAATATACTTTATTCAATAAGCATTGTGAAATCGGATCCAAATAATTTGTTAGTATTTTAGTTTTTCTTTTTAAAAATGATTAAAAAGAAGAAGAGGCAAGACTAAATCCTTATTTGAAACTTCTCTGTCAACTCATTTTTAATTACACATTTTCAGGAAAAATTTGCTTTCACACAAGTACTAATAGAAATTAGTTGACCAAAAAAAAAAAATTTACTTTTACACAAGTACTAAAAAAAATTTACTTTTACACAACTTAAAACCCTAAATGGTCACTGAACTTTGCCTATGGTCTCCAAAAGGTCACCGAACCACTAATGGTCACTGAACTTTTCCTATGGTCTCTAAAAGGTCACCGAACTTCTAATGGTCTCCAAAAGGTCACTGAACTTTGCTATTTGGTCTCCCATCCATCACTGACTTAATTCTATTAGTTAAAGTTGACAGTCAGTGATGGATGGGAGACCAAATAGCAAAGTTCAGTGACCTTTTGGAGATCATTAGAAGTTCGGTGACCTTTGGGAGACCATTAGGCAAAGTTCAGTGACCATTGAGGGTTTTAACCCCATTGTGCTTGTTTGGCTAAAGTTATAATGTGAATGAGTAGGGATAGGGGTTGTTGTCATGTTGATCCTACGAAATATGTTCTAACGCCCCGACCCACATGAATCAAAATGTCACTAGATTAACTGTACTTTAGCCGTCGACTTAATAATTATTAACCATACTTTTGGCGGAAAGCTTAAATATTTAATTTGAGAATTTAATTAAAGAATTTTTTTTAAACAAAATAATTCAATACCAAAAGAAACAATTTCAAAAAAGGTTTTTAAAATATTTCTCATGCGCACTATTGACGTGAAATTCAAGGCAAAACTTTAAAAATAAAAGTTGATGTCTTTGTTTTCTATCTCAAGCGACAATTGGCAAAATAAATTCGTTTGCATAGTTATTGACTTCAAAACTTCATGAAATTTTAATGTAAAGTAGAAAACTCCTTATTGTATGTCATATCCAAAAATTGACTCCCGTCGGCAACATATAGGGTATTAAAATATTTTTCGAAACCCCGCAGCTACTCGTTTGGAAGGTAACCCAGTGCAGTTTACTTAAAGTGCCATAAAAAATTCTACACATAGTTAAACAACATGATTCCAAGTCTATTCGGTAGCTAACTCATGAGGCCATCACACCCCACTGGTTTGTCCAAAAATTCAAAGTAACGATCGAGTTATGAATTTTTGAAATCAAGGGCGGAAGCTGAATACAGCAATAATACGCAGTACAGTTTACTTTAAGTGACGTATAAAATTCTACCGACATCGGATTGACATGCATCCAAGTTTATTCAGTAGCTAATCTATGAGTCTAACAAACACCACTGATTTCATCTGAAAATTTCAAGTAACAATTGAGTTACAAATTTTTAAAATCATGGCAGAAATGGAAATGTTAAAAAGACAGTAAACTTTAAATCGTTAACACCTTTTTTTGTAGACGGTGATTTGTGAGTTAACTTCTATAACACATTTCTACTATTAAACATAACTTATTAATAAAGAAATGTTCCTAGGATAGTTCCATGATGTCCATAGAAATCAATTAAAAAAACGTAAACTTTTCATAATCAAATTAAAATATAAAGTCACCGGCTTCTCCATAGCACGTTGCATCTTCATCTACAAACATCCACGCCCCAAGCAAAATCAAATCAACCTGTGGGAAGGGAATAAACCCATGAGTTTGAAACAAATAAGCATCATCGATGTATTTCGTTATCAAATTAGATAATTCGAAACATAGATTCATACCATCGCACATAAAAGGATTTCTAGCAAAATCCAATTTTCTATAGAGTTATGATTTAACATAACACATAGAGTTGAAAAATTATCATTCAAACATAGGGGTGCCGAAACACCGTACCCGGAGGTACCATTTCATTTAAAACTTTTACGAAAAATCATAATTCAAAAACGAAATAATCACTTCGACCTCTACCTACCTTCGTTTGATGCTTTGAAATTGATGAAATTGGACGGTGAATATTGTTTTCCCGACGGCACCCAAAGCTTAAAAAAAAAAAATAATAATAATAATAAAAATCTGCCTCTCTTACTCTCCCTTTTTTCTTTAACTTTGAAAAGTTTTCTTGTTCAAAGTATATCTCTCCATATATACATTTTACATATATATTAGAAGAATATGAATGACTTAAAGGAAATGAAAAATCAAATCCCAATTTTAAAAAAAAAAAAAAAAACGTTGGCAACCATTCCTTGGACATTTAAGAAAATAACTGAAGAAATGTTTATGTTTCATTTTATTGCAACCATTTCAGCCTTGGATATCACTCACTAAGTAAAAAGAAATTTAAAATGGGTTTGGTTAATTTGTAGGTTACATTTGTAAGTTTTTGGTACATTAAAGACATGTGATAACGTGTGTCTGTGTTTGGAATTAAATGGTTTGTCATTTTATTTTATTTTAATCTTTGGTCCCTAACTTTGTTAAACTAACAAAATAAGGGAACAACATAACCTCAATAAAACATTAATCTTCCTTTACTTATAAATTGGTCCTTTTGAAAAATAACGTCTACGGGAATCAAATCTTAGAAATATTTACTATACATAAAAAAATAAATTTTCATTGTCGAGTCAAATCTTTGGAAAACATTAAATTCCGTCCAACTTCATCAAAAAAAAATTGAAAAACATGTATGGTGGTCGGACTTAGGGTCGGACTTAGGTTGCACGTTGAACCACCATAAGATTGTAAATAAATTTATTTAAGACATATTGGACTAATATTGGGCTTTCATTTCTCATGTGGGCCAAGTATAAGATTCGTCTATGGGCTAGGCTCGTGGTGCTAGACCATCACATAAAAAAAGCCTAATTTCATTTTATTTTTCGGGCTTCTACATTTCTTACACCTTAAATAAAATTTCGTCCTCAAAATTTACCTTATGATTGGGCAAAGAGTGTTGGATACCTGTCTTTAACTTCATCTTCTCTTTCGCAAGTAGCTTCTTCTACTCCATGGTTATTCCATTATACTTTGACAAGTTGAATCTTTTTGTTTCGTAGCTTATGCACCTTTCGATCCAGTAGTTTAATCGGTAATTCCTCATAAGTTAAATCTTTTTGTACTTCCAGGGATTGAAAATTGACTACGTGATCAGGATCATGCACATACTTCTTCATCATCGATATGTAATACACATTGTGAACTGCTGATAGTTCAGGCGGCAAAGCTAATCGACAAGCCACATTTCCGACCCTATCAAGTATTTCAAAAGGTCTGATATAACGAGGTCATAGTTTGCCTTTCTTTCTGAACCTAAGTACACTTTTTTTTGGTGCCACTTTTGAAGAAGACTTTATCTCTAACTTGAAACTCCAAGTCTTTTCTTCTGGTATCTGCATAGCTCTTTTGTCTATTTTGTGCTGTCTTTATCCTAGTACGAATCTTATCAACTACTTCGACTGTCCTTTCAATGATCTCTGGTCCCAAAACTCTCTTTTCTCCGACTTCATCCCAATGAACGGGTGATCTACATCTTCTACCATAGAGAGCTTCATACGGTGTCATCTCAATAGTTGTTTGGAAACTGTTATTAAATGCAAATTCCACCAAAGGTAGATATGATTCCCAACTGCTTCCTAGATCTAGAACACAGTCCCTTAGCATATCTTCCAAAATTTGGATGGTCCTTTTAGATTGACCATCGGATTGAGGGTAATACGCCGTACTGAAATTCAATTTCGTTCCCATAGCTCCTTGTAAGCTCTTTCAAAATTTTGACGTAAATCTCGAATCTCTATCAGACACAATGGACACGGGAACACCATGCAATCTTACAACTCTCTAATGTACAACTGCGCTAGCTGATCTAGACTGAATACCATTTTTACTGGAAGAAAATGAGCTGACTTTGTTAGTTGATCCACTATCATCCATATAGCATTGTGTCTCTTGCTGACTTCGAAAATCCTACCATAAAGTCCATTGCGATATTCTCTCACTTCTATTCAGGTATGTCCAATGGATTTAACAACCCTGTCGGTCTTTAATGCTCTGCTTTAACTTGTTGACAAACTATACATTTTTCCACAAATAGTCATATACTTCTTTTCATATTCCTCCACAAAAATGAATCTCAGAGGTCCGATACATTCTCGTACCACCAGGATGTGCAGTGTATGGGGTGAAATGAGCCTCCTCCAATATCTCATTTCTCAAAATTTCATCCTTAGGTACACAAATTCTTCCTTTAAACATCAGTACTTGATTCGAAGCTATTCCAAAATCATTTCTCTTATACTGCCAATCTCGTTCTTGATCTTCTGCAAGAATGGGTGTGCTTCTGTGATCTGGTCTCTAAGAATAGGTCGAACCACCAAAGTTGTTAAACGAGCGGTGACTTGTTCTGGTGTGTCACTTCGATTCGCAAATTTTCCAAGTCTTTGATCAACTCTATTTGAAAAGTAGGTAATGATGCCAACTGTCCTAATTACGCCCAAAGAATAACGCGGTGTTGTAATGTAATTTTGGGATGTCATATCCACAGGGAGATGGAAAATTACTCAAAGGATCAAAATGATGGTTGTTCTCACGAATGTGTAGTGAAATTTGTATGTTTGAATGAGATTTAAAATCAAAGTATAAAGTAGTGAAGCATCGAAATTCCCTCAATTGGATTGAGTCAATCACATCAATTATTTATTTTATAACTCAATTACAGAATTTTTATCCCAACTCTCTAATCGGAGGATTTGACGTGAAAACCAATTTAATTCACAAATGTAATCCTAGAATCTAAACTTATAACATATTCGCACAATTTTATTGAAATCAAATTCAAGATCGACCATATACATCAAGCATACGACAGTAAAGAAACGCACCAATAAAATAATTAAGATTGAAACTCAACAAATAGTATAATTCTTCTATAGAAAAAACATGACTGAATCTAAGAAAAATCTAGTAAAAGTTAAATCAATCTTAACATAAAATAATTGAAATTGAAACTCAACAAATAGTTTGATTGAACAATGGAAAAAGCATGACTAATTCCATAAAAAATCCAGTAAATGTTAAACCAACTTCAATATAAATTCAAGATAATGAAGCCTAAAATCTAAAATTGTTCAACAAGAAAATATCAAAATATATGAATAAAAGATGTGAAATCACTAATTCCAATTGAGTTCCTTCGTAGCTTCACCAGTTAGTTTAGTTCTTCATGGAGTTCTTGAGCCCAAGATGAAAGAAAAGTGATAGCCCATGAATGGTAGGCGTTCTGGTCAAGTTTTGATGTATTTAGGTCGAGAAAATCAAGCAAAACGTGTTTTCATAGGTGTTTAGGCAATTTTTCAAAAATAGAAAATCTTGCCATTTTTAAGCCTATGCAACCGCGTGGTATAAATCCATTCGATCACGTGGAACAAAGTAATTCAGCTTTTGAGTTCTCGGTAATATCCATGCGATCGTATGGAATTATAACCATGCGACCGCGTGGTTTTTCCAATTTTCTGCGGGATAGCCTTCAGTATTTCGATGATATATTTCTCTACCGATGTTTGATTGAGGTAATTCAAGATGCGTTGGAAAGCTAAATCCAAGGGCTACAACGTTTCATCAGATATCATCTTCGAATTCCATCATTATCCATGTCAAAAACTGGTCTCAGTAAAAGGCTAAAAATCGATGCAAAACTTTTCAGCTTGAATGTTGATATGTGATAATGTTTTGGCTTTATTCCATCCCTTTAACTCCTTTTCTCATCCAATTGACATCTAACACTCTCAAATATTTGTCACAAGGTTAGAAACAAGTTTAGAGTATTTTCACCTTAGTCCCTGAACTTTCACTTTCCTCCACTTTAGTCTTTTTTCGCTCCTTTCATCCATTTGCAACTTAAACCAAGATATAGAAGTACTTGGTACATTTAGGCGTCAAATAATCATAGGAATGCATATATTAATGGATGAAAAATGTACCAAATGTGCTATTATCACGTCCCATCGATTTTATACTTAAAGCATCGGCAACAACATTAGCCTTACCAGGATGGTAATGAATAGTGCAATCAAAATCATTTACTAGCTCCAACCAACGTCTCTGTCTCATATTCAATTCTTTCTGTGTGAAAAAATATTTGAGACTCTTATGATCCATGTAAATGTCGCACTTCCCTCCATATAAGTAATGATATCATATCTTTAATGCATGTACCACCGCGCAAGTTGTAGATCGTGCGTCGGGTATTTCTGCTCATGTTTTTTCAATTGTCTTGACGCATAGGCAATTACCTTTCCATGCTACATCAGTACACATCACAAACCTTGTTTGGATGCATCACTATATTTAACAAACCCTTTCGACCCTTCAGGTATGGTTAACACAAGTGCTGTAATCAATCGTTGTTGTAGCTCCTGAAAGTTTTGCTCACACTTATCTGTCCATTGGAACTTTGCTCCTTTCCTTGTCAATTGCGTCATTGGTCCAGCTATTTTGGAGAATCTTTCTATAAATCTCAGATAGTACCCGGCCAATCCCATAAAACTTCGAACTTCATCAGCGTTAGTCGGTGTCTTCCAATTAGTTACTGCTTCCACTTTTACTGGATCTACTTCAATTCCTTGGGCAGTAACTATATGACCGAGGAATCCAACTCGCTATTTTGGGTGTATCACTTGTCTTAACCTTCAATTGATGATATCCAGATTGTAAGTCAATCTTGGAAAATAACTTAGCCCATTTCAATTGGTCAAACAAATCCTCAATTCTTGGGAGAGGGTACTTATTCTTGATGGTCAAACTGTTCAACTCCCGATAGTCGATACACATCCTCATACTTCCATCTTTCTTCTTTACGAACAACACTGGTGTACTCCATGGAGATACACTTGGTCGTATAAAGCCACTATCTAACAGTTCTTGTAACTGGATTTTCAACTCCTAAAGTTCCTTTAGAGCCATTCTGTATGGGGCTTTAGATAATAATGCCGCTCCGGGAACCAAATCTATTGTGAATTTCACTTGTCTATCTAGTGGAATACCAAGTAAATCTTTTGGAAACACCTCTATAAATTCTTGTACCACTGGCACGTCCTCAATATTTATCGTCGCATGTTTTTCTCCTGAAATGTTAACTAGAAACCCTTGATATGTTTCTTTTCTCAACATTTTATCCACTTGTAAGGCCGATACTAGTTGGAGATAGGGTTTTGTCTTCATTCCAGGGAAAGAAAATTGTTCTTCTCCTGGTTTCTAAAAAAACACTTCCATTTCCCTACAACAAATGGTTGCATAATTACATCACAACCAATCCATGCCTAAAATTGCATCAAAGTATTTCATCTCTATCATATACAAATTAGCTTCTAATGTTTTTCCCTCAATTTCAAGATTCACCGACTTAGTTAACTTATCAGTGTTCAATGTTTTGCCCAAGGGAATGCTAACTTCTAGCGTACTCACTGACTTATCACAAGCAATACTAGCTTTAGCAATGAAAGACATTGATACAAAAAAGTGAGTAGCTCCTGAATCAAACAATACATAAGTAGGTGTATTGGATATGAGTAAAATACCTGCTATTACATTTGAGTTCTCCTCTGCATCCTTCTGAGTTAGTGTAAAGATTCGTGCTTTTCCCTTCTTGTTCTAATCATTGTTATCATCTTTCTTCTGGGTAAATGTGGGACAATCTTTAGAAATATGGGTTTATCGCACCGAAAACATGCATTATTCCCATATAAGCATTCACCACAATGGGACTTGCCACACTTAGGGCACGGCGCTACGGCAGCTACCGTGACCTTACTGTCACTAGATCTGATATTAACTTTGTTGCTTTGCATTAGCCTTCTGATACCAAATAGCGTGAACTCGTTCCAGCATCTCACGATATAATGTGAAACGATGTGACATAAGAATCATGCTTAGGTCTGGATTTAACCCTTGCTCGAACCTTCGAGTCTTCTTAATTTTCGTGTCTACCAGGTGTGGAGCATACCTTGAGAATTGATCGAACTTTCATTCGTAATCAGTCAGGGACATATTTTTCTGTTTAAGTTGAAGAAATTCACTCTCCTTGAAATCTCTTAGAGACTGAGGAAAATACTTGTCCATCACTTCCACCTTGAATTGTTTCCAAGTTAACGCCAATTGTTACTCCGGAGTCCTAGTTCGAGACATCGAATCCCACTAGTGACTTGTATCACTGATAAACATAAACTCCACACACTGGACCTTTGGAATGTCAGTACAGTCTATGAGTCAAAAAATTCGTTCTAACTTGTGATGCCATTCTTCAACTAATAGTAGACTAGATGCTCCATCGAAGATAGGGGGCTTATACCTTCGAAATAACTCAACTGTCGAGGCATAGGTCGGGAGAGCAGCAGGAGCTGGTGGTAATAATGGAGCTTGATTTTGATTCTGCCTGCCAAGATCTTGAACCACTTGTAGGAGGTCCCTTATCAAATTGTTCTGATTTGCCCGAGACATTTCCCTTGAGATGAGAGGTAATATCACTCATTAACTTCATTTACCGATACCAGGATACATATAAAATAAATTTTTTTTTGCCAATGTTAGTACATGCTTCATATGTGATTGTCAAGGTCTACCGATTCGTCTGCCTCAAAATTTAGGTAGGCTCAGATATCTATCTCTTATTGGCTAATATGATTCCTTTCCCTAGTTTGTTTTTCCTTGCCATTTACGGCCCACGACTTTATGTTCTAGCCCAATACATGTCTTTTGAGTATCACGTTTTCTTTTTCAAATCACATTTAGCTTGCATATAACATATATTTGAAAAAAAAATGTAAAATGTGCCATAACATGGAGAACATAATAATTGAATCATAATCTTTTCATAATAAGAGCTTTAACTTTGCTTAGTTGAACATACCTGGGCCATAGGATGAGCTCGATGAATGGATGCGAGATGCTATGGATAGCCGTAAATATTTCATCATCTCATTTTAAATTTCCTACTTGTACTTAAAATACACATACATATTTTTGTCAAATGAAATTGAGTATACAGAACGACTAAACTCATGCTCTGATACCATGTTGTAACCCCATGACTCGCATGGACCGAAACGTCACTAGATTAACTGTACTTTAGCTGTCGACTTAATAATTATCCATACTTTTAGCGGAAAACTTAAATATTTAATTTGAGAATTTAATTCAAGAATTATTTTTTTTTAAAACAAAATAATTTAATACCAAAAGAAACAATTTCAAAAAAAAAGGTCTTTAAAATATTTATCATGCATGCATCCACTATCGACGTGAAATTCAAGGCAAAACTTTAAAAATAAAAGTTGTTGTCTTTGTTTTCTATCTCAAGCGACAATTGACAAAATGGACGTCTATAGAGTTGGAAATAATATTTTGAAGTTGACCTAGAATCTGCCCGGACTCTGCCTCTTTTGGTCATTCGGAAAAAAAGGGTCTATAAATATGTCTCTTAGCATAACATGGAAGACATAACTACTTAATTTACTTCCGGTACCATATTACATCATGTTTTATACAAGTTTTTATACAATACCATAGGAAAAACATATATGAAGCAGTCGAACAAAACATGCAAAAACAAAACTTCGATGCAAATTACCTTAACCCATCATCGATTATGCCGACCGACTTCCACCAACTTCACATCTTATGGATCTGAAAATTTAGTATAGAATATTATGAGTATAAAGAATACTAAGTAAGATACCATGCTTGGATTTAACATGTTAATACTATGCAAAAGAAAGCGTTCAAACACATACTTGCACATTCCGGCTTGCCGGTGCCCTTCGGACTTGTCCTAAGGCATAGATATCTAACTTTGTGGACTTGTCCACATCTTTCATAGTATGATTTTCATGCATAGCTTAAGCATAAATATTACCATGAAATCCTACCACTTAAGCAAAGAAAGTATCTTACAATAAAACTTGGAGAAATTTCGATTGATAGATGAATTGAGGGTGCTAGGCTTTGCTTCCCTTTTTCTTCTTTTCCTTTCCCTTTCCTTTATTTTTTTTCTTTCTTCCTGCACGTTTTTCTCTCTATCTAAACTCTGGTTTTGCAAAGTATTTGCTGCCTTTGGAAGGAACAAAAATGCAGGGAACTTCTTAATTATATAAAGGTAGGGAAGACTTAAGCAAATGATGACTATTCCAATTTGTGCCTCCACGTAGGTTTGTATTAGCCTCACTTCATGCATGTATTCATGCCTTTAAAGACAACTTGTGTATTATTAAAACACCTCCTACCTGCTTTGTTTAAATAATAAACACATCATGCATGCTTAACATTAACATACCTCATGCATTAATCCATTACAAAGTGACGGCCAAAGTGGATGAAACAAAGAAAATGTTTATCTATAATACTAAGAAGATAGATGTAAAATTTAACAATTATCCCAAACCCCTAATTAACAAATCTTAATAGACTTTTTAATACCAATGCAAATTTGGCAACCATTAATAACTTTGGCCCTACTAAAATTTTGAAAAGTTAAATTGATATCCTAAAAATTAAATGAGCAAATTAAACGAGCATAGAATTTCGGAGTATTACAGAGAGGCCACATGAGGGGAGAGAAAAGGAGCAAGTTGAGAGGAGAGAAAAGCCGAAAGCGAACTTCTTTGCCAGTGGGAGTGAGTTGCAAAAGGCTATAACTGATAAAAGAACAGTGTTGTTGTTGATGTATAAGGAATCACTCCTCAACTTTGAGAAATCTAACACACCCTTCCCTAATTTGGTTGAGTCCTTGTTAACGGAATTCGAAGATGTATTTCCAGAAGACATGCCAAGTGGATTGCCACCAATTCGAGGTATCGAACACCAGATTGACTTCATACCAAGAGCTGCACTTCCGAACCGACCCGCTTACCGAAGTAATCCCGAGGAGACAAAGGAGTTTCAAAAACAAGTAGGGGAGTTGATGAGCAAAGGTTATGTGAGGGAGAGCATGAGTCCATGTGCTTTACCTATTCTATTGGTACTAAAGAAGGATGGGACTTGGAGGATGTGTGTGGACTGTAGGGCTATCAACAACATTACGGTAAAGTATCGTCACCCTATACGTAGGTTAGATGATATGCTTGATGAATTACATGGTGCTTGTATTTTTAGTAAGATAGATCTTAAAAGTGGGTACCATCAAATTCGTATGCGGGAGGGTGATGAATGGAAAACTGCGTTTAAAACTAAATATGGGTTGTATGAGTGGTTGGTCATGCCATTTGGTCTCACTAATGCACCGAGCACGTTTATGCATTTGATGAATCATGTTTTGTGTGCTTTTATAGGGAAGTTTGTCGTTGTCTATTTTGATGATATCTTAATCTATAACACAAACTTAGATGCACATTTGGAACATTTGAATTGTGTGCTTGTGGTATTTAGGAAGGAACAGTTGTATGCTAATTTAAAAAAGTGTACATTTTGCATGCCAAAACTTGTCTTTCTAGGATTTGTGGTGGGTGTTAATGGGGTAGAAGTAGATGAAGAAAAGATTAAGGCTATTAGGGATTGGCCAACACCTAAAAGCATAACTGAAGTTAGGAGTTTCCATGGCTTGGCTAGTTTTTGTAGGCGTTTTGTGAAGGATTTTAGCACAATCACTACACCACTCACTGAAATTGTTAAGAAGAGCGTAGGTTTTCAATGGGGTGCACAAGAACATGCATTTAATACTATTAAGGATAGATTGTGTAAAGCACCTGTTTTGGCATTACCTAACTTTGATGAGAATCCGGATAGCTTAGAACTACCAAACACACGTCGTTTGTTGAAGAACGCAAGAAAAATCCAATTAGACCCTGGTTTGTAGATTTGATTCAAAATATGAATCGAAAACAACCAACGATCTGGAAGAAATGTTGACCCCTTTTGAATCCAATATTAAGAACTTCACCCAATGGATTTGAACGCCACAAGATCGATTCTTGATAAGTTAGAAGATTGCCCAATTAAGAACAAAGGAATTGAAGCCAATTAATTCTCTCAATAATAGTGTGTAACCTAACAATGTCAATAATGATAAGTATTTATACTTATCCCAAAAATCTAGCAAAAAACGTGCAAAAGCATAAAATCTCGCCATAATATGGAAAGGAAATAAATTCTAGTCAACTTATGAAAAATTCCGAAATTGCCAAAAATCACAACTATGCGGTCGCATAGTTGTATGATATGCGGCCGCATAGTTCATATGGTCGCCTCTTCTGGGGTCTCTGACCATTGGATGCGGCTGCATCCGGTTACTTCTATGCTGCCGCATAGAAGTAATTTTCACCTTCGTCTTCGGCTGCTTCCAACACGTTGATCCACGTTGATTCGGACTTCGACCCCAACATGGAACTTGCCTTTTTAGCGTGTAGCTTATAACGTCGTCCACCGTTGCTTGTGCAAGTAATCCCATAGCTTGTTTTATTCGATTTGCCCTCAATCGTGTCATTGGTCCATTTTCAACAATCAATGGATCCTTCCACTGACTCGCTCTTGTTGTATTGGCATCCTAGATCACATCAGTCATTTCCCTACGTCATCAGGTATAAACAAGATAAGGAAAATGTGGTTGCAGATGCATTGTCACGAAGGTACGTATTGCTAAATTCTCTCCATGCATGGTTACTTGGCTTTGAACACATTAAGAGCATGTATGTAAGTGATCCTACTTTCTCTGACATTTATGAATCATGCAATAAAGGTGTTATTGATAAGTTTTATAAGTTTGAAGATTATTTGTTTAGGAAAAATAAGTTGTTTGTTCCTAATTGCTCTATACGCGAATTGTTGGTAAGGGAAGCACACAGTGGGGGTCTAATGGGACATTTTGGGGTACAAAAGATTTTAGACATGTTAGGGGAACTTTTTACTGGCCTAAAATGAGAAGTGATGTAGAACAAATTTGTGGGAAGTGCATAACTTGTAAAAATGCTAAGTCTAAGGTTCTACCTAATGGTTTGTATACTCCTTTACCGGTACCTAGTGAACCTTGTGTAGATATTTCTATGGATTTTGTGTTAGGTTTACCTAGGACAAAAAGGGGACGGGATTTTATATTTGTTGTGGTAGATAAGTTTAGTAAAATGGCACACTTTATACCATGTCACAAAATCGATGATGCCACTAATATTGCAGATTTATGTTTTAGGGAAATAGTCCGTTTGCATGGGGTCCCTAAGAGTATAGTGTCAGATCGGGATGTTAAGTTCTTGAGTCATTTTTGGCGAGTCCCGTGGAATAAGTTAGGCACTAAACTGTTGTATTCTACGACTTGTCACCCACAAACTGATAGGCAAACTGAAGTGGTCAATAGGACCATGACTCAATTACTTCGTACGGTGATAAATAAGAACTTAAAGAGTTGGGAGGAGTGTTTATCCTTTATTAAATTTGCTTATAATAGGGTTGTACACTCTACTACTACATTTTCACCGTTTGAAATTGTTTATAGGTTTAATCCATTAACACCCTTGGATTTGTTACCATTGCCTGTGAATGATAGGGTAGCTTGGATGGTACAAGGAAGGATGAATTGGTCAAGTCCCTACATGAAAAAGTCAAGGAGCAGATTGAAAAGAAAGGGAAGCTTGTGGCACATAAAGTAAACAAAGGACGGAGGCACGTGATCTTTGAACCAGGAGATTGGGTCTGGGTACATCTCAGAAAGGAGCGTTTTCCGGAGTAAAGGAAGTCTAAGTTGCAGCCACGTGGAGATGGGCCATATCAAGTCCTCAAGAGGGTCAATGACAATGCATACCAAGTGGATCTCCCAGGTGAGTATAATGTGTCAGTTACATTTAATGTTGCTGATCTCTCTCTGTTTGATGCAGATACAGATTTGAGGACAAATCCTTTTTAAGAGAGAGGGGATGATATGAGCCAGGATGCGAGAGTACCCATAGCAAGCTCAAGCCGAGACCCGTTGATTATTGAAGAAGGGCAATGACGCGATCAAGAGCAAAATGAGTCAAAGAGGCGTTGGGGATGCTCGTCAAAGCTACTATTGATGAAATTATGTTCGGCACGCAAAATGGAGCAAGTTTCATGTTGGAGTTGAGGCCGGGAACCAAGTGGATCAACACGATACAAGCAACCGAAGAAAGGGTCCTGCCGAAAAAGCCAAGCAACCGCTCAAGCTAAATGGGCAAGCGGTCGCTCAGTCCTTACCGAAACTCCAAGGAGGCGAAACAGACCTTCCAAGCGACCGCTTGGAATATAACCAAGCGACCGTTTGGTTATAAAAATCAGCGAGAATTTTAATTTTGGCAAGAGACCAATTTCCCGTAGAATTCTACTTTATTTCCTTATTTTGACAATATTTATTGCATTGTGCACTTTTTTACTAGATTTAGGGCTATAGTATAAATACCTAAACACTTTGTTATTTTGGGACTTTTGACATATTGAATAAAAAGTGAAAGCTTTGTTTTTCCTCTGTTCTTCATTGAACAACAAATCGAACTTTCAAGATCACTTCTTGTGTGTTCAAAATCGGTACGCGAGTTCTTCATATGTGTAATCAAGGGGTTCAACGTATCATCGTTATCGTTGGATTTTTTGGTTCACTTTGTTGGGTTTAAGTCCGACCCGGGTTTTATTAGCATTCTTGGGTTCCGCATTAATCTCGTTGTGGGTTTCGTAGTCACCGTTGCTACGAGGTTTGCATCAACCACCAATGCCAAAGCACCCATCTACCACCACCACTCCATGCATCACCATCTCTATTGTAGTCGTCCATCACATATTTAGCAAAGTTTATCGTGAAACTACCTTCTGTCGCATATGTCTCCGCCATATACTTGGCACCACCACCCATTTGCTCGCTGACATCACTTGAAACCCTTGTTAGCACACTAATCCACTACCACCACCATTATTCACGTCGCCTCCTTTTTTTCAATTCCACTGATCAAGTTCTTTTTTGGTGTTAAATGCAAGAATTAGATCTAATTTCGAGATCATATTCAATTTTGTTATAGTTGTTTTTAATTTTATTGTTGTAGTGTAGCTTTTGTTTGATTTTTGTTTTTTTAAGAGAAGGATTGAGATTCTATGATTATTGTGGTACGAATGGTGGTGCTGGTGAAAAAGGTGGAAGTGGTGGTGATCGATCTATTTCTTCCCATTTTCTGGTTAGTAAGGTGGTGAAGAAAGGTGACAATGGTGATAACGATGGTGATAGTAGTCAGCGGAGGTTTAATTAGGGTAGGGTTTTGCATGTGGCGATGATGCTATAACAATTAATGTTACAAGTGATGATAGTGATGACAATGCATTATAAAAAATGAAAGTTTTAAGCGGTGATGTTGATCATGGTGGTGTACAATGAATGTTACAAGTGGGGGAGACAGTGGCAATGATGGTACACTAAATGTTAAAAGTGGTGGTAGTAGCAAAAATTGTAACATACTATATTGCAAGTGGTGGCACAAACATGGTGACAAAATTTGCGTAACATATTTTTATAAATGTAATACATTATGTTACAAAACTTATTAAAAAAAATAGTATTTTGAAAAAAAAAAAAATAATATTTAGTATGGAACTAGTAAACATTTTAACGATTTTTGTGAGTAACCTTATAACTATAATTAGGATCCGTTTGATTCAAAGATGGAATTTGGGTGGAAAGAAACGAATTGTAGGGAATTGAATTGCCTAGAACTTGTTTTATTGGGAATTATCAATTAATTGTGTTTAATTGGTATAATTTTTCACCTAGAAAATATTGAAATTTTCTATCTTTTAGTGTTCGTTTGTCTTTGCTTTTCATGAAAATTGTCAATTAAATATATATAATTTCTTACAGTTGAGGATAGAATTTGTATTAGAAATGAAAAGAAGAAGCAGGTTTATTTTTTCTTCTTTTCATTCCTAATATGGTATCAAAGCATATTCTTATGCTTCCTACTGTTGTCTACTGCTGATTTCGTTCAGCATTCTACTGGAATATTATTGTCCTTTCCAGCATTCAATAAAGGTAGCCGAGCCTCTCATCAGTAAGTCAACGGATCTGCAAAACCAGATCAATTCATCTTCATCAGTGAGTCAACAAATCTACATTCCAGATCTTGCATATATTTTAATAATCTGTTTCGACTGCCAAAATAAAAAATTGAAATATCGAGTACCATTCGTTTGACTTTGTTTTCCATTAAAATTATCAATGAAAAAAATATACTTATTACAAATGAGGATAAATTTGTTTCAATTGTCAAAAAAGAAAAAACGAAAAGAAAGGTGGAAGACCAATTCCCACCAAAACTAAAAGAATTGGAATTCATCTAAACCAAGGAAAATATAAGTGTGTGGGCTAAAAGTGGAATTGAAATTCCATGGAAAATATTGCAATCAAACATGACAAAAGATAAAAATGGAATCATTTTCCATGGAAAAAGGGGCAATCAAACAGACCCTTAGGGAAATTCGTAGTGGAGGTGCCGAGGCTTTTAAAAAATACAGAATGGTCCAAAACTTTTAAATCATAATAGGTATGTCTCAAACCTTTTAGGAATGTGTGGTAAAAGAACCTTTTGATAGTTTCCATTCAAAAAATCGCTAGTTAACAAAAATTCAAGCGTTTGACCATAATTTAACCATCTTTAAAGGACAAAATGGTAAGTCTACATTTTTTCAACTTAAAATAATTAAATAAAAAGAAAGAAAAAGAAGGAATAAATAGTAAGAATAGAAATTTCTTCATCGTCTTCACCATCCCATCCCAATGCAACCCTAACACCATCCCCTTTCTCCAGATCCCCAAAAAAAAAAAATTAGGATTCGAACTAAATAATCATATTCCCCAAAAGAACATGATATACCAAGTTACACACCTTAACTTATATGAAAAATGCAACCTTACTTGGTTAGTATCCAAAAATCTACACAGCAAAGATACCCAAAATGAAATCATCCCTTTCGAAGATTCATTCAAATGCAGTCCTCTTGCAAAAGATAAATCTTTAAATATTGCTTAGATACTTCAATGCACAAAATTCACACACTGAAAATAAATTAAAGATGAAGAAAATGTGTGGTCGAGAGAGGGTTAGGCCTTACTAAATTTAAATAGAAATAAATTAGGGGACTTCATTTAATTAGTCTAGTTAAACTAAACATTAGTTTAAAAAGGCCATGAAGTTTGTTTTTTAGTTAGAAGGCCTAAAGTTATAAAGAAATGGAAAATATAATTTATAAATGACTAAAATGTCCTTGTATACAAAAATATATTATTGCCCTAATTCCCATTTCAATTCCCATTTAACCCTAAATGAATTCTAATTTCATTTCCTCTCCAAAAATCGATTTACAGGTATGCAAAAACCCATTTCATTTTTCTCATCATCTTCTCTACTAAATGAACCATAAACTCTACATTTTCTTTTCCTTGAACACTCATTTGGTTGAAGTGAGTAATATTACAACATTCTTGTGGAGTATTTTGAGAAGAAGAAGATGAAGAAGAAGAAGAAGAAGAAGAAGGTATTATAAATTTTCAATTCTTGGGCTACTTTCTTTCTTCAATTTTTTTGTAAATATTTTTTCATGTTGTTGTATATATGTTTATTATGTTCATTTATGAATAATGATTTTGAATTCATTTCAACATTGAATTAGAGTTTTGATATGGGTTACTTCCCAACATTTTCTCATTTCTCATTATTTGTATTAATTGGAGCGAAATATAAATTGGAGAAGATATATTTGGTTGTTCTTTTCATTATTATACTGTTAAACATACATTTGATTTTCTTCTGTACATAACGACTTACATATCGTTTTCTACAATACATAACTACTTACTTATCGTTATTAGTACTTTCGAAATTTGATGAAATTTTTATATTGAATTACAATTATGGACACCGTGGATATGATATGGATGTCGGTTTTTTATCCAATTAGTGGTGGCAAAAAAACTCGTCGGCTCGGCTCGCTCGGCCAGTAAAAAGCCCGAGACGGGCCCAGCTCGAGGCTTATAATAGCGAGCCAAAGCTCGGGCCGAGCCACATTTTAGAATTATGGCTCGAGCCCGAGCGACCCGCGGGCCACAGAAAAAGCTCGTGAGTTATTAAAAAAAAATTAAAAATTTTTTTTGAAAAAAAGCTGCCTCAATGGGCAGCTATTGTTTCCCCAACAGGCAGCTACGAAATTGTATATTGATGGTCTGACCTGATGGGATTATACGAAATTGTAATAGTATTTAATAGTATAAATTGTACAAAAATATAGATAATAATTTTTTTGATTTGACAATTCAAAAATTCAAATTCAAATTTGAAATTTGAAACAGTTATTTTTTTTGTTATAAATAGGAGTTAAATTTTTTTAGTTTCATATCAATTTTCTTCAATCAATTTTAACTTCCAGTATTATAATTTCAACTTCAGTCTTCAATTTCTTTGCTTTAATATTCACTTTCAATTTTTCCTAATATTCTAGTTTCTTACTTTCTTAATCTTTGCTCTAATATTCACTTTCCTAATATTCTAGTTTCTTTCTTTGTAGAATATTCAATTTCTTTGCTCAAATATTCTAGTTTCTTTGTTATTCTAATCTATAATACCCATTAATTACAGATGAATTTTACTAGTGATGAGATTAATCAGTTTGGGGTAGTTCGAGTACTCCAACCAACTACGAATATGCAACTCAAAATGTTCCAATTGATTTGGAAGATATCGAAGAGGAAGAGTACTCGAGATAAAAATGTTGAAAAAAGATTCATCGGATTGTTGGCAACACATGACACATAAAAAAGTTGGTGTTCAAAATAGAGTTGATATTTGGAAAGCATGTTGCAATTACTGTGGCAAAGAACTTAGCTGGAAACCCGGTTCAAGCACAACGCATTTTAATAGGC
Source organism: Osmanthus fragrans (assembly GCA_019395295.1). NCBI lineage: Eukaryota > Viridiplantae > Streptophyta > Magnoliopsida > Lamiales > Oleaceae > Osmanthus > Osmanthus fragrans. The sequence continues at coordinate 13,583,402 of CM033359.1, forward strand.
ACATAACAAGAAGTTGCAAAGTGAAATCAGTCAATAACGACCCAAAACAGACTGAACTAATGTTTGGCAGTTCTAATAATACTCTTTCCACATTTGTATATTCCCAGGAAAGCTTTCATGAAGGAATGGCTGCATACGTGGTTGCTGCAGAGATGCCATTTGCGATGATAGAGTCAAAGCACTTTACCAAACTCGTGCAGCAATATCTTCAACCCAAGTATACTCCTTATTTTAGAAACACTCTTCGTTCAGATTCTATAAAATTATATAACTAAAGAAAACAAACTACTATTGAACAATTAAAAAGTTTTAATAGTATTATATCGTTTACCTCTGATTTATGGACCGATGATAATAGAAAAGGTTATATTGCTGCTACGGCTCATTAAATTGATCATTTGTGGATTCTACATAAAAGAATTATTGTATTTAGATGTGTAGAATATCCTCGTAATGCCACTAATATATACATGATTTTAAAAGAAATTATACAAGAATATGGTATACAAGATATGGTTCGAAGTTTCACTTTTGATAATGCTAGTGTGAACAAATGTGTTATTGAAAAATTTATTCATGATTTTAAACCTACATTTGGAAGTTTATTTTTTCATCAATGTTGTGTATGTCACATTATCAACTTGATTGTCAAAGATGGATTAGAACATAAAAAATCACCTTTAGATAAAATTAGACAATCAATAAATTTTATTACTGTGTCACCATCAAGAAAGCAAGCATTTAACAGTTTATGTGCAGAGTATGGCTTAGTTGAGAAATCATTTGTAACTGATGTAACACATAGATGGAACTCTACATATCTTATGTTACATTCGTGTGAAAATTATGATACAATTATTTCAATGTCTTATAATGGTAGGCATACATATGGACCCGAATATAATTTGGAAGATTGTGAATGGTCTATTACATTTTATGTGAAGAATTTTTTTAAACCTTTTTTCAACGCCACAAATGAATGTAGCATCGTTTATTATCCTACGTCTTCACTTGTTTTACATCATTTTTTCTACATTTCACAAACATTTCATAAATATAGGAATTTACCATTGTTTGTTGATGTAGTCCGCTCTATGGAATTAAAATTTCGTAAATATTGGAAAGAATTACCCTCTTTATTTATTTTAGCTTCAGTGATGGACTCTCGACTTAATATACATGGCACAAAAACTATTATAAATGAGATTTTCTAATTTCATGAATTTGCAATTATCACATGTGCATATAGAATCAATATTATGTGAAATGTATAACTATTACGCTGAAAAAGAAGGTCAGAGCAGCTCTACTTCCCAAAATCCTTCTTCAAGTAATATTTCAAGAAATTCAAATAATTTATGGAGTTTTTTGGACACCAATACTAGTGTTCCTTCATTTAGTTCTACTTCATCAATATCTAGAATGATAAATATTAATGGCACGAATGTAGAAATTCCCTCCGAGTTAGCTAGGTATTTGGGCGTAGATATTCGTAGTATGTTAAATCCAGAAAAATTGCAAGAATTTAATATTTCACAATGGTGGAGGAGTAACGAAAGGCAAAATCCAATTGTATCAAAAATTGCAAGTGATCTACTAACACCTCCGGTGTCTACGGTGGCATCAGAGGCTGCATTAGTTTAGGTGGTCGAATTTTATTAGATGAACGATCAAAACTAAAAAAAAAAAAGATATATATTGGAGGCTTTAATATGCTTGAAGGATTGGAAATGTGCAGATTTACGTACTCAATAAATAGTTGACAGTATAATAGCCGAAGAATTGCAGCAGATTCAACCGTAAGGTATTGTAAGTTTTTAAATTAATTAATGTAAAAAACATATGTAATTTTTAAATTTATATTTGTTTCAAGAAAAATTGTACACGAAATATTTTATTCGTGTACAATTTTAACTCCGCCTGCATTGATTGTAGCTGGTCCCAAACCCGGAAAAATGATGAGGGTTGTAACTTTGCAAAAAATTATTTTTTTTTTAAAAAAATTGTTATAATAGTATAACATAAGATGTATACTTTATTGAATTATTATATAAATTTTGAATAGTATATTTTACTTACTGATAACAAAAAAATATTTTGCAGGGAAAATAGACAAATTACACCCTATATATTACACTATGTACCAATTTATTATTCTTCAAAATTTTAAATTCTATTACTATTTCAACTAAAAAGTAATTTATTTTTCTCTTCATACATCTTTTCATAAATTAATTTTCTGTCAATTCAAGTATCTTGACTAGACATTAGCATAATAATTTTTTTATTTTTTATCTTTTACACTAAATCGTATATTTTGATCAATAATTTCATGTTTATTTGTCAGCTCTTCTTATATTTTTCTTGTAAAAAAAAAAAAATATTTTTTCCCGAAAATTTGTTAAATTTTAAATTGGTATGAATCTATAATATCAACTTAAAAAAATTATAAAAAATCATCTTATGTTGCAGGATACTATATTATTTACTTCATATTTTAAAATTCATTTTCATTTAACACAAATTATTTATTAAACGAAGACAAATAATAATTTTCATTTATCCATTTAACAATTTTGGAAAGATTCAAATGAAGTTTATATAAGATGAAGATGAAGATGAAGATGACGCACTTTAGAAGAAGTCTATAAGAAGACCACCATCTTTTAAACTAACGAACATTTAATAACGCGTATCACGTTCGTAGTGATTAAATTTTAAATAAACATAAAACTATTAAACAAATGATATGTTGATTATGTTCAAAGCTAGAAACTTAATATATGATTTGATTCGTTACTCCAATTAAGAATATGAGGTCAGTACATAAATTTATGATGGCAATTATATTCTGTTATGTCACTAAAAAAATATTAAAAAATACTGGCTTGCCCGGCTCGGGCTCGGCTCGGCTTGTAAAAGCCTGAGCCGAGCCCATTTTTTGAACGCAAGCTTTTGCTCGGACTAGGTTCGGGCCCGCAAAAAGCCTGTTTCGCCGAGCCCGAGCCTTAATTTTAGGCTCGCGAGTCGACTCGACCCGGCTCGTTGACACCCCTATATCCAGTTGAATATGATCAGTCAGTTGAAAGTATATGAAAATGGAAATGTGCGGGGAATGACAAAAGAAAAACAACACTTATTTTTGTTATGAAAATTATCTATTTTATGGAATTGTATGATAAAGTAAAAGAGGTGTTGAACGTCGATACAAGGGTGTACAAAATGGAGATTGCAGCTATTGTCCCTATAATGTCTAAATCTCCAGCTGCTCCGACCATAATTGGTTGTGACAACAATGTGAAGTGGTTTCTATCTGTTTGTAAAGAAACTTTTCTCTGTGTAACCCTTTCAAATGAAGTTGAAATTGAAGAAGATTTTGGTGATGAAGGATGTTTATTACTAATAGAGGATGGAGAATAAATTACAAATAAGAATAGCGGATGTTTCATGATGTTGCTATTTTTTTTAATATTGCCTAGCTACTAGTTGTTGGATTTGCCTTTGTAATGATTATGGATATTGAATTCAATATCAATGTATATTTTTGTGACCTTTTAAAACCTTCAAGTTCACATATTGTACGTGTCTAAGTTGTTGATATTGTGCATATACATGTTTTACTGATCCAACCGTAACGACATTGAAATCGTTCCTGAAGCACAAAACGACTTCCATATCGTTTCAATAAAAAAAAAACTGACTAATTCAACCATAACGACATTGAAATCATTCTTGAATCAAATAACGACATCCATATCGTTTCAATATAAAAAATACACTTTTTTTTATGCAATTGTAACGACATTGAAATCGTTCTTGAAGCACAAAACGACTTCCATATCGTTTCAATAGAAAAACCTGACTGATTCAACTATAACGACATTGAAATCATTCCTGAAGTACATAACGACTTCCATATCGTTTCAATAGAAAAAAAACTTCACTGTTCTACTGATTATTGGATAACGACATTTAAATTGTTCCTGAAACGCATAATGACTTCCATATCTTTTCAATATAAAAAACACATTATTTTTCTAATCCAACCGTAACGACAATGAAATCGTTCATGAAGCACAAAACGACTTCCATATCATTTCAATAGAAAAAACTGACTGATTCAACCATAACGATATTTAAATCATTCCTGAAACACATAACGACTTTCATATTATTTCAATAGAAAAAACTTCATTGCACTATTAATTGTTGCATAACGATATTTAAATAGTTCCTGAAGTACATAATGACTTCCATATCATTTCAATATAAAAAAATTGTTGAATTTTTTTGTTCAAAAATGAGGAAAGAAGGAACAAAATAGGTTAAATATATCGGATAAGAATTTATCGGATTTAGTTAAACTTATCGTATTTCACTAGAGTTTACCGAATTTACTAGAGCTTACCATATATGCATCGAGCTTGCATACCATATTTACTCTATACTTGTAACGCCCCGAGTTCCGCGGACCCAGAACGCTACGTCATCTTCTCTTTGCCGTAATTTAACTGAAAAGTTTGGCGGAATAACTAATTTTTAAAAGCATCATATTTAAAATTTGTGAACGTTAACGGCAATAAACCTCATTAGAATTAATTTAAAGAAAATTTATTAAACTTTAAAACTCAAGTTTGAAATAGCGGAAACGACAAGGTAAGTTCATAACGTTCAAATGAGTGAAATTTAAAAGTAAATTAAAAACAATTAACTACTATTATTCGTTCATGCCACCACTGCCCATCAAACTCGGCCATCTCCAAAATCTGCAAATATTGTTAAAATAGTAGCATGAGCATTTCGAAGAAATACTCAGTAGACTCATCGCCAGTAATTAATTTACAGAATAATTGAACACATAATTATGCAACTTATACAGTGATAATCTCATGGGCTTATTTTCTTTGAAAAAATCATAGGCTCTTTAAAATCATAGGGTGTGGGTAGTCTGTCTCATGCATTTAAGCAAGTAAGTTATGCATAACATCATCTTATCTCATAAGAGATCCTTTTTCTTCTCATGCAATTAAGCATATAAGTTACGACAAGCATAACAACATAATCTATCTCATAAGAGATTCTCATCTTATGCAATCAAGCATATAAATCACATAAAATCACATAATACATGCAATTATAATTTAAACTAATTAATGAGAGCGAGACTACATCAATCTATCTCGATTTGCGTGAAGAGTCGAGCGGGAAGAAAAATCTCAGTTCCTCAATCGTTCGTACGTTTCGTCTAGCCAAAAATAGAAAATAAACTTTGAATTAGTGTTTTCGAAATTTTTAAAGATTAAAAAACGATAAAAATAAAGTTTAGGGACTTAATTGAAATTTATTAAAACTGAAAATAAAAGTTTAAGGGCTAAAATTGAACTTTTCTAAAGTAGGGACTAAATTGAAATTTTATTAAAACTGAAAATAAGTACTCAGGGACTGAAATAGACTTTTTCGAAAACTGAGGCTGATTTGTTTTAAAACATAATTTCTGGGGATGTTTTTATTAAAAATCGAACTTTGGGACTGAAATAAATAGTTTTAAAGCTTGGGGGACCAAAATGAACTAACGCCTAAACTAGGGGCTAAAAAAAATAATTTTCGAAATTCAAAATTTATAAAACATATCTCTCTCTCTCTTCTCTCATCAAACGCGAGAGCGGAGAGAGAGGAGGCGACGGGAAGGCGACGGGGAGGCAGGGCTTCGCTGTCGGCCGACGGTGACGGTGTTGCCGTCGCGAGGCGGCGCCGGCGGTGGGAAGGTGGTGATGGGGTGGTTCGATGTTCGGGTTGGAGGGAAGCCGAGACTTGGAGGTGCGGTTCTCATAAGTTTTCCGACGGCGAACCGGCTATAAAGTGGTCGGGAAAGAGGTAAGTTTCTGGGTTCTCTTATTCCTTTGTTTTGGTTTTGATTTGGGGGTTCGATTTTGGGGTTGAAGGGGGCTGTCGATGGTTGGTGTGTGGCTGCTCGAAAGCGGGAAGGGCAGGGGGATTTGGGTGTTCTTGTGGTGGTGGTGTTGGCGGATGGATGGCTGCAGTTGGTGTGCTTGCAGACAGTGTTGGTGGTTTTCTGGGCTAGGGAGATGACGGCTTGACTGTGGTGCATTGGTGGTGTTGATGCTAGAAATTAATTTTCTAGCATCAAGCTTCCAACGTGGGCTTCAACTGGGGTGAGGGATGGAACCTTGTGGTGTTGGAGGTGGTGGTTCTCGACTGTGGCCGTGTGCAATGGCTGCAGGTTGGAGGTGATGGTGTGGATGAAAATTGGGAGCAGACGTCTTACCTTTGGATTTGGCTGCGTGAGTGAGGTTGAGGGGGGAGAGGTTGGGGTATATATACAGTAGGAGTATTCTAGGGCACAAATCCCTAGGCAGTAACGGACCGAAAATTGGGCCGGGAGAATTTTCTGATTGGGCTTAAAGAATTAGGCTATAATAACCCTAATTGGACTAATAGATCATTGTACTCGAAATAATAATCTATCGTATTAATTTCGGATTTAAACAATAAGGAATTTAAAATTTTCGAAATTGGATTCGATTTAAATTAATTTGATAACGGCTAGACGAACGCGTTTTTATTTTTTTAAAACTCGGGTTTAAGAGTTAGCGACACGTTTTTCAAGAAACATAGATTAAAATTCTCGATCGCTACAACCTTATCCCCTTAAATTAATTTCGTCCTCGAAATTTAAACTTACTTGATCTATAATATCTGGATACTTAGCCAGAATCTCATCTTCCTTTTCCCAGGTAGCTTCATCGCTATCCTGTCTACCCCATTGGACTTTGACTAAATGAACTTCTTTGTTTCTTAAGACATGGACTTTTCTCTCCACAATGCACATAGGTGTCTCCTCATAAGACAGATTCCTCTGAATCGAAATAGTCTGAAAATTTACCACGTGGCTTGGGTCGTGGATATATTTCCTCAATAAAGAAACGTGAAAAACATTGTGTACGGCCGAGAGCTCGGGGGGTAACGCTAAACGATAAGCCACGTTACCTACTTTTTCTAATATTTCGAATGGTCCGATAAAACGAGGTCTTAGCTTTCCTCTTTTGCCAAAACGGATAGTACCTTTCATAGGAGCTACTTTCAAAAATACTTTCTCTCCAATCTCAAACTCCAAGTCTTTTCTCCTTTGATCGGCATAACTTTTCTGTCTATCTTGGGCGGCTTTGATCCGTAGCCTGATCTTCTCAATAGCCTCAACTGTCCTCTCAATCAATTCTGGACCTAAAATTCTTCTCTCGCCTACTTCATCCCAATAAACTGGTGATCGACAACGTCTACCATATAGTGCCTCATATGGTGCCATACCAATAGTAGCCTGGAAACTGCTATTGTAGGCGAATTCCACTAATGGAAGATGAGTCTCCCAATTACCACTCAAGTCTAGCACACAAGCTCTAAGCATATCTTCCAATGTCTGGATAGTGCGTTCAGACTGTCCATCTGTTTGGGGATGGTAAGCTGTACTAAAATTTAATTTAGTACCCATTGCGACATGTAAACTCTTCCAAAATCTCGAAGTGAATCTCGGATCTCTATCGGAGACAATGGAAGCTGGTACTCCATGAAGTCGAACGATCTCTTTAACATACAATTGGGCTAATTGATCCACGTTGAGAGTCATTCTGATTGGTAAAAAATGAGCTGACTTCGTAAGTCGGTCTACAATAACCCAAATAGCGTCATGACCTCTTACTGATTTTGGCAACCCTGTCACAAAATCCATGGAAATTTTCTCCCATTTCCATTCTGGTATATCCAAGGGATTTAATAATCCTGATGGTCTCTGATGTTTAGCCTTGACCTGCTGACACGTCATACATCGAAAGATAAACTTTGCAATGCAACCTTTCATGTTTCTCCACCAAAAGGTATTGTGCAAATCACGATACATCTTTGTCCCTCCTGGGTGGCATACATATGGTGCTGAATGAGCTTCTGTCAAAATCTCATTCCGGATATGTTCATCCTTCAGCACACAAAGACGTCCTTTGAATATAAGCGCTTTATCAGCGGTAATCTCGAAACCTATTCTCTTGCCAGTCCCAACCTCGGATCTGATCTTTTCCAAGAATTTATCTCCGGCTTGAGCTGCTACAATCTGACCTCTCAAGTCTGGTTTAACGATCAGATTTGACAATCTATTAGATCCTTGGACTGATGGGACTCGCACTTCGATTCTTAAATTCTGAAAATCTCGAATCAATTGATCTTGCGTTGTTCCCAAAGCTGATAAATGTCCAGCGTTCTTTCTGCTCAAGGCGTCTGCAACTTTGTTTGCTTTACCCGGGTGGTAAAGAATAGTGCAGTCATAATCTTTTACTAGCTCTAGCCATCGTCGTTGTCTCATGTTCAGTTCCTTCTGAGTGAAGAAATACTTGAGACTCTTGTGATCGGTGTAGATTTCACATTTACTCCCATACAGATAATGTCGCCATATCTTAAGAGCATGCACGACAGCTGCGAGCTCCAAATCGTGAGTCGGGTAATTCTTTTCATGTGGCTTCAACTGCCTTGAAGCATATGCGATCACCTTGCCATTCTGCATCAATACACAACCTAAGCCGTGTTTGGATACATCGCTGTAAATAACGAAACCATCGGATCCGTCTGGTATTGTCAATACTGGTGCTGAGACAAGTCTGTTCTTAAGTTTCTGAAAGCTTTGTTCACATGATTCTGTCCATTGAAACTTAACTCCCTTCTTGGTCAACTGGGTCATAGGACCTGCTATTTTAGAGAAACCCTCTATGAATCGCCGATAATATCCAGCTAATCCAAGAAAGCTTCTCACCTCTCCAACATTTGCAGGTGTTGGCCAATTCGTTACAGTCTCAACTTTAGAAGGATCAACTTCAATGCCTTTAGCTGTAACAATGTGACCCAAGAAACCTATTCGCTCGAGCCAAAATTCACATTTCTTGAATTTGGCATACAACTTTTCTGCTCTCAGTGTTTCCAGCACAGTCCTCAAATGTTCTTCATGTTGTGTAGAATTTCTGGAATAGATCAGTATGTCATCGATAAAAACAATAACGAATTTATCGAGATATTGATGGAAAACTCTATTCATCAAGTCCATAAATATTGCAGGTGCGTTTGTGAGGCCGAAGGGCATTACTGTGAACTCATAATGCCCATATCGTGTCCTGAACGCTGTCTTTGGTACGTCAGTCGGGGAAACCTTTAGCTGATGGTAACCAGACCTCAAATCAATCTTGAAGAAGACAGCTGTACCTTTCAGTTGATCGAACAAGTCTTCGATCCTGGGAAGGGGATACTTATTCTTTATCGTCAACTTATTAAGTTCTCGGTAGTCGACGCACATCCTCATACTTTCGTCCTTCTTCTTTACAAATAGAACAGGTGCTCCCCATGGAGACACACTTGGCCTGATGAAACCCTTCTCTAGCAATTCCTCCAACTGCACCTTCAGTTCTTGCAACTCCTTCGGCGCCATGCGGTACGGAGCTTTAGAAACAGGGACAGCTCCTGGCACCAAATCAATAGAAAATTCCACTTGCCTATCTGGCGGAGTACCCGATAGATCGTCTGGAAAGACATCGCTGTACTCGCATACCACTGGCACTGAGTCCAGAGTAATCTCCTCTACGGGTTTGTCTTGAAGACTAACCACATAGCCATGACAGTCATCCTTGGCTAATAATTTCTCCGCTTGTAACGCCGAGATGAGGCGAGGAAGTGCTTTGATCTTCGTCCCGTGAAATCTGAATACTTCTTCACCATCTTTGCGAAAAATAACCTCTTTCTCGTGGCACATGATTGCGGCATGGTTGGTGCTAAGCCAATCCATACCCAGAATAATGTCGAAATCGTTCATTCGTATAATATTCAAGTCTACCTCCGAAACTTGGCCATCAAAATCTATTTGTACTGCTTTGACTATCTTATTGGTATCAATAGTTCCTCCTGACGGTAAACTAATCTCGAGAGTACTACCAGTTTCTTCTCCTATTAAGTTCAGTCTTCCTAAACATGCTTCAGCTATAAATGAATGCGTAGCTCCTGAGTCTATTAGAACATATACAGGAATACTAGAGATAGATAGTATACCTGCAATCACGTCAGAATCCTCAGCGGCATCCATAGCAAACACTCTTGCCTTTCCTTTTCTGTTCTGGTCTGGGTTCGCCTTCTGATTGGAACCCTGGGCGGATGGGGCACGACAATCCGATGCAAAGTGGCCCGGCTGGCCACACTTGTAGCAGACACCCTTTCCAAAAAGGCACTCTCCTTTATGCGGCCTCTGACACTTAGGGCAGGGTGGAGTGAAAGTGATCATTTGACTCCCTGTTGGTCCTAGATTCGGCCTCTTGGTAAATGCTTGATTTCGGTTCTGATTCTGATTCTGATTGCGATTTGGACCTTGCCACTTTCTCTTTCCCTGATACCTCTGCTCGTTCTGATTGCCTTGGTTCCCAACTCTCACACCGGCATAGGCTACTGCTTGAGCCTTCTTCACAACATCTCCGTAAGTTGGCAGTTCATGTGAACTGACAATCTGTCGAATATCAAAGCGTAGACCTCGCTCAAAACGCCGTGCCTTCTTGAACTCTGTCTCCACCAGATGTGGAGCATAACGCGACAGTTCTTCGAACTTCCTCTCGTACTCAGTTATATCCATCTCACCTTGTACCAGGCGTAGAAATTCGGACTCCTTGTGATCCCTGAGGGCTTGTGGGAAGAATTTATCCCTGATCTCAGCCTTAAATTTGTCCCAAGTCAGAGCTGCTAGCTGCTCTGAGCTCCTTGTCCGTGATGCAGATTCCCACCAGAAACCAGCTCTTCCGATTAACATGAACTCGGCACATATCACCTTCTTATCCTCAGGAAAAGATATGTGCCTGAATATCTTATCAATGGCCTGGAGCCATTCTTCCACTGCTAGTGGATTATCTCCTCCATCGAACGTAGGTGGGTGGTATCTTCGGAACTGTTCTATTGCTGGTATTATTGGGTTAACCGGCTGTGGAGCTTGTCTCATCTCTTGCACCACGTTAAGTAATTCTCGAATGACATCGCTTTGAGTTGGTGGTGCCATAACCTTCATAAAATTTTAAAAGTCGTTCATAAAGTTGGAATTCAGTGTACCAACAACGTAGACAATAGCAGATAACAAAAAAAAGATGAAAGTCGGAACCCAAATATCATTTTATTCAAAACTTGACTTCTTTTAATGAAAAGAAATACATGGGTAGGAAGGCACGTATGCCGAACATAAATTTTTTTTTTTTTTTTTTTTTTTTTTTTTTACAATAACATGTCGAGCCTACTCTAATTTCTATCTCTCTATTATCCTTCGGTCACGCCTGATTCAGCGTCCGAGAACTCTCCTAGCGCTGGATCAACGTTTTCCTCAGCTTCTTCTTCTGAGTCTTCTTCGGGAGCAAACCCATAGCGGTACTCAAAGTACATGGGCCAATATGCCACAAATCTCGCGCAGAAAGCATCATACTCCATCTCCACATTCAGAGACGCTAGAGCATCTACATATATGCTATTAGCTACCTCCGCATAGTCATTTCGAAATGTCGAGAGCAAGTGGCGGATCGACCGGTGATTATTAGTCACGTAGCCATGCTGTATGGCTCGCTCGCGTATAACGTTCAACTGCTCTACATGTTGGGCAATCGTCCATTCAAGTTCGGGCCTGAAGTGATCATAATCTCTAATGGCTCGTTCTGCATCACTGAGTGCATTTCTATGAATGGGTGCCATATCCTAAATCAATTATGCAAAGTCCAATTAAGCGGGGTTATTCTTCTCTTCTAGTTAAAATTACGAGGACGTAAAAATTAAAGAAAATTCTTTCAAATTATGCACATACTCGTCTTTCTTTCTTTCTAATTCGGATACGCTTTCTTTCTCTTTCTTTCTTTCTTTCTTTCTTCTAAGTCTTATAAAGCATCAAAACAAGTATCCGAATTAAAATAACATTTAAACTTCATAAACTTCTTTACCTTTGGAGTCGGCTGATCGAGTGATGGCAGTGGCAACTTTCATTAATAAGGATTAAATAATGTGGAATTTCTAAAAAATTTTTTTTTTTTTTTTTTTAATCTGCCAGTCTACAGAAACGCAGACTGGCTCTGATACCAAGCTGTAACGCCCCGAGTTCCGCGGACCCGGAACACTACGTCATCTTCTCTTTGCCCTAATTTAACTGAAAAGTTTGGCGGAATAACTAATTTTTAAAAGCATCATATTTAAAATTTGTGAACGTTAACGGCAATAAACCTCATTAGAATTAATTTAAAGAAAATTTATTAAACTTTAAAACTCAAGTTTGAAATAGCGGAAACGACAAGGTAAGTTCATAACGTTCAAATGAGTGAAATTTAAAAGTAAATTAAAAACAATTAACTACTATTATTCGTTCATGCCACCACTGCCCATCAAACTCGGCCGTCTCCAAAATCTGCAAATATTGTTAAAATAGTAGCATGAGCATTTCGAAGAAATACTCAGTAGACTCATCGCCAGTAATTAATTTACAGAATAATTGAACACATAATTATGCAACTTATACAGTGATAATCTCATGGACTTATTTTCTTTGAAAAAATCATAGGCTCTTTAAAATCATAGGGTGTGGGTAGTCTGTCTCATGCATTTAAGCAAGTAAGTTATGCATAACATCATCTTATCTCATAAGAGATCCTTTTTCTTCTCATGCAATTAAGCATATAAGTTACGACAAGCATAACAACATAATCTATCTCATAAGAGATTCTCATCTTATGCAATCAAGCATATAAATCACATAAAATCACATAATACATGCAATTATAATTTAAACTAATTAATGGGGGCGAGTCTACCTCAATCTATCTCGATTTGCGTGAAGAGTCGAGCGGGAAGAAAAATCTCAGTTCCTCAATCGTTCGTACGTTTCGTCTAGCCAAAAATAGAAAATAAACTTTGAATTAGTGTTTTCGAAATTTTTAAAGATTAAAAACGATAAAAATAAAGTTTAGGGACTTAATTGAAATTTATTAAAACTGAAAATAAAAGTTTAAGGGCTAAAATTGAACTTTTCTAAAGTAGGGACTAAATTGAAATTTTATTAAAACTGAAAATAAGTACTCAGGGACTGAAATAGACTTTTTCGGAAACTGAGGCTGATTTGTTTTAAAACATAATTTCTGGGGATGTTTTTATTAAAAATCGAACTTTGGGACTGAAATAAATAGTTTTAAAGCTTGGGGGACCAAAATGAACTAACGCCTAAACTAGGGGCTAAAAAAAATAATTTTCGAAATTCAAAATTTATAAAACATATCTCTCTCTCTCTCTTCTCTCATCAAACGCGAGAGCGGAGAGAGAGGAGGCGACGGGAAGGCGACGGGGAGGCAGGGCTTCGCTGCCGGCCGACGGTGACGGTGTTGCCGTCGCGAGGCGGCGCCGGCGGTGGGAAGGTGGTGATGGGGTGGTTCGATGTTCGGGTTGGAGGGAAGCCGAGACTTGGAGGTGCGGTTCTCATAAGTTTTCCGACGGCGAACCGGCTATAAAGTGGTCGGGAAAGAGGTAAGTTTCTGGGTTCTCTTATTCCTTTGTTTTGGTTTTGATTTGGGGGTTCGATTTTGGGGTTGAAGGGGGCTGTCGATGGTTGGTGTGTGGCTGCTCGAAAGCGGGAAGGGCAGGGGGATTTGGGTGTTCTTGTGGTGGTGGTGTTGGCGGATGGATGGCTGCAGTTGGTGTGCTTGCAGACAGTGTTGGTGGTTTTCTGGGCTAGGGAGATGGCGGCTTGACTGTGGTGCATTGGTGGTGTTGATGCTAGAAATTAATTTTCTAGCATCAAGCTTCCAACGTGGGCTTCAACTGGGGTGAGGGATGGAACCTTGTGGTGTTGGAGGTGGTGGTTCTCGATTGTGGCCGTGTGCAATGGCTGCAGGTTGGAGGTGATGGTGTGGATGAAAATTGGGAGCAGACGTCTTACCCTTTGGATTTGGCTGCGTGAGTGAGGTTGAGGGGGGAGAGGTTGGGGTATATATACAGTAGGAGTATTCTAGGGCACAAATCCCTAGGCAGTAACGGACCGGAAATTGGGCCGGGAGAATTTTCTGATTGGGCTTAAAGAATTAGGCTATAATAACCATAATTGGACTAATAGATCATTGGACTCGAAATAATAATCTATCGTATTAATTTCGGATTTAAACAATAAGGAATTTAAAATTTTCGAAATTGGATTCGATTTAAATTAATTTGATAACGGCTAGACGAACGCGTTTTTATTTTTTTAAAACTCGGGTTTAAGAGTTAGCGACACGTTTTTCAAGAAACATAGATTAAAATTCTCGATCGCTACAACACTAACCGTATTTACTCACTTCTTCAGCACACCGAATTTACTCTATATTAACTGTATTTCACTAGAGCTTATCGGATTTGCTAGAGCTCACTGTATATGCATTGAGCTTGCGTATCAGATTTATTCTATACTTACCGTATTTTTCTTAGAGGTTTAAGGTTCAAATCCTTGAACCTTTAAAATTTTCTTTAAAATTTTTAGATCCGATCAACCGGGTTTGATTAGGTCGGGTTGAATAATTTTGGCCCAAAATCCATAATTTATTTAGTTATAAAGGAAATGATAAAATAGATATTTAATAATTTTAAATTATTAAATTTTCTTCTTTTTTAATGAATTTGGTCAAAGGCTATTTAAACAAGAACATCTTGAGTGGTGGTCATCTCAACTCATTCCCACAGTTCTGGGATTGAACTCGTTCGATGACTATTTTTGTCGTCCTACATACAACGAAAATATGTTGGGCAGTCGTAGAATGACGAATCTTAGCACAATGATATCAATATCATTGTGTATGAGAAGAAACAATATTAATGTCATTATAGTTGTAATTTGAACTATAACGATTTTGAACTCATCAAATTTGTACTGAAACGATATCGCTGTCGTTATGTTATTTCATGAGTTTCGTACACTACAATTTTGATGACATTGATATCGTTTCAGTTTAAACCATAATTAAAATTACATATATATCGTTTTTGTTTATATATAACGATAATTATATCGTTTATTCTATAAACGACGATTCGATTGTCCGCAGTCACCCGACATGCATCCGACATATATACAACCTTCGAACTATTCTCACTCAAAATAAACTACGAGAACATTTATGTTACATGATTGTATAAAACCTTCGAACTATTCTCACCGGAAGAAAGTATCTTCGTTCACTCTTTCTAAATCATTCGAGTGGTATCAATCCACTTAATGACCTCTTTCGACCGTCCTACGTATGTTGAAGGCACGACAAGTGACTGTTGACGGTCGAATTGTTGATTTTAGTGAAACGATATAATTATGGTTTTCAATACATAGAAACAATATCTATGTCGTTGTTGTCTACCACATTAGACTAGTTTCGGTCATCATACATATGTCGGGGGTATGTCGAATGATCGTTGATGCCGAGTCCTCCTTATTAGTTATAACGATATACTTATCGTTTTCTATGTAAAGAAACGATATAAATGTCGTTTTCCTTATTATTTACACTATAACGATATGAAAGTCGTTATGTGCTTTATGAACGATGTCGAAGTCGTTATGGTTGAATAAATCAGTTTTTTCCACTGTAACGATATAGAAGTCGTTATGTGCTTCAGGAACGATTTTGATATTGTTATTACAGAATCAGTAGGGCAGTAAGTTTTTTCCATTGTAACGATATGAAAGTCGTTATATGCTTCAGGAACGATTTCAATATCGTTATGGTTGAATAAGTCAGTTTTTTCACTGTAACGATATGGAAGTCGTTATGTGCTTTGAGAACGATTTCAATGTCATTATGACACAATCAGTAGGGCAGTAAATTTTTTCCATTGTAATTATATAGAAGTCGTTATGTGTTTCAAGAACGATTTCAATGTCGTTATGGTTGAATAAGTCAGTTTTTTCCATTGAAACGATAAGAAAGTCGTTATGTGCTTCGGGAACAATTTCGATGTCGTTATGACACAATCAATAGGACAGTAAGTTTTTTCCATTGTAACAATATGGAAGTCGTTATATGCTTCAAGAACGATGTCTAAGTCTTTATGGTTGAATAAGTCAGTTTTTTCCATTGAAACGATATGGAAGTCGTTATGTGTTTCGGGAACAATTTCGATGTTATTATGACCGAAATTTGGCTTAATACCGGATTTCATGTTTACCGGTTTAATACTTACCGGATTTCAAAAGATACTGGTCGACCGAAAGGTGTATACCGGATTTCATGTTTACCGGTTTCATATTTACTGGATTTCAAAAGATACCAGTCGACCAGAAGGTGTATATCGGATTTCAAGCTTACCGATTCCATACTTACCAGATTTCAAAATCTACTAATCGACCAAAAGGTGTATACTAGATTTCATGCTTACAGATTTAATACTTACCTCATTTCAAAAGCTACCGGTCGACCAAATCTCTCACTGGTCGACCGAAATATGCTTGACCCCATTCTGTATGGAAGTCGTTATATGCTCTAGGAACGATTTCAAAATCTTATGGTTGAATGAGAAAAACAGTGTAGTTTTTATATTGTAACGACATGGAAGTCGTTATGTGTTTCAGGAACGATTTCAATGTTGTTACGATTGAATTAGAAAAATAGTGTGTTTTTTATATTGAAACGTTATGTAAGTCGTTATATGTTTTAGGAACGATTTCAATATCATTATGGTTGAATCAGTCAGTTTTTTCTATTGAAACGATATGGAAGTCGTTTTGTGCTTCATGAACGATTTCAATGTCGTTACGGTTGAATCAGAAAAATAGTGTGTTTTTTATATTGAAACGATATGGAAGTCGTTATGTGCTTCAGGAACGATTTCAATGTCGTTATGCTTAAATCGGTCAGTTTTTCTATTGAAACAATATGTAAGTCGTTTTGTACTTAAGAAAAAATTTCAATGTCGTTACGTTTTCAATTTTTCTATTGGAACGATATGAAAGTTCAAATAATTGGACAATGAAAATTTGACTATAATTTTTTAAGATATATATATATAATGTCCTAGTGGTGAGGGGATACTTTTTTCTTTAGAGGTTCAAGATTCAAATCCTTGAACCTTGAAAATTTAACTCTAATTTTTCAAAATATATATAAGTTATAGCAATAAAATAAATAACATTATTAAATGTTCTAGTGGTGAGGGTGATACTTTTTTTCCTTAGAGATTCAAGGTTCAAATCCTTGAACCTTGAAAGTTTGATTTAAAATTTTTAGACCCGGTCAAACGGGTTTGACTGGGTCGGGTAAAATAATTTTGGCCCAAAATTCATCATTTATTTGGTTATAAAGAAAAATGGTAAAATGGATATTTAATAAGTTTAAATAGTTAAATTTTCTTTTCTTTTAAACAATTTGGTAAAATGCCATTTAAACAAAAATATTTTGAGGGGTGGTCATCCCAACTCATTCCCACAATAAATTAGCTGTCAGAGTATCACAATATTCTAGCAATTAGAGCACAAAATCTTACTATTTTAGTATTCCCTTAGGCTTTGTTGGAGCCGACCTTTTTTTTTTTTTTTTTTAATAATGGGTTTTGTAATAGTAATTTTTCGGAGGATATATGGTTAAAAAGTAAGAATTTTTTTTGAAATTGTGAGCAATATTATTTTATTGAAAGAATGTATTTTTTAAAACGAGTTTGAAGAAAAATGAATTTTAGAGAGTGCAACTCAAACATGGGCTTAATGTATGAAAGAGGATAAGATGATTATTTAGTGATAAAGGTGTTGGTGACCTGCAAGAATTAGGAGGAAACGTCGAGAGAGACATGATTATTTTGTGGGTGAGATACAGCAATGGGATTTGGTGGTGGGTAAGGAGTTGGGGTGTATGAGGAAGATGAAGATTTTTAACTTTTTTTTTCTCTTTTTTTGTTCCCTTTAACTTAATTATTTTAAATTCAAAAATTGTAGATTTACCATTTTATCATTTTTAAAGATAGTCAAATTATGGTCTAATATTTGATTTTTGGTCAAGTAATGAATTCCTAAGCAAAAATTGTCCTGAGGTCCTTCTACAGCATCATTTTGAAAAGCTTCCGAACGTATATGCTATGATTAAAAGGTTTAGAATCTCACTATAATGTTTTGAAAGTTTGGGACCTCCCCTGCAAATTTCTCTCATAAGGTGGTAACCAAACAAGCTCTCCGAAATTATGCCCTTATTTTAGCCCTATTCTTTTGAAAAAATGCATTTTTTAACAATGTTTTGATATCATTTCAATCACAAATTTTGAATAAAATAATATTAAAGGCAAATACAAAAACAATTCTTATTTTTTAACCACATTTCTCATCAATACACTATTCAAAAATTCATTCTTTCTCCAAAATGGGGCTCAAATAAGGGCTATGTCGACCCAAAGACATGTTCTTATGGGCCCATGCGGCCCAAAAGGTAACTGAATTAGGATTTGACCAAAACAGCCCGCTTAGATGCCTGACCCGAAAACAACGATTTAAAATAATAATAATAATAAATAATAATAATAATAATAATAATAAAGCTACTTATATATAATGGTACATAATGGTGTTGGGAAAATTACCCAAAAACCTGCCTTTTAATTATACATTTCAAATATCAAATCCTAAAATTTTTCTTTTCACAAATCAGGGGTTAATTAATCTTTTAAATATTAATAATGATGCTACCAAAAATCGTACCTGGACAATTTCAAGCTTGACGACTGATGACGAGCACGAACATGATCTTCCAGCACCTGAAACAAAGGCGTCGAGGTGTGTCCTCGTTGCCCCTCCGATGCTTAAGTTTGTGAGAGAATATATGCGTAAGGCTATAAACTGAAAAAATGTATATTAGGTACCTGAATAATGAATTGAGATGCTGTATTTATAGGGGGAGGGGTGACACACTTGCAGTAGGACTCAAACACTTGGATCCATGGAGAACTTACCATGTTTAGGAGTTGTGATTCGTAGTAGGATATTGAAGTGTTTAGCATCAGGTAGAACTCTAGTGGTTGAAAGAGTCCTAGGTAGACGCTAAGTCCTAATGGATGTTAAGTCTTAATAATCGAAAGGGTTCTATCACCCTTGGCCGAGAAGCACAATCCGAGGACATGGTGCCCACAATTATCAGGTCGAACATAAATGGTCCTTCGGTCAAAATGGATTCCGAGGATGCAGTACCCCGAGGACTTCCCAGTGCTCGAGAGGAAAATTACAATCCTCGGCAGGTGTCATCCTCGGGGTACAATAACGACCACATCAGTATCCCCCGTGCATTCAGTCCTCGGCCTAATACTACGCTCGGGATCGAGAATGAATGCAGACTCGAGGCAAAGGTGACAAGCTAAGTCGAGGGGGCTGGACAGCCTTGGAAATGGGGTGATCAGTAAGGAAATAATTGATCCGCCTTCCGAATATGGTTGATCAGCCTTGAAAAAGGGGTCAATCAGCCTTGAAAATGAGTTGATCAGCTTTGAAAAGGGGTTGATCAGCCTTCGAAATGGGGTTGATCAGCCTTTAAAAAGGGGTGATCAGCCTTAAAAATGGGTTGATCAGCCTCTAAGAAGGGTTGATCAGCCAAAGGAAATGGGCTGATCAGACTTTAATATGGGTTGACCAGCCTTGAAAAGGGGTTGATCAATCTTTGAAATGGGGTTGATCAGCCTTTAAAAAAGGGTGATCAGCCTTAAAAATGGGTTGATCAGCCTCTAAGAAGGGTTGATCAGCCAAAGGAAATAGGCTGATCAGACTTTAATATGGGTTGACCAGCCTTGAAAAGGGGTTGATCAGCCTTCGAAATGGGGTTGATCGGCCTTGAAGATGGGTTGATCAGCTAAAGGAAATGGTTTGATCAGCCTTGAAATGGGTGACACGTGGCCTCGAAGTTCGTGCTCATCGTGGATGGTTGCCACGTGGATTGATCAAGGGTCAGGATTGAGGGACCTTTTATCTTCCCCAAACTCCTATAAATACCCCCATACCCCACTTCATTTGTCTCATTCAAATCTTCAAACACTCCTCGGACCACCTCGGGTTAGGAAAAAAGGTAAGAGCTCGCGCCCCTTAGATAATTTTAAGTTTTTTTTTTTCTCAAATGTCTAGCACCAGTAGCTCGTCAGGGTCGGGTTCAACCCCCGACGATATAGGACATTCAGTGATACCTTATGCCGTTCTTTTAGGACCTAGCCCCGTTCTATCTATGCCCGAGCTAGTTTGTAGATATAAGGAGCATGAGATTATTGGGACAGCTCGAGAGTTTGGGATAATGTCGGCATGTGATGTTCGGCTTCCTAGACCTGACAAGAGGGCTTGCAGTGCTCGAGAAGGAGAGATAGCTATATATAGGGATGCTCTGAAAGGGGGGCTGAGGTGGCCTTTACATCCTTTCTTCGTCGAATTTTTAGTCGAGCAGCAAATGTGTCCCAGGCAGTTAGTACCAAATGGGTGGAGGATGCTTGTTTATTTTTTTATAGCATGTAGGTATTTATCTATAGTCCCGAGGTTAGATTTGCTCAGGATGGTCTTTGAGTTGAAAACACTCCCCAGCTATAATGGTTTTGTGTACTTCTCTTCCCGGGGAGAATTTAAAGTACCTAAGATGCCAGTTCCCTCAAAGGATGGAAATTGAAGTTCTTTTTTATTCATCCTCAAGAAACCGGGCATCCCTTTAGTCCGAGGTGGTGTATCCTGAGCTCTGAGCGTTTTAATGAGGGCCAGGCCTATTTTGAATTTTTAGAGAGAGATAGGCATAGTCTAGCCGAGCTCGAGCCTCTAGCCCATAGCATGGACGATCTCCTCGAGGACGATATCCTGGACCTCGTCGACGTAAAGGGCCTCGGGGGTAAGAACGAGCACTATTCCATTTCTTATTGTTATCTATCTTGTCCTAGTGCTAATGACTTGCATTATTTTGTATTTGCAGAAATTTAAATGGCCTTCGACCCATCTAACCTACGTCGGGCGACACAGCAAAAGCCCAAGAACGCCCCGATGAAAGGGACAAAGAAGAAAGAAAAGAAGAGAGCTCGAGAGAGGACCCCCGAACCGGCAAGACGAGCGTCGAGTGAGACCTCTGGGGTTGGGGAACAGACCCCAGCCACTCATGCAGCAACACCTCCCCGGGAACACACTCCTCGTGGGTCTCCCTTGATCGTTGACCTGGACGACGAAGTGTCTCTTCCACCTTAGCCGGCAACTGCCGATGTTGAGAGGTGCAACCTTGTGCCCGAGTGAGACCTCTTGGGTTGGGGAACAGACCCCAGCCACTCATGCAGCAACACCTCCCCGGGAACACACTCCTCGTGGGTCTCCCTTGATCGTTGACCTGGACGACGAAGTGTTCACTTCCACCTTAGCCGGCAACTGCCGATGTTGAGAGGTGCAACCTTGTGCCCGAGCTCTTTTGGCGGTACCGAGGAGAGGGCCTGCTGGAAGCGGCGACGGCTGTGGAGACTTTCACATTGAAGGTATCGTCGGGTTAATGACTCGTAAACATTTGTTTTTGTTATTGATGCTAAATGTTTCATTTTGATTGTAGGCCCTCAGTGTTGCCCAAGCAATGACGATGAAGGGCGAAGACGATGCTAGACGTCTTGCTGAGCTCAATCACGAGGTCGAGTCCCGGGGGAAGAGGATAGAGGAGCTAGAAGCTGATCGTTCTCTGCTGGAAAGGAAGAACAACGAGCTACAAGCCTCTTTTCGGAAGGCTCGGGATGAAATAGGCCTTGCAAAGGATAAGGCTGAGGATGCCAAGCTCGAGCTCGAGAAGAAGACCAAAGAGTTCGAGGCAATGATTGAGGATGCCCGAACTAAATCAGTCGAGGATTTCAAGAGGTCTGACGATTTTGGAAAGCTGAGGGACGACTATGCTATGGGGTATACAACTATGCCTTCAAGCAGGCCCGAGCATACCTTCGATCAAAGCTCCCCGACATATCTCCCGACGACTTGGTGGCAGACCCCGAGGTCCTCGACAACCTCGAACTCTCCTCGTCTGAGGGTACAATGATCGAGGAAGAAGATGATGCTGTACGGGACGATGAAGTTGATAGGCCCCCGAGCCATTGACCTGTAGGCTGAACATCCCTATTCCCCCGAGCCATTTCTAATGTAACTTTTGATCGAACATATTTATGAATGACATTGCTCGTGCTTTTTAAATTGCTCGTTTTCTATCCACTTATTATTTTTATTAAACAAGTGTTGGTCTTGACGAGTAGGCAATAAATAGGTCAGTGCAATAAACTCGAGGACTAAACAAACATAGGTAGAATAGACCATGTAATAGTCCCGATGAATAGAGAAACTTAACCCGTATGCTTGCTCGAGGAACAAGGCTTTGTTTGCTTGCTCGAGGAACAAGGCTTTGGTTGCTTGCTGTAGGAGCAAGGCTTTGGAGTGCTTGCTCGAGGAGTAAGGCTTTGTTTGCTTGCTGCAGGTGCAAGGCTTTGTTTGCTTGCTCGAGGAGCAAGTCTTTGGAGTACTTGCTCCAGGAGCTAGGCTTTGTTTGCTTGCTGCAGGAGCAAGGCTTTGGAGTGCTTGCTCGAGGATCAAGGCTTTGTTTGCTTGCCCCAGGAGCAAGGCTTTGTTTTCTTTCTCGAGGAGCAAGGCCTTGGAGTTTATTCCATTAACTTTTCTGGGTCTGTCAGGCCCGAAATTGGGATTTATTGATTTTTCGAACTGGACTTGGATTTATATTTTCATCCAAGCTGCCTACGTACCCAAACGAGATCAAGCTGAACGTAGTTCACAAAAAAGAAAGAAGAACGCAAATAGTCACGCAGACCCGACACTAAAAAATAACGAATGGGCGTGCAGACCCGACCGTAAACTAAAGGCAGAACAGAAAGTAAGATAGGGCATGCGAGCCTTATCATTTATTAATGTAAAGAAGGGAGTATGTAAATTATCGAGTAGAGGCAAGTCGATTTACTTGTAATAGATTTTCAAGTTGTTAGCGTTCCATGGTCTCGGGAGGGATTTTCCCGAGGTATCTCTTAAGCTATATGTCCCTCCTCGAATTTGTCGTATCATTTCAAATGGTCCTTCCCAAACAGGACCGAGCTTTCCAGGGTGATGACCAGCAGCTTCGGCCTTTCTTAAAATGAGGTCTCCTACCCTGAACCTTCGGGATCTGACCTTGCTGTTGAAGTGTCTCGCCACTCTGTTTTGGTAGGAGCCAACTTTTAAAGAGGCCTGTTCTCAAACCTCTTCGAGGAGGTCAAGATGTTCCGTTGTGCATTCTGAGGAATTGGTGTCAATTCTCCGGAGGCTGGGCAGACTGATTTCCACAGGGATGGTTGCCTCGAGGCTAAATGCAAGCATGAAGGGGGTTTCGCCCGTTGTCGTTTTACGAGAAGTTCTATATGTCCAAAGTATTGAAGGCAGCTCGTCGGACCAATGACCTTTGGCATTCCCGAGCCTTGTCCGGAGGTCTTGCAATATAATCCGATTCGTGACCTAGGCTAAGTCGTTGTTCTGTGAGTGCGAAACTGAGGTTAGTCTGTGATCTATTCCAAAGTTGGTGCAGAAACCTCTAAATTGAGCGTTATCAAATTGTCTTCCATTAACGGTTATGAGGACTTTGGGTATCCCGAACCTACAAATAATTGACTTCTATACAAATGCCCGGAGCTTGGGTTCTGAAATTGTTGCTAGGGGTTCGGCCTCCGCCCACTTGGTAAAATATTCTACTGCTACAGCAACAAACTTTAGTTGTCCCCCTGAAACCGGGAATGGCCCGAGGATATCGACTCCCTATTACTCGAATGGGGACAAATACGTAATAGTAGTAAGGTCTCCGGCTGGGGAGTGGATGACGTTGCCGAACCTCTGGCACTTGTCGCATTTTCTTACATATTCGGAGGCATCTTTCTTCATGGTAGACCAATAATATCCATAACTTATCAGCTTGAGGCAAGAGCTCGGGCACCTTGATGGTTTCCACATACACCTTCATGAACTTCAGCCAGAGCTTGGGAAGATTCTGATGGCTTAAGGCATCTGAGATACGGAAGTGTGAGGCTTCTTCAAAACAGTACTCCTTTGATTATGCAGTACCTAGGTGCTCGAGATCGGATACTCCTCGCAGCTCGAGGATCATTCAGAAGACTTCTATTGGTTAAGAACTCTGTAATTGGGTTCATCCATGACGACTCATTGTCAATGTCCATCACTCCAACAGAACGTGCGATGCTAGGTTCGGTCACCATTTTGATATGGACTATTCTGTCGAGTCTGTCGGTTCCCATAAAAACCAATCTAGACAATGCGTCGGCCTTACTGTTGTCGGAACGAGCAATCTTTGTAATCTCACAACTCTTAAATTGTCTCTGGAGGTTATGAACTTTCAGACAGTATAGGCTCATCTTTTCTTCTTTTCTCTCGAATGTGCCGTCTATCTGTTCGACCACAAGTTGAGAGTCACTGAAGATTTTGATATGTTCAAGTTCAAGATTGATGGCGAGTTCAAGAACAATGACGACGGCCTCATACTCGGCCTCGTTGTTGGTCGCCTCAAATTCGAATCTGAACGCACATTGAATATCTACGAGTTTGTCGGGGCTCGTGATAATGACTCCAGCGCCCGAGCCCGAGGAGTTTGATGCTCCGTCGACAAAAACTTCCCATGTAATATTGTTGTTCGGGTTATCCCCTGGCCCCCAAGGCCTTGGGGTGAGTTCTGCGATGAAGTCAGCTAAGGCCTGAGCTTTGATGGCTGGTTGGGATTTGTACTCGATGTCAAATTCTCCTAGCTCAATGGACCATTTTAATAATCTTCTGGAGACATCGGGTTTTTGCAGTATGTGCTTGAGCGGTTGATTAGTGAGCACTACAATAGAGTGAGACTGGAAATATTGTCGGAGTTTACGTGCTGTCGTTACCAAAGCAAGGGCGAGCTGTTCGGCTAAATTGTACCTGGTCTCAACGTCAAGCAAGACTTTGCTCACATAATATATAGGCTGCTGGGCCTTGTTAACTTCTTTTACCAGTACTCCACTTACCGCGTTCTGGGATACAGTCAAGTATAAATACAAATTGTCACCGGGCTTGGGTTTAGTGAGGATAGGAGCAGTTGCCAAAGTCTCTTTAAGTTCTTGGAGTGCTCTTTCACACTCTTCATTCCATTCAAAATTTCGATTACCCCTTAGGACCTTGAAGAATGGAAAGCACTTATCGGCTGCTCTAGACATGAACCTGTTTAGGGCAGCGACGCGGCCCGTTAACTTCTGAACATCCTTTTTATTTCTAGGTGATTCCATTGATGCCAAAACTTGTATTTTGTCTGGATTTGCTTCAATTCCTCTATGTGTGATCATGAAACCCAAGAATTTTCCCGAGGCTACGCTGAATGCACATTTTTTCGGGTTGAGCTTCATCTTGTACTTGCGTAAAGTGCCGAATACTTCTTCGAGGTCTAATACATGTTTGTCCAACTATTTGCTCTTAACTACCATGTCGTCGACGTAGGCTTCGACATTTTTTTCGATCATATTGGTGAAAACTTTGTTGATGAGTCTTTGGTACATTGCTCCTGCATTCTTCAACCCGAAGGGCATAACCTTGTAACAATATATGGCAGAATCCGCCATGAACGACGTCTTTTCCTGGTCATTCTCGGCCATAAGGATTTGATGGTACCCCGAAAATGCATCCAAAAAGCTATACAACTTGTGTCCTGGTGTGCTATCGACTAAGTCATCGATCCAAGGTAAGGAGTAACTGTCCTTTGGGCATCCTTTATTAAGGTCTGTGAAATCAATGCAAACTCTCCACTTTCCATTGACCTTTTTTACAAGAACAACGTTCGCGAGCCAATCAGGGTATTGGACCTCCCTGATGAACCGAGCTCTGACTAGTTTTTCAATTTCTTCATGTATGACCTGTCGACGTTCTGGAGCAAACTGTCTTTTTCTCTGCTTGACTGGGTTGGCTCCTGGGCTAATGTTAAGCCCGTGTACTGTAACCTCTGGGTCTATCCCTGGATGTCTTCGATCTTCTACGTAAACACATCAATGTTTCGAGATAAGCAGCTGATAAGTTCGGTCATGAGCGTGGGCTGTAGATCCCGACCAACCATTACCTTTTTCCCATGCTCGAGCTCTACTATCATTAATTCTTCCACTGGGGCCAATCTACCCCGTTGTTCGCGATCGAGCTCCTTCCCCATAATTTGCATGACGTCGATTTTTATTTCCCGAACGCTAGTAACATAGCATTGCCTAGCAGTGGTTTGATCTCCACGAGCCACCTCGACGCCATGACCGGTGGGAAATTTCATGGCGAGGTAGAAAGTGGACACAATGGCCTTTACCTTATTAAGCAATGGTCTTCCTAGGATGACGTTGTATGCCATCGACGTTCAAACTACTTGAAAGGGTGTGGTCTCTGTTACTTGTTCGTTACCTGAGCCTAAGGTAAGAGGTAGTTCGACTACTCCTTTCGGGGTGATAATACCTCCCCTAAATCCTTGAAGGGGAGTGTTCACTGTCTTCAACTGCTCGGGAGAAATTCCCATCTTGGTGAAGGCTTCGTGAGAGAGTATGTTAGCGGCACTTCCATTGTCGACCAAGATTCTCTTTACCTCAAAGTTCGCCACTATTGCCGAAATGACCAAGGCATCATCGTGAGGAAAATATATGCCCTCTAAATCCTTTATTCCGAAAGTGATGTCCTCGAGGTTGTTATGAGCTGCTCTAGAGGATGTTGTGTACTGTCGGGCATACTGCTTTCGTCCACTGTTCGAATCTCCTCCTGACGCTATACCCCGATGATGATATTTATCGTTTCGGCTGTTGGTTGACCACCGCTTCGTTCCACTGGGCCTTTCGTACTGTCACGATCGTTCCTAAAACGCTTATCATGACCAACTTAGAAACCCAAGAATCCTCTTTTGATGAAGACTTCAATTTCCCGTTGTAAGGCCTTGCAGTATTCTGTGGTATGTCCGTGATCGCGATGAAAGTCACAGTACTTACTTTTGTTTCGGGAGTCAAGAGGGGACTTCAACCTCGTCGGCCATTTGAGTTCCTCATGTCTTTAATCTCCATCAAAATATTGGTTTTTGAGGTGTTTAGCCTGGTGAATAAGGTCGGGGGTACCTCAGTCCTCTGCTTATTTCAAGATATCTCCTGCATGGGGCCTGGTCATGCTGCCTCTTATGCTCGACCCTATTGATGGTCGGACATGCCCTTTTCATATTCAAAGTTCTTCCATGTTAATGTACTTCTCACCTCGGGTTAAGAGCTCGGTCACTGATTTTGGTGGGGTTTTTGACAACGACATTTTGAAAACCTCACACCTTATGGCATATGTGAGCGCGGAGACCGCGGCCGTAATGTGTAGGTCAAGGATTTGAAGTCTCTCCTTATTAAACCTTGTCATGAAAACAGGTAGAGTTTAGTTCTACCCCTGTCGGAGTTGCATGAGGGAAGCTACTGTCTTCCTGATACGTTTACTACTTGCGAAGAAAGCAGAGAACTTATCGGCTAAATCTGAGAATGAGGAGATGGAATTGGGCTCCAAGGTCGAGAACCAATCCCTAGCAGCATTAGTCAAAGTTTGCGGGAACGATTAACACATCACCTGATCCGGGGCTACTTGTAGATTCATGACATCAGTAGATATATTGAGGTGATTAATATGGTCGGTAGTACCGTCGTATTCCTTTATGCGAGGATACTTGAACCTGTTGGGGAGCGGGTATGACAAAATTTCTTGAGTAAACGGAGTGTTGGGTCTGAAACCTACTACGCCTATGTTATTCTGAAGCAAACCTGCCGTTATCCCATTTTGAATGATCTTGGCGAGGTCGCCGGATTCCAATGTCACTGATTTCGTGGTCGAGCCCATATGCTTGCCCAAGGTTCCTGCTTCAACCACATCGGGAATTGGTCGAGGTACTCAAGCTCGAGCATCGGCCATGAAACCGGCTCGAGGTCCTGCCTCCGGTGGGGGAGTTTTTTGACTTAACAACTGAGTCAATGTGACAACCTGTTGGCGAAGTTCTTCAAAGGCTTCAGTCGTGATCACTGCCAGAGGTGGAGCCGAAATTTCTGACGATTCTTCCTGATGAACTATGGGGTCTTCAGTAGCGGGAGGAGGGTTTGGAGCGGATGAACTTGCCAGAGAAAGACCTGAACACGTGCTAACCATGACTTTTGGTAGCGATTCCCACAGATGGCGCCAATGATGCTACCAATAATCGTACCTGGACAATTTCGAGCTTGACGACTGATGACGAGCACGAACGTGATCTTCCGTCACCTGAAACAAAGGCGTCGAGGTGTGTCCTCGTTGCCCCTCCGATGCTTAAGTTTGTGAGAGAATATATGCGTAAGGCTATAAACTGAAAAAATGTATATTAGGTACCTGAATAATGAATTGAGATGCTGTATTTATAGGGGGAGGGGTGACACACTTGCAGTAGGACTCAAACACTTGGATCCATGGAGAACTTACCATGTTTAGGAGTTGTGATTCGTAGTAGGATATTGAAGTGTTTAGCATCAGGTAGAACTCTAGTGGTTGAAAGAGTCCTAGGTAGACGCTAAGTCCTAATGGATGTTAAGTCTTAATAATCGAAAGGGTTCTATCACCCTTGGCCGAGAAGCACAATCCGAGGACATGGTGCCCACAATTATCAGGTCGAACATAAATGGTCCTCGGTCAAAATGGATTCCGAGGATGCAGTACCCCGAGGACTTCCCAGTGCTCGAGAGGGAAATTACAATCCTCAGCAGGTGTCATCCTCAGGGTACAATAACGACTACATCAAATAATAATATTATAAAATTAAAATTTAATCCACACATATTCAACTCCACCCATCCCATTTCGTTCAAAACCCAATTTTATTTCTAACTAATCTTCTCTCTCTTCTTTCCCTATCTCTTCTCTCTCCATATCCCCCTTTCCACCCAAACCAACCCAACCCAACCCTTGCTACCCCACCCCCTCTCTATTCCGTCGCTGAGCTGTCTGTGAAGCCGCCAAAGGCCGCTTCCGCTGGAGCCGCACGATTCTCACGAATCAGCTCAAGCTAAATTCATATTTTCGATCGATTGGTTCACGGTTGCCCGAAAAGAGCAGAGACCGGTGATTTTAGATGAGGTTTTAGCACGGTTGCAACTTCTGGTGGTCCGATTAATCAGCCTCCCTTCTACTGCTTCATGTACTTGCAGAGCAACAATTCCATGGCGTTTCCTCATTCCGACGTCATTTTTGAAGCTTCAAAACGGGGCATTTCACTGCCGTAGTGAGTATATTAGGAAGAATAAATTCTATCTTCCTCGTGGATTTCCTTTGGACCTCTCCCCTCTTCGTATTGATTATGACCCCCTCGTAAGACCCCCATAAACTTCCTTTATTCTCTTCACAATTTTTTGAAGTTTTTGTATCAATTATCAATAATTTCAATTTTGAAAAATGTTTACTCCTGCTATACAACAATGAATATTAATTAATGTTTCTAACAGGAACTAGAGGATTATCATAGCATTTTGGCTATGCTTAAAAAGGATTTTTTTTGACAGTATGAAGAACACAATTAGTATTCATGCCATAGTATTCGTGAACAATCGTTAGTGGTTTAAAAGGGGATTTGTATCAAGTCCTTAAAGATTACATTTGTAAAACTTTAGCTAAACATGCCTCATTTCTATTTTGAATAGAGTACACAATGACAAATTATTTGGGTTCGTCACCGGTCCTTTTCAGGATTTGAGGTGAAGGTAGACTTGAGTTGAAGGTGGTAGTAGTGGTACATTGGAGTGGTGGTGGTGGTGGAAAGTGGTCGTGGGTTGTGGTGTTGGGTTTTGGTATGTACAGATTTGTTTGTGATGACCTTTTGTGACCAAATATGTGTTTAAGCTAATGAGAGTGTGTAGTGCATTTGGAGGTTGTGGTGATGGTTTGGAATTGATAGTGGTGATGAGGGTGGTGGTGGGACGGAATGAGTTGAACAAAAAACGATTTCGGAGGTGGGGGTGGTGATGGTGGTGTGTGCAGATTTGTTTGTGGTAACCTTCTGTGACCAAATATGTTTTAGTTGTGATTTTTTTGTGATCAATTTTGTGCTAATTGTGATCGATTGTGACTGATTGTGACCAATTGTTATCAGGTCACAATTGGTCACAATTAGCACATAATTGGTCACATATAGTCACACTCGACGCAAATTTGGTCACAGTTAGTTACACTGAATACAAATTTGGTTTCAATTACTCACAGATAACGACTCGATTACATACAGTGATTTGAACATTTTCTAGGTTCCGTGGTTAGGGTAGGGTGAGATGGTTTCATGAACTGGGATGCAATTTTCAATTTTTAATATTTGAATTTTTTTTGAAAGGTGGGTGGTGTGGTGTGGGGTCCGTGGATGGGATCCACGGGGCTGGGATGGTAGGGGTGAAATATTATTAATTGATATATTATTATATTGGTAGAAGTGGGTGGGGATATATTATTAAACGATTTGACAAGTTTGTTAGTTTTGAAATGTCATAAAACTAATCACAGGTCATCGGTATAAAAAAAAAAAAAAAAAAGCCGCTAGAAAAGTCGTCGTTGCCGAAGTCAATGGAGAGGTGGAGGAAAGATGGTATAATTGGATGATAGGACGAGGTGGATGAAGTGACATGAAGTAGAAATAATTAATGTATATTATATTATAATTTAGCCCCTGTTTGGTTCCCATTTTTTCACCATAAAAATGAAAAATATGACGTTATCCATCACATCCAGCCACCATATTTGACTTTATATCTCTTGTATGGGCCCATAACGACTATATTTTTCATTCTCATTTTACAAAAAATGTATACCAAACGGGGCCTTAATATTTAATAAATTTATTTGCCACCTGATTTTTGAAATAAATTAACAAGTTTGATAAATTTGAAAAGTGATTCTTATATGTAGAATTTGTGTAGTATTTTCAATGGTGTTCGTGTTCATTCTCTCACATGGAGCTCGAGTGTGAGTCCATGTATGAGCCTCACAATCATGCGAAAGTGTGGATATCACTATGTATAAAATATTATATACCAAGTCCTTGTAATATTGCCACTGCGATGCCCAACAATCCGTAAAACGCCATTTATGAGCAAAAACAAAAGATAAAGCTCTTTGCGCAGGCACATAGAGAAGAAATTCAAGAAAATAAATTCCCATTTACCGCCGATCTTTTCCAAGAAGATTCCCAAAAATAAAATTCACCCCTACTCCTTCTATCTGATCTGATCCGATCTGTTCGTTTCTGTATCTGTATATTCGTTAATTTATTTGTCCATTATACCAATTATGAAGCGAAATAGAGACCATAGTTTTTCCCACCAAATCTCGTATTATTTGTGTGATTTTCAGTGGTTTGTGGAATGTGGTGAATCGTTGAGGTAAAGTTAGGGTTTTTGTTGTGGAGTGTGGGAGATCGTGAACTAGGTTTGTAAAGTTGGGAGCTTTGTTATTGGTTGTTGTAGGTTTTCGAGCGTGTGTATGAAGGTTTGGTGTTCTTCTTTTCTATTCTTAGGAGAAGAAGAGGAGGAATATAGGAATAGTGATAATAGCAATCTTGATATTAGGTATTATTTTAACTTCGATAATAAGGGAATAGAGGCAATGACAGAGGGTATTTTGGGAAATCGGAGTAAGGAGGTGGAGAATGATGAATCTGAATTAGTTTTTTGGGAACATTTTGGAGATGGTAGCGGTGGTGATAGGCCGGGGTCAGGATTCCAGGTGGATGATGAGAGAGTGAATGCGACAGAAGATAATGAATACTTCAATTTTAATAGTGAGTTCGACAAAAAGAGTGAGGATTTATTGAGGTGGATTGATGATTTGGGGTCCAGCAGTACAGGTGGTGGCACAGAGAGTCGGGGGTTGAACGTGGATGTTAATCTGAATTTGGGGTTGGGCGCTGAGTCTTCTTCATTTTCATCAACAGTGGTGCAAGGGAGAGAGGATCGCAGTCGTGATTCTCAGAATAAACGTCCCAAAGTTCATTCATTATCCTGGTAATGTTTTCTATCTTTCTGCTCGTGGTTGCGTGTTTTTATTTGGAAATAGAAATCATTGACGTATTTTATTTGTGTCAATGAATTTAATGTTTTGAATCTCTAGCTGTATAATTGTGTAACTGGGACATAACTCTCAGTATTGTAATATATGCCAAATCCACAAGGATATTGGCTGGAATGGTTATGGAAGTTTGGTATTAGTTTGAAATTAAATTTAACTAAATTGTAGTATTTAATGACTTCTGAGGTTGTTTCCTAGTTTATCCTGGAATGGAATTAATCTAGGAAGCATGAACGCACGCACGAGATCAGGACATGCACGACCAGGACACTAACACTTGATAATTAAAAAAACGGTGCTGCTATACTTACAGGAAAAAATTACCGAACCAGTACAGGATTTTAAATGAAGTGACGTGGCATGGTTTAGTTTCAAAAAAAAAAAAAAAAAAAAAAAAAATCTTCCCCCAAATCTCTTTCATCTCCCCCAATTTCGTCTCTTCCATTTTCCGCGAAACCCACACACAACACAAATTTCTCATTTCCCCCAAATCACTCTTCCAATCCTGCACTCACTGTCATCGACGACCGGCGCCGACGAAGAGCGTACCACATTAGCTTCCGCCCTTCAATCATAGGGATGTATTAACAGTGATGGAAGGGACACGGGCAAAAAAAATTGTTTGGGTAACTAAAGAAAAATAACACATGGAAATTGACTGTCCATGTAATCTGAATTGTTGCACTATGAAAAACAGCAAACATTGAGCTTCATAAATAGCCAAAACCGTAAATAATTCAGAAACATTTAATCTGATTGTCCATGGAATTGAGAATCATTTCAAAATGCGTAAATAATTCGGAAACGAATTGACGAAAACCAGCAGCAAACAAACTGCCTATATGATCTCAAAAGCATGAAGACTGCCAGCCTCCAAGCCTCTGAAATGTTCATCTCCGAGTCGGCCGAATATGGATGCGTTTTCAGTGGCGGGATCGACACAAAATTTGGGGGAAATGGTATGAAATGCAGTATTTCTATTTGCCCACACGTCGGAGTTGCCGGTCAATTAGCGCTTATGTTGGCCGGCAGAAATGAGTTTTGCAACTGGGGAAATGGGGGAAAATGGGTTTTTTGCAGCAGGGGGAAACGGGTTTCTCTTTCTTTTTTTTTTCTTTTTCATTAGCCATGCCACGCCCTCACGTTTAAAATCTTGTATCGGTTTTGTAGCCAAAAGTCTGTACTCAGAGCATTATTCTTAAAAAAAATTGGGACACGGATATGATGATCAGTGATTTTTTGAAAAAGTAGCGCACAAACACATTGATTTAGATTTTTTAAAATTTTACATTTATCTACACCCCGTTTGACCCACATTTTCATTTTCATTCTCTTTCTTCTACTCATTTTCAACCACACATTCTTCAATAAAATAATATTTTCCATCACATCAATAACTTTTCCTTCTTTTTCAACCACACATTTCCCATCATATCACTATTTCAAAATTCATTTTTCCCAAATAATCTCTATCAAACACACTCCTATTATATCTTCATTTTCTAATATATAACACGGCTCTTGGCATGTGGAACACTTGTATGAGGAGTGTCCCCTAAGCATCCCTTGAGCATTGGAAATTTAAAAAGTATAAAAAAAAAAAAAAAAATAGGACACAGCACAAGGCTTGTAGGACGCGGAAATGACATGTCTGCCCTAGGAGTGTATGTGTTTTTTAGATTGTGATGCAAAAGCAATAATTCCCTGTTTCATATTCTTGTGTAGTTGTGTTTGGACTCTTCATTTAGTATTTCTTTCTAGTTACCAACTAGAATTAGGATTTGTTCATCCTTGCCACTAAAGATTTTGTTGTTTATATGTTTTGAAATTTATTTCTTGTGGTTTAAGGCTTTCCGAGTGACTCTTTCTTTTCAAATACTTGTTATTCATAATTATTTCTTTCATTTTGAAGTTGCTCAAACTATTCATCATGTTCTATTCTTATATGTAATTCAGGCGTATATAGTCCAGAATGCCAATCAAATTGGGGTTTAAGAGTTCTTATCTCACAATTATTCTTCCGGTCCTCGTGTCGTTTGTAACTGGTTCCTATGACTTTGTGTATAGCATTTGTGAGATAACTGTAAACCCCACTTCATAATCATCTTTTGATGTTTCTGCATAGATCCTGCTTCCCTGAATTCTGATAATGAATAATTTTGCAGGGATTGGGGAAGTCATTTTGAAAACGAAATCCATTACCTTTCTCCAGTGCATGAGCATGTCGGTGATGAGGATATGCCTAATTCTAGTAGCGCGGGAGATAGTGCTAGGAATGATAGTCGTGGGACCTTAAAATTTGAGGACTTAGAAGTCCCTATGGATCTTACCGACGACTTATTGCATATGGTATGCACTATTATAGTTCAGAAGTCAGGTGCTTCTTGTTTCTCATTTTAGACTACGAAGTGATGATTTTTTATTTTGTTAATATACTGCAGGTTTTCTCTTTCTTGAACCACATTGACCTTTGCCGAGCAGCAATGGTTTGCAGGCAGTGGAGAGAAGCAAGTTCTCATGAAGATTTCTGGCGGTATTTGAATTTTAAGAATCGATGTATCTCCCCACAACAATGTGAGTATTGTGAAACTAATATTTGTTTAATAACTTAATGTAAATGATTTCTTATGCACCAATAAATTTTAAAACCAAATAATATTTAGATATTGACACATCCTGCCAGAATTAACTTACCTGTTTATATTTAGAGAGTAAAGATAAAGAGTATTAAAATAGGTGATGACTGATGAGTAACCTGCCTCTCTTATCATTAATGATTAGCTTCTACATAAAATTTTATGACCCATTGAGATGTCCAGAATGCAAGAGAGAGATGGAATTGTCGAGAGGCTCGAAATGATAGACTGAACTAAGAGGTTTTGGGAAACTAAGGTCACCGAGAAAGCAAGAATCAAAGAATAAGATCTTGTGTGGTATGTGACACAATATTCTGCAAGTTCTGTTTTTAAGACATTAGTTTGATAGACTTATTTATTGTGTGCAAAATATCAACAATTTTGTTGCCAATAATTTGGTGTCGACTGTATGAATTTTTTACCTTCTCCTTTTGCTCATTGCTACATTCTTGGCCACCTACAACATGCCATGATAATTTTGGTCTACCCTATCTGTTTCTACCATGTGCCACTTAGATCTCGTCACTCTTATGAACGTGAACTGCATTAAGTTTGTGCAAGATATGCCCTTAACATCCTAAATTTGTTCATTCCTTTTAATTCATCCTCGATTGGTGCCAGCTTTTCTTATGGTCATTTATTCTCATCGTTATTTGGTATGACATTTAAACGTTCTCATTTCAGCTACATTCATTTTGTGGACATTTTTTCCTTTAACAGACCAAAACATAGTACCATAAAGCTTAGGAGGAATGATCATTTTATATAGAACTGACCTTTAACCTTGTATTGATCTTCATGTCACCCAGAATCACTGTAGCACTTTTCCATTTCCTCTAACTTACTCCATTCCTATTCATCATATCCTATTAGTTTCCTCATTAATAATTGAACCTAAATACTTAAAGCAATCACATCTTTCACAATACGATTCTCTACATTGACTTCATTATTATTGTTATTCTTGTTTTTACTAAAATGATGTTGCTCATATGCTATCTTGGTTCTACTACCTCGATTTCCCAGAGTTCCCCAAAGTTGTAATTTTTATAATTCTATTTAACAAGTGAAATAGTACTATTCTGAGGACTTAAGCCACACTCTTACTACAAGAAAGTTGAGGCCAGTACGTGAGTGTTTTAAGAATCATGATTTGAGAATATTTTTTAAAATGGTAATGAAAACAAATTTTTTTTAGTAGTTCTGATTCTCATGGGTCCATTGTTGAG
The DNA here is from genome assembly GCA_019395295.1 of Osmanthus fragrans. Lineage (NCBI taxonomy): Eukaryota > Viridiplantae > Streptophyta > Magnoliopsida > Lamiales > Oleaceae > Osmanthus > Osmanthus fragrans. Next base: position 13,619,395 of record CM033359.1, read on the forward strand.
GGGGGAAATGTACAATTTTGATTCTGGAGATATTTCATAAATGCGTCAGCTACTCAATAAAAAAAAAGGCTGGAAACATAAATTTTGATGCTTAGACACACTATTCATGGTTTTAATTTCGGAAAATGTTTCAGAAATGAGGTTAACTATTGCAGATTTTGTTTCCAGATGTGTGCGATTGTAAAATGTTGATATTTTATGATGGTACTTGCGTAGTTGACTTTGTATTGGGGTAGATTGCTGCCTTGAGAGTGTGTTGGGAGCTAGAGAATTTCAGTTTTTATGTGTGGAATTCTCACGTCATCTCTCTTGAATAACTGAACCTGGACAAGAAATAGAGTAACGGTCTTAGATTTTGATCTTGCCAAAGTCCTATAATGACACTGACCAATAAATGTGGCCATGGGCCTTGTTGTAGAACCTTAATGCATGATATGATCTTAGAATTATAGAAAAGGCATGTAAGCTCTGAATGTGAGCTATAACATTTGCAATTGAGATACATCTTCCACTCCCCACATATAGGAAATTCATTTTCCAGCTGGAGCTCATTATTGTTGATACTTTTCATGCTTTAAGTTTGTTGAAATGGCTTTTGATTCTTACCTGCATCTCAAAACTCTTTGATACTAGCTATTAACTGAACTTAGCTTCATGTTTCCCTTTTCAGTTGAGGAGATGTGTCGTCGGTATTCCAATGCCAATGCAGTGAATGTTTATGGTACTCCTGCTATTCATTCACTTGCAATGAAAGCACTCTCTTCATTAAGGTAACGTAGATTTGATCTTGTAACTTATTTATGTTTGTCCAATATAAGGCTGCTTCTGATATCTCTTATTTTTGTCAGAAATCTTGAGGTTTTGACCCTTGGCAAAGGTCAGTTAGGGGAGACCTTTTTTCTAGCGATAACAGATTGCCATGCATTGAAGAGTTTGACTGTCATTGATGCCACTTTCGGTAATGGAATCCAGGAGATACCAATTTATCATGATAGACTGCGTGATCTTCAGATAGTGAAGTGCCGTGTGCTTCGTGTTTCTATTAGGTGATAATATATGTTAAATTATATTCTTAAATTTCTATCAACTTTGCCAAAATTTTCTGAATTGCAGTGTTGTTCAGGTGCCCCCAGCTTGAAACCTTGTCTCTGAAGCGCAGTAGTATGCCACATGCTGTTCTCAATTGTCCCCTTTTGCGTGACCTTGATATAGCTTCTTGTCACAAGCTTTCAGATGCTGCAATTAGATCAGCAGCAGCGTCATGCCCGCTCTTGGAATCCTTGGATATCTCAAACTGTTCTTGTGTTAGTGATGAGACAGTACGTGAAATAGCTACGGTCTGTGTAAATCTCAGCATCCTTGATGCTTCATACTGCCCGAACATCTCTCTTGAGGTTTAGTTCTTTTACCTTCTCTTTTACTGGTATATTAATGTGTATAAGCTGGCTGACTTCTTATTTCTCTCTTCAAAGTCTGTGAGACTTCCAATGTTGACAGTCCTTAGGCTTCACAGCTGTGAGGGTATAACATCAGCTTCAATGGCTGCCATTTCTTATAGTTACTCCTTAAAGGTTTGAATGTTATTCTTGAGCACTTCTTTGTTTCCTAACTGTTGTGGTTTATTTAAATGTATACTCGTTGAGGTTGTTGAAATCTGGATTTTTCTGTATATTATAGGTTCTTGAGCTCCATAATTGCAGCTTATTGACATCAGTATCATTGGACCTGCCACGTCTGGAGAACATAAGGCTTGTGCTTTGTCGCAAGTATATTCTACTCTTTCTACCCTGTTTTCTGAACCTTAACATCTGGTGTACTTTTGCTGAGAATGATTGTGTACGGTCATACTTGCAGATTTGTTGATTTAAATCTTAGAAGCAGTGTGCTGTCATCAATTACAGTTTCAAATTGTCCTTCTCTCCAAAGAATCAATATCACATCGAATACCCTTAAAGTACGTCTTCAATTGAAGGAAATGTTTTCTCCATCTAATGGTGGTTGTTTTCTTAAAGGAAATGCTTCTCCTTCTTGTAGTTAGATCTGAGGAATAATTATTTCACCCAGTTAATCATAGGAATAATTTTTCCTCTAAATTTTTTCTTTCAGAAATTACTTTTGCAGAAGCAAGAAAGCTTGACCTCATTGACATTGCAATGCCCATTCTTGCAAGAAGTAGACCTCACTGAATGCGAATCATTGACAAACTCTATTTGCGAAGTTTTCAATGATGGAGGTGGCTGCCCTGTATTGAGATCATTAGTCCTAGATAGTTGTGAGGTTTGTCATTGTAATTCTTTCTTTTTTCCCTACTATGTTTCTTTTTTAATTATATTTACTTGGTATCTTTAAAAGAAGATACTTAGCCCCTGTTTGAGCCCCATTTTCTGTGAACAGATTTGTAAAAAGTGATTTTTTTTGGAGAATGTGTGGTTAAAAAGTGGAAAAGTTTTGGGTTTACATGCAAAATTATTTCATTGGGAGAATGTGTGGTTCAAAATCAATTTAGGGAAAAATGAGTTTTAGAGAATGAGGATCAAATAGGGGCTTTTCAATTCATGGGGTAGTTAACATTATAAGATAGAATGTTTTGTGTTCGTATTGTGAACTTCTACTTATTTTTATAAATCAACTAAGCTGTAAGTGGTCTGCTTGCTATTATAGCACCCCTAATTCGGCCTCTACAGCTTTACTCAATAGGGCTGCTTCGCCAAGATAAATGACTCACCGCGTTGTAACTTCTATATATGTTGGAAATAAAATATATACCTTTGGGTGGTAAAATACACTTGATCTCTGAGAAATTCAATCTGTTGTTAGAGATCAGTAATTTAAAATTTGAGTCACTAGACAGCCAACTATATTATGGTTTCTGAAGATCATTTGTCCCCTTAGGCTTCTAAAGCTATTGTATCAGTGTAATTTAGCGTATAGTTAATATTGAAAATTCATGCAAAAATACTGGATAACCATTTATTGGATTATCTTGGAATAGTTATAAAAATAAAGTAGTTTTTCTTTTGTTTTGTTTATGTGGTATACTCTGATGTACTACTCTCACAATCTCTTAATTTATAATCTCTCTTGGGTATTGTTATAAAATGTTAAAATCTTCCAGTTAGCTATAAACGTTAAATCTGGTTTTTAGTTTCTGTCTGTTTTCCATTGGCATTGTGTATTTTTAATTATTGCTATTGTATCTGATTATAGTGATTTTTGTGTCCTCAGAGTTTGACAACTGTGAGTTTTGGAAGTACTTCATTAGTCAACCTTTCCCTTGGTGGTTGTCGTGCAATTACTTCTGTTGAACTCAGATGCCCTTATCTCGAGCATGTTTCATTAGATGGTTGTGATCATCTTGAAAGAGCATCTTTTTATCCTGTAGGTGACTATTATGTTATCACCTTTTTAGGCTTTTAGCATCTCATATCATCTTCATATTGGGGTTGAAGCCCATGCTCTTCTACTGCTCTGCTTTGGCATGCCATATCAATTTTCTTGTAAAGAAATAGATGAGTGGGCTTTATATATATTAATCGATGCTTCTCTAACCTGTTTAGTCAATTCTTTTTATATCTCTGAAATTGTTTGTCAGACTTACACTGACTCGAGTATTTCAGGACCACATTTTTGTTACTTTATTTTTCTTGCTTATCAGGCTTTTGTATCATGTATATCTGCATTGCAGGTTGGTCTTAAGTCCCTGAATTTGGGTATCTGTCCCAAATTGAATGTACTGCATATTGAAGCACCACAAATGGTTTCACTTGAACTTAAGGGATGTGGCATATTGTCCGAGGCATCCATTAATTGCCCACTTCTGACATCTTTGGATGCATCCTTCTGCAGGTGTGATTTATCGTAGTAACTTTTTTTGCAGGCTTATCATTCTCTCTGGTCATTTTTAAACTGGACAAGTCTTCTTATCCCACGTTGTCTAACTGGTGTTGCTCTATGCTTTGTCCAGCCAACTCAAGGATGTCTGCTTATCTGCAACTACTTCGTCGTGCCCCCTTATTGAGTCATTAGTATTAATGTCATGCCCTTCTATTGGCACTGATGGACTCCTGTCTTTGCGCTGCCTTCCAAATTTGACCAACCTTGATTTATCCTACACCTTTTTGGTTAATCTGCAGCCTGTGTTTGATTCCTGTTTGTATTTGAAGGTAATATTTTATACATTTTAATTGAATCCTTTCCTCGTTTAGATGAACAACTATTGTTTAAAATTCAGGATCAGGCACAGCCAAAAATGTGTGCAATCAGTGCTTGTATCTTGCTACTGAAATTATTTATTACTTTCCATTCATCATATAGTCAACTTGATTGGTCTAGGTTTCTTTATGATAGATTTGAGGCAAGCTTTATGTTGTTGCCACAGTTTTCTAAGCACGCCTTTCCCATTTTGCTGATTCATACTTGTTGTTAGGTTCTAAAACTGCAAGCATGCAAGTATCTTGCTGACTCATCTTTGGAGCCTCTTTACAAAGACGGTGCTCTCCCAGCCTTATGTGAACTTGACTTGTCCTACGGGACGCTCTGCCAATCAGCGATAGAGAAATTGCTCACGTGCTGTACACATCTAACTCATGTTAGCTTGAATGGTTGTGTCAATATGCATGACTTGAACTGGGGCTTTCATAGTGATATGTCATCTGAGATGCACACATATTATGGGTCATTTGACTCTTCTTCTCTTGGTGATGTTTTCCTTCCAACGGAACAATCAGACCGTTTACTGCAGAACCTCAACTGTGTTGGTTGTCCGAATATCAAGAAGGTCGTTATTCCTCCTATGGCGAGATGTGTCAAATTATCGTCACTAAACCTTTCACTGTCTACAAATTTGAAGGAAGTTGATGTATCTTGTTGCAATTTATGCTTTCTTAACTTGAGGTATAGGTGTTGTCCAACTTGATTTTGTGTTACTAATACTGAGACATTGTTTTTGTGTATTACGTCTCGCATTATGTTTTAATTTTACAGCAATTCTTATTCCTTGGAAATTTTGAAGCTCGACTGTCCAAGATTGACCAGCCTCTTTCTTCAGGTGTGTTTTTTCCCACTCAACAGTCTCCTAATAGTTGTTGTTGGAGTGCTTGTTTGTGCAAGAGTGAGTTACATTACTAGTAGCTGACCTCTTTTTAGGTACCACAAATATTCACATCCCAATGGGCTCATGTAGAGGGACAGTGAAATTTTCTATGTAGAAAATGTTGATAATTTTTTAGTTGTTTTTGAAATTCTTGTCGAGTATAATAAGTACACATATGCTGAGTTTGGGTATTTATTGCTTCTGAATGTCCTGATGGGCAGCCATAGAATTATGTTAGAAGAGTTTGGATTCATTAATTTTAGTGTCTTACACTTTTTCCACCATTTGGGAAAGTGTGCTGTCTTTTGATGCTAAAAGTTTAACAAGTGCTGTCCCTAAGGCTGCACATATGCCTCGAGCAAACTTATGACTGGTGTCCCTGAGGTGCAGAAATGCTCTCCAGTTATGGGATCTGGACTGAATGGGTTTGTTGGACCTGCAGCTGGTTCGTTCTTTTTCTGATCTGATAAAACAATGTTTCCATTTTATTTTGAAAAACCTGATGAAGTGATCTCATTTTTAAGACTACCTCTCTTTTTCTTTGTCCTGATTACCCATTTTCTTCTGCCAAAATGCATGTGCTAATTGATCTCTCTTTCTAACCCCCCCCCCCCCCCCCCCCCCACCAAAAGTGTGAACTTGTTATTTGTAATGTAACGGTTATTACAATTGGCTGGAGGGTTGAAAATTTTAAAGTTATAAAGATTCTATTGTCCCCCTATTGAAATTTGTGGGTCCAGTGTGATTATGCATCACTCTGGTGTTATAAGGGTGTGCACTGTACAGTTTTATACAATCAAATCTGGGGCTTAGCAATTGACAATGGAGTTTGTTCCTGGAGTTGTTCAGGCTGGCGTTCCATATGGAAATTTGTTGTTAGGGCTTATAATTTAATCTAATACATTCTGGGTCTTGGCATATAACACGTGAGTCTGTTCCTAGGTTACGTGTGATGTTCCGTATGAAATAACTTCATAGTGAATATCTGCATGACAAATATGAAGTACACACATTTGGATCTAAATGGAAACCCCTCAGCGCTCTCCCATGCCACCATTTTTAACATAATTTGTTTTGGTTAATACTGCTATTGAGGCACGTGTCTTGGGTGCAGCTATATGGAAAATTTCATTCTGGAGATTTTGCATCTTGTAATTCAAATTTACATTTGAAAAACACCTTATATGATTTTGAGAAAGCAATTTCTTAAACCTTACAATAACTGACGACTGAGATTCTTGGTCGAAGTGTGTATTCCATTATCGTATATTGCGGGTTGTTTGGTAAGGTGTACTTGACATCATTAGAGAAGAAAATGGCTTCTTTGGTTAGGTGTACTTGACATCATTAGAGAAGAAAAAATAAACTGCATATTAAACATGCACTTTTGCTTTGATTGATGTTATCTTCTAATCCTCGACTCCACACCCCCAACAAACCCCCCCTTGTGTATAGTCCTGTAATATAGACGAGGAAGCTGTTGAAGTTGCCATATCACAGTGTACCATGCTGGAGACACTTGACGTTCGCTTTTGCCCAAAGGTGACATAAATATTGGACTATACAGATTATAGATATCTAGTTATCATCGTTGGTCAAAATTGTTTTTGAAAGACTGTTATTTCTACCCCTAGATATCTCCATTGAGCATGGGAAGGTTACGTGCTGCATGCCCTAGTTTGAAACGCATCTTCAGCAGCCTAGCACAAACTTGATGTTATTATCATAAAGGCGTTGAATGAGCGCTTGGCGTTTTTCTAGCATGGTATTTGTGTGTCATTGTCTTGTATATGGTGAATTTCCTTCTTTATGCAGTGGTGTTTGTACTTTAGCAATAGGGAGTCGGTCTGAAGCAGTGAATCACGTTGGTTGTGTGTCTTCTATTTTTTTTTTTTTTTTCTATTTTTCTAATGTTTGTTCGATTTTAAGGTATTGCAGTTCTATGTTTGCTACTTGACATGGTTCTTATAACTTGGAAATAAGTGGTTTTCAAGTTGCTAATAATATAACTATATGGAAAATTGGTTGCAATTTGTATTCTAACTTTTCATTTGTGGTACAAATAGTCCCAAATCTTTTAATTTTTTTTTTTTGGATTACGCCCCATTACTGACGTCTCCACCTGCCCTGTCCTGGATTTTGGTGGAGGAGGTAAATCGCAGGTTATGCTTCCAAGGGTACAATGTGAAAGGTTGTTTGTACACTTGCACTTACCTAAGAGTCAAATCCATATTTTAGGATTCAAACTCTTGACCCAGTAGCCTCAAGCAAAATTGGATTTCTCCACCATTTGGAGATGTGTCTTGGGAGCTGTCCCAAACCTTTTAATTGCTTCAGCCAAAGTTTGTTCGTCAGTAAAAATGATGTTCATCGTATATTTAAACAATTATGAGTGTGTTTGATAGAGATTATTTGGGAAAAATGAATTTTGATATAGTGATATGATGGAAAATGTGGTTGAAAAAGAAGGAAAAGTTATTAATGTGATGAAAAATATTATTTTATTGAAGAATGCGTGGTTGAAAATGAGTAGAAGAATGAGAATGAAAATGAAAATGTGGGTCAAACAGAGCCTATAAAAAGCAAAATAGTAACTTTATAGTTTTCATAAAAAATAATTAAAATAAGCTAAAAAAAAATGTTCATCTTCTTCTACATTCCCACCCAATGTTCTCAAAATTGGATCTGACCGACCGGTTTGATCGGAAAATTAGGAACTGGACTAAAATCTAGTTTGATTATACTATAAAAACTAAATGTGAAGAATAAAACTTGAAAAGCCGTTTGGTTCAGGTTCAATTGGAACTGATGAACCGATCACAGTCTTATGAGTTTCACACTTGATGTTTTTGAATAAAAAAAAATAAAAATTATAGAATAGTGAGAAGAGAACACTGACACTTCTCCGGTTGCTTAATAGTTGTCAGAGCTCCAAATTTTAGCAAAATCCTTGCACAAAGTTTCAATCAAAACATCCAATGTTCAATTTAAAACCATCTTCCAGAGATACAAGTGTTTGTCAGAGATATAAAATATATATATATATATATATATATATATATATTTGCAAACCTGTGTGAGAGAAAGCACAGAGAAGACAACAGACGGCTGAATCTAGAACTTTTGCCTTATTTTAGTAGGGTTTGGATAGGTTTGGATATGTGGACTTTAACATTGTTTGGCCCATTTAGTTTAACTGAATTACTACATAAATAATAAATGTTAAATAACGGATTTTAAAATTATGTTTTAGTTAATAAAAAAGTTTAAGGGCCCGTTTGATCCACATTTTAATTCTTATTTTATTTTTCTACTCATTTTCAACCACACATTCTTCAATAAAATAATATTTTTCATCACATCAATAACTTTTCCTTCTTTTTCAACCACATATTTCCCATCATATCACTATTTCAAAATTCATTTTTTCCAAATAATCTCTATCAAACACACTCTAAATCTAATAAATCTAATTTATTTATTTAATATTTTAATTCAGGATCAATCTCAGTTTAACCCCGATTCGATCTCTTGACCCTTCAACTTTTTCGAGTTGATGACCGAGTCGATTCTTAAAACATTGATCTCAACTCTAATCAAATTAATCCAAGGCCAAAACCATATGTAAGAGTGGGCCAAAAAAATCAAATAAATTGATTTTTTGAACCAAGAAATTAGTTTGGTTTAGTTATATTTTAACCATAAAAAAGTCGGGTCAGAAAAATCGAAAAATCGACTAAATTGATGGTTTGAACCAAGAAATCAGTTTGGTTCAGTTATATTTTAAGAGGAATTTGTTGTAAATGACCCGTTGAAAACTATGATTTTCCACAATGATCTTTGACTAGATTTATTAAAAAAAAAAAAAAAAAAAATTGAATGTGAAGACAAAAAGCCAAAAATACCCTCTCCCACGTCACTTTCACTTGTGAGGAAACCAAAAAAAAAAACACTCGACGGCGCCAACCAAAGGAAGGAGAGCACATCGATCATCACAAAGTCCGACAACCCACTGTAGTGTCTTCGATCTCATCACAAGGTGAGTTTTTTTTTGGTAATATTGTTTATGGTTTGATTTTAATATATATGGTTTGGATGAGTTTTAAAGTTTTTTTATGTTATGGTTGATTATTTGTGTTGATGATTGGATATTTAGGTTTAGATGTAACGCTCCAACCCCTAGTGGATCGGGACGCTACTTACTTTACTTAACTTAACCGATGGTTTAGTAACAAGTGTATATATCTTAGCGGAAGCTTAAATCTTAACAAACATTCTTTTTGAAGGATATTGAATTAAAACACTTTATAACTTTCCAAAATAATGAAATATAATTTATTTGGTGAAATCATGACTTGTTCAAGATACTCAAAAGAAATAACGTTGGAAATAACATTTGAAACATTAAAGACTTTAAATCTAAATCACTTGTTCACCGATTTCCCATAGGCTTATTGCATCTCCTTCCATCTCTTCTATCATCCAACCCGGTGCATCAACATTTAATCTGTAGATATAAGTTAGAAACCCGTGAGTTGAAAACTCAATAGGCGTCATAGGTGCAATCGTAATTAAGCTAAGCATTTCATAACAATTAACATTAAAACTTCCATAAAACATGTCGTACCCGGATGTACCATTTGACATGAAAATGTATGCCGTATCAATGGAACCATTTGACATGAAAGGTGCATGCCGAACCGAAGATACCATTTGACACACAACATTAACCTTTAAATGTATGCCGCACCGACGGAACCATTTGACATGAAAGGCACATGCTGAACCGACGATACCATTTAACACACAACATTAGCCTTTAACATAGAACATTACTTGCTAGAAATTATAACTTAAACACGTATAACAACTTTATACACCTCTACCTACCTCGATTTGATATTTGATGAACTTTGAGAAGAACTTTGAAAAACTTTGATGAACTTCAAAAAAAACTTTGACGAAGTTTGGATGTTTGGACCTTCCTTTGTTGTTTGAAAACACCTTTTGAAATCACAAAAACCTTCTTGCAGAATATTTTTTCCCACACTTAAAACTTCTGGAAAACACTTTGAAAATCACCTTCATTTTCTCTCCCAAACTCTCTATTTTTCTCTCAACTTTGAAAACAAATTGAAAGTGTTTTTGGTGAGAAAAATCAAATGAGTGAAGAAGGTATTTATAGGTGAGGTTTGGGGTGGGTGAAATGTCATATTAAATAGGGTAATTAAGTTATGCAAGTAGTGGCCATTAATTCTCAAAAAACGTGGGTTTCTGCTTTTTCGGTCGACCGGTTAGTTTCTCCGGTCGATCGGTTGTCCGGTTGGCACTGCACAACTTACGATATTTTTATCATAACTTTTTCTCCCGATATTTGATTAAGGTGATTCAAAGTGCGTTGAAAAGCTAACTCAAAGAGCTACAACTTTTATTCAGATATCATTTTCAAATTCGAATATTTTCTATGTCGAAAATGGGTCTCAAAGGAGACTAAAAATATTTGAAGTATACTTTAGCCATAAAATGAAATACTTTGCATTTCGTCCAATCTTTATCAAATCATTTTTAAGAAAATACTTTATAAACATCATTTTACCTTTAAACATGTATTAGACTATTTTTTGGGCTTATATTTCCTTTATTGGGCCTAATGTGAAGTTAATCACACAATTATGGGCCTAAATTTATAAAAAAGATTTAGGCCTCTACATCCCTCCTCCCTTATATAAATTTCGTCCTCGAAATTTACCTTACAATTGGGCAAGGAGTGCGGGATACTTGACTTTAACTTCTTATTCCTCTTCCCACGTAGCTTCTTCCATTCCGTGATTATTTGACTGTATCTTAACCAGTTGAATCTCTTTATTCTTAGCTTATGCACTTTTCGATCCAGTATCTTAATTGGTGATTCCTCATAAGATAAATCATTTTGTACTCCTAGGGTCTGATAACTTATCATATGATTAGGATCATGCACGTATTTCTTTATCATTGATACGTGGAACACATTGTGTACCGCTGACAATTCAGGTGGCAAAGCTAATCGGTAAGCCACGTTCCCAACCTTATCAAGTATCTCGAAATGTCCAATATACCTGGGTCGTAGCTTGCCTTTCTTTCATTGGTGCTACCTTTAGAAAGACTTTGTCTCCGACTTGAAACTCTAAATCCTTTCTTCTCGTGTCAGCATAGCTCTTCTGCCGATCTTGTACTGCCTTTATCCTTGCTCGGATCTGATCGATCGCTTCAACTGTCCTTTTAACTATTTCTGGTCCCAAAATTCTCTTCTCCCCGACTTCGTCCCAATGAACAGGGGATCTACATCTTCTTCTATAGAAAGCTTCATACGGTGCCATTCCAATAGTTGTTTGAAAACTATTGTTATACGCAAATTCTACTAGGGGTAAGTATGACTCCCAACTACCACCTAGATCCAAAACACATGCTCTCAACATGTCCTCTAAAGTCTGGATGGTCCTTTCAGACTGTCCGTCAGACTGCGAGTGATATGCTGTACTGAAATTCAGTTTCGTTCCCATAGCTGGTTGTAGGCTTTTTCAGAATTTAGATGTAAATCTTGGGTCTCTATCAGACACAATAGACACAGGTACACCGTGTATCCTTACTATTTCTTTTATGTACAATTGTGCCAACTGGTCCATACTGAAAGTCATTTTCATTGGAAGAAAATGAGCTGCCTTCGTCAATCGGTCTACTATAACCCATATAACATTGTGTCCTTTTGCTGACTTGGGAAATCCAACCACAAAATCCATTGTGATGTTTTCCCATTTCCATTCAGGTATCTCTAAAGGATTCGGCAATCCTGCTGGTTTTTGTTGTTTCGTCTTAACATGCTGACATACTATGCATTTATGCACGTACAGTCCGATACTCCTTTTCATGTTTCTCCACCAGAATGTATCTCGAAGGTCTCGATACATTTTCGTACCACCGAGATGTGCGGTATACGGGGTGGAATGAGCTTATTTTAGTATCTCGTTCCTCAAATCCTCATTCTTAGGCACGCAGATTCTTCCTTTAAACATCAGTGCTTGGTCTGCGGCTATTCCAAAATCTTTCCTCTTATCTGTTCCAACTTCTTCTTAGATCTTCATCAAGAACAGGTCATTACCTTGTGCTTCTATAATTCGCCCTCGAAGAGTAGGTCGAATTGTCAAAGCTGCTAATTTCCCTGTGACTTGTCTTGGTGTGGTAACCACCTCAATCTTCATTCTTTCCAAGTCCTTGTCTAACTCCATTTGACAAGTGAGTAGTGACGTCAACTGTCCCGTCAATTTCCTACTCAAGGTGTCGGTCACCACATTTGCCTTACCTGGATGGTAGTGAATGGTACAGTCGTAATCATTCACTAACTCTAACCATCGTCTCTGTCTCATGTTTAGTTCCTTCTGTGTGAAGAAATATTTTAAGCTCTTATGATCCGTATAAATTTCACACTTCCGTACAAGTAGTGTCGCCATATTTTCAATGCGTGTACTACCGCCGCAAGCTCTAAATCATGCGTCGGGTAGTTTTGCTCATGTTTCTTCAATTGCCTTGAAGCGTAGGCTACTACCTTTTCATTCTGCATCAGTACACATCCTAGCACTTGCTTGTACGCATCACTGTATATAACAAACCCTTCTGTTCTCAGATATTGTTAACACAGGCGCAGATATCAGCCTCTGCTTAAATTCTTGAAAACTCTTCTCACAGATATCCGTCTATTGAAATTTGACTCCCTTTCTCGTAAGTTGCGTCATTGGGCCAGCTATCTTAGAAAATCCTTCAATAAACCTTCGATAATATCCGGCCAATCCTAGAAAGCTCCGTACTTCACCAGCATTAGTCGGCGCCTTCCAGCTAGTTTCCACTTTTGCTGGATCTACTTCAATCCCTTGGCCAGCGACTACATGTCTAAGAAATCCAACTCGTTCAAGCCAGAATTCGCACTTCTTGAATTTGGCATAAAGTTTCTTCTTGCGTAGTACCTCTAGGGCTACTCTTAGATGCTCTTCATGTTGCTTTTTACTCTTGGAGTATATCAAAATGTCGTCAATAAAGACTATGACAAATTGATCTAAATACTGATGAAATACTCGATTCATCAGATCCATGAATATTGTTGGTGCATTGGTTAATCCAAATGGCATCACCGTAAACTCGTAGTGTCCATAACGAGTCCTGAAAGCTATCTTAGGTATATCCTTTGTCTTCACTTTTAATTGATGGTACCCAGATCGTAAATCGATCTTGGAAAATACCTTGGCTCCTTTCAGTTGATCTAAGAGATTCTCGATTCTTGGGAGTGGGTACTTATTCTTGATGGTTAATCGATTCAACTCCCTGTAATCGATACACATCCTCATGCTTCCATCTTTCTTCTTCACGAACAACACTGGCGCACCCCATGGAGATACGCTTGGTCGTACGAATCTCATATTAAGGAGTTCATGTATTTGCTTCCTTGACTCTTGTAGTTCCTTCGGAGCCATTCTATATGGGGCTTTCGACATTGGTGCCGCTCCAGGAATTAGCTCTATGGTGAATTCCACTTGCCTATCTGGTGGAATATCAGATAGCTCTTCTGGAAACACATTTTCGAACTCCCATACTACTGGTACGTCTTCAATCTTTACTGTCTCCTGTTTCCCTCCTAGGATATTTACCAAATATCCTTGACAAGCTCCTTTTCTCAACATCTTCTCAGCTTGTAAAGCCGATACTAGTTGAATAAAAGGTTTCGTCTTGATTCCAAATAAGGAAAATGGTTCCTCTCCTGGTTTTTGAAATAATATTTCATTTTCTTTACATCGGATGGTGGCATAATTACTACCCAACCAATCCATGCCTAGTATTACATCGAAGTTATTCATCTCTATCATGTATAAGTCTGCTTCCATAGGTTTTCCCTCAACTTCAATACTAACAGATTTGGCTATCTTATCAGTACTCAAAGGGTTACCTGTAGGGATACTAACTTCTAATATACCTTCCGATTTATCACAGGTAAAACTAGACCTACCATAAAAATCGTCGATGCAAAGGAGTGCGTAGCTCCTGAATCAAACAGTACATAAGCAGACATATTGGCTATCAATAAAGTACCTGCTATGACGTTCGAGTTCTCCTCTGCCTCCTTCTGAGTCAGTGCAAAAACACGTGTTTTCCCCTTCTGATCTTGATCCTTGCTGTCATCCTTTTTCGATGCAGACATAGGACAATCCCTGATGATATGTCCTGACTTCTCGCATCGGTAACAAACATTCTTCCCTTGCAGACATTCGCCACGATGCATCATTCCACACTTAGCACATGGCGCAATGACTGACACTATGCTCTTATTGGCATTGGCTCCGCCATTAGCCCTCTTGTTCTGCCATTTGCCTTTTCCTTTATCTTGGTCGTTCCACCTTAATTTCCTAAACTACCCTTTATCCTATTGGTTGTCCAATTGAACCGATTTCTCCGCATTGGCCTTCTGATATCAGATTGCATGAGCTCGTTCCAACATTACACAGTAAGACGTGAAATCATGGGACATAAGGATCATACTCATGTCCGAGTTCAGCCCTTGCCCGAACCTTCGTATTTTCTTAGCCTCCGTGTCTACCAAATGTATAGCATACCTTGAGAGTTGGTTAAACTTCCGTTCATACTCCATCAAGGTTATGGTTCCCTGTTTGAGTTGAAGAAATTCGCCCTCTTTGAAATTTCTTGGAGATTGGGGAAAGTACTTATCCATCACTTCCTCCTTGAACTGTTCCCATGTTAGCGCCAATTGTTGCTCCGGAGTCCTAGTTCGAGACATTGATTCCCACCAGTGACTTGCATCATCGGAGAACATGAAACTCAGCACACTGGACTTTTTGAGCGTCCGTGCACCGTATCAATCAAAATATTCTCTCCAACTTGCGAAGCCACTCCTCGGCTGCAAGTGAATCAATTGCTCCATTGAAAGTAGGGGGCTTGTGCCTTCGAAATTGCTCGACCACTGAAGCATGGGTTTGAAGAGCATTAGGAGCTGGTGCTAGGGGTTGAGCTTGGTTCGGGTTCTGTCTGCCTAGGTCTTGGACTGCTTGGAGGAGATCTCTTATCAGGGCATGGCAATATCTCTCGAATTCGAACATGTCTGGATTGCCTTCTAACATTTCATCTTTAACTGTGACTCCCATATCTTCCTATTGAGGTAGGAGGGAGTGTATGAGGTTATTTATGGCTTCAATATGCGTGATCTCCATAGCGGCATCAATCGCCGTCATGCATCTTTCGTAGATGTCATGAACATGATCGCTAAGCGGTCAGTTAGGATCCGTTACATAGTTCTCATAAGCATGGATAGCAATTCTACGGTTTAAATCTGCCCTATAAGCCCTAGCCGCAGTCTTCCTTGCCGTTTGTAAATATCTAACCATTCTATCACATAAATGTCCAATTATGCCTTTTATCACATAACATAATAACATACATTTCATTTATGCCCATAACTTTAAGTTTTAGCCCAAATCCAATACATATCTTTGAAACAGCACATTTAACTTTAACATAAATATATACTTGAAAATGTGCCATAACTTATCAAAGTATCAAATCATAACTTCCATAAACATAACTTCCATAACTTTAAACTTTGCACATACCTGAGCTGTAGGATGAGATTCGATGGATGAATGCAATATGCCATGTAATACCTTAAAACTTTCAATTTTTTTGTTTTGGAAACATGGTCTACAGAACCAGTTTACAAACCTGGCTCTGATACCACGCTGTAACGCCCCAACCCCTAGTGGACCGGGACGCTACTTACTTTACTTAACTAATCGGTGGTTTGGTAACAAGTGTACATATCTTAGCGGAAGTTTAAATCTTAACAAACATTCTTTTTGAAGGATATTGAATTAAAACACTTTATAACTTTTCAAAATAATGAAATATAATTTATTTGGTGAAATCATGACTTGTTCAAGATACTCAAAAGAAATAACAATGGAAATAACATTTGAAACATTAAAGACTTTAAATCTAAATCACTTGTTCACCGGTTTCCCATAGGCTTATTGCATCTCCTTCCATCTCTTCCATCATCCAACTCGGTGCATCAACATTTAATCTGTAGATAAATGGTAGAAACCCGTGAGTTGAAAACTCAATAGGCGTCATAGGTGCAATTGTAATTAAGTTAAGCATTTCATAACAATTAATATTAAAACTTCAATAAAACATGTCGTACCCGGAGGTACCATTTGACATGAAAATGTATGCCGTACCAACGGAACCATTTGACATGAAAGGTGCATGCCGAACCGAAGATACCATTTGACACACAACATTAACCTTTAAATGTATGCCGCACCGACGGAACCATTTGACATGAAAGGCACATGCTGAACCGACGATACCATTTGACACACAACATTAGCCTTTAACATAGAACATTACTTGCTAGAAATTATAACTTAAACACGTATAACAACTTTATGCACCTCTACCTACCTCGATTTGATGCTTGATGAATTTTGAGAAGAACTTTGAAAAACTTTGATGAACTTCAAAAAAAACTTTGACGAAATTTGGACGTTTGGATCTTCCTTTGTTATTTGAAAACACCTTTTGAAATCACAAAAACCTTCTTGCAGAATATTTTTTCCCACACTTAAAATTTCTGGAAAACACTTTAAAAACCACCTTCATTTTCTCTCCCAAACTCTTTATTTTTCTCTCAACTTTGAAAACAAATTGAAAGTGTTTTTGATGTGAAAAATCAAATGAGTGAAGAGGGTATTTATAGGTGAGGTTTGGGGTGGGTGAAAGGTCATATTAAATAGGGTAATTAAGTTGTACAAGTAGTGGCCATTAATTCTCAAAAAACGTGGGTTTCTGCTTTTTCGGTCGAACGGTTAGTTTCTCCGGTCGATCGGTTGTTCGGTTGGCACTGCACAGTTTACGGTATTTTTATCATAACTTTTTCTCCCGATATCCGATTGAGGTGATTCAAAGTGCGTTGGAAAACTAACTCAAAGAGCTACAACTTTTATTCAGATATCATTTTCAAATTCGAATGTTTTCTATGTCGAAAATGGGTCTTAAATGAGACTAAAAATATTTGAAGTATATTTTAGCCATAAAATGAAATACTTTGCATTCCGTCCAATCTTCATCAAATCATTTTTAAGAAAATACTTTATAAACATCATTTTACCTTTAAACATATATTGGACTATTTTTTGGGCTTATATTTCCTTTATTGGGCCTATTGTGAAGTTAATCACACAATTACGGGCCTAGATTTATAGAAAAGATTCGGCTGTTGACTCAGCTGTTTCGGGTCGAGTTGATTCGGGCTAAAGAGTTATGTTTTTTTTTTTAATTTTGGGCTTGAGCCGGCTGTTTTATTTTGGGATAACTAAATAGTCGGCCCAACTGAGCCGACCGTTTGGGCCCTTTTTTAAAAAAAAAATTGTAATTTTAATTAAAAAAATTTGATAATTAATAATTTCACCAAAATTAAATTAAATTTTTAAATAAATTATTAACGTTTAAAATTATACTAATTATAATTAAATAATAAATATATTCTTTATTTAATTATAATATTTTCTTATTGTATAAATTTTGTATTTGTTTAAATAAATAGTATTAAATTGATAATTAACAAATAATTACGTATTATTATTAATTTAATTGTAATTTCTTTATACATTTATTTTTTAAAAAATTAAAAATAAAAGATTAAATAATATTTGTAATTAAATATTAAAAATATTGTTTTTAAAATTAAAAATCTGTAATTAAATATTAATTCAATAATATTTATATTCATTAATTAATTCTTTTATTAATTTAAATTAAATAATAAATACATTCGTTATTTAATTATAATGTTTTCTTATTGTTTAAAATTTTTATTTATGTAATTAAATAAAAAAATTAAATTGAATATTACGAAAAATAAATTATTAATTATTTATAATTTAATTGTAATTTCTTTTTTACTTTATTTTTGAAATTAAAAATATTGAAACTTAAAAGAATTGTTATTAAATATTAAAAATCTATAATTTTAAAAAATAAACATCGGTAATGAAATATTAATTCAATAATATTAATATTTTTTAATTAATTTTAATCATTAAGTTTATTCATTTAAATTAAGTTTGCTTAAAAATTTTATTTATGTAATTATATAAAAAAATTAAATTGATAATTACGAAAATAAATTATTAATTATTTATATTTTAATTGTAATTTCTTTTTTACTTTATTTTTTAAATTAAAAATATTAAAATTAAAAAGAAATTTTATTAAATATTAAAAATATATAATTATAAAAAATAAACATCAGTAAATAAATATTAATTCAATAATATTAATATTCTTTAATTACTTTTAATCATTAAGTTGATTCATTTAAAGTAAGTTTGTTTAAAGTTTTTATTTATGTAATTAAATAAAAAAAATTAAATTGTAATTTCTTTTTTACTTTATTTTTGAAATTAAAAATCTATAATTAAAAAGAATTGTAATTAATTATTAAACATATATGTTCTATGTCTCTGTTGTTAGTAGTTATCATACAGATTGCTTAATGTTATGTTATTATTCGTTATTACATTATATCTTGTACAATGTTCTAACATGGTTCATTTTGAATTTTTGTAAGAGGCGGATGGTGGGGAAAGTTACTTGGAACAGTAGCTTTGATGCATTTACTATCGTCGATGAGCTGTTGGATGATCAGCACAGAGAGATGCTTCGACAGTCATTCATCTGGCCCCTACGTAACTTGCGTGAGATACAGTTTTCGGGGCAGATGATTGATGCATTATTATGTCGATTGTTGAGTCCAGTCGACGGTGATGCCCTCCATTTCGACCTCGGGAGCAAGGTCGTCAGTTTCTCTCCAGCCGAGTTTGCCTTGATGACTGGGCTACAGATTAGGCGTGGGTAAAAACCCGCCCAACCCGCTCAACTCGCCCGAACAGACCCAAATCGACCGATTTGGGTTGATTTTTGTGTATTTTCAGGTAGGTTTCGGGTGATGGGTTGTGTTGTCGGGTCGGGTTGGGTCGGGTTGTGAGTTAATCGGAAAACCCGACCTAAACCCGACCCAACCCGACCCGTCTACTTTAAAAAAAAACGACATAAAAATGGAAAAAAGCCCTAAATTCTCTCACTCTCTGTCTCCCATCCACTTCTCTCACTCTCGTCTTCTCTTCCACAGTTCCACTCCCGTCCTCTCTCTCTCTCTCGTGTCTTCTCTTCCTCACTCACGTCTTCTCTTTCTCTGCCAATGAAGAACCTAAGCAGCTTGCAAGACTGCAAGAAGTGTTCCTTCTCCACATACAAGGAGCAATACAGATGTTGAAAGGTACAGTTCATTGGTGTTTTGAGTTAAGATTCTTGTTTTTTGATTTTTTTTTTTTTAATGTTATAAAATCAGAAAATCCTGTTCTGTTGTGTAATTTTTATTCTTTTATTGTTTTCTCAATGGTGACTATTGAAATTATTTCCAGATTTTCAAACTAATGATGATTTTTTTTATGAATCGTGTAATTTGATAATTGGGTTGTATTTACAAGCCTGTCTTTTTTAATTTTAGGTGAAAATCTTTTGTGTTCTTGATTTAGATTCGAACTTTTGGTTTTGGTTTATGATACCGTACTTAACCTCTGCTAGATGACGACTCATTGTTTGATCTATTGCAATTTTAATTTTAGTTGGGCTATATTTACAGGCTTGTCTTTTTTAATTTTATGCTTCTTGCAATTTTCATTTGAATTTCTCAAATTTATTCTCTAGTTATTAGGGTAAGGTAGGAGAATAAGCTTGGGAGGTAATTTTCAACCCTTGGTTTCCATTTTATATGGTTTTGGGGTTTTGAGATAGAGATGGTTGTTTACGCATCAACAAGTTTTTGGGTTCAAGCATCACTATTTTTGTTATACTTATGTAGTTTACCATTGGCCACGCGTTGGAGGATTGTAGTTTAGATTATAGATAGAAAAGTTGGTCACACACATCTCCATTCCATAATGGGGAGAAATCCTTCCAGTATTAGGCATTAAGTGGGAAAATTCGAATCAAGAACTGAAGTTGGTCTTTTTTTTTCCCCTTACTGATGGTAGTGGGAGTAGACTATAGAGTAACATCTCATCAATTGTGGTCTCTGGTTTGAACTCTTTCTAGGGTGCATCGAGATTGGTAAGCAATGGATAACTAATGTTGACATCAAGATGTTCATAATAGTGGATATCGATAAGAAAATTGGAACTCTAAATTGCTTGTATTTAACTAAATTTCATTTGAACGAGTTTCCTTGATGATGTGAAAAATTTGCATAATAGATCTCTTGGAGCTAATTTGATTGAAGAAGTTCTCTGTTCCCCCTCAGAATTCTCAAGGCTGCAAGAAGTGTTCATTCTCCACATGCAAGGAGCAATACATATGTTGAAAGGTACAATTCATTGGTGTTTTGAGTTAAGATTTTTGTTTTTTGATTTTTTTTTAATATTAAAAAATCATAAAATCCTGTTCTGTTGTGTAATTTTTATTCTTTAATGGCGTTTTCAATTTCTTCAGTCAGCACTTGATAGAGCTGCTAGCGGAGAGGCAAAAGCTACAGCCATTCATGCAAGTACTTCCTATATGCAGCAGGCTCTTAGACCAACTGGTAAATGGTTTCCTCAAATCAACTTGTTCTAATGAATCCAATTGTTGCAAATGGAATGGTGTTGTTTGCGAACCGACCAACCCAACCCAACCCAACCCGATCAACATTCGGTTAGGTTGAGTTGGGTTTCAATCTTTACATGGGTTGGGTTGGGTTGGGTTGAATTTCAATCAAACCGACCATGTTAGGTTGGGTTTGGGTTGGGACAAAAATCGACCCAACCCAACCCATGCCCACGCCTACTACAGATGACGGGGGATGACATTGCTCGACGAAGCAACAGGTTGATGGATACCTACTTTGCGGGACAGGGGACAGTGCTATAGTCACAGTTGATCGACGCAGTCAGGAGATGTGACCACATGCTAGATCGATTGAAGTTGGGATTGGTCTATATTCTGGAGAACGTTTTGCGGTGTCACCATAAGAAGATTGCGATCAATCTCCTCCACTTAGAGATCGTCGATGACCTGAATGGCTTCAACAACTATCCATGGGGTCAGAGATGTTACGATGACACCGTCCACGTCTTCACCAGATCGCACTCGAAGCCCAAGGGGGCAGTGCGTAAGTACGATGTATATGGATTGCGCCTGGCCATTCAGGTAAATATTTAACATACTCAACGTACTTTAAAAAAATAAACGTAATTCATATCTAATATTTGTATATGTTGCAGATCTGGGCGTACGAGACCGTCCTCCTACTGAGTAGTCGCTATGCAAAGCGGCTGGAGACACGTTGCCCCCGGATACACTATTGGCGATCATCCTGACAGGATGGCTGTCCATCTGGGATACAGTTATCGGCTCTCCTCGACGACCCCACTGTGAGTATTGTAAATTTTTTATTTATATTTTATGCAGTTTAAAATATCGCTGCATTTTGTTAAAATAATTCAAACGTCAATATGTCAGCTTGAAGTAATAACAGAGTTGACGCCGTCGATGGAGGAGGAGGGTCCAGGCGACCAATTCGATCCTAGACCGAGATAGGGTATGTGACTTGACGATAATTTATGTATCAGCATTTTCTATGAGGTTGAAATCATTAATTTTTTATGTTGACATTTTTGTAGGAGTGCGATCCAGTTGATCGAGAATCACCTCCGCCTATGGTACTCCCTCCGCCCATAGTTTCACCTGTGTGGAGGGCGTCCCCTCCGCCCATGGCATGGTCTCCCCCTCCGCCCAAAGCATTTTCGTCACTTCCATCCCGACAGTTCCTCCGTGGATCTCCTACACCCGGTCAGAGCCAGGGCGATGATCTATTTGCCCGGTTGACTGGATTTATTACAGGGGAGGTCAGCGAGCTACGACAACACTTGACTGGATTTATTGCAAGGGAGGTCGGTGCGCTACGTCGAGACATGACCGGATAGATCGCTGATCTGCGCCGAGAGTTGACGGATCAGAGTCGAGATTTGACCGGCAGAGTCAACTCTCTTTCACACGATGTCTATATGCTGCGTGGCCACGTTGCAGATCTTCAGGAGGAGGTCGCATCGCTTCGGTCGGCTGTTACGTCTGGTAGAGTGAGAGCGTGGCGGAGAGGGAGACGGAGAAAGAGGTCACCCACAGTACTGGGGAGATGTGGACCTCGCGAGCTGGTTGTTTACTGAGACGGGGACTGGAGAGGTAGCGGAGGAGGGGAGGACGGAGGAGGCAGCCCCGACAGGGGAGGAGGGGAGGACGGAGGAGGTAATTGAGGGGGGAGAAGACGTCGGCCGTGACTGAGGGTAAGAAGCGTTCTGTTGACGTGCCGGAGCAGGTGGTTGGCAAGAGGCCTAAGTTGCCGTCACATTACATTGTTTCTCCCTACACGGTCGAGGCTAAGATGAGGACATTTATTGATGGGGGCGTCCCAAACATGTTTAGGGAAGTTGATATCGCCAAACGGAAGGCGTTCGAGGCGGAGTGGAGACAGTGGAGGCCCGGGTAAGTATTGTATTAGTTTTAGTGAATTACGATACGCTTACTCGTTACATATTTGTTTAACATTTTATCTGTTCCTATGTTCAAGATCCCCCGCACGATCGCAAGAAAGGCGATCCAGAACGTCTATAGCTGGTTCCATGATATCACCACTTCTGGTACTTGGCTCGCCGACGATGTAAGTGAAATAGTAATATTGTTATTTATTATATGTATATAATTTTACAACTAATTGATGAACTAATTGTCTGTACTTCTTAATGCAGCACATCGACCTTGTCATAGATCTATTGCGTGACCGTGCCGTGAGACTCCCGAATTCCTTTTGCATCTCAGGCCAACTCATATTGAATATGGAGTTCTTTCAGGCCATTGGCATTGAGTACGAGTCATTCAGATATCAGGGTGGCAACTACGTAGTGCCGGATTATTTGGCCGATTGGATTTTCGGGATGTCACCGAAGGTCGGGGGGAGGCTATGGACTGGTTGTACACATATGTACATTTCAGTCTGTGCGAACCATCACTACATTGCATTGGAGATCGTCTTCCCTGAGTCGAAGGTGTATGTATATGACCTCGGTCACTCGTGCTTGACACAAAGTCAGCTCAAGCAGATTTGTGAGCCGGTGGCTGTGATAGGTCCCCAGATGGCTAGATTAGTGGATATTTTCGTGCAAGACAGACTAGTCATCGTGCGGAACACGACTACGGCGAGACAGACCATATCGTAAGTACTTGTTATTTTTTTTAATTCTAAAACTTTCTTCTTATGTACATGACATATCACTAACCAATTATTGTTTAATTGCGGCATTTACATGATAAAGTATATAGAGTTTTTGATTATAGCTCAGAAGGTTGATTCTATCAACCAGTCATGGATTCAGAACTGGAGAAAGAAGCTAGCAGTTGATATATGGGAATTTAATTGCGATCCGTAAATTTTATTTTTATTTATTCTTTGTAATTTTGTAACTATTGTATAAGTGCGATTTTTTTATTTATGTACATTGTAATCATTTGTAATTTTGATTTTTATGTTACTAATGTAATTTTAAATTCTTTATATAATTAAAATATTTTTTTATTGTAATTAAAAATTTAACTTGATAAATTTAATTAATTTTAATATTTCCTTTATTCATTTACATTAAGTAATAAATATATTATTTATATAATTAAATAAAAAAATTAAATTCTTTATTTAGTTATATAAATATATTAACAATTACACATTATAAATAAATAAATATAAATTAAATAATGTAAATAATTTTTAATTAATATTTACTTACCGATTTTTAATTTCAACAATTATATATTTTTCATATTTCATTACAAATATTTTTTATTACATATTTTTAATTTTAAAAATAAAAGAAAAACAAATTACTATAGAATATATTATTTAATTAACATTGAAAATAATAATTTAAGATTTGATGATGACTAAAATTAAATATTTGATTGTTAATAACATAAACATTAAAAATCTTATTCATTTCATACATCGACTTACATGTCACTTATGGGAATATGACTGTTACAATTTTGACGAGTATGACCTACGGTTCTGCATCTGCAACACCTACGAGGTTGATGAAACTCTCCGGTAGATAGTATTCTAGACGTACGTGGACATCTAGGACCACACGGTTGAAATTCTGGTGGTAACACAGTATTAAGGTGGATAATGTTGTCGGGAACTTCCCACTCAACTTCATTAAGTAGAGGAAATAGTTTCTGCGTACGCTGCTCTCCAAGAGTCAGTCGTGTAATAAGGAGAGTATAATGTTCTCGGTGCAAATCCTCGATATATAGATACCGCGACTGCATGATCACATGAAAAACTCTCCATTTGAAATTGACTACAACTGCATGTATTCTCAGTCAAGTCAACCACGTATGCCATAGTACGTGTATATTTCACAAAGCATCGCGACTCATCCAAGGGTTCCACATTCAACTTTCTTGCAACATTTGCAGAGTTTCTGCTCTTAAACCGACGCTAGCATGCTTAAACAATTACGGGATTCTACACGTCGATCGTTAAACCACTGCTGTAGCTTGTTACGAACATTTTCAATCATTGCAAGGATGGATAACTCTCGATCCTTCTTGAATAATACATTGAGAGACTCCGCGTTGTTCGACGTCATCATGTTGTATCGACGGCCTGGAAAGTGTGAACGAGTCCAATGTTCAATCCTCATTTTAGTTAGATACTCCCAAGTTTCGAATGATTTCTTTATGAACGAGTTACACTTTTCAACACTGTACGCTTCGGCCGCTCTTCTTAACAATAAAACGATGTCTTTGCCCCGATACCTAGTCTTCAGGTTGCCTTGTATATGGTACATGCAATAACCATGATGTGCCTCGGGAAAAACTTTAGCGATACCGTTTATCAAAAACTGTCCCCGATCAGTTACAAATGCAAGCTCTTCGACTTCCCCGATTACTTCCCTCAACTTTGTAAAAAACTAACGCATCGACAGATCATTCTCACTATCAACTATGCCGAATACAAGACGGTAGATTTGGATATTGGCATCCTGATATGTAGCAATAATCAACTTGCCTTCGTATTTAGATTTCAGAGTTGTATCATCAACTAGAATTATGGGTCGCATGACATTTCGAAATCCCCAAATGCATTGTCCAAGAGCCATGAAGAAAAATTTGAAGCAATTATCGTCCTCCGTCTCAATAAAATATGCCAATCCATGATTAGTTCTCTCCATGTTGTGACAGTACCTGGCCAATTTAGCATAGCTCTCCTCAGCTAATCCCATTAAATTCTCAAATGCGCATTCTTTAGCCTTCCAAGTCTTTTGGTAACTCAAGACCACTCTGTAATCTCTATGAAAGTCGTTCCTAATGTCCGAAGGTTTGTAGATCATCCGTGTGTTATACCTGTTCATTATCTGCTGACCAATAAACTAAGTACGGGCTTGTCTATGTCACTTCGACCAATTCTCACTTCACAAGTATGTTCCCGTGCATACTTACGAAGTATAAAGCACTCGTTCGTGTCCATCTTTTTCGCTCGCAAACGCCAACTACAATTGTCGTCGACGCAGGCGATCATCAACAACGACTTGGTTGACTTTTTCACTTTGAACTCAAAGTTGTGTTTCATTGCAAGTAGATGTAGAGATTCCTGCAAATCTTTCTTTGTTTGAAACAGCTACGTGACATACAAATCATCATCATCGGGAACCACACGCGAAGAGTTAGAGGACGGTCCACTCATTCCAGCCCTTGAGGTCCCACACTACTCATGTCTCTGACGGTAATCAAACAAATCCTCATTTGTAAAGTCATTCTGATTCTCGCTGTCGTGAACTACGGATGGAATCCTGTGTGTAACGACCCAATCACGATGAGGAACATCTGTCTCTGGAATAACCACACCATCCTCATAAGCTATCTCCACAGTATTCCAAAAATCATTACCCTGATTACCTCCATCCGAATTACCTTCGACAACATCCTTCCTCACTAAAGTCACACAAAGAGGAGTCGTGTGCTTTTCGTTCAGAAGGAATAGATAATTCACTTCAACATCAGAATAAATCCTAATAGGTGACATGGAAATTAATTCGTGCTCATTGAATATAAATTTTAATTCCATATCGTACTGAGACTGATCAACATTCAACTTGTTCTGTAAATCACTATACAATTTTGCATATGAGGTACTTGATGTTATGGCAATCGCAATAGTAGTGGGTCTTTCGCCTATATATTTCCATACTCATCGATCTTTTTCATTTAGTTCGAAATCACCAAAGTAATAAACCGGGACTACATTCATATCTACATGACGAAATATAATTTCTAGAAATAATCAGTAGCTAACAACAACAAAATAAATAAATAAAACAGCCGACTGTTTTTGCTGGTTGTTACAGTCAGTTGTTTCAGCCGTCTGTCTACCAAACAGGCCGTTTCGTTTGTAATGCATTTTTTCATCAGATCTATTTTTTCGTCTGAACGATGCAGATGAATTTTTTTCTTCTTCATGCTTAAAAAAATTACAAATCTATTAACAATTTAATCTACTAACACATTATATATCATAATAAATTTTATCGATAAAAACGTATACTAATTTGACGCAAACGAAATTAAATATGCATAAAATATACTTACTGAAATTATAGTGATTGATATAAAAAAAAATTCGGTCTTCAGTGTTCGATCGATTTTTCAGATTTTATTATTGAGACTGATGAAAGTTGAGAGAATTTTTTGTCTGTGTTGGATTGGACAGATAAGAAATGACAATCAAGTTTGAAAATTTACGTAGTGTTTGGTTTTTATTTGTGAAATAAATGGTATTATTGTCTTTAAATAAAACAATATTTAGTAATTGTTTTATATACTTAAGGGCGTTTTTATCTTTTATCATCATGGAGGTCATTGTGGAAATATTCATGTTTTGATAAGTCAAAGTAAAATTTCCTCCTTTTGATTGGGTCAAACTTAAAAGAACCCCATATTTTAACCATAAAAAATCGGGTCGGGTTAATTAAGCGACCAACCCATTAAAACATTTTTCTGTCATTTTAAAAATCATATTTTTAAACTTTAAAAACAATAATAAAAACACATAATTCTTTCTCAGATAATTTATTTACCATCTACACTTCTTCTATCAAAAATCTAAATTCCAAAATAAAATAAAAGAAAGGAGAAGAAATGATTATTGTAAACTTCAAATTCAAATTATAGCCTTATTTTTCATTTGGTGCAATTTTTTGTTGTTAACTATTGAATATATGAAATGATTTTAGAAAAATCAACCCTTTATCATTTATATAGTACATATTATTAATACGCATTAGGCAAGTAATATATATACATAGGCAAACGAAACTTTTTTAACCCAAAATAGATAGGCAAATTTTTTTAACTCGAACTAATGTCCAAACTAACTAACGGGTTGAAATTTACCTAAACCGACCAAGTCAGTTTTGGTTTCGGATTGGACTTATTTGAGCTTGAACCATACCCAAGCCTAACCGTATGTACAAAAGAAATCCTTGCTACTGATTTAATCTGTTTTTTGTCATGAACAAATGAAAAATCGTCAAATATATTGTACACCTAGCATTGTTTTTCAAGCAAATCACGCTAAATCCTGCCGTCACTACATGCCACTGCAATCAGTGCCTGCTGTAGCTTTCAAAATATTCAAGTTTCACATTAAAATGCATTCAATATATTTTAATTAAGTATCGGTAGTTGCAAAATTAAGTATTAATGATAAAATGACTGTTGGAATATTTAAAATTTTATATTTTTTAAATTTACAGATAATCTTTATATTGCAAAAGCTATTTAAAAATAAAGAGTTTATTGGAGATTCACTCTAATCATGCAATGTTACCATTACAATCTCTTTTTTGCTTTTGAGTCAATTTTACATCTCTTCTGGAAATAAAACTTATTAGACTAGGGTTGCAATTGCTACTCTTGTTGCCCTTTGGTTCATGTGTTTGTTGGGAGTAGAATTTCATATTCAGTATTTTACTCTACCTTTTATTGAACTAAGAAATGTGCTTTGCCAACTTTGTTTTGCCTGACGAAGAGAATGTAGCTTGCGAAGGGAATGAAGGCTTAAGAGTGCGCTCCAAATAGGCGAACCTTCCCTTCCATCCAAACTAGGCCTGGGCACGGGTCAGTTCGGTTCGGTTCTGAAGAGAACCGAACCGAACCAAAAATTTTCGGGTAGTTAGTAAACGGAACCGTCGGGTCCAAATATAATTTTGGAACCGTTCGGGTTCGGTTCATTCGGTTCGGTTCGGTTCGGTTCGGTTCGGTTCTGTTCGGTTCCATAATATAATTAATTTTTTTTAACATTTATAACAATACTACAGTCTGACATGTTCAATCTTAATTTTTACAAATTAACGTATTCCAATTTAATAAGATATAAATAACAAGTTGTCCAATAAAATTAATTTACCAATATATACAAATAACAAAAAATATATAGTAAATTAGTAATACTAAAACATTGGTGATCCATATAAATTAAAAATCATAGACTCGTAGAGATAAAATATTTTAAAGTATTGCTAATACAGTAGTACTTACTTAACAACTATTTGATTTAACCATCAATTGCTTGACTTGTCATACTAGATACTAAAAAAACTCTACAAGAAAGATTGAAAAATCACAATTAACAAACATAAATAAACAAAAAATTGTTCAACTAATAAAATTTAATAAGAAAAAATATAATATTTTTTTATTACATGTCTCAATGCCATCATAGAACCCAGTCTCTTCATTGCAAACTCTATATTTATTAATTTATTTTTAAAAAATTAAATAATTTGATTTCTCCCATATATAAAAATTAAAAAATTTAAAAAAATTCGGTTCTTATTCGGTTCTTCGGTTCTGGGTCTAGAACCGGAACCGACCCGTACCCGTCGGTTCTTGATTCTGATACCCGTTCGGGTATTTCATTTACGAAGAACCGCTCGGTTCGGTTCGGTTCGGTTCGGGTCCGGTTCGGTTCAGTTCGGTTCGGGATATATGCCCAGCCCTAATCCAAACTATCTCCAAATTGGCAAGGAAAGGCACATGGGTCAATAAATAAAGTGACTCTTAAACGAATCGGTTATAAGATAGCTAATAAGGAGCTGTCATCTGTCATTCTTTCAAAATGACTTAATTATCCTAACGCTTGAAGATAAATCTATATATACCCCCTCATTTAAAGAGAAATGCATGCAATTCAAATATCTCTCTATCAAACAACCATTCCCTTCTTGCTCATATATGAACATCAAAATTAATGAATTCAGAAAGTGAAAATCACGGCTAGGAGATTAATATTTGTTGATCAAATTTTTATCGTCAACAAATTGATGCAGACTGTAGGAGACTAGAATAAAGTAGACCACAAATTTCCACGCTCTAACTAAAAAATACATGAGATCTAAGGAAATGACACGAAAGAATGAGAATCCAAGAATCGAAGGTGTTCAAACTAATACACAAGTAAATTCGATAGTGGAAACTCTCCAGAAGATGAACGAAGATCTTAAAGCACTAATGATGGAACGCACTGCTCTATGCACAAAGATACAGAGCCTAGAAAGTAAGCCTATCGAATATGTAAGCTTATAGGTAATACACAATCCTAATTTCGTCAATTATATCTATCGAACCTAGAATTGAAGATGAAGTAGTCATGACCCCTCTAATAATAGGTGAATGTTTTCACCACATACTCTTAGATAATGAAAGTATGAAAAACGTGCTATATGATGGAAGTAACCCCTTTAATCCTGTGTCAAGATCCTCACCACTTCACCAAATAAGGCCCAATCCTTCACGAACAGTCCACTTTGTTAGTAAAAATATGAAAAAATCCCCAAGCATACTAAGAATATATGAATTTTGACATTGCCAAGGGTAAGTCCTCATACAATGAAATCCTTGAACTACCTACCCTGAAGCAGATTAATCATTTCCATCCATCATTCACATGTGAGGTATTCCAAGAATAAAGGCGAAATGTCTTTGAGTAAAAGCAACAAAAAATGAGGCATGACAACTCATAAGAATATTGTTTACATTGTTGAAATGAGTCACCCGATGGATAAACTAGAAATAGATGACTCTATCGACACTCGTATAACTGAGTACACATCAAAGTCAGAAAACTTTTTCGTTAGCTCAAAGATTTGAGTAAAGCTCTGAAAATCAGCAAGGATATAAACGAACTAATGAAAGGCTCACTAAAAACTTATTAGCTACGAACCTAGATGTGTTCGCCAGGAAATATGCGAACATGATAGGGATCGATCCTGAAGTTTTATGTCATGTCTTGAAGTTTGACCTTAAAATCAAGCCTAAGATACAACGACGCAGATCGATGAGAGTTAAAGAATCTAAGGCACTAAACAAAGAAGTGGATAAGCTATTACAAAATGGTTTTATCTGTGAAGCTCGCTACCCAGTTTGCGTATGCAATCCAATCCTAGTACCAAAGAACAACAGAAAAATGGTGAACTTGTCAAGATTTTATGGACTAGAATAAAGTTTGTCCTAAAGACATCTTCCCATTTCCCAGAATCGATCAGCTGGTAGATACAACTGTTTCATGGATACATATTCGGGATACAATAAGATCTCTAAGTATGAGCTTGATGAGGAACATAACGTATTCGTGACAGATCGGAGACTATACTACTATAAAGTAATGTCGTTTGGGTTTTAAAATGTGGGGCTACATATTACAGGTTAGTGAATAAAATGTTCGCATACCAAATAGGAAAAACATTAGAAGTATACATCGACAATATGCTTGTAAAAGGCCTTCAAGTTGAAGACCACTCTGAATACTTAAAAAAGGTTTTCAATATATTACGAAAATATAAGATGAAACTCAATCAGCTAAAATGCACATCTGAAAGGAGAAAAAAAGTTCGAATGGAACAGTAAATACGAACAAGCATTCCAAGCCCTAAAAGATCACATAGGGAAAGCACCCCAATTGGACCCTAAATGGGGGAAAAACGACTGCTATATCTAGCAATATCCAAGGTGATAATTAGTTCGGTACTGGTAAAGGAAGAAGAGCAACAATAATTACCAGTCTACTATGTAGGTAAAGCTTTGTGAAGAGCAGAGACAAGATAGCTAAATATGGAAAAACTACCATTGCCTTAGTTAAAACGCCGCGAAAGAAAAAAAGACCCACCCTATTTCCAAAGATTGAAGTATTAACAAAGTTTCCTCTCAAACTAGTATTGTAAAATATTTATGCTTCAGGGAGATTAATGAAATGGATTGTAGAGCTAGGATAATTTGAGATCTATAGAAGATGGTCTGCAATCAAAGCACTGGCATTAACAGACTGTGTTGTAGATTGTCAAATGTTCTTGTCTTTAAAGAAGAGCCCAAATAGGGAACGTGAAAATTATTGGTAGATGGATCGTCAAGAGATACTAGCTCTGGAGCAGGCATAATCTTGATAAGCCCGAAAGGGCACAAATTAAATTGCGCATATAGGTTCGCATTTAAAGCAACAAATAATGTGGCTGAATACAAAGCACTACTGGTGGACCTACGACTAGTAAATTAAATGAAGGCTCAAAATATTGGAATAAAAACGACTCGTAGTTGGTGGTAACCTAAATAAATGTGACGTTCACGGTTAAGGACAAAACAGTGGCTGCATATCTTGCAGAAGATGTTCTATAAAATTTCATAAACGTACGAGATCGTTGACAAGTAATAGATTAAGTGAGTTCAAAGTTATCATCCTACAACGAATAAATTTTAATTCAAGTGTACTAGTTTTGTATAGAATTTGAATTGTGTAAACAAATGAGAGATTTTCTATTTTTTTATGCTAAATTATTCTAAGAAAGCTAGTAAATTAAAGTTTATATCAAATTATAGATGATTGTATTAGATTTCGAATATGTCTATTCTATCTATTTCAATTCTTCATTTATAATCTAATTTCATTCGTACGTTCATGAAAATCAATAAAGCTATGATATATAATTTTTTTTTTCAAGACAAATTAAGCCCTTGTTTGAGCCCCTCTTTTTTCAAAAAAAAAGTTTTTGGAATAGTGTTTTTTGGAGAATGTGTGGTTGAAAAAGAAGATAAAATTTTCAGTATATGTGTAGTATTATTTTATGGAATATTGTGTGGTTGAAAGTAGGAGAGAGAGAAAAAAAAAAAAAGGATATGATATTATATGATAGGGGTTCAAACGGGGGCTAAATCACTACCCGAAACTATTCTTAGCCCAAATTTGAATAATTATAATGCATTAAATTTTAGATTATCGATATGATTGCAAATGTGATAAGTGTTATTCATAATATTTATTATATATATGTTAATTTTGTCGCGTTCTAAACTTATTGTGAGCCTTCAAATACTGTGACAAACAACTAATTATCTAATTGATAGTCAAACAATAAAATAATGCAATGTGTATACAAAATTAATCAAGGGACGTAAGAATTACTAAACTATTAGTTTGAATTTTATATATATATATATATATATATATATATATATGATTCATTATCATCCAATACAAAGACAGATCTAGTCTAGCATGTTTTTAAATAAATTACAATAAGAGTAATGGAAAATCATCACCCGAATCATGAAATAATGCAAGAAATCTTAATCTTCGATTTTAAGGTTGAATTCTTCAAAATTTTAATGTAAATGACTTCAATTCCTTGGTATGATTTGATTTTCTCTTGCAAAATATAGCAATTAGCCTCTTATTTTTTTTATTTATGAATTTGATGATATGAAAGTGAATTGAGATGTGAAAGAAAGTTCCTAAAGTTTTGGCCAAGTTTTATATTTATTTATAAGAGTCCAAAAATCAAGCCAAACGCGTGACCAATTTCAATTAAATCAAAATTCTGGTTCAAAAAGGTTATTCGCACTACTGGTCTTAGAAAATATGCACCTGTGCCGTTTTCCAAGTTGCTCCCATGACGGCCACAGCAAAAGCTCCCTATTGGTTTCCAATGGACTGATGCATGTGTGCCAACAATGTCCTTATTATTTTTTTCTTTTGATTTTTGCAATTCAGTCCCCAACTTTTCTTCTAATGCATTTTGACTCCCTTCTTATATAATATTAATCCTTCAGTTTCCACTTTCATTCAATTGGGTCTAAGATTTTTTCAATTGCCGATCTTAAGTTCGAATCAACTATTGTAAGTGTACAATTTAATCCCCAAACTTTGTATTTCATTCTTTTTTGCCCTTTTTCACTCCTTTCGTGCAATTGACCCAATTCTTCTTCTGTTTTACCCACCAAAAACAATTAAAACATAATTAAAATTCATCAAATTCAACAACAAATATCCTAATTGATTGGAACAAATAAATATAGAAAATATACTTATTCACTTGATCATTTGTTTGTACTCAAACAAAATTATAACCTAACTTATAATCATAATAATAATAATAATAATAACAAACATGATTAGATAATCTGCCTTTATTCTTAGGATTAGAATTTCTATATTAAAGTTATGAACCACTTTGAAATCACATTTCCAAAATTAATTTCTATTTATTCAACGCAAAATCGACGCGTGCACGCATGTGTGTGAAAATTCATGTCAAACATTATAAATTCATAAAATGATTAAAGTCCTGGCTCTCAATGATTAAATATTTCCTTCCAACACTCCACGCCACTCACTCCTAACCTTGAAAATCAAACCAAAAAAACTCACTCGTCATCAATCGACGGCCATTGTCGCCACCATATGATGTCGCACCGTAATCCAAACCCCATCTCAAGAAACTCCCAAACAACCCCTCAAAACCAAGTAAAAATAGTGGTCCATTATCGATTTCAAAATCGGTAAACCGAGGGCAAAGGCAAGTTCGACTATGTATACTGGAGCCAACCATCGAGCCGAAGCAAATCTACGTGAGGTCCCACCAAGTGAGACATTTCTTCATTTCATTTTCAGATTATTTCTTGCGTTCGATTAACTTCATGACTTCGCTAGAGCGACCAGAAGTCGGTCTTTGAGGTAATACAGGGTTTTGGAGAGAGCTGAAAGGTAAGTTGACAAATTCTGGAAGGTGGGTTCGGGGTTAGAAATTTTGTTTGCTAAATCGCCAGTATGATCTGTCGGAGGCATTGGCAGACTGCACAGAGGATTCATCCCGACGACAGGTGGGTTGAGTGGAGTCGTCCATTTTGAAACAAAATCTTGGGGTTCTAATGAGATTTTAATACCCTAAATTTGAAACAAAATCTTTGGCAACAATTATCCCTAAATTCATGAAGTGATTCAAGTCCAGATCTTAATGGTCAAATATTTTATTTCTTCTCTCCCCAAACTTATTCTTTTCAACTATTTCCCAGGTATGTAATCTAATATTGAATTATGATATAATATTAATCATCATCCTCTTTAGTTTGATTAAATTTTACTAATTGCAGTTTAACATTATCAACAAACGAGGATTATTATTATTATTTTTTTATTGTTTCAACGTTCAAGAATCAACTAAGTTAATAATCCCTGTGTCTATGGTCTAATTATCAAAGATAAGTATTTGATGCTTAATTAAGGTATGTAGCACAATAAATATTGTTTTTTTCTTTTTTTTTTAATTGTTTTTTCACATTTCATGTGCAAACTTCTCACTATTAAACTTTTTAAATGGTCCTTGTAGCAAGATTTTTAGCCAATGACTTTCAAAGTCGGATGACTATAGGACACCAAGTTTTAGATACTCTTGCAGGATAAATCACTCCAGTCATAAAAATTACGAAGAGACGTTTCACAATCAGTGAATCAGATATCTTTCTTTTCCTTTCTTTTTTACATAAAACAATTAGTGCAATACCCCTCATTAAACAATCATTCTTAAAAAATCCTTAACTTAAGATTTTCACCTAATTTTCATCTTACTGACTTTGGACAATCCACAAAAAATTTAGCATACATGATATCCACATTCATATTTATGTCATCCTACAACAGTTTAATCACTCTCAAACTATCCTATAATTGGTTTAAAAATGTAT
The DNA here is from genome assembly GCA_019395295.1 of Osmanthus fragrans. Lineage (NCBI taxonomy): Eukaryota > Viridiplantae > Streptophyta > Magnoliopsida > Lamiales > Oleaceae > Osmanthus > Osmanthus fragrans. The sequence goes on from CM033359.1 coordinate 13,654,676, forward strand.
AATTTAGCGGTTGATTGGATTTAGCATCTAAAGTCCACTATTTTATTTTATTTTTAACTTATTCAAATTTTGTATGAAATTAATCATTTATTACGCAAAACATAAATCTTGTGCGCAAAAATATCAAATTTCACATGAATAAGCATAAATCAACCCTAACATGCAACTTTTTCACAATTTATAATCTAACACATGGTTCCAAATATATGCATCATAATAGGCAAATTTATCTAATCTGCACTAGTACACAAAAACAAAAATAAGGCTTAAATAAATAAATTATTTTTTTATTTTTATCTATTTTTATTTTTATTTTTTTACCACACGAACAAGCACACAAAATAATATAGATAAAAATTTGATATTTTTTCACCCTCAAACTCATAACTGACATTGTCCTCAATGTCCAAAAATATAACAAGTAATATATAAAAATTAGGGGTAAAGAAAAAACTAAGTACTCCCTTGGTATAAATTTTCAACTGGTGGATTGACTAGCACAAAAGTATTGGATTACTTCTTATATCTTTTTCCTTGTCCATTGTGTTTATGTGACATGTTCCTTCAAAATAAATACAGAGTAATCATAACTTAAAACAATTCATAGTATACACAAATAAAACTTAAAGGAAAATGCGGGGATGAAGATACTCTATTCTACTAAAAGGAATAAAAATTATTATATTATTTAAAAACAAAATAAATAAAAGGAAAAAAAAAATTGAGTTGCCTTCCAATAAGCAATTGTTTATAGTCATTAGCCTAACTTTGATGTTTTGACTACTCATGGTGGGCAGAAGAGAGAGTTTTCAACCTTGCATCGACTGCACTAGCAGTTGTTCTTTAATTTATCTTTGAGCATCCAGATTTCAAGATTTTCATTACCGTCCCACCCAACGATTCTACATTCTTCTTTCTTGTTCTTGTGACTTCTCCAATAGTCTATCTTTTACATTTTTCAATGACAGGTGGTTGTTTAAGTGAAGCATTCATGGTTAAGCTTTATTGTGTTTTTTCTTCTACCCTCAAGATTAACTCACATTTTTCAAAATCCATTAATGCTCGTACAGTTATTAAGAATGGTCTCCCCAAAATTAGTGGCATATGTTGAGCATCTATATCAAGGATAATGAAATCAGCTAGAAAGAAGTGATTTCCAATTTTGATAAGCATATCATTTTCCATCCCATAAGAATACTTGAGTGTCCTATCAGCCAACTGTAAGATTATTAATGTTGCTTTTGGATCATCAAATCCTAATTTCCTGTAGATAGACAATGACATCAAATTAATACTTTCTTCAGAATCAATCAAAGCATTTAAATCATGTAAATTTCCTATAGAGCAAGGAACAATGAAACTCTCTAGATCTTTTAGTTTAGGAGGGAGGGAGGGAGCTTATGTTGTATGATTGCGTTGCACTTTTCTGTCAAAGCCACTGTTTGATCTACTTGCAGCTTTCTCTTTTTGGTTAACTTCTTTTTCAAAAACTTAGTATAATTGAGAATCTGTAGAATGGAGTCAATGAAATGAATGTTGATATGAAGTCGTCTGAGGGCATCAAAGAACTTCTCGAATTGTTTGTCCAATTTATTGTTCTGCAACCTTTGAAAGAATGGGATGGAGGTGTGTATTTATTTATAGGTACGGTTGTTTTGACCTATAGATTTGCTTCTTGATTAACTTTTGCCAATTTTTCAAACCAACCCACTTGTTCCTCGCCTGTGGTAGGATTCCAACTATCCTCGGTCCTTTTTCCTTTTCAACATGATTTCTGGCTGTTGAACTCTACTGTTTGTTGTGATAACTTGATTTAAGTTGTCTTCGTGGCCTTTGAGGGAATGGAACAAGTGGCACATAAGTTCAAACAGAGGTAGCAACCTTGATTGATGGTGTCTCTATAATTGCATAATTCACAACTTCAACTACTAATATTTGTTCATGTGTCTTTGTGTTTTGTTGGCTAAGGCAACTGCTATCTGTCCCCCTTGACCTTAATTATTTTCCCATGAGAAGTTAGGATACTTGCTCCAACCTGGATTATAGGTGTTGAACTAAAGATTGTCCTACTGCCTTTGGGAGTCCTATGTAATATTGACCTCCCAAGTCAGATACACATACGTGAATACTAATGGACAGCTTGCAGTTGTAACCCCACAGACTGGTGCTGGTTGGTATACCATGCTCAAATTTTGAGTGAGGATGTCCAATTTCTTTGTTTGTACTTCCATCTGGGGTGCCAATTATGTAAATGCGTCAATGTTGTGAATCTCTCACGTTTTCATGGAGTTTCCCTTTCGAATAGCTACAGGACATTGTCTAATGTTATATCCAAGATTGATCATCCTATTGAAGTGTCGACCATGTTATGGTATTCAGAATACAGACCTGCATTGAAAATGTAGACTTAACTCTTTTAGGAACATCCAGATTGGGATACTTTTTGAAGTAATCCTTGAATCTTTCTCATGCTTCTGGATAACGCTCAAGGTCCTTTTGCTTGAATGTATGTGCTTCATTTATGATCTGATAGACTTGAGAAAGCGAAAAAAATTTCAATGTGAACTTCTACTTCATGTCATTCCATGAAACAATCCTCCCAAGAAGTAGTGAGATTTGCCATTTTTCGTACATCTTCATTTAAAGTATAAGAGAATAGACGCAGTTGAAGCATTAGCTAACATGTCTTCATGACTGATCACCTCGCAAAACATCAAGAAGGTTATATTTATGAGGATTTTCAATTGATTTTTCAAAGAACATTTATCATGATGATTTCGAAATAAGTTGATAACGTTAGACCTAATGTAGAAGTTAGCCTTTCCAAGTGGTGGATAAACGATACCTTGTTGTACAGGAACATATATGGGATTTAAATAATACCTAAGAGCTTCTCCACGGTTGGCAATTGCGCTTGGTGGATTTTGTTGTTCTGACGGTTCTGGTGGTAACTGAATTTGATTTAATTTTTTGCCATTTCTCTTGCATCTCCCTGTTGTCTTCATCGTTGTCTGAAGGTTCTTCAATTCTCGAGATCTAATGGTAGGAGTTCAATTTCTTCAAAAACCTACGTTCAACACAAAAATCAAATAAGAGAGATTAGGTATGTAAATAATAGCCCAAAACAAAATAAAAGAAAATTTCAAATAATATATAAATTAATAAACCCAAATTAAATATTCCAACCCCCGACAAAGATGCCAAGAACTTGTTCGACAAAATCCCGCAAGCATACGAGATCGTTGACAAGTAATAGATTAATCAAGTTGAGTGCTATTGTCCTACAGGGAATAAATTTCAATTCAAGTTTACTGATTTTGTATGGAATTCAAATTATGTAAATAAAAGAGAGATTTTTTATTTTATTTATTCTAAATTATTCTAAGAAAGCTAATAAATTAAGGTTTGTATCAAATCATGAATGCTTGTATTAGATTTCGAATCCGCCTATTGCTATTTATTTTAATTCTTGATTTGTAATCTAGTTCCGTTCATACATATTTAACAATCAATAAAGTTATATATTTCTTTTTCAAGACAAATTAAATATATCCTAATCATGACTCAAAATTATTCATAGCCCAAATTCGAATGATTATAATGCATTAAATTTTATATTATCTATACGATTACACATGTGAAATATTATTCCCTACATCTGTTGCATATGTTAATTTTGTCGTGTTATAAACTTATTGAGAGTCTCTCAATACTACAATAAGTAACTAATTATCTAATTGATAATCAAATAATTAAATAATATAATGGGTTTGCAAAATTAATCAAGAAATGCAAGAATTACTAAACTACTAGTTTTTAAATAAATTACAAAGACGGATCTAGCGTAGCATGTTTTTAAATAAATTACAAGAAGACTAATGAAAAATCATTACCCGGATCATGGAATAATGCAAGAAATTTTGACCTTCAGTTTCAAGGTTGAATTCTTCAAAATCTTGATATAATTAGCTTCAATTCCTTGCTAGGGTTTGATCTTCTCTTGCGAGATATAGCAATTGGCCTCTTTAAGATGAATTTGATTATATAAAAGTGACTTCAGAACCATATGAAGGATTTTGGTCTTTCATAGTATTTCTTTGGTTTTGAGGTTCTTTCAAGTCTAATTGGGACTTACCTACATCAACATAAGTATATGGAGGAGTTGATTAACTTGGCTCGCTTTCAAGATGATCGGTCTGTTGGTAATTCTTTGAAGGTGAACGTAAAATATCGCAAGGAAGATGATGATCTTCTTCCTGATCCTTTTGCAGTCTAACAAGTCTGTCAATTTATGCACACTCCACGACATCTTCACTTGGTTACGGTTCATCACATTATTAAATACTTAATAGGTACACTTGATAGGGACCTTTTCTTCCCTGATTGGGCTGGTTGTGTGGATACTCGTCGCTCGATTACAAGTCAGTGTATGTTTCTTAGGAGTGCGCTCATTTCTTGGTGAAGTAAGAAGCAAGATCATGTCTCTAAATTTTCAATTGAATCGAGTATCATGCTCTGTCTTATTCATGTTCCGAGATTATTTAGCTTCGAGGTCGTCTAGCGGAGCTCAGTTGCCCTTAACTTACCTACTCCACTTCACGCTGATAATACTAATACCATTCAAATTGCTAATAATCTTGTCTTTCATTAGAGCAATAGGCACATTGAAATGGATTGTCACTCTATACGTGAGGCTTATGATGGTCACATTATTACCTTTCCACATATTATCGTTGATGTTCAGATTGCAACGTGTTTACCAAGGCAATAACTAAACAGTAACATCAGTTTCTTGTCAGCAAGTCGATGTTTCTTGATCGTCTAACGTCAATTTGAGGGGGAATGTCAATGAGATCACAAAGATTTCGGCTTAACAAAACATTGCCGATGTTACCATATTTATGTATGTAAATTGTATTTTAGGTTGTGATTCCAATTTACCATACTTAGATAGATACCCTAGTTGTATGTATGTAATATTCAGTCTATATAATGCAACCCTCACGAGAAAATCATTCAGTCAAAAACTTGTTATAAGGTTGCATTTTTCTTAATTGTGTGGGAGGAAGAGGTTTAATCATGCAGTATTTATTCTTAACATGTACTTCTATGGTATTATTTCTAGTGTAGCTAAATTTGTATGTAGGAATTTATACACAGGTACTTCAACTAGATCTATGCTTGATATTGCATTTACTGATACATTACCTCGATGTTTCAATAGCTTGCTGAATTTAGCTATTGTTACCTTCAGGGGTGCCTTTTGTATGTTAGGGATGAAGCTATGGCAGGAAACCTCTGGAGAGCCTTTCACGAAAATAATGTTAGAAAGGTAGAGTTGAGATCTGTTGTTTACCCAATTACAAATAGACATATCATGGAAAATTAAAATTCATTGATGTGTCAATTTGTAATTGGGTGGACAACAGATCTCAACTCAGAAAGGTACGATATTTTGGGTTTCAGTTTCGATTTAGATAGATAACTTAAGTGGTATGTTAATTGCAGCTTCTACATACTTTATTTTCCTAATTTTTAACAAGTTGGCTCAATTTCACCGGCCAAATATTCAAGAAAGTGATGTCGGCACTGGGTTGGTAGTTGCTGGTCAAGATCTTTGGTATGTATGAGCGAAGCAGCAAGAAGAGAATCATAAATACTAAGATTTTTAATTGAAAGTAATATTCTGAATCCTACCTTGTACAAGTTCATTTTTCATTGCAGTACCAGAGACAGGGCATCAAGGTTGATTTCTGGTTGTGCAGACATCAGATGAATTTCTGAATGGATGAACATTCCAATCCATTGGTGAGGATTACTGGATTAAATTTGACTCCGACATTCCTTCCTGTTTGATTGAATATTTAAGCAGCAAGTTTTCCTAGATCTCAGATGAATGCATCCGTGTATCATTTTCTATCTCCCTTTTTGTCATTGTTCATGCTCTAAGTATGATATAAAAATGAAGCTTTCTTGGTTGTACTTGGACACAGACGTATCAATAAATATACTTTTATTGTTGCCAAATGAATTTACACTCGATATCAACCACTCCATCACGGAGAATACGTGTATTTTTGGTCAAGTATCATAGAGGCTATGCAAGAAGAAGAACTTAATTCTTTTTTGGCTTGTTCCAATCAAGCCTTCTCATCCATTTCTCCTGTGACGCTGTTGCACGGGATGAAATGTCCAGATGAAGTCCTGAAGATGGAAGTTCAGCTGGCAGCGCAGATGCTGTACTGGTAAAGACATTTAAAACAAGAAACGCCAATATAGGTGAAAGGTCGAGCGTCCCTCCCAGTGGTGGAATGATGCCTCGGAATATGTTCAAGTATGGATCACATAAAGTACTGAAACATGTACCAGTAGCCATGTTAATTGCATTATTTTCTTCAGATATTGACAACATATTAGAGGTTATACCTGAGGGGGCTGACAACTGCTGCAGGAGCATTTGGAAACCAAGTTAAAACAAGCCTCACAACCAACAATGTATTGTAAATGTTTAAGAAATTCGAAATTCCATTAGCAACCACTATTCCTGCCACTGAATCACCCGGCAAAATGGCAGCAAAATTATGATGGTAGTTTCTACGTGGAATCTGAAACAAGCGAGTCTTAAAAAAATCAACCACTAGACTGAAGCCATAGGAGTACTGATAGAGAAATGTGCCAGTTTACAATTTACAATACCCGAACCGATTCGTTTCTAATAGATTCGAAAATGGACCAAACAGCTTTACAGAAATTTTTTCTTGATTAAGAAATCGTAAAAATATAAATGGGGTGGATCGCAATTTACAACACAGAAGAACTTTAAAAAAAAAAATAGGTTGCATAACATTTATATCTTGTCCAAAGCAACATAGTTTCATTTAGTATAAGACGAAATGATCACTATCATGTTAAAAATAGAACTAGGTGGACAATGGATATTATCTTACTTGGAAATAACAAAGAACTGTGTCCCTCGGATCAAATAAATAATGGCACTATCTTAAATATGTTAACAATGGTTGCTAAGACTGGTATAGTTCACCGCACAATTCGTGGATGTGGAATTGATCGATGTCTTATTGACCCACGAGGCTATTTATGGACATCCAGACAGTGGGTAGCGTCACTAATTTGGCAGAGAGAGAACAACGGAATCAAAATTGAGACTTGACACAAGGTTGGTCAAGATTTGTTCAACTAAGAATGGTGAAGTACTCAAGGGTGGGTTATGGTTGAGCTAACTCGACCAACCCAAGTGATCAAGACGAAAGTGTCAAACCTTCAAGACTCGACTTGGTTGAGGGCCAAGCATTGTCTGCTCGGCCGCGAGCCTAAGCTGTTTCCTATTGACCTCCCAACCATAATTATATGGTTAGGAAAAATAATTTGAAACCTCAGAATAATAATAATAATAATAGGATTTACTAAAAAATATATTTCCTGGACCGATATCTATCTATCAACTCAACTATGACTATTTGGGTAGATTGCAGGAATAACTAATAAACGCAAGAAAATGTCAGATTCCAAATGTGTTCTACTCTTAAATTTAAATTTCCAAATTATAAACATAATTTTGAATCGATGTTCCAGGTAGCAAACTTAATTAGTAAAATTACATTAAATTTCAACGCCATTGGCGGACGCATACCCATTTACATACTTAGAAAGAGATAAAATTACCTGGCAGCAACTTGAAAGACGGTAAGAAAATGAAAGAAATTTATCAACAAAAGCATTCTGGGACGCGAAAACATGTAGCATTTTAAAAAATTTATCAACGGAGCTATGAACTTCACGAATAATATTTGAAGTTGCTGTTGTGAGTAACATGAAGTTGGGTTTGGAAATTGACTGGTTTCTGAAAAACGGAGCGCTGTGGATGAAACTGAAAGGGGAAGAAAGAGGCAGTATCAGAAAATATGAAGTTGAATTTTTGGCAGTGCATTTTAGGTCCTCGTCTGATGGGTGCTTGGAAGAAGGAGGAGGAGATTTCATTTTCTTTTTCAAGATAAGTGTGAGGCTGAGAGCAAAGAGAGCCTGGAGGAAGATGGAGAATTGTGTGTTTTTTGGAATTTAACTGGATAAGGAAAAGAATTAACGTTTGGTCCCCCAAGTAATTCTTTAGTGTTTATTGTTGGAAAATAAGCAACTTGTTTATTATAGTTGTGGCAACTATTGAGAATTTCGTTAAATTATGAAAACGATCTCATTTCAAATTTTTGAATGTAATTTGAGTTCTGAATTAACTTAGGTTTATAAAGTCAAACCTGTGAGGTGCTATACACATGGCTATATGATTTTTGTTTTTTATTCTCCTTAGAGTCATAGAAATTTTTAAAAATTCTGCTATTGAGAACCGATCACTCAAATGTACTAAAAATTTAAGGATCAATTTCCTTTCTTTTAAAGTTGAGACTGACTTGGTACTGGAACAACGTGATGGAAAGCAAGACCTTTGTGTTTTGGAAATTACTGATACGATCCCCCTTTCTTTTAACTCTACATTTATGGATATCAATATATTTTCACGTTATTTCAAATTAATTTACATTTTTCCTATTTCTTAAGCCAAGTGTCAATGCATCTAGTTATGTAAAACATTTTAACACATTTTTTATGAGAAAATTTTGAGCGTCTTATTTGGTGTAAAAATAACATTTCTTGCAAGTAATGGCGGAGTCAGCACTCAGCAATTTCGGACGCCAGTGCCTCTATCAAAAAACATTCTTTTCTTATATTGAACAATTTCTCGTACTCACCTGGATTCTTGAATCCACCACTACTTATAAGAGTGACGATGGGTCAAGTTTGCAACCAACTAGAAACCAAACTCGTCCAAATTGGTTTGGTTAAATTACTAACCAAACCAAACCTACTCTTCAATAAAACGGAACAAACCAAAACTTATTCCATATTCAAACTCAATTTTAATTTACAAAATTCCTTACACATGGCCCCCCGACCTCAAACACGTATAGAATGGTAGAATCCCAACAAAATCTAGAAGCTGCAAGGACAAATTTGTGTAATGTACATATAAAAAAAATATATATAATGTTCAAATAGAAATGGCTTCGAAAAGAGAGGAGAGCATGAAGACCAAAGAGCATGTAGAAGATGAAGGAAAAAAGTTATGTTTTGAGAAATTACCTTCACAATAAGACTTCATAGGAGCAACTTCAACCAGTGGCAGAGCCAGCGCTCGCCAGGTGCTGGCTCTGCCAGAATCTTCAGGAAGTTCAGGTTCCACCAGAAAGAAACAGAGGAAGAAGATGATGCTACAGCTTGCAGACAGCCAATTTGGGCCAATTTTTTGTTTCTTTTTTTTGTACCAATCCATCGGGCCTTATAAAAAAAGGCCCAATGGCCCCAATGAGCTGGATTGGATAATTTGATGGATATTAAGTGCTGGGTGGTTCAATCTGGATTCTAGACATATTATTGACAATGAATTGGTGTTGGGTTTAGGGTTCAAACATAGAAATAGAATTGGGGGAGAGGGAGACGGTGAAAACTAGAAAGGAGACGACGAGGGACGGAGGGAGTAACTGAGCACGTTTCTATGACTCACAATGTGGCACGATAGAGAGGAGATTTAGAGGCTTTGAGGCAAGAGAGCTGGTTGAGAAGTGACGGGAGAGGACCTAATGTTAGGTTGTTGGAGGCGGAGACCTTTTATAGAGCTCTTTGATACGGGAGGTGACGCAGCAAGATGATTGATCATCAGAAGGTAATTGGGAGGGATTGAAATAATGAAGGGGAAAGTAGAGAAAATTGGGTCAGTGGTAAAGGTGTCTAGTGTGGATGGCATAGGAGGGAAGCGTGTTGAAGTATGGACTATATTGGGAGTGAGATTGGCATTTTTGATAACAATGGTGAAAGTGCTGGTGTGACGAATGAGGAGTTCTTAAAAGTGGAGAGGCGTTTAAGTGGGGATTTGGGAATAGCATGAGAATCCATAATCTATGTCTAAATCGACAAATCTAATTTGGTGGAGAAATTGAGTAAATAACAAGTGTGTTTTTTACTATTTAATTATACGAATTCAAAATTTGTTTTAATCAATTCAATTGATGCAATATTGTATTAAATTATATTTTCATAGGTGTAGAATTTTTATGTGTTAGTGCATTTACATATATATTGAATTTTTTAAAATATTATTCAATTAAATATTAATAAACAACATCGTTATTACGATCGCTGATTGTCAACGAGTCAACCGCCCTAGCTGGACTCCGTCCTGGATTCGCCACTGACTTCAACCAGTTAAATAAGGATGAGCAAAAGTTGCAAGGATCATTGGACTAATTCAGAATCAACTAGTCCTATTCTACTCAATTTTTAATCGGTTGTGTATATTAAAAATTGAAAACCCGAAAGTCAGTCTGATTCTTGATTTTAATATCAAGAATAAAAAAAAAATTATTTAATTTGAAATTTTTACTTTTCATTTTAAATAGTAGTTGGTGTAATGCACAAACCAATTTATTTTTTCTTTTGAATTTCACCATAATACGTCAAACTCATATTCAATTCATTATGTTCGTCAGGTCTAAATAAGGTTTGCCAAGTTTCATGTCAAAATATCATTAAATTCAGTTGTATTTGGGGTTGTGTTGATGGGTGTTAGTAGTTTGTTGAGTACGTCATAAAAAAAAAAAATGAGAATGGAATAGCTTGTGTGATTTACAAATGTCCAAAAGTTGCTCAAACACATTTTTTAGAACTTGAGTGTTCAATGAATGTCTTGAAAGTGCTCGAGTACAATGTGCTTGATGTCCTGCCCCGAGCAAAGTATGCTTAATGAACGTCAAGAGGGCGCTTGAACGTCTGTCCACACGGGAAAAAACTCTATTTTACTTATTTTAACCTATAAACACTCCTAAACCATTTAGAACTGTGAAATACAGCTAATAAACAATAAAAATTCTTTCATCATGTGTTGAGAGCAAAGAAATAAAAATGATTATCTTAGTGAAGAAGAAACAAATTGTTATAAAAAATTCTCTTCCACATTCAAAAATCAAAACATCACAAAATCCTTTATCAAATAGCCTTCAAGGTTCTGATGGATATGAGAAATGGTTGGAGTCCCAATTAAGGAAGAACGAGTTTGTTCTTGAAGATCCATCAAGAAAAGAAGTTCAGAGATTCTGAAGCAAGTATTGGTATGCACAAATGAAGAATTCTTCAAGCAATTATACATTGGGAGTCAAAGTCTACTAAGGTTTAGTTGTATCTTGACTAAATCTATAAGTTCAATCTTTTCTAGTGGATCATTTGGCAACATGAGATGCTCAAAGGTTTGTTCTCTTGAAGAGTTTTTAAAAGATTTTTCCTTCGTAAACAATTTTTGATGTTATTTACTTTTTATGCATTTTCTTGCTTATATAACTGTGCTACAAAGTTGATTTTCTATACATCTAGACTAAATATTTTGTAACGCGTTGCAAGTTATTTATATTAAATTTAAATTTCACATAGCACACATATTCACCCCTTCTAATTGTTAAATAGGTCAAAACATCGCATTTTTACAACTAGTAGAGATTGTGCGTTACACGATAATTGTTATAATTTTACAAGTGATTTTGTTAAAAAAAGATAAATGATTTTTGAACATCAAAATATTAAAGACTATTAATATATTTTATATTATTAACGATATGAAGGTATATTGTTTGAAAGTTATCAATAGACAAACTCAAAGATATATTCATATGTAATTTTGAAAACAATCTCCCTATTCCATGTAAGCAAACAGAGAGTTCAAAAAAGAGAAGTATGACAATCTTAAACGACTTCACTTCTTTAAGAAGAATAATAACTTCATTACAGAACAAGTCAATTGTAATTTCAATTACAAGGGCAATACTTCAATATCTATCATAAAACGTAAAATGCAATATAATAAGACAAAAAAATTAAAGAAAATGAGCTGGATGTAGTAAGATCCTATCAAATCAAATATCAATTTCAGATTCTGCCTCTGGCAATGAATGCAACCATATGATTAACATAGTTAAAATGCGGTTCCGGCTAACCCTCTGAGAGGCTCACCGGTGGTAAATGCACTTGCAATTCCTAAAAATTAAATTTACTTGAAATCACCAAGAATAAACTAATGACAATCAGTAAAAATAAAATATACTAAATGGTAAAAAGATACAAGTAAATGGGAAGTTGAAAATGGAAGTCTCTCAATGTATTTCTCTGAGAGAGACATGAGAGATAGGAAGGGGATCAATGAAAAATCAAGAAGGAATGATGAAATCATAGAAGTCAATGGCATCTTTTAAAGGTCAAACTATTGAAAACTCTTTACTTTTACTATAGAATGAATTAGAGAAGTATACCTTCCATGAGATGGACGCCATCATAAATTTCAAACCATTCATAATAAAAAGAATGTGTACAAATCTCATAAGAGGAACTAAATGTCCTGGAAGCCTGCCATATAACTTCAACAAATTTATCTGCACCACATTTTGCTATCTTGATAATCAATCCGTGCAAAATGAATAGAATCAAATCTCAACTATAGAAACAAAACAAAAACAAATAATAAATGAAAAATAAATCAAGAAAAAAAATTGAATATATAAATGTGAAAAATAAACGTAAAAACATAAAGCATTTGTCTTTGCATTATCTCATTGGTTTACAGTGCTAAACCAAACTTTGTCCATAGAGAGTTGATGAGTACGAGTTTCGCACTCATTTAGACCGTTAAACTTAGATAGTTGTTAGTTTTCATTTATTAGTTTTTGATTTTTTTGTTACTTTTGTTATAGGTGGTAACCCGAGGCGATTGAAGGTTAGAGAGGATTTCAAGCGTGAATTGAGCCAAAAAAATTGAAGATGAAATATTCCAAGATTCGGCAATCTAAACCATGAAGATTTGGTGATTTGAAAGGAGGTGAAATGGGTGAAAATCAGGAAGAAAATGAAGTTGGCACAAGTTTGGTCTATGCGTACGCATAGGCCTGCGGGGTGTGCGTACGCAAGATTGGCAAAACCAACAACTAAAACCTATTTGATTGCATTATGCGTACGCACAAACAAAGCCATGCGTACGCATAGTACAAATCTGGAGTAGAACCCGAGAAAGCATGCGAAACCCGATTTTAAATTCTAATCTCACCCCTTTTATTCCAAACCCCTTTTTCCTCTCCTAGACATTTTAAATACCACTTGGGGCTCATTTCTAGGGCAAGAAAGAAAGGGAGGAGCTGACCACCAAAAGAGAAAAACTTGGGAGCTCTTTCTACTACATTGGGTGATTTTGGGAAGAAGAAAGTGGAGACTCCATTGATCTCTTCATCAATAAGCTTCCATTTTCCTTAATCTCATTTTCATTTGAGTATTTTGTTATGTTGTTGGGTATTTGTAAATGCTTTATGGATAGTTAACCCATATGTGATTGGGGTTATTTTCTAACCCTAGAATGAGATTTAAATAAATTTATGTTTTATTGTGTTCTTGAGATTGATGTGATTAATTCATTGTGTTTATTGTTCTTCTCGGTTATTTAGCGAGCCAACTAGATGATTGAGTTGTTTACAATATTTGCTATTTTGGAATTTTTAGTCCGTAATTGCTAATTTGACCGAACCCTAGTGGCAACTACATTTTGATGGATTATGAGGAATTTTCTATTAATTGTAGATGGATTATCACTTAAGTTAGTTAACTGAGCTTGCGAGTTTGCGCTTAATTCAATTCGTCTATTTCGTCGTAATACTTTTGTTGAATTAAATCTAGGAATTTTATCCTAGGTTGTTTGATGAAAAGGGTTGGGTAACGATGTTTATCTTATTCAACTAATATGTAAGAAGAAATTGAGGTAATCGAGCTTTTAATTATTCTCGAATTGTTGTTAATCTTGAAAACGAAAATCTTGTGCAAACATTGAAAGAAAAATCATTCTAGCGGTGAAGAAGTACCCCTCGATCACATTTCCATCACTTCGTGTTTTTCATCATTTTAGTTCTTTGTCTTTTATATTTTTTCGCTTCCTTAGTTTAATTAACCAACCAACCCCCCTCCCCCCCAATTTTCTTTGTGCACATTTTTATTTTCTTTGTTGCAATTGACGTAATTGAAAACAATCATCAGTGAAAATGACTCTTACTTACCAATTACTACTTGAACGACACATTTTAGAAAAGTAAGGAATATTATTTTGACCCCCCCCCCCTTTGGGCGTGTCAATTTTGGATCGTCTCCCACACATTGATCTACCATTGAAGAAATCGATCAAAAGAGAGGCAAAATCAGAGGCCAAAACCTGTGCGAAAATCTGCCATTGAAGGAATTTGGGAAGAAGAAGAAGAAGGCCATTGATCTTGAAGATTTCTCCCACCTATCTTTTCATCAATAAGCTTTCTCCTCTCCTTAATCTCATTTTTCTCAATGTATTTTTATGGTTTTGTGGGTTGTTTGTAGTTACACTATAAATAACTAACCTAGATGTGATTGAGGGTAATTTTTGACCCGAGAAATGAAATTCCAATAGTTTTGTGCTTTATAGTTCTTTCAATTAATGTGATGAATCCATTGAGTTTATTGTTTATATTGTTCTTCTCGATTGTAAAAGAGCGCTACTAGATGATTGGGTTGTTTTGATATTTGCTAATTTGAGATTTTTAGTCCGTAATTGCTAATTTGACCAAACCCTAGTAGCAACTATATTTTAATGGATTATGTGGAATTTTTTATTAAATGTAGGTGAATTATCACTTAAGTTAACAAATCGAGCTTGTGTGTTTGTGCTTAATTCGGCTCTCTTGTATGAATGTTTTCGTTAAATTTAATCTAGCGATCTTATTTTAGGTTGTTTGATGATTATGGTTGGGTAAAGAGCTTATTTTATTCAACTATAATTTAAAGAGAGTTTAAGGTAATCGAGCATGTGATTATTCTCGAATTTTTGTTAATCGATTGAACGAAAATCCTTTGTGAAAATTGAATTAGAAAATCATTCTCGCGGTAAAGAATTATACCCCGATCACACTCTCTCTTTTGCTGACTAATCGCATTTGTTATTTAATTTTTATTGCATTTCTAGTATTTCGTCATTTTCATTTTTATTTTGTTGTGTTCTTAGTTTAACAAATCAAACCACCCCGCCCCCCCCCCCTCCATTTATATGCTTTCACTTTTTATTTTATTTTGCGCAATTAACGTGATTGAACCAATCCTCTGCGGGTAATGACCATTGTTTGCATTATACTACTTGAACGACATTTTTAGGAAAGTAAGGAATTTATTTTTGACGCCCCTTTGGTGGCGATCAAATTTTGACGTCGTGTCGTCGATGATTGTTTATCAATTTGTTAATTGCTTTTATTTTTCTTTTTGTTGCTTCTATCTTATTTTTGTTTTCCTTGATCTCTTAGGTTGTGAATGAGCAAAAAGCAAACATCACATTACAATCTAAGATCAAGAAAAGAGGTTGACACTTCGGGAAGTGAAGAAGAAGATTCTTCAACCGAACTTCTAAGGAACTTGGGTGTTGATTCTTCGAGTGAGTCCGAACAAATTGAGCCCGAAATGGATGAAACTAACCGAACACTTAAGGAACTTGCCGCTCCAACCTTTGTCCAACAACCTCTATGCATTCAATATCCTCCAATAGAAGGGGGATTTGAGCTTAAATCCGGGATGATCCATCTTCTCCCCACCTTCCATGGATTTGCTGGCGAAGATCCCAACAAGCACTTGAAAGAATTCCATGTGGTTTGCTTAAGCATGAAACCAACGGGAAAATCGGAAGATCAAGCAAAATTGCGAGCATTTCCTTTTTCTCTTGTGGACATCGCTAAGGAATGGCTCTATTATCTACTTTCCGGAGTCATCACCACATGGAATGAGATGCAAAAGCTCTTCTGCAGAGGCCCGAATCTTTTCTATAAAGCTAGGCCCATAATTGTGTGATTAACTTCACATTAGGCCCAATAAAGGAAATATAAGCCCAAAAGATAGCACAATACATGTTTAAAGGTAAAATGATATTTATAAAGTATTTTCTTAAAAACAATTTGATGAAAATTGGACGGAATGCAAAGGATTTCATTTTATTGCTAAAGTATACTTCAAATATTTTTAGTCTCCTTTGAGACCCATTTTTGACATATAAAACATTCAAATTGGAAAATGATATCGAAGAAAAGTTGTAGCTCTTTGAGTTAGCTTTCCAACTCACTTTGAATCACCTCAATAGGATATCGGGAGAAAAAGTTATGATAGAAATACTGTAAGCTGTATAGTGTCAATCGGACTACCGGACGACCGGAGCAACTAACCGGTCGATCGGATGCGCCGAAACCCAAGATTTTTGAGAATTAATGGTCACTACTTGCACAACTTAATTGCCCTATTTAGTATGACCTTTCACCCACCCCAAACCTCACCTATAAATACCCACTTCACTCATTTGAATTTGCACACCAAAAGCACTTTCAATTTGTTTTCAAAGTTGAGAGAAAAATAGAGAGTTTGGGAGAGAAAATGAAGGTGGTTTTCAAAGTGTTGTCCAGAAGTTTTAAGTGTGGGCAAAAATATTCTGTAAGAAGGTTTTTATGATTTCAAAAGGTGTTTTCAAACAACAAATGAAGGTCCAAACGTCCAAATTTCGTCAAAATTTTTCAAAGTTCATCAAGCATCAAATCGAGATAGGTAGAGGTGCATAAAATTGTTATACGTGTTTAACTTATAATTTCTAGCGAGTAATGTTTAATGTTAAAGGCTAATGTTGTGTGTCAAATGGTATCGTCGGTTCGACATGTGCCTTTCATGTCAAATGATTTCATCGGTGCGGCATACATTTAAAGGTTAATGTTGTGTGTCAAATGATATCTTCGGTTCGGCATGCACCTTTCATGTCAAATAATTTCCGTTGGTACGGCATACATTTTCATGTCAAATGGTACCTCCGGGTACGACATGTTTTTGGAACTTCTAATGTTAATTGTTATGAAATGCTTAGCTTAATCACGATTGCACCTATGACGCCTATTGATTTTTCAACTCACGAGTTTCTACCCTATATCTATAGATTAAATGTTGATGCACCGGGTTGGATGATGGAAGAGATGGAAGGAGATGCAATAAGCCTATGGGAACCCGGTGAACAAGTGATTTAGATTTAAAGTCTTTAATGTTTCAAATGTTATTTCCAACGTTATTTCATTTGAGTATCTTGAACAAGTCATGATTTCATCAAATAAATTATATTTCATTATTTTGGAAAGTTGTAAAGTGTTTTAATTCAATATCCTTCAAAAAGAATGTTTGTTAAGATTTAAACTTCCGCTAAAATATGTACACTTGTTACTAAACCACCGGTTAAGTTAAGTAAAGTAAGTAGCGTTCCGGTCCACTAGGGGTCGGGGCGTTACAGCGTGGTATCAGAGCAATGGTTTTTAAACTGATTTTGTAGACCAAGTATGTTTTTAAAACAAAAAGAAAATTTTAAAGTTTATGGTATTCCATGGCATATTACATTCATCCATCGAATCTCATCCTATTGCCCAGGTATGTGCAAAGTTTAAAGTTATGGAAGTTATGATTTGATGCTTTGATAAGTTATGGCACATTTTCAAGTATATGTTTATGTTAAAGTTAAATGTGCTGTTTCAAAGATATGTATTGGACTTGGGCTAAAACTTAAAGTAATGGGCATAAAGGAAATGTAAGTTATGATATTATGTGATAAAAGACATAATTGGGCATTTATGTGACAGAATGGTCAGAAATTTACAAACGGAAAGGAAGACTACGGCGAGGGCTTATAGGGCAGATTTAAACCGTAGAATTGCTATCCATGCTTACGAGAACTATGTAACGGATCCTAACCGACCGCTTAGCGATCATGTGCATGACATCTATGAGAGATGCATGACAACGGTTAATACCGGTATGGAGATCACGCATCTCAAGGCTATAAATAACCTCATACATTCCCTCTCACCTCAATGGGAAGATATGGGAGTCACGGTTAGAGATGAAATGTTAGAAGGCAACCCAAACTTGTTCGGGTTTGAGACATATTTCCATGCTTTGATTGATTTATGGGAAACGAAGGTGGAACGACCAAGATAAAGGAAAAAGTAAGTGGCAGAGCAAGAGGGCTAATGGCGGAGCCAATGCCAATAAGAGCATAGTGTCAATCATTGCACCATGTGCTAAGTGTGGAAGGACGCATCGTGGTGAATGTCTGCAAGGGAAGAATGTTTGTTACCGAAACGGGAAGGCAGGACATATCATCAGGGATTATCACATGTCTGCACCGAAAAAGGATGACAGCAAGGATCAAGATCAGAAGGGGAAAGCACGAGTTTTAGCACTAACTTAGAAGGAGGCAAAGGAGAACTCGAACGTCATAACAGGTACTCTATTGATAGCCAATATGCCTGCTTATGTACTGTTTGATTCAGGAGCAACGCACTCCTTTGCATCGACGATTTTTAGGGTTAAGTCTAGTATTACCTATAATAAATCGGAAGGTATATTAGAAGTTAGTATCCCTACAGGTAACCCTCTGAGTACTGATAAGATAACTAAATCTGTTAGTATTGAAGTTGAGGGAAAACCTATGGAAGCAGACTTATACATGATAGATATAAATGACTTCGATGTAATACTAGGCATGGATTGGTTGGGTAGTAATTATGCCACCATCCGATGTAAGGAAATGAAAGTATTATTTCAAAAACCAGGAGAGGAACCATTTTCCTTCTTTGGAATCAAAACAAAACCTTTTATTCGACTAGTATCGACTTTACAAGTTGAGAAGATGTTGAGAAAATGAGCTTGTCAAGGAACAGGAGACAGTAAAGATTCAGGACGTACCAGTAGTACGGGAGTTCGGAGATGTATTTTCAGAAGAGTTATCTGGTATTCCACCAGATAGGCAAGTGGAATTCACCATAGAGCTAATTTCTGGAGCATTACTAGTGTCGAAAACCCCATATAGAATGGCTCCGAAGGAACTACAAGAGTTAAGGAAGCAAATACAGGATCTCCTTGATATGAGATTCGTACGACCAAGCGTATCTCCATGGGGTGCGCCAGTGTTGTTCGTGAAGAAGAAGAAAGATGGAAGCATGAGGATGTGTATCGATTACAAGGAGTTGAATCGATTAACCATCAAGAATAAGTACCCACTCCCAAGAATCGAGGATCTGTTAGATCAACTGAAAGGAGCCAAGGTATTTTCCAAGATCGATTTACGATCTGGGTACCATCAATTAAAAGTGAAGACAAAGGATATACCTACAGCTTTCAGGACTCGTTATGGATACTACGAGTTTACGATGATGTCATTTGGATTAACCAATGCACCAGCAGTATTCATGAATCTGATGAATTGAGTATTTCATCAGTATTTAGATCAATTTGTCTGGTCTTTATTGACGACATTTTGATATACTCCAAGAGTAAGGAGCAACATGAAGAGTATTTAAGAGTAGCCCTAGAGGTGCTATGCAAGGAGAAACGTTATGCCAAATTCAAGAAGTGTGAATTTTGGCTTGAACGAGTTGGATTTCTTGGACATGTGGTCACTGCCCAAGGGATTGAAGTAGATCCAGCAAAAGTGGAAGCAGTAACTAACTGGAAGGCGCCAACTAATGCTGGTGAAGTACAGAGCTTTCTAGGATTGGCCGGATATTATCGAAGGTTTATTGAAGGATTTTCCAAGATAACTGGTCCAATGACGCAACTTACAAGAAAGGGAGTCAAATTTCAATGGACGAATATCTGTGAGAAGACTTTTCAAGAACTTATGCAGAGACTGATATCTGCGCCTATGTTAACAATACCTGAGGGAACAGAAGGGTTTGTTATATTCAGTGATGCGTCCAAGCAAAGGCTAGGATGTGTACTGATGCAGAATGGAAAGGTAGTAGCCTACGCTTCAAGGCAATTGAAGAAGCATGAGCAGAACTACCCGACGCATGATTTAGAGCTTGCGGCGGTAGTACACGCATTGAAAATATGGCGACACTACTTGTACGGAAGTAAATGTGAAATTTATACGGATCATAAAAGCTTAAATTATTTCTTTACACAGAAGGAACTAAACATGAGACAGAGACGATGGTTAGAGTTAGTGAATGATTACGACTGTGCCATTCACTACCATCCAGGTAAGGCAAATGTGGTGGCCGATGCCTTGAGCAGGAAATTGACGGGACAGTTGACGTCACTACTCATTTGTCAAATGGAGTTAGACAATGACTTGGAAAGATTGAAGATTGAGGTGGTTACCACACCAAGACAAGTCACAGGGAGATTAGCAGCTTTGACAATTCGACCTACTCTTCGAGAGCGAATTATAGAAGCACAAGGTAAGAACCTGTTCTTGATGAAGATCAAGGAAAAAGTTGGAACAGATAAGAGGAAAGATTTTGGAATAGTCGCAGACCAAGCACTGATATTTAAAGGAAAATCTGCGTGCCTAAGAATGAGGATTTGAGGAACGAGATATTAAAATAAACTCATTCCACCCCGTACACCGCACATCCCGGTAGTACGAAAATGTATCAAGACCTCCGAGATACATTTTGGTAGAGAATTATGAAAAGGAGTATTGGACTGTACGTGCAAAAATGCATAGTATGTCAACAGGTTAAGGCCAGCAGGATTTCGAATCCTTTAGAGATACCTGAATGGAAATGGGAAAACATCACAATGGATTTTGTAGTTGGATTTCCAAAGTCAGCAAAAGGACACTTCTATATGGTTTATAGTAGACCGATTGACGAAGGCAGCTCATTTTCTTCCAGTGAAAATGACTTTCAGTATGGACCAGTTGGAACAATTGTACATAAAAGAAATAGTAAGGATACACGGTGTACCTGTGTCTATTGTGTCTGATAGAGACCCAAGGTTTACATCTAAATTTTGGAAAAGCCTACAAGCAGCTATGGGAACGAAGCTGAATTTCAGTATAGCATATCACCCGCAGTCTGACGGACAGTCTGAAAGGACCATCCAGACTTTAGAGGACATGTTGAGAGCATGTGTTTTGGATCTAGGTGGTAGTTGGGAGTCATACTTACCCCTAGTAGAATTTGCGTATAACAATAGTTTTCAAGCAACTATTGGAATGGCACCGTATGAAGCTCTCTATGGAAGAAGATGTAGATCCCCTATTCATTGGGATGAAGTCGGGGAGAAGAGAATTTTAGGACCAGAAATAGTTGAAAGACAGTTGAAGCGATCGATCAGATCCGAGCAAGGATAAAGGCAGCACAGGATCGCCAGAAGAGCTATGCTGACACAAGAAGAAAAGATTTAGAGTTTCAAGTGGGAGACAAAGTCTTTCTAAAGGTAGCATCAATGAAAGGTGTACTTAGATTTGGAAAGAAGAGCAAGCTACGACCCCGGTATATTGGACCTTTCGAGATACCTGATAAAGTTGAGAACGTGGCTTACCGATTAGCTTTGCCACCTGAATTGTCTGCGGTACACAATGTGTTCCACATATCAATGATAAAGAAATACGTGCACGATCCTAATCATGTGATAAGTTATCAGACCCTAGAAGTACAAAATGATTTATCTTATAAGGAATTACCAATTAAGATACTGGATCGAAAAGTGCATAAGCTAAGGAATAAAGAGATTCAACTGGTTAAGATACAGTGGAATAATCACATAATGGAAGAAGTTACGTGGGAAAAGGAAGAAGAAGTTAAAGTCAAGTATCCCGCACTCCTTGCCCAATTGTAAGGTAAATTTCGAAGACGAAATTCATATAAGGGAGGAGGGATGTAGAGGCCCGAATCTTTTTTATAAAGCTAGGCCCATAATTGTGTGATTAACTTCACATTAAGCCCAATAAAGGAAATATAAGCCCAAAAGATAGTCAAATACATGTTTAAAGGTAAAATGATGTTTATAAAGTATTTTCTTAAAAATAATTTGATGAAGATTGGACGGAAAGCAAAGGATTTCATTTTATGGCTAAAGTATACTTCAAATATTTTTAGTCTCCTTTAACACCTATTTTCGACATAGAAAACATTTGAATTAGAAAATGATATCTGAAGAAATGTTGTAGCTCTTTGAGTTAGCTTTCCAACTTGAATCACCTCAATCGGATATCGGGAGAAAAAGTTATGATAGAAATATTGTAAGCTGTATAGTGTCAACTGGACTACCGGACGACCGGAGCAGCTAACCAGTCGACCGGATGCGCCGAAACCCACGATTTTTGAGAATTTATGGCCACTACTTGCACAACTTAATTACCCTATTTAATATGACCTTTCACCCACCCCAAACCTCACCTATAAATACCATCTTCACTCATTTGAATTTGCACACCAAAAGCACTTTCAATTTATTTTCAAAGTTGAGAGAAAAATAGAGAGTTTGGGAGAGAAAAGGAAGGTAGTTTTCAAAGTGTTTTCCAGAAGTTTTAAGTGTGGGCAAAAATATTCTGCAAGAAGATTTTTGTGATTTCAAAAGGTGTTTTCAAACAACAAAGGAAGGTCCAAACGTCCAACCTTCATCAAAGTTTTTGAAGTTCATCAAAGTTTTTCAAAGTTCTTTTCAAAGTTCATCAAGCATCAAATCAAGGTAGGTAGAGGTGCATAAAGTTGTTATACGTATTTAAGTTATAATTTCTAGTAAGTAATGTTCTATGTTAAAGGCTAATGTTGTGTGTCAAATGGTATCGTCGGTTCAGCATGTGTCTTTCATGTCAAATGGTTCCATCGGTGCGGCATACATTTAAAGGTTAATGTTGTGTGTCAAATGGTATCTTCGGTTCAGCATGCATCTTTCATGTCAAATGGTTCCGTTGGTACGGCATACATTTTCATGTCAAATGGTACCTCCGGGTACGGCATGTTTTTGGAACTTCTAATGTTAATTGTTATGATTTGCTTAGCTTAATCACGATTGCACCTATGACGCCTATTGAGTTTTCAACTCACAGGTTTCTACCCTATATCTATAGATTAAATGTTGATGCACCGGGTTGGATGATGGAAGAGATGGAAGGAGATGCAATAAGCCTATGGGAACCCGGTGAACAAGTGATTTAAATTTAAAGTCTTTAATGTTTCAAATATTATTTCCAACGTTATTTCTTTTGAGTATCTTGAACAATTCATGATTTCATCAAATAAATTATATTTCATTATTTTGAAAAGTTATAAAGTGTTTTAATTCAATATCCTTCAAAATGAATGTTTGTTAAGATTTAAGCTTCCGCTAAAATATGTACACTTGTTACTAAACCATGGGTTAAGTTAAGTAAGTAAGTAGCGTTCCGGTCCACTAGGGGTCGGGCGTTACATCTTCTTAGAGAGATATTTTCCGGCTTCAAAGGCTACAAACATTAGAAAAGGAGATATGTAGCATCCGATAATCACAAAGGGAAAATCTCTATGAATTTTGGGAGAGATTTAAAAGACTTTGTGCAAGTTGCCCGAACCACCAAATAAGTGAGCAACTTCTTTTGCAATACTTCTACGAAGGGTTGCTCCCGATGGAAAGAAGTATGATAGATGCGGCGAGTGGTGGAGCTCTAATGGATAAAACGTTGGCTATTGCTAGAGAATTGATAGCCAACATGGCCGCTAACTCTCAACAATTTGGGAGTAGAATGGATGTGCCGGTTAAAAAAGTGAATGAAGTGGGTGCTACTTCTCAAATTGAAAGGCAACTATCCAATCTTACATCCCTTGTGCAACAAATGGCACGTGGGTCAATGCAACAAGTTAATGTGTGCGGGATTTGTTCTAGTTCGGGTCACCACACCGATACATGCCCGACATTACAAGAAGGGACCGCGGAACAAGCAAATGCCATTGGAGGATTCCCAATGCAACAAAGGCAAAAGTATGACCCCTATTCAAACATATATAATCCCGGGTTGAGAGATCATCCAAATCTTAGTTATGGAGGAAATCACTTCATAGCTCCTCAAGCTCAATTTAATCCTCCCCCGGGATTCAACCAACAAAGGCCGCAACAACATTTTCAACCTAGCCAACAATCTCCACCTCCAAGTTCAAGTATGTCTCTTGAAGAAATGGTCAAGTCTTTGGCCTCAAGCACAATACAATTCCAACAAGAGACAAGATCTTCAATTAAAAACTTGGAGATACAAGTGGGCCAATTCGCTAACACGGTGGGTAGATTGGAGTTTCAAGTATCAGTAAAGCTTCATTCGCAAACAATCAACCCGAGAAAAAATGTCAATGTCATGACACTCCGAAGTGGGAAGATGTTAGAAGAGGTCCCAAGAAAAATGAAAGAGCCTGTTGAGGAGGTAAAGAAAGAGAAGGACTCGTCGGAAGAGAAAGAGGAAACCACAATTTCAACCTCAGGATCGAAGGAAAATTTTAAAAGAGTTTTACCTACTATTGTTCCTCCACCTCCATTCCCGAGTAGGTTTGCAAAGTCCACGAGGGATGATCATGAGAAGGGAACTATGGAAATCTTTCGAAAAGTTCAAGTGAACATACCACTTCTGGATGCCATCTCCCAAGTGCCTCGATATGCAAAGTTCCTCAAGAAGTTGTGTACTTCTAAAAGGCAACAAAAACTCAAGAGGAGTGAAACGGTAAATGTTGGGAGGAATGTCTCCGCAATCATCCAAAGAAAACTCCCAACAAAATGCAAGGATCCAGGTATGTTCGCTATCCCTTGTACAATAGGTGATGCTAGATTTGAGAAGGCCATGTTAGACTCACAAGCTTCTATTAACGTCATGTCATACTCTGTATATGCTTCTTTGAAACTTGGACCTTTGAATGAAACGGGGATTGTAATCCAACTTGCTGATAAATCTAACGCCTACCCCAAAGGAATAGTTGAGGGTGTTCTTGTAAAAATAAATGATTTAATCTTTTCTAGTGATTTCTATGTGCTCAACATGGGGAAAAGTGATGAGAATATTCCCATTTTGCTAGGAAAACCATTTTTGAAAACATCCAAAACTAAAATTGTGCTTATAGTGGCATACTAACGATGGAATTTGATGATGAAATTGCTAAATTTAATATCTATGATTCCACAGAATGCCCTAATGATAAATATTCTGTTTATTCTGTTCATGTGACTGATTATTTAGCACAGGATATTGTCGAGCTTGGAAAAAATGATGGGTTGGACAATGCCACTAATAAGCATCTTGTAAATGATGATCAATATTTATCATTGAATACAGATTTGCAAGAGGTTGTTCAAGCATTAAAGGCATCGCCAAGGTTACAACGGTTAGGTAATATTTTGTATAAAGTTTTATCTGCTACTAAAAAAGGGCTTTGCTGTGCAGGTTCCCCGGTGAAGAATGCGATAATAGTGGAATTCACCATTAGGAAACACTTTGAGGATCTGATTGATACCGGTTGAAAAGGGAGAAAAAAGTCTAGTTAAAGACTATAAAGAAGCGCTGGATGGGAGGCAACCCATCGTTATTCTTTTTGACAGTTTTTGTGATCACATCTTTTTTATATTGATTATTTTTGTTTGCCCCCATGTGACAAGTTTTCAAGCGCCGAACCAAAAAATTTTGAGAATTGATGAACACAAAAGGGCCACAACCATTCGCACAACCATCGCCGTCAAAACCAAATTTAGGGGAGTACTTGTTCATTTTGCTCTTTATATTTCCTGCTTTTACATTGAGGACAATGTAAAGTTTAAGTTTGGGGGTGTGATGTGTGCTCGTGCTTGTGCTATGTCATGTGTGCTCGTGCTTGTGCTATGTGCTAAAATTGTGCTAAAAAATTTCGCTAAATTTTTTCTTTTTTTTCGCCAATACTCAATTCTCAGGATTTATATTTGTGTTTTTATGCTTGTTTATAGAGTTCGATAACCTTGCCGGCTTTGCTTTCGAGTTGTTGCATTACACAGATTTATGAAGTATGAACATAAATGCTATTTGTTGTTTAGTTTCATTCACTTACTCCATGTTTGACTCCTTTTCGAGCACTTGTGTCATGAAATTCGTGGCATGCACTTGTTGGTAGCACTTGAGGTTGATTTGGAACTTATATAACCATATTGATGAAAATTCTTCAATCACTATCTATCAAAGTATAAGTTTGGGGGTGGTTGAGCCGGTGAAGGAGATTATTTAGAAATGTACTAATTCCTTGCTCAAATGATGGATTTTATCTAGTGCTTTTGAACTTCATTGGATGTTGGTTGTTGTTCTTTTGTGGTTAAAAAAAACAAACAAATTTCTGTAGGAAAAAGTTGTCTGCCTTAAGGAGTGTGAGTCAGCATTTAGTAATTTGACCCCATGCATTACAATGTGTGGGAGACGATCTACCAATGAAGAAGACTACCTTTAGGAACTAGTGCGTGAACTACCTACATTGGAAAAATGAAAAAAAAAATGGAATAAGATTTCGATGTTGTTGTTGTGAGGTTAATGGTTGAGCATAATCTGCCTAATGGAAGTTAGCGGTTTGAGCGCTTAAAGTGTTGGGGAATTAATGCATGACTAAGTGGTTAACTTTGTCAATTCGATCCAACCAAACTTGAGCGGAAAAATTGTGTGATTCGAGAATAACCTTAATTTTAGCACCTTGGGCGAGAGTGAAAATACCAAGTTTGGGGGGGTGTGCATCCCACGAGCGAGAAAGAAAAAAATTGACTTCTTGAGGGTCGGGATTCCACCAACTTGAGCATGGCGATGAATTGATTGACAACATACAAACACGAGTCGAGCTTGGAATGAGTTTAAAAAAAATTGTTGAGGTAGCATTTTTGTAAACATTTCATAAATTATATGTGATGTGATAATCGGAGTAAATTGGCAAATTATCTTTCTTGTGAGTGTTTGTTCTTATTATATTATCGTTTGGTTTTAATTTGCGTGTTTGCATGCGTGTTTGTTTAGCTTTGTTCGAGAACTAACAAAGATTTAAGTTTGGGGGTGTGATAAGTGCGCATTTCGCACTTAAATAAACCTTTAAAATTAGTGTTTGTGTGTTTTCGATGGCGATTTAATTCTTAATTTTGTCCTTTTTATTTTATAGGGGAAAACTCGAGCTAATTGACGATTGGAAGAAATTTGCGCGAGAATTTAGTCAAAAAGAATTGAGATGAAAGAATTTCAAAGTTCGGCGAGCTAAAGAATTTAAATGCAAGGATTGCATGGTTCGACAATCTCGCCATCGCTTTTAGATTGATGAAGCTTCACTAATTTCAAAGACTTGAAGGTTGCCGAAATCTGGGTGCCAAGTTGTCGATTTTAAGGCAGAAATTTGCACGCCAAATGAACCAGAAAATTTATGGTTTGAGGTGGCGAAACGTATTGAAAAACCAGAAAACTGAAAATGGTAGCTGATTTCCAACATGTAGCTCACACCATGGCTTCTAAATCTGGACGTTTTAGTGCCCAAAAGTCTAAAAAGAAACTGATTTCCAGCATGTCCCAACAGCCCACTTCAAGTCCAAAAGAGAGGAAAAACCAGCTGGGCACAAGAAAATTGGAGAAAATAAACCGGTCGGCTGAAGCAGAAGAACAGCACCATTGTACGTACGCACAATCTACAGAGATTTGCATACACACGGTGGTCGAACCCAGCACCTGAAGCTCATCAGCTTCTACCATGCGTACGCATGGCAGAATTCTGGAGTGAAATTCCCGGTAGCACAAAAAATTAGATTTTTGACCCATTTCTCGGCCCATTTTCTTCACAACTCTTCTCAAATCTTCTGGGCGATATAAATAGAACTTGAAGGCTCATTCTAGGGAAAGTTTTTGGGGGAAGAAATCGATCAAAAGAGAGGCAAAATCATAGGGCAAAACCTGTGCGAAAATCTGCCATTGAAGGAATTTGGGAAGAAGAAGAAGGCCATTGATCTTGAAGATTTCTCCCACCTATCTTTTCATCAATAAGCTTTCTCCTCTCCTTAATCTCGTGTTTCTCAATGTATTTTATGGTTTTGTGGGTTGTTTGTAGTTACACTATGAATAACTAACCTAAATGTGATTGGGGGTAATTTTTTACCCGAGAAATGAAATTCCAATAGTTTTGTGCTTTATGGTTATTTCGATTAATGTGATGAATCCATTGAGTTTATTGTTTATATTGTTCTTCTCGATTGTTTAGGAGCGCTACTAGATGATTGGGTTGTTTCTATATTTGCTAATTTGGGATTTTTAGTCCGTAATTGCTAATTTGACCGAACCCTAGTGGCACCTACATTTTGATGGATTATAAGGAATTTTCTAGTAATTGTAGGTGGATTATCACTTAAGTTAGTAAACTGGGCTTGCGAGTTTGCGCTTAATTCAATTCGTCTCTTTCGTTGTAATGCTTTTGTTGAATTAAATCTAGCGAGCTTATTCTAGGTTGTTTGATGAAAATGGTTGGGTAACGATGCTTATCTTATTCAACTAATATGTAAGAAGAGATTGAGGTAATCGAGCTTTTGATTATTCTCGAATTGTTGTTAATCTTGAGAACGAAAATCTTTTGCGAACATTGAAAGGAAAATCATTCTAGCGGTGAAGAAGTACCTCTCGATCACATTTCCATCACTTTGTGTTTTTCATCATTTTAGTTTTGTCTTTTATATTTTTTCACTTCCTTAGTTTAATTAACCAACCAACCCCCCCCCCCAATTTTCTTTGTGCACATTTTTATTTTCTTTGTTGCAATTGACGTAATTGAAAACAATCCTCTGAGAGAAAGACCCTTACTTACCAATTACTACTTGAACGATACATTTTAGAAAAGTAAGGAATATTATTTTGACCCCCCCTTTCGAGCGTGTCAATTTTGGCGCCGTGTCGCCGGGGATTGTTTTTTCCAATTTGTCAATTCTATTATTTTTATTTTTATGTATGTTTGCATTATTTTTGTTATCTTCTTTGTGACTTAGGTTGTGATTGGGCAAAACGAACACATTACACCACAACCTAGGAGCAAGTGAAGAGGTTGGTTGAAAAAATTTGTGAGATGGAGGCAACTTCTCAACTTGATCATCAATTGTCCGACCTTGCATCTCTTGTGCGACAAGTGGCTCTTCAAGAAATTCAACAACAAGAAGTGTGCGGGATTTGTTCATTTACGGGACACCCTTCTCACACATGTCCGACACTTCAACAAAGAAGAGCCTTTGAACAAGCGAATGTCATTGGGGGCTATCAAATGCAACCGAGACAAGGGTATGATCCATATGCCTACATGTATAATCATGGATATAGTGATCACCCTAGTCTTGGTTATGAAGGAAATCATTTCACGTCTCCACAAGCACAACTTTATCATCCATGGGATTTCACTCAACAAGATCAACCACAATACTTCCAACCTAGTCAACAAACTCAAACTTCAAGTGCTAATATGTCTTTAGAGGAAATGTTTGAGTCCTTAGCTCCGAGCAATCAACAAGCTCCACCTCAAAACTCAAATATGTCTCTTGAAAAAATGATTAACATTTCAACAAGAGACAAGGACTTTGATCAAGAATATGGAGACACAAGTGAGTCAATTGGCTAGGACGATGGATAATTTGGAGGCTCAAAGATTGGAACAACTTTCTTCTCAAGAAATCAACCCGAATGAAAATGTTAGTGTTAAGACACTAAGAAGTGAGGAGAGTTTAGATGAGGTACCAGTAGAGATGGAAGATCATGTTGAGGAACCAACACAAGAAGAAAACTTAGCTTGTGAGAGCACTGTGGAAACCATAACATCACTTGAGCTATTATCATGTAACCCACCAAGGTATAATCTTTCATGTACTACTATTCCAAATTCTAATGAGAAATTTTTACCTTTGGTGATACAGGCTCCTATATTTGAATTCATACTCTTTCCCGAACATTTGAAATATAAAGAGTTGCAAGAAGGGAAAACACTATCGGAGATAGTTGCAAGAAACCTCACAACATTCCACAACCAACTTAGGGGAGTACTTGAACCCGAACATGAATGCTATATGTTATTTATTTTCATCCACTTATTCCATGTTTGACTATTCATGAAGCACTTAAGTCATGAAATTCATCACACGCACTTGTTGGTGGCACTTGAGGTTGTTTAGTGAACTTAAATGACCATATTGACAATAATATTTCTATCACTACCTATGAAAGAATAAGTTTGGGGGTGTGATTGAGCTTGTGAATGAAACTATTTAGAAGTGTGTTAATTCTTTGCTCAAATGATTTATTTTAATGAGTGCTCTTGAATTTCAAATGAAAGTTAGATGTTGTTTCTATCCCAATCGAAAAGAAAGAAAAAAAATTTGTGGGAAAAGTTGCCTACCTTAAGGAATGTGAGTCAGTGTTGAGTACTCTGGCCCTATGCATCTCCAATGTATGGGAGACGATCTGTCAATGAAGAGGCTACCCCTAGGGACTAAAGCGTGAACTACCTACATTAGAAAAATGAAGCAAAAGAAAATGGATTATATATCCTTGGTTGCTATTGTTGAATGATGGTGTTGTGCATGATTTTCCTAACGTAAGTTTGTAATTTGAGCACTCAACGTTTTTATGGGGAATTAATACATGACTAGATGTTCTAATTTGCTGGTTCGATCCAACCAAACTTGAGAGGGAAAGATTGAGTGATTTGAGAGCAACCCTAAGTTTTTGACACCTTGGGGTAATAGTGAAAATAACAAGTTTAGGAGAGTGCGCCATCTCATAAGCGAGAAAGGGAAATTTGACCATTTTGCGGGTCGAGAACACCGCCAACTTGTGTATTGCGATGAATTGGAATGACTATATGCACACACACACACACACGAGTCAAACATGATATAAGTTTAAAAATGTTTTGTTGTAGCATTTTTGTGTACATTTCATGAGTTATTAGCATTTGTGAAAATTGAGGCAAAACGGCAAGCTATCTAACTTTTGAAATTTTTGTTTATTTTAGTATTATTATTTGATTTTTTTTATTTGTGTGTTTGTATGTTTATTTTTATAGTTTTGTTCGAGGACTAACTAAACCAATTTTTGTCCATAGAGAGCCTTCTGATATTTTGTGAAATTAAATTTGATACGTCTTTATCATTTTAAAAATGAATATGAAACCTATGATTGTCTCGAGACCTTTCAGCATTAAAGACTGACGCTCAATAATATCGTGTCACAAAGCAATGATTGTTCATAATATAAAATAATAGTTCCAAATAAAGTTTCAATTAACCGCCTGGTAATGGATAATAAGCCCTTGTTTGAAACTCATTTTGATAAGAGAATGTATTTTGGATTAGTAGATTGATGGAAAATGTGTGATTAAAAATTAAGAAAAAAATTGAATTTGTGTGTAATATTATTTTATTCCTAAAGTTTCTAAAAAAAATTGAATCCACGAAATTCACACGAATTAAAATTTTATTTAAAAAAATTTATTGCATAACTGGAACGATACAGTAAAAAAGAACCACCATACCTTCGATTCATAGCAAAAATCTGTATTTAAATACCAACAAAATCTCGTTTCAATAATTCTTTCGATTGATCTATGATAAAAATTTCAAACATCTGTAAAAGAAAGCAAAAATAGAGAGTTAGAACTTTTAGGTTGGTGAATACCAAAAAACTTTGGCAAAATTACACAGTATATAGATAAAATCGTGGGAAAAAAATAAAAGACAGAAGAAGAAGGGAAAAATCTTGCACAATATAAATCGTTACGTGGAGAATAGAGGAAGTATGAGACGTTGCATGGAGAAATGAGAAAAGAATCAGAGAAGAACAAGAAATGAATAGAATAATGCAATAATGTCGTACCTGAGATAAAATAAAAAGGATAAAATTAATATTAAAATATGACATCAGCATGACATCATTGATGATGCATTATGAATAGTAACCAACTTTCAACATAAAACCAAAGGAAACTCTAACTATAGTAGGAGAAAGGGGAAATGAATGATGAAGGAAGGAAAAAATGACCAAAAGTGCACAAAAAGTTAACTTTGGAGATTGAAGTGCACAAGTGTCAAAAGTTAAAGGACCTAGGGTTGCAATTTTTAAAGGACGTAATCGAAAGAAAAGTCAAAACTTGAGGATTAAAATGTTTAAGATGAAAGTTGAAGTACTGGAAGCGCATTTACCGAGGACTTAGATGCAACATATAAAATAGAATGTTTGTTTCCTAGTGTTGTATGATATAATCAATAGGTCGATATAGAATAGATATAGATGTGTAGATGTAGATTTTTATTTGCATTTTACTACTTAATTTAATTATTTTTTATTTTGTAGGTGTCTAACGCCAAAATATCAAATTGGAAGAGAAAACGGATGAAAAAAAAAGACCAAAAGTGCACAAAAATTTAACTTGAGGACGAAAGTGTATAAGTGTCAAAAGTTGAAGGACCTATGGTTGTAATTTTTGAAGGACGTGATTGAAAGAGAAGTCAAAATTTGAGGACTAAAATATTTGAGATGAAAGTTGAAGGACTACGGGTGGCAAAGAAGCCCGAAAACTCGGACTGCCCGGGCTCGGCTGGGAAAAAGCCCGAGCCGAGCCGAGCCAAGCCCGGGTCGGCCCGTGTTTTGCTCGTATTAAAAAAAATTATTTTATCTTTTTGTTTTGTCCTTTAAATATTTTTGATTTTGAAATTTCTAGAATTTACTTTGAATAACTGTTGGAATGTCTAATTTCGTGATTAAAGTAAAATAAAAAAGGAGTTTAATTGCATGATTAATCAACTAACTGTTTTTGCAATCAATTGTAAATTTTAAAAAGCACATGTGATATTAGCATTATTCAATTTTGCATTATCATTACTCCTGTCAAAAAAAAAGGTGGAAGGATGAAAACTATTTTTGACTTATTTGATAACCCAATTCATCATTTAATCAAGTCCAATTAGTATATCTATCATTATCATATAAACCTGGATTTTAAAGAAACTTCAAGTTTAGGTAGTATTCTGCCCAAATTTCGTGTAGTAACTCTATGATTTATTTTATTCCTTGACGTTGATTATTTATGTAGCCCGTGGTTTAGTCATTTTATCCTAAACCCTAAATTTTACCCAAAAAAAAAAAAAAAAAAAACAGGGAAGAAAAATAAAAATAAAAACCCGAGTCGGCTCGGCTTGACTCGACCCGCTAAGGCCCAGGCTGAGCCTCATTTTTTGGCCGGACTTTGCTCGGCTCGAGCTTTTTTGGGCCCGAGCCGAGCCCGAGCTATTTCCCCCGCGACGGGCCCGGCCCCGACCCAGCTCGTTGCCACAGCTATGAAGGACTGAAAACGCAATTACCTCGATAATTTAGCTGCAAGAAAAAATGAAATGAAAAAAAAAAAAAAAAAAAATATAATGTATGACATCATCAATAGATCATGATGATGCAATGTGAATAAAAACAAACCTTCATCTTTTACATATTGTATAGATGTTGTTATTTATAAACTTGACTAATGGATCTCACTAAATTTCATGAATGTAATGTTTGATTAATAAAAGAGTTGGGTTCCTTTCATCATTCCAATTTAACATTTTCAGTCCATCCAAGTACAAATAAAATGGTAGTGAGATTAGAACATGTTTTTCAAGAAACTCATTCAAGCCAATAGGCAACTAGTTGGTGTAAATAGTTGATAATTGTATTTAATACGCTTATCTGGGTTTTTAAAAATAGATATTTAGAAATTCCTATGATTAATTATTGTTTAAATTTATTGTAACATTAACGACAATGAGCTGCGAACATTGTATAAAACTAATTACAACATTCTTAGAAAATATTTTGCAGCAATCTTTGAATGTTGTATCATTTCACTCTAGCTAACATCGAAGCCAACAACATATGTTTGAACGTTACGAAAGGTTTTTTGCAATTTTTTTGCACATTGCGATTTTTTTTTTTTTTTTTTTTTTTTTTTTGTAGTGTGTAACGTAAGAAAATTTAGGCATTTGTTAAAAACATGATTTGCATTTTTAAAAATATCAAAACTAGACATTTAGTTAAGGTAGGAGTTGTCCAATGTAAACTATTATAATGTATTAAAATCCACTAGAAAGGGTTGGAATACAGTCTGATTTGTTGCACATAATCGTAATCTAGCTAGGAAGATTGGGTTTCGTCCCTCAACTATTATTCCCATACAAAACAAAATGCTCCACTCCGCTCTCGTGTCATAGATATTAGCAACATTCTAAAAATCATAATGTTTGAAGGCCAAATTTCAAGTTTTACGAGCCTAAACGAGGTCTAGACATAAAAAAAATTTAATTTTTAATATTATTTTAAATTTTAATCATTCTAAAAATTAATTAATAAACAAAATAACACCTACAAAACATCAAAAATTATAAAATACTATATTTACCTAAGTTCATGTTTAACGATCATTATTTGAGAAAAACAATATTTTGAATAGTGATTTTTAAAGAAATGAGTGGTTAAAAAGTAAAGAAAAAAAATTTAAATTTACGTGCAAAATATTTTACAAAAAAGTTTATTGTACAGAAAACAATTCACAGAATTGTTATAGATGTGAGATAGAGGTGGGGTCCATGTGTGAATATAAAATGTCAAAAAATTCATCACC
This sequence comes from Osmanthus fragrans, assembly GCA_019395295.1. NCBI lineage: Eukaryota > Viridiplantae > Streptophyta > Magnoliopsida > Lamiales > Oleaceae > Osmanthus > Osmanthus fragrans. Next base: position 13,689,199 of record CM033359.1, read on the forward strand.
CACCTCACCAATGTGTGTTGTCTGTAGAAATTCCGTCAAAAGCATTTTTCTATATTTTATTGTGTGAACATATTTTATGGACAACTGAATTTGTATGCCCACATAAAAGATGGCTTACACTAGTCTACATATCCTATCCTAACTATATAAAAGAGCGAGTTTTTTTTTTTTTTTTTTTTTTTTTTTTTGCCACGTGTCGGCATTTTGTATCATCAATCAATACGGCGTCATTTTGAGACAACTTTTCACGCTGGAAAAAAAAAATAATTGAGGGCAATCCGTGACACGGAGAAAAAAATTGATGGCAATCCGTGACACGGAGACAGTGAGAATATATATACGCTAGATTTAGAGATTGGCTTGGGGGACAAAACGAAGAGGATACAGAGAGATTAGCAGCCAGGTTTTGCTGTGACTGGCTGGAGAGAACAGCAAAGGGGACAAGACGGAAGGGACCGAAAAATAGACACAAAGGGCAGCCGATTTTTGAGTTTCTTCAGCCATCACTCCTTCAGTACCATTTTTCCCCTTTCTCCATTCTTCCACGCAACAGGGTACTCTTCATTTCTCGTCTCTCCATCTACCAAGCAACCGACCACTCCATTCACCATGGCCTAGCTTCGGAAACCCAGGTTCAATTTATATAGATATACGCCAGATTTAGAGATTGGCTTGGGGGACAAAACGAAGAGGATACAGAGAGATTAGCGGCCAGGTTTTGTTGTGACTGGCTGGAGAGAAAAGCAAGGGGGACAAGACGGAAGGGACCGAAAAATAGACACAAAGGGCAGCCGATTTTTGGAGTTTTGCTGAGGGACAAAAGGACAGAGGAATTTCTGGGAACTTTGACTGAAATTCGAAGCAATTGCTGGGATTTAAAGGAGTAATTTCCAGTGTTCAATTCTTGCCATTCTTCTCTAATCTCTATTACGTATATGTTTATTGTACTTCATGTAACCATTTGTTTTCTGTTTCTATGAATTCTGCTTTTCAATTTTTTGTTCTTTTGAATTAATCATCATTTTTCTTAAATTTTTAATTGATTATTGTGTTTCGTTTAGGTTTACATAAACGAGCCGAGCCATGGTATTAATTTTGTTCAAAAATAGCTTCGAGCTCATGGTCAATTCTGGCTTCTGAGATAATTTTGTAAGAACTATACTATTGGAATTTACTTTTGTTACTTCGGAAATTATTCGGTTCTTAAATTTGTCGTAAAATCTTAAGTTAAAGGCGTAAGAGACGAGGAAATGCGAGAAAAACTTGTAAATTTGACACTTGCAGTTTCATCTATTCTTTTTAGTGTAAAATTAAAGGGATGAAATTAATCTTTGCTTTCAATTTTGTTGGGGTTTGTACATAATTCTAATAGTTTTAGTAATTTCTTGTGCTGAAGTTGTTTTTTGCTTTTACGAGGGTATGAATTTCAACTTATTCTAGGTGTTCTATTCTGAAATTGAAGTTGTGGTAGCAGCTACTTGTTCTTTATCCTATTATGTCCTCCTAACTTGATTATGAATTTTCCTTCTACGGGGATTTTACTGATGCAAAGTAAATGCTAACTACAACACTCAAGAAGAGTGCATAGGTCTATGAAACAGCATGGTAATTGATGTCTTTATTGATATGATGTAGGTGCTAAACACCCCAAGGTTGGTGTTATTTTCGCATGCATAGCTCTTATACTACTGACATAGAGCAGCAACAGAGCATTTGAGTTCTCTTTTAATTCAAGAGGTTAGAAATTTCATATCAAACTACTAAAGTATGTTCAAATATTTTGATTCCTTACATTCCTTGATTTGTAGTTATTCCAGTGCATGTATACGTGGCAAAATAGATATTAGTTTGTATTAAAACTTTGAGAGAAATTGAATGAGCAAAAATCTTTTACGCATGTTCTCATTTTATGGATATGAATAAAGAATTATTGATATAAGCATGATTTTTATTTAATATATGCCCGAAGAAATGATTTTTGGACAAAGTTACCATTTCTTTGCATCTTTCTTTTTTGACTTGACATTTTTATTATTTTTTGCTTACTAGACATCAATTCATTTGACACAGTCGGAATTTACATTCTTCTTTAACATCGTGTAACGTTTTGATGGTACCTGATTTGTAAATGTTGGGTTTATGTTTTACAAGGACTTTAGTCACTATATAATCAGTTAATGAATTCTTTAAATTCTATGGTATTCGCTTTGCCGATTTTGGCTTCGAATCTTTTAGACTAGCTTGGGTTCACTCGTAGTGTGTGCAAAAGGGATCATGCTTTGATAACTCTTCAGAGTTATTTTTCAGCCCTTTATCGGATTGGTATGTTCAAACATGTATTTTGTTAAACTGGTGATAATATATGCATCTTTCTTTTCTTATGTGATTTGATTGGAGTTATAGGGCTAGCAAAATGGCTACTTATCTAATTAGTAATTACACTGTCAATGGGCTAAGAATTTTTTTTTACCTACTTGGCAAAGATGCAAGGTGAGGTTAGGAAATTTATGACGTCTTTAACTTCAAATTTCAAGTTATTGTTTCGGGCGCTGTATATTTGAGGCTTTAAGTTCATAATTTTGGGTTGATGATAAAAATGAAAGCGATTTAGTAAAAAATGTGCGCTGTATTTTTGAAAGTTTTATATCATGTTTATTTTACACTTTTTCATTGTTTTAAAAATCCTTGTTCATTATTTCGCAAAAAAAATTGAAAAATAGGGCTTGTCCTCCTATTGATGTTGACAGGTCTGGACTCTTTTACTTTTCACCCTAAGAAATTTAGACTAGAGTTCTGTTTTTGATATTATAATGCACAATCAATTTGCATAGGATTGTATTCAACGTTTGATTTTCATTTGATAAACTATTTGCTTTCTTGTGCTTACACATTTGAATTTGTTTCGGTGCATCGAGCTGTGGTGAATCTCATCAATGTATCAAGACATTAGTGACAAACTAGAGTTATAAGTGTTTGTAATTCCATTCATTTTGTTTTTCATGTTTTAGGGACAACTTAACCTTGTTTTGATTATGAATTTTATTGAGTTAGATGTCGAAATTATTTAATTGCACCGATAATGAATAAAACTGGTTGACTACTATATAGTAGTCACCTGTGTTTTGTGAAGTACTTGAAGTTTTTAAAAGGTGAACTTTTTTATCAATTGATTTCTTTGATCCAGTGCGAGCGACGATGATTTAATTTAAATTTTGTTTTTGGGACGTTGATGATTTGTATCCTAATTGTTGGATTCTTATTGGCTGTAATATGGGACGTTGATGATTTGTATCCTAATTGTTGAATTGCATATTTATTATTTATTAGTTATTTTTATTAGCGCGAAAATTTTAATTTTTTTAAAATCATCTTAATTTACTTTTCAGCGTTGTTATAGTTGAATATTTAGGAAATATTTGATATTTTTTGTAGAATTGTATATTTATTATATATTAGATATTTTTATTAGCGTGAAATTTCATTTTTTTTAAATGATATTAGAAAAGTGCATTTAATTGAATATTTAGGAAATATTTGATATTTTTTTTTCTATATCTATTATATATTAGATGAGTGCATTTAATGTATATGATTGTAGATAAATACATTTATTGGGTTAGATGGAGTGGTTAGAAAGATTGCATTTATTGTGTATGTATATATTTTAGTGTATATTTACATACTTCAAGTGTAATTCTCATTGTAAAGAGTAATTTTTATTTCAAATTGGAGCTACTTGATCGATATTTCATATTTCGTATTCAAGGTAATTCTGCTTAAACTTTTTACAAATTTTGTATTGAAGACTTGTGATTGTATTTAGATGTGTACGGGCTATTTTGGTGACACAGCGATCGTGACCGGTTATGACCACGCAATCACCGTGACACGGCCGCCACGGTGATCTCATGTTAGCACCGTGACGGTGTCACAAAAAAGGCCAGGTCATGTCCGTGGCACGGCCAGGGAGATGGCCTGGCCATCTCCGTGACACGGCCACGCCTGTCACAGAGATGCCTAGGCATCTCCATGACCGTGTCACGGAGATGGCGTCTCTGTCTCCGTGATTGTTACAGAAATGCAGGTCGATCCCCGTCGGGGGCGCTGCCCCTCGACCCGTGATCTATGACTTATATATGAATGTATAATTGATGACTGATGACATGCAACTCATTTGCTTTTCGTGATTTTAGTTAAACGTATTTCATATGAAAGGTAGAATCTTAGTAAATATAATCATCAAGTGGTGAAAATATAGTCTTTTACTGCAGTTAACTAGCTTTCTCTCCAAGATGATATTAATATTAATGAGTGAGACAATTGCATGCAGCTTAGATTCAATTGTCTCATAATAGAGATCTCTATTGCTAATCAAATACACCTAAAGGTTTATTCAAAATTGGAAAGAGATAGTTACCATGCTTATTAAACTCAGGAAAACTCTTTGGGCAACTAATAACATAAACAAACTTGTGTTTAAAATTTTGATTTCTAATTGAGTATACAAGCACTCATTATTCCTTTTAGCTCTATATATTCGGTGACGTTATGCACAAATCTTTTACTACTCTGCCTGCACATACCGTATTTCTGTCATGTGTTATACCTATTCAGTGGAATCCCAGGTTATATGTAAGCTAACTTATGCACTATCTTTAATCACAATATGATAATTCAAGTAAAGTAGAGTCTCCACTTTCCATTTAATTTATTCCAACATTTGCTTTCAGATTTTTTTGATCTATTTGATGAAAATAGGAATTGTGTTATCGAATGAGGAATTTATCCATGCACTCAATGTTTTCCATCCCCATACTCCTATTAAAGACAAAATAGAATGTAAGTGATAGATAATAATTATTTTCGGCTCTAAAAATAATAATTTACTTGATAAAGTACCTATTTTGGATAATCTTTTCTTTCTTTTGTAATTGCCTTTAGGTTTTATCATCTAAGACAATTTGGATTCATTGAGCAAGAAGAAGTGAGTATATCACATCGCAAATATTAATCTTAATCTTATAATAATAATGATAACCCGAAGACAATACAATCTTTTTATCCCATGTATTTTGACAAAAAGTTAACTGAGGTAACTATCTTTATCAAATTCTTTTGCTCAATGATAGCATTAAACCAAGAAATAAAATATGGATTATTCTTACCTTGGCTCCCAAACTAATTTTCGTGTATCTTTGAACTAGACATATACTCCTATTATATATCTATATTGTGTATTATAGATTATATTGCTGCCATAAAATGTTCTGCTAAATGCTTTATTGCTGCCACAATTCGAACCATGTTAACATGATTATATTTCATTTTTTAGGATTTGATATATATCAGAATATGCTAGCAAATGCACTTCCTCAAATTCACTAGGATTATTTGGAAGAAGAACAACTACATAACGATAGACCACTAACTAACTAGGTAATCCTCACTTTTTAGATTATAAAATTATCCAATAAGCATCTATCCATGGTTTTTATATCATTTAAAGTGTCTATTTGTGCCGATTTTTGGTCTTGTATCCCAATTTCCCGAAATGAAAAATTATGGGAGTTGTGTTCTACTTCCAACAAGTTGGATGTGCATAACGTGGTATGTTTTTAATATTTAAACAAATTTTTATCTTGAACTGCTGAAAGAGCAGTTGAGAAGGATAAAATGGATTCAAGAGAAGTTAACGCATTTATGGATAAACTTAATCTCAGCCTCAACTCTCGACTTTTAAGGCGTGGCTTTGGGCTTTAGCAACAGTAAGTTCATGATCCATTTACATATTCAAAGTTTTACTTCATCATTCCGAAAATTACGTTTTAACCGTTAAACATGTCTTCCTTTTCAGGAAAAGTGCAGAATGCAGGGAAATCAGTACAAAAACCATTTGATGCCCAAGTATTATTCTTACCTTGGCTGCCAAGAAATTGTCATTTATTGCTTCTATGCTACAAGAAACTACAAAAAAGGGGGGATCAGGTATTGCTTGTAATGCTTCTGTCTTTTCTTTTCATCAACTATGTTTACGCAAAGAGTTGTCCTCTCAACATAAGATATGAAATTCTCTTCTTCTTCAAGTTTAATTCATGTTTGTTGAACAAATTCTAAATAAATTTTCAAATCTCATATTAACCTATATTACATCCCTAAATGTTTGAAAAGCTTGTTATTTACATGATTCATTCAATTTGAGGCTGGTTGTTCTACAAGCACTAATTGTATTGTTTAATTTCGTTAGTTTTTACACTCCAAGATTTTTTAAGTCACTCACCTAATAAACAATAAAGTTGATGATTGTGTGGTTTGTTGTGTCTTCATGCATAAAATCATGTTTACTATTGTGGTTATATTTTGTCACCAGCAATTAATCTCTAGCACACAACACTACACGCTAATTTTACCATAAAAATAGCAAAGCCCGTATATTGCACGGGCATGAACTAGTATTATAACATTTTCATCTTTTGCATTTATCACCCCAAGCCTCAAAACTCGTGTAAACCTAGATCAAGATAAGCCCAAAAGCTGATATAGATTTCAATAAATAGTATAACTATTATACAAAAATTGAAATGTATAGAAAAAAAAAATCTTTAGAACTTTATAAGACTCAGTCGATGTGCCAAGGCATCAAAGTAAAAATATTAATTTTAGGCTCAGAACATTGTTCCCTTAAAATGAGAACCTCAAATGGACAATAAAAATAGCTTCTATGGACCAAAAAACCTCAACTTCCAACAGACAATACCTCTTCTCACTTAGAATTACACACACTCTTAATTTCACGGAGAAAAACCAAGAAATCTTCCAATCGGAGGTTGAAGATGACATAGAAAATTCTAAAAATAACCTTAAAAATCAGAATGAATTAGGGCAACAGTGGAAGGATTGATATTACACCATCAGCACCCACGATTAAAAAAATATAAATTTCAAGAAGAGACAAGTTAATACTAAAATGCGACATAGGGTTCAAATTTTGGACCTCATCTAATTTGAATTAAGTAGGTGGGCCAAGCCCAATTTTATTATAGCCCACCTCCATCACTCCATATCAATATTCACTTCCCTTTACGATCAATATCTATTTTATTAAAATCCCTCAAACTTCAAAATGGGCACTCAAAACATGATTCAACCGGAAGCACAATTCTCCGACGATTGAACAAAAACTCCTAGTCTAATTAGTTCTATTATAAATAGATGCATTGTATTATTTACTTTTAACTTAACATCAAAAGGATGATTATGAACTCGTTTATTTCCGGGGTTAATAATTTTTATTTAGATTAAAACATCACAAAACCTTTATTTCACTCATTAAATGGGCACGTGAAGCAAAAACGATTTGCATGTGACGTTGGACCCACTATATCCTGCTTTTATTTATTTATTTGTCAAATCACCTTTCATTTATCTTGAGAAACCTGAACGCGTGGTGGACCTTAAATTTAATTCCATAAGACATCACACAAGTTTGAGGCCCAAATAATTGTCATTACCATCTTTCCTAAAGTTTGCAAAGTCAAATCATAATGAATGTGATCGGATATCTACATATATTTCTCTCTCACCAAATTACATCAATACTAATCTATTAAGAATGTCCGACTCTTTGTGAGATGCTTCATTATAATCTCTATTTGTTAATACTCCCGTGTAATGTGACTTTGTGTTTTCCTCTAAAATTGTGATGAACACTTAAATAGTTGATTTTGGTGTTGTCTTCTCCTCGATAGCGGTTCAAATGTGGTCACTATTATGTGACTAAAGAGGCATGAAATATTGAAATGCGACATGTTATCTTTCTCGAGACTAATGAGGCGAAGAAAAATGAAAACTAAATTAGCCGAAAAATGAATATTATGTGAACTGGAAAGAAATTTGGTCCATATTTCTTCACGTCACAATAAAGAATTTAGATTAACTGGAATATTTAAAATTAAAATTTCAGATGTTTATACCCCAATTAGGGGGAGTCTTGAAAATATAAACTGAAAACTTTTCATGATAAGTACTAGATGTGTGAAAAATAAATTTAGTCCAATTTTCTCTTTTCTTTTCTTTTCTTTTATAAAGCTTTATAAAGCAAAAGCAAAACAGTTATTATTTCTCTTAGAAATTTCATCAAGTTACTAAATTCGTTTTCGCGCTGCAAATGTCAGTTTTTTTTTTTTTTTTTTTCCGTATGCATCAATACCAATTGGCTTCATTATTTTGATTAAACATTATGATAAATTAATTATAGGGGTAAATTTTCATTTTCGTAATGGTTTGGTTGTGGTTTTACCTCAAATTTTTAGTATACATATATTTTTCTTATGACTCACCTATGAATTTGAAAAACAAAACGAGTTTGAGTTATGCATATATTTTGACGGGCGTCCACAATTGTTTTAAATTTTGATCTCTCTCTCACAACCACCTAAAATTGGACAAATCATTGTTTTGGTAAAGACAAATACAAGTGCATTAATGCAAGAAAAATATTTTTGTCCAATAAAGCATATACAAACCAATCTAATATACACCTCATTAGCCAATCCTAAGATGTCACGTGGAATTTAAACTGTGGATACGAGATAAATACTATTACTAATGTTCCAATTATAGAAGCAGATGTTGAACAAGGGAACCATGAACCGATGGACATGGAGGGTTTGTATGACAATTTTAAGGATATGAATTACTTCATTATTTGTCATTACTGCCTTTTAAAAGATTTAAAAGAAGAATTGATAAATATTTTTTATTCTTAATCGATTTGATTTATTTAACAAGCATGTCCTTCATTTATAAGAATGAAATTTAGAATTATTGACGATATTAATTAGCTAGAAATCAATATCCTAGTACAAGTCATATGTGACTTTGTGGAACTAAATACAGATATATTGTTGGCTCAGAACGATAAAAAGATGAGCGACATCATGAAGGCATGGATGTCCTCAAAGTTTGAGATGAAATATATGAGAGAAGAAAACTTTGTGCTCAGAATTAAGATCCTTAGGTATTGTTCGAAGAAATTTATTGATTTGTCTCGAGAGACTTACATTAAGAAAATTCTTGAAAATTTTAGATGTAAAATTGCGAACCATTGACACTCCTATTGGAAATGACTACGACTTATTCATGAACATGCGCCATAAGTAGGGACAGACCCAGCAGCCGCCCATGCTGGGTCGTCAAAAAAAAAAAAATTAGGTGTTAATAAAATGTTTATGTTAAATATATAAAACTATACAGACCTTCCACGGATGTGATTATAGCTCATTTGGTAGGACGTTGGTTTAGCATGTGAGAGTTTCCTTGTTCGATTCCCTCATCTCCTCTTTTTCTTTTAATATTTTTAACACAATAAATAATAATTAAATAACTATATATTATTTTGTTTTCATTAACATTGGTAGGAGTCTTATGACTCAAATGGGATGTTTTTTCTTTCCATGTAAGAGGTATGGGTTTCAAATCCCCTCACCTCATCCTTATTTTACTTTTTATTTTTAAATTTTTTAACAATATAAATAATAACTAAACAATTCTATATTATTAGTTTTTGTTTCTAAAATAATTTCTTTAAAACAAAATTGACTTAAATTATTATTTCATAATATATACTTTTATGGTTATATTTTATCAATTTATTTTGTAAAATACAAATTTGGACAATATAAATACTGATCTTTATTCTTTTAAAAGTTCAAAAAAATAATTTTCTTTTTAGGTCAAAAATAACTCTGAAATTCACTGTTTTAAAATTTTTGTCTTCTTTATTGTCTAATCAATATTTTACATATAAACTTCAGCTTATCTTGCTTAAATTCATAAAAATTTGAAATTTAATCATACATACGATTCAAAAATTGTATTTTTATTCCTTATTATTTTGAGTTGTATTGAATTATATTTTCACATGTATATGATTTTTAACATTTTAATATATTTATTTATTGATTGGTGATTTTTTCAGTATAAATTAATTAAATATTATTAAACAATATCGTTATATTGGGCGATCGTTTTGATAAATGTTCAACGCTCCACCCTAGCTTACTAAAGTGGCTAGATGCGTCTCTGGCTATAAGACTTCATAAAGATTATTCAAATTCCCTATGCTAGTGTCACAAGTATCCTAATGTGCACTATGTATTCGGACAAATTTCGCAAACATACGAAATCGTTGACAAGTAATAAATGTGATGAAAAAAGAGTATCGTCTAACAAAGAATACATTTCAATTCAAATGTACTAGTCTTATATCGAATTCTTAAGCATGCCAGACACATTTGTTGGGGAAGACAATAACAATATGATAAAAAAATTATACATGACATGTATAAAAATAGGTATAGTTTCAACAATGATGGAAAATCTATTACTTTTGCACATTAACATTGACACAAGTGTCGAATCATTTTAAAGAGAGAAGAAATGATGTGATCCAAGCAATGAAGGCAAGTTCGGGCAAAGATCCGTTGATCGTTGAAGAAGGTTCTATAACTCGATCGCGAGCAAAGTGGGTCAAATAAGCGATGAGATTACTTGTTCAAACTACAATGGATGAAACATTGATATTGGCGAGCAAATGAACAAGTTTCATGTTAGATTTGGTGGAAAATTCAAAATGGCACGTGACACAAATAACGGACAAAGGTTGAAAAAGTAAGTTATGCGACTTGCTCATGCATGCAACAGCATGCGCCATGTCATAACTCTGACTGGGGAAAATTAAGTCTTCTATGCGACCATATAAAGTTGCACTATACGGCCGCATAGAGTAAAACGGTCACGCGAATTTTTCTAATTATGTTAAAACTCTAATTTTTGGTAACTTTGTAATCTTTAGACTTTTGTTCCATTTTTAACTAGGGTTTTATGTGTTTATTATAAATACAACTCATTATTTAATTGTAAAGAGATTCATTCATATTCAATAGAGATATCATTTTTGTGAGAAATTTTTGCTTTCAATTTTTTGGTCTTCATTAAACTAATTTCACGAATTTATGAAGAGTTATTTCTTATGACGTTCAAACAATTCGGGTGAGATTCTCGAATCATGTCATCAACATATTATCGACGATTGTATTAGTTATTTGATTCAATATTTTTGAGTAAAACTTTAAAAATTGATTTCTTGATTTTTCTTGAGTTCAATTCAATTACTTGTGGGTTTCGTAGCTGTTCGCGTCAAAATATTTACACTTTGATTCTCAAACTTTTGATCCTCAAAATAATAGCGTAATGTTGGCATAACAATTCAATAAAACATTTGTGATTTAATTTCATGGTCGACCCATTATGTTGGTTCTTGATAATAGCACATTTGTTACGTTTCACCCTTTAATATTTTCATTTATATGATTATTTGACACCGAAATGCACTAAATATTTCTATATCTTGGTTTAGGTGGCAAATGGGTGAAACAAGTGAAAAATGATCAAAATAGAAGAAAGCGAAAGTTAAAGGACAAAATTGCAAATACCAAAAGATGACTCGGCAAGGAAAATGAAGATATGAAGATTTGAGAGTGTTCGGCGTCAATTGGAGGAAGAAAGGAGTCAAAGGGGTGATATATAGCCAAGACATTCTCACACATCAACTTTCAAGCTGAAAACTTTTGCACGGATTTTTAGTCTCATCTGGAGACCATTTTTCACATGGTATAAAATCGAATTGGAAGTTGACATCTGAATGAAAGTTGTAGCCCATCGAGTCAGATTTCCAACGAACTTTGAATCACCTCAATCGGATATCGGGAGAGAAAGATATTATTAAAATACTAAAAGATATCCGGCGAAAAAATATTATAACTAAGCGGTCGCTTAGAGTAAATTGGCAAGCGGTCGCCCACAACCCTACCGAGAATTCAAAGGCAATTATCATTGAACCAAGCTACCGCTTGAATTTACACTAAGCGGTAGCTTAGTGATTTTTTTGGGCAGATCTGTTCTAATTCCGGAAATAACTGATACACCTATGGAAACGCGTTTTGCTTGATTTTCTTGACCTAAATACATCAAAACACGTCGAGAAGCCATTATTCTTCATCTTGGAACAATTCTTTTCACCTTGGGAACAAGAAAACTCCATGGAAGGCTAAAGAACATGTGAAGCAAAGAAGGAACTCACCCAATTTTGGGGAATTCATGTCGATTATTCAAACATTTGGCATTTATTTTAATAAACACTTGTAGATCTGGATTCTTATCTTTATGAATTTATGAAAAATTTGGTTTAACTTATATTAGGTTTTTCATAGGATTAATCATGTTTTTTCTATTGAATGATCGAAGTATTTGTTGAATCTTTCTTGCATTGATATTATTGATGTGATTATTTACAACTTTATGCTACATGTATATGGTTGGTTTATAATTAAATTTTAATAATTGCTTGTGGAAATTGTGAAAGGAATCCTAAATCTAGAAGTACAATTGTGAACCATATTGATCTTAAATGTTAAATCTAGATTTTCATCTTTGTGAATTTATCTTGAAATTGGGTTAATGATTATTAGATTGTTCATGAATTTAATCATGTTTTCTCCATTGTTTAATCTAATTAATTATTGAATTTCAATTTCACGAATTTATTGATTTGATTATTTACTGCCCTATGCTATAAGTATATGGTCATTTTGTAATCTAATTTCAATAAACAAATGCGTGAATTGTGAAGAGAATTTAGAATTTAAGGATACATGTATGAATTATTTTGGTCTTAAACGATAAATCTTCCGATTAAAGTATTGGGACGAAAGCCTTTAATTGTGTTATTAATTTGAATGATTGACATTGAAAAGTTGATGTGTGAGAATGTCTTGGCTATATATCACTCATTTGACTCCTTTCTTCCTCCAATTGACGCCGAACACTCTCAAATCTTCATATCTTCATTTTCCTTGCCGAGTCATCTTTTGGTATTTGCAATTTTGTCCTTTAACTTTCGCTTTCTTCTATTTTGATCATTTTTCACTTATTTCTTTCATTTTTCACTTATTTCACCCATTTGTCATCTAAACCAAGATATAGAAACATTTAGTGTATTTCAGTGTCAAATAATCATATAAATGAAAATATTAAAGGGTGAAAAACGTAACAAATGTGATATTATCAGTTCTACGTGCTTCAATATAATTGTGGATATAAATCTAAGCAAGGAATTGAAAATGCTAGTTTCGATGCGAGAATAAGCTTCTGCATAATAGACAATTTCGATAAAAGTTGTGTGATGATCTTGAAAAAATCTAGTATAAATTGTTTCGACGATTGTATGACTCATTTATTAGGTCCGAGTGGAAAGGATGATAAGATATATATGCTTTGTGTCCATTATGTACGAGTGAAAGATGTTGAATTTCGAATTTGATTTGACCTAATTAGTGAATTTATAGTGGGATGACAAGATTGTGACTATATATCAGAATCCTAATTAAATCTTAGCATATAAGATTGTGACAAGATTGTGATTATATGCTAATTAAATCTTAGCATATAAGATTTGGATGGACTCTCAAGATAGAATCTCAGTTTAAAGGAAAATAAATTGATTTCTTAAAGAGTTCCAATAATACTGCAGTATGTGGCCCGCAAAAATTATAATCTCTCGCTATCGTACGTGTTTCCAATTTAGGGATTGTAGTTGAATTATTTTAAGGTTTTGGATTTGAAGACCCATTGTTGTAACATAGACAATTAAATGTCAATTTATCCCAAATTAGTAAACTAGTAAGATATAATCAGATGCCATTAACTTACAAACTTGCAATTTATTTATTTTTTTTTAAAAAAACACTCCCAAATGGTAAACAAACAAGGATTAATCTCTTTGTACTTTCACCCTTTGCACTAAAGGGTTTACTCACTCTCACAAAATTCATGAACCCCACGTGAATTTAAAAATAACGATTGTGTGAATCCCCACTTCTATTGTATGTAATGAGTAAGAAATTTTGTTAATCATTTTGTACGTATAGCATGGTCCAACAAACAAACAAAGTGATGATGACAGTTAAAAAATGTTAATTCTGAAATATTCCTCAATTCCATTTCACGTTAAGAAAAGGTGAAAAAAATCTAGTATCGCTTGCAACTGTCGGGTAAGGATTCGAATTCTGAAATATGGATGAAACTATTGGTAAGTGGGAGTTAAAGAACAATTTTTCACCCTGTATTCTTAAAGGCATAAAGTGCAATTTACCCTTTCACCAATATTCAGGATAAAATAGGTGAAAGTGTCAGTAATGGAGCGTAATCCCAAAAAAAAAAAAAAAAGGTGGGACTCAGCAAAAAAAATTTATAGGACAGTGACATTAACGGCGTTAATGGGGGCCGTGAAATAGGGCCAGGTTTCACGGGATGGTGGGCTCAAAACGCATAAACAGATGTCAGAATAATGGTGTGACCTTCCCGAGGTTAAAATTCATTTTGACGGCAGGGTGAAAAAAAGTATCCAGTTTCATTAGGGCAATTGGGCCTTGTGGGCCCTATTCTGATTTTTTGGTCCCATAGAGCGTTTGATTGACAAGATGCTCAAGAAACCAAAAATATATCACGCCCCTATTTGATAGTTTGATATTATAAATTTAAATCCAATAATTAATTTTATTCACATATTTTATTAATTTTTATCAAAATTTATTAAAAATTTAATTTTAATCTCTACAAAAAAAAAATATATTTGATACGTATATTAAACCCTTATTTGATTCGGATAAAAATTATATTTTTAGTAGATCATAATAAAAATTAATGATAACAATGAAGAATATTCAAGGTAAGTATTCTTCAAGGTAAGTGAAGATAGTATTATTTGAGGAAAAATTAATGAAAGGAAGACTTAAGATCTAAAGAGAGCTCGTGTTTATATGAGTAAAAATATTTTATTAAAGCAAGTTAGATGAGAGAAGGTATGATCAAAATTTTAGTTTGTGATAAACCGTTTGAAATTTTTTAGGAAAATGGCATGTGTACATATTTTTTTTACAGATGTTTTACAAATAACTCACATGGATGTGCACATATAAATTTTATATTGTCAAAAATTATACCCTACCTACACTCACCCACTCCCCAAATGTGAGTGACATGTACAGACCCTGTGAAACAGGACTGTACTTGCAGCACAATTCAATTTTTTACTTAATAAAATGTAGAGTGATGTTTGGGTGTCAAAAAAAGTTTGACATTATAATTGACATACACTCACAATAGGGATGGATGTGAGCATTTTTTTTATATTTTTTATTCACGCGGGTCCCTAACTGGTCCCGCACACATGTGAGAATATGTTAACTAAGATGTCAAACTCTTTTTGACACACTAGCATTTTTTCTGAAATGTACTTGTTAGTTATTTTCAGAGACATTGGGCAATCGCGGACCCTGCCCCTTACATGTGAGTGTGTTGTGAACAATGATGTACCCATATCATGTCTTAAATCCCACAAATTGATCCTAGACATGAAAACAGTCGAACAACGAAAAAGGATTAGTATGATCGACCTCAAATTTTATTGAAAAATACTTTATTTATTACGCTCTAAGAAAGTTTATTTTGAGTTTGTAAGAAAAGAAAAAATTGTATGTCTGTTTCCAAAATGGATCATGTTACACGTACAATGGAGGATGATAATCTCGATTGACAATCACACACATGGGAGGGGGGTCCACGATGAGTGTGGGCCCTCCTCCCACATCGTGGACTCCTCCTCTCATATGTGTAATTGTCATCCCCAATTATACAAGTAGCAAAATCCTTCCAAAATAGTGTTTTTCAACAAAATATTAAAAACCGTAGTACTCATGTTCCCTTTATTGTGAATTTTAACAATTTTTTTTATTTTAATTTTTTAAAAAGACAAGCAAATGTACTAAGAATTTCTGAATGAGTCCGGACATTTCTCGCAGAAGAAAATAGTCCTTACATTGGAAAATTATTTTTCCAGCCTGTTGCAATAATGCTTGTCAGTTTTCCTTTTGGGTAAATTTAACCTGTCATCACTTAACTTTAGAAAAATCTCAACTGGGTTATTGAACTTCAATTTGATTTAATTGGGTCATTTAATTTCAAATTTCAACACCCTGTCACGCATCTTTTCATCACTTGCATTTTCGAAAATTATGAAAAGAAATTTACCGATGATCTTCCACACAACACCATAAAAATAAAATTAGTAAAATAAATGTTATGACCTTATTTTTAGATTAATTTTTTTTAACACTTTTATGGTCGTCTCATAGTAGTAAATTTGCATGCCACATGATAATTACGTGAAAATCCATTGCGCGATGTCTATTTATTTAGCGATTTTCATCAATTTCAGATATTGCAGAAGACACTGTGATGAAACTTAAAACTAAAATTGAAATACAATGACACCAATTCAAATTAAGCCATTGTTTGATTCTCCTTAATTTATTTTTCATACGCATTTGTTCACTCACACAAAAAATATTTTACATATAAATTCAAAAAAATTCCTTATTTTTTAATCACAAGTCTTCAATTGAGACAAGTTCAAGTGTAGTGACCCAAATGAAATTTCAGTGATCATAGATGAAATTTACCCCTATCCTTTTTTTTTTTCTTAAAAATTATTAGAATAGACCCATTCATTATTAGTTGTAATCATCTCGAGCCTTAATAGTAATAAGGATCCCGGATTCATTGTCTAATTTGAGTGATGCATTTCAATGCATTGGATACTGAACTCATTATATGAATAATGATCACCTAGTAAAAAAAACTAGCTTAATCCCTTGTTTAGGCTCCATTTTAATGAGATTTTAGGGAAAAACGTATTTTAGAATAGTGATTTTTTTGAAAAACGTATGGTTAAAAAAAATGAATTTTTTGTTTTCATGTAATATTATTTATTGAAAATTGTGTAATCGAAAAGAAGAAAAAAAAATACATTAAATTTTTAATGGAGTCCAAATAGATCCTAAATCTTAAATAGTGTTATTTATTTATGTCAACTCAGCATAAATCATTTTTAAAAAATAAAACATTTGTTTAATATACGATTTAAGTCCAAAAATTACAGTCGCATTATGATTTTTCATCTATATTTATATAATTTCTAGCTCTACAATTTAATGTTAATTTTTGACAGAGCGACAATTAGTGTAATAACTACAAAGGTGATTGACTATTATTTTAAGAAAATAAAATCAATGATTATTGACGTAATTATTCAAAATTTCAGTGGCCGTTAACCTTTTCATGTAAAAATATATTTTTTGCTTAAGTGCTCGAAAAGAGACCTCTGTTATATATCCTACATTTGTTGGATAAAGTTTTTGGCTGGTAGTTAATTCAGTTGGTATGTGTTCGAGTAACTAATCAAACTTCACTTTTCGTAGTCTATATGGAATGGACTTCCTATTTAAGTAGAACTCTACTTTTTTCCACAACTAAAATTATTACTAGCCTAAGGGTTGACATAATTATAAGAATCTGAATCTAATCTTGTCCCATCACACATCATCTTCTCAATCTAATTTAAATTAGGTGGAATTTCAGGAGTCCTCAACCTTTTGTAAGTATGGCACCTATGTTTCAAACTTACTATTTATTACATTAATGTCCATAATCATAAATCTATTTTTGACTCGTATTTATAAACTATTTATTATCATTAAAGTCTCCTTTTATCCATTTCTTTAAGGAACTCATAAATTTTATTAACTTATTCGCCACTTATTTTTATCTATTTATAATTTAGAAAAATTTGTAGTTGAAGTTCCAAACCTTTAAAAAATGTGCAACACGGTCCCACACGTTTAAATTGTAGCAATATGTCCCAAATCTTTAAAAAAAAAATGTGTGTTAGAAAGACCTTCATGCTGTAAAATGAAAATTTATTAGGGTTTGTAGTGAATGACAATTATATCTCTGTAGTCCAAACAATTATTATTATCATATTCCTGATTCTTACCTATAAATATATGGTTTTGATCATTAATAAAATACACACAAATCTATTGACTTAACTCTAAAAAAATATTTTATTATGTATCGTCAACTTCATATTATTGAATCATGTTTACTTTATTAAATTTAAATTCAAATTTTTATTAAAATATATGTATTTGTTGTATTTATAGATTAATGATGGATTGCCAAGATACTTGTTTAATTGATAGTGCAACTACAGTCTGTACAATTCTTCAAGACAAAAAATATTTTTTAAACTTAACATTAGCATAAAATAATGATAATACAATATCTGGTGTATCAAATAGCTTGTATTATTTTACAAAATAATACTAAATTATATATTGACGATACACTTTACTCTAGCGAATTTAGAAGAATTTTGCTTAGTTTTAAAGATATCCGCTGCAATGGATATCACATGGAGACGATATAAGAAAATAGTGTTGAATATATTTGCATAACTTCATTTGTATCTGTCAAGAAGCAGATAAAAGAAAAACTTCATGCACTCCCATCTGGCATGTACTATATATTTATAAAAATGGTTGAATCAAATAATGTCACGAACCAAAAATTCGTTGACCCAAAAAATTTTTATAATTTTGGCATGATCGACTTGGACATCTAGGAGTTATAATGATTCGTCGAATAATAAACAACTTACATGGACATCCTTTAAAGAACCAGAAGATTCTTTTACCCAATGATTATCCATGTGTAGCTTGTTCGCAAGGTAAGTTAGTCATTAGACCTTCGACTACAAATGTCAATGTTGAATCTCCAACTTTTTTAGAAAAAATTCATGAAAATATACACCAATACATCCACCAAGTGTACCATTTCGTTATTTTATGGTATTAATTATTCTTCTATTAGATGATCACATGTTTGCCTACTTTCCACTAGGAATGTAGTATTTGCTAGACTACTTGCTCAAATCATAAAATTACAAGCACAATTCCCTGATTACTCAATCAAGACTATTCGTCTTAACAATGTTTGTGAATTTAGATCACAAGCATTCGACGATTATTGTATGTCAATTAATATTGTAATTGAACATTCAGTCGCGCATGTCGATACACAAAATGTTTTAACAGAGTCGTTTATTAAACGTATACAACTTATTATTAGACAATTACTTATGAAAACAAAGTTACCAGCATGCTGCATTATTGGTTCGAATTAGACCAACTACCTATTATCAATATTCACATTTACAACTTGCATTTGGTTATGAACCTGATATTTCTCACCTATGTGTTTTTTGTTGTACTGTTCAAGTCCCTATTTCACCCTCACAACATACTAAAATGGGTCCCTAACGAAAATTTGTGATTTATGTAGGTTTTGATTTACCATCTATTATTAGGTATCTTGAACCTTTAACATGTAATTTATTTACTGCACGTTTGCAGATTGTCATTTTGATGAAATGATTTTCCCAACTTTGGGAGGGGAAAAACTACATTCTAAAAAACAAGGTAAATTTTTTTGGAATGAAACAACACTATCTCACTTTGATCCCTACAACAATCAATGTGAGCAAGAGGTTGAAAAAATCATTCATTTGCAAAGAGTTGTAAATCAATTACCTAATATATTTGTTGACACGAGAAAAGTGACAAAATCATATATACCAGCAGAAAATATTTTAGCAAAAATTGATGTCCTTGAAGGACAATCTGTTGTAGCAAATGAATCTCACATACGCTAGAAGCGTGGTTGACCAGTTGGTTCTAAAGACTCTGTACCTCGAAAAAGAAAAGTACAAGAGAAAAATCAATCAAAATTTTTCAGAAGAGGCAACATTATAAAATATTGAAATTATGGTTCCTGAAAAATCACAAGTGTCCGAAAATAATGAGATTTCAATAAATGATATATTATCTCATAAATTATGGGAACAAAATAATGTTGTTATAGACAATATTTTCGCCTTTAATGTGACTTTTGATATTAAGCAAAATAAGGATCCCGAACCACAGTAAGTTAAAGACTGTCAAAATAGAAATGATTGGCCAAAATGGAAAGAAACAATGCAGGTGAAATTGAATTCCTTAGAGAAACGAAAAGTATTTGGACCTGTAATTCGAACACCTGAAAATATAATCCCTATAGGATACAAATGAGTTTTTTTACGAAAGAAAAATGAAAATAATGAAATTACAAGATACAAAACCCTACTAGTAGCTCAAAATTTCTCACAAAGACCAGGAATTGATTATGAGGAAACATATTCTCCCATAATGGATACCATCACTTTTAGATTTTTGATTAGTTTGACCGTGTCACAACAACTTGATATGCGTCTCATGGATGTAGTAACTGCCTATTTATATGGTTCACTTGGTAGTGACATATATATGAAAGTCCTCGAATGACTTAAAGTATCAGGAATGAACGATACATGCCCAAGAACCATGCTCTCAATGGTTCACTTGGTAGTGACATATATATGAAAGTCCTCGAATGACTTAAAGTATCAGGAATGAACGATACATGCCCAAGAACCATGCTCTCAATTAAATTGCAAAAATCATTATATGGATTAAAACAATCCGGACGTATGTAGTATAATCGTCTTAGCGAATATTTGTTGAAGGAGGGTTATAAAAATGATGATATCTGCCCATGTATTTTTATAAAGAAAACAAACATTGGATTTGCAATTGTAGCAGTTTATGTTGATGATTTAAACTTAATTGGAACTCCTGAAGAGCTCAACAAAATTGCTAATTATTTGAAAAATGAATTTGAGATGAAGGATTTAGGAAAAATCAAATTTTGTCTCGAATTGCAGATTGAACACGGAAATAATGATTATTTGTTCATCAATCTGCATATACAAGAAAAGTTTTAAAACGATTTTATATAGATAATTAGGGGTGAACACGGTTCGATTTGGGCGATTTGTGTCATATTTCCAACTTAAACCATTTCATGCGATTTGAAAAAATTCCAAATCAAACAAAACCATTTCATTTTTCAAACCAAACCATTATTTGTGATTTGGTTCGGTTTTAATCCGCGATTTAACTATCAACATTATAGTTATATGTTTAAAACAAGTTAACATATAAATTTAAACGAGAACTAAAAATATTAAATGTTAAATTACATTTATATTTATCTAAAATTCGATATATAAACAAGAAGACAAAAATATAGTATCAAGTTAGCATCTAGTAACGTGCACTCCACTCAAATTTTACAACCAACAATATTAGAATAAGTACCAGAGTACTAACCTCTTATTTGATAAAAATTGGATAAATATCCCCTATTGTAATAGGTAATTCGACTGATATGTAAATATCAAAATATATATTAGTCTTTATTAATAATATTAATAAGCAACTAAGAAACAATATGCATAAAAATATCAACAGTGACCAATTTTGAGGGCCCTGGTGAGAGAGCAACATTGGTCAATTTTGATATTATGTTTATAGTATCATATGGCCTTTGAGACTGCAGAGAGTTCAAAATCCTCTGCCCTCAACCAACATTTTAGTCCTAACCATCTTAGTGAAATTTGTATAACTCCTTAAATTTTTATATTTCCATAAATAACTAAATTTTTTTAGCACGATATTAGGACAAACGGCATTGAACAACACCTAAAACGTTCATCAAATGCCTAATTCAGAAAGCATTCTAATAACTAAACCAACCGATTCGTCTTACAGTCAAAGAACATGTAAACTAAATTTAGACAGACTCTGAAGTAAGAAAATTAAGGTTTTTGACTCGATTTTTAATTTATCTTGTATAAACAAATTATGAAAACTTGTTTCAATACTAGGAAAATGAAATTTTCAATGGATTGTTTTTTAGGAAAATATTCAATAGTATTTAAGTTTAAATTTTTTAAAAAATTCCCAACAAAAATTTTACTATTGATAATTAGTTTACTATTTTATTCTAGTTTACAACGGAATCATCCGTTGGAAAATCAATCGTTCAAATATTTAATTTATTATTTGTTTATTTTTAAAAATTTACTAACGAATTAGCAATGAAAATTTACTAACGCAAGTCTTCTGGTGGAAATATTGTCGGTATCAATATTTATTTTGTTACACTACATATATCATAGAAAATGTAAGTATTACGCTATATATATCCACAAAAATCTTTCCAGTAAAAGTAAAATTTAGCTACTTATTAAGTGGGGTAGTTTGGTGAGTTAAATTTTCTTAATTAAATTTAGGTGTCATTAAATTCATCATATTATACTAGAAGTTCCTTCATGAGCACCTGCCTTCTTCCATGTTTTCACATTGGATATCTCAAAGTCAGCATAGAGTGTAAGTTACTGCAGCAATCTAAGGCTATTGACTGAGGGAATGGACGGACTCTATGATTCTAAGGTTGAAAATTAGAGTGCAGTAAATGTGGTAACCTTCAGATAGACATTTTTAGATAATATTGAACTTGACATTAATGTGATTTTGCATAATCATATACTTTAATAAAATTATATATGAGAATTTATAATTTCATAAAAATATTTTTTAATTAAAAAAGTGCGATTCGGTTTGGATTTGTGCGGTTTTTGAAAATCAAAACCTAAACCAAACCATTTTAAAACGGTTTGGTTCGGTTTGGGGGAAAACAAGCCGCTGATCCATGTGGACCCGAACCAACGATTACGGTTCGATTTGCGGTTTCGCGATTTTTGTGTGCAGCTCTAACTTCAATGTAGAGCATGATTGGTAAAATGTTGCTTTCTTAAAAGTTGAATCCTATGTGATTTTTAATTCATGAACTCAATTGATAAGTGTTGACTTATAGTTGACTTCATGTTTTGATTATAATAAATAAATTGTTTTTATTTCTAATAATTGAATTCGAGTCTTCATAATTATTGTTGTAAAGTTGATCAATTGGAGACAAAAAGATCGCTACCAAAAGACTTGTATTGGACGATCAACAAAAATCAAGATGAAAGCCAAGCATTTACGTCAAAATGCTCAAAGACAAATAATTTCAACAGTGAAACATCGAAAATATTAGACTTTTGATGTTTTGGATTCATATGTAAATGTAAAATGTTTTAATATTTAGTAATGAATCAAGATAAACTAAAATGAAAAAAAAATTTATGCACGAGGAAATTACATCATAAAAATACTTGCATTAAAATTATTTTTTAAAGGTAAGTATTTCAACTTAATATTCAAACTCTTTACAATATCACTTACCTTAAGAAAATAAAGTGAAAAAGATCATTCAAAAGTCTATATTTTTCAAAACAATCAAGAGAGAAAAATTCGAAAAAATCTGTCCAAGCGGACGTCCGATTTGTCCAATGGTCATTTTTTTAACCGTTCTGAATTTTGACACAGGACGGTTAGTTTGGTTGTCCAATTTAGGATTCGAACATCCGGATGAGTTGTTCGATTAGCCAAAGAGTTTGACATTTTAACTGCTATAAATATCGTTTCACTTTTCATTCATAACAACACTTTTCAGAGCATTTAAGTGGGATTCTTGAGCTAAATTAGATTAATTATATATCTTATTCATCTTTATCAATTCTCTTCCTTTGAAAAACTTTTGATTATATCGACCTTTAAAATTTATTCTTCTCATCAATATTTTTCTCACATAATACTCGAGTTTCATTCATTGCTATTTATTAAAGTGTTAGTCTATTTATTTATTTATACTTAATTTTGATTATATCATTTATTAAGAGGGAAGTTTCAAATTGTAAAAATCATTTCTCTTTAAATTTGCGGTCATATTGAGGTCTCCGGAAAGCTCAATATTATATAAAGATCGATGTTTCTTATTTGTAAGTCACCGAAAGTATTGTAATGATTTTAATTGCACCATGAGTCAATCAAATTTAGTGAAAAGATCTTGCTCGTGACAAAGAGCTTGGTAAATGAGGAACTGATCATTAGTTGTAATCGAACCTCCACAATTATATCATTTGCACACTCTCTTCATTTTTACTTATTTTTCATACTTGTGTATTTTTGTTTGATTGACTTATTCATTCTCAAATTGCTTAAATTTGGATTAATCTTCGAAAAAAATTTAAAACAAATTTGCCCCCTCTTGATTAGCTATTATTGGGCTTTCAGTAAGCTAATAAATTTGGTGCCAATATTAATTGTTTTTTTTCCTAGTATCAATCCAAATATTTTTCCTATTTTTTCCTTGACCAATAGGTGTCAAAGCAACGCAACTTGGGGGGAGGGACAATAGAAGAGAAAAACTTCAACATGACGATTTTATATGCATACACGATAGAACTGTCCACTTAAATTATGACACGTAGAACTTTAACTCTCTCAAATTGTGATAACTTGACATCTGGGATTGTAAGAGAGAATCAAAGTGGGTGTGCGGCGCTTCGTTGGTGAGGTGTCACAGTTTAAATGACTCGAGATTTGAGACGTTGTGATTTAGTAGAGGGTCCTATCACGTGTGTATATTCCATCCTATCGAAGCTCTCTTGATGTAGAGGGACTTTACAGAGGAGGAGGGGGAGGAAGAATTAGGGTTTCGACAGAAGGTGGATGCGTTTGGATTTGGGGAGGTAGGGGTTTAATTTTTATTAAATTAAATCAAAATAAAAGTTAGAATTGTCCTTTTGGTAAATTTTGACATTTTAACAATTAATAAATGAATGATTATATTTACACCATGATTTTACAAACGGCACCACATTTAAAAAACAAATGAAGAATTCAAGCTGTTGCTTTTTTTTTTAAAGTAATATTTTTATCATCAAGCTTCTACTGATTGCACTAGTTGTTTTTTATGAGAACCTTTTAATACGTTAATTAATTGAAGGTATGATGAAAAAAGCTGAAGACATAAGTATAAAAATGAGGACCTTCATTATAATTAAAATATACATTAGAAGTTTCCTTCAGCTTAGGGATGACAACGGGTCGGTTCGGGCCAAAATTATAGCCGCATCACCAAATTTTTTGTCATACCATAACCATGAAAGTCGGTTCGGTTAATAACAAAAAAAATAAATTATTTTTTATAAGTCCAACCGTCAAATTGTAAAAAATTATCAATAAAAATCAATAAAAACAAAAATACAATACTAAGTCAATTTAGCAAACAATATCCCAACTTCCAAATGTAAAATTTGAATTTAACAAAAAATACTATTAACATAGATCAAGACTCTTACTAGTATAGGCCAATCTTCATTCTTCCCCAAAAGTCACATTTAACTATTTAAGCCTCCAGAGAAGTGTAATATTTAAGCCCGTTTTGATCTTCTTAAGATAATATGCGGATTAGACAGACATAATATCAAGAAGTTGCATGACCGCGAAATAAGTTTCATCACAACAGTCCGAAGATGACAATTAAATTGAGAAAACACCTACCTTCTCAACTAAGTGGTCCTTTGGAGGTGTTATACAGAGTGTCAGACAAATTTTACACAAGGATTTCTGTATTTCATAGGGAATCAAGAATTAGGTCATACCCACAAGCCAAATGCATTTATATTTTCAATTACCAAATTAAAAATTATACAATACAGGTAGAATTAGTTCCCACTAAACCGAGATTAATAGCATGCCAAACAATACCATCAGCTTGGCATGAGAGATTTTAAATATATCCACAATATCCTAAATGACTGAATATTAAGTCTGAACGACTTCTATCATAAATATGTACTAACAACTTCACAACGATTCACAAACAAGAATAATAAGATCAGCAGTGTCATTATCCTTTTTCCCCACTCGAAAACAAGAACAATAAAAACAGTAAACTACTCATTATAAGCAACTGGCTAAAGAAATTATCATATAAGCTAGTCAAATAGAAAAATCATTTTACAGATGGACGACACCAGCCTATACCTTTCGAGTTCATATCTGAATAGCTCAAAATCTGGAGTGACGGCACGGTAGAAAGGCGGAGACGGTGTTGTTGATTCCAATTTTGAATTTCCTTCCTCTGTTCCTCGCCGTCGCCCGTTGGCTTAGAAATTCCTATTTGTGTGTATATTCAGTGAGTGAGTGTGAGACACTGAGACGGGTTAGGTTGGCCAAAAAAGGGGTTTGATTAGTGGGCCGGTCATGACTCATGTTAATGGGCTGGTAAGGTAATGGTAAATGAACCATAATTATACAAAGAATTATAAAAAGAAATCCAATTGTCCAATTAATTTTTTTTTAAACGGATAATCGGTTCGGAGCGGTGCATCATCGCTAAATACCATACCCGCCCCAACACGAATCGAGTTATTAAAATCAAAATCATAACCACCGCATTACACCATCAGTTCGATTTTTTTCGCCCCATTCGGTTCGATTAACCGCGATTTTCGATTTTAGCGGTTCGAATTGCCATCCCTACTTCAGCTAATGATGATGGTCGCACATTTCATAGATGAGGGACTGGAGTTGCATAAATAAAAAGTTGAGGATCCCATTATCATATGTTAAAAGGTATTGTGACCTAGCCGGAATTTCATACGAAAATAGTACAATTATAAAAGCCCGGTTAATCATAACACCTAAGTTTATTGGGAATCCAAAAAATTGAAAGTATGATAAAAGTACCAAAATATGAAAACAAACAAAAAAAACCCCACTCACCTTCCGGTAACACTCTTAATATAATATTTATAATATAAAGAGATGAACTTTACATCCAACATAGATTTTTTAGTTAGATTATAAATAAATATATTAAAAAATCTATTTTGTCTCATGTTTGGTTCAATTATTAAAATTGATCAATATTTAAGTAAAAATTAACAATTAATTTTAATTACATATTTTATTTTATGAGCTTTACAATTTTTTTGGAATGTTAAAAATACGAATGGGCTAATGAAAGTGTTTGATTGTCAACTGAAGAAAGGATTGCCTTCTTTAAGCTCTCTCCTCTCTGCACTGAAGGTGACTTGTAATGGAGTGTAACTGTGACCCAGCCCAAGAAAATTAAAAGTTACCCAAAATAAGTCAATTTTTTGAAAATAATTACATAGACATACATACATATATATATATATATATATATATATATGTATCGAGAGAGAGAGAGAGCTGTAATGTTGCAGCAGGCCTATTATCAGAACCTTGGCAGATGGTCTTTTAACTTTTTCTCTACAAATAATTCTCTCTCTCTCTCTCATTCGCTATACATATACATATTTTATACATACATAAAGGCTGTTTCTTTCTCACTCTATAGATACGTATACATGCACATTTATATCCTTTTGTTTCTCTCTCTATATGGTTGTTTGAGAGGGCAAACTGAATACCCACTGTATAATAGAGAGAGCTGTTTCTCTTCTCTCACACACACTCTGCAGCAGCTCCCTGGCAACACGATGTGATTGAACGTTGCTCTTCACATTTTTCCATAATTCTCACTGGAATAATTATATCCTTCTTCTCCAATCTCTATTATCAATTCTGTAAATCCAAGACTCATCAATGCTCTCATAGTTGGTACTCTTTAACAATTTCAACCCAAAACCGTATTCTATAGAAAGCCTTTACATCAACTTGTCCTTTTTGTGGGACTGGAAAAAAGCTGGTTTCTTGATGGTTGTGAGTGTAGTGTAAGCCATTTTTAAGTTGGGATTATGGCTAATTATTTGAAAATAATTGCTTTTCTGGGATTCCTAGTAGTGTTCTTGAGCTCTGCTTCCGGGGATTCAGATGACGGTTAGTGTGTGTGTGTGTATTTATTTTTTGGGTTTCTGATCTCTCTCTACTTGTCATCATTCTTGGGTCCTTATAGTTTAATATTTTAGTAATTAACATTTCGTTTTTTGAGGAAGTTTCTCTTTCATTTTTCTTTATTATAATCACTTGGGACATTGTTATACTAGATAATCACGTCATGGTCTTTACTAATTTATTTATTTAATTTTTTGTCTTTATTGACGCTCAACCAATTCGTGTTGAAGCCCTCTCCTCCTTTCTAGCTCTATTTGAGCTCATAAAACTAGTCAAATTTTCTTGATTATTTTTATTTATCTTGATGAAAAGGGGCAACTTTGCTGGATATGAAAAAGTCATTCAGAGACGTGGAAAATGTTTTATATGACTGGACAGACTCTCCATCTGCAGACTATTGTGTATGGAGAGGGGTAACCTGCGATAATGTCACCTTCAATGTGGTTGCACTGTAAGACACTTCCTTAATTCTATTAACCTGCAGTTTCTACATTAATTTTTATATTTTGTGAATGGTGTGTTGTGTTCAAATTTCTATAGTAATCTCTCGGGTTTGAATCTTGATGGTGAAATCTCACCTGCGATTGGACAGCTCAAGGATCTTCTCTCAATGTAAATTTGCTACTATCTATGAATCTTTCTGTTTGTCTTATTCGTAAGTGTTCAACTATTATGGGTTCTGAGTGTGGATGAAATTGCTGTGTATGTTTTATAATAGTGACTTGAGGGGAAATAGGCTCTCAGGCCAGATACCTGATGAAATTGGTGATTGCTCATCTTTGAGAAGCTTGTAAGTTGATGTTTTTTGGTCAACTGATATAGATTTTGTTAAGGCCTAATTATAGTGACCGTTGGTTATTTTGAAGATGATTTTAATGCTATTGTTATCAGGGATTTATCTTTCAATCTTCTGCATGGAGACATTCCCTTCTCCTTTTCAAAGCTGAAGCAGCTAGAGAGCTTGTGAGTTTTTGCTTCCTAGGGCCTGTTCTTTCCTTTACTTGCTCATTTTCTATTGCAATAGGTTTCTCTGTTCAAGCTGGTAGGACTAATTCATCATAGTTACTTTCATCAGAGTTTTGAAAAATAACCAGTTAATTGGTCCAATTCCTTCAACACTTTCTCAGATTCCAAACTTGAAGACACTGTAAGTTCTGTTACAATCTTTTCATCCCCATCTCTAGTTTGTGATCATGAGGTCATAACATTGTGGATTTATTCAAATTATTGTTATAGGGACCTGGCTCAGAATAAATTGAGTGGGGAAATACCTAGACTTATTTATTGGAATGAAGTTCTTCAGTATCTGTGAGTATGATAAATTATGAAAATTGATCTGAATTCATCTTTTAGTAGATCATCATTCTTGTAAAGCACGTAACCATTTTTCCTCCGAACACAGGGGCTTGCGAGGAAATAACTTGGTCGGTACTCTTTCCCCTGACATGTGTCAACTGACGGGGTTGTGGTACTTGTAAGTTACTATCAATATGCTCTTATAACAGTTGCCTTAAATTACACTCTTTTACTGATTTGTCATTTATTATGTACAGTGATGTTAGAAACAATAGCTTGACGGGTTCAATTCCTGATAGTATTGGCAACTGCACTGGCTTCCAGGTTTTGTATGTACCTCGCCTTCACTAAGCATGTGTTGAACTCTATGAGCAACTTTTTGTACACAGATTGGAAAGGATGAGATAGTATTAAATATTATTTTTTCTTTCTTTATGTTGTTCAATGCTGCTTAATCCACATTGCCAAACAAAGTCAATAATGCTCGACATGGTTTAGTGAAATCATTTCCTTTCAATGTCAGGGATTTGTCATACAACAACTTTACAGGGGAGATTCCATTCAACATTGGGTTTCTCCAAGTAGCGACCTTGTAAGCCTCTGGTAACTTTCTTCTTTGGAGAGAGTTGTTTTGCACTCTGTATGATAAATTAACCTCTATATGTTGTCGCATTAGATCATTGCAAGGTAACCGGTTTTCGGGGCAAATTCCATCTGTAATTGGATTGATGCAGGCACTTGCGGTTCTGTAAGTGCTTTCTAGTTCCCATTGTATTACCTTGCGAGTTATAATGTGTTTGACAATCTGCTTCTGTCATTTATAATTCTCTATGTTTATTACTTTCCAGGGATCTTAGTTGCAACATGTTGAGTGGACCAATCCCTTCAATTCTCGGAAATTTAACTTACACTGAGAAATTGTTAGTATTGTAACCTTCTTTTGAACTCTCATTATTTTACTCAATGAAGCTCAAAATTGGATTAACTGTCATGAAAGTTTCTCGTATGTCACGTTGGATGGACTACAAGATAGTTCATCTGGAGTGCAATAACCCTGACTTCTGCTTCTTGCTTTTCTTTCTTATAATATTGGTTCTAATTCTGAATAAATATAAATCATATATTGTGTTACCAACTGAATACATAAACATTGAATTGCTTTTGAACTATAAAAGTGTAAAGTTATACTGACATAATTAATAATATCCATTCTTTATTGCTAAATATTTTTTCTTGGTCTTACTCATGGAAACATATTAATTTGTAGGTATCTACATGGCAACAAGCTGACTGGCTCCATTCCTCCAGAGCTTGGCAACATGACAAAGCTTCACTATTTGTATGTTACTTTTAGTCTTCTTTTCAATTCATTTCTGCATGGTCCTGCACAGTTATGTCCTGAATGGACACTCATGTGAGACATCTGTAGGCTGTGATAGTGAGCACTTAACTTCTGCTTCCGAAGCAATGTATGTGCTTTCTGTTTTTACGGATGAATAATTATGACATAATTTTTGTACTGAAGTGTTTTTTTGTTTAACAGGGAACTGAATGATAACCTGCTGACTGGGAATATTCCACCAGAACTTGGGAAGCTCACAGATTTATTTGACTTGTATGTCATGTTTCTTATGACCCTTTTCATTATATTACATCACTCTATATAGATCACACAGTTTAAATTAATCGTGTTGCTTTGTTGTAGAAATGTTGCCAACAATCACTTAGATGGGCCAATACCAGATAATCTTAGCTCTTGTACAAATTTGAATAGCCTGTAAGCATCTGATGTATTCTAGTATTTCTTTTCTTTCTGAAATTTTAGTCTTTCTAGATTATTTACTGAATGGTTTGATGACAGTAACGTGTGTGGTAACAAATTGAATGGAACTATTCCCCTGGCATTTCAGAAGCTGGAAAGCATGACATATCTGTGAGTTCCTCACTGATGTCTCGTTTGTTCTGAAAATTTTCGTTTGCCAGTATTCTTCAGTTCATATCTGGAGATAGATGTGCTCTGAGTATGAATTCCGTGTTTCTTGATGCTGTATAGGAATCTATCCTCCAATGAGATTAAGGGTCCCATTCCAATTGAGCTATCACGAATTGGAAATTTGGACACTTTGTGAGTGCTTGTTTGCCAACTATCTATCAACTTGTCCCATTTTAATTTCTCTTTAAATGAATGTTTAATTTTAATTATGATTAAGTGATACTTTTTTCCCTTCTTTGGGTGGAATAGAGATCTCTCAAACAATAGAATCGGTGGTTATATGCCTTCCTCACTTGGTGACTTGGAACATCTCCTGAAACTGTGAGTTCTTCATGACCTGATTTTAGTTCATTTTGTATATTTTCATCTAACTCTCCCTTATCAGGAATTTGAGCAAGAATGATTTGACTGGAATCATACCAGCTGAGTTTAGTAATCTAAGAAGTGTTATGGAGATGTAAGAAACATAATACATAACTAGGAAATTTTAACTGTCTTTGATCAATCTGAGATTATGTGAATCACATTTTATGTTTGTAGCGATCTTTCAAACAACCATCTCTCAGGCCCAATTCCTCAGGAACTTGGTCAGCTTCAGAATCTCTTGTTGCTGTAAGTTAACGGCCTCCAAATAATATTGACAGTTAGATGTCAAACAAAATACCTCTTTATTGTACTCGGTTTTTAATGAGTGATTCATTCAACTAATAAGTTATTTTAATCTTTCTTGAGAAACAACAGTTATCTGGAGAACAATACTTTAT
Organism: Osmanthus fragrans; assembly: GCA_019395295.1. Classification (NCBI taxonomy): domain Eukaryota; kingdom Viridiplantae; phylum Streptophyta; class Magnoliopsida; order Lamiales; family Oleaceae; genus Osmanthus; species Osmanthus fragrans. The sequence goes on from CM033359.1 coordinate 13,720,902, forward strand.
CTGGTGATGTAATGTCCCTTGCCAATTGTATCAGTCTCACGATTCTGTAAGTTCTCCACTACCAGCAAGTATTTTATGACTTTTGATGCCAGAAACATTATTTATTTTCTTGCATGTAACTGTATCTTTGCAGGAATGTATCGAATAACAACCTTGACGGGAATATTCCGATGGGTAATAACTTTTCAAGATTTTTACCTGACAGGTGATGATTTCATTTTTCATCGACCTTTTTGACTTTAAAATTTCTAATGAGCAATGGGGCTTATTTACTGGTTTTAATTATTTGGCATACCGTTCTTGGTTAATTTTAATTAACCTTTTTATTTTCAGCTTCTTGGGTAATCCTGGTCTCTGTGGATACTGGCTTAGCTCTTCTTGCCATGCATCTCGCCCAACTGAGCGAGGTGAGAATACCATTGAATCTGAATTGGAATCAACATTAGCACCAGTTACTGTATCTGAGTGTGAGAACTGTGCTAATCTTTACGTTCATATTTTGTTCATTTGCATTTGCAGTTGCAATTTCAAAAGCAGCAATACTGGGAATTGCATTGGGTGCCTTGGTCATTCTTCTTATGATCTTAGTAGCTGCTTGTCGACCACAAAATACGAAACCTTTTATGGATGGATCACTCGACAAACCTGGTGCATTAACTTCTCGTGCCAGTACTTTTCATGTCTAATCAGTAATTGTTGTTAATTTTCGTTGAATTGCTTATTCGAGTGTGTAAAATATGTTTACTGATGACTTTTTTTTCATCTGACAGTTAATTACTCGTCCCCAAAGCTTGTTATCCTTCACATGAATATGGCCCTTCATGTATATGAAGACATTATGAGAATGACAGAGAACTTGAATGAAAAGTACATAATTGGTTGTGGGGCTTCAAGCACCGTGTACAAATGTGTTCTTAAAAACTGCAAGCCTGTGGCTATTAAGAAACTTTACTCTCACTTCCCAGATTGCCTTAAGGAATTTGAGACAGAGCTCGAGATAGTTGGGAGCATTAAGCATCGGAACCTAGTTGGTCTCCAAGGATATTCCCTTTCCCCATATGGAAATCTTCTGTTTTATGATTACATGGAAAATGGAAGCCTATGGGATCTCCTTCATGGTGGGTAATCCATCTTCTGTTGTTTTGCATAGTATTTTTCGCACTTATGTTTGAATTAGTTGTTGAAATGCTTTGAATTTCAGGGCCTACCAAGAAGAAAAAGCTTGATTGGGATACACGGCTCCACATAGCACTGGGTGCTGCACAAGGGCTGGCTTATCTTCACCATGATTGTAGCCCGCGCATTATCCACCGGGACGTGAAGTCATCCAACATTTTATTAGACAAGGATTACGAGGCCCATCTAACAGATTTTGGCATTGCCAAAAGCTTATGTGCATCCAAATCCCATACTTCCACGTACATATTGGGAACCATTGGTTATATTGATCCTGAGTATGCACGTACCTCTCGTCTAACAGAGAAGTCTGATGTCTACAGCTATGGAATTGTCCTACTTGAGTTGCTTACTGGAAGAAAAGCGGTGGATAACGAATCCAATCTTCATCATCTGGTCAGTTCTTTTCATTTTCATCCAAGTTTTTTAATAGACTTGACTGAGCACTGTAATTTTTTTTGGCATCTTTTATGGGGATTTCATTTTTAATCCCTTGAATGCTTTCTTATTCGTTGCAGATATTAACCAAGGCGTTGAACAATGCAGTCATGGACACAGTTGACCCTGAGATCTCTGAAACATGTAAAGATCTCGGAGAAGTCAAGAAGGTTTTTCAGCTAGCTCTTTTGTGCACCAAGAAACAACCATCAGAGAGGCCAACGATGCATGAAGTAGCTCGAGTTCTTGGGACCATGGTGCCACTATCCAATCCAAAAATGCTAACCCCATCAGCACCCGGTGCGCTCCCATCCACCAAAGGTCCATGCTACATGGATGAGTATGCAAATCTCAAAACTCATCACTTGGTTCATTGTTCATCCATGAGCACCTCGGATGCCCAACTTTTCCGCAAGTTCGGAGAAGTTATATCCCAGAACACCGGTTGAACTTATCTTCAGGCAGAATGAAGAAAAAAAAAAAAAATTAGAAAGAAATCTCTAGCTTCCTGAAAGAATCTAGGGCAAAAACTGAAACATTGTATAAATATGTATTGCCAATTAATTTAGCTCTGAAAAAGGACTGGCTCATTGCCGCCGTCAAGAAGTAATAGTATTGACATTTTGAGTACTGTGAAATATGGTGAAGGACCACTGTCATTGAATCTGGGCTAGAGCTGTATGATGCTTAACCATATATGCAAGCACATAAATTTTCCCTTTTTCTTTCGATGCAACCACCAGAAAATTTATTGTTTGGCGTCAGTAACAGCGAAAGACAGGGTCAGTAACAGCGAAAGATAGGGACTGCTGCAGCGTAGCAATTACCTCAATAAATGGCCATGAATTGCAGCCCTGCGAGGGATGGATTCTTCTGTTAAAATAATTTTTGAGGTCAGATAATTGAAATTTTTGCCTTTCACCAATTTGGTTGTTGGCAAAATATTGAGAAGTGGCTGCCCTGGCTCAATCTGGGTTGGACTTTGCTGCTGTGACCCAGGCGTCCTTTCTATTGCTTCGATTAGTACTTCTTGAGAGTTTATTTTCCTTGTTCTTGGCTCGTAGGGCGAGCAACTTCTATTTTTTTTTTTTTAAAATCGGGCATTAGGATCATTGAAAGATGGGAAAATTTTATAAGGAAAGAGTATAAGTATGATTCATTTCAATAATAAGGAAAAAAATTTCAATTTTCAAAAATCAGATTTTTATTAATTTTTATTTATAATTTAATTAATTAAATACATATTTAATTAATTAAATATACTAAGGTCACAGATTCACAATTTAATTAATCACATATTATTTTCGGTCACAAATCAAAAATTTTATAGGTCACAATTTGTTCATCGGTCACAGATTCACAATTTAATTAGTCACATTATTTTTCGATCACAAATCAAAATTTTTAAATATCAAATTTTTTTATGGTCACAATTCAAAAAATTTAAAGGTTACAATTTTTTCTTTGATCACAGGTGAAAAATTTATATGTCACAATTTATTTATCGGTCACAAATCACGAACATTATAAGTAGCAACTTATAATCAGTCACAAATTATTAGGTTACAAGCTATTTCTTTAGTCACAGTTCATATTTTTCATTGGTCACATATTGTTTACTGATTACAAATTAACCAATTAAATGGTCACAATCAACCAAATAAATTGTGACCACCACCAATTCTTATGACCACCACCTCATCAACGCCTAAACCACCACCACAACTTCATCACTGCTTAAACCACCACCACAACCACCTTCATCGTCAAAACCACCACCACATTGGTCACAAATTAGTCAATTTGTTGGTCACAACTTTCAATCAACCAATAAAATCGTCATAAACACCCCCACCCCATCCCACCACTCCAAAGCACCGCACCACTGCCAGCCACTGGTGCCAACCACCATAGTGGCGTCGCCGTTGCCACCACTGCAACACCAACAACACGCACGCCCCATCCTACCACTAAAAAGCTCTGCACCACCGTCAATAGCGATGCCGCCCACCGCCTCAGCAACCAAGACTTTTCACTGCCAACACAAGCACCTCCGCTACTATCACAACTACCGCCGTCCTACCTAGATCTATTGCACTAACATCACCACCCTGTCACCCACCATCGTACCGCAATCACCATCAACCATATGTATCACCACGGCACATCACCGCCAGATCCATGCCAAAGCACCGCACCACCGCCAGAACCATATGTAACAACCACTTGCCAAAAAAAATACCATCGATCTGCACATTGCAGCGGTGCTCTGATGTGCTTCTTCACTCCGACGATTCACTTCTTTACAGCGATGGCGACGTGCTTCTTCTGGCAGGCGATTCACGCCGACGGGTTGCTATCGACGAGGAGAGAGAGAGAGAGAGGAGAATGAAAATTAAAAATTAGGGTTTGGAGTATAAATATTTATTTTATAAAAATATTAATTAAAATAAAATTTCTGATTTTTGAATTGTGAAACTTGGGGCCTGATTTTAGAATATTGAATACTTAAACTAGAGTATTGTATAATTTCCACTTAAAAGATTGATGTTTTTTGGAAAAAGTCTTTTTTTTTGTGAGGCACCCTTATTGAATTATCTTTATCACCATGGCTGGAGGAGTGTATTGTGGATTACTAGCTTGAAACAACATACATTACTCCATTCAAAATTGGAGAAATAGACCGAAGCAAATTATTCAACTTGATTTCAAGACAAGGTGAAATTAAATCTATCCTTACGACGGAATAAGAACAATTATGAAACTCGACCAATGCAGTAAATGCTTCTAAACGCAGTATATATTGTCCTTTGCAAAGGCTACAACACATGTATATATGTCAGTGTTTTGTTTGATCCTGTGAAATAGAGAAATAAAAAATAAAACTGTTATCATGATTGAGAGAAGTAGATTAGAACTATCTAATTTGTAAAATAATATTCTCGATAAATATTAGAACCATTATGATGCTATGTGATACAAATAGTGGACCACAATGGTCAATCAAGTGAAGGTAATTGCTCAACTATTGCTATATTAGCTCGACTACCTACGCTAACTTGATTACTGCTATGCTAGCTTAACTACAAATACTTATGCACAACTGTCACCATGCTAGCTTGACTATCGGTATGGTAGATTAACCACCATGACCCCAACCGCTTGACGATTGCTGATAATCCCATTAACCATTTAGTGGGTGGAAGTTGACCATTAAGTACGTGGGTGAAAATCACCTAGTGAGTAGACGTGTTACAATGGACACACATACAATAACCTCTTAGTGGTTACATGGCACTAAGCATCTATAAATATTCCATACCAAGTATGCGGATCTTCATTTTCACAATATGTTTGGCTTTCTCTCGTTTTCTATCCGAGTCATTTTTCATCAAATTCAATCACTAATTCTCACGTCAGAGGTGTAACCGGGGAGATAGCCCCAGCCTCTTCTTGCACGTGTCTCATTATATTCATTGGAATTATTCATTGCAGTAGCAAAGGCCGCCTTGATTCACTAAGGAAGTCGGAAAATTGTCTTGCTATTATTTCATTGGCCTCATCCGTGGGACATTATTCATTGGAGTAGCAATGTCGAAAAGGCATAATTCATATGTTGAAAATCATTCTTTGGAATTATTCATTAGAGTAGCTAAGGTTGCCTTGGACTAAGGAAGTCAGAAGGTTGTTTAGTTATTATTTCATTGGCCCCATCAATGGAAAATTTTTGAACACAAGAGTAAACTATGTCAAAAAAGCACTAGCAGTGACACGTTTGCTTGGAAACACGAAGGAGTCGAAGTCTATTGCCCGGGGTTAAGACTTGCCACCGAAGTCTCAATATGTAACATAGAGTCAATTTAGCATCCTCGAGACTCGGTTGCCATGATAGCTCACTCTTTTGCAAAACCAGACTTAAGGAGCTGCCGATATCGCCATCCTTATTCTACCAAAAGTTCCACCACAAAATGTAGCGAACAACCATCCCAAGTGGCGCAAACCACACCCGATTATTCAGCCGAGATTGCAGACCAAGAGTCCTATGAAGTCATAATTTGTAAGTTTCACGTCCTATGGTAAACTTGGAGTGCAAGATGGAAGAAATGATGGTCCAAAAGATAGACGATGCATTTTCAATAAGAAAGGATAGGCGCAGACAGATGGTCTTGGCAGAAGACCCCTTCGCATTGAAAATCATGGAAGTCCCTCTACTAAAAAACTTCAAATAATCGATGATAGAAGCGTATGATAGAGTTACGTATATGCTCGATCACTTGCAAACTTTCGTTGATTGATGAGATTGTATGCGGCCCCAAATGCAATGATGTGATGGTTCTTTCCGTTGATGCTAAGGAGAGAGGTTAGAGATTGGATAGCTACTTTGACACCTCGATCTATCAGAAATTTTGATGAGCTTTCTAGGAGCTTTGTGACATATTTCTTGAGTAGCAAAAGAAAGGGAAGACAATCATTGGGTTGATGCAAGTTGTCCAGAAAATAGATGAGCCCTTGCAGGAATATTTGGTTAGTAGGGCTACAATTGGCATAAAGGACCTTCAAATGTCTACCGTGATAACCATGTTAACGAATGGAACTAGATATTGGGCATTTAAGATCTTCTCAAATAATCCTCTAGAATCAATGCATGACTTGTTGAAAAATGGAGATAAATACGTAGATGTGGAGGAAGAGGAGAAGGTTAAAAAAAATCTTTGAGAAGGACGAGAACTAGAAACCCACAAGCAAAAGTCACATGAAGAGCGAAAAGCCTCCAACAATATCAAGTTGAAAAATGAACACTTGAACATGGATATGTGCAGGATCGATCGACTAGGTAGATGCGAGAAGAAGTTAAAGCCTTTACTTATTTGAACACACCTCATACTAAGATATTATAGAGATCCGAAACATGAAAAAGCTCAACTGTCTTTGGCCAATAGCCGCGTCTACTAGCAAGAGGGACAAAAGGACGTATTGTCATTTTCATAAAGACCATGGGCATTATACAAAAAATTGTAAGCATCTGAAAGAGGAGATCGAGCACCTTCTAAGATGGGGATTCCTGACTAAGTATGTAAAGAATGATCGAGGCAAGGAGAAAGTCGATAACAACCCTCGACCTAGGACCAGTGTAATAAATGTGATTGTCGGAGGGATAACAGTGGGTGGAGATTCAAATTCACCAAGAAAGAGCTATGCCAGCTGTGTTGGTGTCTGTTCCATTTAGAAGAAGGTAAGATTCAATCAAAATATTACTTTTGGTAAGGAAAACTTAATTAGTGTACTAGCAGCATTTTTTATCGTTGGTGACGTAGTAGATTTCGACGTCAAGAAGGTGCTAGTCGGTGGCGGTATTGTATCAAATGTTCTTAGTTGGCAGACATATATGGGGTTAAATATTTCTCCAGAAAAATTGAAAATTGTGTCCACCACTCTCTAAGGATTCGGAGTGGCAACTGTTATATCAGAGGAAACCATAGAGCTTCTTGTGACACTGGGCACTTACCCAACAAGTGTGGTGATCTTGAAGAACTTCTTAGTTGTCAAAATTCCTATGGCATACAATGCAATCTATGGTTGACCACTATTAAATGTTGCCGATGCTGTTCCTTTAACCTACCACTAAGTTATGAAATTCCCAACTAGTCGAGGTGTTGGGTGTATAAGGGATGACCAACACTCTTTAAAAAAAGTGTTATGTTGATAGCATACAAGCAAAGGGCCCTCTACCAATCATGATATTGGATCTTGAGCCTTAAAGGGAATGGATTGAGCCACTTGACTTGACAGAAAAAATTTCTGTATCAGAATGACGTGAATTTAGTATTGGGATAGACTTGAAATCAGACGAAATGAAGAGTTGGTGAAGTACTTATCTATTAACTTGGATGTCTTTGCATGGAGTTTGAGCAACATTTCGAGGATCAGCCCGTCGATCGCTCAGAATCGCCTTGACGTTTTACCAAGGCCAAGCCGGTGAAGTAGAAAAAAAAGAAATTTTGCTCCAAAAAGACAAGATGCAGCAATAGTGGTAGTCAACAAATTGCTATAGGTGGACTTCATTTGAGAAGTAGAGTATCCTGAGTGGCTAGCGAATGTTGTCCTCGTGAAGAAGTCGAATGAAAAATGATGTATATGTGTGGATTACACCAAGTTGAACAAAGTGTGTCCAAAAAACTCATAACCGTTACCCAGAATAGACCAGGGTAGACGCCACGTTGGTCACGAGAGACTCAGTTTTCTAGATACCTTTTTTGGGTATTATCAAATTCTATGGTAGAATCGAACCAAGAGAATACATCTTTTATTACGAATGTTGGAACATATGGCTACATAGCTATGCCATTCGGTTTGAAAAATGCAGGGATGACGTATAAGAGAATGGTGAACAAGATCTTCCGAGGGACTAATCGAAAATGTTATAGAGGCTTATGTCGATGATATGGTGGTTAAAAGTGCCAAGGCTGATGACCATGTAAATAATTTGCAGCAAGTGTTTGAAGTCGCTTGACAGAATAAGCTAAAATTCCACCCTGAGAAGTGTGTATTCAGTATAGCCAATGGAAAGTCTTTAGGTTTCATGATTACACAGTGGGGCATTGAGGCAAACTTAAACAAAATTCAAGCTATTCTAGATATTAAAACCTCAACTAATAAGAAAGATGTTCAAAGGTTAATGAGATGGTTAGTGGTACTAAATCGCTTCACGAGTTGAGCAATGGACAAATGTTACTTCTTCAAAACAACTGGGGGTTTGAATGATTTTGAATGGACTAGGAAATGTGAAGAGTCCCTTGAATCCTTGAAGTAGTTGCTACAGCAGTCGCCGATCGTGACATGGCCGTGTCCAAGGGATGTGTTGTGTTTATATTTGACAATTTCTACACATGCAGTCAGTGCATTGTTGGTAAAGGAGTTTTCAAAAGTGCAAAAGTCACTCTACTATGTTAGTCAAGTACTAAAAGGCACAAAAACTCTGTATGGCCTTGTAGAGCAACTGGTGTTTGTGTTGATTACAATAGTTAAAAAATTAAGGCCATATGTTCAGTCTCACACTCAAAATATTTATAATAACTACAATTAAATTTCAATATTTTTATAGAGCTACAATAGGGATCTGATCGAAATTATACTATCTACTCTCCAATAATTAGGTCATGTTAATCGACCCTAAACTACCTAATCTAATTATCATTCTTTAATTTTTCACTAAAGGCAAAAAATTGCACTCTTGGAATATATAAGATCACAAAAAATCAAAAAATCTGTAATACTTTCCTCTGACTTGTCATATATGTATTTTATCTTCGTCAAGATTCCATAATTAGGTACAAGCATAAATGACCATTTAGTCCTTCTAATTATTCTTATCAACTTAAGTATCATTTTCTTCAACGGTTATCTAAACTAATCACATCAAAATTTAGCTATCGTTAGAAATTGAATTCATATTTTAACCATTCAACAAAAAAAATACTTAAATAGTTACTCTTACCAATTTTTGAGGACTTGACACAAATTCATGTTCTCAATTTTGCTCATTCTCAAGCTCCCAACTAACTGACATATTTGATCAATTAAATTGATCTCACATTGCTTAATTAAAGAATCATTAAAATCACGGAAAGGCATACATAACCATGTCCAAGAATTTAGATGAAATACAAGGCGATCAAGTGAAATTTAATTTTTCGCACGATCATACTATATAATTAAACTCGTCATGTGATCCGTTTAATACACTCCAAGTCTACTAATATCACCTTTAACTATTTCTTTGATAAGGGAAAAATCACAAACTCGAATAATTAATCGGTTTACATTACAACCTTTCGGTATAAAGTGCCAATCCTTATATGGTTGTACACAAATTATTTATGATCAAGATATAAGTTGTCACACTGTACTTCTTAACGTAAGTACTCAACTTATATTATCACAAGTGATCATATGTACTTTAATTTTCATGCTCAATAATAAATGAATGCAATAAATAAATAAAATCACAATTTATTTACTATAAAATATTATTTTCTCACAACAAATGTTATTTGGACACACAACACAATAATTCCTACTAGCTCTATACAATTGTAACACTCCAAACAGAAATGTTATAGATTATTTTCTCTATATAAAGTATAAATATCTTTATATATGAAACGGGCACCAATGAGTACTGCATCTTCAGAATTGTAACCTTCTCGTGACATATAAGCTACTAATTCGTTTTTCCTCAAAGCAAGTTTGGTGCCAGTTGTAGCAGCACCATCTGCTTTCCAACAATCTTTTCAGTATCATGATTGAGCATGATGTTTGGCAAGCTTTGCAAGAATGCCTATTGCCTGTGAATTAGTGTATGTTGTGGGTTCAGTCATGGCCGAATTGGAACGTTGGTCGACGAAATTATCCTGCTTGTCGGGGCCACCAACTATGGCACCCGTTAGCTCATTCGGGTTAGGTTCATTTTTGTTGTACCAGTAGACAAAGCTCATAGGACAGCTAACAAATTCAGTTGTAGTGGTTCTTGGCACAGAAGCACCTCTATGGTGAGCTTGAGTGGGCGGTTTGTTCCCAAATCCAACCATGTATGATCTTCCTAAAGGGTTCTTGCCTAGCACATAATCCATCTGCAGTTTTACCTTCAATTCATTAGTAAACATTAACATATTTTACGTATCAACAAGATTATTTCTTTCTTGGTAAAACTTAAAAGTGCCCACATTTGTGGAGCCCAATCATCGTGTACATTTATGTTCCGAAGGACAAAGAAGGTCGTAGGGGGTGGGTCGGTATTCAAGGGAGAATTTTTTAGGAGTATATTGAGCATTCCTGGCATGCCAGGCGATGGATTTAGTTAAAATTTTAGTAGAGTTTAATTTAAAATAAATTTATTCAAATTAGATTAGATTAGTTATAATATTTCGATAATATTCTAATCTATTATAAATTCATTTGAATTTATATTCTTTCACATTTTTTTTGCTCTATAAATAAGATGGCTAATATTGATTATATGGATAAATTGATATCTTTGTTTTGCCCTCAATTCTTCTCTTTTTTGCACCCTTTATTTTCTCATTCGTTAATAAATTACATGCTCCTGCGTCACCAGGACTATATAAAGGATTTACAAGGTCATATAGCGAACACCTACATTTGACAAGTGGATATTACTTTTACGTTGATGGTGGATCACTATAAATATGTGCATGGTTTGTCTGAAAGGAAAATACTAGAGCAAATAGTGATTTCACCTGTTGCTTGGCGAAGGCCATGAGATGGGCAGAATTGAAGTTGCTGTTGCCACAAATTACTTCTTGTTTGTGTTTAGCTAAAATATCACCATATACGCTAAACAGGAAAGCAGTGCCTGTCACATATTGCATGTTGGCACCGTCTCTTAGGTGAACCAAACCCCCTGTTCGTAAATTAGCCAATCTTAGCATAATAAACACATAATTAATATGCTAGTTCGAGTCTCGGTGATACCTGGAGTTATGAAAACCTGGTGATCTGGGCTATCGGGAAGTGTTGAACATATAAAACTGTCAGCCTGTTGCTTAAATTTCTGTAAATCCTTGTGTCCTTCCCAGTATAACTGCATTTTTGGAGATAAGAGCCAACACGTTGTTTATATGCGACGATGTTGATGAGATTAAGATTTTTGTTTTACCTCGGATAGGATGATCTGTGATCCGGCATCTTTAAGGTCCCAACTAAACTCAGAAACAGATGCACTTACAGCCTCATCTTGTATATAATCCATATATATTGATCTTCTGGTTGCTTTGTATAGCCATGTTGCAGCCCACAACAATTCATCCTGTCATTATTCAATTGCACAATAGACACAAAAAGGCTGAGGAATTTATAAACTTTTTTGGATCTTCTTCATAAGTACGGTTAGATATATTATTGGCAGGCGGAAATTATTCATCACGAGAGAGTGAGAAAGAGCTTACATGATATCCCGAATAAGAGCAATAGAAGGGACATTCTCCATCATAGGTTCCTTGATACGTTTTTGCAAATTGAAAAAGCTGCCAACAGAAATAAAAAATTAATCTATTACTTAGAAGTTGATGAGATTGTTGGAAAAATCTATTCCGACGTACCCTTTTGGCTCTGTTAAGGAGGCGACGAGAATAGGCACGATCAACTCCTCTAAAGACAATCGAAGCAGCAGCCATTGCAGCGGAAGTTTCCGCTGCAATCTCCGTTCCGGGAGTACTTTGGTCAATTTTCAGCACAGTTCGAGGCGTTTTCATGTTTTCTGGCCTATTCCAACATTCGTGATCTTTTTTCGGATCTCCTACCTTAATGGCCAATTTTCCAATTCCGTAATTAGATTTGGCTCCACACAGTCCAACAATTATAGATGGGGGTTCTTTCTCACCTGTACATACAAGCGATTACGTTCAGAACTCGCTTTCAGAAAATAATCGGTGCCCCAACGGATTGCAGCGTGAACATTCTCTATTTCTCCAGCTGCCCGAAGCTCTGACCCGTAAAAAATCGCAGCCCAGGACAAGGTGGTAATAGTAAAAGCCATAGGAAGACCATACTTAACGTTGTCCCCTGCATCATAGTATCCTCCGACAAGATCCACCTACAATATTTCCATCATTCACATGAGATCATAACTCTATTTCAGAGCATAAGAATTTAGTATTTTTATTCGTTGATGGTGAATGTTAGTTATGTAGTCAACATGTGGTGGAAATTTGTTACAATTTTTATAAATAATTAGTCAATACTTCTGTCTAATCTCATTTCGAACCAGCCCATATAAAAGTTGAAGCGGTTAGAGGGAGACGTACATTTTCAAGTTTTCCATCTTGAAGAGCAGAATCTCCTCGCCACGAAGGTCTGCGGTTCGGAGGAAGCTTTCCAGACCTCTGTGCCTCTAAGAAAATAATCGACTTCGTTAGTGCTTCTTGATAATTAAAATTTCCGGAAACACCAGAGAGAAGAAGACATCCAATGATGTATACAGTCAAGGCATTCCCAGGCATTTCCATGAAAAGAAAATTAGAAAAAAAACGAAGCAAAAGGGGGTAAGGGTGGTGAAGCACATATAAGCGAAAGGTGGTGGTGGAATGAACGGCTAAAATTGTCAGCACAGAAGTTAGTTATGGGATGGGAGGTACAGGGTTGAAAAGAAATGGATTGGAGGGTGCATATTACTTCTCTAACATATGCTTTACAAATTTTAGCCCTGTTTGATGATCATTATTAAGCAAAAACAAAGTTTTGAATAATGAATTTTTTGAAAATGTGTCGTTAAAAAATAAGGATTTTTTTTTAGATTTACATGCAAAATATCTTTTTGTGTGAATATGTGTGAATATGTGGTTGAAAATGAGTATATAGAAAAAAGAATTTTGAAATAAATTTCCATCAAACAGGGGCTTAAATATTAATGATTTTTTTTTCTCAAGAAATAGATAAATCAATCTTTTGTCATTTCACCTAAGCACTTTGGACTTTTTAACCTCTTGTTACATTTTTCTTTTGAGACAAGCCTAAAGATAGGTGCCTGTTTGCTCATGTTGTTTCTGATTTTGTTAGGTTCTTATTGTATTGACATTTTTGTAAACAAAAAGGACTAATATGAAAAGTGTAAAAGTCAATTACATTATTGAATTAGGTAAGTTAGGGTTCGAGTTTGAAATAAGACGCGCTAGCCTATCGCATGGCTGATTCTCGAGCGGCAAAACAGAACCTCCGTCGCCCACCTGTCGCTCCTCTCTCTCGCTCGAGAGACACACTGTCGCCTGCTTGTCTCTGAGATTTCGCTTGAGCGACGGTGTTTCCCGAGAAAATCATAATTCATGTTTTTAAAAGAGTTTTATCTGGCCCATACTCGCTAATTACCTCCTACTATAAATACCACGCATAACACGTTTTTGTATGTGGTTGTTCATTATAATTCTCCTACATATGATCCTTCAAAGATTCAAGAACACATTCCATCCTTTGGTTCTTAAGTTCATACAACAACTTCTTCGGGAAAAAAACATTAAAGTCTCATAATCTAACATATCTACTTCCTATGCACATACATGATGGCACTTTCTCAAGAACATTCAGAGGTTGTTGAAGATTTGACGGAGGATGGACCAGAAGTATAGGAAGAGTATAAGAATAAGGAGTTCTTGGTGATCCATGAGAGATAGACAATTCCAGAAGATCGGGAATAAGTGTGACTGAAGAACGTTCTAGCTGGTCTTGGAGATTGCAGGAAGTAGATCAACAAGTCTAGTTGAATTTTTCAGCCTGGATCGTACTTTAAGTTCATTATTATTTATAGTGGAGGTTATTGACTTGGTCTCGGAGTTTTTACCCAGTTGGGTTTCTCCGTCAACAATTATTGTGTTATTTATTGCTTTCATATTGATATTTGCGACAATTCAACATAGGATAATCAGATTTGTTTGGTTAACCATCTAGAAATAATTAAAAACTAACTTGTTGCTTTTAATTGTATAATTCTACACATTGAGTCTAAATAAATAAGCTAATTAGTACTTTCAATTGGTATCAGAGCTAAAATTTGATCCCTGACCCTAGTTTGTCTAGATGAGTAGTTCATTATCTATCCTACGTATTTTGATGGCTATAATTATGCATATTGAAAAGTTAGAATGAAAGCCTTTCTTAAGTCGATGGATGAACGTATTTGGTTGAATGTAGTAAATAGTTGGGTTGCCCGTTTAGCACCGTAAATAATGTTGTCTCCTCCACTCCTATTGCTAATTGATCGAAATCTTATTTAGATGAGTGCAGTTGGAAAAGTAAAGACTTACATGCCTTATTTATGACCGTGTCACCAGAAGAATTTAGGCGTGTGTCTATGTGTGAGGTTGCAAAAAAGGTTTGAAATATTTTATAGATCACACATGAAAGAACTTAGGCTGTTAAGAACTCTAAGTTGTAGATGCTGACCACTAGGTTTGAAGAGATTATGATGAAAGACGTTGAAAAATTTGATGACTTCTACGCGAGCTTGAATGATATAGTTAATTCTAGCTTCAACCTAGGTGAGAGAATTCTTGAGCCTAAGATAGTAAGAAAACTCCTTATATTCTTACATAAGAGATTTAGGCCTAAAATCACGGCTATAGAGGAGAGTAAGGATATAGATGCGATTAAAGTTGAAAAGTTGGTTAGATCTCTCCAGACTTATGAACTAACATTAGCTAAACCTATAAAAGATAAGTCATTGACATTGAACACTATTAGGAATAACCGTTATGAGTCTTCTGATTCGGAGTCATCCAATGATGATGAGATAGCTCATTTTGCTAAGAAATTTTGAAAAATGTTTAGAAATAAGAAGCCTTAAGAGAGATATAGAGATGCTCCCAGTAAGTCTAGAAATAGATCTCAATTTGTGAGATGTCACAAGTGTCAAAGTTTTGGCCATTATCGGAGTGAGTGTCCTTATAGTAGGAGTAATAAAGATAAAGCAATGAATTTTACTCCCACTGATGATGAGTCTAACTCGGATAATCAAAGTGAGAAGTCCACTCAGGAGGAGGAAGAGAAATATATGGCTTTCACTACTAGGATTATGAGTGAATCTAATAAAGAGAGTGAGAAGGCTAAAGATGAAGATAGTGGTAAGCAATCTGGGGAGGATTATGAAAATGAGGAAGACATACATGAGACTTATGATAAATTATATGAGGAGAGCCTTAGGATATTGACTACCAATAAAGCCATATGTGCGAAGGTTAAAGATCTTGACTTAGATAAAGAAAAACTATTAGCTAACCTTCTTTAAGTAAGTTGAAATCTGTGAATGAATCTTTAGATACACAGGTTCAGAACTTATGAGTGATCTTGAGAAGTCCTTGAGGAGACTTAGTAAGTTGAGTATTGTGAATGAGTCTTTAGAGAATAAGGTTAAGGCCTTTATGAGTGATCTTGAGGATTCCAACACCCAACTCTTTGTGTTCTCTAGTGATTCAATTAAGTTTGATAACATCTTAGGTATGAATAAGTCTGCTGGTAATAAGGGAGGTCTAGGATATAAGAAGAATGACCACAATGCTGCTAGTACTTCCTATACTATATTTGTCCTTGCCATTGACCATCCTAAGTATGTTCCTAACCCTGAACCCCAGAATAAGGGAATTGTAGGACGTAGTCCTGCTAGACAGCATAGAACTTGTAAACCTAGGAATAGAAATAAGCGACCACATAATCTTGGTCCTAAGTTTATCCCTACTTGTTTTAGTTGGGGAGAGTTAGGACATATTAGGCCTAAGTGTCATAAACTCTTGAATATAAATAGAAATAAGAACTTCAATAGAAATAAAAATCGAAATTTTGATAACCGAATTGACTTCCTTACTAATCAGGTGAGTCAATTGACCAAGTTAATGACACAATTGACTATGTTTAATATTTTTACTAGGCAAGTCTGGGTGAAGAAGAGTGATATGAAAAATCTTGAAATAGATCACGGTAATCTTAAATGTAAAAACTTTTGTATACCTAACTGATTAGGTACTTATGGTGCATATTTGTGCTTATCAAGTGTGATACATTCATTATTACATGCATCTTTTTTTTTGATTTGTAGGTTGTAGGTTTATGTATGTGCATTTTCATCAGTTTTGGATTGGCACATGCATATTTTTTGTTTGTTTTTGTTTTTGTATATGAAATATTTTTTTATTTTTGTGTGATTGGTGCATTCAGGTTTTTTTAAAAAAAAGATTTTTTTTTTAACTACAACATTATATGTGATGAACTTGAAAGAGTCTGTTGTGACCAAGTATGAGATTAATTAATGCGTTGTAGCATATTTTCCATTACACTGTTTAGATTTTTATGGAATACTTAGTATAGGTTTCTTCGTGTACCATCTGCATTGCACACACTATGATATTGTAAGTGAGACTTGGCCGCATGTGTGAAATTTGAGATGTTAGTCACATGTTGGTAAGGTGATTTTGAATATGAATTGACCTTATTTTAGTAGACCAAAGCTCAAGTATATTCTCTTGAAAGAAAAAACTCAAAAACTCATAATCTTGTGCCTATGGTCAACTGACCAGAGTTAACCGACATAAAACTCGTTATAGGGGTCATTTTAGTAGCTTAATGGAAAAGAGCCTACACATAAGACGTAACATAACTTGAAAAGAATAACTGATGAGCTTAAAAAGTTAGAAAAAGTGTAAAAATATATTTGCTCAAAGTCAGGGGAGAAAAGAATAATATACATGCTAAATGAGCTTCCTTTATAGGTTCTATTATACTAATATTGGTTTGACTTTTATAAGTATAAGGATAAAGTTATTGACAGTGATCTTTTGCATGTCTTTTCTCACAAAATTAAGGTTTGAAGTTCTGCTTACAAATGATTAGTGACACTTTACAAACATGGGTAAATTATACAATTTACTCCATTTTAGCTTGAACTGAATGTGTGGAAAAGTTTATTAATCGTTGATTATGCTTGTGCATGCTATCGACTGTATATTTGAGTTATTTTGTATTGATGTTCAATTGTACTTGATAGAGTATTGATGATAATGTAAAATGACATATTTTTCCTCCCTTAATGCTTATGTTTTTATAATTATTTGATACCTAAATGTACTCATCATTCTTATATTTTGATTTAGGATGCAAATGAATGAATATGAGGGAATTTAGAAGAAACAAGCGAAAAAAGACTAAAATGAAAAACATAAAAGTTTAGGGACCAAAGTGCAAACAGTTAAAAGATGATTTGGAAGACAAAATGAAGAGGTGAAAGATTTGAAGGCCAATGTATAGAAGACATGAGGTATTGGAAGAAAAAGAAACCCTAATTCATGAGAAACCCTAATTCACGTTTTTCAAGAGTTTTATCTGACTTATACTACCTAATTACCTCTTACTATAAATAAACATGCCCTAACACGTTTTTGTATGTGCTTGCTCATTATAATTCTCTTACATATCATCCTTCAAAGATTCAAACACATTCCATCATTTCGTTCATCTTTTGGTTCTTGAGTTCATAAACCACTTCTTTAGGAAAAACATCAAAGTCAATCCAAAACACCAACTTTCTATACACATAGATGAAGAAACTTTCTCAAGAGATTGTTAAAGATTTGAGGGAGGTTGGATTAGAAGCACATGAAAAGTATAAGTACAAGGAGTTTTTGGTGATCTATGGGAAATAAAAAATTACAGAAGATCGGGAATAGGTATAAGCGAAGCATGTTTCAGTGGGTCTTGGAGATTGCATGAAATAGATCAGCGAGCCTAGAATTTTCTAGACTGGATCATACAATAAGTTCATTATAGTCTATAATGGAGGTTATTGGCTTGGTTTCTCCGTCAATAATTATTGTGTTATTTATTGCTTTTTTATTGATATTTGCTGTAATTCAATATAGGATAATCAGATTTGTCTGGTTAACCATTTAGAAGCAATTAAAATGTGACTCGTTGCTTTTAATTGTATAATTCCATACACTGAGTTTAAATAAATCGGCTAACTAATACTTTTAGATTTGCATATCTAGGAAGAATGATGCCAACTTTCACTTTTGAGAATTTGGCCATTTAGTCGGGTTGGACCATTACTGGTGAAATGGCCTTTGACCAAGAATTAAAAAAAAAAAAAAAAAATTTTAAATGACAAAATTCTCCTTTAGTTATGAACTCAATAACTCATAATTTCCCCCATTTCGTCCCGTAATTTCTCCTTTAAGTTCATTGTAAAACCCTATTCTCCATCTCCAAAAGTAAAGTCTTTTTCTTTCCCTTTTGATCATTTTAAAATGATTCAAAATTTCTCCATCAACATTTTGTTCAATGACAAAATTCTGTGCTTTGATGTTAGTATTGAGAGAAATCGAGAAAAAGGAGTACTAAAATCAATTGTAAATGGCTACAACAAACCTATCGCCGCCGCCACTTTACAAGCTCTACAAGGACCATCTATAGTCTCACAACTCCGCTCCAGAGCCACTATCCCCAATCCAAAGCACTTATGTTCTATAAGGTGCAAACTAGACTATAATATAGCAAAACCTTAATTACAAATCAACACTATCCGGCTGAGTAGTGACGCCGTATTTTGATAAGGGAAGATGGATAGTAGCTTACTGGTCTTTCTTGTATTGATCTGTGCTTTAATCATCTATGGAATTTTTATGCATATTATTTTATTTTGTCGGTCTCCTCTTTATTTCTTTAAATATGATTGATTGGGTTTGAATTGACAATGAGGTCAATGTTGAAGAAAAAAAAGAAATTGATCTGTACCAAGGGGAGGTTTTTAAGATTGGCTTGTTTGACCATGCTTTTTATGAATAGTGGTAAAATGTCTATATTACCCTTAATGAAATGTCTTTTGTATATTGCAGGATATATCCTTATTTTAGAATAGTATTTTTTTATTTTGTCCTATATTTTTTCTATTTCGAATTTTAGCATACAAATTCATCATTTGATCTAATAGAATAGCATAATCTGCAATATATCTATCAAAATTTTCTACAAGTATGTAATATTCCTCAAATGATTAATCTAATCTTTGCATTTTATAGGTAATATTATTTATCTTTTCTAATAATTGTTCTAATAAGCTATCAATCCTTTAATTGTATATCATGACATGTTATATAAATATTAAAATAGTCAATAATACTAATAAAATAAACATTAAATATTTAGGTAATTTAGTCATACAAACATTCAAATGAGTAATCCCGACGATTCTTTAAGGTTTCTGAAGGTATCTTTCTAAGTTTAACAAAAATAATAGTTTTACCTTGGTTTCGATCTCAGGTCTTTATTCTTAGAACCGAGTAACCTTCAGGTTCTGAATTTTCAAACAACTCCCTTCAATGGCCTCTTGCCTTCATGGGATAATTGCTATTCCAGTTTCTCACTTTCACTGTGTCAATTCTTTGAATTTAGACTATCGATCTTAACTAGAGAAAACTCTCTTTTTATTAAAGTAAGAAATAATTATTTCTTTAATATTTCAAGAATCTGTGGGAGAAAGTGTTTAGAAACTCATATTTTCTATGAAATAATTTAGATATAAAATAACTTGAAATTTTATTGATATCCGAAAGCTAATTACAATGAAAAACAGAAGATTGTTTGGCTAACTCACAACTCGAGTGCTCAACCAACTCTGCCTTTTCATCAGCCCAAAGGCCTCTATTTATACACAAATTTGAAACTAAATTACATTATTACTTACATCATAATATCAATAATTTATGCCTCGTATTTTTCATCAAGAGCCTCCTGGCCCCTCTATCACATGCAGCTTCTTTATATCACATCTTTTTTAATAAAGAGCACAGTTCCTCTATAATTGTCCTTCCAACTTTGGTTTTACATGCAGCTGGCGAGATTTCTTGGTAGTGGTATGACACCCTTCAATTATTTTCTTCTGTCATCTTTTTATCCTTGTCGGCATGTGAGGCATTCTCTAGCCCTGCATGCTTCTTGTATGGTTGCAATATGTCCATTAATTCGATGGGTGTCGAATTTTTCAATGTATTCTTTCAAAATTGTTGATTTTTTTTTCATTATTGGTAAGAAGAGTCCATCCTTCATATTGACACAAATATTTGAATTTTTTTTTATCATAAAAACTTTTTACTATATTGTACAAAACTTTCATCCCTACATCTCTTCAAGATTTTATTCATGACCTGGTACTTTTTGGCATTGTCCTTTTATTATGTCCAACTTCAATATGAAAATCTTTATCAACATATTCAATTGTTATGATATGTTCAGCAGGATAATATATCATTCCATCAATTTCAGGACTAATTGAATAAATTTTTATGTATATGAATCTTCCTGTAGCAAATTTGGATACTTTCGATTTGAAAATTTCATCAAATATTTCAATTTCTTTTAGATCTTTCTCGGGGTAAATAAGATCTAAAAATTCATAATTTGCTGCCATCTTGACCATGAAAGGGTCTGCTTCATTGATAATTAGTAATCTTGGATAAACATGATCTCCTGAAAATATGAAATAGAAGTCATTTTCTTCCAATTCACAAACAATTTTGGCAAATTTTCTATATTCTTCTTCTTTTGTTGATAAAGGGGTATCATCATCTTCACCAATTCTGATTCTAATAACCCTTGTATGTTCATCATTAGCTTTTATGTTCACCTTCCTGGGACTTGGCATATCTCTTTTGATAGTGCTGGGTCCACTGCTGCTTTTGCATGGTGGATCACTCCTTGGTACCTGTTGGTATCCCTGTTTGGTATCATAGGATTGTACCAAGGCATCAATCCTTGTATCTTTATTTGTATCAGTAGACATCAATTGCACTTCAAGAGCATCAATTGTGTCTTTCATCTCATTTGTAACTTTGGAATGAGATTCACTGATCTCAAGTAACAGTTTAAAATTATTACTTAAGATTTTAGCTAATGCTTCCATCCCAACTTTTATATCATCTGCTTCTTTTTTGGCATATGCTGCCCCAGATTTCATTTCTGATATTATTTGTTTGATATTATCCATTTCCGAACTCAATATTCCTGCTTAAAAAATCAGCAAGATAATTATTTTTTCCTCTAATATGAATAATATCAAAATTATAAAATGACAAATATGCTTGCCATCTATGTAACCTTCTATATTGGAGTTCCATTGGTAATTTATTTTTTTACAAGTCCTGCAACTTGAAAATTGTCAGTTTCAACAAAAAATTCCTTAGATAATAAAAATAATGAAAACTTCTTTATTCCTCTAATAATTCATTTTCATGAGTGATATAATTTATTTCTGCTTGGTTGAAAGTTTTACTTGAATATTTACATATTTCATTTAAATATGTTTTTAATATTGCTGCCCAATATTTATCTTAGGCTTCAGTATTAACAACAATTAAATTATTTTTTTCATTTGGTAATATTAATTTTGGTAAATTTTTACATTATTCTTTCAAAAATGTAACTATTTCAGTGTGGTTTTCACTCCATCCTCTAGTATTGGTTTTTCTTAGTAAAATTTGTATTTTATGTCTCTTTTTTGAAAGATTTTCAATAGATACTCCAGCATAGTTCAAGCATCCTAAATTTTTTTGTATTTGTTCCTTAGATTCTAATTTATCAGGAAAACTTTCTATCTTTTTAGATATATGAGATTATAATTTTATTTTATTCTTATCTATAATTAATCCAATAAATTCTATCTCAAGTTTTTCTATAATAACTTTCTTTTCAGATAAGACTATACATTCTTTTAAGAATTTTATAATATGATGTTTGTGATCATTTTTATTTTCTAAACATATTAGTATGTCATCTGCATATATTAATAAGAAATCATTATATTTTCTAAAGATATTATCCATTTTTCTTTGAAATATTTGAGGTGCATTTTTTAATCCAAATGACATAACTATCCCCATTCATACTTACCTTGAAGTGTGTTAAATGCTGTATATGGTATAGAATCTTCTTCCATCTTGATTTGTCAAAATCCTGACTTACAGTTAAATTTTGAATAATATTATTTTCCTTTCGTAAGGTTTATCAAAACATCTTTATTTGGTAGAAAATACACATCAAACTTTGTAAATTTATTTAATTCTTTATAATTTATAACCATTCTTGGCTTTCCGCTTACTTGTTCAGAGTGTTTCATTACCATAAAGGCTGGACTACTATGTGGTCCATTACTAGTTCTAATTAATTTCATATCTTTTAATTCTTCAATTTTTTTTAAAAAATTCTTGAGTATTTTGTATTGTATACATCATTGATTTTACTCTTATTATAACATTTTCAGTTAGTTCTATCTTTGTTTTTGGATGTTCTAGTTTCCAATAAACTAATAGATTTTCATTATAAATATTCCCTATCTTTTTTTTTTTTTTTTTTTCTGATTTTTCTATTGTTTGTATTTTTCTTATTTTGATATTTATTTTTATTAGTATTTGTACTACCCTTTCACCACGCTGGACTGGATGAATTCTGTATGGTTTAAATTCTCTTGAAATTTTTAGTAAATGTCCACATGGTGTTTTTAACATAATCATATAATTATTTTGTTGATAATATTGAAACTGTTGTATAAAGTCATTTCCTAATAATATATCACATTCTAAGATATCATAAGCATATACCTTATTTATAGTTTGTTTACTTCCTAGTAAGTTTTCCATCTTTTCTCCATTATTAGTAATATGTGTGTATATTCCTGTGACACCTGTAATTATTATAGTATTATCATTATTCCAATTATTTAATAAGAATGTTTTTACAATAGTTATATCACTTCCTGTATCTATTAAGATACATGTTGTTTTATTGGTTTCTACTATGATAATGTGTACATATACTCCTAATGAAAATGTTATTATATTGTTCATTCTTTTGGACAAAACATCGTCTTATTATTATGTGTCATATCGATTCCTTCTTTGTTAATGTTATAATGATTTAAAGCTTGTAAAAAGCTCATTCATAATAATATATGGTAATGATTTTCCATACTACCATCAACGTAACATGGTATTATCATTTCTTCTCCATCTAATATTACTTTTACTTCTAATTCACTAACATGTGTTTTTCATCAAAATTGATATATTTATAAGGTTCTATTTTTCTTTTTGTTAATTCTTTATCTTTATTTTGTGATATATGACAGTTTGCTGCTCCTGTATCAATTATGATATTTTTCCATTTTACATATTCTATTCCATTAAAATATTCTCCATATATTTGCATATTTTTTATATTTCTTTTTACCATTATTTTTCGACTTATACTTGGTCTTCCTGGTATTATAGATGTACTATTATTTCTTCTTAATCTTCCATCTTTAAATTCTATTAAAGAATTATTTTCTATCTTTTATATTATATCTGATTTTGTTTTAGATATTTCTAATTCATATGTTTCTGGTAAAAGATTTAGTTGTTTATTTGGCTCTACAATATTCAATATGTCTTTATATTTTTTATGGATTTCTATATAAGATTTTTTAGAGTAAATATTTCCATAATTTGAATTAGTAAATGTATATAATGCTCTGTATTCTATAGTCATTATATGGTTTCATTCTTCCATAATATCATTTCTATATATTTTAAAATGTAATCCTCATACTTCATTAAAATCTTTATCTTTTATTGATACACAATATTTTGGGTAACATGTAAATATTAATTTTTTATATGCTAGGTTTCCTTCTATGGTTCCTAAATGACTATCACTAGTATTTAGTATTCTTCCATCATGTAAGCTTACTGTTATTGGTGAATCTATTCTTTCTCTAAATAGAGATTTAAACATTAATTGTATTCCTGCTAGATAAACATATTGTATCTTCTCTTTTTGTTTTCCTTTTACTTTTGCCATTAATTGATCAACTGTTGATTTTATTAATAATGCTAATTTATGACTTCCTGAATCCCTTTTTATGTCTATAAATTTTTTTTATCTTATGATTTTCACTTATTGATATTCTTTCTTTTCTAAATATTCTATCTAATATTTTCCATTTTCCTATTTTTAAATCTAACGATAATTTTTCTATTTTTCTAAATGTATTATTATCAAATGTTACTTTTAATCCATATCCTTCAGAATTTTCTATTTCTTGTTTATTTTTTATAGTTTCTACCTCCTCTATTTCTTGATTCATTCTGATTCAGATATATAGATTTCTTCTTCTTCTTCATATTCACTAATATCTGATATTTTTTTCTAAATCACTTACTATTTCTTCATATTCTTTTTGTAAAATTCTCATTTTCTTTTAGGTACAATCAGGACTTATATGTCCTATTTATCCACAATTCCAACATTTACATTATTTTTTTTTATCCTTTTTAAACTCTTTTATTTTTTATTGTTATTTTCTTTTATAATATCTCCTATTTGATTTTTGGTATTTCTTTTTGAGCTGTCTATATTTTTTATACTTTTTTTACTTTGAACTTTGTTTTATATTTTCTTCTGGTCCACATCCCTAATTAATAAATCTGTCTATCTCTTCACAACAGATTCTTGTTAATTTTCCAAACTTTTTTATTACTTGTTTATTTTTATTTATTTCCGCTAATATTTCAAATATAAATTTTATTCTATTTCCTAACGTATCTGGTACATGATTGTCTTTTATATATCTTTCGTATTTTATCTTAAAGTATATATTCCATGTTCCTGGCAATTTAGCAAAATACATTTCTAATTATGGTCCTTGATTTTCATTACTATAAAATTGGGTATAATAGAAAATTTTAAATTGACATGTATATTCTTTTATTTTACACATATCACATATCATAATATTTATTAATCATAATCTTGCTTTTATCTTTTCTCTTCTAGCTTCTTCTTCTGAATTTCTTATTCAATTTTCTCCTAAAAATTCATTTGATATATATTCTACTAACTTTTTTTATTCTATCTTGTGAAATTTTTTGCATTTCTATTTGTATATTTCTTCTCATTAATGATTTAGTATCTTCAGTTACTCATTCCCACCAATTTCTTACATCTCATTCAAATGATGTTATCAACTAATCAATTCTTCTATCCGTAGATTCCCATGTATCATCTTGGTTATTTAAAAAGAATAATTTCATTGCATCTGCCCATTGTAATAAGGTTTTCTTAGTATCTATTTTATAATCTAAATCTAGTTTTGCTCCTTCATGATTTATTGGTTTATTATAATCTGCATTTGGGATAAATTGATCTTTATATTTTTCTATCATATATTGTGGTATAATTCTATCATAATACTGTCTGTAAGGTTTATATGGCATTGGTGCATATCCTCCTTCTAATTCGAAAAATTTTAATTTTAAATTATTACTTGTACTTCCAGGTGCAGGTGTCGATCCTCCACCAGTATTCATCATTACTTCATAATTTTCTAATTCTTCTATATTTAATTGATCAAAATTTTCTTTTAAGTTATCTATTTCTTCATTCATCATCTTTTTTTTTTTTATTTATCTTTTTCTTCTATATACTTTTCATATTTTTTTTCTTGTTCCAAAATTATTGGTAATATTTCTTTCCTAAATCTATCATCCATGCTTCCAGATTCATAGTATCCTTCTATTTCCACATGTTTCTTTCCTATTTTTGTTATTTATCTTTTTATTCTATCTTTATCCACTTTTTTATCTGTTGGTTTCATATTTTGTTTCATTTATCTTATTTCTATTTTTCACTTCATCTCTTAGTTCCTTAACTTCATCTATTAACCCTCTTATTAATTTCTTTAAGTTTTCAAAATTTTCTGAAAAAAGATATTATATTTTCGATTTATCACTTTTAACTTCTAATAAATATGATATTCTACACTTTTTATTTTCACTTTCTTCTATGATTCTATAAAAACTTTTTATTGCTATCTCATTATTGGATAATTCATCTTTTACAGTTTTAAAATATTTTGCTTTCGATTCTAGTGTCTTGATTTTTAGTTCTCCTAGCATTTTTTCTTGTGATTCTTTTATATGTTCTGGTGTTAATAGTATGTTTGATGTTTTTTCTTGTATTTTGTTTAGATTTTTAACAATATTATTAAATTTTCTTGCTGTTTTATCATTATTCATTTACAATTTCTTATTTTTATGATGATTCATCTATCTCTCTGTAATATAAAATACTTTCAAATTCTTTATTAATCATTTCATATACGTATCTGTCTTTTATAGAGCTTATAATTAATTTATGTAGTATTTGTTCTTTTATTTCTCAAGGTAATTTTTTAATTATACTTAATATTAATATTTTTAATTTATTAGGAATAGGTTCATAAAATATTTTATATCCTTTTTGTTCCTCTAATTTGTAATAGTTATCTATCTTTTTAATTCTAATTCCCATAATTACTTATATTATTTTCTATTATAGCAGCATATTCTTCTTGGTCTATTATTTCTAGAATAGTTTTCCATACCATAAAATCTCTTATTATACTGATTTTTACATTTTCTATTATCTCTTTTCTAATATCCAAAGGTATATATTTTAGTTTTATAAGTATAATTTTTAAGGCTTCTTTCTTTATTATATGTTTTACAATTATTATATTAAATCTTTCTTTTTTGATTTTATATTTATTTTCTAAATTTTCTATTATCATGTTATGATTTATGGCTTTGATACCAACTAAAATGGGGAGGGAGGGGGAGTACTGTGATCGTCTTCAAAATCTCAAAGTCTAATATTAAAGTTCTTGTTATCTTTCTTTTATTATTGGAATCCAACTAATATTTTCATAAGTATTTAATAAATCACAATAAAATTTATAGAATTCACTATCTTTTGTTAAAATTTTTTCTTCAATAATTATATTTAATTTTTCAATTCTTTTTTCTAGATTGACAATTTCTTTATGTATATCATTTTCAATTCTAATTGCTTGATTATCTATATAAATATTTTTATATTTTAATTTTGGATCTAAATATTCTGTAAAGAAACTTTTTAATTCTTCCCTTAAATAGTTTAATGTACTTTTTGTTGCAGTTTTTCGTTCAATAAAATTTTGTATAATATCAGGAGTTAAACTTATTAAAGGTTTTGGATTCATAAATTTTTAAGTAGTTCTAGGACTTTGCTGCAATTTTTTTTAAGTTAGAAGTATTTTAGGCAATTTCTATTGTTTAGAATAGTCAAAGGCCTTTTTAGGCCATTTTGGAAATATGGCTCCAATTTTAGGCCAATTACATGTATTTCCCCCTGTAACAAGTGAGCAATTTTATTTTTGATTTTATTTTTGGAGATGTTTATAATTTTGTTTGGATTGTCATACATTGGAAATGTTTCAATTAGAACTTGAATTTTATGTAAGCTAGTTCTCTGAACATTGTTATTTATTGCTCTAGAACTAAATAAATCAATCATCATTGTAAAAATTTGGTTGTCAAAAATTTATTCATTTTCTTTTGAGTTATGTAAAGGATTACCTTGTTTTTAACTTTTTATGGATGACGTGCTTCCTATATAGAAGAGTAGGGCGTCCGTCAATTGTCCCCAAAGGGCCAAATATTATAATTTGCATACTGTTTCACTTTTTGACAATATTTTTGAATGTGATGGATATTGAATCGGCCATTATACCAGTTTATTGCCATCAGTAGGCATTTTAGTATCAATTTTCAAGCAATGTGTTGGCCTTTTGCTTTGCTGCTATGTGATGATTTCAAGCTTGACTTCTCATTTTTTGCATGAAGTTATTGTACATCTTACATGTTGATTTCAGAAGTTTTGAGAGCATTCCAAGAAAACGGTATCAGTGCCATTATATGACTTATAAAATTTTCATGAGAATGGTACATGTATCGTTATCGTACTTATAAACGTTCATGGGAATGGAATAAGAGTCATTACGTGATTTTAAGTTTCTTCGAGAACAACATAAATATCGCTACTAAGATGAAAACATTTATGAGAATGGCACAAGTGTCATTACTTATCAGTGTCTATTATAATCTATATCATTTCAATCGTTCTTTGTTACATTTCACTTCTTAAGGTTGTTGCATTGAAAAAAATCACAATATAGGTGAAAATAAAAGAATGGCACAAGTGCCTACTGAGATGAATACAGTGCTTGTGCCGTCTTGTATGTAAATACGATTATAGCAGTTCCATCTTATTCGTTCCCCAAGAACCAATAAAAGGAACTTATTTACGTTGTAAGATATACATGACACGTAAAAAAGAAGAAGAAGAGAAAAATGCCCATTATTTAATCGACATGAATCAGTAGGATAATTTGTACTTTCATGCACTCGATAACATATAATCTACCATTTCAATCGTTCTTTGTCACATTCTTTGTCCAATGCTTGAGGTCGTTAGGTTGGAAACAAATCAAAATATAGGAGAAATCAACAGAACGACACGAGTATCATCACCATGAAGAAAATGATACTTGTGTCGTTCTGTTTGTAAACACGATTATAAGTAGCCATGCCTCTTTTGTGCCTTAATAAACAATAAGTCGATCTCATTTAATGATATGATCCAGGAATCGAGCCCGAAGACGATGAGCCTAGGACGAGACCCGTTGATTATCGAAGGAAGACTAATGACACGATTGAAGGAAAAATGGATAAATCAAGCGATGTGGCTACTTATGCAATCAACAATGGACGACACCATGATCTACACGAGAAAAGAAGCAAGTTTCATGTTGGGATCGAAGTCTGAATCAATTTGAATCAACGTGTTAGAAGAGGTCGAAGACGAAGGCACACTAGACATCTATGTGATCGCATAGAGTGTCCAAGCATGTGACCGTATGCATTTATGCAGGGATTCCAGAGGCAGTTCGCATAGAAATCAATTTCGCGGTCGCATAGAAGGAAATTTTACCGAATTTTGCTAATTTTTGGAATTTACCAAATTTGATTAGAATTCTTATTTCTTTCTATCTTTGCAATATTTTAGGTATCTTTTCCGTTTTTCATAGTATTTTCTTGGGATAATATAAATACTTTTTATTATTTCATTGTATGAACCTTTGACAATTTGATAATTAAATTAGGGAGACAATTTGTTCTTTCAATCTTCGTTCTTCATTGAATATTGTGAATTTATCAAGATTTTTTTATAGTGTTCAACATCAGGTGTGGATCACGGGTTGTGTAATGAAAAGGTCATTTAAATTTCGTTTTCTTTTTGTTTTTGCTTGGTTCATTGTTATTGATTCGAACTCAAAATCGGATTATTCTTTGGACTTTCTTGAGATCGTCAATCTTTTGAGGAGTTACGTAGTGATCGTTGCTACATGGTTCTCATCAGTTGGTATCAGAGCACGGTTCCAAAATAATTAATGTTATATCTTTTATTTTTTTGAGTCTTTTTATTTTCTATTGTTCTTCGCATTCTTCGAGTCACTTTTTAATTTTTGAGTTTTGATCCCAAAAAAAATACAAAAAAGAGTCAGTTATTTTTTGGGCTATTTAAAAGTCCAAATTAATTCTCGTTTGTTTCGCTGGACTTGTAGTCGAATTTTTCAAAAAAAATTGATTTTTTAAAAAAAAATATTATATATTTCTGGAATTCCCAACAGTTTTCTATTTTCAGTTTTTTAGTCAAAAAAAATATTCAATTCAATTTTATTTATTTTGTTTAGCGAGAATTCATTGTTTTTACTTTATATAGTTCTTCAATTCTTGTCTTCTTTGAGTCATTTTCTTCTCTTACTGCAAATTCACAATTCTTAACACTCATTTGGTTTGGATCCACGGGAATACATGTTTGATTGAGTTTACTTTGCTCTTTGGAGGACTTGGATGAGAGCACTGAGTGGAAAAAGACAGAGTGATGAGATTAATAGAGGAAAAAGCCATTAACTGAGTTATACACGAGTGATCATTTTGTGAGACAGAAATTCTATAGGATTAGGATGTCAGACAGAGAGGGTTCCAATTCAGTTAGGCAACCTAATCAAATCAACATGACATATAATGAAATAAGGCAGTTTGAGAGGGTGATTGAGGATGTGACTGAAAGCTTAATAGGTTAGATACATCGATGACAAATCTTCATAGGGGCAACGAAATGCAAGGAGACCGGGAGGAGAGAGCCTATGATGGAAATGCATGATGACTATGAATATGGTAGTGACTTAGATGAGGGTGCATCGATGGCGGATGAAATGGGTAGGATGAGAAATAGAGGAGGTAGGTTTGAAAGAAGGGGCATGGAAAATTATTATGAGAGATGAGAATTATGGAGATGAGAATATTAAAATGTCAATTCCACCGTTTAAGGGAATGAGTAATCTGGAGGCTTATCTAGAGTGAGAGAAGAAGGTAGAGTTGATATTTGAGTGCCATAACTAGTTGGAGGAAAAGAAGGTGAAAATAGCAGTTTTTGAGTTTGTTGACTACGTCATAACTTGGTGGGATCAAATGGTTACATTAAGGAGGAGGAATCGAGAGCGAACGTTAGTACTTGGGATGAGTTGAAAACTATCATGCGGAAGCGGTTCGTACCTAGTCACTATTACAGGAAGCTGCATCAGAAATTACAAGGTTTGTATCAGGGATCAGGGTTCGAAGAGTGTGGAAGACTACCATAAAGAAATGGAAATCTTGATGATCAGAGCGAATGTGAAAGAGGATTGAAAAGTCACTATGGCTTATTTTTTAAATGGGTTGAACAAAGGCATTGCTAATGTCGTGGAGTTGCAGTATTATGTGGGGATCGAAGGTATGTTGCATGTGGCCATGAAGGTGGAGAAACAGTTGAAGAGGAATGTGACAGCTAGGCAACCATTGGATACTTTGGTATCTAATACCACTTGGAAATCGAGGTAGGATAACAAAGGAGATGGACCTATTTCGAAAGGAAGGACTGAAATGTCAAAGGGGAAAGATGAAAGTGCTAGCAGAACAACACCTAAAGCAAAGCCATAGTTAGCTAGAAATTGGGATATCAAGTGCTTCAGGCGCTTGGGGACATGACACATTGCTTTTCAATGCCCAAACAAAAGGACAATGATCTTGCGCAATGGAGTGGTGACTAACAGTGAAGAAGATTATGAAGGCATGCCAGCATTGGAAGAGGTTTGTGATGGGGACAATGTGGAGTTTGCTGTTGGAGAGTTACTAGTCACGAGACGAGCTCTCAATATTCAAATCAAGACAGATGACTTGGAGCAGCAAAGAGAAAACATATTCCATACACGATGTCATGTTAACAATCAGGTGTGTAGTATGATTATTGATGGTAGGAGTTGTACTAATGTGGCTAACACAAATCTTGTAGAAAAATTGGGATTAACTATATTAAGACGCCCTAGACCCTATAAGTGACAATGGTTAAATGAAAGTGATGAAGTTAAGGTGAATGAGAGGATGTTGATTCATTTTTCTCTTGGTAGTTATCGGGATGAGATCATGTGTGATGTGGTACTTATGCATGTGGGATATATTTTATTGGATAGACCATGACAATATGATAGGAAGGTTATTCATGATGGGTACAAGAATCGATATAATTTTGTTAATGCTGAGAGGTCCATTACCCTTGCGCCATTAACACCGGCACAAGTGTATGATGACCAAATCAAATTGAAAAATGAGGAAGAAGAGAGAGTGAAAGAGTTAGAGAAAATGAGAGAAAATAGTGAGATGGGGAGTGTGAGAGAAAATGTTGAGGTGGTTAGTAGAGAGCAAAAGAGAGTGGAGCCACATAAGAGAAAAGAAAGAGGATCGTCCGAGAGGAGAGAAAAGTTGAAAGTAAATTTTTTTTGTAAAAGGGAGTGAGTTGAAAAGAGCGACAGTTGAGAAGAAACAAGTGATATTGTTAGTCTACAAGGAGTCATTCCTCAATCTTAAGGAAACTAACCTACCCCTCCCTAGTTTGGCTATCTCTTTTGATGACATCCCAGTTGGAGAAATAGCATGGAACTCGCAAAATTGATTTGAAAATGTTGGGAAAGCTCAAATTCAGGCTGTAGACGATAGGATCTCGACCCGCAAATTATTGAACCAAGCAACCAAACAAGAACGAAACTTGAAATACCTCTTGATTACAAAACCAACGAACTTCGATTTGCGAATGCCACAAATGGTGCCTAATCATTTGATAAGTTCTAAGGGTTGAACGCCACAAATATGTAAAATATTTGATAAGTTCGAAAGTTCATTCAAGAACCCATGAGAGAAAATCTCTTAATTCAATTCATTATAATAAAAGTCTTGTTCAATACAATGAAATAATAAACTATTTATATGGAAAACCTAGAATCTAATTAAAAACGAAATAAAGTCCTAAGATATGGAAATTTATCAAAATATAAGAATTCTAGGCTAAATAAAACTCTCGCGAAAATAGAAAATAATCGTCCAAAAATAACCCTATACCGGATCATATCATCCCCTCTCTTCGAAAGGATTCGATCTCAAATCCGAACCCAAGTTATAGCCTTTACTCCCAATCAAGTCAAGAACGTGGAACAATCCATTTTCTCTAGGATGTAGTTTGAACACCCAATAACCAGCACATAGATTAAAGTGTGCTCATCCCAACGACTTCCTTCTACAAGTTTGTGATGTTCCCAAAAAAATTCGCCAGCATGCCACTGTGCTTACTCCAAGTCTTACGCTGCTTCAGTGATTGTAACAATGTCAATGCAAATGAACTCATGTTTCCCCTCTGTTCAACTTTGTTGCTCAATCCACTGTACATAAATTCCTTCCATGGCAGCTTCTTCACCTTTTCAGGACTCACAAAATCAATCTTCGATAATAAAGAATTCTCCAAACTAAGGTAAGGCTGATTAATTTCATAAATCAAGTCTTCAGAAACCTGCAATACAGAAGTAGACAAACTAGGGAGGGAATTGTTAGTTCTCACTAAAGCCTTTCAACCTCATTTGTATCTTCTTGCAAGCTCACTTTTGACTTTTCTTTTCTCTCTTCTTCTTGTGGTTCTTCTTTTCTTTTTACCATCTCTCCACTCTCATTTTCACTCTCCATTTTTTTCTCTCTTGTGGCTTTTTTTTCTCACTTACCCACCTCACTATTTTCTCTCGAGCTCACTAACTTATTGTTTTCGCTCTTACTTTCATTTTCTCTCAATCCCTTTTCTCCCTTACTCCTTAATTTGAGTCGATCTTCATACGCTTGCTGTGGTGTCAACGACGCAAGAATAATAGGCTTCTCATCCTTAGTAAAACTGTTCCTATTTTTGAATCCATCATGTTTTGCCTTCCTATCATGTTGCTATTGCCTACCCAACAATATATGCCCCGCATACGTAGGAACTACATCGCATAACACCTCATCGTGGTACCTCCCAATTGAGAAACTTATCAACACCTATTTACATATCCTAACCTCGCCACATTCATCTAGCCATCGCAGTTTATAAGGTTTTGGATGTTTTACTGCGATCAACCCAAGTTTCTTGATAAGCATAGCACTAATGATATTAATACAACCACTTCTATCAATAATCAAACTACACACCTTGATGTTTATATGATATCTAGTTTGAAAGATCGTCTCCCATAGCTGCTTAACATCATCCACGTTGATGAGTGTATGAAAATCACGCATCACCACACAAGTTTCCTCGACTATCGGCTTCTCGACTCCATTACATTCTCTACGATACTCCCTAGTCTCCTATTCCTCCTATCAACATCATCTCCAACAAGATGTCTACTCCTTCGTTCAAGCCTATCCATTCTACCACATATATCCTCCAACAACTGGTCAAACCGCCGCATCACATCATCGACATCCTAACTTCTAGCATATTTTCCACTTCACCAAGTTCACTCGTATATCACTCAAGTTCTTTGTGGAATTCAAACCATATGGGAGTGATATTTTATGAATTTTATAGAATCAAAGAATTTTGATAAAATTTGAATGGGAACTATGAAAATTTCAAGAAAGTGGTTCTTGAAATTGGATTTGATTGATAGACACAGATTTGTTTTATAATAGGTAGTAGGATATTGGAGAATTTTCAAGAAATTAAAAAAGAAGATTTTTTTTCCGAAGGTGAACAGTACCTGTGAACAGTATTTTTTTTTTTTACAAAACTCAAGAATTTGACTACGAGAACGACAAAAAAAATGGAAGTTGATTTAGACTCAAATTGAGCACAAAAATAACTGTTGACTCTTTTTTTTGAAAATTTTTGGATCAAAGACTCACAAAAATTACTGGACACAAGAGCACGAAAAACACAAGAAAAGGAAAACAAAGACTAAACAAGAAATAAAAACAAAGATAGAACCTGAATCTGGAGCCCAAACTCTGATACCACTTGATGAGATCCCAGTTGGGAAAATCGCATGGAACTCACGAAATTGATTTGAAAATGTCGGGAAGGCCCAAATTTAAGTTGTAGACGATATGATCTCGACCCACAAATTATTGAACCAAGCAACCAAACAAGAACAAAGTTTGAAAGACCTCTTGATTACAAAACCAACGAATCTCGATTTGCGAATACCACAAAAGGGTGCCTAATCATTTGATAAGTTCTAAGGGTGAACGCCACAAATATGTAAAATATTTGATAAGTTCGAAAGTTCATTCAAGAACCCATGAGAGAAAATCTCTTAATTCAATAATTTGTGGCGTTCACCCTTAGAACTTATCAAACGATTATATGGAAAACTATTTATATGGAAAACCTAGAAACTAATTAAAAAAGAAATAAAGTCCTAAAATATGGAAATTTACCAAAATATAAGAATTTTAGGCTAAATAAAACTCTCGCGAAAATAGAAAATAATCGTCCAAAAATAACCTTAAGTCGGATCATATCATCTTTATTGTAGGAATTTGATGATATTTTCTCGGAGGACATACCTAGTGGGTTGCCACCCAGTCGAGACATTGAACACTAAATTGACTTCGTTCCTGGAGCTGTCATTCACCGACCAGCTTATTGAAATAATCCCGAGGAGACGAAAAAAAAAAACTTAAGAGACAAGTGGAGGAATTGATGAGCAAGGGATATGTGAAGGAGAGCATGAGTCCATGTGCCGTTCCAATGCTATTTATGCCAAAGAAAGATGGGACTTGGAGGATGTGCGTGGATTGCAGAGCCATCAACAACATAACGGTAAAGTATCGTCATCCATTTCCTAGGTTAGGTGATATGTTAGATGAATTGCATAGTACTTGCATATTTAGTAAAATTGACCTTAAAAGTGGATACCATCAAATTCGAATGAGGGAAGGTGATGAGTGGAAAACTGCTTTTAAAACTAAATATGGCTTGTATGAATGGTTAGTAATGCCGTTTGGACTCACTATGCACTGAGCACTTTTATACGATTGATGAATCATGTTTTACGTGCTTTTAGAGGTAAATTTGTTGTGATTTATTTTGATGACATCTTAGTTTATAGCAATGACCTTGATGAGCATGTAGAACATCTTAGGTGTGTGCTTGTGGTATTGAGAAAGGAACAACTATATGCTAATTTTAAGAAATGTATGTTTTGCAGGAGAATGTTATTTTTCTAGGATTTGTAGTGAGTGCAAATGGGGTAGAAGTAGATGAAGAGAAGATACAAGCTACTAAAGAATGACCAACACCTAAAAGCATAATTGAAGTTAGGAGTTTTCATGGTCTGGCTTGTTTTTATAGGCGTTTTGTGAAAACATTTAGCACAATCACTACACCACTAACAGAGATTGTTAAGAAGAGTGTGAGATTTCAGTAGAGTGATGAACAATAACATGCATTCAATACAATTAATGATATGTTGTGTAAGACACCGATTTTAGCACTTCCTAACTTTAATAAAACTTTTGAAATTGAGTGTGATGCATCAAGAATAGGGATTGGAGCAGTTTTTGTGACAGCCCGAATCCTTGACTATTCGGGTGTTACTAAATAAAACTCAAATCCTTTCATAAGAACACGAAATAAATATTTATTTTCTTCAATAAGTAAATAAATTGAGATTTCATCATATAACTGCAAAAAAGTAAAATTCCAACATAACAACTAAATTAGAATTCAAAGTTGTGTTTTAAACACGAAATAATTTATTAATCCTACCCTGTTGACTGCCTCAAACCATCAATTGCCTGAAAGGGAGAGAATATCATAGAGTGAGATTTTATAAAAATCTCAATAAGTACGTCATGAATTATTGTCGTGGATAATTTAAAGAATCATAATAATCATAATCAACATAATGGAGACATAAGGATTTCACTGAACATAGGTGGTAAAAATTCTTATGTGTAGCGCTACTAAACTCCGGTCCCCTCAACATAATCATAATCATATCGTATCAAATGGGATCCATGATAATTTTCTTGAGATTTATAGCATAATAATGATTCAAACATAGGTAGCGTACTTACTGTGAAAGAGAGAGTAGTAGAGATTGAATGAAGTTGCTTGATCCCTCTACAATTTCCACCTCGGTTATGTGTGTGTATATGTGTATATTATTTGGACTAAAAGATAATAGTGAGTGGTAGCATGTGAGTGCGAATGAGGAGCTTTAAATAGAACAAGACTAGACATGCATCATTAAGGAAATAACCCATGATGGTGGAAGGCTATTATTTCTATCATTGAAATTTCGTTCCTTGAATTTCGTGAAATGAGCAAGAATCTCTCCCTCATCCCTCATGTGTGTTGGGAACATGCACAACGGAAAATAATAATTATTTCAATTTCCACCAAGAATCTGCCTTGTGTTTAGATAGAAACTGTGATGGAAACTGTACCTTTCTTTGAATCTGCAAACTCCTTTATTATTCCTGTAGTTTCAGCAATCCTGATCTACCTCCCATAGCCGTCCAATTGTCTAATCTCCAATGGAATCCACACAAGGAACAAGATTGAGAGAAAACTAGGGTTTACTTTTCTTGTGCTAGCAAGAATAATGAAAATCCTTCAATTATTTTCAAACCCTAGCAGCTTATTTATATAAGACCAAATGGGCTTGGCCCGTCTCTTAAACTTAATCCGGTCCAATATTTAATTAATCCAATTAATTAAATCCGATCCATGAATCAATTAATCTAATTAATTAATTCGGGCCTATTAATAAGCAACCCGATTAATTAATTATCCAACGCTTGTCAATTAATTAATGGGTAAATCTAATTCTTCTAATTTTCCTTTTGTGTGTGACCCATTAGGTTCCCAATCACGATGCTTAACGACGTGAATTATTATTTTGATATAATCAAAATCGATAAACCAAAACACTCTTTTGATTTATCACTAATTCACATCCGTTGTCCCAAATTGACATCTAGCAATGTGTCAGGGCAATACATGTGATGAGAAATGTCACGTGGTCTGACAAAACCAAACTCGTTCGTTTATCATGAAACTATAATCCTTTCGTCAATATGATCCAATCAATCATGAGATATGGATAAGTGTCAATCTCAATTATTGATCATATCTTTTATTCCACTATTAAGTCAATGTAAGTCGAAAACTCATTTTCGACTTATCTATACACCTTGGCCAATGATTTCGTTATCAACTTAACCGGATGAAATGTAGAACATAATCTTTAACTATCAAAGAGTGACGAATCCTCTATTGATCATTCACAACCTTCATATGATTCTTGACATACCCTGACGATGTAGTATTAGCGGCCCTTAGCAGAGCAACATCTAACATCACCAAAGTATGTCTGTCCTCATATAAGGCACTATGATGACCTCAAGTCGAAGGACCAATTCCACTATCGAACGTTAGAGATTAACCACTGACACTTAGATAACTATTCATGTGGAATCTCCCAGCGGGTCTCCAATATTTTGTTCTATAACAAAACATTCGCGTATTCATTTAAATGTCACCACACTTTAGCTTGTGAGATCAACTACTTACTTCACAAGTAAGGAATGACACACGTGATGGTCTATCCATAATAATAATATTCGTATCTCGTTATTACTTACGACCATAGATGATTTAAGATTCAATCATATGTAATTTGTATCTCACAATCACAAATCCTTGTGATTAACAAATTGCCGAGACTTGAATCTACGAACTCTATTATTTAATATCATAATAGATCTTGCCAAAATAAATGCATTAAACATATATCAAAAGTATTTATGCCCAAAGTTGATTGGACTTAGGGCATAATACTTACCATGTGAATATTACATTCCATATAAACATGCATTCACTATAATTACTCTTTGTTAGGTCAATCATGAATAAGACAAAAACATAAATCAAGAGTTTATGCATTCATACTACAATTACCCTATCTTAAGTCAATCATGAATAAGACAAAAAACATAAATCATGGGTTTTATATAAGGATTTGACCAATCATTCAACCCTTCATCAAAGGGTAAAAACATGTGGGGAATTGTATTTATACTAAGTTTGCTATAAGGTCCTAGAAGGTGGATTAACCCTTAAATGATCCCCTAAATTTTCAATTTTGATAATTAGACCCAAAAATTCGGGTGCGGTTATTATAATCTACCCTCCTAAAAATAAATTTTGTCCTCGAAATTTACCTTGAAATTCATCGAAGAGTTGTGGGTATTTGGCCCGTATCTCTTCCTCTCGTTCCCACGTGACCTCTTCAACCGAGTGATTTGCCACTATACTTTTACTAGCGGGATCACTTTGTTCTGGAGGGCTTGAAATTTCTGATTAACAATTCTTATTGTACTTCTTCAAAGATTAAACCTCGCTGTAATTCAATAGACTGATGGTTGACCACATGACTTGGATCAAGGACGTACTTTCTAAGCATTGACACATGGAAGACGTCATGCACAGTTGAAAGTTCGGGAGGTAATGCTAACTGATATACGACATTCCCAATACGCTACAAGATCTCAAATGGGCCGATAAACCTTGGTTGCAGCTTACCCTTCTTGCTAAAACGTAGCACTCCTTTCATCGGTGCCACATTGAGGAATACCTTATCACTAACTGAGAATTCTAGACCCTTTCTCTTTCTATCTACATAACTCTTTTGTCTATCCTGAGCACTTTTGATGTTGGAGCGACTTTTTTCAATTACATGCACTGTCTGCTCAATAATCTCTGTACCGAGTTCTAAAAGCGGTCTTAGAGATATCACTGGCTTTGATTCTCAACTGATGATAACCCGACCTCAAATTGATCTTGGAAAACACTACTGGACCTTTGAGTTGATCAAACAAATCCTCAATCATGGGAATAGGGTATTTATTCTTGATAGTGATTGTTCACGAAAATACATTCGATTTAAAACCATCGCAAGTGTTCGGTTCGTTACAAGTAATAAAGTGGACTTTTAGATTCCAAATTTTCGATCCCAAAGAGATTGAGTAGTTTAATGCTAATTATCTTGACCTTAACCGAAACTAGAAGAGTTTTTGATGAGTTTGATACTAAATTCTAACCGAACTAGATAATAAATCCTGCTATGAATGAATTTACTACACTATATGCGAATTATAGTAGAATACAATATGAAGTTTGAATGCAAGTTTTATGAAATTATCGTAATAAAAGTGCACTAGGATCCCGAATCACCAAAGAAGTTCACTTTTAACCCTTATTTCACAAATTGATGACACGATGAATGGATTGAAGAACCAATGTTTCTAACTTATCCAACAATCTCTTTCGAGTAGAATTGAACCTATTCTAGCACACCATTTGACTATATTTCTATGACAAATGCAATATACAAGAATGCATAACGTTTTGTAAACACTTAGAGATTCACGCAAAGTATAGCGGTATATTTCTATCTCCTATTGGACCTTACGATGATTTATACCTTGTAAAATCTATTTCCCTTCTTTCGAATGCATAAAATAGACCACTTAAACTCACATAATCACATGTATATAATTATGGAGATAATAAATTGTATATAAATCATTCAACATCCATCAAACGTGTTTAAATATCAAATTGCAAAATAGAAATTATAAGGTCACATTGTGAGGTTCATCGTTCACCTAGTACATGAAAAACTAGTCTAACATGATAGAAGTAAGAAAACAAAAGAAATAGGTTGGAGACGACATCGCCCTGTTAATTCTTAAGTTAAATCTTGAATCTTGGGATGAATCTTCTTCTCCATCCTTGTTTTCTTGCTCTCCAATGTGTAGAATATATCAAAATATGCGTAGCCCCCCTTTTCTATCGAGTCTAGGGTTTTAAAAGCCGTCCAAAATTGGTTTCCATAAGAGTTTAAGTTAAAAACGGAAACCAGAAATTTTTGCGTAAAAATAACCATGCGGCCGCATGGTTCAAATACTGTAGCTCAGGCTATGTTCTGGGATTGCCATGCGTCCACATGGAAGTTTGCACCATACGGCCGCATGGTGTAATTAACTTCACAATTGCGCCATTTTGATCCCCGACTCCGTTCTTCATCATTTTGACTTCTTTTCTTCATTCTCTTCCCTCTAACACTCTTGATTTCGTCAATCTCGTACTTAGTGCATTTTCGTTCTTGATTTGGGTCTCGAGTCAACTTTTGAACAAGTGCATCTTAGTCCCTGAACTTTGGCTTTCTTCCATTTTGATCATTCCTTGCTTGTTTCCACTCACTATTCGTTATTTCCATCGATATAGTCCAGCAAACACAATTTATATAGAATTAAGCCATATTTCAACATAATTATAATTAATTGTCCATGTTTTGTGATCTAAATAAGTGCGTAAAATGCACTTATCAAACCCCTCAAACTTGAACTATTGTTTGTCCTCAAACAAGATGGTGACTTAACTGTAAACAAAACATGGCTTCAAAACCTGCCGTGTCTCGAAATTGGACTTCAGTAATAACATAGTGAACAGTATCAATAGTGCAAAATCAAATCATATGCAACCTGACGTGTGTATGTGTGTATACTCATGCAAACATACTCAATTTATGATAGATTCAAATCTCGACTTACAGTAGTCAAATTTTTCCTTTCTTCGCTCGAGAGATGCACACCCCAACTTATTCTTTTACTCACTTATCTTGGGGTGTGTCTATACTTGAGATTTGGTTAACTTAAATTCTCACCCTCTCTTAGTTTGGATATGACTTGCAATCACAAGTTTACACTTCGACAAGCAGAGATTCTCCTATTTCTTTGATTGTTTCAACCTCTAAAACTAAACTAAGTTACTTGCCTTACATTAAAGGTACAATTCTATCAACTAAATGTCATAGGGCACTTTTCTCACTCTATTCTTTTTCTTTGTTTCAACACATTCTCATCTGCTTTCTATATAACCCATGTATCAAGCTTTAGGCCGTGACTCCCAAATTAGTTGATTTTAGGGCACCAGGTTTGTATTCATCCTTACAGGCTTATTTGCTCAAGTTATAAAGGCTCAAGAAATGTGTTTTCTCTCTTTTCTTTTGACTCTTTCCCTCTTGCTTTCTATATGACCCCCGTATCGAGCTTTAGGCCGATGATTCTCAAATCAGTTGATTTTAGGGCACCAGGTTTGTATTCACCCTTACAGGCTTACTTGTTTGAGTCATAAAAGCTTGAAAAGAGTGTTTTCCTCACAACAATTTATGCAAGCCCCTATTTTTTTCTAGACACTTAATTTCAAGAACAAACCCCTGATTTCAGACTTTCACCTCATTTTTGTCTCATCAGTTTACATAATCCACACAATTCAGTTTTCATGCATGGAATCCCTACTCATCTCAATGTTCCCTTGCAATAACTAATCCTCCAAACCACTAAAACAATGGAATATCTTTAAGCATAGTAGAGATAATTTTGGTGTAACCTATCATGTTCGAATCTCCTATAAAGATTGAATCCAATCATCACTTAATATGCCAAACATGAGTCTCGTGCGCAAGATATGTCAAGTATCACATAAATAAGCATTGACTAATTTAAACATGCACCATATCCACTATTCATAGCTCATACCAATTCCAATATTCACATCATTGCCGGCAAGGCTATTAAACCCACACAAGCACACAAGAGTAGTAAACACACCAACAAACCAGGCAAACATCGATGAACAACGAATAAGCAATGCATAATTCAATACAAGTACTGAATCCTTAAGTTTCTTCTACAAATTCGACCACCCCCCAAACTTATACAAAACATTGCTTCAATGTGTAAAGTGTAAGATTGAATACAGAATTTGAAGGGCAAAGGTTATACAAAACAAAATATTGAAGGTTAATCAAGACTCCCCTGATTAGTACGGTGGTGGTGGTAAAGACGGTGGGAAGAAGGTCGGTCCCGTTGTATCATCTGTCGACGGTGGAGGTGGTAGACGAGCCAGAATCTCCCGAAGTAGAGCGGACTGCCCCTGCACCTCTGTAGGTATCGTGTCAGTGCGTAGCTGGAAAGTGTCCATCCGACCTGAGTATAAGCTGAGCCGGTCACTTAGCCCCTCGATAGCCCTTCTAGATGCGACGATCTCTCTATGTGAGTTCGTCACAAAAGCATGGGCAGTGTCCATTCGCTCGCTCACTCTATGCATCTCTATGCTCATAGCACCAAATGCCTGCTAGAGGCTCTGTATATCCAGGCTTGACCCTGTCATCGTGGAAGACATCTGCCTCAAAAGCTGTGTGTCAACCTTATCGGGTGGTGGTGGATGTGGTAATGCGGCCTGAGGCATATTAGCATCCTCAGGTGCCTCCTCATCATGGACAACCTACTGCTGTCGTCTCTGTGCCTTAGCCAATCACGTTCGTTGCGCCGCCCGAGCTCGCTCCTGAGCCTCCCACGTAGTAAGCTTGATGAATGGGTCGGCTTCTCCGGAAGCTCCTCGGATGGGATAGTAACATCGGCTGCTCTGTAGATGCCACTAATCAGACTCAGAAATATCAAGGAGCAACGACGATCTGTCCATGTACCTAACGTGTGTATCTGATTATATATATATATATGTGTGTGTGTGTGTGTGTGGCAAGATCGATTTTGTTCCCCCTAACCAAATGATATAGAAAACCGGTTGTGGGATCTGTAAAGGTGGTGCGGTGGGAAGTCGGCTCGATGTTGTGGCACATGAATAGCCATAGAATGGCTATGGACGGTGTGAGCTCATTCTGGTGCCAAACAGGAATCTGTAATGGCCATGCATTCGCCCGTCCTAATAATATCTCCGCTACCTCGGGCCAGTAGAAATTCAATAAGATAGGGACCATATTGTCCCAGGTGAGCTGATAATACTGGAGAATCACCTCTGGGGAAAACATAATCCACTGTCCCCTCACCCATGTCTGATGTGGATGTGCAGAGCCCGGTGTATCAATATCGTTGTTGAAGTTCGCATAGAACCCCCGGGCGAGCCTTCATAAATCGGGTGTGGCTTTTCTATCAAATTTTCACATCCACAGTTATGAATCAAGGTTGCTAGCTCAATAGCAGGGAAATCTGAGAGTCTCACCGGTCTCTCGGGAAAGATAGCCCAATGGCTTATGATGTTGAAGTATCGAGTAGAGGTCTCGGAATTGAGAAATCTCCAGAAACCTATCTCAGACTCCCGTGTACCGGAGGTGGAGCCAACCTTGTCTTTCCCTTTGGAAGTTCTCTTTGGTGACATCTTGCGAAAATCAAAGGTAAGAATTAGACCAAATGCGATGCAAATATAGTAGATATGGAGTGATAAGCACA
This sequence comes from Osmanthus fragrans, assembly GCA_019395295.1. Lineage (NCBI taxonomy): Eukaryota > Viridiplantae > Streptophyta > Magnoliopsida > Lamiales > Oleaceae > Osmanthus > Osmanthus fragrans. The sequence goes on from CM033359.1 coordinate 13,764,617, forward strand.
TAGACCCCCAAACTTGCTTCAAAGTACGTATGTAGGTAAAGAATGCACATGGTGTCAAAAGTGAGGTTATAATGCCATAATCTGTGAGAATGCATGAAAAATGTGGGTTATATTATTAAAATATGTCAACATATAGCTTAAAACCCAAATAGAAGTGTAATGTATGCATTTCTCAAAATTTCACCCATGCTCGACCAAGGACTTTCACCTACGGGCACCGTCGAGAAAAATCGAATTTTTTTCGAGTATTGTCCGAGTATATGAAAGTAAACAATCTATTGTAGCACATATCCAAAATGCAGTTTATTTGGATGTCATATGGGTATAGAAACATATGGGCAAAGTAGGTGACATGAGTGACGCGAACCTAGACATGGTGTGACATGACCGAGCCAAGGGCACTAAAATGTGAAACAATGCATATGTATGAACATATAAGGTGTAACAAGTGATGTTTAACCCATTTTGAACCTAAGTTGTCAAATTTTCAAAAAATAGTGCGTGTTTGACTAGGCATATTCGACCCCGGACACCGTCGAGAAAAGTAGAAATTTTTCCGAGCATGATCCGGGTATATGAAAGTATGCAATGTGTACTACAACATATCAAAAATTTAGAGCATTCCGATGTCGTTTGGATGTAGAACCCGATGGCCGAAGTTGGTGACGTGAAATGTGAAACCTAGTTAAGGTTGTGCCTAACTATTGCAAGTGTGGTGTTCAGCTATGTTAGGTAATGAAAATCAGCACATTATGCAAATGAACACAGATATCATTATGTAAGAATTCAAAATTCACAAGAAAACACCAAAAATTTCACGTCGACATTTCATCGAGCACTTTGAAGGCAATGTGATATCTTCATCAATGGTGATAGAGTGGACATTGAATCAAAACTAGACTTTTGCACACAACACAACCACATAACACTATCCAACAACTACCTAGCCCATTCTCTTTCAATATAATTGATCAAACCTTAAGAATAAAAGGGAAGCCAAACTTACCTCTAACAACTTGGAAAAAGATGGAGGAGAGTTGTTGGAGTGGATTCGTGTGTGTGGTGTGGGAAATGCCTCGTTTCCTAGGTAGAAATCGATGATGGAGGATGGAAATATAGAGGAGTGGTGTTCTGGAGTGGCTTCAGGTGCGAGAAGGGTCGAGAAATACCGTAAATGAGGTGTGGATGTCTAAGTTTTGTGTTTAAAAACGAGCCCCCTTTTTTAAATTTTTTTTACACCATGCAGCCGCATGGTGCAAATCCATGTGACTGTATGAACAAAAATTCACGCCAAGTGAACCTCTAGTTAGCCCATGCGACCGCATGGACTACCAGAAGTCCAAAAATTGCCTGTTTTCCATTTTTCAGCCCTCGATTGACCACGACACTCTAAAACCTCATTTTATGTGCTGAACAAGTTTAATGGGGTATGATGTGTGTATACAACATGAAATTTTTTTAAAACACACTCAAACCCTCGAAAACTTGTATTTGGTGAATTTTCCTCACAATTTCAACTTTTTACCAATAATACCCCTCGATCATCCAATGTCCCTAAAATTTGTCAAAAGTCATTTTAAACGACGTGAGGTATGTGTACTCCATAAAATCATTTTCAAAACCACTTTTAAAACATGAAATCACTTGTTGGTTTGGGAGATGTACTAAAAAATTCATTTTTACCTCGAAATGCGTGATTTTGATCACAAATCTCTCAAACATGATTTTTATACCTCGAAAAGCGTGCAAAATACATTTAGAACTTGTGTGAACCATGCAAAGACATTTTGTGAACTACCTAGGTGATCGATGACCTAAAAACTACCAAAATGCAAAAAAATATGAAAAAAAAAATCCTAAGTTAATGCATAAAGCATAATAAATAAGAGGGAATAAATATTGGGTTGCCTCCCAACAAGTGCTAGTTTATAGTCTATAGCTCATCTATATCGTGCTAGTTTGATTCTGGTGGTGTGAGAGCAACTTTTCAACGACCATTTCTTTCTTACTGCTGCTTTCCTCCAGACTTTAACCTCACCTTTATCCATGTCTTTTGATTTCTCCTCATCTCCTGCCTAAAAATCCACAATGTAGGCTTCTTGCTTCTCATAAATTTCAGTGGGTTGAGCATGCACATTATGATCATTAGCAGTATTTGAAGAGTCTTGAGAAACTGTGTTGTCCTGCGCCACATCCTCTACCACATCAATTTGATAGTACTTATCTGACTCGGTATGGAAGTCCATGGCTTTGAACACGAGAAAGGTGATATGTTCTTCGCCAAGTCTCAGATTTAATTCTCCCTTTTGAACATCAATTAGAGCTCTGCTGGTGGCTAGGAACGGTCTGCCTAAAATAAGTGGAACATTCTTGTCTTCTTCCATATCCAGAATGAGGAAATCGACTGGAAAAATGAATTTGTCCACCTTGATCAGTACGTCTTCAATTATCCCTCTCGGATGTGCCAATGATCGATCAGTTAATTGCAGTGTCACCATGGTTGGTTTGGCCTCGCCTAATCCAAGTTTTCTGAAAACAGAAAGAGGCATTAGATTAATACTGGCACCAAGATCACATAAAGTTTTATCAAAGTGGCATTCACTAATAGTGCAAGGTACAGTAAAACTCCTTGGATATTTCAGTTTTGGTGGGAGTTTTTTCTGAATAAGAGCACTGCACTCCTATGTTAGCATCACTGTCTCATGTTGCTCTAGCTTTCATTTCTTGGGGATAACGTCCTTCAGGAATTTGGCGTAGTTAGGCATTTTGAACATTGCTTTCGCGAATGAGATGTTGATATGGAGCTTTGTGAAAACTTCGAGAAATTTTTTGGACTGTTGCCCCCATTTATGCTTTTTCAACCTCTGATGGAATGGAATTGGTGGCTCGTAAGGATTGATCGGGGTAGGTGTTTTATTCTGTGATGTATCTGAATCTTCCCTAGGGGATGTCTCTTTTGTCTGTTTAGCTTTTTCCTTCTCTGAAGACGATAATGTATCTTTGTTTGCACCCGGTCTCTTCATAGTGATCTCTGGTAGTTGAACCCCACTTCTTATAATAATGGCTTGACATTGTTCCCTGAGATTCACTTCGGTATTGCTAGGTAGAGTCCCTGGTGCCCTGCTTGTCATAGCAAGTGCCATTTGCCCTATTTGAATCTCCAAATTTTGTCCCTGGTGCCCTGCTTGCAGAATTTTGTTCTTGAAGAGTGACTTCTGTCTTATTCAGAAATTGATTGTTGGATTCCATGTACTGATGAGTTGTTTCTATGACTTTTCCAAGCACCTCTTCCAACTATAGCTTCTTCTCCTGCTGCTGACTAACCATGTGGTCTATTCTGGTTCTGATTTTGATTTTAATTCTGATTATTCCACGAGAAATTTTGGTGCTTTCTCTATCTTGGATTATGTCTCAGAATTCGGGTTGTTCTGCTGGCGTTGACCTCATTGCACATAATCCACATGCTCTACCTCCTGTGTGAGAATTGGACAGTTTGAAGTATTGTGATCAGCTCCACACTCCCCACAACTTGGTTTCTTAACAGTTGCTGCATTGGCGGTCTGTGACATGCTTTTAATCTTATGGAATAGTGAATCAATCTTCGCTGACCAAGCTGAATAAGTATCCACCTCGAACAAACCTGGTGCCTTCTTCTGAACTGCTCATTCTGAAGACCACATGGATGAAGTAGTAGCCACAGTCTCAAATAGCTTCAGTGCGTCATCAACTGTCCTAGTATATACCGACCTGTTAGATGAAAAATCTATATTGCTTTTGAAAGACGGAAGCAGTCTCGCGTAAAAATATTGGACCTGGAGTCCCTTGCTGATACCGTGATGTGGACACTTCCGAAGCATGTTCTTGAACCTGTTCCAAGCCTCATCAAATGATTCAGAATCCCCTTGACGAAAAATAGAGATATCATGCTTCAGTTTTACAATCTTGGCTAGTGGAAAGAACTTGATACAGAACTTTTGAGCAAGATCATTCTATGTGTGTGGAAATAGCCTCAAATGGATGGCGTCATCTGAGATACCCTGATATCTGAAGTGTTGGCACATCTCCAAGAATCTAGAGATGTGTGTATGTGGGTTCTCCTCAGCTCTCCCATAAAACTGATGCCCATTCTGAAACAAGTGTATGATGTTGGTCTTCAGCTGGAAATTTGGTTGCCCAAATGGTGGATATAAGATGTTGGATTGACTCTGAATGATTTGGGGAATCATGAAATCCCCTACAAACATGTTTTCTTCGTCCATTGCTTCCTCCTCGTTAGCCGGAATTACTCGATTTCTGGATCAGCTGGAATCAAGTCCCCTCTAGTCGATCTTAGTATGCAAATCTGAAATGGCCAAAATTGCCCAAAAATAAGCAAAAGTCGAAATAACGAATTTTAACAAGTTATCTGACTAAACTAAAATCAAAATAAAAGAAAAATGTTCGAATTAGTGTCTAAATAACTAAAATTAAACTAAAACTCAATCCCCGGCAACGACGCCAAAAACTTGTTCACGAAAATACGTTTGATTTAAAATCACCGCAAGTGTACTGTTCGTTACAAGTAATAAAGTGGACTTTTAGAGTCCGAATTGTCGATCCCACAGAGATTGAGTAGTTTAATACTAATTATCTCGATCTTAACCGAAACTAGATGAGTTTGATACTAAATTCTAACCGAACTAGATAATAAATCCTACTATGAATGAATTTACTACACTATATGCGAATTATACTAGAATGCAATATGGAGTTTGAATGCTAGTTTTATGAAATTAATATAATAAAAGCGCACTAGGATTCTGAATCACCAAACAAATTCACTTTTAATCCATATTTCACAAATTGATGACACGATGAATTGATTGAAGAATCAACGTTTCTAACTTATTCAACAATCTCTTTCGAGTAGAATTGAACCTATTCTAGCATACCATTTGACTATATTTCTATGACAAATGCAATATACAAGAATGCATAACGTTTTGTAAACACTTAGAGATTCACGCAAAGTATAGCGATATATTTCTATTCCCTATCGGACCTTACGATAATTTGTACCTTGTAAAATCTATTTCCCTTCTTTCGAATGCATAAAATAGACCACTTAAACTCACATAATCACATGCATATAATTATGGAGACAATAAATTGTATATAAATCATTCAACATCCATCAAACGTGTTTAAATATCAAATTGGCAAATAGAAATTACCAGATCACATTGTGAGGTTCATCGTTCACCTAGTACATGTAAAACTAGCCTAACATGATAGAAGTAGGAAAACAAAAGAAATAGGTTGGAGACGACATCACCCTGTCAATTTTTGAGTTAAATCTTGAATCTTGGGATTAATCTTCTTCTCCTTCCTTGTTTTCTTGCTCTCCAATGTGTAGAATATGTCAAAATATGCATAGCCCCCTTTTTCTGTCGAGTCTAGGGTTTTAAAAGCCGTCCAAAATTGGTTTCCATAAGAGTTTAAGTTAAAAATGGAAACCAGAAATTTTTGCGTAAAAATAACCATGCGGCCGCATGGTTCAATGCTATGGCTCAGGCTGCATTCTGGGATTGCCGTGCGACCGCATGGAAGTTTGCTCAATGCGGCCGCATGGTGCAATTAACTTTACAATTGCCCCGTTTTGGTCCCCGACTCCGTTCTTCTTCATTTTAACTTTTTTTCTTCATTCTCTTCCCTCTAACACTCTTTGATTTAGTCAATCTCGTACTTAGTTCATTTTCGTTCTTGATTTGGGTCTCGAGTCAACTTTCGAATAAGTGCATCTTAGTCCCTGAACTTTGGCTTTCTTCCATTTTGGTCCTTCCTTGCTCATTTCCACCTACTTTTCGTTATTTCCATCGATATATTCATGCAAACACAATTTACATAGAATTAAGCCATATTTCAACATAATTATAATAAATTGTCCAAATTTTGTAATCTAATTAAGTGCGTAAAACGCACTTATCAGTGATTCTATTCAATTCTCTGTGATCGATGCACATCCTCATCGATCCATCCTTCTTAACAAATAGCTCTGGTGCTCTCCATGGCGATACATTTGGCTGGATGAAACCTCTTTCCAATAGTTCTTCCAGCTGTGCTTTCAATTTTTGTAATTCTTTGGGTGCCATTCTGTACGGGGCTTTGGAGATGGGTGCTGAGCCGGGAGTAAGGTCGATTGTGAATTCTACTTCTCGTTTTGGCGGCATGCCAGACAAATCCTTGGGGAAGACTTCTGGATAATCACATACCACCATAAACTCATCAATTGTTAATTTATTGTCTTCTTCCTTACATATTACGGACGTCGAGAGTCCCGTAGTGCTTTCTAATGGCATGACCCTTCAGACTTTCAATGCAGACAAGATGCGGGGTAGGGTTCCTCTTCCAGCTACAGATAAATGAAATTTCTCTTCCCCTGGTCTTTGAAAAATCACTTCTTTTTCAAAGCAATGAATTATCGTGTGATTCTTGCAGAGCCAGTCCATTCCAAGAATCACATCGAACTCATCCATATCTAATACATATAATTTTGTCTCCAATAATTTACCATCAATTTTTACTCTTGCCGCTCTAACTATGTGATTGACATTCATAGTATCTCCGGTGGGCATTGTCACTACTAAAGGAAATTGTGCATATTCAACCATAACATCTAGTTTATATACAAACTTAAGGTTTATAAAGGAGTGAGTTGCACTAGAATATATTAATACATAGGCTAGTAAGTCAGATATGAGGACTTTACTTGCTAAGACATTTCGATTCTGATCCTGCTCCTATCCTGCTAGTGTATAAACCCTTGCTTGTCCGCCTGGTGCATGGCCTTGTCTATGTTGGTTGTTCCCCTGTGGCCTCTGCTAGTTGCTCTTGTACTTAGGGAAATACTGAGCCATGTATCCTTGTTCTCCACACCGAAAACATGAATTTGTCCCCAAAAGGCAAGCTCATTGATGATGCTTCTGACATTTCCCACAGTGTGGGTAACTCTTATTACCATCTTGCGTTGGATTTCCTCTGCTCTTTTTGGCATATTCTTATTTTCCCTTGCCCTTGTCATCCATCCATTTTCGCTTCTCTGTATGTCCATTATGCTATTTTTCCTCCTCACTGGTGCAGTCCTCGAAATCTGCCAATTGTGCCCTTGCCAACACATCATGATAGTTTTCGAGCTGAAGCACTATGACAGTCGTTTCAAATCATCCCTTAAACCCTGCTCAAAACGTCTTGCCTTCTTGTCCTATGTATTCACAAACTCAGGAGCATAATGAGCAAACTCTTCAGACTTTTGCTTGTACTCGATCAATGTCATTGACCCCTGAGTCAATGTGAGAAACTCAGTCTCCTTCTGATTTCGGGTACTCGTAGGATAGCACTTTTTCAGAAAGGCCTCTTTGAATTCATCCCACATCCAAACATGACTAGGAGACCTTGATCTGGCAGTGGTGTCCCATCAACGCCTAGCACCTTTACATAGCATAAAGGTTGCACATATCATCCTTATAGGTTTCGGGGAATCAATGAGTTCAAAAATCCTCTTCATACCCACCAGCTAATCCTCCGCTTCCAAGGGGTCCATACTACCATGAAAGATAGGGGGTTGTTGTTTCCTAAATTGCTCAACCACAACAACAGTGGTCTTAGTATCGGGGACAACTTCACGCTGTTGTTCTGGTTGAAGTGGCGGATGAGATGGTGGTGTTGGCTGTTGAGGTGGTGGCGACATCACAGCTTGTGCAAAAGTTTGCATCATAGCGAGAAATTGTTGGGCAAACTGTGGGTCAATCGTATTAGGCTGAATCTAAACATATTGCGTGGGCTCTTGAGTTTGGTTATTGTTAGTCCTTCTGCTTCGGGGTGCCATAGCCTCAATTAAATGACAATAACTATTTAGAGTTAAGTCAAATTGAGGAAATGAAATATAAAGGGATGACATGCTTCATTCATAAACATTCATAAGTTCACATAAATAACGAATCACCGAGCATACTCAGTGTCCAAACAAGCTGAAATTTAAAAAAATAAATTGAAAAACGTAAAGTAAACTAGGCATTATCTAATAGTTCTTCCCAGTATCCTCTCTTTGATTTGCCTCCTTTTCTTTTTCCTCGGGATTTTGTCTCGAGTCAATCGCGGAATATGACGTGGGGTTGTATTCTTCACTTGGGTAATCTTCAACATAATTTCCCTCATAGTTAACTTCGGGTATTGTTATGACGTTGCCCGAATTAGGTTCATAGCCTAATATCTTAGTGATATCCCTAATGTCTTCACGCTTTACTCTCCATCTTTTCCTCATGCATCGAAGTAGTAGATCGGGAGAGGTCTGGTAGTCGAATGTTTCTTCGATTCCCTTGATAAACTGTCTCCAGTAAGGGGTAAGGGTTCAATCAAGGTGATACATGATCTCATCCCTGTGAAATTGATATCCGTTCGTCCTTGCCCCTCGATAAATATTTTCCATGGCATCCAATTGTTGCACTAAACCATGGTTCGGGCTTCTCTTGTAATTCCTATGTAACCAACTAAAATGATTGCGCCTCTCAGTTCGACTAGTTTGACCTTGTCCACTCACCATTTATCGAAAAAGAAGGGACGTAATTACTTTTCTTTCCAAAAGAATTTTTCAATATATTGTTTTATTATTTTTTTTACACAAATGTAGTGATAAAGTAATAAATTATTGCATTAGGAATTGAAACTTTTAAGAGAACGTACTAATAACCATCCACAGTTTTTCCCTTGTTTTTACAAAGGTAGTGATAAAGGGATGAATTATTGTACGTGGATTCATTATTAATGTTATTCATGTAATATGTGATTCTATATTATCGTAAACTCAATCTCTAGTTGTGTCATCCCCACTAAATTTGACATGCATTTAAAATCACATAGCTACTATCTATATGTCTCATGATTTCTACATTAGTAATAAATCTAATATTTATGTCTTCTATCAATAACATAATAGTAAACATTTATAACATATGAAATTTCATATTATTATTGACTTTTATGCATAACAAACCTAAATAAAATCGCAACTATATTCATATTTTGTCATGACATTCAAGATTGCTATTTTGCATAATAGGCATGCTTTCATAAGTGAGATGACATGAATACTTAAAGTGCATACATACCTGGTTCAAGGAAGTTGAGACATGGAGGATGACATTGTGGCTAGTGACTTAGAACAACTTAATTCTCATTTTTAAATATAAACTTATTTCCAAAAAAAGAGAAAAAAATCATCATAATTATTGGACCCAAACGGATTCTTGGACTAAAGCTCTTAGATAGTGTTAGGCCATTTAGATAACAAAGCCCAACTAATAAACTAATTCTAAAATACACTAAAATAAAAGAACCCATTACTATATCAAATTAAAGCTCAAATTCCATATACACATTCTACAAAATGAGATAGCCCATTAATGGGAATTTTTTTTAAAAAAAAATTTGCGAGTCACTGTTCATATTAACAGTATTTTTTTTAAAAAAAAAAGTCTACAGAACCAATTTAAAACTCTTGGCTTTGATACCAACTGTGACAGCCCGAATCCTTGACTATTCGGGTGTCACTAAATAAAATTCAAATCCTTTCATAAGAATACAAAATAAATATTTATTTTCTTCAATGAGTAAATAAATTGAGATTTCATCATATAACTGCAAAAAAAGTAAAATTTCAACATGACAACTAAATTAGAATTCAAAGTTGTGTTTTAAACACGAAATAATTTATTAATCGTAACCCGTTGTCATCTTCACATTGACTGTCTCGAACCATCAATTGCCTGAAAGGGAGAGAATATCATAGACTGAGATTTTATAAAAATCTCAATAAGTACGTCATGAATTATTGTCGTCTATAATTTAAAGAAGCATAATAATCATAATCAACATAATGGAGACATAAGGATTTTACCGAACATAGGTGGTAAGAATTCTTATGTAGTGCTACTATACTCCAGTCCCATTAACATAATCATAATCATATCATATCATATGGGGACCCATGATAATTTTCTTGAGATTTATAGCATAATAATGATCCAAACATAGGTATCGTACTTATTGTGAAAGAGAGAGTAGTATAGATTGAATGAAGTTGCTTGATCCCTCTACAATTTCGACCTCGGTTATGTGTGTGTATATGTGTATATTATTTGGACTAAAAGATAATAGTGAGTGGTAGCATGTGAGTGCGAATGAGGGGATTTAAATAGGACAAGACTAGGCATGCATCATTAAAGAAAGAATCCCCATGATGGTGGAAGACTATTATTTCTATCATTGAAAATTTGTTCCTTGAATTTTGTGAAATGAGCAAGAATCTCTCCATCATCCCTCATGTGAATATTACATTCCATATAAACATGCATTTACACTATAATTACTCTTTGTTAGGTCAATCATGAATAAGACAAAAGTATAAATCAAGGATTTATGTATTCATACTACAATTACCCTATCTTAGGTCAATCGTGAATAAGATAAAAAGCATAAATCATGGGTTTTATATAAGGGTTTGACCAATCATTCAACCCTTCATCACAGGGTAAAAATATGTGGGAAATTGTATTTATACTAAGTTTGCTACAAGGTCCTACAAGGTGGGTTAACCCTTAAATGAGCCCCTAAATTTTCAATTTTGATAATTAGACCCAAAAATTTGGGTGCGTTATCATAGTTTTAATGCCGGACAAAAGACTGATAGCCTATTTCAGTGAAAATCTAAGCTGAGCAGCGCTCAATTATCACACCTATGACAAAGAGCTGTATTCACTTGTTCGAGCCTAGGAGACATGGCAACACTACCGGTGGCCTAAAGAGTTCGTCATTCACACAGACCATAAATCATTGAAGCATTTGCGAGGTTAAGGTAAGTTAAACAAAATGAATGCAAGATGGATGGAGTTCGTAGAAACATTCCCATATGTCATCCGGTACAAGTAAGGTAAGGAAAATGTGGTGGGGGATGCATTGTCTCGAAGGTATGCACTATTGTCTTCTCTTAGTTCTAAATTATTTGATTTTGAATATATTAAGGACATGTATGCTAGTGATCTAGATTTTTCTGATATTTATTCATCATGTAGCAAAGGGGTTATAGATAAATTCTTTAAGTATAATGAATATTTGTTTAGGAAAAATAGGTTGTGTGTTCCTAATTGTTCAATGCGTCAGTTGTTAGTGAGGGAAGCACATAGTGGATTGATGAGACATTTTTAGATTTGTTGGTGGAGCATTTTTATTGACCTATGATGAAAAGTAATATTGAAAGAGTATGTAGTCAATGCATAATTTGTAAAAGGGCTAAGTTTATGGTTTTACCTCAAGGTTTGTACACACCGTTATCTACACCTAGTGAACCATGAGTTAATATTTCTATGGATTTTGTTTTGGGTTTACCTAGGACTAAGAAGGGACGAGATTCAATATTTGTGGTGGTAGATAGATTTAGTAAGATGACACATTTCATACCCTGTCATAAAATCGATGATGCCACTAACATTGCGGAGTTGTTGTTTAAGGAAATAGTGCATTTACATGGAGTACCTAAGAGCATAGTTTCTGATTGGGATGTGGAATTTTTGAGTCATTTTTGGTAGGTTTTGTGCGGTAAGTTAGGCACTAAACTTTAGTTTTCAACAATTTATCATCCACAGACCGATGGTCAGATTGAGGTAATGAATAGGACCATGACACAACTATTGTGCACTGTAGTTAATAAGAATTTGAAAAGTTGGAAGAAGTGTCTACCATTCATAGAGTTTGCATATAATAGGGCTACGCATTCTACTACTTGTTCACCATTTGAAATTGTTTATGATGTTAATCCACTAACACCTTTGAATTTAATAATTTACCTGTGAATGAACGAGGTAGCCTAGATGGTAAAAGAAAGGATGAGTTGGTGAAGTCACTCAATGAAAATGTAAGGTTGCAAATTGAGAATAAAAACAAACACTTCGCATCATAAGCAAACAAGGGTCGAAGAAACGTAACATTTGAACTAGGAGATTAGGTTTGGGTACATTTCAGAAAGGATTTCTTTTCAGGGCACAGGAAATCAAAGTTACAACCACGAGGGGATGGTCCATTTCAAGTTGTGGAGAAGATCAATGACAACGCATACAAATTAGATCTTACAGGTGAGTATATTGTTTCAACAACTTTTAATGTTTATGATTTCTCTCTCTTTGATACAGGTACAGATTTGAGATCAAATCCTTTTGAAGAGAGAGGTAATGATATGATCCAGGAGTCGAGCCCGACAAAGACGAGCCCAGGACGAGACCCGTTGATTATCGAATGAGGACCAATGATGCGATCGAGAGAAACATGGGTAAATCAAGCAATGTGGCTACTTGTACAATCAATAATGGATGACACCATGATCTACACAAGAAAAGAAGCAAGTTTCACGTTGGGGTCGAAGTCCAAATCAACTTGGATCAACGTGTTAGAAGCGGCCAAAGACGGAGGCACATTGGACATCTACGCGGTCGCATAGAGTGTCCAAGCATGCGACAACGTGTACCTATGTAGGGATTCCAGAGGCAGTTCAAGCGATAATCATGCAACTGCATGGAAATCAACTTCGCGGTCACGTAGAAGGAAATTTTACCGAGTTTTGCTAATTTTCAAAAATTACCAAATTTGCTTTCCATCTTTGCAATATTCTAGGTATCTTTTCCGTTTTTCATAGTATTTTCTTGGGATAGTACAAATACTTTTTATTATTTTATTGTATGAACATTTTGACAATTTGATAATTAAACTAGAGAGACAATTGTACTTTCAATCTTCGTTCTTCATTGAACATCGTGAATTTATCAAAATTTTCTTGTAGCGTTCAACATTGGGTGGGGATCACGGGTTGTGTGATCAAGACCTTCAAATTCCATTTTGTTTGGTTGCTTGGTTCATTGTTCTTGATTCGAACTCAAAATCGGATTATTCTTTGGGCTTTCTTGGGATCGTCAATCTTTTGCGGGGTTGCATAGTGATCGTTGCTACGTGGTTCTCATCATTTAAGTTATAAGACAGGCGTGACATTTACAAAACTTGAGAGATATGCTCATTACTTATATTCTAATGAATTAGTTAGTAGAATGACTTGTGCTTTCATCAACTCTATATCACATATTTTATATCATTTCAGTTGTTCTTTATCACATTATCAATCTTTCTTTCTTACGTACGTTAGGAGGTCTAATACTTGAGGTCGTTACATTGAAAACAAATTAAAATATAGGAGAGATCAACAGAATGACATAAATGTCGTTACTATGAAAAAAAGGGCCATTGTTTAGTTCTATTTGTAAATAGGATTATAAGCAGCTACGCCTCATACGTGCCCCCACAATAAGTTGAACTAATTTAAATTATAAGATGGACGTACATTTACAAAACTTGAGAAATATGCTTATTATTTATATATACGTCAAAGTAATATAAAAATAACCACATTTAAATTATCAAAATAACCATATTGTGTTATCAATAATGGACAGAGTTTCGTCATACACAACACGTAATGTTTGTACTGCCTTTGTGTAATATGCTGTTTTACATTGCGAATAAAGGCTAGAGTGCCATTATCATCCAATAATTGCTGAAACACGAAAATACAGTAAATATGCAAACCAATAGATTTTAAAATATTATACATACTATATTAAACAATAAAAATACGATGTACAAGAGATTTTTACAAATACATTTTTTTTCTTTCTTCAAATGTAATTGTGATTTCAATGTAGATAATATGGTAACCAAACTATTGTTCAAATGTCCAAAATATACCCAAAATTGGTGAAGAATATAATGCAGAACATGATTTTAAGATAGAAATCTGAAAGCTGAAGAGGAGAAAACTATTGATTGTGATTTTGAGGCCCTAAAATTGAATTGGAGAATTGATAAGGGTGTTAATGTCTTTTTCAATGGTGAGGATATTTATGACATTTGGCATTATTTATTTATTGTATTTTATATTTGATGACCATTTGACCAAAAAGTATTAAGAGGAGGTTATTTAACCAAATACGTTATTTGGCTAGGTTTTTTATCAAACACTCCCTTTCACTTTTTAGTCGAAAATACACGGGAAAAGGTACTTGGCTTGGCCCCTAGCCAAATCGAAAATACACTAGATTCCAAAAGTTTGAAATAGAAAGAAGATTTGTGTAGATCTTGACACAAACTCTTAGGATTGACAATGGATAGAGTTGAACCGACCCATGGACCTTGCACATATGAGCTGAGTTGGGCCACAAGCTTTTTCGATTTTTTAAGACAAAAAATATGCGAAGGAAAATTAAATAAAAATGAAAAACAATGAAAAATATCGTAATTAAAATAAGAAAATAAACTAAATAGGACAAGCTCGAAAACCCCACAAGCTTTACTAATTGAGTTCAACTCGGTCAATCTGACCGAAATCCTAGCTTGCCTCCATCTCTGGGTTCTTGGTGGCACGAGTCTAGCTGCCTATTGGCCTTGGTCTTGCCAGCAACTCGCGGAGCTAGTGAGCTTGGGCCCATTTCCGCTTTGCAAACCCGCAAAAAAGGTCTGTCAAATCAAATTAAACTTGTATAAAGTATTAGACCAACCAATCCATTTCCCAAGTTCAAGTTATTGTTCTTATATAGAGAGGCCACTCTCGACAATTCTATTCGTAGCGCAAGGGAGGGGGAGCCTCCTTCTTTCACAATGATGGTCCGGAAAGATTATGCTACTTGTATATTAAAAAAAAGTACATAAATGATTACATAAAATGATGACGAAAAATGTTGGATGAAAAAGTTGATTGTATTTTAAACTGATAAATGATATAGTGACATATGACATTATGTAACCATTATATAAAATTTGATATACATGTAGTAATGTCCAATCTAGGGATATAAATGAGTAGAGTCGAGTAGGCTCGCCAGACGAAATTCGTAGCTCGAACATGGCTCAGGTAAAAAATGACTCGAGCTTTTTTTTTTTTTGCCCAAACCAAGTCTACAAAAGCTTGGCTGAAAGATTTAGGCTTGGCTTGAGCTTTCGGCTCAGGCCTCTTCAAGCCAAGCCGAGCCGGCTCGTTTATTTTTTAGTTTGAAAATTAATGAAATTCTAAATGTTTTTAAACAATATTGGAGATTGAAGTTAAAAAACTAGAATACTGAAAGTTCTATATTTGTTAAAGTTAGTTGACATGAAACCCAAAATTTTACCTAATAGAATTTTTTTTTTGAATTAATGTTAAGGGCAACCATATGCTGCCTACCTGTTCTAAAGGCAGTACAAGCAGCTAGTGCTGCCTTTGTATTAGTAGGTAGCTACTAGCGCATGTTTCAAATAAATTGGCATGTGTTTGTGTGGCTCGTCACGGGTTGGCATGTGTGGCTCGACGAATCATATAGGTTAGCTCGGGCTCTAGCCAATGCTAAAAAATGAGGCTCGGCCTGATCCAAGCCAGAATAGAGCCGACTCGGGCCTTTTCCATGTTGAACAACGAGTCATCCAAATCAACTAACCAAATTGACATTCCTAGCCTAATCTAAAAGGGTGGATGATGTGAACATCCTTTGTCGGGCCAATTGTTTGGGCAATTTATTTTTCATTTGTTTATGTTTTTATTGGACTTGTATAATGGGTTGGTCAAAGCTCAGTTAATTCCTATGTTTGTTAGTTTCACTATTTATATGACTTGATAATGTAATTTCAATATAGTTAATGAATGAAAATTATTCACGTTGATCGAATTGTCTTCGTCTTTCTCTCCCGTCTTCCCACTTTCTCTCCTCTAACCGTTTCTTCTCTTCTTCTTTGTTGTTTCTCCTTCATCTGTTCTTCTTCTTGCTGGAATTCTTCCTCTGCTATTTTTCTGTCTATGATTTAATTCTAGGTTGAATGCTTGAATTGATCCTACATCAAAAATTGGTATCATAGCTAAACCTGGTTGCCTACATCCATTGCTACAAACCCAGCCGATTTCCTATCCCGCCACAGTACTGGTCACCTTCATCAACTCTATTCCGGAACAAATCGGCTGTTGCAAATCTTCCACTACAACAATCAACCGCCACCATCCATTTCATCCAACTGTAATTGCTGACAGTTTCTTCTCTACATCTTTTTAGTAACCCACTACCTAAAACTACCGCAACACCCATTCACAAAATTACAGCCCACAATCAATCGATCCATACAACCACGCAACAGTCACCACCACCGTATAATCCTCCCAAACCCGATCACCATCTTCACCAACCCACAAATTACGGTCGAACCACCCACATACAAAGCAGCTCATTACCCAAAACTCTCTACCGTCCACCACCTATTGATTTCACTTGAAGCGCCGTCGCTCACTACCTGCAAATCGCGCCTCCGCCACTGCTCAATACTAGCCAGCAAATCACGGCACAATCTGTTCCAAATCCAGAGAAAACTATTAAATTTGAAGGCAATAATATAATAGCAGCTTCCCTAGCATCTGCTCGACGACCAATTGCAGCTAACTAACCTACGATCGACAGCAATCCCAAACTCCCCTCTTCAAAACACAACCTCCATTTGAGTTGACAAAAAACTTACAAGTCCAACAACACATTACCCGGGCCAGTAAACTACCGTCGCTTCTACAACCAAGTTGGCCTAGCGCCTCCTTACATCTACAACCTAGATTCCGTCGATAGCAAAGTCCGCTCTCCAGCCACCGGTCAACCTGTGAAGTAACACGGCTGCTATTACCATTTCAGCGCCTCCAGTTTTGGGCCTCAATTGTGACCCAATTTCTATTATATATAGTATATGTTGGATATTTTGTATTTAGTTTGTCCGACTATTTTAAAAAAACACAAACAAGGTGAAAAAAGGGCATTTTCTAACATTATTTTGCAGTTACCTATTTTGTTTTGTTGACTGACTTCGTTACTTCATCGAACAAAGGGAAGTTACTATTTTTATCTATCTTTGGCTTATATTATTGTTTATTTTAAAATTGCATCGATCAATTTTTGTGTTGCTGTTATTCTAATTTTTACCTAAAATTCACTCATTTGAACCTCTAGACTTATCAAGCCTCTAGACTTGGTAAATTCTCACTTTTATCCTACTCATTTTATGTTATTAAGTTGTTGATTAGTATTGGACCCCTTGCTTTGTTATTTTACAGAGATTAACAGTATCAGCTTGCCATATTTGGATTTACATAATCTCAAGAATTTTTTTTTAAAAGAATTATATTTAAATGCTCAGGTTATTATTCTCATTTCTTGAATGTGTTGTTTATTGATCTCACCATTCACTCCATTTAGCTAGTATTACATTGCATGCAGTTGCGTAGTGGTCGTCTTGTCATATCCAGTTCCAATACTTTGACCATGGATCCCCTCATTCGATAATTAGCTCAATTACATGCTCAATTAGCGACTGTTCAAACTGAGGTGACTGCGACTCGTGAAGAGAGTAGAGAATTGGCTGCTATGGTAAATAATTTAGAACAAACCCTACCCTCAACGAATGCTGATAACTCTGAAGCGTCTCACAACATACCTTATCGCCATTGACAAGGTGGTTGACAGCGTGTTCGACATGGACAAGGAAATAGAGAACATGATCGCGAGCGTGAACGAGGCCATGACCGTTACGGTACTCATTCACCTCCTCGCCATGAAGAGCGTTACTTTTGCAACATCAAGTTAGATGATCCTACTTTTGATGGCTGCCTTGACCTTAGAGTTTTTACTTAATGGATTCGGGACATAGATCATTTCTTCTCATGGTATGGAGTTCCAGAGGATCGAAGAGTTCAATTTGCCCGTTTGAAATTAACTGGTACTGCCCAACACTTTTGGGAATGTGTTGATGATCTCCTTAAGAGGCATCATGCAGCTCCTATTGGAAGCTGGGAGGAAATGAAGTGTCGCTTTCAAGAGAAGTTTTACCCCACTCTTACATAAGTAATTTGTTGGACCAGTGGAATGCCCTTACACAAGGAAACCATCTGGTGACTGACTATGTCACTCAATTTGACGAATTTCGAATGCTATTCACATCGTCGAGGATGAAGCTATGACTTTGAGTAGATTCAGACAAGGCCTAAGAGATGATCTTCGACGTAAGCTTGTCCTTCGAGGTGTCACCACTCTTGATCATGCTTATTCCTTAGTTCCAGATTACAAGCTAATTACTAAGACTCCGTATGGAAGGCGTAGTGACAACCGTCCATCCGTCTCATCGGCACTACCTCCATCTAACGCACCTCTTGCTTTAGATAATAAAGGTAAAGCTCTTGAAATTTCGAGAACCTTTTCTCATTTGCAGTGCTTTAATTGTAAGGGCTTCAACGATATCTCCTCTAGATGTCTGAGCCGAGCCTAAATTATTGACGAATGAAAGGATGCCATAGATGAGCAGTTAGAAGATCAGGTCTATGAGCTTAAGTCTGAAGAGTTTGATAATTAGGATGATAATGAGGATACCTTCTTAGGTTGCCTTCGTACCCTTTCTGTAGGCCTAGGTCCTACTTTTCTGGCCCCGACACCTCTCGGTTGAGCGTTGTACGTTGTATCCTTACCCAACCTAGAAATGTTGATGATTAGCGTCGTCATGCCATTTTTCATACTTACATCAAGATCAACAATAAGGGTTGTAAATTTATTATTGATAGTGAGAGTTGCATTAACGTGATTTCTGTGACTACAGTGTCCCATCTTGGGTTGAAGCCAGTTTCGCACCCTCAACCATATAGCGTCTCTTGGGTTGACACTTCTTCTGTAGCTGTGAAAGAGCGTTGTTTGGTACCTATCCAGTTCCTTGAGTATAAGGATCATATATGGTGTGATGTCATTCCTATGGATGTCGGACATGTCATTCTTCATTGACATTGGTTGTTCAATTTGGATGTAACTATCCATGGACGGTCAAATTCATATTCATTTGTATTTAATGGAAAGAAGATTCACTTTAATCCTTTACTACCAAAATCTGTTTATTCGCAACAGGCTAAAAAAATTGTCGAGCAGAAAGGATTACATGTGATTAGCCCTAAAAAATTTGAGAGTACACTCGTAGATGATTCGGTCGCGTTTGCTGTGATTGTCATGGAAGTGCCGTCCAATTCCCTAATAACGGCCCCCACTCAGTCTAATCATTTATTCGAGAATTTTAAGATGTATTTCCTGATGACCTCCCTGATCTATTGCCTCCCTTACGGGATATTCAACATGCTATAGATCTTGTTCTAGGTTCGTCTCTCCCAAATTTGCCTCACTATAGGATGAATCCTATTGAGTATGCTGAACTTCAGAGATAAGTGGGTGAACTCCTTCACAAAGGCTTCATTCGTGAGAGTTTAAGTCCTTGTGCGGTTCTCGCCTTTTTGACACCTATGAAAGATGGTTCTTGGAGGATGTGCATTGATAGTTGCGCTATCAATAAGATCGCTATCAAGTTTCATTTTCCAATCCCTCAACTTGATGATATGCTAGATATGATGGTTGGCGCCACAATCTTTTCAAAAATTGATTTAAATAGTGGGTATTACCAAATTTGGATTTGTCTAGGTGACGAGTGAAAAACTGCCTTTAAAACGAAGGATGGTCTGTACGAGTGGTTGGTCATGCCTTTTGGGCTAATCAATGTTCCAAGTACCTTTATGAGGGTGATGACACAGGCCCTTCGGCCTTTCCTGTGTAAATTAATTGTCATCTACTTTGATGACATCTTGTATACAGCAAAACTAGGGAGCAACATCGAGATCATCTCACACAAGTTTGTTCTACACTTTGTGCAACAAGCTTGTATGCCAATGTAAAGAAATGTTCTTTCTTCACCAATAGAGTTGTGTTCCTAGGATTTATCATCTCCACTACAGGAGTATTTGCTGACTGAAGGCAATTGTTGATTGGCCTGACCTAAAGATTATACATAACATTAGGAGTTTTCATGGATTGGCTACCTTTTATCGTCGTTTCATCAAGGGGTTTAACACGATCATGGCTCCTATCACAGAGTGCATGAAAATAGGAGAATTTCATTGGATGCAGGAAACGGCCAAGGCTTTTAAGTTAATAAAAAAACGAATGATTGAAGCTCTTGTCATATGACTTCCTGATTTTTCCAAAATTTTTGAGGTCGAATGTGATGCGTCAGTGGTAGGAATAGGTGGAGTCCTGAGTTAGGAACGCCACCCTATTGCCTATTTTAGTGAGAAATTAAATGATGCCAAACAACAGTACTCGACTTATGATAAAGAGTTGTACACAGTTGTACAAGCTTTACGCTATTGATGTCATTACTTGTTACCCCAAGAATTTGTCCTCTATTCAAACCATGAGGCCCCTTAAAATCCTAGGCATGGCCGCTGGATCGAATATTTGCAGCCCTATTCTTTTGTTTTTAAACATAAGAAAGGTGTTGAAAACCAAGCAACTGATGCTTTAAGCCGTCGCATTTCTCTTTTGTCCATCATGAGTATCAAGGTCATAGGTTTTGAAATACTTAAGGAAGAGTACGAGTCATGTCCCGATTTCAAGGACATTTTTCTTACCTTGCAAAATGGGAAGATAGATACTACTGATGGTTTTCGTCTAGAGGAAGACTATCTTTTTCGATCCAACAATTTGTGTGTACCTAGGCTTCAGTGCAAGACTTTGTAATTTGGGAAAGCCATGCCGGTGGCTTGGCCGGACATTTTGGGCATGATAAGACCATAGAGGAAATTGAACGTCAATTCTATTAGCCCAGTTTAAAGATAGATGTGGCCAAGATAGTGGGCATATGAAACACTTGTCAACAAGCCAAGCAAAAGAGGCAGAACACGGGTCTCTACACGCCTCTTCCTGCCCCTAATTGTCCTTGGCAAGACGTTAGTATGGATTTTGTACTAGGGTTGCTACATACTACGAAGAAACATGACTTCATTTTCGTCGTGGTAGATCGTTTCTTGAAAATGGCGCTTTCTATCTCCTGCAACAAAACTTCTGATGCATCTAAGGTTGCTAAGTTATACTTTCATGAGATCGTCAAGCAGTATGGCCTTCCTAAGACCATTATCTCATATAGGGATGTTCGTTTCACTAGCCATTTTTGGAGAACCATATGGTGTATGTTTGACACTAAATTGAAAATTTCTACTGTACACCACCCACAAGCTGATGGTCAAACTGAAGTTGTTAATCATAGTCTTGGTAATCTATTAAGGCGTTTGGTCCAGGAAAATCTTAGGAATTGAGATTTAATCCTTCCTACAGCCCAACTTGCATATAACAGTTCAGTGAATCGGTCTATATGTACGAGTCTTTTTGAAGTTGTTCATGATTTTATACCTGGGAAGCCATTAGACCTTATTCCCACGTCTCCACATGCTAGTGTGTCAATGTCAGTTGAGGCATTTTGTAGCGACCAAGAATTTTAATTCATGTTTCTTGAAAAACGTGTCGCTAAATCTTAAACCCGAGTTTTAAAAGTAAAAGTGCGTTCGTCTAGCCGCTGTTAACCTAATTAAAATTTATTAGAATCGAGTCCAATTTCGAATATGTTAATTTATTAAATTCCTTATCGTTTAAATCCGAAATTTAATACGATAGATTATTATTTCGGGTCCAATAATTCATTAGTCCAAATAGGTTCATCGTAGCCCAATCCCTTAAGTCCAATTAGGCAAATCTCTCGGCCCAATTTCTGGTCCGTTTACTGTCCTAGGGATTTGTGCCATAGATTATTTCTACTGTTTATATACCCCATCCCTTCCCCCCTCAACCTCAAGCAGCCCACAACAGTAGCAACCTAGGTAAGAAAATAATTCTCAGTTTCTCTTCTTCAACACAGTAAATTCCCAATTCATTCTCCATTGATGCTAGAAAATCAATTTCTAGCATCACACGATTCACGTGTGATGCTAGAAAATCAATTTCTAGCATCCACACCATCACCTTCAACCTACAGACCGTTGCACACGGCCACTGTCCATCCCACAACCTAGAACCACCACCTCCAACGCCACTGCAAGCCACCACATCAACACCGCCACCACCTCACTGCAACCCAAAACACCTGCAGTCTCGATTTCGAGCAATACATATACACCACCAAAGGAACAGCCCCATTCAACCCAAAATCGAACCCCAAATCAAAACCAAAATCGAGAAATAAGCAGACCCATGAACTTACCTCTTATTCCGACCACTTTCCCACCGGTTCGCCGCCGGAAATTCCAAGAACTGAAACTCCGAGCCTCGTTTCCTCCCCAACCTGAACGCCGAAATCACCCCACCACCACCTCCACCTACCGGCGCCACCACGCGACGGTGGCGCTGCTACTTCGCGCCGGCAGGATCGGACCCGTCGCCTCTCCTCTCTCAGCTCCCGTGTGAACGCGAGAAAGAGAGAGAGAGAGAGAGAGAGAGATGTTTTTAATTTTTGATTTTTGGAAAATTCTGATTTTAGCCCAAAGTTTAGGAGTTAGTTTATTTTGGTCCCCAAGTTTTAAAATGATTTATTTCAGTCCCAAAGTTCGGTTTATAAAGAAAACAGTCCCAGAATTTATGTTTTAAAATAAATCAGTCCACAGATTTTGAAAAAGTCCATTTCAGTCCTTAAAGTTTTATTTTCAGTTTTAATAAATTTTCAATTAAGTCCTTATTTTAGAAAAATTCAATTTCAGCCCTTAAACTTTTATTTTCAGTTTTAATAAATTTTCAATTAAGTCCTTAATTTAGAAAAGTTCAATTTTATCCCTTAAACTGTTATTTTCAGTTTTAATAAATTTTCAATTTAGTCCCTAAACTTTATTTTTATCGTTTTTAATCTTTAAAAAAAATTTCGAAACACTAATTCAAGGTTTATTTATTTTTTGGCTAGACGAAACGTACGAACGATTGAGGAACTGAGATTTTTCTTCCCGCTCCACTTTTCACGCAAATCGAGATTGATTGAGGTAGACTCGCCCCCATTAATTAGTTTAAATTATAATTGCATGTATTATGTGATTTTATGTGATTTATATGCTTTAATGCATAAGATGAGAATCTCTTATGAGATAGATTATGTTGTTATGCTTGTCGTAACTTATATGCTTAATTGCATGAGAAGAAAGAGAATCTCTTATGAGATAAGATGATGTTATGCATAACTTACTTGCTTAAATGCATGAGACAGACTACCCACACCCTATGATTTTAAAGAGCCTATGATTTTTCAAAGAAAATAAGCCCATGAGAATATCACTGTATAGATTGCATAATTATGTGTTCAATTATTCTGTAAATTAATTACTGGCGATGAGTCTACTGAGTATTTTTTCGAAATGCTCATTCTATTATTTTAACAATATTGCAGATTTTGGAGACGGCCAAGTCTGATGGGCAGTGGTGGAATAAATGTAGTTAATTGTTTTTAATTTACTTTTGAAATTTCACTCATTTGAATATTATGAAATTTACCTTGTCGTTTCCGCTATTTCAAACTTGAGTTTAAAGTTTAATCAAATTTTCCTTAAGTTCATTCGAATGAGATTTGTTATCGTTAAAGTTCACAAATTTTAAATGTGATGTTTTTTTTTTTAAAAGTTAGTTATTCCGCCAAACTTTTCAGATAAGTTAGGGTAAAAGATGATGACGTAGCATTCCGGGTCCGCGGAACTCGGGGCGTTACACATTTGCACAATATCTTCATGACTTGCATATTGAGATTAATAAACAATTGGAAGTAAGTAATGCACCATATAAACTTCGAGCTGATTTCCACAAACGCCACGTTGAATTTAATGTTGGGGATTATGTTATGATTCGAATTAGATCGGAATGGCGTCCATCTGGACTCTTTTCCAAGTTGCAAGTTCGTAGTGCTGGTTCTTTTAAAATTTTAAAGCGTGTTGGCCCAAATTAGTTTACCATCACATATTGGCTATCAGTCTACCTTCAATGTCGAGGATTTAGTTGCTTACAAATGCCAATTTAACCCAACCGATGATCCTCTTACACCTCCATCTGTGGACCCTAAACCTGAACATGTTGTCCCTACCCCGATTCCACCTGTCGTGGCAGACAAATATATAATTGATGCTATTTTAGATTAACAGACCATGTTAACCAAGAATGAAGAGATTCAATGCTTCCTTGTTTGTTGGGAGGGCCGCCCTGAAGCTGATTGTACTTGGATCCCCAAGGAAACATTTCAGCAACTTGACCCCGATTTGTTGGAGCATTATAGGAATCAACAAGATCTTCCTTTACATGGATCACCACCCTTACATGTCTATAGATGTCCAAAGAAATTTGTTCAACCGCTTAGTTTGTGGTTGGGAGTTTGACAATAGCATTTTGTGATTTATCCACTCAACGAGATCGAGTTTTCTCCCACCCTAAGAGAGTTGATGCGGACATCCTTCATCGGGCCAATTGTTTGGACCATTTATTTTCCATTTGTTTATGTTTTTATTGGGCTTGTATAATGGGTTGGCCCAAGCCCATTTAATTCTTATGTTTTTTGGTTTCACTATTTATATGACTTGGTAATGTAATGTAATTTCAATACCTGACGAATGAAAATTATTCACGTTGGTTGAATTATATTCCTCTCTCTCTCCCTTGTCTTCCCACTCTCTCTTCTTCCTCTCTCCTCTAACCGTTTCTTCTCTTCTTCTTTGTTGTTTCTGCTTCCTCTATTTTTCTTGCTGGAATTCTTCCTCCCCTGTTTTTGTGTCTATGATTTAATTCTAGGTTGAATGCTTGAATTGATCCTACACCAGGGGATATACATTAGATCAAACTAAGGGTCTAAATGACAGTGGATTTTTTTTTCTTCTGTTTCAAAAACCTTGTTCTGATGATGCTTTTGAAAAATAAACTTCAGCGATTGACTTAGAACACCTATTACAGGAATTTCTAAGTCCATTCAAGAACATCAGATTGAGATTAATCGAGAATAGAATGATACTTCGACTCACTGAAAAAATTCGTGCAGTCTGGAAGTTACCATTATTTTTTCTGTTTATATACAAATGGAGGAGTCAGCATAAACAAACAAAATCTAGAACAGTCGATAGAAAGAATTATGTCAAAATCAGGATTCCTATCGCTAATAACAAACTTGTACACGAAAAGTATACAATGTCTTGTAACCAATTATCTTCCATCCTCGAGAGAGTTGACTTAGCACGTCCTAATGATACTCGCCACATTTTTGCCTATCTCTTCTTTTGTTTGCTCACACACAGGAACATCACCAATGTACATGTCAAAGAAAGCCCCTGAATATACATACAAAACTAAGTGAGAAATACGATTCTTTTCATCCTCTCTTTTTCCCGCTTCTCTATTCAAGATATGCATAAAAAGTTTATCCATATATTACTTCAAGTTATGAGTGGTGTTCTGGAAAAATAAATTCACTTACTGCATAAATCCTTGCTCTGGACGGCTCCCAGTTGATTTCCTCCAACTGCACATATAAACGTTCTTTGTCAGGGGCATATATAAGTTCCGATAAAATTTCTTTCCTCATTTCTATTTTGGTTATTTTCCCTGAGTGTACCACTTACCTTCGGTAATTAGTTTTCCATCAGCTGTACGGTGGAAATTAATTGTCGTTCCCTGAAGATTATTTATGCAAGTCAGTAATGCAGTTTGCAATACCATAAAAATTATATATAAAGAATGTGAGAATAAATGATTATACCACGTGTAGGGGAATATCTTGCGAGAATATGGAACCGAATGTGTGCAAGCAGTGATGGTCAGCATCAGGATTTGTCTAAAGAGGAGAAAATTGTTTGTAACAAGAATTTAGCAATACGTGATCAGGCAAAATTCCAAAGGACTCACTCTCATTAATCGGGCTCGAAGAGATTTCTCAAAAGCACTGCAACAGAGAAGATTCAAAACTTGAACCATTAACATTAGCAACCCTGTCAAAATTCACTAGCGTTTTAAATAAATGTTGCATCTTGCTTGCTTCGATTATTCTAGAATTTGCACCGATTTTAACTGTATACTCTGCGACTTGAAACTTCAATAAAAGATTTTTAGCAGCACATGATGCCACCAATCTTAATCGCACTAGCTCATTCCATACATGGGGCGCAAGTGAGAACTGAAGTTGTAACAAATTTACTCCACGAAACTTTTTCAGATACATATTGAGACATAGCTAGCTAGCCCATACCAATAATTCACACAATGATTATATTTTAAATCAGCATCCTGCAAGAAGAAATTTAACTTACTCTCTCACAGTACTTATTTTGATTCCGTTGCAACTAACCACAAGCCTAACAGTCATGTTAATATCCTCCCTGCAGCATGAGCCAAAATTTAAACAAGGAAATATTAAAAATCTTTTATGAAATTCAATTCAATTCAATTCAATTCTCAAACAATTCATCATACTCTAATCCCAGATCATACAAAAGTATTTAGATAAGTATAAAATTAATCAAACATTAGAGTCATCGTATAAAGTTTGATATTCTAATGATAAGGTGATAATATACACCATAGAAACATTAGTTAAAACTCAAAGAGCAAATGAGAAAAGCTAGGATCTTCTTTTGAAACTACAAAGGTTAATTTCTTTAAATCACTGCAATACACTTGATAATGAGGAAGCTTCACACAGTGGTTATTATGTTTGGTATGTAGTAGTGGTCAACATAATTCACAAATTTTGGCTTCTTCTTCTTTAATACTATCTATGTCTAATACTGCAAACCAAATACACCCTGAATAGACTCATATAGTATCACATTTATAGGTTAATCAACTTTTTCAATCATGAGATTATTCATAAATGTAGCACAAACCTGAGAAGATCCTGATAAAAATCTTGGCGTTTATTCAATTCATATTCCGGAATGCAAGCATACTTTGGGCCCAATTTCTCACAGACATCAAAAGGATGAACATCTGTAAACAATGCAAAATGAGTTAAAGCATCTGATCAACATTCCCAGAGTAAATATAATATGCCCAAGTGTATAAAGTGCAGCATAAAACTCACAAAAACCAAATGCATAGAGTTTCAGAGATTTGATTCTGATTATGGTCATAGTCCTAGATCCAATTCCAACAAGGACCTGTGATTACGCCCAAAGTTTACCGCGGTGTTGTAGTGTAGTTTTGGGGTGTCGTATCCACAGAGAGATGGAAAAATTATTAAAGGTCTCAAAAGTGGTGATTTGTTCTCTCAAAATTTGCAAGAAAGTTTGGTTATTGAAAATTAAATCAATATCAAAGTTTTTGGGATGAAATTCAGTAATTAAAATAGAGAAGCTCAGAATTCCCTCATCCGGATTAGATTATTCAATGTCAATCATTCAAATTAATAACACAATTAAAGGCTTTCGTCCCAACACTTTAATCGGAAGATTTATCGTTTAAGACCAAAATAATTCATACATGTACTCTTAAATTCTAAATTCTCTTCACAATTCACGAATTTGTTTATTGAAATTACATTACAAAACGACCATATACTTATAGCATAGGGCAGTAAATAATCGCACCAATAAATTCGTGAAATTGAAATTCAATAATTAATTCGATTAAACAATGGAGAAAACATGATTAAATCCATGAACAATCTAATAATTATTAACCCAATTTCAAGATAATTCATAAAGATGAAAATCTAGATTTAACATTTAAGATCAATTTGATTCACAATTGTACTTCTAGATTTAGGGTTCCTTTCACAATTTTCACAAGCAATTATTAAAATTAGATTATAAACCAACCACATACATGTAGCATAAAGTTGTAAATAATCACATCAATAATATCAATGCAAGAAAGATTCAACAAATACTTCGATCATTCAATAGAAAGAACGTGATTAATCCTATGAAAAACCTAATATAAGTTAAATCAAATTCTTCATAAATTCATAAAGATAAGAATCCAGATCTACATGTGTTTATTAAAATAAATACCAAATGTTTGAATAATCGACATGAATTCCCCAAAATTGGATGAGTTCCTTCTTTGCTTCACATGATTCTTTAGCCTTCCATGGAGTTTTCTTGTTCCCAAGGTGAAAAGAATTGTTCCAAGATGAAGAATGGTCGAAAATCCCTCTTTTGGTCGACTTTAGGGTGAGAAAAACGCGTCCAAAAACTTTCCATAGTTGATTTGGTTGATTTCCGGAAATAAAAATTTTTTGGCCCAGTTTATAACTATGCGACCGCATGGTATAAATCCATGCGGTCGCATGGAACAAAGTGATTCAACCCTAAGCTCTCGGTGATAGACATGCGGCCGCATGGCTTTATAACCATGCGACCGCATGGTTTTGCCAATTTTCCGCCGGATAGCCTTCAGTGTTTTAGTCATATCTTTCTCTCTCGATATCCGATTGAGGTGATTTAAAGTGCGTTGGAAAGCTGACTCGATGGGATACAACTTTCATTCAGATGTCAACTTCCAATTCGATCTTATACCATGTGTAAAAGATCTAAATATAAGGCTAAAAATTGATGCAGAACTTTTCAGCATATGTGATGATGTTTTGACTATATTTCATCCCGTCGACTTCTTTCCTCATCCAATTGATGCCGAACACCCTAAAATCTTCATATCTTCATTTTGCCTTCCGAGTCATCTTTTGATATTTGCAATTTGATCTTTGAACTTTTGTTTCTTTCATTTTGATCCCTTTTCACTTGTTTCTTCTATTTTTCACCTGTTTCACCCATTTGCCACCTAAACCAAGATATAGAAACATTTAGTGCATTTCGGTGTCAAATAATCATATAAATGAAATATTAAAGGGTGAAAAACGTAACAAATGTGCTATTATCACACCCCCCAACTTGCTTATTGCTAGTCCCTAGCAATTTAATGCAAAACGAAACAGTCAAAGACTAGTCAACGTCGCAAGTCAAATTATCAAGTTCTAATTTACCACAATGCATGCTCTTTTCAAACTCAACACCACAAAGAAATCAATAGTGTCATGATCACCAAAATGTCAAAAACACATGCCAAATGTATAAGTGTGTGTCAAGCCATGACCATCTTACCGCTAACCCTAACACATGCAACATCAAGTATATCTCGAGTTAAAGATTCAACTCCATAACTCACGGGTATCAAAGTGTTTAGTACGGGATTTCTCTCTATGGAGCTAAGAATAAGATACACTCAAATATGGAGGCTTAAATATTCATGCACAAGTAATAAACAAACATTGATCCTGTGATAGACATACTTTCCAATGAGAATCTATCAACTTCTTACCACAGCCTACTTGGGATCCAAACAGTCAATACAAAAGGTTGGACGAAGTTTTGGTTGGGTTTTATGAGGCTAAGAGGTATAAGATTCAAAGCACTTCCAAGTATGCAACCAAGCACATTATCAAGCATTTCTAATTGATCACAGCATTCAATAGGTACCATTTGTCGACATTTCAAACTCCAAAGTCAATCAAGTAGAGCATTTTCAATGATTTTTTTTTTTCAATTTTTTTTTTTTTTTGTTTTTGTTTTTGTTTTTTGTTTTTTTTTTTTTTTTTTTTGAATCCACCCCAACTCTTGTCATTCTTCTTGCTTCTATTCTTCACAAATCGCATCTAATACTTATTACACACTTGGAAGTAAAAGAATTGGGAAAATAAGCATATACTTCGGTATGGAAAAGTATGGATAATGTATGTGCAAGAAGGGAAAGGTTATACATGTGTATATGACTCAAAGTGGCAACTAGGGGCTGTATTTATTGCAAAGAAACGTTTGAGAGGCTCAAATGTTGATCCTAAATTGACCTTTATCATATCCCAAGTAATCCACTATCTTACCACAGACCATGTAATGTTATTCTCACAAAAGTTTCCAATTCACAAGATCAATGGATGCCTACCACCGTTTGTAGTGTGATATGACTCTCAATTCTCACTAATTCTCACATAAAGAAACTTCAACAATAGACTCCTCTAGTCACATGTGTTAAACCACCATCTTACCACAAGGCTTGTGTGCATAAAAATAATTCAGCAAGTGCATTGACATCTAGACTTTCATAACAAGATTAACTCCTAGTGGCATATTTTGTCATTCAAGGGCACAACATGCAGCAAATCAGAGACTTAAGAGAAAAAAATTAAACTAATCATGACAAGTTTCAACAAGAGTGCATGATAATTACAACAAGATCCAAAGTACTCTCCCCCCAACTAAATATTGCATTGTCCTCAATGCAAAAACATGAATAATAAATAGGGAAGGAAAGATATCACCTGGAGACAGATGTGAGTCAACATAAGCACGAAAAAAGGTGAACCTGGAAGTTCTCAATGGGATGGTAATGCAAGAAAAAGAACAAAAATAACTAAAATATGAATGCAAAAACAAAAAGAAATGAAATGAATAAACTTCCCATGGGTTGCCTCCCAAGCAGTGCCTTTGTTTATCGTCGTTGGCTCGACCCAATGTTCCCATTTTTAGCCCGCATCTAGCCAGGGCGATCCCAAGTTTCCTTGCAGTGCATTAAACTCATTGCCCATGACCATCGGTGCAGCTCCTCTGCCTCCATCTAATACATGTGTGGGGTCACTAGGAGTGGGCTCAAAATTTGTCGTGGGGGCCTGCAACATAAAAGGTAGAGTCCTCTTGTTAGAAACTGGTGATATAAAATAAGGACTATTACCTGTCTCGTGATCTGTTCTCTCCACGATGTCCAAACCATCTGGTTCTGGAAATTCCTGTGCTGGTCCAAGGAACATATTATCGGCTACCTCTTGTGTGAGTGTGTCAATCATGTGAGTTTGTTGACACTCATCATCTTCCTCTGGCTGTCTGGTGATATGAAAAATGTTGACTTCTAGAGTCATATTCCCAAAGGATAATTTCATGAGACCATTTCTACAATTAATCAAAGCATTAGCAGTAGCGAGGAATGGTCTACCAAGAATGATAGGAATTTTAGAAGCAACACTCACATTAGCTTTTACATCTACGACTAAGAAATCAATGGGATAGTAAAATTTATCAATTTGAACCAAGACATCTTCAATTACTCCCCTAGGTTTAATAGTGGACCTATCAGCTAATTGTAGGACAACAAAGGTAGGCTTCATCTCACCTAATCCTAGCTGCGAGTAAATAGCATAAGGCATGAGATTGACACTAGCCCCTAGATCAAGAAGAGCTTGTCCAATCTCATGGTTTCCGATGATGCAAGAGACAGTAGGACAACCAGGGTCCTTATACTTTGGTGGTGTCCTTTGTTCAATGACAGCACTCACATGTTCAGTCAAAAAGGCAGTTTTCTTGACATGATTCCTTTTGACAGTGCATAAGTCCTTAAGGACTTTAGCATAAGCAGGAACCTGTGAAATCACATGCAAGAAAGGCAGATTAATTTTCACTTGCTTTAGGTGCTCTAAAATCTCGCTATGATGGCCAGCAGATTTCGAGGTGGACTTTAGAGCTTGAGGGAAAGGTACTCTCACTGAATGTTCCACTACCTCCTCACTAGGGCTGTTCTCATTCGATTCACTAGACTCTTTTTCTGTTTCCCTAGGTTTGGAAGTTGGCTCTAAGACTTTCCCTAAATGTGTGGTTATGGCATTCACTTCCCTAAGATTGGTCTCATGTGGTCCTGAAGTTTGTGCCATGTGTTGCCCCCTAGGATTTGGTTGCGCTTGGGCATGAAATTTTCCATGCTCTACTACAACTAAGGCATTGATCAGTTTAGACATATGACTTTTCATTTCTTTGTTTTCCTCAACAATTTGAGTAATCACAGTCTCAAACTTTTGGTTTGTTTTACTTTGTGCCTCGATGAATGCATGTAGAGTGTCTTCTAAGGAATTCCTAGACGATACGGGTTGATGTGAGGGTGCAGTGTAAGTTCTATTGAATTGGGAAGGTTGCTGGTTTTTAGATTTCCAGCTGAAATTAGGGTGATTTTCCTACCCTGAGTTATAGGTCTCGGAGTAAGGGGTATGGGGCTTTTGATATACACCTAAAGTATTACAGTGTGCCTCATAAAGTCCTCTCATCTCAGCATAAGTAGCGCATTCTTGCACAGGGTGGTCACTTCCTCCACACACAAAACAATTACCACTGGACTCAACACGGGATGCACTATGTACAGATTTCGAGTCTCTAGCACGTAAGGTCTCAAGTTCTTTAGTTAGGGCTTCTACCTTTGCTCTAAGGCTATCCTCCTCCCTAAGGTGATATATACCTGTACTAGTGGGATAACTTGCGGGTCGTGACCTATTAGTACTCTCAGTGGCACTAGGTCCGGTCCATGTATGAGCTTTCTCAGCTAGTTCATCTAGGTATTCCATGGCTTCGTCAGGATCCTTTCGTAAAAATTCACCATTGCACATCATTTCTACGAATTGGCGCTCCCTAGGTGATAACTCCTCATAGAAGAAACTCACTATACGCCAACTCTCATAACCATGGTGGGGACAAAGGCTTTGTAGTTCTTTAAATCTTTCCCAGGTCTGATATAGGGTCTCACTATCCTTTTGACTAAACGTAGAAATTTGCTTTTTAAGTGCGTTAGTCTTATGGTGGGGAAAGTATTTATTAAAGAAGGCTTGAGTCATTTCATCCCAGGTGCCAATCAAACATGGTCTCAATGAATACAACCAGTTTTTTGCCATTTCCTTAAGGGAGAATGGAAAGAACTTAAGCCTAATTGCATCCACTATACCATGTTGATCGTGGAAGGTTGCTACTACCTACTCAAATTCCCTAATATGCACATACGGGTTTTCATTTTCAAGTCCATGAAAATTTGGGAAAAGTTGAATCATTCCAGGATTAAAATCTACACGTGGCATATTGGGTGGGAACATAATACATGATGGTGTAGATGTGCGTGTGGGGTGAAGATAATCATGCAAAGTTCTGTAAGGTGCATCATGCTCACTATCAGACATTGTGTTACGTGATGTGGTGGTCGTGGCAATAGATGTAGTGTCAAAAATAGGGTTAGGAAGAGATTCAAACACTGGACGAAGTCTTTCGGTAGAGCTTCCTATATCACCTCGATCCCTGCTCATAAACACAAGCAAAAGAAAAAAAAAATGGAACTATGTAAAAAACAAGAGATAATAACGAGAGAAAATAAACTAACAAAACGAAAAAAAATGAAAATGAAAAATGGAACGAAGTCACCCTTTTGCTAGAAGATCCTTCAATTTATTGTACCGTCTCCCCGGCAACGGCGCCAAAATTTGATGACGCCCAAAGTTTACCGCGGTGTTGTAGTGTAGTTTTGGGGTGTCGTATCCACAGAGAGATGGAAAAATTATTAAAGGTCTCAAAAGTGGTGATTTGTTCTCTCAAAGTTTGCAAGAAAGTTTGGTTATTGAAAATTAAATCAATATCAAAGTTTTTGGGATGAAATTCAGTAATTAAAATAGTGAAGCTCAGAATTCCCTCATCCGGATTAGATTATTCAATGTCAATCATTCAAATTAATAACACAATTAAAGGCTTTCGTCCCAACACTTTAATCGGAAGATTTATCATTTAAGACCAAAATAATTCATACATGTACTCTTAAATTCTAAATTCTCTTCACAATTCACGAATTTGTTTATTGAAATTAGATTACAAAACGACCATATACTTATAGCATAGGGCAGTAAATAATCGCACCAATAAATTCGTGAAATTGAAATTCAATAATTAATTCGATTAAACAATGGAGAAAACATGATTAAATCCATGAACAATCTAATAATTATTAACCCAATTTCAAGATAATTCATAAAGATGAAAATCTAGATTTAACATTTAAGATCAATTTGATTCACAATTGTACTTCTAGATTTAGGGTTCCTTTCACAATTTTCACAAGCAATTATTAAAATTAGATTATAAACCAACCACATACATGTAGCATAAAGTTGTAAATAATCACATCAATAATATCAATGCAAGAAAGATTCAACAAATACCTCGATCATTCAATAGAAAGAACGTGATTAATCCTATGAAAAACCTAATATAAGTTGAATCAAATTCTTCATAAATTCATAAAGATAAGAATCCAGATCTACAAGTGTTTATTAAAATAAATACCAAATGTTTGAATAATCGACATGAATTCCCCAAAATTGGATGAGTTCCTTCTTTGCTTCACATGATTCTTTAGCCTTCCATGGAGTTTTCTTGTTCCCAAGGTGAAAAAAATTGTTCCAAGATGAAGAATGGTCGAAAATCCCTCTTTTGGTCGACTTTAGGGTGAGAAAAACGCGTCCAAAAACTTTCCATAGTTGATTTGATTGATTTCCGGAAATAAAATTTTTTTGACCCAGTTTATAACTATGCGACCGCATGGTATAAATCCATGCGGTCGCATGGAACAAAGTGATTCAACCCTAAGCTCTCGGTGATAGACATGCGGCCGCATGGCTTTATAACCATGCGACCGCATGGTTTTGCCAATTTTCCGCCGGACAGCCTTCAGTGTTTTAGTCATATCTTTCTCTCTCGATATCCGATTGAGGTGATTTAAAGTGCGTTGGAAAGCTGACTCGATGGGATACAACTTTCATTCAGATGTCAACTTCCAATTCGATCTTATACCATGTGTAAAAGATCTAAATATGAGACTAAAAATTGATGCAGAACTTTTCAGCATATGTGATGATGTTTTGACTATATTTCATCCCGTCGACTTCTTTCCTCATCCAATTGATGCCGAACACCCTCAAATCTTCATATCTTCATTTTGCCTTCCGAGTCATCTTTTGATATTTGCAATTTGGTCCTTGAACTTTTGTTTCTTTCATTTTGATCCCTTTTCACTTGTTTCTTCTATTTTTCACCTGTTTCACCCATTTGCCACCTAAACCAAGATATAGAAACATTTAGGGCATTTCGGTGTCAAATAATCATATAAATGAAATATTAAAGGGTGAAAAACGTAACAAATGTGCTATTATCAACCCGAAAGAAATAAATTTTTATCAAACATTCATCAATAAAAGAAAAACCAGGCTAAACGCAAAGGAAGCATAACACTTATGAGGCAAGTGAAGATATACACGGAATCACACAAGGATTTATTGAAATATACCTGATAACAAAGTCAAAATCAGCTGGCAATAGAAGTTTCTTTTTCTTTATTTGTCAAAAAGGGAAAGAAATCCATTCGTGAAGAAAGCATAATACAGCTATTGTAGCGACCGGGAATTTTAATTATGTTTCTTGAAAAACGTGTCGTTAAACTTTAAACCCGAGTTTTAAAAGTAAAAACGCGTTCGTCTAGCCGTTATTAAATTAATTTAAATCGAATTCAATTTCGAATATTTTGAATTCCCTATTGTTTAGAATCGAAATTAATACGATAGATTATTATTTCGGGTCCAATAATCCATTAGTCCAATTAGGGTTATTCTAAGTCCAATTCCTTAAGCCCAATTAGACGAATTCTTCCGGCCCAATTTCAGGCCCGTTTACAGCCTAGGGATTTGTGCCCTAGACTATTCCTACGGTATATATACCCCATCTCTACCCCTTCAACCTCACTCACGCCATAATCCAGCACAGGGTAAGAAAATCTCCAAAATTTCTCTCCTCCATGCAGTCAATTACTAGCACATTCACGTGTGATGCTAGAAAATTAATTTCTAGCATCAACACCACCACCTCCAACCTACAGGCCATTGCACACGGCCACCGTTCAACCCCAGAACCACCACCTCCCTAGCCCAACACCACTGCAGCCACCCAATCGAACCACCACCACCGCCACCTCCTGCAAGCCACCACATCAACACCACCAATGCCCCAACAGTCGAAAACTCAAAACCACCTCCAACCCACAGGCTCCGCCCCTACCGCCACCACACACCCTACGGTCAGAACCACCATCTCCTTAACCCAGAAAACCGCCAACACCAACTGCAAACCAAAACTACCTACCATCCCCGTTTTCGAACCGCTACCCACACCATCGACAGCCCCCTTCAACCCAAGAATCGAGCCCCAAAATTAACCCCAAATCAAAATCAAAACCCAGAATTAAGGAAACCCATAAACATACCTTGATTCCGACCCATTCTCCAGCCAGTGCCGCCGGAAAAATCCAAGGAAACCGAACCTCCAAGTCTCGGTTCCTCTTAGCCCGTACGCCGAAACCGTACTCCAGTCGTCCCCAATCCACCGGCACAACCGGGCAGCGCCGGCGCTGGCGTCGCCGGCCGGAAATTGGAGGAAGGGGCTTCGCCCCCTTCCCGTCGCCTCTCCTCTCCCAACTCTCGTTTAAACGCGAGAAGGAGAGAGAGAGAGAGACGTTTTTGTTAATTTTGTTTTTTGAAAATTACTTTTAAGCCCCAAAGTTTAGGCGTTAGTTCATTTTAGTCCCCCCTGTTTTAAAATTACTTGTTTCAGTCCCAAGTTCGATTTTTAATGAAAACAACCCCAGAATTTATGTTTTAAAACGAATCGGCCCAAAGATTTTGGAAAAGTCAATTTCAGTCCCTGAATTCCTATTTTTCAGTTTAACAATTTTCAATCTAGTCCCTATTTCAGAAAAGTTCAATTTCAGCCCTTAAACTTTTAATTTCAGTTTTAATAAATCCCGATTGAGTCCCTAAACCTTATTTTTATCGTTTTTAATCTTTAAAAATCCCGAAACGCTAATTCAAATTTATTTTCTATTTTTGGTTAGACGAAACGTGCGAACGATTGAGGAACTGAGATTTTTTCTTTCTGCTCCACTTTTCACGCAAATCAAGATAGATTGAGGTAGACTCGCCCCCATTAATTAGTTTAAATTATAATTGCATGTATTATGTGATTTTATGTAATTTATATGCTTTGATGCATAAGATGAGAATCCCTTATGGGATAGATTATGTTGTTATGCTTGTCGTAACTTATATGCTTAATTGCATGAGAAGAAAGAGAATCTCGTATGAGATAAGATGATGTTATGCATAACTTACTTGCTTAAATGCATGAGACAGACTACCCACACCCTATGATTTTAAAGAGCCTATGATTTTTCAAAGAAAATAAGCCTATGAGAATATCACTGTATAAGTTGCATAATTATGTGTTCAATTATTCTGTAGATTAATTACTGGCGATGAGTCTACTGAGTATTTCTTCGAAATGCTCATGCTACTATTTTAACAATATTTGCAGATTTTGGAGACGGCCGAGTTTGATGGGCAGTGGTGGCATGAACGAATAATAGTAGTTAATTGTTTTCAATTTACTTTTAAATTTCACTCATTTGAACATTATGAACTTACCTTGTCGTTTCCGCTATTTCAAACTTGAGTTTTAAAGTTTAATAAATTTTCTTTAAATTAATTCTAATGAGGTTTATTGCCGTTAACGTTCACAAATTTTAAATGTGATGCTTTTTAAAAGTTAGTTATTCCGCCAAACTTTTCAGTTAAATTAGGGCAAAGAGAAGATGACGTGGCGTTCCGGGTCCGCGGAACTCGGGGCGTTACAGCATGGTATCAGAGCCAGTCTGCGTTTCTGTAGACTGGCAAATTTCAAAAAAAAAAAATTAATTTTCAAAGAGATATTTTACGTTATAAAAGTTGCCACTGCCATCACTCGATCAGCCGGCTCCAAAGGTAAAGAAGTTTATGAAGTTTAAATGTTATTTTAATTCGGATACTTGTTTTGATGTTTTATGAGACTTAGAAAGAGAGAAAGAAAGAAAGAAAGAGAAAGAAAGTGTATCCGAATTAGAAAGAAAGAAAGACGAGTATGAGCATAATTTGAAAGAATTTTCTTTAATTTTTACGTCCTCGTAATTTTAAATAGAAGAGAAAAATAACCCCGCTTAATTGGACTTTGCATAATTGATTTAGGACATGGCACCCATTCGTAGAAATGCACTCAGTGACGTAGAACGAGCCATTAGGGATTATGATCACTTCAGGCCCGAACTTGAATGGACGATTGCCCAACATGTAGAGCAGTTGAACGTTATACGCGAGCGAGCCATACAGCATGGCTACGTGACTAATAATCACCGGTCGATCCGTCACTTGCTCTCGACATTTCGAAATGACTATGCGGAGGTAGCTAATAGCATATATGTAGATGCTCTAGCGTCTCTGAATGTGGAGATGGAGTATGATGCTTTCTGCACGAGATTTGTGGCATATTGGCCCATGTACTTTGAGTACCGCTATGGGTTTGCTCCCGAAGAAGACTCAGAAGGAGAAGAAGCTGAGGAAGACGTTGATCCAGCGCTAGGAGAGTTCTCGGACGCTAAATCAAGCGTGACCGAAGGATAATAGAGAGATAGAAATCAGAGTAGGCTCGACATGTTATTGTAAAAAAAAAAAAAAATTTATGTTCGGCATACGTGCCTTCCTACCCATGTATTTTCATTACAAGAAATCGAGTTTTGAATAAAATGATATTTGGGTTCCAATTTTCATTTTTGAGTTATCTGCTATCGTCTACATTATTGGTACACGTAATTCGACATTTACGAACTACTTTTAAAAATTTTATGAAGATTATGGCACCACCAACCCAAAGCGATGTCATTCGGGAATTACTTAACGTGGTGCAAGAGATGAGACAAGCTCCACAGCTGGTTAACCCCACAATACCAGCGATAGAACAGTTCCGAAGATACCACCCACCTACGTTCGATGGAGGAGATAGTCCACTAGCAGTGGAAGAGTGGCTCCAGGGCATTGAGAAGATATTCAGGCACATATCTTGCCCTGAAGATAAGAAGGTAATTTGTGCCGAGTTCATGTTAATCGGAAGAGCTGGTTTCTGGTGGGAATCTGCATCACGGACAAGGAGCTCAGAGCAGCTAGCAGCTCTGACTTGGGACAAATTTAAGGCTGAGATCAGGGATAAATTTTTCCTACAAGCCCTCAGAGATCACAAGGAGTCCGAATTTCTACGCCTGGTACAAGGTGAGATGGATATAACTGAGTACGAGAGGAAGTTCGAAGAACTGTCGCGTTATGCTCCACATCTGGTGGAGACAGAGTTCAAGAAGGCACGGCGTTTTGAGAGAGGTCTACGCCTTGATATTCGACAGATTGTCAGTTCACATGAACTGCCAACTTACGGAGATGTGATGAAGAAGGCTCAAGCTGTAGCCTATGCCGGTGTGAGAGTTGGGAACCAAGGCAATCATAACGAGCAGAGGTATCAGGGAAAGAGAAAGTGGCAAGGTCCCAATCGCAATCAGAATCAGAATCAGAACCGGAATCAAGCTTTTACCAAGAGGCCGAATCTAGGACCAACAGGGAGACAGATGACCACTTTCACTCCACCCTGCCCTAAGTGCCAGAGGCCGCATAAAGGAGAGTGCCTTTTTGGAAAGGGTGTCTGCTACAAGTGTGGCCAGCCGGGTCACTTTGCATCGGATTGTCGTGCCCCGTCCGCCCAGGGTTCCAATCAGAAGACGAACCCAGACCAGAACAGAAAAGGAAAAGCAAGAGTGTTTGCTATGGATGCCGCTGAGGATTCTGACGTTATTGCAGGTATACTATCTATCTCTAGTATTCCTGTATATGTTCTAATAGATTCAGGAGCTACGCATTCATTTATAGCTGAAGCATGTTTAGGAAGACTGAACTTAATAGGAGAAGAAACTGGTAGTACTCTCGAGGTTAGTTTACCATCAGGAGGAACTATCGATACCAATAAGATAGTCAAAGCAGTACAAATAGATTTTGATGGCCAAGTTTCGAAGGCAGACTTGAATATTATCCGAATGAACGATTTCGACATTATTCTGGGTATGGATTGGCTTAGCACCAACCATGCCGCAATCATGTGCCACGAGAAGGAGGTTATTTTTCGCAAAGATGGTGAAGAAGTATTCAGATTTCACGGGACGAAGATCAAAGCACTTCCTCGCCTTATCTCGGCTTTACAAGCAGAGAAATTATTAACCAAGGATGACTGTCATGGCTATGTGGTTAGTTTTCAAGACAAACCCGTAGAGGAGATTACTCTGGACTCAGTGCCAGTGGTATGCGAGTACAGCGATGTCTTTCCAGACGATCTATCGGGTACTCCACCAGATAGGCAAGTGGAATTTTCCATTGATTTGGTGCCAGGAGCTGCCCCTGTTTCTAAAGCTCCATACCGTATGGCGCCGAAAGAGTTGCAAGAACTGAAGGTGCAGTTGGAGGAATTGCTAGAGAAGGGTTTCATCAGGCCAAGTGTGTCTCCATGGGGAGCACCTGTCCTATTTGTAAAGAAGAAGGACGAAAGTATGAGGATGTGCGTCGACTATCGAGAACTTAACAAGTTGACGATAAAGAATAAGTATCCCCTTCCCAGGATCGAAGACTTATTCGATCAGCTGAAAGGTACAGCTATTTTCTCCAAGATTGATTTGAGATCTGGTTACCATCAGCTAAAGGTTTCGCCAAGTGACATACCAAAGACGGCGTTCAGGACACGCTATGGGCATTATGAGTTCACAGTAATGCCTTTCGGCCTCACAAACGCACCTGCGATATTTATGGACTTGATGAATAGAATTTTCCATCAGTATCTCGATAAATTCGTTATTGTTTTTATCGATTACATACTGATTTACTCCAGAGATTCTGCACAACATGAAGAACATTTGAGGACTGTGTTGGAAACACTGAGAGCAGAAAAGTTGTACGCCAAATTCAAGAAATGTGAATTTTGGCTTGAGCGAATAGGTTTTTTAGGTCACATCGTTACAGCTAAAGGTATCGAAGTCGATCCTTCTAAAGTTGAAACTGTAACGAATTGGCCAACACCTGCAAATGTTGGAGAAGTGAGAAGCTTTCTTGGATTAGCCGGATATTATCGACGATTCATAGAGGGTTTCTCTAAAATAGCAGGCCCTATGACCCAGTTGACCAAGAAGGGAGTTAAGTTTCAATGGACCGAACCATGTGAACAAAGCTTTCAGAAACTTAAGAACAGACTTGTCTCAGCGCCAGTATTGACTATACCAGATGGGTCCGATGGTTTCGTTATTTACAGCGACGCATCCAAACATGGTCTAGGTTGTGTATTGATGCAGAATGGCAAGGTGATCGCATATGCTTCAAGGCAGTTGAAGCCACATGAAAAGAATACCCGACCCACGATTTAGAGCTCGCAGCTGTCGTGCATGCTCTTAAGATCTGGCGACACTATCTGTATGGGAGTAAATGTGAAATTTACACCGATCACAAGAGTCTCAAGTATTTCTTCACTCAGAAGGAACTAAACATGAGACAACGACGATGGCTAGAGCTGGTAAAAGATTATGACTGCACTATTCTTTACCACCCGGGTAAAGCAAACAAGGTTGCAGACGCTTTGAGTAGAAAGAATGCTGGACATTTATCAGCTTTGGGAATAACGCAAGATCAATTGATTCGAGATTTTCAGAATTTAAGGATCGAAGTGCGAGTCCCAACAGTCCAATGATCTAACAGATTGGCAAATCTAATCGTCAAACCAGACCTGAGAGGTCGAATTGTAGCAGCTCAAGTCGGAGATAAGTTCTTGGAAAAGATCAGATCCGAAGTTGGGACTGGCAAGAGAATAGGTTTCGAGATCGACGCTGATAAAGCGCTTATATTCAAAGGACGTCTTTGTGTGCCGAAAGATGAACATATCCGGAATGAGATTTTGACAGAAGCTCATTCAGCACCATATGCATGTCACCCAGGAGGGACAAAGATGTATCGTGATTTGCGTAATACCTTTTGGTGGAGAAACATGAAAGGTTGCATTGCAAGATTTGTCTCTCGATGCATGACGTGTCAGCAAGTCAAGGCTGAGCATCAGAGACCATCAGGGTTGTTAAATCCCTTGGATATACCAGAATGGAAATGGGAGAAAATTTCCATGGATTTTGTGACAGGGTTACCAAAATCAGTGAGAGGTCATGATGCTATTTGGGTTATTGTAGACCGACTTACGAAGTCAGCTCATTTCCTACCAATCAGAATGACTCTCAATGTGGATCAATTAGCCCAATTTTATGTTAAGGAGATCGTCCGACTTCATGGAGTACCAGCTTCCATTGTCTCCGATAGAGACCCGAGATTCACCTCGAGATTTTGGAAGAGTTTACATGTCGCAATGGGTACTAAATTAAATTTTAGTACAGCTTACCATCCCCAAACAGATGGACAATCTGAACGCACTATTCAGACATTGGAAGATATGCTTAGAGCTTGTGTGCTAGACTTGAGTGGTAATTGGGAGACTCATCTTCCATTAGTGGAGTTTGCCTACAATAACAGTTTTCAGGCTACTATTGGCATGGCACCATATGAGGCACTATATGGTAGACGTTGTCGATCACCAGTTTATTGGGATGAAGTAGGCGAGAGAAGAATTTTAGGTCCAGAATTGATTGAGAGGACAGTTGAGGCTATTGAGAAGATCAGGCTACGGATTAAAGCCGCTCAAGATAGACAGAAAAGTTATGCTGATCAAAGGAGAAAAGACTTGGAGTTTGAGATTGGAGAGAAAGTATTTTTGAAAGTAGCTCCTATGAAAGGTACTATCCGTTTCGGCAAGAGAGGAAAGCTAAGACCTCGTTTTATCGGACCATTTGAAATCTTAGAAAAAGTAGGTAACGTGGCTTACCGTTTGGCGTTACCACCCGAGCTCTCGGCCGTACACAATGTTTTTCACGTTTCTTTATTAAGAAAATATATCCACGACCCGAGCCATGTGGTAAATTTTCAGACTATTTCGGTTCAGAGGAATCTGTCTTATGAGGAGACGCCTATGTGCATTGTGGAGAGAAAAGTCAATGTCTTAAGAAACAAAGAAGTTCATTTAGTCAAAGTCCAATGGGGTAGACAAGATAGCGACGAAGCTACCTGGGAAAAGGGGGATGAGATTCTGGCTAAGTATCCAGATATTATAGATCAAGTAAGTTTAAATTTCGAGGACGAAATTAATTTAAGGGGATAAGGTTGTAGCGACCGAGAATTTTAATTATGTTTCTTGAAAAACGTGTCGTTAAACTTTAAATCCGAGTTTTAAAAGTAAAAACGCGTTCGTCTAGCCGTTATTAT
Organism: Osmanthus fragrans; assembly: GCA_019395295.1. NCBI lineage: Eukaryota > Viridiplantae > Streptophyta > Magnoliopsida > Lamiales > Oleaceae > Osmanthus > Osmanthus fragrans. The sequence goes on from CM033359.1 coordinate 13,807,619, forward strand.
ATTAATTTAAATCGAATTCAATTTCGAATATTTTAAATTCCCTATTATTTAGATTCGAAATTAATACGATAGATTATTATTTCGGGTCCAATAATCCATTAGTCCAATTAGGGTTATTCTAAGTCCAATTCCTTAAGCCCAATAAGACGAATTCTTCCGGCCCAATTTCAGGCCCGTTTACAGCCTAGGGATTTGTGCCCTAGACTATTCCTACGGTATATATACCCCATCTCTACCCCTTCAACCTCACTCACGCCATAATCCAGCACAGGGTAAGAAAATCTCCAAAATTTCTCTCATCCATGCAGTCAATTACTAGCACATTCACGTGTGATGCTAGAAAATTAATTTCTAGCATCAACACCACCACCTCCAACCTACAGGCCATTGCACACGGCCACCGTTCAACCCCAGAACCACCACCTCCCTAGCCCAACACCACTGCAGCCACCCAATCGAACCACCACCACCGCCACCTCCTGCAAGCCACCACATCAACACCACCAATGCCCCCACAGTCGAAAACTCAAAACCACCTCCAACCCACAGGCTCCGCCCCTACCGCCACCACACACCCTACGGTCAGAACCACCATCTCCTTAACCCAGAAAACCGCCAACACCAACTGCAAACCAAAACTACCTACCATCCCCGTTTTCGAACCGCTACCCACACCATCGACAGCCCCCTTCAACCCAAGAATCGAGCCCCAAAATTAACCCCAAATCAAAATCAAAACCCAGAATTAAGGAAACCCATAAACATACCTTGATTCCGACCCATTCTCCAGCCAGTGCCGCCGGAAAAATCCAAGGAAACCGAACCTCCAAGTCTCGGTTCCTCTTAGCCCGTACGCCGAAACCGTACTCCAGTCGTCCCCACACCACCGGCACAACCGGGCGGCGCCGGCGCTGGTGTCGCCGGCCGGAAATTGGAGGAAGGGGCTTCGCCCCCTTCCCGTCGCCTCTCCTCTCCCAACTCTCGTTTAAACGCGAGAAGGAGAGAGAGAGAGACGTTTTTGTTAATTTTGTTTTTTGAAAATTACTTTTAAGCCCCAAAGTTTAGGCGTTAGTTCATTTTAGTCCCCCCTGTTTTAAAATTATTTGTTTCAGTCCCAAGTTCGATTTTTAATGAAAACAACCCCAGAATTTATGTTTTAAAACGAATCGGCCCAAAGATTTTGGAAAAGTCAATTTCAGTCCCTGAATTCCTATTTTTCAGTTTAACAATTTTCAATCTAGTCCCTATTTCAGAAAAGTTCAATTTCAGCCCTTAAACTTTTAATTTCAGTTTTAATAAATCCCAATTGAGTCCCTAAACCTTATTTTTATCGTTTTTAATCTTTAAAAATCCCGAAACGCTAATTCAAATTTATTTTCTATTTTTGGCTAGACGAAACGTGCGAACGATTGAGGAACTGAGATTTTTTCTTTCTGCTCCACTTTTCACGCAAATCAAGATAGATTGAGGTAGACTCGCCCCCATTAATTAGTTTAAATTATAATTGCATGTATTATGTGATTTTATGTAATTTATATGCTTTGATGCATAAGATGAGAATCCCTTATGGGATAGATTATGTTGTTATGCTTGTCGTAACTTATATGCTTAATTGCATGAGAAGAAAGAGAATCTCGTATGAGATAAGATGATGTTATGCATAACTTACTTGCTTAAATGCATGAGACAGACTACCCACACCCTATGATTTTAAAGAGCCTATGATTTTTCAAAGAAAATAAGCCTATGAGAATATCACTGTATAAGTTGCATAATTATGTGTTCAATTATTCTGTAGATTAATTACTGGCGATGAGTCTACTGAGTATTTCTTCGAAATGCTCATGCTACTATTTTAACAATATTTGCAGATTTTGGAGACGGCCGAGTTTGATGGGCAGTGGTGGCATGAACGAATAATAGTAGTTAATTGTTTTCAATTTACTTTTAAATTTCACTCATTTGAACGTTATGAACTTACCTTGTCGTTTCCGCTATTTCAAACTTGAGTTTTAAAGTTTAATAAATTTTCTTTAAATTAATTCTAATGAGGTTTATTGCCGTTAACGTTCACAAATTTTAAATGTGATGTTTTTTAAAAGTTAGTTATTCCGCCAAACTTTTCAGTTAAATTAGGGCAAAGAGAAGATGACGTGGCGTTCCGGGTCCGCGGAACTCGGAGCGTTACAGCTATGTCATATCTCAAATACATAAAACCAGTTCATCATAAGTAAAATTCGACAAGAAAAAATCAAGAAAGTAAAAAAGTACCAATACCATTATGAATTACATGAAATGATAGAAATTATACTTATTCAAGAGGTTTGTATCTTTTTTCTGTTCATTATAGACCAAGTGTACGTACAATGAAGCAAATACAGGTTATAAAATGAAAGATGGTAAAGGTGATGGTTTAAATGGTTGTGCATGACAGGAGAAGAGGATAACTGATAGCAAGAAAGAGAATTCAGAAATTTATGCAATTGAGAAATTATGGTGAGAAAGATTTTAATTTCCACGAAATTAGAAATCAGAAGTGTGTATGGCAGATCACTGAGCATGGATAAACACCACCTTAAATCAAGAATGTTCTTTACCATATTACATCACCAAACACGTGCCCAGTATTGGAATGATCAAATGAGATGAAGGGAAGTGTTGAATATTATATCGATGAGAAAATCAAAATGCTCCCTAAAAATTATTGTATTTCATATGCTTACCTCTGGAGTTAAACTGGTATTTTCTCCAGTTATTATGTTGTCCAACACTGTAGGGAACTCAATGCCAGTTCTTGGCTCAACTGCATTACTAGACCAAGTTAAATTCTGGAGATAAATTTCACTGCATGGTCCACAGCTCTGATTTTCAACCTCAAAGGCCTGATTTTCAACCTCGCAGGGCCTTCCATCCACGCATCTCTGTGAAGAGCTAATGAACATTCAAAAAAGAGAATCTTTTAGATAAAAACTCAAAAGTGAAAATTAAAAGAAAAAGGTGCAAGAATATCCATATATGCATGAAAATCAACCTATTTGGAGTAAGCATGATAAACGTATTAAGATTGCTCTATCTTTGCTAGAAGAATATGACTGAGCTTACACATCAGTAAATGGTGGTACTAGTGCTCCAGCTAATGAAAGCGCTGGAAGTGATTGAAGCCGTTCAGCTTCTTTAAATAGTTGCTTCGGAGTGAACCTTGATATCTTGCCAAGTACCACTGGGACAGCAGATTTACCTTTATATCTTGACTTCCAGAAAAATCCCGAGAAATCATACTTATTAGAATGAACGCGCTTTACTTGCACTGGAGCTTTGGAGCTGGAACTAGAAACAATATGATCACCTGATATTTTCTTGTTTATATGGGAATTTGAACCACTAGCAAACCATAACAGTAGGGCACCTGTACACTTTGATAGGCAATTGCAAGCTTCTTGAATCACCAAACTACCAGGGACGTAGAAATACCTTGAATTGTCAAAAAATGAAGAAACGTGGAAGAGCCAATGCCCAGAAACATGTGGCACAATCGGATCCATCGAAAAACCGCCATATGCTCCATCTGGTTCAGCGAAGAACGCCCAATTTTTCCCCATATTGAATTATTATGATTAATTATCCCAAATAAAATATCTTCTAACATATACTACTCTGTGACGTTTAGGCGACTCAAGGACCTGTTTAAGGTACAATAATGAATCAATATTCAGAAACTTGCACAAAAATCAATGACAACTTGTAGTTTGGATGCACCAAACAGGGCTCAGAAGAAAAAAGAAAAGGTGAAACACAACTCACGGTGAGAAACTCAATAAATTATCTCAGTCAAATTACAAGATCAAAAGTGGCAAAAGAAAATTCAAATTGCCCAGAAAAAAAGATCAAGGCAATCAGCATCAGAAACTTCAAGTTAAAATTTCTGGAGTAAAGTGCTCCAGGACGGAGACAAAGGAAAGTATGACCTTGAGATAATAAAATGACAAATTTGGGTGGACTAATTACATTTTTCATAACAAGGTTTTTACTTCAAAACCTCAGAATAACACAAAAATTGAAGATGGCAAAATACTATTAATATACAGATAAAAACAAGCGTAAAGACTTAATCTAGCAAGAATCCAAAATGGAAGGCATTCATTCATACCAAAAGTAAATGTATTCGGGCTAAAAATCGATGCTTGAAACAATAGGAGTAAAGGAGTATAACGTAAACAATGTAATTATTATTCAGGCCCAAGTAACTAAAAAAACCTGCAATATATATCAATTCACGGACAAAAATAAAAAGAAAGTGAACGAACCTGAAAAATAACAGAAGAAATGCTTAAACGGCAGATCAGAAGGGCTCTCATATGCCTTTGACGAAGATTAGAAAATGTATTCAAGAATTGATCAGGGTTTTTGGATTCCGAAATGAAAAGGTAAAAAAATAGGAAGAAAAGAATATGCTTTAATGGGTCCTTGCCAAGAAACGGGAAGAGGGAGTCGCCATTCGCCAATAATTTTTTTCTACAAAGAAAATTTACAGAAAAGTCACCCAGATTCTTCTTTCCTTATAAATTTGAGTAATGCTACAATGACCACCTGGATGACCACCTGGATGATCGAATGTGAGTGTGAAAGGAAATATTATTTTATTCATGAGGGGCCCGCACACTCACATTCGGTCATCCAAGTGGTCATCCGGGTGGGCACTTTAGATTTATCCTATAAATTTTATTGAAAAAATCTTTCTGACACAGATGCTATTCTGGTTATCAATATGATAAAAAGAGTTTTGCTACAAGTACATTATTCTTGATATTAAATTTGATATTGCACTCATATACGAAGGATGAAGCTTACAATTAAAATAATAGTGAACCTATATATTGTGAGTACAATGTCAAAAATAGTGTATAAAAATAATGTACTTGAAGACTAATTCTAATAAAAAGTAGAGATATTTTCAAGAATATCCATTTTTAAGGATGTAAGTTGAAAAATGTTCATTTTTTAAATTTAATATTAAATTGTCTATTATACTCTTTAATTAAAAAAGAAGCTTCCATGAGAAATTATATCAAAATTATATTCTTGACATTTCAAATGTCGTTCTCGACATTTGAATTCCGTTTTATATTTCAAAAGTACACACGTCAAATCACAATATTAAATATTCTCGACATTTCAAAACGTCATTCTCAACATTAAATGTCTAGAATGACATTTCATTCCAAAACATGACATTTTTTTACACTTGAAATATCGTTCTAGACATTTATGTGTCATGCGAAAAATAGCATTAATTGTGATTTGACATCTTAACATTTTGCAAAAATGTCCATTTTTTGGATTTGTGTGGAATCATAAATTGTTGACAAGGGTGTTTTGGTCTAAATAATGTCAAAATTGACATTTTTGCAAGGATTTTTGAAAGTAGTCATTTTTGCAAATGACTAACTGTGGACATTTTGTGAAATTACTTCTAAAAAGAAGTACTTGGACATCTACTTCCAATATTTGAAAATGTAATTCTCGTTGAATACAAATGAGATTTTGTATGAAAAAAAATGTTCTCAATCAAATTATAAAGATGATTATATTGATTGAAGTAATCGGTGGACATGTGGTAATTGGTATGCTCGCATTAGCGAAGATTTATTGAAAGATGCTTAAAAAAATGACGATATTTATCCATATGTTTTCATAAAGAAAACAAATATTGATTTGCAGTTGTAGCAGTTTATATTGATTATTCAAATTTAATTGGAACTCCTGAAGAGCTCAACAAAACTGCAAACTATTTGAAAAATGAATTTGAGATGAAAGATTTGAGAGAAATTAAATTTTGTTTCGGGTTATAAATTGAACACTTTTCAGAAGGATCATTTATTCATCAATCTACATATAAAGAAAAAGTTTTAAAATATTTTTATATGGATAATGCATATTCATTGGCACCGCCTATAATTGTTCGATCACTTGATATAAAAAAAGATTCATTTCGTTCACTTGAAGGTGGAGAAAAGATTTTTGGTCCTAAAATATCATATTTTAGTGCAATTGGAGTGTTAACTTATCTTGCAAGCTGCACTCGATCTAATGATAGATTTTTCTGTAAATCTCTTTGCAAGATATGGCTCTGCACAGGGAGAGATCCTGGATGTTTTATAGGCGCTGGAAGATAAAAAAAAATGAATATAATAAAATTTATGTACTAAAGAAACTCGTTAAAGAACATTATTTATTTAAGTCATTCCCGAGAAGAATTTGAAACATAATATTCATCTATAATAGAATCAGATTTATTTTTCAGCAAGTTCTCTTTTTATAAAGAGTATCATACAATCAACAAGAAAGTCATCCTTCATTTTGTTGCGAAGTGTTGTCTTCACATATTTCATTGCTGAAAATGCTCGCTCGGTACTTGCGGTAGAAACAGGTAATGTCAATACAAGACGAATCAATCTAGTAATCATAATGTAAGTCTCCGACCTTCCACTCTCAATCAACTGTGTGCATAACTCAATAAGTGTAGATACTTGAAATCGGGAATTTCCTTTCATATCTAACTCATAAAGTGTAATTCATATTCCAATGTAATAATATCTTGCTTTGAAAAATTTTGAGGATAGAATTTCTGTGCAAGTGTGCAAATTTTTTCACTAATCTAAATGAATCTTTAGTATCCCAAGCTGCACTGAGAGAAATGAATTATACTTATATGTCATTAAATTTTGTATTTAACTCCATTATTACAAAATCTATTACTTCTTTGAAAACATCATAATGATAATAATGCTCAATTGTAGTTTCATCACTAGAACGATCAGTGTTATACAAACCTTCTAGATCAAGTATTGTAATATTATTTCTTGACAAAAAAGATTTTACTTCTTGTAGAAATTCTTCCCAATCGTCATCTCTCAATTTCTGAAGCAATTGTTTAGTGGTATACTTGTACCACAAAGTAGCTAAGATGTCTTGAGATCTTCTTTGAAGGGTTTAACAAAGAACATCACTGATTCTCATTAATCTATGCATCAAATGCAAGATAAATATGAACTTAAAAACTCACCAAATTTTTGTAAGCATCATGAGGTTCAGCCTGAGATCTGCCGTTGAACAATGATTACAAATATATTCAAGCACTTTGCGGGTTGCACCATACATATCTATCAAGCTCTTTACAGAGTTGTAATGTGAACTCCAACGAGTAGCTTCCGACCACTATAAATTAACCATTTGATTAGCCCCACTTCCAAATTCACGCTCCCGAGTAGCAATATACGCTGAATTTCTTCTCTATGAGAAGATTGCAACTCAGTAACTCGTTTAGGAGAAGAAGTAATAATATTGAAAATCGTGTCCAAATGAGAAAAAAAGTTCCAAATAACATGGACTTCATTAGCTGCCGCGACCAATGTCAAATGTAATCGATGAGCAAAACAGTAGACATAGTATGCATATTGACAATCTCTAAGAAATAATGTTTGAAATCCATTCCAAGCACCGCGTATGTTACTAGCACTATCATACCCTTGTTCTCTCATTTTGTTCAGCTGAAGTTTATGTTGAGCAAGAACATCACATATTTCATTTTTGAGATTCAATGACGTGGTATCACTAACTCTTTTGATGGCAAAGAAACGTCCTATCAAACTGCTCTAACTATTCACAAACCTCGAGATAATGGCCATATGCTCTCGGTTAGATGCATCTTGTGCTTCATCAACGAGAATGTAAAAGCATTCATCCTCGACTTCCTCTCGAATCATATGTTGTACTCTATTAGCCATAATATAATTTCTTTCTAAAAAGTTGGAGAAATGTATTGGGCATTTTGTGGTGCATTTTCTAAAACAACTTTACTAATATCTGGATTCAAATTTACTGCATACTTTATTAGTTGTATAAAATTCCCACGATTACGTGAAGATGTAGATTTATCATTACCTCTGAGCCCTAAATCCTAAACCTCGAAATACTAGCCATCGAACACTTTTAATTGAAATCATTATAAGTAAACGACGTTTTCGAATTTCCTCCCCAGATACAGTATTCATTACCTTGTCAATATGTTGAGACGATCTGATTAAATCTTTAGCTCTAGTCTCACACATTTATGATATGTTGAGCTAGCATGAATAAGAAATGCACATTTATTTTTGTCCTTAATTCTCTTCCACTTATTATATCCTTCAGTAACCAATCCTGAACAGCTAGAAGAATTACCATCTTTCTGATAAAGAAAGCAATAAAAACAATATGCTCTTTCAATTGAAGGAGAATACTTCAACCAAGGAAATTCAGTGAACCATTTTTTCTGAAACCGACGAGCTTGGTTTTTTCCTTCTACCCTTGGATACTCCTTAAGATGTAGCTGATAATGTCCAACTTTTATATATGCAATTCTAATATCATCTCGTAGATCGATAGGATGTTCAAACATTTTCTTTCTTTTTCCCGGATCCTGTTCAATACTAGTACATGATTGTAATTCAGGAGTTGAGATCGACGAATGTTCAATTTCTGAGGATGGAATTGAAGGATGTTGCATAGGAGTTGATATTGACGAATGTTCAATTTCTAGAGATGAACATTAACTAGATTGACTAGTCCTTTTAAAAAATGAAAATATTGTATTTACTCTCTTCGATGAACAACACCTTCCATTTGTAAATGCTGAAAATAGTAGAAAGGAAATGAGACATGGCAACAATAATCTAATGAAAACATAAAATCATTTTTCGACATTCAAATCATCTTCCCCCTGTGCATTTTCCATAGTTAATTCACTATTTCCTTTACAATCCAAAGAATTCAAAAACCCTATCCACCACGTGTAAGAAGAAGACAATTTCAGGCCAATCAAAGTCAAGAACTTCCATGAAAGAATTGGAGCAGCTGAAAGTGAAACCTTTTAGCAGCTTTAATTTACTCGGCCTTCCAATCAAGAAAATGGAAGGATAAACAATCTCCTATCAACAATATAAATTCAACACCCTAGACATCCAATCTCTGACTTATCATATCCAAGCATCATACTGATTAATTTCAACAAAAGATAGTATAAAAATTTTGTATGAAAACAATGTTATTTGTATTACACAATTTAAAGGAAGCTATATAAAAGGTGACATGACAAAGTATATTTGATGCGAACCTCGTAACAACGGTGACTACGAAACTCACAACTAGATTGATGCGGAACCCAATAATACCAATGAATAACCTGCTTTTGGATTTGAACCCAACGAAATGAACCAAAAAATCCAATGATAACAAAGATGTGTTGAACCCCTTGATTACACAATGAAAACCCACGATCCTATGTTTGAACACCACAAGAATTAGATCTTGAAAGTTCGATATGTTGTTTAATTGAAGAACAAGGTAGAAAATAAAGTTTTTCAATTAATTCAATGTCAAAAGTTTTTACACTAATGATGAAATAAACTATTTATACTAATGCTAGAAAACCTTTAAAATTCGTGCATAATCTCCAAAACATAGTAAAACATCAATAAAATTAGAATTTTAAGGAAACTAGGATTCTTGTTAAAAATAGGAAATTCGGCTCAAGTTTTGTTCCAAGCGGTCGCTTGGAAGGAAGTTTTTGCTGCCTTCAACTGTCGGTTGATGTCTGGGCGACCGCTTGCAATGGACAACTAAGCAATCGCTTAGTTGTCCCGATTGCTTCATTTTTCGGCTGCTTCTAACACATCGATCCAATTGGTTTCCAACCTCGACCCCAACATGAAATTTGACTCTTTTTACGTGTAGATTACGACTTCATCCATCGTTGTTTGTACAAGTAATCTCATTGCTTGATTTACCCTTGATCGCGTCATCGGTCCTCCTTCGATAATCAACGGGTCTCGTCCTGGGCCCGACTCTTGGATCATATCATACCCTCCATGTTCAAAAGGATTCGACCTCGAATCTGATCTTGTACCAAACGAAACAACATTAGATCATCGTTGAGAAAACTTATTAAATGCTTACCATGAAGAAGACCCATGTTATAGTTCTTGTTTCCAATCATGGCAATGACGTGACATGGCCTATCTCCTTTAGGGTATAGTTTGGACCTCCTTTGAGTTCGTATCCGCTTCCTTCGCATGTACACCCAATCACCATCACATGGATCAAATAATATACGCCTCGACTTCGCCCTTTTACAAGTTTGAGATGTACTAAAGAAAATATCCAGTTTCTCATCTAAGCTACCACTAGAATCAATAGGCAAAGGAGTTAAAACCAACAAAGTTAATAGATTAAAACCAATCACCATATCATAACATGAGTAACAAGTAGTAGACAACGTAGGTATTGAGCTAGTTCCTAGCATATCCCATCCAACCTTCCATAAGTAGTTTTGTAAATTAAGATCAATACATCTCAAGTACTTGTCACGCACATTTAAATTCAAACCAAAACATTCAAGGACTGCATGATTGAAATAAAGACACTCATGCCTTAAATCGCCAACAAGACACCCACAATGTTTATCATGCCTGATCCATTTCTTGCAACATACGAAAGCATTATCATATAACACGTAACCTCTCATTTTAACATGCATACATCGACTCTTGCAATACACTAGATTATCATAAACTAGTAAGAATTTTCCTATAGATGGGTGCAATAAGCGTTTATTCAATCTCAGGAAAATGCTAGGTAGATTAGTGAATTCTAACAACCTAACTTGCTACCTATATATTCCACAGTCAATCTTATAATCTAGTTTACAACAAACATATGACTCATGCAAGTGTTCAAGTTTATCACTTGGTCTAAATATGGTTGTGAGTTTTAAATTACATACTCCGTGTGAGGAACTATACTTACATGCCAGACCATTATCTAACCTATATATAAAATGACAATACCTTACCATTGGTGAGTCATCGCGCATCCTCTATGTCCTATCCATCAACCCCCTGCATATGAACTCATTCCATTGCCTTTGAAACTTTGTTGTCTCCTTAGGGATCACATAATCGCTCTCCTGTAACAAAGGAATATCTAAACTGGGATGGGATCAATTAGTTTAAACCACAAGTCGATGCTCGATGCCTAGAATAGGTGGTATCCTAATAGGTTTGTTCTCATGGATAAAGTTTTCATTATCCTGTAAGACAGAAATAGACAAACTAGGGAGAGAATTGTTAGTTTTCATTAAAACCCTATCAACTTCACTCTCATTTTCTTGTGAGCTCACTTCTGAATTTTCTTTTCACTCCGAAGATTCTTCTATTTCTTTTCTCTCATGTGGTTTCACTCTCTTTTACTCTCTATTAGTCACCTCAACATTTTCTCTCGTACTCCACATCTCCTTTATTTCTCATTTTTCAATTTGCTTTGGTCTTCATACACCTGTGACGATGTTAATGGCACAAGAGTAATAGACATTCCCTCCTTAACAAAGCTATACCGATTTCTATATCCATCATAGGTAACTTTTCTATCATACTGCCATGGTCTCCCCAACAAGATATGACCCGCCTGCATAGGCACTACATCGCATACAACCTTGTCACTATAAACCCCAATCGAGAAAGTAATCATTACTTGTTTATTCACCATAACTTCTCCAATATCATTTAGCCATTGTAATTTATAAGGCCTAGGGTGTTTTAATAATACTAATCCCAATTTTTCAATCAAGGTCGTGCTAGCTACATTTGTACAACTACCTCCATTAATTAACATACTACATACCTTATCGTTGATGTGGCATCGTGTATGAAATATGTTCTCCCGCTGCTGCTCCGTATCATCCGCTTTAACTCGAGTGTTAAGAGCTCTCATTGTCACCAGCTGCTCTCCAATAACAGCAAATTTCACTGTGTCTCCATGATCACTAACCTCTTCCAACGCCGACTTGCCTTCAAATTCATCCTCACCCTCCTTAACAAAGTTATACCGATTTTTTTATCCATCATGGGTAACTTTTCTGTCATACTGTCATGGTCTCTCCAACAAGATATGACCCGCTTGCATAGGCACCACATCGCATACAATCTTGTCACTATAACCCCCAATCGAGAAAGTAATAATTACTTGTTTATTCACCATAACTTCTCCAATATCATTTAGCCATTGTAATTTATAAGGCCTAGGGTGTTATAATAATACTAATCCCAAATTTTCAATCAAGGTCGTGCTAGCTACATTTGTACAACTACCTCCACCAATTAACATACTATATACCTTATCGTTGATGTGGCATCGTGTATGAAATATGTTCTTCCGCTGCTGCTCCGTATCATCCGCTTTAACTCGAGTGTTAAGAGCTCTCATTGTGACTAGTTGCTCTCCAACAATAGCAAATTTCACTGTGTCTCCATGATCACTAACTTCTTCCAACGCCGACTTGCCTTCAAATTCATCCTCACCCTCCTTAACAAAGTTATACCGATTTTTTATCCATCATAGGTAACTTTCTCTATCATATTGTCATGGTCTCTCCAACAAGATATGACCCGCTCGCATAGGCACCACATCGCAAACAACATTGTCACTATAACCCCTAATCGAGAAAGTAATAATTACTTGTTTATTCACCATAACGTCTCCACTATCATTTAGCCATTGTAATTTATAAGGCCTAGGATGTTTTAATAGTACTAATCCCAATCTTTCAACCAAGGTCGTGCTAGCTACATTAGTACAACTACTTCCATCAATTAACATACTACATACCTTATCGTTAATGTGGCATCGTGTATGAAATATGTTCTTCCGTTGTTGCTCCGTATCATCCGCTTTAACTCGAGTGTTAAGAGCTCTCATTGTGACCGGCAGCTTCCCAACGCTACCTCTTCCAACGCTGGCTTGCCTTCAAATTCATCCTCACTGTCAGTCACTATTTCTTCATTGCGCAGAATCATGGTCCTTTTGTTTGGATACTGAAAAGAGATGTGTCATTTCCCTGGATACCTAAAACACTGGATATCCCGATTTCTAGTTGAGGGTGATTCTGCCTTTGGTGCTGTCCTATTAGTATTTTCATCCCTTCCCTTTGGCACTTCAGTTCCCCATTTCGAATCAGTTCCATCTCCCTTGTTATCCTACCTCAGTTTCCAATTTGAGTTAGAACCCGAAGTACCTAATGGTTGCCTAGTTGTTCTCTTCCTCTTTAACTATTTCTCAACTTGCATGGCCACATGCAACATGTCTTCCAACTCCACATAATGTTGCAATTCCACCACATTAGCGATCTTCCTGCTTCAAGAATCTAGCCATAGTAGCTTCTCGATCTTCCTTTACATTTGCTCTAATCATTAAAATCTTCATCTCCTTATGATAGTTTTCTACACTCTTCGACCCTTAATACAAACTCTGCAGTTTCTGATGGAGTTCCATGTAGTAATGACTAGGTACAAACTGTTTTCTCATCACCGCCTTTAATTCATCCCAAGTACTGATAAGACTCTCCCGATTCCAACGCCGTGAAGTAACCACTTGATCCCACCAAGTGATGGCTTAATCAGTGAATTCCAACACCGCAACTTCACCTTCTTATCCTTCGAATAGTTATGGTAATAAAAAATCAACTCCAACTTCTTCTCCCAATTTAAATATGCCTCGGGATCACTTCTATCCTTAAATTATGGAATTGTCATTTTTACATTACCCAAATTACCATCAACTTCACCTCCATGATTGTTTCTACCCTGTCGTTCAAACATATCTCCTCTATGCCTCATCTGCCCCATCTCAACCCCTCCATACTCATCTTCACCCCATTTTACCGATCTCATGCTCATCCATCCTAGGAACTCGCGTAGACCTGTCTCCTTATCATGAGGTACATCTACTAGTTGTTCTCTACTAATATTTGTCATCGAAGTACTCAATTTCTCCATCTTTTCCCCCATATCCAACAATAAACGCTCAAATCGATCCATCCTATCATTCTACTTGTTGGTCTGATTACCGCATTGCTGGAATTCGAGTTTTTCATATCGGACATTCTCTCAATTTTTGTCCCACCAAGTTCGCTCGAAATCACTCAATTGACTTTTACCCTCTAATAATCTCACCCTCTGCCTTTTACCACTTAATACTTTTACGAAGTGCTTCCAAAGACAACAAATAACTTACCGGATCAAACTTGTGAATTCAAAAATCAAATATGAGAAGGAATTGACTCAAGAGAATTATAGAAATTGAAAGTTTGGAATGAAGAATTTAAGAAGTAAGAAAGTGTAGGAATTGAATTGAAGTATTTTTTTTTTCAAACTTGAAAATTAATAATGTTGAAAATTCCCGTAACAATAATAATGATTTTTTTTTTTAATTTTTGAAATTTTTTTTATTCTTGGAAATTTGGATAGAAAACCAGTAAAAACAAATGAAACTTAATTCGGACATTTAAATAGCCCAAAAACAACTTTTGAAATTTTTTTTAGAATTTTTTTAAATCAAAGATTCAGAAAAATTACTGGACACAAGAACACGAAGAATACAGGAAAATGAAAACAAAGACTCAACGAGGAAAAATAAAGGATATAACCTGATTAGAAAAATAAAGGATATAACCTGATTAGATTGAAGTCAAAACTCTAATATCAACTGATGCGAACCCCATAGCAACGGTGACTACGAAATCCACAACTAGATTGATGCGGAACTCAAAAACATCAATGAATAACTTGGTTTTGGATTTGAACCCAAAGAAGTGAATCAAAAACCCAACGATAACAAAAATGCGCTGAACCCCTTGATTACATAATGAAGAACCCACGATCCGATGTTTGAACGCCACAAGAATTAGATCTTGAAAGTTTGATTTGTTGTTCAATCGAAGAACAAGGTAGAAAGTAAAGCTTTTCAATTAATTCAATGTCAAAAGTTTTTACAATAATGATGAAATAAATTATTTATACAAATACTAGAAAACTTCTAAAATTCGTGCAAAATCTCCAAAACATAGTAAAACATCAATAAAATTAGAATCTTAAGGAAATTAGGATTCTCGCCAAAAATAGGAAATTCGCCTAAAGTTTTGTTCCAAGCGGTCACTTGGTTCTTTTCCAGGCGGTCGTTTGGAAAGAAGTTTTTGCTGCCTTCAACTTTCGGTAGATGTCTGGGCTACCACTTGCAATGGACAACAAAGTGATTGTTTGGTTGTCCCGATTGCTTCATTCTTTGGCTGCTTCTAACATATTGATCCAATTGATTTTCGACATCGATCCCAACATGAAACTTATCTCTTTTTGCGTGTAGATTACAACGTCATCCATCATTGCTTGCACAAGTAATTCCACTGTTTGATTTACCCGCTTTGTCCTTGATCGCGTCATCGGTCCTCCTTCGATAATAACGGGCCTCGTCATGGACTTGACTTCGTCGGACTAGACTCCTAGATCATATCAATATTTCTCCAAAGTTCTATTGTACACATGATTTTCAAAAGAATGATGATATCGATATTCAACAAATTCGCTTAAGTGACAATGTGACTAATTTATTCACAAAAGCACTGTCAACATTTACATTCAAGAAATTTGCTCATTGGATTGGAATATGTCGACTCAATGATTTTTAATGATTAACGCCATGGAGAGTAGTTGTACTATTTTTTCCTTCGCTTGAATTTTATTACATTGGATTTTCCTAATAAGATTTTAATGAAGTAGCGTGTATTTTTAATACTCCAAAATAACTGTATTATTTTTCTTTTGATAATTTTGTCTCATTGAATGTTTATAAAACAAGATTTTAACAAGACATATTTTGTAATGTGTCATTCAATAGGAAGTATTCTAAATGGTAAGTTTATTAGTGAATGATAATTGTATCTCTGTAATCCTAGAAATTATTGCTATTGTATTCTTAATCTTTCCTTTTAAATATACAATTTTGGTTCTCATTATAATACACACAAGTCTATTGACTTTCATTCTATTATCTTCCTTTTTTTCTTTTTTCATAACAAATATCACCAATATATTTTGTTAAAAAAACTATATAATTTAAGGGGGTATATTCAATTGTGACTTTTGAAAATTTTGATGGACCTTTTTTAAGTGATGATTTCTGTGAATTTCGTGAATTTTTCATAAATTTGCATGGAATTAGTGAAAGTTTTCTTTGTAGACTTCTATAGACTTTCATTTTAAAACTTTTATAATTTTTTGTAGAATTAAAAAAACTTTTTAAATACTTTAATTTGAAATAGAATTCAAGTAGATCCAGTGCAATAATGTGAAATTTTTCACATACGAGATTGTAGTTCCCACAATTTTCCTTCAACTTTCCCTTCTAATATAATTAAAAATTATTTTTAAAACAATAAAAATTTAAGACCTTAATTAAATAAAAAAAATCAAAATGATACATATATATGATAAAAAAATAAATTTAATATTCAATATTATTAATATAATATACTTTTAAAAATAAATAAAAATAAATATATTTAAATTTAATTATAAATTTGTCATATAAAATTTTATAATTTAATAAAAAATAAATATTTTCACAAAAAAGAGAGGATAAATTACAAGAATGCAATTTAATTTTTTTCATAGAAAATAGAGATAAATGATAAGAGAGAGAGAGAGAGAGAGAAAATCAATAGAAAAGAATAAATTTTAATCATACTTTTAATATTTGTAGAATGAAAAATGAAAGAAATAATAAAAAAAATATATAATATTTTTTTTTTTTTTTTTTGTAAAAGTCTCCCAAAATCTCGTGATTAATGATAGACAAATTTTGAGATTTTATGAGTACTTTCTATTTAAAAGTTAGTACTCCAGAGATTTTTATAAAAGTATTTAGATGCCATTAAAATTTGAATACCTCAAAATTTATAGAGACTTCTAAAATTTTTTAATTGAATATACCGTGAGTTTTCGAGACTTTTTAAAAATTTATAAAAGTCTTAATTGAATATACCAATACTTTTAGAGAGTCTCTAAAAATCTACATTAAATACCCCTATGTTATAAAAGAGAGAAAAAGTAGAAGAGAGAATTAAGTCAATAGACTTGTGTGTATTTTATTAATGAACAAAGCCCTATATTTATATGTAAGAATCAGGAATACAATGGTAATGATTTCTAGGGCTACAGGGGTATAATTGTCATTCACTACAAACCCTAATAAACTTTCCTTTTACAACACTCTCCCTTGAATGACACATTACAAAATATCTACCTCGTTAAAACCTTGTTTGATAAAAACCCAATGGGACAAAAAAAATCAAACGAAGGAAAAAGAGTACAGTTATTTCGGAGTATTAAAAATAAATACTGCCTCATTAAAACCTTGCTAGGAAAACCCAGTGGGATAAAACCTAAGCGAAGGAAAAAGAGTACAGCTACTCCCCCTCATGTTGATCATTGCAAATCTTTGAGTCGATGCATTGCAATCTCTTGGACGAATTTCTTGAATGTAGATGGTGGCAGCGCTTTTGTAAATAGATCGGTCAAATTATCACTTGAGTGAATTTGTTGAACATCGATGTCGCCATTCTTCTGAAATTCGTGTGTATGAAAATTTTTTGGAGAAATATGCTTCGTCCTGTCACTTTTGATATAGCCTCCTTTGAGTTGTGCAATACAAGTTGCATTATTTTCATACAAAATTGTTGGACTATCTTTTGTTGAGATTAACCCACATAATGTTTGGATATGATGGGTCATGTTCCTCAACCATACACATTCTCGCCCTGCTTCATGGATTGCAATAATTTCAGAATGATTTGAGGATGTTGCTGTCAAGGATTGCTTCACAGACCTCCATGATATAGTTGTTCCTCCACGTGTAAACACATATTCTGTTTGTGATTTAGCTTTATGTGGGTCAGATAGATAACCTGTATCTGCATATCCCACTAAAGTAGATCTCGACTTTTGGGAGTAAAATAATCTCAAATTAATCGCACCCTTTAGGTAACGAAAAATGTGTTTAACACCATTCCAATGTCTTTGACTTGGTGTAGAGCTCTTGCAAGGAGATTTACAGAAAAAGATATGTCGGGTCGAGTGCAATTTACAATATATGTTAATGTTCCAATTGCACTAAGATATGGTATTTCAGGACCAAAAACATTTTCTCCATCTTCAAGTGAACGAAGTGGGTCATTTTTCACATCAAGTGATCGAAAAATCATAGGTGATGCCAATGGATGTGCATTATCCATATAAAACCGTTTTAAAACTATTTCTGTATATGTAGATTGATGAACAAATAATCTTTCTGGAAAGTGTTCAATTTGCAACCCGAAACAAAATTTGGTTTTTCCTACATCCTTCATCTCAAATTCATTTTTCAAATAATTAGCAGTTTTGTTGAGCTCTTCAGGAGTTTCAATTAAATTTAAATCATCAACATAAACTTCCACAATTGTAAATCCAATGTTTGTTTTCTTTATGAAAACACATGGGCAGACATCGTCATTCTTATAGCCCTCATTCAACAAATATTCGCTTAGGCGATTATACTACATGCGTCCAGATTGTTTCAATCCATATAATAATCTTTGCAATTTAATTTGAAACATGGGTCTCAGACATGCATCATTTGAGTTATGCTTCAGGCATATTAAATATTTCAGAGATAACATTAATAGTCATGTCAGATGAGTTGACTATTACGTATTTCAAATTTCATATATTGTCAAGATAACATGATATAGATTCGTGATTTCATCAACGATGATCTTTGCGAAATTTACTATGTTGAGAGTCGTACATTACAGATTATGACTTCATTTTTCTCATTTTCTTTTCGCATAAGTATGTATCTTTAGATTATTGGACTACAGGTCCAAAAGCATCATATTTCTCTAGTAAAATCAATTTATGATTGCGTCCATTTTATTTGGCCGAACATTACTTCGATCGATATATTTTGACGCATTTATTTTCATTCATCGCGATTCATATATGATGCAGCACATCATGTACAAAATTGTTGTCAACAACTTTTCGTTTTTCGATTCTATTTCTTACTCTATAACGACCTAACTTATTGAGATATCTCAAATTTCAATATATCAGGTACCTGAACCTTTTCAGGGGTTTTATAATTTGTTATGTCTAAATACTCATTAAGAGTATATGTCTCCTTAATGAAACCATCTTTGCTAATTACTCCATATTTGTTCAAAGATTTTTGTATTAGAATCGAACACATCACGCTTCAGGCGTGTCATAGATATATCAAATATAATGATATCAAATTGTCCTCTTAGGATATCAATTCGTATAGGAGCACTTTGATCATTTTGATCAGTAAATGCATCTAAATAAATTATCTTTCGAACTTCTGGTTCGAGTGATCTTTTGCAAGAATTTAGATAATGATGCATTTGTATATTATTTTCAACTTTTTAATTCCTCCCCCCTAATGCTGAGAGAATTGTTCAATCAATTTGACAATAATTTTTTTTTCAGCATTATAAAATATCACCTATTTGGGATAAGGGTTCAAACTATGCATTTATTCTCAGCATTTTTTATTTTTCATCTCAGTGCATTGTGGTGGGTTGATTTTGCATATACTGCACTATCAAAATAATTAGATGAAAAATTAGACTCTGACCATAAGCCAATTGTAATAGGGAGAACTATGATGTTGGCAATGATGTGTAATAGAATTACCCAAACAAAAAGGGAAAAACACTTTGTTCTCAATTAAATTAATTGGGGGCATTTAACAAACAATAGTGTTAAATCACTTATCGACATCTCAACTGACACGTATTCGAATATTGAGATTTATGCCCACTAGCATTAATAAGATACAATCTTGATTATATAATTTGAAAATTATGCTCATAACTTGAGCAATAATTTCGCAAACTTCAGGTTGCGAACACCATGCAATCATCTAATATTTGTATCAAATCTATTAGATACAAATAATATTTAGATGGTCAACGTGGTGGGTGACGGAGCCCCATATATCACCCTAATGAATTTTCAGAAATGTAGTGAATTGAATCCTATTTTAGCTAGTGGCGTTTAATGATCAATTGTTGATAAAGAGAACAAATGATATATATGAATTCATTGGATTGAAGAATCTTCTGGTTTTTCATTGAATATCCATTTGAATTTTAAATTTCACATCATTATTGATCTAGCGATGGTCCAACTGGTCATGCCAATCAAATTGAACTTCTGGTTCAATAGAAGATATATTTCAATTATTTAATATTCTCTTTGCAACTGGTCATGCCAATCAAATTGAACTTCTAGTTCACATAGAAATCAATTAATATTCTTCTGGAATATTGAAATTGTAATATCATGCTCTTCTGGAGCAAATAATATTATTTTAGAATATCAATATAATGTTGTGCTAATTCATGAGCAACAAAATATTTGTAATATAAAGATTTATAAATAATATTCTTCTGGACTATTGAATCGGAGTGTTTTGCTCTTCAGAGCAATAACGTATTATTGTTTGAAATAATAAATTGTATAAGAATTTACTCTTCGAGAGTAAAGACATAATTTTTAATTATCATCTTTGAGAACAAGTAAAATATTATTAGCACATAAATAATAGTGTGCTACTTCAGGAGCAACGAATTATTATTTAAAAAATATTAACTCTTCAGAAGTCGTGTATTATTTGTAGAGATGAGCTTCTTCAGGAGCAACAACATTATATTCATTTATGATGTCGATCTAGAAAATTTCTCAAATCATGAAATAAACTAGATCTCATAAAATTCGCTATTCTAGCATAAGTAATATTCTCCTAGAATATTAACATTATATGAAATTTAATATGCATAAATTTTGAATTCTTCAAGAATGACAAAACATTCTTCATGGACATCAATAAGTATAAATGTGCACTTTATTTGGATAACATAATAATATGAATAGAATGTAAAGTCTACTAGCCACATAGATATGGAGAAAGAAAAGAAATTAAACCTGGTATGTGATATGACACGTGAAACGGATGATAACGTTGATTTATCACAGACGATGACTTTGATTTTGTCCCATCAATTTATCAATGATTATCGGTTCATAGCCATGGTGACTACCGATTGGTATGCTAATGTACTGTTAATTTTTGACTTTGTAGCATCTGATTGAAAAGGTCAAGGCACAACATAACATGACAATATTTATGATATTGACCTTCCATTGATTTAAGCTGCTGCTTCTGGTTGTTAAAGACAAACTTATACTAGATAACTCCTTCAATATCAACATAAGTTACGTATTTTCCTTCAAGGATAAACACTAATTTAAAATAATGTGTTATTCGAAACATGTGCTACTTCGAGAGCACGTTGTATTTTATTATTGCTTCTTCACTAGCAATATATCAATATTCTTCTGGAATATTGAAAATTACAATTTATGCTCTTTAGGAGCAAGTTATATTCTTCATGAATATTAATTAAAATGTTGTACTACTTCAAAAGCAACAACAAACAATTTATAGTAGACACATCTATGAATAATATTCTTTTGAATTATATTTTTGTGCTACTTCAAGAGCAACAAAATATTTGTAATAGATAAATCTACGAATAATATTCTTCTGGAATATGAATTATAATATTGTGCTACTTCAAGAGCAACAACATGATAGAATATTTATTTAAAATTAAAAATAGAACATCACAAATATTTAATTAAGTTAAAGCCATAAAAAATATTCAATAATCATCTTACACGTAAATCAATAAACATTATGCGTAAAGCTTGATTATTAATTTAAGATTTATAAACTAGGTTCTTATGCAAAGACAAAAGTTAAGACAACATATGCAAAAATTCTCTGAAACTCTTAGACCAATGATAGACTCAACTGTCAAGTTATTGTTGACTCCTCAACTTTTACATAAACTGGTTTGCAATGGTTGATACGTCCTTCTGGTTTTCAAGCATAGCCAATTAAATGAAATAATGCATATACATCCAATCTAGTATAACATAAAGTTTCCTTTATAATAATACTCCATATATATGCATCACGAAATTACCTTTATAATAATACCTTAACCAAGCAACAGAGATTGGGTACAGATTTCCAACCTGCCCAATAAAATTATTACCTTGCTCCAGAATTATCAAATTTCCAGCACCAGTTCAAAACTTTCTCAAAAGTTTGTAGATCTGGTGGAGTAGAGTGAGCCCAGCAAGAAAGCAAGACAGTTGAACCACACTTGGACTTTTTTTCTTCTTTTTTTTTGGGTTTAAAGAAAGCAAGCTATACAGATTACAGACTATGGAGGCAACATCGATTTTCGAAGCCCTTTCAGCCGCCGGATTGATGAGTTGATGTTGGAGGAGCTTTGGCTGCCATGTTCTTAGAGAAAAAGGGTTTAATTACTCCGGAGGTTATAATCTTGGAACTTGAACGAATTGATAAACTTTCAAGAAAAAAAAATAATTATTGAATTAAAGCTATCGTGCTGATAACGTGTTATAAAAGAGAGAAAAAGTAGAAGAGAGAATTAAGTCAATAGACTTGTGTGTATTTTATTAATGAATAAAGCCCTATATTTATAGGTAAGAATCAGGGATACAATGGTAATGATTTCTAGGGCTACAGGGGTATAATTGTCATTCACTACAAACCCTAATAAACTTTCCTTTTACAACACCCTAAACTTTTTAAATCTCAAAAAGTCATTAAAAATCTTAATTGAATACACCCTCTAAGTGTTTTCAGCTAAAATTTTATATATTCCCTTAAAAGTTAACTCCAATAATTCGTGGATTTCAGTAGATTTCATTTATTAGAAAGATTTTGAATGATTTTAGTATATTTTAAGGGTCATCAACTCAAAATTTATTGAATTACTTAAGATTTATGGATTCATGAGATTTTAACATAACATGATTTTATTTTTATAGAATTTATGGATTCGTTAGATTTTAATGAATTTTTTATGATTTCCATAAAACGGTATATTTTCTCTATAGACCACCCAACAAAAAAAGGAAATCCTAACATTGTAATTAGAAAATAAAATTCATTTTATTATCAAAAAATTATAGCTTTGTGATTAAAAAATAAAAAAATAAAAAATTCCATCAATCTACAAAATAAAACAAATAAATATTTACGACTTAAAAAATCAATCCCAACTAAAAATTTGTACAAGATTACAATCTATAAAATCAGCAAATATCAACAAATTAAAAATATTTTCCATGAGAAAATAAAATCATTTTCATTATAACTAGGTACAAGTAATGCACGAAACATTTGATTATTCTAGACATATTTAGTTAGTGAATAGAATTTCAAAAATAGAATGGACTAATGGTTCGTTTCACATTATTTTTGAAAAGTCAAAATGAGTCTTTGAGATTCAATAGCTAATTTTGACTCATTTAGCTAATTTTATGAAAGTTCTTCTGGTAATTAGAAGAGTTTTTAAAGGAAGGTAGTTCAATGTTGTTTCCTCTAAAAACACTTTCGAAATATGAAATATTTTTTAAAATTAGTTTTCAAAGAAAAATTAATATAACCTATTCCAAAAACTCTTTTACAGAAAGTAAAAGTAAAAGTTATATCAAACGAACCCTAACTCATCTTTAATTCTTAAATGTTATGAATAAGAATTCGATTCAGAATTTCAGTTGGAACAAAAAAACTCAATTAATCATTTTCTTTTCTCTTCGCTTTGCATTTTGCAATAAAAACTGAAAATGAGACATTTGATTACTTATTATTTTTATATTTTTTCTTTTCTTAGGTAATTTAACTTAATATAATTTTTTTTAATTCTCCAAAGGTATAAAAACTTTGACTTTATACTAGTAGGCTTGAAAGACATTGAAATTAGAGGGGAAATTACGCAATACCAAATGTTTAAAGATCTCAATTCAAAAATTAGGGCTGGAGTTTCATTATTCATAAATCAGATTTCATTATAATAATTAAATATTAAATATCTCCACCCAAATATTCAAAACTCTAATAAGTTTTCCTTATCTTTTCTCTCTACCCTCTTCTTTCTCTCTCTATATTCTCTCCCTTCTCTTCACAAAACATCACCAGAGGTTTCATCACACATGAATCGTCATTGCCCGTTGGAGACCGCCGTTGACGAAGATACTTTCAGGCGCGGAGAAGTCGCGTGTAGCGACGATGAAGTTGTTGCGTGCGGCTTTACACAAATCGGCGGTGGTGATTATTGGAGTGGCACTCAGATAATGATCGTCGTTGCATGCAACTTCTCTCTCAACGCTGCTGTAGTGTGCTCAGATTGAAGGTGTTGGTTGGAGCGGTGCTCAGATCAACTTCTCTTGCAACGCCGCTACAACAACTGTAATGGTGGGTTCGGTGATGGTGGTTTTCTGCTTGGGGTGTGGTGGTGGTGTTGATGTCGTCATCGTCATAGTGGTGATGAGGTGATGTGGTGGTGAGATGTCGGCGATGGTGGTGAATCTGTTTGGTGTGTGGTGGAGGTGTTGATGTTGCTTGTGGTGGTGGTAGTGGTGGTTTTGGTGTTGTTGGGGGATTTTATGTGATTTTGTTGGTTGTGCAGGTAGAAATACTGGCGGCAATGATAGATCTGACAGCTTTTTTGTGTGGTGGTGCATGTAGAGGTATTGAGGGTAGTGGTGACGATTGACGATGGTGATGTCGGTGGTGCGACGATAGTAGTGTTGTGGTGCTGACGACGGTTGCAAGGGTGAAGGTGGTCGCAAGTGGCGGTGACAATAGTGTTGGTGGCAGTGGTATGTGGCCCAATATTGGGTGTATGTGATCAATTATTTAGTTATCTGCGACCAAATATTAAACCGTGACCTTAAAGTTTAATAACTTGTGATTGAAAAATAATTTGTGACCAACAAATTTGAAAATTTGTGACCAATAGATAAATTGTGATCTGTAATTTTTTTTATTTATGACTAATGAAATAACTGTGACCAATTGATTTGATAATATGTGACTAGTAAATAAGTTGTGATCAATAATTATGTATATGTGATTTTATTATATTTAATTAATAAATATTTTTAATTAATTAGCTAATACATGAGTTTTACATTTTGAAACTTGACACCTGAAAATTGAATTGTGTCAAAGTTAACATCTGAGTTTGAATTTTTCCCATCAGTTTATGTCATATTTTAATTGTTTATATAATTTTTACTTGGTTCAACCCTGCATAGGAATGGGCCATAAGCCGAGCAAGGCTTTCGACTGATTGACCAATGGGTCGAGTCCATCTCATCAGGCGAGCTGAACCAAACTTAGGTGGTTATTTCCCCTACTTGGTTTCAAATTTACAATTTTTCAAATTAAGCCCCAGTAGAAATAATGTTATTTATCTAGATTGCTAATAATAAATTGTTAAGATGTCAGTTAAGGTACTTGATCTCTTACATGTGACTCATATCCCTAGATTAAAGAGATCCAATTATTAGTTAATTGATAACTAAATGGCTGACTACCATGAACAACGTAAATCGATAACCTTATTTCTTTGGTGACGTACAAAAATGAAGAATAGTACGAATTTATGTTAAGGATAGATATGAATTGAACTAAAAAAAGTAGACATTTAGGCTAAAATAAACAGAATTTCTCTACAATGCAACATGCATAGGACTATATCTAACTAACGTAACAAGAAAGATGTAGACATTATCAAGAAGATCGTCTAGAATGTAAAAATTCATTTAGACGGAATGAGCAACCATAATTTAACTTATTTATATTGTCTTTTCTCTCTCTTATTAAATATAAATATACATAAAATTTGAATTATAGATCGTGTCCATTCAAGATGAAATATAAATTGTGTTGTCTAATTATGTCGCTTAAATTAAAAATCTTTCTTATTTAGAACTTATTTGAGATTGGTTTTTTGGAAATTATTTTCAATCGTATGAGACCACTATCTTTTAACTATTCATCCTAAAAATAATCATTTTTCACTAGGAACAATGAATATCAGTGGACCAATCCAAAACGTCCAAATATGCTAGTTTCAATCATATGAGACCACTGAGGCCCTTTTTAGTGGTAATATGTTTCCATCATTATTTATTTATTTTTTAGACAATGAAAATAATTTATATCCCCAATTATAAACAAAATTATTCATTTAATTGATAATTTCTATGAAAAACAAACTCAAACGAACACCCAAAAATTTTCAATTTTTTATTTTTATTTTTTGACATTTCAAACAAATTCTATCCCCAATTATAAGTTATTTTATCCCTTTAATTGATAATTTTCATAAAAAAATAAAGTCAAGCAAATACCAAACTTTCAATATTTTTCAAGTAAAAAAAATTATATCAATCAAACACAATTAATTATAATTTTTAATAAAACAAATTTTAAACAATTCAATTCACTACAATTCTTTTTCTTTTTTTTTTTCCACTCAAATTTTACATTTATTACAATCAAACGGACCTAACTTTTTCCAACTATTCAACCTAAAAATAATCATTTTTCACTAGGAACAATATGAGTGGACCAATCCAAAACGTCCAAATATGCTAAGTTGCGTGTGGTTAATTTCAACTCTTGCCAAACAAGTAAAGTAGAACCAAACTGAAAAAAAATCAAAATTCTCTCTTGAATCCCTCATCAAGTTTTGTGAAGATGATGCACATGACCTTCTACTGGGGCAAAAAGGTTACGATCTTGTTTGATTCATGGAAAACCGATTCGTGGACCAGCTATTTCCTTTCTCTTCTTGCGTGCTTCATCGTCTCCGTTTTCTACCAGTACATGGAGAACCGCCGCCTCCGATTCAAGCTTCTTTCTGTCAAAACCCAAAAATCTCCACCATCGTCCAATGGGTCGGCTGCCCTAAACAGCCCTTTACTCTTCTCCAAGTTCGCCGGTGGAGGCGGCAAATGGACTGCATCGAGATTTGCCGGGGCGATCTTATTTGGAGTCAACTCTGGGATCGGATACCTTTTGATGCTGGCGATCATGTCTTTCAATGCCGGAGTGTTTATTGCAGTGGTGGTGGGGCTTGCTGTTGGGTACATGGTTTTCAGGGGCGATGATGAGGATGTGGTGGTGATAGAAGATAATTCATGTGATTGCTCTTGAATCTTTGAAAAAAAAAAAATTCGTCTTCTTCGTGGGACTTGATCTTAGATCTTGAATCTGTTGATCATATGTAATGTATTGTGAAATGTTTTATTTCCACTTTTCGCATTTGTTTGACTTTATCTTCTTGGGATGTGGTATTGGTTATACGTTGATTTCATTTGTTCATAGCTATTTCAGGGATAGAAGATTGTTTACTGAAATTCTGATATTTCTACAACTTGTTATAGCTAAATAGTCTATCGTGAATGGACTGTTTTTTGTTTCTTCATCAGAGACGAGGAATTGGGTTGGCTGAAATGAAACTGCATTTGTCTTGTGATGGGCGAGACAAAGAAATTGCTTCGGAGTGACTTGAGACTTGAAAAACTGCTAAATTTACTCAAATGAATCAAACATCTTTAATTGAGACCATTCGAGAATTTTCAATTTTGTTTGCAAGATCCACTGTAAGGAAAACCCTGGTCAACGATAACCCCAACGTTCCACTTGTTTATAATGAAGTTACATAATAGTTCACGTACAGATGAGGTCAAAAAAATAATGGAGGATTTAATGGTTCACAAGGTTCTCACAAAGCTAAGTAAAATCATTTTGCACAAGTTTTGAATGTTTTACAGGACCAGTTATATAAAGTAGATACAAATCATGACTTGAAACAATGAAAGAATACTCAGCTGTAACAGACAAAATCCAAAGCCAAAAGTTAAAACACTTTAAACTGCTGTTACGAATACTACTAACGTTCTACAGCTGCCTCTAGAGTTAACTTTCTCAGGTCCATTAACTGAAATGCATTGGAATTCTGTGGGCTAGGCTCAAGGAGAATGTCTCAATCTGCAATTCATACAAACAAAGCGAGATTGAAGTCTCCTCTGCACACTGGAGAAGATGGAACTAGAATGTGTCCCTCTCTTCATTTTCCTGTCAATTATGGTCGGAAAAAACACAATTCTTCACACTCGCTCCTATTGCTGATCCTCAATTTTCAACAAGACTAGTTCACTCTCCTGCTGTTGGCCTCTTGGTTTCCAACTCTTTGGAAACCATCTGCGGCAGCTTTCCGGTAACCTGGCAGGATAACATGTAGCAACCATCAACTTTGAAACAAAATGAAGTGTTAATTCAACCGATAGTAATTAACAAGCAAATAGTTCTAACGATAATAAGAGCAAAAATTAAGAGCACAAAGTTAACTTCATAAAATATCCACGTTTTCCATCCAAACTGTAGCTAACTTTGTTCGTGTGGGTGATAACTGGGAAGGAGAGGGGAAATGGTTCCTTGCTTTTCCTTCCAGCATTGGTAGTGTGGTTCTACAATCATTATTGATGAAAATGTGGTTAACAGATACACAATCAAAATCGGGTCTTGTAACTTACAGATCCAACCTTTCATAAATTGCCCTTCGCACTGAAGAGTTCAGACCATATGCTATTGAGTTAAAGAGGCCCTGAAAAAGATTGATGGAAATCATGAAGTTGGGTCTCACGTTGGAGAAGTAGAGATCACATTTATTTTCTCAGAGCAAGAGTTTTATCGAGATTTTAGAATTACCATGAGAGCAGCCATGCCAACATCAAGCACTGAAAGCCAAAATATTTTATGACCTGGTTCAATAAGGTCATGGATGCGGTTGATTGTACCAAAAAACCAAGATCCAATAAGAATAAGGGGATAGTAACCCCATCAATTCAGTGCCTGTTAAGGTAGAGAGATGATATGTAAAACTTAATTTGACTTCCCCAGAACATTGCGTTCCTTGAACAATCAATATACTTATCTGCTAACAAAAATGACCGTGGCAAAGCATACATTTATAGGCTTTGATGCACGTGTTCAATATTCCATAACTAGGTTTCACAAGCGAATGGCAGCAAGATCAGAGAAAGTTTGATGTCAATTAGTAAAGTGACTCTTAAATAAGTCTATGCTATAACAGACAACAAAAAAATTATATGCACATGTCCTTACTGAGAACAAGGATTCACACAATCCAATCTAAACCATACAGAAGGGAGATGAGTGAGACTTCAAACAATAAAGTGACTCGTAAAAAACGTCAGTATACTATGGAAGACGACAACACAATTTTTATACATGTGTCATTACTGAAAAGAAGGATTCACATAATCCAATCAAAACCATAGATACGAGAGATGAGAGACAGGATAAGTAAAGATTCAAACATTATCTCCCCAATCAGAAAACCTCACCAAAAGAAGAACAATGCATAGACAAGTTAAGACATGACCCGATAAGAGGCATGTACCACTATGTGGCACTAGGTTGCAGCTTCAATTTTCTTAAAAAATGCATAATCTTGATCCAAAGTTTTAAAATACTCAGGCATTATATAAAAAGATGGAGAACAGAACTCAAAACCTTTGTATCTGGCTGTGCATCTGATTGGTATGCTCTTTCAGACATTCCCGCTAACATCTGGAACAACAAATCATGCATTAATGTGGCATCAATCCATCAAACAATCAAAAAAGGGTTTCAGGCACCTCAACCCAATTCCAGAAAAACCCAAGAAGGAATTGAAATATTCAGATAATAGTTACATACGCGTGTGGCATTGTTTAACATGCGTATCACTTGAAAATAGGTGATGCCATTGAAAAGAATTGCCCACCAGAGCGGTGCATAAAACGACGTTATGAAGTGAACCGCCTGCAGGAATAAATAGGTCACCCACAAATTTAATAGTCTAGAAGAAAGAAAGCAAGATAAAAACGCAGATGAGATTATATAGCGTCAAAAAACTCAACATCCAATGGTTCTCAATCTTAAAATTAACATTTTATACTATGATCAGTTGATTAAACTATGCCCTCGTTTGGGCTCTATTAAAATGAGATTTTGGGGGAAAATATGTTACACCCCATTTCATACTAGTCGAAGGTCAATATTATTTATTCAAAGTCAAAAGTTTGACTGGTAAAAGTCAAAGTCAAATATGGACTTAAATGAAATAAATCATTTTATTGGGACTTGAATGGACCAAATTATTTTTTAGGGGTTTTATTTTACGAATTGACAATATTGAAGGTTTAAGGTGGATACAAATTTAATTGTGGGGATATACTTATATATTATTGGAAGTTAAAGGACTAAATGTTGTGCTAAATTGAAAAATTGGGACTTCATTTGCAAAAAGGGAGTTAGTGGAGGACATGTGTCATTGTTGAGACCATTTATTCATTTTCATTACATATTACACACACATACAGAAGATGGAACGGGCAGAAGCATAGAGAAACCGGCAGAAAGAAAGAGAAAGAGAAAAGAAAGGAAAGAAAGGAAAAAGGAAGAGAAAAAGAAAAATAGGTAGAATAAGTGGTAGGTTTCTAGCTTGAGCTCTTCCTTTCTTCAATTTTTCATTTGATTTCGAAAGGTAGTGACGTGAAAGCTCGGAAAGACTTGTCAATTTAATCAGATTTTTGTTCATAGATCAGTAAGTGGAAAAACTTAAATATTTTCAAATATTTATCAATTGATTATAGTATTGCATTATGTGCTGTTATGTGAATTATTTGTTCAATTACATGATTGTTATGAAAGTTCTCTCACTATGATGTGTGAAATTTAATTATTGTATTTGGATTAATTGTGAATTGGAATGTCAGACATGTGATATTGAGATCAACTAGAAAAGTACCCGTGATTATATACTTCTTCTATTTCACTGAGGGGCCTTGACCGTGTTCTATACTACACTGAGGGGTCTTGACTAGGGATGAAGGGGTCTTAACTGTGTACATATAGTTCACTGAGGGGCCTTGGTCGTGTTCTATAATTGATTATGAGAGGTCTTTGAGACCGGCTTCTGTTCACTGAGGGGGCTTGAGGCCCGTGTCGGAAGTGCTTAGCCCGATGGGCAGATTACAGATTTCAGTCAAAGGATATATTTATGGTGGATTTCTAGCACAATTGATGTGATGAGATGATGGTATAGATATCAACTAATGATTATATCGTGATTATGAGATGATATTTACAGAGTTATGAGAATGTCTTACTTTTTGGATATAATTGTACGAGGCTATCCTGTGAATTATTAAATGATATGGACTTGATATTGATAAGTATGTATAAAGGAGAACGTATAACTATTTTCAAAATTTTCACTCACTGAGTTCTCAACTAATATTTTCCCACAATTTTTCTTACAGGTAGAATTGGTTCTTCATAGCTTGAGTAGCCTGATGATTTCTAAGTGATAGTCACACGACATATTGAGTTGCATGATTAATTTTTGCTGAGCATGACATAATTATTTTGGACCCATAGTATTATATTTTTCATAAGCATTTTATTTTGGCACATGTTTTGTAGTAACTAATATTCAACTTTGATAATGAATCTGGCATTTAGTCAGCATCTATCATCGGTGCACATCACGTTTCGGGTCTACTAGGGTGATTCGGGACGGGTCGTCTCAAAATATGTTTTGGATTAGTGATTTTTTTGAGAATGTGGGAGTAAAAAATAAAGAAAAGTTCTGGGTTTACATGTAACTTTGTGTTATGAGAGAATGTGTGGTTGAAAATGAGTTTTGGAAAAATACATTTTTCGCATGAGTTTTATTTAACGTATCCTTGACATTCTAAATCTACTTGTGCAGATAAAAGGTATTATCATAAAAAAATTATCATCCTTTCAGGTACTAACAGAAATCTGAGTGAAATGTAAAGTTAGGAATTGATGGACAGTCAATAGGCCTGCTAAAACTCAAGAGTTTCAGACCATAATCCTTCTCCACATAAACAAGCCACTTTAGGCAAAAGGCTAAATCTTGTTTTCAACTACCCACAGAAAAATAACTTGTTGAATTGAGATGGTGTAAACTATGATGTTGTAATGATAAACAAAAGAGTAAATGCCCAATCTAGATGTAGTTGCAGGACTCATCCTCTTTCAAAATACACAATATAACAAGCTAAGGGAGAAAAATATTGTAAATAGTTTTTTACTACATAAAGCATAAAGCACCACATGTATCATGAAAACAGGTTTAATGATCCTTATGCAATACTAGCCAGCATTCAATAACATAAAATCAAATAGGCCACAGATCTAAGAAAATGTCTAGATTTCCAGAAAAGAAACACAGAGAAATTTTTTACATATGCCTAGGAACTTTCAATTAAGAAAGTTAACTGGTGATAAAATTATTTTATACACTTGCCTTTCCTGTACGTCCTGATTGTGCCCAACACCATGTGCCTAGACGACGTATATGCCCATGGTCATTGCCAATAGAGTGTATAACTGTCATGACAACAGAAGTACCTATAAGAGGAGTTGACATCCAGTCAGGCATAGATAGAGACAAAAAGCATACAATTCCGTACATAACACTACAAAGGAACACTAGAGGAACTCCTAGAGACGCAAAAGAATACATAGAACATAGGTATGCATTTCGAACAAGCTAATTGGTTATCACGGGAAAAAGCATACCCCAAACATACAAATGAAACATGGGCTCTAGATCCTCTACGTCAGTTTTATGTCTAACAACTGTTCTGTGTAGAGTAAAAGCAATTGTTGTAGTCCATAGGAAAGAAGCAACGCAGAAAAAATGTGTTGTATAACCCTGAGCATAACAAAAGAATCGTTTAGATGGATCCCTGCACAAAAGAATAAAGATGTGAAACTTAATTTTCTATTGCATGAAAATGCCATGAAAAATAGATTGTATTTAGCTGCTACATTGATACCCAATGATGCTGAAGAAACTGCAAAACATGTCCTGCACCAAAATAAAGCAATACCTTAAAAATATGCATTTTAAAAGCAGAAAATGATGAACAAAGATGTTTGTTTTCCAAGAACATAGTGAATGAGCAGCAAATGAGAAAAAAATTGATGAACTTCCAAAAAATAAAAATATAAACAAAAACTGATGTAAGACAAAGAAGGCTTTCATAGTCCACAATCAGGTAAACATAATCACACAACACCCGAACAGGACATCAGACATCAACACAGCCCACTGACAGTATTAGAGCAGCCAATTCAGCTCCAGTTAGTGCCAGCTGCTTTTATTCTAGTAACTTCGGTTAACAGCTCCAGCTGCCATTATTCTAGTAGCTTCGCTTAACAAATTTTGGCGCCTTTTTCTTCAGTTAGTTAGCTAGCCCTTGTATATATATATGAAGACACTGTATCTTTTTCTTCCAAGGAATGAATACGAGTTTCTTCTCTCATTCTTCAATATGGTATCAGAGCAGGTTTCTCCCTGCAAATTCTGATTTGCTATTTTCGATTTGAAATCAACAGTTCATCCGTGAGATGGCTACTGAAATTACAAATCCAACTTCATCAACGGGTAATAGTTCTACGGTTGTTGATGGATCGGATCCATATTATCTTCATCATTTAGATAACCCAGGCTTGGTGCTAGTTTCACAGCCCTTGACAGGAGACAACTATGCATCTTGGAGCCGTTCCATGGTCATAGCATTATCCGTGAAAAACAAATTGGGATTCGTTGATGGATCCATTGAAAGGCCTGGAGATTCGGAGAGTACTTTCAGTTCGTGGATTCGTAATAACAATATGGTGATCTCTTGGATTCTTAATTCAATATCCAAGGAGATTTCGGCAAGTGTGATGTACTCAGAGTCAGCCCATGACATCTGGATAGATCTACGAGAGAGATATCAGCAGAAGAACGGTCCACGAATTTTTCAATTAAGGCGAGATCTGATGAACTTAACACAAGGACAATCATCAGTTAGTGTCTATTTTACCAAACTAAAAACTATTTGGGAAGACACTTCTAGCAGTGGCTGCTATTAAACAATGGAACCTTATTCAATTGGACGTCAATAATGCGTTCCTACATGGGGATCTTTTTGAGGAAATCTACATGGATTTACCTCCAGGTTATCTTAAGCAGGCAAATGGTGGATTTCAGGGGGAGAAGCCTGTATGCAAACTTCATAAGTCCATTTATGGCCTGAAGCAGGCATCTCGCCAGTGGTTTTCCAAATTTTCTCAAGCTCTTTTAAAGCATGGTTTCCAACAGTCTAGATCAGATTACTCGTTGTTCACCAAGGGGAATGGTGTTTCTTTTGTTGCATTGTTGGTTTACGTTGATGATATTATCATTACCGGACCAAATGTGAAGGAAATCGATTCTTTGAAAAGTTTTTTGAGCAACCAATTCAAGCTAAAAGACCTTGGTCGCTTGAAATATTTTCTTAGCTTAGAAATCGCCAGATCCCAGAAGGGGATTTATCTCTCTCAGAGGCACTATGCTTTACAACTCCTTGAAGATACCGGTTTTTTGGCTTGCAAGCCAGCTCAGCTACCTATGGATTCTAAGTTGCGTTTAAGTTCTTCTGACGGGAAACTTCTTGATGATGCTTCTATGTATCGCCGGTTGGTTGGCAGGTTATTGTACCTGACCGTTTCTAGACCAGGCATTACTTTTGCTGTTCATAAGTTGAGCCAGTTTGTATCTCAACCTCGTCAGCCTCATTTGGATGCCGTGCATCATCTTCTCAGATATCTAAAGGGAACTCCTGGTCAAGGTTTACTATTTGATGCCCATTCTTCGCTCCAGATTCGTGCATATTCTGATGCAGATTGGGGTTCATGTCCGGACTCTAGGCGTTCAGTTACTGGCTTCTGTGTTTTCCTTGGCAACTCCTTGATTTCTTGGAAGTCTAAGAAGCAGGCAACCGTTTCTAGATCATCCGCAGAAGCAGAATACCGTGCCTTATCCTCCTGCACCTGTGAAATTATTTGGATTCATCAACTACTTCTCGACTTGCAGATCAACACTTCAGCTCCTGCCTTGATCTTCTGTGACAATCAGGCCGCAATTCACATTGCAACCAATCCAATTTTCCACGAGCGAACCAAGCATATCGAGATCGATTGTCATTTTGTTCACGATAAAGTCAGTGCTGGCTTTGTCAAATTGTTGCCCATCCGCACTCAGCTCCAGTTAGCTGATGTTTTAACTAAGCCCTTGCCAGCACCTCTTCTATTTCCTCTCAT
Organism: Osmanthus fragrans; assembly: GCA_019395295.1. Taxonomy (NCBI): domain Eukaryota; kingdom Viridiplantae; phylum Streptophyta; class Magnoliopsida; order Lamiales; family Oleaceae; genus Osmanthus; species Osmanthus fragrans. The sequence goes on from CM033359.1 coordinate 13,842,677, forward strand.
GTCCAAGATGGCTATTTTGGATCTGCATAGTCCATCTTGAGGGGGAGTATTAGAGCAGCCAATTCAGCTCCAGTTAGTGCCAGCTGCTTTTATTCTAGTAGCTTCGGTTAACAGCTCCAGCTGCCATTATTCTAGTAGCTTCGCTTAACAAATTTTGGCGCCTTTTTCTTCAGTTAGTTAGCTAGCCCTTGTATATATATATGAAGACACTGTATCTTTTTCTTCCAAGTAATGAATACGAGTTTCTTCTCTCATTCTTCAATAGACAGCATATAAAGACAACAGTAAAAAAGCTATCAAGCAGAAAATGTTTGATGCTATTAGAGATGATCAAGAAATATGTAATGTGACAGCAACTAGAAACCATGAACAGGCCACAGCATCAAGAGCCAGGACCAATACAAGAGTTTTCAGGGTTAATTCCAAAGATCAACGTATTCCAATTTAGTGAAATTTGGAATTGAAACTGAAAAGAAATCCAGTTTGGAGACCTGAATACCGTACAACCAAATGCGCTGCGCCTAATCAATTACATTTTCAAATAGTAAAAAATTTCAACTTGACACCTTCAATTTTTCTTCTTCTACATCTACTTTACCTAATTTAGTTTAAATTAATTTCCAAAAACCTCGTATCAGTCCAATTATAATCCTCAGACGCAACCTCAAAAACCTTTTTGTCGTAATTAACCGTCGAATCAAGTAATTAATTACAATATTATCAACGATGATTAAATTTCAATTAGTTGAAAATAAAATAAAAAAACTAAAATTGAAATGTGGAAACACTTACAGAGAGGGCGAGGAAGAAAACAAGCTTGAAGGAGAACTTGCGAAGCTCCTTAAAGAGTAAATAGCATAGTACTATGAATCCGGAGCCGACAAAGGAGAGGCTGGAGGCTCCGGTGTTGATGGCCGTTAAAATCCCTCGTTCCGTCGGCGTCAAGTTCCCCAGCACAGCCTGCACCGTCGCCATTATACCCGTGCCGATCACGATAACAGTTTATCTTAACTCAAATGTTGTGAAAGCATACGATAAAATCAAATATGTTATAAATCGAAATGCAACTCGAGCAAGGCAGCAAGATATTGGCCGTTAGTTGAATACATGCGTAAGTAAAGAAAAACAGTGTAATGAAGGGTTTTCACTAGGGAGATAAAATGTCCAAACCAAATCAGACTAAATCAAAATCAAATAAAATCGAGAAGTTCGGCTCAATTTTACGGAAAAAAATGAATGATTTTAGTTCTTTGTATTGAGAATCATTTGGTTATGATTCGAGTTTGGTTCTAATTCTAGAATCGAGAACCAAACCAAGAACATAACTTAATTTATAATTTTATTTATATATGAATCTAATTTTGCATTAATTGAAGTCAGACCAATAGTCATTATTTTTGTACAGTCAAATGAGCTCATTAAGAGTATTACTTCAAATTCAAACTCTTAAATCAAGAGTCTCCGAACGACAAACACTGCATTGTGCAGATCCCTTAAAGTCTCAAACGAAGCAGCTTCTCCGGTCGAAATTTCGACTCCGCAACCACCAATTTATCATTCATCCTTCAAACCATCAGGGATAGTACCTTTATGCATATTCTCATTTATATAATTTACTAGACATTCTTTTTTTCTAATAAACAAAAATATAATAATGGATCTGTTTGAATTTGTTCCATATGGGCATATACTGTATTTAGAATACTGTAATCCACCAACTTATAGGCAAAGAAGCATTCGTTTATATTTTGTTTGTTAATTTAAACTTTTAAAAAATCTTGATGACTGATAATTTGAACTTGCTAAATATTTTATGCTTATATTTTTTTATTTAAGTATATATTACTAATTTGTGAATAAGGCGTAAATCTGAAAATTTAAGTAATAGAACTAGAACAAAACCAAATCAAACCAAATCAGAACTGAATGGATTGGATTGGTTTGATTTGGTTCCATATCTTAAAAAAAAAAAAAAATCAAGTGTTTCTATTATCAAAAAAATCATTGGTTTATGGTTCGGTTCAATTCTCTTGGAATCAGAATCAAATGGAACCATGTACACCCCTAGTTTTTACTATGGGTGGACAAAAATTCGACCAACCCGATCAATCCGACCAACCCAATCCAACCCAACCCGATCGATTTGGGTTGGTTTTTTAAGTTCAATTGGGTTGGGTTGAAAAATTGAATTTAAGGTTGGATTGGGTCTTGGGTTATGAATTAAAACCCAACCTGACCCAACCCGATCCGATGAATTAAAAAAATTAATATCTAAGATAAAAAAAATAAATTAAATAGACATAATAGTAAAGATAAGATAATGACTTATAATATATAAATGTCAATTTTCTTCACATAGACCGATTCACATGAACACTATTTAAAATACAATGTCATTTGACGTTAAAATAAAAATTAAAGACATGATAATGAAGTGATTGAATTTCAAAAAATTGTAAAAAAGAAAATGCTTCTTAAATTTTAAATTTATTTATACATTATTTTTAGAAAGAATTCCTTATATGTGTGTTTAAAAAGCGTAGATTTTCAAGTAATTTTAAATTCTAAAAAATTATCCAAATTTAACAAATAAATTGAATCTAACTTTGATTGGGTCGAAACCCAACCCGACCAACCCAACCCAAACCGATTTTGATCGGTTTGGGTTAGGTTGGGTTTAAATCAATAATTGGGTTGGGTTGGGTTGATTTTTTATCAAATCGACCAAGTTGGGTTGGGTTTGGGTTGGAAAAAAAATCCGATCCAATCCAACCCAACTCACGCCCACCCCTAGTTTTCACTAATTATACCACAATCCATTGAAGTGCTCGGATTTAAGAGTTAAAACCCCTTAATCCCCCAATTCCACGGGGGTAAATTTTAAAATGGCCATGTCAACACGGTTATTTTTCACTTTGATGAATTTTTTTTACTTTTCATCATAATGACATTTTAATGCGTAAAAGACAAAGGATAATGCCGTCATTTGGCCATTTTATAAATGATTTTATGCAAGTAAAACAATTCAAAGACAAAATTAGTCTTACTTATGTTATACAATTACAAAAATATGGTATTATTATAAAAGACAATAATATCATTTTAAGTTACAAAGAATTCCAAATACTTCCAACTTAAAATTTTAAAACAAAGCTACTTTCTTTATCTATTTATTTCAACACAGATAAAAATTGTTTCATTTTTCATCTATTTCAACCTTGAAATCTCGTAAATTTATCAAACCCTAAAAAAAAAAAAAAAATTGTTTCTAGCCATAATTTGGAATTGGTAAGTATATTTAAATAATTTTAATTTCGTTTTCATTAGGGGTGGCAATAAAACTCGAAAACTCGAACGGTCTGGGCGCAACCGAGCCCCATTTTGGAGCTTCGGCCTGTGTTTAATTTTAAAAAAAAATTAATTTTTTTTTAAAAATAAAGCTGCCTGCTGTATAACTATACACTAGCCAATGTGATTTTAATACCTTAATACCTTCACAGCCGAAGTGATTTTAACCAAACACACCTCCACTAGGATATAATTGTATTTTTTGACAAAAAGACCCGACTTTTTAACAGCAACATTGAAGGTTCCATACACTAGCCAATGATGTTACAAATTGAGAAGTTGGGAACAACACTTTCAAAAGAATAGGTTGGAGACCAAGTTGCTAGAAAGCTAATAGGTCAGGAACCAATGGTGCAATGTTCCAACAACAAAATTAATTAGACAATGGATTTTTCAATCATGTACCTGTCCCAAATCCACAGCAGGGTTCATGCTTTGTCCACAGTCATAAATAATATCTGATCGCAATATTCTTGTTTCTCCTGTCAGAATATTCACTTCTACGTGCAATATCCATGGGTTCAGTATCTTTATATTAGTGGCACGTGAGTCAACTATTTCTTGAACTCATTTAATAATTAATATATTAGATTACTGCTTAGTTAGGAGATATAACGAGGAACGAACAATATAAACTTGATGATGTAATTTATGTAGCTCTAAGGGGTAAACTTGTTTGTTCAATCTGTTTGAGGAAAACAAGAAATGATTCAAACAGAATTGCAACTATGACTTCGAGTTGATTTTGCACATTCATTTAAATTTATTATTCTCGAAACTCATTTGTAATCAAATATTTTTTAATAAAATAATTTTGTAGGTGAATTCATAATTTTTTCATACTTTTTAATCACATATTCTTCAAAAAAAATCATTTATACTTTAAATAATCTTTCCAAACAAACACGTAAATGCTCTCTTTCTTGTCAAGAGTTCATTGGAACTAGTGTAGGTAGTAAAAAAAATGAATATTTTACAAAAAAAAACAAAAAACAAAGGAAAAAAAAAATTATCCGAGCTAGCTCGGCTCGGCTCAGCCCGCGAAGGCCCGGGTCGAGCCACTTTTTTTTGGCCGGGCTTGGCTCGGCTCGGGCCCAAAAAAGCCCGGCCAAAAAAATCCGAACGAGCCCGAGCTTTTTTCCCGGCCCGGCTCGTTGCCATAGCTAGTTTTCGTTGAATTAGTAAGTTGTTTTATCATTAAATCTTATTTTTACATAAACAAATAATTTTTTACAATCTTAAGCAGATTTATAATTTTTAAAGAAAAAATGAAAAAAATTCATCCGCATAGATAACAGTCGACTGCGAACAGCCAGTTCACCGCCTAGTCCAACTGAAAAAAGATTGCCCAGACTAATGGGCCGTGTGTTTTTCAGCTGGCTGGAAACAACTTGCCCAGACAACTTTTCTTCCAATTTTTTATCTCCTAATTATATATATTTTTTTAACAAATTATGTTTCCTAATGCAGATATGGAATCAGCTGCAGTCCCAATTTTTTACTTTGGTAAATTTCAAATGAATGAAAATGATCGATGAGTGTGGAAATGGACGACTGAAAGACGTGATGCTATTACAATTGTGATAAGATTAAGTACATCATATGCAAAAAATTGTACCACGATTTACAGGACAATCTCAACGTCGATCCCTCTGAGTACGACATGGAATTAGGATTTCTATTCAGCTAGCATACATCCATTTTGAATTCCACTTGTAATGGTTAATTCCGAAACTAAAATGAAGATTTTAATTGAATTGAACCAAAATTGTATGTCTCCTATTTCGTAACTTTAGTAAAAAAGAATATCATTGAGAGTGAACATGAAAATTTCAATGAAGGGAATTGTAATGTGAATGAGTTTTGGGACACGGCGGAGATAGTTCGTGAGAATGATGTAACTATTTTGGAAACAGTTGTTTCTCACATGATCTCACTGCTACACACAGAATTCTCTCGATAGTTTAAGGCAATGATAATGAAAATAAATTTGCAAATGAGGGTTTGATTGTTTTATCCCGTCAGAGACATGAGTCGGATGAGAGCTCACAAGCTAAAACAAGTACGTGGTCCTCTAATTGTTCGCGTGTAGTTCCCGATGATGAAGATTCATAGTTCGTAAGTATGCATGGGAATATATTTGCAAAGTTGATATTCGTCAAAATGATCACAGATAAGCCAGAACATGATTCATTAGCCGACAAATAATGCACAAGTTTCAGGGCCCACGAACAAGCAATAGACAGTCGGACATCATTAACGACGTCCGTCGAGAGTATGGGGTGATCATAAGTTATTAGAAGGTCTAGAAGGCAAAAGAATAGGCATTGGAGGACTTAATCGGTTTGGTCGAAGAGAATTATGCTAAATTGGATAGGTATTACTATAACATGATGAAAACTAATATTGAATCGACATTTTTTATTGAAACGAATGGCGAAAATTGATTCAAGTATTTTTTTCATGGCCATTGGACAAAGCATTCAAGGATTTCGATACGCAATGCAGCCCTTAATTCTAGTCGATGGTACAACCCTTAAGACTAGATTCAAACACAAGTTGATTATTGCAACATGTCAAGATGCCAACATCTAAATTTATCATCTTGCATTTGGCATAGTCGACGAAGAGAATGATCTAGCGATGCGATAGTTCTTCATGAAGTTGAGGAAAGTAATTAGGGATGTCGAGAACTTTACATTTGTAACTAACCGGGGACAGTCAATAATAAATGGCATCATCGAAATCTTTCCCAAAATATATTATGATTATTGTATGTACCATATATACATGGCAACCTAAAGACTAAGTATCAGGGCAGTGACATCGTTGCATTGTTTAGGAGAACTGCAGAAGCTTATAGTTTTGAAGAGTTTGATAAGTTTATGGTCGAAATAGAAAGTAAATCACATCATGCACGAGATTATCTAACAAAGCGGGATCGCACATTGGACACGATCACATTTTTAGGACATCGATACAACATGATGATGTCGAAAAATGTAGAGTCGTTCAATGCATTATTCAAAAACGATCGAGAGTTACTAATTGTTGCAATGATTGAGCACAACAAGCTACAACAATGGTTCCATGACCGATGTGAGGCATCGCAAAGTTGCACACGTGTGCTAACCCTGACTTAGGAAGATAAATTTTTTCAGACTCTAGAGGTAGCGAAAAAGGTATGTGTGGAACCACTGGACCAGTTTCGTTTCTCCGTGAGATATAAAAGTAATATTGGATACGTCATGAACTTGAATGATATAGAAAATTAGTTAGATAGTTTTCTATGTATGCATGCAATGGCAGTGATTATGCATAGAGGATTTTCAACACATACCTTATGCAATTATTATTACATGGCTGATTATATTTCGTATGTCGAAACGATATTTTCTATATCAAATGAAGTTGAATATGAAGTTCCCAACCACATATTCTCATTTAATAATTTGTTGCCACCCGAAATCGGGCCACATACTTCTGGATGTAGACGTACATTTAGAATACTATCTACTGGATAATTTTCCTAATCTCATAAGTGCGACAAGTACGGCGCAACATGGCATACTCGCTGATTTTGTTCAAGTCAGATTCTTCTACATAACAATTCAATGGATATGTAATGTAACACCCCAAATTTGTATTTACTATTTTCACATGGACCTAAATTTAACGTTGTTTATTTAGTGGAATAGTCCATTATTCTATCCGTTATTTAATAAATTTTATTTTTTATTTATTATTTTCACATTCTGTTCATTATTTAATAGTTTTGTGTTCGAGCATTTGAGGTCACATATTAAATTTAAATTGATGGTTTGAAATCGTTGTATTTCAAGTTTTTTATTTGATAACACCACAAGTTTATTGTCATAAAAAATAAAATAATAAGAATAATTTTTAACTATTTGTTTACTTATACAGTCAAATATTCTCAAAATTACACATACAATTGTTGCATTACAACACGAATAACAGTGAAATAAACAATATTTACATTTTTAATAAAATAATACACAATGTGCTATGGAATAGAGTTGTATTCATACAAATCGCATGCTAACTTCAACCTCCACATATTTATCCAAAATTGATTTATTGTATCAAATTTTGTGACCAATATTCAAAAAATTTATATACTTTAGTGTGAATGTACAACAATCGCCACCGTAAGTAAATAATAATTTATTAGTTTGGAACATATAACTAAAAAATAAGTTTTCAAATTAAAAACACGTAAATTCTTATGATTTTCCTTGTCTCGTCGTCGTCATGTCCCACACAATAGCTGTTTTGTTATCTACTTTAATCATCGCATGTCTAGCTATCATAGGAACGAACGCAACCATTGACTCCAGTTGAACTTGTGTCAGACAGTTATGATCGGAGTCGTATACATAGATAGTGGAATCAACGAATGCAATTTCAACTGCAAAGCAATGTGAGTTCATGATCACTAGAATGTACATATGTGTATAATCTGTCCATGACTTTCTACATGCCGGCTCCAATCCAATAACTCACTCCAGCATGTACTCAAGCACCACATAACCATTCCCCTGGAGTAGGACCTTGTTATGCTCAATATCAACGGCACGTGCAAACCCGGAGCTCAAGATGACTCGGCTAGGAACGTCAAAAGATCTCAGATTCTTCGAGCTCGATCGTGCAACATTTCCATGGCCATGTCGATGTGCTGAAGCAAAAACACCTATAAAAAGAAAGATGGTTGTTTAATTAAATAAAATAATAAATTACGTAAACATAATAAATAACAACGAGAATATACTTACATCATCGGCGAGCAAAACAGACTTCGTCAGTACATCTTCAAACCACTTTTTAGAGAATGTCTCATCCACGAATGTCCTTCTCTTTGCCTTGATCGTGCAAGGAAAAAAGATATACTATGACGGCAATCTCAACTCTTAATGACCACCAGTTTCGGCACGTCAGCAACACGTTTTCAATATTTTGTAAAATTGAAAACTAAAAATAGTTTGTAAACAACAAACCAAGCACACCCTTAAGGATTGAAATATGTTGAAGAAAATATGATTTAAAAAATTATAGGCATTGAATTTAGCGGAAAAAATTTGGGCAAGATTTTTGTGTGTAAACTTTGAAATAGTGCATGAAATGGTTACTAGTGCAACTATGTTAATATGTCGAATAATTTGGAGTTATTCAGGAATTCGATTAAAAATTGAATATATTATTTGGTGTAATTTTCACTAAAATTTAAATTAATTTAGTTTCGGATCTATTTTTTGTAAAAAGTTTGATGATTTCAAAATTTAAACAGCTTGCAAATATTGAAATTTAAACCAAAAATCTTTAAAGAGATTTGATTTGGTTCAAAACCAAAATATTGACAAATTCACATAGACCCAAACCAGCAATTTTGAAAAAAATAATTTCAATTCGATTGTGTGGTTTGACGATTTCATTGTTCAACCCTAGCCACTATTCTATAAAAAAAATTGTTTTTTTATGTTAGAATCAAGTAAATATATTATTTAATATAAAGCGATAGTTACATGCATATCGCATCAGAGACTGTCACGATGTACGTTCTTAATTTCTGGATGTAATTGTAAGCTACTTGAACCACTTTTATCGCCTATTAATTATGGAGATATTTATTGTCTATCATGCATAACGAACTTATTCATTGACTTCAACATTCATGCAATGTTCGATTGATGTCACAGTGTTGCACACTTTAGTACGCTAAATTGATAGAGTAAAGAAGGAAACGTTTGACGATTTAAAGTAAGAATAATGTTGTCTAACACCACTGATGGTAGAATACCACCATATGTGACATATAAGTGATAATAAATGATAAATTCAATTAAATGGTGTTATGTGACCAATTTAATTGAATTTATCATGTGTGCTGCCACATAGAATAGTATTTTAGCACTAAAGGTGCAATATTCATTACTCGGAACGTAATTACCATCTTGGTAGGTTAGAATTTGAGTGGTTTGATACTCAATTCTTTTGGAGAGGTCAAACCAAGAAGTACCTGCTTCTGCATGAACTTGATTATAAATTGAGTTAGCTATAAAAAAAGTGTGTTTGGTGACGAGGTTGCCCACTCGTCCAACCCATTTATTTATTACGTATACCATGCGCAATTGATGTCGAGAATGACAACAATATCACTCACATAAATGTATCGTTTCATTTGGATAATACATTAAGCCCCTTCTTGGGCTACATAAATGTATTTTTGAAAAAAAAAAAAATTAAAATAGTGAATTTTTAAGAGAGTGTTGTTAATTTTTATTTTATTTTATATATAATATTATTTTATTAAAAAATACGTAGTTAAAAAGAGGGGGAAAAATCAATTTATAATAAAATGGAGCCCAACAAGGGCTAAGGTTTTATTAAAGGAACAACAAAAACAAGATTACATATCGGAACTATAAACTTTAATGAAATTTCGTGTCTTGTCGATTTTATTTTGTATGAATTAAAATTAAAATTAAAATCAACAAATAATTTTAGCTATATATTTTATGTGATCAACAACTTTTTAATCACACATTTCCTCGATTTTTGTCAAAATCTATTAAAAATCTAACTTTAATTTCCACCAAACATGAGCTAAATAAAGCTTCATTTCGTACAAACTTGTACATTAATAAGATTTAGATAATTCTATATGGAAATGCTAATTAGAACAACGATAAAGTTGATGTGTCAAACGACTATATAGTCGCATGAATTCTTCCATTGATCAAATTAATGTACATAGACGGAGTGATCAACTTGAAATAAAATTTAAGTTCAGTGACTAACTCGATACAAAATGAACTTTTGTGACTAAAATGAAATTCTATGAAAAGTTGAGTGACCACAAGAGTATTATAACCTGTTTAAAGGAAACCTGATACCCCATCTTTTATCCCTGTTTCCGTTATCTTCCCTCCCTCCCTCGCTCCTCCGTGGTGCAGATACAATTACAATTTACAATGGCAGCTTCCTGTCTCAGCCTCGTCTCCTTGTATGGAAGCTACCTCCGCCGCTGTCTCGCCAGCGCCGGCCTGTCTTCTCAAACAATAGACATTGACGGCGACACCTCAATGCACTTCTGGGGTCCCAACCGCACTAAGTCCTCCACAACCAATTCTAAACCTGCGTTGATCCTGATTCAAGGATTTGGGCCCCACGGCATATGGCAATGGCGTCCACAAATCGTTTTTTTCTCCAGCGAATTCGACCTATATGTGCCCGATCTATTATTCTTCGGTGAATCTTATACGAAATCCTCGGATAGGTCAGAAGTTTTCCAGGCGATTTGTGTAATGAAGCTTCTCGAAAAATTAGGTATTCAGAAGTACTCTGTTGTTGGAACGAGTTACGGCGGCTTCGTGGCTTACCACATGGCGGCGAGGTGGCCGGAGAGAGTGGATAAGGTGGTGATCGCCAGTTCCGGGGTGAACTTGCGTCGGAGGGATAACGATGAGTTGTTAAAAAGAGCCAAGGTTGAAAGGATTGATGAGTTGATGCTGCCCGCGACGGCCGGTCAGCTTCGGACGTTGATGGGCCTTTCTGTTTTCCGACGTACCTATATGCCGGATTTCTTGTTAAATGACTTCATAGACGTAAGTTTTCCTAATTACTGATTATACATTCTTCATTTTTTTTGACTCAAAAAATGAAATTTAAATAGCATAAAATTGCATTTTCTCACTGATAAATCCTTCCCCATCAAAAGATTGATGTTTGTATGGTGATGAATAATATTTTATTTTTATTTAAAAGTAGTGAAATTAATTACCTTCTCAAATACAATATTGTTTTAGGTTATTTTCTGAATCGTACATTTGTAAATAGAATCGTTGATTTAGTCTCTGTGCACTAAATGAGGGTTAATTGGTTGTTGGGTAAGATAAGAAAGTGTAGTGTACACTAAACCCGACCTTCTCTTTTACACCTGCAATTAATTGTCTGGCCAATTAACTTCCGCCAGAGTCGTCACCAACTTCACCTAAAAGTCTTGGTATTAGATGTTTAATGGCATCACTCAAGAAATTAGTCGCAGGAACATAATTGGACAAGAAAATTATGACGTTTTTTTTTGTGGTAATTTTCAAATAATGTTAATTAGTGATTGCAAATGGGCACAGAAATGGTATTCTGATAATAGAAAGGAGAAGCTGGAACTCTTGAAAGGACTCAGTCTCGGACGAGGTGACACAGTTGACATATCTCCTCTTTCACAGGTACATCTTAAATGCAGGGCTATCATTTTCTTGGGTCTTGACACGAGATTGTTCTAGGTAAATCTGATCAATTTTAAACGGTTTTTGCAGGAATCGTTGATTGTATGGGGAGAACAAGACAAGATATTTCTATTAGAAAAAGCCCATGAACTCAAAAAGTATGTATTTCGTTCATAAATACCCAAACTTGTTATAAAACAAGTGATTAATTTTAGTATTTTTTTTGTTTGTCTTCGCAGATTGCTAGGGGAGAAGGCGAAATTAGAAGTCATAAAGAACACTTCACATGTTCCTCAACTTGAACATGCAGCAAAGTTCAACAACATTGTCAAGAATTTCTTATGTGAATTGCCATGATCAACCTTCTCTCTTAGTTTGAAATTTGTAATAATTAAGGTTTTGATTTTCTTGGGTGGAGATTTTGAAAGCTGTGTCCAGTTGCATATTATTCAAACTTACACCATGAATGCTTCGAAGATATCTCGATTTCGTTTGCTGGCGAAACTGAGAAACAAAATATATTTTCCCGTTGGGAATTGAGGCTAGTGATGTGAAAATGGATGGACTGATTTGAACTGATGCGCTGACATCTTAACCTACTCCAGGCCCCTTCCGAGTTTGAGTCGGCCCCGGACCATCTTACAAAAATGTGAATCAGACTGACTCACAAGACCAAAAAGGCTAAAGAGGAAGAACTGTAAAAATTTGGAGACCAAGTTGCAAATCATCAAAATTTAATTCTGATCAATGATTGATAAGTGAAGAAACACGGGGATCAGATAGGAAGAAATTGAAAGCTGAAAGACTCATGAAAAGTATGAAAGAGTATTAAAGAGAAAAGAGGAAGTGACAAGGGGCCAAAGTAAAATGTATAGAAGTTGACACAAAAGCAAGGTTGCTTCAGCAGGTTACTGTAGCCAATTCTACATAGCCATGCGATCGCAATGACCGTAACCGTACAAATGCATGATACAACTCGATACAAAAAAAAAAAAAAAAGATTCCGTTCTCTTTATCGTTTTCAAGCCGTTCTCTATTTTTGATTTTTCAAAACAACGAAAACGCATTCTCGTTCCCATTTTCGAAAACGTATTTTTGAAAAAATAAATAAATAAATTGTTAAGAAAACTCAAAACGTGAAAACCCACAAAAGTTTGAGTGTTTCCAAGGGGTTGTTTTAAAATTGACTTGGTCAAAAGATTGAATTTCCACTTTGACTTGTTAAAACTATAATATTTTCACAATGACATCTTTGTTGGTAAAAGACAAAAACACCCTTAAATACATAAAACAATTGTTAAAGATTATTTTGTTTAAAGACAATACTACTATTTATGTAATAAATAAAAACCAAACACTTTTGCGTAAAATTTCAAAATCTTGCATTTTCTCATCTATCTATTCTAACAATACAGATAAAAATTCTCTCAACTTTCATTTGCCTGAACCTGAAAATTAATACCAGTAGGTACATTTTACGCGTATTTCATTTCATTTTCGTCAAATTAATACACGTTTCTATCAATAAAATTTATTTTGATATATAATGTTAACAGTAGATGAAATTGATAATATAGATCTGTAATTTTTTTTAAGCATGAAGAAGAAAAAAAATTCATCTGCATCTTTCAGACGAAAAAATAGATCTGATGAAAAAATGCATTTCAGACGAAACAGCTGGCTGTTTACTTTTTTTTTTACTACTGATTTTTTCTAGAAATTATATTTCGTCATGCGGATATGAATGTAGTCCCGATTTGTTACTTTGGTAATTTCGAATTAAATGAAAGAGATCGATGTGTATGGAAATATACGGGCGAAATACCCACTACTATCGCGGTTGCCATTACATCAAGTACCTCATATGCAGAATTGTATAGTGATTTATAGAACAAGTTGAATGTTGATCCCTCTCAGTACGATATGGAATTCAAATTTATATTCAATGAGCACGAATCAATTCGCATGTCACCTATTAGGATTTATTCTGATGTTGAAGTGAATTATCTATTTCTTATGAACCAAAAGCATACGGCTCCTCTTTGTGTGACTTTAGTGAGGAACGATGTTATCGAAAGTAATTCGGATGGAGGTGATTAGGGTAATAATTTTTGAAATACTGTGGAGATAGCTCGTGAGGATGATATGGTTACTTCAGAGACAGATGTTCCTCATCGTGATTAGGTCGTTACGCATAGGATTCCATCTGTAGTTCACGACAGCGAGAATCAGAAAGAATTTACAAATGAGGATTTGTTTGCTTACCGTCAGAGACATGAGCAGTGTAGGACCTTAAGGGTTGGAGTGAGTGGACCGTCCTCTAACTCTTCGCGTGTGGTTCCCGATGATGATGATTTGTATGCCATGCAGCTGTTTCAAACAAAGAAAGATTTGCAGGAATTTGTACATCTACTTGCAATGAAACACACTTTGAGTTCAAAGTGAAAAAGTTAACCAAGTCGTTGTTGACGATCGTCTGCGTCGACGACAAATTCAGTTGGCGTTTGCGAGCGACAAAGTTGGACACGAACGAGTGCTTTATAGTTTGTAAATATATACGGAAACATACTTGTGAATTGAGAATTGGTCGAAGTGATCATAGACAAGCCCGTGCTAGGTTTATTGGTCGGCAGATAATGCACAGGTATCAGGACTCACGGACAATCTACAAACCTTTGGACACTAGGAACGACTTCCATAGAGATTACGAAGTGGTCTTGAACTACCAAAAGGCCTGGAAGGCTAAAGAATGCGCATTTGAGGATTTAATGGAATCGGCTGAGGAGAGCTATGTTAAATTGGTCAGGTACTGTCACAACATGGAGAGAACTAATCCCGGATCTGCATATTTTATTGAGACGGAGGGTGATAATTGCTTCAAATTTTTCTTCATGACTCTTGGACAATGCATTCGGGGATTTCGAAATGTCATGCGACCCATAATTCTAGTCGATGGCACAACTCTGAAATCTAAATAAGAAGGCAAGTTGATTATTGCTACATGTCAAGATGTCAATATCCAAATTTACCCTCTTGCATTCGGCATAATCAATAGTGAGAATGATCCGTCGATGCGTTAGTTTTTTATAAAGTTGAGGAAAGTAATCGGGGAAGTCGAAGAGCTTGCATTTGTAACTGATCGAGTACAGTCTTTGATAAATGGTATCGCTGAAGTTTTTTTCGAGGCACATGATGTTATTCCATGTACCATATACAAGGCAACCTGAGATCAAGTATCGAGGTAAATGCATCGTTTCATTATTTAGAAGAGCGGCCGAAGCGTACAGTGTTGAAGAGTGTAACAGGTTCATGGAAAAAATAAGAAATAAATCATTCGAAGTTTGGGAGTATTTAACCAAAATGGGGATTGAACATTGGGCTCGTTCACACTTTCCAGGCCGTCGATACAACATGATGACATTGAACAACGCAGAGTCTCTCAATGCATTATTCAAGAAGGATCGAGAGTTATCTATCCTTGCAATGATTGCAAACGTTCGTAACAAGCTGCAGCAGTAGTTTCACGATTGACGTGTAGAATCATGTAATTGTTCGTGCATGCTAACGCCGGCTCAAGAGCAGAATCTCTGTAAATCTGCAAATGTTGTGAGAAAGTTGAATGTGGAACCACTGGATGAGTCGTAATACTTTGTGAAATGTACACGTACTACAGCATACATGGTTGACTTAACTGAGAATACATGCAGTTGTAGTCGATTTCAGTTGGAGAGTTTTTCATGCGATCATGCCGTTGCAGTGGCTATATATCGAGGCTTTGCACCGAGAACATTATACTCTCCTTATTACACGGCTGACTTTTGGAGAGCAGCGTACGAAGAGACTATATTTCCTCTTTCTAATGAAATTGAGTGAGAAGTTCCCGACAACATTATTCACCTTAATACCGTGTTACCACCAGAAGTCCAACCGCGTGATCCTGGACATCCACGTACGTCTAAAATACATCTACCGGAGAGTTTCATCAACCGCGTAGGTGTGGCAGGTGTAGAGCCGTAGGCATACTCGTCAAAATTGTAACAGTCATATTCTCTTAAGTGACATGTAAGCCGATGTATTAAATGAATAAAATTTTTAATGTTTCTATTATTAAAAATTCAATATTTAATTTTAGACATCATCAAATTTTAAATTATTATTTATTAAACTTTTAAAATATTTTCGATGTTAATTTTTTTCTTTTATTTTTAAAATTAAAAATATGTAATTAAATTGTACATAAATAAAAATTTTAAACAATCAAAAAATGAAATATTATTTTTACATAGTATACATTGATTACTTAATTTAAATGAATAAAGAAATTATTAAAATTAATTAAAGAATATAAATATTATTGAATTAATATTTAATTACAGATTTTTATTTTTTAAAATTATATATTTTTAATTTTTAATTAAAATTCTTTTTAATTACAAATATTATTTAATTTTAAAAATAAAAGTAAAAAGAAATTACAATTAAATTAAAAATAATATGTAATTTTTTGGTAATTATGAATTTCAAATTATTTATTTAATTACATAATACAAAATTTAAATAATAAGAAAATATTATAATTAAATAAAAAATATATTTATAATTTGATTTGATTTAATAAAGTAATTAATTAACTAATATAAATATTTTTGAATTATTATTGAATTACATATTTTTAATTTTAAAAACAATATTTTTAATTTTTTAATATTTAATTACAAATATTATTTAATATTTTATTTTTAATTTTTAAAAAATAAACGTATAAAGAAATTACGATTAAATTAATAATATGTAATTTTTTGTTAATTATCAATTTAATACTATATATTTAATTACAGAAATACAAAATTTAAACAATAAGAAAATATTATAATTAAGTAAAGAATATAATTATTATTTAATTATAATTAATAAAAATTTTGAAATTAATAATTTCTTTAAAAATAAAATTTAATTTGTTAAAATTATCAATTATCAATTCTTTTTTTAATTAAAATTACAATTTTTTTTTTCTATTATCAATTATCAATTTTTTTTAAAAAAAGGGCCCAAATAGTCGGCCCAACTATTTAACAGCTGGGCCGACTGTTTGTTAAGCCCAAATGAAAAAAAACAGACGATCCAAACTCAAAATAAATTAAAAAAAAAAAAAAACAGACAGACCAAATTTTGAGCCTTTTAAAAAAAAAAAAAACAATCGGGTTAACACCGACTGTTAACTCGACTGTTTTGTGCCTCTTAAAGCTGGATCGCCGGAAAAAATGTCATTTCCGGTGATTCCAAGCTCAACTAAGGTCAAATCCACATAATCTAAACCTATATATTCAATCATCTACCCAAATAATTAACAATAAACTACAAAAACACTTAAAATATCATCTTCACACCATATTTTAAAAATCAAAATCAAAATCAAAATTTTTGAACTAGCCTTGTTTATGAAGATCTATTCTTGAACTAGAATTTGACTGTCGATTATCTTTATATTTCAGTCGAGTTTTTTTTTCTTCTTCCCTCTCTCTTTTTCACGTATGAGTCAAATAAAAGTGAAAGAAAAGATATTTTTGGACTTTTAACTTCAATCTCAATTTGATTTTTGTTTTTTAAAAATTAAATTCGGTCAAAGATTATAGTGAAAATACCACTTTTCAACGAGTCATTTACATGTATTTCCACGTGTTTCCAAGCCAACACCCGCAAAAGTTGGAAAACACGGGAAATGCCTGAATTCCTCATTTCCTTCTTCCCAAAATTCTTCGTCTTTCTTGACCCCAAATGGAATTCATTTCCTTCCTCCCGAGATTCTTCCTCTTTCTTGATCCCAAATTAATTAATTCAAGCCACCAATCTTTCTTGCAAGATTCAGAAAAACTCCAGTGCATATATTAATTCAATTCACCCTTCAGTGACCGACTAGCATCATTTTTCACGCATTAGATGTCTCAGAGCTCAGTTATTCTCAACGCACAACCACTCGCCGACCGCCGCAATTGGTGGTAGCCACCGTCTCTCTCGCATGCGCTCCCGCAAAGAGGGTCGCACTTTCTTGCATTATTAACGGAGTTGAATTTGCGGTTACCCACTTACCCTCACTATTGGTGTCTCAGGTAATTTTTTTTTCCCGTGTTTATCTTCTATTTTTCTAGTTTTTCACCTTATAGAACTCCAAAGATTGCTCATTTTTACGTATTTTCAAGGTATGTAATTTTTTTGTAGAAATTTTATGGGGTCGTAGTAGGTGGGTAATAATTGCATTCAATTTAGTGTAGATAATCCGTCAAATTGGTTTCTTTCTTGTTCAATTTTTTCCCTAGTTAACTGGTAGCCACTGTCTTTTTAAGTTGATTATTGTTCATTAAAGACTTGGGATTGTGCACTCCATGTTTAGAGTACGCTCTGTGTGCGTGTTAGGATAGGCTCAATTGTTTGTGCATTGAGCTATTAGTTTCTAGTCTAATTTAAGTTGCTTATTATGAATTGTTCCTCTTCATTGATGCAGATAGTCTGATTATATAAGTTTTTTAAAAGAACATGAAGATTGTAAGCCATTCTCGCATCATGAAGCCCAGTTTTATGCTTGTACATTATGAGATACTCACCCTTACATTTTGCAAACCCCGATTGATTTCAACTTGGTCGTTGTGCATTATAAGTTAAACTAAGAAGAGACATGGATTGATGATTAGGCTGAAATGCTCTGCTACTGGCAGAACTCTTTCGTCTAGTGCAACAGACTTGCATGTGTCCAAGGAATTTTTTGTGAGCTAGTGGTCAATATCGACTTTTTCACAGAATTTTTTGAGACTATCACAAGTGTATTCATTCCCATTGTCTGACCTTATTATTTGAATCCTACAACCACTTTGATTCTCCACCCATGTTTTATATGTCCAAAATACATCGACAACCTCAGATTTGAATTTGAGAAAATATATCCAACAGAGTTTGGTATAATGATCAATAAAGGCTACTTCAAAAGGCTATCTGCTCCTCCTCCATTAGATTCAGAGCAAACCGTTTTGCTCTCATTTTCACCTTAGACACATCTATGGCTTTTGCATCTTTGATCATGCACCATTTGTCTTCAAATATAACTTTAAAACCCTTCTCAATTAGCTGTCCAACACTAAGCAGGTTTTGGTCAATGTCAGACACATATAAAACCTCAATAACATAATTCAAACCTGATAAGCTTTCTATAGCCACAGTTCCTTTTCCCTTGACTGAGTTGTATTCATCATTTCCAATTCTTACTTTGGAAACAACAATTTTGTCGAGCTCCTTGAAGTGATCCTAGTCATTAGTCATGTGGTGAGTGCAACCACTACCAATAAGCCAAGAGTCGCTAGAGCTTTTGCTTGTCGCAATACATGTTGCAACAAATAGCTGTTCCTCTTGATGTTGCTTAGCAACATCGTTTGCTTTACCTTCATGTTGTTGTGGCCTACATATCCTCTCCATAGGCCCAATCCGACTAAATTTCCTGCACTTGACATCTAGTCTCTACCAACACTTCTTTTGCAAGTGATTAGTTTTTTTATATAGTGGGCAAGGTGGATATGTTTCCTCCTTGTTTTTGTCATTAGTTTCAGTTTTCTTGGTGTTCATCTTGTATTTACCTCATCCTGAATTTTCTACCTTTGCTTGAAAATCACCCTGCATAGATTCCTTTTGTCTCATCATTATTTTATGCTCTTGTGCCTGCAGTGCATTCACCAATTCTCTCTTCTAACAAAGAGATCTTAGACTCATATTTTTCAGGTATACTTACAAGAACTTTGAATAATTTGTTCATATGGGAAATCCTTACCGATCAATCTCACCTTGTTTATTATGCTCAACAACTTGTCAGGGTAGTCTTAAATGTATTTTTGTCTCCTTCATCTTCTACATTTCAAACTCTCTGATCAACTTGAGAACTTGCATGTTTCGGTCAAACAATTACCCTCTTATCCTTGGCTGCAGTGTGAAGAAAAACACGATTCCAGTGCTCGATTACCTAGGCAAATTGGGAGTTAGAAAATCTACTTTTACTGAATTTTTGTGTTGGTACCAACAAGTCCTCCACGCTAGTGTTGTTGTAGACCTTGCACCTGTTGTGAAGTATCTTTGGCATGGAAGCCTCCTGACATTCCTAGAGTTTTGGAGAAGTACCCAGAAGTTCTGGGATTTAAGCTTGAGAGCAACATGAGTACTTCGGTGGTTTATTTGATTGGAATAGGGGTAGCAAGACGAGAGTTTGGTGGGTTATTAACTAAATACCCAGAGATATTGCTTATGCGAGTAGGTCCGGTGATCAAACCTTTTGTGGAATATATCGAAAGCTTGGGGATACCAAGATTAGCTGTTGCTAGATTGATTGAGAAGCAGCTTCACATTCTTGGATTTGGACTTGAAGAGCAGGTGAAACCTAATCTTAAATCCCGTTTAGAGTATCATGTTAGGCAAACATCACTTGCTGCTGCTGTTGTTCAGTATCCTGAAATCATAAGGAATTGATCTGGAGACAAAACTTTTCATCCAACAGGGGTTCCTCAATTCCATTATTGGATTGGCTCTAGATGAATTTGGGAAAGTCGTGAAGAAAATGCTACAGATCGTCAGCCTCAGCAACAGAGCAATAGTGAAGCATGTGGATTTCCTCAAGGAATGCGAATTCTCCTCAGAATAAGTGAAGAAAATGGTTGTGGGGTTTCCCCAGTTGCAAGCTTTAAATACTGAGATCATGAAACTCAATTATGATTACTTCAAAACCTCAATGGGTAGGCCATTAGATGATTTGATTATGTTCTCAGATTTCTTTACTTATGGTATGGAATCGACTACTAAACCAAGACATAAGATGGTTGCCAAGAAGGGAGTGAAATGTTCGCTTGCATGTTTACTTAATTGTTCAGATGAGAAATTTGAAGAGCGGATGAACTATGACTTCATGGACATTGAAGTGATGGAAATGGAATCATCATTTGACTTCAATAATATATTCATCTGTAATATATATAATGGATGTGATGTTTGTAATGTATTCATTTTGCATTGGGTATCTCTTTTTTGCTTGTTCATGCGAAAATGTTTTCTAAATTTTTGTTAATTCGTTGAATTAATTTTAATGGTCATTACATATTTATAAAAATACTATGTTTTGCTTGTTATGCTACCATTTTTTAGTTTAAGTTGCACATAAAAATGGAAAATTTCTTTCTTCTCTGAAATCAAATAGTTCGAAAAATTTGTCATCTTTGTACGAAGAATGTGATGATGATAACATTTACATTTTTTTTTTAAATAGAGCAAAGAAATATGACAAAGAATTTGAATTAGACGAGATGATTTTAACAATGGTACCTCATTTGAATAATAAGATTTTTTGAATAAAATATTAAAAAAAAAGATTCTCAAAATTTCAAAGTAAAAGCGATTTTCAGTTTTATGTTTTGAGAAACAGTTTTTCAAAATGAAAAAAGAATGTATTTTCAGCAATTTTAAAATAGACACTCAAAACACAAAATGAATTCAAAATTCAAAATTCAAAATTAAAAATTGATACATGAAGAGAACAGTTCTTTAAAATTTTTCATCTCAAAACATGAGTTTAAACTTCAGTTTTTGGGACACCCCAATGATTATTAAACAGTAAGTGATCATCTATAACATAAGAAATAAATTTCTCAAAAAAATAACACATGTAATCAATGGCGAACCACCGCTTGATCTCCGATCACTTTGAAAATGTTAAATATGAGTGAGCATCTCAAGGAAATACTCAGTAGGCTACACGTGCTATATGAACATAACAATCATTTATTTAATCATGCATTCTTACATGTTGCCTTCATAAATAAGCAAATTGATGATCCATTATCTGCTTAAAGTTCTGATGAGTCTCTGCGACCATCAATTTAACATATATACTTAAAGTTTTGATGAGCATCTGCGATCATCAGTTTAAACATATATAATCTTTCTTGCATCAAAATTTAAGAGAAACTCTTAAAAGCACTTCATATACTTCATGGGCAAATATAACGAATAAAATGCCTAAACGAAAATTTAATTCATATAACAATAACTTCGCGTAGGGTTCCTACCTCAATTTGTGGTGATGATGTAGTGACTACGTTGAATCAATATTCTTTGCAAAACTTTTCTAAAGGTTAGTCGTAAAATTAGTTTATAAGTCCCTGCTATGTTTCTTTGAAAATTTGAGATGGGAAGTCATGTATATATAGGAAGTTGGATGAGAATTGAATTCAAAATGGTAGAAGTTGGATAGAGATAGGTTTCTTTTTATAGGATTAGGATAGAATATATATATATATCTGACTTAATCCAAATTCAAATTTAATTTACATTGCATAATTTAAAAAACAAAACAAATTCCAAATAACTTTCATCCTAAACCAAAAATATTAAAAATACCAAATTCCATTTAACATGTAGCTGCCCAAAACTTATTAAATCCTTAATTGACTTTAATTAAACATGTGCATTCTTTGAACATCAATATCACGGGCTTAACTTATTCGAAATAATTTTTTCTTGAGTACAAAGTCGCCACTTAATATGAGCTTCAAAACAAGTCCAATATTGATATGCAATTCCTAGCTAGATAAATACTTGATTATTTGACCAAAAGCTAAAATTTTGACATAAAGAATTATTTTTAAATTAGCCCCTTGGTACCTCAAAATGAACCAAAACATGTCAAGATGAAATAGATGAAAATTTATTTTCGGTTGTTACAATGTAGGGTTGAACTTTTGTACTATTTAACAACACATAGTGATGAACAACTTTAAAATCTCATCAGATAGTACAAATGGCTTCCCTTTAGAAATTGTACGCCATACAACCAAGAAATCACTCTCATATTCTTTAATGCGTACACGCTTAGAGTTTATTTCATATGCTTGTATTATGAATTTGCTACAAAACATTGCATTTTCTTCGACAATATAACGTTCAGCTTTGCACCCTTCAGGCTGTACACGATTCATAACATACATTTTCAACACTTTCATATGCTTATACAAATACAAATATTTAAAATATGTAAGACCAATTTGATAATAATTTTTACTTTTGGAATAGCTTAAAGGAGTATGACCTCTCAAATGGGTATATCTAAAGATATTGTACTGGTCTACATAACCGAACTTCTCTCTCAATATGGATTGTCAAATGAACCATTATATCAAAAAATAAAGGCGAAAAATATATTTCCAACATGCATAAAGTTTCAGAAACTCTTGCTCTAATTGTTCGACATTATTTCTATCTACAACTCTTAGACACATTTCATTGAAAAATGAACACAACTTAAAAATGAAGTTATTTGGTCCTTTAGGAAGAAGTTCCCTCAACGCAACTGGTAATAATTGTTGCATTAAAATGTGACAATCATGAGACTTGAATCCAACTATCTTACATTCTTCCACTAAGTGCAATTTTCAATATTAGATCCATAATCATTGGGTAATCTCAAGTTAGCAAACCTTTTGCAAAACATTTGTCTTTCTGCTTTTGATAAAGTGTGAGGAACATCAGGTATATAGAATTTATTTCCTCTACTCTCAGGATGTAAATCATGCATAATGTTCATATCTTTTAAGTCCTTATGAGATTTAATGTCATCTTTAGATTTTCTTTTAAACTTTCGATCTCTTTCTTTTTTTCATCAGTAGGATTTTCAGGATCTACATTATGTTGTGTATAGAAGTCCTTAAACATTCTAGGTGACTCGATCATTTCTACATTGTCCAAATCTGATTCATGGGCCTTTGTAAAAAGTTAAATTTTTGCAATGTTTAGTGAATGTTGCAAAAGGTTAAACTTTCTATAATGTTTAGCGAACGTTGTGAAAAACTTATCTGCAACAGTCACGAAATATTGCTACAGGATGAACTTTTAACAACGGCTAATAAATGTTACAAAAAATAAAACTTTCCGCAACAGTAAATAAATGTTGCAAAAAAAGACATTAGCAACATTCACTTACAAAATTTTTGCCAAATCTCAATTATATTAACTAATGGCAACATAAACATATTAGAACGTTGCGGTAGACACATTTATAAACACTCGATTAATGAATGTTGCATTTTATGTGTTGTAAAAAACTATTTTTGTTGTAGTGAATAAAATTAAGGGAGACTGTGGAGAAACGAAGGTGTCTCACTTGCAAACTCTCTATCTTGGGTTGCTAACCCATTAAGGACCAGTGCAGGCACAGGCCTGCATTGAGATTTTAGGCCCAACTCCCAGCTCCCCGACCCCAGCCCAAATATGAAATAGGCTTGCACTCATTTTTTTTTTTAAAAAATGTGTTACCCTAGCCCAACTCAACGCCCTAGGCCCAACCCACTGACCCAGCTAAGAAAGAAATACCCAAATCAATTTTTAGGGATTCAAATCTCATCCATCTCTCAATCCCGAATCGAAGTCGAACCACGAACTCCACCGCCTCATCTCCGACTCCAATTCTCCACCATAACTCGACTTCTCAAATCTCAATCTCTTCTCAACTCTCAAATCTCAACCTCTCAATGCTCTCACGAACTCTCAATCTCCGATTATCCGTCATTCGATTTATCACTTCTCATTCTTTAGTCTTGCCATTCATTCTCATTTTTGAGCCCTAAACGGAGTGATGGAAGGCATTCGGCAGAGTCACGCTGAGAGTCTGAGATGCGGAGCCTTCGATTCCAATTTCCACCGAAAATTCGACTCTCATGAGATGAGATGAGACAACACAGCAGAAGAAGTATTGCCCTCGCCCCTCTGTTTTTCCCTTTTTCAATTGCCCTATGCTTTCAATTTTTAATGTTTTTATCTTTGCCATTAATCTCAGTATAGTCTCACCTGTTGGCTGTTGGAGCTGTGCCTGTATTTTCAGTTTTTTATATTGGCCATTAATCTCACGATTTTTGTATTTTCAGTTTTTAATGTTTCATGTTTGCCTCTGTGATGAATTGATTGCCTCTGTGATTTGTGAATAATGAATGTTTTAATGTTAGCCTTAGGCGGCTTAGCCCTCTGTAAATCTGTCATCTGTGATGCATCGTGAATGTTTGCCCTCTACCTCTGCCTCTGCCTCTGTGGACTGTGAATCTGTGATGATTGATGAATGTTTGCCCTCTGTAACTGTGAATCTCTAATGTTTGCCCTTCCAAGTTAATAGCATAACATTGATACTTGTTTTTCTTTATGCTTTAGGCATCCATCGAGCCTGATTTGGGATTCAATTGTAAGCAGTGAAGCCTGCTCAAGTCTCAACTCTATCTCTCTGACTGTGACAAAGACTCTGTGAGTTTCCTTACTTTTTGAATCTGTGAGCAAATTTGTCGTTGAGTACTTGAGTTTATCTCTTTTTTCCCAATATATCTTGTGTCTCATAACGTAGTAAATTGTGTATTGACAGTGAACAAATCACACAACAGCCATCAATTTGGTTGAAACAACTCTAGAAAAAGAATCTAATTGGAGATGAGTTCAAATGACATGATCTACTCATAACATGATCTTCAATGCACAATCTAAAATCAACCTAACAGAATAAACAAAATTTAATATGATAAATGTCAATTTTAGAGGATTATATATTTACAGAATAACAAATGGTGTCTTACTGTGATACTTGCGAGCTGTACTACCAATCTGTTGTAGATAGGAAGGCTGTTTTTCCATACCTACTGCACACAAGAATATAGATACATAGTGCCCTTCTTGTTCATCATCTCCTTTCGGATCCACACAAAGCTTCCTAAGTTAACCAACAAAATTGGAATCACAAGATCACTAAGGGGAAGAAAGGTTAAAGAGTTGTAGTAGAAAACAATGAAACAAAATTGCTAATGCTACCTCTCTGTGACTGCTTGTGATTTTGTGAAACAGTGAAAGTATTCTATATTTTTAATTATTGCTAATTTGTTATTTGGATTGCACTTTGAAATGAAAACATTCTTAATTAAAAATATTAATGCTTAATGACAATAATGTTTAAATACAGATATGAAATGAAGAGATTCTTTCAGAGAATATTGAATGTAGAAAATGTTGTTGATATTGATGGGGAGATATCGAATAAGGTGAAATTTGATGTTACACAACTTCCCATTGATCCGGGACTAAGGATACCCATTTTGAATTATAATGCTAATATTCAAGATCAAGCTCGAAGATCATATATGTTGAGGGTCATTGTCAGTCCCAAGATCATGACTTTCCAAAACGTCAATTTGGAGTGAAAAGCTAGACGATTCAATCCTTCTTGGTTCCAAGAGTTCAATACATGGTTGGAGTACAGTGTAGAAAAAGATACTGCTTATTGTTTGTGTTGTTATTTTTTCAAATCAAGTTCTGGAAAGCAAGAAGGAGGTGATTGTTTTGTTGGTGAAGGTTTTACGTATTGGAAAGATAAAAAAAAGACTTCACACTCACGTGGGAGTTCATGATAGTGCACATAATCATGCTCGCATTAAGTGTGAAAATTTGATGTGTCAAGAGCAACACATTCAATCAGTTTTCCACAAGTAGTCAGAACAATTGAGAAATGCATATGTTACCTGTCTTAATGTATCTATTGACTGTGTTCGAGTTCTATTGCGACAAGGACAATTGATTGTAATTATGTTGAAACATGACTTAATTCTATGTAAATTGTATTTGTAGGACTATATCGATGGAAATAACGAAAAGTGAGTGAAAACGAGCAAGAAAGGACCAAAATGGAAGAAAGTCAAAGTTCAGGGACTAAGATGCACTTATTCGAAAGTTGACTCGAGACCCAAATCAAGAACGAAAATGAACTAAGTATGAGATTAACGAAATCAAAGAGTGTTAGAGGAAAGAGAATGAAGAAAAGAAGTCAAAAATGAGGAAAAACGGAGTTCGGGGACCAAAACGGTGCAATTATGAGTTAATTGCACCATGCGGCCGCATGGTGCAAACTTCCACTGGCAATCCCAGAACCCAGGTTGAGTTACAACAATTGAACCATGCGGCTGCACATTTATTTTTATGCAAAAATTTATGTTTCCGTTTTTAACTTAAACTCTTATGGAAACCAATTGGGGAACGACTTTTAAAAACCCTAGATCGACAGAAAAGGGGGGCTACGCACTTTGAGAGAATTTTTTGACATTGGAGAGCAAGAACACAAGGAATAACGCGAAAATTCATCAAGTACTTCAAGAAATTAATTGAATATCTACTCGGGTGATGATGTTTCTTCATTTATTCTTTTCTTTTTCTTTTTTTTTAGCATGCTAAGCTAGATTTTCTTATACCAGGAGATCGATGAACCTTGTAACATGATAATTTAATCTTTAGTTTTATAATTTTGACATTAAAACACGTTTTTGGATGTTTGAATGATTTATACGTATTTACTCCATATGATTATTGTGCGCACGTTAATTATATGAATGTGCTGATCTATTTTATGCATTCAAAGGAAGGGAAATAGATTCGACGTAGTATAAATTGTCATAGGGTCCGATAGGGGATAGAAATATACCGCTATACTCTATGTGAATCTTTAAGTGTTCATAAAAGCTAATGCGTTCTTTTATGTTTGTATTTGTCATAGAAATATAGTCGGAGCGCATGATAAAATAGGTTTAACATTACTCGAAAGAGATTGTTAAATTCAATAGGAACATTGATTCTTCAATATTTAATCGTGTTGTCAAATTGTAGAATTAGGATTTAAATGGATTGTTGTATGGAGATTCGTGATCCTAGTGCGTTTTTCTCTTATTAACTTAATCAATTTGCATTCGTCTTTCATAGTACATTCTAGTATAATTTGCATTTAGTTTAACCAAATCATCCATAGTAGTTTTCATAGTCTAGTTTGGTTAGCATTTAGTATAAAACTCATTAAAAACTCATCTTATTTTGGTTAAAGTCGAGATAATTAGCATTAAACTACTCAATCTCTGTGGGATCGAAAATTCGGATTCTAAAAGTCTACTTTATTACTTGTAACGAACCGTACACTTGCGGAGGTTTTAAATCGAACAATATTTTCGTGAACAAGTTTTTGTCGTCGTTGCCGGGGATTGAGTTTTAGTTTGATTTTATTTTTTTTTGGCAGTAATTCGGACTTCTACATGTATTCTTGTGTTGTTATTTTCGTTCCATTTTAGTTCTATATTTTTTTTCTTTCTTTTTCAGGATATATGAAAGAACAAAAATAAAAGGATAAAAGATGACTGCGGTTAATTTCAACAAAATGCTCGTATCTGACTTCATCATAAGGCAACAACAATCGGTAGCTCAAGAAATTGATGAGGGTGATATGTTTGTGGGAGATTTCATTATAGGACAACGACTACGAGATATACAAACAGAATTTGAATTTGATGAAACTATTTTGGGTGACTTACCTGTTGCATTATTTCTCTCACCACAATTTGATGTGGGTGATTTTCCTATGGGTTTATTTATTTCACCGATTGTTAATGGACATCAAGTAAGCGAATCACGTCAACCGAATTTCTTACAAATACAACAAGAGGAGAAGACACTCCATGAAGATATCATTGCTGCCTTGCCAAAAGTCTTGAATATGGACGTTGAACTTGAGAAAAATTCAATTAAAGAAGAGGAGCATGAAAAGAGCGAGAAATTAATCATATTGGGCGAAAAAGAACTTGTTGCATTCAAAGAAGAGAAAATTGGCATACAATCCCTCGACTTTATCGTTTGCTCAAAAATTAATTTTGTGATTAAACCTTATGAAGAGATTGAGGTTTACATTGTCGAGTTCGAAATGGGTAATGAGAGAAAACCATACTACTTGGAGAATGGTAAGGTTAAAATTTGGAGGAAAGTTGCAATATGGAATAAAGTCATATTGAGCAAACTAAGCAAGATTTCCAAAACCATATTCAAAGTGCCATGAAAAGCTTGTACAAAAGTTGAGCTCTAGATTTTAAATTGAGCGCTGGTTGGGAGGCAACCCAACACTTCTACCTTTTTATTTATTTTGTTTTATGCATTAGCTTAGTATTTTATTTTTATTTTTTTCTTGCATTTTTAGTAGTTATAGGTCATCGTTTCATTTATTATATCAATTTCTAGTGTGCCAGCTAATATTCGTCATTTGCACTCTCACAAGATTTCATCAAGTAAAAAGAGAGTGGTATTCACCACCGGGCGATAGCACAGCAAGACCCAGTTCTCTTCCACCATTGTCACCACCACCGCCGTACTGATTAGGGGAGTCTTTATTAACCTCCCATATTTTGTTTTGTATAAACTTTGCCTTTCAAATTCTGTATTCAATCTTACACTTTACACATTGAGGGCAATGTTTTGTATAAGTTTGGGGGTGGTCGAATTTGTAGAACAAACTTAAGGATTCAGTACTTGTATTGAATTATGCATTGCTTATTTGTTATTCATCGATATTAGCCTAGTTTGTTTGTTTGTTTATTGCTTTTGTGTGTTTTTTTAAAAAAAAAATTTGTTTTTGACATTTTGTTTCAGCATTTGTTTAGTTAGTTCAATTTGTGAGCTTATGTGGGTTTAATAGCCTTGCCGGCAATGATGTGAATAGTGAAATAGGTATGAACTATGGATAGTGGAAATGGTGCATGTTTAGATTAACCAATGCTTATTTATGTGATACTTGACATTTCTTGTGCACGAGACTCATGTTTAGCATGTTAAGTTGATGATTGAGTTCAATTTTTATAGGAGATTCGAATATGATAGGTTACACCTAAATTACCTATACTATGCTTAAAGATATTCCATTGTTTTAATGGTTTGGAGGAT
The DNA here is from genome assembly GCA_019395295.1 of Osmanthus fragrans. Classification (NCBI taxonomy): domain Eukaryota; kingdom Viridiplantae; phylum Streptophyta; class Magnoliopsida; order Lamiales; family Oleaceae; genus Osmanthus; species Osmanthus fragrans. Next base: position 13,872,058 of record CM033359.1, read on the forward strand.
TAGTTATTGCAAGGGAATATTGAGATGAGTGGAGATTTCATGCATGAAAAGAGAGTTGTGTGGATTGTGTAGACTGATAAGACAAAAATGAGGCGAAAGTTTGAAATTAGGGGTTGGTTCTTGAAACTGAGTGTCTAAAAAAATAGGGGATTGCATAAATTTCTGTGAGGAAGACACTCTTTTCAAGTCTTTATGATTCGAGTAAGTAAGCCTGTAAGGGTGAATAAAAATCTGGTACCCTAAAATCAACTGATTTGAGAGTCATTGGCCTAAAACTCAATACAGGGGTCATATAGAAAGTAAGAGAGAAAGAGTCAAAAGAAAAGAGAGAAAACACATTTCTCGAGCCTTTATAAGTTGAGCAAGTAAGCCTGCAAGGGTGAATATAAACCTGGTGCCCTAAAATCAACTGATTTAGGAGTCATCGGCCTAAAGCTTGATATATGGATTACATAGAAAGCAAATGAGAATGTGTTGAAACAAAGAAAAAGAATAGAGTAAGAAAAGTGCCCTATGACATTTAGTTGATAGAATTGTACCTTTGATGTATGGTAAGTAACTTAGTTTAGTCTTAGAGGTTGAAACAATCAAAGAAATATGAGAATCTCTGCTTGTTGAAGTGTAAACTTGTGATTGCGAGTCCTATCTAAACTAAGAGAGGGTGATAATTTAAGTTAATCAAATCTCAAGTATAGAACACACCCCAAGATAAGTGAGTAAAATAATAAGTTTGGGGGGGTGTGTATCTCTCGAGCGAAGAAATGAAAAATTTGATTACTGTAGGTCGGGATTTGAATCTATCAGAAATTGAGCATGTTTGCATGAGTATACACATACACACGTCAGGTTGTATATGATAAGTTGATGTTGATTTGATATTGCACTGTTGATAATGTTCACTATGTATTACTCAATTCTAATTCTGAGACACGGCAAGTTGTTAAACCATGTTTTGTTTAGAGTTAAGTCACCATCTTGTTTGAGGACAAACAATAGTTCAAGTTTGGGGGGTTTGATAAGTGCGTTTTACGTACTTATTTAGGTCACAAAATATGGACAATTGATTGTAATTATGTTGAAATATGGCTTAATTCTATGTAAATTGTGTTTGCAGGACTATATCAATGGAAATAATGAAAAGTGAGTGAAAACGAGCAAGAAATGACCAAAATGGAAGAAAGCCAAAGTTCAGGGACTAAGATACACTTATTCGAAAGTTGACTCGAGACCCAAATCAAGAACGAAAATGAACTAAGTACGAGATTAACGAAATCAAAGAGTGCTAGAAGAAAGAGAATGAAGAAAATAAGTCAAAATGAGAAAAAACGGAATTTGGGGACCAAAATGGTGCAATTGTGAGTTAATTGCACCATACGGCCGCATGGTACAAACTTCCATGCGGTCGTATGGCAATCCTAGAACGTAGCTTGAGTTACAGCAATTGAATCATGTGGTCGCATGGTTATTTTTATGCAAAAAATTCTGATTTCCGTTTTTAACTTAAACTCTTATGGAAACCAATTGTGTAACGACTTTTAAAAACCTTAGACTTGACAGAAAAGGGGGGCTACGCACTTTGAGAGATTTTTTTGACATTGGAGAGCAAGAACACAATGAATAACGCGAAGATTCATCAAGCACTTCAAGAAATTAATTGAATATCTACTCGGGTGATGACGTTTCTTCATTTATTCTTTTGTTTTTCTTTCTTTAGCATGTTAGGCTAGTTTTTCTTGTACTAGGAGATCGATGAATCTTGTAACATGATAATTTAATCTTTAGTTTTATAATTTTGACATTAAAACACGTTTTTGGATGTTTAAATGATTTATACGTATTTACTCCATATGATTATTGTGCGCACGTTAATTATATGAATGTGCTGATCTATTTTATGCATTCGAAAAATGGGAAATAGAAATATAGTCGGATCGCATGATAGAATAGGTTTAACATTACTCGAAAGAGATTGTTAAATTCAATAGGAAAATTGATTCTTCAATATTTAATCGTGTTGTCAAATTGTAGAACTAGGATTTAAATGGATTGTTGTATAGGGATTCGTGATCCTAGTGCGTTTTTCTCTTATTAACTTAATCAATTTGCATTCGACTTTCATAGTGCATTTTAGTATCATTTGCATTTAGTTTAATCAAATCATCCATAGTGGTTTTCATAGTCTAGTTTGATTAGCATTTAGTATAAAACTCATTAAAAACTCATCTTGTTTTGGTTAAGGTCGAGATAATTAACATTAAACTACTCAATCTTTGTGAGATCGACAATCCGGACTCTAAAAGTCCATTTTATTACTTGTAACGAACCGTACACTTGCGGAGGTTTTAAACCGTACACAGAGAAATGTGTTTTCTCTCATTTTCGCCTCATAATGAATCTGCTGATTCTCTCAATCTTGGTAATTTTTTAGTCCAATTGCAATTTTTGTCTACTCATAACAAAGATATTAATGCCGTCACATTGGGAAATGCTCCGAAAAATTGCAAATTGACATCACCTGATGTGCAAAAGGATATAGTAAGTACTTGTATTGTTGAGACTATCAATGTTATTATCAAAGATGTTGGTGATTCGGTATTTTCTATTTTAGTTGATGAATCTCGTGATATGTCAATGAAGGAGCAAATGTCTATTGTATTGCGTTATTTAGATAACAATGGACATGTAAAAGAACGCTTCCTTTTAGCCTTGTTTATGCTTTGTAGATCTGAAATCAACTCCAGTCTCCAAGAGTTTCTTCAAGATTCTGTTGAATTTATGTTGTGTTGTTACTTTAGTATGTTTGGTATACTTGACTAGATAGAAAACATGCCCTTATCATAGTTGTCATACTCCATATAAAACATGCCCTTAATACATCCAATCAACGTGCAATTACCAGGTTTACATTTCCAGGAGATGCTAAGACCATAGTCTTCCCTCATCTCTCGGCTTCTCAACTTTCTTCACTTGAAAATCTACAAAGAAGGACCATTCGAGAGGAAGAAAAACTATCAAATCAGGTAGCTACACAGCAGCAGGACATGGTGGACATGCCGTTGGCCCTGATAGTGTAAAAATCAGGTCCAAAACACGAGTAGTGTCCGATTGTACGAGATGCATTAAAGAAAGATAAATCAGGCCATGGTTTCTGCTATGGACGAAGCTGATATGTTGAGACTAAACACAGTCAAGGAAATAATTAGCCTACTTCCTACGCAAGCTGTGAATTTTATGGCATTTGGTCGAAACTAGGAGTAAATGGTGGGAAATTACTGTTTTATAATGGTGTCTTGCTATGCTGTATTTTTATGATCATTTAAGGAGGACAACTGAAACAGAATTCAAAGTTTGAACGCTGTTTCAATTCTCTATCTTCCAATTTTTTTTTTGGGGAATAATTTAAGGTAGTATTCTTTGTTTTGTTTGGGTCAAAGGTTCACCGCCTACTGCTTTTAAATTTTCAAAGTCTACGAACCAGAAAAGGCCAAAATCTCAAATTTGCTCAAAAAAGAAAAGAAAAAGAAAGGGTCTTTCACGGACATTAATTCAGTCCAACTGCTGAAGGTAAATAAAATCACTTAGAAGGTCATTCTTTTGATCTAATTCCATATCAATTCCTCAAAATTTACTGGTCAAATTGAATGCATTTAGGCCTTGTGACTCAATCTTCATGCTATATATTTAGAAGCAATATTGGAGCAACAACCATTGCAATCTAACTATAACAATTGACAAAGATTGAGGCAGAAAAATTAAATCTAGAAACCATGTCGGGAAGTTATCTTTCTACCATTGTAAGTGTAATGAAGTTCAAGGACGAAGTTCCCATGACGAGCAGCAAGAATTTGATAGCCGTCACTCTGTTAATTGCCTCATCTCTCGCGTTCATCCAGCATCATGGGAAAATGAGGCCATCATTACTTTCACTAGCTGGTACAATTTTCAAGTATCGGGATCAAGATATAGAAAAGCTCGAGGAAGAAGGTGGCCTTGAACTCGATTGTGTTGTTTGCCTTAGCCGAGTTTCTCGGGGTGATGATTACAAGATCCTTCCAACATGCAAGCATGGATTTCATGTTAATTGTATTGATGCTTGGCTACAGAGGCATTCTACTTGTCCCCTTTGTAGATGTCCAGTTCCTCGTACTCCTATCCAGTACTGTTCCATTAGTACTCAGGATCCAAATTTTGATGTTTTGATTTCTTATATTATTCGTTTGTTGGATCATGTTCGGACATGGCTGATGGACCCACTCAATGCTTTGAGCGAGGACTGTCTTCGTTTTCCTTGAAGATAAACATGAATACGACAAAGACCCAATTTTTGAAAAGAAAAATACAACATTGATAGAAAGAAAAAGAAACCAGCAGCATTCATTTTTTTTTTTCATTAGTACTTCCAAATGTAACAAAATTCCACTCTATATGACACCTTTTTTTTTTTTTTGGGATACATACGAACTTTTTCCACTGTATCTCACACAATTTCCTTTCTGATACATTGACAAGTTAACTCAAATACAATTGTGATTTATGTTTCTAAAAGAATGCAAAGAAATATAAATCTCAGCAACCGATGTGCCAGAAGTAATACAATTAATTGATCTCCAGATCAGTTTTGTTCTATATTACGAACACCTTATTCATTTGAGCTTCGATTTTGAAGAGCTGAGCATAGGCTTTGCAACGGGGCGAGCAGCAGCACTTCTCACAGCCTTCTTCACATCATATTTGACAGATAAGAGAGAACAAACCAGGGCTACTAACATAGTTGGGTAGACAAATACTGCATTTGTTGGATCTGTGTTTGCAGGCTTTTTGAGAATCCCTTCCTTGACAAGGCCCCATATGACTAAAAGAGTCCCAAACATGCTCATCCTCCCGGGTTTTAAGATGCCAATAAGTGCACCAGCCACCGAGAAGTAACTTCCAGCAAGTACCTGGTGAAAGTTAATGAATATATAATTAAAACTAGACCAAGGGAAGACAACAGCAAATAACAGCATATAAATTTTTCAATGAAGACTTGTCTCGAGTTCTGTTTTAAACCTGCAGCTAAATTGGGTACAGAAATGTTTGCACAACGCAATATTTTCCGAGCTTGCTGTTCCATTAACAAGAGAACTTGTGACTATAATTGGCAATGGGAGTTGCGAGAATTTTGTAGCAAAGAAGCTGGTGAATTATTTGAAATTACCAACAGAGTAATTGAGATGACAGCAAATAAGAAATTATTGCTCCATCACATGAAAAGTGTTCAGTAGTTCTTTAAAACCTTTAGGGTCCTGATAACAAAGATTGATATTGGTATAAACATGATATTTTCTAACCCAAAAAAAAAAAAAAAAATTAAGGAAAAGAGGAAAGGATTATTGTGGAACGGTTACATGGTCATGACATCAAAGTGTGCTCGCTGAAAAGAGGAAAATAAACAGATTGCAAACTGTCACCATATGCTAATGAACTTTAACCTGTATGGAAAATCTACCCACCTTCTATGAATTTCTCTCTCCAGTAGTAACTTTTTATGACCAAACTAAATCCAACTGTTAGAATGCAAAATTTTAATATGGAACTCAAAATTGAGACTGCCTTCAGAAGAAAAAAACATGGAAATAGAAAGGTGTTCAACGTGTGTTAGTTGGTGAAAAACAACTATACTCTACAAATTAAAACAGGCATAAAACAACCAACTTAAAATGTATCATACAAGGAAAAGGAAAGGTATGGAGCGTGTATTCACCGGTTGTTGTTGGACAACTATGGTCTATATAATTAAAACAGACATACAACAGCTGGCTTAAATGTTTTAGATAACTTTGGTATTCTTGGAAATAGAGAGGTATGCTAATAGACAATGTGACCATACATGAGTTCAGGGTAAATATTGATGTAAATTTTAAAGAGCACGACTTCATTTCATTTTAGGACGGAGGACGGTGGCAAATGAGAAGCCAAACCTCCAAGCGCTGTAGATCAGTAACTGCAGAGGCCTCCTTTATGTCAGTCAAATTATAGATGCTCAGCAGATTTTCCCAACTTGGAATAGTCATATTACTGATGAGACCATTAACAATGGCTCCTGGATAGAGAAGGCACTTCACCACCGGAACAGGAAAGATTTCGCTGGCAATCAACTGGGAAGATGTGACCTGCAATGGAGTCGTGCAGATGCCAGATCTACAAGGAACCCTGAGAAAATAAACAATAGGAACACAGGAAATCAGTGATAAAATAATCGGCCAGAACATGCCATGGATTAGAAAAGTTCTATATCCAAAATGTGCTATGGCATCAAGATGATGCAGAAATATATTTCATCACCAAGGCACTTACGGGCGACAGAAATAAATGCCGAAGAAGGGAAAGACAACTGTATGTCTGCACCAAGCAATAGTGCCTTCTGAGATAAAATCAACTCAACAAAGCCCTTATCTCATATCCTCTTTTCTACTTCACTCTTATCAAGTATCAAGAGCAATCTCAAAAAGTTAAATTATAAAAGTTTATTATTTAAAGTTCGACCCTTCCTCTAGTTTGCCATTGAAACTAGCTCTATTACTTCTCTTAACCAGTGCATCCAGCGATGCCTTCTAAAATATTAAGAATGCAAAAGGAAATACATTTATTGGCATGTAGCCTGCGGAGAATAATATGTTATGAATTCATCAGTTGAATAAGCCACTTTGCAAGGAGAGAACTAAAGTTCAATGCAACAGTAACTAGCTTGGGTACATCAAGCACTCTGTATTTGTAGGGAATAGACATCAATCTACCTAGAACGTTAATTGACCAGCTTGTTAGAAATTTTACCAAGAAAATCGAGTAGGAAAAAAAAACCCACTAATAATCCGGGATTATAGTGCCGTCATGTTTACAAAATCATCTGATTGTATCCAAAATATTATTTTCTCGTAATTAGTATATCTCATATTTGTTACTTTCCAACTGCAGTCACTTTTTTGAACAATGGTTGCAATAAAAAAGATTGATAAAATCAATTTGAAAGTGCATTATAATTACGAATTCATTTCCAGCTTCTCATCATTGTAGTGATATGTTTAAATCTAATAGATTTAAAAAATTATAAAGAAGAAGATAATTTTAAACAATACTTCTACCCCAACTACAACAGGGGGCATAAAATTCACAACATATCAAAATACATCAGGCACTTCAAAATCAGGTACAGAAGTTATTATTTGAAAAATGATCAACCCAGACCTAAAAACACAAGCTAACCAATATTTTATCCTAAATTAAGAGCAAATTAGTAAATCAAACTCCAGCCGAACAAGGACCGCCATATACTAGAACATGATAAATCCAAGGTTCAACAGAAATCCATGTAGATCTACAAGACCGAAAATAATAATTCGCAGATGACCATGTTTATTGGACATATAGAAATATAAAGTGGATAAATATGTGGTTTGACCTGAAAAGAGGGACCTGGAGAATGACGAGGAAGTAGTATATGAGACATGCGTACTTCGAAAAATTTCTCCACTTTCCCTTTGACGCCACCGATGGTATTTTTGTTGTACCATTCGCCATTGAAGACTGCCAGAATCTTCTGTGTGTGCGATTACAGGGAGGCGGGGGGGGGGGGGGGGGGGGGGGGGGGGAGGTGAAGCAAAGTCGATGGAGGAGGAGGAGAGAGCTCGAGCAAAATTGGAATCGTAAAAATTAAAATTTAAAAAAAAAAAAAAAAACTGAATTTAGTGCAAAATATTTTATTGTAAAAAATATTTGATTAAAAATGAGTTTGAAAAAAATAATAATAATAAATTTTGTTTTCATGGTTGTCATTTGTTAAATATGCACTTATTTTGTCTAAAGTATGTCGATGGAGAATATGTGATTAAAAAATATATATTTTATTTACGTGTAATATTTGATTCAAAAGAAAAGAGGGAAAAAAACGATAATCAGGCTTAAAGTTATTTTTTCTTTACAAGCAAAATTTGCAAGAGAAAATGGCATGGGACGCTCCTCCAAAGTTGGTTCGAAATTGAATATGCAAGAATGTTTAATATTATTTATAAACAAATTTAATTATTTCTTGTGTTACTACAACTTTATTTTTTCTTATTATTAATCAAAAAAATTACAAGTTCAAATAATCTGTCTAAAGCCACCCCACTAGATAGATTAATAAAAAAAGTAATATTATTTAATATCACTAGTGTTCGAATACAAGTCGATGTGAAATTAACGTAACATTTAATAAGAAATACAATTAAACGAGTTACTTAATTTTACATTTTGTTAAGCCTATCAAATAGCACTACCTAAATTAATATTATAACACCAGTAGTGTGCAGTGTTAGATAATATTATTCCAACAAAAATGGCTCATAAGTTTTTCTTGTAAGTAAAAAAAAAAAAAAACAATATTTTTAAATAAAATTACTCATAACAATTGAACTTTTAAATTGTAAAACCAACGACTAGATAGTTTTTTATTAAGAGTTTATTTGGTTTGGATTAAAATATGATTTTAATATAAATTAAAGTCAAATAATTAATATTAATCAAATATTTTATAGGACCCAAAACGTTTCAATTACGTATTTCAAAATTTTCTATCATAATTTACTAAAAAATTTAATTTTAATTTTCATCAAACACCCTGTAAATATGTAGACAAAATAAAAGGGATTGATGAGAACAAAATAAAAGGTAAGAGAATTAGCCCCGTTTGACCCATATTTTCATTTTTATTTTCATTCTTCTACTCATTTTTAACCACACATTCTTCAATAAAATAATATTTTTCATCACATCAATAACATTTCCTCTTTTTCAACCACACATTTCCCATCATATCATTATTTCAAAATTCATTTTTTTCAAATAATCTCTATCAAACACACTAAAAAATATAGTTTTCGTTGCTGATGATATATTGGAATCCAAGATTCTCAGCGGAATCGGTGGATTTGCTGGAATTCTTGAAATTTTTTAATGATTTTGATTTTGAAAGCAAGTAGAGGCTACAAATGAAGATCTTTCTCGTTTTATAGGCAAAAGGCTTTGCACGCAAACGTTGGATTAAGGCCCAATCCATCTTACCCTCGTATCACTTTATCCATACCGTAGAATAAAAAGGCAAGGTAAGATGCAAACGTACAATGCACATGCATAGAAGCACGTTGAAATTTAATCCTGCAACGTATGGCACGTCCATTTCTCTTTGGGAAACACTCATTGTCTCTGGACTAAAGAGTGGCGTCATTTGGAGGGGGCCCTGTGGGCGGGTCCTAGGGGACGCCATTTAGTCTCGAAATTTAATTCTGGGACGTATAGCACGTTCCTTTTCCTTTAATGCAACAGTTGCGAGTATGTTGGAAAATCAATAAAGCTATTCGTACATGCGTCTTTTCTTGTTGGCTTACCTGTTGACGTGTAAAGGGCCATTATTTTATTTTATTTATTCAACCAACAAATAACAGAGCTTACCACTTCAAATATTGGGCCGAGTTTTACACTTGAAGAGGTCAACACAAAACCCGCTAATCAGTAGAGGAAATTCAGTCCGGGTAATTCAAAAAAAGTTAGAATATTGTCGCGATTTCTCTGGCCCCAAAAATTGAAACCCGCAGCCCGTCGAAGGTGTCGTCGGCGCAACAAAGAGTTCATTTTGAAGCTATCACTGGCTTCATCTACTCGAATAGATGACGGACGAAGGTAGATGAAGTTTGTAAACTTGATTTGTTGTGTATTAATCAATTTTTTTGGGAATAGCTGATTTATCTAAGTTTCTTTATCTGCAATTTGTGTACACGTGTTCTGTTGTGGGAGAAAAAAGGAATGGATGCAGAAGGATTCTGGTATGATAGGAGGGGTTGAAATTTGAGTACAGGGGAAGTAATTGTGGAGGGGTAATAAAGGTTGGCGGCAAGAGAACACCCAAGGTTAAGCATTTTTTCTATTTTCATTCAATTATCAATATGGAAAGGAATATTGAAGCTAAAATTTTAATTCATTGAAAACTTTTAACCAAAAGATAGAGTTTAATGATTCAGAAAATAATTCTATTCGGATATAGTGCACAAATGTATATATAAGCTACTATCACAATACATAAATCAACTTTAGCCAAAAAAAACTTCTTCAAATTTAAATAAAAAATCCCAACAATTCCCAACATACGTTAATTAAACTCCAAACAGCAGGGAAAACAACTTTTCACTAAGCCCACCAATTATGATAATAATTGTTGGATTCCTCTGTAGCAATGATGATTCTTTTCAGCCATTTTACCATTCTTCCACCTGGAATTATCATTCTCATAGGAAATCCATGATATGAAGCCAATGTTTCGCCGTTCTACATGTAAGCCAGAATAATATCTCTTGACGGACCCATGGCGATTCCATCTTAATGCTCGTGCGGTATTTGGCTCCACCGCCTCCGGGCAAATCCTCCGCCCCTTCAAATTCAACATTCAGACCACCTCTTTTCCAACTGAAAATACCGCACCGCTTCAAAATGGTATGCAATAGCACTCCACGCCAAACGGAGGTGGAGCTTCCGTCTTGCGGGCAAAAAAATAAAAATAATAATAACAACCGTGCGATTAACCTAAGGTGGGAAACCCAAACATGGAGACGATTGCTACTTCTTATTTCGGTCAAGATGGAGGAGTGCTGGACTGAGACTGAGTTCGAACAAATGTTTCGCCTCCAAGGGTTCTCTACTTTGGGGGTAATTGGGAAGGGGGTACTTTTTAGTATAGCCAAGTCAAAGGACTACTTTTTCACTTTGGCAAAAAATTTGAAACATTTTCCACAATAGCCATCCAATGCGTGAAAGACTATTTTACCCTTAAATTTGTTATATAATAACAAAATTGGGTTATTGTTTAAAAGACAATAATACCCTTATGTTGACTATAAAAAAATCACATCCACATCTCACGTAATTTCACTTCGTTCATCTGTTGAATCCAACACAGTTGAAAAGTGTTCCATTTTTCATCTATTTCAAATTTGAAAATTCATAAATTTAGCAAACACTCATCAAAAAATACTGTTTCTAGAGCCATCAATTGGAATCGGTAAGTATATTTTGCGTATTTTTAATTTCACTTTCATTAAATTAGTAAATTGATTCGTTATTTTGACATTGTTAGATTTAATTTTACAATATGTATCTATAATTTTTTAGGTAAACAGAGGAAATAATATATATTTTACGTATTTTTAATTTCGTTATCATTAAATTGAAAAATTGATTCGTTATTTTTACGTTGGTAGATAAATTTTTTGGGCAAACGGATGAAAAAATTAGTATCCGCACTGCCCGCCGTGTGGATCCGCACTGCCCGTGGTGTGGATCCGCACTGCCCGCCGTGCGGATCCGCCCTGCCCGTGGTGTGGATCCGCACTACCCGCACGTGCGGATCCGCACGGCCCGCACGTCTGGATCGTGCGGATCAGAATTTTTTTTTTTTTTTTTTAAGATCCTTATAATTTCTGATATTTAATTAATTTGTGAACTGGTATTAATTCATAATGCAGATCCATGACATTAATCCCAATTTGTTATTTCGGTGAATTTGAAAAGAAGGAAAGTGGCCAATGGGAATGGAAATGGACAAGTGAAGGAGATGGGGTTAATGCAGTATATATAACAAAGAAAACACTGTTTACGGAAATGTATCAAGAAATACAAAACATGCTTAACGTCGATCCCTCTCAGTACGATATGGAATTGGCATTTTTATTTCAGAAGCATTCAACTATGAGTATTCCGCCTGTGAAAGTTACTTCTGAAGTGCAAATGAAATATCTAATTACATTGAACCAAGGTCGAAAGTCGGCTCCTATTAGCGTAACTTTATTGAGAAAGAATGTTCCCGAGGGTGATCACGAAGTCTCCGATGGAGGGGGTTGTAATGTAAATGATTTTTGGGATACAGTTGAGATTGTTCGTGAGGATGATGTGGTTATTCCTGAAACAGTTGCTACCGACCACGGTCTCACGGTTACACACAGAATTCACGATGAAGTTCAAGATAACGAGTTTGGAAGGCAATTTACGAATGAGGATTTACTTGCTGTATCTAGACAAAGAGATGAGTCTGGTGGGAGTTCACATGTTGGGCCGAGTACACGCTCTTCTAATTGTTCGCGTGTAGTTCCTGAAGATGAAGATTTGTATGTGGATCAACTGTTCCAATCGAAAAGAGATTTGCAGGAAGCTGCGCACCGGATTGCAATAAAACATAACTTTGAGTTCAAAGTTAAAAAATCAAACAAATCTGCGTATACAATTATTTGTATGGATGATAATTGCAGTTGGCGTTTGAGCTCGACTAAGATGGAAACAAATGAGTGCTTTATAGTTCGCAAGTATGCACGAGAACACAATTGCGAAGTGGGTATTCGTCAAAATGATCACAGGCAAGCTCGATCATGGTTTATTGGGCGAGAGATAATGCACAGATTTGAGGACCCACGGACTATTTACAAACCAGCAGATATCGCCAACGACATGCGTCGAAATTATGGAATTAACCTGAGCTATCAAAAGGCCTGGAAGGCTAAAGAATGTGCATTGCAGGATTTAATGGGATCGACCGAGGAGAGTTATGCCAAATTGGCCAGGTATTGTCATAATATGGGGAGAACTAATCTTAATTCAGCGTTTTTTATTGAGAGCGATGACGAGAATCGCTTCAAGTACTTGTTTATGGCTCTCGGACAATGCATTAGAGGATTTCGAAATGCGATGCGACCCCTAATTCTAGTTGATGGTACAACGCTGAAAGCTAGATATGAAGGGAAGTTGATTATTGCTACATGTCAAGACGCCAACATCCAAATTTACCCTCTTGCATTCGGCATAGTCGATGGAGAAAATGATGTAGCGATGCGTTGGTTCTTCACGAAGCTGAAAGAAGTTATTGGGGACGTCGAGAACCTTGCATTTGTGACTGATCGGGGACAGTCAATAATAAATGGTATAGCTGAAGTTTTTCCGAACGCACATCATGGTTATTGCATGTACCATATACAGGGTAATCTGAAGACTAAATATCGGGGTAACGGTATCGTTACATTATTCAGGAAAGCTGCAGAAGCATACAGTTTTGAAGAGTTCGATAAGTTTATGGTCGAAATAGAACATAAATCACACGGTGCATGGGAATATTTAACAGAGATAGGGGTTGAACATTGGGCACGGTCACATTTTCCAGGACGTCGGTACAACATGATGACGTCGAACAATGCGGAGTCGCTCAATTCATTATTCAAGAAGGATCGAGAGTTACCAGTTCTCGCAATGCTTGAGAATATTCGACAAAAGTTACAGATATGGTTCCATGACAGACGTGAGGAATCACATAATTGTACAAGTGCGTTGACCCCGGCTCAGGAAGATAAACTATTCAAAACTCTAGAGGTGGCGAGAAAGCTAAATGTGGAACCACTGGATCAATTTCGCTTCTCCGTGAGATGCGGACGTAATATGGGTTGGATCGTGAGTTTGAATGATAACACATGCACATGTAGACAGTTTCAGTTGGAGAGTTTTCCATGTGCTCATGCAGTCGCAGTGGCTAAGCATAGAGGAATTCCACCACACAGTTTATGCACTCATTATTATATGGCTGATTATTGGAGAGCAGCATATGCCGAAACTATATTTCCTCTACCAAATGAAGCCGAGTGGGAAGTTCCCGACCACATTCTTCCACTGAATAATTTGTTGTCACCCGACGCCAGAGCACGTACTCCTGGGCGTAGACGTACATCTAGAATACCATCTACCGGAGAATTTCCCCAACCGCGTAAGTGCGGTAGATGCGGTGCAACGGGGCACACTAGAAGATTTTGTCCAACTCAGATTCCTCTGCACAACAATGATACGGATGTTGAATAAAATTTAATTTTTATGTACTGTTTACACATTCTGGCCGTAATTTTCATATTTACTGTGTTGTACAAGTAATTACATGTGGCGTTCTATTGTTTTTCAATTATAGAATGATGTTTCGAAATCGATGTTACTTTCATATATTAATTTCTTTACTATTTTCATAAATAAGTTAGGACACGAATTACAATAAAAAAATATTATTAAATTGATAATTAAAAATATTACATAGTAGACTAAGGATCAAAATTATTTTCATACATATCGCAGGCTAACTTCAACCTCCACATATCTATCCACGATTGAGTTATTGTATCAACCTGACGATCAATACTCAAAAATTCTATATACTTTATTGTGAACACACCACAATCGCCCCTGCAAGTAAATAATAATATATTAGATCGATAACATATAATTAGAAATAATTTTTTCAAATTAATAACTTGTAAATACTTACGACAGTCCTTGTCTCGGTGTCGTCGTGACTCTCACAATGGCTAGTCTATCATTTACTCCAATCATCGCATGTCTAGCCATCATGGGAACTATCACACACATCGGCTCCAGTATTAGCTGCAGTTGGTCTTGTGACAAACAGCTATGATCCGAATCGTACACATATATAGTCGAATCAGCAAAAATAATCTCCGCTGCAAAATAGTGTGAGTTCGCAACCACGGGCACGTATATATGTGTACAATCCGCCCACGGCTTTCCACAGGTCGGCTCCAGCCCAATGACCCACTCCAACATGTACTCAGACAGCACGTATCCATTTCCTTGTAATAGTAGCGTGCTATGCTCAATATCAACGATACGTGCAAACCCGGAGCTGAGGATGACTCGACCAGGAAAGTCAAACGATCTCGGGTATCTCTGAGCTCGAGCGCGCAACATTTCCATGGCCACGTCAATATGCTACAGTAAAAACACAAAAAATAAGAGTGTAACTGTTTAATTAAATAAAACAAGAACTTACGTAACGAAATTAAATCACCATGTGCTCAAATACACTTACGTCGTCTGCAAGCCATGTTCCCGATCTTAATACATCTTCAAACCATCGTCTGGGATTCGATATCCTCCTCTCCCTGATGGTGTAGCTATCTCTGAAAAAATGACGAGAAAAAGTTAAGTTGTTACAAAAATCATAAATAATTTCATAACGACAAATAAGCGAAATCATAAAATACTTACTCGGGTTTAAGAGATTTAAACCACTCATCAAATGCTTTTTGCCTAACGGGGTCAACCTCGCGAAAGAGATTGGGAAATGTCCCGTCCATGAACGTTCTTCTCTTCGCCTCGGCCGTGAAGGGCGAAACGATATACTGTGACGGCAATCTCTGCCTCTTACCTACCACCAACTCTGGCACGTCAGCAGCACGCTTCTGCCCCCTCCCGACCTCTGTCATCCCCTCCGACACAAAGACTACATCCTCCATCGTGTCTGGGGTCCTCTCGCCCTCTGGAACATCCCTCTCAACCTCCACCATCTCCGGTACCCTCTCAACCTCCACCATCTCCGGTGCCCCCACAACTGTCTCCTCCACCTCGGGTACACCCTCAAAAAATGCGTCGAATGCAGCCTCCGATGTCCACGTTGGATCATCATACCCCATCTGATCCCCTCCTCCATCCCCCCTCCTCCCTGAAAACTGTCATGCCCTCCATCACCCCCTCTATCATGGTAACCGCCATCTCCTCGGTCGCCTGCTCCATCCCGAGAGTCGCGAGTATCCCGCAGGGCTACTATGTCACCTCGTAACCCTTCGACCTCAGTATGAAGGGCTCCTAAACCGGCTCGTAACTCTGTACGAAGGGCTCCTAAATCGGCTCGTAACTCCGCTACTTCCACTCTCATCTCCCCCATAAATGTAGTGAAAAGCTGGATCAAATCATCACTGGCAGCATTGCTATTACGTGCAGGAGGAGATCTCATCGTCGGCGAAGATCTGCTCGGCGGAGGTGATCTGCTCGGCGGGGGTGATACCCTCGGCGGGGGTGATACCCTCGGTGGAAGTGATACCCTCGGTGGAGATGATATCCTCAATGGAGGTGATTCCCTCGACGGAGGCGATACTGGCTGACACTCCTACAATATTAAAGTTAACAAATGAATAAATTAATTTTAAGAAATCTAAACCACAATAAGCAAAAACGATATTCAATAAACATACCCCCAATCTATCGGCAACGTGCTCGGGCACATGGTCCTCTGTCGCAACTGGCCCATACAAGTCGCGGAGATAAATTTGCCCCTCCTCCTCGGTTGACGGTCTCAACTCAGCGATGACTTCAAGCTGAGTTATGAAAATTTCACCCAAGTTACTTACAATTAATTGAGATTTCAAAAGGATATAAAACATAAATCGTAAATGTATAATTAGTACCTCAGGATCGTCGAGGAGAGCAGATAAGTGTTTGGCGAGCGGCTTGTCTTGTGCTCGCCAGTGATGCATCCGAGGGAAGCATGTCTCCCCTCTTCTTGCATACCGAGAAGCCAAGATGGGAACAGTCTCGTATACCCATATCTGCAATCATTGCAATTATTATATATAAAATGTAATAAAAAATAGATAATTCATTATTGTAAACATTTTACCTGTACAGTCAACGGAATGCCGTACGCATCGTACTTGCGCTCTGGCCTACCCCCCTTAGGCAATGAATAACCCCTCCGGAAGTGGCGTAATGTATCTATATAACAACTTTGTCCCCATGGATAATTGTTGAAGGTATCAAAGTCATCAACAACCTCCAGATGAAAAACGTCAATCGACGTCTTCCTATGATGACATCTAAGCACGCTCTCCACGATAAGCACCAAGCCAAGCTTAAACTTATCAGACATCTGGGCGCAGTCCCTGAATGCGTCTCCCAACTGACCCAGTGTCACTGTCGGCTGCCCATGAAAATACTCATTCAACAGTCTTTTATTCTTCGGAATACGGGCTTTTGCTGCTTCTGCCCCCGTACATCTCAAACCAGTAATGAGTGCAAACTCAAAAATAGAAAATGTCGCTACCTTACCCCCAATATCAAATCTGAGGATATCTCCGTCAACTGGCTTAAGTAGCTGACATAACAATGTATCGAGCATCTGGCCAGAAAACTGTACGTCTCGCAACGTCCGTAGGGGCCATAAGCAGGATCGACGCAACATGTCTGCATGCTCCTCATCGAGCATATCCTCCACCATCGTAAATGTAGCAAAGTTACAATACGCTGTAACTTTGCCGGGGACCTGTCGAACGGCGTCGTCTAAATGATATTCCATCCTGCAAAATTTATAAATTTCAACTATTAGAATCTTGTACAAATAATAATGGATGAATCGTAATATTCAAAAATACAAACTCACTTCTATACGCAAGATACAGGAAATATTTAAATAATTAAGTAATTACGTATCAAACGATTCGATTACATATTTAATTACGACAATTAATTAACGAAATATTTAACTAAATACAAAAATAATTGATTCCATACTAAACGAAGAAGATGCATATTTAAATACGATAAATAATTAACGAAATATTCAACTACGAAAAATTAAATACGTAATTAAAATAAATAAATTAATTAAATGGTCAATTAATTTATTTAAAAAAATAACTAACGAATAAATAAATAAAAAAAAAAATTACATAAATAAAAAAAATAAATTAATATTAATACTAATATTTAAATGAAACATTAATATTTGAATTAATTAAATATTTATATTTCATTTAAATATTAATTAATTGTACCAAATTTGCGAGAATTAATTACTACTTAATAATTAACTAACGAAGAAATAAATAAAAAATTACATAAATAAAAAAAATAAATTAATATTAATACTAATATTTAAATGAAACATTAATATTTGAATTAATGTAATATTTATATTTCATTTAAATATTAATTAATTGTATCAAATTCGCGACAATTAATTATTACTTAATAATTACTAAACGAATAAATAAATAAAAAATTACATAAATAAAAAAATAAATTAATATTAATACTAATATTTAAATGAAACATTAATATTTGAATTAATTACATATTAATGTTTCATTTAAATATTAATATTTAAATATTAATTAATTGTAAAAAATTTGCGACGATTAATTCATACTTAACAATTAATACTAATATTTAAATGAAATATTAATATTTGAATTAATTAAATATTTATATTTCATTTAAATATTAATTAATTGTAACAAATTTACGACAATTAATTCATACTTAATAATTAATACTAATATTTAAATGAAATATTAATATTTGAATTAATTAAATATTTATATTTCATTTAAATATTAATTAATTGTAACAAATTTGCGACAATTAATTATTACTTAATAATTAACTAACGAATAAATAAATAAAAAAATTACATAAATAAAAAAATAAATTAATATTAATACTAATATTTAAATGAAACATTAATATTTGAATTAATTACATATTAATGTTTCATTTAAATATTAATACTTTTAAATATTAATTAATTGTAAAAAAAATTGCGACAATTAATTCATACTTAATAAATAACTAACGAATAAATAAAAAATTACCTAAATAAAAAAAATAAATTAATATTAATACTAATATTTAAATGAAACATTAATATTTGAATTAATTCATACTTAATAATTAATACTAATATTTTAATATTTAATTTGAATATTAATATTTTTAAATATTTATTAATTGAAAAAAAAATTACGACAACTAATTAATATTAATACTAATATTTAAATGAAACATTAATATTTGAATTAATTCATACTTAATAATTAATACTAATATTTTAATATTTAATTTAAATATTAATATTTTTAAATATTAATTAAATATTAATTAATTGAAAAAAAAAATTCCGACAATTAATTACTACTTAATAATTAAGTAACGAATAAATAAATAATTATATAAATAAAAAATAAATTAATATTAATACTAATATTTAAATGAAATATTAACATTTCAATTAAATGATTAAATTTTAATATTAAATTTGAATATTAATATTTTTAAATATTTATTAATTGAAAAAAATTGCGACAATTAATTAATTTTAATACAAATATTTAAATGAAATTTTAAAATTTCAATTAATGAAATATTAATATTTAATTTAAATATTAATATTTTTAAATATTAATTAAATATTAATTAATTGAAAAAAAAATTTCGACAATTAATTACTACTTCATAATTAAGTAACGAATAAATAAATAATTATATAAATAAAAAATAAATTAATATTAATATTAATATTTAAATGAAATATTTACATTTCAATTAAATGATTAAATTTTAATATTTAATTTGAATATTAATATTTTTAAATATTTATTAATTGAAAAAAAACTGCGACAATTAATTAATATTAATACAAATATTTAAATAAAAATATTAATATTTAATTAAAATATTAATATTTTTAAAATATTATGAAATATTAATTAATTGAACAAAAAAATTCCGACAATTAATTACTACTTAATAATTAAGTAACGAATAAATAAATAATTATATAAATAAAAAAATAAATTTATATTAATACTAATATTTAAATGAAATATTAACATTTCAATTAAATGATTAAATTTTAATATTTAATTTGAATATTAATATTTTTAAATATTTATTAATTGAAAAAAAATTGCGACAATTAATTAATATTAATTAATATTAATACAAATATTTAAATGAAATATTAATATTTCAATTAATGAAATATTAATATTTAATTTAAATATTAATATTTTTAAAATATTAATTAAATATTAATTAATTGACAAAAAATTTCGAGAATTAATTACTACTTAATAATTAACAAACGAATACATAAATAATTATGTAAATAAAAAAATAAAGTTATATTAATACTAATATTTAAATGAAATATTAACATTTCAATTAAATGATTAAATTTTAATATTTAATTTGAATATTAATATTTTTAAATATTTATTAATTGAAAAAAAAATTGCGACAATTAATTAATATTAATATAAATATTTAAATGAAATATTAATATTTCAATTAATGAAATATTAATTAAATATTAATTAATTGAAAAAAAATTTCGACAATTAATTACCACTTAATAATTAACAAACGAATAAATAAATAATTATGTAAATAAAAAAAATTAATTAATATTAATATTTATTTTAAATATTAATTAATTGAAAAAAATTGCGACAATTAAGTAATACTTAATATTAATACTAATATTTAAATGAAAAACATCGCATTTCAATTAATTAAATATTAATATTTTGAAAAAAAATTGCGACAATTAATTAATATTTAATAATTAACTATCGAACAAAAAAATAATTACATAAATAAAAAAATAAATTAATATTAATATTTAATGTAAATATTAATATTAATATTAATTATTAATTTAAATATTAATTAAAAAAAAAATTGATTTCCGGGCCAAACGGCCCGGCCGGGCCGTTTGGCCCGGATGGCCCAGAAGCTGGGCCGCCTGGATGGCCCAGCTTCTGGGCCGGATGGCCCGGTTGGCCCAGCTTTTGGGCCACCCGGGGCATCCGGGCCGCCGGGCGGATCCGGCCTTCTTCTTCCAATGCCGCCTGCGAAATCACGTGGAGATCGCCGGAACTCCCAAAAAACAATCTTTAACAACCCAATCACACATTCAAATCATTTTGGCATAGTATAATCAATTAATCTACTTCTAATCTCACATTAATTTCAAAAATTAAATGTTTTCCGTGTTTGCAAAACTCACCTTGTTTAAGTTTGAAGATGTTGACGGCGTTGGCGGCTTGTGTTCCGGTACTGGTCGTGCGGGCGGCGGTGGTCGGCGGCAGTTGGGTCGTGCGGGCGGGATGTCGGCGGCGTAGGGGGGTATTTTTCAAAAGAGGGTATAAACGGAAATGTAGATTTTTTAACATTTTTATGTATTTTATCTTTTTTTTTTTTTTTTTAAATTGGTCAAAGACTATTTTGGAAAATGGGCCGGGTCAACCGACTGTTGACCACTAATTCCTCAATTGGGAAGTGAAAATGAAAGGATTGCTTTCTAATTGGGCCGGTTCAAGTTTTGACCTAGCTTCAATATTTTAAATAGTTTAATTTTTTGAACAATTATTCACTTGACACGTCTCAACCTCTAGATGAAGTAGCAGGTACGAATAGCGCGATTATTGGAAAATTACAAAGAATAAAGCTGAAGAAATAGGGAATAAAAATAGGGTTTGGAGCTCGATTGATGTGGCAGCAAATGAGTGGAGTGTTTTTATGACATCTTTTTTCAACTCCTAACGAAATGTTGTCAAGTGTAATCTATCAATAATTTTCTGTCATTGAATTGGTTCGTGTAGCATGATTAAATTACAAAAGTTTCCTATTCTGCATGCCTGACATTGATAAGACATTTGGCGTTAATAGTAATATATTTTCCTTAAAAATTGATGACACACGTCCTACTAATATGTTAACCTTGAAAAAGTACAATATTCATTTTTTTTAGGATTACGCCTCATTACTGACGCCTCCACCTGTCTTGTCCTGGGCCTCGGTGAAAGAGGTAAATCGCAGATTATGCCTCTAAGGATAAATGGTGAAAAACTACTTGTACACTTGCACTTACCCAACCGCTAGAGGCTCTTGACTTCCTATTAACAAGTAAAGGCATCATGAAAAGCAATGTTTTGAAAATCGACTCGATTATCGACTCGAAAAAAATAAAGGGTCAAGGGTCAAAATATTCAATCAAGGTCGAACCGAAATCAAACCGGATGCAATAGATACATACAAAAATAATAAAATACTATGAAAACAAAAATTTTCTAGTTTTCATATAAATAATTCAAAGTTAATCTATCTTTGTTAATTAGATTTATTATCCTACAATTAGTCTTTATACTTCAAAAATTAAAAATCAATATGTTAGAATAGTTTGCTTTGTTAAATTAAAATAGTTTAAACTTATAGATGGATATTACAATTTAGTTAATTGGGATTTAAAATCAAATTAGTCAATTTGACATACATTTGAAAATTGATTATATATATGTATATATTTTTTCCATTGAAAGTTTATGAAACCATTTAAGAGAAGTGCATCTATAAAAGAAGCATGTCATCTAATATTTCTCTATAGATCTTTGAATTGTAGTTTATGAAGCTCATTCATAAAGTTCAAAATTTTTAAACTGAAAAAAAAAAGGAAATGGGGAAAACCACAAAATCGTGACCGGTTGATCGGTTCATGGTTAAACCGGCCAGTTTAGTGGGATTGAAGTCGATTTTGTCATAATCGGTTAATTGGTTGAACCAACCGCCCGACTAGTTTTGAAAACAATGACGAAAAAACAATTGAGTCACTTCATACAATAAAGCAATAAATTTTCATTGAGATCATCTATAAGTCCTTATATCTTAGATCATCGGCAAAGTGTTTTCTTCTACATCTAGCTAGTATTATTGAGGCCATTCATAAGCCCTTCTCTTGCATTCTTATTCCTCATTTTGCTAGCTTCTAGCTTGCGAGATGGCCTTATTTGTCAAAGTTCACGCCTTATATAAATATTCACGTTGGACTTGAATTACTATTTTTATGTCTCATCCTATGAAGCAGGTAATGTCGCAGCTAGATAAGCAAAGACGAAGCAAGACGTTATGAACAAGGTCCAAACTATGCACCATCTCACTCTCCCACATTTTCGAAATGGTTGGGAAATCTAGTGAGGTTGTCTAGTACTTCCAAGGTGACGTCACCTCTTCCAAAGTTGTACTTCTAAGGTGATATAATTGATCTTCGAAGTGGTATTTTCAATGTGAGGTACCACATCCTGCTCAATGTATTTTCGAGGTCGTTAGCTTCTCCTCTCAATGACGTCTTTTACAAACACTACATCGACCAAAAGATATTCCATATAAAGATACTCTATACACCTGGTAAATTTGGCAACCTTCAGCAACCATGCTCATTCAACTTTTTAGTAATTTTCTTATTATTTGGTAACATATGGTATCTGCTTTTTAGTTTGTGTAAGCAGACTGTGTTAGGTAGCCACTGGCCTATGATACTTAAAATTGATATCTTTGACCAGTAAGCCATCAAGATGTGGCCACATATCAAATATCTAATGGCACCACTTCTTCTCTCTTGGTCTAATAGTTCACACTTGGTGTCTTCTAAAGGTAAGGATGCTCTAGCAATGAAACAACGAGCATCTTATTCACACATTTCAAATCTGATATTCTCTCTTCAAATTCGGTACCCATATTCTCGTCCATTTTGTCTATCCCATACCCAAAAATATACTCACCATTTGACTTGATCGTTAGAATTCTCATAACTGTCGTACCCCCTCCTGGAACTATGGTCACAAGTCGTCTAATATAATTGTTCAAGTGTACATATAATATATACGTGGATGGAAGATTAGCTGAGATAAGTTGGCCAGGGAGCACAGTCGAAATTTGAGCAAATTGTCATGTGTAATTATACTTTATATACAAAGTGCATTTTGTAAATTTTATGAGCATTAATTCTTGGCTGGTTAGATTTGACCATCACAAATTGAATTAACTCAGTTATTTCTTAATTCTTCATTTGTTTTAGATTGATTTCAAATTTTTGGCACGTGTAATGTACGTGGTGTTTTTATAATGGGTACTTAAACATATTTTGTTCATGCTTTTATGTTTTAGTAACGATATAATGTAGAATTGGTTTATAATGTTGATTGTTGTACGTATCCATTTCTGTTTATATAGATGAAATATTAGTTTGAGCAAATTGTTTATAGAATTTAATAACCATAAAAAATATGCAGTATTAAAAATAAAAATAAAATATTTATTACAGAATGTTTTATTATTATTATTTTTTTTTGTAGGAGACATTGAAATTACTGGTGGATGAATATAGTTCCGAACCCCTAAAAAAGGAGGGGGGGGGGGGGGGGGGAAACCCTTATAGGGATGATATTTTATTATCTATTTTATTGAGTTAGAACCGTAAGATTGATCACTTAACCACATGGCAATGTTCATTGGACTAGAAAGCTAGGTGACGATTGTGCTAGTTTAGGAGAATTATGGACCATAGATTAAAGTCAATGGTTGGATTTAGTCTTATGGTCAATTTCTCTATACTAGACTTGTCTTTTTCAATCCCTATCATAGTACAATCGTCTGAATTTTGAATCTAAATATCTTGCTCTATAATTGAATGTGTATTCACTTCGTTACTTAGTTTCATCTGGAGTTGGCAAACAAGAGAGAGTATAGAAAAGAACTAAATGGAAGAGATTAATTTCTTTGGTGAAAATTCTTCATTGCCTCCAAGCGATTCTTTTCTCGATATATTCATTGTTGTTCTTGTGAACGATGGTGCTTTGATTCGATGTAGTATAAATCTTAACTCAACATCATAAGACACGTCGATGATGACGTTGAAGAAGAGCTGATTCGGTTTTTGTACATGTTGAGAAAATATTGTTCTGCATTGTAGCTCTAATGAATTATTGTACTCTACATTATATCTCCACAAATAGTATCAAAGCTTAGGATGGTGATAAAAAGTGTTAAAACAAACTTGAAAATTGGATTGGAGGTTGAAGGTGATCAGGTTTGGTCGAAAACTAGTATACCCGAAACTTCAAATCCATATTTCGAAGGATATAGGAGCCTAGTGAACAAACAACGACCACCACTAAACTCTAGGCTACCAACAGAAATCGACGATGTAGCGAGTAAGCCACACACATTGATGATATCACTTGTAACCGTGGAATTAGGTATTGGATTAAATGTGATCCAATGTGAAGATTTTTGACACTTAATCACATGGCACATGTTAATTGAACTAGAGAATTTGTTGAGGATTGTGCTAGTTTAGTGGAATTGTGGACTACAGATTAAATCCAATGATTGGATTTAGTCTTGTGGTCAATTTCTCTACACTAGACTTGTCTCTTCACTCTCCATCATAGTATAATGGTTTGAACATTGAATTCAAATGTCTTGTCTCTATAATTGAATATGTCCTCACTTGGTTTCATTTGGAGTTGGCAAACAAGGGAAAGTATCGAGAGGAACTAAGTTGGAGAGGTTAATTTTTTTGGTGAATTTTTTTTACTGTCGTTGGCAGATTCTTTTCTCGATTATCCATTGATATTCTCATTGATGAGATGCTTTGATTCGATGTGGCACAAATCTAAGTTCAACATCATAAGACACATTGGTGGTGAGTTGCAGAAGATTTGAGTCGATTTTTGTACACTTCGAGATTATGTTTCGCATTGTAGTTGTAATAAATCATTGTACTCTACATTATATCTCTACAGTAATAAACAAATCTTAGCATTACTTAATATATCTAACTTACATCATAAGACATATTCTTCATCATTATCGACATGTTATCCTTAAAAAGACTATGTTATGGACATGTACACAACAATTAGAGATTGACTGTTGCGGAATCCATCCGATAATAAATCTAATTCTACTTTATTAGCTTGAATATTATAATTCTCATTTGATCTATTTAACACTAATTTAAGTTATGTTATACAGTACATATTGGGATGATCAAACTGGCAATATCTATCGAAGAGATATGTGAAAGCTATAATGGATACAACTAAAGACATGAATACCACGGTTAGTAAAGTTTAGTAACCATAATCAATTTCATTAAATACTTAATATACCTAACTTACATCTATTTATTCTAGTAGAATATTGGCCTGAAGTTAAAACTATAAAGGCGACTGATTAATTATGGTTGCACCATTGTCTCTAAAGAATATGCAATTCAAGACTTTAGATTTGAAAATGAATGTGTTCGTCAGATGATGTGACAAATAAACGTACAACGAGGAAATGCAAGTAAAGATCCAATGGATTTAACCATCTTACAAAAGTACATAAATTGCAGATTGCTAGCGGGTGGTTGTTCATGGATAGCGTGCGATTATCTGTTAATTCTATGTTCATATCCAGACAATAGTTGGTATCTTTTTCTTGTTAATCTCCGTGAATGAAAATTATAGATATATGACTACAACCGCAATGTTCACACACCAGAAGAAGTCAGGGCACATGCAAATGCAGTATTCAATTTGGTCCAAATGTTATTGATGTCTTCAGACTTTCTCTCCAATAGACCAAATTTAAGGAAATATAGAAACAAACAAATGGAGTTGGAGATCAAACATTATCTATCTTGCGCAAATAATGGGTGAGCATTTAAACACTCTGATATTTACTATAATAAATTTTATTCTCTGTTTAATTTGATTTTATATTTTTTGGTACTAATTTAGTTTAACATGAAACCATTGTTTCTACAGGTCAAATTGTGCAATTTTTCTACTCAAATACATAGAATTCTTTGTTCTAAGATATCCAATAGAATCAGTTTTATCAGACATGATGACTATATACAGACGCAGTAGATATTTGTTATAATGAATATTTTGTACATCAAAGTTCATCTTGATTGTAATGACACTAAGGGCCTGTTTGATTGCAAGAGTGGAAACGGGTGAAAAGAAAATGAATTGTAGGGAATTGAATTGCCTAGAAAACGTTTTACAGGGAATTGTAATTAATGGTGTTTGATTGGTATAATTTTTCACCTAACAAATTTTTCGTTTTACTTTGTTTTTTTATGTAAATTGTCAATTAAATGGATAAATTTTTTTACCATTAACTTTGGAATGTGTTCCAATTGCTAAAAAAAAAAAAAATTGTCAGAAAATTGGAAAACGTTTTCCCACCACTATGGTGAAAAAACGTTTTCTAGCTTTTGTGCAACCGCTTGTACCTTGGAAAACGTTTTCTCTGAAAAATTAGTGCAATCAAACAAGTGAATAGTAAAAAATAAGAAAACGTTTTCCACCTTCCATGGAAAACTACGGCCAATCAAACAGGCCCTAACTTGAGCATCGTTAGAAGGAATGTTATTTAACAAGTTTTAATAAAATTAATTTATATACTTCTTTTTGCTTTTTTCCTTTTCTCCGATATGTTGCACAAAAAAAATAAAATTAACATAAAGTAAATTATAATAACAAACAAATTATCTTACTCTTTTCAATATTAGAATTGAATAAGGAAGACTTAACAATAATCCTGAAAAACTTTTATAACATATAACTCCAGGTTAGCTTGAATAAATTGATCAAAAGGGAAAAATACACAAATTGATAAAATACTGGCAAATTTTAGATAGTCCCTGTAGCGTCCGTAAACATATATTTTATTTATTATTGTATATATTTAAAAAAAAAAAAAAAAGATTTGAGGTGTTACCAAAAATATTCTTTGTCTAGATTAAGCGGAAAATTACTTCCATTCAAATTTCGAGATTTGATCGATAATTCGATAAGGATAAACCAACAATTTAAATTTAATAGATGTTCGAACACTTAAAAGATATACTAAAAATAATGTGCACGTGATTAAATACAAAAATGTTCTTCAAATATAATTTTACAATAATCATTTCTAAAATTTTACTTGACGACCCCAATATCATCACTCGATCAATCTGTCCCGCGTCCACACGACCCGTTCTAATCTGAAATATTATTGTAAGAGTGAGTATTTTGAAAACACTCAGTAAAAATACGTGCATATTCTTATTAACATTATATAAACATAAAATTTGCATAACATACTAACATTTCATAGATTTAGAGTAAACTGGTCGCGATTCCAATAGCTCAAGGATTTTCATAAATATCCCTATATCCCGTAGGATTTAACATCTTGACCAAAAGATCCATCCCGAAAGATTTAATATAGTGACTAAAAGGTCCTTCCCGAAGGATTTTAACATAGTGACCCGAAGGTATTAAAGTATTTCATACCATAGTCTATATAAATATCAAGAAAAACAAGAATTTATCGCTTGCACAATGTATTCTTACCTCAATTTGAAACCAAACAAATATGAAAATATGTAGCTTGCAAAAAAAATGTGTATAATATAAACTTTGTGGTAGTAGAAAATCATTTCATCTCAAATACACACACATATTTTTCCCACTACTATGCACGTAACTCACATAACTCAAAAGGCATTTTCATGTTAATGAGGGTTAATGAAATAAATCATTATTGGTTGCCTGGTTGGTGAGTTTAATGAAATTTTAAATCAATTTAAAGTGAATGTTATCTTTAAGTTTAACTTAATTCAATTACCTTTCCAAATTTCAAAACGTACCGTTGAAATGATAGATTCTTTTTATTTTATTAATAAAATATAGAATTTAGATTTTTTTTTTCTTTCTATCAAAATAACTCGAATATAACTAATTCAAAATTATTTCTTCTTGAATCAATTTATGTTACTAAGCACGAGCTTCAAAATGAGTATAATATCGATATATTTTTCATCAACTTTTAAGATACTTAAATATTTGACCCAATTAACTTACGACAAATTCTAAAAAAAATACACGTAAACAATTAAATCTTTTGTGCAAATAAGCGGGCCGAGCTTATCATTTTAACATTTGGATTCTAGTGTGACGAAAAGGCTAGACATGGGCTATTTCATTTGCTAAGTGACCAACATAAAATTTGGCCCATATGAAAATATAAAATAAAAATCAGGATGTTACATCTTTTCCCCCTTAAAATAACTTCGTCCTCGAAATTACCTTATTTAGTCGAAAAGGTCTAGATACTTGACTTTTATTTCCTCTTCTTTTTCCCAAGTAGCCTCATCAATTTTATGATGTTTCCATCGAACCTTAATTAAATCAACTTCTTTACTTTAGGGCATGTACTTTCCTTTCGATAATCTCCAAAGGTCTCTCCTTATACGTTAGATCCTTCTGTACTTTCAATGAGTCATAGCTTATTACATGCTCAGGATCATGTACATACTTTCTAAGCATTGACACATGGAATACATTATGTACTGTCGATAATCTAGGTGGCAAGGTTAGATGATATGTTACATTTCCAATTCTGTCTAAAATTTCAAAAGGACCTATAGGCCTTAACTTTCATTTCTTTCCAAATCCGAGAACCCCTTTCATTGGTGCTACTTTTAGAAATACTTTCTCACCGACTTCAAATTCTATCGATTTTCTTCGTTGATCTGCATAGCTTTTCTGTCTATCTTAAGCAGACTTTATTCTGTCTCAAATTTTGTCAATTGCTTGTATTATCCTTGCAATAATTTTTGGCCCCAAAATTCATTTTTCTCCGACTTCATCCCAATGAACTGGGGATCTACATCTCCTCCCATAGAAGGCTTCATAAGGAGACATGCCAATAGCAGCCTGAAAGCTATTATTGTATGCAAACTCCACTAATGATAGATGTGAATCCCAATTACCTCCGAAATCCAAAGCACATGCACGAAGCATATCTTCTAAGATCTGAATAGTCCTTTCAGACTGTCCATGAGACTGAGGATGATAGAGAGTGCTAAAATTCAACTTTGTCCCCATAGTGCCTTGCATGCTCTTCCAAAATTTAGAAGTAAATCTTGGATCTCGATCCGAGACAATAGATATTGGAACTCCTAACCCAAATGGCATTATGTCCTTTTATTATTTTCAGAAAGCCTAACACAAAATCCATGGCTATTTGCTCCCATTTCCACTCTGAAATTTACAATAGATTTAATGGTCCTGATGGTCTTTGGTGTTCTGCTTTAACTTGCTGACATACAATACACTTCTCGACAAAGCGACCAATACCCCTTTTCATATTCTTTCACCAAAATATATCGCGAAAATCTCTATACATTTTAGTACCACTAGGATGTGCAGCATACGGGGCATAGTGTGCTTTCTCTAATATCTCATTTCTTATCTCTTCATCTTTCGGTACACATAACCTTCCCTCGAAAACCAAAGCATTGTCATCTGCTATTGCAAAACCCTTCTTTTACTTGTACCAACTTCCATCTTAATCTTCCTAAAAAATGGGTCATTATCTTGAGCATTTTTTATCCGATTCCTAATAGTAGGTTGAATTAGGGGTGTAAGCGGTCCGATTTTATCGATTTTTGATAGATTTTCAAACCAAACCGTTTACACAGGTTTTAAAAAAACTCAAACCTAAACCAAACCATTTTAAACAGTTTGAAAAAAAATTCAAACCTAAACCTAACGGTTTGATTCGATTTTAAAACGCCGGTTTGATCGTATATTTTTTTTTGCCTATTGTCCGAATTTAAACCGTCGATTTCACCGTATTTTTTTTTATATGTCTATTATACCATTAATTTAGAAGTGAGCATTTTTTTTCCAGAACTGGTGAAATCAGATCGGAATCATTTAGAACCGATCGATTCGATTTTGGATCTTCTAAAAAATAATTTGATTTTTGGATAAATTATTAAGAATCAACCGGTTCTGGACCAGTTCTCGATTCTAGTATGGGAACGAGACGATTCTCATAGGATTTTTTTTATTTTTTCATAAAATATATGATTCAATCTCCAATCACTTTTCTAAAAAATAATAGGATTCTTTCTTCATTTTAGACCCCAACACTTTACTTCTTCTCTTTTATTCTCTCTTCTTATAATTCTTTGATTAACTGATTCTCAAGTCAAATTAGAATATTTGGTAAATCTATACCTAAACAAATTTACTTACAATATATAATTTCATTTATAAGATCCGAAATTTTTATTTTGTTTTCACTTTGATTACATAATTGTTGATCCAATCAAAAATTTTCATCTAAATTTCTACAAATTATAATCGACAAAACTAGAAATTGTAATAATTTTTTAAAGGATATCCAATTCAATGTAAGATTTTGATTTTAATTTTGATTGAAATTTGTTTAATCATTGATGTACTATGCAGTTTATATAAGTTGATGATTATTTGATGATAGTAATTTATATGAAATACAATGTGAGATTGCTTGATGAATCGTTTCAAACTTTCAGTTTAAGAGCCTATGGAATATATACGCCTTATCTAAAAATAAATAAAATGCCCAACACAAAAGTTTTACAAGTTACAATTTAGATTAATTTTTATATTTTTTTCGCCAGTCAGGTTTGGTTTTAAACTGCAATAAAATTTCTCAAACTTAAATCAAACTGTTTTTGACCGGTTTGGTTTGGTTCAAAATCATTTCGTTGACGGATCCACGTGGCACCAAACCGACGTTTTCCAAAATGCGGTTTCGGTTTGGTTTTCCGATTTGGCGATTTTTGTTTACAGCCCTAGGTTGAATCTTTAATGCTCAACCCTTGCAGTAACTCGAGTTGGTGGAACGACAACTTCCAATTTCAATTTCTCGAACTCCTTTATCAACTGTACTTGAGTTGTGGGTAAAACTACTAGTTGTCCCACTGTCTTCCTACTGAGAGCATCTGAAACTACATTAGCTTTACCCGGATGGTAATAGATAGTGCAGTCATAATCTTTAACTAGCTCCCACCACATTCTCTGCCTCATATTCAAATCCTTTTGAGTAAAGATGTATTTCAAACTCTTATGATCTGTATAAATATTGCATTTTCCCTCCATAGAGGTAGTGACTCCATATCTTTAGAGCGTGTACTACCGCTACCAACTCAAGATCATGGGTAGGGTAGTTTTGGTCATGTTGTTTTAATTGTCTCGAGGCGTAAACGATCACCTTTCCAAACTGCATCAACACACATCTCAAACCCTGTTTGGATGCATCATTATATATGACGAATCCATCTGAACCCTCTGGTATAGCTAAGACTGGAGCTGTAACTAATTTTTGTTTCAGTTCTTGAAAGCTCTCTTCACATTTCTCATTTCATTGGAATTTTACACCTTTCCTAGTCAGTTAGGTCATCAGCCCAGCTATTTTGGAGAATCTCTCAATAAATCTCTGATAATAACCGGCTAGTCCCAAGAAACTATGAACTTTACATACATTCGTCGGTCTAGACCAGTTGGTTACTGTTTCAAATTTACTAGGGTCTACTTCAATCCCTTGTGTCGTAACCACATGACCAAGGAAGACTATACGATCAAGCCAAAATTCACATTTATTGATTTTGACATACAATTTCTCCTTTCGTAGTGTCTCCAACACTATCTTGAGTTGTTCTTCGTGTTGATCCTTGTTCTTGGAATACACCAAAATATCATCGATGAATACAATGAAAAATTGATCTAGATATTGATGAAATACTCTATTAATCAAATCCATAAATGCTGCAGGAGCATTTATTAATCCAAAAGGCATCACCTTGAACTCATATGACCATAGCGAGTTCTAAATGCCGTCTTTGAAATGTCATCCGCTTTACTTTCAACTGATGATAACCTGGCCTCAAATCAATCTTGGAAAATACAGTTGTACCTTCAACTGATTAAAGAGGTCTTCAATTCGAAGAAGGGGATATTTGTTTTTGATAGTCAATCGGTTCAGTTCCTTATAATCAATACATAACCTCATTGATCTATCTTTTTTCTTCACAAACAAAATCAGTGCTCCCCAAGGAGATGTACTTGGTCGAATGTAATCTTTATCCAACAATTCTTGCAATTATATTTTCAATTCTTGTAGTTCTTTTGGCGTCATCCTGTATGGAGCTTTAAACACTGGAGTTGCTCCAGGTATGAGGTCAATTGTGAATTCTAATTGCCTATTAGGTGGTGCGCCAAGTAAGACTTCAAGGAATACGTCAATGAAATCTTGTACAATCGGCACACTATCAATATTAAGCTCCAATTGCTGAGTTCCATGTATACTTAGTAGAAATCCCTGGCAAGATCTTTTCTTTAACATCTTTTCTGTCTTCATGGCTGACATGAGACGAGGTAAAGACTTAAATTGTACAGAACAAAATCAAAACTTTTCCTCCCTAGGCTTTTGAAAAATTACTTATTTTTCAAAACATCGAATGGTTGCATGGTTGCTTTCCAACCAGTCCATTCCTAAAATAACGTTGAGTCTTTCATGTCTAGGAGATATAGATTGGCTTTTAATTTGTTTCCATTCATTTTTAACTTTATCGCCCTAACGATCTGATTAGTGTTCAAAATTCTACCGGATGGGATGAAAATTTCTAGAACACTTTCGGATTTCTCACATTCAGTACATGATTTAATAATAAATGCGGTAGAGATAAATGAATGAGTAGCTCTTGAGTTTATAAGAACATATGCAGGTAGTTCAGAAATTGATAGAATACTTGTCATCACGTTTGAATCCTCTTTTGCTTCTTCCTGGGTTAAAGCAAAGACCTTGACTTTCACTTTATTGCCATGCTCATAGTCTTTCTTAGGTGGATATGCCTTGCAGTCCGGGGCAAAATGCCCTATCTAGCCACATCGATAACACTCATTTTTCCCAAATAAGCACTCTCCTCTATGGGCCTTGTTGCATTTAGGGCATTGTGGAGTAACTGTATTTGGTTTGCTTGATCCTGATCTTGTATTGGACCACTTAAATTGTACGAATCCTTTCCATTTATTAGGTCCATTCCACTTTCGTTTTCCATATGATTCGTTACTTTTCACAATCATCCGATCCATTTCTAGACGATTAGAAATTGACTAAGCCCGCTGAAGCACTTCACTATAGGTCGTCATATGGTAAGAAGCCATGATTCCTCCAATCTTTGGACGCAATCCTAGTTTGAACCTCCTAGCCTTCTTTGGCTCGGTGTCCACCAGGTGTGTTGCATACCTAGAAAGTTGTTCAAACTTTCTTTCATATTCATCAAGCGACATATTTCCTTGTTTCAGCTGTAAGAACTCCATCTCTTTCCGATCTCTCAAGGATTGGGAAAAGTACTTTGTCATCACTTCTTCCTTGAACTGCGTCTAAGTCATAGCACGTTGTTGTGCTTCCGTTCTAGTACGTGAAGCAGACTCCCACCAGTAGCCTGCTGCTCCAACCAGCATAAATTCAGCACAGGATACCTTTTGTGCGTCAGTGTATGTCATGTGTTTGTAGATTCATTCTAGCCTTCTTAACCACTCCTCGGCTGCCAAAGGGTCTGCTTTGCTGTCAAAAGAAAGAGGTTTGAAATGGTTAAACTGCTCCACAATTGAACTTGTGTTATTGGCAATTGCCTGTCCATTCTAAGGAGTTACTGGCGCGGGTGCTTGATTCATACCAAGGTCATACACTGCTCTCATCAAATCCCTAAACATAGCTGCTTGGTTTTGTTGTCCTGCCATTTCTTTAAATCAACAAAATAAATATTGTCTTAGAAATGTTGGACAACAAATAGTTCGACAATTTTTATTTCCCAGCAACATAATGGGAAGAAAAATTTGATGGGAAGAAAAATTTCACAGTGCAGAGGAAATAGGTTCTAAGTTTCTAATTCCTATGAATCCTGTGAATCTTCTTTAGTGGAGCTTCATCTTCGGATGAGTCTTCTGCCTCAGGCCCGAATTCTATGTCAATCTCGACCTGTGCCTTAGGTTCATGCTCATGATCATTCTCTACCTCCAACCCAAAGTCATCCTCATGCTCCCATTCGGGGTCTTCCTTGGGTCCGACTCAACCTAAAGTTCTGGCTCGCGCTCAGGCTCGAGCTCGGGCTCGGGCTCGGGCTCGGGCTCATCTTCAAGTTCATTTACTATAGCCGGTTGGGGTTCTAAGCTCTCACTCCACCTATGGTTTGACAATATATGCCGAACGCAATCGTGTTTGGGTGCTCTAGAGGGTTGCCTTCTAGCATCTCATCCCTAACCATAACTCTCATGTCTCCCCATTGAGGTTGAAGTGAATGTATGAGGTTATTCACAGCCTCGATATGCGTGATCTCTAGTCCTGCATCCACAGCTGCCATACATCTCTCATAGACGTCTTACACGTGTTCGACAAGCGAACGAGTGGATCAGTCACGTAATTCTCATAGGACTGAATGGTGGACCTACGGTGCAATGATGCTCTACAAGTTGTGGTCTTTCTGGTTGTCTGATAAGTTCTAACCATGTCTGTCACATAAGTGTCCAATTATGTTTTATCTTTGTTAGTGATATCGAACAATACATTATTCTCTTGTGGTTTTAATAGAAAGGCTAATCGTCATACCTTCTTGTATATTAAAACAAAATAATAACATGCATAACATATTTCATTCTAGACATTCA
Organism: Osmanthus fragrans; assembly: GCA_019395295.1. Lineage (NCBI taxonomy): Eukaryota > Viridiplantae > Streptophyta > Magnoliopsida > Lamiales > Oleaceae > Osmanthus > Osmanthus fragrans. Next base: position 13,907,046 of record CM033359.1, read on the forward strand.
ATCATAATCCTTCAATTCATTAATTCAAGCTTAAATGATAAATATATCATGCTTGTATAAAATGGAACATAACATTTTGTCCATACCTTAGGTTCATCGGACGGTAATAGATTGACGAACGCTAAATGCCATGGGTCTTATTTTAATATTTGTTTAAGATTCAGTTAAAATCACATATCATATTGATCTAAAAAAACGTGTAAACACTTTTTTTTTAAACAAAAGAATTCAATACCAAAATAAACAATTTCAACAGTGCCTTTAAAATATTTTTCATGTATGCATCTACTATTGACGTGAAATTCTAGGCAAAACTTTAAAAATAAATGTTGCTGACTTTGTTTTCTATCTAAAGCGACAACTGACAAAATTAATTCGTTTGCATAGTTATCAACTCCTAAACTTCATGAAATTTTAATGTAAAGTAGAAAACTCCTTATAGTATGTCATATCCAAAAATCGACTCCCGTCGACAACATATAGGGCATTAAAATATTTTTCAAAACCCCGCAGCGACTCGATTTGGAAGGTAACCCAGCGCAGTTTACTTAAAGTGCCATATAAACTTCTACACATATTTAAACAACATGATTCAAATTCTATCCAGTAGCTAACTCATGAGGCTATCAAACCCCACTGTTTTGCCCAACAATTCCAAGTAACGATCGAGTTATGAATTTTTGAAATCGGGGTAGAAGCTGAAAACAGCAAGTGCAATTTACTTTAAGTGACGTATAAAATTCTACCGACATCGTATTGACGTGATTCCAAGTTTATTCAGTAGCTAACATGTGAGGCTAATAAGCTCTACTGGTTTTGTCTAAAAATTCCAAGTAACGATTGAGTTATGAATTTTTAAGAATTTTTAAAATCAAGGCATAAACTCAAATTTTAAGGAAACAACTTTAAATCGCTAACACTTTTTTTGTAAACGGTGGATTGTAAGTAAATTTCTATCACACATATCTACTTTCAAACATAACTTATTCATAAAAAAAAAAAAAAAATGTTTTTAGGATAGTTCCACATATGACATCTATAGAAATCTATTTAAAAAAAAAGTAAACATTTCATAATCGAATTAAAAATATAAAGTCACCGGCTTCTCCATAAAATTCAATTTAGTCAAATGTCCATATATTTATTAAAATTGAAAGGACACAATCATAAAGCATGGTCTATGTTAAATCATCTAGATGTTGAGACTACAAATTGCACATAATTTACTTAACAAACTTTCAAATTACACATAATAGTAAAATCATATAAATTTTACCTGGTCTGTAGAAAAGTAGACCTAAGCTCCGATACCAAGTTGTAACACCCCAAATCTTTTACATATGTTTTATTTATTATTGTATATATATATTTAAAAAAAAAAATAGATTTGAGGTGTTACCAAAAATCTACTTTGTCTAGATTAAGCGGAAAATTACTTTCATTCAAATTTCGAGATTTGATCGATAATTCGATAAGGATAAACTAACAATTTAAGTTTAATAGATGTTCGAACACTTAAAAAGATATACTAAAAATAATGTGCACGTGAATAAACGCAAAGATGTTCTTCAAATATAATTTTACAATAATCATTTCTAAAATTTTACTTGGCGACCCCAATAGCATTACTCAATCAATCTGCCACGCGTCACACGACCCGTTCTAATCTGAAATATTATTGTAAGAGTGAGTATTTTGAAAACACTTAGGCTGTGTTTGATACATGTAATTTGCCATGAAACTAGGAAAATATTTTCCTAGTTCTTACTTTTGGCTGTTTGATTAGCCAAATTTGCCCTGGAAAATGTTTGCCACCAATTTCTAATGTACAATCCCTTGAAGCACAAAAGCAGGAAAATATTTTCTTATGATTTTGGTGGGAAATTATTTTCCACCTTGTTGGGTGTTTTTTTTTTTTTTTTTTTTTTTTTTAACTTTTTGGCAATGGAAATATATTCTAAATTCAATGGTAAAAAAATTTATCCATTTAATTGACAATTTGCATGAAAAACATAGCCAAACAAACATAAAAACTTTATGAAAATATTTTTTTTAATTTTTTTTTTTTACTTTTTGACAATCCAAACAAATTTTAATACAGATTGTAAAAAAATTATCCCAAAAAATAATCATTTGCATGAAAAACAAAGTCAAACGGATTAAGTGAAAAATTATACCAATCAAACACCATTAATACAATTCCCTCTAAAACAAATTCTAGGCAAATCACTTCCCTGCCAAATATTTTATTTGCCATTCATTTTCCATCTTTCTATCAAACACACCCTTAGTAAAAATACTTGCATATTCTTATTAACATGATATAAACATAAAATTTGCATAACATACCAACATTTCATAGATTTAGAGCAAACTGGTCGCGATTCCAATAGTTCAAGGAATTTCATAAGAATCCATATATCCCGTAGGATTTAACATCTTGACCCAGAGGTGCATCCCGAAGGATTTAACATAGTGACCAAAAGGTACATCACGAAGGATTTAACATAGTGACTCGAAGGCCTTAAAGTATTTCATGTCATAGTCTATATGAATATCAAGAGAAACAAGAATTTATCACTTACACAATGTATTCTTACCTCAATTTGAAACCAAACAAATCTGAAAATTTGTAGCTTGCAAAAAAATGTGTATAATATAAACTCTTTGGTAGTAAAAAATCATTTCGTCTCAAATACACACACACACACACACACACACACACACATACATACTTTTTCCACTACTATGCACGTAACTCACATAACTCAAAAGGCATTTTCATGTATGAGGGTTAATGAAATAAATCATTATTGGCTAGTGAGTTTAATGAAATTTTAAATCAATTTAAAGTGAATGTTATCTTTAAGTTTAACTTAATTCAATTACCTTTCCAAATTTCAAAACCATACCATTGAATGATAGATTATTTTTATTTTATTTTATTAATAAAATATAGGATCTAAATATTTTTTTCTTTCTATCAAAATAACTCGAATATAACTAATCCTATTTCAAAAAGAGTATAACTAATCCAAAATTATTTCTTCTTGAGCCAATTTATGTTATTAAGCATGAGCTTCAAAAATGAGTATAATATCGATATATTTTTCATCAACTTCTAAGATACGTGAATATTCGACCCAATAAACTTACGATAAATTCTAAAAAAAATACACGTAAACAATTAAATCTTTTGTGCAAATAAGTGGGTCGAACTTATCATTTTAACATTTGGACTTTAGTGTGACGAAAAGGCTAGACATGGACTATTTCATTTGCTAAGTGACCAACATAAAATTTGGCCCATATGAAAATATAAAATAAAAATCGGGATGTTACAGTCCTTACCTCACACATGCGGTGTCCTCAAAAGGGAAGGCAAAAAAAAAAAAAAAAAAAAAATTCTACCGTGACAGAAAATGGAACTAAATACTGTTAGTGACTCATCATTCCCCTTTTTATATACTTTCTGTATAGCAAGAGATTAACATTAAACTATTAAAATTTATTGAATAATAAGATTTTTTGAATAAAATATTATAAAAAAATATTTTCAATGTTTTAAAGTAAACGCGTTTTCCAATTTTATGTTTTGAAATTTTTTTTTCAGAATAACAAAAAGAACGTATTTTTATCAATTTCAAAACAGACACTCAAAATACAAAACTCAAAATGAATTCAAAACTAAAAACTAAAAACAGAAACATGAAGAGAACAGCCACTTAAAATCTCAGTAGTATTTTTTCAGATTCTTAAAATGGAAGTCCCTTTTTATAGGGCCATAAGTAGAGAGGATTGAAGACTATATCGACCATCTAATTCCATTTTATCTGTTATTGCATGTAAGTTAAATATTCTGAATAACGCCTCACCTCGTCAGTATTAATGTTGTTGGTTCTCCAACACACATTATATAAAGTACACATAGAGCATCGAGTTTGAAACTATATTTGAGGAGACGAATCCTCGTCTAAGCAAGACATGACATCATCTATTTAAAGAAAACAAAGACTATTATGAAGTCCCTGTTTACCTCACATTTTACGGAATCCAAAAATTTTATCAATACACATGTCATCAACTTTTATCAAAATATACTAAAATTTTGATTTTTATCTAAACCAAATAGGGGTAAAATATTCGAGGAGTCTGCTTGAAGTATTATTTGTGAATGTTTACTTCAACTTGATACAGTGTTTTTGGTGTTGAGAATGAGACTTTAACTCATCCAAATTAAAGTGTTTTTGCCCCTATTGGGCATGGTTAAAAATTATATTTTTTGTAATATAAAAGTTGAAGATTATACGGTTGAAAAACTATAGAGTCCATTAAATATGAGGTTAAAATGAATTATTGATTTTAATTTAAATCTTTAACAAGATGGTAATTAGCAAAAAAGGTCCATACTTTTCAATGTTATTGTGTAAAACATCCATACCTTTCATTTTTTGGTATTTTCACATCTACACCTTTCATTGTAAAAAATGTCATTTTCATCCAATTTTTCAATATAAAAAGGCAATTAGCATTAAACATCCTTACTTTTCAATATTATTGTGCAAAACGTTTTTACCTTTCATTTTTTGGCATTTACACCCCTATTTTCATCTTTCATTGTAGAAAATATTTGTTTCATCCAATTTCTTAATTAAAAAAATGTAAAAAGACAAATATACCCTCCTATTTAAATAAAAAAAGAAAATTAAAGAACAAATTGCAATTATACTCCCAACCTTTTAAAAAATTACAAATGAGTCCAAATAAATTATTAAGAGGGTAAGTAGCACAAACGTCCATACTTTTCAATATTATTGTGTAAAAAGTCACTACCTTACATTTTTAACATTTACATCCTTATTTTCACATTTTCATTGCGAAAATTATCATTTTAATCAATTTTTCAATTATAAGTTTTAAAATGACGAATACACTTTTCTATCTAAAAAAAAAATGTAACTATATATCCAAAATTTTCAATAAAGTACAAATAAATCACTTTCTTTTTTTAATTATTTGAAATTTATTTGTTCTTTATTTTTCTTGTATTTAAATATGATGGTATGTTTGTCATTTTATAATTTTTAATTGAGAAAATGGACAAAAATTATGATTTTCGCAATGTAATGTGAAAATAATGGTAACAATGTCAAAAAAATTAAAGATAAAGATGTTTTGCACAATAATATTAAAATGTATGGACGTTTTATGCTAATTACCATTTTAATATTTATTTAGACCCATTTACAATTTTTTTTTTTAAATTTTGAGAGTATAATTGCAATTCTTTCTTTATTTTTTTGTTTTATTTAAATAGGAGGGTATATTTGTCATTTTTTATTTTTATTGAGAAATTGGATGAAAATAATATTTTTTACAATGAAATGTGAAAATATGGGTGAAAATGCCAAAAAAAAAAAAAAAAATGAAAGGTAAGGATAATTTGTGCTAATTACCCATCAAAAATGTAATATGACAAATATATTTTCTTATTTAAATAAAACAAAAAGAAAAGAAAAGAAAAGTCATAGAACAAATTGTAATTATACTCCCAAACATTAAAAAAAAATTGTAAATGAGTTCAATTAAATTATTAAAAGGGTAATTAGCACAAAATATCTAAAGCTTTTAATATTATACTGCAAAACTTCCGTACCTTTCATTTTGTGGCATTTTCACCCTATTTTCATATTTAATTGTAGCAAATCATCATTTTCATCCCTTTTTTTAATTAAAAATTGTAAAATAACGAATATACCTTTTTATTTAAGTAAAACAAAAATAAAAAAATAAAAAAAAGAATAAATTGCAATTATACTCTTAATTTTTTTTTTTAAAATTACAAATACATTTCAAATAAATTATTTAAAACAAAAAATAAAAGAAATACTTTCTTTTTCTAATTATTTATTTGGAATTTGTTCGTATTTTTTTGAAAAATTAGTTGCAATTTGTTTTTTGATTATTTAAATATGAGAGTATATTCGTCATTTTACAACTTTTAATTAGAGTTAAATGTTTAATTAGCCACTGAACTTTCATACATGTCACAGACTACTCACTCAACTTTCAAACTTGTCCCACTGGCCATTGAACTTTAATCCCTCACTACACATTACTCATTGGCTGAAATTTGTTAAGTGGCGTGCCTATGTGGCGACGAAATGCCTATTTGTCCCGTTAAATGTGCTAAAGTGTTTAGTGTTTTCCCAAGTCACCAACCACGTCAGCCTATAAAAGACGCATTTGAACATTTAACTCATCATTCACGCCTTTCTCCATCCCCAATTTCATTTCATTTCATGCACACACTCAACCAAGTCCGAAACCCTAAATCCCCCAAATCAAAACCATGCCAACAATCGAAAATGGAATCCCTAAATCTAAATCCCCTAAGCTGAAAATTAAGAATTTTACTGCCTCGTATATTTCTCTTGCTATTTGGGAAATGAAACCCTAAATCGATTAGGGTTTAACAGATCTTGGAGAAGATGGTTAATGATTTCAACCATTCTTCACGTTCGGTAGGTGTCTTTCAACTATCAACAAAGAGCGAAACGACGTTGGTTGAGTACAATTCTTGATTTCCAGCTCAGGAGATTTTAGATTTAGGGATTCCATTTTCGATTGTTGGCATGGTTTTGATTTGAGAGATTTAGGGTTTTGGACTTGGTTGAGTGTGTGTATGAAATGAAATGAAATTGGAAGTGGAAGTGGAGAAAAGCGTGAATGATGAATTAAATGTTCAAAGCCTTGTTTTATAGGCTGACGTGGTCGGTGACTTGAGAAAACACTTAACACTTGGGCACATTTAATGGGACAACTAGACATTCCATCGCCACATAGGCATGCCACTTAACATATTTCAGTCAGTGAGTAATGTGTAATGATGGATTGAAGTTCGATTGCCAGTGGGACAAGTTTGAGAGTTGAGTGTGTAGTCCATGACATGTATGAAAGTTCAGTGACTAATGGAATATTTAACTCAAAGTTAGGTGAGTAGTTCATGATATATATTAAAGTTCAGTGGCTAATGGAACATTTAACTTGTTACGTGGCAACTTGTATTGAATTTAACGTGCCATGTCATATTTTCGTCAGCCACGTAAGCAAGTTCACTAACGTTTTTCATCTGATAGCCAATGAAGTTGGACGGATTGAAGTTCAATGGCCAGTAGGACAAGTTTAAAAGTTGAGTGAGTAGTCCGTGACGTATATCAAAGTTCAGTGACTAATGAAACATTTAACTCTTTTAATTGAGAAAATCGATGAAAATGATGATTTTCGCAATGTAATGTGAAATTAGACGTTAAAATACCAAAAAAATGTAATGTATGGACGTTTTGCACAATAATATTAAAAGGTAAGAACATTTTGTACTAATAACCATTTCAATCATTTATTTAGATTCATTTGCAATTTTTAAAAATATTTGAGAGTATAATTACAAATTGTTCTTTTTGTTTTATTTAATTAGGAGGGTATATTTGTCATTTTATATTTTTTTATTGAGAAATTGGATGAAAATGATATTTTCCGTAATGATATGTTAAAATGTGGGTGAAAATATCAAAAAATGAAAGGTAATGACATTTTGCACAATTATATTGAAAGGTAAAGATGTTTTGTGTTAATTACCATTTTTAATTAAAAGTTGTACAATAACGAATATACCTTCTTATTTAAATAAAATAAAAAATAAAGAAAAATAAAAATAAAGAAAAAATTACAATTGTACTTTCAAAATTTTCAAAAAAAATACAAATAAATTTCAAATAAGTAATTAAAATAAAAATAAAAAATTACTTTCTTTATAAAATTATTTATTTGGAATTTATTGCAAAATAAAAATTGAATTTCTTTTTTAATTATTTATTTGAAATTTATTTGTACTTTTTGAAAAATTTGGATGTATAGATGTAAATTTTTTTATCCTATTTAAATATGAGAGCATATTCGTCATTTTACAGTTTTTAATTGAGAAAATAGATAAAAATGATGATTTTCGCAATATAATGCAAAAATAATAGTGAAAATGCCAAAAAAATGAAAGGTATGGACGTTTTACATAATAATATTGAAAGGTAACGACGTTTTGTACTAATTGCCCTTTTAATAATTCATTTGGACTCATTTGTAGTCTTTAAAAATGTTTGGGGGTATAATTACAATTTGTTATTTATTTATTTCTAAATATGAGAGTATATTTATTATTTTACATTTTTTTATTGAGAAATTGAATGAAAAAATATTTTCCGCAATGAAATGTGAAAATAAGAATGAAAATGTTAAAAATAAAATAAAAGGTAGCGATGCTTTGTATTATAACATTGAAAGATAATGATAATTTGTGCTAATTATCCTTTAATTATTTGTTTTGAAATGGGACCAAAAATAAAAAAAAAAGAAACTTGAATAAATAGTGACTAATTTCCTATATATCAAGATTCAATACATACAAAGTCCTTGAATCTTGAAAATTGAAAACTTTAGCACTTTAATAGGCAGCCTGAATTCGATGGTCAACATTCGTGCACCTACTCCAAACACTCCCGATCATCAGATGACATGTAATATAACGGTTCCAATTACTCCACGATTCCCATCGCATTGCCTTTGATTAAACCAACACTTTATGGCTCAAAACAATTCCACGCTTCCACTCAATAGCCGTCCGATCAATGACAATCCAACGGTCATCTTCAGCGCCATCTCCACTTCCCTCGTCTCTCTTATTCACTATATTATTCACATCCCGCTCTTTTTTTTTTTTTTATTATTATTAATTTTTTCCCCTTCTGACAGCTAAATATTCCATCCCAAAAGGCCAAAACTCTGTTTCTCTAAATTATTCTCTGCAAAGTTGGTTTTATTTTTAAGGAAATGCAAGACCAAGCTACTAGTTCGATTGCGGTCAGTTCATTGCCTTCAAGTAGTGAGAGATCTTCCAGCTCTGCCCTTCACGTTGAAGTCAAAGAAGGTAAACAATTGAATTATTTTATTTGAATTATTGTTTATTTGTTAACTGTGCCTTAAATTCTTCATCTAGCTGCAAATCATGCTCTGTAATTTCTGGAAAAAAAAATTGTGACTCTAGTTTTAATTGGATAACCGATTGAATAATTCGTGCATGCATTATGTAAATACATTGTTGGGTTTTGGAGATTTCGAAGAATGTGAGATCTGCAAATCTGTGTCATAGTTCACAGAGCATAGAGAGATCAGAGATGTTACACTTTTGTTATCGATCAGTGACTCGTATTATTTTGAAAATTTATGAAGGTATAGAGAGTGATGATGAAATAAGAACAGTGCCGGAGATGGCCGGAGGTCCAATAGTTTCCGGTAGCGGTCCGGTTCAGGCTTCAGGTGGGGGGCAAAGGAGGATAGGTAAACACCCAGCTGACAAAGAAAACAGGAGGTTAAAACGGTAAGTAACGTAACAAATAATTGGGTCACTTTGAGACTGATTGTATTCAACTTTTTCCAAATAGTGAGGTTAAAACGGTAAGTAACGTAACAAATGGGCCCACTCCAAACATTGGAGAAATCATGCTGCACGGACGGATTTATTCCACAAAATTGTTTCGCTGATAATACATGGCAAAAAAACATCATTAAAACGTAAAAGGAAAAAATAGTACAGGGAAAGTTTCACGGGTTTCCTCCTTCTGGTTTTTTTTTTTTTTTTTTTTTAATAATAGGGATTTTTTTTTTGTCATGTGCTATTTGTGAAACAATTCTATGAAAAAAATACGTGCGTGTAGCATGATTCAATTTATAGATATCAACTGTCATGTGAGGATAAAAATCCAGCTGCCAAATATTGTAACTGCTGCATTTCTGATTTCCCCTACCTTTTTGCCCTCAAACATATTTCTAATTGTAGAAATGCTACATGTATGGAACTTTGTTTGACAAATTGTCGGTTACTCGGTTGACAAGATTTCATTAGATGTTGGACAAAATATAAAAGTTAAACTAACCACTGCAGTGTTGCCACCTTATCATCTGTAATGCTTTCTGTACATTTTATCTGTACAAAGAGCTTAATTCCTCTGATCGAGTCCCCAGCCCCAACCAACAAAGCTTTTTTCGTTTTGGATTTTTTCCCCCAATATTAGTTTTGCTCTGAGGGAGGGACATTTATGGTTTACTTTTGTTGTTAGGTTGTTGAGGAACCGAGTGTCTGCACAAGAAGCTAGGGAGAGGAAGAAGGCATACTTGATTGATTTGGAGGGTAGGGTTAAAGAGTTGGAAACTAAGAATGCAGAACTTGAAGAGACGGTTTCGACTTTGCAAAATGAGAATCAAATGCTTAGAAAGGTGAGTGAGCTACCTAATGTTTCATTTTTATTCATTCTTCCATAGTTACATACATGTTTAGCAAGTTTGATCGACCCGACAAGTATTGTAACAAAAATAAAAAAAAACATGGCCAGTCCTAATGTAACGATTTGCTTGACTTATTTCCCTACGTTAATTAAATACAATGCTCCAAAACAGAGCTAACTCGTTATTTCTGGTTTCAGGTACTGAAAAATACAACTGCAACCGCATCGTAGGGGTGAAAGTAAAGAGAAACAAAGGAGGAACTTAGTTCTTTAATTTAATACATCTGATGGTGGATCATTAGAAGTATCTGGATTTCTTCTTTTAGTTGAACCAAGCACCAGATGCATGAATGCTATAGAATGATTAGTCGGAAGTATAAATAATTGTAGGAGAAGAGTTGTATTTTGTCCCTAACCTCTATACTCGATTGCCACAAAAGGAAAGAAAGATAATTTCATGTTTGGGCATGTCACATGTGAGCCAATTCAATATGTATTTCTCGATCGAGCCTATTGCACTGGACTTGCTTAGTGTGATTAACCTAGTTGGCGTGATTTGCAGGCTATTGCGTCACTCCGAGGATTTACCCAGTGCGCAACCGAAAGGTAGCGATTGCGGGTTCCCCCGTCAACAAAAAACAAAAAAACAAATAGTGCATGTGGTCATACTCGATATAATGAGTAAGATTTTATTTTTAACTTTGTTCCTATTTGAAAAAAAAAAATTATTTTCAATTTTTTATTCTACATACTCATTTTTAGCTAGTGATGTCAAACGTGCCCAGTGGTTGGTTGGCTCGGCTCGTGGGCGGCTAGGGCTCGTCAAATGACGAGCTCGATCCCAAGTCGAGTTGCTCAGCCCGTTTGGCTAATCGAATAAGCTCGGCTTGTCCACAAGCGAACGGCTCGTGAGATCGTAAATAATATGAGGAAAAAAGTAAAAAAATTTTAAAATAAAAAATAAAAAATTCTTGAGTTCATGAGCTCGACTCGTGGCTTACAAGTTCCTGGGTAGAGCTGAGCTCACCCCTTGAGCACGAGTCGAGCCTCGTGCTTGAACGAGCTAGAGCATGACGAGCCGAGCTCGTGGATAGATGGGTCGAGTCTGCTTGGTTAGGACCATCGCCATCCCTATAATTTTAGCCATACATTTGACTTAAAATTGCTCCCTATTTTTAATTATGCATTCTCCTAAAAATCACTATTTAAAACACTATTTTTGCCGAATAATGACAATCAAACAGGGACTTAATGAATTGCATGTTGGGTTGTGTGCCCATATAGTATATTTTGCTATAATAAAATAATTATTTATAATAGATAAGTTGTGATTTTATTTATTTACTGTATTATTTATTATTGAGTATACAAATTAAAGTGCCTATGATCACTTGAGATAATATAAATTGAGTATTTGCATTGAGAGGTATAATGTGACACAACTTATATTTTATTATAAATAATTTGTTCACAATCAATATATAAGGATCGACACCTTGTACTGGAAGGTTGTAATATTGATAGATTCAATATTTAGGTTCGGGATTTATCATTATCACAGAAATAGTTAAAAGAAACACTAGTATACTTGGAGCATTTTGTACGGATGGCGTGTCGAATTTAATTCTATAGCATGACCGTATAGATAATTAAATTTCACTTGACCGCTATGTATTTCATCTAAATCACTTGACATGATTATGTGTATATTTTCGTGATTTTAATTGTTATTTGATTCATCAATGGGTGAGATTAGTTTGTTTGGTCAAATATTTCGATGAGTTGGGAACTTGAGAATGGACGAAATAGAGAACATAAATTCATGTCGGGAACTGTCATCCTAAAATATGGGTAGAGTCACTACTTAAATATTTCTCTATTGAACGGTTAAAATCTAAACCCAGTGTTTAGCGATCGCCAAATTTCGACATCAGTGATTAGTTCACACGACCTTTGAAGAAAATGAAACTTAAGTTAGCGATAATAATTAGAAGGACAAAATAGTCATTTATGCTTGTACCTAATAATCAGATCTCGGATTGGGATAAAATACATATATGGCAGGTTAGAGGAAAGTATTATAGATTTATTGGCTTCTGTGATCTTATATATTCTAAGAGTTTAGTCTTTTGCATTTAGTAGAAAAAAATTAATAATTAGATTTGGTGGTCTAGGGTCAACCAGACATGATCTAATTTTTGGAACTTAATTACAGTAATTATAATAGTTTTGAGCTTAATGGTAATTACAATTCAGTTTTGTACTTAATTATAATTACTACGAAAGTTGTAAATTTAATTATAACTGTAATTGAAGTTTTAGGACTACACATGTAATTAAATATAAACTAATTGGATTTAGACTTTAATTAAAATTCCTACTTGGATTTTAATTAGAACTCCTATTTGAATGTAAAATTATTATTGTATAATGATTGGAACTCTTCTATCTCTATAAATAAGACAACAATCATAATATATAATTCCATGGTATTCAAATTTGGAGATAGAAAAATAGAAAAAAAATATTTTTCTTGCTTTTGTCAACTATTCAGATTAAGAATTAGTTTCTTGATTTTAATTGAAAGAAGGTGTCCACTCACCGGTGTAGTCTTGACTTTGAAGAATACCATAGAAGACATAGAGGTTTAGAACATCAAGTTCCATGCAATTATAATCTGGAAATTCGTGATCCGAAAAGTTGGAAGTCCGTGATTCAAAATTTATTGAAGAATTGACCATCGCATTTGGGTAAGAAATTCAAAATTTTTATTCTTGATATAACATGTTAGTGAATATTTAGACAATCTAGTTTATTAAATTAAAGAAATTTTTAATTTTTGAATAATTTCGCTTCCTCATTCCAACATTACATTGGTTTCTATTTATTAATCCTTTCTTAGTAATTGAAATGCTTATGATTAGTGACAATGTTTTAATTTTTACCTGATTAATCATGGATAAATAACTAAAAATATGTCCGTCCCTGAAAATTTTAAGTGCTACCCAAGTTGGTAACTTTTTTTTTTTTTTTTTAAGATAGGTTTTGTTTTTCAACCAAATATGGTTTAACTAGAACTGGAAAGCCCTGGATTTTACTCAACATATCCTTTAAAAAGGTGGTTTTATCTTGCTTGGGAAAAAGTTTTCTTCCCAAAACAACACGACTTGTTTGGTAATGAATTGTACGGTACCTTGAGTACGATTGTAATTGTAATTTTCTTTTTCATTGTTTATTATTCTCTAATTCATCTAAAAGAATTATTTGATTAAACCTTTCCCAAGATGTACTTAGTGAAATCTCATTACTAAAAGTCAACGTTTGAATAAAAAATTATTGGGGAATTTTTATAAATGTCACTTAATTTGAAAATCCACAAAAATTTGTTATTTTAACTAACAGTGCTCAAAATTGTCACTTTTTTGGTGTGAAATGTCTAAATTACCCTTAGCAATACATTTTTAGTAACATTTAATGCTCATTAATGCTTGATTTGAATGTCATTAATATTATGATGTGATGATTTAATTTTTATCCTATAAACATTGGATATATGTATATTATATTAGGCAATATAAATTTTTTTTATATAAAAAAAAAAAAGATAAAAGATTTTGAAAAGTGAACATTCACAAATTTCTTCTACCATTGACAACCCTTCACTTCTTAACCATCTTCTTCATTTCTTCATCAAGAAAGCATTACTGTTGGATTCATTATCCATTTTGAGATGTGCTACAAATTGTTTATATTTTTATCTTTTAATTCACTATTTTGAAATGTTAAATTACAACATAGTCATATTTTTTTTGAAATTTTCAAAATTATTATTCATTGATTTCTTTGACTTTTGAAATATTTTTGAATAAAGATACCAATATCCTTTACAAAATGTGAAAGATTCCATATTTAATGAAATATTGAGATACTTATTTGGGTAGATGTTGTCATATTGTAGTTGGAAATTGATTATCACCATTAATGTTTTAAATAATTTTTTTCAATCAAACCAAATACATATTTTCAAGAATTGTCTCTTTAATGATTTACCGTGCAAATTGTTTGGAATTTTTTTTTTTTTTTTGTCATTCGATAATACAATATTAATGTCATTCGATAATACAATATTGATGATCGAAAGAATTTGTTCCAGTCACCCACATATATGCTTCTAGATAGTTCCAACAATTCAACTATCGAATTTCACAATTAGAAACAGTCATATTAGACATTTCAACTGTCGAATTTGAAATTTCGAAACTCTCGTGATATGCATTTTATTTGTTCAATTCGACACTTGAAAACTGTCGGGATAGACATTTTAACCGTCAGTTTGAATTTTTGCTATTGCATCGATTTAATATTGGAATGTGCCACTTTCATGCTATTAAGCCGACATATTGATTGTGAATAATTTTTACCATTACAATCTCAACTTTTTAGGTATAAGTAATCATTTGAGATTCATCGTGTCATATTGGGGAATGTTTGTTTATGTAGATGATGAATGAAAGTGAAGGGGGGACAACCATTTTCATTGTAGTTCCTACAAGTACCACCCTAGTCGGATTTGTGTTTTGGTTGAATGACAAACTTGGTATTCTTGATTCCCGCACTCAAATTGAAATGAAGATCAAAGTCCTGAATATGAATATACCTCCGACTGAAATACGAGAAGATGAAAATTTAAATTGGTACATATCAACAAATAAGGAAATAGCTATATGTGTTACTATTTTGGAAATTGAACTTCCAATTGTTGAAATTGGGAAGGATACAAATTTTCAAAATTCTTCGTTTGTCACGACGAAAGTTCATCGAAACGTACAACATGATGAGATCAATCAAATGCAAAATGTTTCAAACGATAATGTGAAACATTAATTTTTGAATTGAAGTTTAGAGTCTCGTACATGAATATACCTTTGACGGTGAAACAGTCTACAATATTTATGATTCATAAATTAAACAATGTCACACATGATTTGTAGATTTTCGTCGTAACGCACATTGACATGCCACAAGTTCTGCAGTCGTCGAGCACATATTGAGAAGATTGGTTAATCATGATTCGATAATTATTGTACGTGATGTAGAACGTGAGTTATGTGTGAAAATCAGTCACAACAAAGTAGATAATTCTACAAAAGTAATTATAGGCATTAGTCGTGTAGAAATAATATTACAAGTGAAGTAGTTAATTAGACAAAATATTAAATTAGCTGTCGACGGTTTAACAGTCTGTCTCGACAGATTGTCTCAGTAATTCTTGACAATTCATTGCAAAGTAGTGAATTAGACTACAAATTCAGGTAGATGCACAACCTTATGTATATATGTTACTACGTGAATCCCTGATAGAAACTGGAAAACATAAATATGGACAATAATTTAAACATAAATTAGTTGCAAAATTAACAAATTTAGCTATATTTCTATCAAATTTACCTTTGAAGCAAACGGAATTTAAGTGAAGGTTATACCAAAATGAAAGAAAACACATCACTACTAGGAATTGTAAAACAAATCTAATGTAGAAAACTAAAGAAAAATACTATCATTGCACACTTGCTCGGCGTGAAACTGTGGATGGACCGTATTCAAGAAAAAAATTCCTCATCTCAGGTTCCAAAAATCATATCATTAATATTAAATAAAGCATTCATAATACCGATATGTCATTGAATCAAGTAAATAAAGCACCCCGTTATTACATTGATTAAATTTTATTTGGTAAAAAAAGAGTACTCAATTTATTCGACTAAAAAAATTAAGCATCTACAAATTAATAAAGAGTATTACATTATTACTTTTGAATGCAATATTTATGTGTATTTCCTTAATAGTTGATTAGGTTTCATTCTTTAAGATTCCAATATTTTGTAAATTTCTTGATAAATTTCTCTGCGAATTTTCCAAGTACAATTTTAACTTCTGATTACTGTTCTAAGAAATGTGTGTGTGCAGTTGATCCTGTTCCGACAAAAGAAATTCGAAATTCACCTGCAAACATCAACAATATGAAGAAATAACAAATGTCAAATGATGATGATATGTCTCATATTTAATAAATAACATACGTAGAAGAACAATTGAACCAAATTTGGCATATGAAAAAAACTGTAGACAAAAAAAATATTAACTGTCGAGAATTTCAGAACATAACTGTCAAGAATGACAATTTATCTCGACAGATGGTTCCATAACTGTCCAGATTGAACAAAGAGCACAAATATTCCTCATCTTTCTTTAGAAAGCAAATAGGAGTAGTTCTGTCATAATTAAGATAAAAAAAGTTGAAAAAATAATTATTTCATAAAAATAGTTATTTATTAAAGGTTATGGTTTCATATACTTGTGCTGTGTATGTGAACGTGTGTTCATTTATCTATTTCATTATAGAAGTTGAGAAATTGGATTTTTACGTTTCTTTACTGTGCGAAAATAGGCTTATTATTATTATTATTTTAAATTATGGACTAGATGATGAGATCCCGGTTGGGGGAATCGCATGGAACTCGCGGAATGAATTCGAAAACGCCGGGAAAGCCCAGATTCAGGTTTGTAGACGATAGGATCTTGACCCGAGCCTCACGACTCAAGAACTTAAGGTATATTAACCTTAAACCCGTTGAAGTGCAGAAACTAGAACCACGATTTGCGAACGCCACAAAGGTAGTCCAATCCTTTGATAAGTTCTGTTGTCGAACGCCACAAATATTAAATCAATATTTGATAAGTTCTAAAGGGTGTTCATGAAGAACAATTGATAGAAAACTCTTTTTTATTCATTATGTCAAAACTTGTTACAATGAGAAAATAAAGATCCTATTTATACTAAACTAAGGAAATATGGAAAACCCTAAAAGCACAAAATATCAAGAGTCCAAAAATAATAAAACTTGCCAAAATAAGAAATATAATGAAATCTGGAAATTCGCGAAAAACAAACAACTCGTCTCAGAATTTGCCTATGCGGCCGCATAGTTAAAACATATGCGGTCGCATAGAAGAAAACTTCGTTGCTGGGAGAGCTTCTGTCGATGCCATGCGGCCGCATGGCATTACATCTATGCGGTCGCATAGATGCTCATTTTCCTTCCGTCTTCGATCGCTTCTAACACGTTGATCCCCTTCGATTCGGACCTCGCCCCCTTCACCAAACTTGTTCATTGGCTTGTCAACTTCAACCTCTTGGACTCCAAAGCTCGGCCAAGTGCTTGCCTATCCCGTATCACATCATCCCCTCTCTCTTCGAAAGGATTCGTCCTCGAATCCATGCTTTGCGATCGCGTAGGGGATAACCAACCTGCTATCCAGCTCATCACTACACCACCTGGATCAAATGGAAATTTTTTCATTCCATGGCATAAGATCAATACACGGTATCCACCCATCTCGCATATATGGTTGTATTGCAGCACAAGCTTATTCACCCATTGTTGTTGCATGAACTCCCACGTACAATGTACTGCCTGAAGGAAAGACTTAAGCATAACATAGTTGAAACTGTTAGTTCCAAAAACAAAATATGGGTCATCGTATTCATGATGTGTAGCGACCGAGAATTTCTATTTAAGTTTCTTGAAAAACGTGTCGCAAAACCTTAAACCCCGAGTTTAAATAAAAGCGCGTTCGTCTAGCCGTTATAAAATCAATTTAAATTCATTCAAATCGAGTTCAATCCCGAATATTTTTTTTAGGTATCGAATTTCTTATCATTTTAATAATTTAAGTAATTTTTAAGGTCCAATTACTTATTAGTCCAAATAAGTTATTTTAGTCCAATCCTTTAAGCCCAAATGTATTCTTTTCAGCCCAATTCTGCAAGTCCGGTTAGAAAATTCTTTCGGCCCAAATTTCTGGCCAAATTTCTGGCCTAGGGAATTGTGCCCTAGAAATTACTGTTCATAAATACCCCTCATTTCTCCTCCCCTCACTCACGCAGCCTCCAAGCAACTGGGTAAGAAAATACCACATTCTCCATATCTTCTTCACGTAATGCATGTTCCAGTTGCCCTCCTAAATTGGAAACTTGCAATTGATGCTAGAAAATCAATTTCTAGCATCAACTGGAAGATCACAATGGTGCTAGAATCAGTTTCTAGCACCAGTGACATGAAGTGTAGAAAACCAGATTCACCAATGCCTCTCAACCCCTGAAATGTCACTTTGGAAAAACTGCTACTCACAACTGATGCTAGAAAAACCCATTTCTAGCATCAACAATGTTGGAAGTTCATGTGTGATGCTAGAAAAATCAATTTCTAGCATCAACCCATCACCTCCAACTCACAGACATGGCACACGCCCACTGTCCAACCCGTCGAGCCACCACACGCCACAACCAGAACCACCCAAGCTGCAGCTAGCCATCCCACAACCCACCAAACTGCAAGGCTAAAACCGGCCACCAAACCACTGCCCAACGCCCACAGTCGAAGCCCAATCGAACCACCACCACAGCCACCTCCTGCGAGCCACCGCATCAACGCCACCACCACCTCACTACAACCAACACCACCTGCAAGCCACCACGAGAACACCCAAACTCACCTACCATCCCCGACTTCGAACCGCCACCCACACCCAAAACGGACAGCCCCAGAAATCAACCCAAAAAAAAAAAATCAAAATCAAACCCAGAAATAAGGAACCCATGAACTTACCTTATGCCTCGACCCATAGTCCAACGGTTTCCACCGGAAAAACCAAGAAGAACCCGAACCCTAAACCTCGGTTAACCCCCTTAACCGCCAACCCAAACTCCAAAAAAACAGCCCAACCTTCACTCCCACCACCGGCTCCGCCTCGCGACGGCGACGCCGTCACCGTCGCCGGCCGGAATCGGAGGAAGGGGCGAAGCCCCTTCCCTGTCGCTCTTCCTCTCTCCCTGCTCTCGCATTCGATGCGAGAAAAATGAGAGAGAGAGAGTGATTTTGTTAAATTAAATTTTTGAAATTTCGATTTTAGCCCCAAGTATAGAAGTTAGGTTATTTTGGTCCCCAAGTTTTAAAATGTTTTATTTCAGTCCCAAAGTTCGGTTTTTAAAGAAAACAGTCCCAGATTTATGTTTTAAAAACAAATCAGTCCACAGATTTCGAATAAAGTCCATTTCAGTCCCTGGATTTTTATTTTCAGTTTTAGCAAATTTTCAATTAAGTCCCTATTTTATAAAAGTTTAATTTTAGCCCTTAAATTTTTATTTTCAGTTTTAATAAATTTCAATTAAGTCCCTAAACTTTATTTTTTATCGTTTTTAATCGTTAAAGAAATTTCGAAACACTAATTCAAAGTTATTTTTCTATTTTTGGCTAGACGAAACGTACGGACGATTGAGGAATTGAGATTTTCTTTCCGCTCAACTTTTACGACTCGCGATAAATTGAGGTAGACTCGCCCCCATTAATTAGTTTAAATTGTAATTACATGTATTATGTGATTCTATGTGATTTATATGCTTTAATGCATAAGATGAGAATCTCTTATGAGATAGATTATGTTGTTATGCTTGCCATAACTTATATGCTTAATTGCATAAGAAGAAAGAGAATCTCTTATGAGATAAGATGATGTTATGCATAACTTACGTGCTTAAATGCATGAGACAGACTACCCACACCCTATGATTTTAAAGAGCCTATGATTTTCAAAGAAAATTAGCCCATGAGAATATCACTGTATAGATTGCATAATTCTGTGTTAAATTACTCTGTAGATTAATTACTGGCGATGAGTCTACTGAGTATTTCTTTGAAATGCTCATTCTATTATTTTTAACAATATTGCAGATTTTGGAGACGACCGAGTCTGATGGGCAGTGGTGGAATAAATGTAGTTAATCGTTTTAAATTACTTTTGAAATTTCACGCATTTGAACATTATGAAATTTACCTTGTCGTTTCCGCTATTTTCAAACTTGAGTTAAATGTTTAATCAATTTTTCCTTAAGTTAATTCGAATGGCATTTGTTACCGTTAAAGTTCACAAATTTTAAATGTGATGTTTTCAAAAGTTAGTTATTCCGCCAAACTTTTCAGTTAAATTAGGGCAAAGAGAAGATGACGTAGCGTTCCGGGTCCGCGGAACTCGGGGCGTTACATGATGCATCGTCTCCACCACATCATGCTTAACGATGAAACTTTGCTCTTCACTCCCCATAATATTTTCAACTATTTGCTCAACACACTCTTCTAGTTTTTCACCCTCATACTGAACAACCTCAACTACTTTCTCCTCAATGTCAACTGCATTTTTCAATTCATCATCCTCCATCTCAACTTTCCTATCTCTAGGTTCCTCTTGCAATCCAACCACGTTGCTCTCTTTTAGTGTGGTCATCTCACTCTCTTGCTTTTCCTTTTCCACTTCACCCCTCACCTTACATTGATCTGCATGAGACTGTGCTAGTGTCAAACCCATCAGAGTTATGTGTTTCTCATCCTGAAGAAACCTATACGTGTTCCTCCCCATATCATACACAGCCTTCCTCCCATGTCTCCAAGGCTTCCCAAACAAAATATGAAAGGATTTTAATGGGACTACATCACACCACACATTATCACTATATCCCCCAATGGTGACATTCACTAAAGTCTGTTTGATCACATTTACCTTCCCACACTCCTTCAACCAAGTCAACCGATAGGGCCTAGGATGTTGTTTTAAAGGTAATCCCAATTTTTCCACCATAGTGATAGTGACCAAATTAAATATATGCTCCTTATCAATGGCCAAATTGCACACCATATCACCCACAAAGCACCGAGTTTGAAAAACAAGTCCCCAATCATAATCCATCCTTAACGTAGGCGTAATAAAAAAAAACTCAAGAAAAGAATTGGATGAGTGAGAATTTAATTCAAGAAAGTGGTTCTTGACTTTGGATTGGATTGAACACAATGGATTTTGGCATAAGGATAGATGATAGAATATTGGACAATTCCCACAAAATAAAAAAATAATTTTTTTTTTTTTTTTTAATTTCGACGTGAACAGTACGGACGTGAACAGTAATTTTTTTTTTTTTTTTTTTACAAAACTCGAAAATTCGACTACGAGAAAGATAAAAAAAATGGAAGTTGATTTAGACTCAAATTGAGCACAAAAACAACTTTTGACTCTTTTTTTTGAATTTTTTTGGATCTAAGACTCAAAATATTTACTGGACACATGAACACGAAGAACACAAAAAGACTCAAAACAAAAAATAAAATAAAATAAACGATATAACCTGAATCTAGAACCAGCTCTGATACCACTTGATGAGATCCCGGTTGGGGGAATCGCATGGAACTCGCGGAATGAATTCGAAAACGCCGGGAAAGCCCAGATTCAGGTTTGTAGACGATAGGATCTTGACCCGAGCCTCACGACTCAAGAACTTAAGGTATATTAACCTTAAACCCGTTGAAGTGCAGAAACTAGAACCACGATTTGCGAACGCCACAAAGGTAGTCCAATCCTTTGATAAGTTCTGTTGTCGAACGCCACAAATATTAAATCAATATTTGATAAGTTCTAAAGGGTGTTCATGAAGAACAATTGATAGAAAACTCTTTTTTATTCATTATGTCAAAACTTGTTACAATGAGAAAATAAAGATCCTATTTATACTAAACTAAGGAAATATGGAAAACCCTAAAAGCACAAAATATCAAGAGTCCAAAAATAATAAAACTTGCCAAAATAAGAAATATAATGAAATCTGGAAATTCGCGAAAAACAAACAACTCGTCTCAGAATTTGCCTATGCTGCCGCATAGTTAAAACATATGCGGTCGCATAGAAGAAAACTTCGTTGCTGGGAGAGCTTCTGTCGATGCCATGCGGCCGCATGGCATTACATCTATGCGGTCGCATAGATGCTCATTTTCCTTCCGTCTTCGATCGCTTCTAACACGTTGATCCCCTTCGATTCGGACCTCGCCCCCTTCACCAAACTTGTTCATTGGCTTGTCAACTTCAACCTCTTGGACTCCAAAGCTCGGCCAAGTGCTTGCCTATCCCGTATCACATCACTAGAACTAGAAAATTAGCACTTTTAATTACCAATACTTCGTACATAACACAAAAAATAACTATATTTTAAGTGAAGTGTTTAATTTGTCAAAATTAAACTCTCGACAGTTACGAATTCTCAACAAATGACTAATTCTTGACAATTAATTATGTGACCCATCTGTCAAGATGAACTATCATTCTCGACAGTTAGTTTCAATTATTCTTGACAGATGATTAAATCTCGACAGATAAGTTGAGTCACCTATCAATATAAAATGTTGTTCTCGGCAATTAAAATCAGTATTTCTTGACAAATGAATACTTTTTGATGGATCAATTTTGCAATCGTTTGTCGACATGTCCAACTTTGATTATGGTAAATAAGTGGGTTTAGAACAATTTGGTAGAATTATCTGTTCAATTTTATGAAATGAATAGGTGAATTATTAGCATGCTTAACATTTCTTAACGGAAACTCCTATTCATTTCATAAAATTGAACAAATAATTCTATCAAATTCATTTTAAACCCACTTATTTACTTATTCTTCTCATAAAAAAAAAGTCAGGAAGTGCTCCATAGTAGCTAAAGAACAAAAGTTATCAGTAGGAATACATGCATTTTATCAATATGAAGCACCACCATCTTCCATCCACAATAAAACCCTAATTGAAGGGAAAAAAAAAACAAAATATCAAACAAAAATATGTGATAATAGCACATTTATTACGTTTTTCATCCATAATATCTGCATTCCTATGATTATTTGATGCATAAATACACTAAATACCTCTATATCTTGGTTTATGTTGCAAATGGATGAAATCGGAGGAAAGTGAAAGAAATGAGCGAAAAAGGACTAAAGTGGAGGAAAGTGAAAGTTTGGGGACTAAAGTGCAAATATTATAAAATTGTGAAGAAGATTCAAGAGTGTTAGAAGTCAATTGGATTAGGAAAGGAGTCAAAGGGTTGAAATAAAGCCAAAACATTATCACATATCAACATTCAAGTTGAAACGTTTTGTACTAGTTTTCAGCCTCATATTGAGACCAGTGTTTGACATGAAAAATGATCGAATTCGAAGATGATATCTGAATAAAATTTATAGAAATATGAGTTATCTTTCGAACGCAACTTGAATCACCTCAATCAGACATTACGAGAGAAAGATATCGTTGAAATACTGAAAGCTATCCGACGAAAAATTGGCAAAATCATGCGGTCGCATGGTTATAAGTCCATGCGACCACATGACTATTTACCTGAAGAGCTGAATTACTTTGTTCTATGCGATCGCATGGTATAATTTGCTAAATCACCTAGGGAAACAACTCACAACACGTCTTCTTAATCCTAAACTTGACCAGAACGCCTACCATTCTTCTCCTATCATCTTTTCTCGGAATTTGGCTCAAGAAATCCATGGAGAACTATATCTTTTGGTGAAGCCATGAAGGAACTTGGTTCAATTTGGGGAATTCTATGTCTTTTCTTGCATGTAATGTGTTTTATATTGTTAAACAATTATAAGGCTAGATTTCTTATTCTTGTGGACATGTTTTGAATTTGGTTTAATTTAGATTAGATTTTCATGGATTCAATTATGTTTTCTTCATCGAATAATTGAAGTATTTATTGAAATTCAATTTCAAATCTCTTATTAGCGTGATCCTTTACCATTATATACTTGATGTATATAATTGTTTTTGGACCTGATTTCAAAAAATTAATGTGGAAATATGTTTTGGAAGAAATCTAGATTTGGTACTATTGTGGAATTGAATGGGGTTTGAATGTTATATTTTCCAATTCAATGTTGAGACAAAATCCTTAATTGAGTATATTCATGCATAATTGACATTGATTTACCCAATCTAATTGAGGGAATTCCGGTGCTTCACTAATTTGTACATTGATTCAAATTTCACCAATTCTATACATTGATTTAAAACCTTGTTCGAATTAAAGACTCTTCTTCACAAATCACGAAAACCCTAGCTCTTGATCCTTTGAATAATTTTTCATCTCCTTGTGGATACGACACCCCAAAGTTGTGCTACAACTACCGCGTTATTCTTTGGATGTAATCAAATTTTGGTGCCATTACCGGGGAGACGATACAATAAATTGAAGGATCTTTTATCAAAAGGGTGACTTCGTTCCATTTTTCATCTCTTTTTTTGTTAGTTTACTTTTTTTTGGTTGTTTATAGAGTTTTTCACATATTCAAATTTTTATTTGTGTTTATGAACAGGAATCGGGACGAACGAGGACGATTCACTGTAGGACTCTTTCCAGTGTTTGAATCTCTTCCTAACCTTATTTTTGATACTATATCTGTTGGCACAAACATCACATCACACGTCACGATGTCTGATAGTGAACATGATGATGCACTTTATAGAACCTTACATGATTATCAATATTCCAGAAAGTACTCTACAACAATAGGCCATAGCAAAAATGATAAACAAGTTTGAGTTTTGATGGGTGGAAATGAAGATTTCATCCTTGATTTGTAGACAAAATCCTAGAACAAAACCTAAATTGAAACTTGGAAGTTACCTCAGATTGAGATTTATAAATATTTCTTGCTTTTGCGAGACCAATTTCTAAACCTGTGGAAACTTTTGAGGAGATTTTTGAAAAATTAAGAGGGCGGCATGAGAGAAAGAGTTGAAAGAGAGACACAGTGTGGTGGAGATATATCTATATATATATATATATATATATATATATATATATCTATATGAGATTCAAATTATATACACATATGAGATTTAAATTGACTACGAGGGTAAAAAAAAGTCCAGAAGTGATTTTTGCAATGATTACTAAAAAGTGACATTTTTGAAAATGTTAAGCCAAAAAGTGATATGAAGTGCAATTTACTCAATTTTATTTTTAACTAAAAAAATTTCTAATAAAATAATTTTGCTCTAATTTTTTTTTTTTAGTTATACATTCTCCAAAAAGTAATTATTATAAAATTTATTTCCTAAAAAAATGAGGTTCAAACAAACTCTAAATTAACCAAAGTATGTGTGCATAAAGACAGTTTAATTAAAAAAAAAAGAAGAAGATAATTATAGCTTCGCCCCCAAATCTTTTAAGTCATTGCAAGTTTTACCATAACCATTCATTTATTATACTCGTGGTCCTAAACCTTTTACGTGCATGCATTTTAAGTCCAAATGGATGAAAATCATCCAATTTGATGTCAATTGACCAAGAAAATTAGTTTTGACCAGGTTTTTCTTATATATTTAAGAAGGGTAAAATAGTAATTTCATATAATTTAATAAAAAAGTCAAAAAAGAGAAATTAAACATTTTCTTCCATCACCCCACCCATCCATTCCACAAAACCATAACCCATCCAACCATTGTCGTCGGCCACCTCCACCTCATCACATGCCGCAAACCGAAAACCAGCATTACATCATGCCATCCTTCTAGTAGTCATAAGATCCATTCTCACATCCTTGAAATTGGGTTCAAACCTTAAGGACTATTGGTGGGTTTGTTGTGCATTGAAATTCCAAAACTACTAGTGTAAGAATTCACATAAACTTGTCAATGAACTCAACAAAAAAAGTCAAAAAAGTAAAATTAAGGCGAAAATTGAATCTACAAGGTAAAATTACAGTAAAAGTAATTATTACCTAGTTAAATTAAAAAAATATTTAAATTTTCAATTAGCCTTTTCAAGTCTTTTACTTTGAAGGTTCCTACTTAGAATACTAGAACTTTGTACCATTTCGTGGTACACTTATCGATTATAGTCAACGAACCTTTCAGATTCGAGGGTGTCACCATGGTAGTGGAACAACTCAAAGGTTCGAGAATCCTTGAAGAAACGACCTCGAATGGATTAAATGATGCCGAAAGGTAAGAGAAGAGAATGACCAAGCGGGCAAGTCAAAGTTTATCAAAACTTTTCATTGTTGTTTCCTTTATGTTCTTTGGTTTAAAATTGTTGTCCTCTCTTTGTAGGTGATCTTTTTTGCCACAAAAGTTCTAAAGATTTGTGGTGGTCGCAGTTTGTGGCGTGTGGTTGGGTCGATGGCCAATGATTGTGTGGATGAGTTTCGGTTTGGTGTTGGGTTGGGTAGGATGAAGCAAGAAGAAGATGTTTAGAGCAACTCCATTTTTTGCCCAAAATGCATTTTGAAATAGTACTTTAATGGAAAATGAGTGGTTAAAAAATAAGGAAAAATTTTAGGTTAACATGTAATGTTATTTTATTGAATAATGTGTGGTTAAAAATAAGAAAGAGAAAAATATATTTTGAAAATAATGTGAATTAAACAATGACTTAATTTTTTGCTTTTTTGTTTAATATTTTATATGGAATTACTATTTTACCCTTTTAAAATTATTAAAAATGTGGTCAAAATTAAATTTCTTGTTCAATGACTGGGGACTTGACGATTTTCATCAATTTGGACCCCAGATACGCGCCTTGAAAGATTTGAGACCATAAGTACAACAAATAAAATGTTAGGGTAACTTGCAACAATTTGAAAAGTTTGGAAGTGCAGCCAGAACTATTTCTTGAAAAAAAAAAAATTCATGACTATACTTAGCAAAACAAAGGCTCACTCATCTTTTTTACATTATCTTATCCCAAAGTGAAATGTTAGGAACTATTCATGTTGCCAAGTTACTTCCAACAAAGGCACACCACTGCAATTTTAAGTGAGCTAATAATAGCTCATTGTGCTAGCTAACCCCAGGCATGTGGGATCATATCTCATTCAAGATATATCTTTGGCTATCTATAATATGCTAAAACGTCTTTATTGACGATCCTTTACTCTAACAATACCTATGATCAATGCGATATCTTACATTGGATAATTTATTAACCTTTCCAACTCTTACTAAGAGCTAAAACTAAAGAATGCGAGTAAGTTACCCTTTGTCGTGGCCATTGTAACACGTGCATACTATATTAAATGACATAATCCAATAAAATTATCAAGCGAAAAGGAATTTCAAGATTTGGTGACAACTTAGATTTATAAGTAGTAGGGAGGGGAGAATTGTAGCCACAGTACCGAACCTTTTATTTTGTTGGAGACTTGATCCAAATCTTTCATTTGTATCACCCACTGTACCAAGCCTTTCAAAAACTTAAAATAAAAAATGACAGTTAGCCGTCAGTTAACTTGAAACTGGAAAATTGATAATTTTGACCAACTAAGGCAAAAGCATTTTAGTTTAAACACATTTTTTCTCTTTTAAAAATCAAATACTTTAGTTTTACATTTCCACTTCATTTCGCATTCATTCACGTAATCACTTACATCATCATCTTCTACAATGGACCCTAAAGAGAACCACGAACAAAATGATAATCCATTAGATATTACGTGTCATTTTCGAGGCATTCTTCCCCAACCCGTGTATGGTAAGAGTGTTTGTGATTTTTTTCCGTTTACGATATTTCATTGTATTAACCAGTGGTGGTAACTTGTGTTCCTTTACCGCAAACTTCCAAAATAATTAGTGTTTCCGTGACTTGGAACGTAATAAGCATTGTAATCACTTATTGAGTGCACTTGCATCGCTGGAAATGAAGAAAAGGTTTGGGGTTGAATCGCTTGATGTTGTTTTATGTCCATTTTTTTGTTTAAGCGAAAATTACAAGGATTTCAGCGTATGTCTGCATCATGCTAGAATTTTATTTGCAAAGATGAGAAATTTTGTGTATGAGCAAGGTAAAATAAGTTATCTAGACTATGTCGACATTGATTTCTTTAATAGATTTCTTCTGGACAATGCCATAAAGATGTTGGGATATTTTGAAAAAAAATCAAATATCTTGACAAGGTAGAGAAGAAGAGATTGAGTGTGGCATCATTTTAGTTGGTAACTGACTCATATTTCCTAAATGTAGCGAAGTTGCTTGGTGAGAATAGGATGGATGATGTGTATTGTTTGCATATACTTAAAGTTTTGGAGTTGCCATGGGATGAAATAGAATATAATGATGCTTGGATGGTTGATTGTGAGACTAGTGAGGAGATGGACAATGTACCTAAGTTTGGAGGACATGATGAACAAGTGGATGAGAAGCAAACATGCTTTGCTGTTGAGAAATATGACGAGTCATTAGAAGGTGATGAGGAAGTAGATGAGGAGCCCAACGTTGGAGGAGATGATACATCAGATGCTAGGGAAACTGAGGTCGAGGTTAGTGATAGGGATGAATACATAGGGTAGAAAACTGATGGTGGTGAAAATAGGGATGGAGTTACTGCTGGGGTGAAGTTGAGGTTCAAATTGAACTATCAAGGATAGAGGAACATGGGGATTGAGTTAGTTCCTAACATTTCCCATCCAACCTTCCACAAGTAGTTTTGTAAAATAAGATCAATGTATCTCAAGTACTTGTTATGCACATCTAAATTTAAACCAAAACATTCAAGGACTTCACGATTGAAATAAAGACAATCATGCCTTAAATCACCAACAAGGCACCCAAATTGCCTATCATGTTTGATCCATTTCTTGTAACATACGAAAGCATTACCAT
Organism: Osmanthus fragrans; assembly: GCA_019395295.1. NCBI lineage: Eukaryota > Viridiplantae > Streptophyta > Magnoliopsida > Lamiales > Oleaceae > Osmanthus > Osmanthus fragrans. The sequence continues at coordinate 13,935,926 of CM033359.1, forward strand.
GTAACACGTAACCTCTCATTTTAACATGCATACATCGACTCTTGCAATACACTAGATTATCATAAACTAGTAAGAATTTTCCTATAGATGGATGCAATAAGCATTTATTCAATCTCATGAAAATGCTAGGTAGATTAGTGACTTCTAATGATCTAGCTAGCCACCTATATGTTCCACAGTCAATCTTATAATCTAGTTTACAACATACATATGACTTATGCAAGTATTCAAGTTCATCACTTGGTCTAGATATGGTTGTGAGTTTTAAATTACATGCCCCATGTGAGGAACTATACCGACATGCTAGTCCATTATCCAACCTATATATGAAATGATGATACCTTACCACTGGTGAGTCATCGCGCATCCTCCATGTCCTATCCTTCAATCCCCTGCATATGAACTCCTTTCATTGCCTTTGAAGCTTTGTTGTTTCCATAGTCATCCTCCTGTAACAAAGGAATATCTAAACTGGGGTGGGGTCGATTAGTTTCATCCACAAGTCTATGCTCGATGCCTGGATTGGGTGGTATCCCGATAGGTTTGTTTTCATAGATCAAGTCTTCAGAATCCTGTAAGACAGAAATAGACAGACTATGGAGAGAATTGTTAGTTCTCACAAAAGCCCTATCAATTTCACTCTCATTTTCTTGCAAGCTCACTTCTGACTTTTCTTTTCCCTCCAAAGACTCTTCTCTTTCTTTTCTCTTATGTGGCTTCACTCTCTTTTGTTCTCTATTAGCCACCTCAATATTTTCTCTCGTACTCCACATCTCACTGTTTTCTCGCACTTTATCTAGCTCTTTCACTCTCTTTTCTCACTCTCCTTTCTTTCTCATTTTTCAATTTACTTTGGTCTTCATACACCTGTGCCGGTGTTAATGGTGCAAGAGTAATAGACATTCCTTCCTTAACAAAGCTATACCGATTTCTGTACCCATCATGGCTAACTTTTCTATCATACTATCATGATCTTGCCAACAAGATATGACCCGCTTGCATAGACATCACATCGCATACAACTTTGTCACTATAACCCCTAATCGAGAAAGTAATCATTACTTATTTATTCACCCTAACTTGTCCACTATCATTTAATCATAGTAATTTATAAGGCCTAGGGTGTTTTAATAATACTAATCCCAATTTCTCAACCAAGGTAGTGCTAGCTACATTTGTACAACTACCTCCATCAATTAACATATTACATACCTTAACGTTGATGTGGCATCATGTATGAAATATGTTCTCCCACTGCTACACCGTATCATCCGCTTTAACTCGAGTGTTAAGAGCTCTCATTGTGACCAGCAGCTCCCCAATAGCAGCAAATTCCACTGTGTCTCCATGATCACTAACTTCTTCCAACGTCGACATGCCTTCAAATTCATCCTCACTGTCAGTCACCACTTCTTCATTGCGCAGAATCATGGTCCTTTTGTTTGGACACTGAGAAGAGATGTGTCCTTTCCCCAAACACCTAAAGCACTGGATATCCCGATTTCTGGTTGGTTGTGATTTTACCTTTGGTGCTGTCCTATTAGTATTTTCATCCATTCCCTTTGACACTTCAGTTCTCCCTTTCGAATAAGCTCCATCTCCCTTGTTCTCTCACCTTGGTTTCCAATTTGATTAAAAACCCGAAGTACCCAATGGTTGTCTAGTTGTTCCCTTTCTTTTTAACTGTTTCTCAACTTTCATGGCCACATGCAACATGTCTTCCAACTCCACGTAATGCTGTGATTCCACCACATTAGCGATCTCCTTGTGTAACCCATTCAAGAATCTAGCCATAGGAGCTTCTCGATCTTCCTCTATATTTGCCCTAATCATCAAAATCTCCATCTTCTTATGATAGTCTTCTACGCTCCTCGACCCTTGATACAAACTCTGCAGTTTCTGATGGAGTTCTCTGTAGTAATGACTAGGCACAAACCATTTTCTCATCACCGCCTTTAATTCACCCCAAGTATTGATAGGACTCTAGTGGTTCCGATGCCGTGAAGTACTACTTGATCCCACCAAGTGATGGAGTAATCAGTGAATTCCAACACTGCATCCTTCTCACATTCTTATCCTCCGAATAGTTATAGCAATCAAATATCAACTCCAACTTTTTCTCCCAATCTAAATATGCCTCGGGATCACTCTTACCCTTAAATTGTGGAATTGTCATTTTCACATTACCCAAATTGCCATAAACTTCACCTCCATGATTATTTCGACCCCGTCGTTCAAACCTATCTCCTCTATGCCTCATCCGTTCCATCTCAACCCCTTCATACTCATCTTCACCCCATTCACTACCGATCTCATGCTCATCCATCATATAAACTCGCCTACCCGTCTCCCTATCATGAGGTACATTTACTGATTGTCCCCTACTAATATTTGTCATCGAAGTACTCAATTTCTCCATCTTTTCCCCTATATCCATTAATAACTGCTCAAATCGATCCATCCTATCATTTTGTTTGTTGGTTTGATTACTGTACCTACTGGAATTTGAACCTTTCATGTCAAACATTCTCTCAATTTCTCCCTCACCAAGTTCCCTCAGAATAACTCAATTGACTTTTACCTTCTAATAATCTCACCATCTGCTTTTTACCACTCAATATTTTCACCAAATGCTTCCAAAGACAACAAAAAACTTACCATATCAAACTTGTGAGTTCAAAAATCGAATACGAGAAAGAATGTGACTCAAGGGAATTATAAAAATTGAAATTTTGGAATGAAGGATTTAAGAAGTAAGAAAGTGTAGGAATTGAATGGAGGTATGTATATATATATATATATATAATTTCTTTTTTCAAAGTTAGAAATTAATAATGCTGAAAATTCCCGTAACAATAATAATGAATTTTTTTTTTATTTTTGAAATTTTTTTATTACTCTTGGGAATTTGAATAGAAAACCAGCAAAATAAACGAAACTTAATTCGAACTTTTAAATTGTCCAAAAACAACTTTTGAAATTTTTTGGATCAAAGACTAAAAAAAATTACTGGACACAAGAATACGAAGAACACAAGAAAAGGAAAACAAAGACTCAACAAGGAAAAATAAGGAATATAACCTGATTAGATTGGAGCCAAATCTCTGACCAATTGATGCGAACCCCGTAGCAACGGTGATTACGAAACCCACAACTAGATTGATGCGGAACCCAAGAACGCCAATGAATAACCCGGTTTTGAGTTTGAACCCAACGAAGTGAACCAAAAAATTCAACGATAACAAAAATGCGCTGAACCCCTTCATTACACAATGAAGAGCCCATGATATGATGTTTGAACATCACAAGAATTAGATCTTGGAAGTTCAATTTGTTATTCAATCGAAGATCAAGGTAGAAAGCAATAGCCTTTCAATTAATTCAATGCCAAAAAGTATTTACAATAATGATAATGAAAACTATTTATACTAATGTTAGAAAACCTATAAAACTCGTGCATAATCTCCAAAATATATTAAAACATCAATAAAATTAGAATTTTAAGGAAACTAGGATTCTCGCCAAAAATAGGAAATTCGACTTCCAGCTTATACCAAGGGGTCGCTTGGAAATAGGTTTTGGCTGCCTTCAACTTTCGGTTGATGTCTGGGCGACCGCTCGCCTAGTTCTTCTAAGCGATCGCTTAGAAGCTCGGTTTGACTCCTTACTCGGTTGCTTGTATCACATTGATCTAATTGGTTTTCGACATTGACCCCAACATGAAACTTGCTCCATTTTGCGTCCCGAACATAGTTTCATCAATAGTGACTTTGACGAGCATCCCCAATGCCTCTTTGACTTGCTTTTCTTTCTATCGCGTCATTGTCTCTTCTTCGATAATCGACGGGTCTCGGTTTGGACTTGCAATCGTGACTCCCGTATCCTAGATCAATACTCCTTGTGCCTATTTTCTCGTTTCTTTGGGTTTGGATAGACCCATTTACATCGGAGGCCGAAAGACAGCTGCACAACAATGTGGCTTCAATGGTTAGATACTTTGAAATAGGGGTGAACGCAATTTGGTTTGGGCAGTTTGTCCTATATTTTTTTAACTCAAACTAGTTCATGCAATTTGAAAGAATTTCAAACCAAACCAAACCATTTTATTTTTTGAACCAAACCATAATTTGCGGTTTGGTTCGATTTTAATCCACGGTTTACCTATCGACATTATAGTAATATATTTAAAACAAGTTAACATATAAGTTTAAACGACAATTAGTAATGTTAAATGTTAAATTACATTCATATTTACTATGAAATCCATGAAATATTATTTTGAAAGTTGGTTGCTAGAAGATGTTAATAAATCAAATACATATTTCTCCATTTTTTATTTACCTTTTTTTGTTTGCCTTTCATATTTTCACATAACAGGTAAATGTATAATCACATTATGCTATTATAGTTTGATAAAAACTCCCTTCATCTTGTTAATGAGATGCTAAATAAGGATTGAACAAAATATATTTAAATGTACAAAGATTAATAAAGTTCAAGCTTGTTAGGAATTAAAGAATTTCATTCTCTGACTACTTTATGAAAGTAGAAGGTAGTAGTACTGGCTAAGGAAGTTTAACATTTTTGCACAATCAATACGTTCTGTCTTTCGTTCTTTCTAAACCACAAACAAGTTCATTAATCATCTAAGCACACAAACGGTCATTTTTCTATCCAAACCACAATTCACAATTATATAATAAGTTCAAAAATAACGAATAAAAGAAAGAACAATGAAAAAATGGCTCGAATTCTCATTTGAAACTTACTAAGAGAGAAAATAGAAAGAGACGATTCAGGTAAAAATTAGCAGACATTCAAAAGGCGACTGGCGATTCATTCAGAGTGACAGACAATCGTCAAATGTTTGAGAAATGATAGTTTACGTTAAGGCTTCTAAAGTTTTGATTGTAATTTGCTATCATAGTTTTGGTGAATTATGATATGAATTTTCGAAAATATAAGTTTTTTTTTTTTTTTTTTTTTCCATTTCATATGATTTGGGAATAATTTTAGTTTAGTTTAAATATCGGGTGAGGACATGTGTTGTGAACTTGTTAAACCATGGATTAATAATGATGAACCTAATGTACTTTCTATGATTATTTAAATGGGTTGGTTGTAATTTGTATTGCTAAATTAATATTATTTTTTTCTAAAAAGTAAAAATAGTAAAATTTATATGTTAATAAAATTAATGTTTTAATTAAAAAAATTAAAAACGGTTCAATTCGATTTTGTGCGATTTTTGAAAATCGAAACCTAAAGCAAACCATTTTAAAATGGTTTGGTTCAGTTTGAGGGAAAAAAATCACCGGTCCACGTGGAGCCGAACCAACGGTTTCAAATCAACGATTTCGGTTCTATTTGCGGTTTCACGATTTTTTTTGTGTATCCCTACTTTGAAACACCATTTTGTTTACACAAGGCTCCATTACTTGCCTTTTTGTGTATTAGACAAACAAGAAACTATGGCCCTGTTTGATAGAACATTATTTTCCTAGGAAATTGAAAAATAAATTCCAACTTCCACTTTTGACTTGTTTGATTGACCAAATTTTTCATGAAAAATGTTTTCCACCTTTTCCTCGTTTCCCACTTTTCATGAAATTCATTTTCCTACCACTTTGGTGGTTAAAACAATTTTAGTTTTTTTGTTTTTGGAACAAATTCTAAATCCAATGGTAAAAATATTTATTCCTTTATTAGACAATTTTCATAAAAAAAAAAAGTTAAACGAATAGTATTCGGTATGAATTTTTTTAGCAATTGGAACAAATTTTAGAGCCAATTGTGTTAAAAAAAAAAAAAAAAAAAATCCCTTAAAGGACAATTTTCATAAAAATAAAGACAAACGAATACCAAAAGATCCAAACTTATTTTTATTTTCCGGGTGGAAATTATATCAATCAAACACAATTAATCGTTAATTCCCGGTAAAATAAGTTCTAGACAATTCAATTAACTGTAATTCATTTTCTTTCCACTCAAATTCCATCTTGCAATCAAACGGACCGAATAGCTTTCCTAAGTTAATGTTGTAAAATTCTACTTTGTTGGGAATTAAGTCAAACACACTAGAAGGTAATTTTGTCATTTCATTCATACATTTTTATAATGTCTCAATCTTTTATTTCTGAAAAGAGTACTGGGGCGGACATCGTAAAATTATGAATGAAATAATTTTACTGTATTGAAGTAAAAAGCTAAAATTTATGTATGGTATAATTTTATTGTATTGAATTGATTGAATTGAATATTGACAAAGTGTACAAAATCTTGTATATATAGGTAAAATTATTCCCTAATCTTATTAAAAAACTAATATAAGAAAATTAAATAAAATCCTAAAAAAAAATAAAAATAGAAATAGAAATCTTGTTCTAATCGATAAATAAAAGAAATCATAATCTAAACAAGAAATAAAAAAGATAAAACTTATTACAACTAAAAAAAACTTATTATAAATATCAAATTTTCATCCTCCTTATAATAGGATTGTCCTAAATCATTCTCTCCCACTTGGGGGGGGGGGGGGGGGGGGGGGGGAACTCTTATCCGAATTTGTTTCAATACAAGAAAATAAATCAATCGGAAGAAAAATACTCAAAAATTTCTATCAATACTGATATTTAAAAAAAATGTCTTCTTTCTATTCTTCGATTGTATTCTTTGAAGTCAACTTCGTTCCTATCATGCTCATTATATTTTCTTCACAGAAAAATTCCTACGTGACATTCCTTCACAAACGAAGCACGATTCAATTTCTCATCCTTGAGCCCGTTCTCGATAGAGGTCATTGGTGCTATTTTCTATTCTACATACTTCTCATTTTCTGCTATAATATTTAATGATTTTTTGTCCCAATCTCTCATTCTTGAATCCCCTTTTTACACATAAAAATTAAAATATTCAATTATTTGTGTTTATGCAATTCTCTGGCATTTGTACAGTAGAGATGATCAATGAAACTTTTATTTTTAATTTGGCAAATTTACCTTGGCTCTTTCGTGGTTGTCAAATTCAGTTCCATTATCTTCGGTTGGATTCTTCTGAACTTCAATTTGTTCATCATTAGAGTGTGGCTTGATCTTGTTGTATTCAATGACAATTTCACCAGAATGTTTTTCATCCTTGCGCTTGTTTCCATTGTTAATTCCCACGTATAAGGGATCAATATGTCTCGAGTTTTCAAGTTGTACATGCATTTCTACCTCTATTGTAATATCATGTTGGCAACATCTTGATGTTTTTGAATAATATCTTTTTTATCATCACTATCTGTCTTACAAATCTTTTTGCTCTTTGTTTATACTACTATTCATAAATTTCATATCATAGATATAAAATACTTTTATCGTACTACCAAAATACATATATGTTATATCGACATATATAAGTGGCATCTACATTACAGTACCATGGTTGTTCCCAAAGTACATGACAATCATTCATCTCTACAACGTTATATAAAATTTCATCTTTGTAGTATTTTCCAATAGAAAGCAAAATTTTACATATTTCCATATTTTTAATTTCTTGCCTCCTATTAACTTGTGAAGCTTGATAACAAAATGAATTTTTTCCAATCTTCAGATTTAAAGCCTTTTCACTAGTGCTTTGGATACCAAGTACTCACTACTCTCATGATTTATTATCACGTTTCATACTTTGTTGTAGATAGTATATCGTGTTCTAAAAATCTTATTGCTCTTTAAATTGGACTCTTTTATATCTTTTCGATAGGCCTTCATAGAATCTTTGATAACTTGTATGTAGTCAAAATCAACTGGGACTCGTGTAAACTTTCTAGCCACCTGTTATCTAGTTCTAAGTCTATTGAAGTAGACAACATTCTCATCAGTTAAAGTCTGCAAATTCTTGCTAGTTGCGTCTTCAAAGAGATTCATCATTCTTTCCAATTTTTCAACCAAGGTTGGTTTTACAATCCTCTAATTATCGGCACGAGAATGCTTTCCACTACCACCATAAGTAGCCATCAGCCAAGCGCAAACTTTACTCCGATAATATTTTGTTGCGGAAGCGCAATTGGAATTCTTGAAAAAAGAATAAAGTAAAAATTTAAAAACTATGTAGGGAATAATTTTATTGTATTGAATGAATTGATTTGAATATTGAAAAAGTGTACAAAACCTTTGTATATATATGCAAAATCATTCCCTAATCTTATTAGGAAACTAATATAAGAAAAGTAAAATAAAATATTAAACTAAAAGAAATTAGAAATCATATTTTAATCAATAAAGAGAAGAAATCCTATTTTAAAAAAGATAAAAAAAATTATAAATATCTAATTTCTTTCCTTTTTATAATAGGATTGTCTTACATCAAATATTTGGTTATGCTTCTACATCTACATCTACGTACATGTACACAATCGAAAGATAGCCTAATACTTTACACATCTTTATTATTAATCGTCTTCAATTTTACGGACTAAATAATTATTCTACAAGTTGGGTATAGTTGCAGTGGAGATCAAAAGATTTTGTATAGAAATTCATGGCTAGTGGGTAGCCAAGAAAAGATGTGACTACTTCCACTTACCTAAAATCAATGGGAATCACGATTAAAACCACTTAGCTAGTTGTCATATTCCACAAGGCTATAATTGACACGTTTTCTTATTTTCGTATAAGTTTATCTATCATCATGTGTTGTAGGGGAGATCAAATCCACTAACTTATATCAGTTTGGATGTTTATCATCTATCTTTAGCAGCCATTAGTTGATGATTATAGCATGCTTATCATAATTAAGTAACCAAATTATTAATAGCCACTTTTCATATTTATAATCAGCTTTTTAAAAGCATTATGATTTTTATTTCAAAGGACAATACATAAGACTTACAAACCGCACAGAGTTATAAAGACGAGAATACCAAGGAATTCTTTTGATAGGGCCAATCAATCAATTTAAAGTTGAAATAAAGTAGTATTTTTAACCCAACTAGATATTGCTTTTAGTAAGTGATAAGTGTAGTTTATATACTTATCTAGATCGTTAAATATGAATATTTAAAGCACATTTAGCGAATGATTGCTTAATCTTGTATAAATATTGTTTGTTTAGGTAAAATTCGATGTTGGGCTTGATTTTGAAATAAATGAATGAAAACCGAGATAAAAAGGATGAAATATTGAAAATGTGTGGTTGAAGTGGAGTTAAATTACTGTTGAAAAATATATTTTGATAGAAAACTGAGGCTCAAACAAGGGCATTGCTTCAAAAGGGATATTTTGGGTTGTGCTTAGGAATATGCTTGGCTTACATAGGAAGAGATAGTTGAATAAAATTAAATTATCGATTGTCACTTGACAAAAAATATACTATAGAACGTAGATTGAAATAGGAGAATAATAGGTGGAGTAGAAATCTCAACACACTTTCTCATACCAAGCTTTCATATGCAATTAGTAGATAATCACTAGGATAAGTAATAAAGTAAAAAGTACTTTAAAATCTATTTTGTTTCTATTTCATTCGTATTTGATATCGAATTAGGACATTTAACTTAGAACTTATTCCTTGTGGAACGATGCATTTACTCTTAAATTATTATTTGTCAATGATTTCATATTTTTACGAAATTTTACCAAACAGTAAATAGGAAAAAAATTAAGCCAAAACAAGAAATTTTTTGTGAAGTCATAAAATAAGCCCCATTTTGAGCTCTATTATTTGATGTTAAAACAGCCCTGTACAACAGGCTTTATTCAATTAAATTAAATTTCAATTTTCTCCATTCTATATTTTTAACTGTACAATTTTTCATAAAATAATATTATATGTAAACCGAATTTTTTTTCTTATTTTTCAACCATCCATTTTCCAAAAAAATATTATTTTTTCAATTATAATTTGAAATAATGGAAACCAAACAGAAGAATAAATAATAAATAACAACAAAATATATATCCATGACACGGTATCAAATTTTATAGTGGACCATGAAATATGAATCCTATTTACTGAGTCGCTTCTCATTTCTATTTATTTATTAGTTCTTTCCAAACGAAAGCATTAATAATTTTAAAAGTGAAGGAATATCTCAACTGCATGCAAGAATCATAAACATGTTTGTTGAATAATTAGTTGCAGATATTACTGCATAATAATAAAATGCATAAAATGAAACTTATCGAGATTCATGATCATAAAATGAAATTACCCATCTTAACCTACTTTAGCTTCTTTGGACAATCATGATTAGAATAAAACGATTGAATCACTTATCCAATCACAAGAGATTACCAGAACTCTCAAATTCGTTCTAGAACAAAATATATTAAAATAAATCTTAAATGTTTTCTCATAAAAGTATGTAAGATCAAAATGATTTTAATGTGTTTTCCAAACAAAATAAGTTATTTAATAAAAAAAAAATTATAACTTACACCACTAGTAAGTTTTAATTTTTTTTTTAAAAAGTAACAGTGATTTTTATGATTTTAATAAATTATCGAGTAACTTTCTAATTGCTATATTTTACTGACTAGTTTGACCAAAAAATTGAAAAAATTGAAAATAATAATATAAAATTAATTTAAAAAGTTCAAGGTCCAAAGTCCAATAATAGAATTTTTAATATTCACATGCAATGTGATTCTAACCATCGATCTTTCACATAAATTCCATAATTTTTACCACCCTATCATTTATCCCAATTAAATTATTTCTTTCAAATAATATATACAATTTACTGATCATCAGTGCTTATCTTATGTTAACATATCATATAAACCTATTGGTTGATTTTAAACTTTATTCAAATATTGAGGCCAACTATAAGTTTAACTATCAATAAATTTATATAACACGTCACTAGTGTTTCATATAAAATGAGCACCAGTGCTCATTAGATTATTTATTATATATACACACAAAGTGCTTGTGCTTTTTGCCAATTTATGTAGTTGTATTTCTCGTCCAATATATAATTTTAATGTGATCCGTTTGTGGAGTGTGAATCCACTCCACAGCCGACGAGGATTTGTCCATGGCTCTAAAGAAATTGCATTTATAGCCGCTGAAATGGTAAATAGAGATAATATATTTGAACCAATAACAAGTCAAATTCATGCAAATCATATGATAATCTCAATTGTACTTATCCAAAATCATCCCAATTGAGAAGGTAGATACTATAAATTTGATGCCTTGAGTATCAGAATTCATTGAGGTTTTGCTGATGGGTTTTCCTTTTCCCGTTCTAGTCATGGCAATAATAGTCCTATGCAAACAAATAAGTCTTGTCCAAGGGGATATAGGCACTGCGACTTCGTATGATCCTCCATACACACGTAAGAATGTGCCACAACTTCGCAATAAAAATGTATGCATTACTTGACAATACAATGAACATCATCCATGTTTTTATGTTTTCATTTTTTCTTTCTTGTGCAGCTACCAAGTGCCATGGCAATAGACAAGACCAATTCCCACCAGGAAATCTGTTTGTTGCAGTGAATGAAGGATTGTGGGACAATGGGGCTTCTTGTGGCAGGCGCTACAGATTAAAGTGCTTAAGCGGAAATAATAGGCCGTGCAAGGAGGGCACCATAGACGTTACGGTGGTGGATTTTTGCTCGAGAAGGCCATGTCCATCGACCATGGTCTTGTCTAAAGATGCTTTTGAAGCTGTTTCGCATTCTCTCAATGCTAAAATCAACATTGAATACATCCAGTAAACTCCCATTCATCCTTCTTGTATTGTTTTCATATTCTCCTTCCTTATGACATACTAAGAAATATAATTCTACTGCTTTTGAAGGGTTTAATATGCATCAGCACGTGCAGACTTTAGCTATTTATTGTGAACATCAGCTCCATACATTGGAAAATTTGTAATCTATACAGTAAAGATGTCAAGCACTATAATTGTATTGCTCTCCGATAATTACTTCTATTGTAATTATTTTCTATCAAGAATATTTGCAACTTTTATTATTTAACCAGGCAAAATCAATCAATGAGGTTGATCATGTACGACAAGGCTCACAGATTTTTACAACCAAAATACATAATTATTGAATGGACAATTGCAGTAAACAACAAAACGAATAATTGAAATTGCAGTAAAAGAAATCTCAAACTGAGGCATGTGTTGCACACAGTTTCCTTAAAACAGATTCGCCCCCTCACCGTACGTGCTTGAGGTTTAATTGAGTGTCCGTCTTCCAGGATACAACGGTAGACCAGTAGGTTTTGAGCACTACAGATCCTAATTCGACAAACTGACTTCGTGTCCGAACAATATCACCAAGTGGACCTAGGATACAACGGTAGACCAACAAGTTCTGAGCACTACAGATCCTACTCCGGCAAACTGACTTCGTGTCGGAAAAATATCACCAAGTGGAGCAGACAGAAAGATGAATGAATAACTTGTCCATTAACAATGACAATAATCACAAGTTAGTGGGCAATAACTTTTGGAGTTTCAGAAAATTAAAAGTCAGTTCTAGAAAGCAAAAAATTCCAAAACGTAGGCTCGCCTAAGGGGCCAATTTTTGGTTAATCCAATCTGACATTCTTATGCGCAAGTCGTGCTTGCATACGAATTCAAGGTTCAAAGTCCATTTCGATCCGTGATTTGCACCCCCTACGCGCGCACATAGAGAGAGAGCCTCTATGTTTCACTTGATCACACCCTTCTAAAGTGCAATCCTTACGCGCAAGTCGTGCTTGCATAATGAGAAGGTCATTTCTTATTCTTACGTTCAGGATAAAGCTCCTCTCATGATCAGACAAAGTAGGAAAATTGCCTTCATGTGTATTTTGCACCCTCACTTCATTCCCTAGACGAGTAACTTCTTCATTTCTATAATGTTGAACGCTTGCTTGCTTATACCATGATGAAAATGAGGAGTTGCCAAATTGCATTTTCTCTTGGGTGCTACTTAGAGCATCCTTATCTATTTCATAATTTCCATTCCCAGTGGTTTTGAAGCTATATTTTCCATCAAGTGTATATTTACCAACTGAGCTGGGAGCAATTTCTTCAACTTTATCCTCGGCTCCATCAGCAATTAGCACGCTCCTTCCGGATCCTTTGATTTGATCAGACCATGTTTCTGTAGAAATCGATGGAATGAGTACGCTGCCAACATTCTTACAGGATAGTTGTAGTTGAATCTCGGTGATAGAGTTGTAGCCTACTCCATCTCTATTGCATTCCCCTTCGACCTTCGGCGCACTAATAACTACAACTTCACTTTCATGATGATCGAGCAAAATTCCTGAACCATCATTATTTTGAGATTCTTCCTCAATACACACTTCTTCCCCTGTATTTTCAGCAAACCTATTACAAACCTCTATAGAGAACATTCCCCAATCTACATTAGGATGGCTTGCATTGAATCCATAAAACCATATGTAAGCCTTCCCTTCCAAATGCCTCTCTGCAATGCCCACCCTAAGTTCATCAGGAGTTTGATGAAGCTAGAAATATTTCATGGCTTTCCTTAGCCATTCCTTAGTTCCTTCTCCTTAAAAATGTGGAAAATTCATCTGTTCAGTTGAATCTTCGTTCTTGTTCTTTGTTTCTTTTCAATGGTTGGACTGATATTTAGAGGCTGATTTTTCACCAGCTCCACCACTAATATTGATCCTCTTTGTAGGCTGACTGATCCTCAATCATTTTAGTCAACATCGAAATCATCAGCTCATGATTCTTATTAAAATTTTCCATTATGCCATCCAATCGAGAAACGCCCATGCATTGTAGCTGCTCTGATACCATTTGTTATGGCTGGAGTTGAACTTCAACCAAAACAAGCTAAATTCCACTCAATCTCAACACACAATTGAATATAATTAGCTTGGAATCAATAACCCAAGTTCACCCAAAACGAACCAATAACCAGCTGCTATAAACTATTCAATTCCTAGCAAGGCAACAAATTAATTTAAACTGTATTCCATTGTAACTAAACTTCAATCCAAATCAACACAAACAATTTAATAAACTACATAAACTGGGATTCAATAACCCAACTGTAATTTCGTTGATTGAACTAAAATTCAATAAAACGACAAAGAGAAACATAAAACTGAAAAAGTGATGGTTCGGCAGAGGAAGAAGAGAAATAACAGAGGAAGCAGAAGAAGGAGAGAAAGCAGGAGAAATAGGGAAGAAGAGTATGCAGGAGAAGAAGCTTACTAGAGAAGGGGGAGAAACGCAGAACACAGAGAAAAAGAAGAAGAACGGCTGAGGGGAGGAGAAAACGGGGCAGCAAAGCCTGTTACTTTTTTTCACACACTCATCCTCTTCAAAACAAAACCATATATCCAATCCTAAAAGTAAAGGGCTTGGGCTAGCCCACTTTACAAGCTCAACTAGATAATATAAAAGATAAATTGAAGTGAGTCATGACAAATATAGACACTCGACTTTTTTCCTTTTTCTTTTAATTTTTGGAACGTGGACAAATAGGAAAGAACTGGAACTGAAATTGCTGTGGTTGCTGACCACGACTTTGTGTGAGATTTGATGTTGGTTTAATTTTGTTGGTACTTATTTGTTCACTACAATCTTTGTAAAAATGATAAACACAATAGTCCCTGGCCAATGCGAAAAGATATTAACACAACATGCAAAAAACGTTGCAAAATATAATAAAATCAACATGAGACCAATGCAAAATCTATCTTTCTACTCCAAGATAGCATCAGTGCCTATAATAAATGGGTGAACATTGCGAAAGACCAATGACAACGTTTTTGCCCATTGCAAAAATCAGTTTTTCTTAGAGAATTTTAGTAACAAATATTTATTGTCGCAAAAAGTAAACTCTATTACATCACAAGTACTTTTTTTTGCAAGAAATAAAAGTTCATCCTCATAAGTTTCCCAAAAAAATAAATAAAATATTTTGACAGTTGACACCTTGCGTCTATCTTGTTTTTGGCAATAATCTTTATTATTTGTTGCGCCACCTTTTGATATATTACGAGTCCCTTTTTGTTCTACTTTCCAATATTTAAGACAAATGTTGAATTGGGAAATGAAAACCACAGAAATGGAAGTGAAGGGGAAGAAGGGAATCAGCAAGGTACCTGGGAGCAGTATTGCTTGATGATCAGGCGCGGAGCCAATACCCGGCCAGCTCGCGCGGCCGCGCGAGCTGACTTTGCCAAAATTTGCTGCCGCCGGGAGCTGGAGAGCTGGCGAATCCAAGGAAGAAGACGACCGGAGTTCAGGCGTTGGGACGTTGGGTCATTGGGCCAAGTTTTTTTTTATTGTGTTTTGGGTTACAATAAAAAGGCCCAAATACAATTCAAAATGGTATATCCAATCCAACCAAATCCCTAATTGGAAAATTCATAATTCCCAATCGTTTGGAGTTGGGCTTCGCGTTCGCGAGGTGATTGGCGACTTGGGCGAGTGGCGGACTGGCGGTGGACTGGTGTTGTCGTGTTGGTGGATTGGTGGAGTCTGGACACTGACTGGAGAGTGGAGACTGACTGGCGATTGCAATTTGCGAGGCTGCGAGTGGGAGGAGTGGAGTGTGGTCTGTGGGAGAGGAGATTGGCTTTGGATTTGCCACTGCAGTGCGACCGGCGACGGCTTCTTCCGGTCACTGCTGCCGGAGTGCGAGGGAAGGAGGTGCGCACTGCTCAGTGCACTGCTCTCTGCCGGTGACTGAGTTGGTGAGTGGTGACTGACTGCAAGAGTCTTGGGGCCGAGAGAGAGAGGTAATGTTTGGCTATCCTTTTTATTTTATTTTTTGGATTATGATTTTAATTTAATTAGTGTGAAATTGAACTATGATTTATGAATTATTGTATATGAATTATGCATTAGCTAATTTGGTTTATGAATTAGGGTTTTTTGAATTATATTTTATGAATTATGATTTATTTATGAATTATGTTTTATGAATTATGAATTATGAATTGTGGTTTGTGGATTGGTTTATGAGTTATGGTCCTTATGGATTGGTTTATGAATTAGGATGTTTTTATTTTTGATTTGCTATTTGGGAATTGGGAATCGGGAATCGAGATGCTCAAAATTTAGGTTTAGCAAATTAGGGAATTGAGAATTTGTGAAATTTGGGGAATTAGGAAATTGGGGAAGTTTTAATAGAGAAGGCGTTTGACTCAACTGAACTATGCTCTTTTTTTTAATCTATGTTAATTGAAAAATAAATTGGGTGATTTTGCAGATTATGGAACGATTTTTTCATCCAAAACGAAAGTCTATACCTAATACTTCGACTTCGAGTTGTGCATCTAGTCCCGCTACTGAATCGAGTCGAGCACAAGAGTTATTAAATAACACAAAGAAGTCCCGAGCTCAATTTAATGCGGATGATCTCGTATCTGATCCAGGGAAACGCCCACCTATTGAGTCATATGATCCTAATATCAGAGATGATGTTAGGATGTCATACTTGGAGAAAGGTCCTTGTCAACCATATGAACATGACTTTCCAAGAAGATCAATGGGAAATGATACAAGGGTATTTCGGAAAGAATGGTTCTCTGAATTTTATTGGTTGGAGTACAGCATAGAAAAGGATGCGGCGTATTGTTTGTATTGTTACTTGTTCAAACCCGATAGAGGGGGTCAAGGGGGTGGACATGCATTCACTAAGACCGATTTTAGGGATTGGAAGCACAAAAAGACGTTGAAAGATCATGTCGGTCTCTTTGATAGTACCCATAATTAAGCTTTTGCGAAGTGTACTAACTTGATGAATCAAAAACAGAGTATCTCCTATGTTATTTCTAACCAAAGTAGTAGTCAACAAAAAAATTATAGGACGAGGTTGACTACGGTGCTAGATTGTACTAGATACCTCTTGATGCAAGGATTGGCATTTCGTGGTCACAATGAATCGAAAGACTCCCTTAATAAAGGAAATCTAATTGAGCTACTACAATGGTATGCGTCTCGTTGTAAGGAAGTTGAAGAAGTAGTATTTAGTAATGCTCCTGGAAATGACCAAATGACTTCACCAAATATTCAAAAGGATTTGATTAATTGTTGTGCTGTAGAGACGACAATGGGAATTATCAATGAGATAGGTGATTCGTTGTTTTCAATTTTGGTTGATGAGGCTCGTGATAATTCTATAAAAGAACAAATGGCAGTTGTTGTGAGATTTGTTGACAAAATTGGTCAAGTGAAGGAGCGTTTCTTGGGCATTTCTCATGTAGCTAATACTTGCCCCCAATCACTGAAGGATGCCATTGATGCAATGTTTTCTACATATGGGTTGAGCATATCTAGCCTGAGAGGTCAAGGTTATGATGGTGCAAGCAATATGTCAGGTGAGTTTAATGGCTTGAAAGCTTTAATTCTAAGAGAGAATCCATATGCTATGTATATTCATTGCTTTGCTCACCAGCTTCAGTTGGCAGTTGTTTCTGTGGCACGTAGGAACCATTTGCTTGGTGATTTTTTAACATGCTTGCTGTTGTTGTAAATTTGGTTGGTGCATCATGTAAGCGTGTAGATGCTCTTCGAGTAAGTTATCATTCTAATATTCTTGAGAAGCTGAATATCGGGGAACTTTCTGGTGGAACGGGTCAGTTTCAAGAAATGAATTTGGCTCGTCCAGGTGATAGATACTAGATGGGGCTCACATCTACTGACAATCACTCGTTTCATTAGTATGTTTAATGCTATCATAGATGTTCTTGAGAACATATCAGAAGATGGCGTAAGTTCAGATCAAACAGCAATGGTTGTAAGACAGATGAACACTATGCAAGATTTTGAGTTTGTGTTCAGTCTCCACTTTATGTTTGAAATTCTTGCAATTACAGACGACTTTTCACAAGCCTTACAGAAAAAGGATCAGGATATTCAAAATGCTATGAGTTTATTGAATGTGTGTAAGAGTGCATTGCAGAACATGAGGGACAATGGTTGGGATACTTTGTTGAGTAGGGTGATTGAGTTTTGTGTTGATAGGCATATTGTAGTGCCTAATATGGAGGATATTGTAGTAGTGAAAGGTCGACCTAGGCGTGCAGCTCAGCAGGTGACTTATTTTCATCGCTTTTACGTTGATTTGTATTGTTATGTGATAGATTCAATCTTGCAAGAATTGAATGATCGTTTTTCAGAAACAACTACTGAGCTTTTGACTTGCATTTCGTGTTTAAGTCCAAGAGATTCATTTGCAGCTTTTGATAATGCCAAATTGATGCGCCTTGCTCAGTTATATCCTTTGGACTTCAATAGTGAAGAGCTTTTGTTACTTAGACCTCAACTTGACAACTTTATTATATTTGTGAGAATGAAGGAAGATTTCTTTAATCTCAATAGCATATCCTGTGTAGCTAAGAAGTTGGTTGAAACTAGAAGTTCCTGCTATTTTCCATTGGTTTATAGGCTGATCACATTGATTTTGATATTACCGGTCGCAACTGCTAGTGTTGAAAGGGTATTTTCTGCTATGAATCTTATCAAGAGTGACTTGCGCAACAAAATGGGAGATGACTGGTTGAACGACAATTTGGTGGTTTACGTGGAGAAAGATATTTTTAAAAAACTTGAGAACGAGGCAATATTGCAACGTTTTCAAAAAATGAGGCCTCGTAGAATGCAGTTGTCTGAGCTTATTATTACAGAGTAATGTTGTATTGTATATATTTTTAGTACTTTTTATTGTATTGAATTATATTTTCTTATGAATATAATTTTTACGTTTCAGTGCATTTACACATATATCGAATAATATTTAATATTATTTAATCAACGATCGATCGGACTGGAATATTACGATCGTTGACCGTCGAGGGTCAACGGTCAAAGTCAACCCGCCCTAGCTGACTTGGCGTCCTGGATTCGCCACTGTTGATGATGAAATTTATGATTTCGTTGCTGGCGATAAAAGTCACAGCCAATACGAAAATATTTACGAGATGGTGAATGAAATGGAGAAAGAAATTAAGAGATGGATATGTCACTAAAACATCGGAGGTGTTGCTTGATGTTGATGAAGAAGTCGAGGGTAGGCCTAATTTTGTCCATTTTTAGAGATTTTGTCAATTTTTTTTAAAGTTTTCGTCACTTTTTTGAATTTCTATCCTTTTTTTTTTTTGTTTAATAGTCTTTCTTTCATCTTTTTACAAGATTGAGAGTTAATCATATCACATGAATATTAATTTAAAGGGACATGTCACATTTTTAAGAAAAAATGGCAAATACTTTTTTGTAGTAATATACTTTATAGCTTAAAAAAAATGATATTATATCTCACTCTTTTAACAAAAAATGACACACACTTTGAATTTCATAAAATTGTTCTATAATTTAGCTTATATGTAAATATAATACACCAGTTGTTTTATTGTTGGAATTACATCAATGACAACAATGATAGTCTCTTTTCAACTATGTTAAAACTTAGCTTCTTTAAAAAAAGACATGATTTGTCACTTTTGTTTTAGCAAAGATTGTTGTATCTGCATTCTATTGGGACAACAATTTCAGTCATTTTGTCACTTTTATATTTGTTATCTTGTTTCCATTTTCCATGAATACGTTAATTTTATCTATAATTGTAAAAAGAGTACAAGTGAAAGTGTTGAACTTAAAAAAAAATGACATAGTATGACAATTTTAAATTTCAACATATTAATTCATATACAAAAGACAAATAAAATGTCACATTGTCTCACTTTTTAATTTAAAGAAAGTTTGAATTCATAATCATATTTTTCACATATACACATTTATTTAATTGATCCAAAAAAGAATTCAAATGAAATAAAATAATTTTTTTTTCTTTAAAAATAAAGTGGTAGAGCATGTTACTTTTCTGATTCACATATTTGTATTTACATTTTCACGAACACCTTGCGTGCATTCACTTGAATTGATCAAAACTTGATTTTTCATATATACGAACTTAATATAGTTCATGCAAATTTGAATTTGAATTTGAATTTATACTAGCTAAAATTTGTTTATCTAATGATGAAATTTCATGTAGTGAAAAAAAGGGAAAAAAAACCCAACAACATAAAAATCATGGTGAAAATCTTATTCATGATTCTCATAGTTAAATATGGGCATTAAATCAGTAGTTATCATTAGAAATTAGCATATATTTTCTTTCTTTTTTAATGAATAATCATGAAATATATAATTTTTACTCAATAATCAAATAGAATATGAACTAATTAAATCAAAAGTTTAAAATATACAAATGTATAGATTTGGGTTGATTATTTCCAGATTTAGGGAAGAAAACTACGAAGAAAAATTAGTTGAAGCAACCCTTGATCTTGCTTGGGCTTGATTTGCGAAAAATTTCTAATGATTTCAATTTTGTTTGACTTGGAGAGTAGATTTCGAATTTTTGAGGTGCAAAATCGTCTCTTTCCTTCTGTTGTTTGCAATGTAAAAAATATGGTGATAATAATTGAAATTATAATAAATATATTTTAGCTCATGTATCATTATATTTCAAAAAGATCACAAAAATAAGGGTATTTCTGTAAATTTCCCTAAAAATATAGTTTGATATAACTTGAAACAGTCACATATCTTAGGCCCATTCTGGGTCTTGAAATGGATCTGGTCCAATGAAGAATCAACTCATTACGGGTCCGTTCGATATTTATCCAAATCCGACCCTAGTAATTAACTCTTTCTAGTGAAGTCACATGTGCTTATACTATGTTTATGTCCAATTCAAGTCACGTATTAGCTAACTTTAGAAAACATTTCAAGTTCATAAATTAGGATAGTGATTATCACTTATTCAGTGCATTATGTTGATTTTGGTCGCAAAACTTTATGATGTACTTGGATTCGACTCAAATCTGCAAAAAGCTAACATGTATTTGTGTTTCGTGCCTAATTGTCTCCAAATTCCTCTTGCTCAGGTTCTCCAAAGTAATGAATTAGCCAAAAGAAAGGGGATTTGCAATGTAGTGTTGCCAAACCTCACTAACAACCCACTTTGATTAGTAGTCAATTTCAGGGTTAGGTAGGAAGAAAGAAACTGCCACCATTAATTAAAAAAAAAATAAATCTGAGTATCCACTTTTGAGATTTGAAAACTAAAATATAGGGAGTTAACAATACATAATGAACAAGAAGATGAGAATGGATTTAATTTGGGTAAAAATGACCAATCCCTATATGAAAAGTCAATTACAAGCACCTAAAATAACCTCAATATTAATATGGTAATGGAGCAGAAGAGATCATAAATTTATGCTACCAAGAATTCAACAACTAACATGTTACTTACTGCTGGTTGTTGTTGAAAGAGTAACACCAACTTATTACCATCATATTCAAGTTGTATATGTCCATTACTTTAGAACAATTGCTCATTTACAGTGGTGATTTTAGTTAACCCTGTTCGGCCCTCATTTTATAAATTAATTTTTCCTCAAACTCTTTTTTAATCATATATTTATAGGGCCTATAATTTTTATCGATTTTCAACCATATATTTCATCAACTTTTATAAAAATATACTAAAAATTTGATTTTTAACTATCAAGGATTTAATCATTACACTAACCCGAGGCTTTTCATGCCAAATATGTTGGAATTTTATAGACTCGAAAGTTTTATAATTAAAGCTCTAACATTGTTGGAATTTAGAACTCATGGAGGAGGAGAAATGCTGGATTTCACATACCGGTTTTATACAAAAATAAACATAAACTTTGCTGTAAAAATAAAGGAGAAGAAATGTTTTTCATCTATAATTTCACTTCATTTTCTTCTGAATATTATGGAAATACATGGCTCTATATATAGCTAAACTTACAAGATTTTTCTAACAACTATTTTATCAACTATCATTACCGACTATCACTTTACCACACTACAAGCTAGATAATTGTACTTGACCATACTTTGACAATACACTAGCTTGTATAAACTACAAAATAGCCTAACTTTACATGATTATAAGTGTTAGGCATTAACTAAAAACATGTAACTAAATGAAACTAAAAGTACGATAATTATGTGACAACTAAAATGTCACAATTTCAACAAAATAAGGCTTTCGTGAACACACTACACTACAAGTCACATCACGACCTATAGGTTTCACTATTATAGTAACATGCTAACAAGAGTTCATAATAGTGAGATGCCAAATTGTTTGGTGGGGCTGACGGCATGATGGTTGATTCTGAAATTGCTGCGAATTCGCATGATGCGGAATTTCTGATCAATTCCACTATACTTTCACTATGTTATCAAGTTGATAGAGGCACATAATAGCTTCTCCAGGTATTCAAAGTCGACTTTCACGATATTAAAACGGATATTTATTACTAACCGCATACAGAAGAAATTTATGAACCAGATGTAAGAACAAGAGAGTTTGCATAGGGAGTAGGAAACAAAAAAATATCCACCACGAATCTTTAAAAAAAATGAAACGGTTTAAGGTGTTTGATAACCTATTCTTTCTAAAATACTCTTGCTTATATGCATGTAACATTGCTATAAGCAAGAAATATAGATCTCAGATCTCCAGTACCAGAAACCACCTAATTGAAAAGTAAATTAACAGTTAATCTAAGATACCTGAAATTGGGTTAAATTAAGTCGAAAGTCAATAAAATAAATCCCCAGTTTTGTTTAAGGTCATTTTCCAGAGTCTACAATATTCACAACGGCAACCAATTTCCACGCTAAACAAGCTATTATTTTTGATAGAATGTGGAAGAGTCGAATGCTCTTCCACTTGTGCGGAAGTTTGAGTGCATTGGTGTGAAGAAATACATGATGGATCCTTCTACAGGATGACCATCTTCATAGTGAAGAACAAGGCACATCAAGAGGAGTTGGAGCTCAACAAAATGGAGTTAAACAACTCAATAAAAGTGTCGTTTCATGTGGGGGAAGATGGCAGTGGTTGAGCAACATTAAACATAAAACAATAAAATGTAAAAAATATAAAACATATACATATTCACTCTGCTGATTTGCACCAACAGAGGAGTCGAGATACTCCAAGAACTACATTTTGAAAATGTGTTTGAATTGTATATTTTCTTGGTGATTGGGTTATATCTCTCGAGTCCCACAATGGCTCAATATATAAAAAAGATGCTAGACAATCTACCACCAAATCTATTAACAACTAGCCTTCTCCCCTAAGCTAGAACATGCCTAATATAATAACATTTTTCATCACAAGCTGGTTGGATTTCTACCAAACTAGAACAATAAACTTCAAACCACAATTACAAAGATTTGGTTGACAACTAAGTGTCACCAATACTCAACAATTTTTAGCAAAGACATTGTTAACCCAAAAAACCTGTTTTGCGAACCTTACTGAATTCCTTGTGAAGTATATATCAGTATGCGAGGAGAATGAAGTTATAAAAAGTTCACATAAAATAAATGTGAACCGCTCCTCTGTCTAGGTTTGCCACAGGTTTTCAGGCACATAGAGCATGAATCTTAATTGAATTCGTTATAAGATAGCCAATAAGAAACTGTATACATCATTCCTCTAAAATGATCAAATAATCCTAAAGCTTGGAGAAAAATCTATAAATAACCCCTCATTTGAAGAGAAACGTGTGCAATTCAAATATCTTCCTCCTAAATAACCATTTCATCTTTAGCTCTTGTTTGAGCATCGAAACTAGTGAGAATTGGAGGTGAAAGTCCTGCCTAGGTGAGAAGATTTATTGATCTGATTTCTATCGTTAACAAATTTGTGCCGTCTATGAGAAACTTTTAAACGAACAAAACCACGAATTTCTCTATACTGGCTAAGAAATCCATGAGAACTAAGAGATTAAACCCAATGAAAATAGATCTGGAAAGTATAGAAGCATTAGAGGTCGAAAGAAAAAAATAATTCTAACAATGATTCAACCTACAGTGATATCAATCCTAAAAGAAAGCGGGAAGGAGTATCGATAAGGTTTTAGGCTAATGCTTTTCCAGCCCCAATGCTAATTGATAAGTGCATTTTGCGCACTTATTTAGGCCACAAAATATAGACAATTGTTAATAATTATATTAAAATATGGCTTAATTTGATATAAATTGTGTTTATAGGACTACATTGATGGATTGAATGAAAAGTATGCGAAAATGAGCGAAAAAGGACCAAAATGGAAGAAACGAAAGTTCAGGGACCTAAGTGTAATTATTCAAAAGTTGACCCGAAGAGCAAATCGAGAATGAGAACAAGCTAAGTATAAATTGGTGAAGT
The DNA here is from genome assembly GCA_019395295.1 of Osmanthus fragrans. NCBI lineage: Eukaryota > Viridiplantae > Streptophyta > Magnoliopsida > Lamiales > Oleaceae > Osmanthus > Osmanthus fragrans. Next base: position 13,960,135 of record CM033359.1, read on the forward strand.
CATGGAATGCTAGAAGGAGAAAGAGGAAACGATGCTAAGAATTGAAGAAATAAAGTTCAGGGACCAAAACGACGCACAGTAAAAGTTTATTGTGCCATGCAACCACATGGTACTAACTTCCATGCTGTTGCACATCACCTACCCAAGAATCCAAAGAGCCAAATCGACTGAACCATGCGGTCGCATGGTACAAAAAAGTGACAGAATTTTCAATTTCCTTATCTGATTCAACCACCTATGGAAACATATCTAGGACTTCTTCATAACCCTAATTATGTCTAGAAAGGGGGATTACGCAGTTTTGGGAGAAAAATGTGATTTTGGGAGAATAAATACAAGGAACAATACGAAGAATCATCATGCACTACAAGGTATTAATTGAATATTGACTCGGGTGATGACGTTTCTTCAACCAATATTTTGTTGTTCTCTTGTTAGCACGCTAGGCTAATTTTTCTTATACTAGGAGATTGATAAAACGTGTAATATGATATTTTAATCTTTAGTTTTATATCTTTGACATTAAAAATGCTTTTTTGGATATTAAATAATTTATACGTATTTCTTCTGTATAATTATTGTGCACGTTAATTAAATGAATGTGGTGACCTATTTTATGCAATCGAAAGAAGGAAAATAGGTTCGATATAATATAAATTGTCATAGGGTCCGATAGGGGATATAAATATACCGCTATGCCTTGTGTGAATCTTTAAGTGTTCATAAGAGTTCATGCATTCTTTTATGTTGACATTCGTCATAGAAATATAGTCAGATCGCATAATAGAATATGTTTAACATTACTCAAGAGAGATTGTTAAATTCAATAGGAATATTGATTCTTCAATATACAATCGTGTTGTCAAATTGTAAAATTATGATTGAAATGGATTATTGAATGGGGATTCGTGATTCTAGTGTGTTTTTTCCATTGTTAAGTCCATCAATTTGTATCGAACATCATTTGCATTTAGTCTATTTAACGAAATCTTAATTTCACAAGTATTTTAGTTATTTAAAAGTTCATTCACAAAACATACAAAGTCTTTTGTTTCGGTTAAGGTCGAGATAATTAATATTGAACTACCCAATCTTTGTGGAATCGACAATCCGGACTCTAAAAGTCCACTTTATTACTTGTAACAAATCGTACACTTGCGGTGGTTTTAAATCAAACGTATTTTCGTGAACAAGTTTTTGGCGCCATTGTTGGGGATTAAGTATTAGTTTAATTTTAGTTATTTTGACACTAATTCGAACATTTATTTTTATTTTTATTTTAGTTTAGTTATTTAACTTGTTAAACTTCATTGATTTTGCTTATGCTTACTTTTATGCAATTTTTGTTATTTCAGGTTTGCATGTTAAGATCAACTGAAGGAGAATTGATTTCAGCTGATCCAAAAATCGAGCGTATTTTTCATCAATTGCAAAGACACGCTAGACTAGCACAATAACAACAAATGGCTAATGAACGAAATAACCCAATCATTCTGACTAATAAAGCGGAAGCAGTGGATGAATGAAACATGCTTGTAGGGGATTTCATGATCTCCCAAATCATTCAAAGTCAGTCTACATCGTGTATCCATCGTTTGGGCAACCAAATTTCCAACTGAAGACCAATGTGATACACTTGTTTCGAAATGGACACCCGTTTTACGGGAGAACTGAGGAAAACACACATGCACAAGTCTTTCGATTCTTGGAAATGTGTCAACACTTCAGATATCAGGGTATCTCAGATGATGCCATCGGACTGAGGTTGTTTCCACACACATTGGGTGACAAAGTAATTGAATGGCTGGATTCTCAACTATCGCCAGCATCAACACATGGAACGATTTAGCACAAAAATTTTGCACTAAGTTCTTTCCACCGACCAAGATTACAAAGCTAAAGCATGACATCTCTATTTTTCTGTCAAGGCGATTCTGAATCATTTGATGAAGCTTGGAACAGGTTCAAGAACATGCTTTGGAAGTGTCCACTTCACGGGATCAGTAAGGGACTCCAGGTCCAATACTTCTACGCGGGACTGTTTCCATCCTTCAAAAGTATGATAGTCTCTTTATCTAATGGGTTAGTGTATATAATAACAGTTGATGTTGCATTGAAATTATTTGAGAACGTGGCCACCACTTCAGTTATGTGGTCATCGGAACGAACAATTCAAAAGAAGACAGCGAGTGTGTATGAATTGGATATTTATTCTGCACTATCTACGAAGATCGATTCGTTGTTTCATAATGTAGAAAATATGTCACAATCCGCAAATGCAGCACGGACTAAGAGATTAGGTTGTGAAGAATATGGAGCTGATCATATAACCATAGAATGCCCAATTTTAGAGCAAGGAGTAGAGCAAGTTGATTTTACACAATGGAGACAACGCCAACAAAACAATCAGTATGGGGAGACATATAACCCGAGTTGGAGGAAGCACCTAAATTTTTCATGGAGCAATCAAAATAAGAATAGGCTACAGGGTCAGTTTCTACAACAAGAGAAGAAGCTTCAGGTGGAAGATATGTTCACAAAATACATGGAAGCCAACAACCAATTCATGAAGAAAACTGAAGCAACACTTCAGGATCAAAGTGCTGCCATAAAGAATCTAAAAACTCAAATGGGGCAGATGGCAATTGCTTTGACTGGAAGAGCACCTAGTACTTTACCTAACAATACAGAGATCAACCAAAGGGAACATGCAAAGGCAATTACAACTAGAAGTGGAGTGTAATTACCGGAGAAGCGTGTTAAAAGGCCGGTCAATAATAAGGAAACAGTACCTACTTCAGATGAGGAGCAAGTGGAACAGACTGAACAACCAACAGAAGAAAGTGCAAAGAAGAGTTCAGGTACACTACGGGTTAAGGCAACCACTCTTGTCAATCTTTATGAGCCTCCTATTCCATTTCCTCAAAGGTTGAAGAAGCACAAGTTTGATAAGCAATATAGCAAATTTCTTTAGGTTTTCAAGAAACTTTACATCAACATTCCATTTGCTGATGCACTTGTTTAGATGCCTAGCTATGCAAAGTTCCTCAAAGACATCCTCTCTAACAAACTCTAGCTGGAAGAACATGAAACGGTGATGCTTACTGAGGAGTGCAGCGCTAGGATTCAGAAAAACTACTTCCAATTGAAAGATCAAAGGAGTTTTATTGTTCCTCGTACCATTAGAAATTGCCATTTTGATAAAGCATTATGTGATTTAGGTGCAAGTATTAATTTAATGCCACTCTCTATTTTCAGAAAACTTTGTTTGGGAGAAGGAAAAGCAACTACGGTGACTATACAGTTAGCAGACCGATCCCTTACTTATCCACGAGGGATGATGGAAGATGTGTTGATAAAAGTGAAGAAGTTCATATTCCCAGCTGATTTTCTCATTCTTGACATGGAAGAAGATAGGGATGTTCCACTCATATTGGGACGACCTTTCTTAGCAACTGGAAGAGCAATCATTGATGTTTAGAAGGGTCAACTTATATTGAGACTTGGGGAAGAACAAATTTCATTCAATGTGTTCAAGGCTGTGAGATTTTCGACTGAATCAGATAGCTGCTTTCAGATTGATGTGATTGACAGAGTGATTGAAGACACCTTTCGGCTACATCATCCAACAAATGCATATGAGGCTTACATTACACATTCTTAATCTACCCACGCTGATTCAACTAGATTGAGGCGTGTGCAAGGCTTCTAAACTAGATATCCACCATATGTGCGCAAACATTACTTCGAGGAACTAGGATCTGGAACTACAAAGGCAAGGCCATCTATTCAGAAGCCTCATAGGTTAGAACTCAGGCATTTTCCATCTCACCACCGATATGCTTATTCGAGGGAGTCTTCGACACTTCCAGTAATTATTTCAAATTCTATCAACGAGGTAGAGAAGGAGAGTCTACTTCAGGTGCTAAGGGACAATAAAACAGCCATCGGATGGTCCATTGTAGACATAAAGGGGCTCAGCCAGTCGTATTACATGCATAAAATATTATAGAGGAAAATTTTAGACCGACTGTTGATGGTCAGCGACGATTGAATCCAAATATGAAGGAAGTTGTAAGGGCTGAAATGTTGAAGTTACTTGATGCAGGTATAATCTACCCTATCTCAGACAGTGCATGGATCAGTCCAGTACAGATTGTGCCAAAAAAAGGAGGTATCACAGTAGAAAAGAACGAGAAGAATGGGCTAATCCCTACTAGAACAGTAACTGGATGGAGAGTTTGCATCGATTATTACAAACTCAATGATGCTACTAGAAGAATCACTTTCCATTTCCATTCATTGATTAGATGTTAAAGAGACTGGCAGGGCACTCTCATTACTGTTTTCTAAATGAATACTCGAGGTACAATCAGATTCCAGTGGCACCTGAAGATCAAGAGAAGACCACTTTCGCATGTCCCTATGCTACCCTTGCATACCGTAGGATGCTTTTTGTTTTGTGTAACGCACCTGCCACTTTTCAGCGTTGCATGATGGCTATCTTCTCTGACATTGTTGAGAAGTTCATCGAGGTGTTTATGGATGACTTTTCAGTATTTGGCTCTTCATTTCATGATTGCTTGGAGCATTTGAGCTTAGTTTTATAGTGATGCATAGAGATAAACTTGGTATTGAACTGGAAAAAATGTCACTTACATGAGGGCATTGTGTTGGGACACATAATTTCAGCAAAAGGGATTGAGGTGGACAGAGCAAAGATTCAGGTAATTGAGAAGCCGCCACCACCAACAATAGTAAAGGGTGTTCGCATATTCCTTAGGCATGCTAAGTTCTACAGAAGATTCATAAAGGATTTCTCAAATATCACGAAATCACTATACAGCTTGTTGTTGAAAGATGCTACTTTCGAGTTTACAGATGAATGCTTGACAGCCTTCAACACTTTGAAAAAGAAATTGATTTTAGCACCTGTGATCATCTCACCGAATTAGGACTTACCGTTTGAGTTAATGTGTGATACCAGTGATCATGTGTTAGGGGCTGTATTGGGACAACACTGGAACAAAGTATGATTTTGTTAAAAAGAAGTTGCCCAAAAGTTGGGGGTCACGTGACTCTCCATGCCCTAGTATGTGTCCATCCATGACTATAAACCAAACCATAAATTTTTTTTTATTTCAACGAATATACTTTAAACGAGGACTAACAGTGCTCGACTGTCAATTTGCATGTGTCATTTTCTCCAAGTTTATTTGATTCAAAATTTCGATTTGCAGCCTTTTCATATACATTTAAACAATTATCTTTGCTCTAAAAGAGAGTGGAGTTAAAAAAAAAAAAAAAAAATTAGAGATATTTGACGTAGTTAGTATTTACACTTAATAAAGTCAATATACCTTCACCCAATACCCATAAATGAAACATTTAATTTCCACTTTTGCCTTTGCTTTATTTGGTCATTTATCAACAATGCCCTTAATCAATCCTTCTCTTCTAACTTTGTTTTGTACTAAAAGCATTATAATATTTAAAAATAATCTTCATAATTACATTCTTTAGTTAACAAATAAATATATCTATATCATTAATATATAATTAATTGAATTTTTCATTAATATAAAAAGGTAAGATGAAAAGACATATTCGAATGAAACAAATCCCACCAAAATTTTTATTGCGCCAAGCCCTATTTTTTTTACCGAAATTTCATTTCTTTTCAAAATTCATTTTTAACTATACATTATCCCATAAAATAATTTTACACATAAATCCAAAAAATTTCCATATTTTTAACCATATGTTCTCCAAAAATTAACTATTTCAAAACATATTTCCCTCTAAAATGGGGACTACATATTACCTCTCCATTTTCATTTCATATAATTACATATAGAAGATGTCGAAAGTGGATAGAAGAGAAAAAAGGACATGTGATCTTCCACATTGTATCGGCAAATCTTGGTGAAGGAAAGATATTACTTGCAATTACTATTGAACCATGTGAAAGGAACTGACATCTTTTGATTTCTTTCTAACAGTTAATGGAGTACAATATTCATCATTTTAGGAGATAACACGAAAAGAGGTACATAGAAATCTGATCATTGCATTACAAAATGTTTGGACGAAGCAGTCACATTTCAAATGTCTTTTGAATTTAAAAGGCTTTTTTTTCACATTATTGGTCCACTGCGAACCTACTAGAGTAAGAAAATATATATTTTGAAGACTTGACAAAAGATTATAGAAGAAATGTTGAAGAATCATTAAAATATTACATGCAATGTGCTTTGCGAGATTTACAGTTTTTCTCCAATCCATGGCAAAGACAATTAATGTATATGACTTGCCACAACTTCTTGATACCTTCCATGGTAATAATGAACCCAATGCAAAGAATTTTAGATGAACGCTTTGTTGAAATTCCAATTATTGATATTCAAGCAGAGCTTTATATCTAAATCTAGCAAAAAAAATTTCATACTTTTGATATTGTACTCAAAAGAATGAACACTAGAAATGGAGGAGTGTCGATCGACCTGGCATTTGAAAGCCCAAGAATAACTGACAAAGATGAGGGTGATCTGGTTTTAAAACTTTTTCGAAAAAAAAAACTTAAATCAATGAAGCAAATGATTAGTTGGTCAATTAATAATCACAATCAAATAAAAGTAAGTAGATCAATCAAATAGAAAACATAAATAAGATAATGATAACTAAAAAAGTAGAGAGAATGTAAACGATATAATTATGAAAGTTCGATCTAAAGCAATGATCTACGTCTTCCATTACCAAGCTTTCCGACACGAACAAGACGTTTTCACTATATTGATTGACTTGTGATGCTATCCAACCCTTTACAACACTTCCGGTGACTTACAAACATGGAACACCGATCCCTATAAATATTAAGCTTCATAGGACCTTAATATGATCCACACTACTGAGCTTTACAGGACCTCCATATGACCCACATGGTGACTTACAACAAGGAGCACCGATCCTTATAATATTGAGCTTTTATAGGACCTCAATACAACCCACAAGTTTAGAGAAATGGTTTTACAATGAAATTTCTCTCTTAATAAATCATACAAATGAATTGAGTACTGAGAGAGACTAACACATCAATGAATAACAATAAATAATAGCTCAAGTGTTAGATGAAAAAGTTTTATGAATATGATAATTCAAGATTTGATTCAATAAATCAATTTTTTTCAATGAGAAAATGAAGAAGAAATAAATGAAATGTAAGTTCAAAAATCCTCTCAAAATATATTTCACTTTTTAAATGATTGTAATAAATTAAGAACTAAGAGAGAAATGAGAAACTTTAATGAATATGAGGAGTTTACAAGTTTGATTCAATAAATCAAAGTTTTCAATATGAAAAAGTAGAAGAAATATATACAATATAAGTTCAAAGATGTTCTTCGGAATATATCTCTCTTTTATGAATAATAGAAATAAGGTAAGTACAAAAAAGAGATTAAAGACTTTGATGACGATGATGATGATTATAGAGTTTGAATCAATCTAAGTTTTTGATATGAAGAAATATATGAATGAATGTAAATGAAAGCTTAAAGAATTCTCTCAAAGAAAAAGATATCTCACTTTACGCTCTTGAATCTCTTGTGAAGAATGGAAAGAGCGAGGATATTTATAGAGTTCAAAATGCCAAAAAAATATGTTAGTCTGGAGACATGTCCGGTCGACCACCTCTTGGGCAGATGAATATATAGTTGTTTGTATGGTAAAAACTAGATGTCAAGACGGTCAAATTTTGGACCGTTGGATAGTTACAATCGACTTCCACCTCCAGCCGGTTTACCCCCTAATAATTTCGATCTTGTTGGCCCCGTTTGGTCCGATTTGAAGGTTTTGAAAGGCTCATACTTTTGGAAAGTATTTTTAACTAACTTTTCAAGATAAAATATATTTTTCAAGTTCAAATTCATTTTAAAAACCATTTTTATATTCGTTCAAAATGTTGCATTAGAATGACTTTTAATGCACACAAATTATTTTTAATGCGTAGAAGGATTTTGAGCTTAAACATTCATTGTCAAATATCAAAGTGTTAGTACGTTTACATTATCTAAGAAATAAAGTCTTTGATCTTGTTTTGAAATTTTGTTCTTAATTCTTGAACGTGTGGCTTTGATCTTGACCTCCTCCATGAGTCGGTTTGTAATGATAGCTTTTGATCTTTTAACGACCATCAATCAGTTTTCCATCGTATTCTTTGAAAAACTGAAATCACTTGAATTTAACTTGTTAGTAAACAATATTAATTTGTTTTTTATGATCAAAACTTTAAGGTTATAATCAACCATATGTCGACAATTTTTCCTTTTTAATTATGACAAACAAGATGATTTGCAAAGTAATATTGAACAATTAATAAGGAATATAAATCTTAAATTTTGCATGTAATCCTTATGTTTCCCCTATCCTTTACAAACCAATAGTCATTTATTCAGATCATATCATATATTTCAATTCAAGCATATCAATCTCATTTTCTAAGCAATTATCATCACATTTTCCCTCTTTTCAATGCTTTTCGAATCTGTCTTACTAAATTTCCTCATTTTGTTATAAGCAAAATGGTAGCACATATGAGAATGAGAGTATGACATGTAAGATCAAAACTTTAAATCAATCATAGGAAATAATAATATTCCCCCTCAATTAAATACAAAAAGCCAATGTATGCGTGTCTAAACAAGAGGATAATCATCATATTTACTACTAATCGAAGCATGAGAAATGTCAAAAGCATAATCAGTTTGGTAAAGTTTGTATAAATTTCAACCAATGACGCACATAGAATCAATCATATGAGAACATTTAGTTTGAATTCAATTTAGCTACATACTTCAAATCGATCAATAATTTCCAAACCTTTTTGAATATATGAAAATCTATCGAGTGTTAAGAGGTTTTTAGTGAGAATGTCGGCCAATTGATTTTTCGTATTCACAAATTCTAATACAATATTCCCTATTTTGGGTGCCTTTAGGATACCATAGACTTAATGTCTTAGTGCACTAAGATATCTAAAAAAATGTTTATGGCACTAAGGCATGATTCTTGAGTTTTGGGTTAAATCTAGCACATAATCATACAGTAAACAAAATATCAAGTTTACTTACGATTAAGTAAAGAAGATATTCGATCATAGCTCAATATTTTGTTATGTCTATGGAAGTACCTTGATAATTTTGGTCTAATTGGATTGATGAGCTCATCGGAGTGTTCATTGATTTCACCTCTTTCATTTCAAACTTATTGAGCAAGTCCATGATGTATTTTGTTTGACTCCAGTCCTTAGATTGATTACTTTGTACTTCGGAAGATTTTTCTTCATCTTGTTGCACATTAGCTTCTTCTTCATGTTGATCTTCAACATCTTTAGGGTCTTTCTTGTTTTGATTTTAAATGTTCATTTGCTCAAAAGGAATCTCCAAACCTACATCATTAACAATACCTTTCTCTTGATCAAGATGATTAGTTTCATCAAATGTTACATTCATGGATTTTTCAGCGACTAAAGTTCTTTTGTTTAAAAAAAAAAAAAAACTTTATAAGGTTTGAGAGTTGATAAATAACCAAGAAGGATTCCTATATGAAACTTTGAATCAAAATTTCTTTAGCGTTCAAGATAAAACATTTACGACCAAACACTTTAAAGTAATCAATATAGAGAACTCTATTTTTCAAGGTTCATATGAAATTTTGGTTTTCTTTTGATTAACCAAGACTCTATTCATAATATAGCAACCGGTGTTAACGGCTTTGGCCCCAAAAAAATACTTCGGTAAACTATTTTCATTTAGCATAATCTGAGCATTTTTTTTTTGCAATGTGCGATTCTTCCTTTTACTACACCATTTTCTTAAGGAGTTCTAGGAGCAAAAAATATTATGCTCATAACCATACATTTTGCAAAAATCATCAAGCAATATTTTCAAGATTCTCCACCATGATCACTCCAAATGGTAGTAATAGTGTATCATTTTTTTTTTTGAACCTTTTTACAAAAATGTTCAAATGCATTCAAAACTTCATCTTTTATATTAAAAAATGGGACACAAGTAAATCTAGAAAAATTATCGATAATGACGAAAGCATTAGTTTACCATTTGAGCTTGTGATTCTAAATGGTCAAAAAATATTCATGTGGAGAAGTTAAAAAGCTTTTGTAGCTTTTGTAGTTGAAGGAGGTTGCTTTAATTTGAAAGAATTCTTTACTTGTTTTCCATGCATCACAAATTGTCTTTCCCAAATTTCAAATTTGACATATCTTTAACAAAACAATTTTTGGAAGTTTTGAAAGTACGTTCATGCTAACAAGATCTAGTCTTCTATTCCAGAACAAAGTATCATATTTTAAACTTGATAAACATAATGATGAAAGCATAATGTTTACCATTTAAGCTTGTGATTCTAGATGGTCAAAAAATATTCATGTGGAGAAGTTAAAAAGATTTTGGAGTTGAAGGATGTTGCTTTAATTTGAAAGAATTCTTTACTTGTTTTCCCTGCATCACAAATTTTGTCTTTCCCAAATTTCAAATTTGACAAATCTTTAACAAAACAATTTTTGGAAATTTTGAAAGTACGTTCATGCTAACAAGATCTAGTCTTGTATTCCATAACCAACTATCATATTTTAAACTTGATAAACATTTTTCTCTGCATTCAAACTTAGTGTTTATGACATAAACATCATTACTTTGACTTCCTATAAACATTACCTCTTTTGATGTAGCATCCTGAATAAGGCACTTGGAATAATCAAATTTGACATGATGACATTCATCAAACAATTGACTAAATCTAAGTAGATTACGTTTAAGGTTATCTACTAAGGGAGATGAATGATTACCAATAATTTCAATGTCAACGATTTTTCCTTTGGCATTATCTCCAAAAGTATCATAACCACCATCCTTTATTTTGAAGCTTGACAATAAAGCTTGATCTCAGTTCATGTACTTTGAGCATCTACTATCTAATGTCTATTTGTTCTTTATTTTCTTTGGTACCTACAAAAATAATTCAATTGTTGGTCTTCAGTACCCATACAACCTTGGGTCCTTAGTAGTTAGTGTTAGTGGACTTTTGAATCCACTTGTAGTTGTCTTCAAAATGTAATCTCTTTTTGATAGAACAATAAAAAGCTACATGTCCATTTTTATTACAAAAGTCACATGTGACATTTGAAAGAGAGGAAGTAGAAGTTTTAATAAAGAAATTTTTAAGAGGTTTTTGTTTCAAAAATGGTTTATATCAAATTCTTCCTTTATCAAAAACACATTTTTGTTCACCAAACAGTAAATCGAAAATTTTCTTTTCTTATGTAAATTTGTGAACAATTTGAGTCAAATCTAAAATCTTTTCTTGTAAAAAGGAATTCTCCTTTATTAAAGAATTATAATCAGCTTTTCCTTTTTCAAAATCAGTTTGAATTTCAAAAAGTTTATTTACTTCATTTTTCACTAAAGAATTTTTCTTTTTCAAGATCGAATGATTTAAAGCAAGTTTTTGAAATTCTTCAAGAATTTGGTCATAAGAGATAGATAATTCATCATAGGAAGAATTTTTATTTGAATTTACCTCATTTTCAATAGCCATGAGGCAATGTTAGCAATTTCTTCTTGACTTTCATCTTTTTCATGATCATCATCGTCACTTTCATCCCATGTTGCTTAGAGTGCCTTCTTTTTTTACAAATCTATTATTTTCTTTGACATTTTCTTTTTCCTTTTGGAATTATTGTGGAAGCCTTTCCATTTCTTGACAAGAAGAACCAGATCATCAAGTTCATCATCATTCAAATTTTCGGTTGAAGTGCCTTCATCAATTATGGATTTTAAAGCAATTTGACGCTTTTCTTCTTCTGTACTTTTCATTGTTTTCTCCTTTGTCTCGGTGCAATTTAGCTCATAAGTCATCAATGTTCCATAGAGCTCTTCTAATAGATATGTGTTGATATCTTTGGTGTTTTCTATCAACATTCTCAATGAGCTCCAATCATCCGAGATAGACCTAAGCATATTACTCACAAGTTCACCGTTAGTAAATTTTTTTTATCAAAGCCTTTAAGGCCATTAACAACATTGGTGAAACGAGTAATCATATAAACAATCACTACACCATTCTCAGCCTTTTACGGCATTCATTTACGGCGAGCATCTATGGTACGCCGTAAAATATTACTAACTACGGTGTGCGAGATATGTATGCCGTTAAAAATAAGTGGCTTGAAGTATTTACGGCGTGCATTTTATGAACGCCGTAGTAGAGAAGTATATACGGTAATGCACGCCGTGTTTGTTCTCAATTATACAAAGCTGGGAAGCCCGTTAAGACTATTTACAGCATGCATAAGGACGCTGTTTTATTCATTATTTACGGCGTGCATTGAAGAACGTCATGGTTTTTCTCAATAAATTGAAGACGTGGTTGTTCTCATTTACAACCCAGCAGCCCAACCCTAAATTACCGTCTTCTCCCATTCATTTCCCCTCATCTCTGCGCCACATTTTTCCCTCATCTTGCGCCAGAACTTCACATTTTTCCCTCATCTCTGCGCCACAACTTCATTGGCATCTCTGCGCCACAACTTCACAACCGGCATCTCTGCGCCACAACTTCGCCCGGTGAGTCAGCCACCATCTCTTTCTCTCTTTTTTTATTAAACAAAGAAGGCTAGTTGCTCCTTCATTCTCGAGTTGGAGGTTCAAATCCTAGGTTTTGCCTCTTCTTTTATTTTCATTTCTGTTATTATTTTTTTGCCTTAGTTACTGCTAGATTGAGATTTGAGTTTGAGTTTACTGATTATACATGAGAACTTGAAGACATCCCGTGTTGTGTTGTTAGATTGATGTCTGTCGTGTTGTTAGATTGAGTTGATTTTATGGGCATAAACTGTGTAGATTTTAAACATTAAATTTTCTAAATGAACAAGCAATGAGGAAGAAGAAAATAGTTGGCTGGGCCAAGGACTCTTGTAGAAAGATGTTGTAGAAGTTCTAATAGCCATTGACATGTTAATTGAGGCTCCTGTATTTGATTACTATCAATTGTTATACCTATAGTGAAGTTGCCTTACTATGTTGCTTCTTTGACTTATAGCCATTGTACTTGTGTGTATCATTGAAACTAATCCTGGAAGTGAAATCCTATATTTTATTACTGTCAATTTTATGTTGTACCACTATTGCTAAATATGTGTCTGGTAAGGAATCGTTCGAATGATTATTATTTAATACTGCTTGGGGTGTTATTTTGGCATGTCTCTTGCTCCATTGTGTTAAGAAACTATCTGGTGTTATATTTGAAGTAACCCATTCTATCACTGTCTTTGAGATTTGAATCTTCCAAAATGTAAACTAAGTGATTTGGTGAATTTGAAGTGTTTTGCATTTCGTGGTACTTCAATTTTGAGTTGTTGACTTCACCATCTCCGTTTAACTACTGCAATTTGCTTATCTGTATAGCACAAAATCACCTTTTTGAGAGCACCAGCATTTGATCTACCTTTTTCTGTATAATTCTTGATACGAATTCATTGGGGATTTCTTCTGCTCCCCAGTTTCTAAAATCTTAAATTCTCCACCATGATTGCTCTTCCAATTACTTAATTTTTGTCCATCAAATCTTTATGGCTTTGAACTTGACTTGACAATTAAACTGTTGGTCCTTAGTTTCGGTATTGTAGTGGACCATTGTAACATTCTTAGATTCTAGAAACCAGTCATTTGCGATCTTGGCATTGAGATCCCCATCGAAAATAGGAGCACAGTCGTAGGTATAATCCTTTACAAACTCTTTTGTAGTCTCATGACCCAAAACATCATCAAACACTAGAGTCCTGTTATAATCCTCATTTTTTGCTTTTATAAAGTACTGCTTTGGACATATATGAGGGGTCCCATTTTGGGTGTTTGTTAATAGCGATTTTTATAGAGAATAAAATTGAAGAGAATTTAAGAAAAATCCACCAATTTGGTGGGTTGAAAAAGATACACAAAATTATATGACTTCAAAGTTGAATGCTTTGGTGCACATTCATAACTTGCAAACTCAAGTCCAAGAGTTGAGAGATGAAATTAAAGAATTATAAGCTTTGTTTTCAAATGAAGAGTACGACTGCTGTACAAGAAGATAATGTAAGTGAAAAACTAGAATTAATGAATGTTATTCTAAATTACATATACTGTCTATATTGAAAATAATAAATTGTACAATTGGATATGAATTTTACAGCCTAGAGACAGAAGCTTGAATGATTCAGATAACCTTCAAAATAAGAAATGCAAATTGTTGTCCTGGTTTGGGAAAGGTGATATTGTTGCAAAAGGTGAAATCGCATCAACAAATCCAAGCAATTTAGTGCATCATGTACCACTTGGTAATGAATGTTGGAGAGTTTGGGTTAATGAAGTGATTGATAATGTCAGCTTATATCGTCCTACACGTGAGCTTTTTCTTTTTAAAGATGCATTAGGAAGTACAATAGTATGGCCAATTAGATACATCGAAGTGAATTCGTTGTAATCACAACAAATGTATGCTTAACTTCTTTTCTATTTTAATTCCATTTACATTTACATTTAGTCTTAAAGAAGATTAGGTTGTTTAATTGAAGAGAGACTTTTGAAGTTTGATGTATATAATTACATATTTTGTGGATAGTTTAAAGAAATCTTAGTTGAATTTTCTAAATTTATTTTTGCTACCCTTTTAAATTTATCTACAGGCTGATTAACATAGCTTGAGGGATGAGAGCAAGAATAGAAAGTGAAGAGATACACTTAGTCCTTCCTGAAGATATACGTAAATGGTAATACAGAATTTAGGTTGATCAATTGAACTTCAAATGTCTACAGTTTGTGGGGGGGGGGGGTAATCAACATATATTGTACCTCAGTGATAGCACAGTAATTTAAGTTTGGATACTTCTAAATTACTTACTTTTGCTTGGCTTATATAAATTGTATGGCTTCTATTTTATAAATGACTTACTTTTGCATCTTTGTTTGTTTAAGTTAAATTACTTATTTGTGTATTGTTGAGCTAAATTACTTGTGCATTGTTTTTTGAAAATTACTGCTACTATTTATGACTAGAGTACAGGTTTCCTGGTAATCAAATATTCAAATGCTATTTTTTAAAAATGAAAATTAAATTTACGGAGTGGTTTTTACACGCCGTAAAAGCTCTTGAGAATAGCTTTTACGGCGTGCAAAAAGAACGCCGTAAAACCTCTTGAGAATAGCTTTTACAGCGTGCAAAAAGCAAGTTGTAAATATGTAAATTTTTACGGCGTGCATGAGCACTCCGTAAATGGGAGCATATACGGCGTGCAATGCAAGCCATAAAAGGTTTTATTTTTTTACGGCATGGCCATACGCCGTAAAGATGTTTTTACGACGTGCAATGATATATTTTGTTGTAGTGAATAGGTTTATTTTGTTTCATAAAGAAATTTTCAATATCTTTAACTAAGAGATTTATCTTAGTTTCTTTCACTTTGCTAGTACCAACATGAGTGACTTCTAATGCATGCCAAATATCATATGCGAAATCACATGTGCTAATACGATTAAATTCATTTCTATCTAAAGCACAATGAATAAGATTTTTGGCTCTAGCATTTAAAGACAATTTTTTCTTATCGTCATCATCATACTCATCTCTAGGATTTGGAATGTTTTGATATAGTTTACCATCTACCTTAATAATCTTTGTAGGCACGTAAGGACCATATTCAATAACTTTCCCAACATTATAATCTATTGATTGAATATATATCATCTTTCTAGTTTTCCAATAATTATAATTTGTACCATCAAAGAAAGGGGAACAATTTGTAGATTGGCCCTTAAGATTTAAAAAATTATGGTTAGTCTTTGCTCAAGATTGTTAAATCTTTAAATTCAAAATAAGCACCTCGCTCTGATACCAATTGAAAGCCCAAGAATAGCTAACCAAGATGGGGGTCAATTGATTTTTAAAACTTTTTGAAAAGCAAAAT
This sequence comes from Osmanthus fragrans, assembly GCA_019395295.1. NCBI lineage: Eukaryota > Viridiplantae > Streptophyta > Magnoliopsida > Lamiales > Oleaceae > Osmanthus > Osmanthus fragrans. Next base: position 13,976,156 of record CM033359.1, read on the forward strand.
TAAATCAAGGAAACAAAGGATATGTTGACTAATTAATAATCATCAACAAATAAAAGCAAGTAGATCAATCAAATAACAAAAATAAATAAGATAACGATAAGTAAAAGTGTAGAGCAAACAATATAATTGTGGATGTTCGATCCAAAGTAATGATCTACGTCCTTCATTACCAAGCTCTCCGGCACGAGCAAGGACTTTTCACTATATTGATTGACTTGTAGTGCAATCCAACCCTTTACAACGCTTCTGGTGACTTACAAATAAGAAGCACCGATCCTTATACAATAGTGAGTTTTACGGGACCTCAATATAACCCATACTATTGAGCTTTAGAGGACATCAATATGACCTATATGTTGACTTACAACAAGGAGCATCGATCCTTATACTATTGAGCTTTTATGGGACTTCAATATGACCCACAAGTTTAGAGAAATGATTTTACAATGAAATTTCTCTCTTAATAAATGATACAAAATGAATTGAGTACTAACAGAGACTAACACTTCAATGAATAATAATAAATGATAGCTCAAGTGTTAGATGAAAAGCTTTGATGAATATGGTCATTAAAGATTTGGTTCAATCAATCAAAAGTTTTTAATAAGAAATTGAAGAAGAAATAAATGCAATGTAAGTTCAAAAAGCTGCTCAAAATATATCTCTTTTTAATGAATGATTGTAATAAATTAAGCACCAAAAGAATAATGAACAACTTTGATGAATATGATGAGTTTACAAGTCTGATTCAATAAACCAAAGTTTTTAATATGAAGAAGTAGAAGAAATATATACAATATAACTTCAAAGATCTTCTTCGAAATATATATCTCTTTTATGAATAATAGAAATAAGTTAAGTACAAATATAGAGATTAAAAACTTTGATGATGATTAATGTATTTGAATCAATCTAAGTTTTTTATATGAAGAAATAAATGAAATGAATGCAAAGGAAAACTCAAAGAACTCTCTCAAAAAAATATCACACTTTATGGTCAAATCTCTTGTGAACAATGGAAAGAGTGGGGATATTTATTGAGCTCAAATTGCCAAAAATATTTGTAAGTCTGGATGACATGTCAGGTCAACCGCCTGTTGTTCGGATGACCAATATAGCCATTTTTATATTAAAAATAAGATGTAAGAACGGTCAAAATTTAGACCGTTGGAAATTTTCGATTGTCTGCTGATAAGAATGTAAAATACTATATTTTTCATCCATTTATCTTACACTTTTGTGCTTAATTGATACCTAAATATAATAAGTACTCTAATATTTTGATTTAGGTTGCAATTGGATGAATATGGTGGAATTTAGAAGATAGAAGCGAAAAAGGGCTAAAGTAAAAGAAAATAAAAGTTCATGGACCAAAATTGTAAATATCCAAAAGATGACCGGAAGCCAGAATGGAGATGTGAGAGATTTGAAGACAAATTCATCGAAGACATGAAGCATTGGAAGAAGTAAAAACAAGAAAAGAAACCAAGAGTCGAGAAAAAGAAGTTTAAGGACTAAAACGTAAAAACTGTGAAGATACCAACACTATGTGGTCGCATACCCACCTTCAGAGAATTTTCGGGTTGATTTTAGTTGAACTATGTAGTTGCATAGTACAATCTCGGTGGGAAAATTTTGATTTCCGAAATTAAATCAAACTTTTAAGGAAACAAATCCCAAAAACATTTTATAAACCCTAAAGTCGTCCAGGAAAAGGGGACACGACTCCCTCTCTATTATTCTCTCTTTTTCTAATTTATTTTCATCGTTTAATTCATGGTTGATGCATTTAATCGCTAACAGTCCTACTAGTTTATTGTTTGTTACAATCTATATTTGAGTTAAATATTAAATCCGTAATTGTTTGATCATTTTAACTTGTGAAGCAACTAGGATCTAATGATCTAATGAACATTCACAAGATGAATTAATATATATTTGCATTTATGATCAGTTGTAAAATTCCGATGGTGGATGTTGGCTTAGACCAAAGTTTGTTCCCTAGATTGCGTTCGATACTCTAATTTGAATTATTTTAATTTTTTAAAAATTGTTTGCGTTATAATCAAAACCCCACAATCCTTGTTTACATAGTTTAAAAATAAACTAGATAGTCCTCGTGGGAACAATTCTTACTTCCACTACTACATTTGTTTTTAGAAGTAAATGTTTTATTTTTGGGTGCCTGCGACAGAACGCCAACCGCCTCCTCCGACTGGTTGACCGCCCGACAGTTTAGGTCCTTTTACGTTTTGGATGTTTGATCCGACTTGAAAGTTTTGAATGGCATGAACTTTTGAAAAGTATTTTTAACTAACTTTTCAAGATAAAAGATATTTTTCAAGTCCAAATATCATTTTAAAAGTCATTTTTATATTTGATCAAAATGTTGCATTAGAATGAGTTTTAATGTACAAAAATTGTTTTTAATGCCTAGAAGGATGTTAAGATTAAGCATTCATTGCCAAAAATCGAAGTGTTAGTACATTTACGCTTTATCTAAGAAATCAAGTCTTTGATCTTGCTCCGAAGTTTGCCTCTTAAATTCTTGAATGTGTGACTTTGATCTTAACCTCTTTCATGAGTTCGATTTGTGATGATAGCTTTTGATCTTTTGACGACCATTGATCAATTTTCCATCGTATGCTTTGAAAAAATTATAATCACTTGAATTCAACTTGTTAGTAAACAATATAAAATTGTTTGTTACATTCAAAACTTTAAAGTTATAATCAACCATAGATCAACAGCGTTATAGGAAAAATCTTTTTATACCGTGCTTTACTAACAAGGATTCTATCTAAGAAGATGATAGTACTTACGACAACAACTTCTGGTGTAGTAGCATCAATAATGCCAGGTGGCAGAACCACCCACTCAAGATTCAATTTTTCACTCCAAACTAATGATCAACAATGTGTAGTATATCAAAGGAAAGTACTACAACATAATTGATTCGACAGGTAAAGCTCATAATATGGGATGAAGCATGAATGACCAACAAAAATACACTAGAAGTCGTCGATAAAACCTTAAAGTGATATTTTGGATAATTCAGAACCATTTGATGGAAAAGTTTTTGTATTTGGAGGAGATTTTCGCAAAATACTACATGTTGTCCAATGAGCAAAAAAACAACAACCAGTTAATCAAAGTTTTGTTAGATCATAGATAAAATGGAAAAAAACCTACATCTAAATCAAAATATGTATGCTTAAAATGGCAATCGATCTGTAGAATACTTGATCCAAGTTGGTGATGGAACAAAACATTACATAAAAGATGACTTCATCAATTTACTAAAGGAGATGGTTATAGTATGTGATGATGCTGAAATTTCAGAGTTACACTTAATCAATACGGTGTTCCCATGTTTAATAGAAAAATGCAATTTCTTTTCATTATATAACATAACGTGAAATTCTTTCAACCAAAAATGAGTATGTTGACTACCTCAATGACAAACTATTTAGGTTATTTTTTGCAAAAAATAAATAAATTATGCTCTCAAGGTATCTGGACCCATCCAACGGTCTTTGAATAGAACAAGAATGATTTTTCGTAATTTCGAGAGACATTATTCATGCGAAAATAATCGTTGGACGACATGCTAGAAAACAAGTTTTTCTTTCATTCATCGCATTAACTTCAACAAATGTTGAAGGATGTCCATTCAAATTCAAGAGGAAACATTTTTTATTGTGTCTATGTTTTGCTATGGCCATTAATAAAGATCCAGGACAAATAGTGCCTACTGTTGCAATATACCTTCATGAACATGTATTCTCTTATGTGCAACTATATATTGCACTTTCTCGTAGAGTTTTAATGAAAACAATAGAAGTCTTGGTAAAAGTAGAAAATAAAAAAAGAAGAAAAGATGTAGGACATTGACAAAATATATTGTGTACAAAGAAGTGTTATTGTAATCAAAAGATATTTCATTTTATTCAATATTTTCACATTATGTACATAATTTCATAAAAAGTTTTATTCATATAACGGCCTATTTGGTTCGAATTTAAATCTGAATTTAATCTAAATCAAAATCAAACAATCAATATTAGCCACATCTTTCATGGGTCCCACAACTTTTCAACCACACATTTTAAAAAAACTTCAATCGCAATCTACTAAAAAATCTAATTTTAATTTCCATCAAACACCCTCTAGTGCCACTATTTGGTTCGGATTAAAATTAGGTTTTAATCTAAGTCAAAGTCAAACAATTAATATTAACCACATCTTTCATAGGTCTCACAACTTATCAACCACACATTTCAAAAACTTTTTATCAAAATCTACTAAAAATCTTATTTTAATTTCCACCAAACAGTGACTTAATATGTTTAACAATTTTAATTTTTCCTTTAACAATATCAAGTACACCAACTACTTTCGAAAAACAGTATTAGTACTTTAGAAACATTGCGCATAACATTCATCCAATACATATGATGTACAACACACGTGCTTAATAATAGTGATCACAAATGTGGATATCATAAACCAAGAACAACTATATTAAAGCACATTTCCTTATTCATCAGGCAACATATCTAAATCCAAGATCAACCCCTACCTCTTAGTTTATTTCGATTAGAATTTTTACTCCAACGTCTGCCTTTCCTAACTCAATAATTTTCCAATTACAACGATGCGCCTCCCTTCTTCTCCACTCCATCTTCTTCTCTTTCTTCCAACAATTTTCCAGCCTCTTCATCTGCTGCCTGTGCCTTCTTCTGCACCTCCGTCGCCTCCAGAGACTGTAATTTCGAGTAATTATAATAGGCAACGCCTAAAAATGCCAAACCGTACCCAAACAAGTTGACAGGCGTTACTGTATCCTTAATGACGGACCATGAAAAAGCGATCAGCAGCCAATCCTTCACCACTCCAGCCACATTCATGGTCAAAGCCGAAGTCTTTCCAACCAACAAGAATACAGCCAAGTTCAACGCAAAAGCACACAGTGAATTAGTCCCAAAAATAGCGAAATCGAAATGAAAGCCTAAATTCTGCTTCAGCACAGGGTACTCCACTATAATCCAGGGAATGGAAAGAAAGGCCAAGCAACTGGGAGCAACGTAGTAAAGTGAAGTAATTGGGTTCAAATTGATCCCCTTTGACGTCAATAAAATCTGAATCATAACCAACCTCGTAGCCTCGAAAAGAACCGCACCCAATTGGAGAAAAACGCCCCAGGAATCGTACATGGCTTCACCATAGGCAGCAACTGCGACACCAAGAGAAATGGCAAGCATGTTGCCCATGGTGTTACTCTTCAAAGCATCCTTTTTGAAAAGGATCCCAATCGTATAAACAGCAACAGGCATAAGGGCCTTGAGCATCTGGATAAAGGAGACAGATAGATAAATATAGGCAGAGTTTGAGAACCAGAGGGACAGTGAATAGAGGGCACCGATGGGGACGACTGAGGTGAGGTAGACATGGAGAGAAAGGGAAGCGGGGTCAACGAGCTTGAGCACTCGGACGGCTATAAATGCCAAGGAAGAGCAGAAAGCCATGTGAATCATGGTTAGTGAAATGGGAAAGGGCCAGTTGTAGAGTTTACGATCAAGAATGTACTTGTTGTAGACTATAACAGTGAAGGAAAGGAAGATCCATATGGAGACATAGGTGTAGGATAGAATGATCATTTTTAGCACCCCATCTCCGAATATCGAATCTTTCACCATTGCAGAGGGCTGGAAGAGAGTACAAATCTTGAAGAGTTGAGAAAGAGAGGAGCCTTGGGAGTTTATTTATAAATAAGGGAGTCTATGGAGGTGGGATTTGTTAATAAGTTTTTGCTTGGTTTTAATGAATCCAAATCTATAGTTCATTTAACATGATATGTCAATAATTAGTAAAACAAATTATTTGTATTATTAAATAAAATAATTAAACAAAAAAAAAAATGAAAATACAATTAAAGGGTAAGTATTTTATTTCCACCAAAATTACCCATTATTGACACAGCAAGATGGAATTTGCATAAGATGAAATCCCGATATGCTAGAATGCCCCAAAAAAAAAATAAAAAAATGACAAAATCATCGTTATCATCTAAAGGGATGAAGGTGGTTACATAGTCTAACTGCTACTCTTCCTTTGACTGTCGAAGAGTGGCGTAAATATGAAGCTGCAAGACAAAAGTAGTTACTTGATGTACTTATAAGTAATGTAAAGACTACTATTAAAAACATATTAGTTATTTTTCAATTCAGATTACTTCTGTGTTCTCGAAGAAGGCCCCAAATGCCCAAATCGTCCCACCATCCAAATATGTTAATGTGAACAACTTGTACTATGATACATATTATTAATTGATTATTACCCAAACAAAAAATCTTTACCTGGACATGCAATGAATTCGTACAATACAAAATGAATCAAGTCAAACACATTCACAAGTAAGCAAGCTTCTCAATAGTTTGTTTCATTTTGTTCAAACTGTCTAGAAAATGACATATTTTCTCGAAAAATATTCTATCTATACTCAAAATAAAATCTCGAGATACGAACATAAATCCTCAACTTGAATAGATGCTTTGTGTAATTAATAAAGGTTTACTTGCCACTAGGGCAATCCACAATAATCATCGAAAGAACTAATAACATTGAATCCTCAAATTGAACCACATTGCAAGTGAAGGTATGAAACCTAAACTAATGTCAATCCAAAATTACAATGGAAAGTGTTAACAATATATCAATCCACAAATCCAACCTACATTGCTAAACGCAAATGTATCAAAGCAAAATTAGGGCAATCAAAACTAATGAACAATACAGTGCTTGAGCATTGACAAATTTCCACGAGAAATGAACTATCTACAATGGAACTTCAACTATTAAGATTTTAACTTGACCATCAAATTTGAACCATGAGTCCTACAACGAAACATCGAAAATTAACATCAAATTCATCAGACACTAAATATTCAAATGTCTTGAACATTAATAAATTTCAAAAAAGCCAAATTCTTGGACATGTTATAAGCATCTAAGAACACCAAAAAATCACATTCATCCAATTATGTTTTAATTAAAGATAATTGGGTTGTTATAAAATTGGTTACAACTTTCTCTATAAATAGGACCAAAGGTCCACTGAAAAAATAACAAGAAAAATCTGCACGAGAAAAATCACAAGTGCAGAGAAATTTCAAATTTCAAATTTCTAGACAAGTCCAGAAGATCAAAGTCTTCATCAAATCGAAGCAAATTTAAGTCCAAGTCTCAAGTTCAAATCTGAGCCTCGAAGTCCAAGTGTCAAATAAGCCATGTTCTCTGCAAATCAAGTTTCCAACAATTCTTCAAGTCTAGGATTCAAGCTATGTAACCCCTCATCTTCAAACTCATAGATTGTCAATCAGAGGATCTTGCAGTTCTGCAATCACAAAGAAGATTAACATCTACTTTTATTTCTCGAAAATATAATTTGTAACAATTTCTATATTTTAATACACAAAATTTTTCATGTTATCTACAAATTAAGTTTTCGACAATTCTTGAAGTCCGGAATTTAGATCACGTAACCCCTTGTCTCTAAACTTTCAAATCCTCATTCAGAGGATTTAGCAGTTCTATATCACAAGAATATCAACATCCACATTTATTTCTTAAAACTATATTTTTAACAATTTCTGTAATTTAATACACGAAATTTGTTGTACAAATCCCTTGACACACCTAGTGGGATCTTCTAATCCACTCATATATTGATCTCAAAATCTTCAAATTTCAAACAATTACATAGACTATGGCAAGCAAAAAGCCAAGAAAATTGTGGCCGGTCCTGAAAAGACACTTGCTAAAGTCTTCCATGCGATCAGAGCCCAAACAAAAATTGGAAAAACTCAATTGGTCTCACCATTGGTGAAGTCTCCAATAAAGGCAAAATGAAAATTACTTTCAAGAAGTTGGGCCGTCGTTTAACAGAAAAAAACAAGAATTTGGTGAAAAGCCCTCATTTTGGTTCTATCTCTAGTGGCAGATCTGTGTCCAAATCCTCTCATGTCGTGGAAAGACTACATTTCTTTTGAAAAATCATTCAAGCCAGCGATAGTCACCGAAGCGACATTAGGCTCTGACGACCAAATCTAACAAATAGCTTTAGCTATTGAAAAGTTTATGAAGTCATTAAATGATAAAGATGCACAAATTGCTGCGCTCATGCACAGACTAAAGTTAAATCACTGCCACCATAAAAACATGTTTTGATGGCCCATACCCCAAATTTTACTCGATGCTACAACCCATAAGAAATGGTTTGTGGTTACGATTTCTATTAATTATTATTTATTAAATTATTAAGCTTACTTGTAACGATCCGACCTCTATGTCCAATCTGTTATAACATATGTATTGCCCACTATAGGAGAGTTTGAGCTCATCTTACCCCTTACGAATTTTTATCGCTTCCCCAAGACTCAAACGCATAACCTTTCCCTTAAAAAAGACTGCCAATTGGGCTATAATTAATTTTTTATTAATTTGCACAGATCAGTATGTATGATTGATGGAAAATAATGTTGATGTGCATAACACGTTGAAGAAGACGACGAAGGATAGATACAAGGATATGATGAATGGTGCTCGCGAGAAAGCAAAACCTATAAGTCATTCTAATAATCCTATAAATTGAAAAGGACATAGGCCATGTTGGATAAGGTCAAAGAACTAGATAGTCTTGTATATTTTGGAATATCGAGAAGTGAAAAAGCAATGGAAGATTGCACGTGAGAATCGCCTTGCACAACAACTTGATGGTGAAATGAAGAAGCATATTGCCCGTTTAGTCTCTTTTGTGACTAAGCAGAAGAGATTGACATTTTTTTCTCATTTTATTTACTTTTTGAAATTTAAAGTCCATTTTTATTTTTAAATGATTGTGACTAACGATATGTCTATTTTCAGAAGAAAGATATGGACTGTCCAATGTCTCAATTAGAGTTCTTTAGCCATGTCTCAAGAAGAATCATGGACTTGACAATTTTCTTGATAAAAAACCCAAGAGAGTTCGTGTAGGTACAATTATAGTCTAGGTACTTCATAGTTTGTTCATATAATGCGTAAGACAAGAATTATATTTTATAGGATATTTATAAAGCTTCAATTGAGTCCAAGTACGATATTGTTAGTGATGATCAGCCCGAGTTTGATCCTGACTCATGGATCGATGCAATCAACGATCCATCTAAAGGTCATGTTTATGGGTTTGGCCCTCGACAACCTGCTTCACATGTTTTGGCACACCCACTTCACCTAGACATTCAATACTTCACTACAACGAAAATGGGCTTTTTGCAACACTTAAAAGACAACATTTTTGAATGGAGTGTTGCTAATGGGATCTATTGCAATATTTTTTAAGTGAATGTTGCCGAAAATGACATTTTGCAATGTTTAATCAGTGTTGTGAAAAATAAAACTTTTTGCAACGTTTAAAAAATGTTGCAAAAATATTTATTTTTGCAACATTTTTTAAACGTTGCGAAAAGTTTCTCTTTCGCAACGTTTGAAAAACTTTGCGAAATGTTGCGAAAAGGAAATTTTTTGCAACGTTTAAAAAACGCCCAAACGATCCAAATAACTCAATCCCTAATTAATCATCATTGACCTCTTCATCCCCAGTCTCCATCCCCTATATTTATCTTCATCCTCAATCTCTAGTCATTTGCCGATCACCATCCCCATCCCCATCCCCAATCTCTAGTAATATGTCGGTCAACATCCCCAATTTCTACTATTACAGGTTTTCTTTCATTTTCCCAAAGTTTTGTATCGGAGCTATAGGTCAGCAAACTAAAAACTCTAAAGAGTCCTGTGAGAATTGTCCAGTATCGTTCATATGCCATCGTCGCCTCCAATCTCAGCTTGTATTCTGAAAATTCTATTTTTTTTTGGTGAATTGAAATCTGTTCTCGAATTTGTTTCCCTTTTACACCTTTGAAAGAGACTAAAATATAACGTAATTTTTGTTATAGGACTCAGTTCATTCCTTTTCTAGACTAGGGCCCTAGGCGGAGCGCGTAAATATGGACTCTTCAACTAACTTGAATGATGGAACAGAGTTATTGAGGTAAATAATTGAAATTGAAATTCTCAAGGGCAAAATTCATTGTAGTTGTCTCTCTAGTTCTTTATGGCGGTTGATTCTCTGTGAATTTACAATTTATGATAGAATGGAGGATAATGGCAGCAATGCAATCGTGTTGCCAGACAAGTAAAAGAATAAAAAGAACAAAAGGAAGCAGGTATATGAGTACTAAATTGATAAGTATTTTATCCCTGAATTACTTTCTCAATTAGATTGTATTTAATCTTACAATTTAATGTCGATTTATTGATTATTAGGAGTCCGAAAAGCTTAGGATAAATAAGAAGCCTAAGTTCAGCAAGTCCCAAAAAAGAAAGTTAAAAACACTTGAGGTATGTAAATATTTTACTTGGTGTCTCTGTGTAGATTCCAAACTATTTCTCTCTATCTGGGCTAGGGAAGGAGGTTATATTGGAAGCAGCAGGGCCATATTGCATTATGCCTGGATAGACCCCCCCTACACCTGTTAAATTACTTGGTCTTAAGGTGCCTTTTGTGAGCCTGAGCTTAAGTTGGTGGGCTGTGAATGGATATAATTATTGTGCAGCTTTAAGTTAGTTTCAAACTTTGTTAACTGTTAGTGTTAATTATGGTGTTGTGGTACCAATTTTATTCAATCATCGGCTTGAACAGCATTTGCATGTTGCATACTACGTAATTTGTTTAATTTGAGATGGTATAATACATTGAACATGCTGGATTACAAAAGGGTCCAAGGACATGTTCGTTGAACTGTTATAGACTGTTGTATAAACTGTTTTATTTATAGTTATAGGTCAAATTCCCTCTTCACCGGAGAAAACACTTCAGGAGAACAAGGAAAACCTTGTAAGATTATATTAATAATTATTTTATTATATTCATTACTTTATGATTTGGACGTCAAAATTTTCCAGCATTTCATCTTTCCTCTTTCTTTAGGGTCACTATAACTAAATTTTTGCTTCTTTCAGGTTGTTCCTCAGATCGAGATCAGTACTACAGAAGAGTAGGCTTTTCCCTCAAGCTTTCAAAATAAATAGTAGCTTTATTTGGCTTGTCATTTTTCACTAGAACTTTTTTCCTTCTGGTTTTTATAGAATACTGAATGGGATATTTGTTAGGTTTGATTTGTGAATTTTGTAATTTTCTTGTGTTATCACATTTATCATCCATTCATAATTGTGTTTTCATGAGTAATTAGAGATTAAATGTTCTAAATATACCTATATTTTGGTTTAGGTCACAAATGGATGTAAACGATGAAAAATTGGAGAAACAAGTGAAAAGGACCAAAGTGAAAGAAAAGAAAAGTTCAAGGACCAAATTGAAAATACCAAAAGATGACTCGGAAGGAAAAATGAAGATATGAAAATTTGAGAATGTTTGGCATCAATTGGATGAGGAAAGAAGTCAAAAGGGTGAAATATAGTCAAAGTATTATCACATATCAACTCCCAATCGAAAAAATTCTGCATTGGATTTTAGCCTCATATTAGGACCCATTTTGGACATGGTAAAAGATCAAATTGGAGGTTGACATCTGAATTAAACTTTTAGCCTTTTGAATGAGGTTCCCAACAGATCTTGAATCATCTCAATCGGATACTGGTAAAAAACGTTATGACCAAAATATTGAAAACTGTCTGACGGAGAAAATGGACAACCATGCGTACGCATAGGTCTGCAGGCCTTGCGTATGCAATGTAGCAATTTTCCCTACCTGAAGCCAATTTAGGTGTATTGTGCGTACAGAAAAATAGAAACATGCGTACGCATGGTTCATTTTGAAGGCAGAATCTTCCTATTTTCATAAATTGCTAAATCACCTATGGAAACAACTACCAACACGTTTTTATGACCTAATTATACCCCAGAGGCAGTCATTTGAGTTTTACACACCTTTTCTCTCAAGTTTGGTTCAAGAACTCCATGAAAAGCTAAATATCTTGGTGAAGCCACGAAAGATCTCGATCGGGTTTGGGGATTTTAACATCTTTTCATTCATGTAACATACTCTTCATTGTCAAATAATTTTAGGATTTAGGTTTCTACCTTATCATACTTTTGAAGTTTGTTTAGCTTTTATTAAATTGTTCATAGATTCAGTTATACCTTTTTTTCATAGAATGATGAAAATATTTGTTGGATTCAAATTTCAATTGATTTATTGATGTGATTTAATTACTGTTTTATGCTTGAGGTATATAATCGTTTCTTGAATCATATTTCAATAAATCATAGCTGAATATGTTATTAGGAGACCTAAATTCTAAAATCACAAGTGAAATTAAATTGATCTAGGTTTTTCTCCATGAATTGTTTTGAAAGTGGTTTAATTCTTATTGGATTTTTCATAGAATTAGTCATGCTCTTTCTATAGTTTGATCGAATATTTATTGAATTCCAATTTCAATTAATCTCAAGATTAGCGTGGGAATGTACTATAGGAACCTAGAGTTTTGGATAAGATACATGAATGACTAGTGTTGATTGATCCAACCCGAGAGAGTGAATTCCGAAGCTTCACTACCTTAATTTACTGATTTTTATCCTATAATCTTGATATTGATCTCATTACTCAACAATCAAAATTCCTTACAAATTTAAGAGGACATTTACCCATTTTTAGAACCCTTGATAATTTTTCCATCTTCCTGTGGATACGATCCCAAGGCTATACTACAACACCGCATTATTCTTTGGGCGTAATCAAATTATGTTAAGGATCTTTACGAATTTGTCTACCTTTATCACTTGTGTTATGCGTTAATATTTTGTTAGTCGACGAAAAGTATGATACTATAAAAAGTAAGCTAATGAAGTAGTTTCACATGTTTGGGTACACATTTTTCCTTGAAAATATTTTCCTTTTTGATTCTAATGCAAATCAATGTAATAATTCTAATTAACCCATCAATATTGCTGTATTAAATTTTTTTATAAAAAAAAAGGGGATGTATACGGCAACGTTTATAAAACGTTGCCAAATGGGGACTTTTGACAACGTTGTAAAAAGTCTCCCACTCTACGGTAACACTGAGATTTGCAATATTTGGAAAAACGTTGCAAAAAATCTTTTTTTCTTGTAGTGCTTGTACGTGATAAAGAGGTTAATAATTTAAAGTTAAAATGGTTAGTGCAAGAAATATAATAGAAGAAAACAATGAAAGGATAGACGATCTCACTGTATGTTTTGAAAGGGTTGAAAAAAATCACATATTTGAGATGCAAGAAACGATGCGAAGCATGCTTAGGAAACAAAATATTCCAAACTTTCAATTTCCTTCTAGATCTAGATCACGTAATGTTGATGTGTAAGACATGATGTATAAACATCAAAATTTCGATGTAATAACTTAATATATTAAGGGTTTAGTATGTTTTGACAATTTTCATTACTTAGTGTATTATGATAATATTGATTACTAATTAGTAGATTTATAAAATTTTAATATTTTTTACTAAAAATTAATATTCACCAACGAAATATTCGTATGTGAAAAGGTATTGTTAACCACTCAAAAACACCTTCAGCAATAGATTGTCTGTTGGTAAAAGATAATTATTTTTGCATGTAAGCAAAACCTATAAGCCAGTCTAATAGTCCTATCAATTGAAAAGGACACGGCCCATGCTGGATAAGGTCTGAACACTAGATAGTCTTGAAATTTTTTGGAATATAGAGAAGTAAGAAACCAATGCAAAAATTGCACGTGAGAATCGCCTTGCACAAGGATACGGTGGTGAAATGAAGAAGCATATGCTGGTTCAGTCTCCTCTGTGACTACGAAGAAGAAATTGATATTTGTTTTCTCATTTTATTTACATTTTATACTTTAAAGTTCATTTATATTTTTAACTAATTGTGACTAATGAGTTGCGTATTTTCAGAAGAAGGATATGGACCATCCAACGTCTCAATTAGAGTTCTTCGATCATGTCTCAGGACGAATCACGGACTTTAGCAATTTTATTTAAAAAATCCAAGAGAGTTCGTGTAGGTACAATTACAGTCTAGGTGTAGAGACCCGAATATTTTCTATAAAGCTAGGCCCATAATCGTGTGATTAACTTCACATTAGGCCCAATAAAGGAAATATAAGCCCAAAAGATAGTTCAATACATGTTTAAAGGTAAAATGATGTTTATAAAGTATTTTCTTAAAAACGATTTGATGAAGATTGGACGGAATGCAAAGTATTTTATTTTATGGCTAAAGTATACTTCAAATATTTTTAGTCTCATTTGAGACCCATTTTCGACATAGAAAACATTTGAATTTGAAAATGATATCTGAATAAAGGTTGTAGCTCTTTGAGTTAGCTTTCAACGTACTTTGAATCACCTCAATTGAATATCGGGAGAAAAGGTTATGATAGAAATACTGTAAGTTGTGCAGTGTCAACGGATTACCGGTTGACCGGAGAAACTAACCGGTCGACCGGAAAAGTAGAAACCCACCATTTTTTGAGAATTAATGGCCGCTACTTGCACAACTTAATTACCCTATTTAATATAACCTTTCACCCACCCCAAACCTCACCTATAAATACCCTCTTCACTCATTTGATTTTTCACACCAAAAGCACTTTCAATTTGCTTTCAAAGTTGAGAGAAAAATAGAGAGTTTGGGAGAGAAAAGGACGGTGATTTTAAAGTGTTTTTCAGAAGTTTTAAGTGTGGGCAAAAATAGTCTGCAAGAAGGTTTTTGTGATTTCAAAAGGTGTTTTCAAACAACAAAAGAAGGTCCAAACGTCCAAACTTTGTCAAAATTTTTGAAGTTCATCAAAGTTTTTCAAAGTTCTTTTCAAAGTTCATCAAACATCAAATCAAGGTAGGTAGAGGTGCATAAAGTTGTTATACGTGTTTAAGTTATAATTTCTAGCAAGTAATGTTCTATGTTCAAGGCTAATGTTGTTGTCCAATGGTATCATCGGTTCGGCATGTGCCTTTCATGTCAAATGGTTCCGTCGGTGCGGAATACATTTAAAGGTTAATGTTGTGTGTCAAATGGTATCTTCGGTTCGGCATGCACCTTTCATGTCAAATGGTTCCGTTGGTACGGCATACATTTTCATGTCAAATGGTACCTCTGGGTACGTCATGTTTTATGGAAGTTCTAATGTTCAATGTTATGAAATGCTTAGCATAATCACGATTACACCTATGATGCCTATTGAGTTTTCAACTCACGGGTTTCTACCATATATCTACAGATTAAATGTTGATGCACCAGGTTGGATGATGGAAGAGATGGAAGGAGATGCAATAAGCATATGGGAACCCGGTGAACAAGTGATTTAGATTTAAAGTCTTCAACGTTTCAAATGTTATTTCCAACGTTATTTCTTTTGAGTATCTTGAGCAAGTCATGATTTCATCAAATAAATTATATTTCGTTATTTTGGAAAGTTATAAAGTGTTTTAATTCAATATCGTTCAAAAAGAATGTTTGTTAAGATTTAAGCTTTCGCTAAGATATGTACACTTGTTACTAAACCACCGGTTAAGTTAAGTAAAATAAGTAGCGTCCCGATCCACTAGGGGTTGGGGCGTTACAACGTGGTATCAGAGCAATGATTTTTTTAAACCTGTTCTGTAGACCAAGTATGTTTTCAAAACAAAAAACAAAATTTGAAAGTTTAAGATGTTCCATGGCATATTGCATTCATCCATCGAATCTCATCCTACAGTCCAGGTATGTGCAAAGTTTAAAGTTATGGAAGTTATGTTTATGGAAGTTATGATTTGATGCTTTGATAAGTTATGGTACATTTTCAAGTATATGTTTATGTTGAAGTTAAATGTGTTGTTTCAAAGATATGTATTGGGCTTGGGCTAAAACTTAAAGTTATGGGCATAAAGGAAATGTATGTTATGATGTTATGTGATAAAAGGCATAATTGGGCATTTATGTGACAGAATGGTTAGATATTTTCAAACAGCAAGGAAGACTATGGCTAGGGCTTATAGGGTAGATTTAAACCGTAGAATTGCTATCCATCCTTATGAGAACTATGTAACGGATCCTAACCGACCGCTTAGCGATCATGTCCATGACATCTATGAGAGATGCATGACAGCGGTTAATGTCGGTATGGAGATCACGCATATTGAAGCCATAAATAACTTCATACACTCCCTCCCACCTCAATGGGGGAGATATGGGAGTCACGGCTAGAGATGAAATGTTAGAAGGAAATTCAAATATGTTCGAGTTCGAGAGATTTATGGGATGATGTAATCCATGAGGTGCCTGAGGAGGAACCTATGGCTGAAAAAGAAGACCCTGAAGAAAAGAACGAACCTGAGCCCAAGCCACAGGTTGAGGTGGACATAGAGTCTGGGCCTGAGGTGGAAGACTCCTCTGGAGACGAGGCTCCACCCAAGAAGATGCGTAGAAATTATAGGGATTAGATTTAAATCCTTGTAACAATTTCCTTATGTTAAGAACAAAATGTTATTTTCTTCATTTGGTATTCAAGGAATGAAACTAATAAGGAACCTTATGTTGGTTAAAGGAAAATGGCTCGCTCAAACCCCAGCGATAAGGGATTTCCTCCAAGCAGTTCAAGACCTTGGCAGGCATAACCCGAACCAAGCTCAACCCCCATCGCAAGCTCCTAATGCTCCTCCAACTCATGTTTCGGTAGTTGAGCAATTTCGAAGGCACAAGCCCCTTAGTTTCGATGGAGCAACTGATCCACTTGCAGCCGAAGAATGGATTTGCAAGTTGGAGAGGATTTTTCGATTGATAGGGTGCACGGACGCTCGAAGGTCCAGTACGCTGAGTTCATGCTTTCCCGTGATGCAAGCCATTGGTGGGACTCGATGTCAAAGACGAGGACCCCAGAGCAACAGGTGGCATTGACTTGGGAACAATTCAAGGAGGAAGTAATGGATAAGTACTTCCCACAGTCTTTGAAGGATCACAAGGAAAGCGAGTTTCTCCAGCTCAAACAAGGAAGTATGACCTCGACGGACTATGAGCGAAAGTTCAACCAGCTTTTGAGGTATGCTCCACACCTGGTGGACATGGAGGCGAAGAAAGTCCAACGGTTCGAGCAAGGGCTAAACTCGGACATGAGTATGATTTTATATGTCCCACGATTTCATGTCTTACCATTGAATGTTGGAACGAGCTCATGTAATCTGGTATCAGAAGGGCAATGCGGAGAAATCGGTTCAATTGGACAACCGACATGATAAAGGACAGCTTGGAAAATGAAGGTGGAACGACCAAGATAAAAGAAAAAGCAAGTACCAGAACAAGAGAGCTGATGGCGGAGCCAATGCCAATAAGAGCATAGTGCTGGTCATTGCGCCATGTGCCAAGTGTGGAAGGACGCATTGTGGCCAATGTCTGCAAGGGAAAAATGTTTGTTACCGATGCGGGAAGCCTGGACATATAATCAGGGATTGTCCTATGTCTGTACCGAAAATGGATGATAGCAAGGATCAAGATCAGAAGAGGAAAACACGAGTTTTTGCACTGACTCAGAAGGAGGTAGAGGAGAACACGAACGTCATAGCAGGTACTCTATTGATAGCCAATATGCCTGCTTATGTACTGTTTGATTCAGGAGCTACGCACTCCTTTGCATCGACGATTTTTATGGCTAAGTCTAGTATTACCTGTGATAAATCGGAAGGTATATTAGAAGTTAGTATCCCTACAGGTAACCCTTTGAGTACTGATAAGATAGCCAAATCTGTTAGTATTGAAGTTGAGGGAAAACCTATGGAAGCAGACTTATACATGATAGAGATGAATGACTTTGATGTAATACTAGGCATGGATTGGTTGGGTAGTAATTATGTCACCATCCAATGTAAGGAAAATGAAGTATTATTTCAGAAACCAGGAGAGGAACCATTTTCCTTCTTTGGAATCAAGACAAAACCTTTTATTCGACTAGTATCGGCTTTACAAGTTGGGAAGATGTTGAGAAAAGGAGTTTGTCAACGATATTTGGTAAATATCCTAGGAGGGAAACAGGAAACAATAAAGATTGAGGACGTACCAGTAGTACGGGAGTTCGGAGATGTGTTTCCAGAAGAGCTATCTAGTATTCCACCAGATAGGCAAATGGAATTCACCATAGAGCTAATTCCTGGAGCGGCACCAGTGTCAAAAGCCCCATATAGAATGGCTCCGAAGGAACTACAAGAGTTAAGGAAGCAAATACAGGAACTCCTTGATATGGGATTTGTACGACCAAGCGTATCTCCATGGGGTGCGCCAGTGTTGTTCGTAAAGAAGAAAGATGGAAGCATGAGGATGTGTATCGATTACAGGGAGTTGGATCGATTAACCATCAAGAATAAGTACCCACTCCCAAGAATCGAGGATCAGTTAGATCAACTGAAAGGAGCCAAGGTATTTTCCAAGATCGATTTACGATCTGGGTACCATCAATTAAAAGTGAAGACATAGGATATACCTAAGACAGTTTTCAGGACTCGTTATGGACACTACGATTTTATGGTGGTGCCATTTGGATTAACCAATGCACCAGCGGTATTCATGGATCTGATGAATCGAGTATTTCATCAGTATTTAGATCAATTTGTTATAGTCTTTATAGGCGACATTTTGATATACTCCAAGAGTAAGGAGCAATATGAAGAACATCTAAGAGTAGCCCTAGAGGTACTACGCAAGGAGAAACTTTATGCCAAATTCAAGAAGTGTGAATTATGGTTTGAACGAGTTGGATTTCTTGGATATGTAGTCACTACCCAAGGGATTGAAGTAGATCCAGCAAAAGTGGAAGCAGTAACTAACTGGAAGGCACCGACTAATGCTAGTGAAGTACGGAGCTTTCTAGGATTGGCCGGGTATTATCGAAAGTTTATTGAAGGATTTTCCAAGATAGCTGGCCCAATGACGTAGCTTATAAGAAAAGGAGTCAAATTTCAATGGACGGATATCTGTGAGAAGAGTTTTCAAGAACTTAAGCAGAGGCTGATATGCGCCTGTGTTAACAATACCTCAGGAAACAGAAAGGTTTGTTTTATACAGTGATGCGTCCAAGCAAGGGCTAGGATGTGTACTGATGTAGAATGGAAAGGTAGTAACCTACACTTCAAGGCAATTGAAGAAGCATGAGCAGAACTACCCAACGCTTGATTTAGAGCTTGCGACAGTAGTACACGCATTGAAATATGGCGACACTACTTGTATGGAAGTAAGTGTGAAATTTATATGGATCATAAGAGCTTAAATTATTTCTTCACACAGAAGGAACTAAACATGAGACAGAGACGATGGTTAGAGTTAGTGAATGATTACGACTGTACCATTCACTACCATCCAGGTAAGGCAAATGTGGTGGCTGACGCCTTGAGTAGGAAATTGATGGGACAGTTGACATCACTACTCACTTGACAAATGGAGTTAGACAAGGACTTGGAAAGATAGAAGATTGAGGTGGTTACCACACCAAGACAAGTCACAGGGAGATTAGCAACTTTGACAATTCGACCTACTTTTCGAGAGCGAATTATAGAAGCACAAGGTAAGGACCTGTTCTTGATGAACATCAAGGAAGAAGTTAGAATAGATAAGAGGAAAGATTTGAGAATAGCCGCAGACCAAGCACTGATGTTTAAAGGAAGAATCTATGTGCCTAAGAATGAGGATTTGAGGAACGAGATATTAAAATATGCTCATTCCACCTCGTAAACCGCACATCCCGGTGGTATGAAAATGTATCAAGACCTCCGAGATACATTTTGGTGGAGAAATATAAAAAGGAGTATTGGATTGTACGTGCAAAAATACATAGTATGTCAGCAGGTTAAGGCGGAACACCAAAGACCAGCAGGATTGCTGAATCCTTTAGAGATACCTGAATGGAAATGGGAAAACATCACAATGGATTTTGTGGTTGGATTTTCAAAGTCAGCAAAAGGACACAATGTTATATGGGTTATAGTAGACCGATTGACGAAGGCAACTCATTTTCTTCCAATGAAAATGACTTTCAGTATGGACCAATTGGCACAATTGTATATAAAAGAAATAGTAAGGATATACGGTGTACCTGTGTCTATTGTGTCTGATAGAGACCCAAGGTTTACATCTAAATTCTGGAAAAGCCTACAAGCAGCTACGGGAACGAAGCTGAATTTCAGTACAGCATATCCCCCGCAGTTTGACGGACAGTCTGAAAGGACGATCCAAACTTTAGAGGACATGTTGAGAGCATGTGTTTTGGATCTAGGTTGTAGTTGGGAGTCATACTTACCCGTAGTAGAATTTGGGTATAACAATAGTTTTCAAGCAACTATTGGAATGGTACCGTATGAAGCTCTCTATGGAAGAAAATGTAGATCCCCTGTTCATTGGGACGAAGTCGAGGAGAAGAGAATTTTGGGACCAGAAATAGTTGAAAGGACAGTTGAAGCGATCAATCAGATCCGAGCAAGGATAAAGGCAGCATAGGATTGGCAGAAGAGCTATGCTGACACGAGAAGAAAGGATTTAGAGTTTCAAGTGGGAGACAAAGTCTTTCTGAAGGTAGCACCAATGAAAGGTGTACTTAGATTTGAAAAGAAAGGCAAGCTACGACCCAGGAATATTGGACCTTTCGAGATACTTGATAAGGTTGGGAACGTGGCTTACCGATTAGCTTTGCCACCTGAATTGTCAACAGTACACAATGTGTTCCACGTATCAATGATAAAGAAATACGTGCACGATCCTAATCATGTGATAAGTTATCAGACCCTAGAAGTACAAAAGAATTTATCTTATGAGAATCACCAATTAAGATACTGGATCGAAAAGTGCATAAACTAAGGAATAAAGAGATTCAACTGGTTAAGATACAGTGGAATAATCACGGAATGGAAGAAGCTATGTGGGAAAAGGAAGAAGTTAAAGTCAAGTATCCCGCACTCCTTGCCCATTTGTAAGGTAAATTTCGAGGACAAAATTTATATAGCCCCTGTTTGGTAGCCATTTTTGGGGAGAAAATGCATTTTGAATAGTTGATTGATGGAGAATATGTGGTTAAAAATTAAGGAAAAGTTTTGGATCTGCGTGTAATATTATTTTATTGAAGAATGTGTGGTTGAAAAGAAGAGAGAGAAAAATGCATTTTGGGAAAAATGGCTACCAAACAGGGCTATAAGGGAGGAGGAATGTAGAGGCCCGAATTTTTTCTATAAAGCTAGGCCCATAATTGTGTGATTAACTTCACATTAGGCCCAATAAAGGAAATATAAGCCCAAAAGATAGTCCAATACATGTTTAAAGGTAAAATGATGTTTATAAAGTATTTTCTTAAAAACGATTTGATGAAGATTGGACAGAATGCAAAGTATTTCATTTTATGGCTAAAGTATACTTCAAATATTTTTAGTCTCCTTTAAGACCCATTTTTGACATAGATAACATTCGAATTTGAAAATAATATCTGAATAACGGTTGTAGTTCTTTGAGTTAGCGTTCCAACGCACTTTGAATAACCTCAATCGGATATCGGGAAAAAAAGGTATGATAGAAATACTGTAAGCTGTGCAGTGTCAACGGACTACCGGACGACCGGAGAAACTAACCGGTCGATCGGAAAAGCAGAAACCCACGGTTTTCTGAGAATTAATGGCCACTACTTGCACAACTTAATTACCCTATTTAATATAACCTTTCACCCACCCCAAACCTCACCTATAAATACCCTCTTCACTCATTTGATTTTTCACACCAAAAGCACTTTCAATTTGCTTTCAAAGTTGAGAGAAAAATAGAGAGTTTGGGAGAGAAAATGAAGGTGGTTTTCAAAGTATTTTCCAGAAGTTTTAAGTGTGGGCAAAAATATTCTGCAAGAAGGTTTTTGTGATTTCAAAAGGTGTTTTCAAACAACAAAAGAAGGTCCAAACGTCCAAACTTCGTCAAAGTTTTGGAAGTTCATCAAAGTTTTTCAAAGTTCTTTTCAAAGTTCATCAAGCATCAAATCAAGGTAGGTAGAGGTGTATAAAGTTGTTATACGTGTTTAAGTTATAATTTCTAGCAAGTAATGTTTTATGTTAAAGGCTAATGTTGTGTGTCAAATGGTATCGTTGGTTCGGCATGTGCCTTTCATGTCAAATGGTTCCGTCGGTGCGGCATACATTTAAAGGTTAATGTTGTGTGTCAAATGGTATCTTCGGTTCGGCATGCACCTTTCATGTCAAATGGTTCCGTTGGTACGGCATACATTTTCATGTCAAATGGTACTTCCGGGTATGACATGTTTTATGAAAGTTCTAATGTTAATTGTTATGAAATGCTTAGTTTAATCACGATTGCACCTATGACGCCTATTGAGTTTTCAACTCACGAGTTTTTACCCTATATCTACAGATTAAATGTTGATGCACCGGGTTGGATGATGGAAGAGATGGAAGGAGATGCAATAAGCATATGGGAACCCGGTGAACAAGTGATTTAGATTTAAAGTTTTCAACGTTTCAAATGTTATTTCCAACGTTATTTCTTTTGAGTATCTTGAACAAGTCATGATTTCATCAAATTAAATTATATTTCGTTATTTTGGAAAGTTATAAAGTGTTTTAATTCAATATCGTTCAAAAAGAATGTTTGTTAAGATTTAAGATTCCGCTAAGATATGTACACTTGTTACTAAACCACCGATTAAGTTAAGTAAAGTAAGTAGCGTCCCCATCCACTAGGGGTTGGGGTGTTACACTAGGTACTTCATAGTTTGTTGATATACTGAGTACGAAAAGAAATTTTTTTTACATGATAGTTATAAGGCTTCTTTTTCAACCACTCATTTTTTAAATAAAAAAAATACTATTCCGCCCATTTTCACCTCCAAAAAATGGGGGCCAAACAGGGGCTTAGTACGTTTTGACAATTTTCATTACATAGTGTGTTTCGACAATAGTGATTATTAATTAGTGGGTTTTATAAAATTTTAGTATTTTTTATTAAAAAATTTACTATTCACCAACGAAATATCCATATGTGAAAAAATTGTTAACTACTTCAAAATAACTTCAACAATGGATTGTCCAATGATAAAGGATAATTATTTTTACATCGCAAAATTTTTAACAATAGTTTTTCCATTGGTAATATCAATATTTGTACCAATGATATTCTGACAACCCGAATCATTAACGATTCGAGTGTCACTAAAATTTAAATTACATTTAAATAAAAGGGTTGAAATGAATAAATAGGATTTTTATAAAAATATTTACGACTTAACATTATTCATAATAAGCTTATTGTTTGACATATGAAAATTTAAAACAACATAAATTAAATAAGATTCGATATAACTTCATGAAAAATTATTTTAAATATCCCATGATAGCATTAATCTACGCATCGATTGCCTCGTACCATTAATTTTTTGAAAGGGAAAAAGAACATAATGTGAGATAAAATCTTCATAAGTGTGCGTGAGTAATTTACGTTCTTGTATATGCATTTCTAGGAAAATTTCATACTTGCATGGGGAGATACTAAAATTTGATCTAACTTAGATGATACCAAATTTCTGTGCATAGCACTACTATACTTCAGCCCGTCCATACAAATCTTATATATAATACGGACTCTAACTTAACGTAGTCATGAAATTATATATATATATATATATATATATATATATATATATATATATATATATATATATGTTATTCACGTAATAACGTAGTAACACACTTACTTTTCACTAGACAATTCAAAATAATAGAAGTGATTGTTGGAGAGGGGTCCTTGAGTCGCATGTGGGGTTGAGTATTCACATGTGATTGTGTAAGTGTACGACTATATTTAATATAAAAAGAACAAGAAATAGCGTAAACACAGAGAGACAAAGTGATAGAGGTAGAGATGGAGAGTGTGTGAATAGTTAGGATCAATAGTCTAGTATTGGGTTTGTCTCCAATTTATAGTATAAATTCCTGGACCGTATGTGGAAAAGTGAAAGGAAATGACTAGATGATAGATATGATTAATGCATAAATGGTGTATTGTCATGAAAATAGTCAAATCAATACATTTAATCATGTGGTCAAATCAATTGACTTGACTCAAAACTTGGTGTGAATAATGTATGTGATCAAATCAAATTCCTTTATTTACGTGGAATTACAATGGCTTGAAATGTAGTGTTACTAATGCATTTGGTCAAATAAATTGTCACACCCCCTTTATATAAATAACTATACATTAATGTGTACGAATGAAATTGATGACTTGATCTAGACACATGATTTCACATATATTTCTTTTTTCACCTGATAAAATGATATAATCGTCTTCACAAATATATCCCTATATATTCACTCCTGACCACCTATGATGTTCATATAGTATATCGAAACCAAAGATCATATAACCCAGTCCAACATATATATATATATATAGGATCTTCAAAATATAACAGAGCCGAAGTCCACAAAATACCCTACAGGTGGTCGTACATGCACATCAAACTTCGAAATGCCGTAAGACCTTCACAGCTAGCCATGACCTCTGTGAAATTCCATGCTCACCTATAATGCAAGAACTACATAAGTTAATGCTTAGTAAGCAAAAATCATGCATGTCATGAGTATGAGTAATAATGTTATATAACATCATGCCATGCTAAAGATGGATCATATTCAAATATTCGTTGAAGTCAACTCGAAATAATTTCTTTTGAACTCTTTCATTTCGTTGGACCCTTGACTCACCCACTATTCATCGGATAGAACTCTGCGCAATATCAATTTCAATAATCAAATAGCCAGTATGACAACGACACCGATGAGTGTCACCAACATCTTGGACCACCAGATGCCCATCCCTTAATTGCCCTATGATCACCCAAGAAGTATCCCACTCGACAGTGTTAATAATCATAATATCATGAGGGCACAGTCGAGTGGTCCACCCTTTCGTGATCACTAAAGGCCCATACCCTATCTACCTTTGCAATCACCCAAGAAGTATCACCCGCGATGTCAAAACATATCACATAAGCATATCTCATATGCCTCAGTGCCCTAGTAGTGGTTAACAAAACATTTATGAGGAAAACTCAATTTGAAATCTTGTTGTGCATGCTAAATTTTCAACCATGGACATATGTCATGCATGCACATGAAATTCTTGTAAATGACATACCTAATCAAAATCGATGTCAATATGTTCTGAAACCATATATTTAATGATCATAACCATCAAATGATGTACAATGAGATCCTCATCAAAGTTATGCAAATATTATAGCATTACTATATCACAAATACTATATTCTTGCATCGTAGTTGTGAATGAATTTTTCCTTACCTTTTTGCCTTTACGTGTGATCTTTCTACAAGGTGTAGGTCAAGTTCCTTTCTCGCCTAATGTTGGAAGAGAACATGTATTACCATCTAATATTAAACACAACATATAAAATTTCATATGAAGAGCTTAGATGCCAACATATTCTAGATTAACACTATAAGTAACCAGCCGTATAATTCCCATTACTTTCAAGTTCTATGAATATAAACATCATTTAATTGGACCATTAACGTCCTAATACTCATTCAAATCAATTTTTCCAAGCTTTAGAAGCGATTAGTGATCATGTGAAGGTGGAACTATATGAAGTCTGAAGATGGACAGAATCTGTTTTTCAATTTCTATTGCTGCCCGGTTCACTTTTCGACCTCCTTTTTGTACCCTTAATCACATTAATCAATTCCCAAACTTTTACCACACTTATATAACATATAGATTCAGGTAAATATGCCATTAATTCACCACAAGTAATCAATTTACAGCCTGGAAATCAATCTCTTTTACCGAACACCGAATCAAGAATTTTATTATGGCTGTTTTGAGTTTCACTTGGATGAGCATACCACACCTCAGATTCTAACCTATTAAAGATCATTTATATACGTATAACTCATATATAAAAACATTCCTATTGATAAATACAAGTTATACTCGAGGTATCATCCATCATCAAAGGTTGAATAGGCATAATCCAACAACTTTGCAATTTCTATCCTTACTTGTATCACTCAATATCTCCAACAATTTCTCTCTTTTTTGCCATAATAACATCCCAAACACCAACCCCAACATAATTTAAAGTAATTTCAGAGGCTCAAGAGATTATAACAGCTTCAAAGACAATGAAAACAACCTTCAAAACAGTGAGCCCAACTTACCTATCCAGAAATTCAGTTTTCAGCTCCTCGTTTCTGCTTCTCTATGTTTGTTTCGCTTTCTCTTTCAATTGGCGGTCATTAGGGGATAACTTGAAGGGATATATATATTGATAGGAGGTGTATAAAGAGTCTTAAAGTTTCTGGGGGCGTGACTCTTGCTTAAGGATTAAGAAAATGTGGGATGCAGCCAAGTTAACATGTGTTAAGCAGGAGGTGGCCTCTTGAAATAATATTTGACTTTTCCTATATGAAGTACTAAGGGGTAGGAGACATGATGGATGCCTTCCGGATAAAGAAATTGGATGTTAAAATGACGACTATTCCAAGCATGAGGCGGTTTCTTATGATTAAAATCTGATTTTATACCAATCCTCGGAAGGTTTATATATAGCTTAGGGGTTAATATACCACATATATGAAGCCTTAAAGGAGTTTTAGGCATGGCTAATGCTTAAGAGTGAAGGAACTGATCATTACAAAGACAAATCAATAGGCATGATGTGTACTAAGCATGAGGTGTACCTTGTAGCAAAAATCTGATTTACATCCATACTTGCTAGTACAGTTCTAAGATCCCATTTTACTTGCCCTAAGATCCCAAAATATTTTATAGAGTCAATTCCTTAACTGTTCATTTAATTACTTACCCGGTTGAAACCCAATTCTCGACCAATCTCAACAATTCACACCTCAATATTTATAATGTCATATGAAACTTATATTATTGCATCATGATCATGTCACTCCATGCCTCATGTCCCAAATATGTCGATTACCTATCTAGGGTTTAGGGTGACTTTGACCAACCGAACAGAAAACTTGATCCTTTATTGATAATAATCCGGCCTTTACAGGATTCCCAATTGCATAACAAATAATCTCTAACATCTAGATTAACATAATTTTCTATCATAGCTCAATGTAAAATTCTCCACCTAGGTCGAGGAGTCGAAAACTAGCCCCATATGAAGATCTAAAAAACCTCAATAATCGAATGCACCATTTTAAGGGAAAGCAATTAGAAAAATTGATGCATATGGCATTGTAGATAGCATGAAATGCATGAATCATATTGGAAAAATGTGTAATGTGAAGTTTGGGGTATTACATAAATCATCCTTAATCAAGAACAATTAGCATATTTACATGTGCTTTAAGAATAATTTCATTTAAATTCTAAAATAACTCTCCACTTAGGTCCTCAAACTATTGGCCAATAACCAATTTGGTCATTAGACTTTAATAATAGTGCACATAAGTACTAAATTTAAATCTAACAACTAGCAGTAAAAATTTGGGATGTTACAACCTACCCCCTTAAAATTAATTTCGTCCTCGAAATTTGCCTTGGAATTCCTCGAAGGGTTGTGGGTACTTTGATTGCATTTCCACTTCTTGCTCCTTAGTGGCTTCTTCAATTAAGTGATTATGTCATCGCACTTTTACTAAAGTGATCACCTTGTTTCTAAGTGCTTGAAATTTCTAATTGACAGTTTCGACTGGTACTTCATCATAACTCAAACCATGTGTAACTTAATAGGTTGATGATTAACTACGTGGCTTGGATCAGGGACGTACTTCGTTAGCATGGACACGTGAAATACATCATATACTACTGAGAGTTCAATGGGGTAATGCCAATTGATCCAACGAGTCTCAAAATTTTGAATGAGCCAATGAATCTTGGTCACAACTTTCCTTTCTTATCGAAACATAATACTCTCTTCATAGACGCCACTTTGAGAAATAGTTTATCACCTTCAAGAAATTCCAAGTCCTTTTTCCTCTTATCTAATAGCTTTTTTCAGACTATCTTGAGCCATTTTAATACTGTTATGGATATTCACGTAGCTTGCTTGGTCTGTTCAATAATCTCTAGACCTAAAAATTTACACTTGCCAACCTCATTCCAATGAACTAGTGATTTGCATTTCCTCCCATACAATGCTTCGTAGGGTTTCATGTCAATAGAGGTGTGATATCCGTTATTATAAACAAACTTAATTAAAGGTTGATGTTTCTCCCAATGTCCTTCAAACATTAAAACATACTATCGAAGCATATCCTCTAATATTTTTATCGTCTACTTATATTGACAATATGTTTGAGGGTGGAAAGCTGTACTAAAGTTCAATTTAATCCCATAGCTCAATGTAAAGTACTCTTTCAAAAAGTTCGTTGTCAACCTTAGGTCTCTGTCCGTTACAAAACTAGTACACCATGCAACTTTCCCACTTCCTTAACATACTATTGTGCAAATTGATCCATAGAAAATGGCCTCATGACCTTTTAATGATTTCGATAAACCTACAACAAAGTCCATTGTTACATGTTCCCATGTCCATTATAGAACATCTAATGGCTCCATTGTTACATGTTCCCATGTCCATTCTAGAACATCTAATGGTTGCAGCAACCCTGATGGTTGTTGGTGTTCGGCCTTCATTTGCTGGAATATCAAACACCTGTCAACGTACTTGGCTACATCATTCTTCATTCTTCTCCACCAAAATACCATTTTCAGGTCCCGGTACATCTTGGTACCTCTTAGATATACTAAATACGGAGTAGGGTAAGCCTCTAATATTTCTTTTTTTAGCTCCTTGAA
The DNA here is from genome assembly GCA_019395295.1 of Osmanthus fragrans. Taxonomy (NCBI): domain Eukaryota; kingdom Viridiplantae; phylum Streptophyta; class Magnoliopsida; order Lamiales; family Oleaceae; genus Osmanthus; species Osmanthus fragrans. The sequence continues at coordinate 14,005,036 of CM033359.1, forward strand.
GTTTAGCATGCATAATCATCCTTGATGATACATTACTTTATCATCAGATTTGGTGAAATCTTTCCTTTTTCCCATTTTATCTCAGCTTTAATAAATTTCAGGTATTGGTCACCTTTTTGATGACTTTTAATACTGTTATATAGTGTTGATCGAATCGACAATGCGTTCATCTGAGCTATGGTACCAAGTTTAGTTGTGACAATTTCGAGACTAAATCTCTCGAACTTCTTCCATAAAGGCTTTTGTACGATCAAAATCGCCATTTGACCCATTATCTTCTTACTCAAGGCATTAGCTACCACATATGATTTTCCTGGGTAATAATGGCTCTCAAGTCATAATCCTTCACCAATTCAAGTCATCTTCTTTGTCTCATGTTTAACTTTTTTTTAGTCAAAATATACTTGAGGTTTTCGTAGTTTGTAGAAAATTTCATATTTTCTCCCGTATCGGTAGTATCTCCAAATTTTTAGGTCATGAACAACTGTAGCCAGTTCTAAGTCGTGCATAGAGTAATTCTGTTCATATGGTTTCAGTTGTCTCGATGCATAGGCGATCACCTTGCCATGCTGTATCAAAACGCATCCCAGACCAGGCTTAGATGCATTACTATAGATTACAAAATGTTTTACCCCTTCTGGTACGGTCAACATCGGTGCGTAACCAATTTTCTTTAACTCTATACGAGTTAATTGTGTCAGTGGTCCAAATATCTTTGAGAACCCTTCAACGAACCTCTTGTAATATCCTGCTAAACCCAGAAAACTGCGATTTTTCTCTACACAAGTTGCCCTTGACCAATTCAGACATGCCTCCACTTTGCTTGGATCTACCTCTATCCCTCAAGCTGTAATGACATGCCTAAGGAATATTACTCGTTCCAACTAAAATTTACATCTCTTAAATTTTGCGTACAATTTCTCCTTCTTCAGGATTGCCAACACAATTCTCAAGTGTTCCTCATGTTCTTTTTTGCTCATTGAATAGATTAGAATGTTATTAATAAATACGATGAAAAATTCATTAAAAGCTGTCTTCGAGCTATCACTTATCTTGATTCTTAATTGATGGTATTTAGGTCGTAGATCGATCTTGGAAAATACCACTGTACCTCAAAGTTGGTCAAACAATTCTTCAATTCTAGGAAGAAAAAACTTGTTCTTAATAGTAATCTTGTTTAGTTCCCAATAGTCGATGACATCCTCATTGACCTATCCTTCTTTTTGACAAAAAGCACTAGCGCTCTCCATGGTGATACACTAGGTCGAATGAATCCATTCTCTAAGAGTTTTTCTATCTGTGCCCTTAATTCTTGTAGTTCTTTTGGTGTCATTCCGTAAAGATCCTTAGAAATAGGTACAGTGAGCCTCGGGGATGAGATCGATTGTGAACTCTACTTCTCATTCCGGTGGCATGCAAAGTAAATCATTTGGAAAAACTTCTGAGAATTTTTGTACCACTCTAACTTCACTTACTGTCAATTTTTTATCTCCTTTATTGTCTATTAACATAAGAAAACCTACACTACCTACTAATCATAGGATCCTTTGTGCTTGTAATGCAGACACAACATGAGGTAGAGACATATTTTTAGTCACTGATAATCAAAATTCTTCTTCTTCTGGTATTTGGAAGACCACCTCTTTCTCGTAAAAATGAATTATAGCATGATTCTTGGATAACTAGTCGATCCCAAAAATTATGTCGAAATCATGCATATTCAGTACATAAAGTTCCATCTCTAAAGTCCTATCATCAATTTCTATCATTGCTGCCTTGATTATATTATTTGCATTCAGTACTCTTCCAAATGGTATAGACACTTTTAAAGGTAAATGTGGAGGTATAATATTTACATCTAACCTTTGTACAAATTAAGGGATAGGAAGGAATGAATGGCACAATAATCAGTTAACACTTAGGCATGTAAGCTAGATATTGAATGGCATAATAATCTGTCTTTGCTCTACGCTAACCTGTTTTTCCTGGATCTTTGGAAAAAACCTTGACACGTGCTCTTATTCTCTACATTGGAAACATGTGTTCGTCCCTATGAGACAAGTCCTCATATGGTGTTTCTTGCATTTGTTGCAAATCGGGTAGCTCCTATTGTCACTTTGAATCGAGCCTTCTTTGCCTTTCTTAGCATAGTTCTGTTGTCATTTACTCGTGTTATCTTCCTACTTGCATTTTTCTGTGTACCCATACTGTTGCTTGCTTTCCCTACTAGAATGGTCACTGAAATCTACCAGTTGTGCCAATTCAAGTATTTCCACTGTCTACCTTAGATTATCCCTTAAATCCTGTTCAAAATGCCTCTCATTTTTCTTCTATATATCCACAAAGCTGGGAGCATAATGAGATAAATCTTCAAACTTTCACTTGTATTCAATTAGAGACATTAAGCCCTAAGTCAATGTAAAAAACTCAGTCTTCTTCTAATTTCAGACACTTGTAGAGTAGTGTATGTCTTCAAGAGGTTCTCCTTGAATTGGTTCCATATTCATATACGTCTGTGGGCCCTTGACCTCGAGGTTGAGTGCCATCAGGACATGTCGTCCTTTTTCAGCATAAAGGTTGCCTATATAACTTTTCTGGAGTCTGGATAGTCAATGACATCAAAAATTATTTCTATCCCTGCTAACCAATTTTCTACTTCCAAGGGATCTAAACTATCCTCAAAAGTTGGGGGTACTATTTCCTAAATAGTTCCACGACAACAACGACTATATTCATTGTCTTTTGCCGCTGTCAATGTTTGTCACTATGGTGGCGGAGACTGTAGTTGTGTTGGTTGTCATGGTGGTTGTTGTGGTGCTGTCATTTGGGCAAAGGTGCACATCATGACGAGGATTTACTGAGCAAACTGTGGGTCAATTCCGTTAGGTTGGGGTTGTACAGGTTGTTGGGGTTGTTCAACGTTGTTAGTTTTACGACCTCAGGGTGTCATCGTCTTAATGAACAACATTGTAATATGTAAAGACTGGTCGAAAGAAAAAAAAAATTATATTTATTATCATTATTATAAATAAAATTCGTAAAATAAGAATTTCTTAAAATAAGAGTTTATCTAAAAGGAGGATTTCTTGAAATATGAATTTTTATACAAAAAAAAATTTAATAATAATAATAAAATAGAAGTTCTATGAAATAAGAATTCTTGGAAAAGAGTTTTTTAAAAATAAAACATTCTTAAAACTTTATGAGAATAGAATATTTTTTAAAGTTGTGGTTTTTTAAAAATGATTTCAAAGTATTTTTTTTCTTGTTGATTTGAATAATATGTAACTAAAAGGCTTCCAGGGAAGGACAGGGTCACAAGTAGACCACCTAAATTCTAAGCTTTCCTTAAACAATTTAGGTCTTTTTGACAAAGTCTTTCAATCTTGTAGATACACAAATCAAGAAAATTTAAACAACACGTGAAAACTAGAGGTGCCTAAAATATGAATTTTTATTTATCTGTCATCATCATTATTATTATTGATAATTCCTAATTGACATGTCTTAACTTAAAGGCTTTTTAAATTCTTTCGCAACAATTCTTGACAATTGAAATCAAATGATACTTTAAATATAATATATATCTCATACTTATATGTAACAATAATTAAATAGGAACATGGCATATCTTAATATTTCTTGTAGTAACATGTAAACAAATAATTCGTGATATTTATAATTTTCATAACTAGTACTTAGTCATGCCTTATAATTGTATTATTTACCTAACTAATATAATCATATGCACAATTAAACATATTACATAGAACAATGAAACATATGATATACCTGATTCAAAGAGTGATGACTTGGAGTATAGCATCGTGGGGAACTAAAAAAATCTTTTAATTTCTATTATTATTTATTTGTTTGAAATTAGTAATTAATAAATTATAAAATAATGTTTTAATGAAAATCATTAATTCGAATGTGTGTCACTAAAGGACTATTTTTTAATTTTTTGGGTCCACGTGAATATAGACCTGCTTTGATACTAACTGTGACAACCCGAATCTTTAACGATTCGTGTATCACTAAAATTTAAATTAAACTTAAATAAAAGGGTTGAGATGAATAAATAGGATTTTCATAAAAATAATTACGATTCAACATTATTCATATTAAGCTTATTGTTTGACATAAAAAATCTAAAAATGAATTCAACATAAATTAAATAAAATTAGACATAACTTCATGAGAAAATATTTTAAATATCCCACGATGACATTCATCTCCGCATCAACCGCCCAGAACCATTAATTTTCTGAAAAGGAAAAAGAACATAATGTGAGATAAAATCTCAATAAGTATGATTGAGCAATTATTGTTCTTGTATATACATTTCATGGAAAATTTTCTACTTACTTAGAGAGACACGAAAGTTGGACCTAACTTAGACGATACCAAATTTTCGTACATAGCGTTACTATACTTCAGTCCGTCCATACAAATCTTATACATAATACAACCATAAATTAACATAGCCATAAAATAACATATATATGATTACTCACGTAATAACACATTTACCTTTCACTGGACAATTCAAAATGATAGAAGAAGTGATTGTTAGAGAGATCCTTAAATCGCGTGTGGCATTGAGTATTCACGTTTGATTGTGCAAGTGTACGACTATATTTAATATAAAAATCATAAGAACAAGAGTAAAGGTGGAGAGACAAAGTGACACAAGTAGAGAGGAAAAGTGTGTGAATAGATGGTGCGGGGTAATCTAGTGTTGGATTTGTCTCCTATTTATAGTGTAAATTCTTGTATCGTATGTAGAAAAGTGAAAGCAAATAGCTAGATGTTTGGCATGGTCAATGCATAAATTATGTATTGTTATTAAAATAGTCAAATCAATACCTTTAATCATATGGTTAGCTCAATTAACTTGCCTTAAAACTTGGTGTAAATACTGCATGTGGTTAAATCAATTTCCTTTATTTACGTGGAATTACAGTGGCTTGAAATGTAGTGTGAATCATAGATGCGGTCAAATAAATCATCTTTAATCAAAACCAATTGACATATTTACATATGTATTATGCATGATTTCATCTTACTTCCAAAATGACTCTCAAGTTTGGTCATCAAACTATTGGCCAATATTTGTTGGTAATGACAAATATTTATGCTAATGGAATATCTGTTGGCAATGACAAATATATTTACCAACGGCATTTTCGTTGGTAATGACAAATATTTTTGTCAATGGAATATTTGTTGGTAATGACATACTTTTGCCAACAACCTTCCTGATGGTAATGAAAATATTTTTACTAATGAAAAATTCGTTGGTAACAAAAGCACTTTTACTAACAGAACCGTAGATAAAGGTTTTATGACTTCACCTATGGAAAATCCATCAGTAACTATCAATGACCTTCAAAATAGCAATGGATTTTCAATCATTCAATTATCAACGATGGATATCATGGCTATTCGTGTGAAACCTGCAAGCATACGAGATTGTTGACAAGTCATAGAAATTAGTGAGTTCTGAGTTTATCGTTCCCATGATGAATAAGATCTAATATCTAATTCAATAGCTTTTATCAAATTCGACGTCATGTAATATCAAGGAGATAGTTTTTATGTTTTCTGTTCTAGTCCTAAGCTAAGAAAGTAAATATAATATTTATCTAATATGTGAATGTTTGTATTGGAATCTTAAATCCTCCTATTGCCATCTAATTCAATTTTTAACTCGTAATTTAGTAAATTCACGCATTCAAGACAATCTATAATCCACTTTTATTAAATATTTTTTTAAGATATATTAAACCGATGTTTAACATAGCCCAACCCTATTCCTAGTTTGAATTCATATGAGAAACATGCATTGGCTCATATAGATATTATTCTTACACTACAACTAGCAACTTATTATGATGAAAACCCCGTAGCAACGGTGACTACGAAACCCACAACTATATTGATGCGGAACCCAAGAACGCTAAATAATAACCCGATTTTTGTAACGCCCCGACCCCTAGTGGACCGGAATGCTACCTACTTTACTTCATTAACCGGTAGTTCGGTAACAAGTGTACACGTTTTCTTAGTGGAAGCTTAAATCTTACAATAATAATTTTAAAAACAATACTTGAAGTGCTTTAAATAACATACTCAATAATTTTCTAAAACTTCGAAATGGAGTTTATTTGAAGAAGATATAACATTCTCGCATTCAGCGTTATTCAAGTATTTTAAAAACATAACATTGGAAACGTTTCATAAAAATAAATCTAAATAACTTGTTCACCGATTTTCATGGGCTCGTTGCATCACTCTCCATCTTCTCCTTCATCCATGCCCAAGGTAGCAAACTTTCAATCTATAGAGAAGGGATTAAACCCGTGAGTTGAAAACTCAATAGATGTCATAGGTGCATTTGTGATTAAGCTATACATTTCAAAACTTGTAACTTTAAAACCTTTTCATAGTAGAATTTCCGGTAGAATCCCAATCACGTAGAGTCATGACTTAACACGATGCCTCGATCGAAATTCATGCCGTACCCGAAGACACCATTTGACATGGAAGGGTATGTCGTACCGAAGGTACCATTTGACATACAAACATTAACATAGATCATGCCGTACCAAAAGACACCATTGGACATGGAAACATCATTTGCAAGAAACTTACAACCTATCACGAATTAACAACTTTGTACCTCCACCTTCCTTGATTGATACTTTGAAACTTGTTGAAAAATGTACTCCTTTGATGTTTGAAAACTGTAGAGAAATTAAGCTTGCAAACATTTCTTGATAGCACCAAAACTTCGAGGAAAAACTAGTATTTCTCCCTCTCTTTTCTCTCTTTCTTTTCTCTCTTTCTTTCTATCTTTTCTCTTACTTTCTTTCTTCTCTCTTTTGACAGCTCTTCTTGTGTGAAATGGTATGTTGAACCACGAAATTGCCTCCCCCTTATATAGGAAAATGTTGGTTGGGTTCACTAAATGCACTCTTAAGGGTTGAGTCTCTTCACTTTCTTGGAGTTATGTGTGTAGGAGTAATTTAGGTGGTTAAATGCACCAATTGGCGGGGTTTAACTCTCCAAATCGTGGGTGGCCACTCCTTGGTCATTTAAGAGGGTAACTGAAGAGAGTAGAAGCCTAAATTCTAGAAAAAAAAACACAAGAATTCTTCATTTTCAGCCAACTTCGATCGACCGAACCTCTGCAGGTTCGAAACCAATTAGGTGCAGGAACTTTCGGCTGACGGAGGGTCGATCGAACTGACCAACCGATTGACCTGACCGGTCGACTGAACTCTGGAATCGGTCAACCGAACCTTGGCGAAATGGCAAAAACAGTATTTGTCAAATAAATGCAAACTTGAACTTTCATGTCTTGTAAACATATTGGACTATTATTGGGCTTCCTTTCCTTATGTGGGATGTGCCTAAACTCTTCATAAAAAATATTACATGCCTACTTCAATTAAATTTTTGGGTTTCTACATCCTCCACACCTTAAATAAAATTTTGTCCTCGAAATTTACCTTGTGATTGGGCAAACAATGTTGGATACTTAAATTTAGCTTCTTCTTCTCTTTCTGATGTGATCCAGGGTAGGCAATCACTTGGTCGAGCCATGGAGCGTGCAAGGTTGAAGTTGACATGTCAAGGAACAAGTTTCATGTTTGGGTCGAGGCCGGAAATCAATTGGATCAACACGAAAGTTATGCAATTATTTTTAGTTTCATATTGAAACCTGTTTTTGACATGGTAAATGATCGAATTGGAATATTATATCTGAAGGAAAGTTGTAGATATTTAAGTAATCTTTCCAATGCACTTTGAATCACATCAATCGGACATCGGTAGAGAAAGTTATGACCAAATTATTGAAGGCTGTCCGGAGGGCCACCCGGAACCCTAAGCGACCGCTTAGAGTAATTACCAAGCTATCGCCCAGCCATTACCGAAACCAATCTGGAGAAAAGTTGGTCTTCCAAGCTACCGCTTGGAACATAACCAAGCGACCGCTTGGTACAAATTTTGGGCTAATTTTCTAATTTTGGCGAGATTGTTTATTTTAACTACAATTCTTATTTTTGGTAATTTCTATATTCTAGGACTCTAGAATTTCGTATTTTCCATATTCCTAGGATTTATTGTTTTAGTATAAATAGGATTTATATTCTTCATTGTAAGGACCTTTAAAAAAACCTTTTGATATGAATTAAATTAAAGCTTTGCTTTTCTCTTTTGTTCTTCCATGGACAATCCTTATTGAACTTATCAAAGATGAGTAATCTTTGTGGCGTTCAAAATATCGGGTCGTGGGTTCTTCAATTTGTGAGCAAGGGGTTCATTGCATCGTCACTATCTTTGGGTTACTTGTTTCATATTGTTGGGTTCAAAATCCAAAACTATCCGGGTGAGATTTCGAGGTTTTGTGATCAAGAGGTCGTTGGTTTAATATACCTTCGGTTGCTTGGTTCAACGTTTAGAGGTTAAATCCTAAACCTTGGTCATATTTGGGCGTTCTTGGGATCCGGTTCATTCTCCTGTGGGTTCGATAGCGTTCGTGCTAACCGGGTTCGCGTCACTTTCCCAGGTGGCTTCTTCTACTCTGTGATTATTCCATTTTACCTTGACCAGATGAACTTCTTTGTTCCGTAATTTATGTACCTTTCGATCCAGTATCTGAATCCGTAACTCCTCATTAGACAAGTTTTTTTACACTTCCTAGGATTGATAGTTTACCATATGCTTATGATCATGTATGTACTTCTTGATCTTCGATATGTGGAACACGTTGTGCACTATCGATAGTTCCGGTGGTAACGTCAATTGATAAGACACATTTCCAACCTTGTCAAGTACTTCGAAAGGTCCGATATAGTGAGGTCGTAGTTTGCCTTTCTTGCCAAATCTAAGCACACCCTTCATTGGTGCCACCTTTAGAAACACTTTTTCTCCTACTTGAAAATCCAAGTCCCTTCTTCTTGTATCGGCATAGCTTTTCTGTCTATCCTATGCTGCCTTTATCCTAACATGGATCTTGTCAACTGTTTCGACTGTCCTTTCAACAATTTCTGGTCCCAAAACTCTCTTTTCTCCAACTTCATCCCAATGTACGGGTGATCTACATCTTCTACCGTAGAGAGCTTCATATGGTGTCATTCCAATGGTTGCTTGGAAGCTATTGTTATATGCAAATTCGACCAACGGTAGATATGATTCCCAGCTTCCACCTAGATCCAAAACACATGCTCTTAACATATCTTCTAAAATTTGGATGGTCCTTTCAGAGTGACCATCTGACTGAGGGTGATATGTCGTACTGAAGTTTAACTTTGTTCCCATCTCTTTGTAAACTTTTCCAAAATTTTGATGTAAATCTTGGATCTCCATAAGATACAATGGACACAAGTACGCCATGTAATCTCACAACCACCTTAATGTACAACTGTGCCAACTGATCTAGACCGAATGTCATTTTCACTGGCAGAAAATAAGCTGACTTTGTTAGCCGATCTACTGTTACCCATATGGCATTGTGTCCTCTTGTTGACTTCGAAAAACCTACTACGAAGTCCATTGCTATGTTCTCCCACTTCCATTCGGGTATGTCCAGTGGATTTAAGAATCCAGCCGGTCTTTGATGCTCCGCCTTAACCTGTTGGCAAACTATGCACTTTTCCACAAATAGTCCTATGCTCCTTTTCATATTCCTCAACCAAAACGTATCTCGAAGATCTTGATACATTTTCGTACCACCGGGATGTGCAGTGTACGGGTTAAAATGAGCTTTTTCCAGTATTTCATTTCTTAGAACTTCCTTTTTAGGCACACAAATCCTTCTTTTAAACATTAGTGCCTGATCCGAAGCTATTCCAAAATCTCTTCTTTTATCAATACCAACCTCGTTCTTGATCTTTTGCAGGAATAATGGGTCTTCACTTTGTGCTTCAATGATCTGCTCTCTAAGAGTAGGTTGAACTACCAAAGTTACTAACCGAGCAGTAGCTTGCTCTAGTGTGGTAACTGCTTCGATTCGCAGACTTCTCAAGTCTTTGATCAACTCCATCTGAGTAATGGGTAGTGATGACAACTGTCCTATCGACTTTCTACTTAGGGCATCGGCAACCACATTGGCCTTACCCGAATGGTAATGAATAGTACAATCATAATCTTTTACCGTCTCTATCTTATGTTCAATACCTTCTGTGTAAAGAAATATTTGAGACTCTTATGATCGGTGTAAATGTCACACTTCCCTCCATACAAGTAGTGTCGCCATATCTTCATGGCGTGTACTACAGCCGCAAGCTCCAAATCATGCGTCGGGTAGTTCTGCTCATGTTTCTTCAATTGTCTTGAAGCATAGGCTATCACTTTTCCATTCCGCATTAGCACACATCCCAATCCTTGCTTGGATGAGTAGCTGTATATAACAAACCCTTCCGTTCCTTCAGGTATTGTTAATACAGGTGCTGATATCAACCTCTGTTTAAGTTCGTGAAAACTTTGTTCGCATTTATCCATCCATTGAAACTTTACTCCTTTTCTTGTCAATTACGTCATTGGTCCAGCTAACTTAGAAAACCTTCGATAATACCTGGCCAAACTCAGAAAACTTCGAATTTCACCAACATTAGTTGGTGTTTTCCAGTTGGTTACTGTTTCTACCTTCGCTGGATCTACTTCAATTCCTTGGGCAGTGACTACATGTCCAAGAAATCCAACTCGTTCAAGCCAAAACTCGCACTTTTTGAATTTGGCGTATAGGTTTTCCTTGCGTAATACCTCTAGGGTATTTCTTAGGTGCTCTTCATGTTGCTCCTTACTCTTGGAATATATCAAAATATCATCAATGAAGACTATGACAAACTTATCCAATTACTGATGAAATACAGGATTCATCAGGTCCATGGACACTGCAGGTGCATTGGTTAGACCAAACGGCATCACTGTAAACTCGTAGTGTCCATAACGAGTTTTGAAAGCTATCTTGGGTATATCTTTTGACTCTACTTTCAATTGGTGGTATCCTGGTCCTAAGTCGATCTTGGAAAACACCTTAACTCCTTTCAACTGATCTAACAGATCCTCGATTCTCGAGAGTGGGTACTTATTCTTGATGGTTAATTGATTTAACTCCCGATAATCGATGCATATCCTCATACTTCTATCTTTTTTCTTCACAAACAACACCGGCGCACCTCATGGAGATACGCTGGGCCATATAAAGCTCATATCTAAGAGTTCTTGCAACTGCTTCTTTAACTCTTGTAGTTTCTTCAGGGCCATTCGGTATGGGGCCTTGGATACTGGTGTCGCTGCGGGAATTAGGTCTATTGTGAATTCTACTTGTCTATCTGGCGGGATGCCCGATAGTTTTTCTGGAAACATATCTACAAACTCCCGTACTATTGGTACATCTTCAACCTTCATCGTCTCTTGTTTCTCTCCTGAGATATTTACTAGGTATCCTTGACATGTTCCTTTTCTCAACATCTTCTCAGGTTGTAAAATCGATACTAGTCAAATAAGTGGTTTCATTGTCATTCCAAAGAAAGAAAATGGTTCATCAGGAGGTTTCTGAATTACTACTTCTTTTTCCTTACATCGGATGGTGGCGTATTTACAATCCAACCAATCCAAGCCTAGTAGTACATCAAAATCATTCATCTCTATCACGAATAGGTTATCTTCCAATGGTTTTCCCTCAACTTCGATACTTACTGATTTGGCTATTCTATCAGTACTCAAAGGATTGCCTGTAGGAATGCTAACTTCTAATGTTCCTTCCGACTTATCACATGTAATACTAGATTTAGCCATAAAAGTTGTTGATACAAAGAAGTGTGTAGCTCTTGAATCAAATAATACATAAGCAGGCGTATTGGCTATCAATAGTATACCTGCTATGACGTTCGAGTTTTCTTCTGCATCTTTCTGAGTCAATGCAAACACTCGTGCTTTTCGTTCTGGACATTGTTATCATCCTTCTTTGGGACAAATATGGTACAATCCCTCAAAATATGCCCTGGCTTACGACATTGGAAACATGCATTCTTCCCTTGTAAACACACGCCACAATGCATCTTTCCACACGTAGGACATGACTCTATAACCGGCATAATGCTTCTGTTGGCATTGGGTCCGCCATTAGCTTTCTTGTGTTGCCACCTGCCCTTTCCCTTGTGCTGGCCATTCCACTTCCTTTTACATATAACTACTGTCTGGTTGCTTGACCAGTTGACTATGTTGCTCGGCGTTAGTCTTCTGATACCAGATAGCATGAGCTCTTTTTAGCGTTTCATGGTAGGAGGCGAAATGATGGGACATAAGTATCATGCTTATATCTGGGTTCAACCCTTGTTCAAACCTCTTGACTTTCTTGTCCTTCGTATCCACCAGATGTGGAGCATACCTTGAAAGTTGATCGAACTTCCTTTCATACTCAGTCACGGACATAGTCCTTTGCTTGAGTTGGAGGAATTCACTTTCTTTGTGATCCCTCAAAGACCGTGAGAAGTACTTATCCATTACTTCCTCTTTAAACGGCTCCCAAGTCAATACCGTTTGTTGCTCTAGGGTCCTCGTCCTTGACATCGAGTCCCATCAGTGACTTGCATCATCGGAGAACATGAACTCAGCGCACTGGACCTTCTGGGCGTCCGTGCACCCTATTAATCAGAATATTCTCTCCAACTTGAGAAGCCATTCTTCGGCTGCAAGCGGATCAGCTGCTCCATTGAAAGTAGGAGGCTTGTGCCTTCAAAATTTCTCGACCACTAAAGCATGAGTTGGAAGAGCATTAGGAGCTAATGGTAGGGGTTGAGCTTAGTTGGGGTTCTGCCTGCCAAGGTCTTAAACCGCTCGGAGGAGATATCTTATCAAGTTGGCTTGGTTTGCGTGGGCCATTTTCCTTTAGACAAAACGTATAGTTCTTATTAGTTTCACATTTCAAATACCAACAAAGAAGATAGAAATCTTTATTTCTTGACATAAGGAAACTATTACAAAGATTTAAATCTAATCCCTATAAGTTCTACGGATATTTTTTGGTGGAGCCTCATCTCTAGAAGAGTCTTTCGCCTTAGGTCCAGACTCTATGTCCATCTCAACCTGTGGCTCGGGTTCAAAATCATTCTCTTCTTCAGGCTCTTCCTCTTCGTCGATTACTAACTCCGGTTGAGGTTCTAAGTTTTCCCTCAATAGGTCTAGGAGTGAATGGCAATATACTTTAAACTCGAATAAATTTGGGTGCTCCTTTAGCATTGTATCCCTAACCATGACTCTCATATCTCCCCGTTGAGGTGGGAGGGAGTGTATGAGGTTATCTATAGCCTCAGCACGCGTGATCTCCATTCCAGCGTTCACCGCTACCATGCATCTCTCATAGATGTCATGTACGTGTTCGTCGAGTGGACGAAGTGGATTAGTCACATAGTTTTGGTAAGATTGAATAGCAGTTCTTAGTTTCAATGCTACTCTATAAGCCCTAGCAGTTCCACGAGCCGTGATCTTTCTAGCAGTTTGATAAGTTCTAACCATATCTGCTACATAAAGCCCAATTATGCATTTTCATGTCATATCGTATAATTCTTTTGCCCTTTAATTACTAGTCCAAGTCCATGACATGCTTTTTTATATAGTACATCCTTGATTTTAACACATGAAAAATAATTTCAAAATATGCCATAACATAACAAAGTATCACTTGAAAAATATGCCATAACATAACACATACTTGAAAAATAGATGTCATTGGTACATCCGTGATTAAGCTATACACTTCAAAACTGGTAACTTTAAAACCTTTTCATAGTAGGATTTTTGGTAGAATCCCAATCAGGTAGAGTCATGACTTAACACGACGCCTCGATCGAAATTCATACCGTACCCGAAGGCACCATTTGACATGGAAGGGTATGCCGTACCGAAGGTACCATTTGACATACAAACATTAACATAGATCATGCCGTACCAAAAGACACCATTTGACATGGAAACATCATTTACAAGAAACTTACAACCTATCACGAATTAACAACTTTGTACCTCCACCTTCCTTGATTGATACTTTGAAACTTGTTGAAAAATGTACTCCTTTGATGTTTGAAAACTGTAGAGAAATTAAGCTTGCAAACATTTCTTGATAGCTCCAAAACTTCTAGGAAAAACTAGTATTTCTCCCTCTCTTTTCTCTCTTTCTTTTCTCTCTCTCTTTCTATCTTTTCTCTTACTTTCTTTCTTCTCTCTTTTGAAAGCTCTTCTTGTGTGAAATGGTGTGTTGAACCACCAAATTGCCTCTCCCTTATATAGGAAAATGTTGGTTGGGGTCACTAAATGCACTTTTAAGGGTTGAGTCTCTTCACTTTCTTGGAGTTATGTGTGTAGGAGAAATTTAGTGGTTAAATGCACCAATTGGTGGGGTTTAACTTTCCAAAACGTGGGTGGCCACTCCTTGGTCATTTAAGAGGGTAATTGAAGAGAGTAGAAGCCTAAATTCTAGAAAGAACATGAGAATTCTTCATTTTATGGCAACTTCGGTCGACCGGATCGCATCTTCGGTCAACCAAACCTCTGCAGGTTCGAAACAAATTAGCTGTAGGAACTTTCGGGCGATGGACTCTGGAATCGGTCGACCGAACCTTGGCAAAATGCCAAAAAGGTATTTGTCAAATAAATGCAAGCTTGAACTTTCATGTGTAAACATATTAGACTATTATTGGACTTCCTTTCCTTATGTGGGCTGGGCCTAAACTCTTCATAAAAAAAGGGAAATTTTCATAATTAAGAACATAACTATGGCCCATTTCAAAAGTAAGAAAATAAGTTTCAAATATCTAAAATCAGATTTTCATTTATTTTTATTTATAATTTAATTAATTAAATATATATTTAATTAATTAAATATATTAAGGTCACAGATCTATATAATTTGGTCACAGATTCACAATTTAGTTAGTCACATATTATTTTCGGTAACAACTCAGAATTTTTGAATGTGAAAAATTATTTTACGTCACAATTTATAAAATTTATAGGTCACAATTTATTCATCGGTCACAGATTCATAATTTAATTAGTCACATATTATTTTTCGGTCACAAATCAAAATTTTTAAATGTCACAAATTTTTTTACGATCACAATTCAAAAATTTTAAAGGTCACAATTTTTTCCTTGGTCACATATGAAAAATTTATAAGTCACAATTTCTTTATCGATCACAGATCATGAACATTATAAGTCACAATTTATAGTCACAACTTATAATCGGTCACAAATTAACAAATTTTTAAATCACACGTTATTTTTTAATCACAGTTCATATTCTTCATTAGTCACATATTATTTACTGGTCACAGATTAAGTCACACATTATTTTTTAGTCACAGTTCATATTTTTCATTAATCATGTATTGTTTACTGGTCACAGATTAACAGATTAACCAATTTAATGTGACTTAATGGTCACAGTTAACCCAAATATTTGTGACGACTGACCACCACCTCATTACCGCCTAAACTACCTCTACAACCAACCTACACCAGCACCACCCACACCACCAGCACCAGCCTGCACCCACACCACCAGCCCTGCACCAACAACCAACCCACACCACCCAAACCTCGCCCAGCCCACCACCACCACCACCAGCACTGCCACAACAACACTGCCACCAACACCGTCGCCCCCACCACAACCCCGCCCAACCAACACCACCAGTACAAATATGAAAATCACTAGCCGGACTTGAAAATCGCCACCACCACCACCTCACAAAACCCCACCCAACACCGCTACCACCACACGGCCAAGTCTACCATCAACGATGCCTCTGCCACGAACACCGCCACCACACAACTCGCCACCACCGTCATCGACCACCACAGAACCAGCAAAAACTGTCGCTAGATTTAGGCAGATTCGAATCATCGTCCATTGCAGCCAGATTCAAGCAGATTCAGGCAAAACCGTCCCCACACAACCACAGTCTCGCACCCAGGCACGACCGCCCCCACACACCACAACCGCACCTACTCCCACGACAACCACCACCGCACGCACACACACCACAGCCGCGAACACACCAAAACCGCACGACTCGCCACGCCACCACCAATCACCTCACCAACCACCAGATCTACCACCGCACACACACCATCCACCTTCGTTTGGATCTGGTTCGATGGTGTTTGTGGGCGAAAACCTGATTTTCGCCTTTGCGAGTCTCCGCAGCAGCAAGCGACGGGCGCGCTGTTACTCACCGCCTCCATTGCTGCATGCTGTCACCGTCGCCGTCGAATAAGGGTTTCGGAGTGGGTAGGAGCGCCGGTGTAGAGAGGGTGAGAAGAGAGCGAGAGCGAGAGGGTGAGATAAATTTTAGGGTTAGAGTTAATTTTGTGATATATTATTAATTTTGTAATATAATTATTAATATTAAAAAATCTGATTTTTGAATTGTGAAACTTCTCATCTGATTTTAGAAGGGTCAATTCTTAAAGTAGGGATAAGTGTAATTTCCACTAAAAAATATTACAAGCCTACTTCAATTAAATTTTCGGGTTTTTGTAGTTTTGGACTTGAACCCAACGAAGTGAAGCAAAAAATTCAACGATAACAAAGATTCGTTGAGCCCCTTGATTACGCAATGAAGAACCCACGATCCGATATTTGGGCACACAAGAATTAGATCCTGAAAGTTTGATTTGTTGTTCAATAGAAGAACAAGAGAGAAAGCAATAGCCTTTCGATTAATTTAATGTCAAAAGTTCTCAAAGCAACAAAAAAGTTAAGTATTTATACTAGAGCCCTAAACCTAGTAAAAAACATGCATAAGGTAACAAATAATGTCAAAATATGGAAATAAATAGAATCCTAATCAAAGAGGAAATAAATGGCACAAAATTCGATCGTACCGGATGACCCTTCCAGACGTCCGGTAAGCGTGTCCAGATGGACAGAAGTGCTCTACCAGACGTCCGATAAAGTACGTCCGGTTGAGTGGTGAGCATCGTTTGGCAGAGATTTCAGGTCTTGGGCTACCGGACGTCCGGTAGTAGCGTCTAGTTGACCCATTTGCATCCGATTGGCCAGAACTTTCTTCGGCCATCTTTATCACGTTGATCAAAGTCTTTTCAGCCTTTGACCCCAACAAGAAACTTACTCCATTTTGCTTCCCGTACATGGTTTCATCAATAGTGGCTTTGACGAGCATCCCTAATGCCTCTTTGACTCATTTTGCTCTCGATCGCGTCATTGCCCCTTCGTCGATAATCAACGGATCTCGGTTTGGACTTACATTCATGACTTCCACATCTTGGATCATATCATCCCCTTCCTCTTCAAAAGGATTCGTCCTCGAATCTGTATTTCTATCAAACAGAGAGAGATCGGGAACATTAAATGTAGCTAAAACATTATACTCACTTGGGAGATTCACTTTGTATGCATTGTCATTGATTTTTTTGATGACTTGGAATGGACCATCTCCACGCAGCTACAACTTAGACTTCCTCTTCTCTGGAAAATGCTCATTTCTGAGATGCACCCAGACCCAATCTCCCTGTTCGAATATCACGCGCACCCTTCCTTTATTCGCCTTCTGTGCAACGAGCTTACCTTTCTTTTCAATTTGCATCTTGACCTTCTCATGTAGTGACTTGACCAATTCAGCTTTCCTTTTAACATCCAAGCTACCTTGTTCATTTACAGGCAACGATAACAAATCTAAAGGTGTTAGTGGATTAAACCCATAAACAATTTCAAACGGTGAAAACGAAATAGTGGAATGTACAGCTCTATTATAAGCAAATTCAATAAATGAAAAAAAACTCCTCCCAACTCTTCAAGTTCTTATTTATCACCGTACGAAGCAATTAAGTCATGGTTCTATTAACTACTTCAGTTTGCCCATCGGTCTGTTGGTGGCAAGTCGTAGAAAATAACAATTTAGTGCCTAACTTTTTCCACAGAACACGCTAAAAATGACTTAAAAACTTAACATCTCGATCTGACACTATACTTGTAGGGACCCCATGCAAATGTACTATATCCCCAAAGAACAAATCTGAATATTGGTGGCATCATCGGTTTTGTGACATGGTATAAAGTGTTCCATTTTACTAAACCTATCCACCACAACAAATATTGAATCCCGACCCTTTTTTGTCCTAGGTAAACCTAACACAAAATCCATTTAAATATCCAACCAAGATTCACTAGGTACAGGCAAAGGAGTATACAAACCATGATGTAAAACTTTAGACTTGGCCTTCTTACAAGTTATGCATTTCTCATAAATTTGTTCTACATCACTTCTCATTTTAGGCCAGTAAAAATGTTCCCCTAACATATCTAAAGTCTCTTAACCTCGAAATGACCCATTAGACCCTCATTATGTAATTCTCTTACCAGCAGTTCACGTATAGAGCAATTAGGAACACACAACTTATTTTTCCTAAATAAATAATCTTCATGCTTATAAAATTTATCAATAGCCCCTTTATTGCATGACTCATTAATGTCAGAGAAATCAGGATCACTCGCATACATGCTCTTAATGTGTTCAAACCCAAGTAATCGTGCATGTAAGGAATTTAGAAGTACGTACCTTCGTGACAACGCATCTGCAACCACATTTTCCTTACCTTGTTTATACCGAATGACGTAGGGAAACGATTCTATAAATTTCACCCACCTTGCTTGCCTTTTGTTCAACTTATCTTGACCCAGCAAGTGCTTCAACAACTCGTGATCGGTGTGTATCACGAACTCCTTAGGCCACAAGTAGTGCTGCCAAGTTTCCAATGCCCGAACAAGTTAGTACAACTCCTTGTCATAAGTATGATAGTTCAAAGCAGCTCCACTCAGCTTTTCACTGAAGAAGCTATAGGCCTGCGATCCTGGATCAACACTGTTCAAATACCTATTCCTGACGCATCACACTCAATCTCGAAGGTTTTGTCAAAGTTAGGTAATGCTAAAATAGGTGCTTTACACAATCTATCCTTAGTAGTATTAAATGCATGTTCGTGTGCATTACCCCAATGAAAACCCATGCTCTACTTAACAATTTATGTTAGTGGTGTAATGATTGTGCTAAAATCCTGAGTGAATTGCCCAAATAGTCACCGAACTTTACACCATGCTTCCATAAGATCACTGAACTTTAAAAATCATCCAACTCATCACTGAACTTCCCAAAAGGTTTCCATAGAGTCACTGAACTTCTTCTCATTCATCATTAAACTTTGCAAAAAGTTTTCCAGGGGTCACTAAATTATTGATCCCTGGGAAACCTTTTGCAAAGTTTAGTGACCTAGTGAGAATTTTTTACAAAGTTTAGTAATAAATGGAGTGATTTTTAATGTTCAGTGAGCCCGTGTAAACCTTTTGAAAAGTTCAGTGATGAGTTGGGTGATTTTAAAGTTACCTTGTGGAAGCATGATGTAAAGTTCAGTAACTATTTGGACAATTCACTCTAAAATCTTTTGCAAATCGTGTATAAAAACTAGACAATCCATGGAAACCTCTAACTTCAGTTATGCTTTTAAGTGTTGGCCAATCATTAATAGCTTTAATTTTCTCCTCATCCACTTCTACCCCATTAACACCCACTACAAATCCTAGAAAGACAAGTTATTCATGCAAAATGTACATTTCTTGAAATTAGCATACAAATGTTCTTTCCTAAGCACCACAAGCACATAATTCAAATGTTCCAGATGCTCATCTAGGTTTTTGCTATAGATTAAGATATTATCAAAATAAATAACAATTTTTCCTATAAAAGAACGCAAAACATGATTCATCAATCGCATAATAGTGCTCGGTGCATTAGTGAGACCAAATGGCATAACCAACCACTCATACAATCCATATTTAGTTTTAAACGTCGTTTTCCATTAATCACCCTCTTGCATACAAATTTGATGGTACCCACTTTTAAGATCAATCTTACTAAAAATACAAGCACCATGTAATTCATCAAGCATATCATCTAACCTAGGTATGAGGTGACGATACTTTACCATTATGTTGTTGATGGCCCTACAGTCCACACACATCCTCCACATCCCATCCTTCTTTGGTACTAGTAGGACAGGTACAGTACATGGGCTCATGCTCTCCCTCACATATCCTTTGCTCATCAACTTCTCTACTTGCCTTTGAAACTCTTTTGTCTCTTCGAGATTGCTTCGGTAAGCTGGTCGGTTTGGAAAGTCAACTTCAGGTATGGAGTCAATGTGATGTTCGATGCGCCGAATTGGTGGCAATCCACTTAGCACATCCTCCGGAAACACATCTTCGAATTCTTGCAACAAAGACTCGACCAAACTAGGGAGGGGTGTGTTAGATTCCTCAAAGTTGAGGAGTGACTCCTTGTATACCAAAACAACACTTGCTTTTTGTCAACTATAGCCTTTTTCAACTCACTCCCACTAGCAAAGAAATTCACTTTCGACTTTTCTCTCCTCTCAACTGGCTCTTTTTCTCTCTTCTCATGTGGCCTCTTTCTCTTATCCCCACTCTCGGCCACCTCGCCATTTTCTCTCTTACTCACTAACTCACTGTTTTCTCTTCTTTTTCCAAACTCTCTTGCTCTTTTCTCTTCCTCATTTCTCAACCTAATTTGGTCTTCATAAACTTGTGCCAGTGTTAAGGGTGTAAGAGTAATAGACCTTCCCTCTTTAACAAAGCTATACCGGTTCCTATACCCATCATGAGTAACTTTCCTATCATATTGTCATGGCCATCCCAACAAGATATGACCTGCTTGCATAGGCACAACATCGCATACAACCTTATCAACACAACCCCCAATCGAGAAGCAATCATTACTTGCTTATTCACCCTAACTTCTCCACTATCGTTTAACTATTGTTATCTATAAGG
Source organism: Osmanthus fragrans (assembly GCA_019395295.1). Lineage (NCBI taxonomy): Eukaryota > Viridiplantae > Streptophyta > Magnoliopsida > Lamiales > Oleaceae > Osmanthus > Osmanthus fragrans. The sequence continues at coordinate 14,025,919 of CM033359.1, forward strand.
CCTGGGGTGTTTAATTGTATTAATCCCAATTTTGTTTTAACTAAGGTTGTGCTAGCTACATTTGTGTAACTACCTCCATCAATTATCATACTACATACCTTATCGTTGATGTGACATCGTGTATAAAATATGTTTCTTGCTGCTGCTCCGTATCATCCGCCTTGACTTGAGTACTAAGACCTTTCATTGTGACGAGCAGCTCCCAAACAGCAGCAAATTCCACTGTGTCTCCATGACCACTAACCTCTTCTAACGTTGGATTGCCTTCGAATTCATCCTCACTGTCATCACCACTTCTTCATTGTGCAGAATCATGGTCCTTTTGGTCGGACACTGAGAAGTGATGTGTTCTTTTCCCAAACACCAAAAACACTGGATATCCAGATTTCTTGTTGGTTGTGATTCTGCCTTTGGTGCTGTCTTGTTAGTATTTTCATCCCTTCCCTTTGGCACTCAGTTCTCCCTTTCGAATCAGCTCCATCCCCTTTTTATTATCCCACCTCAGTTTCCAATTTGAGTTAGAACCCGAAGCACCCAATGGTTGCCTAGCTGTTCCCTTCCTCTTTAACTGTTTCTCAATTTTCATGGCCACATGCAACATGTCCTCCAACTCCACATAATGCTGCAATTCCACCACATTAGCGATCTCCCTGTGCAACCTATTCAAGAATCTAGCCATAGTAGCTTCTCGATCCTCCCTACATTTGCTCTAATCATTAAAATCTCCATCTCCTTATGGTAGCCTTCCACACTATTCATCCCTTGATACGAACTTTGTAGTTTCTGGTGGATTTCCCTATAGTAATGACTAGACACAAACCGTTTTCTCATTACCACCTTTAGTTCATCCCAATTATTGATAGGACTTTTTTGGTTCCGACATCGTGAAGTAACCACTTGATCCCACCAAGTGATGGCGTAATCAGTGAATTTTAACACCGCAACCTTTACCTTTTTATCCTTCGAATAGTTATAACAATCAAAAATCAACTCCAACTTCTTCTCCCAATCTAAATATACCTCAGGGTCACTTCTATCCTTAAATTGTGGAATTGTCATTTTTACATTACCCAAATTACCATCAACTTCACCTCCATGATTATTTCTACCCCGTTGTTCAAACTTATCTCCTTTATACCTCATTTGTCCCATCTCAACCCCTTTGCACTCATCTTTACCCCATTCACTACTGATCTCATTTTCATCCATCCTAGGAACTCTCTTATCCGTTTCCCTGTCATGAGGTACATCAACCGGTTGTCCCCTACAATATTTGTCATTTAAGTACCCAATTTCTCCATCTTTTTCCCCATATCCAACAATAATCGTTCAAACCGATCCATCCTATCGTTCTATTTGTTGGTTCGATCACCGTACCTGCTAGAATTCAAACCTTCCATATAAGACATTCTCTCAATTTCTGCCTCACCAAGTTCTCTCGGAATCACTCAATTGGCTTTTACCCTCTAATAATCCCACTCTCTGCCTCTTACCACTCAATAATTTCACCAAATGCTTCCAAAGACAACAAAGAACTTATTGGACCAAACTTGTGAATTCAAATCGAATATCAGAAGGAATGTGACTCAAGAGTAATATAGAAACTGAAATTTGGAATGAAGAATTTTAAGGAACTCAATGGAAATTTAACTTTGAATTGATTACAACTTATATGATAAGATTTAGATAGTGAATCAAAGCTTGTAGAAGTGTAGTTAGCAAATCAAACAAAACTCAACCTTTTTTTTAAACTGTACGGATGAACAGTACCGTACATGAACAGTATAATTTTTTTCGTGAATAGTAACTTTTTTTAACACAATATTGTACTACCAAAAAAGCAAATAGTTGATTTAAAAAACCAAAAACGAAGAACGACTCAAGAAGAAAAGAAGAAAAATTGAGATTTAAGACTCAACAAAGAAAATAAGGGATATAACCTGATTAAATTGGAGTCAAAGCTTTGATACCAACTGATGCAAGTCTCATAAAAACGGTGACTACGAAACCCACAATTAGATTGATGCGAACCCAAGAACGCCAAATAATAACCCAATTTTAGACTTGAACCCAATGAAGTGAAGCAAAAAACCCAACGATAACAAATATGTGTTAAACCCCTTGATTACACAATGAAGAACCCACGATCCAATGTTTGAACGCACAAGAATTAGATCTTGGAAGAGAGAAAACAATAGTATTTCAATTAATTCAATGTCAAAAGTTCTCAAAGTAACAAAAGAGTTAAGTATTTATACTAGAGCCTAAATCTAGTAAAAAACGTGCATAAGGTAACAAATGATGTCAAAATATGGAAAGAAATAGAATCCTAATAAAAAAAAGAAATAAATCGCAATAAATTTGGTCGTACCGAACGTCCCTTCCGAACGTCCGGTAAGCGCGTCCGGATGGACAGAAGTGCTCTACTGGACGTCCGTAGAGTGCGTCCAGTTGAGTGGTGCACGTCCGGTTTGACAGAGATTTCAGGTCTTGGGCTATCGGACGTCCAGTAGTCGCGTCCGGTTGGTTAGAAGTTTCTTCGGTCATCTTTATCACGTTGATCCAAGACTTTTCGGCCTTCGATCCCAACATGAAACTTGCTCCATTTTGCATCACAAACATGGTTTCATCAATAGTGGCTTTAACGAGCATCCCCAATGCCTCTTTAACTCATTTTGTTCTCGATCACGTCATTGTCCCTTTTTCGATAATCAACGGGTCTCAGTTTGGACTTGCATTCATGACTCCCGCATCCTAGATCATATCATATTATCTAATTGATGATCAAACAATTAAATAGTTCAATAGAAATGAAAAATCAATCAACAAAATCAATAATTAATAAACTAATTGTCTTGAATTAAATTAAACAAACAATAGGATTCATCATTCATCTAATACAAAGGAAAAACGTAGCCAACCATCATAATCATTCAATTATACAAGAAATAATGAAAAGACATCACCTAGATCGAAGAAATATGGAAGAAAGTACACTTTCTTGAATGAGTATTGATTTTTGATGGATAATCTTCAAGAATCTTGTACAATTCCCTTGATGTCGGTGATATAGCCTCGTTCTTTGCCTCCAAAATAAATGAAATATGGAGATTTTAGGGTTTTGGAAGGTCTCCCACGTTCTAGACGAATTATGGTGTTTAAATGATACCCAAAAGATAGTTATCAAAGTAGAGTTTCAATTGGAAAGAGAAACAAAATCTCGCCTCCAAAAAGTACTAGCCGATCACATAGTAGAAACAGAAGCGGCCGCATAGAAGATATCATAGCTGGTCCCAGGAGCTCTGGATGCATAGATGTTGTCGCATCTAATGAAAGCTATGCGGCGCATGGGTATAATTTTTTTTCCTATCGGACAACCTTCGGTATTTTGGTCATATTGTTCTCTCCTAATATCCGATTGAAGTGATTCAAAGTGTGTTTGAAAGCTAACTCAAAGGAATACTATTATTCCATAGATATTATTTTTCCAATTCAAATGTTTGTATGCCAATAATTGGTCTCAAACTGAGATTGAAAATCCAAATCATAACTTTTTCATTTGAAAGTTGATATGTGATAATAATTGACCATATTTCATCACTTTGACATCTTTTCTCATCCAATTGACCCATAACACTCTCGTATCTTCATCATAAAGTTCGAATCAACTTTCATATTTGCTCTTTAGTCCCCGAACTTTGAATTTGCTTCATTTAAGCCATTTCTCTGGTAATCTTATTAATTTATCTTCCAATTGTATCCAATTAAATCATTGACACCTTCGATCTTCATTTTTATGCCCATCTCATCTTTGAATTGTTCGCAACTTAGTCCTCGAATTTTGAATTTCGTCCCTTTTTTTTATACTATTTTTGCATTCTTTTCTCAAATTCTTTAATGAAACATAGAGTTTTACCTACAAGATGCAATATAACACAAGTTAGATTGTATTTTATCCAAAGAACAGTAAAATATCATCTTTTAGGACCTCGAATAAATGTAGAAACTATACTTATCAAACTCTCAAACTTGAATATTTATTTGCCCTCAAACGATACCAAAACCTAACAAATACACAAACATGCAGTGCTAATTTCCTAATTGGTGGTCAGACAATCAAACAATGCAAAATGATTTAGTTAGCTAACTCGGCTTTTTATCTCAGGATTGAAATCATAATATCAAATCCATGATAGCTTCAAAATCACAATACATAAATTAAGCATCATGAATTCATAAAGTAGTTTCAATTCCCGATACTCAGTGGTCAAATATGCACCCCCAAACTTATTATTTTCCCTCTTTTCAAGTGTTTGACCTAAGATTGAATTTTTATACTATCCTTACATCTCTAGTTTAGGTAAATTTTACCAATTGCAAGTCAATATGTCAATAAACAAGGATTCTTCATAGTTTGATTGCTTCAATCTCTATAATTCAACTAGGCTAATAATCACTTACCAAAAGTCAAATTTTCTTAAACAAGTGTTTGTGACTTAACCAAGGCATTTGGTGTTTCTTTTGTTTCATGCACCTGCTTTTTCAAATTTTTTTCTCTTTTTTCTACACTTGTTTTTTTTCTCCATTATTCTTTCCCTTATGCTTTATAAATGACTTATTTAGCGAGTTTTAGGTCGATAATTCCTAACTAAGTTGACTTTAGGGCAACATATTTTAACACCCTTACATGCTTAATAACTTGAGTAATAAAGGCTACAAAGAGAAATTTTCAAATAAAATATTTTTTTTATGTCTTGATTAGTACATTGTCCCTCATTAAACACCTATCCAAGTAAATCGACCTTTAATTCAAGACTTTCGCCCAATTTTATTTTATTGACCTTAGACAATTCACACAAGATCTTTAATTTCACACATGGAATTCTTATTTATCTCAACATTTTCCTACAACAGTGAAATCCCCCAAATTGATCTAAATTTGGTCTAAGGATGTAAAAAATAGTCATTTTAGGTTCGGCATTTATGGTCCACTATTTCAACAATTATGAAATCAACTCATTCCTACACAATAATTAACTTAGTTCACGCGCTCAATAAATATCAAATTTCACATGAAAAAACAAAAATTAACCTAAGCATGCAACATATTCATCATTCATAGATCAATTCATAATTCAATATATTCTTATTGCCAGCTAGGTCAATTAACTCACGCAAACAAAAAAAAGAAAATATTTTTGAAATTTTCAATTGTTTCAATTTATTTTATTTTATTGTATTTTTCTAATATTTAAAGCAATAAAATACGCAACAAAAGAAAACTCATATTTTTCACCCTCAAACTTAAACTAGATATTATCTTCAATGTCTTAAATCCTAAATCCGCATATAAAGAAATAGGAAAGAAAATGAAGAAAATACTCCCCGATATGACGTGAAATTCATTGGCTAGTTTATCCTATTGCTCCCATTGTCTTGTTGGTCAATGTCAGTTTAAGTGTTCCACAATGTCAATGCGATTAGATAAAACATTAAAGAGCAAATACCACAAAACACGTGTTACCAAGTTTAAACATCTAGTAAATCAACTAAATCTCAAGGACCTAAAGGGAAACATGAAATGGATGATGAGTTCGTAATAATAATAAAAACTACTCTAAATTATCCTAAGTCTAGAAAGTATAATAAATAAAAGGGATAGAAATATTGGGTTGCCTCCTAACAAGAGGTTGTTTAAAGTCATAAGCTCGACTTCAATTGTTCTAGACTCTTCATGGTGGCTTGAAAAGGAAATTTCTAGCTTGCACTTTATCCACTGATTGCATTTTCTTCTTTAGTCTTTCATCCTACACATAATCAAGTTTCCATTGTTGTCTCTACCAACAATTCCATATTTGTCTGGCCTACCTTTGTAACTTTCTCAATTATCTACTCGTTGTCAATCCTCAAAGTATGAGAGTTGCTTGATAGGATTCTCCATGGTGAAGCTCTGCTGCTTATCCTCCACTCTTATGACTATCTTTTATTATCAAAATCTAGCAATGCTTGACTTGTAGACAAAAATGGCCCTCCCAGGATTATTGGCATCTGATATGCCTATTCTATGTCCAGGATGATGAAGCAGCAAGAAAAATGAACTCTCCTACCTTGATAAGAATGTCTTCGACTATTCTGTAGGGGTGTTTCAGTGATCGCTCTACCAGCTAAAGGATAATAGATGCTGCCTTAGGATTTCCCAATCCCAAATTCCTGTAAAGAGACAAGAGAATTAAATTATACTCGCTTCTGAATTAATTAAACAATTTTATATCATGTCAATTTTCTAAGGAGAAAGGTAGAGTGAAACTACCTGGATCTTTAAGTTTAAGAGGGATCTTGCGCTGAATGATCGCGCTGCATTCTTCAAAAAAAGCTATTGTTTCATGCTCGACCCGTTTCCTCTTCTTAGTCAACATCTTCGTCAAGAACTTGGAGTAGTTTGGAATTTGAAGGCTCACGTCAATGAAATGGACGTTGACATACAGCTTTTTGAGGACTTCCAGGAATTTTGTGAACTACTTATCCAGTTTGGTATTTTTCAATGTTTGAGAAAATAGGATTGGGTGTTGAGGTGCTTTGATATGAACTATTACATCAACTTGAGGACTGTCCGAAGGCATTTGCTGATCTTTCTCTGGTGATTCTTTAGAGTACTCAACGTGTTTCTTACCCTTTGTAGATACCTGAGTACCCTTAGTCTCGTTCCTTCTCGTAGTAATATCCGTTAGCTGAACCCCAGTTTTAGTGGTAATTGCCTAAACCTGAGTGGCGGGGATGAATGATGGTGACTTTTTAGATTCAGAACTCACCGTCTCAACTGCTGGTACCTGCTCCCATTGATTTTTCTCTATGTCGCTAGACAATGTACCCTGTGGTCTATTGGTTATTGCAACTGCTATCTTTCACACCTGATGTTCCAAATTCTTATAGAAATTGGTGTCAGTCTTTGTGATATACTGAGATAGAAAGTCTTCTAGTGATGACCTTTGCTCTTGCTAATGTTGGAACCCTGGTTGTCTATTCATATAATTTTACCCTTGATTATTAGCCCATGAAGAGTTTAGCTAGTTGTTCGGGTCTGGATGGTAATTGTTAGGGTAGTTCTGCTACCTTTGGAAGTTTTATGCATAACTGTCTTCTGCTGGCTGACCCCTATGAGTAGAAGTCAATAGACAGTTTATAGTGATGTGATTTTCCTCAAGCCTACTCACACCGGAGCTAGAGTTTGTACTATATTCACAAAATGGGTCAAAATGTAAAGTTTTCTCGTTATTGTCTCCATCCGTGCTACCAACCTTGTCACTATGTCTACATTATATATACTAATTATTTTCCTGTGGACTTCTCTATTGCTCGGCCACATCGAATGATTTTCGGCTATTCTCTCATACAACTCACAAGCATCGTCCACATCTATAGTCATTATAAATCCTCCCACTGAAACATCTACCATATTCTTGAATTTTTGGCATATTCCATAGTAAAAAAGGTACATTTGCACTTGCTTAGGAATGTCAAGATGTGACACTTCCTGAGTAAGTTACTATACATTTCTCGTGCCTTTGGATAGCTCTCGAGGTCTTTCTACTTAAATGTGTAGATTTCATTTCGGATTTGATGGACTCAAGATAGTGAGAAGATTTTCATTGTGAACTTTTGCACCATGTCATTCCACGACAAAATGCTCATGTGAGGTAATGTGTGGACCCACTCTCTTGCAGCATCCTTCAGAGTGTGAGAGAATAAGTGCATCCAAAATGCATCAACTGACATCTCTTCATAACTGATAACTTCATACAACATGAGAAATGCATGTATGTTTTCATATGGATTCTTCGTGATTTCGCGCAGAACCTAATGTCATGATGATTCTGGAAGAGATTGATGACATCCGATCAGACGTGGAAGTTAGCATGTCCGAAGGGTGGGTAGATAATTGTAGGTTGCACTGGTGCAGGTACTAGATTCACATAATCTCCCACTAATATTTGGCCCTCGTTGGCAACATGTATATGTTGAGCTGGTGGTGGTTGTTGAATCGAACCTTGAATCAGATTCTGGCTCTAATTTTTAGCCATTGCCCTCGTTTCACTTTGATCTTTTCTACGTTGTCTAAATGTTTTTTTCAATCTAGGTTGCAAATGTAGGAGATCAATTTCTTCAGAATCTTGTATAAATTGTTGACAACCTGAAAAAGTGAAACATAAAGAAATTAGGTAGTGATATGAATAGCCTAAAAGAAACTAAAAAAATAAAAATAAAAATAAAATATCAAATATCAAATCTATTATTAGCTAACAGACTAAAATAATTTTTTATCCCCGACAATGGCAACAAAAACTTATTTGCGTGAAACTCGCGAGCGTACGGGATAATTGATAAGTAATAAAAATTAGTGAGTTTCGAGTTTATCATTCCAACAATAAATAGTGTCTAATATTTAATTCAGTAGCTTTTATCAAATTCGACGTCATGTAATATCAAAAGAGATTGTTTGCATGTTTTCTATACTAATCTTAAACTAAGATAGTAAATAAAATATTTATCTAATATGTGAATGCTTGTATTTGAATCTAAAATCCCCCTATTGTCATTTAATTCAATTTTTAATTCGTAATTTATTAAATTCATACATTCAAGGCAATCGTTAATCCACTTTTATTCAATAATCCTTGTCAAGATATATTAAACATATGTTTAACACGACCCGAACATATTTCTAGTCCGAAGTCATATGAGAAACATGCATTGACTCTCAAAATTTATCACATGATTGCACATGCCATATATATTATTCCTAATACATATTGCCCATGTGTTGATTTTACCGCGTTCTAAACTTATTGCAACTATTCCTACACTGCAACAAGTAACTTACAATGAATTGGTGATCAAACAATTAAATAGTCCAATGAGAATGTAAAACCAATCAAAATAATCAAGAATTACTAAACTAATTGTCTTGAATTAAAATAAACAAACAATCAGATTTATCAATCATCTAATATAAAGGAAAAATCTAGCCAACCTTCCTAATTATTAAATTATACAAGAAATAATGAAAAGACATCACCTGGATCGAAAAAAATATGGAAGAAAGTGGAGAAATCATAGGTGGTCCCAGAAGCTTTGGAGGCATAGATGTGGTCGCATCAAATTAAAGCTATGTGGTCGCATAGGTATAATTTTTTCCCGCTAGACAACTTTCTATATTTTCGTCATATCATTCTTTCCCAATATCCAATTGAAGTGATTCAAAGTGCATTGAAATGATAACTTAAAGGGCTACAATTCTCCTAGAGATACCATTTTTCCAATTCGAAAGTTAATTATGCCAACATTTGGTCTCAAACTAAGACTGAAAATATGAATTATAACAGTTTCGTCTAAAAGTTAATATGTGATAATAATTTGACAATATTTTATCCCTTTAACTTCTTTCCTCATTCAATTGACCCCTAACACTCTCGAATCTTTATCATAGGTTCGATACAATTTTTGAGTAATTGTTTATTAGTCCCCAACTTCGGATTTGCTTCGTTTCAGACTTTTTTTTCTTGTAATCCTATTTATTTATCTTTCAATTGTATTTAATTAAATCCTTGACATCTTCAATCTTCATTTTGTTGCCCATCTCATCTATAAATTGTTTGCAATTTAGTCCCTGAATTTTGGATTTCGACTTTTTTTTTTTTTACTATTTCTGCATTTTTTTCTCAAATTCTTCATGAAACACCGAGTTTTACCTACAAGATGCAATATAATACAAGTTAGGTAGTATTATCAAAAGAACAGTAAAATATCATCTTTTAGAATCTCGAATAAGAGTAAAAACTATGCTTATCAGTGACTTGAGGAATGAAAAATCCATGTCTGAAGTCATATTTTTTTTTTTGTAGAGAATGTTTTTAACCTTTATTAGATTCAACATGACATCCGTAACTCCTATAGATCTCCAATAAATTCATGAAGTTCATCACCATAAAAAGAGACATAAATCGACATCTTCCAGGAACGTTTTTGTTTGCCCCAAAAGGAGTAGCTTTAGCTTTGAACATATGAATAATCACTTCTTGTGATTTCTGTTAAAAATATTCTTCCACCATATAAGGATCCAAACATTCTAGCAGCAAAACTTGGGAGCCTGTGATTTCTGTCACCACGACGCGACCACACACCATGAATATGCATGATATGCCAATATATGAACCAATATATGAACTATGAAAACTTTCAAAACCATGCTCTAATATTAACTGACACGACTCGTCCCGAGTCAACCTAGTGGACCCGGCACGTGTCGTGCGCCGATGATAAATTCCAGTTAAACACCGGACCCACCACCAAGGCAACTTGACCATCTATGACTGTGATATATTTTTAAAAGAATTTTGACAAAGTTTTCTTTTAAAATATGGACTAAAACCACCTGGATAGAAATCAATTTTCTCAAACTTGTTCATATAATTTAAAATATGGAACACTAGTCCCTCAAAATACGATTTTATCAAATTAAAATGCTAGCAAAATGATATTTATTAAACTTTTAAAAAAACTAAAATTTCAAAAGAAATATGAACTAAATAAACTAACAAAATGTGACATACAACTAATGCAATATATGTGTCTCACTCGGCGGATTGACAGGCTCCAAGGCTACCCAATATTGCCACTATCTGCTCAGAAAAAGATTTTAAAATATAAGCTTGTAACTCAGTGAGTGGATAGTTTGAAAATAAATATACTTTCCTCGTTTCTGCATATTTTCTGAAAATTCTTGCTCTATTAAAATTTTAAGAAAATCTGAAATCCAATAACACTTTTAAACTAAACATGATTTCATCATAAAATTCTTTGCACTTTATTCTAGGTAACAACTATAAGGTGTAATGATTATAACTAATCTGATATCAATAAATATAAGTGAAAATATAATTTCACAGTACTATAAGCTAAAATCATTACTCAGCAAACTGAATTCTGAAGTATGAAATTTGATAAGCTGAATAAAAATAATATTATATACTAAAGAGTCACACCAATAAGTACCCAATGAACAGCCTTACTCATGTACAGAGTAATCTCGATGTATAAGGCAAGGCCATTCAAATCTGATAATCAGGTCATACGTACGCAGAACTGCCCCAAAGGCTAAGCACCTTAGTACACGGCCCAAAGCCTATGTGTGTACGAGAGTGGGTCCCAAAGACCTCTGATAATCCGGTCATACACTGTGAAAATACATTCACATCAGTGCAGAGTGGGTAAAATCACCATAACTGGTCATACATTGTGGAAACAGATTCACACAAGTGCAGAGCGAGTAAATCACCTGAGTACTTCTGGAGGCTTTTAAAATAACTATAGATATACTGAAACATGTAATACGAATATAACATGTTGATGGTGTGATTTACTTGAACTGAATTTAACTTTTAAAAAAATGATTATAAAATTCACTTTATTCTGAAAATCATGCTTTCTAAATCAATTGTATGAAATAATCAACTTTTTAATCTAATAAAAATTTAATAAATACTAATTTCTGAAAAATAAGTTTTTCCACTCACAAAGCAGGAGCTACAAGCTAGATTGGCAGATAGACGTTCCCAATTTTCTCATCATCACCTGAAATACAATATGAATAATCAATTTAACCACTATCGAATCAAGAGACTTTTAATACCTCATGCTATAATACTTAAACTAATTTTCTCGATATCCGAAGAAATTTCTCAAATTATGCATTTATACAATAGGGACTAATTACACTTTCTAATCCCTTTTTCTAACAACTAATTCTTCATCCCAAGCATACCAATATATATATATATATACATCTTTCAACCTAGTGGAAACTAAAAATCATGCTACAACCAATTAATGTATATTTTGTTCTCCAAATCATTCTTCCAAGTAAATATTTCATTATTACCATCAATTCCACAAATAATCTTTACTCAGGAACCAAAGTAAAAATTCTAGGGTTTGCCCAAAAATAGTATCCATTACCTTGATCTAAATGGAAATTAACCAATCAAGAATCTTGGCTAGAAATCATATTCCCTTCCTCTACATTTGAAATTTCGAACCAAGCTTAAAACCCTAGAAATTTAACATGACATTTCTCCACCTCTGGGAGAAAATAAATGAGATGAGAAAAGGAAAATAAACCTAGAACTACCTTCATTTCTTCTTCTTTTCTCTTCTTTTCCTTCTCTTTTTTTCTTTTTTCTTTGCATTTTCTTCCTTCTCTATCGGTATCTGCTCTCCTGTGCGTGAGTGAGTGTTTAATTGAGAGAAAATGGGATATTTTTTTATTATTAAAATAAGCCTCAAATACACCACTTAACTCGAAAATTCCAAGGGTGGTCCCTCAACTTTAATTTAAAATAGCCCTTGATCCTTTAACTTCCATTAATTGAAAGAGAAATTCTCAACTTAAATTTATATTCAACTTAACCCTCAAATATGACTCACATATAAAATAAACCCCAATAAAATATTTTTTCTCATTTTAGTCCTTACTTTACTTGACTAGTCAATTTTTGACTTTTGACTAAAAAAAATATGGATTGTAACAATCTCACCTCCTTAAAGAATTTCGTCCTCGAAATTCAACTAACTAGAATTCGAACACATAAAAGCATAAAACATACCCAATGAATGATTTTTCTAGTAATCTTGAAATAGACATAATTTATTCTTTCGTATCTTATATCTTATTTGGAGTTCTCTAATCAATTTCACATTTCCTAAAGCCATTTGAACCAATTCAGGGCCCACTAACTTTCTTTTGCTAATTACATCACAACAAATACGTCCTTGAAATATTTCAATATCTTATATAACCTCAATTATCGACACTTGTGGCTTGTTCTTATATGTCCACTATTAGATATATTAAATATCTTCTTTCCTTTTATAGGCCAATCAAATCACGTAGAATATGGGATGTAATTATTTTCCTTTTATATAACGTGTAAATCTCTATACATTGAAATCAATACAAAGAAAACATTATTCAACAAAATTGACATGGTATCAGAGCCTCTTACCTTATTTCTCGAGCGTATGATTGTAGTTTGTTAGGAGATAACCCTTGGTTCGTAGTCGGAACCGTCACCTGTGGTCATCTCTCGTGGTTCTGACTGTCGAAGTCGGTGTTACTGTGGTAGTTTTTTTTGGGTTTTCGACGGTCGATTGCGTAATTCATAGTCGGCATCTTCTTCGATGGGATCTCTTGTGGTTTCCTTCATAGTTTATTGCTGAGGCCTCTGTGTGTACCTCGGTGTTCTTCAATTTCAGGTGAGTCTAGATCAGGGTCTTGGTCGGAGCAAATTTTCTCCCATTTTGTCGAATGTTGCCTTCATTTCCTGCGTCGTCTGTGGATCGGAAGGTACTGTGGTTTCGTTTCTTCTTTGGGCTATTGATTTAGTCCAATTGTTCTCGTTTCTTTTTGGGCTGTTAATTTGGGCCAATTGTTTTTAAGTTATTAAACTGTTGGGTTGTATTAGTCTGGGTGAATAGTTGTTGGGCTATTGATTTGGGCCCTTGCTTAAGTGAAACTGCTAGGTTCATTTTCTTTGCGGACTGAATAGAATTTCTTTGATCGAGATTAATTGTTTTTTTGGGATTGGTCTATACACTATCTCATATTGTCAACTGAGAAGAATGAGTCTATTGTATTTGCTTTACTGGGAAGAATTATTCTGCATGGGCATTTCATTTTCAGTTATTGGTTGAAGGCGAAGGTGATCTGCGTGGGCATATTGATGGAAGTCTCCCACCTCCTGATCAAGCGACGGACAAGGAGAATACCTTGCCTGGAAAACCAAGGATTCTTAGATTGTGGCTTGGATCATCGGATCGGTCGATGTGCAGATTGTACTTAATCTTAGGCCTTACAAGTCAGCTCGTGCTATGTGGGAGTTCTTGAACAAAGTTTATACTCAAAGCAACAATGCTCGGAGACTTCAGTTGGAGTTTGAATTAGCAAATTTTTCTCATGACTCGTGCTCCATTGAAGAATATTATTCAGGTTTTTCTAATCTTTGGACTGAATATACAGATATCATTTATGCTTCGATTTCTCATAATGGTTTAAAGACAGTACAAACAGTACATGAAATCACCAAGAGAGATCAATTTCTCATGAAATTGCGGAATGAATTTGAATCCATCTGATCCAATCTTATAAATCGCGAATCTCCTCCAACATTGGATGACTGTTTGAGGGAGTTACTAAGAGAGGAGCAATGACTTATCACTCGTGCATCTTTGGAGCAACTGCAGAATCAAGTAACTCTAGTTCCTGTTGCTTATGCGGCTCAAGAAAAATTCAAGCATCGGGATATGTCAGTGTGCAGTGTTACAGTTGTAAGGGGTTTGGTCACATGGCTCTTCAGTGTCCCAGAAAAGTATGCAATTACTGCAAGAAGAGTGGACATGTCATTAAGGAGTGTCCTATTCGTCCTCCGCGAAAGACTGGAACAGGTCATACTGCTGCTGCCACCTTTACCTCTAGTTCTGCTACGCCAACTGCTTCCACTCAAGTTTCAGCCTCTCCGGATCTTTCCCAAAACTCCATCACTCCCGAGATGATCCAACAAATGGTTATTTCTGCTTTATCTGCGTTAGGAGTCTCAGGTAATGCAACAACTCCTTCTTCCTCTTGGTTATTAGACTCAGGTGCTTTTAACCATATGACTCATGATCCTATGGTACTTAGTAATCTTAGACCATATATTGGTTCTCTTTACATAAACACTGCAGATGGTATTGCTCTCCCTATCTCAGCCGTGGGTGATATATCCCCAGATTTACCCAATGTTTTAGTTGTCCCTAACTTATTAGCTAATCTTATATTTGTTAGTCAACTTGTTGATAACAATTGCATTGTGTCTTTTGTCTTGTACAAGATTAGGTGTCCAAGAGGACGATCATGAGGGGGCCTAAGGAGGGATGTCTATTTCCTATTTCACCGAAGCCTGTTTGGTCTTTACCTATTATTTGTAATTTTGCTACTTTTGATATTTTTTATTGGCATACGAAATTGGGACATCCCAATTCTAATGTGCCGCAACACTTGTTAAATTCTGATTTGCTTGGTAATAAGAATTCTGCTTTGGTTTCATCTATTTCTCTTGATTGTGCTTCATGTAAACTTGCTAAGAGTAAAATTTTACCGTTCCATTCTCATGGTCTCACGCTTCGCATATATTTGATATTGTTCATAGTGATGTATGGGGTCTTGCAACTGTGGTATCCCACACTAGTTATAAATACTTCGTTACCTTTATTGATGATTATAATCATTTCACATGGGTTTATTTTCTTCGTACAAAGAGTAAGGCTTTCTCCATTTTTCAATCTTTTCTTGCTCTTATTAAGACCTAATTCTCTTCCTCAATCAAGATCTTAAGATCTGATTCGGGGGGTGAATATATGTCTAATGAATTTCAATCATTCTTACATACTAGAGGTATTATCTCTTAGCGATTTTGTCTTTCTACTCTTCAATAAAACGGGGTGGCGGAACGCAAGAATCGTCACCTTCTTGAAATGGTTAGAGCTCTTCTAATTGAGTCTTCAGTTCCATCTCATTTTTGGTGTGAAGCCTTATCTACTGATGTTTACCTCATAAATCGGTTATCATCTCCCACTCTTAATAATGTTTCTCCATTTTATATACTCTTTGGACAACATCCCACATATTCACGTCTCTGTCCCTTTGATTGTGTTTGTTTTGTCCATTTACCACCAAATGAAAGGACAAAACTCACACCTCAATCAGTCAAGTGTGCTTTTCTAGGATATGGTGGAAATAAAAAAGGATATGTCTGTTATGATCCTAAGACACATCGTATAAGAATCTTTCGTAATGTCATTTTCTTTGAAAAACAGTCTTTCTTCACTTCAGAAATTGTTATTTCTCCTTCCGTGTTCTGTCTTTCCTGATTTCTCTGTAGAATCTTCTCGATACAAGCCAGGTCTAGTCTACACTAATAGGCATGCTGCACTAGAGCCTCTTCATCCCAGGATTGTCTCATTAAGCCCTCTAGATTCTCCGTCTCCAGCATCAGATTTTTCGTCGGATGATCATTCACTTCCTGTCACTCTTTGTCGCACTTCACGTGTTTCTTGACCTCCAGTTAGGTATGGTTTCTGTTTCCATAGCTCTATGTCTGCTACCCTTAACTCGATTTCTATATTTTCTTCCTATAGACAGGCTATGAAACATGAGTGTTAGAAACATGCGATGAATGCAGAACTTGAGGCTCTTGAGGCAAATCAAACCTAGAATGTGGTGTCATGTCCTCCGACTGTAAAGCAAATTGGGAGTAAATGGGAATATTCAATCAAATTTCATTCTGATGGTTCTCTTGACCGCTATAAGGCACGATTAGTAGCCTTGGGTAATCGTCAAGAGTATGGGATAGATTATGATGAGACATTTGCTCTAGTGACTAAGATGACCACCGTTCACCTCTTGTTATCACTTGCTTCGTCCCAGTCTTGGTCTCTACATCAAATGGATGTAAAGAACGCATTTTTGCATGGATACCTCAAGTAAGATATCTATATGAAGCTTCCATCTGGTATGCCTCTTCCCTCCGTTGACTTTGTATGTAAGCTAAAACATTTTTTGTATGGTCTCAAACAGGCTCTTCGGGCTTGGTTTGAAAATTTTTAACGAACTCTCTTGGACTTCTCCTTTACTCAAAGTCAGTATGATGCATCTTTGTTTCTTCACAAGAGTGCGACTGGCATCGTTTTTTTTGCTAGTATATGTGGATGATATTATTATATCTGGATCTGATCACATTCTCATTCAGAAACTTCAACAACATCTTCACTCAGTTTTTCATATGAAAGACCTTGGCCATCTCACTTATTTTCTGGGCTTGGAGGTTCGTACTGCAGGGCATGGTATCTTCCTGAATCAACATAAGTATATTCAGGACTTAATTAAGTTGGCTGACCTCCATGAAGCCTCCTCAGTAGATACTCCGCTCAAGCTTAATGTTAAATATAGAAAAGACGAAGACGATATTCTTTCGGACCCTACTTTGTATCGAAAATTGATGGGCAGTCTCATCTATCTCACTATCACACGTCCGAATATTTCCTTTGCAGTACATACTGTTAGTAGATTTATAGACGTCCCTCATCATCTTCATTTGGGGACTGTCCGTCGGATTATTCGCTATCTTATTGGGACTCCTCATCGTGGACTGCTCTTTCCTCAAAGGACGCCTTTCGAGCTCACAGCTTATAGTGATGATGATTGGGCTAGTTACCCTGATTCTCGTCGCTCTACTACTAGATGGTGTGTTTTTCTTGGCTACTCTCTCATTTCGTGGAAATGTAAAAAACAAGATTGTGTTTCTAAATCCTCCACTGAGGCTGAATATCGTACCATGTCCGCCGCATGTTCTGAGACTGTGTGGTTGCCTGATCTTCTTGCAGAACTTGGTGTTCCCCAATCACAGCCTACTCCTCTTCATGGTGACAACACTAGTGCTATTCAGATTGCAGCTAATCCTGTATACTATGAACGCACCAAATATATTGAAGTGGACTATCATTACATCTGGGATGCTTATGATTCTAAAGTCATCACTCTCCCTCATGTTTCCACTTCTCAACAAATTACAGATATCTTTACCAAATCCTTGACTTGCCTCCGTCATAATTTCCTCGTGGCCAAATTGATGTTTGTCGACTCAGCAACATCAATTTGAGGGGGTATTAGATATATTAAATATCTTCTTTCTTTTTATAAGCAAATCAAATCACGTAGAATATGGGATGTAATTATTTTCCTTTTATATAACGTGTAAATCTCTATACATTGAAATCAATACAAAGAAAACATTATTCAACAAAATTGACATCCACTCCATGAAAATAAATAATTATTCGAGTCCCCTTTAATTAACAAACCGTAATCGATAACCTCTCTTCTGAATTTGTCTTCCTAGTGTCTGACATTCTACAAAACAAAACTGCACAAGGTAATTTAGTTATATATCTCCCTATAATTAAGTTAAATATAGATACTCAAGCTCTGCCACAATAATAACATTCTTATCTATATATTCATAAATCTATTTCATGAACCGATTATATCATTTGGAATAATCTTATAACCTTTATCAATATGTCATAATGACCAAAATACCATTTTATCTCCATTCTATGTACTTGAAACCCCATAATGAAAAATATTTGAGGGTAACAAAACAAATTCTAAATCGACAATGTCTTCAAAATTCCGATTATCCCCAATAACAATTGAGATGGCTCAATATGATATTCTTTTCTTTAATTCTATATTACCCAATAATAATATATACATAACTTCAATTTCAATATTTTGAAATAGAAATATACCTTAAACTCCAGTGATCGATAAGTATCGGTGTTTCTTGCAATGTGATAACACCACAATTCCTAAATTCAATCCCAATATAACAAACTCTAACTCATGTCTTAATCATGCCTCTTCAACAATCTATAGTAGAATCCATAATTAGTCATTTCACTTCGGAACACTTTCTAAACATTAACATAAACCATTATCATAAATTAAACTCATCAACTTTAGATACAAGAGTACATATTTCCTCAGAAATGAATCTAATAACAAAACTTTTTACATTTCTAAACCCATATATTTTTTTGTGCTCTTTCTTTCTTTGAAGAGATAAAATAACATTTAATCTATGTTAATTGTATACTCTTATTCCAATAAAGAGGCATTAATGTATCATCAGCGCATAAGCTTTCTTGTACACAACATAAAGACCTTTAATTAAGATAATGTAACCAATAGATACCATTCCACAATTGACTAAAGTTTACATTTAATAGTCACCTTAGACTTAAACCATCCAACATATCATTCGTATATTCCATAATGAATAAACTTCGATAAGAATGGAATACTTTATTCGTGAGATCCGAAAATACAATTGAAAATAACTCAAACTTTACCTTACTAAAATTCATTAAATTGCACCTTAACTTCCAAATTTAGCTCGAAACTTCTAAATTGCATGTAATATAACATAATAATCCACAAAAGGCCTTGACAATATTAACTTAATAAACCAAATATCTCATTGCATTATTTAGCTATAGGACAACCACAACATTCCTTTACTTGCTATTCACCATATCATGTAACCTTGTCATTTATGATCACATTGTATAACTTCAAACATTTGATTATACATATTTCTTTAGAATCACAAAAATAGTGCTATTTATAACCATCAAGTGACATTTCACACATTAATGGACATCAAGAGTCCGCATGCTAATATTTCATAGTCTCATTCCATTCTTCAAGCCATACATGCACTTATATGAAATATGCTAATCATTCTCTTTTTCCCTTTACCACAATATATGATTCTTTACTATAACTCAAGAATCACAATGTGCATTTATACGATTCATACTTTTCATACCTTTTACCAAATTAACATAAATACAGTTGTCCCATATTTTCTTTCTTAAACAACAATTCACCTTACAATAAGAAATCCTTGTGAAGTCTATCCATATTTTTTTCTCACATTCTTTATAATCAAATAAATAATAACATATTTGGAATCACCTAGCTATTAATTTCTCCATGCCTAAGATAAATAACACATTATTATCTATCAATTCACAAATCATCATTTTATCTTCCACAATTTCTCATCATATAGCCCAAGTATACACCGTCATGATTTATATCGTCATCTCATATAAGTGGCCACAAATTACCACAAAATTTTGATAACACTAATGACCATTTGGCTTCCCAAGATAACTAAAATCCATTGTTGACTGTCACCAATTACACATATTATATCATTTCCCTATATTTATCATACAAACTGTAACTAAAGATATTCCTATGTAGACATTAAAAAAGTCATGAAATTCTGCATAAAAAGTGGTACTTAAATGGTGGTACCATCTATCACTTCAAATGGCCATAAGTAAATAACTGGCAAAATCATCAAAACTTTCACCTTTAAGTTAACAATATGTTCAACTCTTAATAAACTACATAAAGCACAATTCCAACCCAAGAACTAATAACTTCAACCATCATGTCACTGTAACTGATATACTTACATACTATTCGTGTCTGAATCTGTTAAAAATATTCTTACACCATATAAGGATCCAAACATTCTAGCAGCAAAACTTGGGAGCCTGTGATTTCTGCCACCACGACACGAGACCACACACCATGAATATGCATGATATGCCAATATATGAACTATGAAAACTTTCAATACCATGCTCTGATACTAATTGACACGACCCATCTCGAGTCAACCTAGTGGAACCGAAACGTGTCGTGCGCCGATGGTAGATTCCAACTAAACACCGGACCCACCACCAAGACAACTTGACCATCTATGATGTGACATATTTTTAAAAGAATTTTGACAGAGTTTTCTTTAAAATATTGACTAAAACCACCTGGATAGAAATCATTTTTTACAATTTTCTCAAATTAAAATGCTAGCAAAATGATATTTAATAAACTTTAAAAAAAATGCCCAAAGAAATATGAACTAAATAAAATGACAAAATGCGACATACAACTAATGCAATATATGTGTCTCACTCAGTGGATCGACAAGCTCCAAGGCTGCCCAACTCTGCTACTATCTGCTCTAAAAAAAATTAAAATATGTGCTCGTAACTCAATGAGTAGATAGTTTGAAAATAAGTATACTTTTCTCATTTCTGCATATTTTCTTTAAATTCTTGCTCTATTAAAATTTTAAGAAAATCTGAAATCTGATAACACTTTTAAAACTAAACATGATTTCATCATAATATTCTTTGCACTTTATTCTAGGTAACATCTATAAGGTATAATGAATATAACTAATCTGATATCAATAAATATAAGTGAAAATATAGTTTCATAGTATTATAAGCTGAAATCATTACTCAGCAAACTGAATAAACTGAATGCTGAATTCTGAAGTCTGATAAGCTGAATAAACATAATATTATATACTAAAGAGTCACACTAATAAGCACCCAATGAAGAGCCTTACTCATGTACAGAGTAATCTCGATGTACAAGGCAAAACCATTCAAATCTGATAATCTGGTCATATGTACGCAGAACTGCCCCAAAGGCTAAGCACCCTAGTACACGGCCTAAAGCCTATGTGTGTACGAAAGTGGGTCCCAAAGACCTCTGATAATCTGGTCATACACCTTGGAAATACATTCACATCAGTACAGAGTGGGTAAAATACCATAACTGGTCATACACTGTGGAAACACATTCACACAAATGCAGAGCCAGTAAATCACCTGGATACTTTCTGGTGGTTTTTAAAATAACTATAGGTGTATTGAAACATGTAATACACATATAACATGTTGATGAAGTGATTTATCTAAACTGAATTTAACTTTTAAAAAAATGATAATAAAATTCACTTTATTCTGAAAATCATGCTTTCTAAATCAATTGTATGAAATAATTAAATTTTTAATCTAATAAAAATTTAATAACTACTAATTTCTGAAAAAATAAGTTTTTCCACTCACAAAGTACGAGTTACAAGCTAGATTGGCTGATAGACGTTCTCAATTTTCTTGTCATCACCTAAAATACGATATGAACAACCAATTTGACCACTATCGAATCAAGAGACTTTTAATTTCTCATGCTATAATACTTGAACTAATTTTCTCAATACCTAAAGAAATTTTCCAAATTATGCATTTAAACAATAGGGACTAATTACACTTTCTAATCCCTTTTCTAACAACTAATTCTTCATCCCAAGCATACCATTATATACATATACATCTTTCAATCTAGTGGAAACTAAAAATCATGCTACAACCAATTAATGTACATTTTGTTCTCCAAATCATTCTTTTAAATAAATATTTCATTATTACCATCAATTCCACAAATAATCTTTACTTAGGAACCCAAGTAAAAATTCTAGGGTTTGCCCAAAAATAGTATCCATTACCTTGATATAAATGGGAAGTAACCAATCAAGAATCTTGGCTAGAAATTATATTCCCTTCCTCTACACCTAAAATTTCGAACCAAGCTTAAAACCCTGGAAATGTAACATGACATTTCTCCACCTCTGGGAGAAAATAAATGAGATGAGAAAAGGAAAATAAACCTTGAACTACCTTCCTTTTTTCTTCTACTTTTTTCTCTTCTTTTCCTTTTCCTTTTTCTTTCTTCTTTGCATTTTCTTCCTTCTCTATCGGTCTCTGCTCTCCTGTACGTGAGTGAGTGTTTAATTGAGAGAAAATGGGAAATTTTTTATTAAAATAAGCCTCAAATATACCACTTAACTCGAAAATTACAAGGGTGGTCCCTCAACTCTAATTTAAAGCCTTTGATCCTTTAACTTCCATTAATGGAAAGACAAATTCTCAAACTAAATTTATATTCAACTTAACCCTCAAATATGACTCATATATAAAATAAACCCCAATAAAATAATTTTTCTCATTTTAGTCCTTACTTTATTTTACTAGTCAATTTTTGACTTTTGACTAAAAAAAAATTATGGGTTGTAACATTTCGAGTTCTAAATCTCCATCAATCTTTTGTTTGAACAAAGTCCTCTGAGCTACAAAGTTCTGGGTCTCCATCATTCTTCTATCCGGGACATAGTCCCCTTCAAAGTCCAAGCCTCTATTAATCTCTTGGTCAAGACAAAGTCCTCTAAGCTTCAGAGTTTTGGGTATCCATCAATCTTCTGTTCGAGATAAAATCCTCCAAGCTTCAAATTTTTGGGTCTCAATCAGTCTCCTATCTAGGATAAAGTCCTCCAAGCATTGAAACTTGACCTCCATCGGTCTCCTATCCTTGACAAAGTTTTCTAAACTTCAAAGTTCCATGTCTCCTCTCTGGAATTGAAGACTAACGTGAAGACTTCATTCAACATTCATATTCTCAGTTGTTTTATTTTAATATATTTTAAATGCAAGTTGTGTAATATGTCAGTTGTAGTTTATTGTTTTCATGTCATGTTGTAATTTTATATTCAAGTGTAATCTTTCTTGCACTATGATATAATCTAGTGTATGGGCTGAAGTATGGTGTATTCAATCAATGAAAGATTTTTTTTCAGGTCAATCAAGTCTTTTCTCTCAGTTTTTTTCTCTTTTCTCTTCTCCATTTTTACTTCCAGTTTTCATAAAAATCAAAAGGATCATTTTTGATCCATTGTTATTCTTGCAAAGGATATTACAAGTGTTGGTTTAATGCTCATTATCATATTTGATTAGAGCTAACAAGTGGTATTAGAGCCCTTGATCTTTGGAAAATGGACTGGGAAGAAGGAGTTGAAACCGATAACTGAAGAAGAAGAAACCTATATACTATAACTGAAGGAATCTGGTAAGCCAAAATCCGGTAAGTGAAAAAATTCCCTTCAATATCCAGTATCCCAATATACGATAAGCTAATATCCGGTCAACCATTGTGAAAAACGATAAGTCTTTCAAATCCGATATTTCCAAATACGATATTCCCAGATTCAGTACTGCAATATCTTGTAATCTCATACCGTATTTCAATATCCAGTATTTACCTTCAAAATCCAGTAATTTCCATTTCATCAAATCCAATAATCCTTTGTTAATCCGGTAAACTTCTTAAAGTATTACCAAATACAGTTTTTCAAAGGAAAAATGTCTGGCTCAAACACATCTTCACTACCATTGCTTATTATTTTCAATGGTGAAAGTTATTATTTTTGGTCAGTTAAAATGAAGGCTTTTTAATGGCTCATGATTTGTGGGATGTGATTGAACAAGGTTATGAACAACTTGAAGCTGATGAAAATTACACTGCTGCTCAGTTGAAACAGTAGAAGGAACAGTCTATGAAGAACATGAAAGCTTTGTCTTTCTTGTTCACAACCGTCTCAGAAGAAATCTTTCCAAGAATAGTAGCTACAACTATAGCTAAGGAGGCCTGAGATAAACTTGAAGAAGAGTTTAAAAGTTCAAAGAAGGTCAGGGCTGTGAGATTGCAAGCCTTGACTAGAGAATTTGAAAATCTCAGGATGAAGGAGACTAAGAAGGTTAAAGACTATACCTTAAGAGTGGTTGATATTGTAAATCAAATCAAACTTGAATGGTGAGAAAATTACAGATAAAAGAGTGGTCCAAAAGGTGTTGATCACTCTGCCTGAGAAATATGATGTTGTTACAACAGCCATTGAGCATACAAAGGACCTGTCAAGTCTCGCTTTAACTGAGCTTATAAGTGCTTCATTGGCTTATGAACAAAGGTTAGCATCAAGGAATGAGAAATCGAATGAAAGTGCCTTTGCTGCCAAACATAAACAGCAATATACCAGAGGAAATCTTGGAAAGAAGCAGTTTGATGCAAGGAAAATAAGAGAAGGAAGTAGTAGCAAACAGGGGATGAGTAGAGAAAGTCAAGACTCATATCCTCCATATGGTATCTGTGGTAAATCAAGTCATTCAGAAAAGTTTTGTTGGAAAGCACACAAATGCAGAGTATGCAACATAGTTGGACATCCTGAGAAGTTTTGTCCTGGTAAACACCCAACTCAAACTCTAGTACAACATCAACCTAGACACTTGAATCAGCAAGCTTCATTGGCAAGTGAAAACAAGGCTGAGGATCACCTATTCTTGGCATTTCATATGACAAACACGGTGGAAGTAGATTTATGGTTTATTGACAGTGCTTGCACAAATCACATGACAAGCAAAGAGGAGATTTTCTACAACTTGAATCCAGATTGTAAAGCCACGATCAAAATGGGAATGGTGAAGTTATATTTACCATAGGAATTGGAACCATTGCAGTCCAAACGAAGAAAGATATGAGATATATTGATAATGTTTTACTTGTGCCTGGTTTGAGTTCAAATTTATTAAGTGTTGGTCAAATGGTTCAAAATGGTTATTCATTGCATTTTAAAGATCATTTGTGCAAGATACATGATTCAAATAGTGTTGAGATAACTTGTATGTCTATGAAGAATAAAAGTTTCAGTTTCTATTGGCAAAATGTGATTGCAAATGCTGCTGAAGTAAATTTTGATGAATCGAATCTGTGGCATAAGAGATATGGTCATTATAGCTTTAAATCCTTAGCATACCTTCATTCTCAAGGTTTGGCAAGGGATTTTCCTGATATTCGAGAGCCAGGAGGAGTTTCTGAGGGTTGTAATTATGGAAAGATGCATAGAGAAGCGTTTCCTACTAATAGAGCTTGGAGAGCAACACAAAAATTGCAACTGGTACATACTGACATTTGTAGACCTATGAGAACACCCTCATTGAGTCAAAAATTTTACTTTGTACTCTTTATTGATGATTGCACAAGAATGTGCTGGGTGTACTTTATGAAAAACAAATCTGATGTTTTTCACATCTTCAAAAATTTCAAAGCCTTGGTTGAAGGTCAGTTAGGCTGCAAAATTCAGATGTTAAGATCTAACAACGGCAAGGATTATGCTTCGAAAATGTTTGATCAATTTTGTGAGGAGAATGGTGTTCATCACCAACTTTTAGTACCCTATACTCCACAGCAAAATGGAGTAGCTGAAAGAAAAAACATATCAGTGATGGAGATGGCAAGAAGCATGATGGCAGAGAATGATTTATCTAAAAAAATTTGGGCTGAAGCTGTATATACATCAGTCTATTTGCAAAATTGACATGCAACTAAAGCTGTGAAGGGAAAGACTCCAATTGAGGCATGGACTGGTGTGAAACCTATAGAAATACACCTCAGGGTGTTTGGATCTTTATGTTATATCCATGTTCCAGATCACAAGAGAAGCAAACTGGATAATAAGGCTGTGAAAGGCATTTTTCTTGGCTATAGCTCACAATCAAAAGGCTCTAGAGCGTATAATCTAGAAACTGAAAGCATTGCAATTTCAAGAGACATCAAGGTAGATGAAAATGCTAAGTGAAAGTGGGAAGAAGTTGAATCACAACAACCTTCGATTTCAATGCCTTTAGTACAGCAAAATGATCCAGTGGCAGAACCTGAATTTCAGCAACCTGTGATGGAATCCAGTGCTTCAAATGATGGACCATCTGAGTCTACTTCAAGTTTTAGTCCACCTCCTAGAGGTACTAGACCTTTGAATGAAGTCTATGAAAAAAGCTATATGGCAATTGTTGAGCCAAATAGCTATGTTGAAGCTGCTAAATATCCTAAATGGATTGAAGCAATGGAAGAAGAAATGAAGATTATTCAAAAAAATTAGACTTGGGTGCTGGTGCCAGGGCCAAGTGACAAGAAAATGATTGGTGTGAAATGGATTTACAAAGCTAAAGTAAATCCTGATGGTTCGATCTACAAGTACAAAACAAGACTTGTAGCCAAAGGATTTGCACAAGAATGTGGTATGGATTATTTTGAAACCTTTGCTCCAGTGGAAAGCCATGATACAATCAGATTGCTGATTGCTTTAATAGCTCAAAGGAAGTGGAAAATTCATTAGCTAAACATCAAGTCAGCTTTTCTCAATAGCGAACTTGAAGAGGATGTTTTTGTAGAACAACCTGATGGCTTCATCTCAAAATCAGTACCTGACTATGTTTGTAAGTTAAGGAAGGCATTGTATGGTTAAAGCAAGCTCCAAGAGCTTGGTATAGCAGAACTGATGGCTACTTGTATGGAAATGGATTTCAAAGGAGTAAAAGTGAACACACTCTTTATGTAAAATCAGATTCTTATGGAAATGTTTTAATCATCTCATTGTATGTGGATGATTTTTTTAATCACTGGAAATGATGTTGAACTGATTCAATCATTCACAACTGAACTTGATGAGGAGTTTGAGATGACAAACTTGGGTGAAATGAAGTATTTTCTAGGGATTGAAATAGAGCTGAGGTCTGATGGAATTTTTGTGTCACAACACAAGTATGCTATTGATATTTTGAGAAGGTTTAAAATGATAGATTGCATGCCAGTGGATATGCCTATAGCATTGAATACAAAGCTATCAAAGGATGATGGTGATCAACCAGCTAATGAGAAAAATTTCAGAAGTCTCGTGGGAAGTCTGTTGTATTTAACTTCAACAGGACCAGATTTAATGTATGCTGCAAGTCTGCTATCCAGATTTATGTCCAATCCCTCACAAACTCACTTTGCTACTGCCAAACGAGTCCTAAGATACATCAAAGACACTCTCAATCATGGCATTTACTATGAATAAGGAATTGGATCAGATTTAATTGGTTATTCAGATAATGATTGGGCTGGTTCAGTGGATGATATGAAGAGTACTTCTGGGTATTTATTTACTCTGAGTCAGGTGCATTTTCTTGGAACTCAAATAAGCAAGAAATTGTGGCTCAATCAACAGCAGAGGCAGAGTATATGTTTGCATCATCAACTGTTAATTAGGCGGTTTGGCTGAGAAAAATTCTGAATGATTTGCATCAAGTTCAAGTCAATCCTACTTCAATTCTAGTTGATAATCAGTCTATTATTGTCGTGGCAAAAAATTTAGTTAATCATGGAAGAACAAAGCACATCAAAGTCAGATTTCATGCAATCAGGGAAGCTAAGAAAGAAGGTGAAGTTCATCTGCAATATTGTCCATCTCAAGTCCAATTGGCAAACTTGTTCACTAAGAGCAAAGGCTCGTTTTGAAGAATTGAAGCGTCAAATTGGAATGTTAAATGGAAGCTTCAAGGAGGAGATTGAAGGCTAATATGAAGACTTCATTCAACATCATATTCTCAGTTGTTTTATTTTAATATATTTTAAATGCAAGTTGTGTAATATGTCAGTTGTAGTTTACTATTTTCCTGTCACGTTGTAATTTTATATTTAAGTGTAATCTTTCTTGCATTATGATATAATCTAGTGTATAGGCTGAAGTATGGTGTATTCAATCAAAGAAAGATTTCGTTGAGTTCAATCAAGTCTCTTCTCTTAGGTTTTTCTCTTATCTTCTCTCTTCTCCATTTTTACTTCCAATTTTCATAAAAATCAAAAGGATCGTTTTTTATCCATTGTTATTTTTGCAAAAGATATTGCAAGCGTTGGTTTAAAGCTCATTATCATCTTTGATTAGAGCTTACAGGAACAAAGTCCTTCAAGCTTCAAGTTCTAAATCTCCATCATTCTCATGTCTAGGACAAAGTCCTCCAACCCTCAAAGTTTCGGGTTTTCATAAGTTTCCTATCTAGGAAAAAGTCCTCCAAGCTTCCCAAGTTTTCAAGCTTTGATTAGTCTCCTATACGGACAAAGTCCTCCAAGTATCAGGTTTAAGGCCTCCACCAGTCTTCCATCTAGGGCAAGCTCCTCTGGGCTTCAAAGGTTTTAAGTCTCCGTCAAGTCTCATGTTTGAGGCAAAGTCTTCTAAGCTCCAAAAGATCTAAGTTT
The DNA here is from genome assembly GCA_019395295.1 of Osmanthus fragrans. NCBI lineage: Eukaryota > Viridiplantae > Streptophyta > Magnoliopsida > Lamiales > Oleaceae > Osmanthus > Osmanthus fragrans. The sequence continues at coordinate 14,054,342 of CM033359.1, forward strand.
TCTTTATTCTATTGTCTGAGACTAGTCTCTTAGGAATATGAAAAGAATCCAAACATAGAAACTCTGAGTTTTCTTAAATCGCATGTTAAGGAATAATGTCTTCAAAAAGTATAAAAATTGTTTCAGGCTTCAAGTTCCGAGTCTCTAAAATATATAAATGGCATGTATCCTTGGAATTCAAAAGTTTCGATCCTTAATCCTCAATCTCAAGCTATTAAGTAAGTTGTAGGATCTTTCTCTCTTCAAATTACCTTAGGAAGGTGATCCCGAGAATGAAAGTCCAATCCATCATGCTTTGGATCTCGATTGAACAAACGCTGTTCAATATTTTGAAACCATAGCATAGCAAAGCCTAGCAACATTAAATGCATTGTACTTTTAAAGTGTTGATCCTTGGTCCTCAATGCACAGTAGATAGTTTGGAAGTTCTGAGTTATGTTCCTATATTCAAATCTTTTGCAATTTTAAAATATTTGTATCACGGAGATTTAAATTCTGCCCAAACAAAATTTCTAGAACATCAAAATTCTTGAACTCTTCAAAAAAAAAAAATACAAACAAAAATATTCATCTTATTTGAACATTTTATCAAAAAAGAAAGAAAAAAGAAGGAAAGAAAGAGAAAACAACAATAATACTATATTAAAAAAAATCATGTTATGCTGTTGAAAAAAAAAAAATTTGAAAAATATAACGCATTCAGAGGAAACCAAATTATGGTTTCTACTTCACACACAAAAGATTCTACACATACAACACATACCACTACACATTTAGAGCTCACGTACATATATAAACAAAAAAGCATCATAATTTTTTTAAAAAAAAATTGCTGCATAAAAAAGAAGAAATCTCATGAACCAAAATGACGCACTACATGTTAAAAATAAATAAATCAATAAAAAGTTTTTTTTTTAATGACGAGGGGGAAAATACTATTCACAGCCTGTAGTAATACAGGCTATAGTGTGACTCAAAGGCTTGATTAGAATGTTGATTGAAGACGGAAGATTCGTGAATATACTATTGGGAAGCTCTTTTAACCAGATGGAAAATATACTATTGGGAAGCTCTTTTAACCAGATGGAAACTGACTATCCTTGGACACCTCTCTTTGTGTATAAAACAATAAACCCAAACTCTTTCTCCCACTACCTTTAACTCTACAATTGTTCTTCAAAATTATCATTTGGATTGTACATTTTATATAAATTCCTTGTTTGCTAGGAATTAAAATCTAAATTTTAATTTAAATTAAAATAATTAATTAATTTTAACTACTTTTATGACATCAACAACTTTTCCTCTACAATTTCATCAAATTTTATCAAAATCTACTAAAAATATAATTTTAATCTCTACCAAACATGGACAAAATTTATCTCCTTAAAATGTGATAGAACCAGTTTGTTTAATTTCAGTCAAACTCCTTTTTTATGTCCTAGTCAATTTTGAACATAAATCTATAAAAGAATCCAAAATTGAATAGACACTACGTTTGGGAAAGATTTAGACCCAAATGCGGAATTAAACCAATAACAAGCAACAAGTCACTTATTTATTGTCTTTAGATGATTAAAACTATTAATCCAATTAGGACCTAAGTATCAATCGTAAACATGAAAAATTTAAAGCAATAAGGTAAGTAACACCAAGAATTGATGACGGAGGAAAACCACTTGAAGAGTCTCTAGGCAAATCTGGCCAAAACAATCCACTAGAATAGTGAACTTGCAATTGGTTCAGATGATATTAAACTTTAGTTGACTCTGACCACCTATCTTAATCACCAATGAACTACTTTGGTTGTGTGACTCACACTTTCCAGCAACTCTGGGCTACTTTTTCTTCCGCATGGATAATCAAGAATGAACTCGTTCCAGAGTGTTGGAAGTCCAAGCACCTCTTCTCCAACATCGGAAGGCTTATAGGTGAATGTCTATTTTTTTGGTGTTTAATTTAATGATCATTTTTTTTTATGTGGATGAGGCAAAAAAATATTGGAACAAGGATTTGATCTTCAGAGGATGTTCTATTGACTAAATCTAAGGCCCAACCAATAATGAAACAATGTTTGAGATGAATTTATGAATCGATGATCAAGTGGTTGAATCTAAAGATCTTTGGATTTGTTTTGGATCTTCAATAATATGATCTCTATAATGAAATAATGATTCAACAGGCTTTGGGATGGACCAATAGTTGTATATTTATAATAGGCAGTGTTTAGGGTTGAATATGATTTTGAATACAGATAAAGCCAATTATAATTAGGATCTAAGAAACTCCTCCTTTGACATTCCGTAACAAAATCATTTATTTCAAAATTAAAGTCAAAACAACCTAACACCAATCTATCCAAAGATTTAGAGGTCGTTCTCTTCGTGTTTCAATTTTTAGTTTTTAGTTTTGAATTCATTTTGGGTTGTGTTTTGAGTACCGGTTTTGAAATTCCTGAAAATGTGTTCTTTTTGTCATTTTGGAAAACTGTTTCTCAAAACATAAAACTGAAAAACGCGTTTACTTTGAAATTTTGATAATATTTTATTCAAGAAATCTGATTATTCAATTAATTTTAATAGTTTAATGTTAATCGATTGATGGAAAAAAATTAATGACGTAGCATTGCTAAAATCCTCTCGTCTAAATCAAATAATTTGTCATATTTCTATGTTCTATCTAAAAAAAAATTCATATGTTGTCCTCATCACATTTGTCATACAAAGATAACATATTTCCCGAGCTATTTGATTTCAGACAAGGAAATCATTTCCACTCTTATGTGCAACTTATACTTAAAAAATGGTAACATAACAAGCAAAACATAGTATTTTTACAAATAAATAATGTCCATTATCCCTTACAGTTCTGTCTCCTCTCCTCTCCCATCTTTCTTGAAAATACCAGCTATTATCGAGTTAAATACTCTTCGATAACTATAGTGGCTGAACCCCAAAAATCAATGCAAACAATAGCCTCTTGCACTATTAATTCACTTTAACTCATAAGAGTTCTTTTCAAGTATATATTTCAACAAAAACAAAGCTGTAACTAGAAATAAATAATAATATGAAATCCACAATATCAAAATTTCAGTTAAGTTTATGACACATTCCAAATTGTTCACGAAATTGAAAACATTTTGTCGATTCTAGAGTCACTCAAAACAACAGTGAGAGAAGAAAAAATCAAAACTAAGACCTAGGCTTTTACTTCTTCTCCTCGAAGAGAGCCAAAAGAGAGACACCTGAAATTCCTTAATCACCTTAAATCTAACATCAGGTATATCTCCCACAGCATGACCCTTACATCCAAATCCATCAATCAACACTTCATCTTGCGGCAGAGAAATTACAAGATCAAGTAAGGTCAGAAAAATTACAACACTTCATCCCTGTCTCAACACTTCGAGCACTACAACAAAAAAAACTCTTTTCCAACACTCAAAAAGCAACATTCAATCAATAAATGTTGCTAAAGGAGTCTATGGCAACATTCTAATAAGTGAATGTTGCAATTGGTTAACTTTATTGAGTTTTAACAACATTCTTCAAAAGAATGTTGCCAATACTACTTTTCGCAACGTTCAAATGATCGATTTTTTTGTGCAAGGAAATTTGCTATAACCTTGTCAATAATTCAACTTCTTCATTTTCAATCTTCAACTTCTTCATTTTCAATCTTTCTTCTCTGTCTGAATATGACAAGAATTAATAAATTTTGTGTTGTATTGATTCAGAAGAATGTGACATCCATGGACACAATAAACCTTCATGATGGTGAAGCAAAGAAATTCTTTTGTGATGAAGAGTACAAGGAAGATCATTTGATGGATCAAGTGTCTAATGTATGAGGCTTGCTATGCTGCCATTAAAGCTCTAGGCCAACCTTGTTTGCGTACGCTTTTGAATGGCCTGACCATCTCAAGGGTTACAAGAATAGGTTACATTTTGTTTTCTTCGTCCTTGTGAAGGGTACTCAATTTGTGAAAAATAAGTGTATCCAATAGTTGGACTAACTATTCTTGTAATTTAGTTTTATTTTATCTTGATTTGAATTTTAAAAATTAAGGAATTAAATGGATATATTTGCAATTTTATGTACGTTATTAGTTTTTACATTAAAATTTGAATGTTAGCATTTTTTTATTTTATTTTTTGAAATTAAACTTTAATATATTTAGTCCCCAAGAAAAAAAATAATATAACAATTTATATTCGTGTTGTCCCACAAAAAAAAATTTGACTCGTCGAACGTTGCGAAAAAACCTTTTCGCAACATTCAGAAAAAGGTTTTTCGCAACGTTGCAAAAAGGTTGAGACTCTATGGCAACATCAATGTCTGCAACGTACGCTCGAATGTTGTAAAAAAGTCTATGACAACGTTTTTTGCACGTTGTAAAAGGCTGTTCTGGTGTAGTGAAGGAACATTATTGCTGATAGCGTACTCTTTGAATGTGTATTAGTGTTTCTCGTACTAGGTATCACTTATTTATGTTTGTGACAGAGACAAAAATAAGCAATCAGCGAATTATACATTAGTGATCGACCCAGGAGAAACAGAGACAAAGACAAGGACAAAGACGGCAAGAAAGCTAACCTCTCACTCCATCCCCAGACATGATGCATCATTTGGAGCTGTAGATAAGATTTCAAAAATATGGATTAACAATCAACCCATCTACGATATACACATCATAATTCAGATCCCTCAGCATAAAAATAGGGCAAATATTGTTCAGTGCTAAAGAAAAATTAACTGGGATAAAATAAAATACAATTAATAGAGGATAACCACAATTCAAGATAAGCTAAAATTTTCTAATAACAAATCTGGAAAGAGAGAAAATGCAGCAAACATTACTCAGTGAACTTTGTATTTTAAGGATTCAACTTCAATTAGAATAGCTTTGAACAAGCAAAGTCACGATTGATACATTTTGGTAGAATTTTATTTTTATTTTACTAAAACAATATAGAAATGAATCCTTCCTATGTGTGCAAAAATCTAAAAACTATTTTTGAGTAATGCTACCATTTATTTCATTTCATTGAAAGGGAAGTATATCCTAAACCTAAGAATCTATGTTTCTTCTTTTTCTTTTTCTTCTTTAATTTAGTTTTCGTCACCTTATTGGTTCATTGGACGAGGAAATGTACTCTACTTATGCTTATTCATAGCTTTAATTCAAGCAGAGAGAATCAGTTCAGCTGAAGAACTCGGACATTGATTTTTTGTGGAGCTCGAACAGTCTAAGTTTAGCTAAGAGTCAACTCAAAAGGTCCCAGCTTGTGGTACTAGAAGCCGAGCTAGAGAGACTAAAAGCCACCCAATAATGCAAATGAGGTTGAACTGAAGACCTCTACCCATCACAAAGTAAAGCCATGGAGACATCCCAGCCCAAGAACAAGAGGAATACCAGCTCAGCACCAAGCTCAGCAATGCCAACATGACCCGTGAATCAACAGGTAATTTATAGAAATATGAAGGAATTAAATCTAACAAACTCTAACAGAAAAGGCATAAAAGAAAATGAATTTTAATATATACAACAATTCTCCACTTGCGTATCAACTTCCTCTAACCAACAACATATTCTTTCTGCCCTGCTTCTGGAAGCCTTTTTTTCTTCTTCTCTAGATCCTTCTTGATTTCTGATGGTCTGTGATGGGCTGCTTGTTCATGGGCTGCTCGTTTATGGCTTGTTTGATAATATGTCATGGGCTGGTTTTCCAATATGTTACTATAGGTCTGGTGTAACTCGGTTTTTCTTTCATTCTTCAACAGCCTCCACAAGATGGAGTGTAGATGTCTACTACTCCCATCTTGAGCTTACATGAATAAAGGCTTTGAGATCCTAAGCTCTTAGTGAAGATGTCTACCACTTGTGAACTACTAGTTACATGTGTTGTCAAGATGCTTCCTTCTTGAATCTTATCTCGAATTAAGTGACAATCAATTTATATGTGCTTAGTTCTCTCATGGAATACAGGGTTTGTCGCAATATATATTGCTAACTTTTTGTCACAATACAAAAGAGCATCCCGTGGATGTGAAACCTGCAGGTCTTTGAACAAATACCTTAGCCAAGTCAACTCGCAACAAACATTAGCCATAACTGTATACTCTGCTTCTGCAAAGGATCTAGAAACTACACTTTGTTTATTTGATTTCCAAGATATCAAAGAGCTTCCTACAAACACACAGTAACATGTCATATACCTTCTTGTGTCTGGACATCCACCCCAGTCTGAGTCGCGATAGCCTTTGAGTTGAATCTTTGTACTTGTTGGATAGAACAATCCTTGTCCTGGAGCTCTTTTAAGGTACCTTAGCACTTTGTAGACTGAATATAAGTGTGGCAACCATGGATTATCCATAAATTGACTTAGCATTTGAACCGAGTATGCCAAGTCAAGTCTTGTTATCGTGAGATACAAAAGCCTCCCAATCAACCTCCTATAAAGACCAGGAAGAATCTCTCCATCTTGTTCAGATAATCTAACATTTTGATCTAAAGGAATTATGGCTGGAGTTTAACCAGTAGTGCTTGAATCTGCCAAAATATCCAATGCATACTTCCGTTGACATAAATATATTCATTTTGCTGTCCTTGCCACCTCAATTCCAAGGAAGTACTTAAGCTTGCCAAGATCTTTAATTTTGAATTTATTATCAAGTAAACACTTCAGCTGATTGATTGTCTTCATGCAATTTCTAACAACTATTATGTCATCTACATACACTAAAATGGCTGTGAAGGAAGTATGTGTTGACTTTGTAAATAAACTATAATCTTCCTTAGATTGAGAATATCTCTGATGAATGATAAAACTAGAGAGTTTTGAGTACCATTGGCATGAAGCTTGCTTAAGTCCATAAACACTTTTGTTAAGCTTACATACTTTTCTATCATTCTCATTACGATATCCAGGTAGTAGTTTCATGTACACTTCCTCCTCCAAATCTCCATGTAGGAAGGCTTTATTAACATCAAATTGATGTAGAAACCATCCTTTCATTGCTGCAACAGCCAATAGTGTCCTCACAGTACCATTTTTGCTACGGGTGAGAAAGTTTCATGATAATCCAAGCCTTCTTGTTGTGTGTATCCTTTTGCCACAAGCCTTGCCTTGTACCTCTCTATACTCCCATCAGCATTAAATTTAATTTTGTAAACTCATTTGCAGCCTATTGCTTCTTTGTTAGGAGATAAGTCAACAACCACCCATGTATCATTCAACTCAAGAGCCTCAATCTCAGCTTTCATTGCATTTCTCCATTCAGAGTTGTTCTAGCTTCGAGATAATTCTTAGGTTCTTCTTGATAAGTTATTGAAGTCACAAAGGCTTTGTATGATGAAGACAACTTACTGTAAAACACACAAGCACTAAGAGGAAAAGGATTACCTGATTGAATTTGGACTTTCTGCTTGTCTAACTTCTGAGATGGGAGAAGTGAAGTGGCCTACTCGCATATGTAGTTTTGCAAGTGTGCTGGAGTTTTCCTTATTCTTGTTGACCTTCGCGGCAAATGATGGGGAATGTCTTGGTCAATTTCTGGATCAGGTATTGATTGGTCAGCAGAGCTAACCATCTCATTTGTTTGTGAAAAGGTGAAAGTTGGAGAAAACGTGTCTACAATCATTCAAAGGAAACTTCCTACAAAATGCAATGACCTAAGTATGTTTACTATCCCTTGCACGATAGGTAACACCAAATTTGAGAAAGCCATGTTAGACTTGGGAGCTTCTATAAATGTCATACCATATTCCATTTATATTTCTTCGAAACTTGGCCCCATAATTAAATTTGGGGTGAATATTCAATTAGCTGATAGATCTAATGTCTATCCTAAGGGTATAGTGGAGGGGCATTCCTTCCTATTCAGGTTTTCAAGTGGGGATCATGATAAAGTTGAACTTTGGGGATCCATTTGATGCTGGTTGAACAAGGAACAATAAGTCTAGCCACAGATAGTAAACAGAGGCGTTGCTTGGGAGGCAACCCAAGGGGAGTTTGTTCATTATCTTTCTACTTAAGCTTTTATATTTTAGCTTTCTATGTTCTTTTCTTTGCATTTTACCTGACATTAGGGACAATGTAAGATTTAAGTGTAGGGGAGGGGATTTAGATTTGCATTGCATTGCATTTCATTTTAGGTTTGACATTTTTGCTTTGAAATTTGAAAATTTTGCATGATTTTCAACATTTCGAAGAAAAGAAGTTGAGGTTGATTTATAGTCATATGTGCTGAGTGAAAGAATTCATTGGACTTTTGAAGGACTCGTAACAAAACTTAGGGTCAGCTAGTTGAGTTGTTTTCATTGAACATGGTAGTAACTGAATTGGGTAGACAAAAGCTGGTGAGATTTTGAGCCTTTAGACTAATGCATACAAAACAGTCTCATTATTTCTTGTGTGTGATACTTTTCCATGATTTTACTTCTCTAGAACTTGCCTTGATTCTCTTCAAGACCACATCGACACATGCGCGCATGAATATGATTAAGGCCATCTTTGTCACATGAGATTAACTACATTAGCCAAATAGCCTACCCTGCAAAAAAAAAAAAAAAAAAAAAAAAAAAAAAAAAAAAAATTCCTTTGATGAACCCTTTTGAGTCTATTTATCTTTTCTTTGGTAAAACCCATGTTACAAGCTTTAATAACCAGAAAAACATCTTTACCCAAGCCTTAAGCTAGTGGAGTATTGTTTGTTACTATGAATGTTGGGTGCGCTAGAAAGTAAGTGTGGGGGTGTCAATATCTATGGTGACGCTATGATTGGTGAAGTGGAACATGTTCTTTATGTCAAACTCACAAAATTCCGTAGTTGTGGTATATTATTAAAAAAATATTGGAGAGAATTGATCTTTATGCTATAAATATCAATATTCGTTATTCCTCTTGATATTCAAAGAAAAAGGTTGATTGCATTGAATTCATGAAGATCAAGAAGTCATTGTTTGAAGTGATTGGGGCTTACATGTTCCATCTATGTTGAGCTGAGTTAATTATCTTTACTCTACTAGTTTTTAGGGCTTTTTAGTCACTTATCTGAATATTTTCCACACTTTAACCTTAAGCCACGTTACAACCCTGAAAATACCTTATGATTTGGGTAGAGCATATGATCTAAGTGGTGGCGAATGAGAACATATGCAAGCTTATGGAAGAGCATTTTCATTGGAATGATTTTGAGCGAGACACTCACCCTATTTTAAACACATGAGAGTTGAGTGATCATATTATATCTGTGAGGTTCTACCTATTTGGTTTACTACATCTTCATTTGTGATTGTTTGCTAGTTGATTATAGGTTGTGGAAAAGTTTGTTCATGAAACGTTATGCATTTTTGAATAACACAATTTGGTTATTTTTTTGGGAAATTAAAAATTTGAGTTTTGCTCGAGGTCGAGCAAAAGCTAAGTGTGGGGGAATTTGATAGGAATGTAAAATACATGATTTTCTCCCATTGTTTATTACGCTCGTGTGCTAAATTAATGCCAAAATGAACTCATTATGTCCATATTGTGATTTAGGTGGCAAATCAATGGATAAAGCGTAATTTGGAAGAAAAAAGTAAAAAGGGAACCAAAATGAAAGAAGACGAAAGTACGGGGACAAAGTAGCAAATAATTCATAGACGAGACGGATGATTGATGAAGATTCAAGAATGTTAGGGATCAATCGGATGAAGAAAGAAGTAAAAGATATGAAACATAGTCGAAGCAATATCACATATCAACCTTCAAGTGAAAATGTTATGCTCTGGATTTTTAGTCCTTGCTTGAGATCCATTTTTGGAGTAGTAAACGATCTAAATGGAAGATGACATCTGAATAAAAGTTATATCTCTTTGGATTAGCTTTCCAACGCACTTCGAATCAACTCAATCGGACATCAGAAACGAAAGTTATGGTCAAAATATTGAAAGCTATCCGACGGAGAAAAACTTTATAACTAGGCGGTCGCATAAAACTTTTAAGTAGCAACAGAGAGCTTTTAAGTATAAATTCAATATTATTTCTCACTTCTTAATGGCTGTACAATTACTGAATTTATAGAAATATGAAGGAATTAAATCTAACAAACTCTAACAGAAAAGGCATAAAAGAAAATGAATTTTAATATATACAACAATTCTCCACTTGCGTAACAACTTCCTCTAACCAACAGCATATTCTTTCTGCCCTACTTCTGGAAGCCTTCTTTTCTTCTTCTCTAGATCCTTCTTGATTCCTGATGGTCTGTGATGTGCTGCTTGTTCATGGGCTGCTCGTTTATGGGCTGTTTGATAATATGTCATGAGCTGGTTTTCCAATATGTTACTATAGGTCTAGTGCAACTCGGTTTCTCTTTCATTCTTCAACAGCTCCACCTCCACCAATACCATTTTCCTCAACTGCATCACAACCCCAATTAAAAGACCCATTCCAATTTAACCCTAAGTTATGAATAAACTTGTGCAAAAACATGGTGGTGGTCGATTCAGGTGGCGGTGTTGTTCCACATCAACACTGTCTCCTTCGAGCGCAACCCGACAAGGGTTATGAAGTTCTTGGTCTTAGGAACGTACATCGGCTGCTTGTAAACACCCGACACCAATTGAACAACCGTCCGGCATTGAGAGAGAGAATATGTGAGGGAGACTGAGAGAGAGATAATTTTGTTGTTGGAGAATGGCATTTTTCTCGTTTTGGTTTAGTCGTCTTGTTTTCATGGCAACGCTCAAAACGTGAAAATCACGTTTTGGATTTTCTTTACAACTGTTTTTTTTTTAAATTCAATTTCGAAAATAAGAAAGAGAACGCATTTTCACCGTTTTGAAAAATCGAAAACAGAAAACAACTTGAAAACGGCAAAGAGAACGGGACCTTAATTCCCAAACTTCAACTTAAATCTTGACATTCCTGTTTCTTGAAACATATGAAAACAACAATACCACGTGGAAAAGTAAGATGAAACATATAATGAGATGTAAAGTAAAAAATGGTGGCTGGATTTGATGGATAACGGTCATAATTTTCATTTTTATGGAAGAAAAATAAGAACCAAACGGGCCTTAAATATATAACTAAGTTAGATAAATAATTCAAGTAAAACATATATAGCCCCAACGTATGTACTACTACGAGCATCAAATAATTTAGAATATAAACGTGACAAGATGAGATATATTGCTGAACTAGAAACACAAAATAATGATATTGATACTATACAAAATGCGTAAAATAATATCAATAATCCAAATATCCAATCATGCTAATCAGATTATCTATCAATCAAAAGAATTACTATTACTCCCCCTAAATCAAATATCAAATTTAAATTTTCAGATTTTCTCTCCCTAACTCATATACTTATTAACTTTTTGAAATAAATACTAACTCTTCCCCTTTTTTTATCATGAATAAAAGGAAGACTAGCAGTATACTTATGAATAACACTAAGAGGGATGAGAAAAAAGAATACACAAGGAAAAATTATGTGAAATTATGTAACTTGTGTGATGGGAGAATAAAATTGTTTTTTGAGACAACTACTTTTCATGGATTTTTAAATATAACGTCATGAACAGTTAAGTATATTAGTACTTGAACAAAAAATAACATGTCCAAAAATATTAATTGATAGTACTATGACTTTAAAAATTCACATTAGCTTTTTCATTTTTTATTTTTAAATGCTAAACAAATGAAAAAAGGAAAAAAAGTTTAAAGTGCATGCATGAATATGTAGAAATAATGAATAATGCAAATGCATGGATCTAAATACCTAATCAATAAGGCATTGAAAACTCTTACCATGAAAAGCAACATGAGCAATACTGTAACTAATATCACTTTAACTTGTGACTGAACTCTTCTTGACCCAAACCTTATTAGAAAAAGATGCAATTTTAGTCAACTGAGTAATCAATTTAGTCAAATGACTCACTTAATTAGTCAAGAATATAACATGAGTAATTAGATCTTGTTTTTTGTCCTAATCAAGGGCTTACGGCACTTAGGTCTTATGTGACCTAACACACCACAATTATGACATGTGGGAATGAACATAGGACCAACTTTAGGTTAAGGAACCTTATGTTGTACAAATATTCTAGGTCTAGGGAATACTCGTTTAGAGTTAATAGAGGCAGGAGCCAACTTAGTTTTAGAAGATGAAGCAGCATGGGTATTAGGTTTATCCAATCCTAACATATCGTCAATCTTCTTAGAATCACTAATAAATGATTGAAGTTGGGCACTAGATTTCTCAATGTCACTAGTAAGAGTCTTAACCTTAACTTATAAAGACTCTTTCTCCGTCCTTAACTCGTTCAATCTACTGCTAGAATCCTTGAGTTTGCCTTCTAAACTCTCATTTTCTAACTCAAGTTTCTGTAATTTCTTAAAGGCAGAGCTATTCAACCTTTTCGACTTAAAGCACTCTTCAAACAATTCATCGAACACCTCATAAATGTCACGCTCATCTTTTGATTCTTCCTTTGAAGATTTAGATCGCTTTATGTCTTCAAGTGACTTACTCTCCTTTATGGGGTCACTCTTAACCACAGAGGCAAACACAATATATTCCCATCCTTATCAGAATTAGAGTTCTTACTTTGATTATCTGATTTAGACTCATTAATAGTGAGAGTGACGTTCATAGACTTACCTAAGGTTTTCTTATAACTTGGTGACTCAATATAACATGTCCAAAACTTTGACACTCATGACACCTCAGAGACCTCTTCTAGGTGTCTCTAGCATTACTCTTCTCCATTTTTATCTTTCCTAAATATGCTGTCAACTGCATCTTTAAATTATTGTATATTGATTTAAAAGTGTTTTTGATATTGATCCCTTGTCATTTGTGACAAAAAGTGGGAGTAGTAGTAGATTGATATGTCATTTTTTGAGATACATTGTTGCCAGGTTAAGTTTTGATGTTTTTCAATATTGATGTATATTTTTGGCGCTTTGACTTACATTAATATTGTATTTTAATCTAGCTGATATGATGTTGCATTTATTGATGACTATCTCTAACTGCTTTTACTTATGTTACTATTTTACGTGCTTTTATACTTTGTATGTGATTTGTGATTTCAGGAAACAAGTTAGACAAAGTCGAAGCAAGCATCAATTGAGTCAGTTGGTTTTAGGTAGGTCATGTTGGTTGTATTTGATGTAATGAATGTTTTGTCATAGAATGTCAAAGGGGGAGTTTGTTAGGTTTTAAAGTTGTTGGCAGTCTGTGAACAAAAATATAATTGAACATGTCAAATGGTCGAATGGTAGGTTATTAAATAAGTCAAAAGTCACCGGAGTCGTCTTTGGAACCAAAGAGAAGTTGCCGGATTTTCACTAGCCTGGCACCAAGTTGTTGCTCAAGCGTTAAAAATAGAATGGACTTTGCTAGCATGTCGCATTTCCTTCGCTCGAGCGAAACACCATCGCTGAACTTTCGCTCGAACGACAATACATACCGAGAAACTCTAATTTGCGATTTTTGAGAATTTTAACAAGCACATACTACCCAAAACGTCCACTATATATATACTTGCGCCTCTTCACGAAATTTTTTGGATTGAACATTGAGAGCAACTTCATATACTACATCCATATCTTTCAATCCTTTCATACTTAGTGTTGCAATTGAAAAACATCAAAAGTCAAAAAAATCAAACATAAAAAACCTATACTTCCAGAGCATCTATCAAAGGTTGAAGATCAAGGAAAGTGAATGGAGTTCCAGTTGTTGGAAAACAAGGAGTTCTCGGGAATCCACAGGAGATTGACAAAATTAGAAAGTTGGAAGTTGGTGCATGTGCACTCAATTCAGGAGGGCTTTGTGGAATTACAGTTAGGAGGTTAGAGAGTACATGTGTTGTTCGAGTCTGTCTGTACTCTTTGTTGATTCGTTCATAGTGGATTCATACTGGCTTAGGCCCGAAGTTTTTAATCCTGCAAGGGTTTTTTGTCAACAATTATGCTGTGTTATTTACTTTTTTGCAATTTATTATACTGCGGCAATTCAATATAGGATAGATTGCATATGAATTCATCTGGACAAATTAATAAATGTGACTTGAAGCAATTATTAATTAAATCGCTTAAATTCCACATAAACACCTATTCACCTACCTCTAGGTGTTAGTTGGGTCAAACTTATTATTTTCACTTTGTTTTAGCTTCCTTTCCTTTCAATGTTCATGTTAGATGCAAGTTTCTTTCCCTTGTTTTGCTTCTCTATTTAATCAAGTTAAGATGTAAATATAAAGGTCTATATGTATCAATTTATGAGCTATCTATTTTATATATTATTGTTATTATATTTTCTTGCATAAAAGTCCCATCTACCAATGACTTTCTAATAAAGACATAAAACATTAATTTGTCCGAACTTTGTCACTTACAAAGAATGCAAAGAGAGAAATCTACATGTAATTATAGCATTTTGATTTGTTCAAGGGTTGGATTCTACAATTATTAGTATTCAGTTACACAAATAGGCAACATGCACTTAACAAGATTGATCCTAGAGTAAATAAAAATGAAGACCGAAGCCTCAAAACATCTATGTTGCTCCTGTTTACAACTTCCAATATCAGTTATATTTTTCAGATAAAAGGAATGAGTGTCCAAGCTCCAGATGATAAGTTGTAACCGAGCTCTAAGCAAAATTGTAGTGTAAAACAAAATACTATTAGCATGCAACAATTAAAAATCCTTATTAGACTTATTATCTTTAATATAACAAAAATTCACCTTTATAATGACATTAGTCGTGATGCAGAAATGTTTTTCGTTATTAGGCCTTCAAAAAATCTCAGATGTCATCTTTATGTTTCCCAATGTCAATGAGACATTTTACCTCAACCAGTGATTCTATACATGTAGTGTCAATGACGACATGGTATCCATCTATGTTAAAAATAAAAAATAAAAATCGACAGATTCTTCATTTGAATGCGAAAGTTCTTTGATACCATTTTCTTAATGTATGAAGAAAGTTGTTGGATCGAGGAGAGTGAATGAGCTGATTTAAGCTCAACAAAATGGAGTTAAACAACTCAACAAAAGTGTGGTTTCATATGAGGGAAGATGGCAGTGAATATGAACATTAAAACATAAACAATAAACATAAAACAATAAAGATAAAACATAAATATTAACAAACTCACTCTGTTGGTTTATCACCAGCAGAGGAGAAGAAGAGAGACTTGTTTGAATGTCTACATCTTGTATATTTATTGGTGTCTATCTCAAGAATTACAAGGCTCTATTTATAGAGCAAGACTCTAGACTTCTATCAACAACTATCAGATGCCTAACTCCCCTTGAATTAAGGCTAGTGCAATGCTTAAATATAATAACATTTTTCATACCAAACTAGTTGGATTTCTACCAAACTAGACTTAAAATGGAAACCACAAATTACAAATAATTTGTTTGACAACTAAGTGTCACCAATACCCAACAAACTCCCCTTTGACACTTAGCTTGGAAAACAATTTTTTGTTGTGTTAAAATCTTCAAAATTTCGATCGATTCTTCATCAATTTGTTCTTCATTTTTTTTTCATTTTTGTTTGCCATTGTTGTTGCTCAAAGTTTGCTGAAATGTGCCTTTGAAAATACCGGATTTTTCAAATTTTGATACAATACCGAATTTACAGTTTGAGATTTATCGAATTTTGAACATACATACCGGATTTCACAATTGCAAGCATACCCGATTTTGATCATTCATACCGGATTCGGATTTAGCTTGCATACCAGATTTCAAGTTTAGGTAGCATACCGGATTTGAGAATGCATACCGTATTCCAAATTTTGGACACCAGATTTAGCACTTACCAGATTTGGACAATTTTAGGTAGCATACCGAATATCAACAAACCGAATTTCAATTGCATACCGTATATCAACATAAGCATACCGGATTTTAGCAAATTTTGGCACTTACCGGATTTCAATATGACATATCGGATTTTTGGGCATTTTGATACTGGATATGGACTTTCACATATCGTATATGACATATGCATATCGGATTTCAACAGATACTGGATTTTACAGCTGCATATCGGATTTCAACACTTAAAACACCGAATTTTTAGCCATTTTCATCATTTAACTCCCCTTGTCTGGTTTCACTCTTGTTTTTTTTTATTTTTAAAAATGATCTGCCATTTAATACCAAACTAAGCCACTTTTTAAAATCACAAGTGGAGGACTGATCTGGCTGCTTGTATTCCTCTGGTCACAACATTTAACACCTCAAGAAACTCAGGCTCTTTTACCTGGCTTTGTCCAAGAGTCCTTGAGCCATATTTCAAGCTGTCACTACAAGGTTTCAAGAGGCTGTTGTTGATAAAAAAAATGAGACTCTCTCCACTTAAGATAGAGCTCGAAAAAACTAGTCACTTTTCCTCACTGTGAAAGTGCCAAAAACAGGTGTTTAGCTACTGTTAACTGGGCCTGATCATCTATGGATCTTCCCAGACCTTGAGCTGTAACAACAAAGCTTCAAATATCTCGAACAAAGCTAGCCATTATAGTGCCTGATCCCAAGGATCTTCCCCTTGCTACTTGTTATTATAGCAACTCTCCTAGAGAGCACTGATAAAAGATAAAACACAAACAAAGGGGGTTTTAAATCTGATTTTTTTCTCGTTCAGAGTGTGGCAGTATTTTGGAAGCATTTTCTTGGCCCTTAAGATCAAATAAGCTCTGATACCATGTTAAAAATAAAAAAGAAGAATCGATAGATTTTTCATTTGAATGCGAAAATTCTTTGATATCATTTTCTTAATGTATGAAGAAAGTTGTTGGATCGAGGAGAGTGAATGAGCTTATTTAAGCTCAACAAAATGGAGTTACACAACTCAACAAAAGAGTGGTTTCATATGGGGGAAGATGGTAGTGAATATAAACATTAAAACATAAAACAATAAAGATAAAACATAAATATTAACAAACTCACTCTGTTGGTTTATCACCAGCAGAAGAGAAGAAGAGAGACTTGTTTGAATGTCTACATCTTGTATATTTATTGGTGTGTGTGTCAAGAATTACAAGGCTCTATTTATAGAGCAAGACTCTAGACTTTTATCAACAACTATCACATGCCTAACTCCCCTTGAATTAAGGCTAGTGCAATGCTTAAATATAATAACATTTTTCATACCAAACTAGTTGGATTTCTACCAAACTAGACTTAAAATGAAGCCACAAATTACAAATAATTTGATTAACAACTAAGTGTCATCAATACCCAACAAACTCTCCTTTGACACGTAGCTTGGAAAAGAAATTTTTGTTATGCTAAAGTCTTCAAATTTTCGATCCATTCTTCATCAATTTGTTCTTCATTTTTTTTTTGTTTTTGTTGGCCATTGCTGTTGCAAAAAGTTTGTTGAAATGTGCCTTTGAAAATACCGGATTTACAGTTTGAGACTTACCGGATTTTGAACATACATACTGGATTTCACAATTGCAAGCATACCGAATTTTGATCATTCATATCGGATTTGGATTTAGCTTGCATACTGGATTTCAAGTTTAGGTAGCATACCGAATTTGAGAATGCATACCATATTCCAAGTTTCGCATACCGAATTTGGCACTCACCGAATTTGGACAATTTTAGGTAGCATACCGAATATCAACAAATCGGATTTCAATTGCATACCGTATATAAGCATATCGGATTTCAGCAATTTTGGCACTTACCGGATTTCAATGTCGCATATCGAATTTTTGGGCATTTTGATACCGAATATGGACTTTCACATACCGTATATGACTTATGCATACCGAATTTCAACAGAAACCAGATTTTACAGCTGTTTATTGAATTTCAACACTTAAACACCGATTTTTTCGCCATTTTCATCATTTAACTCCCATTGTCTGTTTCACTCTTGTTTGTTTGTTTGTTTTTTTTTTTTGAAAAATGATCAGCCATTTAACACCAAACTCAGCCATTTTTCAAAACCACGAGTGGAGGACTGATCTGGCTGCTGGTATTCCTCTGGTCATAACATTTAACACCTCAAGAAACTCAGGCTCTTTCACCTGAATTTGTCCAAGAGTCCTTGAGCCATATTTCAAGTTGTCACTACAAGGTTTCAAGAGGTTGTTGCTGATAAAAAATGAGACTCCTTCCACTTAAGACAGAGCTCGAAAAAACTAGTCACTTTTCCACACTGTGAAAGTGCCGAAAAATAGGTGTTTAGCTACTGTTAACTGGGCCTTATCATCTATGGATCTTCCCAGACCTTGAGCTGTAACAACAGAGCTTCAAAGATCTCGAACAAAGCTAGCCATTACAGGGCCTGATCCTAAGGATCTTTCCCTTGCTACTTGTCATTGTAGCAACTCTCCTAGAGAGTGCACTAATAAAAGATAAAACACAAACAAAGGGGGTTTTAAATCTGCTTTTTTTCTCGTTTAGAGTTTGGCATTATTTTGGAAGCATTTTCTTGGCCCTTAAGATCAAATAAGCTCTGATACCATGTTAAAAATAAAATAAAATAAATCGACAGATTTTTCATTTGAATGTGAAAATTCTTTGATATCATTTTCTTAATGTATGAAGAAAGTTGTTGAATCGAGGGGAGTGAAGGAGCTGATTTAAGCTCAACAAAATGGAGTTACACAACTCAACAAAAGAGTGGTTTCATATGGGGGAAGATGGCAGTGAGTATAAACATTAAAACATAAACAATAAACATAAAACAATAAAGATAAAACATAAATATTAACAAAGTCACTCTGTTGGTTTATCACCAGCAGAGGAGAAGAAGAGAGACTTGTTCGAATGTCTACATCTTGTAATTTATTGGTGTGTGTCTCGAGAATTACAAGGCTCTATTTATAGAGCAAGACTCTAGACTTCTATCAACAACTATCACATGCCTAACTCCCCTTGAATTAAGGCTAGTACAATGCCTAAATATAATAACATTTTTCATACCAAACTAGTTGGATTTCTACCAAACTAGACTTAAAATGGAAACCACAAATTAAAATAATTTGGTTGACAACTAAGTGTCACAAATACCCAATAATCTATTCCATGTGCATATTCATACATGTCTAGCATCACTACAAGTTGTTGAACAACACCCTCATCGCTTGTGGATTAGGAAATTGATATTGTAAATTATAATCTGTTGGTTGGAAGGATTTCGTTAAAAGAAAATTAGTGATCAAACTTGACAAACAAGAAGTAACAGAAGTTAGGGACTTGAATTTTATTTGAAATAGCACTGAGAGAACCATATACTATGGGAGTTCAGTAAACAAAATGAATAACCGATGATCAAGAACAATAATAGAAAGTTGTCACTTTAGTTCTATTAACATTTCAAACATAGAGACACTTAATCATATGAAAGTTGTCACTTCATCCAAGAATTCTATAAGAAATCACTCACATATATGGAAATAAAAATACAGCAGAATTAGATACACAGGGGAAAGACAATATATTCCTGCATAAATTTGTAGAGTGAATTACGGAAATGAATCGAGTGTATATAATAACTGTATGTGATACTATTTTTCAAACGTAATAGGTACACAAGTTGCTGTTAGCAGGGAAGAACACCTGTATGATATGCAGGAATTCACCTCCTATTAATGGATCCAGGACTCTTATGAATGAACCATATATTTCTAATGAGAAGGGAACAATGATGAAACCCATTCCATCGCCAGACATCATTAAATTTGTCAAAATCCTTCTAGTGAAACAAAAATGAGAAAATGATTATGTTGGAGTTTGAGTTTGAGTGACATTTTTGTTGTCACTTAACAAATATTTTAGTTTCTATTTAGTTACATGTTTTGGTTTGGTCTAACTTGTATTGATGTGTAAAAGTTAGACAAGAATGGTGTAATACAAATTATCTAGTTGTCAAGTATGGTTTAAGTGATAGTGGGTAGCATGATAGATACAATGATTGGTAGAAAAGTCTTGTAAAATGGCTATATATATAAGCCGTGTATTACCAGAAAATGTAGAAGAAAATGAAGTAAAATTGCTGAATGAAATCAATTTCTTCTCCTCTATTTGTCTAAAAACAGCCGAATTTTTTGTATAGAAATCGGTGAGTTGATATCCGATTTCCTCCTTCTTGATATTCAAATTAGAGCTTTAATCATAAAACTTTCGAACCAAAATATTCCAACATGGTATCAGAGCCCTCATGATCTTAGAAATAACTGAAAAAAATGAAAAAAAAAAAAAAAAAAAAAAAAAAAGTAAGCAGTGAGCAAATCCGTAAGCTTGAAGAAAGGAGCAAATACGGTAAGTTGAGTGCAACCCGGTGTGTGCAGTGAAATCCAGTAAGCTAAAGAAGTGCATATCCGGTAAGTGAAAATCCAGTATGCAAAGAATCAAACAAATACGGTATGCAATGCAAATTCGGTAAAGAAATATGAAACCCAGTAAGCTCAGAATCTTGCAAACCCGGTAAGTCAGTACCAAATCCGGTATGTTGTGTAAATCCGGTATGCAAAGAAAAGAGTAAATTCGGTAAGCCTTATGAAATTCAGTAAGCTCAAATGAAATCCGGTACTCATTCTGGTAAAACTGTTGAGAAAGTAAAGATGCAAGTCAAAACTTTCTCTGTTTGGGTTGATTCAAATACAATAGAGTTGTCAACTATGAAATAAAGTTGCGGCCAATGGTGCTTGGATCAAATGGAAAAACAGAAAACCTCAAGCTTGTAGTTATTAAAAGAAACGGTTTGAAATATTAAAGAGAATGGCTTAATGGTTACAACAAAAATGTCAAGGGGGAGTGTTGGAGTTTGAGTAACGTTTTTGTTGTCACTTAACAAATATTTTAGTTTCTATTTAGTTACATATTTTGGTTATGGTCAAACTTGTATTGATATGTAAAAGTTAGACAAGTATGGTGTAGTACAAATTATCTAGTTGTCAAGTATGGTTTAAGTGATAGTGGGTAGCATGGTAAATAGAATAGTTGGTAGAAAAGTCTTGTAAAATGGCTATATATATGAGCTGTGTATTACCAGAAAATGTAGAAGAAAATGAAGTAAAATTTCTTAATTTGATACAATTTGTGTTTGTAGGACTATATTGATGGATGGAACGAAAAGTATGTGAAAACGAGCGAAAAAATATCAAAACGGAAGAAAATGAAAGTTCAAGGACTAACGTGCAAATATTCAAAAGTTGTGTCGAACCAAAAAATGAAGATTTGAGAGTTCTAGGAGTCAATTGGTTGAAAGAAGACGTCAAAGGGATGGAATATCGTCAAAGTATGATCACACATCAATATCTAATAGAAACGTTATGCACCGATTTTTAGCCTCACATTGAGACCAATTTTTGACATGGTAAACGATCGAATTGGAAGATGATGTTTGAATCAAAGTTGTAGCTATTTGAGTTATCGTTACAATTCACTTTGAATCACTTCAATCAGACATTAGTAGAGAAAGTAATGATCAAAATACTGAAAACTGTCCAACGGAGAAAAAAGTTGTTCCAAGCGGTCGCTTGGAACAAATCCCAAGCGGTCGCCCAAGTACATTCAGGGAATCCATGAGGCAAATTTTACAAACCAAACGGTCGCTTGGCTTATAACCAAGCGGTCGCTTGGTTAATTTCTGACCCGAAAATTCTGGTTTTCTTTTTTAAGTTAAACACATATGGAAACTCGATCTTGGACTTCTTTATAACCCAAAACTCGACCAGAAACGGGGGGGACGCATATTTTGGCATATTTTTGACATATTGGAGAGCAAGAAGAAGGCGAAGAACGAGGAGATTACTTCAAGATTCAAGATTTACTTCTAGAATTAAAAGGGTGATGTCTTCTTCAATAAGTTTTCTTTCTTCTCTTAGTTTTCTTAGTTTTATCATGCTAGGCTAGATTTTAATATGTTAGGTGAACGATGAACCATCTAATGTGATATTTTAATTCCTAGTTTTATATATTTGACGTTAAAATGCTGTTTGAATTTATTGAATGGTTTATATACATTGAATTTTATCCATAATTATATGCGCAATGATTATGTGATTGTTGTGGTTTATTTCATCCATTCGAAAGAGGAGAAATAGATTAAACAGGGTATAAATTATCGTAGGGTCCGATAGGGGATAGAGATATACTGCTATGCTTTGCGTGAATCTCTAAGTGTTCATAAAACTCCATGCATTTTTGTATTTTTGCTCCCGTCATAGAGATATAGTTGGTGTCGTATATGAAAATAGGTTCAAGCTTAATCGAAAGAGAGTTTTGAATAAAATAGGAACATTGATTCGTCATAATTCAAACGTGTTGACAAATTGTAGAACTAGGGTTGAAATAGATCGTTACATGGGGATTCGCGAACCTAGTACGCCTTTATTTGATTATTATCTCAACTTTGCATTTAGTTATATCATCGCACGTAATTAAATTTGCATCCATTTAGTTAATTCATTCACTTTTGCATAAGAAGCTTACTTAGTTTAGTTTCAATCTAGTTACAAACACTCAAACAACATCTTTAATTTCGGTTAAGATCGAATTAAAGACAGTCAAACTATTAAATCTCTGTGGGAACGATACTTGAACTTAAAAATCCACTTTATTACTTGAAACGAATCGTATACTTGCGGAACTATAAGTCGAACACATTTTTCGCGTGTCACCACCCACCTCAACCGTCACTACAAACATGTGCGGCCAAACATGGTCTTCTTCCTGCTAGTCAAACGCAACCACAATTTGGTAGTCTAGGCAGCGGTGCTACTACTACGCCACTTAATACGTGGATGTATTCGGAGGAAAGAACTCGAACAGGAATAGTGAAATACATTGTCGGATCTGAGTTGCCACTAACACAAACAGACAACCAACATTTCGTTACCTTTGTGAAAGAATGTCTTCAATCGAGGTACGTTGAGGTAAGTCGAAATACTCTTCGTTCTAATACAATAGAATATTTTGAAAATGCAAAGAAAACATTGATTGCCGATTTAGAAAAATATAGGGGTGTGATATCTTTAACTTCGAATTTATGGGAAGAGATTAATAAAAGAGGTTATATGGCTGCAACTGCACACTATATAGACCCACTTTGGATCATGCATAAAAAATTATTGTTTTTAAAATTATTGAGTACCCGTACAATGCTACCAATATATTTAGTGTTATTATGAACATGATTAGATAATATAAATGCGAGAGTAAAAATCGCTCTTTTACGTTCGACAATGCTAATGTAAATAAGTCTGTTATCGAGAAATTGCAAAGAGTACTTCAACCCGAATTTGGTGGTTATTTATTTCATATTCGATATGTATGCCATATTTTAAATTTAATAGTACAAGACAGTTTAAAATATGTTAAGGATGAAATTCAACGAATTAGGAATGCACTAATTTATATCACTATTTCACCTAGTAGAAAACAAGCATTTTTGTGCCGAAAACGGGGTGCCGCATTCAAAAACCTTTATTAGTGACGTAGCGCATAGATGAAACTCCACATATTTGTTATTAAAATCGTATGAAGGTTTCAAACATTTAATTACTGAATTTTATAACAATAGGATGACGACGATAATATTTTGAATGAGATCGATTGGACTTTAGTTATTAAAATTAAAGCTTTTTTGAAAAGTTTTTATGATGTTACAAATCTTTTGTCTGGTGTTTATTATCCTACTAGTTGTATGGTTCTTCAACGTCTTTATCTAATTGCTAAGGCTTTTGATAGATTTAAATATGACCCTAATTTTAGTTCAGTTATAATTGCTATGGAATTAAAGTTTAGAAAATATTGGAAAAACTTGTCCGTGTTATTTCCGTTAGCATGCGTCATGGACCCCCAATATAATTTATCGGGTACTAAAATTATAATTGACCGAATGTCAAAATCTTTAACTTTTAACATACCTATTACCTATAGGAATTTGGAAGCAACTTTATCTGAAATGTATGTAATATATGCTTCACGAATGGGTACACATGTTACTCGTGTACCCTTCGGCTCTACAAGTACTCCTCCCACTAATTTAGGAGATGACGACGCCGAAATTTTAAATTTATTTAAAGGCATGAACTCATATAGATATGGTCAAACTGGATATGCATGTGGTTCCTCCAGTAATAGTAGTTTGTCTTCCAATATATGTATTAAACATCGAGTAATAGTCCAAATGCGTTGCCTGCTGAATTACTTGATTACTTTAATCATAATTGACCTAGTAACAATACACTAAGGAAAAATTCAGAAGAAGTAGTAGTTGACTTCTGGCGAAAGTATGAACGTCGATGGCCAATAGTTTCTGCAATGACAAAAGATCTGCTAACACCTCCGGTTAGCACTGTAGTTTCAGAAGCTGCTTTTAGTGCAGGGTGTAGGGTTCTCTCTGAGGTTAGGAGTAGACTAAAAAAGATATTTTGGAAGCATTAATGTGTGTGAAGGGCTGGCAAGACGCTCATTTTCGACTGCAAGATAAATATGCTGAAATTGCATGTAGTCAAGTAAGTGATTTTAGTTTAACCATATTTAAGGTGAATTTTTATTTTAATACCTTTATAATTTTTAAAAAAAAGTTGTGCACGAAACAAGTTGTTCGTGTACAATTTTTAACTCCGCCTACTCAAAATTGAACTATTGAAGTAGCCGGTCCCAAACTCGGATAAAGGGAAGGGTTTATATTTTATTATTTTAAAACGGAAAAATATTTTGAAAAACATTTGACAATTTCTCATATTTTTTTTAATTTTATCATTTATAAAATAATTATTTTCAATCAACATGTTTTCTTCAAAACAAACTTGAAAATGAAAATATATTAACTTAAAATTATTTATAAATAAAAAAATTAAACTTATAAGTACGTATTATTTATAAGATAAAATAAAAAAAATACATTATAATTAAAATTACTTATAAATTATAACTTATAAGTTATAAGTAAAAAATACTTTATCTAAATAAATTGTTTACAAATAAAAATACTTATAAGATAAGTATTCTTAGAATCGAGTAACCTTCAGGCTCTGGATCTGCAAATGACTCACTTCAATGACCTCCTGTCTTCACGGGATAATTGTTATTCCATCTTTTCACCTTCACTATGTCAATTCTTTGAATTCGGACTATAGATTTTAACTAAAGAAAACTCTCTTTTTGTTAAAGTAAGAAAGAAATTCTTGTTTAATCTTTCAAGAATCTCTGGGATGAAATATTTAGAAACTCATGATATCTTTTAAAAAAAAAATTGGATATGAAATAACTTGGAATTTTATTGATATCTGAAAGCTAATTACAATGAAAGACAGAAGATTGTTTGGCTAACTCACAACTCAAGTGCCCAACCAACTCTGCCTCTTCTATCAGCCCGAAGGCCTTTATTTATGCACAAATTTGTAGCCGGATTACATCATTGCTTACACCATAATATCAATAATTTTATACCTTGTGTTTTTCATTAAGAGCTTCTTGGCCCCTCCATCACATGCAGCTTTTACATCACATTTTAATAAAGAGCACAGTTTCTCTATAATTGTCCTTTAATCCTTGTCTTCATATGCAGCTAGCTCTCTTTATCATATCATCCTTATCACCTTTGGAGTCCTTTGTTGGTTTTCAATCTTTAATCTGTCGGCAAGTGGGGCAGTCTCTTGCTTCACATGCTCTCTGTAATGTTGAAATAGCACCAGGAACCTGATGCGTGTCAAATTTAGTAATAAAATCTTTCAAAACTTCATATTTTTTATTCCTATCATTAGTCAAAAGTGTCTATCCATTATATTGGCATATGCATCTGTATTTTCTATCATAAAGATTTTTTGCTATATTATAAAGGACTTTGTATCCAACCACTCTTCTATTTTTTATCCATAATTTTGTAAACTTTGGTAATAGTTTATCAATATTCCCTACATCCATTTTGAAATTTCTTCCAACATGTCCGATGGTGTTTATATGTTCTGCTGGATAGAAAATTTCATCTTCGACTTCAGGACTGATAGTATAAAATTTTAGATAAATAGATCATCCATGTGCATATTTTGAGACTTTATATTTAAATATGTCATCAAATCTTTCTATTTCTTTAAGAGATTTATCTGGATAAATTAAATCCAAATATCTATAATCAGCTACCATTTTAACCATGACTGGATCAGATTCTTTTATCATAACTATTCTTGGATGAACGTGATCGCCTGGTGAAATAAAATATGAATCACTTATTTGTAATTCATAGATTATTTTAGTAAATGTTTTATATTCTTCTTTTTTTGAAGACAAAGGGATTTTGTATCCGAATTGATCTTGTATGTTCTTCCTTGATAATAATCTTTTTAGGATTATCACCAATTTTTATCTTTCTGGGACTTTGGATCATAATATCTTTTTTTGGTCCACTGCTGCTTCCGTATGGTGGATCACTTCTTGGTACCTGTTGGTATTCCTGTTTGGTATCATAGAATTGTGCCAAGGTATCAACCTTTGTATTTTTATTTGTATCAGTAGACATTAATTGTGCTTCAAGAGCATCAATTCTGTCTTTCATCTCATTGACAACTTTGACGTGTGATTCACTGATCTCAAGTAATATGTTGAAATTAATACTTAAGATTCCAGCTAATGTTACCATCCCAGCTTTTATATCATCTGCTTCTTCTTTGACATATGCTACCGTAGATTTCATCTCTGATATCATTTGTTTGATATTATCCATCTCCAAATTCTACGTTCCTGCTTAAAAAATTAGCAAGATAATTATTTGTACCTTTAATATGTATAATATTAAAATTATAGAATGATAAATATGATTGTCATCTATGTCACCTTCTATACTGTGGTTCCATTAGTAATTTATTTCTAACTAGTCCTGCAACTTGAGAATTGTCAGTTTCAACAATAAATTTTTTAGATAATAAGAATAATGAAATCTTTATCCCTCTGATAATTACTAATAATTCTTTTTCATGAGTGATATAATTTATTTTCGCTTGATTAAAAGTTCCACTTGAATATCTACATATTTCATTTAAATCTATTTTTAATATTGTTGTCCAATATTTATTTAAGGCATCAGTATTAACTATCAAATTATCCTTTTCATTTGGTAATCTTAATTTTGGTTAATTTTTACATTCTTCTTTAAGTAATCTGACTATTTCTGTATGTTCTTCATTCCATCCTTTAGTATTAGTTTTTCTAAGTAAAATTTGTATTTTATGTCTCTTTTTCGAAAGATTTTCAATAAATCTTTCTGCATAATTTAAACATCTTAAGAACTTTTGTATTTGTTCCTTAGATTCTAATTTATCAGGAAAGCATTCTATCTTTTTAAATAAATGATATTGTAATTTTATTTCATTCTTATTTATAATTAATCCAAGAAGTTATATCTCAAGTTTTTCTATAATAGCTTTCTTTTCAGATAAGACTATTCCTTCTTTTTAATATTCTTTTAGGAATTTTATAATATGATTTTTATGATCATTTTTATTTTCTAAACATATTAGTATATCATCAACATATACTAATAAGAAATCATTATATTTTCTAAAAATATTATCCATTCTTCTTTGAAATATTTGAGGTGTATTTTTTAATCTAAATGACATAACTATCCATTCATATTTACCTTAAGGCGTGCTAAATGTCGTATATGGTATTGATTCTTCTTCCATCTTGATTTGCCAAAATCCTGACTTACAATCAAATTTTGAATAATATTCTTTTCCTTTTGCAAGATTTATCAAAATATCTTTATTTGGTAGAAAATATCCATCAAATTTTGTATATTTATTTAACTCTTTATAATTTATTACCATTCTTGATTTTTCTCTTACTTGTTAGGAAGTGTTTCATAACCATAAAGGTTGGGCTACTATGTGGTCCATTACTAGCTCTGATTAATTTCATATTTTTTAATTCTTCAATTTGTTTTCTAAATTCTTGAGTATCTTGTATAGTATACATCATTGGTGTTACTCTTATTATTACATTTTCAGTTAATTCTATTTTTGCTCTTGAATGTTCAGGTTTCCAATAAGCAAATGGGTTTTTATTATAAACATCTCCTATCTTTTTTATTATTTCTCCTATTTATTCTGATTTTTCTGTTATTGTATTTTTTGTATTTTGATGTTGTTCTTATTGGTACTTTTTGTACTATCTTTTCACCATACTTGGCTGGCTGAACTCTGTATGGTTTGAATTCTCTTGAAATTTTTAGTAGATGTCCACATGATGTTTTTAACATAATCATATAATTGTTTTGTTGGTAATATTGGAGTTGTTGAACAAAATCATTTCCTAATAGTATATCACATTTTAGTATATCATATGCATATACTTTATTTATGGTTATTTGTTTACTTCCTAATAAAATTTCTATCTTTTCCTTGTTCTTTTTAATAGGTGTTCATATTCTTATAACACCTGTAATTTTTATAGTATTATCATTATTCCAATTTTTTAACAAAAATATCTTTATAATAGTTATATCAATTCTTGTATCTATTAAAGCACATGTTGTTATATTAGTATCTACAATAGTAACTTGTATATATACCCGTAATGAAAATGTTGTTACGTTATTTATTCTTTTGGACAAAATAATATTTTATTATTATGTGTTATATAGATTCCTTCTTTATTAATATTATAATGATTCAAAACTTGTAAAAAATTCATTCCTAATAATGTATGGTAATGATCTCCCATACTATTATCTACATAACATGGTATTATCATTTCTTCTCCATCTAATACTATTGATATCTTTACTTCTAATTCACTAGTATGTATTTTTCCATCAAAATTGATATATTTATAAGGTTCTACCCTTCTTTTTGTTAATAATTTATTTCTATTGTTTGATATATGGCAGCTTGCCGCTCCTGTATCAATTATGATATTTTTTCCTTTTATATATTTTATTTCATTCAAATATTCTTCATATATTTGCATATTTCCTATATTCCTTTTTACCATTATTTCTCGACTTATACTTGGTCTTCCTGGTATCATAGATGTACTATTATTTCTTCTTAATCTTCCATCTTTAAATTCTATTAAAGAATTATTTTCTATTTTTTCTGTTACGTCTGGTTTTGTTTTAGATATTTCTAATTCATATATTTCTGGTAATAGGTTTAATTGTTTGTTTAGTTCTACAATATTTAATATATTTTTACATTCTTTGTGGATTTCTATATAGGTTTTTTAGAATAAATGTTTCCATAGTTTGAATTAGTAAATGTGTATAATGCTCTATATTTTACAATCATGATATGAATTCCTCCTTCCCTAATATCATTTCTATGTATTTTAAAATGTAATCCTAATACTTCATTAAAATCTTTATCTTTTATTGATACAAAATATTTTGGATAACATGTAAATATTAATTTTTTGTATGCTAAATTTCCTTCTATAGTTCATAAATGACTATCATTAGTATTTAGTATTCTTCCTGATATGATCCATGATGCGGGAGTGTCCAATGCAAGCTCAAACCGAGACCCGTTGATTATAAAGGAGGGGCAATGACGCGATCGAGAGAAAAACGAGTCAAAGAGGCGTTGGGGATGCTCATAGAAGCCACTATTGATGAAACTATATTTGGGACGCAAAATGGAGCAAGTTTCATGTTGGGGTCGAGGCCGGGAACCAATTGGATCAACACGATACAAGTAACCGAAGAAAGGGATCTGCCAGAACATCTAAGCGACCGCTTAGAGTAAAATGGCAAGCGGTCGCTCAACCCATACCGAAACTCAAAAGGCGTCAAAGTGTCCTTCCAAGCGACCGTTTGGTTATAAAATTCGAGGGAGTTTCTTATTTTTGGCAAGAGACCAAGTTTCCTTAGAATTCTATTTATTTCCATATTTTGACATTAATTGTTGCCTTATGCACGTTTTTACTAGATTTAGGACTAAATATTTAAATACTAAATATTTAAATACTAAATATATTGAATTAAAACTGAAAGCTTTTATTTTTTCCTCTGTTCTTCATCGAACAACAAATCGAACTTCCAAAATTAATTCTTGTGTGTTCAAACATCGGTATGCAAGTTCTTCGTGGGGTAATCAAGGGGTTCAGCCCATCTTGCTATCGTTGGATTTTTTGGTTCACTTCGTTGGGTTTAGTCCAAAATAGGATTTCTTGGCGTTATTGGGTTCCGCATCAATCTAGTTGTGAGTTTCGTAGTCACCGTTGCTACGGGGTTCGCATCAATTGGTATCAGAGCTTTAGCTCCAATCTAATCAGGTTCTATCTTTTATTTTCGTTGTTGAGTCAAAACAAAATTATATCCAATCTTCTTCTTGTTCGTGAGTCGTTCTTCATTTTTTTGGGTTCTTAGATCCATTTTTTGCTTTGTTGGTAGCCCAATCTTGTGTTTAAAAAACACTATTCATTAGTACCAGTTAAAAAAAATATTGAGTTGTTTGTTTGAATTGCTACCAACACCCTTTTTTTGTTACAAGTTTTGATTCACTATCTAAATCTTGTCATATAAGTGGTGCCCAAATTCAAAGATAAACTTTCATCTAGTTTCTTAAATTCTTCATTCCAAATTTCAGTTTCCATATTACTCTTGATTCACATTCCTTTTCGTATTCGATTTGAATTCACAAGTTTGGTCCGGTAAGTTCTTTGTTGATTTTGTAAGCACTTGGGAAAAGCAATTGAGTGGTAAAAGGCAGAGAGTGAGCTTATTAGAGGGTAAAAGCCAATTAAGTGATTTCGAGCGAAAATTGGTGAGGTAGAAATTGAGAGAATGTCTGACATGGAAGGTTCAAATTCCAGCAGGTATGGTAATCAAACCAATAAACAGAATGATAGGATGGATCGGTTTGAGCAATTATTGATGGATATGGGGGAGAAGATGGAGAAATTGAGTACTTCGATGATGAATTTAATAGGGAACAGCCTGTATGAGTACTTCCTGGAAGGGGAACAAGTGGGTGGGTTCCTAAGATGGATGAACATGAGATAGGTAGCGAATGGGGAGAAGATGAGGGCGAAGGAGTTGAAATGGGACGGATAAGACATAAAGGAGATAGGTTTGAACGACGGGGTAGGAATGATTATGGAGGTGACGTTGATGGAGGTTTGGGAAATGTAAAAATGGTTATTCCACAATTTAAGGATAGAAGTGATCTCGAGGCATATTTAGATTGGGATAAGAAGATAGAGTTGATTTTTGAATGTCATAACTATTCAGAGGATAAGAAGGTGAAGGTTGTGGTGTCGGAATTCACTGACTACGCCATCACTTGGTGGGATCAAACGGTTACTTCACGACGTAGGAATTGGGAGAGTCCTATCAATACTTGGGACGAACTAAAGGCAGTAATGAGAAAACGATTTGTGTCTAGTCATTATTACCGGGAAGTCCACCAGAAACTGTAAAGTCTATATCAAGGGACGAAGAGTGTGGAAGACTACCATAAAGAGATGGAGATTTTGATGATTAGAGCAAATGTAGAGAAAGATCGAGAAACTACTATAGCTAGGTTCTTGAATGGGTTGCACAGAGAGATCGCTAATGTGGTGGAATTGCAGTATTATGCAGAGTTGGATGACATGTTGCATGTGGCCATGAAAATTGAGAAACAGTTGAAGAGGAAGGGAACAACTAGACAATCATTTGAAAACTCGGGTTCTAACTCAAACTGGAAACCAAGGTAGGATAACAAAGGGAATGGGGTTGAGTCGAAAGGGAGAACTAAAAGTACTAGCAGGACAGTACCAAAGGTAGACTCACAACCAACCAGGAATCAGTGTTTTAGGTGTTTGGGAAAAAGGACACATTTCGTCTCAATGCCCAAACAAAAGGACCATGATTCTACGCGATGGGGAAGTAGAGACTTATGGTGAGGATGAATTTGAAGACATGCCGCCATTGGAAGATGTTAGTGAGCATGGGGACACAGTGGAATTTGCTCCTGCTGCGAAGTTAATGGTCACAATGAGAGCTCTCAATACTCAAGTCAAGGTAAATGATACAGAGTAGCAGAGGGAGAACATTTTCCATACACGATGCCACATCCATGATAAGGTATGTAGTATGATCATTGATGGAGGTAGTTGTATCAATGTAGCTAGCACAACTTTAGTTGAGAAATTGGGATTTGTACTAATTAAACACCTTAGGCTTTATAAATCACAATGGTTAAATGATAGTGGATAAGTTAGGGTGAATAGGCAAGTGATGATTTCTTTCTCGATTGGGGGCTATAGTGACAAGGTTGTATGCGATGTGGTACCTATGCAGGCGGGTCATATTTTATTGGGAAGACCATGGCAGTATGATAGAAAGGTTAACCATGATGGGTATAAAAATAGATATAGCTTTGTTAAGGAATGAAGGTCTATTACTCTTGCACCATTAACACCGGCTCAAGTTTATGAAAACCAAATTCAATTGAGAGAAGCTGAAGAGAAAAGAGCGAGAGTCTGAAAAAAGGAGAGAAAACAATAAGTTAGTGAGTAAAAGGGAAAATGGAGAGGTAGCCGAGAGTGGGGAGAAGAGAGAGATGCCACATGAGAGGAAAGAAAAAGAGCCAGTTGAGAGGAGAGAAAAGCCGAAAGTGAACTTCTTTGCTAGTGGGAGTGAGTTGCAAAAGGATATAATTGATAAAATAACAGTGTTGTTGTTGGTATATAAGGAATCACTCCTCAACTTTGAGAAATCTAACACATCCCTCCCTAGTTTGGTTGAGTCTTTGTTATAGAAATTCAAAGATGTGTTTCCGGAGGACATACCAAGTGGATTGCCACCAATTCGAAGCATCGAACACCAAATTGACTTCATACCAGGAGGTGCCCTTCCAAATCGACCAGCTTACCGAAGCAATCCCAAGGAGACAAAGGAGCTTCAAAAGCAAGTAGAAGAGTTGATGAGCAAAGGATATGTGAGGAAGAGCATGAGTCCATGTGCTTTACCTGTCCTATTGGTACCGAAGAAGTATGGGACTTGGAGGATGTGTGTGGACTGCAGGGCTACCAACCACATAATGGTAAAGTATCGTCACCCCATACCTAGGTTAGATGATATGCTTGATGAATTATATGGTGGTTGTATCTTTAGTAAGATTGATCTTAAAAGTGGGTACTATCAAATTCGTATGCGGGAGGGTCATGAATGGAAAACTACGCTTAAAACTAAATATGGGTTGTATGAGTGGTTGGTTATGCCATTTGGTCTCACTAATGCACCGAACACTTTTATGCGTTTGATGAATCATGTTTTGCGTGCTTTTATAGGAAAGTTTTTTGTTGTTTATTTTAATGATATCTTAATCTATAGCACAAACCTAGATGAGCATCTGGAACACTTGAATTGTGTGCTTGTGGTACTTAGGAAGGAACAGTTGTATGCTAATTTCAAAAAGTGTACATTTTGCATGAAAAAACTTGTCTTTCTAGGATTTGTGGCGGGTGTTAATAGGGTAGAAGTAGATGAAGAGAAAATTAAGGCTATTAAGGATTAGCCAACACCTAAAAGTATAACTGAAGTTAGGAGTTTCCATGGATTGGCTAGTTTTTATAGGCGTTTTGTGAAGAATTTTAGCACAATCACTACACCACTCACTGAAATTGTTAAGAAGAGTGTCAGGCTTTCAATAGGGTGATGCACAAGAACATGCATTTAATACTATTAAGGATAAATTGTGTAAAACACTTGTTTTGGCATTACCTAACTTTGACAAAATCTTCGAGATTGAGTGTGATGCATCAGGAATAGGTATTAGAGCAGTGTTAATGCAGGAGCGCAGGCCCATAGCTTATTTCAGTGAGAAGTTGAGTGGAGCTGCGTTAAACTATCCTACATATGACAAGGAGCTGTACGCGCTTGTTCGGGCATTAGAAACTTGGCAACACTACTTGTGGCCTAAGGAGTTCGTGATACACACCGATCAAGAATCGTTGAAGTACTTACGGGGTCAAGGTAAGTTGAACAAAAGACACGCAATGTGGGTGGAATTCATAGAGTCATTTCCCTACGTCATCAGGTATAAACAATGTAAGAAAAATGTGGTTGCAGATGTGTTGTCACGAAGGTACGTATTGTTAAATTTCCTACATGCACAGTTACTTGGCTTTGAACACATTAAGAGCATGTATGTAAGTGATCCGCTTTCTCTGACATTTACGAGTCATGCAATAAAGGTGTTATTGATAAGTTTTATAAGTATGAAGATTATTTGTTTAGGGAAAATAAGTTGTGAGTTCTTAATTGCTCTATATGTGAATAAGTACACAGTGGGGGCCTAATGGGTCATTTTTGGGTACAAAAGACTTTAGAGCAAATTTGTGGGAATATTTTTACTGGCCTAAAATGATAAGTGATGTAAAACAAATTTGTGGGAAGTGCATAACTTGTAAAAATGCTAAGTCTAAGGTTTTACTTCATGTTTTGTATACTCATTTACCTGTACCTAGTGAACCTTGGGTGTATACTTCTATGAATTTCGTGTTGGGTTTACTTAGGACCAAAAGGGGTCGGGATTCTATATTTGTTATGGTAGATAGGTTTAGTAAAATGGCACACTTTATACCATGTCACAAAATCGATGATGCCACCAATATTGCAAATTTATTCTTTAGGGAAATAGTCTGCTTGCATGGGGTCCCTAAGAGTATAGTGTCAGATCGGGATGTTAAGTTTTTGAGTCATTTTTGGCGTGTTCTATGGAATAAGTTAGGCACTAAACTGTTGTATTCTACAACTTGTCACCCACAAACTAATGGGCAAACTGAAGTGGTCAATAGGACCACGGCTCAATTACTTCGTACGGTGATAAATAAGAACTTAAAGAGTTGGGAATAGTGTTTACCCTTTATTGAATTTGCATATAATAGAGTTGTACACTCTACTACTACATTTTCACCGTATGAAATTGTTTATGAGTTTAATCCACTAACTCCATTGGATTTGTTACCGTTGCCTGTAAATGAACAGGATAGCTTGGATGGTACAAGGAAGGCTGAATTGGTCAAGTCCCTGCATGAGAAAGTCAAGGAGCAGATTGAAAAGAAAGAGAAGTTTGTGGCACAAAAGGCGAACAAAGGACAGAGGCGTGTGTTATTTGAACAAGGAGATTGGGTTTGAGTACATCTCAAAAAGGAGCGTTTTCCAGAGCAGATGAAGTCTAAGTTGCAGCCGCGTGGAGATGGGCCGTACCAAGTCCTCAAGAGGGTCAATGACAATGCATACAAAATGGATCTCCCAGGTGAGTATAATGTTTCAGCTACCTTTAATGTTGCTGATCTCTCTCTTTTGATGCAGATACAGATTCGAGGACGAATCCTTTTGAAGAGGGAGGGGATGATATGATCCAGGATGCGGGAATGTCCAATGCAAGCTCAAACCGAGACCCGTTGATTATAGAGGAAGGGGCAATGACGCGATCGAGAGCAAAGCGAGTCAAAGAGGCGTTAGGGATGCTTATCAAAGCTACTATTGATGAAACTATATTCGGGACACAAAATGGAGCAAGTTTCATGTTGAGGTCGAGGCCGAGAACCAATTGGATCAACACGATACAAGCAACTGAAGAAAAGGATCTGCCGGAACATCTAAGCGACCGTTTAGAGTAAAATGGCAAGTGGTCGCTCAATCCGTATCGAAACTCAAAAGGCGTCAAAGTGTCCTGCCAAGCGACCGCTTGGAATAGGTTGCTTGGTTATAAAATTCAAGCGAGTTTCTTATTTTTGGCAAGAGACCAAGTTTCCTTAGAATTCTATTTATTTCCATATTTTGACATTAATTGTTGTCTTATGTACGTTTTTACTAGATTTAGGACTCTAGTATAAATAGTTAAACACTTTGTTATTTTACAACTTTTGGACATATTGAATTAAAACTGAAAGTTTTTGCTTTTTCCTCTGTTCTTCATCGAACTACGAATCGAACTTCCAAAATCAATTCTTGTGTGTTCAAACATCGGTACAAGAGTTCTTCGTAGGGTAATCAAGGGGTTCAGCGCATCTTTCTATCGTTGGGTTTTTTGGTTCACTTCATTGGGTTTAAGTCCAAAATCGAATTTCTTGGCGTTCTTGGGTTTCGCATCAATCTAGTTGTAGGTTTCGTAGTCACCGTTGTTACGGGGTTCGCGTCACTTCCATCATGTAAGCTTACTGTAATTGGTGAATCTATTCAACATTAGTTGTATTCCTGCTAGATAAACGTATTGTATCTTTTCTTTTGTTTTTCTTTTACTTTTGCCATTAATTAGTCAACTGTAGATTTTGTTAATAATGTTAATTTATGGCTTCCTGAAACTGTTTTTATATCTATTGATTTTTCTATCTTATGATACTTACTTATAGATATTTTTTTTCTCTTAAATATTCTATATAATATTTCCCATTTTCCTATTTTTAAATCTAATGATAATTTTTGTATTTTTCTAAATGTATTATTATCAAATGTTACTTTTAATCCATATCCTTCAGAATTTTCTATTTCTTGTTTTCTTTCTATAGCTTCTACTTCTTCTATTTCCTGACTTATTCTGATTCTGATATATAGATTCATTCTCCTTCATATTCACTAATATCTTATATTTTTTCCAAATCATTTGCTATTTCTTCATATTCTTTTTGTAAAATTCTAACCTTCTTTTTGGTACAATCAGAGTTTATATGTCCTATTTCTCCACAATTTCAGCATTTACATTGTTTTTTATCCTTTTTAAACTCTTTTCTTTTTGTTGATATTTTTTTTATAATATCTCCTATTTGGTTTTTGATATTTCTTTTTGAACTGTCTATACTTTTTATACTTTTTTGGTTTGAATTTTCTTTTATATTTTCTTTCTAGTGCACATCCCCAATTAATAGGTCTATCTATCTCTTCGCAATAGATTCTTTTTAATTTTTCAGACTTTTTCATTAGTTGTCTATTTTTACATATTTATGCTAATCTTTCAAATATGAATTTTATTCTACTTCCTAATATATCTGGTACAGGATTATCCTTTATATATCTTTCACATTCTATCTTAAAATATATATTCCACGTTCCTGGTATTTTTACAAAATATATTTCTAAGTATGATCCTTGATTTTCGTTACTATAAAATTGGGTATAATAGAAATTTCTAAATTGACATGTATATTCTTTTATTTTACACATATCACATATCATAATGTTTATCAATCTTAATCTTGCTTTTAATTTTTCTTTCCTAGTTTCTTCTTCTGAATTTCTTATCCAATTTTCTCCTAGGAATTCATCTAATATATATTCCACTAACTTTTTTATCCCCTCTTGTGAGGTTTTTTGCATTTCTGTTTGTGTATTTTTTCTCATTAATGATTTAGTGTCTTCAGTTACTCCTTCCCACCAATTTCTTACATCTCCTTCAAATGATGCTATTAAATAGTCAACTCTTCTATCTGTAGATTCTCATGTATCATATTGGTTATATAGAAAGAATAATATCATTGCATCTGCCTATTGTAATAGGGCTTTTTTAGTATCTATTTTACAATCTAAATCTAGTTTTGCTCCTCCATGATTTATTAGTTTATTCTAGTCCGAGTTTGGAGTAAATTGATCTTTATATTTTTCTATTCTATGTTGTAGTATAATTCTATCATAGTACTGTCTATAAGGTTTATGTGGCATTGGTGCATATCCTCCTTCTAATTCAGGAAATTCTAATTTTAAATTGTTGTTTGTGCTTCCAGGTGCACATGTTGGTCCTCCACCAGTATTTATTAATATTTCATAACTTTCTAATTTTTCTATACTTAATTGGTCAAAGTTTTCTATTAAATTATCGATTTCTTCATTCA
This sequence comes from Osmanthus fragrans, assembly GCA_019395295.1. Lineage (NCBI taxonomy): Eukaryota > Viridiplantae > Streptophyta > Magnoliopsida > Lamiales > Oleaceae > Osmanthus > Osmanthus fragrans. Next base: position 14,092,165 of record CM033359.1, read on the forward strand.
TCATCTTTTTTATTTTTTATTTTTCTCTGTATATTTTTCTAATTCTCTTTCCTGTTCTAAAATTATTTGTAATATTTCTTTTCTGAATTTGTCATCCATATTTTCAGGTTCATAATATCTTTATGTTTCTACATGTTTCTTTTCTATTCTTGTTATTTCTCTTTTTATTCTCTCTTTATCCACGTTTTTATCTGTTGACTTCATATTTTGTTTCATTTCTCTTATTTCTATTTTTAATATTTCTACTTCATCTCTTAGTTCCTTAACTTCATCTATTAATCCTCTTATTAATTTCTTTAAGTTTTCAATTTTTTTTGAAAAAGACATTATATTTTTGATCTATCACTTTTAGTTTATAATAAATATGATATCCTACACTTTTTATTTTCACTTTCTTCTATGATTTTATCAAAAAAATTTATAGCTATCTCATTATTGGATAATTCATCTTTTACAGTTTTAAAATATTTTTTTTTAATTCTAATTTCTTGATTTTTAGTTTTCCTAACATTTTTTCTTGTGGTTCTTTTATATTTTTTGGTGTTCCTAGTATATTTGAGATTTTTTCTTGTAATTTGTTTAGATTTTTAACAATATTATTAAGCTTTCTAGCTACTTTATCATTACTCATTTATAACTTATGATTATTCATATATTTCTGTGTAATATAAAATACTTTCAAATTTTTTATTAATCATTTCATATACGTATCTATCTTTTATAGATCCTACAATTAATTTATGTAGTATTTGTTCTTTTATTTCTCTAGGTAATTTTTTAATTATATTTAATGTTAATATTTTTGATTTATTAAGAATAAGTTCATAAAATATTTTATATTATTTTTCTTCTTCTAATTTATAATAGTTATCTATCTTCTTAATTTTAATTCTCATAATTACTTGTATTATTTTCTATTATAGCAGCATATTCTTCTTGATTTATTATTTCTAGAATAGTTTCTCATATCATCAAATCTCTTATTATGCTTATTTTTACTTTTTCTATTATATCTTTTCTGATATCTACAGGTATATCTTTTAGTTTTATAAGTATGATTTTTAAGGCTTCTTTCTTTATTATGGGTTTTCCTATTATTATACCAAATTTTTCTTTTTTAATTTTATATTTATTTCCTAAATTTTCTATTATCATGTTATGATCTATGGCTCTGATATCAATTAGAGTGGAAGGATACTATAACCGTCTTCAAAATCTCAAAATCTTAAAATCTGATATTTTCATAAGTATTTAATAAATCATAATAAAATTTATAGAATTTACTATCTTTTGTTAAGACTTTTTCTTCAATGATTATATTTAATTTTTCAATTTTTTTTTCTAAATTGACAATTTCTTTATATATATTGTTTTCAATTTTAATTGCTTGATTATCTATATAAGTATTTTTATATTTTAATTTTGGATCTAAATAATTAGGGATGGCAATTTAACCCGCCCCGTCCCGAATGGGACAAAAAAATCCGCCCCAATGGATTGGCGGGACGGGCCGGGGCGTCGTGGGTCGCCCACCCCGAACCCGCCCCTTGAAAAAAGTAAAAAATAGAATTTTAATAAATTGCTAGTTTTATTTGTAATTTTATAACATGTTTCTAATCCAACAATTATATTATACAATTGTTAATTTAAAATTTTACATAACTAACAATTGTTTATATAATTTATAAATTATGAATCATGATAGTTAAATAAATATTCTTTACTTTTGAAAGATTTATACAAATTAATCAAAACAAGTTAATATATTAATCGAAAAAACTAAAAAAAATTTAAAATATATGGAATGATTTTTAGGTTTTGGATTAAGGGTTGAACTTTAAATAATAACATAACTCGAATTTTGAAAATATAAAAATAATAATAATAATAATAATTAAACGGGACAACAAATGGGACAAATTCTCGTCTCATCCCTATCCACGCTCCGATCCACCCCGCGCCCCACCCCGCTCCGTCTAAGGTGGGGCGGGACACGGAGCGAGGCGAGGTTGGAGTGAGACGGAATGGGATGGGATGAAGGTGCCCTACCCCGAACCCGCCCCATTGCCATCTTTATAAATAATCTATAAAGAAACTTTTTAATTCTTCTTTTAAATAGTTTAATTCACTTTTTGTTGAAATTCTTAGATCTATAAAATCTTGTATGATGTTAGGAGTTAAATTTATCAAGGTTCTTGATCCATAAATTTTTTAAATAGTTCTTAGGATTTGATTGTATTTCTTTTATACTAAAGTAATTAAATTGTAATTTAATATTTGAGGTATTTTAGGAAGTTTAAAATGTTAAAATGGTGAAAAGTCATTCTGAAAAAATGGTTTTTGTAATTGAGCTATTTTACCATATTTCCTCCCTAATCAAATTGGTCAACACCTAAAGTTGGAGTCAAATATGTCATGCTAGGAAAAAAAAAAAAAAAGCAAACAAAAACTGGAAATGGTGATGCGGTGGTTGATTGTGTTTATATTAATCAAATCCATTTCATCCTAATCTATTTATATACAAATCCAATCACACACAATTTACACACACATATACAGAGATAAGCCGAGAACACAGAGAGAGAGAGAGAGAGAGAGAGGAGGGGGGGGGGGGGGGGGGGGGGGGGGGGGGGGGGGGGGGGGGGAAGTTCGTTGTCAGAAAATAAGTAATTTCTACTATTAAACTTGAAATCTCCAACTTCAAAGGTAAGTAAAAAGTTACTTGTTGAGTAGTTATGTTTAATTTTAGAATTTTTAAATTATTAGTTTAAATTCAATTTTATTGAAAGGGAATAATAAGCTATAAAATTAAGTTAAAGGGAATAAAAAAAATAGCTTAAGTAATGAAATGAATTGGGAAAATTGCCTTAGTATAAAAAGATTACGATTTAGTATCACCTATTTAATTATTGAAGTTACTTAAAATGGTTAATTGTTAATCTAAACATTATATAGCATATTTTAAGCGACGATACAGATATCTGGACAGCTTACCAACCACGTTGATTTTGCGTACATACTTGAGTGGAAAAATTTAAATATTTTCAAGTATTGATAAATTAATTATACTATTACATTATATGTTCGATTACATGATTATTATGGATAGTTTCTTTTACTATGATACATGTGAAATTTTAAAGATTGTATATGATACATTTTTGTATTGAAATGTAAGACACGTGATATTGAGATCGACCAGAAAAATTACCCATGATTACATATTTTTTCTAGCTCATTGAGGGGCTTTGACCTTGTTCTATGCTACACTAAGAGGTCTTAGTTGTGGGTGAAAATGTTTTGACCGTGTACAGTTCACTGAAGGGCATTGACCATGTTCTAAAATTGATTATGAGATGTCTTTTGAGGCCTGCTTCTGTTCGCTGAGGAGGATTGAGACTCGTGTCGGGAGTGCTTAACCGAGGCACAGTCTATGCACGTATGATTAGATTACAGATTTCATTTTACAGACTCTACGCTTTAAGCAGATATATGCTGAATTCAGTAAATATGAATTCTGGCAAAGTTGTTTTTTCTAAGTTCGTGAATTTTTAGAAATTGTTGTGTTGTTCTAGTCTCTAGGCAATTTAACTACTATTGTTATTTTACATGTCCTGCCTTGGCCTAGTCTATAGAAGAAGAAAGCTGCATGATTACCAAGTCTTTTGACCGAGGAGTAGTGGCTACAACACATTGCTTTCTCCATTGGGTTTTTAGCTCCATAAATAGAGCATATTGTTCACATTAACATGAAAATTGAGCTTAAATAGGCTTGTGGGTGCAGAGAATGGAGGAGATTTTATTATTGGTAGAATGGTGGGGCAAAGTGAGTTACTCATAGCTCATGAACAGAGCGACGATGTTGAATGCATTTAGTTAACCTAATTACCTTTTATTTTGTATTACATTATTAGTGCACGCCAGTACTTAGATTAATTTACGTTAGTTTTCAAATACAGAATTGAGTATGGTGAATAACGGGATAAGGATTTAGAAGGCCATTAGGCAAATGATAATTCCTTAAGATAAATAACTTAATTAAATTTTTTTTTTTGTTAGTTTCAAAGACAGAGTTGAGTATAATGACTAATAGGATAAAACATTAGAAGTACAGTGCTAATTTCATAAGGAAATTAACTTACTTAAATTATTCTGCTAGTTTTCAAAGATCGAGTTGAGTATAGTTATTAATGGAATAAGCAATGGGACATCTGGTGCTAATTTCGTAAGGAAATTAACTTCGATGACCAAAATAAAAACAGCCATATATAAACAAGTTACCCTAAGATAATGGAAAATAACAAAAATTAAATTTGCACCAGAAAAGAGTCGAACCTACAACTTCTACAGCAAGTGTTATACGCAAGAGTAATGCTACTCGCAAATTATTTATAGCTTGGTACACAGAGAGAAAAAAATAAATAAGAAGGGAAAGAGAAAAAAAGAAAGAAGAAAATCAATTAAATTTTAACATAATGTCATGTCATCAATATGAAAAAAATTCATAATTCGGATATATAGTTTATACCAATTCATAAATCAGGTACAAAATTTAAAAAATCAAAAATCAAATTTATATATAATTAAATAGATATATTTATTAATTAAATATAATAAAATCACAATTATAAAATTAATGGTCACAGATTTACAATTAAGGTCACAAATTATTTATTGATCACATATCATCAAATTAATAAGTCACACACATTACTTCGAAGTCACAAATTGTATGTCACAATTTTTCAAATTTGTTGGTTACGAATTTTATTCAGTCACATATTATTAAATTTTTAGGTCGCAATTATGTACTTGGCCATACTTTTAGGGTCACGGTTGAATGTTTGGTCATAGATAAATAAATAATTGGTCACATACAACCAAACATCCATTCCCAAATCCCAGTACACCAATACTTGGTCACAAATCGATCAAATAGTTGGTCACACACACTCTGTCGCCACCTCCGCCACCACAACCACCACTGCCCATGCCGCCACCACAATCGTCACCACACCAACACTTCCCTTCCCCAATCCCCATAGTCGCTACCACAACACTACCACCACCAGATCTCCAAATCACCGCCAACAATTCCCAAATCGCCCCTACACCACCATCACCACAATCTTCTGCACCACCACATCCCCAAATCGCCCCTGCGCCAGAATCCCCAAATCGTCGCCACCAACAAAACTATCGTCACACGCAGCGACGATGAGCAGCTTCGCGCCTGTGAGCGCAGTTGTGCACGAATAAGCTGAGAAGGGAGAACAAAGATAAGAAAGGAGAGGTGTGCTCCGCATCTGCTTCGCGCGACATCCACCACAGCCTCCTATACCACACCAAAAAACAGCCACCACGACCTCCTGCGCCACACCACCAACAAACACCAAGCCGTCTCACCCACAAAAACCAACAGAAACTGCAACTACAACCAACAAAAATCGTCCCCAAAACTTCGGCGCCGTCAGATTGAACCGCCACCACAAAATCGCCATCAACCCAAACTGCTTATGTTTCGTGTGCGCTGGTACAATGATTCGCCAGTGAAGAGTCACCGAAGTGGTAGATCTGCTTCGCGGTGTAATTTCATCACCGCAACTCGCGGTGATTCGCGAAGGGAAATGTGTGGCGACGCGGTAGATCTGCTTTGTCGTGTTCTTCATTATAGCAGAACTGTCGAAGGATGCTCCAGTGACGACATGCTCTGACGGAGACAGCGACGTCGTCCAATGGGAAAGAGACATGAGAGGAAGGCGATTTGGGTGGGTTTAGAAAGAGAATGGGGAGAAACGAAGAGAGAGAAGGGAGAGAGGGAGAATAAAATGATTTAGGGTTAGAGTTTGTATATATGGATACCTGATTTGTGAATAAATAAACTTGGTCCTTGAATTGTGAATTGTCATCTTTAAACCCCTGGAATTATGTAATTTTGCCAATAATTATGCACATACTATTGGGCCTTAACTTACTATATTTTCTCACTGCAAATTGATTTAATTGAATGTTTTTTTTACCCAATCACACTGCTTGTATAATTTGGCCAACAATCATGTCAATTGACTGACATCATATCCATTCATTTATTTTTTATTTTTGAAATCAATGACAAGGATTTTTCCAATACATATATTGTCAACCAAGTTAAAACTAGCTTAATTCTTTTTTGCCATTTATTTTATCATCGATATTGAAGCAACACCAAGAATATCAGAAAGAAGACGGAATAATAACTTGTAATAATAATAGTTTCCTAGGCGAATTTAAAATTTTGTTTAACTAATAGGTGAGAGGTTCAAGTTAATAGTAACTAGGGGATGATCATCTTCCGGTGCAAATCCCATATAAAAGTAATGAGAAAACGACACAAAATCTGATGAGCATGATAATCTATCTATATTATCAAAGTCTGCATCAAGACTCACAACCAAGCAATAAGAAGATAATGCAATTTTCACACTAGGTGCAACGCTGTAATATTGTGTTACATTCTTCTTTCATCAAGTAGAAATTATGAGTTAAACAACATGGAGAAGAAACAAAACAGCGTCGGACTGGAAAATATTACAAGTGATTGATTAAGCTCTACAAAATGACATTCAATCAAGTACGTATAATAGCTCCACAAACCTTTCTTGATTTTCAGAACAAAGGCTTGATATGGAGGTTTGTGGTACTTTTGACTTTCAAATGTAATGTTTACAGGAAAACCTAGAGTTAACAAGACTAAGGGCTTCAAGGAGGAAATATCATAACCAAAAGTATAATAACACTAGGTTACTTAGCTTCATGCTCCGTGACAGGATTTTACTTCCCAAATTCGTCTAAGTCATGACCTTGCATGGGTGGCAACGAGAACATGCTTACGGTGGAACTTCCACTTCGGATTTCCCTCAGAGTCCGTAAGGCTGACATAGTAAGCCTCATGTACATGTTTTCCATGTTTTCAATTGCTGAAAGTTCTTCAGGCACTCTAAGAAGTTTTTCTGAATCCTCAGTCGCAGCCCAGTCAAAGCAACCTTCTTTCTGAGCAATCTCTTCTGGTGGGGTCAACTGCTCGTGCCACGAGAAGATGCTGTAAATCATTATCTCACACTCCTTCACTAGATTATTTAAAACTTCAGTTCTAAAGAATGGCTCGTGCAGAACCTTTTGTATGAAAGGTAGTCGCATGAGTTCACCACTTCGCTTGTCATATTTTTTCAAGATCTTCACTAGTCCTGCCAGAAAGCCAATAAAAAGTACAGAAATTATGAACCCTGACTTCCTAACATGTGTATATCAGATCCCATAAGAAGTTCTGCTCAAATGGAATCAGTGACTGGTCATGGGAACACTACACACCACAAAATAGTAAAAGCAAAAAAAATTTGTCCACAACTATTTCTATCTATCAACATTTTCTGAACTCAATCCTCATCGATAATTGTCTCCCTAGATTCCACTAAGAGCAATCATGGATAGGATCTCCACCACTATTGAAGTTTACCCTCAGATAGAATACCATCACTTTCATATTTACTAAATGAATAAACATATTTGATTAGCTTGCACATCTTAAGGACATCTTACGCTGCATTGAGTAGGTAGTTCCTTGTCTCCACTCACTTTTGAACTATTATGGGGTATCTCTCATGCAATTTCCAAGAAAGACTCGCTAAGTTGAATGGATATCTTTATTCAAAATTGAAGAAACTGGCAATTATAAAGAAAACAGTGCAGGGAATTTTCAGATGGAAAAGAAAAAGGAAAAAAACAAACAGATTTCTCTCTCCCTACCTCACAGTCATAAAAGAAGGTTGTCCATCTCTATCTCTCGTTCACTTTTCCACTTCACAACACTCCTGTCACCTCTCTTTCCATATCTCCTCGTCCTTGACAAATACATAATAGAAGTTGTGCTTTCAATTTTCCCCATTTATGGATGATCTGGATCATCTATTGGTTTGCAGAAACAAAATGTGAAGAACCATAAAAGTATTGCTATATATATGGATGTTCAACCAGTCTTCTTCAACATCAGATTTTCTTCTCCATTTTTTTTAATAGAAAGGGTTGTCCCTTCATGTAAGGAAGTATACTCAGGAACTCAATCATGGACCAAAACTATCAATTAAGTCCATCCACATATCTATAAGTGTATGAGTGGATTGCCTACACCAATAAAAGGAAAAAAAAAAATACATGGAAAATATTAAAAACCTCCAGAAAAAGTTGTTTCATCCAATAAAAACAGGATATTTTACAAGTTTTAAAAAAATCCAATATAATCTGGAAAAACGTTTATTCTTCTCCACTGATTGATCTCAGTCAAAAGACAACCTCAGCCCTTACCGGAAGTGAGAAAGAAAATTATCTAACCCATAACACTTCAGTAGGGAAGCCATAAAAAAAGAATTTGAAGAAAAAATCAATCTTACTGGTTCATATTGCATCAAGTACGAAACTTTATTTCCCGTAACTTTATGTTGGTGTAGCAGTGCCTCAAGATTCATGGTGATGAACATGTTAACAGTTAATATGTGAGTAGAGTTACAAATCCACTCAAAGTACGTCTTCCAATTTTTGGCAAACCGAAAAATACAATGTTTTTTTTACCATGGTGGTTGACCGAGCCTACTACTTTGGTCTAACACAATTGAGTGCAGTTCAAATGTGGAAGTTCCAATAATATAAAAATAGAGGATTTATCTTCTAATTTGGTTGCAAACAGACCTCCTTCTAAACTTAAATACGTATGTTCGAGCCAAGAAAGCTCCTGATCAAATTATGATCAGATTAAGAGATAAAATGTTGCGGAACGGAACCCATTTACGATGAGCAGATAGATAACAAAAACTCTTATATTTTAACTGCTAACATGGCAATTATCAGCCATAACAACCGTCCAATTAACATAACTATGCACATTCAAGAGAGGGAGCAAGCCATTTACAAATATTAAGGCATAAAAAGAGGCAGGAACCTGTATAGTTTAGAGCACTGTAATTCTCCAACAGAATCATCTCTCCATGAAAATCTACTATCTTTCTTCCTATTTTCATCAGCTCTACCTCTGAATCCTTAGCTTCTGCGATCTCTTCTTTTAGCATCTGTATTCAACCGAAACTCAAATAGTAAGAAAGTTTTCATCAGTACAGGCTACACGATTCCATTAAAATACCATGTAACTTTAATATAAATTATCTCTGTTTTATCTATTATTTTCTTGGCTTTATATACATATTTTCTTTCCTTTTCTTTCTCCTTTTTTCGGTGCAGTTTACTCATTCCTAAAATGCATAATCCACCCAAAACCAACAGAAACAATGACAAAAAAATGTAAAAAATGAATACTCAAAAAACGTAAAATAATACAGTACCAAAAAATAAAAATAATAAAGAACAAAGGTAATACCTTTAATCTAATGATGTACAATTCTTCTTTATCGACGAAGAACCCATTAAATTTCTCGATCTCCTTTTCCAAAAGCTCTAGAAAATCAATTACATCCTTTGTCACCTCATCCCCATCATCACCACCTCCGCACACAAAATCTCCAACTTCATTTTCATCATCACTCAATCTGGGCCGTTTATTTGGCCTCTCATTAGTATAAATGTCACTATTTTCATGATTTTTGCACGACCCTTGTTCGGGATAAATCAATTTCAGCCGTTTCTTCAAATCTTTATACGATAAGAACTTGTCTTGCCAATCTGGCAATGTTTCATTTATCTGATTGCACAATATCTTCCAAAACTTCATGTTCCCTCACACACCCTATAAAAACTCTCAAAATTGGGGAGAAAACCCGAAAAAAGTAGAAGATGAAGAACAGGGAACATGGGTATTTGGTGCATAGAGTGTATATATATATATATATATATATATATATATATATGCGTTTATAGGTGGATTTTTTTAGAGGAATATTCGAAGGCTTGACGAAGTAAATGAACAATGGCACATGGGAATATCCATAGAGCATATATTTCGAAGAAGTTGGTATTTCCTTTGGTTTGACCGTGACCGTAAAGTAAATCCCAACTTACACATTAAATTTATCAACAAAGGATATAATTAGATTTAATTGGATGGGTAATTCGCAGAAAATATTCTTACTTTTGATGTCTATTATGAAAAATGTCTCCATTTTTTATTTTTTGACACAAAATGTCCCTATTTTTTACTTTTGTAGCGCTCAACGTCCTTTTCATTTTTTTACCATTTTACCCTTCTATTAAAATTAAACAAAAAGAAAAGAAAAGAAAAATAAAGAATAAATTGAAATTACGGATCTAAATTTTTAAAAATGTGCAAATCAGTCACAAACATAAAAAAAAAAATATCACCCCTAAACCGCCACCTTTGAAGGCAAAATCTCATTTTAATTACACTCCACAAGTCCATCAATCTCACCTAGACGCATTCATTCATTTTCAAATTACAACAAATAACACAAAAAATAAAAATATGCAGCTGTTTTTCGAAACAGCGTGTTCGCAGCTGAAAAATCCAAATTTCGGCTACGTTGGTGGTCCCCATGATCGCGGACCACCTGGACTCGCATCCTCTCTTCATGGCGCAGATATTCCACCCATGGGTCATCACCAATTTGGGCGAAATGTGCACGAATTTCACATGGCAGATCGCGACCATGCTTAGTCCGTCGAATCTGGTTTTGGTTCAAATTCGTCCTTGTTCATTCACAATTGGCCAAGGCCCATATGTTCGGTGGGTGCGCCATGGTGCGGAGGCGCTAGGCGTGGTGGTCTGCACCGTGAGTTGCATCACTGATGCTAGAATTCGTGGTGGAAGGGACCGACCGTTTTGTGGAGAAAAAGTTCAGCATCTTTGGTTTTGGTTCAAATTTTCGGTCAAATTTGCCGAAGTTGGGGCTTGAGGTTGGGTGGGTTATGAAGAGGGCAATGAGAGTTTCAAGGTGGTATGTTGGTCCGACGGCCAAGGTGATCGGAGTTTAGGGATTTTGCCTTCAAAGGTAACGACTTAGGGGGTGATAGTTTTTCATGTTTGTGACTGATTTGCACATTTTTAAAAGTTTGGACCCATAATTGCAATTTATTCTTTATTTTTCTTTTCTTTTGTTTTTGTTTTATTTTAATAGAAGGGTAAAATGGTCAAAAAGAAATGAAAACGATGTTGATCGCTACAAAAGTGAAAGGTATGGGTGTTTTGTGCCAATAAATAAAATATATGGACGTTTTCCACAATAGACCTCAAAGGTAGACGTTTTGCGCCAATTACCCTAATTGGATCAAAATTTCACTAACCAAATAAAAAAAGAATCATGCTACTTGAACAGACTTTGGAGACAGTAATGTTATCGATTGCTGCACTGGGTGTGCTAAGTTTTTTTTTTTTTTTTTAAAATTGTCATTGATGTCATGCCACATGTCCTTTTATTTTTAATTCATGTAACTAAACCAATTTGTGTAGCATGAGCGATAAAAAAAAAAAAAAAAAAAAAAAAAAAAAAAAAAAAAAAAAAAAAAAACTCCTCCACGATCTTTTTGTCATTCCATTAATCTATAAAAATTATGTAAATAGTACAATAAGCATTTTTCAATTTAATTGTGTAGCTTACACTTAACTATTCTGATTATAAATACCCGTTCCCTATTTTTCATTTTTGAATTTTCAAAATTTCTCTTCATCCATTCCGATGAATGTAGAATTCATTTTTATTTTATTTCTTTCGAAAAGTTCATCCTGAAGTGGAAATTATTCGAAACAGATCTTTAATATTATGTTATGCTGCATGCACTTGTACCACACTTGTACATCGACATTATGATATTATTAGTTAAAATAACATGATAGCAAAACTTTACCTTATTTTTGCCATGTTATGGACTCCAAGTTCTTATGGCAGAGCACAAGGAAATTTATCATAAATATTATGTTGGGAATGAAAATAACAAGCACGAGTGGGGCCTATGTTTTTCAAAATAATCAAACCATCATTTATAAATTATTTTAAATAAAATACTTTTTTTTTTTATTTCTTATTCAACTCGTAGACAATAAACCAAAATCTTTCTCAAACAAAATACTCGAACAACCAAGGTTCTAAAATACGTAATACGTGACAATGCGTTTCGATCGAGTATAAAGCATTATAAGAATATGCGTGCTTATGCGAAGTATATACGTGATTATGAGTTTTCCAATTTTTAATAATTTAAACTAATAAATAAATAAAATATTGCTTTCTTTGAATTTTTATAAATATTCTTCAAATTTTCAAAAAAAAATTATAAATACTACAATTACTTTAATTATATATATATATTTCAAATTTTCAACAAAAATATATTGCTCAGAATCATAAATACTACAATTATTTGGTAATCAATTTTTACAATTAGATTAAACAAAAATATTGACTTAAAAAATTCTAAATCTTATTTAACTCTTTGTCGGATTCCAATCCAATCTCATCTTCTTCATCCAAATCATCTTTCGAGTCATCTGATACGAAATCTTCATCGGGCTCCCAGTTCCTTAAACTATTTTTATGTTCATGACCATATGAAGATTTATGCAAAAGCAAAACCCTAGAGATTGTTGTATATAATTAATGGACTCAGGCGATTTGGGTCAATTTGATATTTGTTTGGCTCAATTTAATTTTTTGAAGTTATAAAAATGGGTTGAATTTTATTATGCTAATTCGAACATATTTTTAATTACAAATGCATGGGCATTTTGGAGAATATGCGTGCATATACGATCAACGAAATGAGTTAACCACATTATTATACGCATACCCCATATTTTAGAACACTAAGAACAACTATGATACTGAATTTTATATCGACAAGCACAAGTGAACCTTAATTACTTGGCATTGAGGGGTATGATTTTTCCCAAGCCTTTGCGTTCTTGATTTAATACTTCATCATCATTTCATGGACATCAAACACATAATTTGGACTCTGCAATGTTTTTTTTTTTCCATAAATTTTAATGCTATAATGAATCAATGATGGCAAAACGTAAATGGAATTCTTATTCCATCCCATCCTCTAACTGCATTCTTTCTCTTCTATTGTTAATAAAAAAATAAAAAGGGAAACCTTCTAGACTTTGATTTAAGGAAAAATGTTAGACCAATTAATTGTGGTCCATGAAATATTATTAAATAATTAATAAATTGGTTTATATTTCTAAAATCCAATTGGTCCATTGAAAAGTGATAGTTTTATAATTATTCACTTTGATGGAATGTAGGTAGTTTTTATGGCTCATGAGAAACTGTTTCTCTCTACCTATTAACTTGAATGAAATCTATCAAATCACATATGTTCAATTATGGTCTGTTTGATAGCAAGAATGAAATTTAGGTGGAAATGAATTAAATTGCAGGGAATTGAATTGTTTGGAATTGTTTTACTGAAAATTGTAATTAAAGGTGTTTGATTGGTATAATTTTCCACATTTCTATTATAATACGTTTGACTTTGTTTTTTATGTAAATTGTCAATTAAATGGATAAATTTTGTTTACCATTAGGGACAAAATATGTTTAGATTGCCAAAAAAAGATAATAAATAATAATTTTTTATTTTTTTATTTTTACGTTTGGCTTTATTTTGTATGAAATTTGTCAATTAAAGGGATAAATTTTTTTACACTTTATCTTAGAATTTGTTTCTATTGCTACAAAAAATAAAAAAAATAAAAAAAATAAATAAATAAATAAATTAAAGTGGAATTTCAATTCCCACCATATAGCAAGTCATTGGAATTCCACGAAATCGCGCTTCAAGTGGTTGTACCTTGGAATTGGGTGGAAATCAATTCCATGGAAAAAAAAAACGCTATCAAACAGCGAAAAAGTGGAAGTTGCAACTAGAAAAATAACGGCGTATCAAACGAGCCTTTAGAGAGGAAAGAGAGAGAATAGTTTCTTCATTTTACTGCTTTCTCTTTTGAAAGTTTAAATCTTTCAATTATTGCAATGGATCAATATATGTTTGTTGATTAATTAATTGATTATATGTGAAAATCATGAATTTTAAGATCTTGGTATTATGGTTTAATTGCTTATATATGGTATCAGAGCCAAGGTTAGGAAATTCTTGATTTTCCTTTAAAGATTACCAATTTTCCTTAATTGTTTCTTATAGATTTATGGATTAAAGTTTCAAATTAAAATACGATTAAGATTTAACATTTTAATTGGGATTAATTTCGTACTATTAATTTTGATGCGTGCATTAATAATTATGTTGTATGAATCTGCTTTCGCTGGATGAATAAATCAGGGCCAATGATTGATTATTTTGTGAATCACGGTAACTTTCTGGGTTTTTCATTGAAAAATACTACTTGTACATTGGGGGTGATCGCATGGGTGATCGTATGTGAGTGTGCGGGACTCATGTGAATAAAATAATTTTTTCCTTCACACTCACATACGATCATCCCTGCGATCACTCTCAATATACAAGCAGCATGGCTGTTTTGCATTTGTTTCATTACATGACAACCATTATTTTAATCTCATTTACTCCCTGTCAACACTATACTACACAATATATGCTTCTGCCATGGATAAAGTTACTTTATGGGGCCAAACTGATCCAATATATGTGATAAATTTTTTTAAGGATTTTCAGTTTTCTATGTGCATGAATAACTAATTGTAATTATTATAGTCTGCTTGACTGAAGACTTATATTCTATTTATTAATCAAGCGTGTTAATAGTCGAGCAACGGGTAATTTATTGATAATTGACTATTCTGCTTACCAAGAAATGCATCCTTAATATATGGAAATTTTACTATCCTGTTTATTTGTATTGTAACGTGCATAGCTTATTTATTGTCAATAATGAATCCACAAGATAATAAATAGAAGCATTAAGTGATAAATGTCGTACTTATGTAATTAAAATGTTCGACTAATGTTGTTTGTTAGTCACCAAAGTGGCCAAACATTATGGTATTTCGAACAATAAATTACATAATTTATTTGTCAATTACTCTTGATAGTTTGATGCTTATAAATGAAAATGGCATTAGGATTATTAATGTCGAGAGTATATTGACGTTCATAAATTATAAAATCGTTATAGATCGCCCAAAGGTTGATCGGTTAATTTTATTAATCTTAAACATGATTGTGGTTAGTTAATATACTTAGTCGGATGTGTTTTTTATATCCAAAAATATCATACATGTTTGATTAGAGTATATTTAATTGCCAATTAAATTAAATTAAATTAGCATCATTATATTTATTATTATGATATATCCCCAGAATTCGAACTCAAGACTTCCATAATATGGGAGACTTAAGGGGAATCCTGCTATCAATTGGACAAGTCTATCAATTGGACAACTTGTCCAATTGATAGCAGGATTCCCCTTAAGTCTCTCATATGATGGAGGTCTTTAGTTCGAATCTTGGGGAACGTGATAGAAATTCGTGAGGGGCCAAGTGGGTACAGGCTCACCCAAAGCAGACAGTATGTATGTTCTAGCGGTTTGGGCGCAACGTCCAGGTCGTTACAAAAAACGTGAAAGAAGGAATTAAACCCGTGAGTTGAAAATTCAATAGATGTCATTGGTGCATTCGTGATTAAGTTATACATTTCAAAATTGTAACTTTAAAACATTTTCATAGAAGATTTTCGGTAGAATCCTAATCACGTAGAGTCATGACTTAACACGACGTCTTAACCAGACATTCATGACATACCTAAAGGTACCATTTGACATGGAAGGGTATGTCGTACCGTTTGTAACGACTCAAACCTTGCGTCCAAGCCTCTAAATTTCGTACTGTCCGCTTTGGGTGAGCCTGTGCCCACTTAGCCCCTCACGGATTTCTTCGCATTCCCCAATATTCGAACTCAAGACCTCCACCATATGGGAGAGTTAAGGGGAATCTTGGTACCAATTGGATAAGTTATCCAATTGGTACCAGGATTCCCCTTAAATCTCCCATATGGTGGAGGTCTTGGGTTCGAATCTTGGGGAACGCGATAGAAAGTCGTGCGAGGATAAGTGGGCTCTGCCCAACCCAAAGCGGACAATACGTATGTTCTAGCGGCTTGGGCGCAAGGTCCGGGTCGTTACAGTATAACATAGTATCACCCAAAAGAGAACTACGGTATACATTCATTGTTATTTGAATCTGAACTTAAGTGTTTAAATCTAAACTCAAAGCATTAATGTTAGAGCATTTTATATTTTGCAGTATCTGTTCCCGTTTTTATGCACTCGCATGCTTCATCTTTCCATGGGCTCACTTTCTCTGACTGGTGTGAGCAAGTTCAGTTCAATTTAGGTATTTTGGATTTAGACTTGGCACTTCAAGTTGAGAAACCTGCCGATCTCACTGATGAGAGCAGTGCTCATGAAAGATCTTTCCATAAGGCTTGGAAAAGGTCAAACAGATTAAGCCTAATGTTTATATGGATGACCTTAGCAAAGAAATCAAGTCTACTATCCCTAAAACTAATATTCCCAAGGAATATATGAAGTTTGTAGAAGAACGTTCCCAAACAGCTGACAAGTCACTTGCTGGCACACTGATGGGTACCTTAACCACCATGAAATTTGATGGTTCTCCTACCATGCATGAGCATGTTACTGAAATGAGTAACATTGCGGCAAGACTTAAAGACTCTTGGGATGACTGTGGATGAGAACTTCCTGGTACAGTTTATCATCAACTCCTTGCCTCCTGAGGTCCATTCCATATGAACTATAATACCTTAAAGGATATTAACAGCACAACCAATGAGTTTTAACAATCATAACTCAACTCTAAAAAAATACCCAAATACAAAAACAAATGATTTTAAACAAAACAAAAGGGCATTATGCATATTGACTCCCTAATCCCTATAAATTCATAGAATGTCAAACCACTTCATCCAAGTGCTTAAACTGTTAGACTACAAGCAAAATTTATTTATTCACTGGTATATACGACGTGATATTGCAGTTTTGTGCAAACTCACCAACAAGCTTCGATAAATAACCGAACAGAACTTAAAAGCGTAATTTCAAAAATATCAATACACATTAAAGAAATCTCCTCAATGAAAACAAAACCCATAGCGCACAAAACACGTATAATTATTGAAGAATCGATACCGTGTCAATTGAAGAAATCGGGGACAGCAACCATGGGATCTACAGTCGTTTTTTAGACAAGTAAAATAGAATTAGGTTTGAGAGGCTGAGAAAGACGTAATTAAGAGTAGGGGTGAACACGGTTCGGTTTGGGCGGTTTATGCTATATTTTCAACTCAAACCATTTTAAGCGGTTTGGAATTTTTCCAAACCAAACCAAACCATTTCATTTTTCAAACCAAACCAAACCAAACCATTATTTGCGGTTTGGTTCGGTTTTAATCCGCGGTTTACCTATCGACATTATAGTAATATATTTAAAACAAGTTAACATATAAATTTAAACGAACACTAATAATGTTAAATATTAAATTACATTCATATTTGTCTGAAATTCGATATATAACAAAAAAGTAAAAAAGATAGTATTAAGCTAGCATCACTCAAACTTTTACAAACAACAATATCAGAATAAGTATAAAAGTACAACCCTCTTAGGTACCGGGCGTCACTAATCAATCTTTTATATGCCTCATAATTCCCTTGAACATATCAATCTTTGCATTTTGAAGGATGACAGTAGTACCGGACATCACTAGATCAACTAAGAAAGAAATATAAACAAAAACCAAACAGTTATCCATATTAAATAAATACTCTAAGTGAAGGAAATGAATACAATAAACCATAACCCATTAAACAGATGAAAATTACGAGATGTATTGTTTAAGGTTCACACGATGATTGATTGAAACAAAGACAACTAAGACGTGATAAAACACACAACACAAGATAAATCAACATTCACTTTTGAAACATGTATAGTAAAAGCAGCATCAAACATTTACTCGGACAATGTTTGACCCATTAAACAAAGAAAGTTCAACATCCCTTGACATGATGACTATTGGACAAAATGTGGTTGTCCACTTGAATTTCTTAGTGGTTTAAAGCAGGAAAATTCAAATTCTAGATGACAATTTTTCATCATATCCCTGTTTGGTTTAGAGAAAAATAAGGTTTTAGTAGATTTTGATATAAGTTTATGAAACATGTGGTTGAAAAGTTATGAGTCCAATGAAATATGTGGTTAAAATTATTTGTCGACTTCTTAGATTTTAATTCACATTTATACCTAATCCAAACGGAGGCATAGTAATCTCCTTCCTAGAGGAACTTTTCATGTCAAATATATTATTAGATGAAACTGTTTTCAAACTTATCTTAAGGCCGCCTGGCTCAAGTCAAAGACGAAAAGAACTAAAAATCTCTAACGCCCAAAAAAAGATAAATCAGCGATCATATACATACTACAGACCAAATAATTGACAAGAGAAAAGTGTGTGTCAAAAAATTATTTGTCTATCTCTTTAAAGCTAAACATATTAATACGAGAACCCTTATTTCTACCCCCCAATAAAAAATATTAATAAAGGAAAAAACCTATTATTCAAAATAACAAGCCAAAAGAATCAAAACCCGTTATTTACAATTTTGCAGGCATAGAAACTCATTCTAATAACTGAAATATTCGGCCCACTACATTAATTGTTTTCCACTTGATTATAAATTTGTGCTGCGTTATGCAAGTATGCCTAACTTATGTATACAACACACGTATGCATACCTTGGTCATTGCGAGCGGTGAAGAGGATAGTAACACTCTCATCGCCAACAAGGCACTCAGTAATGCGGGTGCTACGCATGTGGGGGGAGATGACACGGCCTTTCTGCAACACCATATTGGAATTAAAAAGAATCTATGTTTTGGTTTTGAGACTTTGAGTTGGGTTTTGAGTTCCTCCTCCTTTTTTTAGGGGGCTTGGGTTTCGACATAAATTCGAAATTTGAATTTCTAAGTCTAGTTTGGAGGTATTATTTTTAATTGGATTAAATTCTAAAAATTATACTTTAATAAAATTATATATGAAAATTTATAATTTCATTAAAAAAATTAATTAAAAAGTGCGGTTCGGTTTGGTTTTTTGCGGTTTTTGAAAATCAAAACCTAAACCAAACCATTTTGAAACGGTTTGGTTCGGTTTGAGGAAAAAAAAACCGCGGGTCCACGTGGAACCGAACCAACGGTTTCAAACCAACGGTTACGGTTCGGTTTGCGGTTTCGCGGTTTTTTTGTACAGCCCTAATTAAGAGGAGAGGGAAGAAGTTTTTGGTGAAGCAGAGGGAAGAAATTTTCGGTGAAAAATTATGGAGGTAAAATTTGGGGGTGGGAAAGACGTGCGGGAAAGGGTTTTGTTATTTTTGGAGTTTTGTTATTTGGATAAAAAAAAATTATCTTCTCTTTTTTTTTTTCAATTATCTTTTCTCTTCAAATTACATTTTGTATGGACTAAAAATACAATTAGTAGAAAGAAAAATTTTCCGCTAATTATTAGCCTACAAGCAAGTTGAATATTTTTTTGGCAAAAAATATATCTTGACTGTTAAGTCAGGAAAAATACAAATTTTTTTTATCCTTTTTTGCGTTTTATGTCTATTTTTGTCTTTTCGCTTAAATTAGAGTTTTTTTGAGATTATTTAAACAATTTTCATCTTGAATAAAGAAGTTTTCAATTTTGAGTCTAATATTTTCTTGTGAGTTTTGTTTTTTTTTTTTTTGTGTGTGTAAATCTCTGGACTTCCGTTCTGCGTCAATAAATCTTTCTGCAATTGAAAATTTCGAAAAATTATAGCCCTACGAAATGTAATTTTTATGGGGAAAATGATATTCTCTTACAAATCTCAATTTGTCTCCCAAAACTTTGTAGGCTAAAATCTAAAAAATTGAAACAAATCATAGCCCTACAAAACATCATTTTTGTGGGGGAAAATTAAATTTTACATACAAATTTCAATTTGTCAATGGAAATTTTGTAAGACAAAAGCCTTTCCATTATTGAAAATTTTAAAACAAATCATTTCCCTATAAAATGTCATATTTGCGGAGGCGGAGGCGGAGGCGGGGGAGGGGGGATGAATTCTACATGCAAATCTCAATTTGTCTCCGAAAATTTTGTAGGCACAAGTCTAAAAATTTGAAACAAATCATAGCCCTACAAAACATCATTTTTGTGGGAAAAAGTAAACTTTGCTTACAAATTTCAATTTGTCAATGGAAATTTTGTAGGGAAAGTATAAATTTCTTGTAGTGTTTATATGTATTAGAGTCTTCCATAAGTTCTTTTGTATAACTTATTTCTGAGGTTCGAGAATTATTTTCATTTAGATCTTCTTTAATAATTTCTATCCTTATATTTTGTTCTTGATCATAGTATAAGTATTAATCTTTTATTGTTTTATTAAGATACATTTGATCTTCTAATTCTAGTAATTCTTTTTGATGTAAATTCATTCCTAATTCTTTTGGATAGATTATTTTATCTATTTCTTCATTTATTAATTCTAAATGAATTCTATCTTGAAATGATTCTTGGTGTTGTTCATCTCCTGGATTAGATTCTTCCTCAAAATCATATTGTCTTTGTACTTGATCATAGTCTAGAAATCTTAAACTAGTTCTTCCATGAATATCTTTGTAAGTTGAAGTTTCCTATGGTGTTATAATTGTTTCTTGATTTTCTAAAAATTTCTCCATATCTCACTCTAATCCTGCTAATTGTTCTGATGAATATTCTCTTGGTTTTACCATATTAATTCCTTTACTACTCATTAAGTTTACTATTTCATATATATAAATTTTGTACTTTGTTTGGGAATTATTTGAATATCTTCTTAAAAATCCTATACTAATTAATAAGTTTTCTCCAGTTTCTACGTTTTCATACTTTTAGTTTGAATTTCTATTTTAATTTTTTTTGAAAAATCTTTAATAGTTAAAAAATGTCTGGATTACAATAAATTATCCCATTATTGTTGTTCACGTCTACTTCTGTGCTAGCAATCATACTTTTGTCTATATTATTAATTCTTTCATCATATATAGTAATTAATACTTTACATCCTAAGTTTTTTTTCTCATTAATCATTTTATTCCTATAACTATTAGTCCTAGATGCATAAATCTAAAAAATTTCTTTTTTAATTCTCTTTTAGAATCTTCTGAAATTAGATTTAATTTTTTAACTTGATTTCCTATACACTGAATAGATATTTCTTTACTAGTGTCTAAAAAATTGTGTTCTTGTTTCTAGAATTCCTCTGTTATATAATATTTTTGGGTTAAGTATTCTTAAACCATTTGTCTGAAATCTTAAATAATCTTATTGTGGATCTATAATTTCTTCTATATTCTGATTATATTGTACTGGCCTATTTAAAACTCTTTCTATTATACTTCTGTTTATACTTGAAGTACTGTTTCTAGATGTAGAGGCTTCTTCATTATTTCTAGTAGTCTCATTTATTGTTTTAGATCTTCCTATGAATGGATTTAAATTACTCATCTTGGAAATTTATAATCTTTGGGTAATCTTCTGGTTACTTTCTCTTTTCCTGTATTTTTAAAACTTAAGTTTTCTAATTTTTCTGTTAAAATTTTTAAATCGGCTTCTGTTTGTGATTGTTCTCCTATTACTTTTCTTTTATTTAAACTCTCTATCTTTTTATGGAGTGATAATAAAAGTGTTATTATTAAATTATTTTGTTTTATAATTATTGATTCTGTAGTTTTTGGTGAAGAGGTACGTGTTAATCCTTCTGATTCTTCGTGATAGCTTTTACAATATTCTAATGCTTCTAAATAATTTTTATCTATCATTAACTAATAATAATTTCTTTTAATTCTTTTACTAATTCTTCTATTCTAATTATTATTTCTTTTGTCTCTATATCTTTTTCTTTAGATTTATTGAAATCTAAAATTCTTTTAATTTCTGTTAAATCTACTTTGAAAGGTACTTTTTCTAATTTAACAATTTTATCTAAAATACTGGAATTTTGATTTTTAATATAATCTAATGATTCTTTTATATTTCTTATTTCTGAGTCTCTAGCTATAATATTATCTTTAATTATTTCTAAATAATTGACCTTCTTTTTATTTTCCAATTTTAAATTTTTGGATAAATTTACAATTAAGTCTATTAAGCTATTCTAACTTGGGTCTTCTGAAAATAAACTATGTAAATGGTTATTTTCTAAATTACACTTTATTATATTTTTTTTTTCTGTAGTTTCTACTTTCTTACTAAGACTTCTTATATCTAAATCTAAATATTCGAATTGTCTTTTTGTTTACAGTATCTACTAAAGTTTATTTTATCCCAAATTTCTTGTAATATATATACATATTTTTTTTTCTATTAAAACTTTCTTAACTATATACTCTCTTATTTGTACAGGTAAATCTTTTATAACTCTTAATATTTCTTTGACTTCTGTAAGATCTTTACTATAGTAACCTACTATTTGATCTTCTGTAATATATCCGTCTATTTGCTGACTATATTCTATTTGATATCTAAGTCTGTCTTCTTTATTTATTCTATACTTTAATATCATAAGCTGAAAAATTCTATCAGAATTTACTAACTTGAATATCATAAACCATTTCTACTTCCTATATGGTCTGATACCAAAATAGGGGGGGGGGGGGGTAGGCTCAAAAGAGTTTGTAAGTGGAGGTTTTTTCTTAAATAAACTTTTATCCTATTTGGTACTCTCCTTAGTTTTCTATAATTTTTTCTTTATATTCTATAAATCCCTTTTTTTTTTTTCTTTTTTTTTCCACCATCCATGACATATAAATTTGAACCTAATTCTTCTTCATAAGGTTACCGTGACACTCCCTTATGAAATTCTTAGATTAATTTGTTCCATTTTTCCAGAATCACAGAAAACATCAAAAGGCTCACTCTGGCCAACAGTTTTCATTTATCTGAGTCACTCAGGATTAATCTAAAAATAGTATGGCTTCTAAGAATTAAGTTATGCTTTTATTATATGCATGAAATGAAATGATTATGAGAAATGATCATATAAACATCATATGTTCATAAAATTAAAATTAACAAAATTAAAACAAAAACATATTTTTTGGGATTTATAAAAACACAATGAAAAAAATAACTAAGGATTTCCCTTTCTGGAAGTCCATAAAGAGGTCTAAAAAAAATATCTTAATAAAAAGCTCCAAAACAACTGTTATTGAGAAATTTATACAATGATTTACAATTTGGATTGAGAATTTTTCTAGATGAGAGGTTTCAAAAGGTTTTTTAAAAGCAGTGAGTATACAGGTTGTAAACTTCTGTCTTAACCAAATGAAACTATCTCCTTAAATAGAGAAATTCTTGGGGGCAAAAAAGCCTATTTTACCCTTAGTAAATAAGACTCTCACTTCATCGAGAAACTTCTGGCCAATCAGAAATCTGATTAATGGGAATATTTCTTTTTGAAAATCTACTACCACTAAGTTCTAAAAGATAAAACAATCTTTTTTAAAGTAGACAGCTTTCCAATGCTTTTTAACGTGTCTTCATCTTTTTGCTGTTGCTCCTCTTTTTTACTTTATTTCTTTTTCTTGATAAGTCTCTGTATTATTGAGCATCTTCTGACTAGATCAGTCTGTATTGAGATTATAGTGTGCCACTGTAGAAAATGACATTCCACTAACTGAATTATTGTATCCTTCATTGTCTTCATCTTCATCATCTTGATGAGATCCATCTTCTATACTATTTTCAATTTGTGGTACTTCTGGTATTTCTTTTTCATCTTCATTTTTGTTATCAAAAACTTTCTTTACTGCTTCTTTGATCTGATTCTTCAATTTTTCATTATTTTTTTTCTTTTTTATTTGAATCTTTTTTCTCCTTCTAGATTAAATTTCTTCTTCCGTTTTTGTTTGTTTCTGGAGTTCTTCAATTTGTGCAAAAATTCTTTCTAGAGATACGATTTTACCTACCAAATTCCTGATTTTAAATCAAACTTACTAAATATCTTACAATCTTGTATGTTATTAACTAATACTGTCTTATCTGGTATATTATAGGCGTCATCTATGGTATTGTCATTAAGTCGTTTATAATTAATGACCATTCCACTTTTTTCTCTAATAATTTTTGAATGTTTTCTTACTATAAAGGTTGTTGATCTATGTGGACTTTCTGATTTTCTAATTACTCATAATTTTAAGAGTTCTCCTATATGCATTTTAAAATCTTCTATATCTAAGTTTGTTGCTTCTATATTTTTTGTCTTAATTATATATTCTGGGTTTTTGATCTTTAATTCACATAATATTTTGTCCTTTTTCCAGTATTTTAATACATTTTCTCTTAATATTTCTATTTTTTCTAATTTTGATATTAAGTTTTCTATGTCTTGTTCTGTTATTAGAATATCATAGATTTTTTCATTATCTATTAATTCTGTATTTTCAAAATCTATATCTTCTTCTATTTCTTCAAAATTTTCTAAATTGTCTTCTAATAACTGACATTTTCTTTTTTTTTATTTTTTTAAGTTACAATCAAACTTAGAATTAGTTAAATTCCTATCCTAATAGGGAAAAAAATTCCTATTCAAACTCTACAATTTTAAACCTATTTTCATCCGACTTTTGGGCGATACACGGCTTCCTATTCTTATTACATTCTGAAAGTTTCTAGTTTGACCCTAAAATCATCTAGAGGGAGTGAATATGTGAATAATGCGAAATTAAAATTATCAATTAAAAGCAACAAGTCAAATTTTAATTGTTCTAGATGTTTAGTCAATTAAGTTAATTTTATCTTATGCCTAATTGTCATGATAGTTAATAAAGCAATAAATAACGTAGGATTTGTTGACGGAGAAAATCCTTCACGGGATTAAAATACGAAAGAGGAACTGTTTGAAAAATTATGGAAACACTATCATGCATCTTCACAGGATTTGTGCTATGCATTTCTTCTACAGTTAAATACGAAAGAATCGTCATAAAACAAAAATTATTATTTGAAAAAGAAATTACAGAAACAGAGATAAATGAATCGATAATCTTCCATCTAGAATTTTTTTTTCTGTGGTCTCTGCATCCCCCCCCCCCCCCCCCCCCCCCCATTTTCTTTTTTTACGTAAACAGGAACTGTTGGCCTCTTAACTTTCTTTACCATAGTATTCTTCTCTTCCTAGATTTTTATGTTATTGCTTTATCTTGTTTCTCCATTGACTGTAGTTGTAAGTTTATTCTGAAGTATAAAACTTGTGCTTCATTTTGAATCAGCATTTACACGTTGATTTTTATTACATTCAGTATTACACATTTCGCCCAAGTTATTTTTCTTGTTCATCATCAAAATCTATGGCACCACCTCCCTTACATTCTTGTAGTCGGTGAAAAAACAAAATAACAAGAAGTGATATGAACCTAGAATTGATACATTACCCAACTTGGTCAAAATCATTTTACATAAAATTTAAGTTAGTTCTCTTTATACGTATTGTTCTAGCCTCTCTCTCTCTCTCTCTCTCTTTTATTTTTTATTTTTTTTTCTTGCTACTATACATTTGCTTTCACGTGGGTTCTGCAAGCAAACTTAACGCGATTAGAACTTTCAAATGATGCCCCAATATGATACTCTAATGCACATATAAGGAACAGAGTAAACTATTGGAACTAAAATAAGGAATATGCATATTCATTTGTTGTTCTATAATATTGTTACTAGAGTCTTAGTCTCTTAGATTAGCAAGTTCTATGATAATACGCTCAATGGCCTCCCCATTCTTAACTATCATGATAGCACCTCAAAATTAGCAGCCAGTGTTTGTCATGCGCTGAATGATTAGTTCCCGACCTTTAGAGCTTACTATGTTTGGCCAATCTTAAAAGTTCGTAAAAGATTATTTCAAATAAGTTATTTTTGATGGAAGTTGGTTAAAGAGATTAAATTTTGGTTAAACGTGAAAACCGGGAAATGTGGAAAATGACTTTCGTATCAAATTCGGCGAAATATTCGAACTGGATTCGATACTTAAATTATGAAAATAAATGGACTAATACTCATCGAGTAGATCGTTGTGGTATATTTGGAATCTCAAATAAATTCCGGATGAATGAGAAATTACGGTTCAAAATTGGAAAGAAAGAAAGGAAAACTGGCGCGAATCTCGCCTAATTCCGTCACTCACTTATAGCTCGAGGGACAGGTCACTGACAGGAGAGTGACTAGCTCACTGTTTTGACGCTCGAACGAGGCTTAGACGACAAGCGAGCGACGTCGAGTGTTGCGATCATTGGCAAATGTTACTGAGTTTTGGGTCGTGCTTCTTGACTTACAACATTTTTCCCTCTATAAATAGGACTCTTAAGACGTCCATTTCTTCATCACAATAATATGCAATCATAGCATAACATTATTCTCTTCTTTCTCAATCAAAATTCTACATATACGTACATAAAATTTTGGTTTTCTTTCATTCATTCATTTGACGAGTACCAAGTTTATTGATCTTGTGTTTTGAAGTGCTACTAACACAATATAATAGTCGTTGTATTTTGAGAGTTGATTGTCATAAATCCGTAGGCACCATTTGTGGGGCAAAATCGACTAAAGGACAAAGTGTTCAACACTTGGCTCCAATTTTGCATCCAATTCATTTGGTGTGATCTCTGTGACATATTTTGCGTTATTTTGTTATACATATTTCTTTATTTTTCTGCTGTTACTCTGTCCAAATTACGGTAAGATTGGTAATGTTACAACTCATCATAATTAGTCAAAAATCAAAAATTGACTTGTAAAAGTCCAAGTCAAATAGGGACTAAAATGAAATAAATTATTTTATTTGGGGCTTGATTTATAATGAAAAATATTTTGAGGGTTTAAGATGGATAAAATTTAATTTTGGGGATCTACTTATATATTATTGGATGTTAAAGGACTAAATGTTATGCTAAATTGATGAAGATGGACTTCCTTTATAAAAAATGGATTAGTAGAATACAAATGGCAAGTTTATAACTAATATCCCTTTATTTTTCATTTTACATACATAGACACACATCAAACTGAGAAGACGAGAAGAAGCAGAGAAAAATCGAGAAAAGTAGGGCTGTACATGGTCCGGTTCAGAACCGAATTGAACCAAAAATTTTCGGGTATTCAGTAAATGGAACCGTCGGGACTAGATATAATTATGGACCCATTCAAATTCGGTTCGGTTCCGTACCATTATTAAAATTTTAACATGTATAATAAAAATAACTAATAACACGTCCAATCTTAATTTTACAAATTGACGTAATTCAATTTAGTAACATATAAATTACAAGTTGTACAATAAGATTAATTTACAAATGTATACAAATACCAAAAAATATATACTAATACTAAAATATCGGTGATCCATTCGATATCAATAATTCATTTGTTTCAAGCATTTAAATCAACATAAAATAAAGAAATATAAATTAGAAGTCATAGAGATAAAAATAATTTAAAATATTGTTAATACTTACCAACTATTTGTTAATTTGCTAATTTGTTAATTGAAAATAATTTGTTAATTTTCTAATTTATTTTGAAAAAGTTAAATAATTTGATTTATATAATATAAAAAAAATTAAAAAGATTCGGTTTTTGTTCGATTTTTCGGTTCTTGGTATAGAATTGAGAATCGAACCAAAATTTTCGGTTCTAGATTTGAATACCCGTTCAGGTATTTAATTTCAAAAGAACCGCTCGATTCGGTTCGATCTGGTTCCCGTTCGGTTCGGGACTTTTGTCCAACCCTAGAGAAAAGAGAAAGAAAATGAGGAAAGAAGGGAAGAAAAAAAAAGAACAAGAAAAAAAAAAGAAAGAAAAGGAGAAAGAAAGAAGAGGAAACAAGGAAAAGAGGTAGGTTTGGCTATTCAAATTTTATTCTTCAAATTGTCTAATTCCTCCAAGAGAGACTATATAATTTATGCCTGAATTTTGAGGGTTTTGATTTGCTGGTGTAAATTTCAGATTAAGAGAAATGAGTATCATTGTTGGTTGAAGTTCCTTGATTGGTTACTATTCATTTATATTAAGGTAAGAAATACTATTTTTGGGCAAACCCTAGAATTTTTATTTGGGTTCTTGAATAAGTATTATTAGTGAAAATGATCGTGGCGCTGAAACATTCAAATGAAAGCATGATTTTATGGAGCAAGATGAAAGTTAAGTAGGTTGACTTGTTTGTGCTAGTTTTCACTGGATTGAATGGTATAATTATTTTTAATCTAGAGATGAAGATTAGTAAATGGATTAGAAAGTGGAATTAGCTCCAACTGATTAAAGGAAAATTTGAAAAGTCTATTCAAGTATCGAGAAATTTAGTTAAGTATTACATTAATAAATATTAAGGTTTTCTTGAGTTGATAATGGTTAAATTAGTTATCTTGTATCGTATTTCAGGTGGTGACGAGGAGATTGGAAAAGCTTATCAACAATCATAGTCTATAGCTCATATTGAGTGAGTGGAAAACCTTTTTTTTTTTGTTTTTTTGTTTTTTTTTTTCAGAAATAAGTATTTATTAAACTTATATTAGATCATAATGTTATTTATTACATATAGTTAGTTTGACAGCATGATTTTCAGAATAAATTGTAGTCAATTTTTTTATTAAAGTTAAATTCAACAAAATTAAGTTATTTTATTTGCATGGTATATAGTATTACATGTTTTAGCGTATCTAAAGTTATTTTTAAAACCACCAGAAAGTACCCAGGTGATTTTACCTAAGTCTGCACTTGTGTGAATGTGCTTCCATAGTATATGATCCCATACGGTTATTTTTCTCACTATGCACTGGTGTGAATGTGTTTCCATAGTGTATGACTAGATTATAGCCTTTGGGTAGCTTTGTGCGCATATGACCAGAATTACAAAATTTCAGAATTTTAGAATTACAAAATTTCAAAATTGAGTAACCTTGTCATGTATATCAAGATTAATCGATACATAAGTATGGTTATTTTGGATACCTTTTTGGTGAGACTTTTCAGTATAAAATAGTTTATCAGATTTCAAAATTTAATTTATTTAATTTAAAGAATAAAGATTTCAACTTATTGTACTGTGAAATGATATTTTTATTATATATCAGTTTTTAGAAAATTGGCATAAATGGAAGATGTATATTTATTTGCGAAATATCTACTCACTGAGTTACAAGCTCATATATTTTGTTACTATTTTTCTTATTAGATAGTAGCTGAGTTGAGCAACATCGGAACCTGTTGATCTACCGAATTGAGCCACACATAGTCATTTGTTGTATGACTCATCTTTTCAGTTTATATAGTTCATATATTTGTGATACATGCATATTTTGTCAGAAAATATATCCATATTGATGGCTCGCTGCATTTTTTGTATATATTATGCATTTGGAGTCTTCTGATTTGTATAGAAGTGTAAATTTCATTCCAGTGCACTTCATTTTGAGTAGTTTGTGTCTTCAACGACTAGTGTACTCTATTTTAAATATATGTACATGTTTTTGAAAATTGATTAAGTGATTTTAGTCCATATTTCAAAGGAAATTTTGTCAAAATTCTTTTAAAAATACGTTACAGTCAAAACAGGTCAAGATTACATTGGTGGTGGGTTCGACACTTAACTGATATCTACCATTGGCTAACGACACATGTCGGGTCGATTAGGGTGATTCGGGACTGGTCGTGTCAATTAGTATCAGAGCATGGTCATAGAGTTGGCTTGCATTGCATTTATTTTGATTTTGTTTTGAACATATCAAACATATTTGGTAGTTGGAAATCGTGACTCGTGGTGGTAAGACTCGCAAGCTCCAGGATGTGCCACCTCAACGACAAGTTGCTCTTGATGGGGATGACATTAGAGATGTTAGTAAGGTTGATGAATCAGTTCATCAGACTCATGAGGAGCGGCGACATGGGGATGTAGCTCAGGATGATTTTATAGTTGATAGGATTGCTATAGCAGTTGCTTCTACTTTATGCAGTTCAAATAAAAAATATAGCATGGAGCGAACAACTAAAATGGGAGCTAAAGTGTTTATAGGCATAGCTGATCCAGCAGTAGTCGAATCTTGGATGGTAAAGATTGAAAGAGTATTTGATGTTATAAGTTGTCTCGATGATCGAAAATTACTTTTGGCTACTTTCTTGTTAGAAGGAGGTGCAAATGATTGGTGGAGATCGGTGCAGAGTAAATATGTTGATCCTTCTGTGATCACGTGGGATGATTTTGAAAATGATTTGAACGAGTATTAATTACAAACCTAATAAATTTTTGAAACTACTATAGACATCCACACTAGTAGAATATCATAACAAGTTTGCAGAATTGTCAAAGTATGTCATTGTCCTTGTAGCTGATGAAGTTAATAAGTGCAGTCAGTTTGAGTATGGCTTGAAAGAAGAAATCAAATTAGTGGTGATTGCAATATGATATGAAAATTTTAGAAAACTTGTAGAAGCAGCTCTGAGGGTTGAAAAAAGTCTTTCAGAATGACATAGCGATCAATAACAGATGAAGCTTGGAGTTGGTGGTAGTAATCAGACATGAGCAGGAGTCACTATGAATAGACCACCGAGAAGGGATCGCAGAAGAAGTGGATCAGGTGTTTCTACTTCTAGTGGTTTCAAATCCAAATCTCATGAAAGTTAGAGATCGTGATCGAGTAAGAGATTAGTGCAGCAGCCAGGGGGTAGTGTACTCATACCCAGAGGGTTTGCTTAGAGATCATTTATTCTAAGATAGGGTGACGACTCTAGTATTGCCAGATTTTCCCAGTGTCAGTCATGTGGGAAATTTCATCCTGATGAGTACCTTAAGAGCATTGGTGTTTGTTATCACTGTGATCAGACTGGGCATATGAGGAGAGAACGTCAATGAAATGGACGAATTTCAACTAGAAGACTATGAGAACGCAAAGTTCTACAAGGAGTGCACCAAAAAGTGGCATGACATGCAAATTAAAAGAAGAAAGTTTGAGGTGGGCAACAAGTCTTGCTATACAATTATAGACTCAAGCTTTTTAAAGGTAAATTGAGGTACATGTGGTCGGGGCCATATATGATAACCAAAGTGTTTTCTTATAGGATGGTTGAAATCACTCAAGAAAGCAAATGAACCCTTAAGGTAAAAGGATAGCGACTTAAGCCATATTTGAGTGGTGAATTCTCGAAAGAAAAATCAATTGTTCATCTTGCAACACATGAGTGAATAAACCAGAAGTCAAGCTCTAGACAATAAATCGAGCGTTTGATGATTTCTCATCGAATAACTTTTATTCTTATTGCTCATTGCATTACATATAGCTTTAGGATTTCCAATAGTATTTTAGGACCATATTTAGGAACTCATGCGTTTAAATCGATTTTAACACATTTTAGGTAATACTTTAAGACTTGCATTAGTAACTTAGACATGTTTACTTATTGGGTTCATTTTTACTTAAACCCATTGTTAACATCCTAGCATTATATTGAGCTTACAGTGATGTGATATACATTTTTAAGGTTGCACCTAGATTGCAATCTTTCTTGGTACGAATTCATTACAAATATTCAAACCTTATATTCTATCACTAATATTTATTTTAAATTCTTGGAACAGCAAATTAAGGCCTAGCAACAAGAAAAAGTGGCGGTTGTCATGACGTCTACTAGCTGGATCAACCTGATCTTTCAACTCATCCACATCTATCACCAGAGAGTTTCTGATCCTTATCCTTTGACTTTGATTATTTTTGCTCCTATATTGGGAAAATGTAGTATTTTTGTTTGGGGTGGGTAAGTATTAAGATACTTAGAATATATATTTATTTCTCAACTTTTTATTGGGTCTGTATAACATGGAAAAAAATTGAAAAATAGTGTCTAGTTAGCGCTGAACGACTTGCTGCCTATGATGATGTTTTATTTGTTCGAATTGAGTACAGATTTAGCTAGAACTGGACAAAATCGTGACTTTTGCTTTTACTTGAGTACTTATCCATGTTAGACTTGATTATTTGAGCAGATAACCATATTGACTTATCACTTATGTTGGGATACAATTTAATTTTGTGAATTTGTTGATGTTGTTGACCTAGATTTGAATAAAATTCCCAAATCCTTTATATAGAAACCAAATTGCTAAAAAGCAGTTTGGGGGTGGCAAGGTTAGAGTTTGTGTTCATAGAAGTTTGATGGTTTGAAGTTTTCGGATTTCATTGTTTGTTGAAAGAGTATAAATAATCTAGAACGGGGACCCACTAATTTTTAAAATTTGAATCTCATATCAAAATAAAATGTGATACATCTTATACTTCTTTTTGTAGTCTTTATTACTCGAGTGATTAAATCTGCAAGGGTATCTAAAAATCTGGTGCCTATAGTCATCTGACTTGTGAATTACCAGCCTAAAGCTCAGTACAGGGATTATTTAAAAAGCATAATGGAAAGAAGTTTTGCTCATAAGATGTCAAAAAAATGAAAGAGTGATACATCATCTAACTCTCTTCGTAGCCTTTTTTATTTGAGTTATTAAGTTTGCAAAGGTATTTAAAAACCTGGTGATAGTCATCTGACTTGAAAGTTATGTCTAAAGCTCCTAAGAGGGGTTATTTAGAAAGTTTAATGGAGAGAAATCTTGCACATGAGATGTCAAACACAAAATAAGAGATATCTAAATTATCAAAAGTGAAATGTGTTTGAGATTTGAATTCTTGAGATTGGTAGCCTGACTTTGAGAAAAACTTACCATCTTCCTTCTGGGTTTACAAGTATATAATAATTCTTAGGAACCCATATGTGCTAAAAATACATCGGGATTGGAGAGAAAAGCATAATGAGTGATTTTGCACGAGAGTTGTGACGAAAAACTGACCACAAGAGGAGTGAGATTATGAGTGAATCAACAACACTTGATTGGTTGTGTTCTAGTACAAGTATGAGTTCAATGTTGGCTAATCATATTTTTTTAAACTTGCATTTCATTATAGCTTTGCATTGATTTTAATTAATTTAGGTTTTGCATTTATATTCAGATTGTTGGATCACAATTTAATTAGAGAAAAATCACCAATTTTTACAGTTTTGGTGAAGGCTAAGTTAATTTGAACTTGAACCAGTACAATATCTTTTGAAACGATATTTGGACTCAAAAATTTATTTTACTATTTGTTAACGAATTTAAACGAAGAATATTTTCATGAACAAATTATATTCTAGAATACCAGTTCTTGAAACAAATACATGGAACCATAGACCAGGTTTCTAAGCTAAAATATTCAATATGGTACAATCCAAATCAGATATACTAATCAATCCCCTGTAGTTTATTAAGCACGAGCCTATAATGTGAGTTCAAAGTCTCAACTTACCGAATGTACAGTGTATACATCTGTTTATTAATCACCAAAACAAAGAATCATCTCTACTTGAAGCTAAATAATTACCCCCATTCAAATGATTGAATCCTTGTAATCCTCACTACTAAATCCCAGTCGAAATGCTATGGTAAAGTTTCTGAAGCTTCACAGACAAATGCAAGTCCACAGTTTTAATATCGATACAAGCTAATTTATCAAATGATATCAAGCATTAATGTTCAGTCCTAGGAGAGTAATGGTCCAGTCCTAGAAGGAGAAAGAAAGAAAAAAGTGATGGAAAAAAAAAACTTTTTCAACATTCTAGAAACGTTGGGAAAAGTAAAAATTTTCGCAACACTCAACGAACGTTGTAAAAGGCTATATATAGTAAGAGTTTCAACAACAGATACTAAAATATTGTTATAGAATCAGATTTTAACAACGTTCAATAAATATTGTAAAAAATGAAGTTTTTGACAACATTCAATGGATGTTGCGAAAAGTGAAATTTTTTGCAACAATCAATAAATGTTGCAAAAGGTTATATATTAATAGTTTCAACAAGAAGCACTCAATGTAATGCCCCAATTTTTCATAAACCTTAGAGTATTACCAAACACTCACTTATCTTTATGTTAAATGCCGAAATGATGAAAATAAAATTTATTCCTTTATTTTAAACAATAAATATCAATTAAAACATGGAATTTGTATTTCCTTTAAAAGAATAAACATAATATTAACTGATTCATAAACATGTCTTTGAACAAATAAAAATTAACTAATAAATTGAAAGATAGAAAAACTTAGTGTTTATTTTTTTATTTTGATCCACTTGGCACTCTGCATCACCATCCAGCTATAAAACCAATCGACCGGGACTAACATATAAAAATGTTGTAAGAGTGAGTATTTAAAAATACCCAATAAGATACGTACAGTTTTTATACACAATTATATAACAATAATATCTACACTTCAACCACTCTTTACTAATGGAGTGTATTAGTGGCTAAATGAGACACCCATCTTAGGTCATCTTCAATTCTCGAAGGATTTCACATCTCTTAATAAAGAACTCGAAGGTTCACTAGCAATTCATGCATATTTAATTGAACACATAAAAGTATAAAGAAACAAATTACTTGCACGTTATGTATCTTATCGTGATAAATTTGAAAAGTTGTAAATGGATATAAAATAATGCACGTGAAAACCCTTTTCTATGCTCTCTCTCTCTCTCTCTCTCTCTCTCTCTCTCTCTCTCTCTGTGGACACTGTTTTATTTATTTTCCTTTCTGCCTGAATTCTATTGAGTTTGTAAGTGGTTAGAAGTCCAAAGCTGTATAAAAATAAGGGAATTAGATAAGAATATGCTTTCGTGGAATTTGGATGTATATAGGTATAGGTTAGAATAGCTTGCAAATAGGACTTATTTAATTAAGTAAAACAAAGTCTTGGAAAAAAAAAAAAGGAACTCCGTAAATACATTTAAAAAGAAAATAGTAAATGGTATTTGAATTTGTATGAAATACATAATTTGACTAACACTTATTACAATCAAAAGTTAACAATTATCAATCATAAAAGCACCCCACATTTTGGCCGCTACTTTTAAATTATATCAAACAAATTTTAAGTTATCCCTTAAAATATATTTAATCACTATTTTCTTTAATAGTTTCTAACTTATTTCGATCTTATCAAAATAACTTTTCCTCAAACCTAAAATACATGATTTAATATGATCTATCCAACAAGTTCAATATTGATATATTAAATCTTACTCTATCAATATCTAAATATTTGGTCAAAAAGAAAAATTGAATTTATTTCTTATTTCACTTAAGTCCCTCAACCTTATAAATACAAATAAATATAGCATATAAAACAAATAAATTTTATTAGATAAATTTTTGGGGCTTCCCCCTCCTTATAAATAATTTCGTCATTGAAATTACTTGTGTTCGGGTCATTTGTTTCCAAATTTTGTGTCAAAGCAAAAACTTTAGCATTTCTCTTCTTTTTTTGCTCATCATCTTTCTTTGAGGGATCTTCTTTGCAGTTTTTAGAAATATGGTTTGTTTTGCCTTATCAATAGCACCCATGTCTCCCGAACAGATATTTACTCCTATACATCATGTTGCACTTTGGACAGGGTGAAATGGCTTGTCCAAAACTTGATCCGATGTTAACTTTCTTGTTCAATCATTCTCATTTCTCTTCGTTGGATCCATTCTATTTTCTCTTTCCTAATGACTCGGCACCTTACCGAAAAGTTTGTCCAATCTCTAATCTGTTTGAGATAGCCTGTGTAGATTACATAACACAACTATAGGTGATGAATTGGTGGGATGCCATTATTCCACCAATCTCATGACGCAGTCATAGTTCAAACCTCATTGATTTCTTCACCTCTGTATTTATTAGGTGTGGTGCGTACCTGAAGACTTGTTCAAACTTTCTCTTGTATTCTTCAAGCTTCATCTTCCATTTTTTAAGTTGAAGAAACTCCGTCTCATTTCGATCCCTCAGGGCTTATGAAAAATATTTTCCCATTTCTTCTTCTTTAAATTGTAACCAAATCAGAGCACATTGTTGTGCTTTGGTTCTAGTGCGGGGGTCCGACTCCCACCAATGGCCTGCTGCATCAACCAACATGAATTCTGCACATAATACTTTCTGAGCATCATTACATGAAAGATGTTTGAAAATTCGCTCCATTCCTCTTATCCATTTTTTCAGCTGCTTATGGGTCTGCCTCACTATTGAAGGTTGGGAGTTTGTAGTGACAAAACTGTCCCACAATTGAGCTGGTATTGTTAGCATTTTGCATTTTTGGGTCTAGCCTGTCCTTGTTGTCTACCTAGATCTTGTACAGCTCTCAACAGATCCTTGATGACCATAGCTTGATTTTGCTGTTATCTCGACATTTTCTGATCACAAATAAAATTTTGTTTTAGAAATATTGGATGACACACGAAAATATTTTCTCACTAATATAAATCTTTGTAAAAAATTATAGTAAATCTTCAGCGTAACATTTTGTTTTCTGAAAAGACATAAAAAAGAATCATGAATAAAGGAAATATCATCTATTTCTAATCTCTACAAGTCCTAGGAATCTTCTATGGTGGAGTCTCATCATCTGAAGTAATGCATGATTCGGGTTCGGAATCCATAATCAAATAGATGAAGTTTTGTGGCTCAAATTCTTGCTCGGGGTCTTCTTCCTACTCTGGTTCGAATTCTTCCTTTGGTTCTGATTCAGACTCCTCTTCTGGGTCCTCGTCATGCTCATAATCTAGGTCTGATTCCAGCTCTAGCTCTGGCTGCTCTAGTACAGATTCGGATACAAGGTTCAGCTGTCTGTTGTTCCATAAAATTATATTATCCTCACATTATCCCCTAAAATCAATCTTGTCCCAATCTTCATGAAGTAAGTAACTTCTCTCCATTGAGTTCACATAGTACTTATAAGATGGTATATCGAGAGGATAATCCCCTCGTAAAAATCGAAAGATCTTGCTTTCTCCCACTTAAATAGAAAATCTTCAATGTTTTGTCTTTAGATCTTTTTGTTGAAAAGTTTCACACTTGCCTTCACATGTCGATTTAGCCTCTACATGCAAATGTTATGAACTATCGTGTGTGAAAGTCCATGCACCGTACGAATGGCTTCGCTTCACATTCTGGAGTCAAAATATGCCTCCATTTTACCACCAGGTCTCTGAATTGTCCAAAAAATCGCGTTTGAAGGTCTGGTTAGTTTTGATTTTAAACTGATTCTTCAGGATTTCTGCTTTTTCTTCTATACAGATCCGTTTTCTACGTGGTTTCTGCCCAGATTTCACATACCCCATTGCTATGCTGTGATACCACTTATAGTGGAAATGAACACCTCAAGATCTTCAATCATACAATTCGGACTCAGTTTAAACCAACCACTTGATTTCTCAACCCAAATTCAAATCTCACTCGTCGTTGCCCAATAACATTATTTACAAGAATAATATGGTGGCTACCATATCACAAAGTTATAGAAGAAGAAGGAAGACACCAAGCAAAACTCTCAATTGCGCAACACAGTTGCATTTGTTCTCTCTATTGCACACATTGATGAGATCCCGGTTTAGGGAATCTCATGGAACTCGCAGAATGATTTCGAAAATGCCGGGAAAGTCCAAATTCAGGTTGTAGACGATAGGATCTCAACCCGGAGATTATTGAACCAAACAACCAAGCAAGAACGGAGCTTGAAAGACCTCTTGATCACAAAACCAAGAACTTCGATTTGCGAATGCCACAAAGGTTGTCTAATCCTTTGATAAGTTCTAAGGGTTGAACGCCACAAATATAACAATATATTTGATAAGTTTGAAAAGTTCATCAAGAACCATTGGAGAGAAAATTTTCAATTTTTATTTATCATCAAAGTATTCTAATACAATGAAAATAAATCCTATTTATATGGAAACATTAGGAAATAATTAAAAAACAGAATTTAAGAGTCCTAAAATATAAAAAGTTTCCAAAAATAAGAATTCTAGCCAAAATAAAATACTTAATGAAAAAGGAAAGTTTATTCCAATTATGGCCTATGCCAGACACATCATCCCCTCTCTCTTCGAAAGGATTCGTCATCGAATCCATACCTTGAAAGTTCAAATTGTAGCCCTTGTTTCCAATCATGTCAAGAACATGGAATGGTTCATCCCCTCTAGGATGAAGTTTGGACATCTTCTGAATTCTTTCGTGCCTCTTTAGTATGAACACCCAATAATCATCACATAGATCAAAGTGTGCTCGTCCCAACGGCTTCCTGCTGCAAGTTTGTGATGTTGCCAAAATAATCTCCATTAGCATGCCACTGTGCTTCCTCCATGTCTTATGTTGCCTCAGTGATTGTAACAATGTCAATGCAAATGAACTCATGTTTCCCCTTTGTTTAACTTTGTTGTTCAATCCACTGCATATAAATTCCTTCCAAAGCCCTTGAAACTCCTTCGTCTCCTCAAGAATCACAAAGTCAAGCTCCGGTATTAAAGTGATATCCAAGCAGAGGTAGATCTTGTTAATTTCACCTACAAGTCGATGCTCAATGCTTGGATTAGGTGGTATTCCAATAGGCTCGCTTTCATGGATGCCAATATATTCAGAAACCTGCAAAACAGAAATAGCAAAACTAGGGAGGGGATTGTTAGTTCTCACTAATGCCCTCCCAACCTCACTTTTATTTTCCTACAATCTCTCTTCTGACTTTTATTTTATCTTTGAAGACTCACTTTCTTTTACCTTTTGTGGCTCCACTTCATTTTTTGCCACATTTTTACTCTCATTTTCTATTTCTATCTCTTTCTCACTCTCATTTTTACTCTCTATTTCTCTTCTTTCTGAATGCTCTCTTTCATTACTCCTCATTTTGAGTTGATCTGCAAGGGATTGTTCTAGTGTCAAGCCAACTAAAGTGATTTTCTTCCCATCCTGAAGAAACCTATACCTGTTCCTCCCCACATCATAAACAACATTCTTCTCATATTTCCAAGGTCTCCCAAATAAGATATGAAAAGATTTCAACGGTACTACATCGCACCAAACTTCATCACTATATTTCCCAAGGGTGAAATTTACTAGAACCTGCTGAGTCACATTTACCTTCCCACACTCCTTCAACCAAGTCATCCTATAAGGCCTAGGGGGTTGTTGCAAAGGTAATCCCAATTTTTCAACCATAGTTATGCTAGTCAAGTTTGACATGTGCTCCTTATCAATAGCTAAACTACATACCCTACTACCCACAAAACACCGAGTTTAAAAAATAAATCCTCAATCATAATACATCCTTAATGTGGGCATAATCAAGAAGACTCAAGAAAAGAATTGGAGAATTGGATGAGTAAAAATTTTAATTCAAGAAAGTAGTTCTTGAATTTGGATTGGACTGAACAGAAAAAGATTTAGAATTTAGAATTGATAATAGGATAGTAACAATTTCTAGAATAAATCAAAGTAATTTTTTTTACTTCTCGGACGAACAGTACCGATGATGAACAGTAACTTTTTTTACTAAACTCGAAAATTCAACTACGAGAACAACGAAACAATCGGAAGTTGATTTAGATGCTAGATTAGCCCAAAAACAACTTTTGAAATTTTTTTGGATCAAAACTCAAAACTATTACTGGATACAAGGACACGAAAAACAAATAACAAAAGACTCAAAACAAATAAAAAAAATAGAACCTGAATCTGGAACCCGAGCTCTGATACCACTTGATGAGATCCCGGTTGGGAAAATCTCATGGAGCTACGGAATGATTTCGAAAATGCCGGGAAAGCCCAAATTCAGGTTATAGACGATAAGATCTCGACCTGGAGATTATTGAACCAAGCAACCAAGTAAGAACGGAGCTTGAAAGACCTCTTGATCACAAAACCAACGAACTTCGATTTGCGAATGCCACAAAGGTTGTCTAATCCTTTGATAAGTTCTAAGGGTTGAACGCCACAAATATAACAATATATTTGATAAGTTCGAAAAGTTCATCAAGAACCATTGGAGAGAAAATTTTCACTTTTTATTTATCATCAAAGTCTTCTAATACAATGAAAATAAATCCTATTTATATGGAAACCCTAGGAAATAATTAAAAAACAGAATTTAAGAGTCCTAAAATATAAAAAGTTTCCAAAAACAAGAATTCTAGCCAAAATAAAATACTTCATGTAAAAGGAAAGTTTCTTCCAATTATGGCTTATGCCAGATCATATCACACACACTTTTTACAGGCAAAGGGGCCTCAAATACATAGGTTAGAGATAAGTTTAAGCCTGGGCCAAAACTTCAATTAGGCTACAAATAAATTAGGCCAAGACAAACAATATGGTGAGCTAACAAACAAAAGGTAAAATAGGCCGACTCATAAAGGGTCATCCAACCAATGAACGGACAACTGGCAACACAAGTTGACGGTTGCTTCCAGTGGCCCCAATTTATTTTCGGATCAAACTAATCAATATGGCGTTGATATAATTATTCCAACCGTTTTTAACATCATCACCCGAGATTTAGGTATCAAAACGCAATACAGGTTAACTTTGAATGACCACCTTAGAATGAATGATTTGAAATTTAGGGCAAAAACTAATCGGTTTGGTTAGCTTGATGAGTTTCCTGCCCTTTTGATTTTGAATCACGTCGATTGGATGACCATGGAGTTATGTGTGTTTTAGTGAAAAGGGATAGTGCTAGACACATAACTATTTTTATGCACTTTAGGAATTCATTCGAGGCCTTTATTGAATTAATGAATTTTTAATATTTGTTAGGGTAATATATAATGAATTTGCCCTCTAAATGTTACAAGTTATTATAAGGGGATTGTAAAATTAAGACAATAATGAAATATATAAGAACACCAAGATTTACGTACAAACCCACCATTGGCATCCGACGTCTCGAATCTATTCACGTCGACTCCTTTTCACAAGTTTTCTTTTATAGGCGTCCTAGCATCGCGACCACGGCTCTGGGACACCCACTTTCGGATTTGTTTCTTCCAATGATGTTTTCACCATCCCAAAATCTTTTTCCAAGTCAAACTCTTAATCATTGATGAAGTTTGATCTATATCAATTAGGACTCCAAAAACCAAATCTACTTAAACTACTTTATTCAACAAAACACCAAATCACATGAAATTTGGGTCACATCACAACAAATCTCCACCTTGAACCAAATTTCAATACACAAAATTCCAAAACATATCTCCTAGTAAACACCACTCCATCTCTTCCAAACAAGCTCTGTAGGCCAATAAATGAAAAACACCAACTAAGTTCATGCAGTATTTAAACTTAGCAATGGAAAGTGGTTTTGTAATCATATAAACAGGATTATCCTTGTTATCAACCTTGTTTACTACAATATCACCACGAGCAATCATATCATACAAAATGATACCTCACATTAATGTGTTTAGTCCTTTCGTGAAATATCTGATCCTTAGTCAGGAAGAAAGCACTCTGACTATCACAATACACTATACAAATCTACAAGTCTTCACTGATTTTACCAATGAATCTCCTTAACTACGTAGCCTCCTTACATACCTCTGTAATGACCATGAACTATGCCTCCATTGTAGACAAAGCTACTATATTCCACAAAGTAGGTTTTCAGTTGATAACACAGCTTTAAAGGGTAAACATATACCATGTAAATGATATCCTCTTATCAAGATTCCCTGCATAATCTAAATTCACATATCCAATGACTCTATCTGTATTTCTACCAAAATGTAAGCAAGCATATGTAGATCCTCTTAAGTATTTGAATATTCACTACACTGTTTTCCAATGTTCTTTTCCAGGATTTGCTCTATATATTTGCCAACTGTACTAACTGCCTATGTCAAATCTAGACGAGTGCAAACCATCACATATATAAGTGATCCTACTGTACTAGAATAATGAACCCGAAACATATAATCAATATATTCATCCGACTGAGGATACAAGCCAGATGATAATTTAAAGTGGGTAGTTGAGGAAATACTGACAATCTTAGTATTCAACATATTTAATTTTTTAAACACT
Source organism: Osmanthus fragrans (assembly GCA_019395295.1). Lineage (NCBI taxonomy): Eukaryota > Viridiplantae > Streptophyta > Magnoliopsida > Lamiales > Oleaceae > Osmanthus > Osmanthus fragrans. The sequence goes on from CM033359.1 coordinate 14,134,120, forward strand.
TTCTCGATGTACTATTTTTTACTCAAATACAATCTGTCAGCTTTCCTATCATTTAAGATTTCGATACCAAGAATCGTCCTTGCTATACCCAAGTATTTTATCTCAAACTCCTGACAAAGCTGAGCTTTTACATTTTTGAACTCTATTTTGTCCTTGACTGCTATAAGCATATTATCAACATATAACAACAAACGTGTAGTCGATCCACTCTCTCCATTTTCGAAGTAACAGAACTATCATAATTGCTTCTAATGAAATTATGAATAGTCATGAATGAATTGAACATTTATACTATTATTTCAACGACTGGTATAGTCCATACAAGGACTTATTCAACAAGCACACATAGTTTATGTTCACGTGACCCGCAAGCGTAAAGAATCGTTGTACAAGTAATAAGATTTGTAAGTTAAGAGTATCATTCTCACAAGGAATAAGATTTAATTTGCAGTTCAATAGCTGCTATTAAATTCGAAGTGTGGTGACATCAAAAAAGTTGTGATTTAGTTGTTATTTATTCTAATTTTACTATAAGAAAGTGACAAAAAAGTGATTAAATCTAATGTGAATGCTTGTATTGGATTCATGTATCTCCCTATTTCCATTCTCAATAATTATTCAATTCAATTCATGCATTTTTTACTACCGATAAAGTTAATATGTTAAATGCACTTTTCCAAGATACACCAACCTATGACTAACACGAGACGATCATTTTCCTAGTCCGAATTCATATGAAAGTCATGCATTTAATTTTGATTATCAATAAGATTGCATGTGTGTGAGAGAGATTATTTCTAATTCTAATTACACATATTGATTTTACCGCGTTATAAACTCATTGTTGGTATTTCTACACTACAACAAACAACTATCTGCTTAATTGGTGATCAAGCAATAAATAGTGCAATGGGCTTGTAAAATCAATCAAACAATAACACGAAATTCCTAAATTGAAGTTTTGAATTGAAATAAATGAAAATAGGGTTCAAACATTCATCCAATACAATTGAAAAACCTAGCCAACCACCCTAATTATTAAACTATACAATAAATAATGAAAAAACATCACCCATATTGAGAAAATAATGTAGAAAGTGGAGAAATCCAATTTCTTAGATTAAAACTTGAAAAATGGATGAATATTTTTCTATAAACTTTTATAATTTGCCTTTGGTTGTTGATTTCGCCTTGTTCTTCACCTGCAAAATACATAGAATGTGTAATTTTTAGGTCAAATGGAGGTTCCTCACGTTTTTGACGGCCTTTGGTATATATAGTGTCAAAAGATTATACATCAAAAATTTCCAAAACAAGATAAGGAAATAATTTTTTTTCCCCCGGAATTGAATCATGCTTAAGCCTAGTTCATTGGGTGCTTAAGCACAATACACATAATTTAGCCTCAAGTAGGAATTTTTGAGACATTACTTACGCAAGGCTTTAAGGCCTACGCTTAAACATTGTACAAAAATTTTGGACCAACTTTGAAAATTGGTCCTTGAACTTTTCTCAATGCATATTTATTCTTTCACTTGTGATTTCGTACATTTAGCTTCCAATTGAGCTTGTAGCATCTTCACTCTTCATTTTATGTCTCGACGTGATTATTGAAATTTTACAATTTAGTCCCTATAGTTTTAATTTTGGGATTTTCTCTATTTTTCATTTGTTTTCTCCAATTCTTTATCAAATCATGAGTTTTACCTATTAGACACAATATAACACAAATTAGGTTATATTTCATCAAAAGACTACAAAATATCATTATTTAAAGTCTCGAATAAGTGTATAAAATACACTTATCACTTTTCTTTTCCATAAACTATGAAACCCTCTCGTTATGGCATGTAAATGCTCTACTCAAATTCTCCATGTAAAAATTCTATTTTGATATCCATTTGTTCAAGCTCCAAGTCCTTCTTAGCCACAACCCCAAGTAAAGCTCTAATTGGGCTTTGTTTTACTACTGGTGATAACACATGTAAAGGCAACACTTAGAATATGACTGTAGCTCTTTACTATCAATCTGGCATTATACCTTACATCTTCAATCCTTGATGTTTCTTTTTTTCTTTCGAATACCTACTTGGAGAGAATAACCTTTTTATTCTTAGGTATTTTCACCAAGTCTCAAGTATTATTTTCATTCAATGACTCCATCTCCTCCTGCTTAGCAATCAATCATTTACTAAAATAACTACAACTGACTGTTTCTGAATATGTAGTAGGCTCCTTAGTAGAATCAATACTGTTAGCCACATTCAATGCATAAACTATCAAATATACTTCTCCATACTTCTATGGAGGTCTAATCTGTCTGCAAGGCCTATCCTTCGTAATTAAATATTGTGGGGTAGGCAAAGTAGGTAAAATGTTACTATCTATCAACTTTGAAGTATACTGATCAGAAGTAGATTGCTCTGAAACTTCTGAATATTTCCATAAACCAATTTCCATCTCTACTTGAGTTGAATGATTATGTTCCTCAGTTTTGCCAGAATCCCCATAAGATGAACCATGACAAGTTCATTAAATACTACATCTCTACTAACCACCACCTTTTGTGTATCAGGACACCACAATTTATAACTCTTCATACCTAATTTATACCTAAGAAAGATAAACTTTAGACATAGGCTCCAACTTCCCATTATCAACATGAGCATAAGTTGGACACCCAAATATTTTCAAATCAGAATAACAAAGAGGTTTACCAGATCATAACACTTTTGGAGTCTTTTTCTAAATGGCAACTAAGTGTGAGTGATTAATTAAAAAACAAGCTGTAGTAGCAGCTTAGTCCAAAAAATCTTAGACAACCCAAAATTTTAAAGCATACAGCAAACCTTTTCTATCAAGATTCTATTCATTCGTTCTATCAATTCATTTTGTTGAGGATTTTCAGGCACTATCAAGTGTCTCAAGATACCTTCAACCCTGTAGAAGCTATTGAATTATCTGAACAAAATTTCGACTAAGCATAGATGTTTAACCTGCTTTCTAGTCTGTTTTTCTTTCTTTTTTCAGCTCATAGAAGGCTCCGAAACCCATCACTCTTCTGTTTCAAGAAGAATACCCAAACTTTTCTTGAGAAGTTATCAATCACTATCGACCAGTAATAAACACCTCTTTTAGGAGGCCCCTAGCTAGTCCCCAACGATTTGAATGGATATATACAAGTGTTTCTTTCGTGCTGTATCTTCCTTTAGAGAATCTGACCATTTTTTTGTTTCCAAAAACATAATGCTCATAAAATTTCATTTTATTGGTCTTCTGCCTATCAAGAAGTCCCCCCCCCATTCCCTATAATTGTTGAACCCTACAGGATGTACAATTGTGTAGAACTTTTATATCCCTTCATGACAACAAGAGCACCACAACTCACCTTCAAAACTCCACTTTCTAGTATATCTATAATTATTTGAGTCGAGTATACTCAAAGATTCAGTTCTGGAATGTACCTTACATCTGTAAGTGTTCTAATAGCCCCAACGAACATTCTAATTCTAACAGTACCAACTACAACAATATTATAGAGTGCATTATTCTTTCATAATCACTGTACTTCTCGAAACTCCTTCATATGTTGTAAACTAGTCTATGTTGGACACATATGGAAAGTACACACCGAGTCAAGAACCCATTACTAATAATGGTTGGAACCCATGTCAGAAATCATAAGAAGCTTTAATTCACTTTGTCCATCTTCCACAACATCAGCATCCACTGTATTTACAGGTTGCTTTCTTTTATCAATAGCATCAACAACCTTTTATTTTTCAAACCACAACGATTAGCTCTAATATGGCCCTTCTTCTTACAAAAGTGACATGTTTTATCTTCATGTCTAAATTTGGATCTATCCCTCAAATTTCTACAAAGATTCCTATCTTGATTTCTCCAATGAATAATCAGGTCTTCAACTTGACCCTCAGATCCTCTTGCTAGATGCCTCATCTTCTTCTTAGTTAGTAAAGCATCATAAACCTCATCCACAGTGAGAGTATCCAGACTGTAGAGAATATTATCTCTAAAAGTTACATATGATGATGACAACAAATACAACGTCAACCTCAAGTCCTCCTCATCATATTTAACTTCCAATGTCTCCAAATCAATCATGATTTCTTTGAACATAGCTAAATGATCATCCAATGACATACCTTCGGACATTTGATAAAAATATAAGTGTTATTTTAAGTATAACTTACTGGTCAAGCTCTTTGTCAAACAAAGTTGCTCTAATTTAAACCACATCGTAGCGGCACTTTTCTCATTTAGAACATCCTGAAAATTTTGATTTGATAGATGTAGATAAATTTGAGATTGGACTTTTCGATCTCTATGTTGCTTTTCATCTTGCGTCCAGGTTGAAGGCATTTTATCAAAGCAAAAAAAAAAAAAAAAAAAAAAAAAAAAAAAAATCATTCACAGCCATCTGCGCGAGTACCACTCAAATCTTCACTTGTCATAAAGTAAATCTCGAGTATTGGTCCAGTAATGAAATATCATATTTCGTCGTTGTCATACAGAATAATCAAACTTGCTCTAATACCACAGGTAGAGGAGGAAAATTTCACTATAATCAATAATGAGTGTGTTTACAATATTAAGATCTTAATACTCTCAATTGAAATCTTAATACAACAATGTAGAATATATATATATATATATATATATATATATTCCACATTACGATGGTGCCTCGACGCCACCCTAGTCTATTAACCAATAGGGGCACCGGTGCTGCAGTGCCCCATACTCGATACCTCGACGGCAAGACCCTGTACAAGTTTTCTTCTATGGGTGCCATGGCAACATGATGCCAACTCTCGGATTTGTTTCTTCCAATGATGTTTTCACCATCCCAAAGTTATTTTCCAAATCAAACTCCCAATTCTTAATGAAATTTTATCTATATCAATTGGGACTCCCGAAATCAAATCTCTTTATGTAGAAACCCAAAAAAAAATGAAATTAGGCTCATATTTATTTTTATGTGATGATCTAACACCACGAACCTAGCCCATAGATGAATATTATGCTCGGCCCCCATAAGAAATGAAAACCCAATACTAGTCCAATATGTTTTCAATAAATTTATTTAAAATCTTATGGTGGTTCAACGTACAACCCAAGTCCAGCCACCATACATGTTTTGCAAAGTTATTTGATGAAATTGGATGCAATATAATGTTTTCCAAAGTTTGGACCCGACAATGAAAATTTATTTTTGTATAGTTAATAAATATTTATAATACCAAATTTGCCCGCACATTATTTTTCAAAGGGACCAATTTATAAGTAACTGAAGATTAATGCTTTATTCAAGGTTATGTTGTTCCCTTATTTTGATTAAGTTGAATAAAGTTAAGGACCAAAGATTTTAAAAAAATATATAATATATATATATATAATACACACGAGAATATATAAACACACAAACACATTACCACAGATTTTAATATACTTAAAAAATAAATAAAATGAGCCCCCCGGGGCACATCCAAGTTGGCAAAGGATGGGCATTGCGGGGCTTGCAACCTCAGCGTGGGGAGTTCGATTCCTAGTTGGAGCAGCTGAGTGATGTAATAACCATTTATTGGTTGGAGCAGCTTGGTGATGTAATAATCATGGAGGAGGCTACTTTGGGGCCAGGAGTATAAAGGGTGCACGGACCCTGGTCAACTTGGGCATAACCCGCGGTTTACTTCCGCCAGTTAGTGAGGGGCCGGTGGCTGGTGGTCCAAGATATAGTCTGGCGTAAGCTGGGAACCTGGGTATAAAAAAAAAATAAATAAATAAATAAAATGGGAATGAAACCTACAAATCAACACATTTAATCCCAATTACACACACACACACGTAACAGGCCACTAAAGAAGGAAATGAAAAGGCTTGAAATATAACTTATTCTCTGGCTTTTCAAAAATGCTATTAAATTCCTCTCATTTGATTGCTTCCCACGTTTTTTTTTCTTTAACTAGAATTTGGGGATTTTATTTTTCATTTCTTCAAGTTCATTCTTCTATACACCTTAAACAAGAAAAAGATTTCAAAAGTAAAGAAAGAAAAACATAAGAGAGGAACAAATTCTTAAGATTCGGGTGCTATCATGAAAACAATATTCAACGTCCAACTTCATTGATTCAAAAGCGTCAAATGAAGGTAGGTCTGTGCAAGTGATTATTTCGTTTTTGAATCATGATTTCCGTAAAAAAATTTAAATGAAATGGTACCTCTGGGTACGGTGTTTTGGCACCCCTATGTTTGAATGATCATTCTCCGGCTCTATGCGTTATGTTAATTCATAACTCTAGGGAAATTGGATTTTGCCGGAAATCCTTCTACATGCAATGGTATATATGTTTCGAATTATCTAATTTGACAACGAAATACACCAACGATGCCTATTGAGTTTCAAACTCATGGGTTTATTCCCTTCCTACAGGTTGATTTGATTTTGCTTGGAGCATGGATGATGGTAGATGAAGATGCAACGTGCTATGGAGGAGCCGGTGACTTTATATTTTAATTCAATTATGAAATGTTTACGTTCTTTTTTTAATTGATTTCTATGGACATCATATGAGGAACTATCCTAGGAACATTTCTTTATGAATAAGTTATGTTTAACAATAGAGATGTGTTATAGAAGTTAACTCACAAATCACCGTCTACAAAAAAAAAGGGTGTTAGCGATTTAAAGTTTTCTGTCTTTTTAACATTTTGGTTTCTACCTTGATTTTAAAAATCTGTAACTCAATTGTTACATGAAATTTTCAGATGAAACCAGTGGATTTTGTTAGCCTCATAGATTAGCTACTGAATAAACTTGGATTTATGTCAATCTGATGTCGGTAGAATTTTATACGTCACTTAAAGTAAACTGTACTGGGTATTGTTGTTGTATTCAGCTTCTGCCCTTGATTTCAAAAATTCATAACTCGATCGTTACTTGGAATTTTTGGACAAAATCAGCGGGATTTGATAGCCTCATGAGTTAGCTACTGAATAGACTTGGAATCATGTCATTTAAATAGGTGTAGAATTTTATATGGCATTTAAGTAAACTGCACTGGGTTACCTTCCAAACAAGTCGCTGCAGGGTTTTGAAAAATATTTTAATACCCTATAAATTGCCGACAGGAGTCGATTTTTGAATATAACATACTATAAGGAGTTTTATAATTTACATTAAAATTTCATGAAGCTTCGAAGTCAATAACTATGCAAAAAATTTATTTTGTCCATTGTCGCTTGAGATAGAAAACAAAGACAGCAACTTTTATTTTCAAAGTTTTGCCTAGAATTTCACGTCGATAGTGGATGCATGCATGAAAAATATTTTAAAGACTTTTTTTGAAATTGTTTCTTTTGGTATTGAATTATTTTGTTTAAGAAAAAATAATTCTTGAATTAAATTCTTAAATTAAATATTTATGTTTCCGCTAAAAGTATGGTTAATTATTAAGTCGACGGCTAAAGTACAGTTAATCTAGTGACGTTTTCGTCCATGCGGGTCGGGGGCGTTACACTTTAAACTTTCTTTATTCAACCAACCATCAAATCACATGGAACTTAGGTCATACCACAACAACCGTTAAGGTTATTAAATGTTCTTACAAATAAAACAGAAATTGTGTTGTTTAGATAACTGTTTTAATGCACATTTTCTGACAGGTTGATGTTGGAAATTTACTTAACCATGCACAATGGAAAATAAAATAAATTTCAATTCTCACCAAAGATCTACTTTGTATTTACATAGAAACTACGATAGAAATTATACATTTGTTGAATTCTACAAACTCCTTTGCTTTTATTGAACTCGAACAATAACGATCTACAATTCACAGCTATCCAATTGTCTAGTTTCCAATGAAAATCTACACAGGGAATAAGATTGAGAGAACTGTGGTTTTTCTTTTCTTGTACTAACAAGAATATACATTGTATTCTCTACAATTTTTCAAACCCCAGTAGCTTATTAATACACGACCAAAAGGGTTTGGCCCGTCTCTTAACTTAATTTGGTCAGTGAATTAATTAATTAGGTTCTATTAACAAGCAACTCAATTAATTAATTATCCAACAATTGTCAATTAATTAATTGGTCAATCTCATTATTCTAGTTCTCATTTTGTGTATGATCCATTAGGTTCTCAATCACGATACCTAATGACATGAATGATTATTTTGATCCAATCAAAATCGATAAATTAAAACATCCCTATTAATTTATCACTAATTCACACCCGTCATCCTAGATGGACATCTGACAATGTATCAAGTCAATACATGTGATGAAAAATGTCACGCGGTATGACAAAACAAAACTTGTTCATTTTTCGTGAAAATATAATCATTTTGTCAATATGATCAGATCAATTACGAGATACGGATGTGTAAATCTCAATTATTGGTCATGTCTTTTATCCCTCTATCAAGTCAATGTAAGTCGAAAACTCATTTTCGACTTATGACTGCATCTTGGTCAAGGATTTCATTATCAACTTAATTGGATGAAATATAGATAATAATACTTACTATCTAAGAGTGACAAATCCTCTATTGATCATTCACAACTTTATATGAATATTGACATACTCAAACGGCGCCATATTGATAAGTGCACTTCTACACACATATTTTGCCCACAAAACATGACAAATTGTTGATAAAAGTGTTTGAATACGGCTTAATTCCATACAATTTAATTTTGTATGACAATATTGATGAATATAGTGAAATTTAAGAGAAATGAAACGAAAAAAGACCAAAATGGAAGAAAATGAAAGTTTAAGGACCAAAATGCAAATAGTCAAAAGATGACTCAACGGAAGAAACGAGAATGTGAACGAGCTAAATACCAATTTGGTGAAGACATGGGATGTTAGAAGGAGGAGAATGAAGAACAAAGGTCAAATGGGAGAAAACAAAGTTCAAGGACTAAAATGACACATTTTGGAAGTTTGCTCTACCATGTGGTCGCATGGTACAACTCCGGAAAGGGATTTACAGTTTCCTTGTTTACTTTAACTTCTTATGGAAACAATGCGGGACACCTATTTGAAAACCCTAGAGCCATCAAATCAAATGGGAGAAGATGAGCACATATTACAACATATTTTAAAGGAGATTTAGAGCTAAAAGCACGAGAGGAAACATGAAGATCAACGGGATTACACGAGAATTCAATTAGAACATTAAATCGGTGATGTCGTTTCTTCAGATTTCTTTGTGTTTTCTTCTGTTCTCCATGTTAGGCTAGATATTTCTGTACTAGGAGAATGATGAACCATATAAAGTGATATTTTGATTTCTAGTTTTACATTCTTGACAATAAAATGCATTTTTTGAGGTTGAATGATTTATATGCAATTATCTTCTCCACAATTTTTGTGTATGCGATTGTGTAAATCTGGTGCATATTTCAAGCATTGGTGATGCGAACCCCGTAGGAAAGGTGACTACGAACCCACAACTAGATTGATGCGGAACTCAAGAATGCCAAGAAAGTCGGTTTTGGACTTAAACCCAACGAAGTGAACCAAAAAACTCAACGATAGCAAGATGCACTGAACCTTTTGATTACACAATGAAGAACTCTCGTACCGATGTTGAACACACAAGAATTGATCTTGGAAGTTCGATTTATTGTTCAATGAAGAACAGAGAAAAAATAAAGCTTTCGGTTTTAGTTCAATAAGTCAAAAGTTGTAAAATAACAAAGTGTTTAAATATTTATACTAGAGCCCTTAATCCAGTAAAAAACGTGCATAAGGCAACAATTAATGTCAAAATATGGAAAGAAATAGAATTCTAAGGAAACTTGGTCTCTTGCCAAACATAAGAAACTCAGCCGAATTTTATAACCAAGCGGCCCAAAGTTGAGGAATGATTCCTTATATACCAACAACAACACTGTTCTTTTATCAATTATAGCCTTTTGTAACTCACTCCCACTAGCAAAGAAGTTTGCTTTCAGCTTTTCTCTCATCTCAACTGGCTCTTTTTCTTTCCTCTCATGTGGCCTCTCTCTCTTCTCCCCACTCTCGGCCACCTCTCAATTTTCTCTTTTACTCACTAACTCACTGTTCTCTCCTTTTTTTCAAACTCTCTTGCTCTTTTCTCTTCAGCTTCTCTCAATTGAATTTGGTCTTCATAAACTTGAGCCGGTGTTAATGGCATAATAGTAATAGACTTTCCCTCCTTGACAAAGCTATACCTATTTCTATACCCATCATGGTTAACCTTTCTATCATATTGCCATGGTCTTCCCAACAAAATATGACCCGCCTGCATAGATACCACATCGCATACAACCTTGTCACTATAGCCCCCAATCGAGAAAGAAATCATCACTTGTCTATTCAACCTAGCTTCTCTACTATCATTTAACCATTGTAATTTACAAGGCCTATGGTGTTTAATTAGTACCAACCCCAATTTCTCAACTAAAGTTGTGCTAACTATATTGGTACAACTACTTCCATCAATGATTATACTACATACCTTATCATGGATGCAGCATCGTGTATGAAAAATGTTCTCCCTCTGCTGCTCTGTATCATCTGCCTTGACTTGAGTGTTGAGAGCTCTCATTGTGACCATTAACTTCGCAGCTGGAGCAAATTCCACTGTGTCCCCATGCTCACTAACATCTTCCAATGGCACCATGTCTTCAAATTCATCCTCCCTGTCAGTCTCTACTTCTCCATCGCGTAGAATCATGGTCCTTTTGTTTGGGCATTGAGACAAAATGTGTCCTTTCCCCAAACACCTAAAACACTGGATATCCCGATTCCTGGTTGGCTGTGAGTCTGCCTTTGGTGTTGTCCTGCTAGTACTTTCAGTTATCCCTTTCGACTCAGCCCATCCCCTTTGTTGTCCCACCTTGGTTTCCAGTTTGAGTTAGAACCTGAATTACCGAATGATTGTCTAGTTGTACCCTTCCTCTTCAACTGTTTCTCAATTTTCATGGCCACATGCAACATGTCATCCAACTCTACATAATGCTACAATTCCACCACATTAGCGATCTCTCTATGCAACCCATTCAAGAACCTAGCCATCGTAGCTTCTTGGTCTTCCTCTACATTTGTTCTAATCATCAAAATCTCCATATGTTTACGGTAGTCTTCCACACTCTTCGTCCCTTGATATAGACTTTGCAGTTTCTGGTGGACTTCTCGGTAATAATGACTAGACACAAATCGTTTTCTCATTACTGCCTTTAGTTCGTCCCAAGTATTGATAGGACTCTCCCAATTCCGACGTTGTGAAGTAACCGTTTTATCCCACCAAGTGATGGTGTAATCAGTGAATTCCAACACCACAACCTTCACTTTCTTATTCTCAAAATAGTTATGACATTCAAAAATCAACTCTATCTTCTTCTCCCAATCTAAATATGCCTCAGGATCACTTCTACCCTTAAATTGTGGAATAACCATTTTTACATTTCCCAAACCTCCATCAACGTCACCTCCATAATCATTCCTACCCCGTCGTTCAAACCTATCTTCTCTATGTCTTATCCGTCCCATCTCAACTCCTTCGCACTCATCTTCTCCCCATTCGCTACCTATCTCATGTTCATCCATCCTAGGAACTCGTCTACCTGTTTCCCTTGTAGGAGGTACTCTCACAGGCTGTTCCCTATTAATATTCATCATCGAAGTACTCAATTTCTCCATCTTTTCCCCCATATCCATCAATAATTGCTCAAACCGATCCATCCTATCATTTTGTTTATTGGTTTGATTACCATACCTGCTGGGATTTGAACATTCCATGTCAGACATTCTCTCAATTTCTGTCTCACCAATTTTCGCTCGAAATTACTCAATAGGCTTTTACCCTCTAATAAGTTCACTCTCTGCCTTTTACCACTCAATTGCTTTTCCCAAGTACTTACAAAGTCAACAAAGAACTTACCGGCCCAAACTTGTGAATTCAAATTGAATACGAAAAGGAATGTGAATCAAGAGTAATATGGAAATTGAAATTTGGAATGAAGAATTTAAAAAACTAGATGAAAGTATATCTTTGTATTTGGGCACCACTTATATGACAATATTTAGCTAGTGAATCAAAACTTGTAACAAAAAAATAGGGTGTTGGTAGCAATTCAAACAAACAACTCAATATTCTTTTTAACTAGTACGAATGAACAGTACCGTACGGATGAACAGTATTTTTTTAACACAATATTAAGCTACCAACAAAGAAAAAAGTGGATCTAAGAACCCAAAAAAATGAAGAATGACTGAAGAACAAGAAGAAGAATTTGATATAATTTTTTTTTTACTTAACAACGAAAATAAAAGATAGAACCTAATTAGATTGGAGCCAAAGTTCTGATACCAACTGATGCGAACCCCGTAGCAACGGTGACTACGAAACCCACAACTAGATTGATGCGGAACCCAAGAACGGCAAGAAATTCGATTTTGGACTTAAACCCAACGAAGTGAACCAAAAAACCCAACGATAGCAAGATGTGCTGAACCCCTTAATTACACAATGAAGAAGTCTCGCACCGATGTTGAACACACAAGAATTGATCTTGGAAGTTCGATTTATTATTCAATGAAGAACAGAGAAAAAATAAAGCTTTTGGTTTTAGTTCAATAAGTCAAAAGTTGTAAAATAACAAAGTGTTTAAATATTTATACTAGAGCCCTTAATCCAGTAAAAAACGTGCATAAGGCAACAATTAATGTCAAAATATGGAAAGAAATAGAATTCTAAGGAAACTTGGTCTCTTGCCAAACATAAGAAACTCAGCCGAATTTTATAGCCAAGCGGCCCAAAGTTGAGGAATGATTCCTTATATACCAACAACAACACTGTTCTTTTATCAATTATAGCCTTTTGTAACTCACTCCCACTAGCAAAGAAGTTTGCTTTCAGCTTTTCTCTCGTCTCAACTGGCTCTTTTTCTTTCCTCTCATGTGGCCTCTCTCTCTTCTCCCCACTCTCGGCCACCTCTCCATTTTCTCTTTTACTCACTAACTCACTGTTCTCTCCTTTTTTTCAAACTCTCTTGCTCTTTTCTCTTCAGCTTCTCTCAATTGAATTTGGTCTTCATAAACTTGAGCCGGTGTTAATGGCATAATAGTAATAGACCTTCCCTCCTTGACAAAGCTATACCTATTTCTATACCCATCATGGTTAACCTTTCTATCATATTGCCATGGTCTTCCCAACAAAATATGACCCGCCTGCATAGATACCACATCGCATACAACCTTGTCACTATAGCCCCCAATCGAGAAAGAAATCATCACTTGTCTATTCAACCAAGCTTCTCCACTATCATTTAACCATTGTAATTTACAAGGCCTATGGTGTTTAATTAGTACCAACCCCAATTTATCAACTAAAGTTGTGCTAACTATATTGGTACAACTACTTCCATCAATGATTATACTACATACCTTATCATGGATGCGGCATCGTGTATGAAAAATGTTCTCCCTCTGCTGCTCTGTATCATCTGCCTTGACTTGAGTGTTGAGAGCTCTCATTGTGACCATTAACTTCGCAGCTGGAGCAAATTCCATTGTGTCCCCATGCTCACTAACATCTTCCAATGGCACCATGTCTTCAAATTCATCCTCCCTGTCAGTCTCTACTTCCCCATCGCGTAGAATCATGGTCCTTTTGTTTGGGCATTGAGACAAAATGTGTCCTTTCCCCAAACACCTAAAACACTGGATATCCCGATTCCTGGTTGGCTGTGAGTCTGCCTTTGGTGCTGTCCTGCTAGTACTTTCAGTTATCCCTTTCGACTCAGCCCATCCCCTTTGTTGTCCCACCTTGGTTTCCAGTTTGAGTTAGAACCTGAATTACCGAATGATTGTCTAGTTGTACCCTTCCTCTTCAACTGTTTCTCAATTTTCATGGCCACATGCAACATGTCATCCAACTCTACATAATGCTACAATTCCACCACATTAGCGATCTCTCTGTGCAACCCATTCAAGAACCTAGCCATAGTAGCTTCTTGGTCTTCCTCTACATTTGTTCTAATCATCAAAATCTCCATATGTTTATGGTAGTCTTCCACACTCTTCGTCCCTTGATATAGACTTTGCAGTTTCTGGTGGACTTCTCGGTAATAATGACTAGACACAAACCGTTTTCTCATTACTGCCTTTAGTTCGTCCCAAGTATTGATAGGACTCTCCCGATTCCGACGTTGTGAAGTAACCGTTTTATCCCACCAAGTGATGACATTCAAAATAGTTATGACATTCAAAAATCAACTCTATCTTCTTCTCCCAATCTAAATATGCCTCAGGATCACTTCTACCCTTAAATTGTGGAATAACCATTTTTACATTTCCCAAACCTCCATCAACGTCACCTCCATAATCATTCCTACCCCGTCGTTCAAACCTATCTTCTCTATGTCTTATCCGTCCCATCTCAACTCCTTCGCACTCATCTTCTCCCCATTCGCTACCTATCTCATGTTCATCCATCCTAGGAACTCGTCTACCTGTTTCCCTTGTAGGAGGTACTCTCACAGGCTGTTCCCTATTAATATTCATCATCGAAGTACTCAATTTCTCCATCTTTTCCCCCATATCCATCAATAATTGCTCAAACCTATCCATCCTATCATTTTGTTTATTGGTTTGATTACCATACCTACTGGGATTTGAACCTTCCATGTCAGACATTCTCTCAATTTCTGCCTCACCAATTTTCGCTCGAAATCACTCAATTGGCTTTTACCCTCTAATAAGTTCACTCTCTGCCTTTTACCACTCAATTGCTTTTCCCAAGTACTTACAAAGTCAACAAAGAACTTACCGGTCCAAACTTGTGAATTCAAATTGAATACGAAAAGGAATGTGAATCAAGAGTAATATGGAAATTGAAATTTGGAATGAAGAATTTAAAAAACTAGATGAAAGTTTATCTTTGTATTTGGGCACCACTTATATGACAATATTTAGCTAGTGAATCAAAACTTGTAACAAAAAAATAGGGTGTTGGTAGCAATTCAAACAAACAACTCAATATTCTTTTTAACTAGTACGAATGAACAGTACCGTACGGATGAACAGTATTTTTTTAACACAATATTAAGCTACCAACAAAGAAAAAAGTGGATCTAAGAACCCAAAAAAATGAAGAATGACTGAAGAACAAGAAGAAGAATTTGATATAATTTTTTTTTTACTTAACAACGAAAATAAAAGATAGAACCTAATTAGATTGGAGCCAAAGTTCTGATACCAACTGATGCGAACCCCGTAGCAACGGTGACTACGAAACCCACAACTAGATTGATGCGGAACCCAAGAACGGCAAGAAATTCGATTTTGGACTTAAACCCAACGAAGTGAACCAAAAAATCCAACGATAGCAAGATGCGCTGAACCCCTTAATTACACAATGAAGAAGTCTCGCACCGATGTTGAACACACAAGAATTGATCTTGGAAGTTCGATTTATTATTCAATGAAGAACAGAGAAAAAATAAAGCTTTTGGTTTTAGTTCAATAAGTCAAAAGTTGTAAAATAACAAAGTGTTTAAATATTTATACTAGAGCCCTTAATCCAGTAAAAAACGTGCATAAGGCAACAATTAATGTCAAAATATGGAAAGAAATAGAATTCTAAGGAAACTTGGTCTCTTGCCAAACATAAGAAACTCAGCCGAATTTTATAACCAAGCGGTCGCTTGGAAGAACACTTTGACGCCTTTTGAGTTTCGGTATGGGCTGAGCGACCGCTTGCCATTTTACTCTAAGCAGTCGCTTAGATGTTCTGGTAGATCTCTTTCTTCGGTTGCTTGTATCGTGTAATCCAATTGGTTCCCGACCTCGTACCCAACATGAAACTTGCTCCATTTTGTGTCCCGAACATAGTTTCATCAATAGTGGCTTTAACGAGCATCCCCAACGCCTCTTTGACTTGTTTTGCTCTCGATCACGTCATTGCCCATTCTTCGATAATCAACGGGTCTCGGTTTGAGCTTACATTGGACACTCCCACATCCTGGATCATATCAATTAGAGAGAAAAAAAATAGGCTCGATAGGGTATAAATCATCGTAGGGTGCGATAGAGGATAGAGATACACCGCTATGCCTTGCATGATTTTTTAAGTGCTCACAAAAACTCATGCATTCTTGTATATTCGCATCCGTCATAGAGATATAGTTAGATCATACGTGAGGATAGATTCAACATTACTCGAGAGAGATTGTTGAATAAAATAGGAACATTGATTCTTCAACATTCAAACGTGTTGTCAATTGGTCAATTCGTAGAACTAAGGTTAAAGAATGATTATTGCATGAGAATTTGCGATCCTAGTTCATTTCTCATTCATTAGTTACATCGATTCGCATTTAAACATAACTTTGCATTTAGTTCATTTAAGTCATTCATCTCTACATTCGTAAGTTAGTTTAGTTACAATTTCCATCACAAAACACGTACTATTTTCTTATTTCGGTTATGGTTGGGATAAGTAAAATTAAACTAACTTAATCTCTGTGGGACGATATTCGGAACACACATTCCATTATATTACTTGTTAACAAACCATACACTTGCGATGGGGTTAAAGCAAAATAATATTTTCGCACGAGAAGTTTTTGGCGTCGTTGCTGGGGATTGAGTGTTAGTTTAATATTATTTACCTTGGCACTAATTCGAACATATTTATTTATTTATTTAATTTTAGTCGTCTAAGTGCTACTATTATTATTTTCTCAGGTTTTGTATGCTAAGATTGATTGGAGGTAAAGTGATTCCAGCTGATCCAGAAATCGAATGCATTTCCATCATTTGCAAAGATGAGCTAGAGATGCATAGCAACAAGGATAAATGGCTAATGAGTAGAACAACCCGATCATTCAAGCCAATGAAGAAGAAACGATGGACAAGGAAAACATGCTTGTTGGAGATTTCATGACCTTTCAAATCATTCAAAGTCAATCTGGCATTGTGTACCCACCATTTGAGCAACCAACTTTCCAACTGAAGACCAACCCCCATATACTTATTTCAGAATGGACATTAGTTTTATGGCAGAGCTGAGGAAAATCCACATACACATGTCTCTCAATTCCTGGAAATGTGTCAACATTTCAAATATCAAGTTATCTCATATGGCGCTATCAGATTAATGTTGTTCCCATATACCTTGCGTGACAAAGCAATTGAGTGGCTGGACTCTCAACCAATCGCCAGTATTACCACTTGGAGTGATCTAGCGCAAAAAATTTGCACAAAGTTTTTATTGCCCGCCAAAATAGCAAAATTGAAGCATGACATCTCCATCTTCCATCAAGGTAACTCTGAATCCTTTGATGAAGCCTGTGATAGGTTCAAGAACATTCTTCAGAAGTGTCCTCATCACGGGATCATCAAAGGACTCCAGGTCCAATATTTCTGCGCAGGATTACTTCCGGCCTTCAAAAGTATGGTGGAATCTTCGTCTATCGGATCATTGTCAACAAAATCATCGACGAAGTGTTGAAGCTATTTAAGACAGTGGCTACTACCTCAACCATGTAAGCATCGGTGTGTATGAAGTGGTTACTTATGCAGCCTTATCTGGGAAAATTGATTCTATGTTTCACAAGGTGGAAAGCATGTCACAGTCAGTTGTGAAGAATGCGGATCACACTACCGCAGATTGTCAAATTTTGGCACATGGAATGGAAAAGTGAAATTTCTACAATGGGGACAACATCAACAGAACAATCTGAGATAGAAAAAATACCCAAATTTCTCTTAGAGCAATCAAAATCAGAATAGGTAGCAATGTCAATTTTGGAAGTAAGAGAAGAAACCTCACTTGGAAGAGATGTTCTGAAAATTCATAGAGAAAACCAATCAATATATAGAGGCCAATAATCATTTCATAAGGAAAATCGAAGCCACTTTTCAAGATCATAATGCTACTATAAAAAACTTAGAGACTCAAATGGGGTAGATAACATTTTCTCTGACTGGCAAAGCATTAGGTAGTTTGCCTACTAACAGCAAATCAACCCAAAGTAGCATGCTAATGTGATTACAACTAGAAGTGGGTATAACTACCGACAATATGTGCCTAGAGGCCAGGTGTAAATTTCTACACAGCACCTTCTCAGATGAAGAGAATGCGGAACGTGACGAACAAACAATAGAGTCTATCCCCAATGAGAGTTTAGATACACCAAGGGATAAGGTAACCAATCCTATAAACCCTTATGAGCCTCCTATTCCATTTTTCCTAAGGTTGAAAAATCACAGGATGGATTAACTATACAAGAAATTTCTCAAGGTCTTCAAAAAAACTCTATTTAAACATCTCGTTTTCTGATGCACTGTTTCAAATGCCTACACTAAATTTCTAAAGGACGTTCTATCAAATAAGCGCAAGTTAAATGAACATGAAACGATGATGTTAACTGAGGAATGCAGTGCCTGAATTCAGAAAAAACTTCCACCAAAATTGAAAGACTTGGGGAGTTTTAGTGTACCTTGCACTATTGGCGATTGCTATTTTGATAAGCTTTTATGTGATTTAGGTACAAACATTAATTTCATGCCTCATTATGTTTTCAAGAAACTCAGATTGGGAGAGGCTAAAGCAACCACTGTAACACTGCAACTAGCTTATCGATCCCCAATACACCAAAGAGGGATCATTGGAGGTGTGCTAATCAAGGTGGAAAAATTCATCTTCCTTACCGATTTCCTTATCTTGATATGGAGAAAAACAAAGATATTCCACTTATCCTGGGCAAACAATTTTTAGCTACCGGGCGAGCTCTAATAGATGTTTAGAAGGGTCAGTTAATTCTGAGGCTTGGTGAAGAATAGATCTCTTTCATTGTTTTCAAGGCTATGCAATTTTCTACCGAGTAAGATAGCTGTTTCCAAATTGATGTGATCGAAAGGATGGTACAGGATACATTGTTACTACACAATCTATAGATGCGTATGAGCCATGTATTGTACACTCTCAATTAACTCATTCTGATTCACTTAAGATTGAAACATGTGCAAGGTTCTTAGAGACTAACCCACCTTACACTCGTAAACGCCACTTTGAAAAATTGGGAACAGGACCCTCTAAGCTGCTATCCATTCAGCAATCCCCTAAGTTGGAACTCAAGCAACTACCACCTCATCTCAAATATGCTTATCTGGGAAAGTCTTATACACTCGGTAATTATTTCGAACACTATCAGGAAGGTGGAGAAAGAAAGACTACTTCGGGTACTCAGGAAGGACAAAACAACTATTGGATGGACCATTGTAGACATTAAAGGGATCACCCCTTCATTGCATGCATAATATTCTCATGGAGGAAAATTTTCGATCTAGTATAGAAAGTCAATGGAGGTTAAATCCTAATATGAAAGAAGTGGTCAGGGTAGAGGTATTGAAGCTTTTGGATAAAGGCATCATTTATCTGATATCAGACAGTGTAAGAAGGGTGGGATTACTGTAGTACAGAATGACAAGAATGAGTTAATTCCTACTAGAACAGTTACATAATAGAAAGTTTGCATCGACACAAACTCAATGCAGCCACTCGGAAGGACCATTTTTCCTTTCCATTTATTGATCAGATGTTGGAGAGATTGAAAGGACACTCACGTACTATTTTCTCAATGGGTACTCAGGATATAATTAGATCCCAATAGCGCCAGATGATCACGAAAATACTACATTCACATGTCCTTATGGTACCTTTGCCTATCGTAGGATGCCTTTCTGTCATTGCAACGCTCCTGCTACCTTTCAATAGTGCATGATGGCAATTTTTTTTACATGGTTGAAAAATTTATAGAGGTGTTCATGGATGACTTCTCGACTTTTGGGTCTTCGTTTGATGAGTGCTTGGAACATCTAAGTTTGGTCTTACAAAGATGCAATAAGATGAATTTGGTATTGAATTGGGAGAAATGTCACTTCATGGTATTGGAGGGCATTGTACTAGGATATTGGGTTTCAGCAAAATGGATTCAAGTGGACAAGGTAAAAATTCAGGTTATCGAAAAACTACTGCAACCAACATCAGCAAAAGGTGTTTGTAGTTTCCTAGGGCATGTCGGGTTCTAAAGACGGTTCATCAAAGACTTTTCAAAGGTAACCAAGCCTCTGTGCAATCTGTTAATGAAGGATGTCCCATTTGGTTTCACTGGAGAGTGTTTGTCAACTTTCAATAATTTGAAGGAAAAGCTTACCTCAGCACCAGTGATTGTTGCACCAGATTAGGAAATTCTATTTGAATTGATGTGCGACGCAAGTGATTACGCCATGGGGACTGTATTAGGACAGCGTAGGAACAAGATATTCCATGTGATATACTACGCAAGCAAAACCCTGAATGATGCACAGCTCAATTATGCCACTACCGAGAATGAGCTCTTGGCTGTAGTGTATGCCTTTGATAAATTTCAGTCATATTTCATCGGGTCAAAAGTCATAGTATACATTGATTACGCTACCTTGAAAATTTGATAACAAAGAAAGATGTCAAGCCGAGATTGATACGTTGGGTTTTACTATTGCAAGAGTTTGATCTTGAAATCAGGGACTAGAAGGGCAATGAAAACGTAGTAGTTGATCACTTGTCTAGCCTGGAGCTTGGAGAGCCGTAAGAGTCTTATATATAAAAGAGATTTTCCCAGACAAGCAAATGTTTGGTGTGGAATGAGCACCTTGGTATATTGAAATTGCAAATTACTCCATCACTCCACCAGATTATTCAAGTCATCAAAGGTAGAAGATCTTTGTTGATTTGAAATACTATTTTTGGGAGGATCTTATTCTCTACAGGCGAGGGGCAGATCAGATCATTTGACCGTGTGTGTCGGAGGATGAAGTGTCTCGAATACTTGAACATTGTCATTCATCTGTTTATGGGGGCATTTTGGGGCTTCAAAGATAGCTGCAAAGATTCTACATTCTGGATTCTATTGGCTTACATTATTTCGGGATGCCTTTGAGTTTGTGAAGATGTGCGATAAATGTCAATGCACTAGAAATAGCTCGAGAAGGAATGAGATGCCTTTAAACAGTATTTTGGAAGTGGAGCTGTTTAATGTATGTAGGATTGACTTTATGGGACTATTTCCTCCGTTGTTCTTAAATCAATTCATACTGGTGGTAGTTGACTATGTATCTAAGTGGGTGGAAGTAGTAGCATTACTAGCCAATGACACTAAGGTAGTAATTGGGTTTCTAAAAAAGTATATATTCACCGACTTTGGCACACCGCGAGCCATTATAAGTGATGGGGCAAACACTTTTGTAATCGCCAATTTGAGTCCCTATTGACTAAATATGGTGTTCAGCACCGTGTAGCTACTACATATCACCCTCAGACTAATGGGCAAGTTGAAGTCTTGAACAGAGAATTGAAAAGGATATTAGAGGTCATAGTGAGTTCTTCAAGAAAGGATTGGTCTAAAAAGCTTGAAAATACTTTATGGGCATACAGAACATCTTTCAAACACCAATAGGCATGTCTCCTTATCGCCTAGTTTTAGGAAAAGCATGCCACTTGCCAGTTGAATTAGAGCACCGTGCCTATTAGGATATCAAAAATTTGAATTTTGATTTAAAAAAAGTTGGTGAAAAGCAATTGCTTCAGTTGAATGAATTTCAAATGGAAGCATATGAGAATGCTAAACTTTACAAGGAACGCACCAAAAAGTGGCACGACATGGATATTCAGAGACGGGAATTTGAAATGGGACAGAAAGTTCTGTTCTATAACTGTAGACTCAAGCTCTTTCCGAGAAAATTGAGATCAAGGTGGTTAGGTCCATACACAGTTTCCAAGGTACTTCTATATGGGGTTGCAGAGATCAACCATGAAAGGAGATGGACTTTTACAGTTAATGGTCAGTGGTTGAACCACTATTTATGCGGTGAATTTTACAACGAAAATTCCATCGTTCACCTCAAAACACCAAAATAAAGCAAACACGGTAGAGTCGAGCTATCGACTATAAACTAGCATTGGTTGGGAGGCAACCCAACGTTTCTACCTTTTTATTTATTCTACTTTATGTATTAGTTGAGGAATGTTTAAAAT
This sequence comes from Osmanthus fragrans, assembly GCA_019395295.1. NCBI lineage: Eukaryota > Viridiplantae > Streptophyta > Magnoliopsida > Lamiales > Oleaceae > Osmanthus > Osmanthus fragrans. The sequence goes on from CM033359.1 coordinate 14,156,206, forward strand.
TTTTTTATCATTTTTGGTAGTTGTAGGTCATCGTTCATCCATCTAGGTCATATAGATTCTATGTATGATCCAACCAATTTTAAATGTCTTGTTTATAAGTTGTGAGGTGCTCAATTAATGTTTGGGTGGTTAGGTGTTAAAATCATCCATTTCAAGGGGAAAAGATTTTTTCAAGTTTCTAGGATTAATATATGTTTTCAAGTTTAAAAGTGGTTGTGAAATCGATTTCATGGCCTATATACACCCATGCATTTTGAAATGTGTTTGACAAGTTTTGGGGATGGTGGAAACCTGAGTGGAATTCTGATTGGAAAATCGAGATTTTAGGAGAATTTGTCCAAAAACAAATTTTTGAAGAGTTGGGTAAGTTTTACAATCTTTCCATTTCGCATGCACTCGTTGTATTCATTTGAACTTATCTAGCACAAAATTCAAGGCCTCGAGAATTGGAATGGTTGAAAGTGTCAAATAATGAAAATGGACAAAATCGTATCTGTTGGTAGTCTATACGGTCACATAGAACTACCGGCATTGCAATGCATGAAGTAATTTAGAAAAGGGGCTGAAACTTTTTTTTGTCTTCTATGCGGCATCATAGATATATGGGTTATGGGTTCAAATCCCATAACCCGGTCTTTTAACACACGATCACTTACTCACACACACAACACATGTACATGACTCCACTTCATTTGAACACATGACCTAACTTCTCCAAGCACACACGGGCTCAAATCACTTCACAAATCCTCACTCACACGCATTCATCTTCACCAAGGACCAACACAAGGTATGTCATCATCCTTTGTTGCCATATTTCTACACAATTGGTGTTTTCTTCTTTTGAGGATACATTTTATTGCTTGAAGAAGAATGGGATTGGTTTGATTGTGGTTTGTTGAATGAGTGTTGTGTTGTGAAGATTGAGGTTTGATTCAAACCTAAGTAGTGAATTTTTCGGAAGCAAAAACATAGTACCTTCAATGTATTCGATAAAATGTCAAAGTGGTCATGCGTGTCTAATTTGGGCTAGGCTCAAAATTCACTTGGTAGATATCTAGTTAGGATTGCATTTGGTATACAAGGTCGATAAAATCAGGTACATTAACACAAACACCCAATTTGGCACACATTGGCGTGACATGGCTATTCACGTGTCACCTCACATCCTTTACTTCATCCCTAAGTTTTCTGCCCCAAACGACTTCTATTTGACCTAAATTTCGAGTATGTGCTAGAATGAAATGAACTATTTCATATATCTAAGGATCGCTTAGAAAATTTTCGATTTTTCTCGATGATGCCTGAGGTCAAGTCCATTACAAGGGTCAACTTGAAAAATTGCATGGTTTGAGCTAAGTTTGAGTGTGTGAGTCACAATTTGAGATAATAGCCCTATTTTTGTACACAATTCATGGAGCATGGCAATGTAACTTCATTTTTTGCTTCAATTGGTCTCTTAACTTAATTGTATTAAATGCAAGCACCGTGTACATGCATCTTGAAGAAAGTTTGAGGGATTTGTGAATTACATTTCATATTTCATGCCTTATACTCCATCAATTTATATTATGAGAGCTAATGTTCATTACTTTGCACTTTTTACAGGATGCTGCCAAAGATAACCTCAGAATGGAAGGAAAATGTTGGTTCCACATCAGACACTGCACGTACTAGGGAGCTCAAAAGGGGCAAAATGAGGTTCCTAAATCTAGATTTGTGTCCCGATACTCTGATATCATCAGTCACTGGGCTTTTCTTGGCGATAGACCGGTCAAACTTGATGATTTTCCTAGATTTGAGCTGAAAATGTTGATTCAGAACTGTGGCTGGGAAAAAGTAGTGGAGAGACCACATCCTATGTACAAAGGTCTAGTCCAAGAGTTTTATGAAAATTTTAACAGTGAGATAGACACCCCCGGATCAGAGCTTTTACATCGGACATGGGTACGGGGCAAGTGGATCATGCTCTCGCCCGAGGTCATACATGACTACTACCAACTATCATGGGACAATGTTGTCCCATTCTAGGGTGATTTTCATTGGAACAAAGTGGCCAAAGTGTTGCTTGGGCATGAGAGTGCATGGCCGTTACCAACTACTAAGTGGCATCAAATTGAACTCACGTCGTCCATAGCCATTCTGTGGCTATTCATCTACCACAACATAGAGTCTACCATGCACCGGACTACATTCAACGACCCCAATGCAGGTTTTATCTATCATTTAGTTCAGGGTCAGAAAATTGATCTAGCTATGTTAATCTAAAAGCAGATTCATGCACTTTTATATGAAAAAACCGTCGTTACTCAATGACATTCCCGAGTTTGATCAACGACATCTGCAAGAGTGCATGTATTACCATCATATCTGGGAAAGCTCCAAAAATGACCCAATCCCTTCATTAAGCGTACTACTTTGGAGGCTTAGGGTAGAGCCAGGGACAAGCATAGAGAGAATATGGAGAGAAAGTGCTACAGACAGTAGACAGCTGAGCCAGGGCAAACGGCCAATGATGTTGAGATGTCACAGGCTCCGCCACCACATGTTGATGTTGATACACAACTGTTGAGACAAATGTTTGCTACCATAACCGGCTCTGTCGAGACATTCAAAGTCTTCAGCAGACCTTTGGGTAATGAGTACTAACATACAGCAGGTGCTAGGTGACATGCTAACCACTTGAAACTTTACATCTAATGCCAGTAGGGAGTCATTGGTAGCTAGGAGAGAAATAGAGATGTTGAATGTGTGGTAGAGCATGTATGTGGGCCGAGTGAACATGATACAGATACGGGCTAATGTGACATGGGATCGTCTGGGCAATATTGAAATAGAAGTCAGAGATCAGACTACTGTGATTCGAGGTCTTCATGCCAAGCTATCCCAGCAATCCGAGTTAATGAGACAAATTTTAGCAAGATTGTCTCCACCACCAGGAGATGGCTCTCCAGGTTCTAGTTTGCCACCACCACCTCAATATTAATCAGGGGAGTATCTATTACCCCACTTTTGAGATTTTATTTTATTATTGTCCTTTCATTATGCATGTTCTTAACTTTTACTTGATTTTAACATTGAGGACAATGTTATATATAAGTTTGGGGTGGAGTAATTTTCACCATATCGTTGCTATTCATCACTAATTGTGTCTAATTTTAATTTACTACTTTCTGTGTGATGTTCATGTGAAATTTTTTTTATGTTTTGTTTATTCTTGTTTATGACTTTATGTATGTGTGGGCTTGATAGCCTTACCGGCAATGATGTTAATTATTGGACTAGGTATGTATTTGGAACTATGGATATGGTGCATAATTAGATTAACTCATACTTGTTTATGTGAAACTTGACATTCTTTGTGCATGAAACTCATGCTCTACACGTTAAGCTAGTGATTGGGTTCTTGAACAAAGTAGGATAAACAAGAAACCCCTATTCTACTGATCCATAATCAATTTTTAGACTAGTTTGGAGATGGTTGAGCAATTATAGGAGATCATTAAGATAAGTAGGGGTTCCGTGCATGAAATTATATTGTGTGGATTGCCTAAAACCAAGGAGACGAGAATTAGGTCAAAGTTTTAAGTTGAGGACTGGTTTTGGAGACTCAATGTCTTAAAAAAAAGTCAACTGTGTGAAAATATTAATCTGTGTAAGAATAATACCTCTCTCAAAGCCTCTGTAACTCGAACAAGTAAGTCTGTAAGGGCATTTTGAAACCTGGTGCCCTAAAGCCAATTGGCTTGGGAGTCATCGACATAAAACTCGTTATAGGGGTCATATATAAAGCAAGAAAGAGAAAAGTTAATAAAATGTCATCTTATCGAGTTTTTATAACTCGAGTGAATAAGTCTGTAAGTGTTTAAAATCTGGTGGCCTAAAGTCAACTAACTTGAGAGTTATCGACCTAAAACTCACTACAGAGATTATATACAAAGCGAATGAGAAGATGGCAATAAAAAAAAGAATGAAAAAACAAATTGAAAATAAGTAAGCAAAGACACAATGACATTAAGTAATCCCTTAGACATTTGGTTGATAGAACTACATATTTGATGTGAGGCAAGTAGATCAAAAGTTGAAGCAATCAAAAGAGGAAAGCCTCTACTTGTTGAAGTGCAAACTTGTAAAGTAAGATATATCGAAACTAAGAAAAGGTAAGGATTAGAGTTATCTAAACTCCCAACTTTAGAACACACCCCGAGATAATTGAGTGAAAAGAATAAGTTTGGAGGTATGTATCTCTCGAGCGAAGAAATGATATATTTGACCACTGGGAGTTAAACCAATCATGAGCTTGATACGTTGACATGAGTTCATACACACACACATAAAGTTATGCATTTAACAGGTGAAAGTTGATTTTATTTCTTCACTATTGAAACTGTTTCTTGCGTTGATGACTAAATTCCAATCCTGAGATACGACATGCTATCCAACCATGTTTTGTGTAGATTTAAGTCACAATTTTAAGCAATAGTTCAAGTTTGGGGGGTTTGATAAGTGTCTTTTTACACTTATTTTGCCCACAAAACATGACAAATTGTTAATAAAAGTGTTTGAATATGACTTAATTCTGTACAATTTCATTTTGTAGGATATATTGATGAATGTAGCTGAATTCAAGAAAAAAAGAAACGAAAAAGGACCAAAATGAAAGAAAATGAAAGTTTAAGGATCAAAATGCAAATAGTCAAAAGATTACTCGAAGGAAGAAACGAGAATGTGAACGAGCTAAGTACCAATTTGGTTAAGACATGGGATGTTAGAAGGAGGAGAATGAAGAATAAAGGTCAAAATGGGAGAAAACAAAGTTCAAGGACTAAAATGACACATTTTTGAAGTTTACTCTACCATGCGGTCTCATGGTAGAACTCTGATACGAAATTTTCAGTTTCCTTATTTACTTCAACTTCTTATGGAAACAACACGGGGGACCATTTTAAAAACCCTAGAGCCGTCAAATTAAATGGGAGAAGATGACATATTACAACATATTTTAAAGGAGATTTGGAGCCAAAAGCATAAGGAGAAACACGAAGATCGACGGGATTATGCGAGAATTCAATTAGAACATTAAATCGGTGATTTAGTTTCTTCAGATTTCTTTGTGTTTTCTTCATTTCTCCATGTTAAGCTAGATATTTCTGTACTAGGATAACGATGAACCATGTAATGTAATCTTTTGATTTCTAGTTTTACATTCTTCACAATAAAATGTGTTTTTAAGTTTGAATGATTTATATGTAATTATCTTCTCCACAATTATTGTGCATGTGATTGTGCCAATCTGGTGGAGTATTTCATGTATTCAAGAGAAGTGAAATATGCTCGATAGGGTATAAATCATCGTAGGGTCCGATAGAGAATAGAGATATACCGTTATGCCTTGTGTGAATCTTTAAGTATTCACAAAAACTTATGCATTCTTGTATATTCACAACTGTCATAGAGATATAGTCGGGTCATATATGATGATAGGTTCAGCATTACTCGAGAGAGGTTGTTGAATAAAATAGGAACATACATTCAAACGTGTTGTCAATTGGTAGAACTATGGTTAAAGAATGATCATTGCATGGTGATTTGCGATCCTAGTGCATTTCTCATTCATTAGTTACATTGATTTGCATTCAAACATAACTTTGCAGTTAGTTCATTCAAGTCATTCATCGCTGCATTCGTAAGTTAGTTTAGTTACAATTTCTATTTCAAAAGACGTACTATTTTCTTATTTCGGTTAAGGTCAGGATAAGTAAAATTGAACTAACTCAATCTCTAGGGGATGATATTCAAAACTCAACATTCAATTATATTACTTGTTAACGAACCGTACACTTGCAATGAGGTTATAGCGAAATAATATTTTCACATAACAAGTATTAGCGACCCTCGACATAACAACATCCAACATCACCCAAAAGTATGAAAATCCTCATATAAGGCACTATGATGACCTCAAGTCAAATGATCAATTTCACTACCGAACGTTAATGATTAATCACTGACACTCAGATAGTTATTCTCGTGAAATTTTCATAGTGGGTCTCCAATGTTTTGTTCTAAAACAAATCATCCACGTGTTCATTTAAGTGTCACCATACTTTAGCTTTTGAGATCAATTACTTACTCCACAACTAATCAATGCTACACGTGATGATCTATTTGTAATAACGATATCCGTATCTCATTATTATTTATGATCATGGATGATTTAAGATTCAGTCATCTTCAATTTGTATATCACAATCACAATTCTTTATGATTAACAAATTACTAGGATTTGAATTTACGGACTTTATTATTTAATTTAATATTAATTAAATAATAGATCTACCATAAAATTGCATCAATTATATATTAAAAGTGTTTATATCCAAAGTTGATTGAACTTGGGACATAACACTTACAGTTGATGTCTATATTGAATGAGTGTGAACACAAAATTTTAATAAGATGTTGGTGGATGAGTTATGAGTCCGCCATATAAATTTTATAATTTATCGTGATAGTTTGGAGTGTCCAATACTTGTAGAGGAACTCTGTCAGCAGGATTGATCAGTGAATCTGGTTTCATACCTTATGTTTAATATTAAAACTTCAGATATTTTTAATGATCATAAATAGTGTTAGGAATATGTGGAAATAAACTATACATGTTATACTTCGTGACTCTGTGTGTCAATTAACTTGAAATATAGTCCTATTTGCATCGAAATGTCTACGAGTTTAATTTTATTATACAATTAATTATTTATTCTTTATGAATTTCCTTCCAATAAAAATAAAAAATAAAATAAAATAAAAAAACATAGGAACCATTTTGATGTTAGGGTGGTAAAGCATCTAAGTACTTTACACATGATGCCTTTAGTTCCACGTTATTTATTTTATCCACTCAAGTTATGATTAAAAGTGCTTTCGGGGCTCCTCCCTCAACTCGGAGTGTTACAATATGATATCAGAGCAAGAGTTTTAGTCGGCTTTGAAAACTTAATATTTTACATGCTAAGAACTTATCCAAAATAATCTTCTTTTGAATTATGTTATTTGTGAATAAACAAATGGATTTACTTCTCTATGGGTGATTGAAACTATATGTGAAATAACAAGGTATGTAATCCTAAATCCTAGCCACGACTGTCTATTTGTCTTAGTCACACTCAATTCATGTACAACTTATACCGGCAATTGACTTGACTATTGGAGTATCAATAATTGTTGGTTATTTTTTTGGAACAACAATCTTGTTGTCTAACTATTCATGTTCAAGTATGCAGGTAACATATAGGTGAATAGTGAGGCGACAAGATATATATTGACACCGAGGAAGTAGAGATTTTCAAGTTCAATTTCTACCTTTGAGTGTAAAGTGACGAGTGTCATCCTCAACTTCTATAATGGTGCGTTTGATTGAGAACATTGAATTTGCATGAAAATAAGATAAATTCTATACAATTTAATTGTCTAGAATTTATTTGTGTGAAAATTATTAATTAAATGTGTTTGATTGATTTAGTTTTCGACCTAGAAAATATTGTATTTGTCAAATTTTTTTATTTGTGGGTAGATGAGAGAGAAGGGATAGATAAGAGAGAAAAAGAGAGTTAATTACCTGAAAAATAAAAATCAACACTTCATGAAGAAAATGTTTTTCTTGTTTTTGAAGAAAATATGGTCATATGACCAAAAGTTAGAAAATATTTTCTATGGAAGAAGTTGTCAATCAAACATCTTAAAAGTATAAATTTGGATGAAAAATAATATTTTTCATGGAAAATAAAACCAATCAAACACTATCTAAGAGCAACTACAATATCAAGAAGTAATGTGGCAAAATAGAATAGTTGAGATTATGTGTTGTAAACAATACGTATGATGTTTTTTTGGAGAAAGTTTACAGCTTCCTCTCTTATAAATGAATACATGCATGTGTGTGTCTATGTCTTTGCTAGGTCAACTGAATCCTCTGAAACGGATGCACGTGGATTTTCCCCCTCCTAGTGGTGACAATGAGTCTAGCTCAGCTCGGGCTCGTTGTCCAACAAGCTCTTGGGCAACGAGTCGAGCCGGGCTCAGCTCGTTGAAAAAAGAAAGCTCAGCTCGTCTATTTTTATTTTATTTTATTTTTTTTTTACACGTTTTCTTTATAAATATTTTTAAAAAAATACGTTTTCGGTAAATTTTTATCTTTTAAGTATTTTTATTTTGTAAAAAAATTATTTAGATAAAATATTTTTACTTATAAGTTATAACTTATAATTTATAAATAATTTTAATTATAATGTATTTTTTATGATTTTATCTTATAAATAATACTTACTTAGTTACTTATAAGTTTTTTGTAATTATAATTTAGTTTTTTTACTTATAAATAATTTTTAGTTAATATATTTTCATTTTCAAGTTTGTTTTGAAGAAAACATGTTGATTGAAAATAATTATTTTATAAATGATAAAATTAAAAAAAAATGAGAAATTGTCAAATGATTTTTCAAAATATTTTTTCTTTTTAAAATAATAAAAATAATAAAATATAAACCCTCCTCCTTTATCCGGGTTTGGGACCGGCTACTTCAATAGTTCAATTTCAAGTAAGCGGAGTTAAAAATTGTACACGAACAACTTTTTACGTGTACAATTTTTTAAAAAAATTATAAAGGTATTAAAATAAAGATTCGTCGTAAATATAAAATATGGTTAAACTAAATATCACTTACTTGACAACATGCAATTTCGGCATATTTATCTTGTAGTCGAAAATGAGCGCCTTGTCAGTCCTTCACACACATTAATGCTTCCAAAATATGTTCTTTTAGTCGACTCCTAACCTCAAAGAGAACCCTAGACCCTGCACTTAAAGCAGATTCCGAAGTTACAGTGCCAACCGGAGGTGTTAGTAGATCTTTTGCCATTGCAGAACTATTAGCCATCGGCGTTCATACTTTCGCCAGAAGTCAACTACTTCTTCTGAATTTTTCCTTAGTGCATTGTTACAAGGCCAATTATGATTAAAGTAATCAAGTAATTCAGCAGGCAACGCATTTGGACTATTACTCGATATTTGAGTACATGCAATGGAAGACAAACTACTATTACTGGATGAACCATATGGGGAGCATCGTGCGGATACTCAATAATTTTAAAAGCAATTATTCTTTTATGCATGATCCAAAGTGAGTCTATATAGTATGCAGTTGCAGCAATATAACCTCTTTTATTAATCTCTTCCCAAAAATTCGAAGTTAAAGATATCACACCCCATATTTTTCTAAATCGGCAATCAATATTTTCTTTGCAATTTCAAAATATTCTATTGTATCAAAATGAAGAGTATTTCGGCTTACCCCAACGTACCTCGGTTGAAGACATTCTTGCACAAAGGTAACGAAATGTTGGTTGTCCGTTTGTGCTAGTGGCAACTCAAATCCGGCAATGTATTTCACCATTCCTTTTTGAGTTCTTTCCTTCGAATACATCCACGTATTAAAGTGGCATAGTAGTAGCACCGCTGCCTGGATTACCAAATTGTAGTTGCGTTTGACCAGCAAGAAGAAGATCATGTTTGGCCGCACATATTTTATAGTGACGGTTGAGGTGAGTGGTTCCAATGCCTCTTTGATGGGCCTAACATTGTTGACAGTATTTACATACTGCTTTGGTTTCTGGAATTTCATCGATTACACGACCAGTTTGAACCAATTTAAAATGGTCCCAACATTTTGCCTGTTTCTTCAACTTTCTCTTCCCTCTTGCATCAACATCAACGTCATCCAAATCAATTGGATGACTACTTTCATGAACATCATAATCTTCAATATTTTCTGGAATGGGTACTTCATTTAAACCAGCGAACTCATTCCCAAATTGATTATAGGGCACATGTGCTTCATTCCCGACTTCGACATCGAACAAGTTTTCAATAAATGAGCATGATCCATTTGTAAATAATTGAAATTGAATGTTGAAGAAGAAGAAGTGAAGTAGAATTGAGAAGTGAATGAAGATTATGTAGTAGTGTAGAAAATATATTGTAAAATCAAGATTATAATTTAATGATATGAATATAAAATGTAAAAAGTATAGAAATAAGAATGAATGAATAATATTGATAATAATTGATTTGTAGAGAGTATAGTAGAGAATAAGAGATTGATAGTAAGTTTGGTAAGGAAAAAATATTGTAATTGATGGGTATTTATAGGAAGAAAATGAAATTTGAAAAAAAAAAATTTAAAAATTGAGGACCAGAACGGTCACTGAAGTTTGTCAGTGACCGTTCTGGTTATTAACATTTGATTTTTTTTTTTTTTTTTTGGACAAGCCCACGATCGGCTTGGCTTGTGGCTCGTCAAATACGAGCCCACAAGTCCCGGCTCGTGAGCTCGTCCACGAGCTGCTCGACGAGCGGCTCGTCCAAATTTTTTTTGTTCGACTTGTTACTCGGGTTCTTTTTTTACGAGCCCGAGCGGCTCGTGGCTCGTTTTAGAAGAGTCGAGCCTACGAGCGGCTCGACCCAATTGCCACCACTACCCTCTTCAGATTGGATGAGTTGTAAAATGACTCGAGAATATCCAAGTGGAGATCACAATATTATATAAAATTGCTTATTATAATATGGCATCTTAGAACAATTATTTTGTGATGACATTCTTATTAATTGGAAAAATCCTTCTTTAAGTGTGAGATTCTTTTAAAAAATTTTAAGAAAGTAATTAAACCCAAGTTTTTATTAATTTTTATATTTTAAATTTTGTCCATGATATATTTATTAAAGAATATAATGATCACGAGAACTTTATTGCCGCAATGGCTATTGCCACGACGCATCTATAATTGGTAATGCTAATAATTTTCACATTGCTCTTAAAGATAAAATCTTTGTAGTTGAGCTTATTTCGATACAAGTTCAATTCAATGTGGGGGGAACAATACCTTTTAATTTTTATTTATTTATTTTTTTGGCAACTTGAATTGATGCCAATTGCAAGTTGTGAAAGATTATGATTAGATATTAATTAAATGATGCCCAAACAAACTTATTTACACAACTTTTAACTTAATTAAGCCCGTCCACTAGACCTTATTTTGCGGAATAATCATAAGTTGTCATATTATTTATGCAATTATTAAACTTGAAATTGGATCCATGGATTAGATCTTTTGTCGTTTGTATTAAAGTAACACAAATTGATATATTTTTTTTAATTTTTTAGTAAATTAAAAAGTCATATAATTTTTTTAAGTGGTTGTAAAGTAGTAGGCAAGTTTTGAATGAATCATTACATTTGATATCATAGTCCCACTTTGGATTAGTTGTCAATAATCAATATTAGAAAATAATTATCAAGTTGATGGGAATATGTGTTTGGATTTGGAGCCTTGTTGCAAAATTTAACTAATTAAAGGGGTATTAGTTGTAAATAAAATACAATAAAGAATTAAAGATAGAGAATATAACTTTTCAATTTGTCCCTTCATTCAAAAATTATTCGTGATAACAAGAAAGTTTCGTCCACAAAAAATAAAATATAAGTAGAAAATGAAAAATATGTTTTGGTAATTTTCAGTGGATTTAATAGATAAAGGGCACTCACTTATATATGCTTGAGATATTTTGTTTCAATTAAATGTTTCTTTAATTGTCTTTCCACTTAATTTTGAAACTTCAACATAGCTTGGTTTGCAATTGAATTCTTGTTTGCAATTGAAAAGGAGCTAACAGACTACACTACAAATGACATCACAATTGACATGGCGTCTTCTCATTTGCAAACAAGAGTTAATAAGTCGAAGTGTAAAAACAATAGAATTTAATGGAAAGACAACCAAGGACTTAAGGACCTCAACCTTTGCACCACATCTTAATTGTATTTAAGGACCTCAACCTTTGCTCTTTGTAACATCTATATTCCAATTTTTTTGTCGAATCTTAAATTTCGACCTTCCACTAATTAGAACATATCATCTTTGAGGATGGCATTTTGTTTGTGTTTTGAAATGATAGAGAAATATGTTATCGCAATTTAGGAAAAATAAGTCATTTTACAGCTTCCCAATGGAGGTTTAGGTCGAAAACCATCATCAGGGATGATATATACTTATTAATGAAAAGTTGAAGATAAGAAAATATTGAAAAGAAAAAGTTAATTAAGGACATAAATATTACAATGAACAAAGATGAAGGACTTTAAATGCAATTAAAATGTGATCCAACTAATAGAAATTATAGTGTGATATTTTTTTTCCATTTGATGAGGGATCTACATCAACATTTCTTATTTTCCTTTAGTAGCCAATGATGCGCTTATTTTCATACATTTCGATGTGTAGCTAACTTTTATTGTTAGAAGGATCGATGTAGTCTAGTTTGGATAACTTGACTTTTCTTATTATATTTTGACTTTTAATTATTGTCAAACTTTATCATTGTTGTGTTTGGCATTTCATGAATTTGGCCAATTTATGATTTATTTGAGAACTCATGTGGATACTGTGAAATACCAAATTAGCTCTTGCTATAATAGTTATGATTTTTGGAAAATGTAGATAATATTTCTTTAAATTGTGCAAACTTATTTTTGAGTTTCTTCGTGATTTAATGTGTCTTTTTGTATCATAAATAATTTAGAATTATATTGAATTCACATAGGAGATATATGATTAATTCTACCCAAGAAAGATTTTTTTATTAAAATTGAGAAATTCGTTGGTGACATGAACAAAATTTGGGTCTTAATATGATATGTGAAGTTGAGTAGGACAAACTATGATAAAATCGTGATTCCTACCATCATACTTCATCTATTCTTCTCAACGCAAATTAGTTAAATTGGTATACTATATTAATAACTTTTAATCATTTAGTTAAAAATTATTTTTCTTAATTTGGTTGTTCAAATAAAGTTACAAAATTAAATTAGGAACGATACTTAATATATTATTTGTTGCGATTGGAACAATTGTGAAATTCAATGAATATTAAGAAAGAGTGATAATTTTGTGTGCCTTGTACATAAATTTCTAATAATTTCGAGCTGAGTTATTGGATATTTTCGAAGTGCAAAGTTTGTACAACTCGTGTGAAGTTTGGAAAAAATTCATGAAAAGTTTGTATAGACTTGGGGTAAGTTTTTTCTAATACAAACGCAGTTGAAGAGAACCATACATTTTGTTTCTAAACCATATGGAGGATGAGCTCAATAACATTTGTAATGGCACGTCCTTAGTTACTGTTAGTCCTATGAATTTTTAGAATTTCTTTGGGCTTTTGCTATTTGCATTCTAGACTTCTAGTCTAACTTTAGAAGCTATACTACATCTGCATATGGTTTTATATTTAGAGTGTTTCTATCGTCACGAACTTTTAAATTAGGTTTATTTTTTTCTTATTTTCTTCTAATTACCTTGAATGTAATCCTCATGCTTCCATTAAAACCTGGCTTCTACCAAAATTCCAGTCAGTCGTCACTCACTTGCCAACCACACTAAAATTTATCAGCAAGCAAATAAGAAAATTAAGTTCACTACTGTGAGTACTTTATAATGATATCGAGAACATTTCCTAAAGTTCAAGAATCGTAATCCAAAATCACCAGCAAACTGAATTGGTAAAATGATTCAACTGCAAAATTTTCTCTGTTTTTTTTTTTTTTGGAGGTCCTGTCCATCCTTGAATATTCCCCGAGGTACTATAACTCACGGAATGCTAATATATAACCACTGACGAGATAGTATGAAATGAAAACCAGTGCAGTTTTGGACAGCATTTTAATGCTAATTTTAAGTAGAGGGCCCTTATTATCGGAGGATAATGCTATGACGCTTGTTAAAGACATTTCATGACAGGAAATTAACGATACTTTGTTTGGTATTGGGGATGACAAATCACCGGGACCGGATGGATAAACCTCTTGCTTTTTCAAAAAGTCTTGGGATATTGGTGGCATTGAGTTCATGGAACTCAAACAAACCAACCACATGGTCATTGCTTTGGTACCGAAGGGATATCATTCAACATCCGTGGGTGACTAGGCCTATTGCTTTTTGCAATGTATTTTATAAAGTCATTACTAAGATTCTCTCTTCTCGGTTGAGTCCCCATTCCTGGATCAATTGTATATCAAGCGCAAACTGCATTTGTGGAAGGTAGAAGTATGATTGAGAATATTTACTTGGCTCAAGAGCTATTGAGGCAATACAATCACAAGAGGGTAGCTCCAAGATGCCTTCTTAAAATTGATCTTTAAAATACTTATGATTCGGTGAATTGGGATTTTCTTAAGAAAGTGCTTGATGGGTTGGGTTCCCCTGCTACATTCATTGATTGGGGTGATGGAATGTGTTACGACATCTACTTACGAAATGGCTCTTAATGGTAGCCTCCATGGTTTTTCATGGGAAGGAAAGATCTTCGCCAAGGTGATCCTCTTTCTCCTTATTTGTTTGTGTTATGTCTTGAATATTTCTCTAAAATGGTGAAAGGGGTTACCGAAGATAGTGAGTTCAATTTCCATCCTAAATGTGCACCTTTAAAGATCACACATCTAGCATTTGCCGATGACTTGATGTTTTTTTTTTTCTAGAGGAGATGTTATGTCGGTTGATATCTTGATGAATTGCCTTTCAAGGTTTGGAGATATGTCAGGTCTCAAGATGAATGTTGAAAAGTCTTGTTTGTACATCGCGGGAGTGCATGGTAAAGATTTGGAGGACATCCTTGCATTCAGTGGCGGAACTAAGGATGTTTGAGTTGGGAAGTTCTAAAATTGAAGATATTGAGGTGAAGGAGGGGGGAGTACGGCCCCCAATTTTTGTTTTTTTTGAGTTGAGGGTATAGCACAAACGTTCATAATGATTAAAGAACCTGTACAATTTGTGCATTTCATAAGCACTACAAAACATTCAAAAAAATTAAACAAATAGATGCAAGAAAATATTTTTACAAAATCAATCTGGCACAATGTATAAGCCTTAATTTTGATGATATAATGCAGCATAAATAAATTCAGTGCAACTCAAAGATAAGAATGAAAACAGTAAGAGAACTCAATATATGAATGTCTCAGACTTGCCAAAAAAATTAAAGTAAGAGATATTTTATTATAATTGTTCTCTATGTGTTCTCATACTTTGATAACGTTTCAGAATTACATCATTTTCGATCTTGACAAAAATATCTTTCTCGATATATGCAATCAAACTATCATTCAACATTGATCTCCGATTCGATTGCGCAGACGATTTTTTGACGTAAACTTTTACTATTTTGGGTTGAGTTCTTGGGTTAAATGGGTTGAGTTTTATTTTATTTTTAAAAAATTTGGGCTGTAATTTCACACACACACACAAAAATTGCAAAAATTGGAGGGTCCCAGGACCCTGTGGGACACCTTGGGTCCTCCGGTGCTTGCATTAACTAACATTCCTAAGGGCACAATGCTATTTCGCTACTTGGGCATACCATTAGCGGCTATTCCTCTATCTTGTGCAGGGAGCAAAGGTCGTGAGAGCCATTATATAAGGAGTGGAATGTTTTTTGCTATCTATTTTCCCCATTCCAGCAACGGTTGCTTCTAAAATCATTCGTTCGTGCCGTAATTTCCTATGGGGATTCAAAAAACCGTTGGTGGCTTGGAATCACATTTGCTTGCCAAAGCATGAAGGTAGGCTTGGTTTTAGAAACATTAAAACCTGGAATGTTGCTCTACTTTCCAAACTACTTTGGAACATCCACAATAAAAAGGATTCTCTTTAGATAAAATGGGTGAATCTAGTCCATCTTCGGGGTAATGATATTTGGGAATATATGATGAAGAAAGATGACTCTCCATTACTTAAAAAGCGATGGAAATGAGGGATAAAATTATTGAGTAAGAGGGAACAGTCCAGGCAGCTGCAAACAAGTTATACTGATGGGTAGAGACGAGTAGATTTCACACCATGGCTATTCAGACCGAAGGTTGTTAAGGCTGGTTGGGCACCTACTGTTTGGAATGGTTCTATCACTCCAAAGCATGCATTTATCCTTTGGCTAGGAGTTCAAGCCAGATTGCAAACGAACGATAGATTACGACACTTAGACTTGGACCGAAATTGCTCTTTTTGTGGGCAAACCGAGGATACAGCACAACACCTATTTTTTCCCTTCCCGATCAGCAAAGCTACTTGGGAACAGGTTCGTGGCCGGTTGGTTATTAGACGCAATATGTCAACCTTGTTGAGTTCATTGAAGTGGGTTAGAAAACAAGGCCGAGGAACAGGTTGGCAAAGTAAAGCTAAGTGTATAGCACTTGCTACTACCGTGTACTATATTTGGATGGGAAGGAATATAAACATTTTTTTAAATCTTAGGCCACAAGTGGATTCTATTGTAAGAATGATTAAAACACACGTATACAAAACTATATTTACTTTGTATCCGCATGTGTTGATCTGATTTGAGTCTTTAGCTGTGGGTCCATCTACTATCGTTAGTACATATTCTCTTTTATTTACTCAGGTATTATCGTTAATTTTCTTCCTAAAGACTAGAAGAAACATATTTGATCCACATTATTTATAGAATGAGAACGAAAAATATAGTCGTTATGGATCCCACATAAGAGATGAAAAGTAAAAAATGATGATTGAATATGATTGATAACGATTATATTTTTTATTTTTATGGAAAAAATATGATAATCAAACAGGGCCATAAATGGAGATAGTTCCTTTCAAGCCATGTAATTTTTCAGCAAATACTTGCCTTGTTTTGTATCTTTTGAAAGTAAAGGTTAAAACAGAGGATTGTTCAATTTGTACGATCGGGGTGGGCAGGCGAGGGGGGCTGCACATTAATTTGTAGCTTCGAACAGTAAATAGAAACACCGAACATGACATGAAAAATTGGTTCATTGCATGTATCCCAAACTCTTGTAATAATTATGAATAAAGAAAGACTGAAGGAGGAAACAGACCCCACGTTGAAAATAAAAGATATGCACAATATATAGCACCTCACGCGCACCCCTTTCTTCTTATTCTTGGAGTATAGCGTGAACCCACCACACTTTTCTCTCCTCTTTCCTCTCTTCCTTTTTTTGCCCTATTCTTGATAGGGTTCCCAAATGATTTCTTGCCTTCGATTTTTCTCTGATGCGTTCTGTTCTTTTTCTGATCTTGCTGATCGTCTTCTTCTTGCTTGATCTGGTCATTTTTGCTCTCCTCAGAGGGTTTTCTGGGCTTCTACGCTTCAGATTTGACTTCCCTTGGATTTTCACACTGTTCCCATGTCTAAAGTCTTCAATTTCAGTGGTAAGATCTCTAATCTTTTGTGGGTTTTTCTTAAATTTTATATCTTTAGCTTCATACGCGTTTGGTAAATCCTCTTAATTTTTATAACAAACGCGTGTAAACTAACATATATATAGATGAAAATATTTCAATTCATCGAATATAGGGATGCGATCTACAATGTTTTCTTGATTTCTGTTGAAACCTATTTTTTAATCTTTGTGTTTGATTTGGTTAAATCTTGTATTTTCATGAAATACATATATCTGTACACTTGCATTTGTGGCCATGCTTATAATCTTTGTAGAGTGATTTTATTATCTCAAAGTTTTTATGTGTTTCACTTGAAAAAAGTTTATCAATTTAGGTTTTTGTGCCTTTGTTTGATTAACACTTGTTATGGTCTGGGAAGTATCTGAGTGTAATTATGCTTACAGTCTTTGAATACAGTGGTATGATCTCAATTTATATGTGAATCTTTGCTTGAAGTATGGCTCTAGACTTACTGCCCTTTTCTTGTGCCATATTTTTAATGTCGTTTCAATATTTTTATTTATGTTTATATGGATGCTTAAAATAGTTAATAGTGGTATCAATCTCAAATAATTGATGAGCTACCGATGAAAGATAGAAGTGAAACTGTTGCTTAAAAAATTATCAGTAACAAAAGTTGTTGTTAATCAACTGGAAGACAATCTTTTCATTCAAAAGTTACATTTCAGATATGATATGTTCTTTTTGCGATAACTATCAATTGTTGACGGTAGTATGTTAATTATGGCTGCTCATACAAACTTACGGACTATTACTTTTTTAAGTGCAATATTTTCATAGATATATGTGATGAGGATAGTAAAATTATATGTTTGTGTAACGTATAGTTGCTTGACGTGCAACACATCTGAGTCCTGCATAAAGGGAATGTAAAAATTCATGTTATCTGAAATTTGTCAGATTTTTTATTAGAACCTAAAAATGTTGGCTGATATTGGTTTCCACATCTTTGATTTCAGGAGATGATGATTTTTTCCCTGGGGGATTCCTATACCCGAATTCTAAGGAATCGAGTCTCTATTTGTCCCTTGGTCATCATGTGGACATGTATGTTCCTCCTCATAAGAGATCTCGTGTCAGTGCCCCGTTCATTGTCTGCAGAGAGCAAAAGCAAAAGCCATCCATTGAAGTTCTACCTGACGAATGCCTCTTTGAGGTATTCAGACGCCTTCCTGGAGGCCAAGAGAGGAGTGCCTGCGCAGGTGTCTCCAAGCGTTGGCTTATGCTTCTAAGTAGCATTAAGATGGATGAAATATGGAATAATGAAACTACTGTATCTGTGGAGCCTGAGAACAAATCTAATATTAAGAAGGCAGATGAGTCCTTGAAGCCAAAAGACGAGGGTGGGTTTGTTGATTCGAATGGAATCAGAGCTGAAGTTGAGGAGGACGTAGAGACAGGTGTTGATGGATATCTTTCTAGATGCCTGGAAGGGAAGAAAGCTACTGATGTGAGGCTGGCTGCCATTGCTGTTGGAACTGGAAGCCGTGGAGGTTTGGGCAAGCTATCCATCCGAGAAAGCAGTTCTACTCATGGATTGACAGATTTTGGCCTCAAGGCCATTGCTCGTGGTTGCCCTTCTTTGAGAGAGCTTTCGATTTGGCACTCATCATCAATTGGTGATGAAGGGCTACTTGAGATTGCAAATGGCTGTCATCTGCTGGAGAAGCTTGACCTATGCCATTGCTCAGCAGTTACAGACAAGTGTTTGCTTGCTATTGCAAGGAACTGTCCCAATCTGGTGTCAGTTACAATAGAATCTTGTTCAAATATTGGAAATGAAAGCCTGCAAACTTTGGGACATAGCTGCCACAACCTGAAATCCATTACTGTTAAAAATTGTCCTCTTGTTGGGGACCAAGGAATTGCAGGTCTATTTTCGTCAGCTGGTAATGTTGTTACAAAGGCGAAGCTTCAGGCACTTAACATCAGTGATGTGTCTCTTGCTGTAATTGGACACTATGGCAGTGCATTGACTGACCTTGCACTTATTGGCCTCCAAAATGTGAACGAGAGGGGCTTCTGGGCCATGGCTAGTGGTCAAGGTTTGCAGAAGCTGAAATCTTTGGCAATAACCACTTGCCGAGGAGTTTCTGATTTAGGGCTTGAAGCTATTGGAAAAGGTTGCCCAAATCTGCATCATGTTTGCCTCAGAAGATGTCCACTTGTATCAGACAAAGGATTAATTTCTTTTGCTAAAGCTGCTGGGTCACTTGAAAATCTTCAATTGGAGGAATGCCACAGGATTACCCACTGTGGGATATTTGGCATCTTTGCAAACTGTGGTGGAAAATTGAAGGCTCTTGCCTTGTCCAATTGCTTGGGAATTCAGAACATGAACTTTCTATTTCCATTGACATTTCTTTGCTATTCACTGCGATCACTGACTGTCTGCAACTGCCCAGGATTTGGTAATGCTAGCTTGGCCATGGTGGGTAAACTGTGCCCCAACGTGACTCATGTGGATTTCATTGGGCTTCAGGGAATAACTGATGCTGGGCTTCTGCCTTTTGTTCAGAGATCTGAAGCTGGTTTGATGAAGGTAAATCTTAGTGGGTGTGTCAATTTGACCGACAATGTTGTTGCAACCATTTCCAAGCTGCATGGGAGCACTCTCGAGGTTCTGAATCTTGAAGGCTGCAGATTCATCACTGATGCAAGCCTGGTGGCAGTTGCAAGGGATTGTTTGCAGCTGAATGAACTTGATGTTTCTAGTTGTGAAATTACTGATTCTGGCATTGCAGTCTTGGCTGGTGCCAAGCATCTGAACCTGCAGATACTTTCCCTGGCAGGTTGCTCTTTGGTATCTGACAAATCTGCACCCCAGTTGGTGGTTATGGGCAAGACATTGATGGGGTTGAACCTCCAGCATTGCCATGGAATCAGCTCTGGTGCTGTTGATCTGCTTGTTGAGCAACTTTGGAGGTGTGATATACTTTCCTAAGCAGCTGACAGTTGGAAAGTCCCATTCAAGCCACAGATCACACAAGTTTTCACTACTTCAGTATAGCTAGCGTGTTGTTTTTTGGTCCATAACCATGGGTCTTCATGTGGTTCAGTGTTCCAGTCCTTTTTTCCAGCAAGGTGTGGCCAGTTACCCTTTTCTTTTTTTGCAGCTTTCTTTCCATTAGAAAGCTGTTCCAAGAAGTTTTCCCCTTGTTAAAGGGAGCCATTCTGCATAATTGTCACACTTAGCTGAGAATATAGACACTGGGTACTGGATTCTTAGATACTTCTAATTGTCCTACTATTATGTTTTCAGCTTCTGGCCGAGCAGTTACTTCAACTTGCTCGGTCTACGCTTGTTACTTTGTCAAGTCCTTAGGCTTTTGGGTCTGCGGACTCTGTTTACCAAGTCTTCCATGTTGCTGAATGCTTACATGATGGTTGGGTTTGATTCCGTCATTCAGTCTGTGTTTGTGGTTGCTTTTGGCAGTCGTAGGTTTGTAACCTTGCTTTCGTGGGCTTTGTCCGTGGCAGAGTTGTTTAGTCTGCCATGACAACCTTTTTGGGTTGTTTTTTCTTAACAAAGCCCTGGTTTTGCAGGTTCTTTTATTACAAACTGCCCCGAGCAACCTTCTTGTTATGTAATACTCCATAAAGATGGTTACTTTGTTGTGAATAAAAAGGCTTTTCAGAAGCTTTATTATTTATCGTGAATGTGTGCTTACTCTTGTAGTCTTGAGCTTCTCCGTAATTCCAGTAATTTGAGATCGTGTTTTTGGGTTTTACTACGCTTAGACTTGTCAATTTCCAACTTGAAAGAGGGGCTGATTTGATTAGTCTAGCATTGGCTGCTATTTCGAATGGTTTTTGAAAAGTCAAAATGAGCTTTTGAGACTTAAAAGTTGCTTTTAGACTCATTTTATTAATTTTATTTAGTTTTTCTTTTAGTTAGAAGAGATTTTAAAAAGCTGGTTCAAATGTGACTTATTCAAAAATCACTTTCGAAAGTTCTTTTAAAAATTATTTTTTAAACAAAATTTAAAGTAATTTTCTTCAAAAGTTTTTCAACATGAAACAAAGCAAAAGTAGAAGTGCCAAGCGATTATCTATCAAAAAGTTGAATGAAAAAGACAAATTGTAGGAAGCTCAACAGACAAATTCAGTACACCTTGACTAATAAAGAAGGATACAAATTTGTTACAAAGTCCAAAGCAATTGTCAAATTAATTCCAACATCAGGTGGAAGGGCTTGAAACACGATCAAAAACGACATACCAAGCCTGCAATGTTCTTCAAGCATTTCTTGTTTGATGAATTGAGACTGCTCAGACTCTTTCAGCATATTTGGTGAAGATGAAAGTTCTTGAGCTTCAACAGAAGGATCATCATCCGCCCATGGTTCACTCTCGCTTGAGCGGATACTTTTTTTTTTTTTTTATTGATCGGTAAATGAGTATATATAGATCAAAACCAAAATCATGTACAAAAACATCCGGACATACTCGGGCGAAATCAATGGACATGGACAAACAATTACACCGGCAATGCCCAGGCAATAGCTGTCCAAGTCAAGCAACAAAACAAATACTACGGACATACCCGAGTAATCAAAGACAGAACAAGGAATTACATCAACAAACCGGGCATACCCAGGTCAAGCAAATGGAATGAGCAGGAAAAACCAAAACGACTAAGAGGCCGTAGCTAGGTCCTCAAAAAGAATTAAAACATTCGGATACAAAGAAAACATAACTTTGTATACGTGTGTTTTGATCCATCGAACAATACAATCAACATTGGGGGTCAAGTTCTCAAAAATCTTCCTGTTACGTGCAGTCCAAATGTGATAGATAGTAGCAACAAGCGCAATACACTTCACCTTTGAATGCCAAGTAGTCCCACGTGCCGCTTTCTTAAACTTGAGCGGATACTTGTTCGCATAGCAGATGCAGCTTCACTTGTTACCTCAAATTCGTTATTCTGCTGAGATGCAGCTTCACATTTCCCCGCTATCTTCTTTCCTTTCACTGGAATAAGTTGGTTTTTGTAGTAACCCGAATTTTTAAAGTGCAAAATTTATAATTTAAGTTGTGTTGCTACGACATTGTCGTCAAATTTTAGAATTTATTTTACGTTCGTCGAGTTGTCTAGCAAAACATTTAGGGTCTGTTTGATTGCAAGGGTGGAAAACGGGTGGAAAGAAAATGAATGGCAGGGAATTGAATTGCCTAGAAAACGTTTTACAGGGAATTGTAATTAATGGTGTTTGATTGGTATAATTTTCCACCTGGCAAATTTTTCGTTTGGTTTTATTTTTTACACATTGTCAATTAAATGGATAAATTTTTTTACCATTGACTTTGGAATGTGTTCCAATTGCTAAAAAAAATTTAAAAAAAAAAAATTGTCAAAAAGTTGGAAAACGTTTTCCCACCACTATGGTGAAAAAACGTTTTCTAACTTTTGTGCATCAACCGCTTGTACCTTGGAAAACGTTGGAAAACGTTTTCCCTGGAAAATTAGTGCAATCAAACAGGTGGATAGTAAAAAGTAGGAAAACGTTTTTCACCTTCCACGAAAAACTTGGCCAATCAAACAGGGCCTTAGTATAAGATTTCAAAACAATTTTTTTTTAATCTTAAAAATTCAATATTTTATCGGGTCGCATTTTACACCCAACATCTAATTTAAATTACTCTTGGTCCAATATTCCTCTTTGGCCCAAGTTTAAGTCCATTATCAACCCAAATCAATTGTCCAAATTCTACAGCATGACATTGTAGGGCTCAACAGTGTCAACCTAAATCCAATCAATTCCATCTCAAAAAATATTTCACCATGGCTGAAACTCAACAAGGAATCTGGGCATTCAACTAGGTAAATCTCTTCACATTTGAACAATTATATTTCTTTGATTTCCTCATAATCATCTTCTAATCCACATTAACATTGCACCAGTTCTTCCAAATTTCAAGTTGCAATTTCAAACCAGTAAATCACTATCGACAAATCTATGCAGGTAACCCTTTCGAAATTAATTTTCAGTTTTCAGGAATTCCATAATCTCAGTGTCTTTCTCAATATATATTTATTGACCAAAAAAAAAAAAGGAAGAAAACGAAATCTCTAAGTTTAATCTCATACGCGGATTCTCGGTTCAATCGCAACTCCAATCCTTGCTCTCTATATATTGCTCTTTTTGTGACTGAAATTCTAGGTGCAGAGAACACTCGAGACTCCCAGCAGATTTTCTTGCCAAATGAGACATAGCCCAGCCTCAATTCTCCCTCTCTCGCATGGAACACTATCACGCAAGCCACCATTTGCATTAAACTTCCTTTACCTGGCATCAATTTTGATTAAGAAATCATTACAATGTAAAACCCATTTGAAAATTCTCACATCCAGCAACTCTGTGCGTGAAAAATGGAAATGGGGATGGGGGTTTGTTATTAAATATGAGAAATTCATTTTTAAATCCCCAAGTTTGGCCAAAGTTTAAGTTAGTCCCCTATTTGGTTTTAATTCATTTCCCATCCCTAAAGTTTTAGTATTCTTCAAATTAAATATAAAATACCTTCTAATTTTATCATATTGGCCCTAAACATTCTAAATTTGATAATTAGACCCTAAAGATTTAAAGAATTATCAAACTGCTCATTTATTTACTTTCAAAAATTCAATCAAGTCCCTAAAGGTTTTAAAATATTAATTGAGACTTAGTATCCTAAATTATATTAATTTTGTTCTTGTTAGACGAGGTCGCGGGAAAAGTTTAAAGCACGGTAACATTACATCCGTTCAATTTCAAGAAAATTTCCAAAACTTTGAGGTGGGGTTTACATTTAAGCAATTGTGGTTATTTGTGCATGTTAATTCTTGATGTGTGATTTTGATTGTGATATAATGCTTATACATATGAAAAGGTTGCTAGGGACTGTAAATAGGACCGGGATTGAAAATGGGTCCTTGGGATTGTCCCACAGTGGAAAATTGGTTAAGCGTATTACATGTTGTTAAGGACCGTAAATAGGTCCGGGATCGTAATTGAGTCCTTGAGAATGCTCATAGTACATATTTCTACAGTATGTTGTATTGGTATTATATTCATCACTTTATTTCATGTTTAGACTTAACTTGGACTGATTGCTGTATCTTCACGGAGTATAATTCGTTATGCTCACCCCAATATTTTTTCACTCTTTCAGGTTAAGAAGCTCGGCAAGGCAAGACAATGAGCGGGGCAATCTTGATTAAATAATAGACTATTTAATTTATAAGTTTTGAAACAAGTATTTTAATAGCTAGTTTCCATTTTAACAATTAAATATCAAATTTTAGTATTTTTGCAAATATTGGTACTTGCTCATCATATTTGGTATTGACTCTTGGATGTGAGTAAATTATTAAAATGACGTTTTCGCATTTTGTACTAAGTTGCTATAGTTTATAAAAAAAAATATATATATATATATATATATATACACACACACACACACACACACACACATACGCATTTTGGCGTCTATTGAAAATATTTATTTACAGGATATTTTAACTTAAGTAGCGTCTTGAGTTAATGGAGAATTTGGGGCGTTAAAGCATGGTATTAGAGCGCAGGTCTACTTTTCTGTAGACTTGTAAAAAAAAAAAAAAGAGATAATGTTTAGTATTTCATTTGAAAAAGTAAAATATTTAGAAAATTTTATTTGATGAAATTTGAAAATTTTTATTTGTTGGATACCATGAATTTATTTAATAACTGCATCTGAAATTGAATGTTACAACGAAAGGTTACATGATAATGAAATTTTACTATAGTTGATGCAGTTTGAAATGTTTGAAAATTTGTATCCAGTACATGTTACAAAAATTTCTCATGAGTTATTATGTTTAGGAGTTGAACTTATGATATGAAGTATTTAAAAATTTTAGAAATTATAAATTGAGTCCTCGGAATTAGGCTAAAACATGCGGTAACTCATTTCAATAGAATTTACTTTCATAATTGATATGCCAAAAGGAACGTATGAGAGACAGATGTAGGAAGAACTGTTTGTGAAAATTTCAGTAGGAGAACATATTTCGGATTATAGATATTGGTTGCAATTTTACTATTTTGTTTTCCTTTTGAAAAATTTGAGATAATTATAAAATTTGCTTTTAGCTCTACTGTGCTTTTCTATGATTTTTCCTTTTTAGATTTTATTATTCCAAAATGGCCATTGTGAATTTCACAATTTAGTGGATGCTGAGACAAATGTCGTTATGGTTTAGGAAATGTCTCGTAGAACAAATCGAGCTCCCGCGAATCGGGCTGCTGCAAGCCAAGCTACCCCAGGCCAGGCTGCTACTAGCGATGCGAGAAATAATTCATTAAGGGACCTCGTGAATGCTCTCTAAGGGCTCATTCAGCAACAAGCTCCAACAGCTCCACGAAATGCCCATAATCCACTGAATCCACGGGCTAATGATAACAACACTAGCATGGTTGTTGAACAGTTTCGCCGATATAAGTCACCAACATTCAATGGTCAAACAGGATCCCTAGCTGCAGAGGAATAACTGAGGGCATTAGAACAGATCTTTAAACATATAGCCTGCTCAGACACTCAGAAAGTGTCATGCGTTGTGTTCCAGCTTGAAGAAGACGCAGATCATTGGTGGGAGTCATATCAGCGCACCAGAACTGAGGTACAATAACTTTAACTGTCATGCAATGGATTCAAGGAATTAATAATACAAAGGTATTGTCCCCAGTCTTTTCGGGATCTCAAAGAAACGGAATTCCTTGAACTTAGGCAGGGAAGTATGTCCGTGGTGGAATATGAAACGAAATTCAACCAGGTATGCTACCTATCTGGTTGACACGAATATCAAGAAGGCTAGAAGATTCGAAAGGGGTTTACGCCCAGAAATTGGAGGAATCATGGTAGGTTTGGGATTCACTACCTATGCCAAAGCGATTGAGCGAGCACAAGCTATATCCTCTCACTTAAACCTGGAAAAGACTACTCAGAAACCCGCAGAAGTACCAGTGAAAAGGAAATGGGACAGTCAGAATATGGACAAAGGCAGATATCAGAACAAGAAAGGAAAATCATGGGGAAAAATTGAGGAAAAGGCTAGTACTGAGAAACCCATATGCCCGAAGGGTGATAAGCGTCACTATGGGGAATGCCTGCTCAGAAAGGGGATATGCTTCAGATGTAAGAAATCCGGTCATTTTGCTAGTGAATGTCCTGAATTCAAGGGTAAGGAAGATGCCAAGAAGGGAAAGGCTCGAGTTTTCGCTTTAACTCAAAAGGAGGAAGAGAAAGATCCAGACGTGATGACATGTATTCTATCAGTATTCAATATACCTGCTATCGTTTTGATTGATTCCGGTGCTACAAATTCTTTCATCTCTGCTAGTTTTCATGCTAAGATTGGAAATGTGTGTGAAAGTGTGAATGATGCCTTAGAAGTTAGTATCCCTTCAGGTGAAACTATTATCATTAATCTGATGTCCAAAGCTGTTAAGTTTGAAATAGATGGGAAGAACTTAGAGCCAGACTTGTACTTAATAGACATGAGGGACTTTGATATCATTTTAGGCATGGACTAGCATAATTGCAATCACGCTACGATTAAGTGTCATGAGAGGGAGGTGCTCTTTCAGAAACTAGGAGAATCTGAATTTACATTCTTCGGGACAAAAGTCAAAACCATGCCCCGTGTCATATCAGTGTTGAAAACACAAAAGGATGTTGAGAAATAGTACCAATCAAGGATATCTAGTGAGCATCACTAGTGTTCAGGCAACTGAGGTAACTGCTACAGATGTACCGGTTGTGCGTGATTTTGTGGATGTATTTCCAGAGGATCTAATTGGTATTCCACCAGATAGACAAGTGGAATTCATGATTGACTTGGTACCTAGAGCTGCACCTATATCTAAAGCACCCTACAGGATGGCACCTAAGGAACTTCAGGAGTTGAAGGTGCAACTACAAGAACTGTTGGATAAAGGATTTATTCGACCGAGTGTATCGCCTTGGGGAGCACCGGTTCTGTTTGTGAAAAAGAAAGATGGATCAATGAGGATGTGCATTAACTACAGGGAGTTGAATCGCCTCACAATCAAGAATAAATATCATTTACCACGAATATAAGATTTGTTCGATCAGTTAAAGAGCGTTGTATGCTCCAAAATTGACTTGAGATCAGGTTATCATCAGTTGAAGGTTAAGGACGGTGATATACCAAAAACAACATTTAGGACTCGATATGGACATTATGAATTCACTGTGATGCCGTTCGGGTTAACTAATGCACCAGCTGTCTTCATGGACTTGATGAATCGAGTATTTCATCAATACTTGGATCGGTTTGTAATTGTCTTTATTGATGACATTCTGATTTATTCAAGGGATAATGAACAACATGAGGAGCATCTCAACATTGTATTACAGACACTTCGACAGGAAAGGTTGTATGCAAAATTCAAGAAGTGTGAATTCTGACTTGACCGAATCGGTTTTCTTGGACATGTGGTTACCGCAGATGGTATCGAAGTTGATCCAGCCAAGGTTGATGCTGTCACTAATTGGAGGGCACCAACCAATATAAATGAAGTTCGTAGTTTCTTGGGATCGGCTGGCTATTATCGAAGGTTTATCGAAGGATTTTCAAAAATGGCTGGACCGATGACCCAGTTGACCAGGAAGGGAGTAAAGTTTCAGTGGACAGAAAAGTGCGAGAAGAGTTTTCAAGAATTGAAACAGAAATTGGTATCTGCACCAGTTTTGGCTATTCCAGAAGGGTCAGAGGGTTTTGTAATCTATAGTGATGCATCGAAACAAGGTTTGGGATGCGTACTGATGTAGCATGGAAAAGTGATTGCATATGCCTCTAAACAGTTGAAGTCACATGAGTAGAACTACCCTACCCATGACTTGGAATTGGTTGCTGTAGTTTATGCTTTAAAAATATGGCGACACTATCTATATGGTAGTAAGTGCGAGATATACATAGACCATACGAGTCTAAAGTACTTCTTCACTCATAAAGAATTGGATATGAGACAGAGAAAGTGGTTGGAGTTAGTTAAAGATTATGACTGTACTATCCACTACACCCTGGCAAGGTCAATGTTGTTGCTGATGCACTTAGCCGGAAAGGTAAAGGACAGTTAGTTGCCCTAACCAGTCAAGAACAATTGATCAAGGATTTTGCCAGCATGAGACTTGAGGTTGTAGCTCCTCCACATCACACAACTGCAATTATAGCTACTTTGATTGTTCGACCGACTCTCAGAGATAGAATTAAAGAAGCTCAGGGTAAGGATAAATTTTTGTGCAAGATTAAGGACCGAGTACTCACTGGCAGTGTTAAAGGTTTTGAAGTATCAACTGATGACACTCTTATGTTCAAGGGAAGACTGTGTGTACCGAAGGATGAAACCTTGAGGAATGAGATTTTAAAGGAAGCACATTATTCACCTTATACTGCACACCCAGGAGGTACGAAGATATACCAGGATCTATGAATAATTTATTGGTGGAGAAACATGAAGAGGTCAATTAGCTTATTTGTTGAGAAGTGCATGACTTGCCAACAAGTTAAAGCCGAACATCAACGTCCGTCTGGATTGTTGAACCCACTTGAGATCCCATAATGGAAGTGGGAACACATAACAATGGATTTTGTCGTGGGACTTCCTAGATCAGCTAGAGGTCATCAAGCTATATGGGTCATAATTGATCGTTTGACAAAATCTGCTCATTTTCTACCAGTGAAGATGACTTTCAGTTTAGACCAGTATGCTCAGTTGTACATCAGAGAAATTGTAAGATTGCATGGTGTACCAGTTTCTATAGTGTCAGACAGGGATTCCAGATTTACATCCAAGTTCTGGAAAAGCCTGCAAATAGCTATGGGAATTAGATTAAAATTCAGTACAACATATCATCCACAGACAGATGGACAATCAGATAGAACTATATAGACTTTAGAGGATATGTTGAGAGCTTGCGCTTTAAACCTTGGTGGTAACTGGGAAATGCATTTACCTTTGGTTGAGTTTGTATATAACAATAGTTTCCAGTCTACCATTGGCATGGCACCGTATAAAGCTCTTTATGGCAGAAAGTGCAGATCACCAATCCATTGGGACGAAGTTGGTGAGAGGAAGGTTTTAGATCCAGAAATAGTGGAACAGACTATAAAGGCTGTGGAGAAGATCAGAGAAAGGATTAAAACAGCACAAGACAGACAGAAGTCTTATGCTGACAAGCGACGAAAGGAACTACATTTGAAATTGGTGAAAAAGTGTTCCTTAAAGTGGCTCCAATGAAAGAAGTGGTAAGGTTTCGAAAGAAAGAGAAACTTAGACCAAGGTTTATTGGACCTTTTGAAATCTTGGAAATAGTTGGAAACGTGGCCTATAGGTTGGCTTTACCGCCAGAGTTAGCAGTAGTACATAATATTTTCCACATCTCAATGTTAAGGAAATATGTTCATGATCCTGACCACATTGTTAGTTATGCATCCTTGGATGTTAACAATGGTATGACATATGAGGAAACTCCTGCAGTTATACTTGAGAGGAAAGTTCATACCTTGAGGAATAAGATATTCCTTTAGTTAAAGTCTAATGGAGTAGACATGGTAGAGAAGAGGCAACTTGGGAAAGAGAAGATGAGATTTTAGCAAGATACTTAGACATTTTCAAATCAAGTTTAATTTCGAGGGCGAAATTTATTTAAATGGGAGAAATTGTAGCGACGCGAATTTTTAAAGTGTAAAATTTATAATTTAAGTTGTGTTGGTCAAATTTTAGAATTTATTTTATGTCCGTCGAGTTCTCTAGCAAAACATTTAATATATGATTTCAAAACGATTTTTTTTTAATCTTAAAAATTCAATATTTTATCGGGTCGACTTTTACACCCAACATCTAATTTAAATTACTCTTGGTCCAATATTCCTCTTTGGCCCAAGTTTAAGTCCATTATCAGCCAAAATCAATTGTCCAAATTCTAGAGCATGGGGTTGTAGGGCTCAACAGTATCAACCTAAATCCAATCAATTCCATCTCCAAAAATATTTCACCCTCACGGCTGAAACTCAACAAGGAATCTGGGCATTCAACTAGGTAAATCTCTTCACATTTGAACAATTATATTTCTTTGATTTCCTTATAATCATCTTCTAATCCACATTAACATTGCACCAGTTCTTCCAAATTTCAAGTTGCAATTTCAAACTAGTAAATCACTATCGACAAATCGGTGCAGGTAACTCTTTCGAAATTAATTTTCAGTTTTCAGGAATTCTATAGTCTCAGTGTCTTTCTCAATATATATTCATTGACCAAAAAAAATGGAAGAAAACGAAATCTCTAAGTTTAATCTCATACTCAAATTCTCGATTCGATCACAACTCCAATCCTTGCTCTCTATATATTGCTCTTTTTGTGACTGAAATTCTAGGTGCAGAAAACATTCGAGACTCCCAGCAGATTTTCTTGCCAAATGAGACATAGCCCAGCCTCTACTCTCCCTCTCTCGCCTGGAACACTATCACACAAGCCACCATTTGCATTAAACTTCCTTTACCTGACATCAATTTTGATTAAGAAATCATTAGAATGTAAAACCCATTTGAAAATCCTCGCACCGAGCAACTCTCTGCGTGAAAAATGGAAATGGGGATGGGGGTTTGTTATTAAATATGAGAAATTCATTTTTAAATCCCCAAGTTTGGCCAAAGTTTAAGTTAGTCCCCTATTTGGTTTTAATTCATTTCTCATCCCTAAAGTTTTAGCAAATTAAATATAAAATACTTTCTAATTTTATCATACTGGCCCTAAACATTCTAAATTTGATAATTAGACCCTAAAGATTTAAAGAATTATCAAATTGCTCATTTATTTACTTTCAAAAATTCAATCAAGTCCCTAAAGGTTTTAAAATATTAATTGGAACTTAGTATCCTAAATTATATTAATTTTGTTCTTGCTAGACGAGATCGTGGGAAAAGTTTAAAGCAAGGTAACATTACATCCGTTCAATTTCAAGAAAATTTTCAAGACTTTAAGGTGGGGTTTACATTTAAGTAATTGTGGTTATTTGTCCATGTTAATTCTTGATGTGTGATTTCGGTTGTGATATAATGCTTATGCATATGAAAAGGTTGCTAGGGACTGTAAATAGGTCCGGGATCGAAAGTGGGTCATTGGGGT
Source organism: Osmanthus fragrans (assembly GCA_019395295.1). Lineage (NCBI taxonomy): Eukaryota > Viridiplantae > Streptophyta > Magnoliopsida > Lamiales > Oleaceae > Osmanthus > Osmanthus fragrans. Next base: position 14,187,710 of record CM033359.1, read on the forward strand.
TGTCCCATGATGGAAAAGTGGTTAAGCGCTAATAACATGTTGTCAAGGTCCGTAAATAGGTCCAGGATCGTAATTGGGTCCTTGGGAATTCCCACAGTACATATTTCTACAGTATGTTGTATTGGTATTATATTCATCAGTTGATTTCATGTTTAAACTTAACTTGGACTGATTGCTATATCTCCACGGAGTATAATTCATTATACTCACCACAATACTTTTCCACCCCTTTAGGTTAAGGAGCTCGACAAGGCAAGACAATGAGCGGGCAATCTTGATTAAATAATAGACTATTTAATTTATAAGTTTTGAAACAAGTATTTTAATAGCTAGTTTCTATTTTAACAATTAAATATCAAATTTTAGTATTTTTGCAAATGTTGGTACTTGCTCATCATATTTGGTATTGACTCTTGGATGTGAGTAAATTATTAAAATGACGTTTTCGTATTCTGTGCTAAGTTACTATAGTTTCAATATATATATATACCTACACATTTTGGCGTCTATTGAAAATATTTATTTACAAGATATTTTGACTTAAGTAGCGTCTTGAGTTAATAGAGAATTTGGAGCATTACAGTTTTCTCAGAAGGCAACTTAGGAAGATACTTCCTTTCACATGTCATGAAAGACAAACAGTGTAGCCGATGAGGGACGGCTACCTATCCCCTGTTCTCAGCCATTTCATCACATCTATAACTGATATTATAAATTGGAAGAGAGCACCCAATCTGCGGGACTTGACCACTTTAGTAGTAGAACTTCCATGAAGTACTCCAGGATAAAACCATGGACAACCTATTTCATTATCAGAGGGAAAGAGTATACATGTGTAATAAAATTCAGCAGGATAGAATGAGGAACATAAGATTTCTTCAGCACTTTCACTGAGCCTTTATCAAGTGCTTCCAGTTCTGCCTTCTCTCTGAAATCAGGAAATTGCAGTTCATAATCTCCATGGAAGTAAGTTATCAAGAATACATAAAGACTCGATAAGAAATATTATGATATAAATAAAATAAACTAAAATTCAGAAATTTCACCGACGATGCCTGTTGGCTTCTAGAAAGAAATCTGCAAAAGCTATCACTCAATGTCGTAGAACTCTATCTAGATGACTGTGCATAGCTCATGGAAGATGATGTTGCATCAGGTTGTCCAGGCTGCAGCTTGAAATTGATGAAGAACTACATTAAAGACTACTCAATAAAGAGGATAATTTATAGTGATTTAAAACTAAAATACCATTAACATCCAAATAGACATCAGTTTTACCTTAGAAAAACGAGCATTCCATTGAGCAAATGGTGCTTTGATTTGTCTCAGAAGATTGCCTCTCATTGAATAGTCTGCTCTTTATTCTCTAGCAGAAGGCTATTTTGGGTGTGATCCTGAAGCAATGGTACCATTTGAAAGCTCAGAAGATTTAGGCACATCTTTCCCATCTTTGATCTTGTTAATGCGTGTTGCAGCATCATGCAAGGGATTAAAGGGTTCCCATTCTTGACCTTACTAATACCCTTGGATTACTCAGGCTCCATAACTTCAAGTTCTGAAATTAAATCAATTAAGACATGCTGCATTTTAATTCATCAAGTTAGATTGGATTGGTTTAAATTTATAATCCGAGACACAATACAACATAACACAACCCAACCTTAAGTTTGATTTTTCAACCCAACTCTATTGAACTTAGAAACCAACCCAAACCGATCAATTTGGATCGGGTTGGTTTTACCCGGCCCTAGTCTCAACCAAGTAAGAAATATCAAATATCTCACCCTGGGAGCAGTTAAAGAATTGCTTTCCCGATGGCATCGTAGGTTTAAATGCAATTCTTCGGCAAAAGAGCCAAGGGTATCATCATTTGACTTTACCCCTATCAGTATTCTCGGTTAATCCTTCTGCTTTTCAAGCTGCCAATGTGAATTCCATTAACTTTCTCAAAGATAGATTCTTTTCCAGTGGCAGGGAGTGGAAATTGCCGCAGGACACCGTCGTCAAACTCTATCCCATGTCCAGAAATAGAAGCTGTTGACATTCAAAATTGAAGTAGTCAATTTTGATCAACTTAATTGGGAATTAGAGCGAGGTAATTAGTGAATAGTAAAAAGACAGTTTTATTTGGTAGAGGTTAAAATTGGATTTTTTTAGTAGATTGTGATAGAAGTTAAATGTATGGTTGAAAAATTGTGGGACCCATGAAAAATGTGGTTAATATTGATTGTTTGAATTTGACTTAGATTAAAATCTAAGTCAAAATCAAAATTTAGTTAGAACCAAACGGACTCTAAATTTTAATTGGAAGTACTATAGTTCAAAAGAGGTAGGTGGGGCAAGTCGTGGTCCATCAAGGGAACCATTTGTCTCTACTTATCGATGTTATAAAAATCATATTGTAACCGGCTCAAATTCGACCCCGCATATTATATTAACTGGGAAAAAAAATTAAAAAAAAGGTAAAATATCAATAAAATTAGTCGGTTCAACTGTGAACCAGTAAACCGGTACCAGTTTTGAAAATTTTCTTTTACAAACTTTTTGATTCTTTTTACAATAAGTCTACTGGTACAGCCAATTCTACCTAGAAGGATCCAGAATAAACAGTTGGCGATAATTTGACGAGATTTTGAGTCAAAATCTCGTCTACTTAACCTAGATATAATTAGAAAAAACTTCCCCCGTTTCCCCTGTTGCTCCCCCTAATATTTTCCCTTGTTTCACCTTTTGCTCAAGAGAGAAGAGAGACCATTGAAACTTGAAAAAGAGGAGGCCGTCCGACGAGATTCAATGAGGTACAACCTCGTACCGAAGACAGGTCGGGGAGTGGAAGGGGGGTCAAGAGCCGAGTCAAGATTTGTGGATGCTTTTCTGGGGCGAGATTCAACGTCCAACAAGATACGACCCAATAGCACTGAGATTTGTGGATGCTTTCCAGTATGAACTTCGACGAAGATGACATACAACAACAATGGTGAAATCATTTTGAACAATATAAATTTGTTTCCTTTTTATGTGAATTTTTTCATTTTTCAGCCTATATATTGAAGCCAAGTAAAACCCCTTTATACGTTTTCTTCACCTCCTTCTCCTACAGATAAACAGACCCAGAGTAACTTAGACATTGTTCAGTTTGCCGACAACATGACAGACGACGGTGTGAACAGTGGTAACTTATTGATTTTTTAGTTGGAATGCAATATTTTGAATCAAAATGAAATTTCACTTAATTAAATGTTTGAAAATGAGCTGCATTTTTCCATCTTTCCTTAAGCTTATTAGTCATGGAAAAAAACTAACATATTTAACTGCTTACATACAGGAATGGAGGTCCACTCATCCGATGTTGTAGTTGATGATTCTGTGGGTGATGATATGTTAGGAGTAGAAAATGAGATTCTCGTTCCGAAGGTTGGTATGAAATTTGACAGTAAGAAGGAGATATTTGAATTCTATAAGAACTATGCTTATGAAATAGGGTTTCTCGTTAGAAAAGGAAACTCTAAGAAGGGTGTTTATGGGGTTGTTCAATATGTGAGTTTAACTTGTAGTCGAGAAGGTCGGCGAAAGAGTAATAAAAGTACTTCTTTGAAGCCTCCACCAACAATAGAAACAGGCTGCAAAGCCAAGTTGACAGCGTGTACTGATGCTCATGGAATATGGCGAATAAATGTTATGTAGTTGGAGCATAACCATAATATTAGCCCATCGAAATCTAGGTTGTATCGATGCAATAGGGAACTTAGTGCACATGTTAAAAGATGGCTTGAAGGGAATGATATAGCGGGAATCCCATTACATAAAAGCTTTAACTCAACTGTAGTGGAGGCAGGCGGATTTGAGAACATGACTTGTGTTGAGAAAGACCGTAGAAATTTCATTGATAAAGTATGGCGTTTAAGACTTGGTGAAGGAGATGATGTTGCATTACATACTTATTTTTTGAAAATGCAAGCACTCAGTCCAGGTTTTTATTTCAGTATGGACTTGGATGAGGAGTCTCGGTTGAGGAATATGTTTTGGGCAAATAACAGATGTAGATATAAGGAATTCAGTGATGTTGTTACTTTTGACACCACTTACCTAACTAACAAGTACGATATGTCCTTCGCTCCTTTCGTTGGGGTGAATCACCACAGGCAATCAAATTTATTTGGTTGTGAATCAGTTTCGAACGAGGATACGAATACATTTGTTTGGTTATTTAGGACGTGGCTTGAGTGCATGCATGGTTAAGCTCCCGGTGGAATAATTACGAATCAAGATCGTGCTATGTAAAATGCTATTCAAATTGATGAAGAACATTCAAAGCAATTAATGGTCTGGATTGAATTGCAAACGAACAATTTGCTAGAATCGAAATGTAATCGATTGAGCTCGCTTGGAGTTGGCGGAGGCAATATAGAAACTCCAACATTTTCGATCTGAAGTGTACAAAACGTAAAGGCTCTCCAAAGAAACTACGTATAAAAAGTTCGCTTGAGATGATAAAGAAAACATCAAGGGGTTGCAATAAGGTTTGTTTTCCACTTCATAATTCAATTATCGCAAATTACATTATTCATTTGTTACATTTTTAACGTTCGTATATTGTAACACTTGTAGGTGCCTCAAGTGATAAACATATCATATTCTCAACCACCTCAATCGACTGGGACAGAAGATAGCGTGGAAGTTAGAACAAGTTTGCAATGAACCATCAAGCATAGTTGGCTTTTGGTTTTGGGAGACTTATTTTGGTTTTGTAATTGCACTAGGAGTATAATTTTGGTTTTTTAATAACCGAACTTGATGATGTAATTGAACAAGAATGACAGTCTTCTTTTTGTAGAGTAATTTGCAATGTAAATGTTATGTCTTTTGGTTTAATGAAGGTTTACTGTGATGGTGTTGGTGTTTATCAGTTTATGTTGCTGGTCTTTTATATGACCTTGAGAACTTCTGAGGTAGAGTTTTATTTACCTGACAATATTCCACTGTTCATGCAATGAAATTTCTCAAGGCAACAACATAAAATACTTGATTATGGATATCAGCAGCTTGATTTTGAAGAGATGTAATACTTTAAAAACTCGTTTCTTGCACTTGGAAGCACATTCACAATTTACATAACTTTGAAACATTACACTAATTTATTAGAATTGGCACTTATTCTACATGGAACCAAAATACAATTACTCTATAGAAATTGGCAAACTTATTCTACCTTGAAACATTCACATGGAACCAAGATACAGAACCAGCAGACTTATTCTACAGAAATTGGCACTTCACCAATTCAATTACAACCAATCACTTGACCAATTCCATTTAGAAGATACAAGAAATGAATCATCTTCAACCTATAAATGAATCAAAATCAGTGACTAAGGACAAGTTTTAGATGTGTGTTTAAAAACTCGTATAGCAATACATAAATGCATCTCAGATGCATGCTCCAGTCTTTGCATCTTCCATTATTATTTCCCAAAAAGCTTTAAATTGTAGACCTATTCAAACTTGTGATCCTGCATATACACCCATCAAGAAGGAGAAGAAGACCAAGACTAGCACAAATCCAGCAATAGCATGCTTCTGTCATTCACACTTCTTAAGCACCATCCACCTTCAAGTCCTCATTTATAGAACCTTGCACCCAATCAACCAAACAAACAACAATAGCTAGAAGATAAAAATCAACAAAACAATTTATTTCACAAGGAAACTTGGTCTGGTTTCGAACCCATCTACCATAGGTCTGGTTTCACAAGTTCTTCGTTGGAACCCTTGCTTCCTGTTTCAATCGGCTCTCGACTCGCCGAATTCTTCCACGCAAATCAGAAAAATTGGGCCGTATCTCGTTGGAAGCCTTGTCTCTCAATCCGCCGGCTTCTCGTGTGAAACTTGAATAGGGGAAGAAAAATGCTACGGTTGAGGGAGGACGATGCTACGGTTGAGGGAGGACGACAGTGGAAGACGATGGTTGAAGAAAGGAGTGGAAGACTAGGGTTGAATACGAAGGGTTTCATTTCATTTTGGGGATTTTTTTGAGGAAATACATGAAAATAACCTAAATTTAAACCCATATTTCCAAAGTAACCTAAAAATGAATCAATATTTTCAAAATGACCTTTGACCATTTTAACTACCAAAAATACCCTTAACCTTAAAATATTGCAACCAAACCATTATAATAGAAAAAGAAATACAATAAGGTCCTAAACTATGAATTCAAAATCTTTAAATCCAGATATTATACAAAATTTTATTGACCTAAAAATTGCAACAAAAAGAGAATTAAATTATTTAAAGGAAGATTTAAAAAGTTTCTTTTTAGATTATTTAGATCCAAAATTAAAATATAAAAATACTTATATAGATAGTCAAGCAATTAGAATTGAAAATAATATTAATAAAGAAATTATCAATTTAGAAAGAAGAATTGAAAAATTAAATATAATCATTGAAAAAAAAGTCATAACAAAAGATAGTGAATTCTATAAATTTTATTGCGATTTATTAACTATTTACGAAAATAATAAATTTTGAGATTTTGAAGACGGTCTTAGTACCCCCCACTCTAATTGGTATCAGAGCCATAGATCATAACATGATAATAGAATATTTAGGAAATAGATATAAAATTTAAAAAGATAGATTTGGGATAATAATAGGAAAACCTATAATTTAGAAGTTTTAAAAATCATACTTATAAAATTAAAAGATATACATTTAGATATTAGAAAGAAGATAATAGAAGAAACAGAAATTAGTATAATAAGAGATCTTATGATATGAGAAACTATTCTAGAAACTATAGATCAAGAAGAAATAACTACTATAATAGAAAATAATATAAGTAATTATGGGAATTAAAATTAAGAAGATAGATAACTATTATAAATTAGAAGAAGAAAAATGATATAAAAATTTTTATGAACCTATTCCTAATAAATCAAAAATATTAACATTAAATATAATTAAAAAATTACCTAGAGAAATAAAAGAACAAATACTACATAAATTAAGTATAGGATCTATAAAAGATAGATATGTATATGAAATGATTAGTAAAGAATTTGAAAGTATTTTATATTATAGAGAAATATATGAATCACCATAAGTTAGAAATGAGTAATGATAAAGTAGCTAGAAAACTTAATAATATTGTTAAAAATCTAAACAAAATACAAGAAAAAATCTCAAATATACTAGGAACACCGGGAGAAATAAATAAATCACAAGAAAAAATGTTAGGGAAACTAAAAATCGAAAACTAGAATTAAAAGCAAAATATTTTGAAACTATAAGAGATTATCAATTACCTGATAATGAAATAGCAATAGAAAGTCTTAATAAAATCATTAATGAAAATAAAGATAAGAAGTGCAGATTATCATATTTATTAGAAGTAAAAAGTGGGAAAATATAATGGCTTTTTCAGAATCATTTGATGAACTAAAGAAATTAATAAATGAAACTAAAGAATTAAAAGATGAAGTAGGAATGTTAAAAATAGAAATTAGAGAAATGAAACAAAATATGAAACCAACAGATAAAAAAGTAGACAAAGATAGAATAAAATGAGAGATGACAAGAATAGGAAAGAAACATGTAGAAATAGAAGGATATTATGAACCTGGAAGCATGGCTGATAGATTTAGAAAAGAAATATTACCAATAATCCTAGAACAAGAAAAAGATTTGAAAAATATGTAGAAGAAAGAGGAAAAAATAAAAAAGATGATGAATGAAGAAATAAATAATCTAATAGAAAATTTTGACCAATTAAGTATAGAAGAATTAGAAAATTATGAAATATTAATGAATACTGGTGGAGGACCAGCACCAGGAAGTACAAGTAACAATCCAAAATTAGAATTTCCTGAATTAGAAGGAGGATATGCACCAATGCCACATAGACCTTATAGACAGTACTATGATAGAATTATACCACAACATAGAATAGAAAAATATAAAGATCAATTTATCACAAACTCAGACTACAATAAAGCAATAAATCATGGAGGAGCAAAACTAGACTTAGATTGTAAAATAGATACTAAGAAAGTCTTGTTACAATGGGCAAATGTAATGATATTATTCTTTTTATATAACCAAGATGATACATGGGAATCTACGGATAGAAGAATTGACTATTTAATAGCATCATTTGAAGGAGATGTAAGAAATTGGAGGGAAGGAGTAACTGAAGATACTAAATTATTAATGAGAAGAAATATACAAACAGAAATGCAAAAAACCTCACAAGAGGGAATAAAAAAGTTAGTAGAATATATATCAGATGAATTCCTAGGAGAAAATTGGATAAAGAATTCAGAAGAAGAAGTTAGAAGAGAAAAATTAAAAGCAAGATTAGGATTGATAAACATTATAATATGTGATATGTGTAAAATAAAAGAATATACATGTCAATTTAAAAATTTCTATTATACCCAATTTTATAGTAATGAAAATCAAGGACCATACTTAGAAATGTATTTTGCTAAACTACCAGGAGCATGGAATATATATTTTAAGATAGAATATGAAAGATATATAAAGGATAATCCTGTACCAGATACATTAGGAAGTAGAATAAAATTCATATTTGAAAGATTAGCAGAAATATGTAAAAATAGACAACTAATGAAAAAATTTGGAAAATTAACAAGAATCTGTTGCGAAGAAATAGAAAGACCTATTAATTGGGGATGTAGACCGGAAAGAAAATATAAAAGAAAATTCAAACCAAAAAAGTATAAAAAATATAAACAATTCAAAAAGAAATACCAAAAACCAAATAGGAGATATTATAAGAGAAAGTATCTACCAAAAAGAAAAGAGTTTAAAAATGATAAAAAAAAAACAATGCAAATGCTGGAATTGTGGAGAAATAGGACATATAAGCCCTGATTGTACTAAAAAGAAAGTTATAATTTTACAACAAGAATATGAAGAAATAGAAAGTGATTTAGAAGAAATAACAGATATTAATAATTATGAAGGAGAAGAGGTTTACATATCAGAATCAGAATGAATCATAAAATAGAAGAAGCTGAAACAATAGAAAAAAAACAAGAAATAGAAAATACTGAAGGATATGGATTAAAAGTAACATTCGATAATAATACATTTAGAAAAATAGAAAAATTATCATTAGATTTAAAATTAGGAGAATGAAAAATATTCGATAAAATATTTAGAAGAGAAAGGGTATCTATAAGTGAATATCATAAGATAGAAAAATCAATAGATATAAGAACAGATTCAGGAAGTCATAAATTAGCATTACTAACAAAATCTACAGTTGACCAATTAATGGCAAAAGTAAAAGGAAAACAAAAAGAAAAGATACAATATTTTTATTTAGCAGGAATACAATTAATATTCAAATCCCTATTTAGAGAAGGAATAGATTCACCAATAACAGTAAGTTTACATGATGGAAGAATATTAAATACTAAGGATAGTCACTTAGGAACTATAGAAGGAAATTTAGCATATAAAAAATTAATATTTACATGTTATTCAAAATATTGTGTATCAATAAAAGACAAAGATTTTAATGAAGTATTAGGATTACATTTTAAAATACATAGAAAGGAGATTATGGAAGAAGGAAATCATATCATGACCATAGAATATAGAGCATTATATACATTTACTAACTCAAATTATGGAAACATTTACTCTAAAAAATCCTATATAGAAATTCACAAATAATGTAAAGACATATTAAATATTGTAGAACCAAATAAACAACTAAACATATTACAAGAAATATATGAATTAGAAATATCTAAAACAAAATTAGATATAATAGAAAAAATAGAAAATAATTCTTTAATAGAATTTAAAGATGGAAGATTGAGAAAAAATAATAGTACATCTATAATACCAAGAAAGAACATAAGTCGAGAAATAATGGTAAAAATGAATATAGGAAGTATGCAAATATATGGAGAATATTTTAATGGAATAGAATATATATAAAAGGAAAAAATATCATAATTGATACAGGAGCGGCAAACTATCATATATCAAGAAATAGAGATAAATGATTAACAAAAAGAAGGGTAGAACCTTATAAATATATCAATTTTGATGGAAAAACACATACTATGAATTAGAAGTAAAGATATCAATAGTTTTGGATGGAGAAGAAATGATAATACCATATTATGCAGATAATAGTATCGGAGATCATTACCATATATTATTAGGAATGAGTTTTTTATAAGCTTTAAATCATTATAATATTAATAAAGAATGAATCTATATAACACATAATAATAAGACATTGTTTTGTCCAAAAGAATGAATAATGTAATAACGTTTCCATTAGCAGTATATATACAAATTACTATTGTAGAAACTAATATAACAACATGTGCCTTAATAGATACAGGAAGTGATATAACTATTATCAAGACAGTTTTGTTAAAAAAATTGGAACAATGATAATACTATAAAAATAACAGGTGTCACGGGAATATCGACACCCATTACTAGAAATAAAGAAAAGGTAGAAATCCTATTAGGAAGTAAACAAATAACTATAAATAAAGTATATGCATATGATGTATTAGAATGTGATATATTATTAGGAAATGACTTTGTTCAACAATTTCAATATTACCAACAAAATAACTATATGATTATGTTAAAAACACCATGTGGACATCTACTAAAAATTTCAAGAGAATTTAAACCATACAGAGTTCAGTCAGCCCAGCGTGGAGAAAGGACAATAAAAATACCAATAAAAACAACTGTTAAAATACAAAAAATACAAACAACAGAAAAATCAGAATTAATAGAAGAAATAATAAAAAAGATAGGAAATGTCTATAATGAAAATCCATTAGCTTATTGGAAACCTGAACATCCAAGGGCAAAAATAGAATTAACTGAAAATGTAATAATAAGAGTAAAACCAATGATGTACACTACACAAGATACTCAAGAATTTAGAAAACAAATTGAAGAATTAAAAAATATGAAATTAATCAGAGCTAGTAATGGACCACATAGTAGTCCAGCCTTTATGGTAATGAAACACTCTGAACAAGTACGAGGAAAACCAAGAATGGTAATAAATTATAAAGAATTAAATAAATATACAAAATTTGATGGATATTTCTTACCAAATAAAGATGTTTTAATAAACCTTGCAAAAGGAAAAGAATATTATTCAAAATTTGATTGTAAGTCAGGATTTTGGCAAATCAAAATGGAAGAAGAATCAATACCATATACGGCATTTAGTACGCCTCAAGGTAAATACGAATGGATAGTTATGCCATTTGGATTAAAAAATGCACCTCAAATATTTCAAAGAAGAATGGATAATATTTTTAGAAAATATAATGATTTCTTATTGGTATACGTTGATGATATACTAATATGTTCAGAAAATAAAAATGATCATAAAAATCATATTATAAAATTCCTAAAAGAATGTCAAAAAGAATGAATAGTTTTATCTGAAAAGAAAGCTATTATAGAAAAACTTGAGATAAAATTTCTTGGATTATAGATAAAAATGGAATAAAATTACAGTCTCATATATCTAAAAAGATAGAAAGTTTTCCTGATAAATTAGAATCTAAGGAACAAATACAAAAATTCTTAAGATGTTTAAATTATGCAGAAGGATTTATTGAAAGTCTTTCAAAAAAGAGACATAAAATACAAATTTTACTTAGAAAAACTAATACTAAAGGATGGAATGAAGAACATACAGAAATAGTTAGATTGCTTAAAGAAGAACGTAAAAATTTACCAAAATTAAGATTACCAAATGAAAAGGATAATTTGATAGTTAATATTGATGCCTCAGATAAATATTGGACAGCAATATTAAAAACAGATTTAAATGAAATATGTAAATATTCAAGTGGAACTTTTAATCAAGCAGAAATAAATTATACTACTCATGAAAAAGAATTATTAGCAATTATTAGAGGAATAAAGATATTTTCATTATTTTTATTATCTAAAAAATTTATTGTTGAAACTGACAATTCTCAAGTTGCATGACTTGTTAGAAATAAATTACCAATGGAACCCCAATATAGAAGGTTACATAGATGGCAAGCATATTTATCATTCTATAATTTTGATATTATTCATATTAAATGTACAAATAATTATCTTGCTGATTTTTTAAGCAGAACATTGAATTTGGAGATGGATACTATCAAACAGATGATATCAGAATGAAATCTGCGGCAGCTTATGCCAAAGAAGAAGCAGATGATATAAAAATTGGGATGGAGACATTAGTTGAGCTCTTAAGTCATAATATTAAATTATTACTTGAGATCAGTGAATCCCATGCCAAGGTTACAAACGAAATGAAAGATAAAATTGATGTTATTGAAGCACAATTAATGTCTACTGATACAAATAATACAAGGGTTGATGTCTTGGCACAATCCTATGATACCAAACAGGGATACCAATAGGTACCAAGGAGTGATCCACAATGCGAAAGCAGTAGTGGACCCAGCACTATCAAAATAGATACACAAAGTCCTAGAAAGTTGACCATAAAATCCAATGATGAACATACAAGGGTTATTAGAATCAGATCTGATGAAGATGATACCCCTTTATCAGCAAAAGAAGAAGAATATAGATCTTTTGCCAAAATTGTTTATGAATTACAAGAAAATGACTCCTATTTCATATCTTCAGGAGATCATGTTTATCCAAGGTTACTAATTACCAATGATGCAGACTCTGTCATGGTCAAAATGGCAGCAGACTATGGATTTTTAGATCTTATCTACCCCGGAAAAGATCTAAAAGAAATTGAAAGATTTGATGAAATTTTTAAATCTGAAGTATCCAAATTTGCTAAAGGAAGGTCCATATACATAAAATTTTATTCAGTCAGTCCTGAGATTGATGGAATGATATTTTATCCTGCTGAACATATTATAACAATCGGATATGTTAGTAGAGACTTTCAGATTGAGGTCGGTCACAATAAAAAGCCATTACCAAAAATCACCAGATTATGGATAAAATCCCGAAGAGTTTTAGGGATGAAAGTCTTATATAAAATGGCAAAAAGCTTGTATGACAAAAAATTCAAATGTTTGTGTCAATATGAAGGATTGACTCTTCTCACCAATAATGGAGGAGAAAAATCGACAATTCTGAAAGAATACATTAAGAAATTTGACATTCATCGAATCAATGGACCTATCACAACCATACAAGAGGCATGCGGAGTAAGAGAATGCCCCACTTGCCGACAGAATTGAAGATAAAAAAAGATGAAAATGATAAACACATGGAGGAAATGTGTCCAAAATGTTACAGGAGAATCTCACCAGCTGTATGTAAAAACAAGATTTGAAGGACAATCATAAAAGGACTGTGTCCTTTATCAAAGAAAATGCAATAAAACAACAAAGGATGGAGGAGCCATGAGGTTCTTGATGAAAAGCACGAGGCAATAAAATGATGTAAGCAATGATGTAATTTTCTTTGTGTATGTAAAAACAAGATTTGAAGGACAATCATAGAAGGACTGTGTCCTTTATCAAAGAAAATGCAATAAAACAACAAAGGATGGAGGGGCCATGAGGTTCTTGATGAAAAGCACGAGGCAATAAAATGATGTAAGCAATGATGTAATTTATCTCTAGATTTGTGTATAAATAGAAGCCTTTGGGCAAATGGAAAAGGCAGAGTTGGTTGAGCACTCAAACTATGAGATAGCCAAACAATTTCCTGTCTTCTATTGTAATCATATTTCAGCATTTAGATATCAATAAAATTTCCAGTTATTTCAGATCCAAATTGCCTTTAAAAAATATCATGAGTTTCTAAACTCTTCATCCCATAAATTCTTGAAAGATTGAAGAAAAATTTTCTTTCTTACTTTAACAGAAAGAGTTTTCGTTAGCTAAGATCTATAATCCGAATTCAAAGAACTGACACAGTGAAGGTGGAAAGCTGGAATAGCAATTATCCCGTAGAGGCAGGAGGCCATTGAAGGGAGTCATTTGCAGATCCAGAACCTGAAGGTTACTCGGTTCTAAGAATAAAGATTTGAGATCAAAACTAAGGTAAAACTATTATTTTTGTTAAATTTAGAAAGATATTTTCTGAAATCTTAAAAAATCGTTGGGATTACTTATCTGGATATTTGCATGGTTAAATTATCTAAATGTTTGTATTTAATATTTATTTTATTAGCATTGTTTAGATTTATATAACATGCCAGGATATACAATTGAAGGATTAGATAACTTATTAGAAATTTTATTAGAAAAAATAAATAATATTATCTCTCAACTGGAAAAAATAGATCAATCATCGTTTGAAGAATATTACATAACATGCCAGGATATACAATTGAAGGTGTATAGAATTTATTATTTCCTTTAAACTAGTAACACCAAAATTAAAAATAAATAAATAAATAAATTATATTTTGTACTTTGTGTGTATTTATTTATTTAATTTTAGTATCCGATTTGACCCCGATTAAACATTTTGACCCTTAACCCTTAATCTTTTCCTGGTCGATGTTTGGACCGATTTTCAAAACATTGCTATCTATAGCCTATAGGTGAATTTTGGAGAGGTTGGCTGTAACGCCCCGACCCCTAGTGGACCGGAACGCTACTTACTTTACTTAACTTAACCGGTGGTTTAGCAACAAGTGTACATATCTGAGCGGAAGCTTAAATCTTAACAAACATTTTTTTTTGAAGGATATTGAATTAAAACACTTTATAACTTTCCAAAATAACGAAATATAATTTATTTGATGAAATCATGACTTGTTCAAGATACTCAAAACAAATAACGTTGGAAATAACATTTGAAACGTTAAAGACTTTAAATCTAAATCACTTGTTCACGGGGTTCCCATATGCTTATTGCATCTCCTTCCATCTCTTCCATCTTCCAACCCGGTGCATCAACATTTAATCTGTAGATATAGGGTAGAAACCCGTGAGTTGAAAACTCAATAGGTGCCATAGGTGCAATCGTGATTAAGCTAAGCATTTCATAACAATTAACATTAGAACTTCCATAAAACATGCCGTACCCGAAGGTACCATTTGACATGAAAATGTATGTCGTACCAACGGAACCATTTGACATGAAAGGTGCATGCCAAACCGATGATACCATTTGACACACAACATTAACCTTTAAATGTATGCCGCACCGACGGAACCATTTGACATGAAAGGCACATGCCGAACCGACGATGCCATTTGACACACAACATTAACATTTAACATAGAACATTACTTGCTAGAAATTATAACTTAAAACACGTATAACAACTTTATGCACCTTTACCTACCTCGATTTGATGCTTGATGAATTTTGAAAAGAACTTTGAAAAACTTTGGATGAACTTCAAAACTTTGACGAAGCTTGGACGTTTGGGCCTTTCTTTGTTGTTTGAAAACACCTTTTGAAATCACAAAAACCTTCTTGCAGAATATTTTTGCCCACCCTTAAAACTTCTGGAAAACACTTTGAAAAACCACCTTCCTTTTCTCTTCCAAACTCTCTATTTTTTTCTCTCAACTTTGAAAGCAAATTGAAAGTGCTTTTGGTGTGAAAAATCAAATGAGTGAAGAGGGTATTTATAGGTGAGGTTTGGGGTGGGTGAAAGGTCATATTAAATAGGGTAATTAAGTAGTGCAAGTAGTGGCCATTAATTCAAAAAATCGTGGGTTTTTCTGCTTTTTCGGTCGACCGGTTAGTTTCTCCAGTCGACCGGTTGTCCGGTTGTCACTGCACAGCTTTCCGTATTTTTATCATAACTTTTTCTCCCGATATCCAATTGAGGCGATTCAAAGTGCGTTGGAAAGCTAACTCAAAGAGCTACAAATTTTATTCAGATATCATTTTCAAATTCGAATTTTTTCTATGTCGAAAATAGGTCTCAAAGGAGACTAAAAATATTTGAAGTGTACTTTTAGCCATAAAATGAAATACTTTGCGTTCCATCCAATCTTCATCAAATTATTTTTAAGAAAATATTTTATAAACATAATTTTACCTTTAAACATGTATTGGACTATCTTTTGGGCTTATATTTCTTTTATTGGGCCTAATGTGAAGTTAATCACACAATTATGGGCCTAGCTTTATAGAAAGATTTGGGCCTCTACATCCCTCCTCCCTTATATAAATTTCGTCCTCGAAATTTACCTTACAATTGGGCAAGGAGTGCGGGATACTTGACTTTAACTTCTTCTTCCTTTTCCCACGTAGCTTCTTCCATTCCGTGATTATTCCACTGTATCTTAACCAGTTGAATCTCTTTATTCCTTAGCTTATGCACTTTTCGATCCAGTATCTTAATTGGTGATTCCTCATAAGATAAATCATTTTGTATTTCTAGGGTCTGATAACTTATCACATGATTAGGATCGTGCACGTATTTCTTTATCATTGAAAACTCTTCTCACAGATATCCGTCCATTGAAATTTGACTCCCTTTCTCGTAAGTTACATCATTGGGCCAGCTATCTTGGAAAATCCTTCAATAAACCTTCGATAATACCCGGCCAATCCTAGAAAGCTCCATACTTCACCAGCATTAGTCGGCACCTTCCAGTTAGTTACTGCTTTCACTTTTGCTGGATCTACTTCAATCCCTTGGGCAGTGACTACATGTCCAAGAAATCCAACTCGTTCAAGCCAGAATTCACACTTTTTGAATTTGGCATAAAGTTTCTCCTTGCGTAGTACCTCTAGGGCTACTCTTAGATACTCTTCATGTTGCTCCTTACTCTTGGAGTATATCAAAATGTCGTCAATAAAGACTGATAAATTGATCTAAATACTGATGAAATACTCGATTCATCAGATCCATGAATACTGCTGGTGCATTGGTTAATCCAAATGGCATCACCATAAACTCGTAGTGTCCATAACGAGTCCTGAAAACTGTCTTAGGTATATCCTCTGTTTTCACTTTTAATTGATGGTACCTAGATCGTAAATCGATCTTGGAAAATACCTTAGCTCCTTTCAGTTGATCTAACAGATCCTCGATTCTAGGGAGTGGGTACTTATTCTTGATGGTTAATCGATTCAACTCCCTGTAATCGATACACATCCTCATGCTTCCATCTTTCTTCTTTATGAACAACACTGGCGCACCCCATGGAGATACGCTGGGTCGTACGAATCCCATATCAAGGAGTTCATGTATTTGCCTCCTTAACTCTTGTAGTTCCTTCGGAGCCATTCTATATGGGGCTTTCGACATTGGTGCCGCTCCAGGAATTAGCTCTATGGTGAATTCCACTTGCCTATCTGGTGGAATACCAGATAGCTCTTCTGGAAACACATCTTCGAACTCCTGTACTACTGGTACGTCCTCAA
Source organism: Osmanthus fragrans (assembly GCA_019395295.1). Classification (NCBI taxonomy): domain Eukaryota; kingdom Viridiplantae; phylum Streptophyta; class Magnoliopsida; order Lamiales; family Oleaceae; genus Osmanthus; species Osmanthus fragrans. The sequence goes on from CM033359.1 coordinate 14,205,080, forward strand.
TCTTTACTGTCTCCTGTTTCCCTCCTAGGATATTTACCAAATATCCTTGACAAGCTCATTTTCTCAACATCTTCTCAGCTTGTAAACCCGATACTAGTCGAATAAAAGGTTTCGTCTTGATTCCAAAGAAGGAAAATGGTTCCTCTCCTGGTTTCTGAAATAATATTTCCTTTTCCTTACATCGGATGGTGGCATAATTACTACCCAACCAATCCATGCCTAGTATTACATCGAAGTCATTCATCTCTATCATGTATAAGTCTGCTTCCATAGGTTTTCCCTCAACTTCAATACTAACAGATTTGGCTATCTTATCAGTACTCAAAGGGTTACCTGTAGGGATACTAACTTCTAATATACCTTCCGATTTATCACAGGCAATACTAGACCTAGCCATAAAAATCATCGATGCAAAGGAGTGCGTAGCTCCTGAATCAAACAGTACATAAGCAGGCATATTGGCTATCAATAAAGTACCTGCTATGAAGTTCGAGTTCTCCTCTGCCTCCTTTTGAGTCAGTGCAAAAACTCGTACTTTCCCCTTCTGATCTTGATCCTTGCTGTCATCCTTTTTCGGTGCAGACATAGGACAATCCCTGATGATATGTCTTGACTTTCCGCATCGGTAACAAACATTCTTCCCTTGCAGACATTCGCCACGATGCATCCTTCCACACTTAGCACATGGCGCAATGACTGGCACTATGCTCTTATTGGCATTGGCTCGGCCATTAGCCCTCTCGTTCTGCCATTTGCTTTTTCCTTTATCTTGGTCGTTCCACCTTCGTTTCCTGAACTGCCCTTTATCCTATCGGTTGTCCAATTGAACCGATTTCTCCGCATTGGCCTTCTGATACCAGATTGCATGAGCTCGTTCCAACATTCCACGGTAAGACGTGAAATCATGGGACATAAGGATCATACTCATGTCCGAGTTCAGCCCTTGCCCGAACCTTCGTATTTTCTTAGGCTCCGTGTCTACCAAATGTGTAGCATACCTTGAGAGTTGGTCAAACTTCCGTTCATACTCCATCAAGGTCATGGTTCCCTGTTTGAGTTGAAGAAATTCGCCCTCCTTGAAATCCCTTAGAGATTGGGGAAAGTACTTATCCATCACTTCCTCCTTGAACTGTTCCCATGTTAGCGCCAATTGTTGCTCCGGAGTCCTAGTTCGAGACATTGATTCCCACAAGTGACTTGCATCACCGGAGAACATAAACTCAGGACACTGGACTTTTTGAGCGTCCGTGCACCCTATCAATCGGAATATTCTCTCCAACTTGCGAAGCCACTCCTCGACTGCAAGTGGATCAGTTGCTTCATTGAAAGTAGGGGGCTTGTGCCTTCGAAATTGCTCGACCACTGAAGCATGGGTTTGAAGAGCATTAGGAGCTGGTGCTAGGGGTTGAGCTTGGTTCGGGTTCTGTCTGCCTAGGTCTTGGACTGCTTGGAGGAGATCTCTTATCAGGTTGTTCTGGTTGGCTCGCGACATTTTCCTACGGATAAGATGTAAGGTTTCTTATTGACTTCTTTTTTTTATAAGGAAGAAAGATAAGATCTTTATTTCTCATACTTTTTGAAATCAAGATACACTTGGTGGAGCTTCATCTTCGGAAGAATCTTCCGCCTCAGGCCCGGACTCTATATCTATCACCACTTGTGGTTCTAGTTCAGGCTCCTGCTCATCCTCGGGTTCCTCTTCAGGGTCTTCTTCCTCAGCCACAGGTTCTTCCTCAGGCTCCTCATGGATTACATCATCTCATAAGTCTATCAGGGCATGGCAATATCTCTCGAACTCGAACAAGTTTGGGTTGCCTTCTAACATCTCATCTCTAACTGTGACTCACATATCTCCCCATTGAGGTGGGAGGGAATGTATGAGGTTATTTATGGCTTCAATATGGGTGATCTCCATACCAGCATTAACCGCCCTCATGCATCGCTCATAGATGTCATGTACATGATCGCTAAGCGGTCGGTTAGGATCCGTTACATAGTTCTCATAAGCAGGGATAGCAATTCTACGGTTTAAATCTGCCCTATAAGCCCTAGCCGTAGTCTTCCTTGCCGTTTGTAAATATCTAACCATTCTGTCACATAAATGCACAATTATGCCTTTTATCACATAACGTCATAACATACATTTCCTTTATGCCCATAACTTTAAGTTTTAGCCCAAGTCCAATACATATCCTTGAAACAACACATTTAACTTTAACATAAACATATACTTAAAAAAGTGTCATAACTTATCAAAGCATCAAATAATAACTTCCATAAATATAACTTCCATAACTTTAAACTTTGCACATACCTGGGCTGTAGGATGAGATTCGATGGATGAATGCAATATGCCATGGAATACCTTAAACTTTCAATTTTTGTTTTTTGTTTTGAAAACATACTTGGTCTACAGAACCGGTTTAAAAACCATTACGCTGATACCACGCTGTAACGCCCCGACCCCCAGTGGACCGGAACGCTACTTACTTTACTTAACTTAACCGGTGGTTTAGCAACAAATGTACATATCTTAGCGAAAACTTAAATCTTAACAAACATTTTTTTTTTAAGGATATTGAATTAAAACACTTTACAACTTTCCAAAATAGCAAAATATAATTTATTTGATGAAATCATGACTTGTTCAAGATACTCAAAACAAATAACGTTGGAAATAACATTTGAAACATTAAAGACTTTAAATCTAAATCACTTGTTCACCGGGTTCCCATAGGCTTATTGCATCTCCTTCCATCTCTTCCATCTTCCAACCCGGTGCATCAACTTTAATCTGTACATATAGGGTAGAAACCCGTGAGTTGAAAACTCAATCGGCGTCATAGGTGCAATCGTGATTAAGCTAAGCATTTCATAACAATTAACATTAGAACTTCCATAAAACATGTCGTACCCGGAGGTACCATTTGACATGAAAATGTATGTCGTACCAACGGAACCATTTGACATGAAAGGTGCATGTCGAACCGATTATACCATTTGACACACAACATTAACCTTTAAATGTATGCCGCACCGACGGAACTATTTGACATGAAAGGCACATGCCGAACCGATGATGCCATTTGACACACAACATTAGCCTTTAACATAGAACATTACTTGCTCGAAATTATAGCTTAAACACGTATAACAACTTTATGTACCTCTACCTACCTCGATTTGATGCTTGATGAACTTTGAAAAGAACTTTGAAAAACTTTGGATGAACTTCAAAACTTTGACGAAGCTTGGACGTTTGGGCCTTTCTTTGTTGTTTGAAAACACCTTTTGAAATAACAAAAACCTTCTTGCAGAATATTTTTGCCCACCCTTAAAACTTCTGGAAAACACTTTGAAAAACCACCTTCATTTTCTCTCCCAAACTCTCTATTTTTTTCTCTCAACTTTGAAAGCAAATTGAAAGTGCTTTTGGTGTGAAAAATCAAATGAGTGAAGAGGATAGGTGAGGTTTGGGGTGGGTGAAAGGTCATATTAAATAGGGTAATTAAGTAGTGCAAGTAGTGGCCATTAATTCAAAAAATCGTGGGTTTTTCTGCTTTTCCGGTCGACCGGTTAGTTTCTCCAGTCGACCGGTTGTCCGGTTGTCACTGCACAGCTTTTAGTATTGTTATCATAATTTTTTCTCCCGATATCCAATTGAGGTGATTCAAAATGAGTTGGAAAGCTAACTCAAAGAGCTACAACTTTTATTCAGATATCATTTTCAAATTCGAATGTTTTCTATGTCGAAAATGGGTCTCAAAAGAGACTAAAAATATTTGAAGTGTACTTTTAGCCATAAAATGAAATACTTTGCATTCCGTCCAATTTTCATCAAATTGTTTTTAAGAAAATATTTTATAAACATCATTTTACCTTTAAACATGTATTGGACTATCTTTTGGGCTTATATTTCCTTTATTGGGCCTAATCTGAAGTTAATCACACAATTATGGGCCTAACTTTATAGAAAGATTTGGGCCGCTACATTGGCCGCTATAATCATGTCATCCATAGTGTTTTCTTATTAGGTGTGCCAAATAATTCAGCTGGGAAGGTTTCCTATTTTACAAGAGGTCGGCTTCTTGCTGCTCATGATGATGTCTAGGATAATTCTCATCATTGCTGATCTCTGATTGGTTGGCCATGAGGTGAAAACATTGGCTATGCCATGTGTCTTTATGGAATTGATCAAAGTAGAGGTGATGACATTGTCTTAGTCAAATCGGTAATCATGATGTCACCTCAATCACATCGGAGTTTACCAAGCTATCTCTTGGTGACGTGGATGTGTGACATTAGTTTTTGCTTAAGGACTTTCATTAGGGACAAGATCTATAGTTAACTTTAAATTAGGGATCTAGTATCAACAGGGATGGTATTATTGGCATTCATGCTCAGTTACCTTCAAAATCATAATACACATTACAAACCGAGCAAATAACAGAAAACTCTTGGAGCGTTCCTTTATTACCGCAGAGATAAATCATAATACACATTACAAGCCGAGCAAATAACAAAAAACTCTTGGAGCGTTCCTTTATTACCACAAATATATCAATTTCCCCACCTTTCTTATTAGCAAAACAACTAAGCCGGTCATCTTACCGTATATATAAAACTAAACAGTTCCTTATGACGATCACATCGCAAATTGACAAATAGTATGTGGTATATAGCAAAAAGTTTATCTTCACCAACAAATCTCTAATTAATGTAACATACTGTATTATTGCACTAAACATAAAAGAAAAGGCAGATCATTTAGCAAGAAAATACAACACCTGTAGAAAAAACGTGAAATCACTGTTTCATATTGCAATTTTCACTTTTTTCCAACATGCAAACAGTAATGCATAGAACCCGAACATTCTTATAACACCCAAGAAAGAAAAACAAATAGAACAATAGAATATACACATTAACTTCAAAACTACCCAAACATTCAATTCCAAAGACCGAAATCACTGAACCTATTTCTAATTCACCATATATTAAGACAGATCCACATGTATATCTTGACATTCATAACAAACAACTAATGACACCATTTTCCAGTACTCAACAAGACTTACCTAGAAAATCATTTGAAGCAGAAAATCACAAGGCATTAAAGCAAGAAAGAACTGAAAAGATATGAGATATTCTTAAATGGAGTCAAACAAAACCCCAACCTTTGCCCCTATCTTGGAATACTCCTATCGTTCCAAATGTTGAGAATTTACTTAATCATGCACAGTGAAAAATAAAATAGATTTCAATTTTCACCAAGGATGTACTTTGTGTTTAGATAGAAACTATGATAAAAAGTTATACATTTGATGAATTCCTTGAAGAACGGTTCTGATCGCAATTCACAATTGTCCAATCGTTCAATCTCCAAAAAAATCCACATAAAGAACAAGATTGAAAAAAATTAGGATTTTTTGTTTCTTGTGCTGCAAGAATATAATTGTATTGTATTATGAATTTTTAGTCCGTTTCTTAAATTTAACCCGGTTCAATATTTAATTAATTAATTTTTGTCCATGAATTAATTAATTCGGGCCAATTAATTGATAAATCTCATTCTTCTAGTTCTCCTTTTGTGTGTAACTCATTTGACTCCCGATTATGATGTCTAACAACATGAATTATTAGTTTGATCCAATTAAAATCAATAAATTAAAAGGGGTTTATCACAAATTCACATTCGTCGTCTCATGTTGATATCTAGCAATATATCATGCAATACATGTGATAGGAAATGTCACATGATATGACAACCAAACTCGTTCGTTTACATGGAATTATAATCACTTCATCAATATGATCTAACCAATTACGTGATATGAAAGTGTGTCAATCTCGATTATCGATCATATCTTTCATCACACTATCAAGTCAATGCAAATCAAAGACTTTTTTCGACTGATTAGTACCCTTTGACCAAGGATTTCATTATTGACTTAATTGAATGAAATGATATCATAATCTCTTACTATCTAAGAATGACAAATCATCTATTGATCATTCATAACCTTTATATGATTCTTGATATACCCGAACAATGTCGTATTAGCGACTCTTTGCAGAGCAACATCCAGTATCCCCAAAGTATGATTGTTTCCATATAAGAAATTATATGACATCAAGTCAAAGAACCAATTTCACTACCAAACGTTAAAGATTAACCACAAATACTCAGATAGGGAATCTCTCCCCACTAGTCTCCAATGTTTTTTTCTATAACAAAATATTCACGTGTTCATTTAAATGTCACCACACTTTAATTTGTGAATCAGCTACTGACTTCAAAAGTAAGAAATGTCACTCGTGATGATCTAATCGTAATAACGATATCCATATCTCGTTATTACTTACGACCACGAATAATTCAAGATTTAGTTATATTTAATATACCTCTAACAATCACCACCCTTTGTGATTAACAAGTTTTTAAGAGTTGAATCTTCAGATTCTATTAATTTAATAGTTTCAATCAAATAATAGATCTTGTGATGTGATCCAATCTACGAAGTCTAAAAGAGTGAAGTTAACAAGCCTACAACCACGTTTCATGTTGGGCATAGGAGGCAGAGGAGGAGGCTAATAAGGCTAAGGCCGAAGTGGAGGAGGTGAAGAGGCTTCATTCTGAAGATACTGCGAAGCTATCCTTCGCCTTGACAGAAATTGAAAATTTGAAAAAGGAGGTTCATACTTGTCAAGGGGAGGTGGCTTCTATGACGAGGAAAGTAGACAACTCTGATGCCCTTCAAAGGATTGCGTCCGAAGCCTTGGAGAAGGCCAACAAAGAAAACGCAGCTTTAAAGGCAGATCTTGAGAAGGCGAAGCTTGAAAATAATGCCTTAACTGCTCAAGTGTCGAGTCTCACTGAAGAAGTTGAGGATGCAAGGAAAGAAGCCGAAGTTGCGGGGGGCGAAGCGGAGAGACGCTTCATTAGCAACTTCCACCTCACTGAAATGTATAAGAACTTTGCCATCTACTGGAGGGGTTATGCCTATAGGGAAGTGATTGAATGGATGGAGGCTAAACATCCTGGTTTTGACACTTCGGAGATTAAGCAGGAGTTCCTAGAGGAAGAAGCTGAACCTCAGACTCCAGCTGAAGAGGTCCCCCTGCTGATAATCTGGATGACGACGTGGTTGAAATCCACCATGTCAAACCTCTGAACTCCATTATGCCCTTTGACCCTCCACCTCCTCCCAATGTATAGAGAGATATGCTTTATTTATTTGGCTTCGAAGCCCACTTTTTGTAATCTTCTTTTTTAATGAAATTATAATTCTGCCTTATCTTTTTAATCTTCTTTACCTTGTACACATCCTGAACTTGTCCTTTCTTATAATGTATGGGAGAACTAATTTTAAATCCAAGTATTAATACTTCGGTAGTTGCAAAAATATTGAATCCGAAGTAGAATGATTGTACCTGAACTACATCGTACAGTTTATGACCTTACTTGGTGTATGTCCGGTACTTCTGCCTCCTTATCGAAATTTATATCTTTGATTGTGACGTCTTCCTGTTCCTTTTCATTTATTACGTTAATATGTCGAACTTCGTTCCTACCACTTGCGACAATCGTATATAGAAGGGTAAAGGAACGTCTTGCTGTTCACACGAGATTTAACGTTGTGGCTCATGATTTTAACTTGAGCCTTTTTTTGCAAATTCAGTTTGTAAAGGAACGTTTCATTTACTAGTGGAAGTGCTGACGTTGTAACTAGTTTATGTATCTTCCCAAGGCATGGAGTTTGGGTTGTCTTCTCATGCCAAGGCCCCTTTACAAATCTTGTTTGTAAGGGAACATTCTATTTACTTCGCTATTGGAAGGGGTTAAGTGCCGACGTTATCACTAGTTTATGTATCTTCCCAAGACATGGAGTTTGGGTTGCCTTCTCATGCCGAGGCCCCTTTACAAATCTTGTTTGTAAGAGAACGTTCTATTCACTTCGCTATCGGAAGGGGTCTTCTTAGGACTGCCTTCTAGTCGACGTTGTCACTAGTTTATGTATCTTCACAAGGCATGGAGTTTGGGTTGCTTTCTCATGCCGAGACCCCTTTACAAATCTTGTTTGTAAATGAACGTTCTATTCACTTCGCTATCGAAAGGGGTCCTCTTAAGACTGTCTTCTAGTCGAAGTGCCGACATTGTCACTAGTTTATGTATCTTCTCAAGGCATGGAATTTGGGTTCCCTTCTCATGCCGAGGCCCCTTTACAAATCTTGTTTGTAAGGGAACGTTCTATTCACTTCACTATCGAAAGGGGTCCTCTTAGGACTGCTTTCTAGTCAAAGTGCCGACGTTGTCACTAGTTCATGCCTGCACAACTTTATAAGCAATTCTTTTGTAAAATGACATTTTATTTATTGCGGTTTACAAACGAAAGGATTTACGAATTTCACTGATAATACTTCCTCAAATGCTCAGCATTCCACGGATGGGGTTGTACCTGCCATCCATGGATTCGATTCTGTAAGTCCCTGTGGACCTTCCCAATTGGACCCAAGAGTCCCTGTACCCGGTTCTTTCGTTGACAGCAAAACCCTTTTCAACACAAGATCGTCCAATCGAAACGACTTTCTCTTCACTTTAGAATTATAGTACCTGACCATTTTTCTTTGATAGATAGCCACTTTGGCTTGCGCTCCATCCCTCCTTTCCTCAAGGAAGTCGAGCTCACATTTCCTTAATTCCTCATTTGATATTTCACTGAAGTGCAATCGACAAGGCGAGGGAAGTCCTACTTCAACGGGACTCATGGCTTCGGCTCCGTAAGCTATTGAGAATGGGGTTTGTCCTGTTGCCGTTCGACTTGTGGTTCGGATTGCCCATAAGACTTGTGACAGTTCATCCACCCAAGCACCCTTGGAGGCGTCAAGCTTCTTTTTCATCGTATACTTGATGGTTTTGTTCACTGCCTCCACTTGGTCATTAGCTTGTGGGTGGTGAGGTGAAGAGACTTGCTTCTTAATGCCCAATTCATCACAGAGATCTCTGACCTTTTTATTGTCGAACTGTCGCCCATTGTCGGAGACGATCGAATGCGGGATGCCGAACCTGCGGATGATATTTTTCCAGAGGAATTTCGTCGTGTTTGCTTTAGTGATTTTGGATAGAGGTTCGGCTTCAGTCCATTTTGTGAAGTAATCTATGGCGACAATTGCGAAGCATGCACCACCTCTTCCTTTTGGCATTGGCCCAATGAGATCAATTCCCCACTTGGCGAAGGGCCATGGACTCGAAACTATGGTGAGCTCTTGGGAAGGTTGTCTCTGAATTGTTGCAAACCTTTGGCATTTGTCGCATTTTTGTGCGAATTGTTTGGCATCCTTTTTCAAGGTCGGCCAGGAGTATCCTTGTCTCAACACTTTTTGGGCTAAGGCCCAGCGCCCCGAGGGGTTGCCACATACACCCTCATGTATTTCTCGAAGCACGTAGTTTGCTTCTTCCCCGCCTGTGCAACGGAGAAGGGGCATGGAGAAGCCTCTTTTGTAGAGCACTTCGTCCTGAAAGATGGTGTGCGGCTCGTCGTCGGAGCTTCTGTGCTTCTTCTTTATCCGAGGGTTGGACTTGGTTTTTCAGGAAGGCAACTATAGGGTCCATCCACGATAGCGTACTTCCTATCCACATTACTTCCTCGCATTTTGCAATGGAAGATCTCGACAGATGCTCTATTGGGACCACAACTAGGAGTTCGGAGTCTCTACCACTTGCTAATTTGGAGAGCATCGGCATGATGATTTTCGCTGCGTGGAATGTGTGTTAGTTCAAACCTGTCAAAATTGGATATGAGTCCCATGACCACCTTTAGATAAGCTGCCATTCCCTTGTCTTTGACAGCAAATTCTCCTCCGACCTGGCTAACAACCAACTGAGAATCACTTTGAATAGTTAATCTTCTGACCTGCATTTCTTTGGCGAGGCGGAGTCCTGCAATAAGAGCTTCATACTCAGCCATGTTATTAGTAGCCTTGAACCCGAACCTCACTGCACAGTTCAACTTGTGCCCTTCTGGACTGATTAGTACTACTCCTACACCGGATCCGGATTCTCCCGAAGAGCCATCTACGTATAGATTCCAAGTGGGAGGCTCCACCGATTCCATTTCTTCTTCCACTTCTGGGATATGAGTGAATTCTGCCACAAAGTCTGCCAGGGCCTGTCCCTTAACAGCAGTTCAGGTCTTATAAACGATATCAAATTCTGTGAGCTCCACGGCCCATTTCAACAATCTTCCTAAAGCATCAGGCTTATGAAAGACCTGTCTTAGGGGAACATTGGTCAATACTTCGATGGTGTGCGCTTGAAAGTAGGGCCTCAGCTTTCGTGAGGCTGTGATGAGCGCTAAAGCCAATTTTTCCATATTAGGGTATCGTGCTTCGACGGCAAGAAATGCTTTGCTATTGTAATAATTAGGTAGTTGATGCCCTGCCTCCCCTCTAATCAGAACTGAACTGACAGCTTCTGTTGTAACGGCAAGGTATAACAATAAGGGTTCTCCGGTTTTAGGTTTTGAGAGAAGAGGAGCTTGACCAAGATGCCTCTTCAGTGTCTGTAAGGCCTCTTCACATTCCTCGGTCCACTGAAATTTGTTTCCTCCCTTTAGAATTTTGAAGAAGGGGAAACACTTATTTGTGGCCTTTGAGACGAAGCGACTCAGAGCCGCTACCCTTCCTGTTAGGCTTTGCACCTCCTTAGGCTTCTGGGGCGACCTCATCTCAACAAGGGCCTTAATCTTGTCGGGATTGGCTTCGATTCCTCTCTAGTTCACCATGTAACCGAGGAACTTTCCTGAAGCTACCCCGAACGCACACTTGGATGGGTTCAGCCGCATCCTATATTGCCTTAGTATTTTAAAGACTTCGTCTAAGTGCTGGATGTGATCCCTTGCTTTCAAGCTTTTTACAAGCATATCGTCCACGTATACTTCGACTGTCTTTCCGATGAGGTTTGCAAACATTTTATTCACTAATCTCTGGTATATGGCCCCGACATTCTTCAATCCGAAGGGCATCACCTTGTAGCAATAAAGACCTCGGTCCATAATAAAGGAAGTGTGCTCTTCATCCGTTGGAAGCATCGAAATTTGGTTATACCCTGAATAAGCATCCATGAATCTCAACAGTTCGTGCCCAGCAGTGGAGTCCACCAGTTGGTCGATCCGTGGTAGTGGAAAACTATCCTTTGGACATGCTTGATTTAAGTTGAAGAAATCCACACACACCCTCCACTTGCCGTTGTGCTTCTTTACCAACACAGGATTGGACACCCATTTCGGATATATTGATTCCCTAATGAAGTGATTGTCGATCAGCTTCTTCACTTCGTCCCTCAAGGCTTCGTATCTCTCCGGGTTTAAGGCTCTTCTCTTCTGCCTATTTGGAGTTGCCTTTGGGTCGATTTTCAAATGGTGATAGCTGACCTTGGGATCAATCCCAACCATGTCCTCGTGTTTCCAAGCGAAGATATCCAAGTAATTTTTGAAGAAACTTTTCAGCTTCTCCTTTTCCAGTGGCGCCAAGTCTTTGCCGACCTGCAAGGACCTCATCTGCTCAGGGGGGCCTACTGGGAAGTTTTCCAATTCTTATATTGGTGCTGTCTGAGATTCACAGTCTACCATGCGGAGATCCAATTCATCTATAACTATCGTTTACACAACGGTTTGTTCCTTTTCAGGGATAACCGCCACTTCCAAGACTACCTCTTCTTCAGAGGCTTCGGTCATCACGACATCTTCCCCTTGGTCAAGGTAATTCCCTTGCTTATGGTAATCAATTTCCGTTAAGATAACATTCACATTCCTTGGTTCAGCTTTACGAATGAAATTGGTATAACATAACCTTGAACTTCTTTGGTCTCCTCAGACCGTTGCCACACCATGCTCCGTGGGGAATTTCATGCACAAATGGTGTACTGAGGTGACAGCCCACAGTTCTTTTAGGGCGGGTCGACCCAGTACTCCATGGTAGGCAGAGCGATGGTCTACGATCAAGAATTCCATGAGGTTCTTGAATACAAGAGGTGCTTCTCCCATTTCTATTGTTAGGACAATTTTTCCTCGGGGGATAAGGCTATCTCCCGTGAATCCATAAATCGGAGACGTTACGGGGGTCAACGCCTGCTTTACTTCCATTTGATCAAAAGTAGCTCCGAAGATTATATTGACCGAACTCTCGTTGTATACCAGCATCCTCTTCAAACCGTTTCTAGCCACCACTGTCATCACCACCAAAGCGTCACAATGGGGATAGTGTATCCCGACAGCATCATCCTGTGTGAAAGTAATGGGCTCTGCTCCACCATTAGAGAGTTGGGTGCTGACTATCAAGCTAGACATTGGAGGTTCCCTGGCCTCTTCTGCGTAATTCCTCTGGGCATTCCTGGATTCGCCGCCAACGTAGGGCCCCCCAAATATGGTATCAATTTCTCTGATGGGTTCACCTCCATCACTATTATGCGGGCTTCGACGGCGTCTTCGACCTTCTTCAGGTCTCCAACCTTCTTCAGGTTGCTTGCGCTCGCCTCCTCTCGAATTGCTGCGTAATGCACTTGCCTGTTGGCCTCTCCCCTGGGCATTATTCTGTCTCAAGTCCCAACATGCGATGGTGTTGTGGCCATGCGATCGGTGGTAGGTGCAATAAGGAGTGTTGTTCCTATTCCTAGGCCCAACGTTCTTTCCCCTACCTCTTGATCCACGTTTTGGCGATGTGGGGAGTCTCTCCTGCTATCCGAAATGAGGATGGACTTCTTCATATGCCAGATTTGGAACTGCATTTAGTGTAGCCGCTGCCAGTGCTTGTCCTGGGTTAAGGTTTGTCTGCCCATTTTGATGGTCTATTAGATGGGAGGTTGGACCTCGTCCTCTCCGCAATTGGGAAGGTGGAAGACCTCAGCTTGCCCTGTTGCGATGATCCTTGAGTTCTTCATTTATAACTTCCCGCCTTGTCATTTCCAACAACGCGTCATAACTAGTAGAGTCCTTGTTTTGTACATCCCTCCAAACAAGGGAGTTCATGTCTAAGCCACCCCTTAACGCGGTGAGCGCTTCTCTATCCGAGACTTGGACGCAGTATGTCATTTCGTCCGTGAATCGGGATAAGAAGGCTTTCAGCGATTCTCCTTGTTGTTGCCTCATGTCTTGAAGGCGCTGGATGGGACCTTCGCCTTCTTTGCTAGTTGCGAAGCGCTTAAGGAATGCTTTCTTGAAGTCAGGCCAACTTCGGATGCTTCCGGCTTGCAACCTGTTGTACCATACTTCAGCTGCTCCACTCAGGGTAAGGTGGAAAGCTCTGCATTTCATTGTCGGAGTTGATCCCCGCAGTCCCATGTGGGTTTTGAAACAGTCCAGATGTTTCGCAGGGTCTCCCCTTCCTTCGTATTTTGGTATCTTCGACAAAATGAAGTGGTTTGGTACTGGGGCATCTTGAATTTCCCTTAAAAAGGGTATAGTATCATTATCATCATTAACGTCGCAAGACCTTTAGGGTTCGTCCGTGCATTGATTCCCATCGTCAGGCATGTTCCGAAGTGGTTGAGACGGACCGACTTGGTTTCTGGCTTGATCCCTTCTCTCTCGCCTATTTCTAGGCGGAGGTCCCACCCCTCCGTGATGTGGTTCTGCCTGGACCCCAAAACGAGGTTGTTCAATAGGTTCCCCTCTGAGCCCTTGCGGGTGTCTATTGAGCTTATTTCTAGGCGGGTCAGTAATTTTGTCGAAAACACTCCTGGTTCGTCTGGGCGACCTCCTTGGGACATCAGCATCGTAGTGCAATGAGTAGTCTTGTGGTGCCTCTTGGGGAAGTTCATCGCCTGTATGACTGGTGGAAGAACCAACTTCGGCCTCTCTCCCCAGTGGATCCCCATGTTGATACGGGGGTTGGCCTCCCATGTGATTGTTAACCCCGTCATATTGATTGTTTTGGTAAAACCCTTCTTGCGGAGGGTACTGAAGGTTATGGTAGCCTCCTTAAGCCTGCATGTTCATCAGCATCTCATGCATAGCTTGGTTCTGCTAGGTGATATTTCGCATGTTATCTGCCATGGTGGCCATTTCTCTGCTAAGTCTAGCAGCTTCCTTTGATTCGCCCCGTGGGTCGTGCCTTTGCCGCCGGTTAAACCTGTGGCGGGACGTAGGCATTGTGTGTGAGGGTTCCCCTTGTTCAGGGTTTTCCTCGGCCATTCAAGACGCTACTTCTCCTTCGTTTTCGCTCATCTTTGTTAGCTTTTCGGTTTAGCTTTCTTTTCAACTTTCGTATGTTCCTTAATCCTTCTTAGTAATTCTTTATTCAAGAATAAATATCATTTCTTCAAGGAGATAGGATTTTTCCTTTTGCAGGATTATAACAGCTTTTATTTACGGGATTCTCGTGGTTTAACTGTTTGTTTCCCACAGACGGCGCCAATCTGTTAACCCCAAAAAATGTTGTCGACGGATGTCGATATCGGACTCGTGACACGTGGAATCCGGCGAGTTGACCGAAGCTGATGATCGAGGAATGTAGATAGATCGTCGAGTCGGAATACCAACGAATGATTCTTGTGTCGAAATGGATAAAGATTTTGTAACTTTTTCCTTTATAATATTGTGAAGAGTACAATAATCATAAGAACAAAGTATTTTCAAAGTGATTTTTCCTGTAAGAATTCAAGTATATGTCTTATATTATCCCAAATTCAACATCCTTATTACAATCACAAGAGGCGCTATTTATAGGCAAAACGGCTGAGCTGCCTGTCGTCGGATCAAATACACGTGGCTTCATCCCATTGATTTAAACATCACATCATTCATTCACGACATTAACTACGGTGATGATTGTCCTGCCATTGCCCTGCCACCCCCTTCGTTTTGACTGACATTAAGTAAGGTAGCTTAAAGTGTGTTGTCACATCAATCGCATCTTAGAGATATCTTTCAGATTTGTTCCTTATAAGGACCTCGGTGAATAAAGTATTAGGCAACAAGGGTGCTTCGGATTGGAGAAGTGCCATGCGATTGAGGGGACTTCGGATTGGAGAAGCGTCATGCGATTGATGGGACTTCGGATATGGAGGGACTTCTACTGGTGACGTCTTCCTTTGAGGGACCTCGTCTATGGAGGGACTTCTGCTGGTGACGTCCTCCTTTGAGGGACCTCGTCTATGGAGGGACTTCTGCTGGTGACGTCCTCCTTTGAGGAACTTCGTCTATGGAGGGACTTCTGCCGGTGACGTCCTCCTTTGAGGGACTTCGTCTATAAAGGGACTTCTACTAGTGACGTCCTTTGAAGGACTTCGCACAAGCGAATAATGTGTTCTCCTTACTGTTCATTGAGGAGTGTCTTCTTGTGGATTCCTCCACGTGTCATCCAAACGATAACCCCATTTTAATGGGTTAACAATAAATAATTGTCTTTGGCAAAATATTAAGCTTAATAATTGTGATTTTTGACAAACAGTTACATTTGAACCCATATATGTAACATTCACTCTATATACTCGCAACTTTTTTGTATACTAATTTCATTTTTTTTTTTTTTTATTCCAGATTATTTTACCACCTCCTCAAACCGTATCAATACAATCATTGACTCAAGAACGTTACAGTTGCTAATGACACCAAAGTATTGTCAAATTATATAAAGGCTGTGAGCAATGCAACGTACCATTCCTTTCTAAGAGTATCATGCAGATCTTTTCCATTTTGCACCGGTATTTACAAGCTTAATATAGACATTCTTAAAATCTTCAAAGAACAAACTCTGATCATTGGCATACTTTGAGATCCACCTGTGCACAAAACAACAAGGGAAACAATTAGTAGGCGAACATCTAAGACCAATTCAAAAAGAAGAAAACAACTCCATGGACAGATTCACTTGCAAAAAGTACGGTCAGTTTCTACTAATTCTACAGAGGGTTAATTTAAATGGATCCACAAGACTCACCATTTTTATATTACACAAACTGGACATATAAGAATTTTACTCCAAATTACAAAAATTGTAAATTACAATTGTGTCAGCATGTAACCTCTATTAACATATCATAATAAACCAACTACATGTGTTCGTCTGTGTCAGTTCTGAACGTCAATTACAGTAAATTTACCTGCCTATAATCAATCGTGAGAGCAGATATATGACATATAAAGATGGCCATGAAAATGCATACCTCATGCAGTCATCATCCTCAACAAGTGCACGATCTGAAGGTAGGCCAATCATACTAGACATCCCATCTGCATATAGAAGGGAAAATAAATAAATAAATGGGTGGAACCGTGGTAAAATTAAGATCTGAGGAATAAGAAAGTCGATCACTGACGATGCTGGAGGATGTTACAAAGTCTTTAAAACAATAGTGAGACATGGAACTACAAGTCCCATTTTCCATTTCTCGATTCAGACCTAACTCCATCACTTTTAATTATAATTTTAAGAATTTTCTCTCTGAGACAGTATTGATCATGAGCAGTTGCTTAGAGACATGAACCATCTGCTTAGTTTGTAAATTATTTGGAATGATTGGATGGGTAAAACAAGATGGCAGAAGAAAGAAACTTGTTAAGCACCTGAAGACAACCATGGCTTCTCTAGGAGAATTTTGTAGTACGAATTGTCAAAAACAACGGGATTTCCAAAACCTTTGCTTCCTAGAGTATGAGCTCCAGACAATGCAACGAGCTCCTGGGTTCTGTCAATAAATTCTCCTTCTAAAAGTTACTCCCTCTTATTTAAATGAGGAAACCCAATTGGCATAAAATAAAACAAGAGATACATATCTGGTGATTATGTACAAGCAATATGAAAAAATTTAATTACTCGAGGATTTAGGCCACTCATTTGAACAATGAAAGAAAGGTTAAAACAATTTAGTATGCATAAAATCAATTTAATAAATGTGATAATAAGTTCTTTTATAGCAGGTACATATTGTATTAGCACATAGAATAATGCGTGCTAGGGCATAAGTCTATATTGCATTATATTATAGGTTTAATTAAAAGTGAAATTATTTGATTCATTTAATTATATCTCTCATTTAATAACACCTAGTGTGCCGACCTAGACTGGTGTTGTAACACCAATGATGCTAAATAGCATTACTCTATGTGCAAGACATTCTGACTATATATCAGCATACAGAACTAGAAATCCCAAACATGCAAAGTCCATATCCATTAAAATATTGAAGTCGAGTTCATAACTAGGACAGAGATAAAGCCTATTGACTTTTATAGAGAAGTTGTCAACCATTAAGGAAAAATTGATGCCCCTATCACAAACTTTCAGGAATAAGATTACATATTTCTATTTAATAGTAATAAAATAAGAAGAATGATAGAAAAACAATGAAAGGTTATAATGATTCCATAACAATTAAAGGCGATAAACTTACAGCAAAAAGGAGAAGAAAAGAGAGAAATTTCAAGCCCAACATTGATACTCACGTGAAGCCTTTTCTGTCAAAACACTGCTTTAGGGCAACGGCATCCAGAGATTCCTCAGGAAGCTTTCCATCAGGATCAGCCATTCTACGAAGAAAAATATAACCACTAATAAAACAGAGACTTTGATGATGCAGGATGAACTGTAACAATTATTATTGTTAACAAAACAGATCTATAACGAACAGAAAATTAGAGGAAGAACGATAGAAGAAGAAGAAGAAGAATCACAAAGAACTAGAAGAGAGATGGAGAAGGAGAGAAAAACTCGCAATAAGCCACTAATAATTTTATTCAATCATCAACTGTTTAATTTCACAACAAAACAGGTTTAAATAGTAAAACAAAACCCTAACGAGAACGGGCTTGGGCCAAACCCCATTATAAAAGCCCAATTACATAAATAATAGTCCAAAATATAAATAAAATCCAACTAGAAAATAAATAGAACGGATGTCCGCATCAACTCTCCCGGTGTGGGAGGAAAACTCGACCCTGTCGAGTGGATAGATCATTCTCCCAACCATAAGCTGAGTGGTTGGGCAATCTTCTTTCGGCGTCTGTAGAAATGTGTCAATGGAGACCTGAATCTGGTGTCCTCACCAACTCCCCCTGAGTGGATGGGAGGTGATTTGGGCCATGGAAGATCCTGCTGACTCCGATAAAACTCTAACAAATCTGGGTCAAGTTGTTGTAGTGTCTCTCTGGGGATCCATGTACAGTCAGAATCAGGTCAATCAACCAAACGCACAAGGAAGCGCTGAACATCTCCATCATTAGTCAACACAGTCTGTTCATCCAAAATGGCATCAATTTTATCTTTGGGTGCTGTGAGGGAAGGTTGGGTTAAGTGTGGCGAAAGAAGCAGGGTCAAAGTCCACAGATGGAGGTAGAAGAGGATCATCGAAGGGATTAAAATGACATTTATAAGTAACTAAATCCTCAACATTGAAAGTAGAGTGGTATCCAAGGTGTGGTGGAATGTCAACAACATATACATTTGGACCAATTTGCTTTAAAATTTTAAAAGGACCAGCACTACAGGCTTGCAATTTAGAGGCGGGACCAGATGGACGCCGCTCTGGCCTAATTCGACCCATAACGTAATCCCCAATTTTAAACTCAATATGTCTTTTATGCAGATCAGCTTGGAGTTTATATGATGCATTACTGGCTTCAAGTTGTTTATTGATCTCAATATGCAAATCATGAAGATGTTGTGCAAAGGCCTCGGCTGACACACACTCTAGCGTGTGGGGACGTTGGAATGAGATCTAAAGGTTTTCTAGGCTTATACCCATGGACAACTTCAAATGGACTCATACCTAATGATCGATTCACGGAACTGTTATATGCAATTTGAGCTGTAGGAAGAATCAAACCCCAATTTCTAAGATTTTTCTTGACCAGACATCGTAGCAAATTCTCAAAACTTCGGTTAACCACTTCCGTTTGACCATCCGTCTAAGGGTGGTAAGCCATAGAAAATTTCAGTTTAGTACCAACCTTATGCCACAAGGTTCTCCAAAAATGGCTAGTGAAACGAACATCCCTATCTGACACAATGATTTTAGGAAGCCCATACAATTTGACAATTTCATTAAAGTACAACGTGGCAACCTTGGACGCATCTGAGGTCTTGCTATAAGGGATAAAATGAGCCATTTTTGAGAAATGATCAACAACCACGAAAATAGAATCATGTTTCTTTAGGGTGCATGGAAGTCCTAACACAAAATCCATACTAACATCTTGTCAAGGACAATTAGGGACGGGAAGAGGTGTGTAAATGATGTGATCCGGGATGCGCAACGAATCCACGAGAAATGGGCAAACATTGGAAAGGGGCCTAAGCTGGGATCGAGTCTTCTAATCATCAATAAAAGGCATACAAGCACTTGTTCGAGAGGCGAAGCACGACATGTTGGAGTCAACACATCAAAGACCAACTTTCATGTTGGGGGTAGAAGCCACAAAGCGACGGAAGGCATTGAAAACGAGCCAAACGAGCAAGGAGGAAAAAGGGGGCCAAACAGCCAACTATGCGGCCGCATAGTTGGGGACGCATGCAGCCGCATGCAATGGTCAGAGAGCGGCTGGAGTTCAACCAAATGAACTATGCAGTCGCATGAAAACGTACTATGCGATCACATAGTACTTTTTCGAGGCAAAATCATTAATTTTCGCAAGTTTCCTTATTTGGTTAAAACTCTATTTTTTATTTCCATATTTTGCATATTTTGGACCCTAAATTCGTGGCTTTTAGGGTTTTATCATGTTTAGTATAAATAGGAGTTCTTTTTCATTGTTAAGGACCTTTTGACATTATTGAGATTTATATAAATTTGTGAGTTTTTCTCCGCCAATTTCTTGGTGGTTTAAAGACTTAATTTTGAACTTATCAAAAGGAGATTGCAGTCCTTTTTTGGCGTTCCCACTGCAAGGTTCTAATTTCGGGTAATCAACGGGTCAAATTCCTCGCGTGGAATCTTGGTTCTTAGTACGGGTCGAACGAAGGGTTGGGTTGAAGTTTTGCTCGGCGTGATTTCTAACTTTCTTGGGTTTGTTCTTCTTGTTCGTGGGTTTCCAAGCCTGTTCTTGGTCGAGTTCACATCAGGTGGTATCAGAGCACAATTCTAGAAGTCATGTCATCTATCCTTTTAATTTATTTGAGTCCTTATTTGTTTTTGTTTTGTGTTCTTCGTGTTCATGTGTCCAGTAGTTATTTATTGAGTTCAATCCAAAAAATTCCCAAAAAAAAGAGTCAAAGTTGTTTATTGAGTCTTTAAAAAAAATAAAAAAATAATAATTACTGTTCATCCGTAATGTTCACGTCCAGTTTTAAAAAAAATTATTGTTTTTATTTATTGTCCTTGTTTTAGCATCATTATATTTTTCTTATACTTGTATCGTTTGATTGCCTCTAGATTTATTATTTTGTGTTATAGAGTTTCAAAAAAAAAAAAACGGAAAGTCTCTCTATTCGTGAACGTTTTGAGGCAATTCAAAACAAAAATTTGAGTCTTGTCGTCTTTTCTTGTTTGACTTGAGCCCATTACTTGGTCCGAACAAATTTAATTGATTATCCGAGACTTGTGCCTGTGGTGGTGATTGCTACGGGGATTCATTCTATAATGAGGTAAGTAAGACCCGCTCCCAGGACCAAATCTATGGCATGTTGAATGTCTATTAGAGGAGGTAATTGGTCAGACAAGTCCTCAGGGAAGACATCCTGAAACTCTTGAAGCAACGACTGGACTTCAACGGGGGGCTGCTGCTGGGGGATCACTGGAACCTCCATGACAACCACGGCAAATATAATAGAGTCGCTTGCAAGTGCGTGCTTGAACTCTGTGGGACTAATGATATGCAATCCCTTTCTCTCTACACTTTTCTTCGTGTCCAGTGGGCTAATGGGTTTCGGGGGTAGCAGATTAAGATGAATCTTCTTTCCATTAAACACGAAGGAGCAAGAATTGAATCGACCATAGATGGTTACGTCCAGGTCGAACAACCACGATAGCCCCAGGATGATGTGCCCGACATCCATTGAAATAACATCACACCATATATGATCTTTATACTCAAGAAACTGAATAGAGACTAGACAACGCTCTTTGACAGCTATAGAGGACGTATCAACCCAAGAGACACTATATGGCTGAGGGTGAGGAATTGGCTTCAACCTAAGACGGGATACAGTAGCCATTGAGACCGTATTAATACAGCTACCACTATCTACAATAACCTTACAGCCCTTATTATTGATCTTGATGAAAGTATGGAAGATGACATGACGACGCCAATCGTCGACATCCTTAGGTTGGGTAAGAGTACAACGCACGACACCAACTCTAGGCATGTGTGGGGTAAGGGAACTAGTCTGAATACAACCTAAGAAGGCACCTTCACTATCATTTAAGTCATCAAATTCTTCCATCTTAGGTTCATAAACTTGATCCTCTAATGACTCTTCTACAATATCTTCACATTCTTCTATAACTAGAGCTCGACTAGGACACTTAGAAGAAATGTGACCAAAACCTTTACAATTAAAGCATTGCAAACGGGAGGGCGCCCGTGAAACTTCAAGACCTTTACCTTTATTATCCGATACAGGGGTAGCGGTAGAAAGGGGAGGCTCTAGAATAGACTTAGGGGAAGGAGTGGACGCAGAAGAGACTGCGATGCGGGTGTCACTACGAGTCCTATACAGCATCCTAGTCACTAACTCGTAATCTCGAACGAAGGAGTAGGCGTAGTCAATGTGGTGACGCCCCGAAGAACAAGCTCACGCCTAAGATCATCTCTTAGGCCTTGCCTAAACCTACTCAAGGTCATGACCTCATCCTCAACGACCTGACATCTCATTCGAAACTCGTCAAACTGAGCGACGTACTCAGTCACAGGTCGACTGCCTTGCGTAAGTGTATTCCATTGATCCAATAAGTTCCCCCTGTAAATTGGGGCAAGTACTTATCTTGAAGGCAAGCTTCATTTCCTCCCAGATCCCAACAAGGGGAGCACGACGTCTCTCAAGGAGATCCTCAACACTTTCCCAAAATAGCTGAGCACTCCCAATTAATTTCAGACTGGCAAATTAAACTCTTCGATCTTCCTGAACCCTATACCAGGTGAAAAAGCGATCCATATCCCGAGTCTATTGAGTAAATACGCTAGGGTCCAGGCAACCATCAAATGTAGGGGCATCCAACTTGATATTCCTAAAGAAACGCTCATCGTGGCGAGGGGGAGACTAAGTAGCATGACGGTGACATTCCCGCTCTCATTCATGAACCGGATTTCCATTCCCACGATCATGTCTAACATGGTACCGACCACCTTGTGGACGACGACGAGGTCTATTATTGGACGCTTTGGAGTTTTCAGCTTCGATCGCGTATGGATTATGCTCAAATGCGGTCAACCTAACAGCTAGGGTTCTATTCTCTTCACGAGTAGTAGCCATCTCAGTTTGGACAGTTGCTAGTTGAGCCTGTAGTTGTTGTTGCCCATTGGCAAGTTGTGCTAATTGTCGGGTGAGGGCCTCCATTTGTGAAGGGTCCATGGTAAGAGTACTGGAACTAGGGGTAGTAATGCAACCACTACGCAAATGCATACACAACAACACTAGCTAGATGAAGTGTAATAGAGAGATTAATAAACAACGGGTGTCACCGAAATTAGCAATTGAATTTATTTATTTATTTGTTAAAGTAAATTTCGGGGGTTACGTAAATTCGAAGGTGGCAAGCTAACAATCCTGATGCAAATAAAATAGAAGCAACGATACAAATGATTAATCAAAATCTCTACTCACATGGGATAAGTGGGATGAGTGGTGCCAAGTGGAAAATTAATCACTCAATGAATCCAGTCAAGTGGTTTAAAGATAAGATTTTCGAGGTAACAGCAACACACTGAATTTAATTGATGCGATTTTAAAATGAAGTAGCAGTGTAAACTAAAGATAGATGAGAATAGTGACTCCCTGTAGTCTGGTTGTGACTCATGTAGTACTGTCTGTCTGTCTGAATTGCTACGTCGGGGCCTCGGGTATCTATCCCTTGTAGCAGATGTTTTCGTCTTCAGAAATCACCCCAATTGACTCTTGTAAAACAGCAATGTACTTATATTGTGATGATTATCGTGTCTGATGGTTCTCGTTCTGCTGGTGGCGACGACAGGACCAGGTGTTGGAGTTGTAAGATAAAGTAATGGGTCTAGTGGGATGTAGTGATGAAGGCCGATGGTGGGCTGAATATATGATGTATATATGGTGCAGTCGGCAGAACTTGAGGTGGAAATATGTGTGACTGAATGTGGAGAATTAATGGTGGCGGTTGAAGACAGGATTTCGAGATTGTGGAGGTGGTCGGCGAAGGAGATAATTAACTGTATGGGTCGCCAATTTAGAAGCAGTCGGTGGTTAGTGAAATTTCTGAGTTACTGTATTGCCGGTGGTGACGAAGATGGCGCTGTTAGAGTCGCCAACGATAGGAAGAGAGAGGAATCGGGTTGTGGTGGGCGTTGGGTGTTGCATCGGAGGCTGTAGTAGCTGTGGTTGATGGTTTGGCGACGGTGCGATTTACAGAGGACCGAGATATTCTGGAAGTGGATTTGAGTGAATGGGCATGCTATTACCGGGCTGGTAGTGGAGGAATCTGGAAGCGTGAGGGAGGTGCGTGATTTTGTAAAGAAGTGTGGGCTGGAGTGGTTTGGGCTGGAACTAAGTGGGCTGGGATTAAAGTGGATAGGCTTGTAACGTGTTGGGCCGTATGGGTTGAGGTAATTTAGGGTTTGGAATAACAGCACAAGAGACTCTTGTTAGCCAAAAATAAACGAAATTTTTTTTCTTCAGAAACTGGTGGAAAACACTAAAATTGACCCCTCCCCCCCCCCCCCCCCCCCCCCCCCGCGGGTGAACAGTACCCGTGAACAATAATTTTTTTTTTTTCAAACTTAGAAAGAAAATCGCTGCCTCACAACAAATTCTTCGATTGTGCTATTTTTACAAAATTGTGGGAAGAGGGTAAGGAGAATTTTGGATTGTAGGAGAGAAATTACCCAAGTTTCGGCTCTGATACCAAATTTGATGCGGGATGAACTGTAACAATTAATAGATAACAAAATAGATCTATAACGTACAGAAAATTAGAGGAAAAACGATAGAAGAAGAAGAAGAATCACAAAGAACTAGAAGAGAGATGGAGGAGAGAAAAACTCGCAATAAGCCACCAGAAACTGTCAAGATGCCTCAGAAAAGTTCAAAGTATCTCAAGTATGAGGACTGCTTACCAGGAAGCTCCACCTAAAATGTGCTATATGTTCATTTGACTTCGAAAAACTTCAATCAATTAACAAATTACTTTAGAAAATTAAAAGAAATTTAAGGACATAAAAATCTAGAATCCATCTCCAGGATGGGTGATTGAATATGGTGTGTTATATAGAACATTGCTGAGAATAACAGTAGAATTCTAGTAGTTATAGGTTAGTTTCAAAAATTGATGATACTACTGCTGAAGCGGTATTCACCAGATCATACTGATTGAGTAAAATAGTTGTGTATCAGATGCAATTGCAGTGGCAGTGGTCAACTTAGTGGTGATGACAATAGCACAGTGCTATAACAGAAGCATGGTATGACTTTGAGCAAGGATTGAATTATACCATGGTGGGCAATGTGTACAATAAAATTAACCAAGCAGTGTTAACATGAATCTGAGATGAAAAGGCAAACAACAGCGATAGTAAGTTCTGTTAATGCAATAATGCTGGCCATTATCAGGTAAGCAGTTGCATATGTAGTTGTGGTGGTCATAGTGGCTATGTCTAAAGTTGGTTATTGATATTTTCGTAAAAAATAAAGAAAGAGCCCTTACTTTGCATCTAGTCTTCCCAACTGAACGTGGATTATTGGACCTCCACATACTAAAATGGCCTCTGCTCCAGCAACAGCTATCATATCTGCCCAGGATACTGATAAGAATAACAGCAGCAAAGGAGTTAGATGGCTACATAATCACCACACACAGAAGCTATGGAAACAGTTACTGCAAAAAAGTACCTGGTTCTACAGCATCCACTTGACTCTTTGCTTTCTCCAGAATCTAGACAACAATGCATCCATCGAGGAGTTAGCCAACTGGAGGTTGTGAGAGGGTTGACCATGCTGGATGTATAATTGAAGCCAACAAGAACCTCAAATTTGATAAGCAAATAAAGCATAATAAAAATGTTTTTAACAAACATGTTATTTTGCATGTACATATGTTAGAAGGAAAAGGGAGGGAGGGGGGGAGAGAGATTGCCTTTAGGGACTTCTTAAGACCTGCATTATCAGGTCTGTCGAGTTCATAAACTACAGAGCCATTCATACCACCTAAAGTAACAAAATAGAATTATCCAGAAGATCATAAATTCATAATATTTAACATATAACACAAAGCCAAAAAAAAAAGGCAAGAAGATAATAAACTGTAAAGACCAGAAAAGATTTGTTTCCATGATGACACTTGTGCAGTGATGGTCATCCAAGAAGGCAAATATGATCATCAATAGATGATCATTGGCAATGAACTACATTTTCAACAGCTCTCTAGACATGTCTTACATAGACCTAAAGAAGCTCCCATATTCAAAGAGTGATGCACATCCAAGAAGAAAAGATTAAAAGAAGGAGAGGTAGACGAAAATCTACATGGCCTATTGAGATTGAGAAAGATTGGATTTTGTTGGATCTCCTAGTACTTATTGAATGAATCGAATTGTGTGGCAAAAAATGAATCATGTGTCACCTTACATTAACTAGAAATAAGTTGGAAGTCCTAGTATATATAGTAATGGACAATCGGAGTGGCGAAAAAGGAATCACATACACCCTAAATTAATTGGAAATTAGACTTAGGTTAGTGTTGTCAATCATGCTCATCATGTTTAAGGACAGAAATCCTCCCTTTCTCTTAATCAGATGTAAAATAAAGATTCTATAAACAATACCTGTTTTATCTTCCTTGTCAAAAGTCCCTGCATCATGAAAAACTAAACGAAGTAAACCAGCAGCTTTGGCCTTGGATAATACCTTCCTGATCTCTTCATGTAAGAGAGAACTTTCACTGGCACCATAGCTTAAGTTATCAGGCAATATATAATGAATAAGTATGTGGGTATACTTCTTCAAAAATATTGTAATGGTAACTAATGATAGCATGAGTTATTCCAGAATATGCCAGGGTGCAGAATTCAGATATTTACAGAAATGAATTTACTAATTATGAGTTTGCAATAAAGCTGGGATAAAAAAAAAAAGTTCACTTATACAATTATCTATTTATTAACATTCCCACAAATTCAGTCTGACAACTTACAAATGTCATTGTAGGCTTTGCAATAAAAAAACTTAAGTACTGTATTTCTTGCAAGATGTACTTAAATTTACTTTTTTGTTATAATCACTAAACAATACTCGCAGGTGCTCTTATACAGCTTCCCCATTGTTGCATTATCAAGATTAATACTTGCTAACAAAAATCAGATGTTTATTAGCTTGAAAAATAAAATAAAAATTAAGGTTATGATTTAGACATACTCAGCAGCAACAGCATAATTGGTGCCCTGAGAGTGGAGAAACGACGCCGTTGTCATATACATGAGCGCTCTCCTCCGAAATGCATTCGAATTTGATTCTAAAGACGCAGTTCCATCTGTAATAATTCAGAACTAATATTACATGAAAACAATCAAGAGTGTATTTGTGCATATTTACTTCAAAATATAATGATTCTTTACTTGAGGGAGAAGAAGCGGCGGAGGCAGTGGTGGGTCTTCTCCAGCGAAATTTGACCGGAATTGAAGTTTTGACAGGAAATTCGAACGTTCTGCCGGAGGTAAAGGAGGCAGAGGAACTGAGCAACGAAGGAGTAAACGTCGCGGCGGCGCTGGTGCTTCTCATCTTCAACGGTCGGCTAAGAATGTGTGAGCGGTCGTCTTTGTTTCTTTTTTGTTTTTTTTATTTACCGAACTCAAATGAGTTAATATTTTCTCGGGGGATTTCGTTAAATAAATCAGTCAAACAGTATATTTAATTAAGCCCACAATTGATCCCATTATTTCAAATTATAATGGATGAAATAATATTTTTTTTAAAAATATATAATTAAAAAATAATGAAAATTTTTTAATTTACGTATAATATTATTTTATGGAAGATTATTTGATTGAAAATAAGAAAGAAAAAAATTTAATTTAGTTTAATGGAGGTCAAACGGGAGCTTCTATCAATATTTGTTAGTCAAACAGCATTCAATTATAAAATACAATAAGCCAATAATATCAAATGTTCAAAACAACCTCACCATTGAAAATGACTCTAACACTCCTATCATGCCAATTAAATTTCTCAATTCATCTCCAAAATCACATCACTTGTGTTCTCCTATTATTGTGCTTGCTATCCTAAAATCTTGTTATTCATTATCTGTAAGATAGAATAGCACTATAGTTGTTATCTTCTACGTAAAATAAAAGCACAATCTTTATCTATTATGTTCTATTTGTTATTGATAATACAATGTGGTTTACTTTGATAGTTTAAATATAATATTTATTTTCATATTACTTTGATATATACTTGAGTAAATTATTTAACTTTTTTTTATTTTATTTGCAGCTGTGGATTCTATATAAATGATATAGGTACATGTATACTATTTTGTTGAATTTAAGAAAACTAAAGAAAACAAATGGACATGGAGTTACGTAGGGAATGGTGAAGAAAATTGGATATTCTTTATGTTCCAACTAGCATTTGAGTTGTACAACAAAGTGCAAAAATTGGTTAACGTGGATTTAAGGTCATATGAAATTGAGATGATGTTTTTTAACCTTGAAACGATTGATTTTGTCAAAGTTTTAGAATCGATGAAGTCGTAATGGTAGACATATTTTTTAGTTATAATAAAACATATTTGGCAACGTTTTGATTATTTTACCTCGAAAATATATAAATGATGTTCAAAAATTACATATTATTGATTTAATAGCAACTAATGAAAAAATCTACATGCTATCATTTATTCATATGTGTTTACACAATTAACGACACTTTTACCATTTTTATCACGGTAACTACATATGTGATGTTCTGTTGTTTTTATGTTGATTAAGTAATGAACATATCTCTGAAATATTGTAAATAGCATGCATATTTTGCAATTTAAATAAGTTAAACTTATTGATTATCGAGGTACGGACGGATCATGGCTACATATACTCTTGTTTAAAGACAGAACGACACAAGTGTCGTTTCATTATCAATAACGACACTTATGTCGTTCTATTGATTTCTTGAATATTTTGCTTATTTTCATCACAATGACCTCAAGCGTTGGATCTCATAACAATAAAAATCCAGAAAGGTTGATTATGTGACAAAGAACGGTTGTATTGACACATATTATATGATATGGAGTTGGTGGAATTACAAGTTATTGTATTGATTGGTTAGAAAATATAACTAATGAGCACATCTCTCAATTTTGTAAACGGTGTGTCCATATTGCAACTGAAATTTGTTCGACTTATTGATTTTCAGGGCATGAATGAATCGTGGCTATTTATAATCGTGCTTATAGATAAAATGGCACAATTATCATTTAACAACACTAGTGTCGTTCTGTTCATTTCTTCAATATTTTGTTTCTTTTTCAAAGCAATGATCCCAAACATTGGATTCCTTAACTTAAAAAAGTAAGAAATGTTTTTCATATGACAAAGAACGGTCAAATTGACATAAATTATATGATATCGAGTTTGTGAAGCACAAGTCATTTCGTTGATTCATTAGAAAATATAACTAATGAACACATCTCTCAAGTTTTGTAAACGGCATGTCTATATTGCAACTGGAAATGAGTCCAAATTATTAGTTTTGAGGCATGGATAGATCGTGGCTATTTATACTCGTGTTTATAGACAGAATGACGAGTATCGTTTAACAGCACTTGTGTCGTTCTATTTATTTCTCCAATATTTTGTTTTTTTTCCAAAGTAACGACCTCAGGCATTGGGTCCTCAAACTTAAAGAAGTCAAAGATGTTGATCATGTGACAAAGAACTGTTGATTTGACATAAATTATATCACAAATCATTGTATTGATTTGTTACAAAATATAACTAATGAACACATCTCTCAACTTTTGCAACTTAAATGGGTTCAAGTTATACCATTTCGGGGAATGGATGGGTCGTGACTACTTATACTTATCTTTATAGATAACGGCAGCAGTGTCATTTTCTCCACGGTAACGGCACTTGTGCCGTTCTCATGGATAGGTTTGTATTTTGGTAATGTCACTTGTGTTGTTTTCTTACAACTTTTAATCTTAATAGCGGCACTAATGCTGTTCTCAAGGACCTTTTCTTTCCATAAACGACACTTGTGTCATTCTCTTAAAACATTTCATCTCAGTAACGGTACAAGTGTCGTCTAATGGATAAGTATATTTACAATATAACGATAGTTATACCGTTCTAATAGACATTCTCATCTCAGTAACGGCACAAGCGCTGTAACGACAGTTATACCATTTTAATAGACGTTCCCATCTCAATAATAGCACAAGTGTCGTTTTCATTAACACCTATTTACAAACATAATGACAGTTATACGATTCTAATAGACGTTCTCATTTTAGTAACGGAACAAGTGTCATTCTCATTAACACATTTATACACACAAATATAAGCAGCTACGTTTTATCCATTACAATACAAGGTCTATTTTTATCTCAATAAAAACACTTGTGTCGTTCTGTTATTTTCTCTGATATTTTGATTTGTTATCAACATAACGACCTCAAGCAATATACCCTCTCATTATGTAAGACAAAAATGTTGACCATGTAACAAAGAACGGTTAAAATGACATAGATTATAATGGACCATTATATGTCAGTAATGACATTTGTGTCGTTCTTATGGAAGCTTATCTATCTTGTAATGACACTTGTCCACTTTTCATGGACACTTATTAGTCCAGCAATAGCACTTGTTCCATTCTTATAGATACTTATTAATCCAATGATGGCACTTGTGCCATTCTAAGGGAAGCTTATAATTAATGTAATGTCACTTGTATCGTTCTTATGGACGCTTATAAGTCCAATAATGACAGTTGTGCCATTTTTTTTTTAGACATAACACCATAAAGAAACACACCAATATCTAACTAAAGGCAAACATGTACAACAGAAAAAATCCATCTCTTAGAATAAAGTCATCATACTGATATGCGCATTTTTCAAATGTAGCCTACAACTTTTTTGCATTATCCAAAATATCAAACGTCTAAAAAACGCTGTAAAAAAATACCTTTTGCAACGTTGAAAAAACGCTGCAAAAGACCCTTTTATAACGGTGAATAAACGCTGCAAAAGGTCTTCCCTCTTTCGCAACACCGACCACCGCAACATTGGAAAAACGCTGCAAAATGTCTTTTGCAGCGTTTTTCGACCGTTGCGAAATGTGATTTTTGGTGTAGTGTATGTTCATAGAAATCTATTTATTTAAAAAAACATGTAAACGTTTCATAATGGAATAAAAATATTAAGTCACCGATTCTCCATAGTCCGTTGCATCTTCATCTACCATCATCCACTCCCCAAGCAAATCAAATTAACATGTAGGAAGGAAATTAATTGATGAGTTTGAAACTCAATATATATTATTGGTGCATTTCGTTATCAAATTTGAAAATTCAAACTATAGATTCATATCGGCACACAGATGAATTTTCAAAAAAATATAATTTCTATAGAATTATCATAACATGTAAAGCTGGAGAATGATAATTCAAACTATAGTAGAACCGAAGCATCGTACCCAGAGGTACCAATTCATTCATACTTTACACGAAAAATCATAACTTGAAAATGAAATAACCACTTGTACCTCTACCAACCGTAGTTTGACGCTTTTGACTCGATGAAGTAATATTGTTTCCTGACCGCAACTAATGCTTTTAAAAAAATCTGACTATTTTTTCTTTCCTTTACTTTGGAATTTTTTCTTCTTAATCCTACGAAATTTGAAGAAGAAGCTGTTGGTAATTATTCACAAATTAGAGAAGATTAAATGAAGGTTTTTATGTTTCATTTCAATGTATTTTATGCGAGGATTAATTTACTGCAAAGTTTATTAGCATTTCATAAGCTTTGGCATTTTAAAAGTTTTTAATATATACGTTTGTGTACTTATGAGTGTGCATATATATAGCTGTGCATACTTAAATTTGAAGAAGATGAAGTGGGTCTTTAAATTTTATTTTTTTTTCTTTTTACCCTTGGTCCCTATAATTTAATTACTTAGCAAAATAAGGAAATAACAATATAATTCCCCAAATAGAAACTTATAAATCATCTTTTACTTTTCATTTTTAAAACTTATAGTTTGGTCCCTTTGAAAAATAACATGTGCAAGTCTAGTCTCGGAAATATTTATTATAAAAAAAAAAAAAAATTTACTGTTGGAACCAAACCGTGGGAGACATTGAATCCGTCATAACTTCTTCAAAATAACTTTAAAAACATGCACGGTGGACAGACCTATGTTGCATGTTGAACCACCATAAAATTGTAAATAAATGTATTTAAGACATATTGGACTAGTATTGAGCTTTCATTTGTTATCTGAGCCGAGTATAAGGCACGTCTATGGGTTGGGCTCGTGTTGCTAGATCATCACATAAAAAAGTATGAGCCTAATTTAATTTAATTTTTCTTTAGGGCTTCTATAGATTATAATGGGGTGGAGTCTGATGAAGGCGTTCAAATGGAGAAATATTCTCAAGAGAAGAGGAAAGAGTGCGATTGGTGAGGTATGTAGTAGTGAGAATGCATTCACCCAAAAAGGTAAGAGGCAGATGAGCTTGAAAATAGAGGCAGCGAGCCATTTTTAAAATATGACAATGTTTTCGTTTAGCAACACCATTCAGTTGTGGTGTCTCCATATAAATGTGTTTATGAAGAGTGCCTTGGTCAGAAAAAAAATCCTTAGTGGTGCGAGCAAGGAATTATTGAGTATGTTTTCCACGACTACATGTTTCACAACGATCAATAACTAGCAGACGAGAAACAAAATGTTGAACATTATGTAATGAAGGATGGCCCAAACGCTGATGCTACATATCAAATGAGATCTGATTAGATGACTGGAGAACTGTTGCCATATCATGTTTGAAATAGTACAGTTCGTTACGCTCATCACCCACACAAATCAGTATCTTCATGGTTAGGTCCTAAAAGTGCAAAGAAGTGGGGAAAAAGGGACAACACAATTAAGGGATTTTTTTAATTGGCTAATAGATAATAAATTAAATTTAAAATCATGAACGAATTAAACGTTAGAGATATTAAGGCTAGGAAATAGAAAAATGTCACCTGTAAAGACGTCGGGGCAAAGGCACCTGTGGAAAGACAAATAAAAGATGGACACGCGGTAATATTGGAATTATTTACGGGTGAGGTGGCAATGTGGAGCATAGCAACACTATTAATTATCCAAGGTATAAAATTAGGTTGGGAAGAAGAATTTACACCTACAAAAGAGAGGGTCGTTGGTTTCAATAATTCTATCAATTATATATATTGCTCGGTGGAGAGGCCATTCACTGTGGAGGTTACAGGAGTACCCAAGTTGGAGGAAGCAACATGCACATGCACCGAGGCTTGGTACACTGTCGGCGACAAAGGTCCAGGCGTCGACGATGAAAACCTAGTAATGGTGCGCTTATTTTTTTTACGGCCACCACTCTGGGTAGCCAAGTAACTCGAAGCACTTCGCATGGAAATGACCTGGCTTGCCGCATTTCCCAAACACGATAGGGACTGGATGGGTTTTATTGAGATGTTGTCCATCGAGTAAGGAAGGCTGACACTTCCGGGAAAGGAGCGGGCTGGACCATCCTCTAAGTTTCTTCTTGGTGATGGATGGCATAATATCGACCAATGGAAGGTTGTGGGTCTGTAGCCTAGATTTGGGACTGGAGATGTTGGAAACTATCGTTCAATCCCATGAAAAATTAATAAACCCGATCAGAATCTTGGATTTCAGAATGGGCTTTAGCCATCAAGTAAGTACATGGATTTGTCGGCTGTAAGGGAAAATTGATAATTCATCCCATAATTCCTTCAATTTACCTTGTAATTTGTAATTGGTTGGTGTTCTTGATGAAGGTTGGCAAGGTCGCATTTCAGCCTGAAGATTTTCGTTCGATTACTCTATTGGAAACGTGTCTCCAACTTAATCCATAGGTCGTTTGGTGTAGCACAACAGAGAAGACTTCCGGTATGTGATCAGACAATGGAGTGAAGGAGCCATGACATTATCATGTCGTAGCATCGATCCCAAAGAAGTGCAACAACATTGTCGTCAGTTGGGCATGTAATTGTATCAAGAACAAAGCCTAGTTTGTTTTTGGTATTTAGGGTACAGGTTATGGATCGTCGCAAAGTGGGGTAATTGTCACCATTGAGAGGTGCATCGACGAGAAATTGTTTGGGTTGATCGAATGAATGCAGGTAGTATGGGGAAAAACATAGATCGGTAATTGCAAGATGAGCAACCATAGCAACGGTATGGAACTTAATTCCTCGGCTTAGATACCATGTTATGAATGGTTATGTGAACTAATATATTCTCATTGATTACATTGGAGCATACAGTATGTTTGTATACATCTTAGGTCATTTGCATAGAAGGTAAGAAACTATTATAGGAATTAACTATTCTAAATATGGGATGGAATAATTACAATAATATAGAAGGAAATCTTCCCATTATATTCAAGACCCAATTTGTATGAAATAATTTTTAAAGCAATAATTGGATTTTAAGTTTGAAATTCAACCTCCCACCACCAAAACCCCTATGTAACTTCTAATACACCAAAATACCATATGAAATCGTGCAAATTTTGGATATAACATATAGATAAAATACATAAAGGGCGGTGGCTTGATATTGGTAGGATTTACATCTCATAATTGGTACATGGGTTGTGGCTATTAAACTTCTTCATTTGTGATGGAGTTTCTGACCAAGAAGTGAGTACATGACAGTGTGGAAAGCAAGCAAATCAAAGGCAATAGATTCAACCTCATTTTTGGAATTTCAAGTAAGCTCTACCACTCTAAACTCGGTAGGAAGCATGCTAGTGAGATTTACATTGGTATCAGGGCTTAAGTAGGTTGCTTTCTTACTTAATTACACGTTGAAAATTGTTAGAGATTATGGAAATGTTTGTATGTTGGTTTTCTTTCAAAGCTTGAACATCGTTAATGGCAACTTATGATATTCTCCATATAAATTCGTGAAATTTATACCATATATTTATGTTAGCAAGTAGAATATGTTGCAACATTTCACTTTGTTTGGATTTGTATTTTGGGAAAAACCAAAATTTCATCACATAATTATCACTTTTTGTACGTTGGAATTGATGCGGTTCATTTGATATGGTTGGATAGATCTCCAATGGTACAAACCTCATTAATTTTGGCCTTTCAAAGTTTGTTCAAAAAACTGATTTGCATACATTTGTAAGAAAGTGAACAATACAAATTTTGCTTATTCCACTCTCAGCCAAATCTATTGGTATTTCAAACACAATCATAGAAATTGATGTTGTAAAATATTACTACACAGATAAACTCGGAATGTAGAAATTAGTCAGAAAGATGAAACAATTTTTTTTTTTGGGATACAAAAAGGATGCACATGTAGTGTTTGCGCATAAGGGCACCAACACGCCCTTCCAATCACAATTCTGAAAATTACAGATTGATCCCTGAATTATTTTTTATTTTTGGTATAATAAATTAATTTTCGAATAGTTAAATATATATTTGTATTTAATGCTTAAAATAAATTTATGAAAAATATTAAAAAAAAAAATTTACATGATTAAATTATGATTTATTTTTTAATAAAATCAAGAATATTTATTAAATGGTATTTGCGTAGTAAGAGTTATTTTTTAAATGCTCTATTTTTTTTTTTCAAAATGAATAATATTTCAAAACTATTTAAAATACCATATTTTTTTATACCTTCATGAGTTGTGTAGGTATTGATTATGGTATGTGATCCATTATGACTAGTTTTTTCTATTTATTTTTGTGCTTGATCAGACATGCCTAGATCTATGTGCACTTTTTGCACATTAGAGAATATGCTAGAAAAGCACGTGCTATGGAATGTATTGAAAAATTACATGCTTATCAAAATTATGAAATGGATCCACGAGATAACTTGGTACAATACATAAAACATCTCAAAGCAATGCTTCTAAAAGTGATGCATTTGGAATGGCCTATATGTGAGGTGTAAAGCATGTATCATCTAATGACAACTCCTCACAAACAATTGCATGATGGAGCTATTGAAATTTTGGATAATTTACCATCTCTAGCCTACAACTATTCGATCAGGATAAAATGGATTAGAAAATGAAAATTTTATAATCAGTTTATCAATGTATTGTTAGTTCAAATTGTCGAATAATATCTATATAATATTATTATTTTTTTCATATTTTTTAGTTGTATAAAGAAGTTGAAGACGATCACATGTACATATTTAACATTTTGTAATTTATATATATGTTTTATGTTTATTACGTATATTCAAAATGTCTTGCTCACTTTATACATGCATAATGGCTTAATTTAGTTGGAGTTATAAGGTTGAAAGAATTTAAATAATTTTGACCTAGGGCTTATGATATTGCACTATGAGATTAATTTTGTGATAATGAAATGTTGGGATAATGGAAGATGATTGAAAATTTAGTGAACTTTCAACTCTGTGTCTAGTATTAAATTATCATAGAACTTAATTTGCGTGAGTGTAAAATGACAAGTGTGCATAAATGAATATTTATATGATTGTCTCTAATTTTTTTTTGACAAACCAAAACATCTAATAATATCATGGTAGACCTTAATAAAGGTGACAAATTGAATGATGATAACTATTACTCTTGGCACCATAAAATATGGTATGTGATGGAAGAACAGAATTGTCGTGAAGGAATTAACCAAGTGTTGGAAGATCAAGGAGTGGGTCAAATTGTTTAACAAAGAAGGGATCAAGAAACTTGCTTGACATGGAAAAAGAAAAATTCCACTGCTCGTACGATATTGGTAAGTTCTGTTGTGGACAATCTCATTTACGAGTGTGAGCGGTTCCCCACTACTCATGACATCTGGACATATTTGAGAGAGATATATAGTGGTACTAGTGTGACTAGACTCAAACAGTTGACTATTAAGTTTGACACTTACGGGAAACCTTATAATTACAACATCACACAGCATGTGAAAACCATGTCAATTATAATTAGGGAACTGAAGTCTACTTGTCACATACTTTCTGATGAACAGCAAGTTCAGGCTTTGATTTGTTCGTTTCCTAATAATTGGGAACACCAAAAGTCAACCTAACTCATAATGATAGTATCAAAATATTTGCTAATGTTGTCCGCCATGTGGAACTAGAGGATGAGTGCCTTGGTGCACCTAAATCTCTAGGACATGCATTCGTAGCCGAGTCTAGTTTAGTAAAAGCTTCGGGCTTTAAATGTAAGAAAAACTTGATCAAAGGCAGGAAATGGAAAGGAAAAGAAACTGAAGGACCTAAAAAGAACAAACTTAAACATAATAAGAAGAGAAAGTGGTTTGGAAAAAAGAAAGACAAGAGCAAGCTGAAATACTTCAACTGTCAGGTGTTGGGTCACTTTGCTCAGAAATGGCTTGAGTCAAAGAACGTAGCTTTTGTAAATACTTATTTTAGTGCTATTATACTTTTAGCACTATTATGCTAATTGAATCTTATTCAATGTGAATTGTAGACTCGGAGCGACAGACTACGTAACCAGGGATTGAGAAGTCGTTGTGAAGTTCTGTCGATTTCTTGTTGGTACAAAGTGGAGGTAAAATGGATCGATACATGCAAGTTTCCTTTGCATGGTGGTCGTACTATTCTCTGTCATGATATCCTATTTGCATCAGGGATACGAATAAACTAAATTTTCGTTGTTATTTTTTTAAGATTAGGTTTCAGTTTGAACTTTTGTGGTACTTCTATTCGTATTTGTAATGACAATTTTTATTTTGGATCTGGACATGCCAGGTGGTTTTGGAGTGTTGGATTGTGATCCTAACACTTATAACTATTATGTTGATCGTTATTTATCTGAGTGTATCTTCTTCTTCCAAAGATTTGAATCGACATACATATGTATGACATGTTAGATTATGACATATTGGATAAGAGATAATGAATAGGTTAGCTAAAGAAAGTTTGTTATCCTATTTGCATCAGTATATGAAGAAACTAAATTTTTGTTGTTATTTTTTTAAGATTAAGTTTCAATTTGAACTTTTGTGGTACTTCTGTTCGTATTTGTAATGACAATTTTTATTTTGGATCTGGACATGTCAAGTGATTTTGGAGTGTTGGATTATGATCCTAACACTTATAATTATTAAGTTGATCGTTGTTTTTCTATGAATGTATCTTCTTCTTCCAAAGATTTGAATCGACATACATATGTATGGCATGCAAGATCATAACATATTGGATAAGAGAGGATGAATAGGTTAGCTAAAGAATTGTTAGGTTCAATCTCTAAAGTTTCGTTGCATACTTGTGAACATATTCTAATTGTAAAAACAATATGATGTTACATTCCGAAAAGCATTAAGAGCCGAACTTCTACTATAGTTAGTCCATTCAGATATATGTGGTCCTATGAATGTGAGGGCAAGACATGGAGCCTCTTATTTCATTACTTTTATAGAAGATTTCATGCGGTATAGTTATATCTATTTGATTTTTCATAAGTAAGAGGTTTTAAAATACTTTAGACAATATTTAAACATGGTAGAAAATCAAATATATAGAAAGGTTTTTTGCCTTAAGAATTGACCGATGGAGAGAATATCTATCCGAAGAGTTCAAATAACTATGTAATGATAAGGGAATCATTACGCAGTTATCTATTCACAATACCTATTGCAACAAAATGGTGTTGTTGAAAAAAGAACAGAATGTTGCTGAAAATGGTGAGGTCCATGATGGTACATGCTAACTTACCCATTTGTTACTAAGGATATGATTTGTTAATTGCGACCTATATTCTGAATAGAGTTCCCTCTAAATATGTACTTACTACACTATATTAGTTTTGGATAGGTAGATCCCTTGATTTGAATTATCTTAGATCCTAGAGATCAACTGCATATATCTATGATTCTTCAAGCAAGTTTGGAAAAGTGGGTTTGCAAGGCAAGAAGTATATTTTTATAAGATACCCAGACCAATCTAAATGGTATGTTTTTATAGGTGAAAATTAGGATGAGACTATAACTAAGATATAGTCACGTGATAGTTATTTCTTGAAAGTGATTTTCCTAGCAAATGAGAAATTTTAAAGAAAGAACTTATGTTTGAATTAGATGATAAAGTTGTACTTGATGAATCAATTAAGGTGCATTAGGAAGCACTTCCACGTGTTGATCCAAGTTGGAGCAACTTATCTCTAAGTGACAAGGTCATATCAACGCTTTTCCATTGTATGAGTACTAGAAAAAGTATGTCTAAACGTTATTTTAAGATTGAAGGGCGAGTTTCCCTAGTATCTTCAGAAGATGATATGATCTAGGATACGGGAGTGTCCAATGCAAGCTCAAATCGAGACCCGTTGATTATCGAGGAATGAGCAATGACGTGATCGAGAGCCAAATGAATCAAAGAGGCGTTGGGGATGCTCGTCAAAGCCACTATTGAAGAAACTATGTTCGAGACACAAAATGGAGCAAGTTTCATATTGGGGTCGAAGTCGGGAACCAATTGGATCAACACGATACAAGCAACCAAAGAAAGAGATTTGTCGGAACAACCAAGTGACCACTTAGAGTAAAATGGCAAGCTGTCAGTCAGTCCATACCGAAACCCAAAAGGCGTCAAAGTGATCTTCCAAGCGACCGCTTGGTTATAAAATTCAGCGAATTTTTTATTTTTTGACAAGAGACCACGTTTCCTTAGAATTCTATTTTTTTTTT
Source organism: Osmanthus fragrans (assembly GCA_019395295.1). Classification (NCBI taxonomy): domain Eukaryota; kingdom Viridiplantae; phylum Streptophyta; class Magnoliopsida; order Lamiales; family Oleaceae; genus Osmanthus; species Osmanthus fragrans. Next base: position 14,244,144 of record CM033359.1, read on the forward strand.
ATATTTTGACATTATTTGCTGCCTTATGTACGTTTTTACTAAATTTAGGGCTCTAGTATAAATACTTGAACACTTTGTTATTTTAGAACTTTGGACATATTGAATTAAACTAAAAGCTTTGCTTTTTCTTCATTGAACAACAAATCGAACTTTCAAGATCAATTCTTGTGTGTTCAATATCGGTACGAGAGTTCTTCATTTGTGTAATCAAGGGGTTCAACGCATCTTACTATCGTTGGATTTTTTGGTTCACTTTGTTGGGTTTAAGTCCAACCCGGATTTTATTGGCGTTCTTGGGTTCCGCATCAATCTGGTTGTGGGTTTCGTAGTCACCGTTGCTATGAGATTCGCATCAGTTGGTATCAAAGTTTTGGCTCCAATTTAATCAAGTTCTATCTTTTATTTTCGTTGTTGAGTCAAAAAAAATTATATCCAATTCTTCTTCTTGTTCTTGAGTCGTTCTTCGTTTTTGGACTCTTAGATCCATTTTTTTTTGCTTTGTTGGTAGCCTAATCTTGTGGAAAAAAAATTACTGTCCATCCGTACCAGTCAAAAAAAATTGAGTTGTTTGTTTGAATTGCTACCAACACCTTCTCTTTGTTACAAGTTTTGATTCACTATCTAAATCTTGTCATATAAGTGGTGTCTAATTTCCAAGCTAAACTTTCATCTAGTTTCTTAAATTCTTCATTCCAAATTATTGTTCACATATTACTCTTGTTTCACATTCCTTCTCGTATTCATTTTGAATTCACAATTTTGGTCCACCCGGAGTTCGCTCCCAGAAATATAGCCATCCCTACTCCCTCACGTCAATCCCATGAGCCTCTTATCCATTCTCATCACCACGTCAAGGTGACACTCTACCGCTGAGTTATATCCCTTCCCTGTCCCATCGAGAAATAGAACTGGCTAATTCTAAGTCAAAGGGTCGAGAAACTCAACGGTAAATTCTTTGTTGACTTTGTAAGCACTTGGGAAAAGCAATTAAGTGGTAAAAGTCAGAGAGTGAGCTTATTAGAGGGTAAAAGCCAATTGGGTGATTTCGAGCGAAAATTGGTGAGGCAGAAATTGAGAGAATGTCTGACATGGAAGTTTCAAATTCCAGCAGGTATGATAATCAAACCAATAAACAGAATGATATGATGGATAGGTTTGAGCAATTATTGATGGATATGGGGAAGAAGATGGAGAAATTGAGTACTTCGATGATAAATACTAATAGGGAACAGCTCGTAGGAGTACCTACTGCTAGGGGAACAGGTGGGCGGATTCCTAGGATGGATGAACATGAGATGGGTAGCAAATGATGAGAAGATGAGGGCGAAGGAGTTGAGATGGGACGGATAAGACATAGAGAAGATATGTTTGAACGACGGGGTAAGAATGATTATGGAGGTGACGTTGATGGAGGTTTGGGAAATGTAAAAATGGTTATTCCACAATTTAAGGGTAGAAATGATCCCGAAGCATATTTAGATTGGGAGAAGAAGATAGAGTTGATTTTTGAATGTCATAACTATTCTGAGGATAAGAAGGTGAAGGTTGCGGTGTTGGAATTCATTGACTATGTCATCACTTGGTAGATTACTTCACGACATCGGAATCGGGAGAGTCCTATCAATACTTGGGACGAACTAAAGGTAGTTATGAGAAAACGGTTTGTGTCTAGTTATTATTACAGGAAGTACACCAGAAACTGCAAAGTCTATATCAAGGGACGAAGAGTGTGGAAGACTACCATAAGGAAATGGAGATTTTGATGATTAGAGCAAATGTAGAGGAAGATCGAGAAGCTACTATGGCTAGGTTCTTGAATGAGTTGCACAGAGAGATCGCTAATGTGGTGGAATTGCAACATTATGTAGAGTTGGATGACATGTTGAATGTGGCCATGAAAATTGAGAAATGGTTGAAGAGGAAGGGGAACAACTAGACAATCATTCAGTAATTCGGGTTCTAACTCAAACTGGAAACCAATGAGAGATAACAAAGGGGATGGGGCTGAGTCGAAATGAAGAACTGAAAGCACTAGCAGGACAGCACCAAAGGCAGACTCACAGCCAACCAAGAATCGGGATATCCAGTGTTTTAGGTGTTTGGGGAAATGACACATTTCATCTCAATGTCCAAACAAAATGACCATGATTCTACGCAATGGGGAAGTAGAGACTGACGGTGATGATGAATTTGAAGACATGCCGTCATTGGAAGATGTTAGTGAGCATGGAGACACAGTGGAATTTTCTCCTGCTGCGAAGTTAATGGTCACAATGAGAGCTCTCAACACTCAAGTCAAGGCATATGATACAGAGCTGTAGAGAGAGAACATTTTTCATACACGATGTCACATCCAGGATAAGGTATGTAGTATGATCATTGATGGAGGTAGTTGTACCAATGTAGCTAGCCCAACTTTAGTTGAGAAATTGGGGTTGGTACTAATTAAACACCCTAGGCCTTGTAAATTACAATGGTTAAATGATAGTGGGAAGTTATGGTGAATAGACAAGTGATGATTTCTTTCTCGATTGGGGGTTATAGTGACAAGGTTGTATGCGATGTGGTACCTATGTAGGCGGGTCATATTTTGTTGGGGAGACCATAGCAGTATGATAGAAAGGTTAACCATGATAGGTATAGAAATAGGTATAGCTTTGTCAAGGATGGAAGCTCTATTACTTTTGCGCCATTAACACCGGCTCAAGTTTATGAAGAGCAAATTCAATTGAGAGAAGCTAAAGAGAAAAGAGCAAGAGAGTCTGAAAAAAGGAGAGAAAACAGTGAGTTAGTGAGTAAAAGAGAAAATGGAGAGGTGGCCAAAAGTGGGGAGAAGAGAGAGAGGCCACATGAGAGGAAAGAAAAAGAGTCAGTTGAGGAGAGAAAAGCCGAAAGCGAACTTCTTTGCTAGTGGGAGTGAGTTGCAGAAGGCTATAATTGATAAGAGGACAGTGTTGTTGTTGGTATATAAGGAATCACTCCTCAACTTTGAGGAATCTAACACACCCCTCCCTAGTTTGGTTGAGTCTTTGTTACAGGAATTCGAAGATGTGTTTCCAGAGGACATGCCAAGTGGATTGCCACCAATTCGAGGCATCGAACACCAAATTGACTTTATACCAGAAGCTGCCCTTCCAAACCGACTGGCTTACTGAAGCAATCCCGAGGGGACAAAGGAGCTTCAAAAACAAGTGGAAGAGTTGATGAGCAAAGGATATGTGAGGGAGAGCATGAGCCCATGTGCTTTACCTGTCCTATTGGTACCAAAGAAGGATGAGACTTGGAGGATGTGTGTGGACTGCAGGGCTATCAACAACATAATGGTAAAGTATCATCACCATATACTTAGGTTAGATGATATGCTTGATGAGTTACATGGTACTTGTATCTTTAGTAAAATTGATCTTAAAAGTGGGGTACCATCAAATTCGTATGCGGAAGGATGATGAATGAAAAACTGTGTTTAAAACTAAATATGGATTGTATGAGTGGTTGGTTATGCCATTTGGTCTCACTAATGCACCAAACACTTTTATGCGTTCGATGAATCATGTTTTGCATGCTTTTATAGGGAAGTTTTTTGTTGTTTATTTTGATGATATCTTAATCTATAGCACAAACCTAGATGAGCATTTGGAACACTTGAATTGTGTGCTTATGGTACTTAGGAAGGAACAATTGTATGCTAATTTCAAAAAGTGTACATTTTGCATGGAAAAACTTGTCTTTCTAGAATTTGTGGTGGGTGTTAATGGGGTAGAAGTAGATGAAGAGAAGATTAAGGCTATTAAGGATTGGCCAACACTTAAAAGCATAACTGAAGTTAGGAGTTTCCATGGATTGGCTAGTTTTTATAGGCATTTTGTGAAGGATTTTAGCACAATCACTACACCACTTACTAAAATTGTTAAAAAAAATATGCATTTAATACTATTAAGGATAGATTGTGTAAAGCACCTGTTTTGGCATTACCTAACTTTGACAAAACCTTCGAGATTGAGTGTGATATAGCAAGAATAGGTATTGGAGTGGTGTTAATGTAGGAACGCAGGCCATAGCTTATTTTAGTAAGAAGTTGAGTGGAACTGCTTAAACTATCCTACATATGATAAGGAGCTGTACGCGCTTGTTCGGGCCTTGGAAACTTGGCAACACTACTTGTGGCCTAAGGAGTTCGTGATACACACCGATCACTAATTATTGAAGTACTTACGGGGTCAAGGTAAGTTGAACAAAAGACACGCAAGGTAGGTGGAATTCATAGAGTCATTTCCCTACGTCATCAGGTATAAACAAGGTAAGAAAAATGTGGTTGAAGATGCGTTATCACGAAGGTACGTATTGCTAAATTCCCTACATGCACGATTACTTGGCTTTGAATACATTAAGAGTATGTATGTAAGTGATCCTGCTTTCTCTGACATTTACGAGTCATGCAATAAATTTGCTATTGATAAGTTTTATAAGCATGAAGACTATTTGTTTAGAGAAAATAAGTTGTGTGTTCCTAATTACTCTATACGTGAATTGTTGGTAAGGAAAATACACAGTGGGGGTCCAATGGGTCATTTTAGGGTACAAAAGACTTTAGACATGTTAGGGGAACATTTTTACTGGCCTAAAATGAGAAGTGATTGTTTCTCAGAATTTTGTTTTGGTGTTGTTACTTTAGCAAGTTGTTAATAACTATTGTTGATTTGGTTTGATGGAACATGTCTAGGAAAGCAGCTAACTTAAAATTAAAGGATTCAAGTAGGAAATGAAGACTATTTTATATAACACCTTAGTTTGTATTCATCGATCGGATAATTGTGTTAACTATTTGAGTTTTGCGACATAATCGTGAATACAATATAAATAAGAAATTTTTGTATGTTCTTTAATTAATTGAAGGGTCTATTATATATCCCTAAAAGATGTATAGTATTGTGTACTCTTAAATTAACTTGATGGTTGCACGATCCATTTACCGTATGAACTCAGAGATGTTGAGATAAATATAATCGATATTCTAATAGAATTAGGCCAAGCTCATCATCTACGAGTGAGAGATGTTGATTAAAATAGGTCACGATTCATTTACCTTTATTAACTTCGAGATGTTGAGCTAAATATAATTGATATTATATTAGAATCAGGTCAAGCCCATCATGTGGGAGTGTGAGATGTTGACTAAAATGGGTCGCCCATGTGGGTTGATCCAAACTGGTTTGTATGAAATGATTTTTGGAGGAAGGAGTTGAATTTTAAGTTTGATATTCAATCTCTCACCACCCACAACCTCTATACAACTTCCAGTACAGCAAATAACCATATGAAATCATGCAAAAATCGTGTAGAACACATAGACAAAATACATAAGAGGCTGTGGCTTGATATTGGTAAGATTTTCATCTCAAAATTGGTATTTGGGTCGTGGCTATCAAACTCTTTTTTTTGTGATCGAGTTTCTAATCAAGAAGTGAGTAAAAGACGGTGTAGAAAGCAAGCAAATTAAAGACAAGTGATTCAACCTCAACCGAGCATACAAAAGATAAGTTGGAGAAAACCAGCTCAAACTAAATGTAGATGGTGCCTCAAAAGGGAACCCTAGTCTCGCAGGAGGTGGAGGGCTATTGCGGGACCATCAGGGCACTTGCTTGGCTGCCTTTGCACACCATTATGGAGAGTGCACTAACATGATGGCATAAACTCGAGCCCTCCTGGACTGTGTTTCCATGTGTAGGAACCTGGGAATTAAGAACATCATGGTTGAAACAGACTCCAGGGTGCTGGCTGAATGGGTAGACAAAGGTGCTTGCACTTTATGGTGGTTGTGGGATTTCTGGGAAGTTATCATGGACCTGATTCATCAACTCAATGCCCAGGTATATCACATGTTCAGAGAAGCAAACATGGCAGCGGATTTCCTGGCCAAGATAGCGAGTGAAGGATCATCGACTAAGCTCTCTTATGGTGACACGCCCCCAACCCTTCTTAGAGGCATTTTGCACATGGATAGGTGGGAAATGCCTTATCTCAAACGATGAAAATGCCCATTTTCGACTTAGAGGAAATTCAAGTACCAATGTTTGACATTCTTCATTTAATTTTACCACGAATTTCATAAGAGCCTGTAACTTTTGTCCATCTTTTATTGTAAGGAAAGTAATCTTCCTTATTTATTGTTTTTCTTTCCGAACATGTAATCATGATTTTCCTCCGCCACAGGTGAGGGAAATTAATAAACTCTCGGAGATACCGCCCTCCTTCACTTAAAAAAAAAAAAAATTGATTCAACCTCGTTTTGGAATTTCAAGTAAGTTCTACCACTCCAAACTTGGTAAGAAGCATGCTTGTGCAATTTACAGTATGGTTCAAATGTATGGAGAAGTTTTAAGTTTACGTGAAAATTTATTTTATGAAGGAATGTGATTGAAAATGTGTTTTGAAAAAATGAAGTCCAAACAGGGCCATGGAGCTCTCATTTTGACTTGTATTGCAAAGTTTTGAGCTAATAGTTAATGAGGAGATATTTGATCAGTCAGGCCAGACCAAGTGACATATTCCAAATGAGTGGTCGATCCCAATTTATGGAGAAGATTCAGATTCAAATGAAGTCGCAGGCCACATTGGAATGAGAAAGTGTTCCTGCACTTTTAAAGAATTGCGCGCTAATCTTTGGATAGGGATTGAAGGTAAGATAGTTCGAAACGAGCAATAGGATTTTTTTTTTGGGGCATCAATCAATACTACGTAGTACGTAGAAACAAGACTTCTTCGCAGCCCTAATACATGTACAAGAAAAAACACCAAAAATATAAAAATCACAAACACGTCAATGACTCATCATCATCATCTCCAGCTGCTATCTTGGACCGGAAAGGTGAACTGCAGAAAGATAAGCATCATTATTACAGTCTGACGGTCCTGATGAAGTGCCCCCCTCACTAGTTGATTTGAAGAAATTCGAGTAAAGCCGGGAACCAAGTCGAGAAGCAGTCGGTGGTGGGAGGACAGGATAAACCCCCTCGAGCATTTGCACTACTTTCGTCATTGGTGGCCTGAGATTCATATCATCCTGTATACACCACAAAGCAACTTTGATTACTGTGGCAAACCTTGCGTCCTCTTCATCTATCCTCAGTTTAGTGTCAATTAAGTCGTAAAATTTTCCTTCTTCCATCATCTTAAAAGCAAAGGATGGAAAAAAAGATTTCTCTGAACTTTCTGCTTGATCATAGTTTCTTCTGCCACTGATCAATTCAAGCAACACCATTCCATAGCTATAAACATCGCTCTTCTCTGATATGGCGTAGTTTGTGATCCACTCCGGTGCGAGGTACCCCCTGGTGCCCCTTAATGTGGTAAAAACATGGCTTTGCTCTCTAGTCATAAGCTTAGCCAGGCCAAAGTCTGAAACTTTGGCCATAAAGTGTTCATCAAGAAGCACATTTTCAGGTTTGATATCACAATGAACTATTTTTACATCACAATCCTCGTGGAGGTAAGCCAGGCCTTTAGCCGTACCAACTGCAATATTGAATCTTGTATCCCAATCCAACACCAACTCGCCTTCGCTTTTCCTGAAAAGCCATTTATCTAAAGATCCATTTGCCATGTATTCATATACAAGAAGCCGGTGGCTTCCCTCAGCACAGAAGCCTTTAAGCCTCACTAAATGAAGATGATGGATGCTGCCTATGATACTAACTTCAGCCCGAAATTCTTTCTTTCCCTGACCAATACCTTCCAATTTTTTCACAGCCACTCGAGTTCCATCAGGGAGAGTCCCCTGATAAACTGAACCAAACCCTCCCTGCCCAAGTTTCACAATGAAGTTACTTGTTGCAGTCTCAAGATCTTTATAACTAAAACGGACTGGCATACCAGATAAACCCTCCAAGAAATTGTCCTCTTCCGAGCTCTCTTTTTGGAAATCTGGCACTTTCCTTTTCTTCTTACGGTAATAAAATCCAGCAAAAAGCACACTCAGCATAACAAATATCAAAATTACGACGACAATGACTATAGGAAAGCGCTTCTTGTCACTGCCTCCACTATTTCGCCCATTACGTCCATCACTAAAGATTTTGATGTAAGAATCATAGCTGGCCCCATTGAGTGATCCTTGCATGCTTCCTATCTGATCAAACAGAAAACAATTCCCTGAGTTGCTGTCAAAGAACATAGCACCACAAGAGCAGTTTCTAAGGCAAGAATCTTTGCAGCCGTTTAAGTCGGTTTTAGAGAACGGTTGGACAAAGTCAAGTGCAAAGTAGCTGATGCCATCACCTGGACTTACAAGCTCCACAGAATCCTTTGAGTTAAGGCATGAAGGACGAGCTCTAAATTTGCAGGAGGGAAGTGCTGATGGACACTGGCACTTGTTGCCGGTATAACAAACATAATAGGGATCACAAGCTGCAGGTCTGCTGCACTGATCATCTGGTATTCTTAATGAGGAGGGATTTGTAGAACCTCGTTGAAGCATGATGAAAGTAATGAAACCATCAGCTCCCAAAACAGCAACCCAAGTTGCATTTGCATTACTATCGTCAAATATAAATTGCCAGAGCAAGACCTTATTTCCATCATAAAATCTCCAGGAATTGGCATTAAGAGTTGCTGAAGTGACGTTATTGCCATCTTTATTGATGGTTCTTCGTGTGTCACTTCCCATGGCCCAGTATGGCTGTGGGGGTTGAAAACCTGCGGAAAGAATCATATCTCCAGACTTAATCTCAAGGGAATAGCTCATGTTATTGGATCCAGGATCACTTACGAGTTTCATCCCTTCACTGAATTCCTGGTTTGGAAGTAGAGTATCTGTGGGATGGCTAAAACTCTGCCAAACTACAGTTCCATCACTTCCGTGCAAAACCAGATTTCCCGAGTCCAGCAATTCCATTGCTGAAACACCTGTCTTAGAGGTACCTGTGGACCAAATTGTGGTTCCGCCCCTTTGTAAGTAAGCATTCCCATTATTGTCAAACACGAAACTATCTGAATTCCGAACTGGGGAGCCTCTATTAGCAGACCACACTATAGAAGAACTGTCCTTGTGAATGACAGCAAGTAGAAACAAGGTGACATCTTGGGTGGTGGTGAATCCAAAAGCAAAATGTGAATTGTTGGATACTAGAAACAACCCATCATTGTCAATCCAAAACATTTGAGATCCCTGAAAACCTGGCTTCAAGTTGCCTTTATTTTGTATACTAGCCATACAGGTTTCCAGTAAAAACAGATTAAATAAGCACAAAATAGTGATACACAAGAACACCCAGTTTCCCATCAACAAGTATAATACAGCTCAATTCGGCAAAAGCAGAGCCAAAAATATGACAATTTGAGGACAGAAAAACAAGAAAATAATCGACCAAGAAACTCAGATATTGACAGAAAGAAGGGATGTACCTGGGTACTTTTCACATAGCACAGTGAAAAATCACCCAATAATTCAAACTCGGAATTGGAGAAAGAATGACCCACAATAGAATAGACAAGGAAAACAGAAGATTACGTATGAGAACTGGCAAATTGCTATAAAATGAGATTCCAAATGGCAGAAAAAAAACTTCAAAGGGAAAATTCAAATGCAAAAGCAATTACTGAGCTCAAAAAAGTGGTGGTGCACATATTCTGGCTTACCAGTTACTGCTGCACATACTTTGTTTTGATCAAATTCCCCTTTTTTGGGGTCTTCGGTTTTCTAGGTGTTTTGCCTTTAGCCCGACAGGGACAGGCTGGAGACTGAGATACTAGGTTCAAGGCGGATATCAGCGTTCAATTATTCTTAAGGTGAGATTGAACGAAGAAAAAATTCAAATGAGGTTTTGATGGTGGCAAAATACAAACGGAATCGGATGAATCTGTTTTTCATTATACCAAATACTTGGAGGAGTCTGATCTGAGCAGGGCATTTACTGGTGGTGTTCAAAAATCTGGGCTAACAATACATAGGTTGACAAAAAAAAAATTTATTATCATCAGTGATATCGTTTTCGTCATTCCACTGTGTATTTGATTAATGTTTCCTTCCAATTTGCTTATACAAGGTTGATTTTTTTGTGGGGGACTGGAATTAAATAAGGGGGATGCCGTTTGTACTCGGGCGTGTAACAGTCCCATTCCCATGTCTCACATGGTGGCAGGCCCCACGGCCAAGTACATGTAGCAACTCCCAAATAATTAATTAATTGTAGAGGTTGGAGAAAAAGGGTACCATCAACTCATACCCCCAACTTCAAATTCTACCACACTTGAAAATATGGGTCCAATTTACCTTGTAAATTTTTTCTATTGCTTTGTGGAAATTTGTTACATTAGACAGTCAAGTTGAGATTGGTATCCCTATTTCAATGTTGTCTTGACAACTCACCATATTAGATGGTGTTAACAACTAGATAATCCTTCTAGTTGTTTAACAAATCTAGCCCATGTTTAAGCCACAATATTATTTATTTATTTTTTTGGAGAAATGTATTTTGGGATAGTGATTTTTGTGGAATATGCTGTAAAGAAATAAGGAAAAAAAATTAAATTTACGTGGAAAATCATTTTATGATAGAATGTGTAGTTAAAAATAAGTTTTGAAAAAATGAATTTTAAGAAAAATCGGAATCAAACAAGATTATAAAGTGTCAAAATTCTAATAAGCGTGCCATCAATGGGATAGATCTCAACTAGTATCATTGGCGGATCTAGGGGGGATTGGGCTATGCTACAGCCCATACCCCAGGCCAATTCCATTTTTTTTTTTTTTTTTTTGTATTAGTCCGTCCTAAATAATTTACTGGATCCGTCCCAGACTAGTATGTAACTCGTTTCTTCCTTATTTTCATTTCATAATCCCCTTTAAGCTATTGATAATCAGAGTCTATAATTTCGGTATCCTAAAAATTTTGTCTAATATTGCCATGGCTAAAGCACAAGTCTTAACCACCTCTTTAACAATGGTTCACATATCAATCGAGAAAAGTAAAGAATTAATAGTTAAATAACCGAATTAGAGTAGAATCATGTAATAAATAATAAATAAAAATACATTTCTTTTTCCATTTTAAAAAATCAATAATTTGATTTTCTTGTGAACCGATCGATTTTTAGGACAAACGCTGGTTTTAGAAGTAAACTGACTGATTCTGTAGTTTTTAATGAGTTTGATAACTTGTGTCCAAATCAAAGTTTGGACCCTTTTTTATTTTAAGAATTAACAATTAAATAAGCGAATCAGAGTAGAATCATATAATAAATAATAAATAAAAATACATTTCTTTTTCCATTTGAAAAAATCAATAATTCGATTTTCTCGTGAACCGGTCGATTTTTAGGACAGACACTGGTTTTAGAAGTAAACTAACTGATTCTAAGGTTCTTAATGAGTTTGATAACTTGTGTCCAAATCAAAGTTTGGACCGTTCTTGATTTTTTCGATCTAGCTGATCGTATCTGATTTTTGTAACATTGGCATCCACAATTCTTCCCACAAAATCAGCTACTATGTAACTAATTGGTGTAGTCTGCAAATCGAGCAACAGTTTTTGGCCATCACATGAACATGGTACGGAGTTTACTTTCATCTCAACTGTTCTTGTTCTTGAAATCTCGAAAAGGAATTAATAATAGGATAAAGTTATTCGTACCCGGTGGTTTACCTGTTGGTTTACTCGATCCCACAAGTGCTCTCACATGAGATCGGGACCTACTTCCGACAAGGTATGCCCCACCCGTCCCAAATGTGAGAGAGATCGGTGGATCCGAGTAAACAAACGTGTAAACAATCGGGTACAAATAACATGATCCTTAATAATAAAGGAAGCATATGTATGAATCCTTCTAGAGCTAATTAAATAATAAATCTATAATTTGGTACTATCGTATTTAGGGATCACAAAAGAGCCACCTTAATAATGATAACGAAAATATTTATTTAAATTATTTATGCATAAAATATCGCATCCAAGGTTCCGAGCGAACTAGAATCATATATGGACAGATTAACGAGAATACCATCTTGATTATATTATTTTTTAACTCTCTCTTTTTATATTATTTGTACACTTTTGAATAATTCATCTCTCATGTCACACATCTGTAGTTTAGAATTCATTTACTAGGTCGTGTACACTGGCGGACCTAGGGGGTTCCGTTGGATCCTGGGACCCTCCAGTTTTTGCAATTTTTTTTTTTTTTTTTTTGGTAAAATTACAGCCCAAGTTTAAAAAAATAATAATAATAAATTCTGAAATTGATATTTTTGCCAAGATCGAAAATAATATAATTCTGAAACGTTATCAAAGTATGAGAACACATAGAAAACGTTTGTAATAAAATATTTCTTACTTTAAATTTTTTGGTAAGTCTGAGACATTCATATATTGAGTTCTCTTACTATTTTCATTTTTATCTTTAAGTTGCACTAAGTTTATTTATACTGCATTACATCATCATGATTAAGACTTATAGATTGTGTCAGATTGATTTTGTAAAAATATTTTCTTGCATCTATCTGTTTAATTTTTTTGAATATTTTGTAGTGCTTATGAAATGCAAAAATTGTACGGGTTCTTTAATCATTATGAACGTTTATGCTATACCCTCAGCTTCAAAAAAAAAATCGGGGGCGAACCCCATACTCTACCCCTCCTTCACCTCAATATCTTCCATTTTAGGACCCCCAACTAAAATATTCTGGTTTCGCCACTGGTTGTGTACAACGCTACACAATTATAAGGTGTTTGATACATATATATTTTTTTTTTAATGTATTTTGGAGTAGTAGATTAATGAAGAATATGTGGTTAAAAAAAAGAAAAAATTTTGATTTACGTGTAATATTAGTTAAATAAATAACATTGATTTAAAATAAGAGAGAAAAAATGACTTTTGGGAAAATGAGAATCAAACAGGATCTTAGAATGTTGAAATCATCAGAATCTCTAGATAACTATTCATTTACTTGATCGAAGTTGAAGTTTAAAAATAATATGAACATAAGCTTAGTACTCGAATGAAAAATTGTGTATCAGAGTTCGAAAACAATCAACTTATTGTTCATCTAAAATAAAACGTATACCAAATTGTTGACAAGCTTGAATAAATGTGAAAAAGTGAGAGTCAATTTAATAATTCAACAGAAAAAGATCATGGTTGGGGGAATACCAACAGAAAAATATCAAAGAGTTAAAACAATATTAGAAGTCCAAATTTAAAGCAAAAGCAGTTGTAAAAATAGTTTAGAAAAATGAAGTAAAAGTGGAAAACTACTTTTGCTTAATTGACACTTTAGTTGAAGTGCGACTTTTGTCATTACTAGTAAGACACACGTGCAATACACGTGTCATAGTATAGTTGACTATATAATAGCGTAATTATTAAAAAAATAAAATTATCTTAAGCATTAGTTAAATTAAACTTAAAACACTTGAAATGATGATAGATGACAAAAATAATATGAAGAGATTTGATTCATAGTTTATTTTCTAGACTTTGCGTTTGAAGATTTCTCTGTTCTTTTTAAAAAAAGACAGGGCATAGATGATTAGGTGTTGATGTCCTACTAAAGAGATAATGAAGTTCAACATAGCCCTCTTTTTTCTACCTATTGAGGTAAGGCATTATGTATCTTTCATCTCGTGCTCATAGAATCTTCATTTACATGTATCAGTTGTACCAGTATTTAATTTCTTTACCAAGACCCTATGCAAGATGTAAGTAGTCAAGACTAATTAATTAATGATAATACAGTGCAGAATTTAGGACAAATCAAGGGTCTCTATCAGTATCAAAATCACAACACAACGAAAACTTACATCATAGAGGCAAAAAGAATGACAAACGATCACCTAACTTCATAAATTTCTTCGAATATCTTTTCAGTATGTTCTAATGATACTGTACATCAAATCCATTTAAAAAAACAAAAATAATCCATTTCATAGAAGATGTTTGTCTACTAGAACTGCATGATGTAGGAGGATTCTTCTGAAAATTATTGAGTTCTTTCAATATCCATTTTGACGCCATAAATGTACCATTTTTAACCATAAAAACTGAAGAAAAATGAAATTGAGAGAACTTGGTGTGAGTATGGGGGTTGAGCGTGGGGTAGAAAAGAAAAATTAACGATTATGATTTTACGTTTCATAATTTAAGATAATTTTTATATTTAAACTTAATCGACATTATATCTATTATTATCACATTTTAAGTTTTAAAAAAAAAAACAAATTAAATCGATCCAAATCATGGCCGCACTTCAACATTTCCAAAAAAAATTTAAATCTCTTAAAACGAATAGTTATACCTTAAAATATTGAATCAAACGTAAAATAAAATAAATAAATAAATAAATTATCATGGCCGTGCTTCAACATTTCCTAAAAATTTTAAATCGCTTAAAACGAATATTTGTAACTTAAAATACTGAATCAAACGTCAAAAAAAAAATCAAAAAAAAAAAAACAAAACAAAACAAAACGGTTTAGATGGTCTAGCCGAGTCAATACTGAATCAAACGTATAAAAAAAAAAAAAAAAAAACTTAGACGGCTTAGTCGAGCCGAGCCATAAAGCCATTTGGCTTGGCTCGGGGCCGCACTTTAACATTTTCAACAAATTTTAAATTGCTTAAAACGAATACTTGTAACTTAAAAATACTGAATCAAACGTTAAAAAAAACACAGCAACAAAATGGCTTAGACGACTTAGCCGAGCCAATGCTGAATTAAACGTAAAAATAAAAAATAAAAAAATTATCATGGCCGCACTCCAATATTTCCAACAAATTTTAAATCTCTTAAAACGAATATTTGTAATTAAAAATACTGAATCAAATGTTAAAAAAAATAATAAATAAAAATCGAAATGGTTTGGATGGTTTAACTGAGCCGATACTAAATCAAATGTTAAAAAAAAAAAAAAAAGATTGAATCAAACGTGAAAAAAAAGGGCATTAGATGACTTAGCCTAGTCGAGCCATAAAGTCATTTGGCTCGGCTCGGCTTATGAATAGTAACACAAAGTGACTCTTTTATTTATGTAGGACAAACGTTAAAAAAAAAAAAAACACAACAACAAAATGGCTTAGACGACTTAGCCGAGCCAATACTGAATCAAACGTAAAAATTAAAAATTAAAAAATTATCATGACCGCACTTCAATATTTCCAACAAATTTTAAATCTCTTAAAACGAATATTTGTAATTAAAAATACTGAATCAAATGTTAAAAAAATAATAATAAATAAAAATCGAAACGGTTTAGATGGCTTAGCTGAGCCGATACTAAATTAAATGTAAAAAAAAAAAAAAAAAAAAAAGGATGAATCACACGTGAAAAAAAAGGCTTTAGATGACTTAGCCAAGCCGAATCATAAAGTCATTTGGCTCGGCTCGGCTCGGCTCGGCTTATAAATAGTAACACAAAGTGACTTTTTTATTTATGTAGGTAAATAAGCGCTAGGTAGAACTTTTCGTTTTTAAAGTCAATTTGGATTGTGCAGTATTTCAACATTGGCTCAACTTCAACTTGCATATCTTTTTGAGTTGAAAGGGACTGCTTTATTTTGGAACTTGGAAGTGGGATAATGCATTTAAAACTGTCATTTAGCTACAGGTGGGAGTTAATTTCAAGGAAAATGCTAAAAGAACATAATTTTTGACATCATGATTGATCGTATGTGAGTGTGTGAGTCCCAAGTGAATAAAATAATATTTCTCATATGTGTGTAGAGTGTCAAGGATTATATCAATCAGGATGACACTATAGCATGACTCTAATTTCAATGCTCTTCATTATTTTTTTTTGCCACGGGATCATGCTATGAGTACATAATTAAGTGTCTATAGGGGTGTCCACTCTCTCACATGGGGTGGACCCCACAATATTTTATTCAAGTGGGATCCACCCCCATGTGAGGGAGTGAACACCCCTATGGACACATAATTATGTACAACAAGTATTATCCTTTGCCATGTATACCAAAAAATAAATTTAATTAAAATCTTGTATGTTATCCTATCAATTTTTATTTTTCCCCATTTGACCCCCATTAATTTTGATTATAATGGGGGAATAGTATTTTATTTGAAAAATTGAAGATTGTAAAAAAATGAAAAGTTTTCAATTTACGTACAATATTATTTTATTAAAGATTATGTGATTGAAAATAGGAGAAAGAAAAAAATTAATTTAATTTGATGAGAATTAATGGGGGTCAAAACGGGGGCATACAAGAACAAGATAGAATTTTAAGTTGAGATGGGCTAAAAATAATTCTTGGGATTTTTTAGATTTAAGTTTTGGAATTCGGTGCTTATGTGCAAGTGTAATCGATTCTTTGAATTACACTTGGGAGAAAGAAAAAAATTAAAAAATGAAGCTTTGAAGTACAGAGAATTCAAGAACGATTGTAGATATAAGAATACATCCAAATAATCAGATAAGATTTATTCACAAATCAAAAGTATGTGAATTAAGTTAAAACTTTTCTAGCACGTTTTAATTAGAGAGAATTTCAAGCATCCCCTGAACTTTATGACAGTATCAAAAATATTTGTCAAGTTCGAAAAATCACATTAACCTCCTTTATAGTTAGTTTTGAGTATCATTCAACTCTTGCTACTTTTTAAGTCATACATATTGAAAACCCAAGAATAACTAATCAATAGGGATAAATTGATTATTAAATCTTTTTCGAAAATTAATTCAAGTCTAAAAACAATGTATTAGCAAATGTAGCAAATAAACAAATACACACAAATATGAAACCAAATAAGGGAAATTAATGAGCACAATATGAAAACGGTAAATAAAAAGGAGAGAGGATGCAAGATTTAATTGTGGAGGTTTGATCCAACGCAATGATCTACATCCTCTGTTACCAAGTTCTTTAGTACGAGCAAGGTATTTTCCCTAATTTTGATTGACTTATGGTATAATCCAACCTTCTACAATACTTTCGGTGACTTACAAACAATGAGCACCGTTCCTTTTACAACGTTAAGTTTTACGGGATTTCAACACGATCCGCACTATTGAACTTTATGAGACCTCAATATGACCCACACAGTGACTTAAAATAAGGAGTATTGATCTTTATACAATGTTGATCTTTAAGGGATTCAACATGACCCACACTTTATCAAAATAATTTTACAATGAAATTTTCTCTTGATAAATAATAAAAAACAAATTAAGTTTTTAGAGAGACTAACATTTCAATGAATAGTAATAAATTATAGCTCAAATATTAGAAGAAAAACTTTGATGAATATGTAATTAAAAATTATATTCAGTCAATCAAAGTGTTTCAATGAGAAGATGAAGAAAAAAAATAAATGCAATGTAAGTTCAAATAAAATCTTCTCAAGAAATATCTCTCTTCTAATTAATTATTATAATAAATTAAAAACTAAGAGATAAATGAGAAACTTTGATAAATATGATAATTTTACAAATTTGATTCAATCAATCAAAGTTTTCAATATGAAGAAGTAGAAAGAAATATACAATATAAGCGCAAAGATCTTCTTCAAAAATATATTTCTTTTAAGATTGATATAAATAAGTTAAGTACAAAGAAAGATGAAAAACTTTGATGAGAGAAATGACTCAAGAAATTTGATTCAA
Source organism: Osmanthus fragrans (assembly GCA_019395295.1). NCBI lineage: Eukaryota > Viridiplantae > Streptophyta > Magnoliopsida > Lamiales > Oleaceae > Osmanthus > Osmanthus fragrans. The sequence goes on from CM033359.1 coordinate 14,261,759, forward strand.
TAATCAAAGTTTTTTTATGAAGAAATAAATGAAATGAATGTAAAAATGTAAACTCAAAGAAGATTTTTTACAAATATATTTTACAAGAAAACTCTCTTCTTGTTCTCTTGACAAATGAAAGTGAAGTGATATTTATAGCAATCAAAACGGAAAAGTTCCGTCTAACCAAACTACACAACCGGACGTCCGCTCATGAATCGGACGACCAAACTAGTCGTTGTGCGTCAGAAACTTCGAATGTTGGCGAACTAGAATTCGGTTGACCTTTGACTTTATCCATTGACTTTTTATTTTAAAGAATTGTGATCTAAGTTCAAGTATGACTTTCAAAAATCAATATTACTTTTGATTAAAATATTTTATGCAAGTGATAGTGAAAATATTTTTTCATGCACAAACAGATTTTTGAATTATTGTCATTCATTACTAAATATCAAAGTATAAACCTTTACATAAAATCTAAAAGGTCTAGTCTTTGATCTTGTTTCGAAATTTCTTTCATGTTCAACTCTTGGTTCTTAAATTTTTCATCTTGATCTTTTTTTATGACGTCTTTTATGTTCTTGATCTTGATCTTTCTTGGCGTTTATTTTTTAAGCTATCATCTCGAATGATTTGACTTGAATGTTTAACTTTCATTTTAATCTTCATTTCAAGTCCAATATATAAAGTTTGATTGATTTTAACATTGAACTATCATCACTCGAATGATTTGACTTGAATGTTTAACTTTCACTTTAATCTTCATTTCAAGTCCAATATATAATGTTTAATTGATTTTAACATTGAACTATCATCACTCGAAATAAATTATTAGCAACAATATTAATCTTGTTTGTTATGATCAGAACATTGAAGATGAAGTTAACCATAGGTCAACACATAACTTATCTAAATAAGGATGATATTTCTAAAATACCCTAGCGAATGAATAAATAAAAATTTCTATTCCTGAAAGCAACTTGGTCTGAAATTTTAAAATAGAAAAATTAGCTAAACAATAACAAATTCACATGATAGTAAATCAAGCTACAAGAGAAGAAAACAATATTTTAGTTATTTATGGGATTGGTTTAAATTAGGAACTAAAATCCAACCTTGAGTTAAGTTTATCAACGGTTAGTTATGAAAAATTGTCGTATGCGCAAAGAGAACGCCAAAGCTACGTGAACCAATTCTCGTTATAACTTTTGTCATATTTTATCGTCTCATAAATATGAATAAGAGATACATGGATATATCCATTTTATTTCAAAACAGATTCCTTATTTGTACCTCGAGTTGTATAGTGAGTCTGATTATCATTGTCTTTGTTTATGTCTCGGGTTGGAACAAATTAATGTAATGCGCTCCCGCCTACAAATTAGGCGGCAATTTAAATGAATATTTCAATTTTATATTCTTTTTTTTTAAAACATAATATATAAATGCATTACTCAAGTAGCATCTAGTGGAACGAGAATAGATATTTGTCACATGAACTAATGATCAAAAGGGGTATTATAAAATTTTACTTTGGTTGTAAAAAGCATATACGTATATTAACTTCTTGTTTTAGTTTATGAATTTATAAATATGAAATTTTATTTATAAGTTTGCTTTTGTTAATAATTAAATTATGTATGCATAATATAAATCTTTTAAAATTTTAAAATAATTTAATACCAAATTTTTTAATTAATTGTAAATCAAAATTTCCGATAGTATTTATATCAAAAGAATTATGCATGCAAAAAATCTTTGAAGGATTTACTTAATATTATGGGGAAAAATTAAATAGTAACTAATACTAGAAAATTTCATCTTTCCTTCGAATCGACATTTTAGGTATATCAATTTAATTTTATATGAGATATGATTCAAGAAATGACCGGGAAGAACACATCTTAGAAACTGGAGATGTTATTGTGACTTTTTAAAAGTAAAAAAAAATGTCTATGCTATTGTCATAAAGTTTAGAAATTCCTTTAATATTATTTTTATTAAAGGAAAATTGTAGGAGCGGTCTCTAACTTTTTAAATTTTTATAGACTTTACATTAAACTTCAATTTGTGCTAACAAAGATTCCTAACCTTTCATAAATATAAATATGCACATGGAGTCCAACTGGATAAAAACCATTTATTTGACTGTTAACTGACCACAAAAATTGACTTCGACGAATTTTAACCAAATTAAAAGAGTTAGAATGATAACTTTTTATTTAATCCAATAAAACATTTAAAATAACTAAAACAAAAGAAAAGAAAAGAAAAGAAAACTATTCATCTCCTTCTTTACCCCATCTCACCCTCATCCTCCGCCCATCCAAACCAAAAATTAGAGCCACCACCAACCACTACCACTACCACTACCACTACCACTAACACGACCACGACCACGACCATCATACATTTCCCAAACCTTAACAAAGCTTTTCCGCTGCAATTATCCCCATTAGCAGGGGTGGATTTAGGTACCAGCGAGCTAGAGCGGTCGCTCTAACTGGATCTGTTTGGAAGAATTTTTTTTTTTGGTTGAGAATAGAGAAACGATTTATATTATATATTCAATAATTCATTTTTTTTTAATTCATCGTTGATATCTCAATTTTTTTGGTGCTTTCTCTATTAAACTGGAGGTTTTGGGTTCGAAACCTTCCAATGACAATATGTTATATATTTTTTGTAAACAATTTTTACCAAAAACAAGTGCAAAGTGAATTTGAACCTCTGACCTTGGTTAAAGGACGTTGATAACTTTATCATTATTACAAGTATTGATTTGTGACACTCAATGAAATCAAATAATATATGTTCATTTTATCGGTTTTGATACAAATAAAAACATTTTAACCGGTTATTTGTCCTTCTTCTTGATTTTTTTTTTTTTTTTTTTTTTGTCTAATCAATTTATTTGAGAATTTGATCAATTAATGACGAATAAATTTGTAAAAAAATTTGCCTTAATGTTGTAAGGAGTCTTTCAACAAAATTTATTTAATTAATAAAATGTTCCACTTTTCTTTCACAAAAAATTGATCGCAAAAAAGTGATATCATACAATCACATAAAATTGATATAAGCACATAAATAATTTCAAATTTGTTTAATTAACTTTAATTGTAAACTGAATATTGAGATTTTGTTAATATATATTGCATGTTTGATTGAAAAATAAATTAAAATATTTTACAGGACGATTTTTTCATTCGAAATGAAAGTTGGTACCTAATTTAAGTTCTAGTGGTGGTGTATTTAGTTCTTCTAGTTTTTGTCCGTACGATTTTTTAAATATTATTTAATTAAATATTACTAAACAACACCGCTATCACAAACGTTTACCGTTGACAGTAACATTCAATGTTCGCGGTCCGTCCTAACTGGACTCGAGCTCTGAATTCGCTGCAGGCCCGCGGCCCATTAGGGACTACCACCGCGTTCGGAATAAACGGGACCGCCACCACCGCTGCAATTATCCCAGTCTGGGACCGCTACCACGGCCGCTATACCTTTCACCAACCAGCAACAGATCCCAGCAAAACAAACCTCCACCTTCAAACCAAAACCAGCCACCAAAAATCCCACCCACCATTTTCCTCACTCCTTCGTCATTCGGAGACCAGACCTCGTACTTCGACAACCTTCGGTTCAAATTTATACGACACTATTTATGGAAAATCTCCCCTGCCCATTTAAAAGTAAAACCTAATTGATGGTGCTCAAGTTCTAGGAAATTGAGAAGCCAAATATAGTCAAGCCTCGCCTACTGTTTGGTTACTTAATTGGCAAGGTGTTTTTGCTGCAATCCTGCTATTAAATACAAGAAAATTACCAAAATCAATCTTAGCGCACCTTAAAATTAAACAAATTAATGTGAATTTTCTCTGCCAGAAATTGGTTTTTCCAGCAACTAAAATGAAAAAGGTAAAAATCAGTTGGTTTTGGTTTTGGTTTGATGGTGGTAGTTGTGGTGGCAGTTAATGGCGTGGCTTGTGTGAGATGGGTGGCAGTGACTGACCGGCTGGCTATGATGTCAATGTTGCTGTTGGCTGGAAAAGGGAATGGGAGTGGGAAATGGGATGGTAGTAGGATAGGGGCTTGAAGGAGAGAAACCATTTTTTTTTTTCTTTTTTAGGATAGGGGCTTGAAAGAGAGAAACAATTTTTTTTTCTATTTTTTTATTATCTATTTAATGTGATAATTGTAAAATTACCATTTTATTAATTTTGTTAAAATTGGTCAAAGTTCACTTTTCTTGGTCAACTAACAATCAAATGGATGGTTTTCATCTCGTTAGACTCCAAGTGCATATTTATTAAAGGTTATGGACATTTTGCTGGTAGAAATTGAAGGTTAGGATAAAGCCTACAAAAATTGAAAATGTTAGGCATTCTACTACAAATTCCCTTTTTATTAAATATCTAGCAAATACAATTAATAGTTTGTTTGTAGTGAGACCAACGAACCAATCGGTCAAATCCAATTAATAGAAATTGGCAAAGGGTGCACAAAAATTCTCACCAATGTTGGTAGTGGGTAGGCCCCGGGAAGTGGCAAGGCTAGGAGCTAGGGACCAAAAGATGGATTTCATTATTTTAGTCCAACGTCAACGACACTATAAAAGTGGTGGGATGGAACAACTTAGGGATGGCAAAAAGGCTCGTTTGCTCTGATCGCTCGAACTCGGCTCGTGGCTCAGAACACCGAGCTAAGGCTCGGGCCAAACCCCATTTTAGGCTGCCGGGCCAAACCCGAGCCTGCCAGTGCTAAAAAAAAGGGCAGCATTTAAATAAGGCAGCAAAATGTCGCCTCAAGAAGCAAAATAAAACCAAAAAAATTGAGTTAGCCCGGCTAGGCCCGTAAAGGCGAAATCTCGGGCCGAGCCTGAATTTTTTGAGCGAGCTTTTATTCGGTTCGGCCCGAGCCCCAAAAAAACTCGGTTCATTTTACTCGAGCCTTGAGTTTCGACTCGCGAGCCGGCCAACCGACTTGACTCGTTGACACCCCTAGAACAACTTGTCTAAAAATACCCAAAGTTACACCAGATTAATAGATTGAAAACAAGTTTTACAATTTTTCCATGCTATTATGCACAAATATGTATTATATATATTTAACTTATTGTACAGAAAAAAGAAGATCTTTTACGAAAAATCTCTTCAAATAGGTAAAGTAAGAAGATGTCTTTTCATGGTGAGAGGTTAGCAACTTCAAAATCACTCTTCAGTAGGTTGTAGCACCTAGCCTGGCCATAGAGGGTCGGCCTCATACATGACACTTTGGCTGACATTACATCATTTCGACTATTTATGTTTGATGGCCTCAATTGGGTTAGGTTGGATAAAGGTATGGAGTGTAGGCCTGTGTTGGTTTACTTGGTTTTTTGCCATATGGTCTGTGTTTCGAGCCTTAGCAGATGAGGTATAATAATAGTTCCCCAAGTCTAAGTATGAATATTTATATAATACGTAGACCTCAGGTTAAACGTGAAAGATGTTACACATGATATGCATTATGGTACGGATATGGTCATTGGAGAAATGATGCTCTGGCATAGAGTGTTTTGTCTTTGTTGAGGCCATATTGGCGAGGTAACCATTTGCTTGGTTGTGACGACGCATAATATAATAATTCCCCAAGTTCAAGTATGTGTATTCATATAATGCATGAATTTATACTATTGGTGATGTGTTGGGACCTTTTGTAGTTACTATGCAAATGTAGATGATGCAAATGCGATGTCATTACTTTGAGAATGAAGCTCTAAAAGAGAGATAACTTGATAAAGCTGAAGCAGATTTGACGCTCTGAAGATAGTTAGCTGTGATTCGAAGGTAAAGCAAGGTATAAAAAGTAGATGAAATATTTATGTAGAGGCAAAGTCCTATGTTCTAGGGATGAGGCTTCTGAAAGCATATGAAATATTTTTTTACGAAGTGAGGCTTTCTAAATCATCAAATATGACACCTTCTTCAAGGGTCATCCCGTCTTTAGAGGTTGTCCTCTTTATGCTCTCTTCTTTAGAGGTCTCATTTTTTTCAGTGATTGTTCCATTCATGGTCTTTTCTTTAGAGACATCCTTTTTTCAAGGGCCTCTCATTCTTTAGGAGCTATTCTGTTCTTGGCATCTTCTTCAAAAGCCTCCTTTTTTTAACGACTAATTTGATCATGGCCTCTTCTTCAGATGTCTCTCATTTTTCAAGGACTTTGATCATTTCAACGCCTTCTTCTAATTCAGAGGTCTTCCCTTATCCAGGGACATTGATCATATCTGTGTTAGCTATCACCATGTTTAACTCATGGTTGGTTTCCTTTCATATGGAGTTCATATAGCATTCTTTGGCCTCGTTTTGTTTGCCTTCGACGGTACAATGCCATTATCGATGAGGATCTTTATGAAGTGATGCGCCACTAGGGGCTCTTTCACCATGCCAACTACAAGAGTAATTTTATCTCTTGGAATTATGTTATCACTTGTGAACCCAAAGAGTGAGAAGATCATGTTTTGGGGCATATGCATACCCACTGGTGCTTACATTTGTTGGAAGATGAGTTATAGTGGAATTTTACTCTATGATGCTCCTCATATTAGCGACCATGGTTACCACCTCTTTGATGAGGCATGCAATAACTTTTTCACCTTTAAATTGATGAGGTCGACGGTGGTTGGCTCGGCCAGGAGGGGCATCTTCTTTAGTGACCTTCCTTACCACTCTTCATGAATTTAAATTTTCTTTACTAGCACTCATATTGTGGAGATGCCTCTTTTCACCAAAAAAAAATGATCTTCTTGAACAAATTTTTCTTTCCAAGTGTTATAATTTCCTTTACCGCATTTTGATCAAAAGACCAAAGATGAAGATCACTCAGAATTTTCTTCTAGACTTCCACTTGTTCTTTATTTAAAAACAAAACCTTTTTCAATGAAAAGTAAATACACTTTCTTGTGATAATTTTTACGGGGGTTTGCTCATGGTTAATAGTATGGATTACCAATAACTGTGCTAGTCTATTGACCTCAGTTTTTGGCTAGTGATGCGGTCAATAAATCTCGAGTCCACTCACATCCATATGTAAAGCTCCTATACTCTTGGACAAATCTTTAGAAGCACGCGACCTTCTCCGTGGTGGAAAAGGTGGTCATGACCACTTCAACGGTCAAGTCAATCAACTTGAATATATGGGTGTGTGGTCAACAAAAGATGTTAGTTATAAATGTGTACGAGTGATTATAGAGAGAAAACAAGAGTTAGCAATAATATTATGAGTGTGTAAAATTATATTTCCTTCAAATGACACTAAGTGTGAGGTTTTATAATAGAAGAGGTAAATGGGTTAGCATTAGATGAAAAAACATGTGACCTGATCTTAACAGTCGAGGTGTCTTTTCTTATGTGTCACTTTTGTAGTGTTGTGGAAAAAGCCTAATGAAAGATAAGAGTACATTATTCTTTAGAGTACAAACATTATCTCATTAAAAATTTGTAGAAAAATTCAATGGGACAAAACCTTAGAAAAGAAAAAAGAGTACAATGCATATTTACTCATCTTATCATAATATACTTGAATTATATGTTTCAATCATGTTAATCTATCAGTGACAGTGTTCATAGTCAAGTCACGTATGTTTTCTATAATCACATTTATAGCTAACTTATAAGTATTTGTAAAATTCATGATGTTGCCGTACATTACATATTACAACTTAATTTTTCCCATTTCCTCTAATAAGTTTAATATTGCAAGGAATGTATCCTTTTATTTGGCCAATTATTTTTCGATCTATATGCATCAAAAAACTTATTTCGATATACAAAAGTGTTGTCAATTAACTTTTTCTTTTCAATTATATTTCTTTCTCAAACGAAATAACTTATTGAGATATTTTCACTTTTAATAAGTACTTGAACCTCTTCTAGAGTTTTATAATTAGTTATGTCTATATGTGTTTGTCCCCTAAATGAGACTATCTTTCTTATTTGATCCAATTTTTCAATGATTTTTATCTTTAGAATTGAACGTCGAAATGTTTTATGCATGTTATTATATAATTCAAAGTTTGTCATTCTAAGACATACAAGATGGAACATCTATAGTCGGTAAATGAGATTTTATTAATCTCTTGTAGGTCAGTAAATGCATTTTGCATATGAGTTATCTTTTCAGATGATCAAGTATGAAAATATAGATAACACAATACGATACATTATGTATTATTTCTAGCTACTAATTTCTTCCCGTAATGCTGAGAAAATAATTAAATCAAATTGACGGTCAGCAAACCCCATTATAAAATATTACATGTTAAGGCTTATGAAATATTTTAATAAGGTTCACAATAACCATGTATTCTGATCATTCTTTAATATCCATCTCAGTGCGTTGATTTGGAACAACTATACATAATTTGCATTATAAAAAACGTAAGATAAGAAATATTAGACTCTGACCATAAGTTAACTATAATGGTGAGAGCTTTGATGTTGACATAATGCATATAAAATCACACTGTTTAGACAGAAAAGTGAAGTATTTTCTTCTCAATGGTAATGATTAATAAATTAATCAGAGACACTTAACAATCAACTGTGTTAAAACATTTACTGTCATCACAATTAACATTTATCAAATGCTTGTGACGTAAAATCACTATAGCATTAACATAATATATTGACTTGATGGTATAATATAAAAAATGTGCTCATAATTCAAGAATTTGAGCAAGTAATATTGTTAGGCATGATCATTTAGACAATCACTAGATCAATAATAATACGAAATTGAGAATTTCGATGGATATTCAACAAAGAATCATAAGATTCTTCAATCCAATGAATTCATATATGATGTTTGTTCTCTTAATTGAAAATTGGTAATTAAATATATCTAGATAAAATGGGGATTGGATTCTCCATATTTTGAAAATTAATCAGGGTGACATATGATGCCCCATCAATCTTCATGTTGAGCATCTAGATATTATTTGTATATAATAAATATGATACATTTACTAGATTGTTGTATGTGTTCGCAACCTTAAGTTTGCCAAATTATTGGTCAAAATTCAAATTATGAGCATAATTTGTAGATTATATAATCAAGACGGTGTATCTAATTAATGTTAACGAGCCTAAATTTTAATATTTTAATAAGTATTAGTTGTGATGATGATAAACGATTCAACACTAATGCTTGTTAAACGCCTTCGATTAATTTCTAAATCATTACTATTGATTCACTACAATTTATTGTGATTTAAAGTAAAGAATGCTGATAATAGTACATTTATTACATTTTTCATCCATTAATATCTGCATTTCTATGATTATTTGACGTCTAAATGCACTAAGTACTTCTATATCTTGATTTAGGTTGAAAATGGATGAAAACGGAGGAAAGTGAAAGTTCGGGAACTAAAGTGCAAATACTCTGCACTTGTTTCTAACCTTGTGACGAAGATTCGAGAGAGTTAGAGGTCAATTGGATAAGGAAAGGAGTCAAAGGGTTTAAAGCCAAGACTTTATCACATATCAACATTCAAGCTGAAAGGTTTTGCACCGATTTTTAGCCTCATATTGAGACTATTTTTGACATTGAAAATGATCGAATTCCAAGATGATATCTCAATAAAAGTTGTAGCCCTTTGATCTGACTTTTCAACGCAACTTGAATCACCTCAATCGAACATCGAAAAGAAAGATATCGTCGAAATACTGAAAGCTGTCCGACAGGAAATTTGCAAAACCATGCAACCGCATGGTTATAAATCCATGCGACCGCATGGCTACTGTCGAGAACTCAAAAGCTGAATTAGTTTGTTCCATGCGACTGCATATGTTTACACCATGCGGTCGCATAGGTCATTTCTGGACCAAAATTTTCTATTTCCGATAATTGCTAAATCACTTATGAAAACAACTCCCAACACGTCTTCTTAACCCTAAACTCGACCAAAATGCCTACCATTTATCTCCTATCATTTTTCTATCAATTTTCTCTCAAGAACTCCATGGAAAGCTAAACTAATTGGTGAAGCAATGAAGGATCTCAGTTGGTTTTAGTGATTTTCACGCCTTTTCACGCATGTAATTTGGTATTTCATCGTTAAACAATTCTAAAGTTTGGATTTCTCATTTTGATAAAGTTGTCTTGAAAGTGATTTAACTTTTATTGGATTTGTTATGGATTCAATCATGTTTTGTCTGTCAATTGTCTAAATAATTGTTGATTCTCAATTTCAAGCATTATCGTGTGATTGGTTTAACGTTTACTATGTTTCTCATAGATTCAATCATGTTTTGTCTATCGTGAAATTAAACTATTCGTTGAATTTCAATTTCAATTATCTATTGGTGTGATTCACTACTATTTTATGCTTGATGTATAAGATTGATTTTGAATCTAATTTCAATAGATTAAAATGAGTATATATCGTAGGAAATCCATATCTTAGATTTACTAGAGAATTGCATTGGGCCTTAATGTTACATTCCTCAATTAAAGTTTGATGGCAAAAATCTTTAATTGAGTATATGAGTGCATAATTGACGTTGATTGATCCGAACCAATCGAGGGAATTCCGGCGCTTCACTATTTCACACATCGGTTCAAATTTCACCAATTTTATACATTGATATCAAAATCTTGTTGAACTAAAGACTCTTTTCATAAATCACGAAAACCCCAGGTTTTGATCCTTCGAATAATTTTTCATCTCCCTGTGGATACGACACCCCAAAGCTGTGCTACAACTACTGCGTTATTCTTTGGGCATAATCAAATGCTTTGAATATATGTGTAGTTTGAATCTTTATAAAATTTCTCAAGTCTTAACGATGATATTTTATAGTGCAGTTTGCTGATTATCAATTTGATTGTACATTTTTCTCAATATTAGAGAGGTGCATTAGGAAACTGGAAATAATGTATAAATATATCATTATATTATTAAGATCCTCATGGAAGATAATTTGAACTAGAAGTTCAAATGATAATTCATTTAGCCCCCATTTGACCCCCTTTCTATTTCAGTTTTTTTTCTTACTTTCAACCACACAATCTTCCATAAAATAATATTACACGTAAATCAAAATATTTTCTTTTTTTTCAACCACACATTCTCTAACAAAAACACTATCCCAAACATTAAAATTTGAAAGAAAGGTGGCTAAACGGAGGCTTAGATAGATTTATTAATCAAAGAAAACAACAATATCTCATACACTAGATTTAAATGCTCCAACTCGAATTGATGTCATAGGAGGACAATTATCTAATATTATATTTGACAAAAATTTCCAAAAGAAAATGGAGCAATTATCAAAGATAGTTCAATAAAAAAAAGGTATATACTCTTGAGTATATAGACATAACAAAATGTGAAACTCTAGAAGACGGTTTATGTACTTGTAATATTGAAATTTGAAATATTTCAATAAGTTATGTCATTATAGGGAAAGAAAGTAAATACAAAAGAAAAAGTTATTGACAATATTTTATATATAATGTAGCGCTTCATTATGAATGATGGCAATGATATAAAAAAAAAAAAAAGGTTTTGGTATGTCAACATATAAATAATTAGTCAAATAAAATGATGCAATTTTAAAAATATTGAACTTATTAGAGAAACCTGAAATTTCTGAAACTACAGTCTGAACACCTAAAATAATGTTGTAATATATAATACATGACTCTTAAGATAATTTTTGCAAAAACTTGTATAAATAAAAAAAAATATATCTTGTGGTGGATGCAATCTTAAGTCTATGTCTTGTCATCTTTTCAATACATGAAATTTGATATGTGTACAATAAATGTAATTATAGTCAACTCATCTGAAATGACTATTAAGACTAACTCTGAAAGATTTAATATGCTTGAAGCATAAAATTCAAGTGATGTTATCATGAAGACGAGTAAATACACATCCATCGACTAAGGTTTTATCCCATTGGGCCTTCTTGGTAAAGTTTTTAATAAGGCAACTTTTGTGATGTATTCAAAGTAATAATGCACTCTTTTTTCTTCATTAAATTGTTTTCCACAAGGGTTTTCTTAATAAAGTTTTAACGAGACATAATCTTTACATAATGAATGCACATAATCTATAGGACATTTACCCTCAATGTAACTTATGATTATATTATAATTTTATGTACAAGACTCCTGAAGAGAAGGAGAAGATCTGTTTTTTGAACCATCATGTTATCACAATCATCGAAGATAGATAGATATTTTGTATGAAGATGGTATTGCATGGGCTATAACAAGAAACATGGAACATACTTTATTAGAATTATGATACTGAATACATTGACTTACAAGACAATGACAATTCGATACAAGAATTTTCATTTATTGAAATAAGGGGAATACATGTATTCTTTTTCATTCGATCGAGTTTTGTCCCACTAGATTTTCTCGACAAGGTTTTAACGATGCATCATTTTATTACTCCAAATTATTTATACTCTTTTTTCATTTGTTGGAATTTTTTATTCATCAAAGTTTTTGCTAAACAAGATTTTAATGAGATAATTATTGTGTTAATCATTCAAGAAAGTATTGTAAATAAATTAGTAATTGTAAATGACCATTGTACCTTTGCAATTCTAATTATTGTGACTATTGTATTCCTTGAAATCTTTATCATTTCTTATAAATACGAAACTTAGATTCTCAATCAAATAAACAAAAGTCTATTTACTTCTCATTCTTTTTAGTTTCATAACAATCGAAGGATTTGAGACAAGTTGCATTCCACTCCGTTCTTACACACAACGTAGACCGTTAGTTCTTCCTCCAACCAATATAACTGTCATCTCTCCCCCAAAACCCATTCAGGATTAATTCATACAACAGAGAGGAGAAAAGGAGAAGCATTTTTATGCTCTCTCTCTCTCTCTCTCTCTCTCTCTCTCTCTCTCTCTCTCTCTCTCTCTGTAGAATTGCGACACTCTAACCCTAACTCTTCACCGAAGGATCTCGGAAACTCAAAGCACTCGTTCCCCATACCACTAGAGAAAAACTAATACAAAATCATCTCTACATAGATGTGAATCCATGTGGGGATTTTGAAAGGCCGAATTTGTATTAGGGTTTCGATTTCTGTAATTAAGTATGCATATTGTGGAGAGGGATGATGATTTTTATGCCCCGAGGGTTCCTAATGGATCGATGTCGCGTGCATTCCATTATTCTTCTTTGTTCTGTGTTGATAGCTTCTCCAGGAGGAGTTTTTCTTACAACAAGCTTCCTGAGGAGCCCCTCAGGCTCACCGTCCTCAAATTGGATGGATCGTATTTCGGTAAATTCCTCTTCGTCTTTTTTTCCTTCTTTCGGCTAATGCGGATGATCTGAAATACGTGTCTGTACTAATTCATGTAAATTGCATGACGAATTAAACATTTTGGATTTTTTACTTTGTTTTTGGTTTTGTAGAGATTCAGGTGGCAAAAAAAGGGAGGGTGAGGGAGCTGAAGCTGGCGGTGGAGGCGGCATTTGGTCATTTGCCAACGACGAGGCTTGGTAGAGTTTCATGGTAATGCGCTTTGAAATTGTGAGATTTCATCCATTTGTTTGTGTATGGGAGGACATAGGATGGATTGAATCAGCAATTTGATTTAAGTTTTGGAATTTTTATTTGGGTAACGGTATTGAAATTGCAACATTGGCATGGCTATGAAAATTGAATAATCTTGTGTTGCATTGCACCCATGACTATATGAAGTTGAAAAGAAAAGGAAAATTGGTCAGGATTTGTGTTTCTGAGACCATTAGGAAAAATTGAGGCAGTCTTATGCATGATATAACAATATACACGGATAAGGTGTTATGAATTCTTATTCTAATGGCAATCTATTTCCAATGCTTATTCCTTTGTTCTATTGTCCTTGTTTGCTCCCTATAGCACTCAAACCACGGTGGTAATTTTCAATTTGACAGTCTCAATTTGTGATGGTGGCTCTGTTTTCTTGGTAGATGTTTGAATTGCCTTTTGAACTGCAGTAGATCATTTATATTTGCTATGGGCATTAAAAGTACCCCATTCCATATTTGCATTCGAATTTTTCCATTTCTAAATAGTGGCAGTTGGTTAGATTTAGTTTAGATGTTCATGATTTCATGAACTGGATTTTTCGTGGAGTGATATTAATGTTCATTTGTCTCTGAGAAAAATGGTCATATAGTTTGGCTGATTCATGTCGTAAGTGTGGTTCTTTATGACGCCATAATGGAAGTTGAATTTGTTTATGCAGGCCACATGTATGGGGTCAGTTTTGTCTTTCCTACAATAGCCACAAGCTACTTAATGACAGCAGTTATTTAGAAATCTACAAGATCAAAGATGGTGATCAGGTTCGTAGTTGTTCTAGAGTATACGTGTTTGCAGATAACTCTGTGCACAATGTCACGTCTTATTTACTAGAAATTTACACTAAAGGGAAACAAGATAAGACACCTGACAGCAATATCCCATATGTCCTACATAGTGTTAAGGAGGTTCAGATACTTGTAAAATTGTGTAGACACATGGGTCATAATTTGCTAAATTACAGTTCATATATACAACCTATAATCTGGTTCATCTTTTGTTATGACTTGTAGTTGATGTCATCTTATTTATACCCTGTTGGATTCCTATTTTCTAAAACTCTTTTTTCCCGAACTCGAAACCAATCACACAATCTCCCAATTAAATAGTTTTGCATGTGGACCCATAATTGTTCCCTACTTTTTAACCCCAAATTCTCCAAAATCTGTGTTCTCAAAATCTCTACCAAACAATGGCTTAATCGGGAGAAAATATAATAATCTGGAGAATTGTTGCATTTTCTTATCCCTTCATGGGGGAAATCTAAATGCCAAGAACAGGAGATTAATCAAACCGCAGTCGCATCTGCTCTCCTTATCCACAAAAGTTGTACCTTAAAGTACCAGAATCAGCATACTACTGGAAACTTTCAAGAACCTTGACAGAATTTGGGAACAGTATCATGTCTGGATCAATATTTTCTGTAAATGTGGAAGTAAATGTTTACATATGTTATTGGACAGTTGCAGGATTTCAATATATATAATGTTTATATCCGGTGTACTTTACCATGCCGTTTGGGTGCATTATTATATGGCATCTGATAGGCAAAATATGGGATTAGTATTAGTAGTGTACGGGAGTATTAAATAAGGTGATTATCAGGGATTTGACCATTTGCGGGTCGACTATGTAAGACCCTTGATAAATTGGAGCAGATGGGAATCCATGTGACTGAGTCTGAATAAGAACAGGGTGAAGCTTAAAAAATGTGATAAGCTTTCAAATAGAAGTTTCCAACAGGAAATAAATGTATATCACTGCTCCCTGTTAGTGTTCAAGTTTTGTTGGCTTGTTGAGGAGGAAAGTAACACCAATGTAGACAAAATAAACGGAAGTGCTATACGTACATAATAATGTACCAAATGTATTACACCCCCCTCACATGGAGGGGGACCCACACACAATAAAATAATCGTGGGCCCCCCTCTATGTGAGGGGGGTGTAATGCATTTGGTACACTATGAGGTGTACAAATAGCATTTTCCCAAAATAAAATTGACTAAAGACAACACTTCTCCCAGAATTAAGACTAAGGCTGTCGAGTGACTGGTTTATCATCTAAGAAGCACGGATGCGGATACGTCAATATGACTTGTTTGAAAAAAATTAGGATACGCCGATACGTGTTATAAAATTCAACATAATTTCATTAATATAAAAAACCTTAATACAGAAGCATGATGATAAAAATAAAATAAAATACTAAAGTACTTTATCTTAATCATTAATTGTCGAAACTTCATTTTCTTCAATATCATCAACATCAATTTTTCATTATTATTAAAAATAACATTCTCCTACTTTGGCTCATCTAATGATAAATTAACAACCTCAAACAGTCCATCACCTTCAAAAGTATCAAATGAGTATTCGACAATGTCCCACATTTTGAATTCTCGTTTTGAATAGAGATAAAAAAAATTTAATAAAAGATGCAAATTGCTATGAATGAAAACCAATTCTTCAACTCGTTGTAGAGTTATTTTATTCTTTCTCGTAGAATGTACAAAAGAATACTACTCCAATTTTTTTCGACTAGATGAAGAAGGTTGCATAAGAAGTTTCAATGCAATGTTTTGTAGAAAAGGTGCAAGTGAATCATGAAGTATCGGATACATATTGAAACTTAAAAAAATATAAAAATATATAAAATAATTAAAAAACAAGTATTCGGTACATATCGAAGGGTATCGGAACTTACATACATATCAGGTATGAGTACGTAACAAATTTACAAGTATGAGTGCTTCTTAGTTTATCATAACTTCTTTATTAAAAAATGTCATGGATTATTCGATACAAAGTTCATGATGATTTGAATAATTTAGCGACAGTTGACAATGGACAACGAATTACTGTGAAAAAATGAATGCAGACAAGAATTGTGTGTTCCCTCATTACACAATTAGCAGTTCTGTATAGCGGACAAATGCAGTAAGTCTGGAAATTTATATTGAAATCATTTGGAATAGCAGTTCCATGATCTCTCCTTAAGCATTAATGGCATTTGTTGGTTTTTAGAGATAAGCGCCATGTAGTCCTTGTTTATATAGTTCAATGAGTTTCTGAACAACTAATCTGAGCATAATGAAGAGCTTGTATGGATTAAAAACAGAAGTTGTTTTGTTTATTTTTCTGGATTCTGTGTGTAATTATTGCTATGTAAATATCAATTACTTTGGTTTAATTGAAAATTTTGTCCATAAGAAAATTTATGTAGCTCATATTGTCTCGTGTCATAATTTTCATGTGTTTGGCACCTCCAGCTTCGCTTTATTCGCCATGACTCCATCAACTACAATTTGGCAAGAACGCAATCAGAGAAAGAGGACTCGGATTTAGATGATGAACCCGACAAGTTAGTTGCTTATGCTCAGACTTTTCGCTACATAAGTAGTAGTGATTGTTGGTTTTATCTCTAAACACTGTACCATCACGAGGCATTCTGATCTCCATCATTGTGACAGAGTCAACTGGATGAAAATCATATTCTTTTGTGTTGTTAAATAAAAATTGCTAGTGCACATTATATATGTTTGCATCAAATTTTCAGGGGTATCCAGTTATTACATTGGATCTCTCATTTCTTTATATCAAATTATGATCACACCCTCATTTTTTTCTTTCCTTCTGATTCATAAGAACACTGAATATGCTATGAGGATTTTTGTCTTTTCAAACCTTTTAAGATTTGCTTGGAGCTTGCATTCCAACCAATATTCTGCATGGGAACCAGGAGATAATAGATTTCCTAGCTTACACACGGTTATTGATTTGAAGCTATTGATCATTGTCACATGTTATGATTAATTTGGTCTTTAAATCATTTTATGGTTTAAATGGCTACAGGGACAGACAAGAGAATGTTCAGAGTCATTATATAGAGATCCCAGAGAACAAGCAAGATGACAGAGTTGAGTTCAATAAAGGTGTCGTTACACATTATGAGTTCAAGTTAACTCACTTGTTAAGATGGTGGTTCCCTTATCACAAATTGCTCAGCTCTAATGCCAGTGGAGAAGATGACTAGCTCCTCAAGATTTTCACAGTTTGTAGGAAGTTCTATAAATGGGTTTTTTTACAGTAATAAATATTCCAAAAGAGAGACTTGGAAGGCGAGGTAATAGCTCGGATTGTTGCATCTCCACGATCTGAAACTGCTTCAACCAGTTACCAGGAATAAACTTTGGTCGGAAAGTTTACGTCAAAGCTCAACATCCATAATGCAAACTGTCCTGTAGAATGACCTATGACTTGTAGAATCAAAAGACAGATTTGATTCATTTTTGCTCCATAATTACCGTTATTGAGGCTCAATATGGGAAAAGTTTGCATAGTTTCTACCTGTTGGCTGTCCTCTGAATTACATTTGTCTCATGTCAAAAGAAATTGATTTTCTTCTAGCCCTAGTGGTTGATCTGAGGTCAAGCTCAAACTAATGCAGTAGGGATTAAAAGCTAGCTAACTGCAGTATGATAATCTGGTTAAAGGATTATAGGGATGATTCGAAATAACCTTATGACCTTGCTATACGTCGTCATTCTGACTTTTCTCTTTCACGGGGGAATTCAAGTCTTCTTTTATCTTATTTGCTTTTTCTTTTCTTTTGGCTCCACTCTCTTGTTCTACTCCCTCCGTCTTTTGTCCTACTGGAAAAGAGAGGGAAGAAAAAGAAAAAAATTTGGAAAAAATAAAGCAGCAGGCGCGTTAGTGCAACGTATCAACTCTAATTTACTACAACCTGATCAATTTGTGTGGCATAGATTGAGATAGCCTTTCAAAGATTCGCCTCTTCTTCTTCATCGGCGTCCCATATCGTCTCTATGAGGAAATTCTGAAGAAGAAAGAAGAAAGAAGAAACAGAGAAATGGCGAACATGATCATGGCTTCCTTCAACTCCAAAGCCCCCAATCACATCCACCCCTACAATCCCCTCCACCACCCCAAGAATCAAAGCCCTCCCCAAAATAGCCCTGCCCATAATCCCAATACCCCCCGAACTCCTCTCCTTGACCCCTTCTTCCGTCAAGTCCATTTCTGTCATTCTTGCAGCCACCTCGTTCTCCCTTTCACAAGCACCTCCTTCCTTGGCGGAAGAATTCGAAAAGGTGGCGCTTTTCGACTTCAACTTGACACTTTTCGTTGGACAAGATTTATTACACCCCTTTGGGAAAATTCATGGATGAAAGGGATGCAGCAATAAGGGAGAAGCTGAGCAGCGTTAAGGACACTTCTGAAGAGGTGAGCAGTTGGAAGATCAAGCTGCGGCTGTGATGAGGGCTGCTAGGGCCGAGATATCGGCCGCGTTGAACAAGATGAAGAAGGAGACTCAGATTGAGGTGGAGCAGAAGCTGGCTGAGGGAAGGAAGGAAGTGGAGGCAGAATTGCAGGAGGCATTGGCTAATTTGGATAAGCAGAAGGATGACACTATTAAGGCTCTTGACTCGCAGATTAGTGCTCTCAGTGAGGAGATTGTGAAGAAGGTCCTCTGTGTTTCTTGAAATTCTTGTACTTGGATTGAAATTTATCCATTTGTATTGTCAAGGATTTACTTGACTGTATAATGCATTGTGAATCAAATACTCCTGTTTACAAATTTTCACAATGTGGCCTTCTTTGCCCATTTTTTTTTCTTTTTCAAATTCATATAAATCTTGGATCTTTCTAACTTCATTGGTCTCATCTCATCTCTCTCTTGGAGGTGGTAATTTTAGCAATTACATACATCGTCTTGAAATGCTCTAAATAAACTTCATTTTCAAGCAATTGACACAAATGCAACTTGTAAAGACCTGACCGTCATGTCAAGCTGTTAGCTTACATACTGTTCGCTCTGGAAGAGCCTCTGCCTTCTTATCCCCTTTCGGATTTCCATCGCGTCTCCAAGATTTGAACATGTGACCTTCCTTGTACAAAGACTGTTGAATTCTGTTGTCAGATAACGGCTTGAACATGGAGGTTGGATCGTTACAGGATTTTACCTTCAAATGCCATTGATTTCCCGTAAAAAGCTAAATTTCGTACAGCAGCGTGCATAAGGTGACTATCATTGTGTTTGATGACCATTGAAGAAGGTGAATGATAGCTATCTATGGAGTGATTTAGAATCATTAAAAATAATAGCATGTGATGTTACAATGATTTTATTCAAGTGAAGAAGAAGCAAATCTAAACTTTGATCATTCTCTAAAAATATGATTCTCAGTAATAACAATCTTGCATTTTTGTTACCACTCAGAGAGAATGAAGGAATTGCAACTGGCATGACTATCTATTTCTTTAGCTGCTTATCATGAGTTGGAAAATTGGACAAAGAACTATGGTCGATAAAAGAATTTTCCGAGCAAGTCCCTTGCACGATCCAACCCCCGATATGACTACTTTTTTGCTATGATATTATACAAACTAGATCAACAACAATAGGGCAGTAATTAGTAGTAAATTTTTACAAAATTTGATCTATTTATTTATTTTTTTTCATTTTTATTCAGAATCAGATGTAAAAAAGGTTGAATTGGTATCTCAAATGTAATATGAATTGATATCAAAGATAAAAACATTGTGTAGTCAGAATTTACAGATGTCGGAACAACAAAACTTATGTACAAACGATTTGTTTTTTCTTGTTTTTGACATCCAACGAGATCATCTCAACATAGAAGGTTTCCATTATTTGAGGAGAATTTTGTGAACAATAAATGTTTTACTTATAAAACAGAGGTGACTTGATCAATCTAAACTTGGCTCATAAATTCCATTTGCCTCTCACGTTCAACTAAACGCCACCATCCATTTTATGCTAATCTCATTCAAAGTCCCTATTTTTATGAACAGATCTTCTGCCTTTCTGTTTAATATATATTTTCATCTTAATTTTCCTCAGCAGACAGAGACTTCACTCTTCTCTCTCCTCCAGGAATTTGCTTGCTTGGTCATGATCATGGGCTTGCCTAATCTTCATTTCATTATGCACATCAACATCGTCCTCTTTCTTCAACTGTAACATCGGCTCCTATTCTTGACAATCTCTCAAATTAAATCCCAAGTAAGATATCTACATTTTTATTCTCCTTTTACGCTCATCCCACTGATTGTTAGATTTCATGTCACGTGCAAGTTGAATCTCTTTTCAATTCTTTGTTTCGAATTTCTTGTTTTAAGTTTCTGCCATTTAATCCGTATTGTGATGAAAAACTATATGTGCGAATCCTCAATTGATACGTGTTATAATTCTCAAAAGGTAACAACTGATAAAGAATTTTCCTTGTCCCATAGAATATATACTAATTTAGAAATTTTATTTGCAGTTTGAAACATGAAGAGAGTTTGTTGGCCCTATTATGATCCTGATTTTGATAGCCTTACAGAGAGAATAAATGGCCCAGCGTAAGTTTTATGCCTAAGGTTATCTTATAGTTTCTGTAACGATAACAGGATTGAAATGGCCTAAGAATGTTAGGAAATATTTTATTCCATTGCAGTTGCATAGTTACAATTGACAATGAGAGCTTAGAAGATTGCACTATTGTTAAGGTAAATTAAGGGCACTCAATCTCTTCATGTAACTGTTTAAGAAAGGAAATGAGAATAATCAAACCAGTATTAGAATATATGCTGCAGATTGACAGCATAAACAAACAAGGTCTCCTTCTGGAGGTGGTGCAAGTGTTGACAGATATGAACCTCACTATATCGAAAAGCTATGTATCGTCTGATGCAGGGTGGTTCATGGATGGTACTCATCACTGCTTTTCTTCAGTATTGTTTCTTACAAATTCATATACGTATTCTTTGTATCACTATGATTAATTTGGTTGATCTATGTATATATTATCTCACAGTTTTCCACCTTAAAGATGAGCTTGGCAGCAAAATTACTGATCAAAGAATTATAAACTGTATACAGCAGGTAATATCACTATTTCTGAAACGCTTCCAATATTCTTGATTTTCATTTTAATGAACCGTATGTTCACATATGACATATAGGTATAGCACAATTAGTTAAAGCTTACTTTATCAAAACTTTGGCTTTCAAGAATTAACATTAATTTAATGTAAAATCATTTTAATAAGTAATAATAATACATTATGATTCATAAATACAAGAGTACAAACTTTGTAGTAATACAGTTAACTATTAACTCAAACTGGCTTTACAAAGTTACGAGTGTCTGTTGTCCGAGAACAACTGGCTTTAATGCCAAGGAAAGTTATGCAGGCTATTGGTTCTAATAGGGACAATACCCTGACGTCAAAGGCCCGAAACAGCTTAGAGTCTCATCCTGGTAGGCCTAAAGCAATTGAAATGACTGGAAAGGACAGGCCCGGTTTGTTATCGGAGATATCAGCAGCCCTGGCTGATCTACATTGCAACATTGTCGAAGCACATGCTTGGAGCCACAATTCACGCTTGGCATGTGTTGCTTACATTTCAGATCAATCCATGGAAACCCCAATTGATGATCACCGGCTCCATGCCATTGAAGATCACCTCACAACTGTCCTCAGAGCCAACACTTCCCGGGACGAAAATGCTAGCCAGCAAGAAGTGAAGCCTGCTGGCATTCCTATGGAGAAGTTAGGCACGATGACTAATGTAGAACGGCGCTTGCACCAACTCATGCTATCTGTTCGGGACTTTGATGGGCCTTCACAGGCCGTGACTGCAAATTCAATAACTATGGGATCAGATAGTGATGAAGGGGAGAGAAAAAAGGCTAGTGTATCAATCGAGAGTTGTAATGAGAAAGGATATTCAATCGCTACCATCCAATGCAAGGACCGAACAAAGCTTATGTTCGATACTGTATGCACACTTACGGATATGCAGTATGTGATTTTTCACGCCTCCATAGATTCTCGTGGAGGTTGTGCACATCAGGTATTCTGCTAACTTTCATTAATAAATGACATTGGTTGCTCTTTGTTTCTTGATAAAAAATATGTTTTCAAAGGAGTATTTTATAAGACACATCGATGGATGCGCGTTAAACACAGAAAGTGAGAAGGAAAGAGTTATTAAATGCTTGGAGGCCGCCATAGAACGCAGGGTTTGTGAGGTATGTTCTGTTTCCGTAGCACAATGAGTTTAATAGAATTTAGGGTGCTGAATGCATAGATATTAATTTTCTAGTACTTATGCTATTTTACACAATTGTGCAAATCTTGGTCTATACTTACTCAATTTTCGGATTTAAACAAGCAGGGTGTCCGTTTAGAATTATGCGCCTATAACAGAGTGGGGTTGCTCTCGGATATAACACGTGTTCTCAGGGAAAACGGCCTAGCTGTGGTCAGAGCAGATACAGTGACGCATGGGGAGAAGGCGGTGAATGCTTTGTACGTGAGGGATATATCAGGTAATAATGTGGACATGAACTTCGTAAAGTCGATGAAGAGAGAAATGGGTGCAATAGATCTTGCAGTGAAAGATGAAACAACAATTATTCGTCCAACCTCATCTGGAAGATCTAATTTTTCAATCGGTTATATGTTGAAGTCTCAGATCGAACGCTTCTCCCACAACTTCGTTGCAATTTAATGATGTAAATATGAAGCTAGTTTCATTTAGTAGGTCTAAGAATTGATAATGTACATAATTCTTTGAAGCACAATGCATTATTTTTCGAACACAGTTTCTGCACTGTAAATAAATGGAATCAAAACACATGTTTGTCATGATATTTGTTGATTATATTCAGATTATATCAATTTTGGATGGTAATATGTTCTGAGAAACAGAAATTCTACAATAAGAACTCTAGAGGATCCTGCTATATGAACTCAAGACACTTTTATTGTGCTCGTCTAACGTTCATCAAACCTCTGTGCTACTGCTGGTTGATTCACACACTGATATTTG
This sequence comes from Osmanthus fragrans, assembly GCA_019395295.1. Lineage (NCBI taxonomy): Eukaryota > Viridiplantae > Streptophyta > Magnoliopsida > Lamiales > Oleaceae > Osmanthus > Osmanthus fragrans. The sequence goes on from CM033359.1 coordinate 14,285,206, forward strand.
CGTTCTGAAACTGCTTTCAATATTTCATTTGGTAGCGGATTTCCATAATATTAACCATAAATGAAAATATTTGCCTTCCACCTTGAAACATCACTAAATGGAAACACATGGTGATCAGATATTATTACTTGAAAATTCTAGGATTAGCCACTTCATACCAACTAGGACACAAGCAAAACTTGGACTTGAACATTATCATAATAATCTTCTTCTTTAGGGAGGTACTAACTCGTATACATGGAAGTCCATGTCAAGGCCTGATAGGGCAGTGAAAATGGCCTTGGTTATCAGTAAATTTTGATGGAGATATCAATATCCTTGCACGATATCAACTGCTTCAGTTCAAGTACAACTAATTCAAACTTGCTCCGCCCCCACATTTACTTATTATATACTCTCTCTCTCTCTCTCTCTCGTTTTCTTGTCCAATATAGTATGATCACATATTAATTGTAGCGCCAATATTTGGGTTATGTTCCTCTTATGAACAATTTTTCTTTAGACGACCCAATCATAAGTTAAGATCACTAATTATGTGTTTTCCTATAGGAATATGTGCATGGACAAAATAGAGTTTTATGTTTTCAATTCTGAAGCAAAATGAAAAGTTTTGAATTTTGAAAATTTGCCAAGAAAATAGTCAACATACAACTTTAAAATCTTTGAATAGATCTTGTAACAAACAAAATACAATTGCATAAGAGAAAAATAAAAATAAAAAATCATATAGCAACACTAAATTTGTATAAAATAAGATTCTCTTGGTATTGATAATGGTAGTTGTAGTGCTGAAATGCGAGAACTTGGAACTCATGCATTCGTCGACTCTCTAGATAACGGGTAAATTTAACATGCACTTACAGAATTTTCGGTAAAATCTCAATTAGTTTAGTAAACTTAAATTTATCTCAGTTGAGCCACCAAACTACATTTTAATCCCAAACGGATCACAAACATCTATTTTGTTTCAATTTCACCACTCCATTGTATGTCATCTTCTAAAATTAATGAAAATTACTTAATTAAGATCTTTTGCGTAATCTCTATTTAACATGTCATCTTATTAGCACACCACGTCTTAAAAGCCTTATAATTAAAAAAAAAAAAAAGTTAATTATATTCACACTATAATTTCTATTTCTTGTACTACAAATTCTTAATCTTTGCTCGTTATAACACTTAAGTCTATAACGATTTTTCATATCATTCTTATCCTCAAACTTTCAGTAGTTAACACATTTTGTTTTTTTATAATAGTTTTATATCTGAAAATTCGTTAAAATGGTTTAAAATAACTTATTTTACCATCATATTTAAAAATATATATATAACTAAATAATGTGAAAATTATTTTTCCCTCATTTCAAAGCATGAAAATAAAATATTTTAAATCATCATCAAGAACAATACGTACTAATTAATAAAAAGTTGAAGATAAGAATTCAACGAAAAATATTAAGAAAACAATTGATTCAATGAATCAATCTTAACTATAATTAAAACATCGTATATCAAATAAAAATTGTGGTGACAATTAAACTATTCTTGAAAAAACACACATGGTATATGTTTTAGCATTCTAGTCTAAAGACACTGCTATAACCTTTATTTTACCATTTTTGTTTTTAGAGCATTACACAGAAATGACATGTAACGTTATTTATGGTATGAATGTCAATTAAATGACATCTACATCTACGTCTACAATATATTAAAAATGAGGATTGAGGGAAAACTTTTGATTACCAAATTTACTCATACATATTTAACTATATGTCTAATATATCCTCATTTATCCTTATATCTTTAAATTTTTATTTTATCCTTACATTTTTATGTTTACGATCAATAATACTCTTAAAATTAAATTAATTTCAACTAAATTCAATTATTATTATTATTATTATTATTTATTTTTTTAAAATTAAGTCAATTAATTTTCACTAAATACTATTATTACTAATTATCAATATATGATTAACAAAAACTTATATAAAATCAAAATATAAATTATAATAATACTACATATATAATTAACATAAAATGGCATAGACTATTAAGTCAATTAATATTAATATATAAAATTTATAAATAAATATTACATTCCTAAAAGATTTCATTGAAAATAAAACATAATAGTAGGGGTGAACAAGGTTTTATTTGGACAGTTTGTGTCAAATTTTCAACTCAAATCATTTCATGCGGTTTGAAATTTTTCCAAACCAAACCAAATAATTTTTATTTTTCAAACCAAACCAAACTATTATTTGCGTTTTGGTTTGGTTTTAATCCGCGATGTTTCTGTCGACATTATAGTAATATGTTTAAAACATGTTAACATATAAATTTAAACGAAAACTATTATTGTTAAATATTACATTACATTCATATTTGTTTGAAATTCGATATATAAACAATAAGATAAAAAAATAGTATTAAGTTAGCATCTAGCAACAAGCACTCTACTCAAACTTTTACAAGCAACAATATCAGAATAAGTACAAGAGTTCTAACCTCTCATTTGATAAAAATTGGATCAATATCTCATGTTGTAACACATGATTCAATTTCTGTATAATGTGCAAATATCAAAATATTTATTAGTCCTTATTAATTATATTATTAAGCAACTAAGTAACAATACGCATAAAAATATCAAATTTGATAATAGAAAACAAATGTTACCTTCTATAACTTTCTCCAAGTCATCCAATATCTCTACCTCATCTAAATATTGATGAAAAACTATAGGTTCATTGTTGCTGTGCAACCAGTGCTTCGTGCATATTAAGGCCTCAACCATTTTTGCACCCAATAAACTCTTAAAGGAGTCAAGAATTCGACCACTCGTGAAAAATGCCAACTCTGAAGCAACCGTGGATATTTGAATCGCTAATAATTCTTTGACAATTTTGGAGACAATTTTGTACTTGTGCGCGCTCAATTTCCACCATACTAATATGTCAAATTTGAGAGCGATCAAATCTTTACAACGATCAGACAAATAATCAACCAAATCATTTTTCTCAGATTGCATGTTTTGCATAAGTTTAGCTTTGAAAATAGAAGGAATCTGTTTAGAAAGACCAAAAGCAAGTAGTGAAGGACTTGGACTACTACTCTTGGTAGTCTCCTTTGATGAAGCCGATGGTAGAGTGATTGGAGATGTCGTTTCTTCATAGCATGCATACAACTTATGGAGTGTCTATTCAACTCCTTTTAACGACATTTTTGTAATGTCTACATCATAAATAAGTTCAAACCCGACTTTAAGAAGTTCCAACTTGCACCTTGGGTCAAGAACTGTTGCAATGAACAACAACTGATTAAACTTTTCAATATTGCCCCAATACTTATCGTATTTTTCTGCATACTAATTGCAATGGATCCCATCAAAGTGTTAGGCTCTTTAACTAATTCATTCAACTCCATGAATTTCACATATTTCTTGAACAAAGGAGTTAGAAGTTACAAACTTCGAGCCACTAAATGTTAATGTCATTTCATAGAAAGCTCTCAAGAACCTAACAAATACTTCTGCTCGATCATAATATATGCATAGTCACAAAGTCAATATACTTTTTTTTTTGAAATTGTATCTGCTAAACTCCAATTCTGTCTCCATTTTCTGTACTTCTCGTGATTTCAATTGTTGGTTCATTATCGTTTCATTTTACTATTTACAGAAAATTAATTGAAAAGATTGTTATTTTCACATGCTATAAAACAAAACCCATTATTTATTCGCAAGACATTTATGATAGGATACAACTTTTTTATGCATTATTATGATAATAACAAAATGAGTTTCTCTTTTGACATAACCAATGGGTGTTGGGGTGGGAGAATCCTTTTCTCTTCTACTCCTATATTCTACAACACCAATGAGTTACTATATCTAACCCCATTTCTACACCTTTGGCCGTTCATCTTCACCCAGAAAAGAATTCACTTAGTCAATTCCAGCTCTAAATTAAAACAATGGTACAATTTTAAAGCTAAAAAAATCATCTCAAATAAATTTAGAAACAAATGCCCAAACTCTGACAAATGACAAGCCCTAGAAATATTTGAACAATGAAGGAAATAAAAAGATAAAAAGAAGAAGAAACGTAATCTACCTAGAAAATAGAACGACCATTGGGCTCACCGGAAATCCTCTTGACACCCCTTTGATCAACTGTCCTCGTGGCTCTCTCCAAATACTAAGCAAATCGCCTCTCCTAGTCGGCTGCACTAAGGTTTGATTTGCAATCAATATTGCCTAGCAAATTTAGCAATCGCCAATTAGGTTTGGACCTTTTGGTTGAGTCTGTTCACTGCTATATGGGTATGGGCTAAAAATATTATTAATGGGCCTATTTAAAAAAAGAAAAAGTCCAAAGCAAAAAAATTAAAAAACTATACTTTAATAAAAAATTTATATGAGACTTTATAATTTCATTAATTTTTTAATTAAAAAAGTGCGATTCGATTTGGTTTTTTTCGGTTTTTGAAAATTAAAATCTAAATCAAACCATTTTAAAATGGTTTGGTTTGGTTTGAGAGAAAAAAATCGCGGGTCCACGTGGACCCAAACTAACGGTTTCAAACCAACGATTTCGGTTTGGTTTGCGATTTTTTTGTGCAGCCCTACATAATAGGCAAAAAAGTCTCGTTAATTAACATTCACTTGTTAAGTATTAGATGAAAAGTTAATTTCTAATAACCCATCAACTCATTAATCACCATTTAATTTACATTAATTCGATAAACTATGAGACAAAAAGTCATTTATCAATAACCTAAGTGTGAATAGATGACAAACATTCGATTTCGCATTTTACTTTTACATTTTTATATTTATGGTGAACAATACCCTTAATATTCAATATATTTCTTCTAAATAAGATAATTAATAATTATTATTGATTTCAAAAAATTAAGTCAATTAATTTCCACTAAATTAAAATATTTCTAATTATTAGTCCACAATTAATAAGAACATTATTACATGAAACTATAAGAAATTACAATAATACTGTATATATATAACTTGTCGATTAATATTGATATATTGAATTTATTAAAAAAATTACGTACACAATTAAATATTTTCAAACGTAATAATACATATTAAAAATAATATTGCATTTCTAAAAGATTCTATTAAAAATAATAAATTCAATCCATAATTGCAATCTTTAAATCTTTTATTAATCAAATACAAAATTATAGAACATTTCATTGTCCATAATATAAATATTTTGCGTTGGATTGATATTTTTTTATTAGAATTTTAGACCAAATGAAGGAAATAAATAAGAAAAACTATATGAGAACCCCTTGCTCTTCAAGTCTCAATTATGAATTTGTCATCCCTAACCCATCACTCATATATCACATGTTGAGTATGATTTATAAATTGATTTCTTTCTTATCTTACTTTCTCTAAATAATTGTTGATATGTAACATGTTAGTAACTAATTATCACTTTATTAATCAAAATTATACTATTTTTATGATGATAGGAAATTCAAACGTGATCTCTTTTGATCGAAAAATCAAAGATTCATAACTTTGTCGTATTCTACTATGTGCATTTGTTTAGAAAACTAGCTTTTGATTTTAAGTTCTTATCAATTATTTTTATAATTTTTTATTATCATCTCTTTTTAGCTTTCACGTGATTATTAGAAAAGATTTGTATATCTTTAATGATATAAAATCTAATCAAATTAAGCCCCTATTTGGTACCCCTTTTTTTATTCTCATTCTTCTACTCATTTTCAATCATACATTTTTCAATAAAATAATATTTCCATCAGATCAATAACGTTTCCTTCTTTTTTCAACCACATATTCACCATCCATCACATCAAAAAAATTCATTTTCTCTCTAAAAATGGCTATCAAACAGGGGCTAAATCAAATTGAACTATATCAAACATGTTTACTTGAATTTAGGAAAACCAAAGCGACAAACTAAATGAGTCACTACTTTCAATAGATTAAATGACGCTTAATTTTTTTCTATTTTGCTGGATATATTTAATGAATATAAGTTATGCATCGATTTTTGCATTTTAATATTTACATTCATACATATTTTACTTTTAAAATTTAATTTGAGATTTATTTAAACAGATCAGATAAAAACTTTGTTACGTTAAAGTAATTTTATAACTATTTGAAATTGTCATTCAAAATAAAGCAGAAAATATACAAAAATCAATTTTATGAATTTAAGTATGTCAGTTGTTTGTAAAAATGATAGAATTTAGAAATTGACTTGCTTGTTAATTGTCGATTCAATTCAATATTTGATAATTTTAGTTTTCTATCCTCAAGGTATGTTCTTTTTTGTAATTTCATTTCATATTTGATTGTCTTATTATTATTATTATTATTATTATTATTATTATTATTATTATTTATGTGTGTGGAATCTAAATATAAATCAATTATACCAAGAGAAGTTCATAAATACATTGTTGCCAAATGCTATCCCACCACATAATTATTATTGAAAATAAATTGTCCAGTGACATTTTTAAAGAATCTGGACTCATCCAACAATCTTTAAAATGGAATAAGAATGATTTTTCATTATTTCAAAAAATATAGAAAACTTATTAGACACCATGCTCAAAAATAAGTTTTCCTCATACCCATTCCATTAACTCCAACAAATGATGTAAGATATACATTTAAATTCAAGAGAAAACAATTTTCAATATATATATGCTTTCAATTACCATTAATAATGCTCAATAACGAACAATGCATACTATTAAAATATATATTATTTCATAGGCAACTATATCTGGCACTTTTTTTTTTACTGCAAACAATAAAAGGTTTTGGTAAAAGGTTTATATAGAAAATAAAAAGAAGAAAAGTTGTAGGGCATTGACAAAAAATATTATGTACAAAAAAAATGTTATTCTAATGAAAATAATACATTTCAATTTATTCAACATTTCACATTTTTATATACATAATTTCATAAATAAAAAAAGTGTTATTCATATATATTCTTTTTACCAACTTAAAATTCTCCTTTAACAATATCAATTACATCAATTATTTTAAAAAAATATTATTAGTACTTAAAAAATATTATGCATAGCATTTTTTCGATACATAAGACGTGTAACGCACATGCTTATTGCTAGCCAATTTAAAAAGTGAAAAGAATCATGAAATTTAAATGGAATGTGAAAAAGTTGTGACATTTAAAATGGAATTGAAATTTAAAACCGAATGCGAAAGAGTAGTGAAATTTAAAATGGAATTGAAGTTTAATGACTAATTTGAGAGAAATTAAAATTTAGGGACCAATTGAGATCTTTCTGAACGTTCAATGACCACAAATGAAATATATTCCAGGATAATGCATATCACTAATCCCTCAACCTTCGGGGGGTTCTTTTAAGTTTGGCCTGGTCAAAGACCCATATTTTCAAGTTGACTTTTTATTCTATCATATTTTTACATTGGCCTAAAGAATATCAAAAGACAAAAATAAACAATTACAAATATGATTTTTTGTAAAATACAATACTACCCTTTTACTTATCAAATAAAAATCAAACAATCCTTGCTGAAAATTTTATAATTAGATCCTACACAGATAAAAACTCTCTCATCTTCTTCAATCTGAAAATCTCAAAAATATCGATAGCTGAAGGAAAAAATTATTTTCTGCCATTAACTTCGAACCGGTAAGTATATTTACGTATGTTTAATTTTGTTTTCGTTAAATGTATATTAAAAATCAAAACATTAAGATTTATGGATTGTAGCAGATAATTTTTTTAGCATTTGTATATAATTTTTTTTAGCACGAATAGGAGAAAAAAATTTATCTTCAGTTAAATTTTTCGATTGTCAAACCACATGACCAAAACAGCCGATTATCGGCTGTAACGATGTTCAGCCGAACAGCCGGCTGTTTACAGCAAAATATTCGACTGTTTTAACTGTAAACAGCCGGCTGTTAAATTTATTTCTTGTTCTAATTGACGCTGAGAGCCCAATTTTTGAGTGAATAAATTTTGCCATGCAGATATGAGGATTGTACTCCCAATTTGTTATTTTGGTGATTTCGAATTGGATGAAAGTAATCGATGGGTATGGAAATGGTCGAATGATATACAAGATAGTGTTCCAACACATATAACAGAGAGTACATCGTATGAGGAATTGTTTGATGATATTCAGAAAAGTCTGAACGTCGATTCATCTCAATACGATATGGTATTAAGATTTCAATTCAGAGAACATTTGCCTTTTTCTATTCCACCTACAAAGATTACATCTGATGTCCATGTGAATTATCTGTTTGAGTTGAACAAAACGCAAATGACCCCTATTTGCGTGACATTAGTGAGGAAGGATGACACGGAAGGTATAAATGTTGGCTCAGATGGAGCAACAGATTTTTGGGATACAGTGCAAATAGCTTGCGAGGATGAGGCTAATATTCCCGAGATAGTTTTACTTGATCGTGATATCGTTGTGCCGCACAGAGTTCAGTCGGTAGTTCAAGACAGTGAGAACATGAATGCAAATGAATTTACGAATGAGGATTTGGTTGTTTTATCACGGCGTAGATGTGAGTGGAGTGGGAACACAGAGGCTGGAACAAGTGGACCGTCATCTAATTATTCACGTGTGGCTCCCGATGATGATGATCTGCACGTCGAGCAGCAGTTTGTCACGAAGACAGATCTACAGGTAGCTGTGCACGAGCTGGCATTGAAATTCAACTTTGAGTTCAAGGTAAAGAAATCAAACAAGTCTTTGTTGACACTTGTTTGCGTCAACGATAATTGCCATTGGCGGTTGCGAGCGACTAAGATGGAAACGAATGAGTCAATTGTAGTTCGCAAGTATACCCGAGAACATACTTGCGAATTGGGGACTCGTGTAAACGATCACAGACAAGCTCAGTCATGGTTTATTGGTCGACAAATAATGGACAAGTATCAGGACCCACGGACGATCTATAGACCTTCAGACATCGTCAACGACGTCCGACGAAACTACGGAGTGAAACTAAGTTACCAGAAGGCCTGGAAGGCCAAAGAATGCGCGTTGGAGCAATTAATGGGCTCGACCGATGAAAGTTATGCGAAATTGGCTAGGTACTGCCATAATTTGGGGACAACTAATCATGGTTCCCCTTATTTCATTGTGACGGAGGGTGAGAATTGTTTTAAGTATTTATTCATAGCTCTTGGTCAATGCATCAGAGGATTTAAAAATGCGATGTGACCCGTAATTTTAGTCGACGGTACAACTCTGAAATCGAAGTACGGGGGCAAGCTGATCATTGCTACATATCAAGATCCCAACATCCAGATTTACCCACTTGCATTCGGCGTAGTCGACAGTGAGAATGATATGGCAATGTGTTGGTTCTTTACAAAGTTTAGGGAAGTGATTGGGGATGTTGAGGATCTTACCTTTATAACTGATCAGGGTCAATCTCTAATAAATGCTATAGCTGAAGTTTTCCCCGAAGCACATCACGGGTACTGCATGTACCATATACAGGGTAATCTCAAGACTAGGTATAGGGGCCAAGGCATAGTTGGATTGTTTAGGAGTGCGGCGGAAGCTTACAGTGTCGAGGACTGTAATATGTTTATGGTCGAGCTAGAAAATAAGTCATACCCGGCATGGGAGTATCTTACCAAAATGGGGATGGAACATTGGGCGCGATCACATTTTCCAGGATGTCGGTACAACTTGATGACGTCGAACAACGTGGAGTCTCTGAATTCATTGTTCAAGAAAGATCGAGAGTTGCCAATCATTGCAATGATTGAGAACATCCGTACCAAGCTGCAGCAGTGGTTTCACGACCGATGTGCGAAATCACATAATTGCACGAGTATGCTAGCCTCGGCTCAAGAGGATAATTTATTCAAGGCTGCGGAGGTCGGGAGAAGGTTGGTTGTGGAACCGTTGGATGAGTCGCGCTTCTCTGTACATTGTTCACGTCATCTGACATACATGGTGGACTTGACAATCAACACATGCACTTGTAATCGATTTCAGCTGGAGAGTTTTCCATGCGAGCATGCAATCGCAGTAGCTATGCACAAAGGTTTTGCACCGAGTACATTATGCTCTGATCCGTATTCTCTCATTTAATAGTTTGTCACCACCGATAATTGAACCACGTGGCCCTGGACGTCCACGTACTTCTAGAATACCCTCTACTGGAGAATTTCCCCGACCGCGTAGGTGCGGCAGATGTAGAGAAGTCGGCCATACTCGTCTAAATTGTAATAGTCAGGTTCCTCTGAGTGACAATTAGTTGACTGTGTAATGTCATTGATGTTAAATGAATAATTTTTATATTCATGTCATTATTTATAAAATTCATATATATTATATTTACAATCATTGATATCAAAAGAAACTTTCATATACATTTATAAATATGCATATATTTACAATTAATTATAATTATACAAATAATTGTCGAAATATTTACGGATCACTATTGAAAAAATACAAGTCACATGCTAATTTTCGATGCCAAATGTTAATCCATGATTGGTTGATTCCATCAACCTTATGTCCTATACTCAAAAATTCTATGTATTTTATTGCAAAAATGTCGCAGTCGCCCCTGCAATTAATATCATAATGTGTTAGACAATTTACATCAGAAATCGTGCAGTTAAAAAACAAAATATTCTAGGTAATAACAGAAGTATAAACACTTACGATACGGATTGTCTCGTCGTCGTCATGTTCTGCACGATGGCTAGTCTATCTCGCACAATCACGTCCGCTCGTCTAGCCATCATAGGAACGATCACAGCTAGAGGCTCCAATATCTGTTCGAGTTGGCCTTGTGTCAGACACGAATGATCGGAGTCATACACATAGATAGTGGAGTTCGCGAATATGATCTCTACGGCAAAATAGTGTAGGTTCGCGATCACTGAAATGTACAGATGTGTACATTCCTCCCAAGGCTTCCCTCCAACACTCGACCACACTCCGAGTACCCACTCCATCATATAATCGGGGATCGTGTATATGTTACCAAAATGCTGGAGCGAATCGTACTCTATGACAATAGCGCGTGAAAACTCGGTGTTCAGTATGAGTCGTCCAGGAAGGGCAAACGATTTTGGAAATCGTCTAGCACGATCACGTAACAAGTCCATGGCCATATCAATGTGCTGCATCGAGAAAAATCAATACGTTACATTTGAAAAAATTATTTCAATTCATATACAACGGTGAGTATATAATATCAATAACAATAAGCCTAATTCACTTACATCGTCGGCGAGCCATGCTTCAGGCCAGCTAATGTCGTGGAACCATTTGTATGCGTTAGGGATCGTCCTGGAAAATATCGTGTGGCTGGCTCTGAAAACAATACAAAACGAATGTTAAATGACGCGTAGTAGAGTAAACGTAATGCACGTTAATAAATTAATCCAATACATACCCGAGCCTCATAGATCTCCATACCAGCTCGAACAGTCTCCATTTCACGGGGTCCACCACCCTGAAGAAATTGGGGTACGTCCCATCAATGAACGTCCTCCTCTTTGTCTCTTGCCGACCACCTGCTCCACGTCGACAGCGACACACTTCTCCCTCGCGCCCACCCCGGGTGTACTATCGGCCTCCACCGCCGTCTCTGTCGTCTCCTCGAGGCTCTCTACCTCAACTGCTATCTAGGTCACCCCCTGACCCCGTCTCCTGCACCCCTGCCTCCTGTACCCTACCATCGTCTCCTCGAGGCACTCCACCTCAACTGCCATCTGGGTCACCCCTCTGACCCCGCCTCCTGCACCGTCGCCTCCTGTACCTCGCCATCGTCTCCTCGAAGATCCCCACCTCAACTGCCATCTGGGTCACCCCCCGACCCCACCTCCTGCACCCTCGCCTCCGGCATCCCACGTACCGCCGTCCATAGTGACTGTAATCCATCATCTGATTATAATGGTGAGTGACCTCAATCTCCCTCTCCATCACCCCGTCTACCACCCCGTCCATCACCATCTCCTCGTAGTCTTGCTATATCGCATCAAAGAGCTACGACTGCCACGTCAAGGTTTGATATATGGCTGCGTAGCACTGATACATCCTGACGTAAGCTCGATATCTCGCCTGAGATCTCGGTCAGCATCTCCCCTACATCATCCCGTAGTGCCCCAACCTCCTCTTTCATTTCCCCTCGAAGCGCCACTATCTCCTCTCGCATCGCCCCTATCTCCCTTCTCATCTCTACCATAAATCCAGTCAGAAGGACGTGTAGGTCATTGGGTGTAAGAGATCCATGGGGGAGGTGCCTGGATGGAGGAGAAAGAGATCTCATAGGCGGGGGTGATCTCCTCTGGGGGGAGACGGTGACGACATTGGCAACGGTGATGATCTCGGGGGGGGGGGGGGAGACGGTGACGGCATCGGCAACGGTGATGGCCTCGGAGGGGGAAAGACGGTGACGGCATCGTCAACGGTGATGCCCTCGGCGACGGTGATGCCCTTCCCGGAGACAATCGTCGATCAACCAAATCGCGGTTCTACACGAGTGATAACATTAACAATTAATTTTTATTTAACGAAAGTCAGATAACACATAGCAAGGAACATTATATATTCCATTCACGTACCTCCTCGGGGTCTGGGATGGAATCGGGAGTCGGCTCGTCTTCATTGTGCGGATCGGTTAATTCACGCCCATATCCGTGAGCCTCCTCTTCCATCGATGGCATCAACTCAGTTATGACTTTAACCTGACATGACCACATTTCGACTAGTTAATAATCATGTGTTCAGATATCTGAGCTACAAACAATATAAATCGAAAAACGTATTATCTCACCTGAGTATCGTCGAGGATGGCTGATAATTGTTTGCTAGTTGGATATCCAACTGCTTGAGATGCTTGCCAATGATGCATCCGAGGGACGCGTGTCTCCAGTCGAGTCGCATACCGGTCACCGATGACTGGGACAGTCTCGTACGCCCAAATCTGTAACAAATATAATTATTACATTCATATCTATTATAAACAATATTTTAAGACTAAATTATGTGAAACATATATCTGCACAGCCAGGGGCAATCCGTATGTATCATACTTCCGCATGGTCCCCCTCGGCCTCGAATGCAATCTTGTGAAAACGTGCGCCGTGTCCTTAAAACATCTCTGCCCGCACGGATATGTGTTAAAAGCATCAAGATCATTGACCATCTCCAGATGGAAGGGGTCAATCGCAGTCCTCTTGTGGTGACATCGTAATGTGCTCTCTAGGATGTAGACCAGGCCGAGCTTCAGTCTATCTAACATGTCGTCACACCTAGTAATCCCGTCAGCCAACTGCGTCAAATAAACTGACCCCTGCCCCTGAAAGTATGTATTGTGCAGCCTACTAGCCCTCTGCGTACCGGCATGACTCGTATCAACGCCCGTAATCTTCAATCCAGTGATCATCGCAAAGTCGAACACAAAAAAACTGGCGACTTTGCCTCCGAGATCGAAATGGAGGACATCGCCGTCCACTGGACTCAGCAATCAACATAGTAGGGCATCGATGATCTGCCCCGAGAATTGCAAATGTCTCAACTCGTACAGGGGCCACAAAAAGGACTGCTGAAGTATATCTTGATGCTCTGCATCCAACTGATCCAGGACTACTCTGTAACTGTTCAGGCTACCGTTCCAGGTAGCCTTACCTGACATCTGTCTCAATGTCGCATCTAAATGATACTCCATGCTGCAAAAATTTAAATTATTACCACATGAAACAATAGATACTGGAATACAACATATTCTGTAAAAATTAAGTGAACCGAATTCTAATAATTATACGCAAAACAACTTTACATAAAAGATTACAAGTAAAAAAAGGGACAAAATAATTATCAATTTAAATTTTCCCTTTGAATTTCGTTTTTGGTAATTATCAATTTCATTTTTTCCATTTAATTAAAACAAAACAAATTTATGAAAATAAAAAAGAATTCAAATATTATTTAATTACGTTTGATTTTTGGTAATTATCAATATATATATATATATATATATAAATGAAAAAAATTTATTATTATTTATTTAACTTTGAATAACGTAAATATTTATTAACAAATAATATTAAATTCAAGAATTTTATATTATTTGTTAAAAAAATTCAAATTCAAATAAAATAAGAATGTGCTAATTTTTTTACAAAATAATATTTAAAATTAATTAATTGTTTATTTAATTTTATATATACAAATAAAACAAAATAAATTTATTAAAGTAACAAAAGAATACAAATATTATTTAATTACGTTATGTTTGATTTTTGGTATTAAATTATTAAATTAAAAAAATTATTTATTTTATTTTATATATGCAATTTAAAATAAAAGAAAATTATTAAAGAAAAAATACAAGTATTATTTCATTATATTTGGAATATACTATATTAAAAAAATAAAATTATTTCATTTTCCTAATTATAAATTTAAAGTTATTTCTTTTATTATATCAAAAAATTAAATTTTATTAAATTTCTTTTATGTATAATATACAGAATAATAATTAAATTCGAAAAATTAAATTGTTTAATGTTATTTTGAATAAAAAAAAGTAATTATAAGTCAAAAGCCGGTTTGATTGGCTGCAAACAGTCGGTCAAATCGGCTGTTCGGAGCCGATCAAACCGGCTATTTACAGCTGATTTTCGTCTTCCTCCTCTAGTCGTCGAAAATCGCCATTTCCGACGACTGAGGTCTTTAAAACATGCCAAAATTTCATTTTTTCATCCCAAAAATGGTCCATAATCTATCTACTCCATCTTTCTAACCTAATAATGAACTATTAATCCAAACATTTGTACAAAAATTCAACTTACTACCAATAAAAAAAGGTCCATTTTCATTGATTTTTTAAAACTAACCTATATGTGTTCAGTCCACTGGTCGATCTGGGTCCCCGACGTCGTCGACAAATTCATTTGGTCTGCTCGTTGCTAGGCTCGATCGGGGTCGGTTTAGAGAGAGATAGAGAGGGTCGATTTAGAGAGAGAAATGGTCGATTTAGAGAGAGAAGTCGATTGGCTGTGAATTGTGAGGGTATTTTTGGCTTTTTGATGGTTTTTTTAAGTTTTAATATTTTTCTTTATTTTTCTTTATCTATTATTTGATCAAACATCATTGTGAAAATACGGGGTACTTTTAAGTTTGACCCAGTCAAACTATTCAAATTCCACTTTGACTTAAAAAACTTAAAATTTTCCACAATGACCTCCATGCTGTAAAAAGACAAAAACGACCTTAAGTATATAAAACAATTACTAAATATTGATTTGTTTAAAGACAATAATGTCCTTTATTTCACAAATAAAAACCAAACACTACGTAAATTTTCAAACTTGTTCGTTTTTTCTTATCTGTCCATTCCAACAGAAAAAAAATTCTCTCAACTTTCATCAGCCTCAACAATAAAATCTGGGAAATAGATGAACGCTGAAGGCCGAAATTTTTTTATATCAATCACTATAATTTCAGTAAGTACATTTTACGCATATTTAATTTCGTTTTCATCAAATTAGTATACGTTTTTATCGATAAAATTTATTATGATGCATAGTTAATAGATCTATAAATTTTTTAAGCATGAAGAAGAAAAAAATTCATCTGTATCTTTCAGAAATTAGTATACGTTTTTTTCGATAAAAATTATTATGATGTATAATGTGTTAGTAGATTAAATTGTTAATAGATCTATAATTTTTTTAAGCATGAAGAAAAAAAATTCATCTGACGAAATGGATCTGATAGAAATTGGGACAGACATTGTAGAAGCCGGCTGTTTTGGCCGGCTGTTTAAAACAGTCGGCTTGAACAGCCGGCTGTATGTTAACAGCCGGCCAAAACAGCCGGCTGTTCCCATAACAGCCGGCTGTTCAAGCCGGCTGTATGTTAACAGCCGGCTTAAACAGCCAGCTGTTGTGACAGCCGGCTGTTTTGTCCGGCTGTTAACATACAGCCGGCTTGAACAGCCGGCTGTTATGGGAACAGCCGGCTGTTTTGG
Source organism: Osmanthus fragrans (assembly GCA_019395295.1). NCBI lineage: Eukaryota > Viridiplantae > Streptophyta > Magnoliopsida > Lamiales > Oleaceae > Osmanthus > Osmanthus fragrans. Next base: position 14,301,258 of record CM033359.1, read on the forward strand.
CCGGCTGTTAACATATTTTTTTTTTTTTTTTAAAATTCCACTGTTTTTTTTTCCCATGATTAAATGTAAATTCTATTTCGTCATACAGATATGAATGTAGTCCCGGTCTGTTACTTTGGTGATTTCGAACGAGATGAAAGAAATCGATGGATATGGAAATATACGAGCGAAATACGTACTATCGCGATTGCCTTATCATCAAGTACATCATATGAAGAATTGTATAGTGATTTACAGAACAAACTGAATGTTGATACCTCTCAGTACGATATAGAATTGAAATTTATATTCATCCAGCACGAAGCAATTGTCATGGCACCTATAAGGATTTATTCTGATGCTGAAGTAAATTATTTATTCCTTCTGAACCAGAAGGAGACGACTCCTCTTTGCGTGACTTTAGTGATGAAGGATGTCGTCGAAGGTAATTTGAATGGAGGGGATCACAATGGTAACGATTTTTTGGGCTAATGTGGAGATAGCTCGTGATGATAATGTGGTTATTCCAGAGACAGATGCTCCTCAACGTGATATCGTTGTTACGCACAGAATTCCATCTGTAGTTGAGGACAACGAAAATCAAAATGAATTTACAAATGAGGATTTGTTTGCTTCTCGTCAGAGACATGAGCAGGGTGGGACTTCATCAGTTGGAATGAGTGGACCGTCCTCTAACTCTTCGCGCGTGGTTCCCGATGAAGATGATTTGGCTGTCGGACAACTGTTTCAAACAAAGAAAGATTTGCAGGAATCTCTACACCTACTTGCAATAAAATACAATTTTGAGTTCAAAGTGAAAAAATCATCGCAGTCGTTGTTGTCGATCGCATGCGTCGGTGACAATTGCAATTGGCGTCTGCGAGCGGCGAAGATGGACACGAACGCGTGCTTTGTAGTTCGCAAGTATACACGTGAACATACCTGTGAAGTGGGAATTGGTCGAAGTGATCACAGACAAGCCCGTGCTTGGTTGATTGGGCGACAGATAATGCACAGGTATGAGGACCCACGGACAATCTACAGGCCTTCGGATATCATTAACGACTACCGTCGAGATCATGGAGTGATCTTGAGCTACCAGAAGGCCTGGAAGGCCAAAGAATGCGCATTTCAGGATTTAATGGGATCAGCGGAGGAGAGCTATGTTAAATTGGGCAGGTACTGCCACAACATGGAGAAAACTAATCCTGGATCGGCATATTTTATCGAGACGGAGGGCGATAATTGCTTCAAATTTTTCTTCATGGCTCTTGGACAGTCCATTCGGGGATTTCGAAATGCCATGCGACCCATAATTCTAGTCGATGGTACAACTCTGAAATCTAAATACGAAGGCAAGTTGATTATTGCTACATGCCAGGATGCCAATATCCAAATTTACTCTCTTGCATTCGGCATAGTCGATAGTGAGAATGATCAGTCTATGCGTTGGTTCTTCACAAAGCTGAGGGAAGTAATCGGGGAAGTCGAGGACCTTGCATTTGTAACTGATCGGGGACAGTCTTTGATAAATTGTATCGCTGAAGTTTTTCCCGAAGCACATCATGGTTATTGCATGTACCATATACAAGGCAACCTGAAGACTAAGTTTCGGGGCAAAGGCATCGGGAAATTATTTAGAGGAGCGGCCGAAGCATACAGTGTTGAAGAGTGTAACAGGTTCATGGAAGAAATAGGAAGCAAATCATTCCCAGCTTGGGAGTATCTAACAAAAATGGGAATCGAACATTGGGCTCGCTCATACTTCCCAGGCCGTCGGTACAACATGATGACGTCGAACAATGCGGAGTCTCTAAATTCGTTATTCAAGAAGGATCGAGAGTTACCCATCCTCGCAATGATTGAGAACATTCGTAACAAGCTGCAGCAGTGGTTTCACGATCGGCGTGCGGAATCACGTAATTGTTCGACCATTCTAGCGCCAGCTCAAGAGGAGAAACTCTGTAAAGCTGCAGCTGTTGCGAGAAAATTTAATGTGGAACCACTAGATGAGTCACGGTTCTTTGTTAAATGTACACGTACTACAGCATACATGGTTGACTTGAGTGATAACACATGCACTTGTAATCTATTTCAGTTGGAGAGTTTTCCATGTCAGCACGCAGTCGCGGTGGCTATATATCGAGGCTTTGCAGCGAGAACATTATGCTCTCGTTATTACACCGCTGATTCTTGGAGAGCAGCGTATGCAGAGACTATATTTCCTCTACCTAATGAAGCTGAGTGGGAAGTTCCCGACAACATTAGCCACCTTAATACTGTTTCACCACCAGAAGTTCAACCGCGCGGTCCAGGACGTCCACGTACGTCTAGAATACCATCTACCGGAGAGTTTCATCAACCGCGTAGGTGTGGCAGGTGCAGAGCCGTAGGTCATACTCGTCAAAATTGTAACAGTCATGTTCCCCTAAGTGACATGTAAGCTGATGTACGAAATGAATAATATTTTTTTTCATTTATGTTATTAAAAATCCAGTAATTAATTTTAGTTTAATTTATATTTAATTATTTATAAGGTGTAATTGTTAATATATTTATATAACTTAATAAATTTTTATTTATAAGGTGCAATTGTCAATTTTTTTATACCAAATTAAAATTTAAATTACAATAGAAAACAAATTTAATTATTTAAAGAATTTCAAATTACATTAGTAACATAAATCTGTTTAAAAATTACACATGATTACAATGTACATAACTAACAAAATTTTTAATTAAACAATATCTACAAAATTACAAAGAATTAAAAAATAAACAAATTTACGGGTCGCAGTTAAATTCCCATAAATCGGCTGCTAACTTATTGCGCCAGTTCTGAATCCATGACTGGTTGATAGAATCAACCTTTTGAGCTACACTCAAAAACTCTATATATTTTATAACGTATATGCCGCAATCACCGCTGCAGTTAAACAATAACTGGTTAGTAATAATAAATAAACATAAGAAGAAAGTCTAAAATTTCAAAAAAATAACAAATACTTACGATATGGTCTGTCTCGCCGTAGTCGTGTCCCGCACGATGGCTAGTCTGTCCTCCACGCAGATATCCGCTAGTCTAGCCATCCGGGGAACGATCACAGCCACCGGCTCGCAGATCTGCTCGAGCTGCATCTGTGTCAAGCACGAGTGATCGGGGTCATACACATACACCTTCGACTCGGTCAAGACGATCTCCAGTGCAATGTAGTGATGGTTCGCACAGACTGGAATGTACATATGTGTACAACCAGTCCATGGTCGCCCCCCGACCTTCGGTGACAACCCGAAAATCCAATCGGCCAAATAATCCGGCACTACGTAGTCGCCACTCTGATGCCTGAACGACTCGTACTCAATGCCTATGGCCTGAAAGAACTCCATATTCATAATGAGTCGGCCTGGGATGCAAAAGGATTTCGGGAGTCTCACAGCTCGGTCACGCAGCAGATCCATAATAATGTCGATGTGCTGCATTCAAATGTACATACATCAGTTCATCAGTTTATCAATGAATTGTAAAATTATATACATATAATAAATAAATTCACTTACATCGTCAGCGAGCCAAGTACCAGACTGGGTGACGTCATGGAACCAGCTGTAGACGTTCTGGATCGCCTTTCCCGCAATCGTGCGGGGAACCCTGAATGTATACAACAAAAAAACATAATTAAACAATATGTAACGAGTAATTATTTCGCAATCCACTAACCAATTAAATACAATACTTACCCGGGCCTCCACCGTCTCCACTCCGTCTGGAACGCCTTCCATTTGGCGCTATCCACCTCCCTAAACATGTTCGGGACGCCTCCATCAATAAACGTCCTCCTCTTGGCCTCGGCCGTGAAGGGAGAAACAATGTACTGTGACGGCATCCTAGGCCTCTTGCCAACCGCCTGCTCAAGCACGTCAACAGAACGCTTCTTACCCCCAGTCACGGCCGGCGTCCTCTCCCCCCCCTCAACTACCTTCTCCGTCCTCCCGGCCTCCCCCGTCGGGGCTGCCTCCTCCTCCACCACCTCCTCCGGCAGCCCCTCCTCACCCGTCGGGGCTGCCTCCTCCCCCGTCGTGGCTGCCGCCTCACCCGTCGGGGCTGCCTCCTCCCCCGTCGGGGCTGCCGCCTCCCTCCCCTCCTCCGCCGCCTCTCTAGCCCCCTCCTCCGTAAACAACCAATCCGAGAGGTCCACATCTCCCCAGTACTGTGGGTGACCTCCCTCTCCGTCCCCTCCTCCATCCCCCTCTCGGCCAGCCTCCCTGACTCCACCAGATATCACAGCCGACCGAAGCGACGCGACCTCTGCCTGAAGATCTGCAACGTGGCCACGCAGCAGAGTCACATCGTGTGACAGAGAGTCGACTCTGCCTGTCAGATCACGACCATGATCCATCAACTCTCGGCGCAACTCAACAATCTGTCCGGTCAGATCACGACCCTGATCCATCCAGTCTCGGCGCAAATCTGCAATCTGGCCGGTCAACTGTCGTCGTAGCTCACCGACCTCCCCTGTGATAAGTACAGTCAACCGGGCAAATAAATCATCGCTCTGACTCTGACCGGGTGTCGGTGTAGGTGGCGACCATGCTGGAGCCGGAGGGGGAGACCACGCTGGGGCCGGAGGGGGCGACCATGCCATGGGCGCCGGGGACGCCCGCCCCGAAGGTGACACAATGGGCGGAGGGGGTGACCTGGGCGCCGGGGGACGCCCTCCGCGAAGATGACACCATGGGCGGAGGGGGCGCCAAAGGCGGAGGTGATCCTCGATCTACTGGGTCGCGCTCCTACAAAAATGTCAACATACACAATTAATAACTTCAATCTTATTGAAATTGTTTGTACATAATTTATCGGTCAAATCACATACCCTATCTCGGTCCAAGACCGGATCGGTCGCCTGGTCGCCTGGACCCTCCTCCATCGACGCCGTCAACTCTGTTATTACTTCCAGCTGACATATTGACGTTTGAATTATTATTAGTTTAAACTGCATCGATATTTTAAATTGCATAAAATATAAATGAAAAATTTACAATACTCACAGTCGGATCGTCGAGGAGAGTCGATAACTGTCTCCCAGATGGGCAGCCATCCTGTCGGGATGATCGCCAATGATGCATCCGGGGACAACGTGTCTCCAGCCGCTTTGCATAGCGGCTACCCAGCAGGGGGACGGTCTCGTACGCCCAGATCTGCAACATATACAAATATGTTATACACAACATAATTTTTTTTTTTCAAGAACACTTAGAACGTTAAATATGTACCTGCACTGCTAGGGGCAATCCATAGACATCGTACTTACGCACTGTCCCCTTGGGCTTCGAGTGCGATCGGGTGAAGACGTGGACGGTGTCATCGTAACACCTCCGGCCCCAAGGATAGCTGTTGAAGCCATCCAGGTCATCCACGATCTCTAAGTGGAGGAGATCGATCGCAGTCTTCTTATGGTGACACCGCAGAACGTTCTCCAGAATGTAGACCAACCCTAGCTTCAATCGATCTAGCATGTGGTCACATCTCCTGATCGCGTCGATCAACTGCGGCTGAAGCACCGTCCCTTGTCCCGGAAAGTAGGCATCCAGCAACCTGTTGCTTCGTCGAGCAACCTCATCCCCGGTCAACTGTAGCCCAGTCATCAGTGTAAACTCGGCTGGACTGAAACTGGCGACCTTGCCCCCGAGGTCGAAGTGGAGGGCATCCCCGTCGACAGGACTCAGCAATCTACATAATAATGCGTCGATCATCTGGCCCGAAAACTGTATCTCTCGCAACTCACGTAAGGGCCAGATGAAAGACTGTCGCAGCATCTGTATGTGCTGATCATCCAACAGCCCCTCCACTGTCGAAAATGCGTCAAAGCTACTATTCCAAGTAGCTTTACCCGCCATCCGCCTCAACTCGTCATCCAGATGATATTCCATCCTACAAAAATTCAAAATGAGCAATGTTACAACACTGTACAATATATAATATAATAACGTATAATAACATCACATTAAGCAATCTGAAAAACAACTACTGCCAACAAAGACATAAAACATGTTTAATAATTAATTACAATTCTTTGTACTTGCAGATTTTCAACTTCAAAAATACAGTAAAAACAAAATTACAATTTAAATAAACAATTTTTATTTAATTACAAATTTTATTAATTGTTAATTATCAATTTAGTACTACATAATTAAAATTGTTAAAGAATAAGTAAATATTATTATTAAATAAAGAAAAAAAAATTTTTATTGCAAAAATAAATTAATTAATTAACCAGTATAAATATTATTTAATTACAAATTTTTAAATGTAAAAATAATATTTGTAATATTTAATTACATATATTATTTAATATATTCTTTTTAATTTTTTTAAAAAAATAAACTTATAGCGAATTTACAAACAAATTATAAATAATTACTAATTCATTATTTGTTAATTATCAATTTAGTACTACATAATTAAAATTTTTTAAAAGAATAAGTAAATATTATTATTAAATAAAGAAAATATTTTTTTTTATTGCAAAAATAAATAAATTAATTAACCAGTATAAATATTATTTAATTACAAATTTTTAAATGTAAAAATAATATTTGTAATATTTAATTACATATATTATTTAATATATTCTTTTTTAATTTTTTTTAAAAAATAAACTTATAGCGAATTTACAAACAAATTATAAATAATTACTAATTCATTATTTGTTAATTATCAATTTAGTACTACATAATTAAAATTTTTAAAGAATAAGTAAATATTATTATTAAATAAAGAAAATATTTTTTTTATTGCAAAAATAAATTAATTAATTAACCAGTATAAATATTATTTAATTACAAATTTTTAAATGTAAAAATAATATTTTTAATATTTAATTACATATATTATTTTAATATATTCTTTTGAATTTTTTTAAAAAAAAAATATACTTATAACGAATTTACAAACAAATTATAAATAATTACTAATTCATTATTTGGTAATTATCAATTTAGTACTACATAATTAAAATTTTTAAAGAATAAGTAAATATTATTATTAAATAAAGAAAATATTTTTTTTATTGAATTAATAAATTAATTAATTAACCAGTATAAATATTATTTAATTACAAATTTTTAAATGTAAAAATAATATTTGTAATATTTAATTACATATATTATTTAATATATTCTTTTTAATTTTTTTAAAAAAATAAACTTATAGCGAATTTACAAACAAATTATAAATAATTATAATTACTAATTCATTATTTGTTAATTATCAATTTAGTACTACATAATTAAAATTTTTAAAGAATAAGTAAATATTATTATTAAATAAAGAAAATATTTTTTTATTGAATTAATAAATTAATTAATTAACCAGTATAAATATTATTTAATTACAAATTTTTAAATGTAAAAATAATATTTGTAATATTTAATTACATATATTATTTAATATATTCTTTTTAATTTTTTTAAAAAAATAAACTTATAGCGAATTTACAAACAAATTATAAATAATTACTAATTCATTATTTGTTAATTATCAATTTAGTACTACATAATTAAAATTTTTAAAGAATAAGTAAATATTATTATTAAATAAAGAAAATATTTTTTTTATTGCAAAAATAAATTAATTAATTAACCAGTATAAATATTATTTAATTACAAATTTTTAAATGTAAAAATAATATTTTTAATATTTAATTACATATATTATTTAATATATTCTTTTGAATTTTTTTTTAAAAAATAAACTTATAACGAATTTACAAACAAATTATAAATAATTACTAATTCATTATTTGTTAATTATCAATTTAGTACTACATAATTAAAATTTTTAAAGAATAAGTAAATATTATTATTAAATAAAGAAAATATTTTTTTTATTGCAAAAATAAATTAATTAATTAACCAGTATAAATATTATTTAATTACAAATTTTTAAATGTAAAAAATAATATTTGTAATATTTAATTACATATATTATTTAATATATTCTTTTTAATTTTTTTTAAAAAATAAACTTATAGCGAATTTACAAACAAATTATAAATAATTACTAATTCATTATTTGTTAATTATCAATTTAGTACTACATAATTAAAATTTTTAAAGAATAAGTAAATATTATTATTAAATAAAGAAAATATTTTTTTTATTGCAAAAATAAATTAATTAATTAACCAGTATAAATATTATTTAATTACAAATTTTTAAATGTAAAAATAATATTTTTAATATTTAATTACATATATTATTTAATATATTCTTTTGAATTTTTTTAAAAAAAATATACTTATAACGAATTTACAAAACAAATTATAAATAATTACTAATTCATTATTTGGTAATTATCAATTTAGTACTACATAATTAAAATTTTAAAGAATAAGTAAATATTATTATTAAATAAAGAAAATATTTTTTTTATTGAATTAATAAATTAATTAATTAACCAGTATAAATATTATTTAATTACAAATTTTTTAAATGTAAAAATAATATTTGTAATATTTAATTACATATATTATTTAATATATTCTTTTTAATTTTTTTAAAAAAATAAACTTATAGCGAATTTACAAACAAATTATAAATAATTACTAATTCATTATTTGTTAATTATCAATTTAGTACTACATAATTAAAATTTTTAAAGAATAAGTAAATATTATTATTAAATAAAGAAAATATTTTTTTATTGCAAAAATAAATTAATTAATTAACCAGTATAAATATTATTTAATTACAAATTTTTAAATGTAAAAATAATATTTTTAATATTTAATTACATATATTATTTTTATTTTTTTTAAAAACTAAACTTATAACGAATTTACAAACAAATTATAAATTATTACTAATTCATTATTTGTTAATTATCAATTTAGTACTACATAATTAAAATTGTTAAAGAATAAGTAAATATTATTATTAAATAAAGAAAAAAAATTTTTTTTTGCAAAAATAAATTAATTAATTAACCAGTATAAATATTATTTAATTACAAATTTTTAAATGTAAAAATAATATTTGTAATATTTAATTACATATATTATTTAATATATTCTTTTTAATTTTTTTTTAAAAAATAAACTTATAGCGAATTTACAAACAAATTATAAATAATTACTAATTCATTATTTGTTAATTATCAATTTAGTACTACATAATTAAAATTTTTAAGGAATAAGTAAATATTATTATTAAATAAAGAAAATATTTTTTTTATTGCAAAAATAAATTAATTAATTAACCAGTATAAATATTATTTAATTACAAATTTTTAAATGTAAAAATAATATTTTTAATATTTAATTACATATATTATTTAATATATTCTTTTGAATTTTTTTAAAAAAAATATACTTATAACGAATTTACAAACAAATTATAAATAATTACTAATTCATTATTTGGTAATTATCAATTTAGTACTACATAATTAAAATTTTAAAGAATAAGTAAATATTATTATTAAATAAAGAAAATATTTTTTTTATTGAATTAATAAATTAATTAATTAACCAGTATAAATATTATTTAATTACAAATTTTTAAATGTAAAAATAATATTTGTAATATTTAATTACATATATTATTTAATATATTCTTTTTAATTTTTTTAAAAAAATAAACTTATAGCGAATTTACAAACAAATTATAAATAATTACTAATTCATTATTTGTTAATTATCAATTTAGTACTACATAATTAAAATTTTTAAAGAATAAGTAAATATTATTATTAAATAAAGAAAATATTTTTTTTATTGCAAAAATAAATTAATTAATTAACCAGTATAAATATTATTTAATTACAAATTTTTAAATGTAAAAATAATATTTTTAATATTTAATTACATATATTATTTAATATATTCTTTTGAATTTTTTTTTAAAAAAATAAACTTATAACGAATTTACAAACAAATTATAAATAATTACTAATTCATTATTTGTTAATTATCAATTTAGTACTACATAATTAAAAATTTTAAAGAATAAGTAAATATTATTATTAAATAAAGAAAATATTTTTTTTATTGAATTAATAAATTAATTAATTAACCAGTATAAATATTATTTAATTACAAATTTTTAAATGTTAAAATAATACTTTTAATATTTAATTACATATATTATTTAATATTTTATTTTTAATTTTTTTGAAAAAATAAACTTATAACTAAATATTACAAATATTATTAATTCTTTTATTTTTAACAATAACTAAATATTATAATTAATTAAAGAAAATATTTCTTATTTAATTATAGGTAGTAAATTTTTAACATTAATAATTTCTTTTAAAATAAAATTTAATTTTGGTAAAATTATCTATTATGAAATTTTTAAAAATTAAAATTAAAATTTGTTTTTTAATTAAACTTTTTTTTATAAAAACGGGCCAAAACAGTCGGCCCAACTGTTTGAAACAGTTGGGCCGACTGTTATTTTTTTAAAAAATAAAAAAGGCCGAAACAGTCGGCCCAACCCAAAACAGTCGGCCCATTTCCAAAACAGACGGCCCAATTCGAATAAAACTGAACCAATCCAAAACAGCCGGGTCTTAGACCCGACTGTTTACCCGACTGTTTTCGGGTCAACCCGACCCGAAACAGTCGGGTTGACCCGACTGTCCCTTCGTCTCCAGACGCTGGTTCGCCGGAAAAACTCCATTTCCAGCGATTTCAAGGCCAAAAAATGGCAAATCCACTTAATCTAATCCTATATACTCAATCATCTAACCAAATAATTAACAATAATCCACAAAAACGATGAAATATCATGCCATTTTCGCGAAATCAAAAGGAAACTCAATATTGTTCCACTAACTTTGTTCGATTTCAGTAAATGGTTTAGGGTTTTGTTCTTTGACCAAAGTTTCACGATCTCACCGGCGTCGATCGGTCGATTGCAGTCGGTGCGGTCGGTTTTTTTTTTTTTTTTCGATTTTTTGCTTTCTTTTTTCAAGTGTGGGGTAAAGGAAAGTGAAACGGAGGGTATTTTTGAACTTTTAATCACAAACGAATTTTTTTTTTTTTTTTTTTTTTTTTTTTTTTTTTTTTTTTTTTTAAATTACATCCGGTCAAAGGTCATTGTGGAAATACCTACTTTTCTCTAGGTCATTTACACCAATTTCCTCGTGAAAATACTACCATTTCAACACGCCATTCACATGTGTATTTCCTCCAACCTTTGCTGCAGCGACGAGAGAGAGAGAGAGAACCACTCCAATGGCGACTCTCTTGAAATGCTACAAGCATTTAATTCCACCCATTCACCGCCAAACCTTCAAAACGAAATCGCTTTCCTCCAGAACCAATTTTCGATTCTGCACTCTATCTTCAATCAACTGTAGTAATAACTCTCTTCCTCTGACCAATAGTCGGAAGAGAAGTACCACAGTTAATGATGATAATGATAATCACATACCGATGAAGAAAAAGGAGTTGTGGTTGTACAATACTATGAGCAGGCAAAAGGAATTGTTTAAGCCGAAGGTTGCAGCCAAAGTGGGCATGTATCTCTGTGGCGTCACAGCCTACGATCTTAGCCATATCGTACAGGTACATTCTTCCTCTCTATACATATTTGTATACATGTAGATGTATTTGGTCCATTTGAATTGTGGTTAAGAAAAATAATTGGGTGAAATGGATGAAACAAGGGATAGAAAAAGATATCCAGGATTTTAATTAGTAAATAATTACTGAAACATAAATAGGTAGTTGGGCAAAGATTTGAAATTTCTAATCTTTGTGAGAGTATTAGGAAATTTGTTTATCTTCAATGGAGTTGTAGATATTTAACAGTGAATGTATGAGAAATTCACTGGTGTGAGCTGTACCTTAAAGGATGCAGTCATTTTGCGAGTCAAATGTTTCATTAGTAACTAAACTTATACCTCAGGTCAAGCTTTACTTTCTGAACTTTCAAATGCTTTCGTGTGGTCACTGAACTTTACTCACTGAATCCAAATGTATAAAAATTGAAAATTTTGAAGTATAAAAATATCATTCCCGAAAACGGAGCTATTCTTTTCTCTTGAATTATCTTGTGACAACTATAATTTTTTTTTTTTTTTTACTCTAAATCAAAACTTTCACTGTCTTTTTGAGATATAATTTTTTATTTTTTGATTTGGGTTTACGATCTTAGTCGAAATAAAGAAATAATTTCTTCGTTTTATTTTCTCAATGTAAAGGAAGATTATAATTAAATTAAGATTTATTTTTGTTTGAAGCTACCATTCTTCTATTCCTTCAACATAACTTTTGACAACTAGAGAAATTATATTTTCTTGACCAATATCAATATTCTCGCCTTATATTGATAGTCTCATTATCTATTCGACATTTTATTTTATTTTATTTTTTTAATCTAAGTCGAATCACATAAAAAAAATCAACTTTACTAAAAAATATTATGAAGTTCAGCGATCACTTAGAAGCATTTTAAAGTTCAGTAAATCAAGTGTGACGGACGTATAAGTTTAGTGACTATTGAAATATGGTGGGTGAGTGATGAAATGCAACATGATAAAGTTCAGTGACTTATGAAACATGATGAACGAATGATGGAGTGCACGTGTTACAATTTAATGTCACTCGAAGGCATTTTAAAATTTAATTAGTAAAATATAATGGCCATATAAGTGCTGTGACCGATGAAACATTTAACTCGTTTTGCAGAGTTTTGCTTCCTTGATCCATGTAAACAAATCTAAATTATCATTTCAGCATTATTAGCGATCCGAAGAGCAAGAATTCATATTTTCCTTCAAATGCATTAGTTTTCCTTGGTATTGTAACTTTATAAAAGTAACATAGCCCTCGCTAATTGCTACTAGTTTCCCAGTTAATTTTCTTTTGCTAATTTCCACTATTTCCCTGGTTACTCGTAACTGGGTTGATTTTACTCCTTTTATCATTACGCTGTTTGTTCGAAATGATATTTCAATAATATAAGTTTCTTTTTATTGTCAAAAGGTGGGGGAAAAAGATTGTTTTAGTTCAAGAAAGACATTTTATATACTTCTTGATGCAGGATGAACTGGAACAATTAACTAATAATGAAATAGATCTATAAAGAACAGAAGATTAGAGGAAGAACGATAGAAGACGAAGAATCACAGAAGAAATAAAGAGAGATAGAGAAGGGAGAGAAAGCTTGCAACAAACCACCAATAATTTATTCATTCATCAACTGTTTAATTTCACGACAAAAAAAGTTTAAATAGTAAAACAAATCCCTAACGAGAATGGGCTTGGGCCAAACCCCATTATAAAAGCCCAATTACATAAATAATAGTCCAAAATATAAATAAAGTCCAACTAGAAAATAAATAGAATAGATGTCCGCATCAACTCTCCCGGGGTGGGAGAAAAATTCGACCCTATCGAGTGGATAGATCATGAGAGGCTGTAGTCATTTTCAAACCATAAGCTGAGTGGTTGGGCAAGCTTCTTTCGGCGTCTGTAGAAATGTGTCAATGGAGGCCTGAATCTGGTGTCCTCACCAACTCCCCCTGAGTGGACGGGAGTTGATCTGGGCCATGGAAGATCCTGCTGACTCCGATAAAGCTCTAAGAAATCTGGGTCAAGGTGCTGTAGTGTCTCTCTGGGGATCCATGTACAGTCAGAATCAGGTCGATCAACCCAACGCACAAGGAAGTACTGAACATCTCCATCATTAGTCAACACAGTCTGTTCATCCAAAATGACATCAATTTTATTTTTGTGTGCTGTAAAGGAAGGTATTGGGTTAAGAGTGGTGAAAGAAGCAGGGTCAAGATCCACAGATGGAGGTAGAAGAGGATCATCGGAGGGATTAAAATGACCTTTATAAGTAACTAAATTCTCAACATTGAAAGTAGAGTGGTATTCAAGGTGTGGTGGAAGGTCAACAACATATGCATTTGGACCAATTTGCTTTAAAATTTTAAAAGGACCAGCACTACGGGCTTGCAATTTGGAGGCGGGTCCAGATAGACGCCGCTTTGGCCTAATTCGGACCATAACGTAAGCCCCAATTTTAAACTCAATATGTCTTTTATGCAGATAAGCTCGGAGTTTATATGATGCATTACTAGCTTCAAGTTGTTTATTGATCTCAATATGAAAATCATGAAGATGTTATGCAAAGGCCTCGGCTGACACAGACACTCTAGCGTGTGGGGACATTGGAATGAGATCTAAAGGCTTCTTAGGCTTATACCCATGGACAACTTCAAATGGATTCATACCTAATGATCGATTCACGGAACTGTTATATGCAATTTGAGCTGTAGGAAGAATCAAATCCCAATTTCTAAGATTTTTCTTGACCAGACATCGTAGCAAATTTCCAAGACTTTAGTTAACCACTTCCGTTTGACCATCTGTCTGAGGGTGGTAAGTCGTAGAAAATTTCAGTTTAGTACCAACCTTATGCCACAAGGTTCTCCAAAAATGGCTAGTGAAACGAACATCCCTATCTGACACAATGGTTTTAGGAAGCCCATACAATTTGACAATTTCATTAAAGTACAACGTGGCAACCTTGGACGCATCTGAGGTCTTGCTACAAGGGATAAAATGAGCCATTTTTGAGAAACGATCAACTACCACGAAAATAGAATCATGTTTCTTTGGGGTGTGTGGAAGTCCTAACACAAAATCTATACTAATATCTTGCCAAGGACAATTAGGGATGGGAAGAGGTGTGTAAAGGCCCGTGTTTTGCCTCTTCTATTTGGCCAACTGACAAGTGTTACATGTACTAACAATTTTAGCCGCATCTTTCTTCAAGCTTGGCCAATAGAATTGGCTTTCAACCTCTTCAATGGTCTTATCACGCCCAAAGTGACCGGCTAGCCCTCTTGCGTGAATTTTCCACACTATGAAGTCCCGCACCGAAGATCGAGGAATGCACAACCTATTGACTCGAAAAAGGTAACCGTCCTCAAGTCGGAAGTCATCTGCTGTATCTAACCATCCACCTTGCAAATCAAGGAAGATATCCTTAAAATCAGGACATACTTCGTAATCCTCCTTAAGCCTTTCAAAACCTATAACCTTGACGCTCATGATCGACAAAAGGGAGACACGACGACTTAAAGCATCAGCTGCTTTGTTCTCCGTATCCTTCTTGTGTTTCAAAACAAAAGAATAGGCCTGCAAAAACTCAACCCAGCGACCATGCCTAGAGCTCAACTTTTTCTGGGAGTTGATGTAACGAAGGGCCTCGTGGTCCGAATAAAGAACAAACTCGTGGGGTAGCAAATAATGGCGCCAATAGCGCAATGCCTGGACAACTGCATACAGTTCCTTATCGTAAGTTAAGTAGCGTTGTTTTGCATCATTTAACTTCTCACTAAAATAGGCAACAGGGTGATGATCCCGAGTCAACACTCCTCCTATTCCTACTCCCGAGGCATCACATTCTACCTCAAAGACTTTGGAAAAATCGGGAAGACGCATGACAGGAGCCTTTGTCACTCGCTTCTTGACTAATTTAAAAGCTTTAGTCGCCTCTTGTGTCCAATGAAACTCTCCTCTCTTCATACATTCCGAAATAAAGCGACAGTAAAATATAGCGAGGCCGTGAAAGCTCCTGATGTCGTGTATAGTCTTAGGTTCAGGCCAATCAACAATCGCCTAAATCTTGTCAAGATCAGCAGATACCCCTGTCGAGGATACAATGAATCCTATGAAAATGACTATCGGTGAAGAAAGAGTATTTCTTGACGTTAGCAAACAATTTTTTTGTTGCATGAAGGATAGAACAAACTTGTTTGAGATGGTCTCGATGTTGTTCCTTAGTCTTACTATAGATGAGAATGTCATCAAAGTAGACAACGAGGAACTTACCCATGAAAAGTCGAAGAGTTTGTATCATTGCCCGTGATCCTATTGATGGCACGGCTATCTACACACATCCTCCACGAGTCGTCTTTCTTAGGAGTCAGTAGGGCGGGAACTGTACAAGGACCAAATCGATAGCATGTTGAATGTCCCGTAGAGGAGGTAATTGGTCAGGCAAGTCCTCAGGGAAGTCATCCTGAAACTCTTGAAGCAACGACTGGACTTCAACAGGGGCTGCTGCTGGGGGGATCACCTCCATGACAACCACGACAAATACAATAGAGTCGCCTGCAAGTGCGTGCTCGAACTCTGTGGGACTAATGATATGCAATCCCTTTCGCTCTACACTTTTCTTCGTGTCCAGTGGGCTAATGGGTTTCGGGGGTAGCGGGTTAAGATGAATCTTCTTTCCATTAAACACGAATGAGCAAGAATTGGATCGACCATAGATGGTTACGTCCAGGTCGAACAACCACGGTCGTCCCAGGATGGTGTGTCTGACATCCATAGAAATAACGTCACACCATATATGATCTTTATACTCGAGGAACTGAATAGGGACTAGACAATGCTCTTTGACAGCTATAGAGGACGTATCAACCCAAGAGACACTATATGGTCGAGGGTGAGGAATTGGCTTCAACCCAAAACGGGATACAATAGCCATTGAGACCGCATTAATGCAGCTACCACTATCCACAATAACCTTACAACCCTTATTATTGATCTTGATGAAAGTATGGAAGATGACATGACGACGCCAATCATCGACATCCTTAGGTTGGGTAAGAGTACAACGCACGACACCGACTCTAGGCATGTGTGAGGTCTGAATACAACCTAAGAAGGTATCTTCACTATCATCTAAGTCATCAAATTCTTCCATTTTAGGTTCATAAATTTGGTCATCTAATGGCACGTCTACAATAGCTGCACGTTCTTCTATAACTAGGGCTCGACTAGGGCATTTAGAAGAAATGTGACCAAAACCTTTACAGTTAAAGCATTGCAAACGGGAGGGCGCCCGTGAAACTTCAAGACCTTTACCTTTACTATCCGATATAGGGGTAGCAGTAGAAGGGGGAGGCCCTAGAATAGACTTAGGGGAAGGAGTGGACGCAGAAGAGACTGCGGTGCGGGTGTCACTACGAGTCCTATACGGCATCGTAGTCACTAACTCGTAATCTCGAACGAAGGAGTAGGCGTGGTTAAGGGTGGTGACGCCCCGAAGGACAAGCTCACGCCTAAGATCATCTCTTAGGCCTTGCCTAAACCTACTCAAGGTCATGACCTCATCCTCAATGATCTGACATCTCATTCGAAACTCGTCAAACTGAGCGACGTACTCAGTCACAGATCGACTGCCTTGCGTAAGTGTATTCCATTGATCCAATAAGTTCCCCCTATAAAATTGGGGCAAGTACTTATCTTGAAGGTGACGCTTCATTTCCTCCCAACTCCCAACAGGAGGAGCACGACGTCTCTCAAGGAGATCCTCAACACTTTCCAAAAATAGCTGAGCAGTCCCAATTAATTTCAGACTGGCAAATTGAACTCTCCGATCTTTCGAAACCCCTTACCAGGTGAAAAAGCGATCTATATCCCGAGTCCATTGAGTAAATACGCTAGGGTCCAGGCAACCATCAAATGTAGGGGCATCCAACTTGATATTCCTAAAGAAACGCTCCTCGTAGCGAGGGGGAGATTGAGTATCATGACGGTGACGTTCCCACTGTCGTTCACGAACCAGATTTCTATTTCTACAATCATGTCAAACATGGTGCCGACCCCCTTGTAGGTGACGACGAGGTCTATTATTGGGCGCTTCGGAGTTTTCAGCTTCGGTCGAGTATGGATTGTGCTCAAATGTGTTCAACCTAGCAGCTAGGGTTCTATTCTCTTCACGAGTAGTAGCCATCTCAGTTTGGACAGTTGCTAGCTGTGCCTGTAGTTGTTGTTGCCCAGTGGCAAGTTGTGCTAATTGTCGGGTGAGTGCCTCAATTTGTGAAGGGTCCATGGCAAGGGTACTGGAACTAGGGGTAGTAACGCGACCACTACGCAAATGCATACACAACTCTAGCTAGATGAAGTGCAATGGAGAAATCAATAAACGAGTCACCGAAATTAGCAATTGAATTTTTTTTATTTATGTTTTTGTTTATTTTTTTCGTATTTGTTTAAAGTAAATTTGGGGTTACGTAAATTCGAATGTGACAAGCTAGTAGTCCATAATGCAAATAAAATAAAAGCAACGATATATATGACTAATCAAAGATCTCTAATCGCGGGGGGAAGTAGGGAGCAAAGGGAGTTAATTTGTTCAATAATTCCGATCAAGTGGGGTGTAAGGCTAAAATTTACCAAGGTAATAGCAACACAAAGACTTGCGATGCGATTTAAAATGAAGTAGCAGTGTAAACTAAAGATAGATGAGAGTAGTGACTCCCTGTGGTCCGGTTGTGATTCCTGTAGCCCGGTCCGTCTGAATTGCCACACAGGGGCCTCAGGTGTGCCTGTGTTCTATCATTCGTTGTAGATGTTTTCCTCTTCAGAAGTCGCTCCAAGTGTCTCTTGTGACATAGCAAAGTACTTATTTTGTGATGACTGATCCTCCTTGTGTAGTGAAAGGTGTGAGTGAGGTTATGGGTGGTTGTTGAATGAGAATATGATTGGTTGCTGGTGGCGGTGAAGTCGACGGACGGCAGGAGTTAGAAGGGGAAGATTTGCAGACGACGGGCGGTGTGTAGAGGCGTAGGCGGGCGGTGGGCAAGGTCAGAGATGATGAAGATAGAAGAGGACTGTGGCGGGCGTTGGGTGTGGCGGAGGCCGTGGCGTCGGAGGCTGTGGTTGATGGTTTGCGGTGGTAATTGAGTGGTTGCCGGCTTAGTGTATGTGTTGTCGACAATAGGGCTGAAGAAGAATCAAGAGGTTGAAGATGCGTTGATTGAATTGTAGCGGATTGGGCCTTGAGTTATGAAAGGGTAAGCTGTTTGGATTCTGTTATATGTGAGATGGATTGAGATACATGAGCTGAATATGGTATATGGGCTGAATGTGACTAATGGGCTGGAATTAAAGTAGGCTTTAGTGGAGAGATTGTATATGGGCTAGTTGGTTTGGGAATGAGACTAGGGTAAGGAACAGCAAAATTAATTAAGAGTGAGTAGCAGACTAGGTTCGAAACGGTAGCAGATTTTTTTTCCGGGCCTGAACAGTACCTTGTGAATTTTTATTTATTTATTTTTTTTTTCAACAAAGCAAGAAAACTGAAAAAAAGATGAAAACTGCTACTCTTTGTTAAATCCTCTTTACTAGTGCTGTTCCAACAAATTTTTTGAGGTGGAAGGCAGGAAGAAATTGTGGATTGTGGATTACACTTACCCAAGTTTCGTTCTGATACCAAATTTGATGCAGGATGAACTGGAACAATTAACTAATAACGAAATAGATCTATAAAGAACAGAAGATTAGAGGAAGAACGATAGAAGACGAAGAATCACAAAAGAAATAAAGAGAGATAGAGAAGGGAGAGAAAGCTTGCAACAAACCACCAATAATTTATTCATTCATCAACTGTTTAATTTCACGACAAAAAAAGTTTAAATAGTAAAACAAAACCCTAACGAGAACGGGCTTGGGCCAAACCCCATTATAAAAGTCCAATTACATAAATAATAGTCCAAAATATAAATAAAGTCCAACTAGAAAATAAATAGAATAGATGACCGCATCACTTTTGTTGGAAAAGTCATTGTCATATGTGCTTCAGTCAAATTTCACGGTGCCTTTTGGATTTCTGTTTTGGCTAAGTTTTTCCTGCTTCTTGTTGGTAGTGAAGCATTAAGTTTTAGAACTAATTGCATTTTTTACCTTCCATTCTTTGAAAATTAGGCAGATACCTCAAGTATTTGGGATATGAAGTCAACTACATTCGCAATTTCACTGATGTTGATGATAAGGTGGGTCAAGTTTTGTTTCAGAGAGCTGAAAGATATATTGGTGCATATCTCCCATGTCTACTAATAATATTATCCTTCTGAGAAAGCTATTGAATTTACAGAGGTTAATATTGTAGCTTTCTTATAAGTACCAAAAACTTCTTACATATGTATGACAGGATAGCTGATTCTTCAACTTTCGATTTCTGTAGATTATTGCCATAGCAATTGAGTTGGGGGAGGATCCGATAAATTTAAGCAGACGATATTGTGAAGAGTTTCATTGTCATATGGTATATCTCCATTGTCTTCCTCCTTCAATGGAACCTCGAGTGTCTGATCACATTCCAGAAATCATTGAGATGATTAAGCAGGTACCTTTTGGTTCTTCTTTCTTTTCATGCTTCGGGATAAAGTAATATCTCTTGCAGTTTGGCCACCTTTATTGAAGGTGTTAACCTTTATTTCCTTTTTCCCAAAAAAAAAAAAAAATATCTTTATTTGCTGAGGAAACTTAAAATATAAGCCTGCATTTACATCAAAGACTTTAATTTGAGTAATCCAAGATCAAATCCCTGTTGTCCATGTAGTATTGGAAAGAAAATTGTTCCTGGATATTGTGTAGAACATTGTAACTAGTGAAAATTCATTTTTCTTTTAATTTGAACTCGATTTCATTAGTTCTCTTTGATTTTATCCTTAGATTTTTGTCATTACAAAGAAATTCAGCATGTGAGCATTAAGTGCAGACTTTATGCTTTTGTAACAGATACTTGATAATGGGTGTGCGTACACTGTCCAAGGTGACGTGTACTTCTCTGTAGACAAATTCCCAGACTATGGACGATTATCTGGCCGTAAGTTAGAAGATAATAGAGCGGGTGAACGGGTGGCAGTGGACTCAAGGAAGAAAAACCCAGCTGACTTTGCATTATGGAAAGTAATTGCTTGTAACGGCAACTCTGTTCATAAATATGATATGTATTTATTAGAGAAAAATGCATATATCCATTTATAGATGGTGTCAAAGCATATATGTGTTTCTGCCTTTATATTTAGGTAATCGATAGTTGCATCCTTTCTGGATTGTCATAAATTAGGATACCTTTCGTCAAGGTTCTGGAATTTACTTTTACCTCAGTATTTTTAGTTTAATGGTTTAGATGGTAGATTGGATTTTATGTGTTTAATTTATCATATTTTTATACCAGAAGGGAGGCCGGTTTAAGCAATCTAACTAGAGCATAAGTTAGTTTGCAATGATTTTTCTTGAAAACATTCCCTTCATTAATGATAATGGGGGTGAGGGCATTGAGTTTTCACATTCAGTTAATTAAAGAGAAGCTTGAATCCACATGGGCTGTTGAATGTTCACCCTTGTTCATTTTAAAGGTCTGCCATTTTTTCCAATCATTCGAGTGGTTGTCTGTCTGTTTGCAGTCTGCAAAGGAGGGAGAACCATTTTTGGGATAGTCCGTGGGGTCCTGGCAGACCTGGATGGCATATCGAGTGCAGTGCCATGAGTGCTACTTATCTAGGTTATTCTTTTGACATTCATGGTGGGGGAATGGATCTAATTTTCCCCCATCATGAAAATGAGATAGCGCAAAGCTGTGCTGCGTGCCACAAGAGCAATGTAAGCTATTGGATACATAATGGATTTGTAACTATTGACTTGGAGAAGATGTCAAAGTCTCTTGGAAACTTTTTCACAATTCAGCAGGTACAGGGAAATAAATTGTGTAAAGTTCCTCTCTCTGTCTCACACAAAAACCTAGACTCAAGTGGAGATGTAGAAACAAATTAAATGCCTGTTGTTTACAATTTGACTGATCACATAATAATCTGATATGGTTTGGGTTTCAGAAATATCTGATTGGTTTGATGCTTCCAATTTTAGTAGTTTCTTTCTGTTCCATTTCCTTGACTGGGATCCTGGGATCTTTTTTTGTTTTTAATTTCTAGGTCTTAGAACTTTATCATCCACTGGCTTTGAGACTTTTCCTAATGGGGACTCATTATAGTTCGCCAATCAATTACTCAGAGATACAGCTTGAAAGTGTATCAGACCATATTTTTTACATCTATCAGGTATAATACTATCTATCCTCGGACAGGCACAATGAAGGCTCTGACTCCATGTTTCATTTTGTAAATATCAATTCCTTTTCTCCTGCATCAAGCTTCTTTCATAATTTGAATATTTCAAAAGTACCTGCTTTTGCAAGTTCTTGTGCCTTCAGAGTTGTGCAATTGTTATTCCCCTTGTTTTGTGATATTGTCTTGAAGCATTGCGTTACCGTGCTTCCAAGCCTGTCCCTATAGATTATTTATTTATTTATTTATTTATCTCTAACCTGGTACCCGTGCTTCCAAGCCTGTCCCTATAGATTATTTATTTATTTATTTTTGTCTAACCTGGGGCTAGGTACCTCTCCTTCCTCTTTTTTTAAATAGAAAAAGAGTATCCAAACATTATCAATGAAATGGGAGAAATGCTAGTGAATGGAAAGGAAAAAAAAAACAAAGGATGGATTCAACTTTCAATATACGGAGGCTCTTAATTTGTCCAGATAAAAGTATAGAACAGATAATTACAAACTCCGAAGTAACGTCAAACCAAAATTGACATTGGTGATGTGGTTGTGAAGGATGATAAAAAATTCACAATGGATCTTTGTATCTATGGATGTAATTTAAGTCGTAAAAAAGAATTAATGTAGCCGACCCCCAATTTTTTTGGGAATTAGTTTTTGACAGAAGTCTCTTTAAAGACAATGTAGAATACTTTTTTCTAAAATTCTTTGTTGATGCTCCTATATTCACACAGCTGTACTATTTGGTATTAGAATGCTGCAAACTTGTATTTACCCATATTTTTTTGTAACGCCCCGAGTTCCGCGGACCCGGAACGCTACGTCATCTTCTCTTTGCCCTAATTTAACTGAAAAGTTTGGCGGAATAACTAACTTTTAAAAAGCATCACATTTAAAATTTGTGAACGTTAACGGCAATAAACCTCATTAGAATTAATTTAAAGAAAATTTATTAAACTTTAAAACTCAAGTTTGAAATAGCGGAAACGACAAGGTAAGTTCATAACGTTCAAATGAGTGAAATTTAAAAGTAAATTGAAAGCAATTAACTACTATTATTCGTTCATGCCACCACTGCCCATCAAACTCGGCCATCTCCAAAATCTGCAAATATTGTTAAAATAGTGGAATGAGCATTTCGAAGAAATACTCAGTAGACTCATCGCCAGTAATTAATCTACAGAATAATTGAACACATAATTATGCAACTCATACAGTGATATTCTCATGGGCTTATTTTCTTTGAAAAATCATAGGCTCTTTAAAATCATAGGGTGTGGGTAGTCTGTCTCATGCATTTAAGCAAGTAAGTTAGGCATAACATCATCTTATCTCATAAGAGATCCTTTCTTCTCATGCAATTAAGCATATAAGTTACGACAAGCATAACAACATAATCTATCCCATAAGGGATTCTCATCTTATGCATCAAAGCATATAAATCACATAAAATCACATAATACATGCAATTATAATTTAAACTAATTAATGGGGGCGAGTCTACCTCAATCTATCTCGATTTGCGTGAAAAGTGGAGCGGGAAGAAAAATCTCATTTCCTCAATCGTTCGTACGTTTCGTCTAGCCAAAAATAGAAAATAAATTTTAAATTAGTGTTTCGAAATCTTTTAAAGATAAAAAAAATGATAAAAAATAAAGTTTAGGGACTTAATTGGAATTTATTAAAACTGGAAATAAAGGTTTAAGGGCTAAAATTGAATTTTTCTAAAATAGGGACTAAATTGAAAATTGTTAAAACTGAAAATAGGAATTTAAGGACTGAAATGGACTTTATCGAAATCTGTTGGCTGATTTGATTTAAAACATAAATTTTGGGGCTATCTTTCTTTAAAAACCAACTTTGGGACTGAAATAAAACATTTTAGAACTTGAGGACCAAAATAGACTAACTTCTAAACTAGGGGCTTAAATCGAAATTTTTCAAAAATCAATTTTTTATAAAAAACGTCTCTCTCTCTCTCCTTCTCGCGTTCACACGAGCTGAGAGAAGAGAGGCGACGGGAGGGGCGACGGCTGCGACCCTTCCGTCGCTTCCGGCCGGCGACGCCAGCGTCGGCGTTGCGCGGTGGTGCCGGGGGTGTAGGGGGTGATGATTGGGGGTTTTGGCATTCGTGTTGGAGGCGAGACCGAGGCTTGGAAGTGAAATTTTCTTGGACTCTCCGGCGGTGCACCGGTTGGAAGATGGGTCAATGTATAAGGTAAGTTTATGGGTCTCCTTTTTCCTTGATTTTGGTTTTGATTTGGGGTTAATTTTGGGTTGTCTGGGAGGTGGCTGTCGATGGGTGGTGGCTGCAGGGGGTGGTCATTGTGGGATGATGGTTGCGGCTTAGATGTTGGTGTGGTGGCTCGTGTGGGTGGCTGCAGTAGCGTTGGAGGTGGTGGCTGCAGCTCGTGGGTTTGCAGTCGGTGTGGGTGGTGGTGATTCTGGGATGGACAGTGGCTGTGTGCACGGTCTGTAGGTTGGAGGTGGTGGTGTTGATGCTAGAAATTAGTTTTCTAGCATCACACGTGAATAGGCTAGGTATTGACTGCATGGAGGAGAGGAATTGAATTTCTTACCTAGGCTGCTACTGTTGTGGCTGCGTGAGGTTGAGGGGGGGGGGAGAGATGGGGTATATATATACAGTAGGAAAAGTCTAGGACACAGATCCCTAGGCTATAAACGGACCAGAAATTTGGGCTGGGAGATTTGCCTAATTGGACTTAAGGAATTGGGCTTAAAATAACCCTAATTGGACTAATGGATTATTGGGCCGAAATAATAATACTCTATCGTATTAAATTCGGATTTAAAACGATAAGGAATTAAAATATTCGAAATTGGATTGGATTTAAATTAATTTAATAACGGCTAGACGAACGCGTTTTTATTTTTAAAATTCGGGTTTAAGAGTTAGCGACACGTTTTTCAAGAAACATAACTAAAATTCTCGGTCGCTACAACCTTATCCCCTTAAATTAATTTCGTCCTCGAAATTTAAACTTACTTGATCCATAATATCTGGATACTTAGCCAGAATCTCATCCTCCTTTTCCCAGGTAGCTTCATCGCTATCCTGTCACCCCATTGGACTTTGACTAAATGAACTTCTTTGTTTCTTAAGACATGAACTTTTCTCTCCACAATGCACATAGGTGTTTCCTCATAAGACAGATTCCTCTGAATCGAAATAGTCTGAAAATTTACCACATGGCTCGGGTCGTGGATATATTTTCTCAATAAAGAAACGTGAAAAACATTGTGTACGGCCGAGAGCTCGGGTGGTAACGCTAACCGATAAGCCACGTTACCTACTTTTTCTAAGATTTCAAATGGTCCGATAAAACGAGGTCTTAGCTTCCCTCTCTTGCCGAAACGGATAGTACCTTTCATAGGAGCTACTTTCAGGAATACTTTCTCTCCAATCTCAAACTCCAAGTCTTTTCTCCTTCGATCGGCATAACTTTTCTGTCTATCTTGGGCAGCTTTGATCCGTAGTCTGATTTTCTCAATAGCCTCAACTGTCCTCTCAATCAATTCTGGACCTAAAATTCTTCTCTCGCCTACTTCATCCCAATAAACTGGTGATCGACAACGTCGCACATATAGTGCTTCATATGGTGCCATACCAATAGTAGCCTGAAAACTGTTATTATAGGCAAACTCCACTAATGGAAGATGAGTCTCCCAATTACCACTCAAGTCTAGCACACAAACTCTAAGCATATCTTCCAGTGTCTGAATAGTGCGTTCAGACTGTCCATCTGTTTGGGGATGGTAAGCTGTACTAAAATTTAATTTAGTACCCATTGCGACATGTAAACTCTTCCAAAATCTTGAAGTGAATCTCGGGTCTCTATCTGAGACAATGGAAGCTGGTGCTCCATGAAGTCGAACGATCTCTTTAACATACAATTGGGCTAATTGATCCACATTGAGGGTCATTCTGATTGGTAGAAAATGAGCTGACTTCGTAAGTCGGTCTACAATAACCCAAATAGCGTCATGACCTCTCACTGATTTTGGTAACCCTGTCACAAAATCCATGGAAATTTTCTCCCATTTCCATTCTGGTATATCCAAGGAATTTAACAACCCTGATGGTCTCTGATGCTCAGCCTTGACTTGCTGACACGTCATGCATCGAGAGACAAATCTTGCAATGCAACCTTTCATGTTTCTCCACCAAAAGGTATTATGCAAATCACGATACATCTTTGTCCCTCCTGGGTGGCATGCATATGGTGCTGAATGAGCTTCTGTCAAAATCTCATTCCGGATATGTTCATCTTTCGGCACACAAAGACGTCCTTTGAATATAAGCGCTTTATCAGCGGCGATCTCGAAACCTATTCTCTTGCCAGTCCCAACTTCGGATCTGATCTTTTCCAAGAACTTATCTCCGACTTGAGCTGCTACAATTCGACCTCTCAGGTCTGGTTTGACGATTAGATTTGCCAATCTGTTAGATCCTTGGACTGTTGGGACTCGCACTTCGATCCTTAAATTCTGAAAATCTCGAATCAATTGATCTTGCGTTATTCCCAAAGCTGATAAATGTCCAGCATTCTTTCTACTCAAAGCGTCTGCAACCTTGTTTGCTTTACCCGGGTGGTAAAGAATAGTGCAGTCATAATCTTTTACCAGCTCTAGCCATCGTCGTTGTCTCATGTTTAGTTCCTTCTGAGTGAAGAAATACTTGAGACTCTTGTGATCGGTGTAAATTTCACATTTACTCCCATACAGATAGTGTCGCAGATCTTAAGAGCATGCACGACAGCTGCGAGCTCTAAATCGTGGGTCGGGTAATTCTTTTCATGTGGCTTCAACTGCCTTGAAGCATATGCGATCACTTTGCCATTCTGCATCAATACACAACCTAGACCATGTTTGGATGCGTCGCTGTAAATAACGAAACCATCGGACCCATCTGGTATAGTCAATACTGGCGCTGAGACAAGTCTGTTCTTAAGTTTCTGAAATCTTTGTTCACATGGTTCTGTCCATTGAAACTTAACTCCCTTCTTGGTCAACTGGGTCATAGGGCCTGCTATTTTAGAGAAACCCTCTATGAATCGTCGATAATATCCGGCTAATCCAAGAAAGCTTCTCACATCTCCAACATTTGCAGGTGTTGGCCAATTCGTTGCAGTTTCAACTTTAGAAGGATCGACTTCGATACCTTTAGCTGTAACGATGTGACCTAAGAAACCTATTCGCTCAAGCCAAAATTCACATTTCTTGAATTTGGCGTACAACTTTTCTGCTCTCAGTGTTTCCAACACAGTCCTCAAATGTTCTTCATGTTGTGCAGAATCTCTGGAGTAAATCAGTATGTCATCGATAAAAACAATAACGAATTTATCGAGATACTGATGGAAAACTCTATTCATCAAGTCCATAAATATCGCAGGTGCGTTTGTGAGGCCGAAAGGTATTACTGTGAACTCATAATGCCCATAGCGTGTCCTGAATGCCGTCTTTGGTATGTCACTTGGCGAAACCTTTAGCTGATGGTAACCAGATCTCAAATCAATCTTGGAGAAAATAGCTGTACCTTTCAGTTGATCGAATAAGTCTTCGATCCTGGGAAGGGGATACTTATTCTTTATCGTCAACTTGTTAAGTTCTCGATAGTCGACGCACATCCTCATACTTTCGTCCTTCTTCTTTACAAATAGGACAGGTGCTCCCCATGGAGACACACTTGGCCTGATGAAACCCTTCTCTAGCAATTCCTCCAACTGCACCTTCAGTTCTTGCAACTCTTTCGGCGCCATACGGTATGGAGCTTTAGAAACAGGGGCAGCCCCTGGCACCAAATCAATGGAAAATTCCACTTGCCTATCTGGTGGAGTACCCGATAGATCGTCTGGAAAGACATCGCTGTACTCGCATACCACTGGCATTGAGTTCAGAGTAATCTCCTCTACGGGTTTGTCTTGAAGACTAACCACATAGCCATGACAGTCATCCTTGGTTAATAATTTCTCTGCTTGTAAAGCCGAGATAAGGCGAGGAAGTGCTTTGATCTTCGTCCCGTGAAATCTGAATACTTCTTCAACATCTTTGCGAAAAATAACCTCTTTCTCGTGGCACATGATTGCGGCATGGTTGGTGCTAAGCCAATCCATACCCAGAATAATGTCGAAATCGTTCATTCGGATGATATTCAAGTCTGCCTTTGAAACTTGGCCATCAAAATCTATTTGTACTGCTTTAACTATCTTATTGGTATCGATAGTTCCTCCTGACGGTAAACTAACCTCGAGAGTACTACCAGTTTCTTCTCCTATTAAGTTCAGTCTTCCTAAACATGCTTCAGCTATAAATGAATGCGTAGCTCCTGAATCTATTAGAACATATACAGGAATACTAGAGATAGATAGTATACCTGCAATAACGTCAGAATCCTCAGCGGCATCCATAGCAAACACTCTTGCTTTTCCTTTTCTGTTCTGGTCTGGGTTCGTCTTCTGATTGGAACCCTGGGCGGACGGGGCACGACAATCCGATGCAAAGTGACCCGGCTGGCCACACTTGTAGCAGACACCCTTTCCAAAAAGGCACTCTCCTTTATGCGGCCTCTGGCACTTAGGGCAGGGTGGAGTGAAAGTGGTCATCTGTCTCCCTGTTGGTCCTAGGTTCAGCCTCTTGGTAAATGTTGGATTCCGGTTCTGATTCTGATTCTGATTGCGATTTGGACCTTGCCACTTTCTCTTTCCCTGATACCTCTGCTCGTTCTGATTGCCTTGGTTCCCAACTCTCACACCGGCATAGGCTACTGCTTGAGCCTTCTTCACCACATCTCCGTAAGTTGGCAGTTCATGTGAACTGACAATCTGTCGAATATCAAGGCGTAGACCTCTCTCAAAACGCCGTGCCTTCTTGAACTCAGTCTCCACCAGATGCGGAGCATAACGTGACAGTTCTTCGAACTTCCTCTCGTATTTAGTTATGTCCATCTCGCCCTGTACCAAACGTAAAAATTCGGACTCCTTGTGATCTCTGAGGGCTTGTGGGAAAAATTTATCCCTGATCTCAGCCTTAAATTTGTCCCAAGTCAGAGCTGCTAGCTGCTCTGAGCTCCTTGTCCGTGATGCAGATTCCCACCAGAAACCAGCTCTTCCGATTAACATGAACTCGGCACAAATTACCTTCTTATCTTCAGGGCAAGATATGTGCCTGAATATCTTCTCAATGCCCTGGAGCCACTCTTCCACTGCTAGTGGACTATCTCCTCCATCGAACGTAGGTGGGTGGTATCTTCGGAACTGTTCTATCGCTGGTATTGTGGGGTTAACCAGTTGTGGAGCTTGTCTCATTTCTTGCACCACGTTAAGTAATTCCCGAATGACATCGCTTTGGGTTGGTGGTGCCATAACCTTCATAAAACTTTTAAAAGTAGTTCGTAAATGTCGAATTACGTGTACCAATAATGTAGACGATAGCAGATAACTCAAAAATGAAAATTGGAACCCAAATATTATTTTATTCAAAACTCGATTTCTTGTAATGAAAATACATGGGTAGGAAGGCACGTATGCCGAACATAAATTTTTTTTTTTTTTTTTTTTACAATAACATGTCGAGCCTACTCTAATTTCTATCTCTCTATTATCCTTCGGTCACGCCTGATTCAGCGTCCGAGAACTCTCCTAGCGCTGGATCGACGTCTTCCTCAGCTTCTTCTTCTTCTGAGTCTTCTTCGGGAGCAAACCCATAGCGGTACTCAAAGTACATGGGCCAATATGCCACAAATCTCGTGCAGAAAGCATCATACTCCATCTCCACATTCAGAGACGCTAGAGCATCTACATATATGCTATTAGCTACCTCTGCATAGTCATTTCGAAATGTCGAGAGCAAGTGACGGATCGACCGGTGATTATTAGTCACGTAGCCATGCTGTATGGCTCGCTCGCGTATAACGTTCAACTGCTCTACATGTTGGGCAATTGTCCATTCAAGTTCGGGCCTGAAGCGGTCATAATCCCTAAAGGCTTGTTCTGCGTCACTGAGTGCATTTCTACGAATGGATGCCACATCCTAAATCAATTATGCAAAGTCCAATTAAGCGGGGTTATTTTTCTCTTCTAGTTAAAATTACGAGGACGTAAAAATTAAAGAAAATTCTTTCAAATTATGCTCATACTCGTCTTTCTTTCTAATTCGGATACACTTTCTTTCTCTTTCTTTCTTTCTTTCTCTCTTCTCAGTCTCATAAAACATCAAAATAAGTATCCGAATTAAAATAACATTTAAACTTCATAAACTTCTTTACCTTTGGAGTCGGCTGATCGAGTGATGGCAGTGGCAACTTTCATTAATAAGAATTAAATAATGTAAAATATCTCTTTGAAAATTATTATTATTATTTTTTTTTTTTGAAAATTTTCTAGTCTACAGAAACGCAGACTGGCTCTGATACCAAGCTGTAACTCCCCGAGTTCCGCGGACCCGGAACGCTACGTCATCTTCTCTTTGCCCTAATTTAACTGAAAAGTTTGGCGGAATAACTAACTTTTAAAAAGCATCACATTTAAAATTTGTGAACGTTAACGGCAATAAACCTCATTAGAATTAATTTAAAGAAAATTTATTAAACTTTAAAACTCAAGTTTGAAATAGCGGAAACGACAAGGTAAGTTCATAACGTTTAAATGAGTGAAATTTAAAAGTAAATTGAAAGCAATTAACTACTATTATTCGTTCATGCCACCACTGCCCATCAAACTCGGCCATCTCCAAAATCTGCAAATATTGTTAAAATAGTGGAATGAGCATTTCGAAGAAATACTCAGTAGACTCATCGCCAGTAATTAATCTACAGAATAATTGAACACATAATTATGCAACTCATACAGTGATATTCTCATGGGCTTATTTTCTTTGAAAAATCATAGGCTCTTTAAAATCATAGGGTGTGGGTAGTCTGTCTCGTGCATTTAAGCAAGTAAGTTATGCATAACATCATCTTATCTCATAAGAGATCCTTTCTTCTCATGCAATTAAGCATATAAGTTACGACAAGCATAACAACATAATCTATCCCATAAGGGATTCTCATCTTATGCATCAAAGCATATAAATCACATAAAATCACATAATACATGCAATTATAATTTAAACTAATTAATGGGGGCGAGTCTACCTCAATCTATCTCGATTTGCGTGAAAAGTGGAGCGGGAAGAAAAATCTAATTTCCTCAATCGTTCGTACGTTTCGTCTAGCCAAAAATAGAAAATAAATTTTAAATTAGTGTTTCGAAATCTTTTAAAGATAAAAAAAAATGATAAAAAATAAAGTTTAGGGACTTAATTGGAATTTATTAAAACTGGAAATAAAGGTTTAAGGGCTAAAATTGAATTTTTCTAAAATAGGGACTAAATTGAAAATTGTTAAAACTGAAAATAGGAATTTAAGGACTGAAATGGACTTTATCGAAATCTGTTGGCTGATTTGATTTAAAACATAAACTTTGGGGCTATCTTTCTTTAAAAACCAACTTTGGGACTGAAATAAAACATTTTAGAACTTGGGGACCAAAATAGACTAACTTCTAAACTAGGGGCTTAAATCGAAATTTTTCAAAAATCAATTTTTTATAAAAAACGTCTCTCTCTCTCTCCTTCTCGCGTTCACACGAGCTGAGAGAAGAGAGGCGACGGGAGGGGCGACGGCTGCGACCCTTCCGTCGCTTCCGGCCGGCGACGCCAGCGCCGGCGTCGCGCGGTGGTGCCGGGGGTGTAGGGGGTGATGATTGGGGGTTTTGGCATTCGGGTTGGAGGCGAGACCGAGGCTTGGAGGTGAAATTTTCTTGGACTCTCCGGCGGTGCACCGGTTGGAAGATGGGTCAATGTATAAGGTAAGTTTATGGGTCTCCTTTTTCCTTGATTTTGGTTTTGATTTGGGGTTAATTTTGGGTTGTCTGGGAGGTGGCTGTCGATGGGTGGTGGCTGCAGGGGGTGGTCATTGTGGGGTGATGGTTGCGGCTTAGATGTTGGTGTGGTGGCTCGTGTGGATGGCTGCAGTGGCGTTGGAGGTGGTGGCTGCAGCTCGTGGGTTTGCAGTCGGTGTGGGTGGTGGTGGTTCTGGGATGGACAGTGGCTGTGTGCACGGTCTGTAGGTTGGAGGTGGTGGTGTTGATGCTAGAAATTAGTTTTCTAGCATCACACGTGAATAGGCTAGGTATTGACTGCATGGAGGAGAGGAATTGAATTTCTTACCTAGGCTGCTACTGTTGTGGCTGCGTGAGGTTGAGCGGACCAGAAATTTGGGCTGGGAGATTTGCCTAATTGGACTTAAGGAATTGGGCTTAAAATAACCCTAATTGGACTAATGGATTATTGGGCCGAAATAATAATACTCTATCGTATTAAATTCGGATTTAAAACGATAAGTAATTAAAATATTCGAAATTGGATTGGATTTAAATTAATTTAATAACGGCTAGACGAACGCGTTTTTATTTTTAAAATTCGGGTTTAAGAGTTAGCGACACGTTTTTCAAGAAACATAACTAAAATTCTCGGTCGCTACATTTTTACTGTTAGGTCAGACTTCCATATTAAGATTTTTCTTTGGTCGCAGACGTTGCATGATTGTGAGAATATCCCGTCCCAGCATGATGAGGCAAGCCGGAAGGATTCCATTCCATCTGGAACTGCACTTTGTATTGACAAATTTAATGATGAGTTTTTAACTTCAATGTCTGATGATTTTCATACTCCCGTAACTTTGGCTGCAATGTCAGAGCCATTGAAGACCATCAATGACCTTCTACATACTCGTAAGGTATTTTGGTTTCAGTTGTGTGATTAAGCACTTTTTTTTGTCAGTTCAATTTTCTTGTACTGCTTTATATCTGAATGCTTGTTTTCTCCTTCAATTTTAATCAGGAAAGTGTTTTTCATAGATTATCCAAAG
The DNA here is from genome assembly GCA_019395295.1 of Osmanthus fragrans. Lineage (NCBI taxonomy): Eukaryota > Viridiplantae > Streptophyta > Magnoliopsida > Lamiales > Oleaceae > Osmanthus > Osmanthus fragrans. Next base: position 14,334,055 of record CM033359.1, read on the forward strand.
CATGGATGAGATAGTAGACGTGGCTTCCAGAAACTATAAATCAGTGTTCTCATTACAGTCCTTTTAGGCAATGTAGTTATTTCCTGGATTTTAACTTAATTGTGGATATCCTTTTCAATTATGTTGTATCATTCTACTTTCACATTGAAAGTTGAGGTACAGCGTGTCCTTTATGACTTGAGTGCTTTCTCAGGGAAAGAAGCAAGAATTGCCAATAGTGTCGCTGCTTTAGAAAGTACCATAAGGAATGTTCTTACTGTTCTGGGATTCTTTCCAAGTAGTCACACAGAGGTAATAAATTACTCTCTCTCTCTCTCTCTCTCTCTCTCTCTCTCTCGCTTGTACATATGGCCATTAAGTTGCAAGTCTGTTGCAAAAGGCATAAATTACTCACGTTCATGTTACTTTAAATTCTTTCGAAATCTCTAGTAACTTTCTATTGATTGCATCTGCTTCTACCATGTAAACCATCCTGCATTGTTCATCTCCAATGATATCATTTATTTGCCGCCTCACATTTTCTACAGCTGACTGTGGGTTTTATTTCAAAGTTAGGCCTTGTCAGACATTAATCCTTAATCAGTGAATAAAATTGATTTTAAGCTCATATTTACACATATTCCAGGCTTTGCAACAACTGCGGGATTATGCACTGAAGCGTGCAAAGTTGACGGAAGATCAAGTGCTACAGAAGATTGAAGAAAGGAATAATGCAAGAAAAATAAGCAATTTGAAGAATCTGATACAAGTCGAAAATATTTGTCAGATGTAGGCATTGCACTCATGGACAGCCCAGATGGCACAACTTGGAGACCAGCTATTCCTCTAGCTTTGCAAGAACAGCTGGTCGCAGCAAGTTGAATCTTCTTGGAACATTCCGTTTCATAATGTTGCAAAGATATAAGAAATCCATGGTTAGCTCTTCAATTTTGTGGAATACGATCTGGGATTTTTAACATGCACTTTATTTTGTCGGTGATTTATTTTAGTTGACATTTAGTCATACCGGTTGAAAATGTATTAACTTATTCTTAAACCGTTTAACCATGTTATTTGTAAGAACGCTGAAATTTTGTTCTATTCTTGAAAATAAGCAATTTTCACCAGTGCATTCCATTGCTTCTTGCTGTTAACGAAGATGGACTCAATTTAGAACCCAGTTTCTTGGTGGTAGAAGAATTTTATTCCAGAGTCTCAGACTTAGGCTATCAATGTACAGAATATATGAATAAATATCAATATACACGTAATTTGACTATGCTCAGATACACGCAGGAACATGAATAGAGGGCATTTGAGCAAATACAATTGAGAAAGGAGATACAGTTAATGGTTCTGAGAGACTTACTCTCCTAGGTTCCAATGAAGGAATTATCCCTGAAGAATTTACTGTTAATGCTTTGCCATTTAGAAGCATTATTTGGCTATGTAGATCACCATCTTGAGGTGTTAGATGATATTCTTCTCTCATAACTTGGTATGTGACCTTCTTGTCTCTAGGTATCCTTCCAAACTGTGTCTTTTGCAATGTTGATTTCTTGACTGATATGGCATTCTTGATTGAAAGGCCAACTTCAACTGCTGTTGTATTATCCAGGTTGATAAACAGCAATGTGATTCCCTGCTGTAACATTGTTCGTAAAACATCACTACACTATTATAACAGCATATTAAAATCAAATTTCGTTTTACTTACTGAATTCTTTGAACAGTGAGCATATGCACGAATCTTATTTGTCCCTACAAAGTGCGTTGATAGAACTTGTCTTCCTATCAAACGATGCCAAAGAAGAGCACTGCATAAACAAATCATTAGCCAAAACACGAAATGAGAACACCAGATCTGCATAAACAAAATATTGGCCAAAATGCAAAATGAGAACACCAGATGTACTTACTGATATAAGATACACTGTTATAATCAAAGAGTTGACTTGACATAGAATATAATCAGATTGTAACGATTTGGAGTTCTATCTTAAAAAGTCAATATTATTAAGAGGAGTAAATCAATCTCTTGTATGTTAGCCTATATTTCGATATTTAACCGATGTGAGATTTATCCATTAACATACCCTCAAGATGGTGGCTCATTTTAGTAGACCAATTTTGAAATTAGCGTGCTCATTTTTTGAGTTTTAATCGGATCGAATTGCTCATTAGAGTTTAATGGGCTCTAATACTATGTTTAGACTTGAGATTCTATTTTAAAAGGTCTACATTATTAAGAAGAGTAGTCTAATCCCCTATATGTTGTTTTATATTTCGGTATTTAACCGATGTGCACCTGTAGTAATCAGGATTTGGAAGATATGTGGTAGTGTTGAGTAGACCATAGTTTCCACCAATCAGGGACTGCCTGCAGTATGTTTTAGTATCATAAGTAGCTGTCATGCCAAGCTGATCCAGGTACCTGTTTGAGTGCCAAGAACCAAATTTAACTGTCTCAAATCAATATGTAACAAGAGACTAAAGAAGAGCAAGAAAAATTGAGTACCAGAAGCTGAAGACAAATGCATTCGTGACCAGATTATGACCACTGTTATAAGCCCCTCCAGCTTCACCAACCCACGCTGTGGTCGAAGTTCCAGAACTTTGGAGAATACTTTGAAGATCTTTGAAGGGCTTCGACCCACCATCGAGGTAGGATGGATCAAGTATCTTGTCAACCAGGTGCTCATCCACGCCTATGCACAAGAGAATTTACTTATAAATTTCATTGTTTAGTCCTTTACAAGGGGATGCAGTCGAGATTATCCCAAGTTAGATACCTGGACCGAGGTTGTAAATGTGGTGTGTAACCACTTGAAGTGAGTTGGATGCTCCCTTTATAAGTACTTTGAACCAGTTTGCGTCAAAGAATCCTCCTGGTCCAAGGACCAGTGGCTTCGTCTCGAATCCCCTATAAGCATCTTGCACTATTTTCTGAAGAGTGATCACATCAGATGCATATTGATCTGCTGCAATACTTGCTCCAATTCCATTGCCACTCAGTTCGTTTCCTGATAAGATTTTATGATACATCAAAATTGAATTGCACTAATCTAAACTTAGACTATGCGTTTATCATCACTATCAAGAAATCTAACCAAGTTCCCAGCCGTAAATAGTGTAGCCTTTATTGGCTGTATATCTTATGAGAGATTCTGCATTGCTGGAGTTCCAAGCTCCTGCTGTAGACCCATCCGAACCAATTTTACGCCCATTTAATGCATTCAAACCGAAGATAATCTTTGCCCTGTTAATGTATAGGAAGTACATGAAACTATGCAAAATAGGTTCAAGAACTATCAGTTGAAGTTTGAATTTTTGAAAAATAGTGTTACCCCGCCATCTTGAAAAAGTTATTTAAATCGTCCCACCGGGACATGTGCAAGCAACCTTGAGTAAACCCAAACATCTCTGTGATATTCTGAACAAATTGGGTACATGCTCCGGGATCATCTCTAAATTGGTATATGACTTTATCTTGCAAAGTTCCACCAAGTCTAATTTTCAGGGGAGAAAAGGCTGCAATAGGATAAAATTTCAATTCAAGATTATTGCTTGAGAAATATTTCATTAATGTACAGTTAATATTATACCTCTGATCGCGTTTAGCAAAATCTCGTTGCTAATATCCTGTAAAATTAAATGGAAGTTGGTTAAAACTTGAATGGAAATCAATTCAATTTCAGTTTCTTTACAGTATTCTTCTGTTCTAAGATATTTTACATTAATTCAATTGTAGAAGCTTAAGAAGTACCAGATTGAGAAGAGAAGCATTGCCCCAACTACAAGTTCCATAGTCACATTTGGTGGGAGGCCACCAATCCATTGTAGCACAAATGAAATCTTCATCTATCATACCAATTGATGAACCTCCATCTATATATACACTTCCTTGAACAACCTCTGCAGGATTCTGTGAAACCGCAGTTTTCGAGCTTTGGCTGGCCAAGAAGAGCCATAAGCTCAAGCCCAGAATATGTATCATAGAAGTCATTTCATAAATAAGTGTATTTGAAAGTAGTGTATCAGACTTTTTTGAATAAGCCATTCAACTGTTTGTTGGCTATATATATATGTTTACCAATTAAGTTTTCAATAAAAATGGAAATTTATCACTGATTGAAGGAAGACCAACTGCCATTGATCAAGAAAGGTTGTTAGTGAGAAAGAAAGTTATCTACATAAGAGGATTTGCAACTGGGGTAGAAATCCAATGCTTCTGCCTAGATGCAAGTTGAGAGTTTTATTAAATAAATAAATTTTGATTTGTTTTAAGAGACTTAAAAATGCAAATTGTATATAACTTCATTAAGAATAAAAAGGAAAGGTTGGTGTGTTGAAAAGGAAAAAAAAATAAAAATGGAAAAGTGGTGAAACCTGTGGGGTCTGGAACCTTTGAGAGATGAAATTTGGTAAGATTTCCTTAAACCGATGAATAGTGTGGGACCAAAATCTAAATTCATCTAACATGTAAATGATGGAAGAATAAGAAAAGCAATAATTGGTTGGTGAGAATTTGAGTAATAAGATGGTTAAGAGGAGAAGAGGGCAATACACCTAATTTAAAACAGATGTCTTTCAGGTTTTTGAATGAATTGGTTAAAACACAAATGAATGTGGTGGGCCAATACCACTTGGTATTTGTATCCTTATGAGTTATGGGCATGGCATCGATAATAGAACAATTAAGCCTGCTGTACAGGACAGAGACAAGGGGTTGGGGATGGGTGATTATTTAATGGGGGGTGGGTGATTATTTTAATCACCCACTCCCTGTCCATGTGTCTGTCCTGTACAGGGTCTGCAAGCAGGGTTCATAATAGAATACAGTACATAAGGCTAAAACAAAAGGGAGTAATAATAGATAGAAGATATATATGCAAGAAATATATAAAAAAGTGCATACATCCATACATCCATCTTTTTTTTTTTTGAGATTATCCATACATCCATCTTGCTTGTGCTCAACCCTCATGTGTAGTTGTCATTGTTGAGTTTTGAACACTGAATAAACTACTCATGATAAGTTGAAGCAAGGTGCAGATGACGCCAAATTGATGAATGTAGTAGATTATTAGAGACCCTAATTTAATGACAACTTATCGAACCTATCTATTAAGAATTATGCTTGTGATGTATGCGTGTAAGGTGGAAAATCTTAGGACTAGTGCTATGTAGGTGGTAGGGGACGACTGTACCATTCATTCTTTATAAACTCAAATAGTAATAATGTCAATCAAATCAAGATAAACCTTGAGAGAGAGAGAGAGAGAGAGAGAGAAAATTTTAGTCAAAGCATGGATTATTGAGTGCTTTCAGAGATTACCAAGGGAGGGGGGTTTGGACAGTGTTTTTGATATATCCAGTACAGTCACCTTCTTTCTATCTATTCATATTATTTTCATTCAACACATAATGCTTATTCAAATTTTAAACAATAATGGGTTCAATCATTAAAACATGAATTTAATAATGTGGATTCCTTGACTTCCTGATCAATAATAGGTGGATTGAACTAAGGATGGGCATCGACTGGAGCAGGCCATCCCATCCCCGCTCAACTAGGGATTTTTGGGAGGCGGAGCAGGAAAATGACGTAAAATTTAAATTGAAAAAATATATATATAAAAAAAATTCAGGATGACTTCAAAAAATTCAATGTCGAGTACAACTGTACAATGCGTAATGGGTCGAGGGCAGAAAATTATGTCGCCAGTGTGAACCAAACACACAGATGAACTAACACATATTTTTAAGTTTGACCTGAATTAAAATACTGTTGGGTTGTTCTGCCTTAACTTAAATTCTTTTCTTTCCATACGTTTGTAATGCTTTTATTGTGAGTACGAAAGACTTGTTTGTTATCACGATTTTCCTCCGCCACAAGTGAGGCTTTCCCGAATGAAACTTGCAGATTCCAAAAAAAAAAAAATGAAACAAGTTCTAAAACTTCAAAAATTTGATTTTATTAAATTTTATTTATAAAATAAATAATTAAAAATATATTAAAGTTACAATTCTCCACAATTTGTTCACAAATTATTGAATTAATTGGTCACATATTATTTCTCGATTACAAATCAAAAAATTTATAAGTCACAATTTATTTATTAATCACAAATCTCAAATCTTATGTCACAAATTATCAATTAGTTGATCACAAGTCAATAAATTGTGAGTTACGATAATATTTTTTAAGTCAAATACTATGTATTATTTACAAATTAATAAATTTATTGCTCACAATGAACTAAAATAATTGGTCACAAACACACCCCATCTCCACACCATCCCATTCACAACCATTGCACCATCACCACGAACCACCACCACCACCACTACCACCACCACCATCGCCAACACCGACACTAGCACCAGCAATAACAAAACCCAAAAATAATTTCTTTCAAGTAGGCAATGTCAGGCGAACTCCACCACCACAATCTGAAGCAATGAGTGCAGTGGCATCATCTACAACAACAACTGCAACGACAACCTCCACGACATCGTTTAAAGGGAGCAAACCTTACGGAGGTCAAATCCTGGGACCTTACACGAGCGCCGCATCGACAATCTAAAAGTGTCGCAGCGTGTGACGCTCACATCATTATATTAAATTATTGCTTTAATGCAATCTATATTATACAACTCAAAAGAAGGTATATCAAATGAGACATGAGAAAGCATATTTCTACAAAAAAAAATTCACGCCTTGAGCTTTAGAAGATTGGTGATATCAAAGTTCTACAAATTTTCTCAAGTGATAATATGGATGACTTATTTGAAAAAGCATTACTGATGTCTATATTTAAGAAATTGGTATAGGAGATACGAATATATCGACTGAAAGATCATTGGTGATTAACTTTGGGAGAGTAGCTTTCATTCACTTAGGTTTTTATTTTGAGTTTTCCTGAGAAGGTCTAATAAGCTAACATTTATATTTGGAAAAATTGCAATTGAGTTCCCAAATCTTTAATTTGTTGCAAACTACACCCAAATCATTTATTTTTGCAGCTACAGTCCCAAACCTTTCACTTTGACTACAGATGGAGGCCTTTGGACAGAATCCATCCATTAATCCGTTAATCAACCCTGAAATTAAAAGTTTGACTCGAATTCACAAAATAAGTGAGGGATAAAATAGTCATATGACTATTTCCACAACACTCAAAAATCGGTACTGTTTGTTTCCCCTTTTTTTGCCCTAAATTAGAAGAACCTTATCTCTCTATCTCCAAATCCGGTTCACTACGTTCATAGCCATGAAAATATAGTGGAAATTGGGTCAAATAGCTTCTTCCATAATACACTTTAGGATTTTAGCCTTTGACCAGAATAATATTTTTAAAATAATTATTTTAAATCATAATTTATAAACTACCTAACATACCCTTATTCAATCCCACATAAAACCCAATTCCACTTCCACTTTGCTCAAATTGATTGAATCCCAAAACCCTAAATCAAATCTCTTTCTTCTCTCTTCACGACTTCTTCCCTCTTCGCGACTTCTTCATCCTCAAATCCTTATGCAAATGAAAATCGGTTGCCTTCATCTTCTTGAGCAAAAGGAGGAATTAGGTATCAACATTTCATCCATTTCCCAAGATTGATCGAACTGAAAATTGCGAAAACTCATCGATGTGAATAGCTACTTCTAGGATCCAATTTTGTAGTAGGTTATACTCAGGTATGAAGTTTTTATCCATTTCCACTTTTACTACGATTTTAGAGAAACCTGTGTGTATATACTTTTTAGCGCTAGCAAGAACTTGCGAATTTTTGCGATTTGAATTTTGTGTCTCAGTAAAGCTTAAATTTGTTTGGACTTGGTAATATTTAGAACAAGGTTTCACTTATTGAAGAACGAAGTACCTAAGTGAGTGCTACCTACTCTGTTTATTTGATTGTGAATTTGTTTATAACTTAATTGATTGAGTAGAGATTCTCGTGGATTTATTTGATTGCGAATTAGTTTACAGTTATATTGTCAGGAACCAAGAATTATGGAATGAGAGTGATTAATTAGGGCCAACCAAGAATCAGAGAATGAAGACTTTCGCTCATACTTGAATTGATTTTTTCCCGTCATTACCCAATTGAATTTGATGAACAAATATGAAAATTTCACTGAAGGTTGCTTCTTACTCGTGGATGTGTTCATCAACTATTAAAAATTAATGATCAATTCTTATATTCTTATTATACTTTTTGATTCTTAGCTCCAGGGTAAAGTGGGTCAAAATTTGAGGAATTTGTGAGTAACCCAATAATTTTGGTTATTAAGGTGTCGTTCTCTTCGTATTTCAGTTATGTGTTTTGAGTTTTGAATTCGTTTTGTGTTTTGTGTTTTTGGTGTCCATTTTGAGATTGTTGAAAATTCGTTCTTTTGATTATTTTGAAAAACTGTTTCTGAAAATAGAAAACGTGAAAACACGTTTACTTTGAAATTTTGATAACCACTGCAACACCACCACGACACCACTATCAACCACCGCCAAAATAAACTAAAATCAACACAACCACTGCCACCATCATCCATTGCCGAAATCAACCCCACTGCTACCACCATGAACTATCAACTACTGCCACCACCGTCTACAACCACCACTGGTCGAGATCAACTTCTTCAATTGCAAGAAAAATGCAAGAAACAAACATCCACCAACACAGTCAACAGATCGAAGTAGTGTTTTCCAAGGGTCGAATTTGTGGATTGGAGCAGATTATGACCTTCAATTGCAAGAAAAATGTCACTTTCACTTGCTCCATTTGTTTTTGAGTTCAATCCCAAAATTGGTTCGTGGACTGCCTGGCTTGATTCGGCCCTATCAGTTCGAAATTGGTGATGACCCATGGGTTCACTGGGTGCGCCATGATGAGGCGGTGCTAGGGTTGGTGGTTCGCAACCTTGGGTTGAGTCAATGGCGCCGAAAATCACGGACGGTTGAAGGGTCCGAGTTCGCTGTTGCGAAAAACGATGCATCTCCTTCGTCGCGACATTGTCTCCCCACACAGGCGCCGACACCAATCATCTCTCTTCTTAGCCGGCGTCCAGAAGAGAGAGAAGGCAGAGATAACCATTAACCAGAGAGAGAAAGAAGACTTTGAAAATAAAAGCCTTTCCCGTGTTTTCGAGTTTTTCGAGTATTCCTGTGTACAAATTTTTTCTTTGTTTTCGAAAACGCGTTTTTGAAAATGAGAAAGAGAACACGTTTTCACCGTTTTCGAAAATCGAAAACAGAAAACGGCTTGAAAACAACAAAGAGAACGGCACCTAAGTGTTTCACGTAGATTTATTGATTTTGTTTGCAGTTAGAAGACAGGGAAAAGAAGAAAATGTATAAAACTATTTTAGTGTCACATGGTGGAGCTTATTTAGCACAAACTGCTCAGCAATAACTGAACATTTTGGGATATGCAGTGACAACAAATTTACCATAATTAGGTGTCTAACTATTGATAGTTTGCAAATGTACTTGTGCATCTGTAAAATGTATTACAATGTCTGGAAGTTGTAAGATGACTATTTGTTACATTTTGTGGACATATATAGCCATAGTTAAGATTATAAGCACATAATTAAGGAGTAAATATAATCTTCTTACCCATATTAAATCCCTTCCCACAACCAGTATTTTAAAAGCAAAAGGGTAAGCAAGGCAATTTTAATAAGGATATGCAATGTTGTCCATGAAAACAGTTCTAACTTCTAATTAGAGATATAAATCACTTAAACCAATTCCTACAACAAGCATGTTATAACAAAGTTGATGTTAGATAGTAGTTTAACTTGGTTGTTAAATAAAAAGTCATGGTTCACTCTCTGTTTTGTTTAGAATCAGATTTTTCCTCCATCTGTGAAAGACTCTTCTGTTTTGCTAGAACAGCATCCTAGTGTAATAAAGATTGAATTGATTGATTAAATGACACCCTGCCGTTTATGAACTCTCCAAGATGTTTTGTATTTTCTTTATGATTCTTGACAAGCAGGCACGATAGGTTTTTTCAATTTTAGATTAATTTGCGAAAATTAGATGTTTAATTTTTACTTTTTCTCGTGTACTATGTGTAGGTTTACTTGTCTTGTTAAATGATTGGATCTATTTGTTCTAAGTAATTAAGTTCATGTTAGAATACCTGTCAATTCCTATTTGACTTCTTAGTAGCACCCTAGAGTTTATCTAGTTTTGAAAATGGCACCCTGTCATTTTAGTGATTATGATAATGTCACATTACCGTTTAAATATTTTTGAAAATGAATTGTACAAGTATCACTTAACATCATCGTAAATAGTTCATATTTGTTCATTGATTAATTAGCATGATCATTTTATGATTTTTTTTATTGTAGAAATGGAGCACTCATTTGAGTATGTGATTCCCGTTGAAAATAGAATTGAAGGTGCACAGAAGTGTTCCCTTCAGAAACTTGACTATGTTTGGGAGATGTTAGGTGATGTTCATTGAGATATGCTAATGGAATCTTGTTTCGGACAACTTTATTGAATGAAGCTATACCTTTTTTCAGCCCAACTAGTATACCAACTTGTAATGAGAATGATTGTAACCAAAAAACAAAGAGAATTCTGGTTTTCAATTGGTGGTAAGCCAACATGATTTTCATTATATGAGTTCTCATTGATAACGGGGTTGAGAGCTGGTGAGGAGCCTTCGTTGGAGCCCCATATTTTGACTAACACTTTAAAAAGTGTAAGAAAGGCATAACGGTGTACAATTTGAAGGACACTATTGGAAGTCGCAGAGTGTGTATGGAAGACAAGTACAAGATTGGGCTTGTGTATATTTTGGAAACGGTACTACTGCCCAAAGAAAACTACACATTCATAAATTTAGAACATTTGTCAGTGGTTGATGACTTAGAGGCTTTTAATAGTTATCCTTAGGGGAAAAAGGCTTTTGGCTGCACAATTGATGTATTCGTGAGAGACTGAGGTTCTTGGTGAAGTCATACTCGATAAACAATGAGAAATATCCATATTCAGTTTATGGATTTCCACTCGCTTTGCAGGTAATGCTTTTAAAATTACAAATTATTATTCATTCTATTTGGATTGTAATACTTTGAATCTTATGCAGATTTGGGCCTATGAAGCCATACCATCTATCAGACGGAGATATGCTAACAATTTAGAGGAGGCTAACCTCCCCAGAATATGTCGATGGAATTATTCTGAAATGCCTAATTCCAAGGATATTTGTGCAAGTCTGGACGAACCAAATGTAAGTATATTTTAAATGTATATTAAAATATTGTGTACTTTATGAAAACTATGTGTGAATATCATTTTTGATATAGATTGTTGTTCATTGCACACTGAAGCCTACGCATGAAGAGGCTTCTAAAGCATATTGGACGGAGATTCATCAATTCAGTGATGAAGTAGATGATCCAACAATTGATATCTTTGTGGATAATGTAAATGGAGCAGATTCGTCCATTCGTGATGATTTTCCTCAACAAACTTGTCAGTCTTCTAATGCCTATACATCTCTTCGAGATCTATCTTCATTTCATATGCCACCTACTTCTCTAGATGCTCATCTTGGACCATCTACATCATATCTATCTAGAGATGACTTTGCTCAAGAATTGAGGATACAATTAGTACAGATGGTAGAGACTTTAGAGCGAAAAAATGAAATGCGAATAAATCAGATGCATTCTTACATAGATCAAAGGTTTTGATTGTGTTACATATTTGTGTAGACAAATTTATGATGAGGTATCATCTCTCGTGTAGTGGATTAAGAATTCTAACCCATCAACACCTTACATATATCACTTTCCTCATCGTAGTGGATTTACAAATACTGGAGGGTTACGTGATGTGAAAAATGATGACAATGAAGATGACAATGAGCAAAGACAAGCAACAGACAATTTGTTGGTAAATGAATCAATTCTTGTTGAAGAAAATTTGTTAGTGGATGACAATGAACCAAAATAAAAATCTGATGTGAATGAGAATCCAATTCCTGCAGACGTGGAAAATGAAACGAGACAAGCAACAAATATGTTGAATGATGATCAAGCTTATGTGGAAGAGATAGATACATGTAAACTGATGGATTCTCAATCACATGGTATGTAGTGGAGTCCGTCCCTACAGTGGTAGAAGACAAGTCTGATGGCTCAAGTCAGAATGGTCGTGGGAAGAGAATTAAGAAAATGTCACTCATTCTTTGATCTCCATTTACAAATCCCGAGAAGAGGAGGAAGCTTAACAATATCACCGCATTTGACCCATTTCGAGAGCTAGATCCGGCTAAGGCAGATGACTTAGAGAATTGGTTGGTTAATGCACCTGATAGGTAACTATTCTTAGTGTAATTATTTTTGTGAAGTTGCAATATATGTTCTTATGTTACTTGTTTTACACAGTGACCATGTGGAAATGATATTGTTCACGAAGCCAAAAAGTTTTTTTGTAGAGATTTAGAAGCAATTTGGATGACTCAGTAGTGATGTAAGTTTTTTAGCATTCTATATTCTGCTCCTACTTCATTTCATTCTTAAATGGTTTTGTACAATTGTAGCGCATTGATATAGTATTGTACTTGATGAGAGCACAAATAGAGACACATCCTACTGTATTCGCACAAGATTGTGCAATTTTAGATTGTGCTTTTACTAACATGTGCAATAAGAGGTTTGAAGATTTTGAGTTGGATAAGAAAGAAAAAAAGCCAATACAAGACTTCAAATGGTTGAAAAATATGTCAAGATACATATATGGTAAAAGTCTAGAGAGGAGCAAGCGATGAGATTCTTGTACGTCGTTGTATATCCCCTGAAATGTGGAAATGAAGTACTAGATTGCACTTAAAGTGGACATTGTTGAGCGAACTATATAAGTATATGACAGCATGAAGAGTTGTACACGTTTTGGGAAAAGGCAAAAAGTCATGCGTCCAATTGTGAAGGTGATTCGTAGAATGATGAAGGAAAGTTTGTTATTTGGGGTAGATTATCCAAAGAAGTAGTTTGATTGGCATCGACATACAGATGTTCAACAACAAAACAATGTGTAAATAATCTATATTGAACCTTCTTTATATTTTATTGATTTAATAGTACATATATTTATTATTGCAAATATCTTCGCAGGGGAGATTGCGGAATATACGCTATCAAGTTTATAGAACTTTTGTCGACTGGATTAGGCGTGAAACTTATATCTGATGATATGATTGAATGTTGGAGGAAGAAACTTGCTGCTGAAGTTTTTGCTATGCATTTCGATCCATAATTGCTTTATTTGTATGTTTTTCACATCTATGCGATTGGAGGACATAAGACTTAGATGCTAATTTTGTCTAGATGATAGTATTTTTTATGATTTAGCTGGAAAACATGTGCATGGATGCTAATTTTGTCTAGCTAGTATTATTTTTTTGTTATTGATTAGGGTTGAAATGAAGTTGCAAGCAGTTTTAATGACAGCTTGTATACAATGAACCCAAATAGATTCTATTATGAACTCCCAGTTTGGAAACGACAGTTATACGTTTAAAACGACAACATACCGTTTTGGGTAATGTGTCTCGATTTCACTACTAAACAAGTATTGAAACATGCTATGTTTTGTATAGTTATATTTGTAAAATGATAACATGTCATTTTGGGTAACATAGTCTTGATTTCACTTGTACATTTACACATGCTACGTTTTCGTATAATCTACCCTCTAAATGGCACCCCTACGTGTAAAATGACAACATATCGTTTTTGTTTTTTGAACCCTAAACCCTAAAATCTACGTGTAAAACGACAATCGAATACCATACTTGTTACTTACATTGTCCTTTGTAGTCAAATATAGTGTAGTTTCTAATCGAATGTATACTGTACAAATTGAACGACAACACGGGCTAAGTTCTATTATTGACTAACTACAGGTTTTTCACCCAATTTGAAAAAATGGCAGTTATACGTTTAAAACGACAATATGTCGTTTGGGTCTAAACTTCACTGCAAAACAAATATTGAAACATCATAGATAATTTGTTTGGTTCAATGAGCAAAACTAGTAAAATAAACTCTAAACGGCAACCATACATTTAAACCCTATACCCTAAACGTCACCCGCACGTTTAAAACTACCAGATGCCGTTTTGGGTCACGAGGTGTCTATTTCACTCAAAAACAAGTACAACGGTGTTTGAAACGTCATACATATTTTGTACACATTGAGCAACTATACGTGATATGTTTTGTATACCACACTTGCTACTTACGTTTTTCTTTATTGTGAAAGGAAGTGACTCGCTATGTCCTGGACAAATGTGTCGATCGTAACATTAAAGTGTAGTTAAAACTTCCATCATTCAACTTTCAAGTGATTACGGGCTTGAACGCACCGAAACGAACATGAAATAAATAGAAACATCACTTGCACATTTAAAAAGACTAGGTGCCATTTTTGGGCCACGAGGTATCTATTTCACTCGAAAACAAGTACAACGGCGTTTGAGACGTCATATATGTCTTGTACACATTAATCAACTACACGTGATATGTTTTGCATACCACACTTGCCACTTATGTTTTTCTTTATTGTGAACGTAAGTGACTCGCTATGTCCTGGACAAATCTGTCGACCATAACATCGAAGTGTAGTTAAAACTTCCATCATTCAACTTTCAAGTGATTACGGACTTGAACGTACCAAAGCGAACACAAAATGAGAGAAATGTCACTCGCACGTTTAAAACGACTAGGTGCCGTTTTGGGTCACGAGGTATGTATTTCACTCGAAAACAAGTACAACGGTGTTTGAAACGTCATACATGTCTTATACACATTGAGAAATTACACGTGATATGTTTTGCATACAACACTTGACACTTACGTTTTTATTTATTGTGAACGAAAGTAACTCGCTATGTCCTGGACAAATGTGTCGACCACAACATCGAAGTGTAGTTAAAACTTCCATCATTCAACTTTCAAGTGATTACGGGCTAGAACGCACCGAAACAAACACAAAATGAGTAGAAACGCACGTTTAAAAAGATTAGGTACCGTTTTGGGCCACGAGGTATCTATTTCACTCGAATTTGCATACCACACAAGGCATACCGTTTTTCTTTATTGTTAACTGAAGTGACTCGCTATAGTATAGATAATTGTGTCGACCGTAATATCGAAGTGTAGTTAAAACTTCAATTTTCAACTTTCAAGTGATTACGGGTTTGAATGCACCAAAAAAAAAAAAAAAGAGTAGAAACGTCACCCACACGTTTAAAACGACCAGATGTCATTTTGGTAAAAACAGTGATGTTGTCATTTTAATTAAAAATCTAACTGAAATACCAGTAAGAATTTATCAAAAATCATCACAATGTAAACATTAAATTGAACAATTAACATCCATCCATTCTAAACAAAAATTAATAAACAGAAATGAACACAAAATGAGTAGAAATGACACCCATACATTTAAAACGACTAGATGACGTTTTGGTATGAACAAACAGTGATGCTATTACATTTTTTTTTTTAAAAAAAAGACAGATCTATGAACTACTATCCCACCATTGTTAACTTATCAAAACTATCACAATGTATCAAAAATCATCATCATTTATCACAATTTCAAGATTAAGTTCAACAAAAAAAAGTTTCATTGATCTGTTAATACTGCAGTGCATTTTTGCAAGTCAGGCGATTATGGTCCCTCTGACCCTCTGACCACACCTGCTACATTTACGAGTCTTTTTTCCCTCCCCTGTTGATGGAATTCGACGATTTTTTGGACGTCCACTTTGTCGTCGATTCGAAAGGGGTGGCAACACTTTTGTTTGATTGGAGATTTCCCGGTCAGCCTCATTTGCCACTAGATATATACATTCGACATATGCTTGTTTCCAACTAGTACTAGTATAATAAGGTGAGTACAAACTGTAACAAGATATTCCCTTCAACTTCGCTGCTGCAATTGCATGTTTGCAAGGAAACGTTTCCAAATCAAATTCTCTACAACTGCAAGTTTTTGCCTCCAAGTTGACCACATGCATTTCATTTTCAACACCGACGTGTAATTCGTACTCATTTATTGGTATCACTACCGGTCCCTTTGCATCATCATACTTTTTACTCAATAGGTGGGGTTAGACTTTAGAGTAGTTGCATAATTTCCAGCCTCAATGTGTCTCTCATAAAACCATTTTTGTTAAGTCTTTTTGATTTGCTCAACCATAGCAATTACTGGAAACTCACGAGCATTCTTGAATAACGAGTTCAAAGATTCTGCATTGTTAGTCGTCATAATATTGTAACAGATTCTTTTGAAATGTGGTCGAGACCAAAGTTCAAACCCAACTTTCTTTTCTATGTATTTTCCAACTACAAAACTTTTACGATATATATATTTGCCATTGATTTTTCAAAATTAATCAAACTATACTCCTTTGCAGTTGCCATGAACAATGACAAAATATCAGTCTGATGAAAATTGGACTTTATGTTTAGTTGTAGATGCCACATGCAACATCCATGATAAGGGTAAACAATATCTATAGCTTTACCAATGCTATCCTTACGACCAGAAACAAAAACAAGTCCTCCTGATCGGATTTAAATCATATGCCGCAAGCACACGGATCGTGATCAAGTAGTAAAGTGGACCTTTTAAGTCCGAATGTCGATCCCTCAGAGAGTGTTGTTTTCAATTACGAGTATATTTGTTTCAAGTTAACGAAACAGACACACACATTTAAAATATTGAATTTAAAACTTAAAAATACTTAAAACACAATTTTGAATTAAAATATTAAAATAATACTTTAAAAAGGTGGAAGATTTGATTTGAAAAGATGTTGGAATTTATGATTTCATTTAACCGTTATTTCATTAATATCAAACCAATTATGCGCCGATGTAAATTACCAAAATATATAATTAGACGCGATTCTCCTATTTTAGTCAATAACCTCTTTCGAGTGATATCGACCCTATTGATAAAGTTACCCACAAATCTATATGCAGATAAAACTTAATCAAAGTATTAAATTATTGTGAGAATACTTAGAGGATCACCTAGGGAAGGTATATATTTCTATATCACCCAAAACCACCTAGGGTACTAATTATCTAGGTCTAGCAATGCAATAATCTTTCGATAATTACATAAACCACCTAACCACATCATCTATTTGGCCAAATAAATGAAGCATAATCAACAATAATAATTAATACACTATAATTTTGATAACATAAACATCATTCAAAACATAAAATGATATTAATGAATATTTGGTTAAACTAATACATAAATTCCAACATAAATGATTTAGTTCATCATTTTTACAAACTTAACAAAGAGATTTAATAATACAAATCATTACAACTTAAACAAAAATAATTGAATAACACAAAAAAGGAAAGAAATAACCCTTTTTGCACTTCTCCAATCTTTCTTCCAAGTTTTCTTCAAGTAAATCTCTTTGTTTTCCCACCCACTTGATTCCACAAAATAAGCTAACAACCAAGAAAAAACAAGGAAAATAAAATAAAATAAAAATAAAAGGAAGGGAGAGAGACGTGAAAAATGGGGGAGGGAAAGGAAGAGAGAGAATTTGTGTTGGTTTCATGTATTTATAGGTAGATAATTATAGGAAATTTATATAGTTTAATAATATAATTAAGATATTTTAGGATATTTAGTATATTTTATAATATAATATAGATATTTTAGGATATTTTATCATACAAAATAAATATCCTAAAATAATTACCAACAAAAAACTAGAAAATAATACAAGTTGAGCCAAAATAAAATTTTAGACGAGAATTTAAACCGCCCTATTTTTTTTACTCCATGCGGCAGCATGGTTATAACCCAAAAATTATTTTGCAGTGTGGTCTCTTCCATATTTGCATGACATGTCCTTCATCTTTCAGACTTTTGCATTTCAGTCCCCAGCTTCACAATTTTGTTCAATTTAAGTCTTTTTCCTTCTCTTTTCGCTCGTTTCACTTCCATTCAGGGTTTTAGCCTACAAAAGTACAAATCACACAATTATGCATAGAAATTAACTCAATTTTATCAATAATAAATTAGAAAAAGTGTCAAATAAGTGTGTAAAAACACACTTATTACACTCCCAAACTTGAGTTCTTGCTCGTCTCGAGCAAGATTGACTTCTAACATAATCATGAAAATGCAATAATGATCAACATATTAGCTACCTTGCCAAAAATATCAAGAGTTCAAAATTGTATATCAATTCACAGCCACGCATCCAAATAATGCTATCGAAAATAGATTAAGCTTATCCAACGTTCGATCTGTGTGTGTGTGTGCATAGCCATTTTAAATCATCATCTAAACTCAGAAAAGATTGTCAAGACGGAAAAAAAATCTTTAAATTAGCACCAACCCGACCTTCAGTGGTCAATATAGTCTTTCCCGCTCGTAAGATTTACACTCAAATATAGATATTCCATTTCATTTCCTAAGTGTAAATCTACAGGTTGAACTCAAACACTCTTTTCTTTGTAAAAGCTCAAATAAAATCAACTAGCAAGCATTTCAAATGAAGATAAAGTAACTGAACATGTAGACTCTCACAAAATAATATAGTATGAACACTCTCTCTCAAGTGTATAAGATCATGTACTGTTTCGCTCAATATCATTCCAATGAAAATGTTCTACAATAAGCTTGCATATTTTCTCAACCGCCACCACTTAGATCACATGCATTACATAAATCATAAGGACTTTCAGGGTTGAAATGTGGTTTAAGGTTAAGGTGTGGAAATATTTGGATAAGTGACTATGAAGCCTCAAATAAGTATATGGAGTAAAAGATATTCAACTTAACATAAATAGGATCTGTACACAATCCTACCACTCCCAATAATAACTTCTCACTCATCATCACTTCAGAACAATCACCTTTTTCTTTTGAATAACAGAAGGAATCATACATATAGACATACAATTCAGTCTCCTCCACACACTTCTACAAACCAATCATCATCTTTTTTTTTAACAACATAAACCAAACAGAGTACCTCAATAATATTGATCCCCCAAAATTTCTTTTCTATCGCCACCCAACATTCAGATGTCTAACAATACTCCACTAGCTTAGAAGGCTGGTTAAGAATATTGTTCAGTATATGAAGCTTGTAATGTAGGTAAACAAAGAAAAGGCTAATAAGCTCAATAGGGTTATCAAAAGGAAAGATTAACTTCAGGGTAAGCTATTTGGATAATGTGGTAAGTCAAAGATGGCATTAATCATGTTCATGCATACATGTGTCAATGTGATCTTGACGAGAATCAACGCAAGTTCTAGAGAAACAAAATCATGGAACAATGTCACACAAGAAAGAAATGATAAGACTGTATATAAATGTCAGTTCATAGGCTCAAGATCTCACCAGTTTTTGTGTTCACACAATTCAGTTACTACCTCTTCAATAAAAATAACAAACTAGTTGATTCAAAATTTCCTCACAGTAAATGGTAAAGCAAAAGAGAATAAGAGTATAGATTGATAAATTTTTTCAAAACAGCTCACAACCTAAGTTCTACCAATTCAAAAATTTCATATGTAACACCTATTTTCGCATCTAAATGATAATCAATCGTGACTATGTGCTCAATGTAACTCAAGATCTCATATAGAATATGCAATTTTCGAAAATTTTTACACATAATAGCATATTTGGCACTCATGCATAACTTATGAATCCATAACAATTTCAACATCACGCACGCATTTCAAAGTCGGCAAGACTTAACTAATATGTCAATATAACATATGAAATATGTACAAACGCAAAAATGGTCGGCAAGGCTAAACATCAAGCAAATAACAATAGCCGGCAAGGCTAATACCCCCAAACTTAATTCACACATTGTCCTCAATGTGTAAATTATAAGCGAAAGTAAAGAAGAATAAAGAAACTTCCCTGAATAGCCCTTTGTGAAGTGGAACGAATGCGTGGACTGGACTTGTGATTTAGATGAGTAGTTTAGCAATAGACCAGTGTGCAATTCATTTCTTCTAGAACCTGAGAAATCAACTAGTGGCGGGGATTACAAAAATGTCCTACAAAAATAATTATATTAGTATAACAATATAATACTAAAAGCAGTAAACACAAATAATAACAAATACCTAAAAGCAAATAAAGAAAACAAAAGTTAAAACAGTTGGGTTGCCTTCCAACAAGCGCTTGGTTATAGTCCTTAGCTCGACTATAGAACATCTTTATTCCGGATTGGCAAGATGAACAAATGACTTTTCTTTCACAAAGTCACCTCCCAAATATGGTTTCAATCTATGGCCATTTACTTTGAAATTCCCTGTTTTGTAATAAAGCTCAACCGCTCCGTGTGGACAAACTTTTGTAATGGTATAGGGATCAGACCATCTGGAACGGAGCTTACCAGGGAATAACCGGAGTCGAGAATTGTAAAGAAGAACTTGTTGCCCAACAGAGAACTCACGCTTGACAATGTTCTGATCATGCCATCTCTTTGTCTTTTCTTTGTAGAGACGAGCACTTTCATAAGCATCAAGACGGAGTTCATCAAGTTTATTCAGTTGGAGCAATCTCTTCTCATCGGCCAACTTTTCATCAAAATTCAGAACTTTGATGGCCCAATAGGCCTTATGTTCGAGTTCGACTGGTAAATGACATGATTTTCCAAATAGAAGTCAAAATGGAGACATTCCAATCGGCGTTTTAAAAGCAGTCCTATAAGCCCATAATGCATCGTCCAATTTCTTGGACCAATCTTTTCTTGATGCATTGACCGTCAACTCGAGAATTCTTTTTAACTCTCGGTTAGATATTTCAACTTGGCCAGTTGTTTGGGGATGATATGGTGTGGCTACACGGTGAGTAACTCCATATTTAGTCATAAGTAGTCGAAGAGGCGATTGTAGAAATGTTTACCACCATCACTAATGATGGCTCGGGGGGTGCCATAATGTGAGAAAATATTTTTCTTTAAAAAGTTTACCACCACTCGAGCATCATTAGTAGGTAAAGCTCCGCTTCTACCCACTTTGACACATAGTCAACAGCCACCAGTATGTATTGATTTGAAAATGAGGATGGAAACGGCCCCATAAAATCAATACCCCAAACATCAAATATTTCCACCTCTAATAAGGAATTCAACGGCATTTCATTTCGATTGGAAATATTACCCGTTCGTTGGCATCTATCACACTTAGATACAAGTGTGTGTGCATCCTTAAATAAGGTTGGCGAGTAAAAACCAGATTGAAGGACCTTCGATGCAGTTTTCACAGCACCAAAGTGACCACCATACGGAGAAGAATGACATCTTTCAAGTATTTTCTCCATCTCTTCCTCCGGAACACATCTTCGGATAATTTGATCCGGACCCCATTTGAATAACAAAGGATCTTCCCAGAAGTAATGCTTCACATCAACGAAAAACCTCTTCCTTTGTTGATAAGACATATCGGGGGTGTGATGCCACTTACAAGATAGTTCACATGGTCAGCATACCACGGTGTATGATCGATTTGTAATAAATGGATGATCTTAAACAACTGTTCGTTAGGGAACACCTCATTGATTTTCCCTTCCACAATGTCTTGGGGTTGCTCAAGACGAGATAAATGATCAGCAACGACATTTTCAGTTCCCTTTTTATCTCTGATCTCGAGGTCAAACTCCTGCAAGAGTACCCATCTGATCAACTTCGGCTTGGCATCTTTCTTTGCCAACAAATATTTGATGGCTGAGTGATTAGTGTAGACAATTACTTTGAAACCAATGAGGTATGACTGAAATTTATCAAATGCAAATACTACTGCTAGCATCTCCTTTTTAATAGTAGCATAATTTAGTTGCGCATCGGTCAAAGTTCGACTGGCGTAGTAGATAACATGCAGGACCTTGTCTCTCCTCTGCCCCAGAACTGCTCCAACAGCATAATCACTAGCATCGCACATCAGCTCGAATGGAAGACTCCAATCTGGAGCTACGATGATTGGAGCTGTGATAAGTTTCCCTTTAAGCACATTGAAAGTATTAAGGCATTCTTGAGAGAAATTGAAAGTATTATTCTTCTCAAGTAAGGAGCAGAGAGGTTTTGTAATTTTTGAAAAATCTTTTATAAACCTCCTGTAAAAAACCCGCATGTCCCTAAAAACTTCTAATCCCTTTCACAGTCGTTGGTGGAGGCAATTTTTCAATTACTTGAATCTTTGCCTTGTCTACCTCTATGCCTTTCAGAGAAATTCGGTGGCCAAGAACTAGGCCTTCTTGGACCATGAAATGGCACTTTTCCCAATTTAGAACCAAATTGGTCTCTTCACATCGTTGAAGTATCATCGCTAAATTGTTAAGGCATCTATCAAATGAGGTACTAAAAACTGAGAAATCATCCATAAAAATTTCAATGCATTTCTCCACCATGTCGGAGAAAATTGCCATCATACACCGTTGAAAAGTTGCAGGTGCATTGCACAGGCCAAATGGCATTCTTCTGTACGCAAAAGTACCGTACGGACATGTAAATGTTGTTTTCTCTTGATCTTCCGGGGCTATTGCAATTTGATTGTAGCCCGAATACCCATCAAGAAAACAATAATGTGAATACCCTGCCAACCGCTCTAGCATTTGATCTATGAAAGGAAGAGGGAAGTGATCCTTTCTAGTTGCAGTGTTTAGCTTGCGGTAGTCAATACAGACTCGCCAACCAGTCACCGGTCTAGTGGGTATGAGTTCATTGTTCTCATTTTCCATTACCGTTATCCCACATTTCTTAGGTATAACTTGTACAGGACTTACCCATGGACTGTCTGAAATTGGATAAATGATGCCTGCATCAAGTAATTTAACTACTTCCGCTCTCACCACTTCCTTCATGTTCGGGTTCAACCTTCTTTGATGCTCAACTGATGGCTTAAAGTCATTCTCCATCAGTATTTTGTGCATACAAAATGACGGACTAATCCCCTGAATGTCAGCTATCGTCCATCCAATTGCTTCCTTATGTTCTCTCAAAACTCGAAGTAGCTTCTCTACTTCTATCTCGGTTAAAGACTTGGAGACGATAACTGTAAGTGTTGATGATTATCCTAAATAGGCATACCTCAAATGAGGTGGAAGTGTTTTCAATTTAAGCGTGGGGGCCTTTTTTAAAGATGGAATAGGTTTTGAAGCGGTCTTTTCCAAATCCTCAACAGGTGGTCTCCAATTATGAGAGTGGAAAGGTATAGCTTCCAAGTAATCTTTCATACCCTCAACATTGAGATCACCATCATTGGTATATGAAGAACGTACAAGGCATCTTTCAAGATAATCCTCAGAACGTCCATAAAGAGAGTCAGATACCATGTGATCAATCATATCCACCCGAAAGCAATCATCGGGTTCCGACGGGTACTTTATGGATTTCAAGATGTTGAAAGTGACTTGCTCATCTTGTACCCTTAAAATGAGTTTACCCTCCTGCACGTCAATCAAAGCTCTACCGGTAGCAAGAAATGGTCGTTCCAGAAGGATAGGGATATCATTATCTTCTTCCATATCAAGTATAATGAAATCATCAGGGAAGATGAACTTATCCACTTTTACTAGCACGTCCTCAACAACACCTCGAGTATATTTAATTGATCGATCGGCCAATTGCAATGATACCGTAGTAGCCTTTGGTTCCCCCATTCCCAACTTTTGAAAAATAGATAATGGCATTAAATTAATGCTCGCTCCGAGATCACATAAAGCTTTACCAAAATTCAAATTACCAATAGCGCATGGAATAGTAAAGCTTCCTGGATCTTTGCTCTTAGGAGGCAATTTGTTCTGGAGAATGGCGCTACACTCTTCCGTCAACATCACCGTTTCATGATCTTCAAGTTTCCTTTTGTTGGAAAGAATATCCTTCATGAACTTTGCATAACTCGGTATTTGAGCCAGAGCATCTACAAATGGAATGTTGATGTGTAACTTTTTAAACACCTCCAGGAACTTACCAAATTACAGGTCCAGTTTATGCTTCTAGAGCCTCTGAGGGAAGGGAATAGGAGGTACATAGGCTTTGACTGGAGTTGGAGCCTTCGATGTTGATGGCTCCTGTTCCTCAGCCTTACTCTCTTCAACTACCTCTTGAGGTGATTGCAACACCTCATTTTCAACGACTGGTTCTTTGTCAGCTCGAGCCTTTGGATGTACTACCGTGGGTTCGGTCAATTGAATCCCACTCCTGGTAGTAATGGCCTTTGCATTCTCTCTGGGATTGGTTTCAGTATTACTGGATAAAGCCCCTTGAGGCCTCTCAGAGAGAATTTTTGCAAGTTGGCCCACCTGCCTTTCCAAATTTTTTAGTGAGGCATCATTGCGTTCTTGATATTGCAGCTAATGATTTGCCAATTTAGCAATGGCCTCTTCCCAACCCTCTTTCTTCTCTTGTGGTTTAGGATTCAACACATTCTGGTTGTTCCCATAAGAGAAGTTAGGGTGATTACGCCATCCAGGGTTATAGGTTTGTGCATATGGATTATACCCGGGACGTTGAAAATTTTGTGCATATGCCAGTTGCTCGGACGATCTTGAACTGCTGGCAATCAAAGGACAACTTGAGCTCAAATGATTAGCTCCACACATTTCACAGACTGGTGGGAATTGAACCATATGAGCTGTCTGTGAGCCAGATGGTGAAGTAGAAAGTCCTTCTACCTTTCGTGCCAGAGAGTCTATCTTTGATAACATAAGAGAGTATGCTTCACTCTCTCGAGCTCCACTTACTCCCACTTTAGCACGTCTGTCTGGCCACATAGCACTCTGTTCGCTCATCACCTCAAATAGCTCATACGCCTCTCGGATACTCTTATTTTGGACCGATCCGTTTGACGATGAGTCAACATTCGAACGATGAGGAGGAGTCAACCCAGCGTAGAAGTACTGGACTTGCTGTGCTAAAGTAATCCCATTGTTTGGGCACTTCCTCAGCATATCCTTGAACCTCTCCCATGCCTCGTGAAAGGTCTCAGAGTCAAGTTGTTGAAAAGTGGTTATGTCGTGCTTTAACTTGGCAACACGAGTTGGTGGAAAGAATTTAGTTGTAAATTTTTGTACCAACTCCACCCAACTCGTGATACTCCTTGAAGGTAGAGTGTCAATCCACTCTCTTGCCTTATCTTTCAGAGTATGCACGAATAACCTCATTCTTATTGCCTCATCGTTCACATCTTCATATGTGAAATTGTTAACAATTTCCATGAATCTTGCAATGTGAGCGTGGGGGTTTTCATCTATTCTACCATAGAATGATAAAGAATTGGAAAATAGATTAATGACATCCGGACGTAGTTGAAAATTGGGATGTCCATATGACGGGTAAATGATACCTGCCTGGTTCTCAACGACAGGGCGATTCAGAAAATCCCGGAAGAGCATATCTTCTTCATTAACCACAGGATTTTGAACCCTGCCCGCTTGATTATCAAAACCAGACGGCACACCATCCCGAGGAGCTTGGTCAGGTCTAGGAAAAGGTTCCAGATGGCCTTCTTGACGCTCCATGTCTTGTTGTTGTCTTTTCAACTCGTTTTGTTCTCTAAGCCTTTTTCGGAAAGTCCCTTCGATTTCAGGATCAAATTCAAGAAGGTTGAGATTTCGCGAACGATGCATAAACAATAACCGAGTTAAGAATTTGACAAAAACGAAAACAAAGTAACTTTTGGATTTAAAAGGAGAATTTAAAACAACAAGTGAAGTTCGAAAAAATGATTGACAAATTAACTGGTAATTTGATAAAAACACTCTCCGGCAACGGAGCCAAAAACTTGATCTGATTTAAATTGTATGCCGCAAGCGCACGGATCGTGATCAAGTAGTAAAGTGGACCTTTTAAGTCCGAATGTCGATTCCTCAGAGAGTGTTGTTTTCAATTACGAGTATATTTGTTTCAAGTTAACGAAACAAACACACACATTTAAAATATTGAATTTAAAACTTAAAAATACTTAAAACACAATTTTGAATTAAAATATTAAAATAATACTTTAAAAAGGTGGAAGATTTGATTTGAAAAGATGTTGGAATTTATGATTTCATTTAACCGTTATTTCATTAATATCAAACCAATTATGCGCAGATATAAATTACCAAAATATATAATTAGACCCGATTCCCCAATTTTAGTCAATAACCTTTTTCGAGTGATATCGACACTATTGATAAAGTTACCCACAAATCTATATGCAGATAAAACTTAACCAAAACATTAAATTATCGTGAGAATACTCAGAGGATCACCTAGGGGAGGTATATATTTCTATATCACCCAAAATCACCTAGGGTACTAATTATCTAGGTCTAACAATGCAATAATCTTTCGATAATTACATAAACCACCTAACCACATCATCTATTTGGCCAAATAAATGAAGCATAATCAACAATAATAATT
This sequence comes from Osmanthus fragrans, assembly GCA_019395295.1. Classification (NCBI taxonomy): domain Eukaryota; kingdom Viridiplantae; phylum Streptophyta; class Magnoliopsida; order Lamiales; family Oleaceae; genus Osmanthus; species Osmanthus fragrans. The sequence goes on from CM033359.1 coordinate 14,360,495, forward strand.
AATACACTATAATTTTGATAACATAAACATCATTCAAAACATAAAATGATATTAATGAATATTTGGTTAAACTAATACATAAATTCCAACATAAACGATTTAGTTCATCATTCTTACAAACTTAACAAAGAGATTTAATAATACAAATCATTACAACTTAAACAAAAATAATTGAATAACACAAAAAAGGAAAGAAATAACCCTTTTTGCACTTCTCCAATCTTTCTTCTAAGTTTTCTTCAAGTAAATCTCTTTGTTTTCCCACTTGATTCCACAAAATAAGCTAACAACCAAGAAAAAACAAGGAAAATAAAATAAAATAAAAATAAAAGGAAGGGAGAGAGAAGTGAAAAATGGGGGAGGGAAAGGAAGAGAGAGAATTTGTGTTGCTTTCATGTATTTATAGGTAGATAATTATAGGATATTTATATAGTTTAATAATATAATTAAGATATTTTAGGATATTTAGTATATTTTATAATATAATATAGATATTATAGGATATTTTATCATACAAAATAAATATCCTAAAATATCTACCAACAAAAAACTTGAAAATAATATAAGTTGGGCCAAAATAAAATTTTAGACGAGAATTTAAACCGCCCTATTTTTTTTTACTTCATGCGGCCGCATGGTTATAACCCAAAAATTATTTTGCAGTGTGGTCTCTTCCATATTTGCATGACAGATCCTTCATCTTTCAGACTTTTATATTTCAGTCCCCAGCTTCACAATTTTGTTCAATTTAAGTCTTTTTCCTTCTCTTTTCGCTCGTTTCACTTCCATTCAGGGTTTTAGCCTACAAAAGTACAAATTACACAATTATGCATAGAAATTAACTCAATTTTATCAATAATAAATTAGAAAAAGTGTCAAATAAGTGTGTAAAAACACACTTATCACCTCCCAACATACCAGTTACCTGAAACAAGTTATTGAAGAACCAAGTCCATGATGCATCGTTTTTAGAATCAACAATGCCAAATGCAAGAGGATATATCTGAAGATTTGAATCTTGACACGTGACAACAAGTAACGTACCTCAAAATTTGGATTTGAGAAATGTATTGATGAGTGAAAACCACGTATGCTTGGTCCTAAAGCCATGAAAAAAATATTTGAAACGGTTCTCATTATCAACCTCAATGAACGTCACTGTACCAGATTATTCTTCTTTAGACTATTGCAATACTTGGCCAATCTGTCATAACTAAGTTCAGGTGAATCTCTTAATAACTCTAAAGCACATTCTCTAGCCATCCACGCCTTATAATAATTTATATCTATGCCAAACTCCCAGCAAATATCATTTTGAATGTTCGAAAGTCTGTATATAATGTTGGGATTCTCAAACTTTGACACGATGTGTTTTCCAATCATCCAACAACTAGCTTGTCTATGATCTTTGTGGCAAACATCCAATGAAAAATTATGATAACATGAATACTTTCAAATTTCAAATTTGTTACTTTCCTTCAACCGTATTGCCTTCAAACGCCATTTGCAAATTTCCTCAACACAAACTACTACATATGTACTCTTATTTGACTTAGTGACCTTAAATTCAAAAGAGCTTCTTACAACAAGCATTTGTGGTGATGCCTGGAGATCCTTATTGTTGCGAAACATTTGGCTAAAGTGCACATCATCGGCATCAGGAATCTTTACTGATGTTCCACAAGGATTCAGATATTACTTGTGAAATGCCAATAATCTCATTTACGAATGTAAAAAGGTGTATTATGAGTAACATTGTCTTCATTTATCACATGAAAATAATCTATGTAGTTTCCGTGCACTACTTCAACCCCATCCCAATAATCATCACTTGTAAAGTTCACACAATCGTTTTCACAAATTTGATTAAATGGAGACAATGGTAGCATATAATTGTCATCAGACTTATCTTTTTGCATATTCAATTCATCCATGTCTTTCACATTATCCACAACATATTTTGAATTGTATTCATGATTCTCCTGAACATTAACCGTATCAAGATCCATGTCTTGTTGATCACCATAACCCTTTTCCACAAGGGTTACACAAATTGGAACTTGATCATGCAAAGAGAGAAACCAACTAACATCCCTATCGCAAGTAATCTTCATTGTCATGCCGGGAATGAGAAATTTCATCTCGATGTTATACATAACGTGATCAACCTTAACTGCTTTTCGGACTGCGTCATACAACTCCATATAAGAAATAATTTTTGATACAAAAATATTTGTTGCGGTGCCTTCATCATTCCCTTTCCATTTCCAAATCCATCCATATTGATCACTCTTTTCAAATTCAACAAAATAACAAATGACAATCATTGCACCAGAGTCCATATCTACAATTCAGAAAAAAAAAAATAATATATTACTCCATTAATTGTCAAAACCAAATACTATAAAATACAGTTTGAATAACAAACAAAAGACAACCCATATTATTACATAACAAATTTTAAACAAAAAAAACGGCGTTCTGTACTTTAAATGTGTATACGCCGTTTAAATTTGTTTAAATTAATAAAATGCTATAAAAGAATGGAGAAATGACTACTTTGCAAACAACTATATTAATGCCACCACAGTCAAATTACAATGACACATAGCTACAAAAAAAGGGACCCAACTACTGAAAACGGCACCCAACTACTGAAACAACTATTGAAAATGGCACCATTCTGCTTTCATATTTCACAACAAATTTTCCTTACCCAGTTGATTTTTTCATAGTATACAAATAGAAAATAACAAAAAATCGTCAATTTTCAATTTATAGAGCATACCTTCAACTATTTGAATTCGATTCTTGCTAACCCACTTCCAAAATTTGCATTATTTAGGTAGCCTTTGGTTCAAATAAAAGAAACTTCAAAATGTAATCAGTAAGTAAGATTAATAATGCATATGAAGAAGAATAAGAAAGTTGGATTTCAAGGTGTGTTTCATATGGTGAAAATGGGGTCGGTTTGAGACGTTAGAATGGAAGGGATTTGGGGATTTCTATTTGGGGATTTGGTAAATATTGTCTTCAAATTGGACATGTTAGTCCTTTCAATTTAAGGGTATTTAAGATTTTTAATACATTATCAAGACCACTTGAACAAAAAGTATTCATATGAGCTATGTTACCAAAGATTATGGTTGACTGAGCTTTTTAAGCAAATCTCCCGAAAATATATGTCTATAGATGTGGAAGTCCTCTCCAGATGAAGACCTCGTGAACAAACTTGAACTCAGGAAGGCAATTTCTTATTTGCTCACGTAGTTAAGTTTGGGTGGATGTAACTTCTTTGCTTGGAAAACCTCCAATGTGCGACAGGTCGAGAGAGCTGATTCCTGCATTTCTTCAAGCAAGGTGAGAGATGGAAACTAAAATCACGATCATCTGTTCAAAAAGAAATAGTGTGATATGATCTGGCACATGCCATAATTAGAAGAAACTTTCCTTTTTTCATAAAGTATTTTATTTTGGCTAGAATTCTTATTTTTGGCAAGTTTGTTATTTTATGACTCATTGATATCGTATTTTCCATATTTTTTAGGGTTTATTGTTTTAATATAAATAAGATTTATATTCTTCATTGTAAAAAAAGACTTTTGATATGAATAAAAATTGAGACTTTTATCTCCAGGGTTCTTCAATAAACTTTCGAACGTTGAACTTATCAAAGGATTAGACACTCTTTGTGGCGTTCGCAAATTGAGGTTCGTTGATTTTGTAATCAAGAGGTCTTTCAAACTTTGTTCTTATTTGGTTGTTTGGTTCAATAATTTTCGGGTCGAGATCCTATCGTTTACAACTTGAATTTGAGCTTTCCTCGCGTTTTCAAATCAATTCCGCAAGTTCTAAGAGATTCCCCCAACCGGGATCTCATCAAGTGGTATCAGAGCTCGGGCTCCAGATTCAGGTTCTATCTTTTTATTCTTTTTGAGTCTTTGTTTTCTTTTCTTTTTTTTGTGTTTTTCGTGTTCTTGTGTTCAGTAACAGTTTTAGAGTCTTTGATCCAAAAAAATCCCAAAAAAAATTCAAAAGTTGTTTTTGTGCTCAATTTGAGTCCAAATCAACTTCCGTTTTCTTTGTCGTTCTCATAGTCAATTCTTGAGTTTGTAAAAAAAAAAATACTGTTCATCGTCGGCACTGTTCATCCGAGAGAAAAAAAAAATCTTTTGATTTATTTTGGAAATTATTACTATCCTATTATCTTTTCTGAATTCAAAATCTATTTCTGTTCAGTCCAATCCAAAATTCAAGAACCACTTTCTTGAATTAAATTCTCACTCATCTAATTCTCCAATTCTTTTCTTGAATCTTATTGATTACGCCTATATTAAGGATGAATTATGATTGGAGATTTGTGTTTCAAACTCGGTGTTTTGTGGGTAGTGCGGTATGTAGTTTAGCTATTGATAAGGAGCACATATCAAACTTGACTAGCATCACTATGGTTGAAAAATTGGGATTAGCTTTGCAACAACACCCTAGGCCTTATAGGATGACTTGGTTGAAGGAGTGTGAGAAGGTAAATGTGACAAAGCAGGTTCTAGTAAACTTCATCCTTGAGAGATATAGTGATGAAATTTGGTGTGATGTGGTACCGTTGAAATCTTTTCATATATCACTTTAGTTGGTTTGACACTAGAACAGTCCCTTGCAGATCAACTGAAAGTGAGAAGTAAGGAAAGAGAACATTCAGAAAGAAGAGAAATAGAAAGTAAAAATGAGGGTGAGAAAGAGATAGAAAATGAAAATAAGAGTAGAGAGGTAAAAAAAATGAAGTGGAGCCACAAGAGGTAAAAGAAAGTGAGTCTTCAGAAAGAAAAGAAAAGTCAGAAGAAAGTTTGCAGGAAAATAAAAGTGAAGTTGAGAGGGCATTAGTGAGAACTAACAATCTCCTCCCTAGTTTTGCTATTTCTGTTTTGCAGGTTTCTGAATATATTGACATCCATGAAAGCGAGACTATTGGAATACCACCTAATCCAGGCATTGAGCATCGACTTGTGGGTGAAATTAACAAGTCCTACCTCTGCTTGGATATCACTTTGATTCTTGAAGTTGACTTTGTGATTCCTGAGTAGACAAAGGAGTTTCAAGGATAGGGAAAATAGTTCATATGCGAGGGTTTGAGCAACAAAGATGATCTAATTGAATTTCTGTTGCAATATATACATATCTACAAAGTTGATGGGTGCCATGTCAACATCCTTCGGCATGAAAGGAAAAGTTTTTCATTTGATCCAGGCGGTACAATGATGAAACTAGTGACAGGTTGGTTATCCCTTAAGCGATCACAATGCATGGATTCGAGAACGAATCATTTCGAAGAGAGAGATAATGATACGATCTGGCACATGCCATAATTAGAAGAAACTTTCATTTTTTCATATAGTATTTTATTTTGGCTAGAATTCTTATTTTTGGCAAGTTTGTTATTTTAGGACTCTTTGATATCTTATTTTCCATATTTCTTAGGGTTTATTGTTTTAGTATAAATAAGATTTATATTCTTCATTGTAAAAAAAGACTTTTGATATGAATAAAAATTGAGATTTTTCTCTCCATGATTTTTCAATGAACTTTCGAACTTATCAAATATTTTGATATATTTGTGGCGTTCAAACTTAGAACTTATCAAATGATTAGACACTATTTGTGGCGTTCGCAAATCGAGGTTCGTTGGTTTTGTAATCAATAGGTCTTTCAAACTTCCTTTTTGTTTGGTTGCTTGGTTCAATAATTTTCGGGTCGAGATCCTATCGTCTACAACCTGAATTTGGGCTTTCCCTACATTTTCAAATCAATTCCGCGAGTTCCATGAGATTCCCCCAACCGGGATCTCATCATAGTGTGTGGAAAACATGGATGGTAGGATTTGTTATAGGCGTTATTGTAACATGAATCTATAGCTAGATTTGTGTTGGTGCTGGTGTTGGTGTTAGATTCATGTATGGTGTTAGTAGTAGAATGTTGGTTTCTAATGTCGATATTAGTGTTGCAACAATTTCCAATTTCCCCATTTTTGTGAATGGCTATTTCGAAATACATGTGAAGTACATGCACTAAACGTGCTATAGATGGTGCTGCATAGATCGCAAACCTTTTATGAGTACTGTATACACTGTCCCAAACATTTGGCAAATATTTTAGTCACAATGCTAAACTATAAGTAATAAATGCAAGGGTAATTAACAGAAATGGTCCCTAACGTTTACACTCATTGCTAAAATGGTCCCTATCGTTTTAATTTTGGCATTTACACCCTTATTTCAAACGTTTGTTGCGGAATTGGTCCTTCCATCCAATTTCGTTAAATCAACCGTTAACAATTTAATGAAATTTACAGAAATAGTCCCTAACATTTACACTCATTTGCTAAAATGGTCTCTATCTTGTTTGAGTCTAATTAAATTTTATTCTATTACATTTTATTTTTTTCTCTTTCCTATTTTCAACCACATAACTTTTCATAAAATAATATTATATGTAAATCGAAAATTTTTCATTCTTTTTCAATCGTTCATTTAAAAATAATAATAATATTTCACATATTTTCATTCACAAAAAATGAGAGCCAAACGGAGAAATTAGTCAACTTTCCATATTTTTCTCCTCTTAAATTTTTTGGTGAATATAATTCCTATGGTTTGATATAATTTAAAAGTTTAGACTTCAATTCAAAACGTTGTTGGCAAATCTCATCCTTAGCCCTCTAACCATTTAGCACAAATAATCATTGATGAGCTATGTAGTATAAGTTCTCAATATTAACCTACTACAATAGATACAAAATACCATAGTAAAAGGGAAAATAAATTGCTACACAATAGATATTTGCCGACAACGTTTTGAGTTCGGGTATAAAGTTGTAAATTACATCAAACCAAAGGAATTATATTCACCGAAAATTTTAAGAGGAGAAAAATATGGGAAGTTGACTAATTTCCCTGTTTGGCCCCCATTTGTTGTGAATGAAAATATGTGGAATATTATTATTGTTTTTAAATGAACGATTGAAAAAGAAGGAAAAATTTTCGATTTACATATAATATTATTTTATGAAAAGTTATGTGGTTGAAAATAGGAAAGAGAAAAAAATAAAATGTAATAGAATAAAATTTAATTAGATTCAAACAAGATAAAGACCATTTTAGCAAATGAGTGTAAATGTTAGGGACCATTTCTGCAAATTTCATTAAATTGTTAACGGTTGATTTAACGGAATTGGATGGAAGGACCAATTCCGCAACAAACGTTTGAAATAAGGGTGTAAATGCCAAAATTAAAATGATAGGGACCATTTTAGCAATGAGTGTAAACATTAGGGACCATTTCTGCTAATTACCCTAAATGCAACAAAGGTCTAAAACCTTGTTAACGGATTGTGATATAGATCCCCAGTTTTTAATTGCTTCTTAATTATAATGACACCAAATTATACAGCACGAGCACTTACTATTAATAACAGTACAAGAGAACATCGTTACAATCAATTTTCATTTTAGTAATTGTAAACAGACACAATAATAAATTGCTTTTGTTTACCAAAACTTCAAAAGTTGATTTTGAAATATACATCAATTTTAAAATAAAAGTTCACTATATACTTTACTCAGTATTCCTTTAGCTCTGCTTTTAAGAGAATTGGCTATATCTGGAGAAAGAATCAATTACGGGAATAATCAACTATTATCGACAATTGCATCTCATAGTACTAGGCTTGGCTACAACAATACAAAGAGAGAAAATACTTTCTTGTTCTTGTGTGATTTCACTTTCCTAAATTCAATTTCAGGTTTTAGGTTTTGATTCTTTGGTTTCATCATTTTGCAGAATATCAAAGGGTGTGTGAAGAACGAAGATTCGAGAATAAGGATTGGATGCTGTAACAACCAAGAAAATCGGAATCAGAATTGATCATGCTCCGAAGGTGATTGTGCTAAATCCCCAATTTGATCTATTAGAAGTATTTTAATATGAATCTAATTATGTAGGCCCTGTTTGAGTTCTATTTTTAGGGGAAAATAGGTTTTGGAATTGCGGTTTTACAAACTCAACATGATGGAAGTCAAAGAAGGCGGTGGCCGGCTGACCAACAACCCAGGACACATCTCCAAGTGGTGAAAGGGGAAGGTAGAAAAAATTTTACATCGCTTGTAACTGTTGGGTAAGGGTTCGAATCTTGAAATATGGATGAGATCCTTGGTAAGTGGGAGTTAAAGACAGCCTTTCACCCTGCACCCTTGGAGGCATAACCTGCGATTTACCCTTTCACCAAAGCCCAGGACAGGGCAGGTGGGAGCGCCAGTAATGGGACGTAATCCGAAAAAAAAAAGGAGAGCATAGCCAACAAACTTGTGTGCAGTGCGCTCTCTTTGATTTGAAGTTATCATTCCCGGATGGATTTCAGGAAAAGATTGATCCATCAGTTCTTTCCTATTTAATTTTACACTAGCTTCATATAATGAATTTAATTTTCTTTTGTACTTTTGAGGATTCAATCGCAACTCAAACTATGATTACTTTATATATTTTTCAAATTCAAGCCTGAAAATAATTGTTATAAAGGGAAAAACAATAACCAAAAATTTCACTAGCTCAAATACCAAAATCTCATTAAAACCTTTGTTTGGTTTTGCTAAAAATCAGAATTTTTGTAGATTCGGTAAAAGTTGATGAAATGTATAGTTAAAACGTTGATAAAGTTTATGAATTCTATGAAATATGTGGTAAAAATTAATAGTTGACTTTAATTTAGATTTTTAATACATTTTTGCAATGTTGATATCGAGGTTTTATTGTCTATACTCTATAGGTTTGTACAATTTCTAATTTTTGTTGCAATGGTGTGAATCTTTGTGAATAATTTTTTGCCCATCGTTGCGTGATTTGTTGCAACTTTGCAGGTTTTAAAATCTTGCATAACATATTATGCTACTCTAGATTTTGTTTAGTGACATAACACATTCTTTATTATGAGTTGTTCTTGAAAATCATAAGTGGACGATATTGCAACAAGTATTATAGAAGTAAATAAAGGAAAGTTTCCACAAAAAGTCTGTTATTAACTATCAACCTAATTCATCCTAAGTAGAACAAATTAAATGCTTGAATGATTTTGTGATTTCTAACTACATGAAGATTAAATTTGACAATGTTAATGAGTGATAAATATGTATTCAACTACGTCTCAATTTCAACACGAACTCACAAATAATTATAAACTCGCCAAATTTTTAACAATTTGAACGAAAAATCAAATCAATATTAGAATCAAAACTTGAAACTAAACAATCAAACTAGACTATATCGTTTGTCTTGACTATACGAAAATTAGCACTCATCGTCAGTTGTACAAACAAAATGAAAGGGTGTGAATTAACTATATCACTAGGAATTTCTAAAGAGGGAAATCATAGAAGGTCACTCCTCCAATCTTGTAGCCGAATCCCAATCTTCATCTTGATATCTTCTTCCTCATGATTTCATTCTCCGAACTCCTGTTTTGAACTCAATTTGAAGACTAGTTCTATATGTATGCATTTGTATTTCTCTCTTAGATTGAGTAACCCTCAACATCTTCTGAACCATGTATATATAGAGTCCATAACACCCTTGAAATTCATGACTGTAAGATAGAAGTCTGAGTCCTTTGGCAAACATGACAGAGTCGGAGTGCACGTCCGCTGGAAAACAAGCGAGAACCTCTTGCACATAGGTAGAACACAAATGATATCTTGTCCAAAGTTTAAGTACATGACGTTGGAATTTACGGAATAATTTTTATAAGTGTGAATTAGGAAAGTATCCAATTGTTATGATAATTAGTCACGACTCTTCAAATGTATAAGGTGCATCATGTTGTTTCAAAATGGGTGTTACTATTCAAAAAGGTATATTATAAAAAATTATGATCTTTTGATAGAGTGCAATCTAGACCATTAAATATGAAAATGGGTTATCTAACGGTCCACGATAATTTATGTCAAAAAATATAATCATTCCAAAAGACACTTGAAAATCTATAAATAGGGATTTACTATCGCATATCTCGCTTCATTTCATTTCCTTCTAATTTATGCATTTCATTAAGTCACAATTTGTAATATTTTCATGCGTGTATCTATAGCATTGTACATGTGTACAATAAATCAGGCAACTAGAAAAAACATCTAGGATGAAGAAATATTTTTCAGCCTTCGATATGAAACTGCATGGACTTTCACAAGATATTTTCATCCAGCTCAAAGGATAAAACGAAATGGACAATTGTCTACTGATGATAGGCTCAGTTAATCTTGATTAAATTATGTGAGATGATATTTGTGCAAAATAGAAATAATCCCAAACTTCACTCTTTCAACACTTTTAGACTTTGCTTTCGAGCTGGAGCTTGTTGGACCCGGCAATCGTACACAGATTGACCAGTTGACTAGGTAAGGAATTACCTGCTTGTTTCTGAATTATATTATAATTTTATTAACAATTGCACAATGGAAGCGTGTTTAAGCACTATGAGGTCGAGAACTAGACATTGATGATGAATGTGGAAAAAGTTTATAAATATTAAAAATGATTTGATATAAACTATGGGGGTCGAACAATTCATTCTTAAGATTAGTTTGGATCTATCCACGACTTTTTATGATAATATTATTTATAAGTCACGTTCTTAATAAATTAACTTATAAGTCTTAGAAAATTTTCTATAAAGATGGAAATGAGGAAAGTCCTTGTATATACGAAAATGGTATACGGCGATGACATAACCTTAAATCAAATGGTTGTGCTATATATAATGACTTACATAATAGTTTACATACACATGATGTGATAAAATGTGATTGCGTCAGAATTTCTTCAACCGAAAAAAACTTTCTCAATCTCTTTTTGACGTCTCATTTTTATGTAAATCATTATGTAACTCCATTATTTATAAATAGCATTATTCTAAACCAAAAGTGATTCAATTGACAATCCTAATTATGAAAGTGCATAGGTCTTCGAAAGATCTAGTCATTTATATGTTGACTAAAAGTGGAATAAAAATATTTTTTAATAGAAATACATAATTAACGATAGGATCGAACTTTATACGGTTAAAACGAATATTGTGTAGCTACTGTAAGTCCTACGTAAAATTGACGATTATCGTGTTCATAATATTCTTCGTTAATGTTCGGATGCAAATCAGAATTTGTGAGGGTGGCTTTATTTTCTTCAAATATATAAGAATTTGAGATATTTGAATAATGTTTGAATTCATAAACTGCATAATAATGAATATCTTATTAAACTTAAGATGTATACGAAATGTAAGGATTCAAAATCTATTAATAAATATATTTTATTATTGAGATTGTAATTGTTTCGTGAAAATCCTCCAAACAACTTGCGAATTGGAAAGATAAAATTGGATCTTTAAAGCATGATGACTTTAACAAATTTAGATGGATTTCCTAATTGGTGACAAGTTGTGCATGTGATATAATTTAATTGAGAAAACTGGATACATACGTACATACATACATACATACATACATACATACATACATACATACATATATATATGGCAAAGGATGTTGTATATAATGGTATGTTACGACATATACATTGTAAACATAATACAATTTGACAGTTGCTCAAAAATAGAAGAATACTGATTATTTTTTCTGAACAATAACCTAGTCGATTCGTTTATAATTGAGCTATCTAGAGAGAATAGACTGCATATCAAGAAAAATTTATAGCCTAAATTCAAAGGGTCAACTTAATGAAAACCTAACATGGAAATTGATATTTTGATTTCCTCCAAGTGTACGGGATCGCGAACAAGTAATAAAGTGATGAGTAAAGTATTGTTCCCACGAGAATTATGTACTCAATCTAGTATCAAATAATGTTAATCTTAATTAAATAGCAAATTTTGTTGAAGAATTTATGCTAATTTAACTAATTAAACTAACTATTGAACAATTTATAAAGCTTTGTAAATTTCGATGTCATAACTAAGATCTTGAATCCCTCTTATTAATTTGTTTCTGTGCAAATTAATAACATGACAATATATGCACATTTTTGTTTGTCAATGTTCCTAAGTTAATTAAAAACATATCTCGATGTCAATTAAATCTATCATCTCATGTGACATTCTCATATTTCTATGAAAGATGCGAACATGAAGCATACATTTAAAGCGCTAGAATATCTACAGATAACATGCAAAGCGTAACATTATATCTTTATCCCCTACTGAGCTCTATAATAGTTGTTAAAAAAGCAATCTATCCTATTGTTTATCTTGAAATCAATAAAATTCACAATCAATCCAATCATTATCAAGTAATTGTAAAGTTATTAAATTCTATAACAATCATCCAAGAAGAAACACGTATTGGACATCAAATTATTAAATTTATAATAAAAATTTCATAATAAGGATTCATCAATGTCTTAGTAATTGGAAAATTAGCCTAACATTACAAAAGTACAAGAAATTATAATTAATTTGTAAAAAAATCACCAAATTTTGATTAATTGAAGAAGAAGAAAATGAATCTTGAATCTCTCAAATGATTTCTTGATGAATTCCAGTTGCACCTTTCTAGAGAACTTGATGCCCTCACTTGTTTTACAAATTACACTAACTTTTCTAATAAAAGCACAATCCACAATAACAAGTTTACGTAGATTTTCAGGGTAGGTCACCACACTCCGATCAATCAAGGCTAGTTGCCATGTCTAAATTTAATATAAAAAATCGTTAGGTAAATTAAACTACATTTTAGCACTAATGCAATATAAAATAAAATTAAAGTCATGTTAGTTTTGATTTTGGAACATTACACAATGTACTGCAAGATATTAATTTGCGGTAATATAACTTGTAATGTCTAATCATTTTAAAATATATATTAATATTGTTATTGCGTGCACGATATAGTTCTTATTTTTCTATCATATTGTGTATCTTATATGAATTATGGCATGTCTAAAAGAGTAGTATCATGTAACTTTTGAAAAATAGGACGTTGTGAATCATGCTACATTCTTATGTGATTCTCGAACAATTACAAGATCTATATATAACATTTTGTTACACCCGTTAGGGATGGGCCCAATGAAGGCCCAGTGCAAGCATCTGCATGCATTGGATTTTTGGTCGGAAAAATTCCACAATAGCAGGGATTTAAATATCACAATTCAAAAATCAGGGATCAAATTTTATTATTCAAAAATCAGGTATTGATATAATAAATAAATATCCAAATCCCAAACCCTAGTTATTTTCATCCTCTTCTTCTCTCACTTCTCTCGCCTCTCTCTCTCTCTCTCTCTCTCTCACTTCGCCGTCCTTGCCACTCACCACCACCCAACGGTGACAGCGCCTCCTTCTCTCACCAGTGACAACTCCTTCTTTTTTCCAGTGCAATCGCCACAACAGCGAGTGTGGCTACGTTGCTGTTGTGGTTTTTAGCAGTGGTGACATCGAGGTATGGTGGCAGTAGTGGTGGTTTGGGGCTACTATGATTTTCAATGGTGGCGACGCGGGGGTGTGCTTGTGGTGGAGGCTACTTGTCGCGAATGTGAGCGTCGCGGTGTTAAAACTCGATCGCTGTTATCTCCGGTACGATTTTTAGTAGTGAAGGCGTTGGGGTATGGTGGTGGTAGTGGTGGTTTGGGGCTGCTGTGATTTTCAACGGTGGCGGCATCGGGGTGTGGTGGTAGTGGAGGCTGCTTTGTGGCACTAGTAGTGGTAGTTTGGGGCAGTTGTGATTTTCAGCGATGGAGGCGTCAAGGTGTGGTGGTGGTGGTAGTAGTGGTGGTTTGGGGGTGGTTTTGGTGGTGTTGGGAGTTTTAGGTGGGTGTGTAGGTAGAGATGGTGGATCTGGCGACGATTTTTTTGGTGGTGCAGGTGGAGGTGGTAGTACGGTAGTGGTGGAGGTCGGTGATGGCGGCGATGGTGGTGTTAGTGTTGTGATGGCGGCGACAGTCGCAAGGAGAGGGTGTTCGTAATTGGCGGTAGTGTTGGCGGTGGTGGTATGTGACTAATAGATAAACTGTGACCTCTAAAAAGTTTTGATTTGTGACCTAAAAATTTTTGGATTTGTGACCTCGAAATAATCTGTAACCTACAAAATTTATGATTTGTAATCTCAAAATAATCTGTGACCAATTAAATTGATAATACGTGACCCTGACCAATAATTATGTATATGTGACCTTTAATTAATAAATATTTTTAATTAATTAGCTAATACCTGAATTTTGCATTTTGAAACTTAATGTCTGAAAATTGAATTGTGTCAAACTTAACACCTGACATATGAATTTTTTCCACACAACGTCGCGCTGCTGGCGTTCAACAGCTAGAAGTGACCGGCGTTGCGACCATAAGGAGACGGTCCTCTCGTCACAGCCACCGTCACGAATCAGAGAGTCGGTCGTAGAGAGAGAGGGAGCCGCCAATCGATTGTAGGAGAGAGAGTGGAGGAAGTTAGGTTTTGTAAATATTTATAATTAATTAAATTTGTTAATATTAAAATATTAATATTAATATTAGTATTAATACCTGATTTGTGCATAATTAAACCTTTAATCCTATTTTTGAACTTGAATTTTTAAAAACCTGGCCTAATGTAATTTCCTCTTATACAAATCCTTTCTGATGAATCATTGCTCGATTTTGAAATTGAATCCCCAATATCAATTGCTGCTCTTTATAGTTTATTCTTATGATGGCTTCTCCATATATTTCAAGGCTGAGGTGAGTCATCAGGTTTGTGCATTCACTAAGGGAAGCTCGTCAGTTAGGTTGGAGGAGTCGACGTGCATGTGGCTGATTTTCGTGAAAAAATGGCCTATTTTGTTGCTGTGGCTTTGCATTTTTTTGTGAGTTTCCTTGAATAATTGCCATTCTCATTGAATCTTGTGTTTATTGCTGGAGTTATTTGTATTATTATTTGAACAATATTAAGTAGGTATGTTAATGAGGGTATATTTGTTAATGAGGCCCACGAATAATTAATGCTCAGTAAGACATTGTCCATTTCCAAATATGACATCATTATCATTTCAAAATTTATGAGGGTATATTTGTTCTTGACAATTTGAGGTAAATTAATTAATGATTCAAGCAATTAGCGTATATTGTGAAAATCTCAGTTGTAAATTCAAAGTATTCACTGCATTTAACATCAGATGTTGAAAATTCAATTTAAATACACAGCTGTGCACATGCATACAGTCCAACAATATAATTACTTTCACCCTATTTAATATTTATCTTTATTTTCACAATCTTGACATTTCAGTACCATAAATTCACGTGCAAAATTCCCCTATAAATAGGAAAATCATTGTTCTCCTCTTCACAACGTACGTGTTTATCCTCACTCTCCATCAATGGAATTCTTCAACACATTCCTTTGCTTTCTTTTGTTTGTGTGCTTTATGACCAGAGGTATAACATTTCTTACATTTCTTTTTTCACTTATTTAATATTAATTTATACGATTTTTGTTTCACGTTTTAGGTAGTCTTCAGTGCTTTCCTGGGAGCCTTGGAGACCTTACGGTTAATCAAGTTAGAACCAAAGAGACAATAAGGAATAAACCAGAGTGGAAAGTGACTGTCACCAATAAATGCGTGTGTGGCTTCTTGCAAGTGACGTTACTTTGCCCCAGATTTGATTCAGTCAAAACAATTAAGCCCTCGCCTAAGTTGGTCTCCAAGAACGGTCCGAACTCGTGTCTTATTAACGATGGAAGCCCTATCTATGGTGGAAAATCATTCGAATTCACTTATGCCTCGGATGAAGAGATTGCATTTGCTCCATTGTCCTTCCAAGAAGCATGCTCTTGAATGAAAGATTATTGTTGATTGCCAGTCTTATTGAAATAAAACCTCGGGAGTTTGCTTCTTTTTTTTTTCTTTTTTTGTTTTCTTCAGCAAAGAGGTTGCTGGTTTGATGAAATTTTCAGTTTTTGAATTGTTATAATTTAAATTTGGGTTGGATTCTTCAAACCTTTTATGTTATTAGTTATAGGCCCAAACCTTTAAAGAGACATTATAGATCCTCAATTATTTAAATATGTATACTTGGGGCAACTCTGCTATTCGTACAGAAGAAGTTAACAGAATACTCACAATGAGGAGTCCCACTTTTTTTTTTTTTTTTGAAACTTTTTTATTCATACGAGATTCACGCGCATGTGAATGAATGTCAACATCTTCTGATAAAGAAACTTTATTCATATTTGGGGTCCTCATGGAGACCTAGATTCACAAATTTAAAGGACCTCACTTTTAAAGATTATAAAACTCACAAATCACTTAACGTGAAAAGTTAAGGAGCCCAACCTGAATTTTCTCATTAGTTGATGCAATAATGGTTTAATTTATGGATATCTGAAAAAATAATGCTATTTAGCTCACTGGAATTACAACATTAATCTAGGTAGCGCTAATGTAACATTAAATGATAAATGAAATTAAATATCTCATTTAATTTCACGTCTCATTTAACTTATCATTTAGTACCACCTAAACTGGGGTTACAATCTCAATGGGACTAAATAGCATTACTCATCTGAAAATACTTTTACTTGTTTTAAAGAAATGGACCCATGATTGTATGCATGATTGAATAAATCCCATTAATCACTTCACCAACACCTAGAGAAAGACATTAATTTTTTCAAATCTTTTTCGTTAAAAATTCATTCAGTAGAATTTTTCCCCTAATGACACGTTTAGAGTGACAAATGAATTTTGTTCATTACTTTTGAGTGGAAAATATCCAGCTTTTAAAATTTTAGACAAATTTCAGATGTCGGGACGAAACTGATTCGTGGAGTTTGGCAACTTCCAAACTAGTGGAGTATCGGCTAGTTCATTCTATTGTCAATGTGGTGGTGGTGGTGGTGGTGAAGGTGATTTTTTTATTTTTTTAATTATTTATTTGTGACTCGTTTGTAATTTTTTTTTTTTTTTTGAGAAATTTGTGATGATAATTGAAAATTAAATATATTTTTTTCTTCTTTTTTTCTTTTATTTAAATAGCAGAGTGTATTCATTATTTTACAAAGGTTTTGTTGAAAAAATGAAAGAAATTGTGGTCTTCCACATATCAAAAGTCATATACCGCACCTCAAAAGTCATATATGGGGGTTTTCAACCAATTTGAAAAGGTAAGGGATATTTGGTAATAAGTGCATAAAATGATGGGTATTGCGTCAATAAACCTTAAAAAAATAATCAAAACATTTATCTTTCTTTATCTTGTTCCTATTTCCTAAGCTCAATTTATGTTTCAAATCTATTGCCTTATCATGTATTTTAAGTCAAGGAGTTGACTACAATGCAATATGTGGATGAATATGAGGCTACAGTTTTACGAATAGTGGCTTTTTATTGGTTTTCCAAATTTTAATGATTGTTGTACGCTCATAAAAGTCGTAGAAAATGATATAACGGCAGAAAAAAAAATGTACACCACTGTTTGGCTCCATAAAAATGAAATTTTGGAAGAAAAAAAAATGATTTGAAATAGTGATTTTTTGAAAAATGTGTGGTTAAAAAATGAGAAAAAACTGAATTTACATGTAACATTATTTTACAGAATAATATGGTTGAAAACGAGTTTTGAAAAAATGCATTTTTTTCTGAAAGATGAACCAATCTGGGGCTAAATATTGTTAAATTCAATTTTTTTTTTTTTTTTTTAATGTTTTGGAATAAGAGACTTCTAGCCTTTGATGATTGTCAGGGACTCATTAGAATAAATTTTGGACTTGTTAAATGGAAATAATTCAGCTTACAAATTAGAGTGACCTCTAATTATGCCTCTAATTATGCATGTATCTCTGCTTGATTATCTTGTTCAAAGGTTTGAAATTAAATTGTAACCGTGCGATTAATAAATTACAGAGCACGGGTTAACTTTGGCTGTACGTCGGCTTGATTATTGTGTTTAGGAGTGTAAAAATGAATCAAGACATTGTAGATAAATGTCATATGGAGGCAAAGTTATGGTAAGATTTGTCGTCCCTCCGGGAGTCTTGTCCGGACGTCGTAATGGGAGATCCACGGAAAGGAGAACCGCATCCTGAATGTTTGGCCCAAGTGTGTATAAGTTGTGATCACATTCGAATTTACCCGAGTGGTGAACCAGGGGGGAAGACTGCCACTCCTCAGGATTAGTCGAGCGAAGTTTGGACACCTGAGTTGCCAAAAAAAAAAAAAAAAAGAAGTCGACTCAATACAAGATGAAGAAGAATACTATCTAAAAGATAAAACACAAGGGTATATAGTTTTTGCTTTAAATTTTTTTTTTTTTTTTAAAAACATGGAGTCATTCATAACTAGTTTTTCTACTTAAATTAATCTGTGGGATCTAAGTTGAAAAGGTTGGTGCATAATTATACTTTTTTTTTTAACTAAAAGTGTGTGCATGCGATACGATAACATCGTGACTTGTGCAAAAAATTAGATAGATTTTGGCTTATCAAAATCGAGATATACACATAAAACAATATATAAAATGATGACTTATTGACGTTTAGAATGGTGTAGAAAATTCGAAAGAGATGAAATGAAGTGAGGTATATGTTTGTAAATCTCCTCAAGACAGATTTCGTCCATTGCACCGATAATTCTTTTCTTGGTTTTAGTATTATTTGCTTTACCTCGTCAAGGGTTTTAGGACTCTGTTCCTTCAAAAGGTTGATTTTGTGATCGAAAGGTAAATTTCATTTCTTGGAATCCTGAATAGATTCTAGTAAGGATTTTGTCAATTTGTGAAGTTTAGGACAAGCCATATGTATGCTTGTTCTTACGAGCTTATAAGATCTAGTTTCCTAGAAAAAAAATAGCTAGCTTCTCATAAGTCCTCAATTTGAAATTGTGGACCGACCTTGCTTTTACTCTCGGCAATCAATACTTGCTTTGTTTTTTGAAAATATTCTATTGTATCAGAACGAAGAGTATTTTGACTTACCCCAACGTACCTTGGTTGAAGACATTTTTTGACAAAAGTAAAGAAATGCTGGTTATCCGTTTGTGCTAGTGGCAACTCAGCTCCGGCAACGTACTTCACTATTCTTGTTTGAGTTCTTTCCTCCGAATACATCCACGTATTAAGTGGCGTAATAGTAGTACCGCTGCCTGGACCAAATTGTAGTTGTATTTGACCAACAGGAAGAAACCCATGTTCCATACATGTTTTGTAGTGACGGTTGAGGTGGGTGGCTCCTACGCCTTTTTGATGGGCCAATTGTTGTTGACAGTATTTACATACTGTTTTGGTTTCTGGAAGTCCATTGATCACACGATCAATTTGAACCAATTTAAAATGGTCCCAACATTTTGTCTGCTTCTTCCCCCTTCTCTTCCCTCTTGCATCGAAATTTCTAACGCAGGTTCATCATCCTGTTCCAAATTAATTGGATGACTAGCATCAGTATCAACGTCATCCAAATCAATTGGATGACTACATTCATGAATATCGAAATCTTGAATATTTTATGAAATTGGTAATTCATTTAGGCCGGCGAATTCATTCTCAAATTGATTGTGGGGCACAAATGATTCACCCCCGACTCCAATATCGAACAAGTTTTCAATAAATGAGCGTGGATCCATTTGTGAATAATTGAAATTGAATATTGAAGAAGAAGTGAAGTAGAATTGAGAAGTGAATGAAGATTATGTAGTAGTGTAGAAAATATATTGTAAAATCAAGATTATAACTCAAAATAAAATGTAGAAGAGAAGAATATAGAACGAATATTATGAATGAATGATATATTGATAATGATTTGTAGAGAGTATAGTAGAGAATAAGAGATTGATAGTAAGTTTAGTGGGAAAAAAATGTTGTAATGGATAAGTATTTATAGGGAAAGAAAAATGAAATTGAAAAAAAAAAATTTAAGGACCAAAACGATCACTGAAAAAATTTAATGACCGTTTTGGTCACCGATTTTTTAAAAATTTCTCTTTTTTTTTGGCGAGCCACGAGCCGAGCAGCTCGTGGTTCGCATTATTCACGAGCCCATGAGAGCGAGCGGGCCTGCTCGGCTCGTGCGAGCGGGCTTGTGGTTTTGACAAGCTCGAGCCACTAGCGGCTCGTTTTTTGCGAGCCGCTCGGCTCGAATGCCACCTCTATTTATGTTTCTTTTAATTGAGATTTTGTAATTTTCAATGTAATGTAGAGCTTGTTAAGAAACGTACTCACATGAAGGATGATTCAGTGGTTGTGGAACTTGACTGATGATCTAAATGTAAGTATAGCCATAGTCATATTTTATATGTAATTTCCCACATGTTTGTTATATTTTAACTTTAACTTTTGTGACGTAGAATCAATGCAAGAGGATGGACTGATTCTTTAAAAGGATTGATGCAGATAACTTGGGGAAGACATTGATTGAAGAGTTCTTAAGTTCAATTTTTTTTATGGTAGATTGTTAATTTTTTATTGCAATATGGAATTCAGATATTTAATTGTTAACTTATTGTTTGGAATTTAGATTCATGTTACATTATTCACGAGGAAACTTGCAAGCTTATTAGATTGTATATTTATATTTATTTATGTTTCTTTTAATTGGGATTTTGAAATTTTCAATATAATGTGGAAATTTTTGTTTAATTGAAGTTTGTTTAATCGTTGGAGTACTATACAGCTTATATAAGTTTATGATTGCTTGATGATAGTAACTTATATTATTTTGATATTGTTTTTAAAATTTTATACTTAGTTTTCTTTTAATATTTGTATAATATTACGTTGATAGCATCTTTAGGTTTTTTTATTAGTGAACATTAAGTTTTGACATTTTCAATGCAAACAATCGGACCAGACCAAATCGGAACCGGTTGGTTTGGTTCCGGTTTGGTTATATAGTTAGCTATGGATTCAATGGTTCCATTTCTAAAATTCTCACTGGTATTCGATTAGATTCGATTTGGTTTCCTTTGGAACCGTACCGAATCGGACCGTGCCCACTCCTAATTGGATCTATTTTAAATAGTGCAACTTACAAAAATACCTCTAAAATGATGGGTCTTTCAAAAAAATCATATGAAAAATGTTTTGAAAGTCAAAAAATACTATGTAAAGTCAAGTGAGACTTTTTATTTATTTATTTATTAAAAAGTGACTAATAAAACAATGACGCAAGTAAATAACGTGATAAACAATGACATACACTGTCACTTTTCTGTATTGTAGAAACTTAATTCATATTCAACACAACACAAAATAAATTAACATATAAAAGAAATTCGTATAAGCAAATTGAAACTTTAGTCGAAGATATATGTTCTATTAGAAATTGATTGTGTGTGACATTTTAATTAAAATGTGACAAAAATTGAAAAAAAGTGACAGATATTCAAAAAGTGACAAACACTCAAAAATGTAAAAAATATATATATATATATCAATTAAGACATTAGCGATCCATGGATGATTTAGTTTCTTCTACATGTTGTGTCTTGATGTTTACGCTTCACTTGTATTAACTAAACAGAGAATATAACTTCATTTTATTGACAAAACAACATATAAATTGGAAGTGGCAGAAATTAAAAAAAAAAAAAAAAAAGTGATGGATATTCAAAAAGTGACAAAAACTCAAAAATGTAAAAATACCAATTAAAACATTAGAATAGATCCATGGATGATTGATTTCCTTCTACATGTTGTCTCTTTATGTTTACGCTTTACTTGTATTAACTAAACATAGAATATAACTTCATTTTAGTGACACAACAACTTATAAATTGGACGTGGCAGAAATTCAAAAAAGTGACAAATACCAAAAAAAACGACAGAAATTTGAAAAAAGTAACAAAATTTTGAAAAAGCGACACACTTGAAAAAGAAAGAGAAATATCAATAAAAACATAAAAAATAGATCCAAGGATGGTTATTTTTTAAACATGTTATCTCTCTATGAGTATATTTTACTTCTATTAATTAAACATGGGACATAACTTCATTTTAGGAACAGACCAATTTTTTTAAAAGTGACAGAAATTCAAAAAAAGTGAAAATTTAGGTTCATGTCAATAATTCAACATTACACAAGAATCACAAAAGGAAAACCTTAACATAGTCAACCATAGAGATCTTTGTTAAGGATTTTCGGATCAATCTATGCTTGTCCAATGATCATTTCATGCATTATGTTAGGGATCAAAGAAAATCAATTCTGGCTTCAAAGGGGACGCCTTTATTGATGAATTGAAAGAACCATATCTCATTATGATTCCTTTATAAGATAGTAATTCATCAAATTGGTAATTTGAAAACAATGAATCCCCAACAACACGTTACACATGTAGTCTAACCAAATGGCTACTGATGATCTATAACTCACATCCAATATACAACTATTCTATAATCAATGGAGTGAACAAAGACAATACTTTAGAAGGAACAGTGAATTGCAACAATCACCTACACCATTGCTGGTTGACTACATTTTCCAAGTGCCATTTATAAATATCCTTAAATCCACCCCTGAGAGAGATCTTGGCCTCCCACCCTATCTTGGCAAGCTTTGAGTTATCCATGAGCTTAATTGGCATGTCATCTGGCTTACTCGAGTCCCAAAAAATCACTCCTTTATAGTCCACCACATCCTTCACGAATTCTGCGAGCTCTCTTAAGCTCACCTCCTTCCCACTCCCCACATTCAATTTGCTATTGTTGTCCATCAAAAACACCGTAGCATCCTCCAAAGCATCCATGTGCAAAAACTTGCGCAATGGCTGCCCACCTCTCCACACCACTACTTCCGTTACATTTTTTTACTTTAGCTTTGTGAAAACTGAGTAGTAAAGTAGGAAAAACGTGGGAGTTCTCAAGGTGAAAATTGTCAATGGGGTAATACAAATTCACCAGCATTGCTGATATCGCATCAAATAAATGTTGAAGACGGAATGCCTGCCACGTTTTTTATCCCATAAATCTTGGCAACTGCGTACCATTCTTTCTCTTGAATATCTTCTTCACTTTCTCATGCAGTAATGGAGAGAAATGAGGTAGAGTACATGCAAAATTTGATTATAATGTGGTGGGTCCTAATTCTTTGCTTGCAAGTGAGGTAGTATTAGTTGAGCTGGTAACGTGAGGTTTCGATTCCTGCCTCTTATAATGCTTAAAATTAGACTCTTTGTGGGCACTCGTATGACAACTCTTGTACCCTACTCACTTGCTGAGGCACATCCCGCGATTTACGTCCTCCACAATGCTCTAGGGGCGGGACGGTGGGAGACCCTCAAGGTTGAGGTTCAACTTTATATTGGGGGTTTTGGAGGTTTTATGCATATCAACTACGCTCTTAAATTATTTAATTAGTTATTAGGCTATTAATCAAATTAGTTAATATTTTAGGGGCCTATTTTTCCCTTTTAAGTAAGTAGCTCATTTAGTCTAATAAAGCCTCAAGTCTACTAAGCCAATTTGTTTTAAAAGTAGCTCACATAAGAAGCCCATCTTACTTTTCAAAATCCGTACATTAATTATTCATTAACCCACTATTTCACAAAGCTTTTTGAGATTTTAAGATGGTGGATTCCATAAAATGTATGGTTAAAGTTTAAATAAAGTTGTGAGTCCAAATGAATGTTACCAACTTAAAATGTGAAAAAAAAAAAAAAAAAAACTTTACCAAACAAGAGCTAATTCCAAGAAAGTTTCATTAAACTCAAATCAAATCAAAGTGAGTCCAAGTCCAACTAATAAAGATTCAAACCAAGTCCCAAATATTCAAGCCAAGTCCTGAAAATTCAAGTCAAGTCCAAATCCTAGTGATTTAGGCAAATCACTCTTTCAGCAAACCTCAAAGTTTAGGATTCAAGCCACGTGATCTCTCGTGGTCAACACCTAAATCATTAATTATGGGATGGGATTATACAGACGAACTCACAAAAGGATCGATCCACTTTGTATTTTACAAATATTTCGATTTGTACAATTTTCGTAATTTTTATACTTGAAATTTATATGCTAATTTCTTGGTACGCCCAGTGGGATGTTTCATCTCATCTCCTGTTCCATGAAATCTTCGAATTTCAAAAACCATATCAACTATGGCAAGCGAAAAAATTAAGAAAATTGTGACTCCTTTCAAAGAGACACTTTCTAAACTATTCTTTGCAACCGAACTAAAACCAGTTAAATTCAATTGGTTTCACCTTTACGAAAATTCTCTAAAACGGACAAGGTGAAAATCTTTAAGTTCAAAAAGAAGTTAAGTTCCCGTTCAGCATGAAAGTTAAATAACTTGGTGAAAAGTTCTAATTCCAATTTATTCCCATTGAAAGCCCTTAGTCATTGAAACTTAACAAAATTGGTGGAACAGAAAGTTGCATAAATTGCCACATTCCTGCAAGACTGGAGTTGCAATAGCGGTTGATCGAAGGCAATCCAGACAGTGCAGGCTCTAGAACTAAAAATCCAAAAGTCTAAGAGCATAAATAGAAGCAATATGTTGTTTGACACTACTCAACTTTCTTTTAGCTCTGTCCAACATATCCAATGTATAATTGCTAACACTATTCGTACCCAGTAAGGTGGTTTCTCACATCTTCATTGGTTTATACCAAGCTTTATAGCCATCGGACTGATGACATCAAGATGTTGATCCGCTAACTGGGAGTAGCAAATCCCCAAAGTGCATAGTTTCTCCTCTAAAAATGACTTCACCGATCAGGAGTCACTTTCTACGATCTTCTATTCATTTCCTCTATCTACCTGAAAGAAAGTTTAACTTCTTTTTAGAAAGAACCTAACTCATATAAAAGCCATGAGTAAGATTTTTGCTGACTGCAGTCACCTCCGAGGTTCCAACCTCGAAAGTTCCCCAAAGAATCATGTTTCTCGTTTTGGCCATATAATGACACTATGGCGAAGTAGTTTGTACCTTTGCTCAAAGGTGTATTATTTGAAGAGAAAATTACCTAGAAACTTGCATTTAAAAATTTATTTTCAAAAAACAAGGGATTAAGTTCCATTTTCACAAATCAGGTGTTAATTAGGTTTTATAATTAAAAATAATAAAAATTTAATTACACCTAATATACATATATCACCCCCATCTCCACCCAACCTACTCTCTCTCTCTCTCTCTCACCCAACTTATTCTGTGCACTCAATACACTAACCGGGACACCTTCAACGGAGAAAGCCCAAGCTTGTCATCAAAAGCCTCTAACAAATACCCAGATTCGGCTAAGAGTTTTCAGTACCCGACTTCAAATCTACCTTGGGTGAAGGCGAACCCATAATTTCCTCTTCATAACTCTTTATCAACGAGTCAAGATCTTGACTCGTGCAGAACTCCGACTCATCATCGCCCAAACTGTCCGATAATCTTCCTTTAGCCTCTTAACCTCCGATAAATCAGTCACTAAATGGGTCAAATCAATCGAGCAGCACTTGGCAGCGACGCGACGACCAAGCTTCTCGTCGTCGGCAACATCACTATTGCTGCAAGAAGTGGTGAGCACTACTCGTAGCAGGGACATGACGAAGCTTCTCGCTGATTCAATGACATCGTTGTTGCTACAAGAGGATGAACATTGGTGCAGATCTGCGGTGATGCTGTTGTTAGATTTGGGTGAGATGGCGGTGTGATTTCGGACTTTAGGGTGGTGGTGCGAATATATGTGGTGGTTGGGCAAATCTATAAATTTGTGGTGTGGTGTGGTGTGTTTTGGTGATTTATATTTGATGTGGATGTGGTGGTGGTTATGGTTATGGTGACAGAGGACACCCTTTGGCTGGCTACTGGTGCTATACTGGTGGGTTACGGTGATGGTATAAGTTGTGATGGTAGTGCTACAGGTGGTGGAGGATCTGGTAGTTGTGGTGGTGCTATGGTATTTGAGATGATGGTTTTGCTGCCGGGAGGTGGTGTTGGTGGTTCTGGCGACGGTGGTTTGGGCTGTTGTAATGGTGTGGTGCATTGGAGTTAAATGTGTTAGTGGTGGTGGATTAGAGGTGATGGTGGTGATGGATTGCGATACTTGTATGCGGTATGTGTAGATTTGTTTGTGGTGATCCTATGTGACCAAATATATGTTTGTTGTGACTATTTATGACCAATTTTATGTTGGTTGTGACCGGTTGTGACTTGAGATTGACCTGGTCACAGACAAATACACTGAATACAAATTTGGTCACAGTTAGTCACACCGAAGATGAATTTGGTCACAATTAGTCACATATAATACAGATCATTGATGGTAGTATTTATGGTCGTGGATTTGAGTTGAATATGGTAGTGGTGGTGCATTGGAGGTTATGCTGGTGAATGCAGGACGAGTCCAGCTCGCTCATGGGAATTTTGGTCATTTATTATGTTAGTTGTGACTGCTTTGTGACCAATTTTGTGCTAATTGTGATTTGATCACATACAGTCACAATTAAAATTGAATTGGTCACAGACAGTCACACTAAATGCAAATTTGGTCACAGTTAATCACACTGAATACAAATATGTGATTATGAATAAATTTGTAATTGAGACATACAATTTGTGTCTCATGGCTAATAAATAAACTGTGATAAATTAATTTCATGATTTATTACCATACAATGACTTGTAATCGTTAATTTAATAAATTGTTTCATATCATTAATTTTTTTGGCACAAATCAATTAATCGATTACGGTCAAACGGGTCATTGGTAAAAAAAAAAAAGTCGCCGAAAAGTCGCCGTCGTCGGAGTTGCTGTCGAAGCAGTCGCCATCGTCGGAGATGTTGCTGAAGCTGTCGCGGGAGCTGGAGCCAATGGAGAGGTGGAGGGAAGGTGGTGTAGTGGGGTGGATGAGGTGGCCTAAAGTGGAAATAATTAATGTATATTATATTTTATTTTATTATTTAATAAAATTATTTACCACCTGATTTTTGAAATAATTTAACAAGTTTGTTAGTTTTGAAAAGTGATTTTTATATGTAGGGTTTGTGTGTTCCCTTATTTGAATGGTATATAGATTTTTCAAATAGATTTGTTGGGTTTATATATTTTCATATATTACATTTTATTGACTCACTTAATATAGATTGATTATTAAATGTCAAGGACATGTACCAAAAGGGGGATTAATAGGATGTAGCCCAAAAATGCAGTCAGTTAGAACAGATTCGATGGTACGGGTTTTAGCAGAAGTCTGTGCCAGCAGATTTTAGGGTTTCAATACCTAAAACAGGACGCAATCTTCAGTTTCTATATTGCAGCCAAGACAGATTTATTTATCCACCATCCTAGATATTATTTGATAGGTTAAATAATTAAAGTCAAGGAAAGATTGATTTAAATATTAAACTTTCCTTTAAGTTTCTTTATTTCCTTATCAAATATATATTGATTGATCCTATCATAGTTACCATGTTTTAATGCTCTAATTTTAGTTAAGTTCAATTCATACCTTGAATATTACTTTACATAAGTAAAACAAGAAATCAAGTGACGAGTTTATAGCTTTGAGAAACCAAAATTTCGTCCTAAACCAGCAGCAACAAGTTTATGCCATGACATACATCATTGAATAATCTCATAGCAAAACATTGTTCTTCAACCATATTTGAAGAAAACAAACCAGAATGCGAATGTTCAATCATGTTCAAAGATCAAGCTGCTTGGCGTGAGTTAAGTATTGTGATTCTTAATCCAAGTGGTGCTTGTACTAAGTACAAAGCGAAGTGACGATAAAGTCAGAACGCGGGGAGGGGGTTTTGATTCTACTTCTACAACAAATCTAAAGAAGAAAACAAGTAACTTGTTCTTAGATTTCTTGTGATTGTTATTTGGGGTTTATCTTGTTACATTTGGTCTTTATGTTTTAATATACAAGTTAATTTCTACTGTTAATTTTTAACCACTTAGAATACTAGATTATGTTTACAAGTTATAGTTAGAACTATTTAAAAATTGGTCATAGGATTTTTTGGCTATCTGTTTGATTTGGATCATTAAAACAGATTTTAAAATTTACTAGGTTTTGGAATTTACAAGATCAATCGATAGTTGGGATCGACTTGAGCAGGAATTCCTAATATGCTTGTATGGCACTAGGTGTAGGTAGATAGTAAGCCTTTTGGAATTTTCTATGACAAAGTAGAGAAATGAAGAGCTGGTCGTCGAGTATATTGAACACTGGAGAAATCTCATTCTCAACTACATAGAGCGCATCAATAAAGCATCCTCCATTAACATATGTATCCAAGGACATTGGGCATTATTTTATAATATCTAGGAAAATGTGCCTCACTCTTACAAAATGTTGACCATGCGAGAGATCTAGATTTTAAGACATTAAAATTACTTGTCTAAGTGATCCCCATTATAAGAAAGATCCCAAGAAAAAAATCGTGAAGCATGGTAAGTCAAGTGAGCCCGAAGAGGCCAGAAAATTTTTCACCACTCCTGCAAATATCACTTTCTCAAAGAACAAGCTCAAAAGAGGAGTGTTCTGATTTCGAAGAAACTTGAAGAAAAGGAGTATCTAATCTCTAATTCTATAGTCTCTAGTTTTTAAATCAACTTGAATGCAAGATAATCAAATTTATAACACCAAAAATGCCGAAAGAGGCTGGTAAAGCTGATCATCCTATATACTGTAAATTCCACTAAATCATTACTCACCAAGTAGAGAGGATCTTATTTTCTATTTAGAGAAAAATAATGTTAGAATATAAGATTCCAGCAGGCTCTAGCACATTCCGACAGATTCCATCTTAGCTTATTCAAAAATTAGTTTGTTAGTTAGTAGATTAGTTAGATAGTTCGTTAGATGGTTAGTCATTTAGTCTATAAATAGAGCACTTTGTATACCTTTCAATTCATTTGGATTTTATTCCAATCTTCAATATGATTTCATGTTGAATTTATATTTTATTCTTTTCAATATGGTATCAGAATAATGATTGCTTCCTGTTGCTGCCTTTGTTTTTGTTATTGTTAGATTATTGTAATTGACTATTCTGTGAACAAAAGGACCAACTTGAATATTTTAGAAGTTTATGGACTTAATTGCAAAGTTTCATAGTTGGTTGTATAGTGTGGGGTTCGGGATCCAAGTTTGGAACACGAAGGAAACTCGCCGCATTTTCGCTAGCTGCTTGCGGGAGTCATGCTCGAGCGGATGAAGCAGAACATCCAGCGCTCGACAGGGCCCACACTCGAGCGACCATTTTACGGTTTGACCTAATTCGCGATTTTGTGAGATTTTTATTGGCCAAAGTTTCCATATTGGTCAATCATATAAAAGGGGGTGCTGCGCATTTGGGAAAGGTGGGTTGAACATTATTCATTCAAGAGAAAACAATTATTCTCTCAAGATCCAAACATTCAATAGTTCAATCACTTCATCTATATGCGTCATTTGGATTGAAAACATCAAAGCCTTCAATCAATACACTGGTATTATTCTTCGCTTGGTCTGTCAGGAAGATTGTGTCGTCAACTTGGCTGGCTGCGAAGATTAAGGAAGAAACTTAAAAATGAGGAGTTCTTGGTAGATCTACAGGAGATAAACTGCGTGAAGAGTCAGGAGTGGAGTTCGTGTGCTCACTTCAGGATGACTGTTTTACAACGAATAGTTCGGATTGGTGTTCGTGTGCACATTCCAAGAGAGCTGCTTCAAATTTCAGACAGGAGATCAGAAAGCTTGTGTCGTCAACTTTGCTGGTGGTCTGTAAGTTTATAATACAGTTTATAGTGGATCTTTAACTGGCAAAGCGCCCGGAGTTTTTCCCACGTTGGATTTCTCGGTGAACATATTGTTGTTATTTATTGTTTTTCATAATATTACAATTGTGGTAATTCAACATAGGAATTAGACTTGTTTGCTTAATCATTTAGAAACTAATTAAAGTGACTTATTGTTTTGGTTAGATTAATTCTGCACATAAGGTAAAACTAAAAACGGATAAGTAGTAGCAGTCTAGCGCTATCCCGTAACTTTCAAGTGGTATCAGAGCCTAATTGCATGTCCTGACCTTAATTTTGTCTAGATGAGTAGCTCTTTACATGTCCCGCCATATTTTGATGACAGTAATTATGCTTCCTGGCATGCCCTGTTTAGGTTTGTTTCTCCTGATGAGTTTAGGAGAGTGCCTATGTGTGAGGTAGCCAAAGAGGTTTGGGATATTCTAGAGATCACGCATGAGGAAACACAGGCTATTAAAAATTTTAAGTTACAAATGTTGACCACGAGGTTCGAGAAAATTAGAATGAGTGAAGATGAGTGCTTTGATTCCTTCTATGCGAGCTTAAATGACATTGTGAACTCGAGCTTCAACCTAGATGAGAGGATCCTGAGCCTAAGATAGTGAGAAAAATCATTAGATCCTTACTTGAGCGTTTTAGGTCGAAAGTAACAGCCATTGAGGAAAGTAAGGAAATTGATTCTATTAAAGTTGAAGAGTTAGTTGGATCCCTGTAGACTTATGAGCTAACCTTAGAAAACCCTGTTAAGAAAAAGTCTAAAGCTTTGAAAACTACTAGGACCAACCAGAATGAGTCTCTGATTCTGACTCACCAAATGATGAGGAGTTGACATACCTTGCAAAAAAATTTCAAACGATGTTTAGGAATAAAAATAAACCTCAAAAGAAACACAGAGATGCCTCGAGTGAATCTAGGAAAAGATCTAAAGGTGTGAAATGCCATAAGTGTCAAGGGTTTGGTCATATGAGGAATGAGTAAGAGATCTTAGGAGAAAGCTATGAATGCTACTCTCACTGATGACGAGTTTTACTCGGATAATCAGAGTGAGAAATGCACCCGTGAGGAGAGTGGAAAAATTGTGACTCTTGTTGCTAGAGTTAAAAGTGGATCTGACCAGGGAAGTAAAAAAGATGAAGATGTAAATAGCTGTGAGGAATCTGGTGAAGATGATGAGAGTGAGGTAGATATTTATGAGGCCTATGATAAAATGTATAAGGAAAGTCTTAAGATTCTTAGCAAGAACAATGCCTTAAGTGCGAAAAATAAGGAACTTAATTTGGAAAATGAAAAGTTGAGAGCGCACTTTAAGGAATCCACCTCGATCCTGAGTGAAATGAAAATAATGAATGAAACTTTAGAGACTCAGGTTAAGAAACTCACCAGTGAGTTTGAGAGGTCCGCTAGGAAAGTGAGTGAGTTGATCATAGAGAGAGAGAGACTTTAGAGATCCAGGTTAAGAACCTTCTGAGTGATCTAGAATATTCTAAGTCTCAGTTGCTTGGCTTCTCTAGCAGTTCTGAAAAGTTAGATAACATTCTAGGAATGGGCAAGCCAGCTGGTAATAAGGGAGGTCTAGGTTTTAAGGAGAACATGCTAGCACTTCTAAGACCACATTTGTCCCTGCAACTGACCATCCTAAACATGTGCCTAACTCTAATCCTAAGGATAAGAAATTTGTTAGACAGAAGCCTACTAGACAGCGTAGGACCTGTCGACCTAGGAATAGATGTCAGCGTCCCCATAACATTGTTCCTAGGTTTGTCCCGACATGTTTTCACAGCGGTGAGTTATGACACACACGCCCTAGATGTCATCAAGTCCTGAACAGTCATAGACACATGAGCTTTAATAGAAATAGAAATCAGGAGGTTGTTGGTCAGATATGATTCCTTACTACACAAGTAAGTTAGTGACACAGTTGTCTGAAAATCATTCTATTACTAGACAAGTTTGGGTAAAGAAGAGTGATCTGAATAACCTTGATATAGATCACCGTGCTCTTAGAGGTAAGAGCATTCATGTACCTATCTGATTAGGTATTTCTGATACATGTCTGTGCTTAATAGTTATATGATGTTGACTTCTGCATGCATCACATGTTTTTTTATTGCTTTTTAGGTTGTAGTTTCATGCATGTGTATTTTCCTTATATATTTTTTTGGCACATTCATGCTTTGTTTTGTTCTTATGTGCTTAATTAGTTTGTTTTTATTTGTGTGTGATGCTTTTTTTTTTTTTTTGAAAAATGAAAAAAAAAATTGATTGAAAAATTGAAAAACAAAAATTGGGAATGGAAAGTTCAATACTATATGAAGTATAACATGTTTGAACGTGTATGTTGTGATCATGTTTGGGTATAATTGATTAGCTATAGCATATTTTACATTACTTGTTTAGGTTGATTTGGAGTACTTAGTATAGGTATCTTCATGTACCATCTGCATTCCACACACTATGAGATTGTAAATTGGACTTAACCGCATGTGTGAGATTTGGGATGACAGTCACTTATTGATAAGTTGACTTTGAACATGAATTGACCATCATTAGTAGACCTACGCTTAAGTATGCTCCCTTATGATAAAAACTCATATCTTAATATTCGTTTTCGAGGCTATTTGACTCGAGCAATTAAGTCTGAAGGGTATCTCAAAACCTGGTGTCTATGGTCAACTGACTTGGATTAATCGACCTAAAGCTCGTTACAAGGGTCATATTAGTTGCTCAATGAATTAGAACCTGCACTTAAAATGAAAAATTATGAGTTATTGATAAGAAAAGAAAAATATGTTGAGCTAAGTAGAAAATTGAAAATATGAAAAACATATATGCTCAAAGTAAGGGGGAGTAAAAGAAATTTTTGAAAGATATATGCAAAATGAGCTTCCTGTGAAAGGTCTTACTGTTCTTCATGGTTTGATTTTATTAGTAGGAGAATACACTAATTGACAGTGATATTTAGCATGTCACTTCTCACAAAATTAAGGTTTGGAGTCTTGTTTACCTTGGATTAGTGACACTTTACACACATAAGTCACTTATATAATTTACTCCATTTCGCCTTCAATTGAATATGTGGGGGAAGATTATTACTTGTTGATTATGCCTATGCATGAGCTCAGCTACATTTCTGGTTGTTATATATTCATGATTCCTTCGCCCTTAAAAGTGTACCCTTCAACATTTGTGACAAAAATGGGGAGAAGATGTTATAATGAGGGAGAGATTTATTTATGATTTGTGCATGCTTATCTTTTGGGGTCGTTGGGGTGATACATATATAATTGTTACTTATACATATGCATGCTTTTGATATATATCTTTTGGGGTCGTTGGGGAGAGATATAGATATTGTTTGACATTTGACTTGATTTTCATTGATATGACACTTATACTTATGTCTTATATTGTTTGGGGTAGTTGGGGAGAGATATAGATACTATGTTTAAGACATTACTGTGCTTTCATTATATATTTATTTGACATGTCATTTGGGGTCGTTGGGGAGAGACATAGATACACTTACTTACTGTTTTAACTTCAAGTGAGTTTTCAGTAAGGGGGAGTTTGTGCATTACTTGTGCATTGCATATCATGCACTGATATGGAGCATGTTATCATTGCATTTGTGTTGTACTTTATGCATAGCTGTTTGAGTTTTGATGTTTTGTGATATTAATATGCTTATGGTGTTTTGATTTACATTAATATTGCATCTCAAACAAGCATGGTTATTTGATTGATTATGTTTGTAAGCTTTTAAGTACTTTATTGCTTAATTCCTGTATCACGTGCTTTTACACTGGGTATGTGAGTTTTGATTTCAGGATACAGGTTGAACAAAATGGAAGTTACATTCAGATGATTGTTGGACCCAGTTCTTTTTATAGGTTTATTTTACCTTGTAGTTGGTTTTGTCACAGAATGGCAAATGGGGAGTTTGTTAGTAAACTGATTATTGTAATTGGCTACTTTGTGAACAAAATGACCAACTTGAACATTTTAGAAGTTTATGGACTTAATTGTAAAGTTTCATAGTTGATTGTATAGTGTAGGGTTTGAGATCCAAGTTTGGAATACGAAGGAAACTCGCCGCATTTTCGCTAGCTGCTCGCGGGAGTCATGCTCGAGGATGAAGCAGAACATCCAGCGCTCGACCTTCGCCCATCTGTCGGTCGAGGGACAGGGCCCTCGCTCGAGCGAACATGCTCCTCGCTCGAGCAACCATTTTACGGCCTAACCTAATTCGCAATTTCGCGAGATTTTTATTGGCCAAAGTTTCTATACTCGTCCAACATATAAAAGGGAGCGCTGCGCATTCGGGAAAGATGGGTTGAACATTATTCATTCAAGAGAAAACAATTATTCTCTCAAGAGTTAAACATTCAACAGTTCAATCACTTCATCTATATGCGCCCTTCGGATTGAAAACATCAAAGTCTTCAATCAATACACTGATGTTATTCTTCACTTGGATCTGTCAGGAAGATTGTGTCGTCAACTTGGTTGGCTGTGAAGATCAAGGAAGAAACTTAAGAATGAGGAGTTCTTGGTAGATTTACAGGAGATAAACTTCGTGAAGAGTCAGGAGTGGAGTTCGTGTGCTCACTTCAGGAGGACTATTTTACAACGAAGAGCTAGTATTGGTGTTCGTGTGCACATTTCAGGAGAGCTATTTCAAACTTCAGACAAGATATCAGAAAGCTTGTGTTGTCAACTTTGTTGGCGGTCTGTAAGTTTATAATACAGTTTATAGTGGATCTTTGACTAGCAAAGCGCCCGAAATGTTTCCCACGTTGGGTTTCTCGGTGAACATATTGTTGTTATTTGTTGCTTTCCATAATATTACAACTATGGTAATTCAACATAGGAATTGGACTTGTTTGCTTAATCATTTAGAAACTAATTAAAGTAACTTGTTGCTTTGATTAGATTAATTCCACACAAAAGGTCAAACTAAAAACGGGTAAGTAGTAACGGTCTAGCTTTATCCTGTAACTTTCAGTTTTCTTTCAATAATGACAGAATTCTCTCGCTTATCAAGCCTGCGGAATTCCCTTTCTTCATCATTTCTCTGCAATTTTTGATTTTGAGTTAATCAAATAGCTTATCAATATGAGATGACTACACATAATTCAACAGAATCAATCAACCAATTCGTCATCAATGAGTTATTCCACCATTGATAATGGTTCCAACCCTTATCACCTGCATCAGTAACTAATTCGGAGAAGGTTGCGTTATTGCTATCTTCTTCTTTTTCACTATTTTCACCATCGTTCAATTCTTCCTCTTCAATGAGCAATTTCACCATTAATGATGTTTTCATGGAATTTATTCAGATTCCATTGTCTATGTCCTTCTTCTTTTATAGACGTTAATTCATGGTTTCTTGCCTTTCAACAAGCATTGCTTGATGTGATTCAAGATAGGAAGGTACCCAAATCTTTGTAGATGATACCGTTGGAACAACTGATAATATTAATCACTGCACGTTATACAGACCTGGATCTATTGGCTTCGTGTCCAAATCTGGTTGTATGTATAATGAATTATAAAGCACCATGGCCCATGTCTCTGGTGGAATTTAATCAGAAGTACAATTTGGTCATGTGAGGGTAAAGAGTGGTGGTGAAATGGAGGCCAAGAATCAAGCACTGAGGGAAGCTGGAGTCGTTCTTCCCGCTTCATTTAAAGCATTTGAAGGAAGTTGGGTGGCGAGAACAAAATTACACCAGTGAAGGAGTTGATACCCCTTCAAATTCTAGAGGATCTTAATACAACAATTAAGAGTTGAAAAGTTCGGGCTCCAATACACATTATTTCCATAATGTCCTCCATTTGTAGCTGCAACAACATCCTCATCTAAGCTAGACTCATCTTCCGAATCAGATTCAGATTTAATCTTCAAGATGGACTATTGCTGATCTCCATAGTCCATCTTGAGAGGGGTGTGTTAGAATATACAATTCCGTCAGGCTCTAGCACATTCCAACAGATTCCAGCTTAGCTTATTCAAAAATTAGTTTGTTAGTTAGTAGATTAGTTAAATAGTTTGTTAGATGGTTAGTCATTTAGTCTATAAATAGAGCACTTTGTATATCTTTCAATTCATTTGGATTTTATTCCAATCTTCAATATGATTTCATGTTAAATTTATCTTTTCTTCTTTTCAATAGATAAGGTCAAATTTAAAACTAGTAAAAATCCAACCGCTAGTTGCACAATGGTTTCATTTGAACATTTGACCCAATTTCCTATTCAAATGAAGAGCAAACTTTTCCCTTTAGTACACTTCCAAAAAGTTTCTATTCGAACTGGACCTCAACTTCTTGAAAAAGTCACTCCGAAGAGCTCAAAGTAGATAGAGATGTCACAATTACGTACATCTACCCAGATTAGAAAGGAAGAATACCAGAGGTCAGCGAAAAAAGTAAAACATCAATTTTGTGCCTCTTGTAGGACCAACATTAGGAGCATGGACTCCAAATATTCGACCCATTGACGAAGTATCATAAAAAAAAAGTCAAGATACATGGAATCTTTGAAGTGATCAAAGGAGAGATTAAAAGCTTCTGAGTCCCAATACCCATGACATAAAATCATGATCAGGAAGAACGCTAAGAAAAAACCAAAAGAGAAGGATTAATATCAAGGTGAGACCAATCAAAAAATTAATAGTAGAAGTGGAATCTACGTTATATCCCCCTTCTAGACGAGTGACGATAGAAGAATATTTTGCTAAGTGTTTCTTTGATGAAAAAATGTTTTACCTCCAATGTTATCACGCAATAAGACATTAGGACGAGAAACACTTTGACAAACAATATGACATATTTCCCTTTTGGGGGACCTTTCAAAACACAACTTTTGCAAACTTACAATTTAGATGTAGGACGAAAGTAATCTCATTACTCAGTAACAGTCTTTCCAACACGAGTTACTAATTCTTCCTTTTGATGATGGCATTACTAAATCTAAGATAAATCACATAATGATTGATTATGAATTTATCGTATACATCATGCCAATGAGATCAGAATAAATGTTGGTAATTTTTCTAGGAGCAAGATAATGATTTAATGATTCAACCAGAAGGGTTACGAGCTAATGTTATGATCCATCTGAAACTACAATTGGAAAAGTTAATTTCCTTGGCTCTCTTTTATATATGTGATGCGAAAACATCCTATGATTTTTCTCCTTAGATCTGTTTAGTTGTACGAAACTTGAGTAGTATCTTCAATTGAAAACAATGGTTTCAAGTATAGCTGGGATGGAGAAGTGAGATGCATGTTATTATGTTCAAGCCATTTTTGAAAGAAGTATCTTACTTTGTGATGCAAAGTTTTACTAAAAAGGTGAATAATTTCATTTAGTAGGATCGTATATGTTCGAATTTGATATTAAAGTTGATGCAAATGGTGATCACCAATTTGTTACAGTTCCACTCTATAAAATTATTACAGGTAAATCAAAAACTTACTTGCGAATGGTTCTCTAAATGCAAGCAACCTCAAACGACATTGGAAAACGTTAAGGTATTAAGAAAAAGTATTTGATTTTTTCAATACCCAACATTCCCAAATTAGTTTTGCCCCCAATAAATTTATTACAATTTCGAGACTAGCAACGAAGACCATGACAACATTACAAATTCTGATATAATACCCTCGAAAGAATGAAAATCTAGCTTAGAAGCTTCAACATTTATTCTATGTACACCAAAGCTCTATAATTCGCCTTCCATCCTTATAGTGAAAAACAAGATTTCCTCATTGATGTCAACTAATGGAGTAACCTCGATGTTGCTCCATTAGGGATGTCTTTAACACTTTGAAATATTAGATATTTCTGAACGATGTGTTCAACTTAACTAAAATCTATCTTTTATTGAGTACACTCAAGGACATAAATTTTGAGGGCATATTAAGTTAACAAATAAGAAGTGTGAAGACAAAGAGTTGTCAATTTAGTGATCTATGAGTTATATGAAGATACAATTGATAATAATATCTATCCAAGTATTTTATTAAGGGTTGTTGAGTACATTCAATTTTTAATATAATAGATGTGAATGTAGTCCACTAAGAGTTAAGTGTCAATTCCTTAAATAGATGTGAGGGTGTCATAAATTTAAGTTAAAGAGTAAGAGAATAATTAATTTAATAAAAGACCATATTAAATTAATTAATGAATTTTTCGATATATAATTAATTCTTTTATTTTTCATCATTTATAGTTTTGAATCATGAGTAACTATATGTATTTAAGAGGCATTCTACATGCAAACAAATTGATCGGGCCAAATTTTTTATTAGCACCGCAATTTGAGAATCGTTATCGGGCATGAGAAAATTGGTTATGTCATTGAGCAGCCATTTACAAAAGTTTCCATGGAGGACTCGGTTGAAGAAGAGATAGCCGCTTACAATAAATATGGTGATAACGATAATACTACAACATGTGTAATACTTGAACTTATATTACCTGCGTTGCAAAAGCAACATAATGGTATGAATGCTAACACAATGATTTTTCATCTGAAAGAGTTGTATGATGAAGAACCATTTGTGAAAAGATAGAGACTTCTAAGCAACTATATACATGTGAAAGGATAGAAGTATCTTTAGCCAACACTCATGTACTGAAGATGATTGACTGTATTGAGAAGTCATCTTAGTTGGATCAGTCATGGGCCATGAACAAAGTATTACTTCTACAATCTCTGTTAGAGAGCTAATAATAGTTTATTATGAATTTTAATATGAATAAGCTCAAGTTCACACTCCCTGAGTTGATGAACATGCTTAAGACTATTGAGCCCAATATCAAGGTTGGTAGTAGACAAGTTTTGGCCATTGATTCCTCTTAGATCACTAATAGAAAGATTAAAGGAAACTTTGAGAAAGCATCCCAGAATGCTAAGACAAACAAGGAGTCAGTCAAAGCAAAGAAAGATAATATCAAGTCTCATGACCCTTACTATGATTATGGGACAAAAGGTTATTGGAATAGGAACTATAAGGCTTACCTCGGGAGCTTGAAGAGAAGGACGTCTTCTGAAACTTTTACTTCATGAGTCTTTGTAAATGAGGTTAATATGTCTAATTCATTAGCTTTTGTTATTAGATATTAGATGTTGGTCTTATATTTATATAAATATGTAGAAACTAAATAGAGCAGACCACTACAAAATGGAGAAGTTGACATGCACATTGGAAATTGAGCAAGGATTGTTGCATTACCTGTAGGAAAATACTTTTTTTCATTGTCTTCGGGCTTAATATTAGAATTAGAAAAATGTTATTTTGGTCCCACCATTACCAAGAACATTATTTTAATTTCATGTTTGGACATGAATTTTTTTTAGTTAATGTTAAAGACAATTGTTGTTCTTTTTATCTTGTTAAGAGATTTTATGATTGTGGTAAATTACAAAATTGCATATATATTCTAGATACGGAGTCTTCTATTATGAGTATAGAAAATATAAGTCATAAAAATGATAATCTAAATAATACCAACCTCTATCACAGCAAATTGGGTTACATAAATGAAAAACCCATTTCCAAATTACATAGAGAGGGAAATTTAGGGTCAATTTATTTGAATCATTTGATAAATGTGAATAATGCCTAATAAGCAAAATGGCCAAATCCCCTTCTATTGAAAAAAAAGGGCTACAAAATTACTCGGTCTAATATATACCAATGTATATAGACCCATGTTAATTACTGAAAGATGAAGTTTTCCTTACTTCATTACATTTACAAATGAGCATTCTAGATATGATTATGTATACTTGAGAAATTCAAATATGAAGTCCATGAAAAGTTCAAGTAATTCAAGCTAGAAATAGAGAAACAATTAGGTAAAGGTATTCTCACACTAAAATTTGATCGAGGTGAAAAATATGAGAGAGGTAAATTTATAGATTATCTAAAGGATGATGGTATTATCTCACGATGGACACTGCCAAATATACCACAACACAATGGTGTATCTAAATGATGAGCCATGCAAACCTCTCAAAATCATTTTGGGATCATGCATTGAATGGCGTGTGCTACACACTCAATTGTGTCCTATCTAAAACGGTTAACAAAACTCCATAAAAATTATGGAAAGATAGAAAGCCTAACTTCTCTCATATAAAAATTTGAAAATTTGAATTTATATGAAGTGCACTAATTGAATAAGCTAGAGTCTAAATTCAATAAATGCATATTTGTCAGATATTCAAAACAAACAATTGGGTATCAATTCTATAATTACATTAAGAAGAAAGTCTTCGTCTAGAGAAAAAGGTCATTCTAGGAGAGGACATAGTGAGCAATATAGAACTTGAAGAAGTTCAAAGATCTACAGATTCAATTGACCAAAATGATGAACCAGAGTTTTGTCCCACTTTCTCTAAGGGAAAACTCTTGATTAAGAAATAGAGCCTCTGAGGACACGTCAGCTCCATGTAAATCTAGTAGAATTATTTGACCTCTTAAAAGCTACGAATTTATGATTATTAATCAGATATTACTAATTGAGGATGATGAGTCTACAAATTGCGTACAAGCAAAGTCAAGTGTTGAGTCAAATAGATGGTAAAAGACCATGAAATTTGAGATGAACTAGATATATGCAAACTAGGTCTGGATCTTGTACGACCAATCTGATGGGATAAAATACATAGATTGTAAATGGATTTATGAAAAAGGTTGATATGGATGGAGACATTCATACATACAAAGCAATGATTTTAGCAAAATGTTACAAACAAAAATAGAGAGTTATCTTTGATGAAACTTTTTCACCTCTAGCCATTGTAAAGTCTATTCAAATTTTGCCTACAATAACTGCATACATGACTATGAATGTCAAAACTAGGTTTCTTACCAGGAATTTGTAAAAAGAAGTGTACATGACACAACCTAAGGTTTTGAATCCAAAGATGTAAACAAAGTATACAAGCTTAACCAATCCATATACGGACTGAAGCAAGCCTCAATGAGCTAGAATCTTCGCTTTGATGAAACAATAAAAAAGTTAGATTTTATCAAAAATGAAGACTAGCAGTATATTTACAAGAATACAAGTGAGAGTGTTGTTGTATTCCTAATATTATATGCAAATGACATGTTTTTAATGAAAAATGATATCTCTATGTTGAAATAGATAAAATTATAGTTGCCAAAGAAATTTTTCATGAAAAATATGGGATGAACAACTTGATCTATAGAGATAGATCTAGAAGATTGCTTGATCTATTCCAATCTATATAGATAAAATTTTATGTGGGAAAATTGAACTATGAGTTCTAGATAAAATGATGCTAACTTCCAATTATACTGGGAAGATAGTAAGTCTTGGTCAAGATATATGTTTACTATCAATATTGGAGCAATTAGCGGGAAATATTTCAAACAGGAAACAACTATTGATTCAATAATAGAAGCCTAATACATTACTACTTCAGAAGCAGCAAAATTTATGGTTTATGTCAAGAAATTCATCAATGAATTTAGAATAGTTTCTAACATTGTTGTCACTTACCTCAAAATTATGATAAAAATGGAACCATTGTGCAAGTGAAGGAACTAAAATCTCATCAACGATCCAAACGTGTATTAGGTAGTATAATCACATCATAGAAATAATATAAATAAATGATGTAAAGAAAGAACGAGATCCTACAAGTGATCATATTGCAGATCCAACAAAGAGATATCACAGCATAAACATAATCGTGATGTAAACTTTTATGATATTAGATACATAAGTTATTAGATCTATTGTAAGTGAGAGTTTAATAGTGTTATACTCTATGTCCAATCGATTTTGGATTTAAACACATTTAAATAGACTAGCATGTATGGTATTTCTTACTTATGAAATAAGTAACTGAACTCACAAACTAAAATATAGTGACATTTAAATGGTTATGTGAATGTTTTGTTAAGTAAACAAAACATTGGAGACCTGAGGCATAGATTTCATGTGAATATCTCTACATGAACGTCAATGGTAAATCTCTAGCGTTTGATAGTTGAATTAGTCCTTCGACTTAGATCATCATGGTACCTTATTTAAAGATAGTCATACTTTGTTGATATTGGATGTTACTCTACCAAGAGTCAATAATATAGTATTGTTCGAGCATGCCAAAAATCATATGAGGGATATGAAAGATCACTAGATAGTAAATATGATCTACATTTCATTTGATTAACTTGAAAACAAAATCTTTGGCCAATGTGAGTTCATAAGTCAAAAAGAGTTTCGACTATTATTGATTAAGAGTAGGATGAAAGATGTAATCAACAATCGACATTGACACACTTCTATGTCTCGCAATTGATTGTATCATATTAATAAAATGATTGTAGTTTCATGGTAAACAAACAAGTTTGATTTTATCACATCACATGACTTTTTCGCCATATGTATTTTCCTTACAAATCGCTAGATATCAATTTAGGACGATGAATATGGATTAATTAGTCTTAATTTGTCCAGGTGAATTGATGATAAAATTAAATCGGAGTTTTAACTTACCATATTTTGATAGATCAAAATAATAATGCACATCGTGATCGAGAACTTAATAGGTCTCACACAAAAATGAGAACTAAAAGAATGATATTAAAAATTAATTAATTAACAAATGTCAAACATCTTTAGAATTAAATAACTAAATTATTTATTAATGAGCTTAAGTTAATTAATTAATTTAATTATTGGCCAAGTTTAATTAATTAGATTAATTAGCTATTGGGTCGACTTATTAGGGAGCCCACCTAAACATCTATAAATTAACAATTAGGGTTTGAATTTTTCATAGTTATTACAATAGCAATTAAGATTACAATTATCTCATCGTTTCTCACAATTATCATAATCTTGCTAGTATAAGAAAGAAAACCATAATGTCCCATACTTGTTTCCCATGTAGATTACTATTGGACGTAACAATTGGATAGTTGTGGTGTGGAATGATCAGGTAGATCAATATTCACAAGAATGAGCAAAAATCATGATTGTTCATGATCAAGATTCTCAAAAGAGTTCGAAAAAAATTGCTATATGTATAATTCTAATTACGATTTCTATCTAAACACATAAAGGATCCTTGAAGAGAATAAAAAATTATTTTAAATTTCGCTATGCATGTATAAGTAAATTCCCAACATTTTGTATATGCATCCCTTAACAAGTTTTTCTTTAACATTTTATTTGCACGATTCTCAAAATTTTGGGGCACTTTTTGGAGAAATTATGATCCGATTTCTCAACAAAAGTCACAGAACCCTCATTATCATTATCATTATCATCTATATATGCATTAAATTTTTTTCTTTTTTTTAATAAAAAATCGGGGATCATCGTAATCATCACCGAAATCAATTCCAATCCTCGTCTCTTGGTCAAAATGGGAGAAATGTGTCTTCAAGTATCATAGCTTCGATCATTGGTTTCTCGAACAACAACTTGTTTCTATCAAGAACGTAAATGTGCTAAGATACAAAATGGTGTAGGCAAAAATATAGAGACGTAATACGAACACATGATCCAAGTCTAGTTTATTCCAAACGAATGTAACAATACAATCAATTTCTAATTTCAATTGATTCCTAAAAAAAAGTCAAAAAAATCGAAAATTTGGATCACTGATTGGAGAAAGCTCACAATTCTTTTAATTTTTTAATCAAACAGAGACAAACCAAATTTTATTGTAGCTTTTGACTTTTAACAATAGTGTAAGTGCAAATTAAATGAAAATAGCACCTTGGTCCTATCGTCCTCAACTATTAAGGGAAAATTACTCAAAACCCTACATTTCAAGTATACAATTCAAAAACAAGAGGGTGTAGTTTTAAATTCATTAATCAAGTGCTAATTACAAATTTTTAATTTAATAAATACAAGATTAATTAATACCTCCCCTACTCACCACCACACCACCCTCATCCCTAAACCACTCCCACATTCTCTCTCTATATCTCTCAATTACTCATTCTTCTCTAGCCATTTCTATAGTTCCATGTACATGTTCATTCAAATCTGACCTCTCCACCAGAAACTCAGTCTACGCTCATATTTTCTCTGTGCCGAAAACCTCTAATTTCTCTTTACTGCCCCCATCATTTACATTCATCTCCACTCCTTCCTCCGCCGCAATTCCCAACTTTTTTGCCTCCACCCACCACTCTTTCACATTGACACACAGGCTTTCCATTGGGGCAATATTCCATATGTATTGAGGTCCAAGATGCATTATCTGCCTTTTCCATTGCGGTAATTCAAACTTATCCAAAATATATTTTTATCGAGCCTAATATACATGATAAATTATAAGCTATTTAGTTAATCCAATA
Organism: Osmanthus fragrans; assembly: GCA_019395295.1. Lineage (NCBI taxonomy): Eukaryota > Viridiplantae > Streptophyta > Magnoliopsida > Lamiales > Oleaceae > Osmanthus > Osmanthus fragrans. The sequence continues at coordinate 14,404,621 of CM033359.1, forward strand.
TTACTATAGTAGTATAGTCTAAATCGAAAAATAATATCATTAATTAAGTAGCTTTCTTATTTGGCTATAACTCGAGTTTAACTTATCCAAATTAACTTTTACTCGAGTCCATAATTTGCAATTTATTACGGGCTTCAAAATGAGCCTAATATTGATACGATAATTCTAACTCCTTCAATAGTTAACTATTTGACCCAATTAAATAAATAAGAAATCTAATATTTATTTTCACTTTGATCCTTCAACTATTAAGGAAAAAAAATCATATAGATCCAAATTAAATATTAAGCATAAGAAATTAACTTGCATAAATATTTGACTAGACATGGCATTTCTAATTTCTATCAACAAATTATATGCGATAAAGCTCGTAAAATTTCTGGAATCCACGGTATATCTCTATCTTTGGTCCAAATTGTCGAATTTTACTACGTGGTCTAAAAATAACTCATCTCTTAGCAAAATTATCGTTCATAAATCAATTAATTCAAAATATAAAGAATAAAAGTAAAAAATAAAAAATAAAAAAAAATACACAAACATCAATTGAAAATCAAAACATGATAATTAAAATTAAGGTTCAAAACAAGGTTATTTTCAATCATCCCAACAAATTGTTTAGCTTTATATCATGGAAGAAGAAAAATACAAGAAAGAATTAAAAGTTGATCTTATACTAAAACTCTTCTACTCCCAAGACAAGAACTTCAAAGCTTTATAGTGACTTCGTTGCAAAATACATCTACACGTACTTTCATACATCTATTTTGGGTTGAAGTAAAAGAAGAAGAATCAAAAGAGATTAATCAAGGAATCATTGAATATATTCAAGACTTCAAAAAAAATATATATATATATATATATATATATATATATATATATATATATATATATATCTTCTTTCTATTCTTTAATTTTGGATGATGATGTATCAATTAATTTGTCCTTTTTGTAATTATTATGATGCTTGATTAATTTATAGATAACAGAATAACGTTGAATTTTATGTTTTGAAGTTTTGACATTAATTTCCTAATTTTGATATTAAATACGTTTTTTTATTTTTTTTATTTTGAATGGTTATGAATTTAATACATTTTCAATTACTTGATCATTAATTGAATTGTTAGTGATTTCTATTAACGTTCAAGAAAAGGAATATGAATTTGGGATGTATTAATAGTCATTGTAAATTTTAATGTGAGATAAAGATATACCGCTATACTTTATGTGTTGATACAAATGTTCTTACGATTTAATGCATTTTTGGATGTTCGCATTTTTGATAAATTATAAAAACATCACATGTGAGGATATATTAAAAATATATGTTGTGAATTAATGAAATTGATATTAAAAAAGATGAATGTGGTGGATTTGAAATCATAGTGTATTGTCAATTACATGAATTTTATATCCGTTTTCCAAGGAGTTAGATTAGTTATAGATTCTAGTTTGTATTATAATACAAAACTCCTCCAAAATCTTGCTATTCCATTAAAGTTAGGTTTAGTCTCTGTTTGACAATCATTAAAATAAAATTCTTTTTTTTTTCCCTCAAAAATCAATTTGAACAACATATAATAAAATATTTTCTACGTAAATCCAAAATTTTTTCCTACTTTATAATCATATATTTTCCAAAAAATCTATAATAAGCTGACCTAGGGGTGGCAAAAAAGCTCGAAAGCTCGGACGGCTCGGGCTCGGCTCGAAAAAAGCCCGAGCCAAGCCCGGCTCGGGCTCGGTGCAACCGAGCCAAAGCTCGGGCCGAGCTCCATTTTGGAGCACCGGCCCGAGCCCGGGCCGGCCCGTGTGGCTCGGCGAGCCTCCCGGGCCGGCCCGTGTCACGGGCCAAAAATGGCCCGTGAAATATTAAAAAAAAAAAAAAAAAAAAAAAAAAAAAAAAAATTAAAATAAAAATACAATATAGCTGCCTGCACAGCAGGCAGCTATGAATCATAGCTGCCTGCTGTGCAGGCAGCTACAGCTGCCTGCTACAGCGGGCAGCTCTAGCTGCCTGCTGCTGCAGGCAGCTATTTTAGCTGCCTGCAGCTGCAGGCAGCTAGCTGCCTGCTGTACGCAGGCAGCTATTTTAGCTGCCTGCGCACGGCAGGCAGCTATTTTAGCTGCCTGTCGTGCGCAGGTAGCTAGTTTGAACGTGATTTTTTTCAAATTTTGAATTTTGAATTTCAAATTTGAAATTTGAAAATTTGAATTTCAAAATTAAAACGGATATATTTTTTTATCTATAAATACGAGAATAATTTTACAATTTCATATCATTCTATCTCTAATCATTCTACGAAATATTTAATATTTTACTCTCCAATTTCTTAAGTTTGATTTTCATTCTATCTCTAATCTCTCTACGCAATATTCATATTCTACTCTCCAATTTCTTAAGTTTGATTTTCAATTTAAACGTTTGGTTCTGTTATTCAATTTCTTTTATTCTATTATTAAATATTCCTTACTATAAGTATAATACTTATACATGGATTTTACTAGCGATGAAATTAATCAGTTTAAAGGTAGTTCGAGCACTCCATTGGGGTACGATGCATTTCAAAATGTTCCAATTAATTTGGAAGATATCGAAGAGGAGGAAGTAGTCGAGGTTAAAAGGTCGAAAAAAGATTCTGCGGAATGTTGGCAACATATGAGTCGCAAAAAAGTTGGGGTTGAAAATGGAGTTGATATTTGGAAAGCGGTTTGCAATTATTGTGGTAAAGAACTTAGTTGGAAGCCCAGTTCAAGCACATCGCATTTAAATAGGCATATATTAAGAAGTTGTAAAGCGAAACCAACCGATCTTGACCCGAAACAGACCGAACTAACATTTACCGGTTCCAATTCTACTCTTTCCACTTTTGTATATTCACAGGAAAGATTTCATGAAGGAATGGCTGTATACGTTGCTGCAGCAGAAATGCCGCTAACGATGATCGAGTCAGAACACTTTACTCGTCTTGTGCAGAATTATCTCCAACCCAGGTATCGTTCTTATTGTAGAAATACTCTTCGTTCGGATGCTGTAAAATTATATAATAAACGAAAACAAACTGCTATTGAAAGTCTAAAAACTTATAATTGTGTTATATCATTTACCTCTGATTTATGGACCGGTATTAATAAAAAAGGTTATATTGCTGCTACAGCTCATTACATTGATCATCTATGGATTATGCATAAAAAAATTATTGCATTCAGATGTGTAGATTATCCTCATAATGCGACTAACATATACATGGTTTTAAAAGATATTATACAAGAATATGGTTTGCAAGAAATGGTTCGAAGTTTTACTTTTGATAATGCTAGTGTAAATAAAGTTGTTGTCGACAAATTTATTGAAGATATGAATCCTATATTTGGAGGTTTATTTTTTCATCAACGTTGTGTATGTCACATTATCAATTTGATTGTAAAAGATGGATTGGCACATATAAAATCACCTTTAGATAAAATTAGGCAAGCAATTAATTTTATCTCTAATTCACCAGCAAGAAAACAAGCATTTAACAGTTTATGTGCAGAACATGGATTACAAGAGAAATCATTTGTCACTGATGTATCACATAGATGGAACTCTACATATCTTATGTTACACTCGTGTGAAATGTATGATAAAGTTATTTCAATGTATTATAATGGTCGACATACATATGGATCCACACATAATTTGGAAGATTGGGAATGGTCTCTCGCATTTATGGTGAAAAAATTCTTAAAACCTTTTTTTGATGCCACAAAGGAATGTAGCGGTGTTTATTACCCTACGTCTTCACTTGTTTTACACCATTTTTTCTATATTTCACAAGCATTTCATAAACATAGGAATTTGCCCATTTTTGTTGATGTAATTTATTCTATGGAGGCAAAATTTCGTAAATATTGGGAGGAGTTACCCTCTTTATTTTTATTAGCTTCGGTGATGGACCCTTGACTTAATTTAGCTGGCACACAAACTATTATAAAGGGAATTTCAAATTTCATGAATATAGAATTATCACATGCGCATATAGAATCTATGTTATGTGAAATGTATAACTATTACACTGAAAAAGATGGTCAGCGTAGTTCTACTTCCCACAGTTCTTTTTCAATGAATACTTCAACAAATGCAGACAGTTTATGGAGTTTTTTAGAGAGCAATATTAGTGCTCCCTCATTTAGTTCTAGTTCGTCAACCTATAGAGCATTAGATGTCAGTGGTACAAATTTTGAAATTCCCTCCGAGTTAGCTAGATATATGCATGTGGACATTCGAAGTATGTTACAACCACAAGAATTACAGGAATTTAGTCTTTTATCATGGTGGAGGTCTAACGAAAGGCAATATCCGATTGTATCAAAAATTGCTCGCGATCTACTAACACCTCCGGTGTCTACGGTAGCATCGGAAGCTGCATTTAGTTTAGGTGGTCGAATTTTATGTGACGAACGATCAAGACTAAAAGAAGATATATTGGAGGCTTTAATATGTTTGAAGGATTGGGAATGTGCGGAATTACGTCTTCAAGAACAAGTTGACAGTATAATGGCCGAAGAGTTGCAGCAGATTCAAACATAAGATATTGTAAGTTTTTAAATTGATTAGTTTCAAAAAAATACGTAATTTTTAAATTTTTTTTCAAGAAAAATTGTACACGTAATATTTTATTCGTGTACAATTTTAACTCCGCCTACATAATTGTAGCCGGTCCCAAGCCCGGATAAAGGAGGAGGGTTTTAAGTTTTAACTTTTAGAATTCATTTAATTTATAAATTTTTTAAGTAAAAAATATAAATTTTACAAAAACATAAAAAATAAATAAATAATTCGAGTCGAGTCGAGTTTGGTTATTGTATTTAAAATAAATCCAATCCATTTTCTTTATTAATTGATCGTATTTAAATTTATTATTCTCAAAACTCATTTGTAATCAAACATTTTTCATAAAAATAAATTTATAGGTGTATTCATAATTTTTTCAAGAGTTCATTGAAACTAGTGTAGGTAGTAAAAAAAATTTATATTTTACCCAAAAAAAAAAAATGAAAAAAAAAAAGAAAAAACCCGAGCCGGCTCGGCCCGGGCTCGCCCCGGCCCGTGAAAGCCCGGGCCTAAAGCCCGGGCCGAGCCAACTTTTTTTTGCCGAGCCCGGGCTCGGCTCGGCTCGGGCCAAAAAAAGCCCGGCCAAAAAAAGCTCGAGCCGAGCCCGAGCCTTTTTCCCTCGGCTCGGGCCCGGCTCGGCCCGGCTCGTTGACACCCCTAAGCTGACCTCTATGTCCAACTTGTTATATCATACGTACTATTCGACTTGAGAGAATCTAAGCCCGTCTTACCCCTTACGAATTTCTATCGCATCCCCAAGATTCAAACACACAACTTCTCCTTAATAGAGAGACTTATATCAGATTTTATCAAGTGAAGGGTAAGATGGACGAGCTTTGCCGAAGTGGACATTACGTATGATATAACGGCTTCAAACAAAGGCTAGATGCTTACAAAAAAAAAAGACTTTTTTGTAGTGATCCAAGCTTCGTGCTTGGCCATTCTCGGACATCTGTCCTCTTACTCCTCATGGTTTTCTGTTACGATCATCAGGATTCGAGCACATGACCTCACTTAAGAGATATTTAAGTTAAATCATGGGGAACACACAAAAATCCCGTGAGGGATAAGAGAGCACATGCCCCCCCCCCCCCCCCCCAAAGTGAGTTAATGGTTTGAGCACAACAATTAGATTGTTACAAAAAATGCACATTTTTTTAACGACCCGATTTCCGCGACCAAGCCGTTGACTTAAATATTATCCGCTATAGGAGAGCTTGATCCCATTTTACCCCTCATGAATTTCTGTCACGTCCTCAAAATTCAAACATATGGCCTTCCCTTATAGATAATTAAATTAAATCCTAGTACCAATTGGCTTAATTGATACCAAGATTCAACTTAAGTCTTTTTTTTAAAGGATGTCATGTATTTGAAACTTGGAAAATGCAACAGAAAGTCGTGAAGGGTAAGAAGGCAGATGTCATCTCATAGAGGACAATATGTAAGAGAACGACTGGGCTTGAGGCCAGGATCGTTACAAAAGATGCGTATATTTTGTAATGACTCAGGCCTCATGCCTAGCCGTTAAATTACATAGTCTTCTCTAAGAGTGTTTAAACCCATCTTATCCCTAATGAATTTTTTCAATTGGTACTAAAATTCAACTTAAGACTCATTTAAGAGATGGTCATATGTTTGAATCTTGTGGACGCTATAAAAATTCATGGGGGATAAGATTGGTTAAGGCTATTTTAGAACAAACAGTACATAATTTAACAATCGAGTATGATGTCTGGATCGTTACAAGTTACTATTCCAATTTTTTCCCCCTAAAAACCTCATTTTAATGATTGTCAAATATGAACTTAATTTGATCTATATCAAATACTTAGTCATGGAAATCATTTTTTAATCATTTTTTTTACTTGATTACAATATCGGACATTTGCGAAATTTTAGCGATGATATATCATAAAATTGTTGTTTCAAGAGCAAGTATGATCAATTATGTGTACCTAACATAAAGAAAAGTTCAATCATATTTCTAAAAAAAAAAAAAAAAAAACACTTATTGGTTGCAAAGGGCATAAAAATTTAGGTTTTGTTCAAGAAAAATTAAACATATAAAATATAGAAAGCACCTTTTCTAATGGGATCTTTCACCTTCTACAATCATATTAAAAATCATATAATAGACTTTTCAACGACGAAGCAAAATTTACAAGAAAAAAACTCGAATTCATGGTGTATCTTATAGGAAAAAAAATGTTAACAGTGAAAAAATTGATAATAGATGAGAGAGAGACTTGAGATTAAGTGAAATGAAACTATGAACATAGACAGTCTGATTAGGCTTGGGCATGCTTCGGGTTGGATTGATTTTGGGTCCAACCCGAAATCAAAACCGAAGCCGAATTGATCGATTCGGGTCGATTTGATTTGGTTAATCGGTTAAAAAAATTTACTTTCCCATATATATATATATATATGTGTGTGTGTGTACACGCGTGCGCACACACACATACCAACAAACAATTACATCAAAATGAAAAGCAAGACAACAAATTTGGTAGAAAAAGTATAGACAGAAAACAAATTAATTGAGAAAGAATTATATTTGTACTTTTGTTATTATTACTTTTAAAGTTTAATGGGATGAATTTTAAAATAAATAAAAAAAAATGTATTAGTGGGTTGGGTTGTTTGCTTAAACCGAAATCAACACGATCCGACTTTTTAATAGTTAAAATTAATCGAATCAAATTGATTTTTTCATTTAAGCAAAACCAAACCGGCCCCACTCGATTTGATCTTTTTTTTATCGCCCCCGCGTCATCCCCTGGTTCTGAGAGTGTGGTAGAAGTGAAAAAAAAAATAATGGTTTGAGCTAGTTTGACTTGAGAGGATAGGGATGTCAATTTGGCTCGTCGACTCGGACGGTCCATGATTCGGTCCGAAAAAAGCTCGAGTTGGCCAAGCTCAAAGCTCGGTAGAACCGAGCTAAGGCTGGGGCCGAGCCTTAGCCCGCCTGTGACATACATAAAAAAAAAATGATGACCAACTGCCTGAAAAGGCAGCAGTGTTGCTGCCTATAATAGGTGACTGTGTAGCCAAAGGCAGGATGTTGCTACCTATTTATAACAAGCAGCTACACTAGTTGCCCATTAGTTTTATAATTTAAACAAAAAAAAATCGGAGCCAATTCGGCTCGATAAGGCTCAAGTTGAAAGTTCGGGTTGAGCCTAAATTTTTTGACCGAACAAAATCTCAGTTCGAGCTCGAAAAAAGCCCATACAATTTTCGGAAGTGCTATACGTACATAATGGTGTACCAAATGCATTACACTTCCCTCACATAAAGGGGGGTCCACACACAATAAAATATTCTTGGATCCCTTTCATATGAGGGGGGTGTAATGCATTTGATATATCATGAGGTGTAAAAATAGCATTTTCCTACAATTTTACTCCAGCCAAGTCCAAGCCCAGACTTTTGCTTGCGAGCCGATTTGACTTTACTCGTTGACATCCCTACGAGAAAGTCTGAAATTGTAGCTTATTTTTAATTAGTGGCTTAATGTTACGAATTGTTTTACCGATTTATTAAATCGTAATCAGTGATTATCTGGATAATCCGTAATTATAATAAAAATTTATTCAGCAATGGGTAATATTCTGAAGCTCAAACCATACTGTATTTTTTTTTTTTTTAATGATGAACTAGGTAGAATTTTCTCAAAATATTTAAGTTCAATGAAATGAAATCGGGAGGCGCATATTCAATCAAAATTACAGGCCAAATCTTAAAAAGTCATCACTAACACACGAGCCCTCACAATATTATACATGTTAAGGGTATCTTCAAAAATTTCTTTAAACATGAGATACTCTCTATTTTAAAGAGTTAATCCGTAAAATCGTACTCCCAGAGATTCCTTAAATTGCACAACCAAACTCATTCTCTGTAATTAGATGCATCCAAAATATTTCAATTTTCAATTCAGAAAAATAATATATTAATTTAGAGAAAAGCTAGTTAAAATAAAATATAGAAAAAAATAATAAATATTTTTTGGGAGTACTAAAATTACGTATTAAATATAAAGAGTCAGTTGAAGCATTTCAAAATTTTTACTCTCTAAATTTTATAGATACTCTCTAAATTATAGAATATATTCTTTAAAAATATAGAGTCTGTTGGAGATGTCTAAATATATTCACACAATAACTAGACTATATTTTAATTGCATAAAATGTATATAATCTTTATATATTATCACATTTACGTCTCAAGTCATTTTTAATCTCGTTCTTATTCTCAAAAAATAATATAAATTGATCCTGATTAATGTTTCTTGTCAACAATTTCTTTAAAATAGAGTAAAAAAACTCATTTGTCCATAAACAAAATGAACAATAATGAAAAAATGCGAGTAAATATTTGAGCCTCATTTTAAATCATGCTGACAGTATTTTTTGATGAAAATCATGACTAACGATAAGATTTTTAGATCAATAAAATGTTAAAAATAGGAATGTTATGAAGAAAAAAGTTAAGGATATAAGTGTGATAATAAATAAAGGTTAATAACCTTTAATGTAATTAAAATGTGGTGATAATCAAAATTCATTTGAAGAACTGGACTTTTTGTGGAATTTTAATTGGCCTTAATTGTAATATGTTTGAATTAGGTTACTGAATTTCAATTTAGCTGTAAATTTCATCGCTTCGTCATATATGTTTCGAATTGATAAATTTTGCTTAATTGACGATCATACCTCAACAGATCTTATAAGTGATTGTTCTATGACATATTAACTTATTGTTATATCCATCATAAAAAGTGTTGAAATGAAAGAAAAATAACTTATAATCTTTTAACCAATCCCCATTTAATATTTTTTTTTCTAGTGTACCTTGTAATGATAAAATGGAAGATTAGTTTAAGTATAGTTGTCAATTATAAATATTTTGTCAGTTTTGGGACAATAGATTAGGGAATAGACAAATTTTGAAACAAATTTGAAGTTTAAGGACCTAACTGAGAAAATAAAAGTTTAATGACTCAACTGAGATTTCTCTGAAACTTCAATGACTCCAGATGAAATATATCATATTTATATGGGGAATTTGCTCAAACAGTGGGGCAACACAATGTTATTGGACATATGGCCTTTGACCAGGAATAAAAATAAATAAATAATTCAAAATGTTTTAATTGATAAAAAGACAAAATTCTTCTTCACTTTTTAACTCAAAATTCACCCAATTTTAACTCATTTTAGCCGTTTCTTACAGTAAAGAGTAAACCATATTCTCCCAAATTCAAAAATTTACATCTTCCTTCTTCATCTTCTTCAACTGAAATTCATCTCGTTGCTACGAGAAACGGTAAAGAGTAAACCATATTCTCCCAATTTCAAAAATTTACATCTTCCTTTTTTTTGAAATTATCGTCTCATTCTCCTTCTTCTTCTTCCCGTTCCTCTTTCTTTTTTTCATTGTCTTCAAATCTACTGTAAAACTCATTAAAATCTGATACATGTCGTCAAGCTGCTTTAGTTAATTGGGAAGAATCAATTATTTATGAACATAATTTCAAGAACTTGAAGATTTAGGAACTGTCGAATATTCAACTATTCTTGTTACTCTAAAATATTCTTCATTATATTTTTACTTATTTGGGTATTTAATGAATATTTATCATTTATATTGAATCTCATTTACATTTGAATAAATAAGAAATATAGTTTTAGAAATCTTATATAAATTGTACATTTATTATTGAATAATATTTAAGTTGGTGTTGTTTTTGTACTTAGTATGTTTTTTTCTGTTGTTTGCAATTATTGGAAGGCAATGGCACTCCAAACTGTTATCTGAAACGTAGAACGACACTACAGTCACTTTTCGTCACGTAAAACAGCACTACAATCGTTATCTACTATTGTTTGATTTTTTTCAACTAAACGACATCTAATAATGAACTCCTGACGTAAATAACATAGAAAAATTGTCCATGTCACAAAAAAATTTTGAAATGACATAGCTTTTATTTTATCAAGATGGTGAAATCACAAGTCGTCTTACTCATATGTGTCAATTAAATTAATGAACATATCTATTAACTTTTGTACATTTATATTTAGTTTGTTTTTTTACATGAGAATGATGATTCGTACTCATTTACGTTGAAAGATAAACATGCCGTTATATTTGTTATAGAAGTCCATTAGAACAACACTTGTGTCGTTACTAATATTGAAAAAATCTAACAGAACGACACAAATGTCGTTATGACAATAGACGGTTCTTCAGAACGGCACAAGTGTCGTTACTGTTTATATAACGACAATTGTGTCGTTCTGTCCATAAACATGAGTATGGGTGTCCACGACACCTCCGAACCTCGATAATCAATTAATCGAACTCATTTAAGTTCAAAGATGGACATGCCGTTATGTTTATTATATAAGTCCATGAGAACAATACTTGTATCGTTACTAATATTGAAAAAAATTGAGAGAACGACACAACTGTCGTTATGAAAATAGACAGTTGGTTCTTCAGAACGGCACAAGTGTCGTTACTGTTTATATAACAACACTTGTGTCGTTCTGTCCATAAACACGAGTATGGGTGTCCACGATCCCTCCGAACCTCGATAATCGATGATTCAAACTCATTTACATTGAAAGATGGACATGTCGTTATGTTTGTTATAAAAATCCATGAGAACGACACTTGTGTCGTTACTAATATTAAAAAATCTGAGAGAACAACACAAATGTCGTTATGACAATAGACAGTTGGTTCTTTAGAACGGCACAAGTGTCGTTACTATTTATATAACGACATTTGTTTCGTTCTGTCTATAAGCACGAGTATGGGCGTCCACGACACCTCCGAACCTCTATAATCGATGATTCGAACTTATTTACGTTGAAAGATGGACATGTCGTTATGGTTTTTATACAAGTCCATGAGAACGACACTTGTGTCTTTACTAATATTGAAAAAGTATGAGAGAACGACACAAGTGCCATTATGATAATAGACAGTTGGTTCTTCAGAACGACACAAGTGTTGTTACTATTTATATAACGACATTTGTGTCGTTATGTCCATAAACACGAGTATAGGCGTCCACGACACCGCCGAACCTCTATAATCGATGATTCGAACTCATTTACATTGAAAGATGGACATACTGTTATGTTTGTTATAAAAGTCCATGAGAACGACACTTGTGTCGTTACTAATATTGAAAAAATCTGAGAGAACGAAACAATTGTCGTTATGACAATAGACAGTTGGTTCTTCAGAACAGCACAAGTATCGTTATTGTTTATATAATGACTCTTGTGTCATTATGTCCATAAACACAAGTATGGCGTCCACGACACCTCCGAACCTCGATAATGGATAAGTCAAAGACATGAAAACGATACTTATATCATTACTGCACTTGAAATAATCTGAGAGAACATAATCAACAAGTGACGTTATGTGTCGTTTTGTCACATGATGGACATTTCGGACCTCATTAAGTCATGGGGTACAATGCTTAAGGTCATTAAGGCGAAAAGGACACAAAATATTTGAGAAATCATCAGAATGACACATGTGCTGTTAAACGACGCTTGTGTCATTCTGTCAATAAACACAAATCTAAAACGACTGATCGACATTTCTGGCTTCCTTAAGTCTCGGGTACAATGCTTAAGATCTTTAAGGCGGAAATGAAACACAATATTGGAGAAATCATCAGAACAGTACATGTGCTGTTTCACGATACAAGTGTCATTCTGTCAATAAACATGAATTTAAAACGTCTGATCCACATTTCTAACTTCCTTAAATCAGGGGATACAATGCTTAAAGTCGTAAAGACGGAAAGGAAGCAAAATATTGGAGAAATCATCGGAACGGCACATGTGTCGTTCAACGACACAAGTGTCGTTCTGTCAATGAACACGAGTTTGAACGGCCACGAATTAATTATCCGAACCTCGATAATCGATAAATCGAACTCGTTTAAATTGTAAGATGGACATGTCGTGCACAAAATTTGAAAGATGCACTCATTAGTTATATTTTCTAACGAACATAGATAACGCCTTGTAATTTCACCAACAAGATATCACATAATCTATATCAATTATACTCTTACTTTACACATGATCGACATTTCCGACTTCATTAAGTCATTAGGTCGAATGCTTGACAGCTTGAGGTCGTTAAGGTGGAAATAAAGAAAAATATTAGAAAAATAATCAGAACAACACGTGTCGTTCTGTCAATAAACACGAATCTAAAACGTCTGATCCACATTTCTGACTTCCTTAAATCAGAGGGTACAATGCTTGAGGTCGTAAAAGCGGAAAGGAAGCTAAATATTGGAGAAATCATCGGAACAGCGCATGTGTTGTTTCACGACACAAGTGTCGTTTTGTTAATAAACACGAGTTTGAACGGCCACGACCCCTCCGAACCTCGATAATCGATAAGTCGAACTCATTTAAATTTCAAGATGGACATGTCGTGTACAAAATTTGATAGATGCACTCATTAGTTATATTTTCTAACGAACATAGATAACGACTTGTGATTTCACCAACAAGATATCACATAATCTATGCAATTCTTCCCTCACTTTACACATTATCGACATTTTCGACGTCCTTAACTTAGAGGGGACAATGCTTGAGGTCGTTAAGTAGGAAATGAATCCAAATATTGGAGAAATCATCAGAACGGCACATGTGCCGTTTTACGACACAAGTGTCGTTCTGTCAATAAACACGAATTTAAAACGTCTGATTCACATTTTTTACTTTCTTAAGTCAAGGGGTACAATTCTTGAGGTCATAAAGGCGGAAAGGAAGCCAAATATTAGAGAAAGGGTTAATTTCCGAAATGGTCACTGAAATTATAGGAAAATTACAAAATGATCACTGAAGTTCAAAACTTTCAGTAACGGTCACTGAAGTTTCGGACGCTTTAAAAAACAGTCACTGAAGTTTGGAAAACTTTCAAAAACGGTCACTGAGTTACAAACACTTTTTCAGTTTTTTTGTGACTTTTGTGGCAACTTTTTTGCCACTTTCGACCACCGAAATCACCAAATTTTGATACCGTTGGAAAGCTCACAATGTCCTCTTCAATTACCATCCAAAATCTTCTCATAACTCCAAGGGATTCGATCGAAAAATTTTCGCAAATGTCGCCCAAAAAATCTGAATATCTGGGCAGATTTTCAGATTTTTTGGGCGACTTTTGTGGCAATTTTTCGGCGACTTTCAACCACCAAAATCGCCGAATTTTGATATCGTTGGAAAGCTGACAATGTCCTTTTCAATTACCATCCAAAATCTCCCACCAACTCCAAAGCATTCGACCGAAATAAACCTACAAAGTTAGCATCCCGAATCTGGGCAGATTTTCGCCTTTTTGGGTAGCTGACTTTGTGGGCTTATTCCGGTCGAATGCTTTGGAGTTGGGGGGAGATTTTGGATGGTAATTGAAGATGATATTGTCAGCTTTCCAAAGGTATCAAAATCCGACGATTTTAGTGGTTGGAACTCACCGAAAAATTGCCGACTTTTACGGCAATTTTTCAGTTGGATCCCTTGGATTTAGGGGAATATTTTGGATGGTAATTGAAGAGGACATTATGGGCTTTCCAACGGTATCAAAATTTACCGATTTCGGTGGTCAGAAGTGGCCGAAAAGTTGCCGCAAAAGTATTTGTAACTTAGTGACCGTTTCTCCAAGTTTTTCGAACTTCAGTGTCCGTTACTGAAAGTTTTGAATTTCAGTGACCATTTTGTAATTTTTCTGTAACTTCAGTGACCATTTATGAAATTAACCCATTAGAGAAATCATCAGAACGGCATGTGCCGTTTCAGGACACAAATGTCGTTCTGTCAATAAACACGAGTTTGAACGGCCACGACCCCTCCGAACCTCGATAATCGATAAGTCGAACTCATTTAAGTTTCAAGATGGACATGTTGTGCACAAAATTTGAGAGATGCACTCATTAGTTATATTTTCTAACGAACATAGATAATGACTTGTGATTTCACCAACAAGATATCACGTAATCTATGTCAATTCTACCCTTACTTTACATATGATCGACATTTCTGATTTCTTTAAGTCAGGGAGCACAATGTTTGATGTCGTTAAGGAGGAAAGGAAGCCAAATATTGGAGAAATCATCAGAATGACACATGTGTCATTTCACGACACAAGTGTCGTTCTATCAATAAACACGAATCTAAAATGTATGATCCTCATTTCTGACTTCCTTAAGTCAGAGGATACAATTCTCAGGTCTTAAAGGCGGAAATGAAGCCAAATATTGGAGAAATCATCATAACGGCACATGTGCCGTTTCACGACATAAGTGTCGTTCTGTCAATAAACAAGAGTTTGAACGTCCACGACCCCTCCGCACCTTGATAATCGATAAGTCAAATTCATTTAAGTTGTAATATGGACATGTTGTGCACAAAATTTAAAAGATACACTCATTAGTTATATTTTTTTAACGAGTATAGATAATGACTTGTGATTTCACCAACAAGATATCATATAATTTATGTCAACTCTACCCTTATTTTACATATGATCGACGTTTCTGACTTTTTTAAGTCAGGGAGTACAATGTTTGAGGTCGTTAAGGAGGAAATGATTAGATAATAGACAATCTTGTTCTTGAGAACGACACAAGTGTCATTACTGTTTGTAGAACATCTGTTGTGTCGATCTGTCTATACACATGATTATGAGTCGTCACGACCGGTCCGAACCCTGATAATCGATAATTTGAACTTATTTAAGTTTCAAGATGGACATGTCGTGTATAAAATTTGAGAAATATACTCATTATTTAATCTTTTTATACTTAAATTTGAGAGATATGTCGTGTATATATCAAAGTAATGTGAAAATAGTTATCATATTTAAATTATCAAAGTAACCACATTGTATTATCAATAACTAACAGAGCAGATTGCACTGTCCTTTTACATGGAAGATAACGGCTGTAGTGTCGTTCTACATACAGATAACGACTGTAGTGTCGTTTTACGCTACTGATAATGGCTGGAGTGCCGTTATCGTCAAATAATTGCGTACAGCAAGAAAATACACCAAATGCGAAAATAAAATCAACTAACAAATCATTTTATACTATATTCAACAATAAAAGTGCCAATATAAATGAGATTTCTAAAAGTACCTTTTTTTTTCTTCAAATATAATAGAGATTTAATTTAGTTAATATAGAAATCAAAACTCTTGTTCAAATACTCAAAATATTGAAGAAGATAGGTAAGAAAATAATAAATAACAAGATTTTAGGTAGCAAGCACAGGGAGAGAAGAGCACGTTGATACGATTGGAGATGAATGGAAAATTTGATTGGATTGAAATGGTGTTTGAGTCTTTTTCATGATAGAGATATTTTAGACATTTGATGATGTTTATTTATTGTATTTTTTAATTGAGGCTATATCAACTATAAACATTGAGAGAGAGATATTTAACTGAAAATATTATTTGACTAGACTATTTAACCAACTCTCCCTATTTATACTCAGTAAAATAAGTTTTCTGTTTCCTCTTAAGTTTTTTGTCCATTCGAATATGAGAGAGTCATCCACAATATTTAAGTAAAGTAAAAGCACAATATTAAATGGACAATTTCTTTCGAACCTATGTTGTTAGCCATGCCTAATCGTCTTTTTCTGTATTTCTATCGGTCAAAAGCTCGTGAAATGCAGAGCCCGCTTGATTGCTGAAACTTTTTCCTTATCTATCTTTTTTTTTTTTTTTTTGGTTCAGGGCAGCCCTTCTTACTATATAGGTAACTGTAATTTATGAGTATCTTCTATTTGATATATATATATATATATATATATATATTTTTTTTTTTTTTTTTTTCTTTTGGAAATTTAACACCGTGATGTGTCTGGGTTTAATCGCATTTGCCATTTCATCATGGAATTTTATTTATTATTACCATTGACTTTTTTTGTTTATTTGTTCTGTTAATATAGCAATTGTATGGTTTAATTGTGTTTTTGTTTAAATTGATTGGTGGCATGTGATTTTGCTGACCTCGATTGAGTTTAGTGTGTGAGAATATTGTTGGCATTTGTTAAATGAACTGCTTTTGATTCCCTTGTTATTTAAAAAATAAAAAATAAAAAAATAAAATCTTAAGTAATTTTAGAGATCTGGTAGCATTAGATGCATGGACTAATATGGAGAATTCTTATATGAATTAATGAAATGCAAGATAAAATTTTATTTCTGAAATGAACACTATCATTATTGACTCCTGTTTATTAAGTTTTAGATGACACGATTGATGGGCACAATTCAAGGATTTGAAATGAACACTAGAAGATGCATTTTAACAAATCGGAATAAGCAAGTTTCAATGTGCTCCAACCAATTAGGACCATCTGATACTCAGGTTTCAAGAAGTTGCTCTAAAAGTCTTCTGCTATCTATTCAAAATCATCATCTTATATGATTTTTTGCTCATTTAATGAAAGTTTCTTGCACGATTATCTTCTTAATGCATTAATTAAATGTCCAGTTCAATTTTTCAATCCAGGAAGGGCTTCTAATTTGGCGGTTTCCGGAGTAATGGATTTCTTCTGTTGTTTTTGGATTCATTTCGGTAAAAATCAAAGTCATGTGAAGTTAAAGATAGTTTGTTAAATAGAAGAGTAGTCCATATCTATTTGATTTCTGTTCATGAACCAAAAGAGAATGAAGAGAACAAACATTCCAAAGTGCTATGTGATTGTAATTTTGACCTTCATCTGCACTTCTGTCTGCTACGTAGAACGTGTGGGTTTTTCCATTGCATATACTGCTGCTGCTGATTCCACAGGAGTAAATCAATTGAGAAAGGGCATGATACTTTCGACGTTCTATTATGGGTATGCATTTTCACAAGTTCCAGGTGGTTGGGCAGCCCAGAAAATTGGGGGAAGGCGTATTCTTCTACTTTCATTTGTTTTATGGTCTATAACTTGTGCTTTTGTGCCACTTGATGTGAACCGAGTTACGATATTGGTCATAGCACGCTTGCTGGTCGGAGTTGCCCAAGGCTTCATCTTTCCCTCCATTCACACTGTACTGGCACTATGGGTACCACCACATGAAAGATCAAGATCTGTTTCTCTGACAACTTCCGGTATGTATTTTGGTGCAGCTGCAGGAATGCTTGTGCTTCCGAGCCTGGTAAAGTTTCGAGGTCCGCAATCGGTATTTCTTGTTGAAGCTGCTTTAGGTGCCATTTGGTCTCTTCTTTGGTTTAAGTATGCCATTGACCCACCTCGTTCTGAGCATCCAAAAGCCACTGCTGCTGGATTTGGAGAATTATTGCTCCCAATTAAAGGAAATCAAAAGACGAAAGTTGAGAATGGAGGACATTCCATCAGAACCCCAAAAATTCCATGGAAGAAAATTATCAGTTTGCCAGTTTGGGCAATTGTAGCGAATAATTTCACTTTCCATTTTGCTCTTTACGTGCTCATGAACTGGCTTCCAACGTACTTTGAATTGGGCCTCCAGATTAGTCTTGAAGACATGGGATCTTCTAAGATGATGCCTTATTTCAACATGTTTCTGTTCTCAAACATTGGTGGGGTGATTGCTGATCACTTGATTACCAGGAGAGTCTTGTCTGTTACTATTACAAGAAAGCTTTTAAATACCATAGGATTTGTGGTGGCTTCTTTTGCACTAATGGCTCTTCCCAGGTTCAGAACACCTGATGGAGTTGTGTTCTGTTCTTCTGTGGCTCTTGGTTTCTTGGCACTGGGGAGAGCTGGATTTCCAGTAAATCACATGGATGTTGCTCCAAGGTATGCAGGAATTGTAATGGGGGTTTCTAACACAGCCGGTACCTTAGCTGGCATTATTGGGGATGATCTTACTGGTCGACTTCTTGAAGCTTCTAAGGCTGCTCAGTTGGATCTCACTAGTCCAGATAGCTGGAGAGCAGTTTTTCTCATCCCAGGATCACTTTGTTTCTTTAGTTCAATTTTGTTTCTTCAGTTCTCAACTGGGGAGAGAATTTTTGACTGACTTGGTTGGTCTTTCATTCAAATCACGCCTTGTTTATTTTGTTATTCTGAAGACAACAGGTTATACTTGCACGTAGTGGTAGAGATGTCTGATGCCCGTTTTGTTATCAGCATCTTCTGATAAAATACAAATTCTAGTTATGGAGCCCAAAAGGGTGGAAGAGATTGATATTTTTAAGTTATTGGGAGAATTTCTAATCTGTATTAGATGAAACGTGCTCAATTTTATGCCCATAACATATTTAAAACATTCTTTCTGCTGCATAAATTGCATTTCTCCAGACCTATACATGGCTTTCAGTATGTTGGCATTCCAAGTATTTGGGTAATTATTCATTCGGCTTCAGATGCTTATCTTGGTGGTTAACCCAATTGTTCAATTTTATCGTAGTCGATTTCATTATTGGTACTCAATAACTTTTAGCAAATGGAAGAACTGCAAACATTGCAGAGGTTATGGAGATGGACTAGTGTTAATTGTTTAAATTGTGCGACCCAAATCCTTAATTATTCGAGTGTCATTAAATCATAAACTAAAATTAATTTAAAGGATATTCAACACAATTATATGGATTATTAAAGCACTTGCCAAAATTCAAATAATGTAATGAGTTTAATAAATTAACTTAAAACAAGAAATATTTTTAAATATTTAAAATCAAATGAAATAATAATGGTTTGACGTCGTAATAATTTTATTATTGAAACTTCTGTCATCATAAGTCATCTTCGTGCCGACTTCTTCGAATCGTCAATTATCTGAAAGTAGAGACATAATGGGGTGAGAATAATTCTCAATAAGCGTGCATGGATAATGAATTTTAGACAATCACATTTTTTCAAAAACTCGAGCGGAGAAGAGAGACATGCAAACTCTATATCACTCAAAATCAAATCCTAATATTCACTCTTAGACAGGGGCGGATCCAGCACCCAGCGAACCCCCGCGGCTGCTCGTGCTAGATCCGTCGGGAAGGGCGAATAATTCAATTTATTTCCAAGCATGACTTGTAGTTCAACGGGCTAGGGTGTCTATCTATATTCCCAAAGTTTTGGGATTCGGTTTTGGGTTCGAATCCCTTCACAACCATTATTGTAAAACATTTTTAAGTTGTACAATTTTTACTAAAATTAATGCCATAGAAAATGCTGGAGGGGGATTTGAACCGTGAGCATTTGTTAATTATACTAACAGCTTGCCTAACAAAGTAATATATATTAGGTTGTAGCGGTTTTAATGCAATTTTAATTGTAAAGATTCGAACCCGTGTTATTCCTTTGAATTACACAAAATTTGGCCACAATGTCAATTGATGAGTACAATAAAATCTTATAATAGAATTTTATATGTTCCATTTGAGCAAAATAATTGTTATATTGAAATTTTAGGCATTGTTTGATTCCCATTTTTTTTCAAAATACATTTTTTTTTCCTCTTTTTTTTAATCACTCGTTCTTTAATAAAATAATATTATACGCAAATTCAAAACTTTTCATTATTTTTAGCCACACATTCTTCATCAAAATAACTATTCCAAAATACATTTTTTACAAAAAATAGACATTAAATGAGCTCTTAATATTTTATTATGATCAACGGCCACCCGTTCTGACTCAAAACGTTGGATTCGTCCCTGCTCTTAGCACTATTCGCCTGGTGCCAATGCCCTCACGCAGTAAGCCCACAACCTTGTTCAGTGATGCGCTGATGGCCTGATGCTTCAAGTAACAAGCCTTTGGAACATACAATCGACACAAAAATTACATTCCAAAATATTTACATTTTTTGGGACTTTTTTATTAATATATATATATATATATTCAAGTTTTTATTATGTGAACACGATCGTTGAAATTTTTTAACCAAAATCAGAGGTGAAAATAATTTAAAGGATGGAATCTGATTAAACCCTTGTTTGAGACTCATTTTTTGATAAAAATGGATTTTATAATAGTAATTTTTGAAGAATGCGTGATTAGAAAGTAGGAATTTTTTTTTTTGAATTTATGCTTAAATTATTTTATGGACGAATGTATATTTAAAAATAAATTTTAAAAAAAATATAATTTTTAATAAAAATGAAGCTCAAACGGGGCTAAATTTTCCTCAAGGCTATACTTCTATTTAATCTATGATTTCTTTTCTAGACATAAAACCACTCTAAAAGGATGGCATGCTACTTTTTGGAGTAACATTTATGTGACTTAAATTTAAATATTAAATGGACAATACCATATAAGTTTATAGATTTCTTGAGCCCATGTTTGCTTGACTTTTTTTTTTTTTTTTGATACCCAGGTGTTTCAGTTTCGCCAGATTAAATCCTGGACCTCGAGCCTTTGGCTCCTCTCCAACCCGAGGAGGTAAACCGCAGGATATGCCCTTCATAGTCAATGTCTTGCGCCCTTCTACTTGTTGTTCCAAGAGACACTCCTCCATGGGTCTTACAACACCAAGCTGCTCTGCCCAAAGGTTTTACATCACTTGGCTGCTCCTTCCAGGATTCGAACTCCCCACGCTGGATTGACAAGTTCCAACACACACGGTCTTTGCCACTTTGGATGTGCCCCGGGGGGCATGTTTGCTTGACTTTTACTTTTACTTTATGTAGAATAGTATTTTGTGGAAACTATCTTAATTTTTAAAAAAAAAATTATTTCGGAAGTGGTTCTAAAAGAAATCACATTGAACTACATTCTTTTTAAATTTTTTAACTAGGAGAAACATTTTCATAAAATTGGTCAAATGAGTAAAAAAGTAGCTTTTAGGAATTAAAAACTATTTTTGACCTTTTAAAAGCAATACCAAAAAGACCTTTAATAGACTTAATATATTACGCTTTATTACACAAGATAATAAAAACGTAGTTCATAACCATTTAAGTCTAATTCAGTGTGTGTCCTACTTTTAATAAATCATATTAGTAGAGTTTAATGTTGTATGGTTTGGATAAAAATTAGCCTTTTAGTAGATTTTAATAAAAATTAGTGAAATATATGGTTGAAAAGTTGATAAAAATTGTAGATCCCATAAAATGTGTGATTGAAAATGAATTTTAATAAATAAAGATAAAAGGGAGGGTAAATAATATTAAGAGTAAATTGCATATTTAGTCTACAAAATTTGTTCAAAATTACGATCTTGTCCTCAACTTTTTTTTTGTTACAATCTGGTTCTAATTATTATGCCTCTTTTGAATATGCTCCTGGTCATCACCCATGTAGAAGCCAGTTAAGCAAACATCACCAAGGCCCACACTCCACGTCACCTCCTATCTGGCCGAGGTGATGCCCCATAGGTAGTTGAAGTGATTCTGCACTTCAGTTGAGGTGCCATGTTCGAATGGACCGGACCCTCCATGGCCGAGGTGAAGCAATGCGTATACTACAAAAAGGAAGCGCAAGGGTCCCAACCTCCTCATTCAAAGGAAGCATCTTCTATTTCACATCTTTCCAGGAGGTCTTTCGTACAGATTCATCGACTCATTGATGTGACAACTCATTACAACATGCATTTTATGGTTGATTTGTTAATCTATAAATTAGAAGTCAGGCCTAGCTATAGGGCGGTAACTTTGCAGAAACATTAAATGCATGTATTTTAAATGGAATATAGGAAAATATATTTTGGTTATTGAGCTTAATTGAATTCGTTTCGTACATTAGTATATAATCATGTATTTTATAGGAATATATGATTTAGTTATTGACTCTAATTGAATTTTATATGTAAAGTTAGAGCATGTTTGAGTCCCATTTTTTGTCAAAAATGTATTTTGAAATAGTATTTTTATAAAAAATGTATGGTTAAAAAAATAAGAAATTTTTTTATGTTTGCGTATAATATTATTTCATTGAACAATGTTTAATTGAAAATAAGAAAGAAAAAAAATATATTTTGAAAATAATGAAGACCAAACAGTGGCTTAATATTTGGGCTAGACAAAATTCTCGAACCGAATGTGACTCGACCTGAACTAAACCAAACCAAATCGAGCGATTCTTCTTAAGTTAAATACTTGAATGGACACTTGAATCATAAACCGACGAGTTTGATTCGATTCTCGGTTCTAGATCAAGAACCGAATAATAACAAAATCTCCCTAATTTTTTAAATTTATTTATTTTAAATAAACCAAATTATTTTATTTTTTTTAATAAAAAAATTTGTTAACTAGTTAATTTAGTTCAAACCCATAAATATGATTCTTCTATTTATAATTTTCAGTTCAAGCTCAACTTAATTAAATTGACTAAGTTTTACCCAAATCTATTATTTTATCCATAATTGAATTTGGACTTGATGGTTCCATTTACTAAATATCCGAAAATTTCGGACTCAATTCGATTCTCATTAGAATCGAATCGAATTGAACCGAATTATGTCCAACCCTACTTAATATAATTTATCAAGGAAGTCAAATATTTATATTTAATATACAAGGCAACATTTAACTGTCTTGCTATGTATGGTGACAATTGTGCGCACTATACATATAGAGACACAAGTCAATATATACCTGAACGATTAAGTATGTTAAAAGAGTAAATATTTACTATATGGAAATTTTTTTAAATCAAACATTACCTTATTACTTATTAGTCCCATCATTCCCCAACTATAAGTAACACAACACCAAGTACAATAAATGTGGCCAAGTTGGCAAAAGGGGACCGCCTAGGAAATTGGGTATTCCTTCAACAAGGGTTCAACCCACACTTGAGATATCCGCCTTTCCCTTGGGGGAGATTTACCCTCCTGGTGTGGTTTGCGGGTATTGCATCAGGCCTCAGATTTACCCAGTGCGCACTGATGGTCGGACTCCACTCTAAGAGTGGTCGGACTCCGCCAGTAACAGCTGCGGGTTCCTGAGTTATCAAAAAAAATATATATATACATAACACATAAGGCCACACATGAACACAGGTCATACACCAGTTGACCTCTGTCAAAGTAGTTGAAATAATTAAAACCAGTTTCTATCTTAAAAAGTTGAGTTTAAATCCCAAGCTAAGATCATCATCTTAGGAAAAAAATTTCAGTTTAGCTCAACTTAGTTCAATATAATTTCCAACTCAACTCGACTTATTTTTAGAGAAAAGGAACTGTCGTCTTCATATTGGAAACATCATCATTACACTTTTGATTTAACTGACTCCAATGTTGACTCACGCCTTTATCTAACCTAATCTTCTCAAAACAAGTGGCAAACATCATGGGGCACCCCAAATTGTGACAAATCACAATTTCGCAATGATTACTTCACACCTCAGCTCCATCATGACACACGGAGGCCAAGCTCAACAGCCATCAAAATTAGGTAGTAGCACACACATTAAGGTCGATACTATAACTGATTTGAAGTAAAATATGACAATTTGCCTATTTTCTACCATAAATGGGATTGTAATGATCCCTCATTGGGAGCGAACTCAACCATTATATAAAATTCATTTAATAACTCTCTCATCTTAATACAAACGGACTCTTTCCTTATTATTTGAACAATATTTTTCTATTACGGCGCAATTTGCTTATCTCAGCTTAATTACCTCTTACATCAATTAAGTTGACAAAATTGACCTAGTCATTTTTTACATCAACACGCCTAATTCAATTTTAGGGAGCTAGCTAGAGAGGAAAATTAAAAAAGAAAAGAGGGGAAAAGTTTTCAAGTTTCTTCAAATATGTCATCTAAGAGTTTAATTTTTACACCAAAATTCAAGATAAGTTTGTTAAGTAATTTTATCTATGGCATAAATATTTTTGGAGAAAAATTTTATGAATTAATAGGAAAACTAGCAGTTCGAAGCAGTCAAACAAGGAGGTGGCTTAGGGACGAGATTAATTAAATATGTTCAAATAATAATTTTGATTTTTTTTTTACATTTTCTTTTCTCATTAAGTTAAACTTGTTGAGCCTCCTACTTCTCTTTGAAAAGATTGATTAATTGTTTATTCAAATGGGGATTCCTTGCTTAATTTAGATGATTAGAAATAATTTTTCAAGAATTTGTCTATGTACCACTGAAGTGTTTAGTCGCACACTTGAAAGATTAGAATATTTTGAAACAAATTGACATAGAAAAAGAATTGTAGAATAAAATGAGAGCTATTTGGAAAATTGAGCGAATATCTACTTAATTTGTATAAATTATATTAATTGTAGGAAAATCCCAACTTGAATACAATTTATGTGAAAAGAAGTTATTTGGAGCTTAATTGAAGTTGATTTAAAACAATCAGAGATTAACTGAATTGCAAGAGATCAATTAGAAGTATTAATAGAGCATTCGAAACTTGTAATTGCAAGAGATCAAAATTCGAGGATTGAAAATTTTGAGGACTAAATTGCAAACTTTCGAAACTTGTCTCGGGTCAACAATAATAAGTTTGGAATGAAAATTACAAATATTAGAAGATGGAGAACTAAAATCACATAAGAAAATGAGTTCAATTGAAAAAGTGACTTGTTTATTTTTTTCTTCTCAAACACTTCGATAGAAATTGATTTGAACAAGGATTTTATCTAAATCTTATTGTATTTGAACAAGGATTTTATCTAAATCTTATTGTATTAGTACATAATAATTAAAGAGAGGCTTGTAAGATTTCATTACGTATATATATATTCAAGTCAAGGCTTGGGGGATTCATTGTACATATATTATACAAGCCCAAAATAAGGAAAAATCAAGAAGAAAAAACTAGGATTTCAAAATTTTACAAAAAGAATGCGAAATCTTGGCACAAGATCTTAAACGTTTTCCCCATTTTCATTAAAACTCGGTCATGTACTTTAATTCAACCTTGATTTATTGTTTTTCCATGATTTGTAATTAAGTAATTAGTTAGAATGAATTATTGGAACCTAGTTTTGAACCTTCATTTTAATTAAAAGTTTTAAATCTCCAATTAATTTTTTTTTATTTGCTTTTACTTATATTCTTAATGCTTGGATTAATTGATTTCATTGATCTTGTGAGCGATAATTACGTCAAGATGTGAATTAATTATTTAAACCACGTAATAAAAGTCGGGAACTATTAAAAGTGTAAAATACATTTTCTAGTTAACGTCGTCATTACATGGATGAAATATTCTTGTGGTATATAATGAGGTACCGAATGATGTTCATAATAGACTCATGGCTGCCCCCTATTGGGGGGTCGCCTATAGCGACAGGCGCCCCCCCAGTAGGGGGCGTCATATGTCTATTATGGATATCATTCAATACCCCATTATGTACCAGTAGCACGGCTATACATGGATTCTTAAAATTTTAATGCGTTTAACTAAGGTGTAATCAAATTCACACAGAGATATGTAATTAACTTAATTAAATAGAATAAATTTAAACTCAAAAGAGGTAAATTAAATACATTAGAAGAATTCGATTAGGTACGCATAATCAATTGTTATAAAATTTGGTGATTGAAATTAAGAGGATAGTCATGGTAAACTCGTGAATTAGGAAATTTAACCATCACATGAAAAATTTTAATTTTATTATTTTCATATATTTAAAATAAAAATCACAAAAAATAATTAATTCTATTTGATTTCGTTCAGATTGACGTTAAGAATAATTTAACCAACAGTTAGATACTAGTCCGTGTAAAAACGATAATTCGTTTTGGTGACTATTTTTATTTAATATTATTTTACATTATTTCTTACTTTTTTTTTCTCAGTTAATCTACTTATTTTTCTTTGTTTCATTGACAAGGAGCAAAAAGAAGCAATAGAGCAACAAAAATATATAATGATTGATCCCGACTTAGATGGAAGGTGATATGTTTTTTGAAGATTTATTTTTCATACAACTTAAAAATTTTGGATACAATCTACCTATTGTATTTGATAGGGATTCCTCGATAGAGAAATTAAATATCAAATCTATTGTTTATGAAGAGATGAAACCGACTTGTGAATATTGTGGGGTGTTGCAAACTATAAAAAAATTGCTTATTATAGGCCATTCCTGAGGAAGTGAAGAAAACTATATTTGATGATCTCTATGAAGAAAAATGTGTATGAATGTCAAATGATTGAATTTTGATCCAAATCTGATCTGAATCCGGTGAAATTAATGGAAGATGGATTTAAAGTCTCAGTCTGATAACTCAATCAAGATACAAATCTAATAATTCGTTAACTAAATAAAGCAAATATGGATATAGGTCAATCTGATCTGATAACAACACCGTCTAATTTTTTATAATAATATAATATATTTTTATATATTATCTCATAATTTATTGTAAATAATTTATTTATTTTTCATTTTGAAACTTGTATTATACTTTACACATAATTTTCAAATAATAAATAATATTAGATAATAGTATAATGATGTTAATTGAAATATTTGAAGAGTTTTTTATTTTCTTATTGATTAAAATAAGAAAAGAAAAAATAAATAAATTATTATAAATTAAAAAACCAAATGAGCCAATTGTTGAAGTTGCTTTCATTATTTTCAACTTCCCATTTTCCACGTCGAATACTTGGGGTGTGATTGATTGCCTATATTTTCCATGGAAATGTTGTTTTTCCACCAAAATTTCTATTTTTGTGCTGTTTGATTGACAATTTTTTTCCATGGAAAATATTTTCCTACTTTTGCTCACGTGACCACATTTTCCACAAAATCAAGGAAAATATTTTCTTTGGGATAGTGAGATTTTATTTTCCATGGAATTCTACCTACACACGTTTCCCCATCTCTCTCTCTCTCTCTCTCTCTCTCTCTCTAGCCACGTACAAAACCCTACGCTGTTTTCTCTACTCACACAATTAAACACGAAGAAGGAAGAAGTAACCCAAAATCTATACCATAAAAAGCTCAAAGAAGGGTTTCGATCAGGTCAATATTTCTATGCACGCCTCATTCGACGCATTTTGTGCTTATAAATTATTTTTCAATTGGAAAATCTGTAGATTCTGTATTATAATTTTCAAAATTATATTTTCTTACTAGAAACAGAGGCAAGGTCTCTCTGTCCCTCTCTTAATCTTACACAAACTCAATTTCTTGTATTTATATTTGTACGTAACGTGTGTCTTTATTTAATTTTCTGTGAAATATGTATTCAGATCTTTTGGTTGATTTGTGTATATAAATCTGACTCATCCTTGAAATTTTGATGTGAACGGGAAATTTGCAGTCTTTTCTTAGTAGATTAAAGGGAAGCTTCTCTTTTTTGCTGTGTTGATCAAACTAAAAAGGTACTCCGGTAGTAATAGAACTTTATTGATTATTTTTCAGGGTGTTTTAGTATTTTGAATTTTGTTCGGATCAGATTGAAATCAAATAATTTATGAATTTTTATGGTATAATTTACTATTTTCTTCTGGCTTTTGGGTTAATTTATTTTGAATTAAAAGGTTAGGTTAGATCTGGATTAAATTAGTGAGAACTGGGTTTGGGAGTTAAGTGGTAAAACGATTTTAAAAATGTACAATTTTCTATTTTGTTATGTATAGGTAATTCACATTGCAGCTGCAATGGAAATCAATTCAAGATTGACACCTAACATGAAATAGTTAAATACTACACTAAATTCAAAGGTTGAGTTAAGCTCTTTCTCTCCATCTTTGTTTGTCTGCACATAAAGAAGGTTGATTAGACACAACTGTGAATGCCAACAATTTGAGTTTTCTCACCTTAGAGGACAAAACTAGGTATCGCAATAGAAAGCAAGTGATTTCTCAAAATGTTTTAGTAGCTTGCACATTTGATATGAAGTTTACATATGCGCTTGCCAGTTGGGAGGGATCTGTACATGACGGTCGACTGTTATGAAGTGCAATATTACGCCAAGGACATAAGCTAACAATACCTTTGGTAAGTTGTATCACTAATTTGAAATTATTTATTTCCCGTACAAGTCATTGTAATTAAATAATGACTGTACTAATCAACTCTTTAATAAGTAAATATTATCTTGTCGACGCCAGCTTTCCATTGGTTCCAGGATTTCTTGCACCATACCGTAGGACTCGTTATCATCATAGAGACATTGAGGGTCAACGTCCTGAACGTAGTAAGGAGTTGTTCAATTTTCGACATTCATCTCTACGTAATGTTATTGAGAGGACAATTGGTTTGCTTAAAAAATATTTCCGTATTTGAGACATCAATCCTACCACGACATTGACATACAAGCAAAGATAGTTCTTGCCTGTTCTGCCATCCACAACTTCTTAAGGATTGATAATGTAGAAGATGTTTGTGAGGAAGACTTGGATAGTAGCGATGATGAGGTGAACCCTACACGTGTTGATTTGCCTAAAGATGAAACTCCAAATGCTCACATATCTTTCACAGCCCATGAAGCATTGTCTAATAAGAGGAATACAATTGTTGATTTAATGTGGATTGATTATCTTCCCAATCAGAATGCGGGAATTGATTTTGATTGAATCCGATTCTTTTTATTTTTATTTTTTATGTTCTTATGTAATGGACATAAACTTGATAGAATTTCAGATTTAGTCATTGGTTAAATTGAAGACATGTTGATATTAGATATAATTTTTTTCACAAACTGGCCGACATAAGGTTGCTAGATTTTTAAATGTTATAATTGGAATTGTTGTTCTTAGAAATAGATTATTGACACATATTTTTGTTGGTGTTATTATTTAATGGTTGACCATAAACCTTTAATCTTGCAATATTGATTTCATGCCACAAAATCGACAAAACTCTACGACGCCTTTTCGATTTCCTAGACCAACCACCCATTCAGATGTAGAGAAAATAAGCTCAACGCAAGTGGATCCTAATTCTAGGACCAGTCAGGTACGTTGAAGTGATGCAATGGATGGTTGTATGATAACCGCACTGTTGCATCAGTTGTTGGCTGGTCACAAAAGGAGTGACAATGGCTTTTCATCATATCACGTGTCCAAAGCAATTGAGAGCGTGTACAACGGATGTGGAGTCATGGTGTCAGATAAGAATGTAAGGGCACGATTGAAGACTTTAAAAAAAGAATATGTTGAAGTTCGCCAGTTGTTGAATATGAGCGGTTTTGGGTTGGATCCTGATGCTGGACGTGTTACAGTAGATGTACTAGCTTGGGAGGAGTTTCAGAAGGTATAATATTTCATCGACCAATGAAATTATTAGTCATTACATTTTAGTAACATAGTTTCTTTTGGACATTGTCTACGTATATAACATCACCCCGTCTTTTTTTCATTTTTTTCGTAGGGAAAACCAAAATTAGGAAAGTGGAGGACCAAACTTTGTCCTCGTTATGAGGATTTGGAGGCTATCTTTGGAAATGATTCTGCTACAGGAGATCAAGTTGTAACCGACAATGACGATTTCTCTCTTGTTCATGGTATGTAAAAGATCGTAAATAGTAAATATGTACTACTCATATTATATAAAGATTCTAAGGATTTTATTTTATTTTTATATTTCAGACGCAAATATGAATGAAGTTGACGGTCAAAATGAGGATATGGATCGAAGCCCAGTTCGCGCTCATAAGCGTAACGTTGAAGGAGGAACCAACAAAATTAAACGTCGACGTACCCAATCCCATGATGAAAGCCTCATTGCCCTATCGAGCATTGCCGAATCGTCTAAAAAAATTGCTAATGCTATGGAGCTAAACCACATCAATTGGCAATTGGTTTTAGAAAAATTACAAAGCATGAATATAGACAAACGTGGCATACTACAAGTCATGAAAGTATTTGAGTCGGATGAGAGTCAGGTTAGAGTATTTATGAGCTTGACTGATATGGAATTCATGCGTGATTTGGTATATGCGAAGCTTGGCCATGATCCACCTCCAACACTTTAGGATGACGTGCTTCGATAATTCAACAACCATGCTTAAAAGTGTGATATTTATGTTGGTTTAAATTTCTACTTTCTAGCAATAGAGATTCATTGAACTTTATTAGATTATGGCATTTTCCCTTGGGGGCCAATCTTCCTAGATTGGTTAAAGCTCAATATAGTTGGCGGATTGACGGTGAAGAGCTTTCTTAAATGGTTTTAAAGTTGTAATAATGGATTCTCTTTTTATTTAGCTTGTTGGATTTTTTATTGGAGTATACATTATTGATATATGTTTTGTTTTATTACAATGCATGTTGCTACCATAATACACCATTTGCAATGCAAATGAAGGCGATACTTGATTTTTTAACTTATAAATGATTCGTACATAATGCTTTTGTTATTTTCAATTTAATTTAAAAATTTTATTTTCAAAAATACAAAAAGAAAAAATTCAATTGGTTAGTGAATGTTGAATACATAAACGACAAGAGTTGATGAAATCACAAAATACATGGTTAGTAAATTTGTCCAAGTCTATTTCATTTGATTGAATAATTTTTATGGAAAAAGTGACAATTTCCATGGAAAATAGTGGCTATCAAACAGTAAAAGTTGGAAAAAAATGACAATTTTCATGGAAAATAATGACTATCAAACACAAAAAGATGGAAAAGTACAATATTTTCTAGGTGGAAAAATAAGTCAATCAAACGCATTTAATTAACAATTTTCATGTAAATAATTTCTAGGCAATTCAATTGCCAAGAAAATATTTTATTTCCATGCAAATTTCATGTTTGTAATCAAACGCACCCTTAGGGTCTGTTTGATAGAAAGATGGAATTTGGGTGGAAATAAAATGAATTACAGGGAACTGAATTGCCTAAAATTTGTTTTACTGGGAATTGTAATTAAAGGTGTTTGATTGTTATAATTTTTCACCTCAAAAAATATAATACTTTTGGTATTCGTTTGACTTTATTTTTCATGAAAATTGTCAATTAAAAGAATAAATTTTCTTACCATTGGGGACAAAATTTGTTTAGATTACCAAAAATTAAAAATTAAAAAAATAATTTGAAAATTTTTTGGTATTCGTTTGACTTTGTTTTACATGAAATTTTTCAATTAATTGGATAAATTTTTTTATACTTCATCTTAGAATTTATTTTTATTGCTATAAAAAAAAATTGAAAATGTGGAATTTCAATTCCCACCAAAGTAGTGGGAAAATGAATTCCTTGAAATCAAGGAAAATTTCAAAAGTTGGAAAACGATTTTCATGGAAAATTTGACCAATTAAACAAGTCAAAAGTGGAAGTTCCAAGGAAAAAATCGCGCTATCAAACGGACCCTTACTAGAATATCATATAATTTCCAATCTTTAAAATATGAAGGCCAAGAATTGGATAAGAAGTTATATGGACCTTTTAATTCTAGGGTTTGGAAGTTCACTAATATAAATATTTTATCTTTCTAATTTTTTCAAATTCGGATTGAATTATTATATTGAATATCCGTTAACATAGCAAATCAAATATGGATTTAACAATCAAATATCCGTTGAATTATAGGATTAGGTCAAATAATTATTCTTATTGAATTGAATTTGGATGGATACGATCCATATCCGATCCATTTACAGCCCTAATGACATGTTTGTAGGATATGTCTTCACCAAGTAAAAATATAAAAGGATTGAAAATCAAATAAATTCGGAGGAACCAAATAATATGCTTATGTAGGATCTCTTCACATTCAATCCGAGGAATCAACAACTAAATAAGCAGAACATGTAGAAATAGGAGAATTAATCATGAAGGAGCCAAATGAATTAGAGACATTCAAAGAAGATGAGATTAGCATGCAAACCTCCAACTTCATTGATTTTGTGATTAAAGTTGATGAAGGGATCAAAGTATTCTTAGTTAAGTTCGAATATGATAATTTAGGCAAGTGATATCGTATTCAAGAGAACAATGAAAGATTGTAGGACGAATTTCGTGTATTAAAATATAGAAATCGTTATAAATTTTAATTTTGAGAAATACAATTGGATATTAATCTTCTTGTAATTGCAAATCCTCTGATTAATGATATGAATATTTAAAGACGAGTGCCACATAGATTGAATCCTGGACTTCGAGATTTGTTGAAAATTTGATTTGTTGAGAACTTGGCTTGGTTGACACTTGAATTTCGAGGCTTGGATTTGCACTTCAAGACTTAGACTTGAAATTGATTTGATTTGAAGAAAACTTTGATCTTCTCAGACTAGACTTGGACCTGCTTGATTTGAAGAAGATTTTGATCTTCTCGGTGTTCGCTGGACTTAAGCTTGAGAGGATTTCTTCCATTTCTCTGATTTTGAGATTTCTTTAGCACTTCGTGATTTCCTTCTGCACTTTCACTTAAGAAATTTTATGGACATTCGGTCCTATTTATAGGGAAAATTCGCGACCAATTTGGTAATCATCCAATTAAATTTAATTAAAATGAATAATTGTGGATTAAAAAAAAAGGATGGGCATTTGAATTTTTATAGGCTTTAATTTAATAAATTTAATTGGGCTAATTATTTAGATCGACATAATCCCTTTTTTATGTCTACAAATGCCCCCCTCAACAATTATTTATTTATTATGAAATAAATAAATTAAAAAATCTTGATCTTCGATTTTTTTCTTTAATAAAAAAATTCAATTTAGAATTTGATTTCAACTCAAACTTCTCATTAGTAAATTGATACAAATGAAAATTTTGAACTATGAATTTAATTTAGAATAAAATAGTTATCCTAGAAAATTGTGAACAATGATTTTTTTACGTGAATGTTATTATTATTATTATTATTATTACAATCCATAACTAATTTGATTTTGAATGAGCTTCCTAATTTTAATGGTAAGTTGGGCTTTAATTGAACTTATACAATTTTTGCTTTTCAGAAGGCTCGGCACCTTGCGGAAAAGTTTGATCAATTTATAATCCATTTGAGATTGCCTAGGCAATTTTGCAAAATCCGACTATAGGTGGTGAATTGGTGGGATGCCATTTTTCCACCAATCTCCTTACGCAACTCCATTTCGAACCACATTGCTTTATTTACCTCCGTGTCCACTAGGTGTGGTGCGTATCTAGAGAATTGTTCGAACTTTCTCTCATATTCCTCAAGCTTCATCTTTTCATGTTTAAGTTGAAGAAACTCCATCACTTTTCGATCTCTCAGAGCTTGTAACAAGTATTTTTCCTCACTTTGTACTTGAATTGTGTCTAAGTCAGAGCACGTTGTTGTGCTTCTGTTCTAGTGCGCGATGCTAACTCTCGCCAATGGTCTGCAGCATCAACCAACGTGAATTCTATACATAATTCTAATTTAGCATTAGTGCCAAAAAGATGTTTGAAATTTCTTGCAAGTGATCAATGTCGAGTGATCTTGATAGAGTTGCGATTTTCTGATCTTCTTTAAGACCGTATTGTATGAACTTTGATTTGCTATTATCTTTTTTTATGATGAACATTTTTTTTCGTGTTTCTTATGTTTTTTTTTTTTACTGTGGAAAATGATAAACAAATTGAATAAATTTATTAGTTGTGACTGAACTTGATTTTATAATTTATTCAAACTGCCTACGTACTCAAAAGAGATCAAGTCGAATGCAGTTCATTACGAGAACACAATTTTTTCTTCGTTTATTTGGGGTCGTACATAGTTTATCCTCTTGCGAGCCATGAGTACTCAATTTTATTACAATGAAAAATTTACAAAATAAAGCACTTCACGCATAAAAATATTTTAGAAATTTTCCATTGATAGGTCCGATTTGCAGTCCATCTTGTCGACTATCTTGTATGCTCTATTAGTAAATGCATGAATAACAAGAAATGGACCATCTCATTTGGGTTGGAACTTGCCCCTATTTTTCCTGTGATTATGATTGGCTTGCGTATGGAAAGCATCAAATCTCCAACTTGAAATGATCTTGGTCGTACAATTTTGTTGAAAGATTTCGCCATCCGAGCTTGACAGCATTCCATGTGCATTTGTGTCTTTACTCTCTTCTCATCCAAAGCTTCTAGCTCTTCCAATCGAAGACGGGCATTTTCTTGTCTTATCAAACCTTCTTGGATGGCAATTCGAAGTGACGGGATTTGACACTCCAAAGAAGTACAGCTTCCACTCCGTACACTAAGGCGTAAGGAGTTACTTGTGTTGGAGTTCAATAAGTAGTTCGATAAGCCCATAAGATTTCACCGATTTTTTTCTGCCAATCTCTTTTTTATTTGGAAACAACATTTTTTAGCAGACTGCATAGCGTTTTGTTGAACGCTCTGCCAATTCGTTAGTTGTTGCATTGTACATAGACGAGTTGTATCATTTGAATCCAAACTTCGCAAATAAATTGTTAATATGCTATTGTGGAAAGGTTTGCCATTATTAGTTATGATTTGTCGTGGGATCCCATACTGATAAATGATCTGGATACAAATAAAATTCGCAACATTTTATTTCTTTACTTCCTTCAATGGCATGACTTCAGCCCACTCAGAGAATTAGTTGGTCCCGACGAGGAAGTATGAATGCTTGAAGACTTTGGAGTTATAGGTTCAATTACATCATGACCTCATGAATCAAATGGCCAAGAAGCTACTATCGGATGTAATGGTTCTGGAGGTTGGTGGATGAAATTTGCATGGACTTGACAAGCTTCACATTTTTTTACATAATCTATGGAGTCATGTACCATAGTTAGCCAGTAGTATCCTATCCTCTTTATTTAAAAATGGAGTTTGGGTCCAAACTGATGAGCACCATAGATTCTAGAAAAGGCTTCTTCCATGACATGTGTTGCTTCAACATTACTTAAGCATTGAAGGAAAACTCCGTAAAATGATCGTCGATAAAGCTCTCCCTTGTAAAAGACAAAACGAGATGTACGCCTCTTGATTTCAGTTTTTTGTTGTGGATTATCCGGTAGCTTTTGATGTTAAAAGAAATAGATTATTGGTTGTCTCCTCATCATCGATTGATTCGACACTATTGTTCTCTTCTAGATTAATGGACAACAATGACAGAAGTAACCATCTTTGAGCCATTGATATAAGGTGGGAAAAATCTTTATCCGACCTAGCTAAAATAGCAGACAAATTAGCTAAGACTTCAGCTTCCCTATTTTCACTTCTAAACACGAATTTGATTTTTATCGAATCAAATCGTTTTGTAAGCGTTGATGCATATTCATGATACGACTTCAAGTCTAAATTATGGACTTCATACTTGGTTAATAGTTGGTTGATTATCAATTTAGAATAGTAAGGTATGATAAGATCATAAGGAGTGGCAAAGACTATTTCTGCTCCAGCATTATAACTTTGGGCTGCACCATCGAAGTATAGCCTCCATGATGGTATTACTTCAGTAAATAGAACTTCTTCATCCGAAAAGTCTTCCCGAAGTTCTCATTTCACCGTAATTAGATAGTTAGCGAGAAAATCCACTAGATCTTGTCCTTTAATGGCCTTTTATGGAAAAAAATTGATATCGAACTCGGATGACATAATCGTCCATTTTTCAATCATTTTGGAAAGAATCGGTCGGGACATTATGCACTTCAATGGATCAATATCTGAAACAAGATTGATTGTGTGTGATAGCATATAATGCCTCAATTTTATAGCCTCGAAGATCAACACAATGCATATTTTTTCAATAGGTGAATATTTAATTTTAGCACCTACCAGTGTCCGGCTCAAGTAATAGAGTGTATTCTTTTTTTCTTCATACTCGACTTGGACAAGAAGTACTCCAAGAGAATTTCTAGTGCAGCAACATAAAGAGTCATTGACTTTCTTGGGAGTGGAGCTGTGAGTACTTGCGAATAAAACAAATATTGTTTAATACTTTGGAAAGCAATTTGACAAGCGTCATCCCACTCGAATTGTACATCTTTCTTTACTAATTTATTGAATGTAGGAAAATGTCCAGTAAGGTTAGAGATAATCTTCGAATGTATGGTAGCCTTCCTTGAAGACTCTTTAACTCGTGCACATTTTTTAGCTCTGAAACTTCAGAATCTAAGAATGGGCACTCCCCTTCTCTTCAAGTTCTTTCAGAGTCATATGACCTTTGCTTTGGACTTGTCATTTGTCAGGTCTGAACTCTGGCTTTGGTTTTGGGTTTGAGCTTGACCTTTAGAAGGTTATCTTTGTAGAGATAATGGAGATTGTTATAGCTTCTTTTGACTTACCTGCCTTGATGTCATTCTTTATTTCTTTCTTAGAATATTTCTTATCACGTGGGTCACTTGGTAAGTAACTCCTATGCCTTGCAATTTGGAGCTCCAGGTCAATGACCACGTGCTGCCAACTCTTTGAAGGAGTGAGGCATATCTGCTTGGAGATTATAGAGTAATCCACAATGGATGCCTTGTACACACATGTCGATGGAAGATGCTTTGCTTATTCATTCTTTGTAGTTCAAGACGATGTTCCTCCAGAGTTAGATGTATTCTACAATAGGCACTTCCTTTGTTTGTTTCGTTCGAGCAAGTTCTGGAAGGGTGACGGTTCGCTTGGTACTCTAGAAGCGTTGATGTGATCCAGGATGCGCCGAAAACTATCAAGAACCCGAGGCAGGTTGGAGGGAGAGTAAAGCCAAGTCGAGACTTCAAAGAGTTGATAAAAGTCATACATTTATATGTTCAAGCAACGGAGTCTATAATATTGAAGACAACATGTCAAGGAACAAGTTTGATGTTGGGGTCGAAGGCCGAAAGGAGTTGGAAGGTGCTCGAATCAAGAAGCCGAACTCGGAGCCAAAATGAAGAACCATGCGGCCGCATGGTTATTTTTCGCGAATTTCCATATGTCATTATATTTCTTATTTTGGCAAGTTTTATTATTTTTGGACTCTTGATATTTTGTGCTTTTAGGGTTTTCCATAGTTTCCATATAAATAGGAATTCTATTTCATTGTAAGAAAGTTTTGAATGATAATAAAAAGTTGAGTTTTCTCTCCAATGGATCTTCCATGAAATATGAACTTATCAAATATTTTGTGTTAATATTTGTGGCGTTCAAATCAGAACTTATCAAAGGATTGGACAACCTTTGTGGCGTTCGCAAATCGGGGTTCTAGTTTCTGCACTTCAACGGGTTTAAGGTTAATATACCTTAAGTTCTTGAGTCGTGAGGCTCGGGTCAAGATCCTATCGTCTACAAACCTGAATCTGGGCTTTCCCGGCGTTTTCGAATTCATTCCGCGAGTTCCATGCGATTCTCCCAACCGGGATCTCATCAAGTGGTATCAGAGCTGGTTCTAGATTCAGGTTATATCGTTTATTTTATTCTTTTTGTTTTGAGTCTTTTTTTGTTCTTCGTGTTCCTGTGTCCAGTAAATATTTTGAGTCTTAGATCCAAAAA
This sequence comes from Osmanthus fragrans, assembly GCA_019395295.1. NCBI lineage: Eukaryota > Viridiplantae > Streptophyta > Magnoliopsida > Lamiales > Oleaceae > Osmanthus > Osmanthus fragrans. The sequence goes on from CM033359.1 coordinate 14,442,519, forward strand.
AATTCAAAAAAAAGAGTCAAAGGTTGTTTTTGTGCTCAATTTGAGTCCAAATCAACTTCCGTTTTCTTTGTATTTCTCGTAGCCAAATTTTCGAGTTTTGTAAAAAAAAAAAAAAAAATTACTGTTCACGTCGTACTGTTCACGTCCGATTTTAAAAAAAATATATATTTTTTTTTTATTTTTATTTTTTAATTTCTTGAAAATTGTCCAATATTATATCATCTATCCTTATTCCAAAATCCATTGTGTTCAATTCAATCTAAACTCCAATTCAAGAACCACTTTCTTGAATTTATAAAAATTCCAACCCACAGTTGTCCAGTTCAAGTCTTTTGAATCATTGAGTCAATATGAGTAATAGGATGGTTCGATTGGAAAGGATGTTGATGGATATGGGGAGAGTGTTAGATAAGTGGGATGGAGAATTGAATAGAACTCATAGGGATCAATGCGATGATGTATTTAATGTAAGTAGTCGGAAGAGACGAGGGTGTAGAAATTTGGGTGAAGTTGGTGCTAAGAGGATGGGCGGTGCAAAAATAACAATCCCACAATTTAAGGGTAGGAATGATCCCGAGGTGTATGTGGCATGGGAAGAAAATGTAGAATTGAGGTTTGAGTGCCATGATTATTCTGGGGAGAGAAAATTGAGGTTGGTTGTGAGCTCATTCGTAGATTACGCTGTGATTTGGTGGGATCAATTAACAACATCTATGTGAAGGTGTGGTGGGAGGAGTATTGAAACTTGGGATGAGTTGAGAAGTATTATGAGGAAGCGTTATGCGCCTAATCATTTTTGTAGGAGGGATCGGCAGGATCGGGAATGTCGAGAGGAGTCTAGAAGATATAGTGGAGTTGGATATTCAAGAGAGGAGAAAACACCAAGTGTAGAACATGTTCACAATACATCAAGCAGAAAGACTAGGTTGGATTATAAGCTTGAGTTCGCAAAAATTCGTGACTTGATCAACTCACAGAATAATCATAAGAAGGAGCAAATGAGTAAGAGAGAAAATTGTGAGGTGGTTAGTTGTGAAGAAAAAGGAAGAGAACTACAAAAGAATAAAAGGGAAGTTGAGAGTGAACATCCAGAAGGGAATGTGGAGTTGCAAAAAGAAATTGAAGAAGAATCTTCGGATGGGAAGAAGGAGTTGGAAGTGAACTTAAATGAAAAAAAACCTGAAGTTGAGGAGGCTGTGGTGAAAACTAACCATTCCCTCCCTATTTTGAATATATCTGTTTTGCAGTTTACTGAAATTTTGATTCCAGAACACACTCCTACGGAAGTACCACCCGATCCAGGAATTAAACTTCAGTTAGATTTATCTTATTCAGAGAAAATTGACTTTGTGATTCCTGAGGAGACGAAGGAGTTTCAACTGCACTGGAGGAACTACATTTGCAGAGGGTTGACTGAAAAACATGAATTGAGGGACAACGTTGGCACATTGGATCTGCCATTGTCACAAGTGCTAGGGCCAAGTAAGGCAAGGAGAAGACACGGTTATTCATCAAATGAAGTTGCTATTGGAACACTCCATACTTGCAAGATCAAGCAGTCGAGGCAAGCACATTTTGATTTATGCGAAGGTGATTGGGTCTACATTCAAAGGAGGCGTACTCGAGGTCAAAGGAGGTCCAAATTGCATCCAAGAGGGGACGGACCATTCCATGTGCTTGAGTTGATTGGAGGCAAGGGTTATAATCTGAGCATTCAAGGTTTGGATTCGAGGACGAATCCTTTCGAAGAGAGAGGGGATGATGTGATACGGGATAGGCAAGCACTTGGCCGAGCATTGGAGTCCAAGAGGTTGAAGTTGACAAGCCAATGTACAAGTTTGGTGAAGGGGGTCGAGGTCCGAATCGAAGGGGATCAACGTGTTAGAAGCGATCGAAGACGGAAGGAAAATGAGCATCTATGCGACCGCATAGATGTAATGCCATGCGGCCGCTTGATGAGATCCCGGTTGGGGGAATCGCATGGAACTCGCGGAATGAATTCGAAAACGCCGGGAAAGCCCAGATTCAGGTTTGTAGACGATAGGATCTTGACCCGAGTCTCATGACTCAAGAACTTAAGGTATATTAACCTTAAACCCGTTGAAGTGCAGAAACTAGAACCCCGATTTGCGAACGCCACAAAGGTTGTCCAATCCTTTGATAAGTTCTGATTTGAACGCCACAAATATTAACACGAAATATTTGATAAGTTCATTTTTCATGGAAGATCCATTGGAGAGAAAACTCAACTTTTATTATCATTCAAAACTTCTTACAATGAGAAATAAAGATCCTATTTATACTAAACTAAGGAAATATGGAAAACCCTAAAAGCACGAAATATCAAGAGTCCAAAAATAATAAAACTTGCCAAAATAAGAAATATAATGAAATCTGGAAATTCGTGTTCATGTGTCCAATATTCTATCACCTATCCTTATTCCAAAATCCATTGTATTCAATCCAATCTAAATTCAAGAACCACTTTCTTGAATTAAATTCTCACTCATCCAATTCTTTTCTTGAGTTTTTTTTATTACGCCTACATTAAGAATGAATTATGATTGGGGATTTGTTTTTCAAACCCGGTGCTTTGTGGGTGATACGGTGTGCAGTTTGGCCATTGATAAGGAGCATATATTTAATTTGGTCAGTATCACTATGGTGGAAAAATTGGGATTACCGTTAAAACAACATCCTAGGCCTTATCGGTTGACTTGGTTGAAGGAGTGTGGGAAGGTAAATGTGACCAAACAGGCTTTAGTGACTGTCACCATTGGGGGATATAGTGATAATGTGTGGTGTGATGTAGTCCCATTAAAATCCTTTCATATTTTGTTTGGGAAACCTTGGAGACATGAGAGGAAGGCAGTGTATGATATGGGGAGGAATACGTATAGGTTTCTTCAGGATGAGAAATACATCACTCTGGTGGGTTTGACACTAGCACAGTCTCATGCAGACCAATGTAAGGTGAGGGGTGAAGTGGAAAGGGAAAAACAAGAGAGTGAGATGACCATATTGAAAGAGAGCAACGTGGTTGAATTGCAAGAGGGACCTAGAGATAGGAAGGTTGAGATAGAGGATGATGAATTGAAAAATGCAGTTAACATTGAGGAGAAAATAGATGAGGTTGTTCAGTATGAGGGTGAGAAACTAGAAGAGTGTGTTGAACAAATGGTTGAAAATATTGTGGAGAGTGCAGAGCAAAGTTTCATCGTTAAGCATGATGTGGTGGAGACGATACATCATGAGTACGAGGATCCATATTTTGTTTTTGGAACTAACAGTTTCAACTGTGTTTTGCTTAAGTCTTTCCTTCAGGCTGTACATTGTACGTGTGAGTTCATGCAACAACAATGGATGATTAAGGTTGTGCTGCAATACAATCATATCTGCGAGAAGGGTGGGCACCGTGTATTGATCTTATGCTATGGAATGAAGAATTTTCCATTTGATCCAGGTGGTGCAGTGATGAGCTGGATAGCAGGTTGGTTCTCTCCTACACGATCGCAAGGCATGGATTCGAGGACGAATCCTTTCGAAGAGAGAGGGGATGATGTGATCCAGGATGCGCAGAAAACTATCAAGAACCCGAGGCAGGTTGGAGGGAGAGTAAAGTCAAGTCGAGACTTCAAAGAGTTGATAAAAGTCATACATTTATATGTTCAAGCAACGGAGTCTATAATATTGAAGACAACATGTCAAGGAACAAGTTTGATGTTGGGGTCGAAGGCCGAAAGGAGTTGGAAGGTGCTCGAATCAAGAAGCCGAACTCGGAGCCAAAATGAAGAACCATGCGGCCGCATGGTTCCCAGGCAATGCGACCGCATTCAATGGACAGAGAGCGTAGAAGAGGCAGGGTTTATTTCTATGCGACCGCATAGAAATACTCTATGCGGCCGCATAGAGTATTTTCGAGTTCAATTTTATATTTTTCGCGAATTTCCATATGTCATTATATTTCTTATTTTGGCAAGTTTTATTATTTTTGGACTCTTGATATTTTGTGCTTTTAGGGTTTTCCATAGTTTCCATATAAATAGGAATTCTATTTCATTGTAAGAAAGTTTTGAATGATAATAAAAAGTTGAGTTTTCTCTCCAATGGATCTTCCATGAAATATGAACTTATCAAATATTTTGTGTTAATATTTGTGGCGTTCAAATCAGAACTTATCAAAGGATTGGACAACCTTTGTAGCTTTCGCAAATCGGGGTTCTAGTTTCTGCACTTCAACGGGTTTAAGGTTAATATACCTTAAGTTCTTGAGTCGTGAGGCTCGGGTCAAGATCCTATCGTCTACAAACCTGAATCTGGGCTTTCCCGGCGTTTTCGAATTCATTCCGCGAGTTCCATGCTATTCCCCCAACTGGGATCTCATCAAGCGTGATAGAAATTCTTGCTGGAGTTGATCCCAACTATCAACTGACCCAACCAGTAAGCCCGTATACTATTCAAATGTGGTACCTTTAAGGGAGTGTACGAACTGCTTCACCATGGTATCATTGTAAGTGCTTGTGTTGTTACATGCTCAACGAAATGAGCAACGTGTTTCTTTAGGTTGCCATTCCCATCAAAATACTGGAATTTTGGAGGTTGGTAACCAAGTGGCACATTCATTTCGTCATTTTGACAACAATATGACTTGCATACACCAATAAGGATTTCAATGAACTACCATACTAGGCACGAATGTTAGCTGTGATCATATCTTGAAGTTGTTGGATAGATATAGAGTCAACAGAAAGTTTAGTAATGTCACGCAGCATGTTTTGAACAACTGTTCAATCATGCATATCTCGCTTCTATTGGTGTTATTGGACTTTTGGATCTTTAGCTTTGGAAGATTTTACATTTTCTTAATTTTTTGTAACCAACAACTCCAACCTGTGCATGAGTGCAGCAATCTGTGCTTCTTTTTCTTCTAGTGACTTTGTTAATTTTTCAATGGCTAAAGCCATTTGTTAGATTAGACCATCTAAGCTCGATGTCACTTTCGTGACCATCACTGGATCGAGTGATTTTTCAGTTGAAGTGTAGTCTTCCCATCTTTGCAGAGCAATGGCGTGAGAGGATCAAGACAAAGATCTTTCATTGGAGATAGAACCAGAACAAGAGCTTTTCGCTTAAGTCTTGGTCTTTTCCGTTGAACGAGAGAGTTTGACTTTTGAATGCAATTTTCATGTTGCCTTTGTTGGAGAACTTCTTTAGTAATTCAACCAATTGAGTTTTCCCAATTTTTGTATGGGCTCTGATCGCATGGAAGAGTTCAACAAGTTTCTCTTTAGGATGAGTCATAGTTTTTCTTCGCCTTTTTGCTTGCCATTGTTGATATAGTGGTCGAAACTTGAAAATTCTGAGATCAAAAAATGAAAAGACGAGAAGGTCCCACTAGGCGTACCAAAACATTTGTACTACGAATATCGTGTATTAAAATATAAAAATCGTTATAAATTGTATTTTGAGAAATACAAGTGGATGTTAAACTTCTTGTAATTGCAAAATTCTGTGATTAATGATCTGAATATTTGAAGAGGAGAAGCTACGTGACTTGAATCCTGGACTTCGAGATTTGTTGAATATTTGATTTGTTAGAAACTTGGCTTATTCGACTTTTGAATTCCGGGGTTTGGATTTGCACTTCAAGACTTAGACTTCAATTTAATTTGATTTGAAGAATACTTTGATATTCTTGGACATGACTTAACTTACTTGATTTGAAAAAGATTTTGATATTCTTGATGTTCGCGGGACTTAGACTTGAGAGGATTTATTTCCTTCCTCCGGCTTTAAGATTTTTTTTCAGCACTTCGTAATTTTCTACTACACTTTCACTTATGAAATTTTTATGGACCTTCAGTCATATTTTTAGGGAAAATTCGTGACCAATTTGGTAAAATATCCAATTAACTTTAATTAAAAGGAATAAGTGAATAATTGTGGATTTTGAAAAATAAATAAATAAATAAAAAATAGGATGGGCCTTTGAATTTTTATGGGACTTAGCTAGGGGTGGACATGATTTCATTTGGTTCTGGTTCCAAGTGAATTGAACCGAACCATAAACCAATGGTTTTTTTTTATAATAGAACCATTTGGTTTTTTTCTTTTTTAAAGATATGGAACCGAACCGATCCAATCTGTTTTGGTTTGGTTTGGTTTGGTTCTAGTTCTATTACTTAAATTTTCAGACTTACGCCATATTAATAAGTTACTAACATATACTTAAATAAAAAATATAAGCATCAAATATTTAGCAAGTTCAAATTATCAGTTATCAAGATTTTTCAAAAGTTTAAATTAACAAACAAAATATAAACGAATGTTTCTTTACCAAAAGTTAATAATATCAACTATCAAGTTTCATCTTCATCCTCTATCCAATCAATTCATTTACATGAAGCCATCAAAACCTGCATGAGAAAAATGAAATATGAAACTAAAATATAAAATTAAAACTTGAAACTAATAGATAGGGATGACGACAAAATGACCAAGCTAAGAAACTTATCTCTTACCATCCAGACAACCATTAATCGTTTAATACTTCATTGCTTCTGCTATAACTTTAAGAAACTCTACAAACATAATTCAAAATACACATTTAAAACAAACAAAACTAAATTAAAATCGTTTACAATTAATAAGATGTTACGTGAAAATATTTTATAAATTTTTTATTACCAAACTCAATTTCTTTATAGAATTTCATTTTCTTAATGCAAATTCTGTCTTTAGTTACTCTCAAAAGTCTATATTCTTCTCATAACCAAATTTGGATACAAATTAAAGCCTCAACTGTTGTAGAAGTTAAAGAACTCCTAAAGCAATCAAGAATGCACCCTCCAGTACTAAATGCCGACTCATAAGCAGCTGTAGATACAGGAATGGAAAGCATCTCTTGCAATATTTGACAAAATTTTAAATACTGGAGTATTTATCTTCCACCAATTCAAAATATCAAAATTTGCATCAGCTGCATATTCATTTGGTTCCATCAAATATCTTTGAATATCATCTTTGTGAGACAAACTGTCGTTGCTAGTCTTTAATTTCTTGATTCGAGAGTTTGAATTTGAAGCAATACTCTTAATGGGCTCATTTGGCTGTACAAAAATAATGACTATTAGACTAGCTTCAATTAATGCAAGATTAGATTCATATATAAATAAAATTATAAATTAAGTTTAGCTCTTGGTTTTGTTCTCAGTTCTAAAACTAGAATTAGGACCAAATGGTTCTTGGTACAAAGAACCAAAATCATTCATTGTCCTTTCAATATCATGTATTTTATATAACTTCATGTATTAAATACTAATTGATCTAAGGGTCATCATTGTGAAATTTCCTTCGAGTTTCTCGAATGTTTACATATATAAATGTGTTAGAGTATTCGATTGTTTTCAATGAAATGATAGTATGGAATGTCGTAATTTACAAGAAGAACGTCGGCTACGACAAGGAGTATGTTACAAGTGTGGCAAACCAGGACATATGATGAAGGTTTGTCCATCAAAATCAAGTAACACGGTACCAACAAGAGTTTTTGCATTGAGCAGAGCAGTATCAGGAGTAGAAAATAATGACGTGGTATCGGGTACATTTTTAGTCCATGAAAAACTAACAATCGCTCTCTTTGATTCTGGTGCAATGCATTCATTTATAGCTACCCAATTTTTGCATAAATGTGAATTTCAACCAATTCCTATGAAATCTGAATTTGAAGTACATGTCTTCAGGATTTACACAGAAAACTAAGGGAGCGTTCTCTTTGTGTTTCAATTTTGTATTTTGAGTTTTGAATTCGTTTTGTATTTTGTGTTTTAGGTGTCCATTTTGAGATTATTGAAAATTCTTTTTTTTTTTTTTGTCGTTTTGAAAAAATATTTCACAACCCGTGTTTTTTGAGTTTTGGCAAATTTGTGAAGAAAACAGCCAAAACGTAAAAAAGTTGTGTTCTGTTTTCTTCACAAAATTTTCAGCCATTTTCAAAAATTCGTTTTCGAAAATGGAAAAGAGAACGCATTTTCAATGTTTTGGAAAATCGAAGACAAAAAACGGCCCGAAAATAGCAAAGAGAACGCCCCTAAGTTCTTGATCCCAGAAATTCCAATATTAATAGGATTTGTTGCTCTTACTCTTAGAGCAAATTTAGTACCAATAACTCTTCAAATCTTTGATATAATCCTTGGAGTGGATTGACTTTCAAAATATCAAGTTGTCATAGATTGTCAAGAGAAACAATTATTTATTAGGACATTAAATTTTAACTTTCCTTCGAAATTCTTCATCTCCAGTTTATTTAAGTCAAGTTCAAATCACAAAACTTAGGTTACTAGAAGAAATTCTTATAGCGAAGGAATTTCCTGAAGTTTTTCCAGAAGATTTGCCAGGTCTACCACAGGATTGGGAAATAGAATTTACTCTAGATTTAATCCCTGAATTGGCTAAGATTGACTTGGGTCAGCAGAATCCTAAAATGTTGGAGGATTAAGACGTTTAAAGCATTTTCCACATACCCTTTACGGCTTTTCATTTTGTAACAGTAAGAGGAATGGAAAGGTTCGTAAGTTCCTAACTTTAGTTTTTCAGTAACTTGTATAAACTTTCTTTAAATAAACTACTAATATAAAGGCCTATAAGTTGACCAGCTTATTGGCTTATTGCTAGATTGTATAATTCTTCGAAATACTCTTTAATTTAGGTTATAGTAATGTTTCTTTATGTATAACATGAAATTAACAAAATTCTGGTTAACTTTAATTGCAGAATCAATTCTGTGAAACACAATAATCACTTTGCGTTCTCTTTGCTATTTTCGGACCATTTTCTATTTTCGATTTTCCAAAACATTGAAAACGTGTTCTCTTTCCCATTTTCGAAAACGAGTTTTTGAAAACGGCTGAAAATTTTGTGAAGAAAACAGAAAACAACATTTTTACGTTTTGACTGTTTTCTTCACAAATCTGTCAAAACTCAAAAAACACAGGTTGGAAAATATTTTTTCAAAACGACAAAAAGAACGAGTTTTCAACAATCTCAAAATAGACACCCAAAACACAAAACACAAAATGAATTCAAAACTCAACTTAAAACTAAAACACGAAGAGAACGCCCCCTTAGCCATAAGATACTTTTTCTTTTTTTTGGACAACTCAGGTGTCCGAACTTTGTCTGACTAATCCTGAGAAGTAGCAACCTTCCCCCCTAATTAAATCCGGATGCAATCATAGTTTATACACACTTGGGTCGAATATTCGGGATGCGATCATAGTTTATACACACTTGTGTCAAACATTCGAGATGCAATCATAAGCTACTTTATTTGAACTAGAACTTGAACTTGACTTGTTTTAGTGCCTTGGACATTTGTCCAGGTCTTTTCCATTCTACTTCTGATACAAAAATACACAAAGGTGAAATATGGAATACCACTTATTTGATAGATAGGCACGACTAAAGATGTCTTGAATTTCGTTGAATCTTGTCTATAGGATCATTTAACCAGTTCTGATACCTTTGCAAAATTAAAAGCTAGGGAACTACGCTATCACGAAAAATAGGATATCAAGTTTCATAGGATGGAGTCAATGATGCAATTTTTCCTTTGAAGTACGGAATATGAACTAGTAACACCTCTTGCATTATTCATAGCATGATAGTCTGTTTTTATTATTGCTACAAATGTAAGGCACTCCAAAAAAACAAATATATGCCCCGTGATAATACGTCAACTATTGAGATAGCAAATAATCCAATTCAATATGATTGCACCAAGCACCATGCTTGACAAGAACTACATCAAATATAAACTCAACTCTAGGAGTATAGAAGTTCCAAACATTAAAAGAGTACAAATCAAACTAATTGATATAATGACTCACATTGTTGCTAGTGGACCATTCTATACATCACTATCTAAGCCGAGCTTCATGTAATATCCAAGCACCAACTTGATGGAAAAAGTAGAAATATACGTAGTTTTGTATAATTTTTTTTTGGTTCTCTTTAATGCGAATATAAAAATAAAATAAAGGTTTCCTATTCTATATAGAATTAGAGTGGTTGTATCTTTTGTGTGTGTGTGTGTCATTAATGTGGATGAATAATACATTCTTACCTACTTAAAATGGATTCTTATAGGACTCTAGATAAATTGTGACCCGTGAGACCAACAGCCGATCCATCATAAATCCTTTCGTACAAAGCCATAAAAGCTTAGAAAATCGAACACACCTCTATTTCAGTAGAAAAACCATAAAACTTCACAATGAATATCAAGATATAACAATTGCTATTAGCTTTCATTCTATAAACAAATTTCGAGTATCCCAATTCAACATTCATCTGATAACAAATGTCATCTATGTAAACATATTTCCTGCATAATATAAATCCCAATCACAATCACAATCACAGGAGCACATGCTCAAGCAAACAACACTCACTGCTAATCAAACCACCTTATCACAAATAAAGGTTATGTACTTCAAAACATACTGTACCCATCGTCATCGCTTGTTCCAAGGTAACACAAAATGGCCATGACAAATACCAAAAAGGATGATAGTTCCATTGCCATGGCTCCCCAACCAATTACACCAGCATGCTTTAAAATAATTGGTATAGCAATGCTGCCAACAGCTGAAGCTCCAGTCATGAACTTTGTCACGTCTACCCAACTGTTGCTGGGATTGATTGTAAAAAAAAAAAAGGCAAGTATGAGGCTAAAATACATCTATATAAACAATAATAATTTGAAAACCAATAATGATGCCGTAACTTATACGATCTTAAAAAATATATAAAAAATAAAGAGGTGAAATGCTGTCTCAATCAGTTTTGAAGGAGAAAGATTTACCTACTTGCTGATTGGGAGAAGAGAGAGGAAGTATCTGACCCAGCAAAGAAAATCAGAGGCATAGGTAGAAGAACATACATTAGTACTGCAAAGGAACAATGCAAGAATACGATTATCAGAAAACAGAGTACTATTTTTGACAACTTAAATATTCAGAATATGTATTAAATGCACGTATAATCATTTTGATATATTCTTCAGAGATTTAGACTACTATGGTGGCTAAAAACCACGTGGTACTTAGATCTACATTGAAACCTAATCCAAAGCAGATGGGTTCCATATAATTATGTAACATCAGTTTATGCACCACCATTTTACTCATATGTTGAATTATTTGCTCACTTTTCAGCATTAAATTACGGAAATTATTGGCATGATTCATATGGAGTGTATTTATACGTTCACCTATATTTAGTCACTGTTTGATCCTCATTATATAAAAAATCATTTTTTTCCAGACTCATTTGAGTCATTTCCAATCACACATTTTCAAAATAAAATATTTTGCATGTAAATTCAAAGTATTTTCCTACTTTTTATCGCACATTTGCTAAAAAATCACTATTACAAAACTCATTTTAAACAAAAAAGGGCTCAAACACATCCTTAACTAATTTCTACAAATGCATAATCGCTCAAATCGGGACGTTGATAATTGATATCTGAGTCCTAGACATCGGATTACGAAGCCTTAAAGTTAATTTATTATTATATAGCTTGTAGTTAGGATTTAACTCTTTGTTTGTTTGAATTTAGGATTTTACTTACATGGTTTTCTCAACATGAAGTTATAAACATTCAGGTTTGGAATAAATTGAGGTTTAGTAATCATAGCATGTTTAACATGTTACATGATTTTACATGAATTTTAATTAGAAGTAATATGTTAAAACACAAATTCCAACATTTCATAGTTTCTTCTCTGAAATTTGGAGCACAATTCCAAGCCATTTAGACCTCCAAATTGACGCAAATAAATGGATTTTAAAAAAATGCATATTCTTGCATTTGACCTTCAATCAGAGTACATTCTTCTGAAGTATGTATCAAAGAAAATACACATAATCATATTGATATGAAGTGGTTTTCGAGAAAACACACACATATGGTTGTCGTGCTAAGAAATTTCCGAAGCTAAATTCAAAACATTTAACGGTTGAATCTCCTACTTGAAAAGCTCAACAAATATTGACTTAATGAAACATAACATGATTTTAGCAATGCTTTTCAATATTATCACTTGTATTTACACTTTTTCTTGATACCTTAGATAACATTTCTAGTGAATCTGGTTAATTTTGCAAAAGCTTATTGGTGAAATATCCACAATTTAGAATTCAGTGTAATGCTTGAATGATTTCAGATGAATTTAGGAATTGTTTTGCAATTGAACCATATTTTCTGCTTGCAACAATGGATAAGCCAAAAAAAAAAAAAAAAATCTGCATATAGTTTACCTGTTAACATTGGCCACCAATTGTTGTACAAAGCACATGCCTGCAAAATCAGAAAAATGACTATAGTAGGATAAAACTGTACATTTGCTAGTAAATAAAGTGGAAGCAATGCACAAAATAAAGTGAAACTGACCAGTATCTGCAACACAATGCCCCCTGACACCAGAATTGCTAACATAGCCAGTTTCCCGGTTTGCAAGCAAGCTATCAAATAACGAGGCAAGTCTGCCATGATGAACTTGCTCAATTCGTACAGGAGACAGCTGAAATAAAATATTTTGTGGATTACATTTTGCAGTGAGAACTAATGCATGAGGAAGAAATTAAAAGCTAATGAGTAACACAGCCAGATGAGGAGCTCAGATGATAATATACATTGGCAACCCATATGTGTGCGCTACTATATTCTATACTAAATGAACAATAGAAAATCCATATGTTAAGGTTGTTTTAAGTTATAAAGAAAATAAACTAGATCCTAGACTGCAGAAAGTTTGGTCAGGCTCTCCAAGAAGAAAATACAGGCTTTTCATCTAGTGGAATGCAATGTTGCCTCATTACATAAGCTATATTTATATATACATAGGTAAAGAAGAAGAAGATTGCCCAAAAAGATTGGCAGTCAACATCAAAATAGATTGGAATTTGAAGGATATGTGATCATTCCCCTCAATGAGATATCCGAGAGTAGTATACAACAGGAGACATCTAGGAAAAGAATCTAAGAGTAGAAATCTCTTTTCTTGTGCTATAATGAAGAGGATATCACTAGTATACTAGAAAATGAAAAAAAAGAGAACGATCGATTTGAATTTTGCCTTACTATCCAAACTCGATCAACTCACCAAACTCAAGACCATAATTTATTTGAATTCTTGATACTCTAATTTGACTGGTGGCCATTTTCTAATAGGTTAAAATAGTCTTTTGATCTATACAGTAGACCTTTTAGACGATAACGTCAAAAGATTATCATTTTGCACTCTGACCATACTGAGATGACAATTTTGAATCCTGACTCTCCTAAAGTTGCATTAACGCAGCAGCATCCACTTTTTTTCTGGAAACAAAAGAAAAGGTATTGCAGCTGACAACAACATAACATAGGTTGAACAAATTTCCATAGTTGTCATCCAGAAGAATAACAAAATTGGCATTTTTGTCCGAATACCACAATATTGTTAAGTTTACAAGAACGTTAATAAAATCTAAAGCTTCCGTTTAAACTCAACTTCTTTTTATTTTTCTGTTTATTTTCATTTGAGCACAAAGACACCACTAATTTAAAGACCCAAAAGCTTTTGTTGACATTAGAAATTGTTGATACTTGTCAATAGTCGAGTTGAAATCGAGCCTTTGTTCTGCAAGAGAGTACACATGTAAGTCTGCTCAGCCTTCCACAGGAAAAGGGGTGGATGGCCGACCACACTCTGTTGCATTAGTCAATGTTCGGATTTACAGAGAAATCGATCTAAAAGAGTTTTAACTTAATTCTGTGTGTTGCCTACCTGAAGCATGATGGCCAAATTGGTATTTGTAGACAAGAAGGGATGTCTTCTAAACATAGTATAGCTGTATAGGCATGGATTCGTCTTACCTCAAGTAACTCCTAGTGGTTACTATCTATGTTCGCAGATGACTTGAAAAGGGAGAATTTTTAATGTTCTACCATTGGCTTTCCAATGAATATCCCGTCAACTCACATTAAACGCATACGACTGCAATAATGAACGATTAGCTGTCCCTATACTAACATAGGATTCACGATTTGAGATGAGATGAGATGAGCGGGATGGCCTGACATACATGCAACTTGTTGGTGGCTTACTTTAGGATATAACCTTAAATAGATATTTGCTTCACCTAGCTAGCTTCAAATCAGAACAACCCAACTTTGGATCAACTAATCCTCTTTCATATAGTTACATTTTGATTTTTCACTCCCATAACGATAATCATATAACATATTTCGAATTTTTTTATTACTATAATAAACATAATGTAGAACAATTAACAACATATAAAAGTTCATTTTCTACAGTTATTTCTTTATTTCATTTAAGAAAATAAAGCTACCAAATAAAACTGATTTTGTTTCGTAATCGCTAGAATAAAAGGCATATTCAAGAGCAATTTTGGGCATAAGATAATCGAGCTTCTTTTATAATTTCGCGTAAACTTCATCTCCCCCCCCCCCCCCAAGAGAAGCATATCGCCACATGAAGTCTGAAATTTGAGTAATCAGCAACGAAACGTAGTTAAATCGCGTTGGCAGCATAGAATTGTGAAATACAGACCATTTCACCAATGGGATTCAAAGAATACATACCAGGATTATAAGGGGTGAAAGAGAGTCCACGAAAATTAATTGAAATCTCTGGTTTTGAATTTTGGTTTATAATCCGATCGATCAATACGAGATTGGCACCATGAAACGGAATGGAATCTCCGAATCTGCAATAAAAATTCACATTTTAATGAGCCTCCTTATACAAATAATATCAGGTAAAAAGGTATTGTCTGCACAAATTTTATCCGACTCCATAAAAAAAAAAATATATATATATATATATATATATATATATATAGACATAGACATAGACATACAGGGGCGGTGGGGGAGTGGGACCCGGACCCCCCTCCCCCCCCCCCCCCCCCCATTTTTTTTGACAAATTTTCTTTTTTGGTTATTGATTTTTTTTTTTTTTAATGTATTTACATCAATGCAAATTGTAATCACCCTCTTTGTTTGTTACTTGATTTGGGGTTAGTTGGGCTAATTAATGTTTCATAATTATTGATAATGATAGCTTTATTCTTTATTTTTCGACACTCCATTCTTGTTTCAAAACTTGATCGGACCATTCTTACTGACATCGAACATGTTTCAAGTACCACGGTTATCTCACCTAAGCTTCCTATTAATGACTTGTTCTCTAGATATGGTTTAAGCATGTCTAATTTGAGAGGTCAAAGTTATGATAACTTGATTGTGTCTATTGAAAATGATGTATTCGACAGGATTGATAATGATATAGTTATACAACGTTATCAAAGTATAAGAACTCGAAAGGATCGTTTATAATAAGTTGTGATTGTGCTAAATTAAATATTGGTACTCAAGAAATACTTTCTTTTATACATATATTGATTTTTTTTTTTTTTAATAAGGTATCAAAAAAAAAAAAAAATTGGGAGCACCTCGTGGCCTCCCACCCTTTTACCTTTATATCTTTAATTATGGGACCCCCAACTCTAAATAGCTGGTTCCGCCATTGTGTGTATATATATATATATATAATAAAAATCAAATTCAAATTCATTTTGAAACCTAAAACTTTTATCAATTTTTTACTATACATTTCATCAACTTTTATCAAAATTTACTAGAAATTTAATTTTTATTCAAACTAAACACACGCTTTGTGAATTCACTACAGTTAATTAGCATTTGAATTAAGGAAAATCTAGTAGTTAGCAAATAATATATTAGTTACGATGTCAAAATGGCACCATCCTTATTTTAGAAGGCAATAGTAAAGATCTTTGAACCACTTCTCAAAATAGCATTGATTTCTATTGATGACATTCTCTTGTTCTCTTAAACTAGAGAGATTAATGAGTTACTACTTCAAATATTTACAGATATTGTCATGGAATACGGTATCATGCTGTCACAAAAGAAAATGATCACTGCAACAACATAAATTATTTTTCTAGGAATGGCAAATATTTTCTTCAACCACATATTGCCCAAGAACTCAAGTCCCCTGATGAAAATTTGATAAAACAAAATGGCCAACAGTTTCTTGGCGTTGTTAATTATATGACTGATTTGATTTCTTTATGTTGAGAAATGGTTTGATTGTTCAAAATCAACAAAAATAGAAAGAACTGGCGGAGTTTGTTCTATGCGACCGCATAGAACAAATCCTATGCGGCTGCATAGAATGGACAGAAGTCTCATCTTCTTGTCCGGGTGTAACTACGCGACTGCATAGTTTTGTACTATGCGGTCGCATAGTACAAACTTTGTGACCGTTGGAGAACGATTTCCTACCGTTTGTCACTTGAATTTAGTGCCCTTTCAAGATATTTTTGACACCAATTCGTGTACAATACTGATGCCTCTATATAGAGGAGCCATGTTCTTAGTGGATTCAATTGAAAAACAATTGATTAACATATGCTTTTCTTATACTCTCTACAATCAAGTTCATATCCATATTTCTACTCATATTCATATTGTTTCTTTTGTGTTCTTGAGTTTTGGGTGGAAATACTTGTGCTTTGATATTTTCACAACAAGGCTTAATTAATCATTCAAACCATTTGTCGAAAAACCTTTTAACATCCTGATTTACCGAAGAAGGGGCAAATATTGTTTGAGGACAACGATTACGTGGTTGGGCCTTTCTTCAAGTTTGTTTTACAAGATTTGTTGCTGACATTAAGTTGTTTATCTCCTCCTTTGATTGAAGTTTTCCAACACTTTAAGCAACAAGCTCCCATTATAAGACATCTACAAGATGTGTTGAAGAAAAATTCTCCACAGTACCAAAATTTTCCTTTTGAACTTCAAAACCTTATTTGTAATTAGACAATTCATTCAAGGTCAAAGGAACTCATGTTAAAATATCAATCCATAGTTATTAGACAATATGGGCATACAAATTCTCCAAGGTTTTGATTTTCATCTAGGCTATTTATTTTTTAAATCTTTTTTATTTAAATTCAGATCAAGTAAAAGAAAATTTTCAAAAAAACTTTTGCGTCTTTCTTTGGTATCTTCTTAAGTTACGTCAAATTGCAATATGTTTTAATGCTGATAGCATCATTGCATGGCTTTCTGAATTAACATCCCAAGTTTTGAAAGATTAGCTAGAATTATTTCCAAAACCAAGTCATGAAATTATTAGATTTTTTGAATGATTCTTTCCACTCTCTCATTGAAGAGACAAATTCTATACTTTTAAAATTCAAAGATTTTAGAACCACATGCTTAAATGTTCATGTAATTCTTGTTTTTCAAATATAGTGTTATTTCACTGACTCAGGATACTATAAACATTTTTCTCATGTCAAAGAATATTCAATTCAACCATTCAATTTTCACAAAGATTAGGAAAGATATCTCCAAGAATTCAGAACATTTCAGAGGAAAATGGCAGAACTCAATCAACAATTCCTCCAGAAAGCTGGGGATATTAAAAATGATGCACCATGGAAAACTTTGTCACACAAAGAATTCAACAAGACATTGAAGTTCGTATGCAGAGTTTAAACATTGTAAATTATTGATCCTCCTGATGGTTATCATTTTGAATAAGTCATGTTAATTAACTAAGCAATTATACGAGTATGCTATTCTATTGCCTCTTCTGAGGATTCTTAGCATCAGAAATTATGCTACAGATCATGACGATCTCTTAGGAAAATTTGCAATCCTAAGAATCAGTCACCGTTTTAATGCTTAGAATTGACTGTTTATTTGTGAGCTAGAATACTTTGGTCTCATCTCTCCCTAATTGATCAAGATTCTCATACATAATTCCTTAACAAATGCACAAAACCCCTTTGGAAAAACTTGAGTTATTATCTTTGTTAGTTATTCTCAAGTTTAAAAATATTATTTAATCAAAGTTATCAATTTGTTGTATAATAAATTATCTATGTTCTGCAGCACTTCTTTTAGCCCCTGTTTGGTAGCCATTTTTGGAGAAAAAAATGTATTTTTGAATAGTTGATTGATTGAGAATGTGTGGTTAAAAATTAAGGAAAAATTTTGGGTTTGCGTGTAATATTATTTTATTAAAGAATGTGTGGATGAAAAGAAGGAAGAGAAAAATACATTTTAGAAAAAATGACTATCAAACAGGGGCTTAATATTTGTTGTTGACATCGAAATTCAATAGGACCACGTAGCCAACAAATCTTAGTTTCTTTCTCGTCCACATGTATGTTACTTGCATACTCTCGAGGCCCTAGCTCCATCGGGGATGCGACCATCGTGGGCATTTCAACACTCAAGTCAAAAGGTGCAAAAAGTATTTGGAGGTGTGGGAAAGACACAATGAATGAAATATGAGTACTAGGTTGAAGAAAATACATTACTAAGAGCAATTTTATGGTAAAATTAATCGAGTGTAAGCTTTTATACCAAGAGAGGTGAGGTGGTGTCAGTTGATTCCTTTACATGTGGCATCATCTTAATAGTTCACTAGTCAAACTTAAATGAAATAGGAAGATTTGATTTTCGTCAAAACTACGCTATTAAAACTTGTGAACAAACATTACCTTTCAAAAATCATTTGGCTCAAATAAGGTTGTTATCAAACAATACTATTAAAGAATGTAGGAAGAAAGATAAATTTTTCGTATTGGTCTTATTTATGTTGTTAAACCCTTGTTTAGGCCCGTGTTAGATATATATGTAGACATCTTAATTTTGAAAATTCGTTATTATCTTTTTAGAGTTATTTGTTTTAGAGTCTAATCTAGAAGGCGACCCATTATTTTTCAATTGTTATCCCAATTTTTCAGTTCATTTGTTTGATGGTGCTTATCAAATACTCTTACTCTTGAAATGCAAACTGAAAATCTAAAATTTGATATTCGATCAAAATCTATTGTTGTAATATATCGAGTATATTACAAGGTTATGAATACTACTCTCAATCCTAGAGCATTGAGTATCTTCTCCAAAAGATGAAACTCTTTTGATGGAAAGTCAACACTATACTCAAATGTAATTATTCCCAAATAAATAGCATGTAATAAATTTCTAGATCCTAAATATGGGATTTAGAAAGGGTCAATGTTCCATAACAACAAAAATTAAGAAAGTTCCTAATCAAATTCTAAATTTCCCTAATGGAAATGATAGAATGATATTTGACGAGCCCTTCACTTCAAGACATTCAACTTCTTCCAGATCTTCTAGATTCGATGAAAGATTCTTTTCTTATCAACCTTCAAGACATTCAACTTCTTCTGATAAACTCAAAGGAGTTGATTTTAATCATAACATACCCAAGTCACAATATGAACCAGAAAGTGAATCAGAATCTAAAAGATCTACATCACCTAATGCTTCAAATATGCAACCACTTCCATTTTTTGAAAAGCTAAGAAACAATTAAAAGATCTCTTCTTCTATAATTAGGAGACAGGAATTTAAAAATGATCAAAACCCTCAAGTAAAAACCTTTAGACAAAATCTTAAAAAGATTTTCTCTTAGATGAATCTTGAATCATTTTGGGAAGAATTCTATACTTATGTAGAAGATTTAAGTTTTTTTTGAATAGTTTATAATCAAAGTGTTTGGAAAATAAAATGTTACTCGGGAGTCTGTTAATACTACTCATATTAATTAATAAAAAAAAAAAAAAAAAAACTTGAAACACAAACTCTGGAGAAATGTTTCAAACTGAACATCTCTCACTTCAAGAAATTATTCTTTCTCGAGAAAAATTGCTGATAAACAAGAAGATTCTTGATCTATAGTTAAAGATCAAAACTATATAAGCACAAAATAATATACTAATCCTATTACACTCAATAACATCTCAACTAAAAAGAATTGAGTTAAACTCTAAAGGGGGTGTATTCAATTGAGACTTTTAATGACTTTTTGGGATTTAAAAAGTTTAGGTGTATTCAATGTAGACTTTTAGAGACTCTCTAAAAGTTATGCTGTATTCAATTGAGACTTTTATAGACTTTTAAGAAGTTTCTAAAAATCTCGGTGTATTCAATTAAAATTTCTTAGAAGTCTCTATAAATTTTGGGGTATTCAAATTTTAATGACTTCGGGAGACTTTTATAAAAGTCTCTGGAGTACTAACTTTTAAGCAGAAAGTACTCATATAAAATCTTAAAAATTGTGTCTCATTAATCACGAGATTTTGAGAGACTTTTACAAAAAAAAAAAAAAAAAAAAAATTCAATATTTCTTTCCTTTTTCTTTCTACAAACATTAGATGTATATTAAAATTAATTAATTTTTTTCTATTGATTCTCTCTCCCTCTCTCTTATCGTTTATCTCCATTTTCTATGAAAAAATTAAATTGGATTTTTGTAACTTTTTTCATTCATTTTTTTTTTTTGAAAAATATCTATTTTTTTATTAAATTATAAATTTTTATATGACAAATTTATAATTAAATGTAAATATATTGATTTTTATTTATTTTTAAAAGTATATTATATTAATAATATTGAATATTAAATTTATTAATTACCATATATATGTATACTTTTGATTATTATTTATTTAATTAAGATCTTAAATTTTTATTATTTTTAAAATATTTTTTAATTATATGAGGAGAGGAGGGGAAGTAGAAGGAAAATTGTGGAAACTACAGGATCCACATGAATTCTATTTCAAATGAAAGTCTTTAAAAGTCTTTTGAATTCTACAGAAGTTTACAAAAGTTTTAAAATGAAAGTCTACAGAAGTCTACGAAAGACTTCCATTAATTCTATGCAAATCTATGAAAAATCCACGAAATCCACGAAAGTCATCACTTAAAAAAAATCCACCAAAGTCTTTAAAAGTCTCAATTGAATACACCCCTCTAAATTTGAAAGTTCCAAGAAAGAAGTAAAATAACCAGCAACTCTTACGAAAGAAAAGATAAGTTCAAACCCATTACTCAAATCCTTTGATGAAATTATCAAAACCTAAATTAGGAAATCAAAAACATTTAACAGAAGGACATATTTTGGCAAAAATGTCAAAGGAACTTGTACGATAAATTTCGTGTATTAAAATACAAAAATCGTTACAAATTGTATTTTCGAGAAATACAAGTGGAAATTAACCTTCTTGTAACTACAAAATTACAAGATCCTCTAATTAATGATCTGGATGTTTGAAGACGATGGGTCCGTAGCTTAAATCCTGGATTTCGAGATTTGTTGAGAATTTGATTTGTCGAGACTTTGACTTGTTCAACACTTGAATTTTGGGGTTTGAATTTGTACTTCGAAATTTGGACTTGAACTTGATTTGGTTTGAAGAAGATTTTGATCTTTTTGGACTTGACTTGATTTGAAGAAGATTTTAATCTTCTTCGTGTTCGCCGAATTCAGACCTGATAGAATTTATTCTCTTCCTCCGACTTTGAGATTTCTTCAGCACTTCGTGATTTTCTTCTGCACTTTTCACTTGTGAAATGTTATGGACCTTTGGTCCAATTTATATGGAAAATTTCGTATTAATTTTGGTAATCACTCAATTATATTTAATTAAAAGGAATAATAGAGTAATTATGATTTTTTTTGAAAAATTGAGATCGGCCGTTGGATTTTATGGAGTTTAGTAAATTTTAATTTAGTTGGGCTAATAATTAAAATCGACTCAATTCAATTCACTTTTTTTATGTCTGCAAATGCCCCCATCAATATTTGTTTATTTATTATAAAATAAATTAATAAATCTTGATTTTCGATTTTTCAATGTTGAATTTGAACTTCCCATTAACTTCGAACTTGATTTAGAATAAAATTCTTATCCTTGAACTTTGTTAACAATGATTTTTTTTTCCTTACGTGAATGTTATTTGATTATTTATTTATTTTATATTTTGAACATTTTTTTTTTATATTTTATGGTATATCAAGTTTAAGTAAAGTTTGATACCCGTATATTTATATAAACAAATTTTGAGGTTTAGAAACAAGTAGGTTAATTTACAAACAAAGGTTAAAAAAAACTAATTTTTTTTTAATTCTTATTTGGTTATCATTTTTTTTTCGCCGCGAGTTTCTGCCGAATTTTCTTTGATTTCCACAGCAATTCCAACAATGGAATTGGTTTCTACCATGGCAGTCCTACCATGGCAGGGACAACTTTTCTATTTTCTTTTTATTTTATATTTTATTTTTATCTATTTATTATTTTCCGCCTCTCTTTATTATTATTATTTTTCTTTTTTTTATAAATTTTTTGACGTAACTTTTTATCTTTTATTTTCTTTTTATTTCTTTCATTTATTTCTTTTTTTCTCAGCTTCTTTTTTTTTTATTCCCTTTCTTCTTCTTTTTTATGAATTGTTTTTTTCTTGGGTTGAATTTTATTATTATTGTATGTGATTTTTTTTAATATGAGTATTTTAATAAAATCGAAACTAACATTCGTCATTTTTTAGGGACTCAACTTTTGGAATAAGTCAAGAATTTTGAGGTTCGAGATTTTTTATTTTTTTTGCAAAGTTTAAATTTTCATGCTGCAATTACCTTATGGGTTCTGTACAGAATCAAAATTTCAAACATGTTCGTGTACATTGAGGACAAAGGACTGTCACCTTTTGCCATCCAAGGCCCTTTGTATTGAAGACCAATGACTGATTCTTTTGATTGTTCAAAATATTCTATGTTGATGACCACGGACCGGCTCCTTCGACCGTCCAAGACACTTTGTGTTGAGGACCAAGGATCGACTCATTTTACCGTCCAAGACACTTTGTGTTGAGGATCAAGAACCGACTTTTTTTACCGTCCAAGACACTTTGTGTGGGGACCAAGGACCAACTCTTTCAAGTGTCCAAGGCACTTTGTGTTGGAACCAAGGACCGCCTCCTTCGACCGTCCAATGCACTTTGTGTTGGGGATTAAGGACCGGCTCCTTCAACCGTCCAAAACACTTTCTGTTGTTGACTAAGACTGGCTACTTTGACCGTCTAAGGCACCTTGTTTGGATGTCATTTACATATTTGGAAGGCTCAGACAAATTTAAAAGATTTTGGGGGCGTTCTCTTTGCTGTTTTCAAGCCGTTTTCTGTTTTCGATTTTTTAAAACAGTGAAAACGCATTCTCTTTCTTATTATCGAAAATGAATTTTTGAAAACGAATTTAAAATTTACAAAGAAAATAGAAAATGAAAAAAACTCATTTTGGTTGTTTTTATTTAAAACCACTGTAAAACTTCAAAACGCGGAAAATGCACTTTTAACTTAAACAATGTGATAGCTTAGTTGGAAGAGTACTGGATTTCTAAAAGTCGTGAGTTCGACTCCGTTTCACTGCAAGGTGAATTTTTTTTATTTACTCCCACTCTTTTTTTCCCCTTTCCACTCTCTCCTTCGGCCAACTCCTCCGTCTGCCGCAACCCTCCGCCCCAAACCCTCCAGTCTCCTCCATCTCCATCTGCCTCCACCTCCACCTCCACCTCCCCAATCTAGTTATTACCATTTCCTCAATTTACACTCCAACCATCCTTTCATATGAAAGAGTTGGAGGAGATTACTGTTATAAAAAAGATGGCAAGTTCAAATGAGTGGAGAGCCCATTTGGCAACAGCAATGATGATGGTGTTCTATGGAGGTTACCATGTTATCACTAAAGTCACACTCAACGTTGGCGTCAATCAGCTCGTTTTCTGTCTCTTCTGGGACCTCATTGCCCTCTCCATCCTCGCTCCCTAGCCTATTTTCGCGAGAGGTCAGCCCCTCATCCTTTTCTCTCGGGGATGTGTGTAAACCTTAATTTACTCAGGCTCTATCTTAATTAAAGAATTCTTGTTGTCAACTAATGCAAAACATCTATTAGATCGGGGTTGAATTATATCTGCTAAGTCACTGATGCAGTATGTGAATGTGGGGAATGCTGTGTTCATCAATTGGCAGTGTGTTAATTTTTGGATTCCCATTCTTTGCATCACCTGGTCAGTTGATGAATTGCCTTATGAAGGATTTGTGGTATTATTGTTCTAGTCATAGACCGGAATTCAACTTCCTGTTCTTGAATGTATAAATCATTTATTTGATATTGGATGCATTGTAAATATGCACAACTCTGTTTTTGGGAGACTTTTCTTGAACAATAAAATGGAAATCTTTTCTTCTATTATTCAAGCTGTGCTTCACAATAACAGTCTGATTTTTTACTGTCACAACATTTGTCCTATTACCAAATAAAAGAAATCAAATTTACATTCATTAGCCCTTCAAAACAAATCTCAGATGCTTCAATTTCATGTGACACGGTCTTCTTCTACTTTGGTGCAAACCTGGACTTGATTTTCTCAACCTCCTTGGTACCAACTTGGAATGCCTTTGTCAAAACATTGTCTGGCACAATTGGTAAAGCAACAAACAATATGGTTGCTATGGACTGAGTTCCAGGCAACTGATTGTTGAACGCAGCTATTACTATGGCCAGGACCTTGCCATTGTTATTCTGGAAGTGGACTAGACCTTTGGGGAACACAAATATTTCACCTTTCTTGATAGACTTGGAATATAGGACATTGGCTGTGGTAATGAAACCAACATCCAATTCACCTTTTAGAACAAACACCATTTCCGTGGCACAAGGGTGCGTGTGGGATAGATTTAGGCCTCCGGAGGCATAGTCGATTCTCTAGGATTACTGATAGATCTAGACTTCCATTGTATGTTTTGATGCCATTATGTTTTTATGAAATCTTACAATGGGGTAAGCATCTCAAATTTGCTCTCTTGTAGGTAAAAGATGTGAATTCTGCAATGGAGGCCTCCACAAAATCTAAGAATGCTTTTGCATGTACTAATGTGAATCCAGTAGATGCTCAGGATAAAGAGGGTATCGTCTCTGTTAAGAGGCTCATCGACTTCAGCTTTCAGAATGTAAAGGAACTTGTATGTTTGGCACGGCTTGCATTTAAAGCTGTCAATCGCCAAGGTTTCAATGGCAATAGAGAGTAGGCAACTGTATATAGTTGTGTTTCACTAGCATATTCTCTGTGTGGGCTGGGCTTTGGATACAAGTTGGAAGTGTATGCCTACGCACTTCTTGTCTAGTGAAGAAACATAATATTACTGTTATATAAAAGTGTTTATTATCGAAATGTATATGTTATTTTATTAAAAGTGAAAAAATATCAAATAATATTCTCAAAAATTGCAAAGTAAACGCGTTTTGTATTTTATGTTTTGAGAAATTGTTTTTAAAAATAACAAAAAGAACACATTTTTAGTAATTTCAAAACAGACACTGAAAGTACAAAACACAAAACGAATTGCAAAACTCAAAACACAAAACTGAAACACGAAGAGAACGCCCTCTTAATGCCCATTAATTTTATTTATTTATTCGCTAATTTTTCTCTCTCCCCTTTTTTTTGTTGTAGGAATGGATGTGGCAAACTCTAATAATAAGGTGTATTCTGATATACATGAAATCGTCGAGCTTAAAAATCAAGGTAAAAGTTACCTCCGTTTCAAAGATACTGATGTGAAGCATCATGCCAAGCTTGGCATACGGGGTGAACTTAAACTTAGCATCTATAAGCCAACTATAGATCCTTCTCCTCACCTCTTAGAGCCTTTGTCAAAGTTGCACATGCACATCATTAGTGAATGTCACGAGAATTTCGAAGTTGCAAAGTCCAACCACTCTAGCAGTTATCTCTCATTTCTGTGTTTTCCACCTTATCATTCCCAAAGCATGGAGTGCATTCCAATGGCTATAATTTGTGAGAAGATTGACAATAAAGAAATATGATAGGAAAGTGCACTTGTCAGTCGAGAGAAATTTCTTTTCTTTTAAGGTTTTGGGAGTGGGTTTCATGGGTTCAAAAACTTCTGCTCAAGAGAAATCTTCATCAGATACCTTCTACAGTCAACTCTGCTACAAAGGATTATCATCGCCCAAACTCTATCTATAAGGCTCTTTGTGAGGTTTGGTGTCCAGAGACCAATACTTTTGTGATCGCCAGTGGTGAAATTAGCATTTCTCTTTGGGACATCCGCAAGACAAGTGGACTTTCAATTTTGGGTCATTACTATGAGGAAGTAGTCCCAAGTCTTTCAGAGATCATCTTCCTAAGTCTTGTCTATACCTCTTTAATGTTTTCGCATTGAATGCCAATACGAATAAATTTGATTGTGTTAGTCATAAAAATGGATTAATTTTTTGTTTCACGAGAGTGGTTGTGCCCAGAATCCTCGACAACACAAAAATTAAATCTAAATCCATTTAAGAGGCGTCATCAAAAAGCTCCAAAGGAAATCTGGAGGCCCGTGGTAGTAGCAAGCCGAGAGACATTTCCCGTAGGGATCGGAGTCATTGGAACGATACACCAATATGTTTGTTTATAGAAGAAGAAGGAGAATTAGAAATAGCAGCTTATTTCTTCATGTAACTTTGTCGTTTCGTTCTTCCATCTAGGGACGAGTGTATAAGAGTTAAGACTTTTAAAACGTCTTGAAAAATGGCAGATGGGTACACTTACATCTTAGTTCCTCCCATATTAGCGAGTATTTATAGAGGACTTACACGAACATCGAACCAATCAAATTCGAACCTTGACTCGATTTCACATTCATTTCCTGAACATTTTCTTTATGCTTGAGCGACTACTTATTTCTTTCGAGATATGTATGCCCACATGGACAAGAGTTATCCTCGTCCTATAATCGGAAGATATGCTGGCACTTTGAATGTTTTTTAGCCTTGGGAGAAAAATGTTGTTGATTGTCGGAACCTTATTTGTGGAATGATGGATGCCAATGACTTTTGCTTTCCGTCAACATCCTATCCTGATGTAAAAGTAGATGACCAACCAATGTCTATAGATACTTCAGAATTTATGGTAAGTATTCGATATGGGTTTGTTTCTTACCACCGAGGAAACTATCCTTTCATTCTTGAGGCGTATAATCCCCACAGGTTCGCTAGACAACTTAGCTTTAGGCAGAAACTTCCCGGTTCACCAAGAAAATTGGATTTTGCTCCTAACGCAGGTGACATGTATTGTGTTCAATTATCTTTGACTCGAACGATAAGTGGATCTATATTTCATATTCCGAAATATGTGAAAGATACACATCAAAACGTTGATGTAATTACCAAAATTGGTGGAATAACTGTAACATCCCGAAATTTTCTAGTAAATATTTTTAGTATTTTAGAAAGTTTTTAATTTTATGGGCTTAATTGAATGATAAAATAAATGTTATTAGAAGTTGTAATTAAAATAGTATTATGGACTTGAAAGTGAAATTTCATAATTGCATATTTGTCCAAGGATTAAATATTTAATTTCACAAACAAATAAAATATTTGCATATTTCCCCTAGGGGTTAAAAGTACAATTTAATAAATTGCACAATTAACCCCTAGCATCCACTATAAATATGGGATGATTGTGAAGTGAGAAATGTCTCCCATCCCTTTCCTTCCTTAAGGTATGTCTTTTTTTTTTTAAAGTTAATTATTTTGTTAATTATTTATTTTGTTAATTATTTATTTAGATAATTATTTATTTAATTATTTGTTTTAAGTAATTGTTTGATTTATGAATAGGAAATTAAAATTTTGCTTTAGGGTTATTTAATAATGGAGGAAAGATAAAGTTAGAGTTAAGTTTAATTAATAAGATTAAGAATGATTAATTATAATTTTTCTATTTCGAAATCTTAACTCTAGAAGTTTTAAAATTTATAAAATATTTCAAGAAATATTGAGTTTAGTTTGCTTAGCTTGTATTATTAAAGATTGTGATTGAAGTAACTAAAGAAGTAAGATAAGAAATCATTTGGTAAGTTGCTAATTATATTGGTTAGTGGGCCACTAATGTATGTATACATGTGGATATGGTAAATTCAATTGAAGAGGAAATATGTCGCACTTGAGGCTCAAACTTAAATTATTTTGATTTGATAAAAAGTAAAGTGTTATGATGCATAATGTCAAAAGTGAGGTATGTTGAAAATTTAGTAAAGAAAAATATGGAATTCATAAGAAATTGATAAATAAGTATGGATATATATATAGATATGGATACTTGTGTGTTAAATGAAATGAAAAATGGATCAAACATGAAATGAAAAA
Source organism: Osmanthus fragrans (assembly GCA_019395295.1). Lineage (NCBI taxonomy): Eukaryota > Viridiplantae > Streptophyta > Magnoliopsida > Lamiales > Oleaceae > Osmanthus > Osmanthus fragrans. The sequence continues at coordinate 14,470,667 of CM033359.1, forward strand.
TAATATGGTGATTTTTACATGTATTAACTTTATTCTAGAAATTATGAAATTTATTTAATAATGATAACGAAAATTTTATTATTACTATTTATTGGTAGTAAACTAGTATCATTATCAGTATTCTTATGAGGGTTGTTTTATTAAGTAACCTACATTATCTTATAGGTTTAGTTCAGATTTGATAATTGAGAAGTAATATGACAAGACATAATTAATGTAGGAATTATTGTATTAATGCAGATATTGATCAAGAAAATCGTGAAAAAGGTAAATATTGTTACTTTTCAACTACAGTACAAGATATGTTAATATGTGTAATTATGTGTTTATATGTGTTTGTTTGTTTTATTACGAGACATGGTAGTGTGACACGTGTACATTGAGTTTATTTGGAAAACGTATGAATAATTACGTTTTCAAGATGATGCATATTTTTGTTGTCATTCTGATTGAGTTGCGATTGAACATTTTGAGTGTGAATTCCATTATAAATGTACCGTACTATTGTTTTCGAATAAAGATACTGCTTGAGGCTCTTGACGGTCATTAAGGGTAGCCAAGGATAGGGTATTCGGAGTTCAGCACCTATTTACAGGCAGTGTCGGGAAATCCTTTGGTGGCCTTAGGACTGCGGATAGGCAGTTGGAGCACTGTATATATGCAGGCCATGCCTTGAATTTGTATATATAATATACTTATGATGCATCCTGGGTCTCGGTGGGCAACGACGGATGCATTGATATTGGTTTGCGTGCAAGAAATGGACATGTTATTGTGAGCTCATACGGTACACTATAATAAGAATTTGGGCCCATTTATGCTTGGCATGCATCATTGCATCATCATATTTACTGAACTTTATGGTTCATGTTTTGTATTTTGTACACTAGATGGCTCAGTGAGATAATGAGATTATCCGAACTACCAGACATGTCGAAGTTACTGAGGATTTCACAGTTATACATGTTATATATAGACGCATCCACTACACACGCTTTTATACAATTGTTGATGAGGATGAATGTATTAAGACTTTTGAATACGGTGAGGATTTTGTGATGGTTATGATCAATGTCTATGATCTGGTTACTTGTAGTCATGTAAATACCATAATATACATGGAATAGACAGGGATGTGATATTATGTAAAAAGGGGAAAATGATGCTTAGGAAAAGAATGTGGAGAAAATAAAAAGACTAAGCTGACTTTGATGTACCGCCTGCTGTAGAATAGATATAGGGAAAAATATTTTGAAGATTTGCAGGCATTTCTTTTGACCAAAATTTTTGGATAGTAATATAACTAACTTATGATGGGATGTATTTTGTAAAATAAATTCTCTTTTTGGTATAATATAAAACTTGGTGGTTCTTTTAACTCTTTACATTTGATTTTTTGTGATGTGTCTTGATTTAACTATGAGATGCTTACTTGGTTAAATCTTAGCCTGTTATAAAAACTATTAATAAAATAACACGATAAAAGGAAAAATATTACAGGTAGAGGTTGGAGGCTGACAATAACCAAGTGTTGCCGATCCTAACCAAGGTTCAAGTATAGATTTTATCTTCTAGTGAGAGCCATTACTTTATTCTTGGCCTGACTCTGAATAGGGTCATATCCAAAGGGTTAAGCCCTCCAAATATCATTTCTAAAGAGATTTCTCGAAAGAGAGAATCAGACTTCTCAAAATGAAAGAGGTATTAAGAAGATTAAAATTATAGTTCCCTCAACAAAGTTTGCTTCCACCTCTGAGCCTGCTGATAAGATACCCGAAGTACTTTTGATTCCAGACCACAGTAGTCCAGGAGATCGAACATCTCACGCACTTGGAAAAACTCTAACTCTAGAGGATGAAAGTTTTGGAGATCAGGTTTGGTTTTTTTTTACATACTACCTGTGTTTGATCCTATGCAACAAACTTCAATTTCAGGCTCCTTTTTCCCGAGTAATACCAATGATGCTTCAAGCTGTTCCAAATCCTTCAAAAGGTGATGTCGAAGCTTCTCACATTAACACCAGTCTCCCGAATACACCATCAGATGACAAATTTTTAGATATGTCGCCTAAAACACGAAACGCGGGTATGTTCTTTTTTTTTCGTGTCTATATCTTTTTTTTTTAATCTCCATTTTTTTGTATGTTTTCAAAGCATTGCAGAATGATTGAATTTCTCCATCAATCCAAACTCTTTGCAAGATCAGATTGGCAAAAATGATGGGAGAATCGATGTGCTTCAAGGAATAGATGGTACTCATGATTTTCACGGCCCATCTTGCAAATATCTAAGTATTATTAATGAAGGTATTTTGGCATTTAACGTAGATGAATTCCATGATGAGGATGAAGTAAACTCTGAGACTATGGGAGCTAACATTTCAGAGATCAATCACGAGGTTACAGTTGCTCCATCTTCATTGGCTTTAGTTAATATTCCGCCTTCAGAGACACAATCGTCGGGCTGCACCGATTTGTCTGGTCCTTTGCCTGGGATAACTCAATGTCCCCTTACTTTAAGGCTGCTCTGCACGAAACTATGACTAATTACCTTCAAAAGTATTTTAGGGACTTTTTAAAGTATGGATTTTCCAACATCCGATCTTGGTGGAGTGAAAATAATTTAATTCTTCAAAACATGATTGTCAACTCATTTCGCACGGATCCAACACCTTTGAGGAAACGTATGTAAGTGTTTCTCAAAGAAGTTTACCTTTATTTATCGGAAAGAAAGCAGCATTTGGAGTGTCCAACTGCTGAAGAAAATTTGAGCAGTTGAAACTTTTGAATATTCAGCTGGAAGTGGAGGATCCCACGTGTTCTTCATTGGAAGATAAAATTAATCAGCTGACTTTCGAGCTAGAGATGTCACTAGCATAGCATCCATTGACCAGAAAAGAGAGACACTTGAAGTTAGTTTCCTGCAAGTGATTAATAACAAGTGATCTTGATAGAGTTGAGAATTTCTGATCTTCTTTAAGACCATATCGTATGAATTTTGATATGTCATCATTCTTTTTTTATGATGAACTTTTCTTTTTCATGTTTTGCGTGTATTTTTTTTTATTTCAGAAAATGGTAAACAAATTTAATGAATTTATTAGTTGTGACTGAATTTGAATTTATAATTTATTCAAGTTGTCGACGTATCGAAACGGAATCAAGTATAACGTAGTTCATTACAAGAACACAATTTTTTTTTATTTGGGGCCGTTCAAAGTTTATCATCTTGCAAGCCAGGAGTATTACATTTCATTACAATGACAAATTTGTAAAATAAAGAATTTCAAGCATAAAAATGCTTTAGAAATTTTCCACTGATAGACCCGATTTGTAGTCTATCTTTGTCAACGGTCTTGCATGCTCCGTTAGTGAATGCATGAGTAACGAGAAATTGACCATCCCATTTAGGCTGAAAATTATCCCCTGTTTTTTTTACGATTATGATCGTCCTGCATACGGAAAGTACCAGATCTCCAGCCTGAAATCACCTTGGTCGCACCTTTTTGTTGAAGGACTTGGCCATTCGAGCTTGATAGCACTCCAGGTGCATTTGTACATCTAATCTATTTTCATCCAAAGTTTCTAACTCTTCCAATCGAAAACGAGCATTTTCTTCTGTTGTCAAACCTTCTTGGATGGCAATTCGAAGTGAAGTGATTTGACACTCCAAAGAAAGTACAGCTTCCACTCCATACGCTAAGGCATAAGGAATAGCATGTGTTGGAGTCCGATAAGTAGTTCGGTAAGCCCATAAGACTTCACTGATTCTTTTATGTTAATCTCTTTTTGATTTGGAGACAACCTTTTTTAGTAGACTGCAAAAGTCATGTTAAATGTCTCTGCTAACTCGTTAGCTACTACATTGTACATGGACGAGTTGTATTGTTTGAACCCAAAATTTGCACACAAATTGTTTATGTGGCTATTGCAGAATGGTTTTTCATTATTAGTGATGATGTGCCGCGGGACCCCATGTCGATAAATGATCTGGATACGGATGAAATCTGCAACATTTTATTTCTTTACTTCCTTCAATGGTACGGCTTCGGCCCACTTAGAGAAGTAGTCGGTCATGGCGAGGATGTATGAATGCCCAGCTGAAGACTTTGGAGTTATGGGTCCGATTACATCAAGACCCCATGCATCGAAAGGCCATGAAGCTATTGCCGGATGTAACGATTCTGGATGTTGATGGATGAAATTTGCATGGACTTGGCAAGCTTCACACTTTTTTGCATTATCCATGGAGTCTTGTATCATAGTCGCCAGTAGTATTCCATCATCTTTTTTCGAAAATAGAGTTTTGGTCCAGACTGATGAGCACTAAAGATTCCGGAGTGGGCTTCTTCTACGACATGTGTTGCTTTGTCGTTACTTAAACATCGAAAAAAAATTCCATTAAATGATCGTCTCCTCTTATAAAATACAAAGCGGGACATACATCTCTTGACTTCAGTTCTTCGCCGTAGATCATCTAGTAACTTTTGATGTTGAAGAAAATCAATTATTGGTTGTCTCCAATCTTCTCTTTCCTCATTTTTGATTACTTCGACACTATTGTTTTCTTCTAGATTACTGGGCAACAACGACGAAAGCGCCCATCTTTGAGCAATTGATATGGCGTAGGAAAAATCTTCATCTGACCTAGCTAAAACAGTGGCCAAATTAGCTAAGACATCAGCTTCTCTATTTTTACTTCTAGGTATGAATTTGATTTTTATTGAATCAAATCGTTTCATAAGCGTTGATACTTATTCATGATATGGATTCAAGTCTGAATTACGGACTTCATACTCGGCTAGAAGTTGGTTGATTATCAATTTAGAATCTCCATAGACTTCCAGCTGATGGAAATCCTTATCTAACGCTGTTACTAAGTCAATGATAAAGGCTTGATATTCTGTCACGTTGTTTGAACATTTCTCTGCTAGGGTAAAAGAATAAGGCATAACAAGATCGTGGGGAGTGACAAAGATAATTGATGCTCTGGCACCATAACTTCGGGTTGCCCCATCGAAGTATAGTCTCCATGATGGTGTGACTTCAGTAGATAGAACTTCTTCATTCGAGAGGTCTTCCTGAAATTCTCATTCTGCTGGAATTGGATGGTCAGCAAGAAAATCTGCCAAAACTTGTCCTTTGGTTACCTTTTGTGGAATGAATTTGATATCGAATTTGGACAATAGTAATGCCCATTTTCCAATCCTTCCGGAAAGAATTGGCATGGACATTATGTATTTTAATAGATCAACCTTTGAAATAAGATTGATTGTGTGTGATAGTATATAATATCTCAATCTTTTAGCCGCGGAGATTAATGCAAGGCATATTTTTTCAATAGGTGAATACTTCATTTCAGTGCCTACCATTATCTTTTCCTTCATCGTTAACTTAGACAAGAAGTGCTCCTAGAGAATATTATTGTGCTGCAATGTAAAGAGTTAGTGGTTTCCCTGGAACTGGAGCTTTGAGTACTACGGATGAGACAAATATTGTTTAATACTTTGGAAAGCATTTCGACAAGCATCATCTCATTCAAATAGAACATCTTTTTTTACCAATTTGTTGAATAGGTGGCAACGTCCTGCAATGTTAGAGATAAATTTTTGAATGTATGCAAGCTTTCCTTGAAGACTTTTCAACTCATGCACATTACTTGGCTCTGGCATGTTGATTATGCCATCAATTTTTGATTGATCTATTTCAATGTCCCTATATCAAACAATGAAGCCAAGAAATTTACTAGAGGTTACACCAAATGCACACTTCAGCGAATTCATCTTTAGTTGATGTCGTCGAAGTCTTTCAAAAACATCTCGTAAATCTTGTAGATGATCATCACGTTTCTTTGTTTTAATGACAAGATCATCCACATAGCATTCCACGCTCTTATGCAGCATGTTATCGAAAATCTTTTGCATAACTCGCCAGTAGGTTGCCCCACATTTTTTAATCCAAATGACATAACTTTGTAACAATATATGCCCTTAGAAGTACGAAATGATGTAAGTTCTTCATCCTTTGGATTCATCCGTATTTGGTTGTATCCAAAAAATCCATCCATAAAAGACAAGTCTTCGTACCCGGTAGTTGCATCCACCATCAACTCTATTATTGTAAGCGAAAAATAATCTTTTGGACATGCTTGATTCACATCACGAAAGTCAACACAGACTCGTAATTGTCCATTCTTCTTTTTGACAGGAACAATGTTCGTGATCCAAGTTGGGTATTTGAATTCGCGTATGAATCCAGATTCAATAAGTTTGTTGACTTCCACTTCAATCCAAGGAACCAGTTTTGGTCGAAATCTTCTTTAACGTTGTTTGATCGGTCGAACTCTATGTCTTACTACAAGGTGATGCACTGTATCCTTTGGGTCTAACCCCGACATTTTTTTGTAAGACCACGCAAACACATCTTTGTATTCCTGGAGCAAATGGACGTACTCGGATTCCTCTTTGTGACTGAGAAGAGCATTTACCAACACGGGTCTCGAGTCTTCTTCAGTCCCCAAGTTCAATTGTTTCAAGTCATCTACAGTAGCTTGTTCCTATTCTTCAAATATAGGTGGGGCTTGTTCAAGTTCATCTATTGTGGTAGAGTTTTCATACTCGGATTCTGAATTGGAAGCTTCTTCAAAAGTTATGTGATTGCCGAAGACTTCTTCCTTATGTCCATTATTCTTTAAGGATGGGTAAACCTTTTGATGTTTTCATCTTCTTCTTTATTGTTGGAGTTTTGGACTTGGATTAGATTTTTTAATTCCAAGTCGAAAAATACAGATTGTCATTGAGATGACACCTGGGGAACTTGTGCATTCTTATCAATTTGGGTAGAAGAAGAAGGATCATCACTTAACATTTAGAAGACAAAAGCTTTACATTTTATGTCAACCATCGGGGAAGGTTCTCTTTTTAACCTTTCAAACACCAAAACTCTGGCATTCTCATTTTCAATTCAATTAAACATTGAAGGTCTTGGCTGTCTTGATTTCTCCTCTGTGACTTCATATATTTGAATCATAATTGGGTTTGAGAAAACATTCTTGACTTTAATTTTTCTTGATGGATTTGGATTATATCTCAAACCATACTTAGGCCGCGACATAAGGGCTCCATCATAAGGGATACGCCCACTCGAAAAGACAGCATCAAGATCACCTAATTTGTGATGCTCTCCTTTCCCAAGTCCGGCATTCTTAAACATTTTCTTGACTTGAGGATTATAACATCCTTTGAAAGTCTGTTTTGATTCATTGACTCCTTTAGTACTCGGCATGACTTGTTTGGATAGACTAGAAATACTGAGTTTTGATATATTTGGAATAGATGTTGAAGCTTCCAATGTAGATTTACATTATTTCGGGACTGCTATAATCTGATGGGGCAGAAACAATTTTGAAATACTAGGCATTGGAAGATTTAACTCTTTTCTCAGTACCTCAACATCGATTTATTCAATTTGAGGTTTTTTTTGCCTCTAGAGAATATTTCAGATGTAAATATTGATTTTCCTTTGATAAGCTGACGAGATTGAGCAACACCGGATATATCATCATCGTCTGCATCTCTTCTAATTTTGAATCCAGACATGGTCAACCCTGCAGAATTACACTCTTCATCTTCCGTGTAAAATTTGGCATTAGCAAAATGAAATTCTTCTTTAAGGAGTGGTTTGGATTCAGCTACCACACATTGACTTCTCTACCTCGACTATATTTGAAGCAATGGTGCCGAGTCAAAAGTACTACTCCAGTTTCATGCAGCCAAACCCGTCTAAGGAGTAACTCATATGATGTTTTAGCATCAATGACATGGAAAAGAGCCGAGTAAATTAACTTTTTATTGTAACTTAATACGGATCATGTCAATGGCTCGCTGACCCTTTTGGTTGAATCATTGAATCATGATCTTGCTGCTAGATAGATCACCAACGTTAATCCCTATGTTTTTCATCGTCTTGATTGCATATTGTTCGCAACAGATCCACAATCAATCATTATGCGATTTATCCTGCATTCTCAAATATAACCACTAATATACAATGATCTATTATGTAAATGAGAACCCAATTATAAATCATCATCATCGAATGTTATGGCGGTCATACAGTCTTTTTGGGTTTTGAACCAAATATGCTCTAAAACTTTGCCTTCATATTCTTCTGGATCAATCAATGCCGCGACCAAAGCCATTCGATCATCGAAGGAAGACTAAAGGACTCTGCTAAACTCGTATTGGTAGGAATATTGTTGAGTTGTAAGATAGTTTTCTTCTGTTTTGAACTCTATCCTAATATGTTCTTCGCCTCATTTTTCATCTCCACATTGATAACATTGGAGGTAAAACATTCATTGTCAAAAAAACCATTAGGAAAATAATCACTTAGGGTTGGTAGTCTAGAAGGAATGCGTGAAGAAGCTTCTATCGCCGCTGATTTATTAGATACTCTTGACTTGGCTCTAGACCTTCCTCTATGGTTGTTCCTTGGTCTCAATTTCTCATCATAAACACTAGAACTTGGGAGTTGTTGTAACGCCCCAACTCCTAGTGGATCGGGACGCTACTTACTTTACTTAACTTAACCGGTGGTTTAGTAACAAGTGTACATATCTTAGCGGAAGCTTAAATTTTAACAAACATTCTTTTTGAAGGATATTGAATTAAACACTTTATAACTTTCCAAAATAACAAAATATAATTTATTTGATGAAATCGTGATTTGTTCAAGATACTCGTTGGAAATAACATTTGAAACGTTAAAAACTTTAAATCTAAATCACTTGTTCACCGGGTTCCCATAGGCTTATTGCATCTCCTTCAATCTCTTCCATCATCCAACCCGGTGCATCAATATTTAATTTGTAGATATAAGGTAGAAACCCGTGAGTTGAAAACTCAATAGGCGTCATAGGTACAATCATGATTAAGCTAAGCATTTCATAACAATTAACATTAGAACTTCCATAAAACATACCGTACCCGGAGGTACCATTTGACATGAAAATGTATACCGTATCAACGGAACCATTTGACATGAAAGGTGCATGCCGAACTGAAGATACCATTTGACACACAACATTAACCTTTAAATGTATGCCGTACCGATGGAACCATTTGACATGAAAGGCACATGCCTAACCGACGATACCATATGACACACGACATTAGCCTTTAACATAGAACATTACTTGCTAGAAATCATAACTTAAACACGTATAACAACTTTATGCACCTCTACCTACCTCGATTTGATGCTTGATGAACTTCAAAAACTTTGACGAAACTTGGACGTTTGGACCTTCCTTTGTTGTTTGAAAACACCTTTTGAGATCACAAAAAACCTTCTTGTATAATCTTTTTTTGCCCACACTTAAAATTTTTAGAAAACACTTTGAAAACCACTTTCCTTTTCTCTCCCAAACTCTCTATTTTTCTCTCAACTTTGAAAGCAAATTGAAAGTACTTTTGATATGAAAAATCAAATAAGTGAAGAGGGTATTTATAGGTGAGGTTTGGGGTGGGTGAAAGGTCATATTAAATAGGGTAATTAAGTTGTGCAAGTGATGGCCATTAATTCTCAAAAATCGTGGGTTTCGGCGCTTCCGGTCGACCGGTTAGTTGCTCCGGTCGTCCGGTTGACACTGCATAGCTTACAGTATTTATATCATAACTTTTTCTCCTGATATCCGATTGAAGTGATTTAAATTGCGTTGGAAAGCTAACGCAAGGAGCTACAACTTTTCTTCAGATATCATTTTCCAATTGGAATATTTTTTATGTCGAAAATGGGTCTCAAAGGAGACTAAAAATATTTGAAGTATACTTTAGCTATAAAATGAAATACTTTGTATTCCGTCCAATCTTCATCAAATCATTTTTAAGAAAATACTTTATAAATATCATTTTACCTTTAAACATGTATTGGACTATCTTTTGGGCTTATATTTCCTTTATTAGGCCTAATGTGAAGTTAATCACACAATTATGGGCCTAGCTTTATAGAAAAGATTCGGGCCTCTACAGTTGTGGAGCCTTTCGACGACGTCTTTTCAAAAGGGTCCGTGCCCCTTGATTTTCTTCTAATGTTTCTTCTTTATTGGGTTGAATTTTCATACCCAATTCCTTTAACTTTGGTCCTTCAAAAGGCATAGAGGGCGATATTTTATATGTTTTATTTGACATTTGGTATTTCTCCTTCTTACTTATGAAAGTAGACCAACCATCACCAATCTCGTCTTCGAACTCTGAATCAGAATCTCTAACATTCAAGTTGTTGGTCATAATTTCGTAAAAGGTTGGACGATTGGGTGCACACGGTCCATCCATCCCCGGATAGACATAATTGATAGTAATTTCACCATCTACCTCAAACTTCAATGGGATGGCCCCTTCTGGAAGTTGTGGTACAAACTCCTCAACCGAGGATTTACTGGCATCGCATGTATTAGGAAATGTCGGTTCCTTCTCTGCAATGGAAATTGGATCAAATGATCCAAATGAAACCATCGAGCAGGCAGCTGACGAATTTTCTCCAATTTCAAGTTTGATCTTATTTTCTTTACCTAAGTGAACAATAAAACTTTCAAGACGAAACATTTTTCTACTGGGTGGTTGATGATTCTGTGAAATTTACAGTACTTAGGATGATCGATCTTACAAGCTTCTTCAGGTCTTTTTGGTACTAGAAGTTCGATTATCTTTGGTTCAAGGAGCTGATCCAGAATTTCAGAAACTTCAGCGTCTGAGAATGGTTACTCTTTCTTCAAGTTCTTTTAGAGTTACATGACCTTTGCTTTGGACTTGTCATTTATTATGTCTAAACTCTGGTTTCGATTTTGAGTTTGAGCTCGGCCTTTGGAAGGCTATCTTTGCAGGAACAATAGAAATTGTCTTTGTTTCTTTGGACTTACCTGTCTTGACTTCCTTCTTTATTTCTTTCTTAGGATCTTTCTTGTCACGCGGATCACTTGGTAAGTAACTCCCATGCCTTGCAATTTGGAGCTCTAGGTCATGAATACGTGTCGCCAATTCTTCAAATGAGTGAGACATATTTGACTGGAGATTATTCTATAATCTCCAATGCATGTTTTGTACACACATGTCGATGGAAGATGCTTCACTTATTCATTCTTAGCAATTAAGCACGAGGTTCCTCCAGCGTTCGATGTAGTCTTCCTTGCTCTGCTTCATTTTGGAAGGCTGACGGTTCGTCGAGTGCTGTAGAAGCCTATTAGGAATTCTCGCTCGAGTTTATCCCAACCGTCAATTGACCCAGCTGGTAAGTTCGTGTACTATTCGAATGTGGCACCTTTGAGGGAACGTACGAACTGCTTCACCATGGTCTCATTGTAAGTGCCTGCATTGTTACACGTCTCAATAAAGTGAGCAACATGTTGCTTTGGGTTGCCATTCCCATCAAAATACTGAAATTTCGGAGGTTGGTAATCTAGTGGCATCTTCATTTCCTCGATTTGACGACTATAGGGCTTATACTAATGAAGATTGCAATAAACCTCCATACTGAGCACGAATAGTGTTCGCAATCATATATTGAAGTTGTTTGATGGATAGAGAGCCAATGAAGAGTTGAGTGGAGTCACGCAACACATTTTGAACAACTGTCCGATCATGCATATATTACTTATGTTGGTGCTCTTAGACTTCTAGTTCTTTAACCTTGGAAGATCCCGAATTTTCTTGATCTTCTTTAACCGATGGATTTTACAACTCTAGCCTATACATGAGTGCAGTAATCTGTATGTCTTTGCTTTTAGTGACTTTGTTAATTTTTCAATAGCTAAGGCCATTTGTTGAATTCGGCCATCTGAGCCCGATGTTACTTTTGTGACCATCATGGGCTTGAGTGATTCTTTTGATGAAGTGTAGTCTCCCCACCTTTGCAGAAAAGTGGCATGAGAAGATCTATATAAGGATCTTCCACTAGAGATGGAACCAGGACGAGAGCTTTTCGCCGAACTCTTAGTATTTTCTATCGAACGGGAGTCTGGCTTTTTAAAAGCAATTTTCATTTTACCGTTGTTGAAGAATTTCTTTAGTGGTGGAATCAGTTGAGTTTTCCCAGTTTTTGTTTGAGCCCTGGTAGCATGGAAGAGTTCGGCAAGGGCCTCTTCAAGATGAGTCATAGTTTTTCTTTGACTTTTCGCTTACCATTGCTAACGTAATGGTTGAAATTTAAAGATTTTGAGATCAAAAGATAAGAGGACAAGAAGGTCCCATCAGGTGTGCCAAGAAATTTGTAAGACAAATTTCGTGTATTAAAATAAAGAAATTGTTTCAAATTGTATTTTCGAGAAATACAAGTGAAAATTAGCCTTCTTGTAACTGTAAAATTGCAAGATCCTCTTACTAATGATCTGAATGTTTGAAGACAAGGGGCCACATGACTTAAATCCTGGACTTCGAGATTTGTTGAGAATTTGATTTGTCGAGAGCTTGACTTGTTCGACACTTGAATTTTGGGGCTTGAATTTGTATTTCGGAACTTGGACTTGAACTTGATTTGGTTTAAAGAAGACTTTGATCTTCTTGGACTTGACTTGATTTGAAGAAGATTTTGATCTTTTTCATGTTCTCCGGATTTAGACTTGAAAGAATTTCTTCTGTTCCTCTGGCTTCAAGATTTTTTCAGCACTTCATAATTTTCTTCCGTACTTTTCACTTGTGAAATGTTATGGACCTTTTGTCCAATTTATAGGGAAAAATTCGTGCTAATTTTGGTAATCACTCAATTATATTTAATTAAAAGGAACAGTAGAGTAATTATGATTTTCTTTTTTAAAAGTGAGATAGGCCATCGGATTTTATGGACCTTAGTAGATTTCAATTTAGTTGGGCTAATAATTAAAATTGACCCAATCCATTTTATTTATAATTATATTTTTATGTCTACAGAACTATCAAAGTTAAATTCACCCAAAAATGTAAATGTTGCTCACTCAATCAAAGAACTAGGAAATTAATTTGACGAAGAAATTTTTCGTATAAATAAATTAAAATCAAAATTATTCAAAAGGAAATTATTAAAAAATTCCAAATTACAACTCCAGACTTTCATTTCTTGATAAGGAATATGAAGAAAGAAAAAAGAAAAAAAGAGAGACAAATCTCCTATGCTAGAGATGAGATTTTCGAATGGAATATTGATAGAATGACGGAATATAAGATTTACAATTCATTGAAAATATTGACATCTGTTTTATGGTGTACCAATGTAGAGATATTCTAGATGACACTGCCTTCAACAAATTTATTACTAGTCTTTCAAGGCAATTAAAAGCTTGGTTGACTAATTGTCTCATTTCTCAAGAAGGTGATGAAGTCGATAATGTTAGAAAACATAATGGTCATAATAACATCATAAATACCTTTTTATATGTTGTTATCAAACACTTTCTTGGTAACCCAACATTTTATCATGAAGGATAATCTGAAGTTTTGATGAACATTGTATGTTCAAAACTTTATGAATTTTGATTTGTATAAATATATTTTCCTTACCAAAGTTCTGATTAGAGAAAATTGTTACCATCATTATGAAAATAAATATTTATTTATGGACTTTCAAAACTTTTCACTGAAAGATTTAGAATCATTATCATAAATTTTACAAGACCATATCATTGTAGGAGCTGTGTACAACGGTTGACGGGCCACCTAATCCAACGGGACCAGCAATTTCACGATTGACCAATGCTTCAGGGTTCTAACGCTGACCAATGTTTTTTCAGTATAACATGATAACAGTAAATTAGTGTTATCTGTAATAATTTTACTTAGATCTTATATTGAATATGAGACATTTTCCACTAGTCATCCCGTATTCAATTTTGATCAGCTCCTGAATATATAAGGACTCTAATTTTTAACGTAAATTCTTTATTGATGATAATTGTAATCTAACAATACCATTTTGAAGTTGAATTCTATTTATAACAATTAGGTGTTCCTCTTTTGTTTGATGTATAACTTGAGTTTCATACTTACATTAATCTTCGGATTCTTCTCTAGATTTCTTTATTTCGTCTTTGATATGCTTGTCGTAGGAATTTTTAATGCTTTTGGTCTAGAAAGACAACTTCCACTGGACATCTTTCATTTGTCACTCTAAATTTGAAATTTGAATTTCCGTATCATAAATTTATGATTTTAAATTTTTATGTGAACTATTGCTTGAAATTGTTTATAATTTGAGGCATACTAAATTGTTCTATTGCTGGTTTTTGAGGTACAAATAATTGATTAAATTTTCTTTTTAATTAAGGGTTTTGAATTTTTTTCAACTATTTCTTGGATGATTTCTCTTTATTGAGTAAGGAAGTTAGGCATCATTTGATTGCGGTGGAAAATGGTGGAAAAGGAAAATCAATTCTTTTTCCATGCTTAATTTGATGTTTGATTGCATAACATTTTCATGAAATTTATTTTCATCCATTTTCTAAGTACAACCATTTAAAGCACATTTTGCACCTTTTATTTTCTCATGGTTTTGGTAGGAAAGTGTTTTCCATCTTTTTTTTTTTTTTTTTTTTTAACAATGGAAACATATTCTAAATCCAATGGTAAAAAAATTTATCCATTTAATTGACAATTTGCATAAAAAATAAAGTCAAACAAACACAAATAAATTCAAAATTTTTTTTTTAATCAAAACAAATTTTAATACAGATCGTAAAAAAATTTATCCCAAAATGTAACAATTTGCATGAAAAACAAAGCCAAACGAATTATGTAGAAAATTATACCAATCAAATACCATTAATTACAATTTCATTTAAAACAAATTCTAGGCAATTTCATTCCATACAGTTCGTTTTCTTTCCACCCAAATTTCACCTTTACAATCAAACGTTAGTAAATTTGACTTTACAATTACAAATATTGTCTCCACAGCCACAAACAGTTTATCTTCACTTGATTATGAGAAAATTGAACATCTTAAAAATCAGAGTCTTCTTGATGCGAAAATAAGCCAAAAATCATCAAATTGATCTATTTATACGCAAACTTTTTGTAGCGAAAATCAACACTGCACATCTATAGACATGCTTGATATTCTTTGTAGTGAGTATTAATATTGTGATGCGAGTATTGATAAACATGCATATAGGGTATTAGTATATCCATATGCTCCGAATATGGGGTAAAAATCATAGTTATCAAATCCGATTGACCAATGGATTGTGTCATCGTCTCGTTGGTTGAACTGATGAGTCATTTCTTGGAAATTATTTAAAAACATAAAATTACAAAATTTTCTTGAAACAAAATTAAAATTTTAATATTAATTGTCACTGATTATTTTCATAGCTTTAAACTACTGATATTATAAACTTATTTGTTATTATGATGTTACATTTTATTCTTATAAATTTTATAATATAGAATTGCTTTTTTTTTTTTTACATACTAAAACTTATAGGTAATGAAGTTATTGATTCATCTTAATTAAGCCCGTTTGGTTCCCATTTTTTCACCATAAAAATGAAAAATATGATCGTTATCCATCACATCCAGCCACCATATTTGACTTTACATCTCTTGTGTGGGGCCATAACCACTATATTTTTCATTCTCATTTTACAAAAAATGTGTATCAAACGGGGCCTAACAAAATATGTTCCCAATCTAACATTGTAGCATATTAAATGCATAAAATATGTTCCCAATCTAACAAAATATGTTCCCAATCTAACATTGTAGCATATTAACAAAATATGTTCCCAATCTAATATATTCTATTTACATATTAAATGCATAAAATAATTATTTGATATGGAAAGCTAATAACATGTTTTTTTTACTTCATTATTCAACTTATATGAAATATGCGACTATTGTTTTTCTAACAATATTTGAAATTAACTAATTTACAAGATAAATGTGAATACATAGCACCTAAATTAGCCTTCAGCTTTAAAAGTTGGGGTCATGAATTCGATTCCCATCTCCCCAATTTAACCAAAAAGTTTTTGGTTGATCTGATTGTCTAGTTAATTCGAAAATTGCAGGCTTGTTTGGACTTTGATCCAAGTCAAGCTTTCCCCGCCTGAGTAAGGTTTAGGTCGGGTTTAATAATTATGATGTAAATAATTGTAATAATAAGTCTTGCTTGATTCATATTCTTTAAAACTTTCTTTTTTTCACAAATCCCTTTATAATTACACATTCTCCTGATAAAATAATTTTGCATGTGTACTTATATTTTTTTCTTACTTTTAAGTTAACTACACATTTTCTAAAATATCATTTTTTTAATAAAATATATTCTAAAATTTTTTACAACAAACATTTCGGGTATTTCAATACTTGAAACCCTCCTTTTATACTTTGGATATTTCATAAATGGAACCATTCAGGTCAACGTAATTATTGGAACCAAATTAGAACCAAAATCATCTATTCGAGTTCAGGTTTAGTTCTACCCATAATATATTTTTAAAAAAAATGGTGAACTGACAGTACATATTATTTTCCCATTATCTTCCAGCCAAAGTAGAAATAAAATATACCACAAATATATATTTCAACACTTTTTCAATCCAGTAAAATATGTTCCCAATCTAACATTGTAGCATCCAATTCCGGGTATGGCTCTACTTGCAACGCCTGAAGAAAGGGTTGTGAAGCATGCAGCGCAAAAGTCCAATCATGAGTGACTATGATCAAAAGATATACGATTCAGTTAATCAAATGAATGAATTTGATTGATTGTGATACTTATTAATTGGACCTAACACTGGTTGGGCCTTGTAAAGGCCAGTGTCATTATGTTAGAGTGAGTATATTTTAAAATATAAAAAACTCATAAAAAGAGGATAAATTTGATTTCAGAGTTGGATACCCATAATTTCAGGTCAAGAATTAATAATTGGATAGCATCAGATTGGTTTTCAATTTCAATTTCCTAATTTATTTTTTTAGAATCGAACATAAACTTTTCATTCCGATTTGAAAGATTCGATTCTAATTAAGATGCACACCCCTATCAAACATGTCCTATACTCTTGTTTTATTCAACTAAAAAAAGAATTAAAATTTAAGTCATAGTTAACAATTAATTTTAATACATTTATAAGATCTACAACTTTTAATCATACATTTCATTAATTTTATCAACATCTATTAAAAATTAAATTTGTGTCTATATCAAACATGGCTAAGAGTATGTTTGGGCCGACTTAGAATCTGATTTAATCTAAATCAAAATCAAACAATCAATATTAATCACATCTTTTACGAATCCCACAACTTTTTAACGATATATTTCAAAAACTTCTATCACAATCTAACAAAAAATTTAATTCACCAAACACCATCTTTTTGGAAAACAAGAAAAACCCGAACCCAGTACATAGTTGTGGAGATACTTTATTGGGCTGCAGCCTGCATGTGGGCCAATTGCCAAAACTGAGACTCATTAGCCCCACTTCATTCGGAGCGTATATATTTAGCGGCCACCGAATACTTTCGATTTTTTTCACTACACAGGTGTGGCCGTTTCAGAATTAGGACATTGCATTTTCTCTTCTGTAAATTGATTTCTCTCTTTGTTTGAATGTATTACAGTTTTACTTAAAAATCTAACCATTTTTACTCGCATTTTCAATTCTAAATTCGTTTTTATAACAAAATCAATCTTTTTCCATTTGCTTTTCTGGATCATGAGTGTAGAAAATGGCAAGTTTAGTTGAGAGGCTTCGGGTTCGATCTGATCGAAGGCCCATTTACAATATAGACGAATCGGACGACGAGGCTGACTTTTTTCCGAAGAAATCTGATTCTGTCCCTTGTCGGGAGAAAATTGAGAGAATTGAGAGGCCTGATGCGGTAAATTTCATCTTCTTCTTGTTTACCCTAACTTATATGCCGTTATATTTTTTTTTTATAGACACGTGGGGGGGCTCTATTTTAAGGTAAAAATACTATGGCTCATTTGAAGCTTTTTAATAAGCAGTATTGTTACTTACATATATTTTTGGTGAACTCTACGGTAGTTTCATGTTTGAATTTTTTACTTCTAAGAATGGGAAGTACTTATAAGATTTGACAAACATATGTTTCATGAAAATGTATGTCATGGTTCCCATTGGGTTTATGGGCACCTGAATTCCACGTCGGAAGTACGGCTTCCTTTGTGTGGTTTATATAGGCTTGGATTCTCCAATCTGAATAACTAGTTTTTGGGGTCTGGTTATTCCAACTTCTATGACAATGGTATCAAAGTAGATATCATATCTTCCGATCTCGGTTATGCTCGACGTGACGCCGAGTCGAAAGCGTGGTAGTTTGTCATGCTTCCCATTGGGGTGTATGGGCACTTGAATCTCACATCGGAAGTTCGGAAGTATGGGTTTCCTTTGTGTGGTTTATATAGGTTTGTTTTCTCCAACCTCAATGGCTAGTTTTCGGGGTCTGGCTTTTTCAAGTTCTATGAAAATGTACTTATAAGCACATTGAAACAACCTTTTATGCTGTTTATTTTGGTTGCTTATTGCGGTGGCCCAAGACCTTTTTATAAATATTGAAGAAGGAAGATTTTGCAATTTTTTTGGGTCTTGAATGACTTATTGTAACTTATTTGCAGTTGTATTTATGTGTAGATTTGTGAGAGCACTTTTTTGTGGCAGAAATGCCATGGCCTATTTGAAGCTTAAAAATTTCCATAAGCAGTATTGTTATAAATATATGTTTACATATATATATATTTTTTTACTTCTAAGAATGGAAAGTACTTATAAGGTTGGACAAACATATTATTCACAAAAATGCGCTTATAAGCACAATGAAGCGTCTATGCTGTTTCTTCTGGGTGCTTATTGCTGTTGGCCCTTTTTATTAATATTGAAGAAGGAAAATTTTTCAATTTTGTGACTCTTGAATGACTTTTCTAAGGAAGTTCTTTTGCTAGGGATTATTAGTTTATGCTATCTGATGAAAGTGAATATCGTTCATTAATGTAAAGATGCCATTGCTAGTTACAGCTGTTTCTGACTTGCTGCTTCCTGCGCTATGTTAGAAGTGTTGATGGTGGTGCATGTAACATTATACTAGTTCTTTTACTGGTTTGAGAATGTTTTGTAGAGCTGGTGAAAATTGAGTGGACAAATATTTAATTTTTTAATGTAAAAATATTTTCTGGTAAATATATTCTGTTTTTTTATGTTTTCATAGTCAAAATGAAGGTAAACTCATAGCCATACTTAGCAGAGATTAATTTAGTTTATAGTACAACAATGGATTGTGTAGCTCATCGTCTTCAAATCATATCTTTGTTTGATTTTGAATTCTTTGATTTGCTTCGAACGTGTGAATACGCATACTTGAGGTACAACTTTTTTGATAATTGGTCTCTATAGTTTCTATATCCATTATTGAATAGTTTTTCATATCATTCAATTGTCAATGCACAAATCTTGGAGGCAAAGTTTTACCATTTATATCAGTCTTGAGACAGATATCAGAAGTTAAAGATACAATAACTGATAACAAGAGCGAAACTAGAATTAAATTTTAGGTGGGCTGAAGTGTAAAATAATAGTGTTATTAAACTGTAAAGTCAAAAGAAAACATTGAATAAATCCTGAAACTTGATGAATATTTGATTGGGAATGTGTTCTTCACAATTTAGAAACCTGTTTGGGCTCCATTTTTTCGTATACTTATTTTTTCAAAGCTCATTTTCAATCACATATTCTCCGATAAAATAATTTTACACGTAAACCTAAAACTTTTCCTTATTTTTTAACTATATATATTTTTCAAAAAAATCACTATTTCAAAATACATTTTAATTCAAAAATGGGTCTCAAGCAAGGGCTAAAAGTCATAAAGTGAAAAATTGGAGGTTAGGAATGCTTAAAAAATACACACAAGAGTGTAGAGAACATGAGAAGAATGTGAGAAGCCTAGAAGGGGAGGGAACTGAGAAGGACCTAACGAGGAGGGGGGAGTATGGAGGAGACACTAGGAAAGGAAAAAAAAAATTATGAATGCTAATTAGGCCAAATGGACTAAATTTAAGATGCAAACAAAACTAAATTCCAGCCACTTCTTTTATCTTGGGCTACAACTCAATAATAGGGTCCTGCCCATGACTGATAATCTATGTTGTACAGACACTACAATTAAGGTAGTGTATCCGTGTTCGACACATGTTAGATACCGACACTACTCGAATACTCAACCATGACAATTTTTTTATATAGAAAAATTATTTATTTTTAATTCAAAGTTATTAAATAATAAATAGATACTTACATTTAAAAGATTTCAACAAGAAAAATTAATAACAAGTATAAAATTAAATTTATACTATATAAATTAAGAATTTTAAAAAATTTAATTGACGTGTCATGTACTTTTTTGAGCATGTTGGCGTGTGGATACACTTGTCTGTTTTGGTGCATCATAGCTGATAATGTATAGCCATTTCAAATTTCCTTTTTTGTTTTTTTCTGAAATAAGCATTTTCTTCTGTGAATTCTTGTCCATACGCATGCTCACCAAAATATCTTTTAATGCCATTCAAGACTAGGAAATTTTTGTTATGATTTGTTTCAGTATGTCTATTAATTTTTATATATTAACTCATTCTGTCAATAGAGAGGGATGGTTCATGTCAAGCTTGTGGGAGGGATGACAATATATTGAGCTGCGAAACATGTACTTATGCCTACCATCCCAAGTGTTTACAACCACCATTGAAAGCTCCTCTTTCTGGCAGCTGGAAGTGTCCTGAATGTGTATGTTTGTATTAACTTCTCATAGACATCTAGAATTGGGAACTAAGATTATGTGTCAATTTATCTTAATTCATGACTAATTTTCACAGGTTAGTCCTCTGAATGATATGGACAAAATACTTGACTGCGAGACACGTTCCAGTGCTGCAGATGAGAGTGATGTATCCAAGCTGGGCTCTGAGCAAATCTTCATGAAACAATATTTAGTGAAGTGGAAGGGACTGTCCTACCTCCACTGCACATGGTAGATCCTTCATTATGAATGATCTGAACTGAATTATTTGGAAAATTGCCCCTTTTTTTTTTTTTTTTTTTTTTTTTTTTTTCTCTTCTATTGGATGCAAATTCTAATCGAACTTGCTAGTTTGATAGTACTTCCTCTGTCTATGGTTATTGCTCCACTGTTAACAGTTTCAGTATATCAAATTTTTTTTTTTTTTTTTTTTTTGGTGACTAGATACTGTATTAATTAATTACTATTGGGTAATGTAATTAGTTCAAGTCAATTTTTTGGCTGAAATTGTTGAACTTTGAAATATGGCCCTTTTCATTTAGATTAATATGACCACTGTATATTAGAATCATGTAATTGCTTGTGATGTCATTCCTGAAAATGTCATTTTCACTAAGAAATGTAGAAATGTCCCTGCATTACTGCGACAGAGTAATTTTTTTTCCTCATTTTGTTTTATATAGTTTAGTGCTCTTGTTCTTAATTTTATGTATCTGTACTTTTTGTTGCAGGGTGTCAGAAAAAGATTTTGTTAAGGCATACAAGGATAATCCTCGTTTAAGAATGAAAGTAAACAACTTCAGCCGTCAAATGGATGTGGCGAACAACTCTGAGGATGAATATGTTGGTCTGCGACCTGAATGGACTACTGTTGATCGGATCCTTGCTTCCAGGTTCATCCACCAATCTTTGATTTGTTGGACATATTCCATGTTTGAGTTTTATGAGTATTTTATTTTTGAAATTGAAACTACATAA
Source organism: Osmanthus fragrans (assembly GCA_019395295.1). NCBI lineage: Eukaryota > Viridiplantae > Streptophyta > Magnoliopsida > Lamiales > Oleaceae > Osmanthus > Osmanthus fragrans. The sequence continues at coordinate 14,492,426 of CM033359.1, forward strand.
TAATTTTGCCATTACCTTTTGCTTTGCATTGTTTTGGGTTGTGCATTTTCAGTCACTTGACAGAACTTGGATTATTTTAAAACATATATGTGTTTATCTATGCTACTATAACTCTGGTTCAGGCTTAACTTCATATTTGGAAGTTTTGAGTCTGTTTCATACTGGGGGTATGTGTAGAGGATGAAGATGAAACAAGGAACTAGGAAATCTTTAGAGCCCGTTTGATGCACATTATTTTGAAGAAAATGCATTTTTTTGATGTAATGATGGTGAATATGTGGTTGAAAAATAAGGAAAAGTTATTGATTTGATGAAAAATATTATTTTATTGAAGAATGTGTGGTTGAAAATAGTAGAAGAATGAGAATGAGAATTAAAATGGGAATCAAACAGGGCCTTATTTTCCACGTTAATAATGTACAGTAAAGTGGGTCTGTTTATAGTACAAGAAGAATACATATGTTTGCTCAAAAACATGCTGAATTGTCACACCTGGTGGTATAGATATGCAGCATGTTGTAAGCTTCAACTTGAATTTCCGAAGACTGAGGCTCCAACTGGACCTCCATTTACTAAGTTAACGTGGGCCCGCTATCAAATTGAGGTATAATGAGGCTGTCAACGATAGGCTTGCTGATGAGGTGGGAGTGGTCAAATGCTGAATTCGGGCATAGAATATCAGTGATGCACTCGATGTATGTTGTAAAATAGAATAGTGGAGCTTGGATCGGCCAATTTAAGAAGTCGCAGATAATGGATGGCAGACTGTTCTTGGCTGGAACTTGATTTCACCAGCTTGTTTCTTTCTTGTTTAACATTCTCTTCCTAGTTTTTCCCACACTCATTTTATGGGTTTGATCATTCATTGGATATTATTCTCAGTTTAGATGCTAAAGCTTTGTTGAGGCCACTTTAGGAAGTCATTAGGCTGAAGAAAGCTCCCTTGAGTTGGGTAGAAGTAAAGCAAATAGCTGTTTAAACTGGCACGAATTTAATTTGAGCTTTTGTTTCAATTGAACAGGGCTTGCCCCAGTATTTGAGTTCTTAATGATATGTAGTAAAAACAAGTCGTAAGATGAATCAACTACTTCCTATTGTTGGACTTTTAGCCTTTCATTGGCATTAAATGTCTCGTAAAGGTTGAATGCCGACAATCATACAATCTAGGTAGCTCAGGCATGTTTTATGCCTAGACACAGAGATTTCACTAAAATGTCATCCCTTTCTCCCTTTCCTCATTTTGAGTTTTAACAATACCTTGGATAAGTATTGATCTTGTTGGTGAATATGTTGATAGTTCAAACATTTGACAGTAATGCCATTTCTTAATTATGTCTTTACGCTGAGTGTTATCTTGTTTCAATGATTATCAGGGGAGCAGAAGAAGAAAAAGAATTTCTTGTGAAATGGAAGGAGCTTTCATATGATGAGTGCTCCTGGGAGTTGGAATTGGACATTGCATCTTTTCAGAAAGAAATTGAAAAATTTAAAAGTATCCAGTCTCGTCGTTACAAAATATCTAAAGTAAAGCGGAAGATCAGTGCTCGTGATGCCACAGAATCAAAGAAGAAACTGAAAGAATTTCAACAGTATGAAAGCAGTCCTGGTTTTCTTTCTGGAGGTACGTGCACTCTTCAAAAGTTTTAATTTTAGGGAAATTGTGCATGTAATTTCCTTTTCTGACTCCATCACAATCTGTTTCAAATGAAGGCTCATTGCATCTATATCAGCTTGAAGGTTTGAATTTCTTACGTTTTGCTTGGTCAAAACAGACACACGTGATACTGGCAGATGAGATGGGACTAGGTATTATATAGTACCTTTCAGTTCTATCATCCCTTCTCTCTCCCACTTTCTCTTTCTCTTTTTCCGTGGCAGAATTTTATAGATTATTATATTGGGTCTTTGTTGTAAGTTATATTTTGTCTGTATGCAGGCAAAACAATACAGAGTATTGCCTTTTTAGCATCTCTTTTTGAGGAAAAAATCTCTCCGCATCTTGTAGTTGCTCCACTTTCAACATTGAGGAACTGGGAACGTGAATTTGCCACATGGGCTCCTCAAATGAATGTTGTAAGTATGCAGGATTTTTCAGGTTTTTGTTAAAATTTCTTTTATGCATGCTTGATCAAGAGTTAAACTGCTGCAGGTGATGTATTTTGGCACTGCCCAAGCTCGTTCTATGATCAGGAAATATGAATTCTACTATCCTAAAACTCAGAATAGCAAGAAAAAGAAATCCAGTCAAGCTGTCAGTGAAAGCAAACAAGATAGGATAAAATTTGATGTCCTCCTGACATCATATGAAATGATTAACATGGATACAACTTCACTAAAACCAATAAAGTGGCAGTGCATGGTAAATCTTTGCATGCTTCAGTGTATTATTTGTGTCCATTTTTGGCTCTCTTGAAAGATACTGGCTTCTCTATGTAGATTGTTGATGAAGGTCATCGTCTTAAGAACAAGGATTCCAAATTGTTTTCTTCCTTGAAGCAGTACTCTACTATACACCGTACCCTGTTGACTGGAACACCCCTTCAGGTTTGTCGACAAATTCCATTATAATCTGTGCAGGGTCTTAGCTGCTGTTCTGTTATTTTTGTCTTTGGGAATACAATTGCTTGAGATTTTAACATAATAGAAATGCATCATTATTGCTTCATTAGCCTACATTCCATTATTATGATTATAGCAAGAATAATTTATGTAATTGTTTATGCAATACCCTACTTAACACTACTTTTTCCAAGTTTGTTGTACAATTTTGGTGTAGCTTGGGCTTGGGATAAATCTACTGGTAGAAGTAAGAATGTGTCTTTACTCTAGTAATCTCATTTCGGTATTTGATTGTATTATATATCACTCTCGAGTGACAGCTAAATTGTTCAACTTCAGTTTGATATTGCTCTTACTTACACATATCAATCCATCTTATCTTTTTGGCTAAACAATTTTGAACCTTTGCTTCTTTCTATATCCATATTAGTATTACTACTGTGCTACAGCATATTTAGTCTGTCTAACAAATTAACGTTTGATGTTATTTTACTTCTCTTTGGGGAGGATTTCCCCTCCATTTGGCATAACCTTTCCTGAATGCCTCATTTACTGTATGCCAGCAGATTAGCATTAATTACTTCCAAGTTCTATTTAGTTCTGTACTTCAATAACCATAAGCCTCCTGCATTTCAGAACAACTTGGATGAACTTTTCATGCTTATGCATTTCCTTGATGCTGGGAAGGTCAGCATCGTGCGACTTTTTTGAAGCTACTTTATGTAAAAAAATTATGAAATATCTGAACCCTGATGTTATAATTGCCATTTCCTTTATATGGCAGTTCGGAAGTTTAGAGGAGTTCCAGGAGGAATTCAAGGATATCAATCAAGAGGAGCAGATCTTGAGGCTTCATAAAATGTTGGCACCACATCTCCTTAGAAGTATGTTTCTAAACCTTGTGATTTTGAATTGGTAGTTTTAATCTGTAACTTTTGTTATTGGTACCCTTTCCCCCATTACATCAACTTTCTTTAGCTTACTGTCCCAGTATGATTCCTTTTGTTGGTTGAGTGGATTACTTATAAAGCTACTTTCTATGTCTTAAATAAATGCAAATGAGATGGTTAGCATTCGTAGTTCTGTTCTTAGCTATGGAAGTATTGTTATTTCTATGTTCTTTGGTAGGCCTTATTTACCCAAGGTTTTTGATAAGTTGACAGATGTACAAGGGTTTGGTAATCTCTAATATTCTTTTTGTTGCTTTGAATTGTTTTAGCTGTGAATCATTTTCCCTTTCTAATTATAGGATTGAAGAAAGACGTCATGAAAGAGCTGCCACCTAAAAAGGAACTAATTTTGCGTGTAGAATTGAGCAGTAAGCAGAAGGAATATTACAAAGCAATTTTGACTCGTAACTATCAGATACTAATTCGCAAGGGTGGTGCCCAGGTGAGTTGACATGTTCTTGTATGTAATTCTTAGTACGTTATATTGAAACCTGTCATCTTATTACGCATAAACTTCTAATCTACTTGAACTTTGTTGATTCTTAGATTTCCCTTATAAATGTGGTTATGGAACTGCGCAAGCTCTGTTGTCACCCCTTTATGCTGGAAGGTGTTGAACCAGAGGACAATAATGAGTTTGACAAGTAATATGTTCATTTGGCTTCAAATTTCTCATGATTATTGTTGATGGATTAGAAAATGGGTTTGCTTATCTGAAAATGAGAATTTTTATGGGAATTACTGGAATGCTTGTTGAAGTTGTAATGTGCTGCACCTTGAGCCTGGTCTTGATGGACTTCATCTTAAAAGATGGGAAGATGTGCTTGTTGCTTTTAGATTCAATTATTTTCTCAAACTTGTTTTGTCTCACTTTTTTATATTTACTACTGCTAATTCTGATAAATATATATGTGTCAGGCAACTTCTGGAATCCTCTGGAAAATTACAACTTTTGGACAAGATGATGGTCAAACTTAAAGAGCAGGGCCACAGAGTTCTGATATATACGCAATTTCAGCATATGTTGGATCTATTAGAAGACTATTGTAGTCATAGGGTATGAATGGTGAATTATTTTTATTTAATTAAATTTACATATGAGAAAAAGGTATCTGGAAATGTGATCTTAAACTCTCTTTTATTTATCAGAAATGGCATTATGAAAGAATAGATGGAAAGGTTGGTGGAGCAGAAAGACAAATTCGAATAGATAGGTTTAATGCAAAGAATTCATCCAGATTTTGTTTTCTGCTATCTACTAGAGCTGGTGGTTTAGGCATAAACCTTGCAACTGCGGACACAGTAATCATATATGACAGGTGAAATTTGCAAGTTATGGTTCGGTTCAATGGCATCATCTCGTCCTGAGTTGTCAGGAAATCTACGCTATATCAATTTCTTTATTCTGTCCGTTCTGACTTGTTTATGGTACATTATTGGTGGATTATATGAATATCTATTAGTGGATGGACATTTAACGAGCTTGTTTAGGAATTTTCTCTCTCTCTCTCCCCTTTACGTTCCTCGCTTTCATCAATACAAATTATTCTTTTAAATATACATCAAGTAGCTTTTTCACTGCTGAAAGAATCGATCCAATACATTTCTTATGTACCCATAGGTACTATATTGGACTTGATTCCAAAGGATGTATTTAGAACTAGGTGAGTGATGGCTATCGACTGAAATAAACACAAACTGAAATCAACTTTGTGCTTCACATCATCAGTTGCATAACTGAAATTGGTTTTTTTTTCTTTCTGGGTTTCTAGCTGCTCCCAATGCTATTGCATCTGAGCAGTGAACTCAAGTCCATAGTTGTTACTGACAGAACTATAAATATAGGGGGCTCAATATCATCAAACATTAATATTGTAACGCATGATTTTAGATTGTTAAATAATAAATACCACAGGATTTTGATGATATTCATTTAATGAAAGATATAGTGCGGAGGATTTGTCGAACTTCACTATAGACAGTATTGTTAACTATACTAGAAGAATTTTAAGTTTTTCAAGTGAAGGAAGCTGTGAAGAGGATCTAGATGAGGAAAGCAATTTACCCATATGGAATTCCTATCTTAGTATGGAAGTGTTTGGCCGAGGTGGGTATTATATTGTAGACAAAATTGTTTAATGAGATCTTGAAGAGTGAAAAGATGCCGGATGAGTGGAGAATGATTATTATTGTACCTATTTATAAGAACAAGGAGATATGCAAAATTGTTAAAATTGTGGAGGTATTAAGCTCGTGAATCATACTGTGAAATAGTGGGAGATGGTGATTAAATAGAGATTAAGGTGTAGGTCAAAGAATTCAAAAAATTAGTTTGGCTTCATGGTAGTAAGATCTTCTATTTAAGCCATGTACTTGCTTAGTAGATTGGTGGAGAGAAGAAATAAATAAAAGAAACAAGACCTGCATATGGTTTTTATAGATCTAGAAAAATCTAATGATAGTATGCGGGGGGAGTGTAATGGTGGGTGCTAGAGAGAAGGATATTATACTGCAGACATTATGTAGACTAGTTCTAGCATGTCAGGACTAATTAAGAAATCGAATATGAAAGAGAGAATACAAAGAAATGGAAGGATATAGATATCATTAAGGACATCTATGATAGAGCAGTTGTAAGTGCGAGATATAGGGAACTGTTAGTAGAGATTTCCCTTTCGATATAGGCTTGCATCAAGGTTGTCTTAGATTTTTATCTTTTCGCACTTGTCATAGACGAGCGTAAATGACATATTCAAGCTGATGTCCCTCGGTGTATGTTCTTCGTTGATGTTTTAGTTGATGAGACCTATGATGCTCGGACTCGGGTACGGGTATCGGGTACGGGTACGTATCTAAGTGTCGGATCTTTTATTTTCTAAACTGTAGGATACGGGGACATGGCTAAAAAGAGTCCAAATTTTGGACACGGGTACTTGGGTATACCTTTCAAACTTCAATTTTTTACTAATTTAAAATGTCATTTTGAATATACCAAAATCAATTATTCACAAAGAATGAAATTAGTATTGAATAAAGGGTTAAGACGAATAAAATAAAATTTTGGAGCTTAGTTTTCAATTATGAGAATTACTAAATGTTATAAAATAGAAAATGAGAGACTGGATTGTAATTTGAACTTAGTGGAACTCATTTTTATTTTATACAAACAAAATCCTAAACTATCGATACATAGAGGGAAAGAAGAAAAAAAAGAAGAAAATGGAAAGAAGAAGAAAAAGAAGGAAAAACTTAGAGTCGCCGCCACCTTTTTTTACCCTCTCGGCGGCAACGCTATATTTATTGAGAGCGAAAATGGGAAAAAAGCAAAGGGAAAGAAAAGGGGGAAAAAAGAAAGAAGAAGAAGCAAAAACGACAAAGTGTCCGATTGAAACTTGGAGGATCCGACATATATCCCATACCCATACCCATGTCGTGTCGTGTCCGACACGGGTACTTCTACTATTTCGAAGAGTCCGAGCATCAGAGGATGAGACAAAAGAAGGATTAAATCACAAGTTAGAATTTTGGACAAGTAATTTATTGAGAATGAATACATGAAATGTTCACATAGTAGTAGGAGGACTAAGGATAGTAATGGGGTTATAGTAGAATATCCAGCGTCCTAAAATGCATGCATATGTGATGTTCGGGCATTTTCAAAACGCCTTGTATATGAGGTATGTGCGTGATAATGCAGTCAACCCTTTTTGTTGACTGTATATGCGCATTTAAACACTAAAATGCGCACGCATTTGTGTTAAAATTTGTGTTCAATTAGTCTAGCAAAGTCTAACTCATTTTTGTAACTTAAAAAAGCAATTTGAACCCAGCAAACATCAAATTAGCCCAAATCACCCAAACTTACAAATTATATTCGGTAATCTGTAAGGTTTTGATAGTTAGAAAAATCAAAAATCAAAATAAACTTTTCATATAGTTGCAAACTATCTACGTCGAGCATGAGTCTCATTCTTCAGTCTTCCTTTAGTTTCACAGCTAAGACTTCATCGAGTTGCAAAAATTTGAAGGTGCATTTTTCATTTTTGTTACTTACCTAATTGCTATTGAAGAATGTGTAAAGTTCAAAGAATGCATTATTTTATTTATTTATTAGTTTGAATATTTAAAATAATATTGAAAATTGGAAAACGCATAATTACACATATGCTTGTAATACTCACGATCAACTGAAATGCATTCTCACGCATTACGCATTTTAGAACATTGAGAATATCATGTTAACTCAAAAGGTGAATGTTTATGTTATCTAGTTTCTTTAAATCTCTCAATAGATCTATTTGAAATTTTTTGGAAGCTTCTAAAAAGGTTATTTGGAACTGCAATCGTGTCTGCCTAATCATTATTAGAATTATTATTGAGTATGCATTCCCAACAACAATAACATATGTTAATAAAGTTTTTTGTCAATTAGTGGTCTCCCTCGTGCTTGCGTAAGTTGATCCTTTGTCATAGCCTGTTAATTGAACCTTAAAATGTTGCAGCGATTGGAATCCTCATGTTGATTTACAGGCAATGGCAAGAGCTCATCGACTTGGACAAACGAATAAGGTTAAACACTTCTTCACAGAAGAATCCTCTTGTTGCCTCCATGGCTTATGCATATGGTTGCAACTTTTTACTTTGTGCAGGTAATGATTTACAGACTAGTGACACGAGGAACCATTGAGGAAAGGATGATGCAGCTGACTAAGAAGAAAATGATTCTGGAGCACCTAGTTGTTGGAAAGCTCAAGACACAAAACATTAATCAGGTATAGATAGTTTACCTAAATGTAGATTAGTACCAACTGTAAAATTGTCAATTTCGGCAGAAAAATTAAAAAACTGGTTGCTTTTAACAATCTAGTCAGTTAGTTCTTTCCATTTGTCATTTTAACATTGTCCTAAACGACAAAAATGATATATATGATTTCATTACATAAAAGCTTGTGTTGAGTCTTAGAGTATGATATAGTAAATGGTTTTGCTTTTTGTCAAATTTACAGTATTAATTGTCAGTATGATAATCCATAATTAAAGCATCTGTTTCCTTATTAGACTATTAATGAATATGAGAAACAAGTTGAGAGAGTTTTCTATTTGCGGATTTATTTACTAGTGACAACAACTTTTGCCTCAATATCTTTCAATGATCTCTCGACCTGTGCATTTCATGGGGTTAATGTAATATCTATTATCAGAACCATATATGTTGATCTTAATTAAAACAATGTAAGAGGATGCATGATCTTACATTCAGGTACTATCACAGTTACATGAAATTTATATTTTGTTGGAAGGTCATGGTTGCAAACATTTTTAATATACCTTTCATTTCTCATTGTTAGTTTCCTTTTTAAGACAATTATAAGTACATCTTCTTCAAAAATTTATAAAGCTTAATACCTAAACTACTGTTATGATTTTATTTTTTATTTTTTTAAAGAATCATCTTCCCACAGGCCCTGCTAGGACCGTCACCTAATGCAGCCACTTCCCCCAGGGTACTTGGGTTGCTGGGGAGCTAGCTTGGGGGATGGAGGAAGATTATTTTTATTCTCTTTTTGTTTTGTATGAAGATTTAGGTTTTTTAATAAAAAAATCCTTAAAAATTGTAAAAGAGGGAATTTGTTGTGCAAAACAAATCTCAGAACGGCCTCTCCATAATTTTTTAAATGAGGGGGAGGCGTCTTTGTTATTCAGTTACCTTTATGGGAGTTTCTGTTTATATTTTTTTTTTAATTTTTTACGATGTAGTGATTTTTAGCTCATTCTGTGTTATTTTATATATTACATGAAGCAACACTAATGTGCACGTCTACCTCAAAGCATAATTTGGGTTTAAATATTGCTGCATGAAAATCTAAAATGTTAGCCCTTTTTATCCAAGCACAACTCACCTTCATTGTACTATTTCAGAAATCTCTGTAGCAGTTGTTATATGTTCAATTCCTAGTTTGTTTTGAATTGGATCAACCTTTTGCACCAACAACGCTGATATGTTTTTTATTACGCATAAAATAATTGGTATCCTCTTATTATTATTATTATTATTATTATTATTACGAAGTGTCTGGGATGAATATCTAGGGCTATTTGTTTTCTATTCATTAGAAGTTTCTAGCAACTGAGACATAGATAAATGTATATTTATAAAGAAACTTATCTACAAGGATTTTTAAACCTGACCGAGTGGGGGTAATAACCATTAGATTATGAATTGCACTGTGTTGAAATAATCAATAAAACTGTGAAATAACATCGTGGGTACTTTCTATATGAAAGCTGAAATTTATAATGAGAAGAGGAGGTTGAGTTACAGCAACAGTTGTCATAGTGATTCAAGAACATTCCTTGTGGAGACCTGGCTGACTCTGAAGAACTAGAATATGGAGAATAGATCTCATCAAGGTGTAATTACAGTTATGAATATTTGAACGAAGGAAATTTACACAAGTACTAGTTTTTTTGTACGTTTAAGGTTGATGAGCATGATTATTGAATTAAAAGGAAATTTAGACCAAATAAATAGGTGACATACTGAAAAGAGAGCATAGTCAGGGGAAAATTGGCTTCTTTCTGAGACTTATGCTGTTAATCCTGATTTGTACAACAATTATTGAGCTGTCACTGATGAATTTAGGCCTCTGGAATGGAGACGCTGCATGATGATAATTTTGGGAAGAACCAATATTTATTACACAGCCTTGCTTCTCGATATACCTGACATCATGAGTTCAATCTCCAAGTCTTTTCAGAAGGTTTACGAATTTGAATTTTGAAAAAATGTGTAATCCTTGTGTAATAAACAGAAAGGAATATTCTTTTTGCACTCAGATCTGCAATGTTTGAAATGGTAAAATAAAGTTAAATATAAGAAATATATAAATTGAAACAAATCTTGAAAAGGTAAAGAGAACACGAATTAGACTGAGATGAGATTTTGACCTCATAAATAGTTCTTGAAGACAAGCAAGAAGTATTTTTGGTGATTACCCATTGTGCATGTGAGAAAGCGAAATTGAACTTAGGAGTTGTTCTGGTGTATATGTACTTCTACTGTTGTACATATATTGATTAGAGAGTTTGGGTAATAGGGATATGTTATCTTTTTATTAGATACACTTCAAAGATATCTTTTTGTCACTTAAATGTAAGTTGCGCTTGCTTTACAGCCAACTTTGGTAAGAGCAAATGAGTTGATCTTTCGTCATGGGAATTTCAAAAACTATATATCTGAAATTAATAAGGGGTTAGGGAAGTCTGAGGTTGATGGATTAAGTCCCAATTGATATGTACTTACTGAAGTAGAAAATCTGGCTCTTTCCAAGTTAGCAAGCTCAATGTCAAGTCTCTTCATCGACGATCTATTGAAAGTGCCTTTCTGCTTAATGCCTTCCATCTTTCTACTCCTTTCCGTGCTTGAACTGTTTCTGCCCTCTCTTTTTTGGTCACTCAGAACTACACACTGTAGCATCAAGGAAATTATCCTTGTGGTTATTTTTGGATGATGTGAGATTGATATTCTGTTCTTTTGTTCAACTTTGCCTCATCATTGGTATTACGTCTTGTTCAGTGTCTCAGGCTTAATCGAGTTTCTTTCCACCCGTATTGTAAATGATATCTCATAAAGAGCTTCCAATTTTAACTTTGACAGATCTCGTCTCTCAAATTGTTTAATTTTATTCGCCCTTCATGAAGTTTCTTTCCACCCATATTATAAATGATACCTAATAAAGAGCTTCCAATTTTCACTTTGACAGATCTTGTTTCTCAAATTTTTTTAGTTTTATTCTCCCTTAAAAGGCATAAAATTCGTTACAAAGGGTAACTTTCATGTCCTTGAGCTCTCTTAAAATTCTCAATTGAGATACTACGAGCAGTGATATCACCCTATCCTGCATTATCTTCGATCCTGAAATCATGGGTTTAGTATAAATGGCAAATTGACAGGAAGTGGTTCAGTTAAATTCAAAGAATGGGATAATTATAAAGGATTAAGAACCTCTCTGTTGTCTGAGTGTGGAGACAACTCTTAATAGAGCTGAGTAGGAAAGAAGGATAATTATGGAATAAAGCTTTTTTAAGTTGAGTTGAACCTGGACCACATGTTCAATGCTGCTAAGCAACCTAGAGAATCCACAGCTGTTTATACACATCACAATGCATACTGGTATATATGACCTTCTTACAAGTGCATATTTGGCACTTTGAAGTGCATTACAGGTGGCCACTTCTGGTCTAGATCTTTGAAGGATTTCTACAGTTTACAAGTGTCCATGAGTAAATGTCCTTGGAGTTGTCGCCAGGCTATTGCTATGTGGTGTTTTAGCTAGTTTTCTTGTATTTCCGTGATTCATAAAAATAAATTAGCAGCCTTTTCAAATTGGGAATAAAGAAATCAATTCTTACCTGATTGATAGTAGATTGTTTTTCTTGCTGAGCTGTTTTGGTTCTGATGTAGGAAGAACTGGATGATATCATAAGGTATGGCGCAAAAGAGTTATTTGCTGATGACATTGATGATTCGGGAAAATCACGACAGATTCATTATGATGATGCTGCAATTGATAGGTAACATTTTTTCTTCCTCTATTATGTTTTTTGATAGTAACCAATTTATTTCATTTCACAATTGAAGTTATTTTAATGTTAGATTACTTAACCGAGAACAAGTTGGAGATGAGGAGGCTACGCTGGAAGATGAAGAAGAAGATGGATTTTTGAAGGCTTTTAAGGTTCATAATTTTCTCTGACGTCATTTCTTTTGTTGTTTGTCTTGCCAATAATTATTAAGTTGTGGAATCACATAACAAATTATGTGTTTTTCCTATCTTTACATGTCATTTTTCATAAACAGGTGAAAATTTCACCTTAAAATATCCCAAAAATACCATTCTTCATCTTCCTTGCCCTTGTCCATGGGCTTTTCTCTTGGATTTCTATAGTTACCATAAGATCCATGCTAAACCCATTCAAGTTCATTTGTAGATCTACATCTTCTAAGGAAGGTGTGTGATTTTACCATCTAAATTGTACCATCTAATATGTATACATCTTCCATGGATATGGTATCTACAAAACCATGCAAGTCCATTTGTTGATCTACTATTGGATCTTGTGTCCTATATGAGTCTCTTTAGTAGGATTTACATCTTCCTTGGATTTTGTACATCTACAGATCCACCCAATTCCATCAATCCAAATTAGAGGAGTGCAAAAAATTATGCTTCATGGGCCATATAGCATGTCTAGTAGTGTCAAGCAAAATTTTTACCATTGCGTTGGCAGAAAATGTGTTGGCGGCTTGGGCACTGGCATGATAAGTGGAAAAGATGGAGATATAAATGCTGAGAAGTTGTAAATACAATGAGGAAGATGTCCATTTAAATATATATATATATATATATATATATATATATAAGTAAATAAATTTAAATTAAAATTAAAATGGACATTACAGTTAAAATTGCCATTTTTAACAAAAGTTTTCACAAGTTGATATTTCAATTGGCTACAAAAAATTGCTCATTTAGCTAATATTGATAAACCTCCTTGGTTGTCTCATGGGAAGGACATCTAGGTGGCATAAATGGTTACAATTAGCAAGCAAAAATGCGGAAAGAGTGAAGGGAAGGTTCTAGAATGAAATATAAATAAAGGAAGGGAATTTAGTCGAGATATCCTACAATTGAGAGTAAAATTGGGATGCAAGGAAGCCTCTTGAAAGCTGACCATTTTGCTATCATTCATTTCAATAATCATTGTAACACTTTTTTTCTTAAAGTACTATCACAGTCCCGATGTGTACTTAGGATTTACCAAATCAGGATAGAGGGGGTTATGATTACCTTATCATGATTTAAATGAAAGTAAATAAATAAATACAACAAAGGGAACGTATACCTATCTACTACTATGGCACGAAGTTGTTGGGGGCAGGTGAAGGGGACTATACTTCTGATAGAAACATCACTCCCATTCCTTTATAGATATAGGAGTAGTGTCACGATCGAAGGAGATTTGGCGTCTGATCTATTTGAGGGTAGCTTGGATAGACCACGGACCTCATCCAGATGTGATGCAATGACCGACACCAAAAGAATACGCCTTTGTCCATAACCTGAGGAGCCAAATCGATGTTCAGTAAGGATCCCATCAAGAATGGCCCGTAGCTCCTCCTTGAGTATAGGACAAACACCATAGGAAGAGAAAAATGTACAAATACATCGTCCAGAGTGATCCAAATGAAACCACCACTAGCAAAATTATCCGATGCATTCATCAATGTTGATTTTGTAGGATCCCACCAGTATAGCGTGCCATGAAAGGAGAAGGTGGGGGTGGGTGAGAGCAATACCAATAAAATGATGATATCCAAGTTCCCTCGCCAATGCACGAACTAAAATAAACGGCTTATGTAAAGAAAGGAAATATTCTGATATACTTGCCATATGATCCTCCAATGCTCTATAGCTGTACCCTGGTGTTTCGCTTCATTCCTCGCAATTTATAAGAACCAAAGAATGAACAAAGGAATAATAATGCAAATGTCGCCACTTTGAACAAACTTACTTGAGAAACACCAGCTCTGAAAGCGGTACTAAAAGTCCTTACATTTTCATTCCATTACATTAATATAATTTACAAATAAAAAAAATACAAATTTGTCCAATTTACAACTGGTTTACATTTAGTAGCGGCTCATAATTAAAAATCTGTACATGTTCATTCCGTCATAGAATGCTCCATCCCGTTTAATTCGTGTTCCAACAGAAACACAATTAGGTACCAATCAAATTGGTATCAGAGTAACCATTCTTAAAATTTATGGCTATTGAGGAAAATAAATTGTGACATGGATTGGGAAGGATTGAAGAAAGGATGGAGGAGATCCAAATTGAATTGCAGTCTGGGTTACAGTCGATGATATATATATATATATATATATATATATATATATATGTATGTATGTATGTATGTATTCGTATTTGAAACAACATCGAATTACAATGCAAAAGAAAATGAATTACAGCAGCAGATGGTTAGCTTTCGAGAATCTGTCTCACTCTCCAGTTTTACACTTAATTTTTAGATGCCTTGATTGAATTTTCCTTTCTTTATATATATGCTGGTGTCTTTATTCATTTTTGAATCTTCCTTTCACTTTTTCTTCACTAGTGTTGGCTAAATGTAACCATTTATGCCACCTAGATGTCCTTCCCATGTGAAAGCCTATGGAGGCTTATCAATCAGCCGCCCCTCAAAATTCACCATGTCCTCAAGCTGAAATTTTAGGGTTCGGTACAGATTTTCAAAATCAATTCTCAATCAATTCTCCTTTTCAACCACACGTTCTTCAATAAAATAATATTTTCCATCACATCAATAATTTCTCCTTCTTTTTCAACCACACATTTCCCATCATATCACTATTCAAAAATCAATTCTTTCCCCGAATATCACTCCCAAACACCCTCTTAGTTCATCAACTTCAAAACCCACTTCTTGACCTTGTGCACGTGCCCCCTTTCATGTCGCACACGGCTCAAGAACAGTTTCATGTTGAACTAGTACTTTTTGGTAGACTATAAATCCATAAGAGGACTAGAAAACCATGGATCCACAGATAATTTGTAAAGGAGCTCAAAACCATTTTCATGAAGCAATGCATTGGCCTCAATCTTTGAAAGCTTATCCAACATGTCACAAATGACTATCAAGCAATTGTAATGTTATTTTTGGCTGGCAAAGTGCACACTCTACTGGCCTATTATCATCAATTTAAGCAATAGATTCCTAAGGTTAGGGGCTGACATATTGATGTTGTGAATGAGTAATTGCATTATTAAATCACCATGATTTTCTCTGTTGTCCTCTATGATATAACTCTTTGTATCCCAACTCTAAGCCAGTAGCATAATCCCCACTGAAACCCTACCCGCATTGGGATTCAATAGCAACACAGAGAGCTAAAGGGTACAAGAACTTAGAATACTCAAAATATTGATTGACCATAGTTGAACTTGTGGCAGAAATCACATTTGACATATCCCAATAGAACCCTCATGAAGTCACCTTTCATAGTGGTTGCGCCCTTCCCTTCGCCGGCTTCCCAAAATCTTACTTGGTCCACATCATCCCTGACCATGAAAACTTGGCAACTCTTTATTCTTGTATTAGCGTCCCATCAAATACTCATCTTCACATTAGAAGCAAAACCCACTTTTCTTGATTGTGCTAGCTCCAAATCGATGAAGAGTTGAAAGGTTCTGGAATATCGTACAACAGGTGATTTTGGAGGGATTTAGTTGGGTTCATGGATTGAAGGAGGTTGTGTGGTTTGAAGGGTGGCGATTATGACCTTCCCGATGATATCCTGTTTAAGGACTAAAATTTTCTTGCTGAGTGTCCCTTCTTATGTGGCCGAAACCCAAAGTGTTCGAACATCCCTTCTGCCATGAAATTTTAAGTGCCTTGGCGACCAAAGTGGGCCATACTGTTGAGCAATCCTTGGGTTTGCATGGTTTTTGTAGTGCTTAGCCCAACACGAGAATTACTTGATAGCTCGGAGTCTTGCTCACCTTTGCTGCCTCTACTTCAACCATTCTGCCATGCTTCCCAGTCTCTGTCACCAGCCCAGACCTGTAGCTTTCTATTCTTGCAAAGATGAACTACCAAGTATTCCTCATGGCACCTTAAACATAGCCTCCTTTCCCTCTTCGATTGGAGTTCTGCTTTAGAAAGCCATTTGATAGGTGGTTGGCAGAGATATATTGACTTGACGGAGGATGAAATAAATTTGGTACCTGATTGCAGCTGGTGATTGGGGCTATATCTATTTAATGGGCCTTTCCCTCAGTTTGGGCTCAATCTGCTGTGGGCTGCGCAAGGAAGTGGTTTCTTTCTTCCACCCCTTAGCCATTTTCATTGCGCAGGCCAGTTCATTAGGATTTTCACATGAGTTTTAATTATGGATTGGAGTCATTTGTAAAATGGCCCTCCAGAATCAGCTCTAACTGCATTGGTGAGGCTAATGCCTTGAATCGACTCCTGCATTCCTTCTCCTTCCTTCCCAGTTCCTGATTTTCCCATTTATTCATCATCAAATCAAACTTCTCCATCATAAGCTCATGAGCTACAGGGTCGTCACATGTACCTTGGAAATTTAGATCTCATTGGCTTTAACTCGGACTGCAATTCAATTTGGATCTCTGCCGTCCTTTTTTAAGCCCCTTCCCAATTGATCTTCTAATTGCTTTTCCTCATTTGCCAATAATTTTCCCTAATAGTTGCTCGGATACCAATTTGATAGGTACCTTTTCTTTTCTCGCTTACTTTCAATCTTATCCACGCTCTTAGTCTCTGGTCGAGATCCCATAGGATCTCACTAGATTTGGTTGAAAGCATCTAACATAAATGGTATCTCAAAAATCTTGTGTATGTTTTTATTGGTGGATATCACCAGGTTTTGCCACAAATGCATCACGTGACAGAATGTGATTTAAATCATATGGAATTTAATGGATGATACGAATATAGTAGTGACTAGTGAGATATTGGACAAAACACTTGACAAATGTTTGAATTTCAGAGTATACTAAGAAAATCTCATTTTGTTGCATTTAACGTATGAGACTTGCTGCTGATATTCTCTTTTCATGCTGGAAGCTATCTTCGTAATATTATCTGTTAGTTCTTTTTTACTCTTGGGCCTTTTTTTAAAAGAAGCTCAATTCACGTGTATGTCTCAGGTAGCAAATTTTGAGTACGTTGATGAAGCAGAAATGGCAGCAGAAGAGGAAGCATCAGCATCACCAGAAGAGAATAAAGCCTCAACAAACAATTCTGATAGAGCAAGCTACTGGGAGGAATTGTTACAAGATAAATACGAAGTGCAGAAAATTAAAGACTATAATGCTATGGGCAAGGGAAAAAGAAGCCGTAAACGGGTATGTTTTAGCGTGCTCGAGACATTTATTCCTTATAGTTTATTTTCAGTTACTAGGTTGCTTAGATACTTTGAGGTAAGAGTTGAAAATGAAGTGAATTATTGATTGTGTCATAAAGATCCTTGTGCCCTCACCCCCCCCCCCCCCCCCCCCCCCCCCCCGCGCGGGGAGGAATATGTGCATCTTAAAATAACTTTGATACTGTGTCCAATCCCCAAATTCGTTCGATACATATGACCATCAACAAGAAAAATAAATGCAATAGCTCGATGATGGAATTCTTTTCTAACCTTCCCTTTCTTCATGCAGAGTTCTATTCCCGCTATAATAATGGAGACATAATCGTAGAGTGTCCTTTAACGATAGAATATGTACAAGGATTAATGTAATTAGATGTGAAAAATTTGTACTGTGGCTATATTTAATACGACCCTTGGGGGCTGCTGCGAAAAACTCAGGCAGAGTATACAGTTTGGAAGCCACTCTTTGTCAGAGCCAGGTTTTGATCCTGGGACCTGTGGGTTATGTGCCAATCAGTCCCAGATTTAGATTGAGACTGTGAGTGGTTGCTTTGAATCCACAAATGATATAAGTTGGAGAGGTGGTGGTGTTCTGATACTCTGAAATTAGAAGATGACGTGCATCTAAAGAAAAAGAGAGCCATAGCAGGGAAGGAAGAATATTTTTGATTTCCCCAGTATTTTTATGCTTCATTTTTTCAAGATATTTGGACTGTCCCAGGTTTATATTGAGAATAAGGAGTTGATAATTGCATTTTGACTGGAAGCTGAACTCCAATAGGGGATACTTTGAAGCTTTAACATCATAATACTTTGCTAATGGTGGTTTGGCACCCCATATAAAGACTGGTAATATAACTCAGCCCTATTTGTAATTCATTGATGGATGACGGTGTGACACTGCTATGTGTACCAGAAACTAAACTATGGAAATGGAACTCAATCCATAGCTTGATCATCAAAGTTACTGTTGGCTTGGAATAAATCCCTTGTAGCTCAAGTTGAGCACAAGTTAGACTTGGCCCTTTCAACTTACTTTGGAAGTCCCCTCTTAAAAAAAAAAAATAAAACTTGTTATAAATTATAAGAGGAACGCTGGAGTCATTCAAAGAATTTGACTTATCCCAAGTTAAGGTATCGCTTATCCAAAAAACCTGAAACTTTTAAAGAATAGGTATACAAATCAGATGTGGATGGAGATAAATGTACCATTTTTTGTTCGTGCATTTCACCTTTCTGTTCTGTGTAGGATGAAAAATGCTTTAAAATTTTGTCAAGCATCATCTGCCTGTTTGGGCTTTTTTTCTCCCTTATCGAAGCAAGATATATACTTTATACAGATGGTATCTGTTGAAGAAGATGACCTTGCTGGTTTGGAAGACGTGAGCTCTGACGCAGAAGACGATAACTATGAAGCTGAGTTGACTGATAGTGAGACAGCTGCAACTGGAGCTGCGGCAGTGAGAAAACCTTGCAAAAAGAGAATCCGCGGTATAGTTTAAATTTTCAATACCAATTTTGTTAGTTGATTTCATGAATGAGGTAATGACATCTAACTGTTGCCCCATTTTCTTAATTTTTATCAGCAGAGACTTCAGGACCACTTCCTTTGATGGAAGGTGAAGGAAGATCCTTTAGAGTATTGGGATTTAATCAAAGACATAGGGCTGCATTTGTGCAAATTTTGATGAGGTTGCAGTTTTATTTTAGTTTTATTGCATTTCATCCCCGCATCTCTTTTCGTACCCTCCCTCCCTCTCGTTTTTATTATCACCCTTTTGTCTTCACTCCGTGTCACGGATGTGCATCTAAAATTTCTCTCTTTTGTTGAGAATGATATGAGCCATCTCAATTGTTTTACAGGTTTGGCGTAGGGGACTTTGATTGGGCACAGTTTACACCTCATCTAAAACAAAAGACTTATGAAGAGATTACAGAGTATGCGATTTCTCTCTCCATATCTTTTCCAAGTAGCTACACTTATAAAAGCATCTGAGACTCATTCTTTGCAATTGTCACTTGCATGCTTTTAGAAGCTGCGACCTCAACATGTTTTTTTTTTTTTTGTTTTTATCATTTAGATGTGAAAATTATGCGTCCATCTCTGCTACGTTTTCAATTACTTTGTTTGGCTTTTTACCTCATTGTCCAAGTATTAATTTTTGCATGATGTCAAGATTGGATTTTGTGATTGCTGTAGTTTGTGTTTATTGGAGAATATATAGGTTCATGAAGTACATATTCAAACTGGATTTTTGATCCATGATTTAGAAGCAGCTACCTACATGTGCTTGTTTAAGAAGGATGAAAATGGAAACGCAACAGTAACACGCTTACATGTGATTTTGTAGGAAAGGACATAGACGCATTGATTAAATTAATATTACACTATTTTATTATTTTTTTTAATATTTGTTTCTCATTAAAAGTAATACTCATTATCATTTTCTGTGAAAGTTTAAGCAGAAAGAGAGAGAGAAACATAATGCTCCAAAACAATTTGTGGAAGAGTTTTATGTAGAGTGGGCAAAAAAGATGTTCTGAAGATGTATATAAATAACTTGAGAAAGAGAAGTGCTAATTAATGGGCCTACCATGTATGAGAATGTATGTATATATGCTGCAATTAATGGGCCAAAACTTTAAAGTGTCCAAACCAAAAGAACCTTGGACCCAGCTTTAGATATGTAATTATGCATTTTCCTTCCCCTCTCCAGACTCAGCCGCCTCCCATTTTTCTTTCCGCCGAGTCTCATCGTACAAACTCACAAATTTCAGTTTTTCCATTGGACCATCATCCCTAACTCTCCATTTTGCCATCCACCTAGTCTCTCTCTCTCTCTCCATCTCTTAGTGGATGTTAGATTCGTGGAAACTTCTTCGTATTTTTTTTGGATTTGGCATATCGGCAGTTAGTGGTTGACATGTTTGGATATTTAAAAGAATGACACGCCGCCTAGTGTGTCCGACACGTGTTGGACACTGACATTCAGAACAAGGTGTGTGTAAACCTGAAGGAGCTCAATTTGAAAGAGCAATGGATTCCAAAAAAAAGGTTCCAGAGAGAGGGTCCAACTTGATGTGGTTGCAAAATGTCTGAATTTGTTGAACTATTTGTAGATGTCAGTTGGATTGATGTAGTTGAAAAGAGTATTCATGTAGCAGACCTTAAGGTTATTGAGAATAAGGCTGAGCTTTATGTTGTTTGTGTATAGAGTTTTGAACTCCCTCAAGAGGATGATCAACAGCTGAAGGCTCAATGAACTGTGAGGATTTCCAGAGAATGAAACTTCTAGTATTGCTTAATATTTGGGAAGTGTTGCCAAGATATTTGAAAAGGAAAATATTCCATTTACCTGAAATCACAATATATTCAGTGCATTCTAGTTACCTACTGAGACCAAAACGAAAGAACTTACAATTAATGGCTGTGCTTCCAATGTGAAGTAACATTTAAATTTTTACTGGTGCAAAAGTACGTCAGCCTGAAGAAGGTCTGCTGCACTTGGATGAGATTTTCTGGCACATAAGCTTGATATTTCTGCCCACCAGAAAAACTGTAGGGCGACCTATTTTACATATGATTCTTTTTCAGCAAATTAAGTCGTTTTTCATTTTGAATCTATTTCAAAGAAATAGGACCTCATCCACACTTCCTTGTCATTACTTTAGAGACTTGTTACATGTAAGCACACCAAATCAGTCCCAAACTGGCTAATCCAACTAGTACTCTGAAAGTTTAGTCTTTTGTGTTGTGTACTTCCTCCATGTATGCATGAATTATCACTAACACTGATCATCTAAATTACATGTAAAGGCATGACTTAGCACAGTATTAATTGTAACCACCTGAAATTGTTGAATCATGGTGGAGGTCAATCAAATTCATTGTAGATGAGCATGTGGTTACTTGCATCAGAGATCTGTTCTAAATTGTTGTGATTCTTTGTAATCAGTTATGGGAGGGTTTTCATGTCGCACATAGCTGAAGATATAACCGATTCACCAACATTTTCAGGTGATTACTTGTATTCTAAAGTCTCCACAGCCATGTGCTGATTCTTCTATGATTTCTTTGTGGTTCAAAAATAGATTAGTGATTGCATAACTTCTTGTGGGTGCAGATGGTGTTCCCAAAGAGGGACTCAGAATACAGGATGTGCTTGTTAGGACAGCTGTCTTACTTCTTATCAAGGACAAAGTAAGTTCAATATCCTGCTGTGAGATGCCTCAAATCTGTCTTAGAATATTTGGTATTTTGTTTTACTAGAACTATAGTTACCTGTTCAATCTTTCAATATCTCAATTCTTGTTGTTTATGAAGGTGATAGCTAACTTTTATTCCTTTCCTTTTCGAACCTAAATATGCATGCTACTGGGTTGGAGGCATGTGTAGCCATGTTTGTTCCTTAGATAGAACTTTTGAGTGGATTAATTATTTCATCCCCTCGCGTTCTGAATTTATTAGACAATCTGTATTTTCACAGGTGAGAGCTTCGTCGGTGGTGAGTTCTACCCTTTTTGCAGATGACATTATATCCCGTTATCCGGCATTGAAATCTTTAAGAGTTTGGAAGGATGATCATGATAAGGTGCTGCTACAAGCAGTATTGAAGTATGTTCCCTTCCTGTTCCTACTACTACTCTTTGTTGCCTAATTGAAGTTTCATAACAATATGAAAGGGACTGGAGTGTATATTCAACGGGAAAAGGGTTTGGAATGGCAGAGAGTTAGTATTTAGTTGGATGTGTATGAGAATAGGTCCTTAAGGATGCCTTCCCTCACCTATTCAAGCAGCTAGAGATAAAAAATTAAAAAATACAATAAATAAAATTTTATAGAGGTTGCTGCGGTGTAAGGAAATCAGATTGTTTGAGATGTGATGTTCAGAAGAATTGGCAGAATTTTGAACTGGAGTACCAGCAGTTGCTTGCTGAGCTCTATAGTGTTGACACAGTCCCTGCTGAGGAGGACAGGCTGATTTAGAAGGGAATAAGGGGAGGCCTGTACTCTCATTCAATCTTTCTATCTATTACTATTAAAGTGGCAGAATGTGTCTTTCCCTTGGATAAAGATATGGGAAAGTTACCTCTAAAAAGTTGCATGTTTTTATTAACTACAGCTGGGAAATCTATTCGAGGGCTGGTAACATGAGAAGCAGGAAATAATATATGTCGTGGTGTCTTATCTAGTGGCTCTGAGCTATGATTTTTTGCTGCTTCATTTGTTTGGGTATCTAGGCAATGCCTGGGATGTTGTATGTGCTACTGAAGAGTTGGTATCTCAAGGATACTTGGCTGGTTTGGCATGGGTAGTCCGTTGCTGCCTGATGTGGACTTGTTCAGTATGAAGGTGTACTATCTAGGTGTGGAGTGTCAAATATACCCAATGATATTCAATAAGACTCAATTCCTCTCAGTGTGAGAGGTTCTTCTAATATATAGAACCAAAATCATATCTAAATATGGTAAAAACAATCTATCTAAATATGGTACAATTATGATAATAATATAGTCGTAATCTTCGACGATCTTTGTAACCTTATTCAATCTCATTAACACGGAGTACCTCATAGGTCTCTACAATGTGCAGAAATCTCACTCACAGGTCTAAACAATGAAAAAAATCTTGAATGTGAGAGCAAGGGATCACCCAATGAATGACAAGCTCAAGGAAAGGGATTGCAGAAAGCTCCTGAATCCTCACTTTTG
Source organism: Osmanthus fragrans (assembly GCA_019395295.1). NCBI lineage: Eukaryota > Viridiplantae > Streptophyta > Magnoliopsida > Lamiales > Oleaceae > Osmanthus > Osmanthus fragrans. The sequence goes on from CM033359.1 coordinate 14,515,619, forward strand.
AAGCTGAACAGCTCACTACTTTACCTGCTATTTTCTGAACTTTATGGAAAATTCTTTTATCTTCAGAATCTTGAATATATATTTATATGATAATGTTTGATAGTTTCTAGTGCACACTCCCTTTCCATAACATTCTAGTCCACTTGGTATGATTTTGCCTGCCTTTGGACCTAGCCCATATTTTGTTATTCTTGGGCTTTCACCCAATAGGCCTCATACCTATTGGATGTGGTCCTTTCACTTATAATTCAGTCCCATTTTCCTTCCCTGGGCGATAGGAATTGGGTCTGCTTCACTTTCTTCTTCTTATAATTTTTTATTTATTTATCGAGGAGTGAAAATTATGAAGATATAAGTAAAATAATAGTACTGCCTCTCCTGAGATTTTAGTTTGGCTTCAATTGTTGGTCAGTCAGAACAAAACATGGGTAGGATACTAGATATTTATTTATTACTAGTATGTTTTCTTTCCATTGTCTTTTGGATATATATTATCTGTTGACATTTGAAGCAGCTAATGTTATTATGTTAGATTTGATCTAATATACCTTTCTGTAATTTATCACGAATTATGGGCCTGTTTTAGCATGACTTTTGAGAAGCCAAAGGGAGCTTTTGAGACTTCATAGCTGCTTTTGGACCCGTTTGATTAATTTTATTAAAGTACTTCTAATTAGAAGAGTTTTTAGAGGAAGCTGTCCAATGTGACTTCCTCTAAAACCCCTTTTAAAATAGAAAGTTCTTTTAAAAATTAGTTTCCAAACAAAAATTAAGGTAGCTTCATCATGAAGCTCTTCTACAGGAAGCAAAGGCCATGCCAACCAGGCCCTATATCTACAACATTTTAATTTTCTTTTATTTGTTGGTACTTTAGGCATGGTTATGGAAGATGGCAAGCAATTGTTGATGACAAGGACTTGAGAATCCAAGAAGTGATTTGTCAGGAGCTGAACCTCCCTTTTATAGATCTTCCCGTCTCTGGAGCCCTTCAAGCCCAGAATTCTGCTTTAGGATCTTCTCAATTGCAATATCCATCTTCAGGGACTTCTCAGGCACAAGTTTCTGCTTCAGGGTTTCCTCATACACATGGTCTTTCTCCAGAATTTTCTCAATCACAAAGTAGTTTGAACTCGGACCATGTTGAAGCACCTGGAAATCAGACTAAGGGAACCAATAGTGGGAATGGTCTTAAAGGAGGCGTTGCACATGGAACTACAGATACTGCAGCTCCTACACAAGTTTCTCAGGATCAGTCCATGCAATATCATTTTAGAGAGATGCAGAGAAAACTAGTTGAGTTTGTTAAGAAAAGGGTGCTGCTTTTAGAGAAGGGACTTAATGCAGAGTACCAGAAAGGATATTTTGTAAGTTCTTCAAAACTCTTCTAATTATATTATTAGTGGAAAAGTTTTGGGGAGATCTTTATATAGTTGATACAATTTTCATGCCTCATCAGTAATGGATGCACTTGAAAGCAACTTTCACTATAATCTCTGGTTGAAGTACAAGGGAAATGTTTTTATTTAGGCTGCAGTTCATTAGAAGTGTTCGTTGTAATTTTATAATTCCTATTTTCTTTTCTTGAAATAAAAAAGTTAGTTTTTACTTGCAATTTTATTTTCTAAATAATATGATTGTCTCAGGATGACGAAAAACCAAATGAAATTCCGGATGATGAAACCGGGGAGAAGGTTGCAGGCATGCCAAATCCAAGTTTTGATGAATTGGATACCCAAATGATTGATCAGTTGCCTCTGGTTGAAATGATTTGTGAGTGTAGTTACTTCTTGAAGTAGTTTGTCTGGAATATTGACAACTATACAATACAAAGTCCATTTTAGTTGAGAAAATCGACTTTTGAATTTGTCCCTGACTTGTGCATAAATAATTATAATTGGGAAATACCACATGGTTCAAGATGGCTTGAAGAAATGCATTATAGCTGATGTGTAGGGCTTTATTTTATTATGAATTTCCATGTTTTGTTATGTGATGACTGTTAAGGGTGAGAATGTGAAGTAATTGTTCATGTAGTACTTCTGTTTCATTAGTTCTCTTCCTTTTGATTAGCACAATTATAGTGTCTATTTGTGATTTGGTTTAGATTGGATGAATTGTGAAAACTCTCCACGTCTGTCCATGGTTTTCTTTGTTTGCCTGTCTGTACAATTGGTTCATATGTGCTTTTTGCCTCTCCATGTCTGTCCATGGTTTTCTTTGTTTGCCTGTCTGTACAATTGGTTCGTATGTGCTTTTTGCCCCTAGGAAAGCATGAACATACTCCACCACTTTTTTATCACACATAATTGTCTGTCTTTAACTTAGAAATTTTTATTTCTCAAATACCTTCCTTTTGTTTTAATTTAATTGGAGTTGATTATTCAACTGTTATAGTTTGATGTAGCTGTACCTTTTTTTCCAATAAAATTCTCTTTTATGACTTGGAGAAATGCCCTTGACGTTTGCATCCTAATTTTGCTAATTCTAAAGCTTCTCACCTCCAACCCTATATTTGTAGCACCCTTTCCATGTGGATTCTGAGGAGCCTATTAATAGTTTTGCTTCACATTCTCGAGAATGCCGCCCCGTCTTTAGGAGATGTGGCTTCTATCATCTTTTAGTGCAACAACTCCCTACTGCAGAGAGTTCACATTGAATACAAGTCCTAAATTTCTTTAGAACTGTTCTCTTATCCATTTTCTTCTGTTACAATTCGTAAATATGTCACTCTCAAGTCTCTTAAGCCACCTTTAAGATACATGGAAGTTGAAACTCCTTCCGTGGAAACCTTTTTGAAATATTTGCAGAATTCTCAACCTTGTAAAGGTTGTTATAGTTGAATTTGGGAGAGGAAAATATAATCATTATTAATCAAGTTTCCATGAGTTCCAGGAAGTTCCATGTGGCTTGGTTTAATAATTTCTTATTTCTTAGAGAGGCAATTTACAATGTTAATTGGTCTCATGAATTGGTAGTCGTTCATGCTAAGATTTTATTAATTGATCGAAATGTTTTGGTCACTTCAGGATTTCAGTGAAGGTCACAAATATGTGTGTAATGAATATATGATATTTACATCATATTTTAGGGTTACATGGGATTATGCAAGTTGTTGCTGTACTATAAATTAGCAGAGTAAATCCTGAATCCTTTCTTCCCTTCTCAAATGCAGCACCAGATGGGATTTCTTCGGTAGTTTGTGACAATGAATCAGATCGCTTGGATATGGCTCGGCTCTATAATGAGGTAAATTATACACGTCCAATCTTATTGGCAGTTGGATGTATTGCATTTCGCTTTGCATATTTTCTTGACCGATCTCATCTGATATGAAGACTAGAGACTTATCTGCTTTTCATTTATTTGTAGCTATGCAAGGTAGTTATGGAAAATGCCCAAGATGCAGAAGCAGCATATTCGGCTAACAGACCAATAAGTTTGAAGGCAAGAACAAATCTTGCTTCTTTGGAAACACTTGATCAAGAGATAAACCAAATACTTTTGGGTTCTCCTCTGGATACGACTCCTAATTATGACAAGTCGGGAGTTGAACAACAAAGTTCGTCATCTACGCTTGCTGGAGACAATTCTGTGTCAGCCATGAATGCCGATCCTCCAACAATGTAGTCTCACTGAACCAAACCTGGAGAGAGAAATCAACAATCCACCGGGTAATGTGCATGTGCTAGAGTCGTGTTCAACTGCTGTTAGACCTGAATGTTCATCAAATGGAATTGGTGATATAGAAATGGACAAAATTCCAGAGGACAAGTGAAACCTGGCTCTGGGATCATCTTTCTAGATTAGATCTTAGCTGCACTATATCAGTTAAAAAAATGTACGGGTTATGAGCAATGTAGTAATGGACTAAAGATCAACATATAGAAAACTTGAGAATCTTGTTGGGTCGATTTTGCTCTGTTGCCCACAGTGGGCAACATAATGTATGCCCACCGCCAATAAGTGTGTGTCAAGTGTCCGAAAGTATCCGACTAGTAGGGTCATGTTTAAAAAGTCGGACACTTGACAATGTCTAAGTGGTAGTGGGCAACATAAGGTATGTCCACCGTGGGCAACAGAACAGTTCTGCTTGTTGGGTTGCTTTATATGTAGAATAATTTGTTTTTGTTGAATTGGGATTTAGTCACATGGAGAATGTTCTCAAGTATTTGTTTATATAGACGATCTTTTCTAGTTTTAAAAATGCGAAGTAGACCTTAGAACTGTTTTGAATTTTTATATTTTCTCGCTTTACTATTTTCAAGGCTTGTTTCTTTGAAAAACAAAATGAAACTGTTAAGTACATAAAATACTTGATAACACAGTTATACTATTGCTTGTGTTTTGAGTTCGCCTTTTATGAATAATTTATTATTTTCCTCTTTTACTTAACTTTTTGGCGTAGCTCACTAATACAATATAAGCACAAGAAAGGATATTCAATCCACTAGTACAAGTGAAGGAATTACCTCTTCTGAACCAAGTGCTCATAACCACGGCTTATGAATAGGAGACTCAATTGAAGGAGAATATGTTTTTACTAGAAGTCACGTTCAATTTTGATCTTGATCTAAGTTACAACATAGGTCGAAAGAGAGATTTAGAAAGCCCGATTTTGAATTGGCCTTCTTGTATTTTTAATAAGCTGTTCAATAGTTGACATGTTATATCATATATATAACGGGCTGGTTTAGATTGATTTTAACTGGGATAATTATGAATTATTTCTATTTAATAAAACATTAATTTGTAGATAAAATTCCAAATCATGAATTTGCAGATTGGACTATAAAACCTTTCCTATTTGATAGCATTGATTTTATAAAAAAATTTAACATTTATTTATTTAATTTTCTTCATTTACGATAACTTTTTTTTACGAGAATAGTAATTAGTTAAAAGCTTACTGTTTATTAGACGACAATTTTGCTTATTCAATTAATGTAATGAGAATTATAAAATTGTTAATACAATATATATATATATATATATATATATATATATATATTTTTTTTTTTTTTTTTTTTTTTTTTTTTGTCTCAAAAAGGTGATTTAAGGCCGAAAAGTGAACCTCAAAGGGCAAATTGAAACTTGATGAGGACTAATAGGCTTCTCGGTAAATTTTTTTATTTTTTATTCTTTTATTTTTAAATCCCTCTCTTCTTTCCCATACCTCTTGGGTCCTGAGCTGAATTTTATTCTTTTTTCTCGGTACGTACCATCCCCGTGGTGGCTAGATAGCAATCTTTATGATAGCAAGGATAGAAACCTTCGATTTTGTCTTACCTAAGTAATAAATGCTATTACGACTAATACCTACCTATTACACAACCTAAAAAGAATTATCAATAGCGTCCTTAGAATCTAAGCCGTTTGAAGGGTCATAGAAATAAGGAATTTGTTGTCTCCGAAGATCACTATTGAAATCTTTTTCAATAAAATTTATATTTTTCTTTCGAATTAGCTAATTGGATAGACCAGAATAACAAGTAGCGGGTCATTTTCATAAATTTGATCAAGAATGTAAAATATTATAACTAAAAATACAGAAGATTAAAAAGATGGAGGATTGTCTATATGCTTTGCTAGTGAATTGGGTTTTAATTATTAAGGAATAGAGACTTTAAAATAATGCTAAATTATTAACATTCTATTGCTATCATTTTATATGTAAAGAGTAATATTATTTAGTACTGTTAGTATTACAATATCAATTTAAGTGACATTTACTGTCATAATGAATTAAATAATTTCATATTTAATTGAACATATCACATAATTTTGTATGAATTGGTGTTCTAGAACAGGTAAGTAACATAAAACGTCCTTATCTTTCAATATTATTGTAGAAAACGTTCATACATTTCATTTTTTTGACATTTTAACCCCCCTATTTCAACCTTTTTATTGCGTAGAAGATCATTTCCATCAATTTGTGATGATTTTACCCTCATATTTAAATTAAAAAAAAAATGAAATGAAATGAAAAAATAAGAAACTAATGATAACAATAGTCCCATTTTTTTTAAAAAAAAATTACAAATCAGTCATTATATTCTTATCTTGACCTCCTACTTTCTATCCACACCCAGAAACGAACAAACTTTCAAATTTCGAATCTTTTAACATTTTTAGTGAATTTTTCAAATATAAATGTATATTCAGAACCCTGAATCTGTAACACGTGACTTCCAATTTACATCTTTTTTTTAGTCACTAGCGAGTTTACCCTCTCTACCACAAGAAATAAGGGAAAAGTGAAGAAAAATCTATATTCCAGTTCCATCATCGCTCCATTTCACGTCTATATTTTTTCTAGTTTACACAATTGTATACAAATACATTTTTATATAACTGGAATTTGGTATTTATATTGACATAGAAACGAAGAAATTATGAAGAATAGAAGTTATGGAAAAGTGCCTGCAAAATGGGTCCCAATTTTCTCTCTCCATTTCTTATTTCTTGGCATGTTCTTCGCCACCAAGTATGTTTAGTTCAAGACACCGTGACACCATACTCCTGCATTTTAATAAACAGATAATTAACCATGGGTTTATCAAATGGTAATTGTAAAGAACTGCAGGCTTACCAGGAACTTGACGGTAGAGAGAGGATCTCCTCTGATGATTTGTGTAGGTGATCCAGCAGGAATCCCAGCTGATATCATGCAAATTAACGACTGCCATTGATTACGCCCCAGTGAATCACCGACAAACATCACAGTTTTCCCTCTCATTTTTATCGCGAAATCAAGGCCGTTGAATCTCGGATTTCGCAATTGGTTGGTTTCCATCGGTAGTTGAGGTAGTCACTGTCGGGTCTGCCGTACATTTGGCAATTGGCAATTGAACTCTGGGTCTATGATTTGACATGAAGATTGGTACAGTGGATAAGTTTCGTCACGAACCCAGGTGCCCACAAACAATGAGCATGAACCCTGATTAGATGAAAGCATTGGGCGTCTATGGTAAGGGTGCTTCTGGTGATTCTTCCAAAAAGCCAAAGCCCCTGATGAAACTGTACAGAACTGTACCGAAAGAAGACACAATAGAACTGTAAAACTGAGAAAATGACGATTCGCCATTGAAGAAAGCATCGAGAAATGAGAGGGAAGTTAAAAAAAGGTAAAACAGCTAGAGAAAGAGAGAGGTGGTACAATGGTGTATACATATTGTGTTGACTGCTGTATCCCATTATGCATGAAGGATCGTGAACAATGTCAAAAAATGAAATGTAACGACGTTTTTCACAATATCATTAAAATGTAGGGACATTTTGTGTTATTTATCCGTTCTAGAACTATTGGTATTAGATAATATTATTTATATATAAATAATTATAATTATTTACATTTCCAGTGTGCCTATGATGCAGATTATTAGCTAATTTGTATCATTTTATGAAAAAAGAGCATTTTATGGACCAACCAGAAAAGGTATGCATAAAAGTATTTGCTTTAAGGAATTCTGTCATTTTTTGAGACGGAAAGCAATAATTAATAATGTTAATGTGAAAGTGTTGAAAGTTGAAACCTTTTGGTGTGCAAAGTTCTATAAAAATATCACGCTAAGAATAATTACGCAAGAATTATTCTAAATGATCAGGGATTTGATGATCGATTGGTGATCGATCACTCATATGGGATGGGGCCCACATGAATATAATAATGTGTGGACCCCACCTCATGTGAAAGATCGATCATCAAATCTCCTAGTCATGTAGCAAAACTCATTACGCAAAAGGTAAGAAGATAGTTTTCAACCCAATTAAGTGATAAATTAACGATTACAAAGAACACTCTCAAATATTTGTTGATTTTTCGCAAGAATATTGGATAGTTGACAAGTAAGACTCGTTGATTAGTGTATAATATTGAAATTTACTCTTGATCAATAAAATTATTGAATTAGAAGAATATTGATATTAGATTGAAATGAATTGAAAAACTCGATTTTTTTTTCCATTTTTAAAGAAGCCCTAACCCTTATTTAAATACTAAAAATACTACAAAAGCCTTAACAACTAAAATGACCAAACAACCAGAGTCAAGTATTTTATTAAAACAAAATAAAATAAAGAGAAAATACATAAGTAAAGCAATTAAGCCCTTGTCGGACAATTATTGAAACAAGGGCCGTGCCTACTGTTCAGGAACCAGGCCCTCTACAGCAAAATTAATTCTTAAAACAAAACTCTTTTTCTTTTTTTCTTTTTTTCCCCTCACACTCATTTTCAATCGCAGATTCTCACAATAAAATATTTTATATATAAATCTAAAACTTTTTCCTACTTTTTAACCATATACTCTCCAAAAAATTAATGTTTCAAAACTCATTTTTTTAAACCCAAAACTTTCCTTAATTTTTAACCACATTCTCCATCAGTTAATTATTTAAAATGCATTCCCCCCATTTATCAAACAGGGCATTAATAATTGTCGAACAAGCTAAATAGGAAGCTTAAATTATCTTAATTTATGCCTCTTACAAGATATAAAATTTAATTCTTTGTGGATTTCGGTATGATAGCTCTTCTACTTTGGCCTGCTGAGGCACATTTTACGATTTACCTTTTTTACGATGTTCTAAAGACGGAACAGTGGGAACCCTCAAAGTTAGGGTTCAACTTTTTTTAAAAAAATTATCCTAATTTCATCTTGTACGGGGTAATAAATGCTCCACCTAGTTGTACAATCTGTTTCTCAATTGTAAAGCTTTCACAGTACCTGTCTTAACACATGTTCCTCCCAAGCATTTAGGCCCTCATTTTCGTTCACTTGCTAAATTGCCATATGCCATTGGGCCATTGCTTACCATTCTCAACCATACATGCGTACGAGTATTTAATTTGGGCCCAAGTTTCCCCACCAAAGTTGCCATATGTTGGTTTAGTATTACCCCTTTGACTAAAACTTATTTGTACTCAGTGATATTTTGAAATGAAAATTAATTTCGTTTTCAATCAATTATTTATGTTAATTTGATTTTCATTTTGTTCTTGCACTAATAGAAAGGGAGGCTTTAGAGACCTTTTTTTTTACCAATGGATTATGAATAATCACCGACGATTTTCCAATGATATAAACAATGTATAATTACAAAATAAGCCCCTGTTTGTTGGGGATTAAAATCTAAATTTTAATTTAAGTTAAAGTCAAAAATAATTTTGATCATGTATTTCATATGACCCATAACTTTCAACCACGCATTTCATAAATTTTTATCAAAATTTACTAAAATTTTGAATTTAATCTCCACCTAACAAAGGCTTACGCATTTATTCATTGATAATATACTAAGTCATTGTTTGATAGAAATTAAAATCAAGATTTTAATCTAAATCCAAATCAATAATAAATTTTTATCACACATTTCATGGTACTCGCAAATTTTCAACCACACTTTTCATTCACTTTTATCAAAATTTATTAAAAAAATTATTTTTAATCCGCACTAGATAAGAGCTAAATATATGCTGGTAATATATTCAAATTAAATAAATTTAAATGTAAATTATATAGTACATCTTTTAGAATTAGAAATAAATCAAAATCAAAGAAACACACGATTTCTCTCATTCTCTCCCCTACTTCGTCTATGGATTTTTCAATCTCCTCTCTTTACATTCAATCGATCTATCCCAAAAATTCGATCTAGAGACCCTTGTATTCCAAATTCATCATTGAAATTAGTTGTTAGAGCCTCCTCCTATAGCAAACGGGATCACCTTTTGAAGATAAGTGATAAGCGCGTTTTTACACACTTATTTTCCACAAAACATGACGAAGTATTGGAAAAATCGTTTGAATATGGCTTAACTCTGTATAAGTTCATTTTGTAGGACTATATTGATGGATATAGTAGGACTCAAGAGAAAAGAAACGAAAAAGGATCAAAATGAAAGTTCAAGGACCAAAGTGTAAATAGTCAAAAGATGACTCGAAGGAAGAAACGAGAATGTGAACGAGCTAAGTACGAATCTATTGAAGACGTGAGGGTTTGGGAGACAAAGAAATGGAAAAAGAGGCCAGGAACAAAGAATATGGAATTCAGGTACCAAAATGAAGAATTTGGAAATGTGAAAACACCATGCGGTCGCATGGGAGGCTATAGAGAATTTAGAGGCAGAATTGGGAGAACCATGCGGTCAAATGCTATAACCTGGTCGCGAGGTTTTCAATTTTCTTCTCTGCTTCAAACTCCTGTGGACACAAAGCGCGGGACAGATATAAAAACCCTAGAGCCTTCAATTACAAAAGTGGGATGCATGAAGATACATAGAGAAACATTCTAACATATTATGAAGAAGATTTTGAGCCATAAACACAAGAAGAAACACGAAGATCGACAATATTACATGAAGATTCAAGTAAAATATTAAACCGGTGATGTCGCTTCTTCAACTTTCTTTGTATTCTATGACTTTTCCCATGTTAGACTAGTTAAATCTGTACTAGGAGAACGATAAACCATGTGATGTAATCTTTTGATTTCTAGTTGTACATTATTGACAATAAAACACATTATTTGAATTTGAATGATTTATATGCAATTATTTCCTCCACAATTATGTGCTCGCAATTGTGTAAATCTGGTGGCGTATTCATGCATTCAAGAGAAAAGAAATAGACTCGATAGGATATAAATCATCGTAAAGTCCGATAGAGGATAGAGATATACAGTTAGGCCCTGCATGAATCTAGAAGTGTTCACAAAAATTCGTACATTCTTTGTGTACTTGCATCTATCATAGAGATATAGTTATGTCGTACATGAGAGTAGGTTCAACATTACTCGAGAGAGATTGTTGGATAAAATAGGAACATTAATTCTTCAAAATTCAAACATGTGGTCAATTTATAGAACTAGAATTAAAAGAGGTCGTTGCATAGGGATTCACAATCATAGTGTGTCTCTCATTCATTAGTTTCATCAAACTAGCATTCAATTATCATTTTGCATTTAATTTAATTTAATTCATTCACAATTGCATACATATTCTAGTTTAGGTATAATCAATTTGAAACTATCACATTTAATTACTTGGTTCGGTTAAGGTCGAGATATGTAAAAATTGAACTAACTCAATCTTTGTGGGACGATATTCGGAACTCTAAATTCCAATTTATTACTTGTTACGAACCATACACTTGCGGTGTTTTAAATCGAAACAATATTTTCGTGAACAATAAGAAGTTTTATTTGAAAAATCAATGATGAGCGAACCTCAAGGTAATTTGTTAAGAAAATATTCTTCATTTGAATTACTACAAGTGCACAATTCATTAACAAGCAGTAAAATTGATTTTAAGTCTAAGTAGTCTACACACAGAGATTGTACGAGTTTGAATTCAAAATAACTTCGCTTTAACTAAAAGAGTGAAATCCTATGGCTTTTCTAATACTATAAATTGTCACTAACTATTATGATTTCAAATTCAAGATCTAACTTAACTAAACTCGACTCAAGATTGTGATTAAAGCAAGTTCGATGAAATATATGATGATGAAAAATATACTAGGATCCCGAATTCCTTTATATCAATATCTTTTAACCCCAAATCTTTCAATTTGACAACACAATTCAATTTTGAAGTTTAATATTCCTAAATTTGTTAATAATCTATCTCGAATGGAATTAAAAGCATACTCACATGTGACCCAATTATTTTTCTATGAGGGGTGTGAAGATACAAAAATGCATTAAAGATTTATGAATACTTAAATATCATATCAACATAGCAGTATATTTCTGTCCCTTATCGAATTTTATGACAATTAACACTATGTCTATGTTATTTCTAATCTTTCGAAGGTAAAAAATCCACAAACTCATACAATCATTGCACATCAAATTGTAGAGAAGAATAAATACATGTCAATCATTCAATAATTGAAAACGTGCTTTGGATGTTATTAAGAAATATAATCACATGTTAAATGTTCATGTTACAAGATTCATCATAATCCTAATAGAAAAAATACATAGTTACTCATAATGTCGGAACTAAACAAATAAGAGTTAAAAGACATCACCAATAAATTGACGAAACGTGATTAATTTCAATTTCCTTGCACAATTATCGATGAATTATTGCAAAAAAATTCTAGAATTCGATTTCTCTATTTGCTGTGTGTGTTTTCATCCTCTTCGTGTCCGTCCTTCTGTGTGTGCGTAATGCCCTTTTTAACTTCCAACATCCACCAATTTTTGTCCCACTAGAAGTCCCAAAAAGGAATCCTAGCTTTGTCAATTGGAATTCCAATTGCATTCCAATTCTTTAGAATTTCATCCCACTTCGAAGTCCAAGTTGAGGCTCACTAATGCATTATTTTCTTCAAGTCTTCAAATCTTTTAAAATAATGCAATTCAATCCTCGAGTTCAATTAATTGTGCAACCAATGTCTTCTTTAATTTAGTTCAAATCCTTTAATTTCCAAAAATGTGGAATTTGATCCCCAACTTTCTAACCAATAGTTGATTGATCCTTCTTTCTTTTTCAATTGTTTAGAAATAGGTACAACACCAAAACAAAATTAAATTAATCCAAGTAGAATTTGTTTACTATAGCTTACATAGTTAGTAAAATGAGTAGATACAAAAGCAATTCAGGAGCTAACCACTAGAAATGAATATTAAGAATGCTAAGGTACTTACTATACTATACTAGATATTCAAGAATCATTGAAGGATATAATGATGCTAACTCGATATCTGATATAAAAGACTCAAATCTACTAGTAAATTTGTGTTCACATTGAAAAGTTTAGCTATATCATAGAAATCCCCTAAACTAACATTTATAGTCAGATCAACCATGAAATATGAGTTTATAGCTTTAGACAAATGTGGTGTAGAGGTTGAGTGGCTACACAACTTTTTAGAGAATATTCTGAGTAGTCAAAGCATATGCCAACAATTTGTAAACATTGTGATAGTCAATCTACGATTGAAAGGGCATAGAATAACATGTATAATGGTAAATCTCGACGTATACATCATAGACATAATAACCATAAGGCGACTACTCTCATATGAAGTTATCTTTGTTGACTATGTGAGGTCAAATGATAATGTTGCGGATTAGCTAAACAAATGGTTAATAGAAAGTTAGTTAATCGAAAGAGGCTCAAGCCATTGAACGAAATAGACTTTTAATGATTCTTATGCATAGAAAAATGGACGCAATAATGTGTATTACTTGTAAAAAGAAATCACCTATATGAGAGAGAAGTGAGATTATTTCTAAGAAAATTGTTAATTCAATTCCTAGAAAACTCTCATAAAATAAAGCGCATGTTTACAACCACAAACGAACACAACAATGAGAATTGAATTGTGTTAGAAAGGATCCTTTGTGGAGTATATCATCATTTACACAAAATGTGGAATAGTTCAAAGATATCATGTGTACTAGTTAACTAGTAAACTAAATATACTTTCACAAGGGAAGGTTCGAAGAGCAATGCCTACCTATCCTATGCAGATTTCAACCATTGAACTTTATTGTCTAGCCTTTTTGTTTCACGTTTCTTTGTCTCTCAGTTTTTATTCATATAGGAAATTGTTGAAAAATGTGTTGTGTATGGATTATTTTCACATAATGTTAAGTAAAATTTGTTCCTTCGTTTTTTAAGATCAAAGTACAGAATATCAAAATCATATATTTATTTGTCAAAATTAATGCTGGGATGTATGAAAAATTAGAGTTCAAAGTGTACTAATGGAAAAAAGTTTTATGTGTTGGAGAGAACAATTAAAGTTTGTCCTACATAAAAAAATTGAAAAGACCATAACTAGTTTAAATATGACTACACTTTTGTAAGGTGTGATTACATGTAGTGTAGAAGCAATATACTGGACAAGGGTTGCAAAATCACGGACCCAATTAGTAATTTGGACCTTGAACTTGTGTGCGAGCGTGATCCATGTACATGAATATTGGACTAGACAGATAAAAAATTGGCCCCATATAAGGATTCACTTTTTTCTTTATATTCTATATATTTTTATTAATTTTTTCCGCCAACTGATCTTTTAATTTCTAAAACTCTAGTGGTTATAGCCATTTTAATATGATGTTAATTGTAGGATAATGGGTGGTTTAACTCGCCATTTATGGGGTTGAGCCTATTATAAAGCTCATTTTTCCTCCATTCTGCACGAAAAATTTCAACATGTCTACAAATACTTTTTACATTGTGTCTGCATCGAAATTTTTCCAGTTTCTATCGAAGCTTTGGTGGTCTTGCTCTAATATAAATTCAATTCGTCGAATTAGAAACATAGTGCTTAATTTCTACTATTTTTTCAATTGTATCTTGAAAGACATGCTCATCGAACAGGAGATGAGGGACGAATATGTTTTAAGAAAACTTTGTTTAAAAAGATGTCGTTTGCTACTCTATTATCATATTTACTCATCAACTCTTTTTCGTTACATAAATAGTTTTTGTTTTGTTATTAACATATATGTTATATTGTACAAAATTTTACTGACCAAATCTATGTAGGGGTCCTCAATTCAGAATTTGATGGATTTTATAAGATTATAAATTCTGATTAATTTCGTGAATTTGAATAGATTTTCATAAAATTTATAAAAATAATGAAATTTGAAAAGAGTTTATTATATTTATTTTTAATCTTGAAATCCATCCAAATTAAGAAATCATTATTGAGGATAACTAGATTTTATTAAAATTTCAATTGGATGCACCTGAATTTAGAAGGGCTTTTAAAATTTATCAAAATCTCAATTGAAAACGAGATGAAATCTGCTATTCAATTTTTACTTTTTAATTTATTGTCAACTCAATTGATTATTGACACAATTTTAAATTAACATGTCATCAATTTGATTGGTTATTTGTGAAGTTAATTTGGTCAAATTTGAAATGATATATGAATTTAAAAATAATGTATCAATAATTAATTGAGTGTACAGAAAATTCAATAGGAAAAATTGAACATCAAATCTCAAACTTGTTGAAAACCCTTGATAATAGTGTCCTTATCCTACTACTAATAATATAACCTGCTATTTTCCCTTTCACTAAGATTTAGGATAGGACAAGTAGGCGACATCAATAATGAGACGTAATTCAAAATAATAATAATAATAATAATATACCCCGCTCTAGTTGGCATCACCTTCCATTCCGCTGCACGCTTCTTGACAGACTCTGCACTGAGGGCATTCAGCCTTTTCTTTCTTCTCAGCATTGGAAGCAACAAATACTCAATTCCATTATCTTCTTTTCACATTCTACTGGAACCTATTGTGTCTTCTTCGCAGTACAGATTACTCCGTTATAAAAATCTATAACAAACAGATTCAGCTTTACATACTACTATTACTCCTTTGTGCCTACATACTTATTTTGTTTGTATTTGATCAGTTGCTAAATTTTACAAAAGAACAAGGGCGCAGCTTGTGGAGTTGGAGAATGCATTTATGGCGTGGAGAACAATGGACAACTGCGACGGCAGCAATGACGTCGGATCGGTGCTTTTGGACCAACCCTTCAAGCTTTGGTCAAAGATCATAGACACCGTGCGCTGTGGCGGCGGCAAAAGGCCGAAGAAGAAATCTGAGTCAAAATGTGAAATCAATTTGCAGCAGCAGCCCAGATCCGACAAGTTGTCGGAGCTTTTGAAGCAACCCGAGTGCTGGGACAATGAGGAGAAGGATGAGGAAGTTAGGAAGAAAGAGGAGACGCTGGAGGAGCTGAAGCGAGTGGCTAAGAAGCTACAGCAGCAAAACAGCTTGGAGCTGGTTCTGGAGGGTACGACAGAGGTGAGGAGGCTCGCAAAGGAGGATTCTCAAGCCAGAACTACTCTGGCTCTTCTCGGCGTCATTCCGCCCCTTGTGGCTTTGCTCGACGCCGAGGATCCCGCCTCTCATTCTCAGATCGCCGCACTCTATGCTTTGCTCAATCTCGCCATTGCAAATGACCCGTCAGTTCCCTTTTACTCTTTAATTGCGTTTATCAACTTTTTGATTCCAAATTCTGGATGTAGATGTTGATTCAAATTTTACGCCTCTCTTTTCCTCAGAAACAAAGAAGCCATTGTTAGAGCAGGGGCTTTACACAAAATGCTGAAGCTCATTCAATCTCCAAGTGATTCGGCTAATCGGGCAGTTACCGAAGCAGTTGTTGCGAATTATCTTGGCTTGAGTGCTTCAGATTCCAATAAACCAATTATAGGTTCTTCAGGCGTAATCCCATATTTAGTGAATACACTAAAAGATTTTGATGGAACGAGTTATCAAGCTAAACATGACTCATTGCGAGCACTGTACAATCTTTCAATCGAGACTACAAATTTGTTCCCAATGTTAGAGACCGATTTGATACCATTTATGTTGAGCAAGCTAGGGGATATGGATGTAAGTGAGAGGATCCTTTCTATTCTTAGCAATGTGGTAGCTATAGGTGATGGCCGGAAGGCTATCAGCAATGTGCCGGATTCATTTCCGACTCTAATTGATGTGTTGAATTGGATGGATTCTCCGGGGTGCCAAGAAAAAGCATCCTACATTCTAATGGTTATGGCACACAAGTCGTATGGTAATAGGCAGGTCATGATTGAGGTCGGAATTGTTTCATCCTTGCTCGAATTAACACTTTTGGGAAGCACATTAGCACAAAAAAGGGCTTCGAGGATATTGGAGTGTTTAATGGTGGATAAAGGGAAGCAAGTATCGGGAAATTGTGGAGGCGGCGGATTGTCAGCTCCTCTTTGTGGAGCGAAGTCGTTGGAGGAAGACGATGACATGATTAGTCAAGAGAGGAATGCAGTGAAGCAACTAGTTCAAAAGAGTTTGCAGAACAACATGGAAAGGATGGCGAAGAGGGCTAATTTGCCTCATGATTTTGATCCTTCTGATCATTTCAAGTCCCTAGCATCGAGTTCAACTTCTAAGAGCTTGCCATTTTGAGGGAGCTTGTAGTTTCATTTAATTTGGTATTTTGTTGGTCCATGTATGACATATTAACAGCATGTTTGGTACTTCTTTTTCTTCTTATCACTTTCATAATATTGTCGATTCCATTTAACCAATTAAGTAATCAGATTAGTTCAATTTGGATTTTAATGCAATGTACATCCTGAAAACTTACTCGATTGGTATTCTGTTAGAATTGATTCTTCCATAGCAGCATTTATAGTGTAAGGCAGTGTATCCCCTGATTTCTAGGAGTATGGGTAGGATTGGTATTTCCTTTTGTATGTAATTGTTTTGTACTGTAAGGCTCCGTTTCATAGTATCAGATTTTTCCAAGAATTTGGAATTCGGATTTCAACTTTCATTTTTGGCTTGATTGATTGACCAAATTTTCTATGGAAATCATTTTTCAACTTTTGAAATTTTTGTTGATTTCAAGGAATTTCTTTCCACCACTTTGGTGAAAATTGAAATTTCACATTTTTTATTTTTTAAAGCAATAGAAACACATTTTAAGATGAAGTATAAAAAAATTTTCTCATTTAATTGACAAATTTCATATAAAACAAAGTCAAATGAACATAAAAAAATTTCAAATTTTTTTTTAAAATTTTTATTTTTGACAATCTAAACAAATTTTCTCACCAATGATAAGAAAAATTATTTTTTTAATTGACAATTTTTATGAAAAATAAATCCAAACGAACACCAAAATTGTTATATTTTCTAGGTGGAAAATTATATAAATCAAACACCTTTAATTACAATTCCCAGTAAAACAAATTTTAGGCAATTCGATTCCTTGTAATTCATTTTCTTTCCACCTAAATTTCATCTTTCTATCAAACGGATTATTAGTCTTGTTTGATTACATTTCTTTTTCATTTTCCTACTTTTTGCTGTTTGATAGCACATATTTTTCATGAAATTGATTTTCTTGTTTTTGCTCACACATGTGCATTTTCTTTTGGGCAATAGGAACAAATTCTAGATCCAATAGTAAAAAAAATTATCATTTTTATTGACAATTTTCATGCAAAACAAAGTCAAACGAATGATATTTGATATTTTTTTTTTAAAAAAAAAAAAAAAAAAAAAAAACTTTTTTAGCAATCGGAACAAATTCTAGACCCAGTAGTAAAAAAAATTATCACTTTTATTGATAATTTTCATGCAAAACAAAGTCAAACGAATGATATTCGGTATGCTTTTTAAAAAAAAAAAAAAAAACTTTTGACAATTGGAATAAATTCTAGACACAATGGTAAAAAAAAATATCACTTTTATTGATAATTTTCATGCAAAACAAAGCCAAACGTAAACCAAACTTTTATCATTTTTAGGTGAAAAATTATATCAATCAAACACAATTAATTACAATTCCCAATAAAACAAATTCTAGACAATTCAATTCTCTATAATTCATTTTATTTCTACCCAAATTTCACCTTTGCAATTAAACATATCCTTAAAAAAGAAATTTCGTTTTTAAGTTTAAACAAATGGAGGGTCACTTGAATTCTGAAGCCACATTTTCAAGGATTTTGTTGATACTTGTCATATTTTCGTTGACTAAAAAAAATAAAAAATAAAAATGAGAAAATGATACTGTTGCCTCTAAATGGTTATTAGCTAGCAAGACGTTTTCAAAAATCCCAGTTATTGGTAAGTTTTTATTAAACTTTGAGGGGTTTATACTTTATAGGGCAAATAATGGACCAATTTGCAAATTTAATTCCTAAAACATAGGAACGTTGACTTTCTTTCGTACTTCATTTTTCTAATTTTGAGACGATCTTTCTTTCCTATTCTCCTTTTTGAAAAAAAACGAGAACACTTATCACGCTTTTATAGTAACAACAAATGCTACTTTAAAGAAGTAGGACACTTTTTAAGATTGATGAAAAAGTAACATCACGGATTGAAATGCCTTCTACGTTTTAGTATATTTTCTTGAACAATGAATTTTCTGTTTTTGGGAGGGCCGAGGATGCCACCGTTGTCTTTCGCTTCGATGACAACAATCCCCAAGGCCGGTAGAGCGTCTATCACAATGACTACGGACGGTATATAATGAAGGTGATAAATCAAATTATATTCAATCATTCAATTGGTCTACAAGTACAGGGGAAGGTCACAGGCATGGTATCGGGTTTTGAAAAAAAATACGTGACAATGAATTAAAAAATGAAAAAAATAAAACGTATCAAAACGAGGGAAACCAAAAAATTAGGGCACATTCACGCCATTTTCCCTCAAACAAGCCCGCCTCTTCATTTCTCTCTGGAAAGGCGAAAGTGGACGAAGAAATTGTCCATCTCCGGTCGGCGCATCTTTGCCGACGAGTTTCTCTATCTTCTCCGGCGAGAGTTTTAGTTGGGGACCTCACCACAGACCTTCAAAACGGGGGAAAATCAGTCAAATTAGGACATTTTAACGCGTTGGCTAATATCGCTGCTCTTCCTTTCTCTCTGGACAGGAGTTCCTCCATCTTTTCCGTCGAGTATTTTAGTTGGGGACCTCAGCACAGAACTTCAAAACCCGGCGACCGCTTCAAACAAAAATCGACGAGAACACGTGGACGACAAGAACTAGAACAATCAGTGAACGTAGCAGTGTATGAACTTTTTTTTTCCACGCTTCACCCAAACAAGGCAACGACAGAAGGTAAGGTCATAACTCTTATAAATCCTCTATGTTTTGGCCTCATTTTTCGCTGCAATTTCCGAATACGATATCGTTTCATGGTGCATTTCCTCTTGCAATTTGTACATATAATAGTTTTCGGTTGGTGGGACATTATTGTATTGCTGTAAGGGTGCGTTTGTTCCTGAAATTTGTATGGAATCTACTGGGTTGTTGGGTAATGGTGGAAATTCAAGCAGGGCGTTTATCTTCAACTGCAATTTGTATTGGATCTATTGGGTTGTTGGGTAATGGTGGAAATTGAAGCAGGGCGCATTTCTTCACCTGCACAGTGTATTGGATCTATTAGGTTGTTGGGTAATGGTCGAATTTGAAGCAGGGCACATTTCTTCACCTGCAATTTTGTATGGGTTATGTTTTGTTCTGTTAGTCACCAGTTGTTGAACCTCTGATAAGTTTCAACTTCTACTTAGAGTAGGTGAACACATGAAACATATCCGTTTGAATTGGAGGTACAATTAGTTGTTTTGCATCATTCTGCATTTATTTCTGTAAATTTTCTATTCTCCATCTCAGGATGAGAGGAGCGAATTTTGGAGTTTGTCACAGTTGTCTGAGCATGGACCATTACTTCATGTATTGCCCGAGAAAACTTCAATGCTCGTGCTGCCTACATGGAATTCAAAAATGTTTTAAGGTTGAACGGAACAGCGCTAACAAGGGACAATTATTCAAAACCTGTAGTGAAAATTGTGGCTACTTCGAGTGGGTCAAGGACGAAGAATCAAGCGGTGAATTGAGTACTGTAAATGAAACGGTGGGTGGTGTGGCCAGCGAGGAATTTGAAGATTTGGCAGTCATGTTTGACTCGCTTGCTCGAATAGCTAACAAATGAAACATCGAGATTTCATTTAACGTGACATTTCGCAAGGATGAAGGAAGTGCGGAGGACAACGGGAAAGGAAAGGGCCTGACACGGCGTGTTTAGTAGTTAGTTGTTGAACAAGTTGTATTTGCTATCTGGTTTCGTTTTGTACTTGCTATCTTTGTGTTTTGGAAGTTTGTGTTGTGGTATGAAACTACAATCTTGCTAGCCTCACTTCAATTCAGATTGTAATTGCTACTTGAGGCAACTGTGAAAAAAAATCTAAATAAAAAAACTCTTCAGCTCGATACTATGTTTGGACCCTAGAATGAAGATGGTGGCTTAATTTCATATAGATCAATCTACATTGAGAAATATCTAGCAAAGCATTATATTGTCAATTGTGTTTATTAACAGTAAACAAGGTTTATGAGCACTATTGTCAATTCGAACTAGCATGTGCTACCTTTCCAAGCAGTGAACATTTTGCAGCTGAATACAAAACTAGACTTCCATTTTACAGTGACCGGCTAGCAGCCAAACTACAAATACAACAGCTTTTGAACACGGCATCAATCTATAATCAACTGCTTCATTAGTGGTTTTAAAAATAAAAAATAAAAATAAAAAACTACTTCATTAGCCATCGATCCTGCATCTTATATCTTCTCGAATCTCTAATCACCCAGCATATGTGCTCAAGACCACAGAATCTCATGCATGGCAGTGGCTTTGTCAACAATACAAGCCTTCAGTGCTTGTATCTCCTCCTCAGAAAATGGTCTTTTAAGCCACTTCTGGTCTTCTTCTTTATCTTCTCTTAGGACACCTCATTACTCCCAGCTCCAAGCATCTAAAATTGACAAATATATTGGCGGGCAAAAGAAAGCTATAACTTTTTCTTCATCCGACAGTAAGCATAATTTCCCAACAAGCTAAAATACTAGATTAAGCATAATTGTCCAACATAGTCACAAAAAAAATAAATTAAACAACAAAATACTATGATTTGTAAGTATTCTTTGCTCCAATACACAAAAAAAATACACAACATGCACACATCCCTCCAATGACATGGGATGAACAAAATACATTAAATCACCATAAAATAGTTTCAACGGAATACGATACCAAATTGGCAAATAAGGAGAATACAAGTCCAACTGCAAATGAACCAATCCTTTGTTGATAAAGCTAAACATATAAACATTACATCAACACCAAACATCTAGAACTATTCAATTGTTTCATAACTGGAATGCCCAAAAGTGTTATCGTGACTCTGTTCATTGACTCGGAGCTTGGCTGCCATTGTCACCCTACATTAGTGTAACCCCCAAAATAAGATACAATGCACACGAAATGAACTAACTGAAAATAAGTACCAAACGAATGTAAAAAACATGTACCGAATATGTTTGTGAACATGTCTGCGGTGTCAGCGACGAACACTCTTCCGATGCCTCAATACCTGGCCGAACTCCGCCCACCGAACTATGTCTACCTCTCGGTCTCTTCCTTTTTCCTGAACTCGAAGTTGCCTGCATGTAGATGAAAAATGTATGAGAAGTTGGATTCGAATTCCTTTAAACAAAAAAAAATTACAGAATAGTAAAATACCTTTGCTTTATTGGAAGTTGACTCCAACGGCCCTTTCCTTCGAAGTTTCCTTGGCGCACCCTTCCGTTTCGATGACTTCGGATCTAGAACGTTGCTGCCGGAAATATTTAGAGATTCGGACTCGTATGAGATTACACGATTTGGTTGAGAACTACAACTCGCCATTGTTAGCTTCAGCTCCTTCGTCTACAATTTTATCTACTCCATTATTGCAGAACTCCGCACTTTATCATCCGCAGCAAGATCAGTGACCTTCGAAAATGCTTGACACATGTTGTCATACCTCAGCTGTGACGGAGCACTCACCAACCCATCGTAGTAGACTGCGACCCTCGTATGTGCTCTAGTAACGTCCCACCTCCATCTCCGCAGTATGAACTTGCCGGGCAAAAGGGTAACATCATTACGGATCAAAATAGCGACTGCATGCCTACAAAGTATGCCCCGGAACTCAAATAAATGGCAACTACAAACTATGTCACATGGCTCTATCGTGAATGAGACGAAAAGTATCTTTTTCGTCCGACACTCCCCGTACAATAATACATCCTCTCGAACTTCGTGCATCGTACCTGAACTTTCCTCTGTAACTGACACGATATCACAATACACCTTCCCAATGAACTCATTTTGGACTTCCCTGAACTTCATAATGGTATAAAATTTTTAAAACTGTTTTTCAATTCCTTAATTGGTTACACACGGCACTGTTTGTGAGTACGATTTGAATTCGGCAATGAACTCCTTCTCAACCTTACTCCTCAGAGCTCTTTCATATTGTTCGAAAAATTGCTTCAAAGAGGTCTTCGAGTGCATATATCTGTCGAAAAATGCATTCATACTCTCGCTTTGTTAAGTTGAGGACATTCTGGCCCAGAATGTGGTTTTTAAAAAGCAAGGTACCCAACGTCCTCTGTTATCGAACAATCCTAACAACCAGTCATTGTCATATAAACTGTATAGATCAATCATGTCTCTCCAACCCTGTTCAAATTCGTCCACGGGCTGTGAATCATAAACTACCTCGTGTATAGTTAAAAAAATCGAAGCTTTATTCGCATGAAAGTCGAACTTCTCTGGCAACTTCTTTAGGATATGCCACAAACACCATCTATGCTTCGTATGTGGAAATACAATCTGAATTGCATTCTGCATTGTCCTATCCTGATCAGTAATTATTGCATGTGGTGCTTGCCCATTCATGCACTGTAGCCATGTTCGGAATAGCTACATGAATGTAGCAGTGTCCTCATTATAGACCAAGCCACAACCAAGCAATATCGATTGCCCATGATGATTGACTCCAACGAACGGGGCAAAAGGCATATCGTACTTATTTGTGAGGTATGTCGTATCAAAGGTAACAACATCACCGAACTCTTTATATGATTGCCTACATCTATTGTCTGCCAAGAAAACATTCTTAAGTCGGGAGTCCTCGTCTAAATCCATACTGAAGTAAAATCCCGGGCACTATGCTTGCATAGTCGAAAAATATGATTGTATTGCGGCTGCATCTCCTTCCTCGAGTCGTAAGCGTCTCACTTGTGCAATATAATTTCTGCAATCCTTTTTCATGAAAGACATTGTCTCATACCCCCCAGCTTCCACCACTACGGAGTTGTAAATTTTGTGAAGTGGAATTTCTGCCATATCATTCACCTCTAGCTTCTGTTCACGTTTGCGATCAACTCTCGATTGCATCGGTACAACCTAGATTTAGAAGGACTGGTTTTATGGTTGTGCTCAAGGTGGACGGTATTTACTCTACATTTTTCATTACTTATTAAAGACGATGAGATCCTTGCTTTACAATCTATTTGGCAGGTTGGTTGTTGCTTCAAAGAATTGTTTGTACCATAACTTCTCTACCCTCACGACTGCAAGTGAACGTGACATATCTCACAACTCCATCGTCCCTCTTTTTGGAGTTCCTTTTCCTAACAGGAAAACCCACTTCGTAAGCATGTCTTTTATACATCTCGAAAATTTCATTTTCATTATCGAACATCATGCCCACCTCAGGCGTTTTAGCACCATCTCCTACAACCTTATCATTTGTAACTCTTTCCGCATCGTTCGTGACATTCTCATTCTCAGTTGCAACGAATAAATTGTGATGCTCCTCTTCCCTAATTTCTTTTCCTGCAATGAATTATTCATCAAGACATAGGGATACATTACCACGTTATGTATCAAATGGTAATTTCAACAATTCATTTCTATCACAAAAAATATTTGCAAAAATGTGGCCATCTATCCATTTGAATCTAATATTTTAGGAAATATTTTTTGGTAAATAAATATCAATTCCGATTCAACTAAAACAAGGAAAAACTTCCATGTGTAGTGACAAAACCAACCAATCAACAAGTATAACCTATACAACATTTGCACTTCAATTTGTCTACAAGTATCACACACATTCACCAATACACCACACTGAGAGCTTGTTTCAACAAAGAAATTAGATCTCTGGAAAGCATTTTTGCATACAATTAATAAACATGATCTCCAAATACACGTGAAGCCATTACCATCCCTTATCCTTGCCCAAATTTGTTGAGTAATTGAATAGGAAAATATAATGCACTCCAAAGAGACCAACATACGAATTTACAGGAGGATTAATAGCAGGCAATGTTCATTTCGAAGTGTAAAAGCATCATTTAAGTAGCAACATCAGAACCTGCTTTCCTCATCTTCCATACTTCGAATTTCGTAATGTAAATAAATGGAATATGTCAAAGATAGCAAGTGTTTTCAGACGGGGTAGAAGATACCTTCGAACTCCATATGTTGAACGAAGCTGTGGACGGTGCACGTTCTGGAATGCGTCATCGGTGGTTCAATTTCTCATCATTGACGTGTTCTCGTCGATTTTTTAAGCTGTGTGGTGAGGTCCCCAACTGAAATGGTCGGAGCTTTTGAAGCTCCATGGTGAGGTCACGGACTGAAATGGTCACCGCCTTTTGAAGCTCCATAGTGAGGTCACGGACTGAAATGGTCGCCGCCTTTTGAAGCTCCGTGGTGAGTTCACGGACTGAAATGGTCATCGGAGAAGATGTAAGAATTCCTGTCCAGAGAGAAAGGAAAAGCTCGATGTTATTTGGAGGAATGGAGGGAAAATGGCGTGAATGTGCCCTAATTTTGTGATTTCCCTCATTTTGATATGTTTTTTTTTTTTTTCATTTTTTAATTCATAGCCATGTATTTTTTTTCAAAACCCGGTACCATGCCTGTTAACCTCCCCAATACTTGTAGACTAATTGTCAATCATTGCTCAAACTTATTCATGCATGTACCTCTTACATTACAGAATTTTAGATTTCATTGTTGAAACTTAAATTACTTACAAGAATCCTAGTAAAACGTTACTTGTTTGAGCGATGGAATATTGTACAAATTAGGTTTAGTACACCAAGCAGTTACACAAATTTTCAAAATTGTTGAAAATTACTAATCAACAGCCAAACAATAATATTTTTTTCACGTGACATGCTAATTTGTCTCTACTCCACATAATAAACTGTTTATATATATATATATGTGTGTGTGTGTGTGTGTGTGTGTGTGTAACCGTTTTCGTTTCTAGGGTATTATGTGAAGATAATACTAACTAATTTGATAAAACAAAGGAAAATAAGAATTAGGAGAAGACATTGTTGAGCCACAAAAATTAGGGCTAAATGTTAAAGATAGAATGAGTTTATATACTACAATACTAAGGAAATATAAAAGACAACACTACCCTTAAACTAATGTATTTATTACATTAACAGCCCCCATCAAATTCACGATGCTACAGTAAGAAGCAGCGAGAGTTTGTCAAGAAGGAAACGAAAACGATGAACCGGATGTGACTTCGTGAAGAAGTCAGCAAACTGCAATGATGAATAAACAAAGGGTAGGGAAATAATGCCAGTCTGCAGATGACGGCGAACTAGATGACAGTCAATCTCAATATGCTTCGTGCGCTCATGGAACACAGAGTTGTAAGAAATCTGAATAGCACTTTGATTATCACAATACATAGGGGTTGGTGAAGACGAATGGACACCCATGTCTGCAAGTAACCAACGTAACTACACAATCTCAGTGGTGGTGGATGCCATAGCTCGATACTCGGCCTCGGTAGAAGAACGAGAAACAACAGTTTGTTTCTTACTCTTCCAAGAGATAATGGAATCACCCAAAAATATACAAAACCAGCAGTGGACTTGCGATCAGTGAGGTTACTAGCCCAATCAGCATCAGAGTATGCACGGAGCACTAAAGAGGAGGTCGATGGGAACAAAAGACTTTGAAAACAAGTACTACGAAGATAGCGCAAAATACGAACAATAGCTGCCCAACGAACTGTAGTAGGAGCTGAAACAAACTGACTAACAATGTGAACAGTATAAGCAATATCATGATGTGTGATGGTAAGATAAACCAGACAACCAACAATGGTGCAATACAAAGTGGGATCAGTCAAGAGTATACCGTCAAAGGGTGAATATCGAGCATTAGACTTAAGAGGAGTATCAACAGTTTTAGTGTCAGTAAGAGTAGCACGCTCAATAACATCCATAGTATACTTAGACTGAGAGAGAAGATAACCTCTAGGAGAAGAAGAAACTTCGATCCCCAAAAAATAAGATAATGCACCAAAATCCTTCATTTCAAAATGACCAGCCAATTCTAATTTCAAATCTGCAATCCCATCAACATCATCACCAGTAATAATCATATCATCAACATACAATAAAAGTAGAACATGACCAGTGGAAGTGCATCTAAAGAATAGGGCAGAGTCATGCTGGCTGGATGTAAAACCAAAAGAGGTAACAACAGTGAATTTTTTTTCAAACCAAGCACGAAGTTCTTGCTTTAGGCCATAAAGTGCATTCTTGAGCTTGCAAACATATCTAAGAGAGTGAGAAAGACTAGGAGGAACCATATAAACTTCTTCTTGAAGATTTCCATTCAAAAAGGCATTTTTGACATCCAATTGAGAGAGACTCTATTTACGAACCGATGCAACAACAACAAGTGTACGAACTATGGTCATCTTGGAAACATGAGCAAAAGTCTCCTCATAATCCAAGCCATACTGTTGATTAAAACCTTTAGCAACCAATCTAGCCTTGTAACACTCCACTGAACCATCAAATTTAGTTTTAATCTTATAAACCCAACGAGAACCAATAGTATGTTTACATGGAGGTAAAGAAACCAAGTCCCAAGTGTCCGTCTTACGCAGAGCAGAGAGTTCATCAGTCATAGCATGTTGTCAAAGAGGATCCAGAATAGCTTCTTTATAGGAAGATGGTTCAGATAGTTTGTGAATAGAGGTTAAGAAACAACAAACAGATTTCGACTAACAAGAGTAAGCAAAATCAGGTAACTGAGTAGACTTACGAATACGTTGAGAAAATCGAGGAGGAAAAACAGGAGCAGGATCAACAATCTCGAATGGTGCTTGGGAGACCATAGAAGGAGGTGGGATATCACGAGCTGATGCATGTGTACATGTAGTAAATGAAGGATCAATAGTAAAAGGGGTATGGGGAGGTGATCTATCAATATCATTAGAGAATGGATCAATAGATATGAGGTCAGACTTAGTCACGTCATGAGTATTATCAGAAGTAGAAAAAAATGGGATACGCTCAAGAAACACAACATAACGAGAGACATATAATTTGAGTAATGGGATCAAAACAACGATAACCTTTTTGGCCCTGCCCATAACCTGAGAAAACACAGAGAGCAGAGCGAGAAGTTAACTTACTACGTCTACTTCAGGACGAAAGACAAAATAAGTACAGCAAAAAACTCTCAATGAGAAATAATAAGGAGGATGCCCAAACAGTGTTTCAAATGGTGATAAACCTGAAGTGTGGGAAGATGGAATCTTATTAATTAAGGAAACAACGGTGAGAACTGCTTCTCCCCAAAATTGATTGGGAACCTTAGCGGATAAAAGAAGAGAACGAGCAGTGCCTATACTTTCGTTCAGCAACACCATTTTGTTGTGGGGTGTTAGTACACGAGGTTTGATGAATTGTACCATCGAAAGCAAGTAGCAGAGAAATCTGCAGAAGTATACTCTCCATCCAAATCAAATCTAAACCACTTAATAATAGCAGAATATTGAGTTTTAATAAGTGCTCTAAAAGAACAATAAATAGAAAGAAAATCAGAACGTCGTTTCATAAGGTAAACCCAACAATAACGACTATAATCATCAATAAAAGACACATAATATCTAGACCCTCCTTTGGTAATAATAGGAGTAGGTCCCCACACATTAGAGTGAACAAGATCAAATAGTGTAACAGAACGAGAAATACTTTGATGAAAAGGTAAAGCAGAAAATTTAGCTAGTTTGCAACCACTACAATAAGAAATATCATGAGTTTGCAAATCTTCCAATCGACCTTTAGAAACTATAAATTTTAAGCGACTAGCGGAAACATGTCCAAGGCGAGAATACCACAAATAAAAATTAGAAGAAGATGAATTCAAAGAGAAATACGACAAGTCAACACCAGAGGCTGCAACATGTGGTGGTCTCATATTGTCCAGAACGTATAACCCTCCTTGTCTATGGCCTATCCCAATCAACTTCTGAGATCGAGGATCCTGCACATGACAAGCAGTAGAAGAAAATTGAATTAAGTATCCAGAATCACACAACTAACCAATAGAAATGAGATTCAAAGTAAGAGCTGTAACACAATAGACATCTGAAAGTGATAAATTATGTGTTAATAGAACCAACACCTTCTAAGGACAATGAGGGGCCATCAGTAGTCATAACAAAGATAGAAGAGTTAGAAGGGCGCAAATTATTAATGAATTTTGAATCAGATGACATGTGTTTGGAAGCACCTGAATAAAAAATCCATGATGAAGGAATACCTGAGGAATTTTGAGATGACAAACCTATATGAGTGGAGGCTGACATAGCATGTGGCTGTATGACTAAGAACTTCTGAAACTACTCTGCTATATCAGTCAACAAAGGACTGGATGAAGGTGGTACTCCAAGTATAGATGAGTCACTATGTGGTATGGTGACAGCTGTGTTAGCATTAGGACGATAAGATCGATGATGTGGTTGAGTTTGCTGCTTCTTCAATAACTTAGGACATTGAGACTTCCAATGTCCCTTTTGTTTGCAAAAGTTACACTCATCATTAACAACTCCCACATAATCTTTGTTCAGATTCTGTGTGAAAGGTCGAGAGGGTACAACCAACACTGAGGTCCTAGATGGAGGAAGAGATACTTCTCCTGCAAGAGATTTCAAACGTGTTTCCTCTGCTACAAGTTCACTAACTATTGAATCAACTGAGGAAAGTGGAGTGCGATGCAAGATAGAGCCTCTAAGTCCCTCAAAATCACTACGAAGTGCCATAAAAAACTGAACTAATCGTTGCTCCTCTCTAAAAGTAATATATTCATCATAGGCTTTCAATCCCACTGATTCTGTAAGAGTCAACTCATCCCAAATTGAATTCATAGCGGTATAAAACTCGAGAATACTCATATCATTTTGATGTAAAGCCCATATATCAATCTCCAATTGATACCGTTTTGCAAAGTTAGACTTAGTGTATAACTTCTGAAAGTGTTCCCAAACTTCCTTTGTTGTTTCAAACTTTGCCAACTGTCTACCAATGGATTGCTCAACAGAATTATGAATCCAAGTGAAAATTTTCGTGTTATTTGCATCCCAATTATCTAACTCTGTCACATAATTATCATCGGTGTTTTTGGGCTTCACAACACTTGCACTAACATAACCCCATAATCTTTTTCCCTTTATAAAGTTCCTCATCACGGTACTCCAATATGAGTAATTTTTACCATTTAATCTAACACTAATGGATTGAAGTGATTCGTCACTCTCAGTTGCCATTATAAAATCAACAAATAATTTACTACCAATCAAAAAAAATCACCAATACACCACCACAAACTATCGACGTAATATATCACAAAAGTGTGAGTATAATCAAAATAATATCACCAAACAATAACAACCTTACCAATGAACCCACTTGTGTTGAGGCTGCCTATTTTGAGAAAAGAAAATGGTGAGAAGTTGCTAACAACTTGAACAACTGTCCACTCCAAAACAAGGCAGAATCCAAGGCACAAAATGACCACCGTCTAGTTCACAAATTCAGTCAGAACACCACCCAAAATTTGCTGAAAAAGAATGGACCAGAAACGCAATGAAACTGATGAAGAAGAATCCTGTTCCACGCAATCACAGAAAACGGACCAGAAATGGTGGTTCAAATTTCACTATAATATAAGCAAAATGACCACCGTCCACTTTAGTGAAATGTAAACCACCGTCCACTTTAATTCAATTTCCAGAATCCATTTCAGAACTTAGTGCAATGTTCAATTTCCAGAATCCATTTCAAAACCACCGTCCACTTCCACTCTCACAACACCAAATATTCAGGAGAACCATTTTCGATTTTCCCAAAATAGAATCAACTACAATGGATAGATTTGGGCTCTGATACCACGAAGATAATACTAACTAATTTGATAAAACAAAGGAGAATAAGAATTAGGAGAAGACATTGTTGAGCCACCAAAATTAGGGTTAAATGTTAAAGATAGAATGAGTTTATATACTACAATACTAAGAAAATATAAAAGACAACACTACCCTTAAACTAATGTATTTATTACATTAACATTATGTAGTTATAATGTCGAAAATCAATTAACGTGTAAGTAGTTTTTGGTAGTTTGTGAAGCGATAGGTGGTAGAAAGCAACAAATTCGTGAAATTTAAAACTAAATTAAAGGCCAGTGACTCAATTGTGACAAAAATTAAGCTTATATTTCAGTGACCGAGGTAGAAACTTACCCCAATTCTTCCACGTTTTTAACCTTGAAATGTCAATTCTTAATAAATGAAAATATATAAATGCATCATATCACGGGCAAATCACAAATTAAATGCATGGATTTGTTATGAATTGCAGGCCCCAACCATTAGGTGAGGACTGTAAACACAGCTGTACAGCAAGTGCTGTATAAGCAGTGTTATTCTTGATGTGTTCCATGTACAGTCACACTGTACAGTACCCTGCCTTTTTTTTATTGGCGCGGACGCCCTATTTGTGAGGGTGCTGTACTTTTACAGTACAAGAGGCAAAATTCTTTCTCTTTACCCCTCGGAAATTTTACTGAAAAACAAAGCATTGCAGAGATAATGGAAAATGAGGTATTCAAGTGCTATTCTGATTTCTGAAGGTGAATGGAAAGTTTCCAGCTCAGGGAAGTACGTACCCGTCATCAATCCCACCACTCGGAAGAAGTTGCTGTTGTCACCGATGTTCCAGAACCTGAATACTATAGAGACGAATATCGTGACCGAGAGCAGAAAAGGTTCTAATAGTCGAAACAAATAAGAGCCATAGTTTCAGATGAACATGCCTATAAAGTTGCATGATCAAAAGTAGTTAGTATCAATTTGGTGTTGTCGTATGTAGGATTTAAGTCACAATTTTTGGAAAGTATTTATACGGAAACATTAGATTAGTCCCCTTTCGGGCATTGGGTGCCAGCAAAGAGTTTTAGCCAGATCCTGGCATTGGAAAATACTGTTTGAAGACATGTTGAAACCGATGAAGGTAAGTTCTTCAGAATCAGAACAATGCCGCGCAAGTAAATTCAAGTCAATTTTCTTTTACTGTATGTTTTTGTTGATTTATACGGTCCAGTAGTGCGTATCACATGAGCTAGCAATATACGATCGGTCCATGTCATTTGCGTTTAATCTTCTTGCATGGAGCAAGTTAATTTTCAATTTTAAAATACCGAATAACCTCTTTTCATTATTTGATGGATCACTACGAAATAAGAAGTAGGTAGGCTGAAACTGAATTGAGTGGAATTGAAGATGCAACATTTCAATTGTCTAATGCCCTTAAGCTTTCAATGATTAATGACCTGTCATAACGACGTGGGAAATATACAGCAATTCTATTCATTCAGCCATTGAAGTTGTAGAATTTAGTAAAACAATTTATGTGGAAAATTTCAACAAATGATCGTTTGCCTTATCGATTGAAGGCAATGAACAGTGTGAAGGATAGTATTAACCAGCTAAGAATGAAATATCCCACCAATCTGGTTGGCCCAACGTCCTCTGGTTCCTGCAAAATAAATATATCAAAACACTTGAACTTTCCAGATTATGTTACCTAGTAGAATATATATTTTCCAAAAATGATTTCTCAAGCTTCATCCTTAATTACATTGAAAGATGATTATATATATAAGTTAAAAAATTTAATTACTGCCAGGCGCAGCAAAAAAATTAATTCGTTTACCGGAGGAGGAGGGATTTCTTTAGGAGTTTGAGTTATGTCAACTTCAAAGGGCCACATGTATCTGTCTGGTTTTCCATTTCTTGCCAAACTCCAATCATAAAGCCTTCTCTCCTCTACTGAAGATAATATTGAATGAGATTCCTGACCACAAAAAATTACGTTATTCAAAATATATTTAGTCGGGAGAAAGAAAAAGAACAATCGACGGAGATTTAACTCTTAAGAGCTCCAACTCCTTGCTAAGCTCTTCTTCAGATAAACCCTTATTCATCGCTTCTGCAACCCTGTTCTTGTATTGAACTGTAACCTGCAAGATATGAACATTGGGTGGAATTAAACGGGAAACCATTTTTTTTTTTTTTTTGCATTATGTTGAAATTTAAAGGACCTCATCATATGAACACGCCCTTCGAAGCCCAAGTCTCCCATAGTGATCTTCATCAGTAATTGCTGCAATCTAAAGAATACTTCATTAATCGACCGTAATCTCCGGATATGGTGATGATTTTACTGTTATGTATAGGCGAGATGAAAATAATAACAGGTTACTCCTATAACAATACTGGTATTTCAAGGTGAAAACTCGACTCAATGTGGTATATATCGACAGTCAAATAGTTCAAACCAGAAAAATATCCGTCTAAAGTTTAAATGAGTTGTTAGATTTGAAGCCCAACTAAGACTTAAATTAGTTCAAATATTTTCTTCAACAAAACAGAAAATGAAAATATTCGATGATCGATGTTAATTACTTACCAATACCACGAATAGCCTTTTCAACATTTAGAGCTGATATCAAAGATGGAGGCCCTTTTGGAACTTCGACTGGCGTCTCCCACTCTGGTTCGGCCTCTGTTGTGCTTTCAGCCGACAAATCACCGGCGGAGCTTCTACAAATGAGTAATTTTCTGGGTGGTTTTATGGGAGCAAAATATGTAGGAAATGGACATGAAACTATATTGTAACATTTTGATGGCACAAAATTATGGCAAGCAAAATAAGCAGTTGCTGCGGTAGTGGTAGACGAGACCATGTCTATAGTATTCATTCTATGACTTAAATTTTGTGAAATTTATTTGCTTCTTTTACCAGTAGTTTTTTGCGAAGTGGATAACCCTAAAGTGTCTCTTTGCCAAACAAACCCTATCCTTATGGTTGTCTTTTAACATATTGCCAAGAGGTCCATATAATTTATATTTTTAGTTTTTTATTCACAAAATATAACAAAAGTAAATTTTACAATCTTATGCTAATATATGGCTAACATCTGTTTAAATTCTATGACATGATTGTAAATGACCTTCTATTTTACTAAGTTTTACTTGATTACTCAATATTACATACATAATGACAACATATCATGGGCATAAATTTCAGAATTTGTTACAAATGAATGTAAATAATGCAAACCAATATTAATGGTATTAATCATGTTTATGTTGACGGTTTATAATTTTAACTGTAATTATTTACTTATTATTCAATTATGATGAGCGAAAACTATATTATTAACTATTTTTTTTTTAACTGTAATGAATGTGATTTTTTTGTGATCCTCCATTTCTTTGGAAATTGTTGACATCAGTTTTTGAGCGGGTAGTGTGATAACGAATTTCTGCTCCATTCAATTTCACATGTAAGACTCTTGCACACTTGGACAAATCATTGGATGCACGTGGCCTTATCCAAAGGTGGAAGAAACAATACTTCGACGGTCAAGTCAGTCCACTATAGATGTATTTTTGGATGTGGGATGAACAGTAGATATGAGCCAAAAGGATGTGTATGATACCAGATTCAAGAGAGACTACCACAAAAAGTTACTATTGGGAGTGTAAAATTGCATTATCTAAAAATGAATGACATCAAGTATAAGCTTTTATAGTAAATGAGAAGAGGTCATTATTGTTAGATGGATGACACGGGGCTTCATCTCAACCGTTGATGTGTCATCTTCATAGACAGCACCTTTACAATCCAAGTTGAGATGTCACTAAATGATTCTGAAAAGTGGTTATCCTACAGCCTGTGTTTGATATCTAAAACGTTGACTGATAAATTGATTGAGAGACACAAGTGATAGGAATGTCAAATCAATCAATCGTAGAAATTTTTTGTAAGAGGATCTCTTCGATGGGTGAAGCTATAGATGATATGTTGCGGAGAAAATGCTTATCGTTTCGAAAATTGATTGCAACAAATCGTGGCACCTCATCACTTCAACTACTCTTATTTGATGGTCTCGATTAGGACATGTAAGCAAGTGATGTGGAGTGGGAACTTTTAGGTGGGTTCTTGCGACTGTCATGTGGTTAGTAATGATGGTCTCTGTATGCCGCTTGGTTATGTATTAACATTGCAATAACTGCTTCATTAATATAACTAACGAGTATGTTTTACTCTTAATCTATTTTTAATTTGATTGTGAACTAGATTTTATGAGTAATGAATGTTTTTAATGTGTTTATTAGTGTTGTTTTGCAGAAGTGATGAGATGGTGCAAATCAAGGAAAGAAATGATAAACAAAGCTAGTGGCATAGGTGGAGAAGAAAAGATGAATGAAAGGTGCCACCACGACAGAGGTGTGGCGCCGCGTGGCATCGAGGCACCACAAACCAGAGAGAAGATAGAAGCATGGTGTTGTGCGGCGCCACCAGGAAATGTGATGCAGCGTTGCTGTGCCACCTGTTAACATCCAAAGTACGTTTTTTCAACCCATTTTAAGCCTACAAGAAACCCTATTTTTGACACAAATGATGGAAAGAGTATAAATACAAGCTATTGGCACTTTTATGTGGATTCCATACATTGCGAGATAGATAATAAAATTAGAGATGAAGAGCGCAATTCAAGAGAGGAAAACATTAGGAAATTCAAGTTTAAAGAATTGATTGGAAGATGAAGAAGATCTTGGTGCAAGATTAATCTATTTTCCTGCATCTTTATTCAAAATCCGACGAGATATTCATTAACAACCTCTTGTTTCTCATTTTTTTTTCATAATGAGTAGCTAAATTTTGTGTTATGGTGTACAATGTAATCTACCTGGGACCCTTTATTTCTTTTATTTAAAATTCTTGTTATTCTATCATACTTGGGTTGATTTTGCTATGAGTTTAATGCGTTGAATTACTTGATCACTAGTTTGATGATTTTGTGAATATTTTAAGAATCGAGAGGTGAGTTTGAGATTTAGACCATATAGTAAAATCAAATTAATTAGTATAACATGTAGAAAGATACATATACTAATCATTGCGGTTAGTATAAGAATTCTTAGGACTAGTATTTTGTTTAACTAGAAGTTGATTCACATAGAGATATGAGATCGAATTAGTTAAGTATATTCAATGAGAACTCGAGATGGGTAAGTTAAATACAATAGAATAATTCGATCAAAGTAAATTAGACTTTTGAATCTTGAATTGAGACTTAATAGTGATCAATAGGTGAAATTGTTCACCCCTAATATCCGTTTATTATCTAAATTCTAAATCAGTCTTTGTGTGCATCAACATATTTTTAAGTAGTTAGATTAAAAATCACAAAAAATACTATTTTTATTTGTTTTCATTAAATAGGGGTTAGAAATAGTAAACTAAGCATTAAAGTCTAGTCCTTATGGGAACGATATCTGGACTCATTGATCCACTTTATTACTTGTTACGATTCGTATACTTGCGGGATATAAATTCGACAACAAATTTTTGGCCCCGTTGCCAAGGACTATTTACTTTTAGTCTTAATTTAATTTATTTTTAATTGTTATTTTATTTTATTTACAGATTAAAAAGTGTTCGTTGTATGCTCTGTACATAAAGCGACGATCTTGAACCATTTGATTCGGAGATAGAACGTACCTTCAGACGAAGACGCAAAGAACACAAACAAAAACAACAACATCAAATGGTTGACGATCAAAATATTCATATTCCCATACAGCCAATTGGACAAGCAGCCGTAAGAGTAACGACCTCACTGGATCAACAACATGAATGAGTGGAAATAAATGACGAGGACTTGCTAGTCTCAATGTTCTTAACGCCCATAGCAGTGACTACACGCTCCAGTATAGTATATTCTAATTTTAGGGTGAACAATTTTCAGATAAGGACAGATTGGATCAACTTGACAACCAACACTCTCCAATTTTACGGTCTAGCTAATGAAAATCTGCATACTCATATCTCCAGATTTCTTAGAAATTGTCAGAAATTTCATTATCCAGGGGTTAATGAAGACACTCTCAAACTACGATTATTTTCATACACACTGCGAGATGCGGCATTAGAGTGGTTAGATGCCGAACCTCATGGAAGCATTACTACATGGGAGCAACTGACTAGAAATTTCTGCAACAAATTCTTCCCACCGGAAAAAGTAGTGAAAATCCAATTGGAAATTCAAATTTTCCAATAGAGAGATAGGGAGAGTTATCATGAGGCATGAAACAAATTCAATGAGCTGATGAGAAAGTATCCAAATCATGGAATCACCATAGGTAATCAAGTACAATATTTCTACACTGGACTTTCACCACTGTTAAAGTCTCAGGTGGATTCTTCTGTTAGTGGATCAATCATAAGCAAATTAGTTCAATAATGTACGAACCTGTTTGAGTTAATTGCCACTATACATTCAATGTTCTCAATGGAAAGAGTGGTACTACAGAAGGCGACTGAAATTTATGAATTAGACAGTACGTCTTCTAGCAATGCACATATTACTATTTTGACAAAGCATATGGAGTTACTTGTAAAGTTGTATACATGTGGAGCAAATACAGTGATAGTCAGGTCAGCATGTGAGAATTGTGGGAAAAATCACGCTACAGAAAATTGCTTGATGTTTGCTTTTTTTGAGGAACAAGTAAATTATGATTCTCGTAATTTCAACACATATGAGAATAATTTTCAGCAACAAAGAAGACCAAATTTGGGGAAAATATTTCATCAATATGTGTAGAAAACATACAAAGTATTCCAACAGATTGATATTAATTTTCAAAATCATCAAGCATCTATCAAGAAGTTGGAGACACAAATTGATCAGATAGCTCAAAAAATTACAAAACATCCACAGAGATTGTTGCCAATACAATAACAAATCCTAAGGAGCAGGTGATATCAATAATAGTAGTGAAAAATGATCCACCCAAGGCTCCCATGAAAGTTAAAGCATATATACCTCTACTTCCATTTCTCTAAAGACTTCGAAAGAAGTTGATGGCAGAAAATATTCATGCTATAACAACAAGAATTGGGGTACAATTATCAAATTATTGTGAAAAATCATAAAGAAAAGATGATCGGGAAGAGGTTGATGAAGCTACAATGGTAGAAAAATCTGCACCAACCTCAATTGAAAATGAAAAAAGTACAGAAACATTTACTACCAAGGCACCAAGTCCAATTAAGACATATGTGCCTCCCATTCATTTTCCGCAAAGGCTCAAGAAGAACAAACGAGACACAAAATTCGAATTCTTTTAATGTTCTCAAGAAGCTCTAGATCAATATTCCGTTATTTGATGCAATATTACAAATTCTAAGCTGCACAAATATTTTTAACGAGATAATGGCAAAGAAAATAAAGCTTCCAAAATTTGAAATTGTAGCATTAATGGAGGAAAGTAGTGCAAGAGTACAAAAAAAATTGCCTCCCAAGTTGAAAGATCAAAGGAGTTTTAGTTTACCAATTTCAATTAAACATTCTTGTTCTATTAATGGATTGTGTGACACAGGTGCTAATATATTATTCTTGCTCCATTAACACCAGTATAAGTGTATGATGAACAAATCAAATTGAAAAATGAGGAAGAAAAAAGATTGAGAGAGGTAGAGAGTAGGAGAGGTGGCTAGTAGTGAAAAAAAAAATTAGTAAAGCTAGAAGAGAGAAAAGAAAAAGAGTATTTTGAGAGGACATAAAAGTCGAGAGTGAATTTCTTTGCAAAAGGGATTGAGTTGAAGATGACAATAATTTAGAGGCAACCAATGATCTTATTGGTCTATAAGGTGTCACTCCTCAATCTTGAGAAATCTAACACATTTTCCCTAATTTGGCTACTTCTTTGTTGCAAGAATTTGAAGACGTGTTCCCTGAGGACATGCATGGAAGGTTACCACCCATTTGAGGCATTGAATATCAAATTGATTTTGTACCTGAAGCTATCATTTTAAACAGGCCAGCTTACCAAAGTAATCCCGAGGAGACCAAGGAACTTCAAAGGAAAGTGAAGAAATTGACAAGTAAGAAGTATGTGAGGGAGAGTATGAGTTCATGTGCCGTGCCAGTACTACTTCTGCCAAAGAAAGATGGAACTTGGAGGATGTGTTTGATTACTAGGCCATCAACAATATAACAGTAAAGTATCATCATCTTATTCCTAGGTTAGATTACATGTTAGATGAATTACATTATTCATGTATATTTAGTAAAATTGATCTTAAAAATTGTTATCATCAAATTAGGATGAGGGAATGAGATGAATGAAAAAATGCTTTTAAAACTAAATATGGTTTGTATTAGTGGTTAGTCATGTCATTTGGACTTACATTAACCTAGGAGGTTTATGAGATTAATTAACCATGTTTTATGTGCAATCATAGGTAAATTCATAATAGTTTACTTTGATGATATTATAGTCTTAAGATAAAAACAACTTTATGCTAATTTTAAAAAGTGTACATTTTGCATGGAAAAAAGTTATTTTTCTTGAATATATTGTTAGTGCAAAGGGGATAAAAGTAGATGTGGAGAAAATCAAGGCTATCAAGGAATGATCAACACCTAAAAGCATAACTGAGGTAAGAAACCTTCACGGTTTGGCTAATTTCAATAGGCCTTTTGTTAAAGACTTTAGCACAATTGCCCCACCACTTACAGAAGTTGTCAAAAAATGTGTAGGATTTCAATAGGGCGTTGAATAAGAACAAGCATTTAATACTATTAAAGATAGGATGTTTAAGGCATAGATTTTATCACTTCCTAACTTTGACAAAAAAATTGAGATTGAATGTGATGCTTTAAGGATATGTATTGGAGTTGTTTTAATATAGGATAGAAGGCCGATAGCATACTTCAGTGAAAAGCTAATTGGAACAACTCTCAATTATCCTACATATGACAAAGAGTTGTATACACTTGTTCGAGTTTTGGAGGCATGACAGCACTAACTATGGCCAAATGAATTCGTGATTCACACCGATCATGAGTCTTTGAAACATTTGAAAGGTCAAGATAAACTAAACAAGAGGCATTCAATGGAGATAGAGCTCATTAAGACATTTTCATATATCATTCGATATAAACACGGTAAATAAAATGTGGTAGCGGATGCATTATCAAGATAATATGTACCACTAACTTCCTTAAGTACCAGATTTCTAGGATTTGAATATGTTAAGAATATGTACACTAATGACCTGGACCTTTCTAATATATATGAATCATGTGATACACGGGTTGTAGATAGATTTTTTAAGCATGATGAATATTTATTTCGAAAAAATAAGTTGCGTGTTCCTAAATGTTCAATGAGAGAATTGTTAGCACGTGAAGTACATAGTGGAGGTTTAATGGATCATTTTGGGATTAAAAAGACCTTAGAGATGCTAGGTGAACATTTTTATTGGGCTAAAATGAAAATTGATATTGATAGTGTGTGTAGTATATGTATCACTAGGAAAAAGGTTAAGTCTAAGGTTTTAACTCGAAGGCAGTATACACCTTTACCTGTCCCTAGTGAACATTGGGATGATATATCTATGTATTTTGTATTGGGTTTATCTAGGACTAAGAAAGGAAGACATCCATTTTTGTGGTATTAGATAGATTTAGTAAGATGACACATTTTATTCTATGTCATAAAACTAATGATGCCACCAGTATTGCAGATCTATTCTTTAAAGAAGTAGTGCGCTTACATGGGATTCCTAAGAGCATTGTATCAGATAGGGAGGTTAAATTCCTTAGTCACTTTTGGAAGGTTTTGTGAAATAAATTAGTCACAAAGTTATTGTTTTCTACTACTTCTCACCCCACAAACCGATGGATAAATTGAGATTGTTAATAAGATCATGATACAATTGTTATGCACTATAGGCCACGTATTTTACTACTTCTTGTTTGCCTTTTGAAATTGTTTATGGTTTTAATCCACTAATACCTATGGATTTACTTACTTTACCTGTTAATGAAAGCTTTAATTTATATGAAAAGAAGAATGCTAATTCGGTAAAATCGCTACATGAAAATGTAAGATTGCAAATTGAGAGGAAGACGGACAATATGCTTCTCAAGTAAACAAAGGAAGGAAGTGCGCTACATTTAA
The DNA here is from genome assembly GCA_019395295.1 of Osmanthus fragrans. Taxonomy (NCBI): domain Eukaryota; kingdom Viridiplantae; phylum Streptophyta; class Magnoliopsida; order Lamiales; family Oleaceae; genus Osmanthus; species Osmanthus fragrans. Next base: position 14,556,398 of record CM033359.1, read on the forward strand.
ACCCGTGGATTGGGTTTGGGTACATTTGAGAAATGAATACTTTCCAGAACAAAGAAAGCCGAAGTTGAAGCCATATGGAGATGATCTATTTCAAATCCTTGAAAGATTTAATGACAATGCCTACAAACTCGATCTTTCTGTGAGTATAATGTTTCGCCTTCTTGTAATGTTTTAGATCTTTCTCTCTTTGATGCATGCACATATTCGAGCTCAAATTTTTTCGAAGAGGGAGATGATGATGTGACCTATAGCACGAAGGCAAATTCGGGTAAGGATCCATTGATCGTTGAAGAAGGGTCTATGACTAGTGTAACGCCCCAAATCTTATTTCATTTTTATTTTATAAAACAGACTTGAAGTGTTACCAAAAATCCTCTTTTTCTAATTTAAAAATCTACTTTTATTCAAATTGAAATTTGTTCGATAAGTTGATAATTATAAATCGACAATTTAAGTGAAGAAAAATTTTCACATCAAATAAAAAAGCTTAAAGTACTACGATTTTCAACCATCAAATCGAATTTAACATAAAATGTTAAATGTTCAAACACAAGAACAACTATTAGATATTGTGCATGAAATTTAGCATAAAGATGTCCATCAATAAGATAAATGAAATTTTACTTGACGACTCCATAAGCATCACTTGATCAATCTTTCATGCGTCCACGTGACCCGTTCTAATCTGTAAATTTTGTAAGACTGAGTATTTTTTAAAAATACTTAGTAAAAATACATGCATATTCTTATTAACATGATATAAAATTTAAAATGACATAACATACCAACTTTTCTTAGTTTTAAAGCAAACTAGTTGCGATATCCAATAGCTCAAGGAATTTCATAAGAATTCCTATATCCCGTAGGATTTACATATTTTGACCAAAAGGTCCAACCCGTAGAATTTAACATATTCGACCTAATGGTCCATTCCGAAAAATTTATCATAAAAATCGACCTGAAGGCCTTATAGTATTTTATGCCAAAATTTATATAAACATCAAGAAATAAGAATTTACCACTTTGCACTATGTATTCCTACCTCAATTGATATCAAAAATTCTGAAAAATATTTCCTCGAGACAATAATTAAAATTGGGTAGAATGTTTGTAAGAAGATGAGAATCCAATTTGTGAAATATTTGAATGTGGTTGATGAAATAAAATAATACTCCCTTTTAACTAGTGTGTTAACGTGTGCATAGGAAAAAAAAAAAAAGGTGAGAAAGACACTTCTAATATATTATATATATATATATATATATATATATATATATATAATACCTACTAGTATTACTATCAACTCAAACGTCACACGTTACGATTTTGTAAATTCAATAGGTTAAATAAATTTATTCTTTATGTCAAATCAATTATGGTGGACGTTCGTGAGTCGAATTAATATTTCCATCAGGCATGGGAATGTTGAGTTTTAATAGATTTATTATAAATAAAATAAGGAATAATTATGCTTCTTCAAATTCGAAGAAACCTGTGCCATTGAAATTACTCCTTCCCATTTTTTATTATTTTATTATTAATAAAATGTAGAGTTTAGATTAATTTCTTTCTATCAAAATAACTCAAATATGACTAATCCAAAATTGTTTCTTCTTGAGTCAATTTATGTTATTTAGCACGAACTTCAAAATGAGTAGTCGATATATTTTTATCAACTTCTAAAACACTTAGATATTCGACCCAAATAATTTACGACCAATTCTAAAAGTACACGTAAGCGAAACAAATCATTTATATAAATAAGTGGGGTCATGTTTATCACTTCAACTTTTTGGATTTTAGTGTGACAACAATACTGGACATGGACTATTTCATTTGCTAAAAGATCCACATTAAATTTAGCCTATAGAAAAATATAATTAAAAACTCGGGGTGTTACAACTAGGTCGTGAGCAAAGAGGACTAAGGATGCTATGGGACTACATGCTCAAGCCACGATGGATGAAACATTGATCATGGCAAATAAAGAGACAAGTTTCGTATTGGGCATTAAAGCCAAGACACGATGAATCAACTTAATTCATGTCACAGACGGAGGAGTTGCGGTAATACACTTTGCAACCGCACAGCATAATGTGTCACGTGGTCACTTTCCTTTATGCAGGAAATCCAATTGGGATATTGAATTGGTCTATGCTCGCATAGACTAGTACTATGCGGCAACATAGAGTAAATTGGTAAGCAAATTTTCCAAATTCTGCGAAATCTCCTATTTATGTTAAAACTTGATTTTTTTGGTATCTTTTAGTATATTTAGATTTATTTTCCCTTTTTTCTAGGTTTACATGAGTTACTTATATATAAAACTCATTATTTTCGTTGTAACAACTTTAATCATATATACAATTAAGAGATTAATTTGTAAGCATATTTTTGCTTTCAATCATTGTTCTTTGTTGAACTAATTTTGAACTTATCAAGATCTAATTTTTGTGGCGTTCAAACAACTTGGGCGAGATTTTTGAGTTTTGTGATCACGAGATCAACATATTGTCGACGATGATCAAACTCCAAACATTGATACTTGGCTTTCTTGGTTTTGATTCCATCTTGTGTGAGTTTCATAGCTAACATTGCTACGTGAGTTCACATCAATATACTTATACAGTGATAATTGTTTATTTAATTTCTGAGGCATTAGTTTGAATAAAAAAACATTTCTTGATGATTGAGTGACAAATTTTTAGCACCATTTTTTCATTTTTCATTTTTAGTGAAGGGTCTGGGTTATTACCAAAAAAAAAAAAAAGAATCATCGGTAACTGTACATCTGAGAACTTTAGGGCAAAATTTACCGGTTTGTGTAATTTTATGTGGATAGAGAAAGAATTGGATAGGTGAAGTAGCATTGCACATTCAATCATGATTGGTGTACATTCTATTTGATAGCTTCTTTGATAGAATGCCACATTCTGTCATTGGACAGTTTAAAAAAAAAAAAAACTATTTTTTCATCCAATAAAGTTTTGTCAACAAGGTGGCAAAAAATGATGTACAAATAACAAAATTCTTGCATATTTTGAAGAAACATTTAGAGAGACATTATTTGAACGAATGACAATTATACCTCTGCAGCTCTAGAAATTATTGTTATTGCATCCCTAACCCTTCCATATAAATATGTGACTTTGATTCTCAATAAAACACACACAGCTCTATTTACTCATACTCTTTTTTTTCCCCTCTCTCTATTCATAACACGTTATCAACACGAAAGCTTCATTTTTAAAAGTTCGGTGAAGATAGTAATTTTTTAAGTATAAAACATCTATCACGTGTATTAAAATTAATTTGGTGACATGTGAATTATATATATATATATCACAAATTCTGTCGATTCTTTAAGTATATATATTGCTTTTTATATCAATTTGCATAATCAATTCATGTATTGTAATGATAATTATTAGGTGTACACGGTATCATCTAAAAAGGAGAATTTGAATGATATTGATTTAGCCTCACATATATCAATTAAAATATACATATACCAATCATGCTATGGTGACATAATGCCACAAGATGTTATATTATTGAACTGTTTAAAATACAATCACATTTTTCATCTGATCACAAAATGTCACACACTCTTCTGTCAAACAATCTATCATATATACACACACACACACATGAGCGCACGCGCGCGCGCACACACACACACACACTATTAGGCATTATGTAATATTGTACACGTATTACATAAATTATTGTTGTTGTATTTGAAAAAAAAAGTGAGCTTCCAACGATGAGCAGTAAATTCATAAGATGAATACTGATGAATTAGGTCAATTCATCCATAGGCTTTGTATATGTAAAATAATTATTATTTTTCCTATACTACGACATGCAGGATTGAACTTTCACATCATTATTTTTTTATATCTTTTCCAGTCACTTTATGTTAATGAATTCAAGTCTATATTTACAGATCAGAAATGCTAGACGTACAAAAATGCAATTAACAGAAGTCTTACAGACAAGACACATTGGTGGGGTGGGTGGTGAATTTTTTGGCATTTTTTAATCACACATAGAGCCCACATGTGTCTCACATTTGTAGCAATTTTGTGAGTTAATTTCTGTACAATCAGCTTTTTTGATTTATAGATTACTAATATTATAATTGTGGTGTGCATCTGAACGTTTCATCGTTTATTTATGTTTAATAATAAAATATTAATTATTGAATTATGATAATAGCACCTTTATTACGTTTTTCATCAATTAATATCTGCATTCTTATGATTATTTGATGCCAAAATGCATTAAATACCTCTATATCTTGGTTTAGGTTGCTAATGGATGAAAACAGAGGAAAGTGGAAGAAATGACCGAAAAATGACTAAAGTGGGGAAAAGTGAATGTTCGGGGACTAAAGTGAAAATACTCTAAACTTGTTTCTAACCTTGTAACAAAGATTCAAGAGTGTTAGAGGTCAATTGGATGATGAAAGGAGTCAAATGGATGAAATAAAGCCAAAACATCATCACATATCAACATTCAAATTGAAAAGTTTTGCATCAATTTTTAGCCTTATATTGAGATCAGTTGTTGATATGGAGAATGATGGAATTCTAAGATGATATCTGAATACAAGTTGTAGCCCTTGGAATCAGCTTTCTAACGCATCTTGAATCACCTCAATCGGATATCGGGAGAGGACGATATCATCAAAATACTGAAAGTTGTCATAATTGGCAAAACCATGCGGTCGCATGGTTATAAAGCCATGAAATGTGACCAACTTAGTAAACTGTGATAATAGTGAACTGTGATTTGTGAAATGTGACCAACTGAAGCAGTGTTATGTCATATGTGACCAATGTGTCACGTGGTCACAGAGTTATTGGATGCTTATCATCATCTGTGACATACAGTTTGCAATATGTGACCTACTCCAACTAATATGTGTCCTGCGAGTTGTAAATAATTGCAATAATATGTGATCGAAGGTTTATATTAATACATTGTGACCTGTTTTTGAGTCTGTGACACACAACACCAATCTGTGACCTATAACACCAATCTTTGACGTGTATGGTCCGTAATATGTATGTGACATGTGTTATGGGTTCAATGCATTAGAATTTCTCGAAATGTGACCTGTATTCCATTACGTGCATTACAGTATGAACTCTGGTATTTGATTTACTTTCAACAATTATCCAAAACTAACATTAATTAAAATTTGCAGATATGGTGTTCGTCCACATATGTTTATTGAATGGGGCTTAGACGTCCTTGGTGATGGTAGACCGCAATTGCAGTTACAGTAACCTTGTGGACAAAGTTATGAACGAGTTTGATCTGGATCCTAATAAGGTAGAGTCGCTATGCAGTATGTACTGAATGAAGACTTGCCACCAATCAGAATAAGAAACAACAATAATGTGTTGTCTTACATTTTGCTGAAGGAAATGGATCGTGATCCTGCTAAATATCCATTAATCGTTGATGTCACTGATGCAGAAAGTGATAATACATCTATCCAGTTGCCGCTTAATGCACAATCTACTGGTGAAATGTGCACATTGCAGGAAATGGTCTCAGACATATGCGAAGCTTCAGTTGAAAACATGGGTCACATCTGTGACATAGAAGTCACAATTGTATCTGTTGCAGATGCAAGGGAGGTGGAAGTAGGTAGGGTCTTCCGTAGTAAAGAAATGTTGAATATGAGCTTGTCCTTTTATGCCATACAGAACATGTTTGAGTTCCAAGTAGAACGTTCTGACAAGAAAGAATATGTTGTGAGATGCTCACATGATGGATGCTGCTGGATATTTAGATCGTCGAAATGGGGTAAAACGTATCTTTTTAAGATTCGAAAGATTGGTAGTCACACTTATGCATTAAATAGAGTGTTGGGGTCATGCAGACAAGTATCAACTGCAGTTGTGTCGTCTGCCATTAGGTACAAGTACACATCGTCTCGTACTATATATACTCCAAAGGATATATGCAGTGATATGTTGCATACTTATGGGGTTTATTTGAATTACTCAAAAGTTTGGAGATCTCGCGAGCAAACTTTGAAGATGATCAATTCATTTGGTAAGATACCAAGCTTCTTCCACATTCTTAGACAAAAAAATCATGGAATAGTCACAGAATTGGAGGTTGATAGTCACAGTAGATTCAAATATTGCTTTATGACACTTGGTACATCAATACGATGATGGAAGCATTGTAGACCTGTTGTTGTGGTTGACTGTACTTACTTAAATGGACACTATGAAGGTACACTTTTCATAGCGTGCACACAGGGTGCATGTAATGGTATATTTATTCTTGCTTTTGGGATTGGCGTTAGTGAGAACGACAAATCGTGGAGATGGTTTTTCGAGAATTTGAAGAAGGCTTATGGATATAGAGAATGACTGTGTTTTGTATCGGATCGTCACGCCGGTATTAAGAATGCAGTAGAACATGTTTATCCGGGGACATGTCATGGTATTTGTTCCTATCATTTGTTGTAAAACTTGAAGTCATTTACGGGAAGTCAGGACAAAACATTACACAAGCCTTCAATTCAGTCGTTCACGCTTATACATTAGAAGAATTTGAATATAATATGCGGTGACTGGACACAATGAATGAGAAGATTCATGGTTATTTGGTAGTGTATTGTAACTGATTATATTTTCACATTACATAAAATCGGTCACATATGATACTCATTGATATGATGTTTATGTAGGCTGATGTTGGTACCGAGAAGTGGTCACGAATTCATATGCCAGCGAACCGGTATTCTACAATGACATCGAACATCGTAGAATCGATCAATGCTGTCACAAAGGCAGCAAAGGATTATCCAATTGTATCCTTGCTAGAGTCGTTGCGGCAAACAATACAATCTTGGTTCTGTAAACATAGGGATGATGCGCATGGAACCTTTACGAAGTTGTTGAGCAAGTACGAGAAGGAGTTGAGGAGGATGAGTGTAGATCTAAGGAACATGAGGGTAATTTACTTGTTTAGAATCTAAAATGTATGAGTGTGATCTAAACTCCATGTCTGTAACCAAAAGAAAAGCGTATGTGACTTGAATATAAATGCATGTGACTTGAACTGATTATAAACTACATTGACGCAGGTATCTCCTTGCAATCAGTCAGTGTTTTCTGTCAGCGATGGCAAATCCACTTTTGTTGTTGATATTGAGCAACGTACGTGCACATGCAGGATTCTACAGGTTGATTTGTTAAGTAGTGTCCACACGCTATGGCTGTCATTGCTAATACAAAGAGGGATCCGTATGATTACTGTTGTCATTATTACACTAGAGATGCATACGTGAATGCGTACCAAGGTTCTCTATATCCGGTTGGAAATCCAGACGAATGGACAGTGTGTGAAGAAGTTCAAAACCAAATTGTGTTACCTCCTAACCAGAAGTGGAGCTGTGCAAGACCTACTGAAAAGAGGAAGAGATCATCCAGAGAAGGGAAAATAACACTGAAATGTGGACGTTGTGGGGGACAGGGTCACAAAAGTAGGAGATGCTCCAATTTGGTCCCAATAAGCTAATAGGAAACAAATGATACAGATACCTCATACATATATTCTATTCTTTAATTTGAACCAACTATTATTACATCTGTTTGTTGTTGATATTGAGCAAGTCAACAAATTATTAGTACATCTGTTTGAATTCTGATTTTGAATATGATTACCAATGTGTCCTCTGTTAAGTACCTATGACTTCAGTTCTAATTCTGTTGTCAGTTTCCCTTACTACCAGTAGTATGACTACTCATGAATACATGGGTGTCCAATATGAACGGTGGGTAATTGTAAAATGCATGTCACAATGTGTCCACGGTGTCCTGTGTTCTTTAAAATGTGATCAATGTTTCTACTATGTTCTTTAAAATGTGACCAACTGAAGCAATGTTATATGTGATATGTGACCAATGTCACATGGTCACAGATGCGTCCTATGGATATATGTCACGACCATATTGTGTACTTATCATCCGTGACATGCAGTGGACATGTGACTTACTCCAATCAATATACGACCTAATGGGGAGATACAGTGGATAACATGTAACCTACTTATCATCTGTGACATACAGTGGACAACATGTAACCTACTCCAATCAATATGTGACCTGTGATCTGTAAATAATTGTGTTATGTGATTTGTGACCAATGTGTCTACCATGTCTACTATGTTCTTTAAAATGTGACCAACTGAAACAGTGTTACATGTGATATGTGACCAATGTCACATAGTCACAGATGCGTCCTGTGGAGATATGTCACGACCATAGTGTACGTATCATCTGTGACATGCAGTGGACCTGTGACTTACTCCAATCAATTGCAATAATATATGACCAAATCTGTCACTCATGTATTGAAACAAAAATATTCTTACGTACAAAATCAGCTGAAAATAAAATAGTCATTGAATATGCGATATTTTCTTTGTAATACAATTAACAGACTGCGGCATCTACTTATACAAATGTAATTTCAAAATGCCAATCTACTACAATCTCTTCTCCTTTGGTAGGCTGTCTTAGAACCTTCTTCACGTACACCTCTCGGTGTTTGTACAGCATTGTGGCAATATCGAGTCTGGACTTGCGCGCATCAAGCTTATATGGTAAGGATTGTCTACCGTCACGGAGGATGTACAATGTGTATAGAATGACGAAAATCCCGCAATCGTGACTGTTAAACAACAGAAAACATTATCAGAGGTGAACGATTGATTTGTAAATACTGTACATGGATTGGTTTTGGTCACAAACTTACCCATTTGTTTGCTGTGGTAGCGTATCACCAATGTACACTTTCAGTTCCTTGCATTCAGGTTCTACATAATCAGGGTCCTTTTTAAAAACTCCAAGACGGTTCATCAGAACAGGTAATATTTTGATGTACGACTCAATACCTTGAAGAACTTTCGATTCACGATAGCTCCTACCTGCCGAGTTAAATACCATCAAGGTATGGCTTCTGAACTGCAACAATCCAAGCATCCAGTGGGCTTTGTTTGTAGGCAGCAATGTTGTTGTGGTAGCCCTTAGGTTTATGTTCTGGCCATGTTTCGCTAGCTGACGAATATAGTAGAAGCACACATCCATGTGTTGTTTCAACAGAGAAGGAGCGATGTAATGAGTACAAACACATGTAGTTCTATGACTTGAATTGAATAACCTCTAAAATGCAACAAAATGAACTGTGACTTGAATTGCTTAACATCTAACATGCAACCTAATGAACTGTGACTTGACTTCAATGACATATAACATGCAACAGTGATACTCTATGACTTGATATAAAACAAAGCTATCACGGGTAGTGCTCTGTGTCTGGAATTCAAACGTGTGTTGCTATGTGACCAAATAATTAAAACAGGTTCTGTGACCCTATTTCAATAACATCTAACATATAATACAATGTATCCTACACCTCTGTTGTCGTGGCCATCAGTTTTCCTGCTTTTTATCATTTTTTTACACATGGTCTGTGACTTATACTAGAACATAAATAAAATCATATCGTGCTGCTCAGTGAAGACTCTGAATTTATGAGCTCATGGAACCAGGTCTTATGACCTACTGGGAATGTACCAATAACAAAAGCAGGGTTAATAATATCATCCGTGTCACTGGACTTTTTCCTTTGACCAAAATGGAATATTTCGTTACTGATTTAGGAGTTACTGAGTAACAAACACAAATAGATATGAAGAACGTGTATACTTGTTTCTTGCTTTGTACCCTCTATGGAACCAAGCCATGAACGTCGTTCTATCTACTTCTTCAACTTGGCCATTGTAGTTTTCAAAAACTACATTGTCATCAGGCTTGAATAACCTTCATTCTCTAGCTACAAACAGAGATTGCAATATCCTCACTGGCCTGGAAACTCGTTTCACTGGTAATTCGGATGTTGGTTCAACAGTTGGTGTTCGCTGTTAATGTCACATTGTAACATTATGATTGAAATAGGTTTTACATGGTTTGTAAGTGGTATGATCTGTGACCTAGAAATTTTTACTAAATGTGACCTACTTGTTTTTAATTAGGATGATGGATTCGTGAATACCTCTGTGTCAAGATTTCTTGTAGCTGTGACCACATCGGAAATTATTGAATCTATTTGTTTCTGAATGTCTTCGGAGTGTGAAACCTCGGGTTGTGTCGAATCGATCCCCAAATCGAAGGACGATGGTTCAAGGGTATATGGGAGATTGATATCATCACTTTGGTCTACTTTACCCTTCCCTTTCCTGTCCGGGGATGCTTCAACATTTTTCACCTACAAATGAAGGCCAGATTTAATTGAGAAATGCAAGTCCGGTCGTTTTACATAATGTTAAAATATCATGTACCTACCCCTTAAGCCGTAGCAGATACCCCAGCTCCATGATGTTCTGCATCTACTACTCTAGGATCAGTTGATTTCTCCCCAAAACGTCTTATTATCTCCTCCATTGTACTGGAGATCAATGCAGACACGGCTTCAGAAAGAAATTGCATGTTTGTCCTAATCTGCATCAAGTCACTTTTGATCTTTCCTTGCACGTGGACAATGCAATTCAGTTTCGTTGTCTGCTCGGCCTGCAAGAATGACATCTGTGACTTGATGTCATCGACCTCTGTAGTCAACAGGTTATTGCTAAATTTGAGAACAGAGATTTGAGTACTCAACTCCTCGAACACCTGTCAAATGGAGAACAAATTATTACATGTGACCTGACTTGGAAGGATCTATGACCACGTATGAACAGATAGTGTACACTAATTGAAATCACAGGTAAACTGATTTGGAAGGACATACAATCAGTATGCGCATAAATTAGTACATTACCTAATTATCTGTGACCTAATATGAAGCACAATCTGATATGTGACCTAATGTGAATCACACGGCACGTGAAACTATTGAGCGAGAACTTATCTGTGACCAACGATATTGACCTGTGGCCTAGTGTGAGGCACATGTGACCTGTGACCCTACACCTACTGTGATTCACATTTAACATACAAATGTAATTATCTGTGACAAAATGATTACAAATAGTCTGTGACTGATGAACATTATATTTTGCAGGTGAATGACATGAGTACATACATTACTCCAATGCGCTCCGTGAGAATGTGTTTCCTTAGGGGAATGGTGACCGGCTGACGGGCCTGCATCAAATTGTGCTTTTGCAGGGGAAGATGGCTCCTGCCATCTTGGTGGACTATCAACAAAATCATCATCGTCTGGGAAAGTAGCCTGACCAGCATTACTGTCGGTTAACAGGAGTCTTGACGCACCCGACTTTCCACTTGTGCCAGCACCGCCAACTGACTTTGTCGAACTGCCCTTGTTTCTTTCGCCTTCACGTGCACGCTTTGGTTTTTTTGGCTTCTTGAACTTGACACCATGCATGTATGGCATGGTTATTTCAGCGTCAGATGGTTGCAGGTCACAAATCTCAATCTGCAGTACAATGTGGATTAGAAAAAGATAATGACAACAATTTCTACTACTTAGATAAGGGTCAAACAGACTTTACATTTGGTTGAGTGAAGCAGTTTGCTCCTTCTAACTTGGTGGCAGATGGTTGCTCGTCCACAATCCAGTTCTTGATAGGAAGATGCGTCCTGGATATCCGGGTGATCAAAATTTCATCGAGACTCGGAAAAGTCTCGTATATCCAAACTTGAAAGGCTACCAACATACCCCGTAGCCCGTAGTGAGAGTTCCTCCTACTGAGAGCATCCTTCAGTGAACCCAATGTGACCTCAAAAAGTAACTTGCCCCATGGGAAATTATTCAGTGCAGTGAAGTCCTCGACTAGGGTGAACAAGAAGTGATCAACAACTTTCTTGTAATCTCTAGGGAAGAGGTATGCAGTGATGAAATACAAAGCCCCTATCATAGCGATGTCCTGATCTGGGAGGGCTTCAACTAGATCCAAGTCAGGCATTTGGCAAGCATCTATGAATGTCGACTTCACATCTTCATGTGTGACATTATCCACTGCAGAGAAATATTTTGACTTCAATTGAGATCCTCGACTTTCGAAAACTTGGGTATCAGTATCTCCTGAACATCTAAGCCCTGTGACTAGACAGAACTCAGAGATAGAGAATCTAACATATCGGCCACAGACATCAAACCACATTTCTTCATGGTTAGGGTGATAAACCTGCCTAAGAAGGAAGTAGTGAATCAGTTGAGGCTGTCACTATTTCGTGGCATTCCAGAAAGTGTGCGAAGCATGTGCCCATGAGTATACTCTTCTATCGCTTGCTTAAGTTTCTTTGAAGCATTTCAAGAACATCTTTATACACTGATGTGGTAATCTTTCCAGGAAACCACCTGTTTTCTGGTATTTTATATTCCCAGACCTGCGTTGAAATCGTTACACAATTTAGTAAGATCAATTGGTCACATATGTTCTTAATAACCCATATCACAGACATAACAGCATAGGTCACATACAATTGCTATGGTCACATATTGACTATGTTTGTTTATAATGAAACATACCGACACAAATTTGTTGCATTCAGTAAACAAATTCATATGATTACAAGCCCATGCCACATGTATTCAGATTATGATGCATTCAAACTACAGATTCAGAACAACATTGGTCACATACACGCATCATGGTTACATTTAGCCTCCTCAATGTTGGAAAACGAAACAGGGTAAAAAATTTAAAAGAGAACTCTATTATCAAAAGTCGTTGTACAGAAATCAGATAACCCTAGCTCTTTTCAGACAGGTCACAGATTCATAACACATTAGTCACAATCGAAATACAACCTAGGTCACAGATTCAGTACAGCATAGGTCACAATCGGGAAACCATATTCCCGTTCCAAACCGGTCACATATTCAATACAACACAGGTCATAGATAGGGAAATATAGTGTCCTGTGTTGTATTGAATATGTAACCACAGCAATTGTAAATCGAAATACAACATAGGTCACAGGTTACAGCCCTCTATTATCACAACCGCAAAATCGAAATACAACATAGGTCACAGATTCAGTATATCATAGGTCACAACCGCAAATCATGGTCACAAGTCTGACAAATCGAAAATACCTTGACAGAGGGCCCTTTCCGCAATGTCCCAGACAACGCGATCTTCTTCGGCGGAGTTCTTTTGGGACTACCATCGTTCTTCCTCTTGCGCCTTGTTTGCGGCGTTTCTTTGAGGTTTATTACCCGTTCGGAACCCTTAGATTTCGCCATTAATCGCCGCTTGAATCTTGAGTTTTCAACAGAGGTTTTTATGCTGAAGGCAATGGATTAGTTGTAATAATATATAAACGAGCAGACACTGTCTTCGAATGGCCGGGAGTGGCAAAACTGATCGAAGATGATGGGTGGAATCGTGCAGGAAGTTTTGAGAGAGTGAGTTTCTATAATAATGGAAGCTACGAGATTTTCGGAACCGCCATATATGAGTATTATTTAATTAATAGTAGAAGTGATATTTCATTAATAATTTCATACCTGAGGTAAGAATAAAAAAGTTTGGGCCCTGACTTTTGCATTGTTACTTTCAAATCTCTGGAGGCATGTAATTTCGTCTAATAATCTACCCATATAACTTATCCAATAATCATGCTATAAGTATAGACAATTTTGACACAAAAATGTTTACAGACAATATTTGACATCCATTCATTGGAAGATGGAAAAAATAAAAAAGAAACAGACAAATCACATTCCGTCATATCAGCTTCAATAACAAAACTGTCATAAAAAATTTGTACACATGGCTTTTTCCCTTACCCAATCCAATAACCAAGCCCTCTATTCAAAATACACCTTTTTTTTGTCACTTTTTTAGTGTTTGTCACTTTTTTCAATCATTTTTTGAAATTTCTGTCACATTTTTTAGTGAAAAATAATATTTTTTAATAAAAGTGACATTGTATGTAATTTTTTAATAAAACAATTATACTAAACTTTTAAAAGTGACAATTTTTATATAAAAAAAGTGACATTGTGTCACTTTTTAATTTTACACTATTTTTTACTTGCAAATTTTTTTTTTAGATTTTGTCACTTTTTTTAGTTTGTCACTCTTTTATCTTCTTAAAAATGTGACATATATGTGATATTTTCTTAACATAATCAACATGTGGATTGTCTTGAACATGCTTATTATGTTAAGAATCGTCACTATGCTCACGTGGATTGACGTGGACACGCTGATTATGCTAAGAACATGATTAGTAGTGTTGCACAAATGGATGGTATTATTTTGATGTGTCACTTTTTTTTGAGTTTGTCACTATTTTTTTTTTTGTCACTTTTGGAGTGTTTGTGTCTTTTTTTTTTTAATTTTGTAACTTTTTTTGAATTGTGTTAAAAAAAAGGTAACAATTTTTATAAAAAAATGACATTGTGTCATGTTAAGAACATGACTACTGGTGTTGCACAAATGGATGATGTTATTTTGATGTTTGTCATTTTTATTTTTTTTTGGTCAACTTTTTTTTAAATTTTTTTTTATTTTTTTATTTTTATTTTTTGTCATTTTTGGAGTGTTTTGTCACTTTTTTTGAGTTTGTGTCACTTTTTGTCAACCGTGTTAAAAAAAGTGACAATTTTTTTACAAAAAAGTGACATTGTGTCACTTTTTAATTTTACACCGTATTTTTTACTTTAAAAAAATTCATTTGATTTTTCAAAAAACTCCTAATTTTAAGGGTATTTTTGAAAGTTGCCCTTTGGGGGGTAATTAGGCCTAATACCCTCAAAAAGTAACAAATTAGAATAATACCCTTAAAACTAATTAAAACTTTCACCCCTGTAATTAATAAGCTCAAAACCTCCCAAACCCTCAAAACTTTAGAAACCCCTAAATCAGAACCAAGAAATTCGACCAAAACTCCCTCCACAAGAAATTTTAATTTTGATTCATCGACATCTCTCTCGCTTGATCTGGCCCATCTCTGTTGTTTGTTCTTGCACTCATTTTCCTCGTCGTCGCAAGAGTGGTGGCTGCCAAGTCCTTGTCGAGCATCTCTCCATCTTCATAACCTGCACCTAAATCATCTTCCCCGAAAGCTACACCATCGTGGAATTAAGTTTCAATTTATGGAATAAAGTTTCGATTTATTGTTGTTGTTTTCTTTGTGGAATAGAGTAAGTGGCATTATTTTTCCGTGTGGAACCTAAGAAGCTTTAAGAAATCTTGAAGGTTTTCTGATATATGGATATCTTTAAGGTTTCAACGATTTTATGGCTTGTTCTGCGATGTAGTGTGCAACACTAGATGGTATTAATTATGGAACAGAATTAGGATATTATATATTCTAGTGTTTGGTTTTATATCACAACAGCAGTAAGTTGTTTGTATTTTGCATTCAACTAATTGCCTTTGCTCGACAAATTCTTTTGAGGAGAGTAGGGATAAATGAATTGATGTATTTATGGAGTGATTGAGGAAACAGGAAAGGAAGGTTAAATGTAGTTCAGGCCAGTGGCTCCTAGTTCCTTTCTTACAGATATGAATAACTACTTCAGAGTTCAATGTCGTCAAATTGATATAAACACCTGGTCAGACAAATTGAAAAATGATTAAAATAACTTCTCATCTCATTAAAGATGATTGTTTAAGAGAGATCAATTCTCACTATGCATATTGTAAAGAGGCTATTAGAAAGCATTCAAGTTAAGTAAAATCTCCAACGACGGTAATTTATACCAAAAGTCTTAATAGAGTAAAATAGATATTAATTATTCAACGAGTATTTGTCACTTTTTTTTAGTGTTTGTCAATTTTTTTTTAATTTTGTCACTTTTTGAGTTTAAAATTCACTAATCAGGTGGTAATTACGAGTTTTTAACAATGTTTTAAAAATCGACTCGAATATCGACTAGAAAAAGTAAAGGGTCAATGGTCAATTGGTCGAATCGAGATTGACCCAATGTTGAAGCGGATATCAAAATTAAATAAATAAATACTCCAACAAACTATAAAATATTATAACAACAACAATTTTTAAAATTATAAATATAAATTATTATTCGTCAATTAGATTTATTATCCTATGATTTATTCTAAAACATAAAAAAACTAACAATTAATGTGTTTAAAATAATTTTCTTTGTTCAAACTGAAATTATTTGTGCTTTGGGGCCAAAAAAATTTTAATATAAAGAAATGAACAGTTATTAATATTAAGCCCATGTTTGGTCGCTATTGTGGGGAGAAAAATGCATTTTTGAATAGTTGACTGATGGAGAATGTGTAGTTAAAAATTAAGGAAAAGTTTTGGGTTTGCGTGTGATATTATTTTATTAAAGAATGTGTGGTTGAACAGAAAGAGAAAAATGTATTTTGAGAAAAATGGCTACCAAATAGGGGCTAAATATATAAAATTGCAGAAGGTTACACAACTTATCCCACATCGAAAGTTGAGAAAAACTTTATATGACTCTTCTCTTTTGAAAGCAACACTTAAATTGGAAGGACGGCAAAACTGGGCATGCCAATGCTTGAGCCATTTAATTAAGTTTTTTTTTTTTTTTTTTTTAAAGAAACCGAAATTGACCGATAAAAAACAGGACCATTTTTCCGATTTTTGATTAAAATGGCCGGTTCAATTGGTTATTTACCAATTTTTTTCATTTTTCATTTTCGATCGATATGTTATGACCGGACCAGATTTGAGATGGTTTCTGATTTTTCCAATTGAATCGGTCAGTCCAGTTTGATTTTCAAAACATTGCAACTAATTAATTGGGTTGCTTGTTAATAGAGCCGAATTAATTAATTGGATTAACAAATTCATTGACCAAAATTAATTAATTGTATTAATTAAATATTGGACTAGATGAAGTTTAAAAGACGGGCACCCACTTGAACTTATATTAATAGGTTGTTAGGGTTTGACAATTCAGTGGAGAATACAATTATATTCTTGCTAGCACAAGCGAAAAAGAAAAAAATTATTGTTCTCTCAATATTGTTCCATGTGTGGACTTCTATTGGAGGTTGGATAATTAGATAGTGATCGCAAATTGTAATTGTTCGGGTTCAAGAAAAGCAAATATGTTTTGCAGAATTTAGCAAATGTATAATTCTTTATCACAGTTTCTCCAAGCACAAAGAAGATCATTGATGGAAATTGATTATTTTGTTTAAATTTCGTTGTACATGTTACGTAAATTCCCAACAAATTGATGGTTCAAAATCAAACTAATAGGAAAATCAAAGTACTAAAAACTGTTAATGGACTTAAACTTTGATATTTTGAATTTGATTCACTCTGCAAAGAATCTAAAATTTAAGGCATAGAACTGTAACATATACCTCTCGACAAAATGGTGTTACTAAGAGGATGAATAGAACTTTATTAGAAAATGTCTGGTGTATGTTGTATAGTTATGTCTTTCCCAATCTTTTCTAAAGAGAAGCCCTAAAAACTGCCACCTACCTTATAAATAGAAGTTCATCTAGTGCTATTGATTTTCAAGTCCCTGAAAAATTGTGGTCAGGAATACACCGAATTATAATAAACTTAAAAAATTTGGTTGTACTGCCTATTCTCATCAAAGTGAATGTAAACTTGAACCAAAGTCCTTAAAAGGTTTTTTTTTTTTTTTTTTTGGGGCTATGGAAAGAAATCTAAAGGCTATAGACTTTGGGTCAAAAGTCAAAATGATTGTAAGGTGATTATTAGCAAAATTGTTATTTTTTATGGAATGACATGCTTTGTAATAACTCAGCAGATTTGAAATCTGGTGAACCTGCACTTGTTAAAGAAACCATTTGGGAAAATCAAATTGAAAATGCTGATAATCAAGATGATTTGATTTAGATGAAGTCTACTCAATTTGAAATAAATCATGATCAAAGTGAACTTGAAAGTGAAACTGAATCCAACAACCCATCTTTTGCTGATTATCAAGTTATAAGAGATAGAGGAAGAATGAACATAATACCTTCTACTAGATTCAACAATGAAGAATTTGTAACTTTATTTTCTATTCTAGACTCCTTAGATTCCGAACCTATTACTTTTGAAAAAGTTGTCGACTGCCCAAAATCAAAACTTTAGGAAAAAGAAAGCTCTGAATGAGGAAATTGATTCTCTAATAAAATATAAAACCTAGGTTTTAGTTATCAGACCTAAAGACCAAAAGATGGTAGAGTGTAAGTGAATTTTTAAAATCAAACAAGGAAATTCTAATATTGAAAATAACAGATACAAGGTTAGATTAATAGCTACAGAGTTCGCTCAAAGAGAAAGAGTAGATTATAATGAAACACTTTCCCCAGTGGAAAAATATACCTCTATCACAATTTTGTTAGCCTTAATTACTCACTTTAACTGGGAATTAGATCAATTTGATGTTAAAATAACATTTCTCAATGGTGATCTTGATGAGATCATATACATGAATCAGCCAATGGGTTTTGATGGAAAATCTAAAACTAATAAGGTTTGTTTGTTGAAAAAAATCTCTTTATGAGCTAAAACAAGACCTCAAGCAATGGTATATAAAATTCAATTCATATGTGTAGACCTCGGGCTTTGTCAAAAGTAATTATGATTCCTGTTTTTCTATAAATAATCAAGTGGACTAAAATCCATTTATTTGTTATTATATGTTGATGACATGCTACTTGATTACCATGATAGATCTGAAATTGACTTTATTAAATCAAAATTAAAATCTGAATTTGAAATAAAAGACTTAGGTCAAACTAAAATGATTCTTGGAATGAAAAAGAAAGAAATAGAAATAATTGTATCTTAGTTTTAAGACAATGTTCTTATGTGATGAAAATACTTGAAAGATTTTCTATGCTTAATTGTAAACATATCTCCTTGCTTATTGCTAATCACTTTAAACTATCTAGTGATTGGTCGCCTAAAATTGATGATGAAATTAGAAGAATAGAAAATGTACCTTATGCCAACACTGTAGGATCCCTAATGTATATTATGGTGCGCACCAACCTGACTTAGCTCATGACATTTGTATTCTAAGCAGATTTATGACAAACCCAAGTGAAACACACTTGATAGCTATGAAATGGATGTTAAAATATTTAAAAGGTTCATCTGACTTAGGTTTAATGTTTAAAAGAAGCAATGAATAAATAGTTCTAGAATGTTACACTCATTCTGACTTTGTTGGTGGCTTAAATAAAATGAGGTCCACATCATCTTATATTTTTACTTTGTGTGATAGATGTATTAGTTGGAAATTTCAGTTGCAAAAATTGGTTGTTCCGTCTTCCACATATTGTGATGCTGTTAAAGAAAGTATTTGGTTATGAGGATTGTTAAATGAAATTGGCTTTTATGAATGATTCTATTAGGATTTATACTGATAATCAAAGTTTCATTCATCTTAATAAGAATCATGTATATCCATGATAGAACTAAGCATGTGGATATAAAATTTCATTTTGTGAGAATATAGTGAGAAATGCTTATCTATTTAGTTAAAATTTCTACATAATCCAATTCCTTTGATTTAGGAACCAAGGTACTGCCTCTTAATAAGTTTAGAAATTGCTTGAAGATTCTAAACGCTACTTGAAGGTAGTGATATTTAGAATGTCAACCATTATTTGTTGAAAATCGTACTGACTTCAAAATTTGTTTTATAGGTACTTAGAGCAAATGAAGCCAACTCATGTATAGATCTACTAGTAGATGCTAATTAATAGTTCAGGAATGTGGAGATTGTTAACATGGTTGGGGTGCCTCACTATTTTACTTGGCCTGTTGGGCTGTACATTATTCTTGGGTTGCCTATTTTCTAAAATCGAGTCGAAGCCCAGCTAGTAAAAATGTGTTTTATAGAAAAGACAACTTTACCACTTTTTAATTGGTTGTGATCTGCCGTCCTCGTGGCTAATTCTTGAACCTAGATTGCGTCTGTTGGTATGGATTGATATTTATACTTGGATTATTCTTCATTTGAGAGTGATTTCCATTTTCTTTCTGTGTGAGATAGGATTTCTCTGAAAATCTGTAACCATGATCTTTGTGTTCAATCTCTGTTCTTTTAGTAAGAGTGGTGATTACTTTGTGTAATCCTTGTGAGATTATGAGTGTTTTGGTTACCAATTGTAAATAGAGAGGCTAGAGAGAACTTGATTTCTTCATACATTTTGTACTGTTTTTTGGTTGATGTTAATGGATCTAGACCAATATCTCTTAGCCGATTCTCAATGGGTGATTAGGTCTCACGATTGAACATCCGAGCCTTTTCAAGGCAAAAGAATTCTTGTGTTCTTGCATTTTTTGATTATTTTTACTTTACAGTACTTTACAATTTTTACGAACTTTAAGGCTTTTCTGAACGATCTGGGTCTAACATCGTATTTCATTCAAAATGCTAAGATAAAAAGAAGGTAAGACGATTTAAGCCTGATTCATTTTCAATTTCTAGGGGTCGAAAGGAGTTCGTTTTGAGTTGATCATAGCAATCATCGGAAGGAATATAATGATTATTGCTGCGGAACTTTCAGAATCGGTTCCATATATTTAAGGGAATGAATTTTACAATGTCAATTAATGTATGAGGTAAGGGTATTCCTTAATTCTCTATATCCTAATTCCAAAATGTACATGCATTATTTGGCAACTTCCCCAGCTCACCAACCATATGGAACCAAGAAAGAATGATCCTAAATAATATTTTAATATATTCCAAATTTAATGTCTCGTTCTCTACAAGTAGTATTAGAGCTAAGTCACAAATTTAATCATGTGATTAATGCACAAGATGTAAGTATTATGCCCTAGGTCCAATCAACTTTGGGTATAAGTACTTTTGATATATGATTAATGCATTTGTTATGGCAAGATCTATTATATTAAATAATAGAGTCCGTAGATTCAAGTCTCGATAATTTGTTAATCACAAGGAGTTGTGATTGTGAGATACAAATTACATATGATTGAATCTTAAATCATCCGTGGTCGTAAGTAATAATGAGATACGGATATCGTTATTACGGATAGACCACCACGTGTGACATTCCTTACTTGTGAAGTAAGTAGCTGATCTCACAAGCTAAAGTGTAGTGACACATAAATGAACACGTGAATGTTTTGTTATAGAACAAAACATTGGAGACCCGCTGAGAGATTCCACATGGATAACTATCTGAGTGTCAGTGGTTAATCTTTAATGTTCGATAGTGGAATTGATCCTTCGACTTGAGATCATCATAGTACCTTATGTGGGGACAGACATGCTTTGGTGATACTGGAAGTTGCTCTGTCAAGGGCCGCTAATACGGTATCGTTCGGGTATGTCAAGAATCATATGAAGGTTGTGAATGATCAATAGAGGATTCGTCACTTTTAGATAGTAAGAGTTTATGATCTACATTTCATCCAGTTAAGTTGATAACGAAATCCTTGGCCAAGGTGTACCTATAAGTCGAAAAGGAGTTTTCGACTTACATTGACTTAATAAGTGGAATGAAAGATATGATCGATAATCGAGATTGACACAATCCATATCTCGTAATTGATCGGATCATATTGACGAAGGGATTATAGTTTCACGATAAACGAATGAGTTTGGTTTTGTCATACCACGTGACATTTCTCGTCACATGTATTGCCCTGACACATTGCTAGATGTCAATTTGGGACGACGGATGTGAATTAGAGATAAATCAAAAGGGTGTTTTGATTTATCGATTTTGATTAGATCAAAATAATAATTCACATCGTTAGGCATCGTGATTGGGAACCTAATGGGTCACACACAAAAGGAGAACTAGAAGATTGAGATCCGCCAATTAATTAATTGACAAGTGTTGTGTAATTCATTAATTGGATCGCTTATTAATGGACCCGAATTAATTAATTGGATTAATTAATTCATGGACTGAATTTAATTAATTGGATTAATTAAATATTGGGCCAGCTTAAGTTGTAGGACGGGCCAAGCCCTTTTGGGCTTATATAAATAAGCTGCTAGGGTTTGTAAATAAGAGATGAATTTTCATTATTCTTGCTAGCACAAGAAAAGTAAAACCCTAATTCTCTCAATCTTGTTCCCTGTGTGAATTCCATTGGAGGCTGGACAATTGGACAGCTGTGGGAGACAGATCGGGATTGCTGGAACTACAGGAATAGCAAAAGAGTTTGCAGATCTGAATTAAGGTATAGTTTCTATCACAGTTTCTATCTAAACACAAAGCAGATCCTTGGATGGGAATTGAAATTTATTTAATTTTCCGCTGTGCATGATAAGTAAATTCCCAACACAAGATAGATCCTTAGTTGTAGCAGAACGAAGTTTGTGGACCTCAAGCTGGATGACAATGGTCGAAAACACTTGCCATGCCTCTCAAGGCAATTGTGCCACATATATAACAAAGTAACCTATAAAGCAGTGAAAGATTGTTTCTTGAATTTATAGTAAGAGCCAAGAGGAATGGATAAATTATTGCTAGAATGATATAAGAAATCAAAAGATTGGCACAAAACATCTCTAACCTTTGCCTATATTGTAGATTACACTTTTATCCTTTTGTTTTGGCCGAAAACCCCCAATATGACATTTTCTTTGCAAAATACAATATTTTCTTCTATTTTCTCAATAAAATAATATGAAATAACGAATATACCATCCTCTTTAAATAAAACAAAAATAAAAGAAAATATAAAATAATTAATTGTAATTGTAGTCTCAATTTTTTTTTAAAAAAATACAAACGAATACCAAATAAATAATTAAAAATATTAAATAGTCGTATAAGTTAGTTTTTATTTTTTAAAAAAATTATACACACACGCACGCACACACACTTTTCTCATTTTGTTAAAGAACTACTGATAATTGTCGATAATATAATTGATGATATTGTCATCGTTCTTTTGATTTGCATATATATATATATATACTAATTACAATAAATTTATTGAAAATGAAATAGAATATAAAAATTAAATCATACGTTGATAATACTATAAATAAAAGAAATAAAAGTGAAAAAACTATTTATTTAATTTTTAAATAAAATTTATACGTCCATTTAATTTAATTTTTATTTTTTTGGGATTCGTTTGCATTTTCTGGAAAAAAAAATAAAAAAAATTGGAACTACACTTTCAATTAATTCTTTATGTTTTCTTCTTTTCTTTTGTTTTGTTTAGAGAGGATGATATATTCATCATTTTACAAGGCATTATTAAGAAAATGTTGTTTCTACAAAGAAAATGTCATATAATGGGTTTTTCACCAAAATGAAAAGTAGGGGGTATTACACAGCAAAACCAAAGGTTAGGGGTGTTTCAATTACCCATTGTTGGTAAAAAAGGAATAAAGTCCCACATCGAGTAGACATGGACTTACAAGGGACTGTACTACATTAATTTACTAACACTTTGAGATGAAACTACAGTTCGCAACACAAGTTTGACTAGGTCGTAATCACACCATTCGCTCACCAAAACTTTGAAGTTGGTCGTCTAGTCTTGAACACTAACCTTCTACGAACTCTTATTGAACTCGATAAGGTCTTGTTTCACATGGCTTTTGAAAAGTCAAAAAGAGTTTTTGAGATCCAAAAACTACTTTAAAATTCATTTGACTAATTTTATAAAAACATTTATGATATTTATAGAAGAGTTTTTAGATAAAAACTAGTCGAATGTGACTTTCTGTAAAAGCACTTTCGAAATAGAAAGTGCTATCAAAAACTAACTTCCTTTTAAAAAATAGTTTCCAAATAAAAATTAAGGTGCCTTACTCCAAAAGCTCTAAATATTTTTTAGACAAATGCAAAAATCATTTCAAATAGGCCCTAAGTGTTTTTATATTAGTACCCCAAGTGTTATTATATTAGTACATGTAGTTATCCATGTTCCACTTTCTTGGATTAGTTACAAATTTACCCCCCATAATTTAATAAATATAATTTATTTATTTAAGATTCCTTTCAAGTGGGGTAGCCCAGGTTCACCATAGGTCCATAACTTCCATGCCCACCCGCCAGTGGGGTGGCCCGTTTTGAGTTTGCATTGTCTTTTATTAGCTTTAGGTACATTTATATTCATGGCACAAGGTTTCTAGCTGGTTGAATTTTCATATTTTCATGTTAGCTGAGTACTAGTGTGTTAGTCAAGAACACTGTGGTCCTGTTTTCAGAGCATTAAATAGTTATTTCTTGGAATGTACAACTATTTAATTTAGATTGCCAGGATTTTCCAGGCAATTAATTTTGTGGTTGTTAGAGCATCTCCAAAAAGTTCTTTAAAAATGGAATGCTCTCTATTTTAAAGAATCAATTTTTAAAATTTTACTACAAGAGACTCTTCAATTTAACATTTTAAAATAGAGAGTGGGTTTGAAAGCCAAACTCACTTCTTTATAATTTAATGTTTCAAAGATTTCAACTTTCAATGTATAATTTATTGACTTAATTAAATAAATATACTTGAAGAATGATATAATTATTGGAGAAAAGATAGTAAAAAAAATAATAAAAAAATAATAAATATATATTGAGAATAGTAAAAATAAATGTTAAAAATAAAGAGTCTATTGGAGCATTTTAAATTTTTTGATCTTTAAAATTATAGATGCTCTTTAAATTGTAGAATATGCTTTTTAAAAATAGAGAATCTCTTGAAGATGCTATTATTTCAGTCAATAAAATGGCAGTGGCTCCTGTAAAAATTAAAAAGATTAGAAACTTGAATTTCGAAAGAAATATAAAAATTTTGAGATGTTAGTATAACGTGGTTGCATCAACTACTGGCATGCAGAGCAAAATCTTATGCCTAGTCGAGTTTTGAATGGTTAGAAGTGAATAATTGAAGAAGAGTATTAGCGTTTGTTTGGCACAACTTATTTGAAAATAACTTTTACTCAAACTTATTTTCAACGGCATATTCTCTTAATAAAATTATTTTGTTCGTGAACACATAATTTTTTTCTTAATTTTTAACCATATATTTTCTAAAAAAAATTCACTTCACATAATCCCTCCAAAATAAACACTTTATTGATCAAAGACTCGTGCGATCTGAACACCACATATAAAAGAAGAGGCATATACAGTTGCAGGATTTTTACAAGGTTACACGATGATTGAAATTTTAATATAAATCATTTTTATAATATGCTTTAGAGGGCAGATATCTTGTTGAGCCCACCTTTGGGGGGTGACATCATTATTGTATCGACCTAACGTCCTTAATAATTTAGTACTTTGAACTTATCTGTTTCATTTGAATTTGTGTACGAGAGGTTTTTTGAGTGCCATGCATAGAATCTCAAATGTATTTTTTTTTTTTTTTTTGAGTTAATTTCACTAATAGTCATTGAAGTGTCTATAAAATTTCAAATTGGTCCTTAAAGTAACTTTTTTTTTTTTTTATATCCTATTTATGGCTAATATCTCTCAAGGATGCGGTATCATATTCAATTAATAAAAAATGAGCAAGACATCGTTCCCACTAGGATTAAATACTGAATCTAGTTTCAATTAAACCAAATTTAATCGAACAGAAAGATACTAAAGAGTTTTATATTAACATCCTAAGATCTATAACTAATCTAACTAAATAACTAACTAATGGGAAGCAAAGATGAAATTCAAGTAATTGAAAAACACTAGGACTTCAAATTCCCCTAAGGGTGCATTTGATTGCAAGCATAGAATTTATGTGGATAGAAAATATTTTTCTTGTTTTCAAAGAAAATATAGTCATGTGACTAAAAGTAGAAAAATATTTCCATGAAAAAAAATATCAATCAAATAGTATAAAAGTAGGAATTTGAGTAGAAAATGACATTTTTCATTATAGTATAAAAGTAGGAATTTGAGTAGAAAATGACATTTTTCATTGAAAAAATCGGCAATCAAACAGTGCCTGAATTTAATCATTTTAACATCAATTCAAGATTTAGACAACATATATTCATTTATAAAGATCAATATTTCTAATATGCTTAATAATCTCTTATAAGTAGAACTAAACATATTCTCACACGTGATTTCTATATTTTTATAAAAGACACGAACATGCAAAAAATTATTAAATAAAAAAAATCAAAAGGATCATGCAACGCATAAAAATATACCTCTATCACATATTAGATCTTACTATGACTATTACTACGTGTCAAATTCTTATTCCTTCTCTTGAGTATCAATAGAAATCACAAAATAATTCAGCTACGGATCAATTAATTGAATAGTATCAAGTTCCTAACAATAATTCAAAATCAAAAACATATTTTAATATAAAAAATCAGAATTTAATATCAAAACTTCAAAATTAGGATTCGACGTTATTCTTGCATCTATATAACTAACCAAGCAACAAATTAATTACAAGAATATAAAATAATCAAAATGACATCACCCGATATGAAAAATTGGAAAGAAATTTAGAAATTCTTGAATTTCTTCAATGACTTCTTGATCAACCTCCTTTAGTTATTCTTCTTCAATCCAAGCAATTGATGTATAAAAGTAGGTATGAATGTTTTTTTGTAACAAAGCTTGGAAATATACGAATTTGTGAATCAAAACTTCGTTCTTGGCTCTCTTCTATGAAAGAATGTATGTAATTTCTACCCTCACAGCTTTTCTTGGCTTGAATAATGTGTAATCTCCACAAGGTACTTTTTATTGTTAAATGAAGGTAAGTGTTTATGTGCAAGAGAGCCAATTTGAATTCCAGAAAAGTAAATTGAATACTTTAGAAGAATTCGGCCGGGTACACATAGTTAATTGCTATAAAATTTGGTGATTGAGATTAAGGGATAATTATGATAAGTTGGGAATCCTAACATTTGAACCATCCTATGAAAGAAAGCACTTTTATTGTTTTAGTATATCTAAACTAAAAAAATCACAAAAAGTACTACTTCTATTTGTTTTCAATCAAATTGAAGTTAGAAATAATTTAATTAACTATTAGATAGTAGATCTTGTGGGAATGATAATTCGGAGTTTGAAGTTCACTTTATTACTTGCTAGGATCTATAAACTTGTAGGACATAAAAAAGATAATAAGTTTTTGGTATCGTTGTTGATGACTATTTTTATTTAATATTGGTTTAAATTGTTTCTTGCTTTTGTTTTATTCTTTTTCAACAGATCAACTTGTTTTTCTTTGTTTCATTGACAATATATGAAAAGAAGTAAGAGTAGCAAAAATATAAAATAATTGATCTCGACTTATATGATGGTGATATGCTTTTGGGAGTTTTTTTTTTTCATGCAACAAATTAAAAAGTTGAGATACAATCTACCTATCATGCTTGATAAGGATTGCTTGCTAGAGAGATCAAATATTTGCATCTATTGTTTATGATGAATGGAGATCGACTTGTGAATATCGTGGAGCGCTGCATTATATATAAAAATTTCTTGTTATTGGTTACCCCATAGGAAGTGAGGAAAGCTATCCTCGATGATCCATATGAAGAAAAAGATGATGAAGGTAATATTCTTGTGGGAGATGTCATCGTCATGCAAAATTTAAAAATGATTGAAGACCAAATAATTTCGGATGAGTTAAGTAACATGCTTATCGAGGAACTCTTCATCATTTAACCCAATAAATTAACCACTAAAGAAAAGGAATATGTGAAAATCGAGAAATTAATCATGATGAAGCCAAACAAATTAATGTCATTAAAAGAAGATTGAATTAGCATACAAACCTCTAATTTCATTGATTTTGTGAAGTCAATAAGGAGAACGAAGTATTCATAGTTAAGTTTGAATATGATAATATAGGCAAGTTATATCGTATTCAAGAAGGCAAAATAAGATCTTTGAGGACGTATGAAGTGTGGTGCAAAGACTATCTACGCAAGTTAAGCAAGACTTCCAAAGCATTATTTAAAATGCCATGAAAAATTATTGCCCAAAGTTGAGGTTAAGACTATAAATTAAGAACTTCCTTAACTTTTAAAATTTTGTGTTGATACATTGCATATAGAAAACTGGATTGCATATTACATATAGGCATGTTTTCATTTCTTTCCTACAAAAATAAAAGAGGCTAGACATTATCGGGACACGTGTCGCCGATTTACAACGCAAACATAAACGGTGTCGTTTTAGTTTTTTACGTTTAAAAAATAAATAAAAAAGTTAATTAATTTTTAAAGCACTGTGAGTGTGCGGCACTGTGCTGTGCGAGACACATTTTTTATTTTATTTTTTTTTTAAATTTTCTTCACGACTTGTATTTTTCACGCCATGCCGCTTATACATTTCTTCATGCCATCAACCTACTTCTCACCACTTTTACAGTTTTTACATTTCTTCACGTCTATTCTACCCGCCCACCTCACCCAAAATCATAACCACCCAAATTTTATTTTCTTTTCTTTGATGCCTTCATTATGAAATTTTGTGGAAGCTTTTTTCTTGCTGGATTTTTTAATTAAATTTTCTACGTGTTTGTGAATTTTGGTTTCCTCTCATTGATTTTCCTTAAACTATTTTTAATTTCGAAAAAATCTTCAATTGTGCAGGAAAATCATAAGCGAACGAGACATTCGAGAGGAATGAAATTTTATGCCAGAAAGTAAGGGATTTTTTCAAATTTGCTCTTGAATTTCACTTATCATTGAAGGGTTTATTTTGAATTTCTTCTTCCTGCCTCTGTCAAATTGTTGGGTTTTTTAAATTAATTTTGTTTATGTCTTTGTGAATTTTGGTTTGCTTACATTGATTTTTTTTAAACCGTTGTTTAATTTTCTTCAAATTGCAACTCAGATGTTTGAGTTTCCGTAGAAAGCTTTTTCTTCCTATTTCTGTCAAAATGTTGGATTTTTTAATTAATTTTTTGGTTTGCTTACATTGATTTTCCTTAAGCCGTTGTTTAATTTTCTTCAAATTGTAACTCAGACGTTTGCTTTCAACTTTTGGGGGGGGGGGGGGGTTTATACATGATTTTAAAAGTTTTTGTTATTTTTTGCACTGGAATTGTTTTTTCTTTTGCATGGGTATAAATTTCAATTTATTTTGGGTGCTTCATTTTGAAGTTGAATTTATTATGGGGTTTTTTCTTTTCAATGTCTATTTTTCGTTTGTATTTCCTTTTTATTATTTGATTTTATTGTGTTGATTCTTTCACGCATAACATCTCAAATAACTGCTTGTTGCTCGATCCCATTGTTCGAAGTGTGAAATTACAGGAAACTAACATGTTTGTAATTTTATTTTATTTTAAATTATGCTTTTTGTGAAATTGAAGTAGCCTAATTTATTTATGTTTGTAAGATTTGATAAACAAATTGTAATTCGGTATTGGAGATGATCTTATTAAAGGTATATATTGTGGTTAATTAGGTAGTTTCATTTAGAGATATACATGGTTTATTAGATCGGTTATTTTTAGTTTGAATTAGTTTATTGTCATGACAGAATTTTAGAAATATGATATTTTGTTAGTTGATGTAAATAAAATGTGATTGTTGAAGATTAAGAGAAATTGTTTTAATGAGAAAGGATTCAGATAGAAAAAGATGAGTTCTAGAGATACGTGTACATGACTTCCCAACTGAAACTTCCTATCATCTCTTCTTCAGCTAGGCATAAGTTATTTTTTTCTTTTTCACCTTTTTCTGAACTTGAATTATACTTTATATATATGTATATGTATTGTTTCAAATGGAGTAATTGTTGTCTGGTACTATCTTAGTTTATGTTTCTAAAAAAAAAAAGCCAACACATTCCTCTAATCTCTTCTATAAAGCATACTATCTATGTACTCACAAAGTTGTACAAGGTTAGAATTCAAGAAAAGCAAGTTGTAGCTTATGAGACGGTTGAATTGGAGTCAAGATTTTTTCTTAACTTTTATAGTTAAAAATTTCTACAATTATTTTGTATAGACTTGATTCAAGAATACATATGTGTGAATGAGGGGTGGTCTTTCTTGGTATTCTTTTTATCTTCGTTAGATGAATTTTGAGGACTGCTTGATGCTGTCAGTGTATATATCTTATTAAAGTTCTGTGTCCTAATTCAGAGTGCCTTGCTTGTGATTATTTTGTTTGAGAAGTGTATAAAAAAATATGATGTAGCTTATAATCAACTAATGATTATATTTAGTTTTTCATTGTTGCATATTTTTCAACCTGTTGATGCTTTAATAATGTGTGTCTGTGTGTGTAAAGGTCTGCCTTAAGTCTTAAGTCTTGTATCGCAATTCTGAAACCTTCTTTTGTATCGTTTGAAGTAATGTATCACTCTGCAATTTGTTTTATCAATGCATGTAATTTGGCTTAGTCGATATTCATGAACGGCAAAAAATTATTTGTTAAATAGATTGACGGAAAAAGTTTCCAATGGCAAGCCGGAAAGTTGGGTGAAATGAATTTCTTTAAGTGGTGAAAATGGGAGGTCCTTTTGACGTTTAATAAGTATCTTTTTCCTGCAATCAATATTACAGGAATAAAAGTGAATATAATAATTTTACTTTTAGCGTGAGATCAATAAACTTATGAGTTCTCACTCTCGTTGGAGATTCGAACATTTTGGATAAAGTTCTTGAGGTATTGAAAACTTGGTTGGAGATTCGAAATTTTGGATAGGGATCTTCAAGAGAGACATGTTATTAATGGCGCTCAGTGAGATTTAATGTGAACAATGGTATTATATAGTTTTTCTTCATTGTGTTGTTTGCTTTAAATATGGAGTTTTAGGTTATTTTAAAATCATTCTGGCATCTGGGTTCATGTTGGTATAGCCATTTTGCTTGTATTTAGGTGTGTTGTTTGAAATGATTTTTTTTTCATACTTTCAGGAATCTTATCCGACACCTTTCTGAGTTTTGGAAAGGAAAACGTTGGTCAAGATTAGGTTGAGCCCTCATTGCATCTCCGCAATTCAAGAGTGTTGCAGCCTCGTGGAGCAGAACGAGTTTATGATGCCTTCCACTTATTGTAAATAGAACCTTATGTCCAGGTACTTTACCAATTATACTTTTTGTAGTATTGAAATGACTGGATGATTGAAACAGTTGAGCATTTCAGGTGGGCATAAATGGTCTAGGAAATCTTTATTTTCTTCTTGGAACTTCTATATTTAAACTTTTCGGATGCTTATAATTGTGATTTTGTGCATCATTTAATATTAAATGTGAACAGATTTTGATCTATTTTATGATTATGGGTACCCTTCATTCTCCTTTATCCTCACGTTTCTGTGATTATGGTTTTGAATTCTGATTATTTGGATTTTTTTTCATTTATCTGAAATTGGAAATTGGATTGTCCGAAATTTTTGTGCAGCGCTCATATGGACAAAGGTAATATATTAATCAAGGACAAAGGTAATATATTATAATACCCTCTGAAATTCTAAATATCCGTGAGAATGTTGGATGAAATAAAAAACTAAATTACTATCTGATAACAAAAGTAGTTGATTGTTACATTATAGAAATAGAGCAAAAACCTATATATAATAGCGTTAATGAGAAATGTTTATTAGACGAACATTTTTAAAAGTTAAGCCCTCTGATACGCGAAAACTTGTTCGACTTATAGTACCGCAAGTATACGGTTCGTTTCAAGTAATAAAGTAAATTTTTAAGTCCAAGTATCGTTCCCACAGAGATTTAACAGTTTAATTCTATATAATTCGACCTTAACCGAAACAAAATACGTATTTGAATGTTTGTAACTAGATTGCAACTAAACTAAGTGAGCTACTTATGCAAAATAGAATGAAATATCTAATTAAATGCGAGGTTAACTACGTGCAATAATTTGACTAAATGCAAGATGTCTTAACAATCAAATAAAGAGCGTACTAGGTTCGCGAATCCCCATGTAATAATCTATTTCAACCCTAGTTCTACAATTTGACAACACGTTTGAATTATGACGAATCAATATTCCTACTTTATTCAAAATTCTCTTTCGATTAAGTTTGAACCTATTTTCATATACGACACCGACTATATCTCTCTGACGGGAGCAAATATACAAAAATGCATGGAGTTCTATGAATACTTACAGATTCACGTAAGGCATAGCGGTATATCTCTATTCTCTATCGGACCCTACGATGATTTATACCTTGTCTAATCTATTTTTCCTCTTTCGAATGGATAAAATAAACCACAAACAAATCATACAATCACATGCATAATAATTGTAGACTTAATTCAATGTATATAAACCATTCATCAATCCAAAACGCGTTTTAACGTCAAATATATAAAACTAGGAATCAAAATATCAAATTACATGGTTCATCGTTCACCTAGCACATTAAAAACTAGCCTAGCATGATAAAACTAAGAAAACTAAGAGAAGAAAGAAAATAAATTGAAGAAGACATCACCCTATTGGATCTTGAAGTGAAATCTCGAATCTGGAATTAATCTTCTCGTTCTTCACCTTCTTCTTGCTCTTCAATATGTCCACAATGGTAGAATAAGGCGGAACCCTCGTTTCTGGTCGTGTTTAGGGTTTTAAAGGGGTCCTAGATTGATTTCCATATGGGGTTGAATCAAATAAGGAAATCAAAATATCGCGCCCAGAAATGTACTATACGGCCGCATAGAGTAATTCTATGCGGTCGCATAGTTGTGGCGATCGCGGTAACATGGTCTTCTGTCCAAACCTATGCGGTCGCATAGGTATTACACTATGTGGCCGCATAGTGTAAACTACTTTTCAGAAGTTGCATTTTAGTCCCTGATTTCCGTTCCTTCATCCTTGAGCTCCTTTCAACTTTCTTCTTCTTTCTATGCCTCGTTTCACTACTCAACTTGTACTCAGCTCCCTTTGATACTCGATTTTCTCGTAGGGTCAACTTTTGAATAATTGCACTCGGGTCCCTGAACTTTCGTTTTCTTCTAATTTGGTCATTTTTCGCTCATTTTCGCATACTTTTCATTCCATCCATCAGTATAGTCCTACAAACACAAATTGAATCGAATTAAGCCAATATTCAACATATACGTTCACAATTAGCCATGTTTTGTGGCCTAAATAAGTGTGTAAAACGCACTTATCAAACTCCCCAAACTTAAACTATTGTTTGTCCTCAAACAAGATGGTGACTTAACTCAACATAAAACATGGTTCAATGACTTGCCGTGTCTCAGGATTAGAATTCAGTAATCAACATAGTGAAAAGTTTCAACAGTGCAAAATCAGATTAACCTCCACTTATCATATGCAAAACTTGACGCATGTGTGTGTGTATACTCATGCAGACATACTCAAGTTATGATGGGTTCAAATCCCAAACCAATGTAGTCAGATTTTCCATTCTTCGCTCGAGAGATACACACCCCCCAACTTGTTCTTTTCACTCAATTATCCCGGGGTATGTTCTAGAGTAGAGATTTGATTCACTTAAGTTCTCACCCTCTCTTAGTTTGGATAGACCTCGCGATCACAAGTTCACAATTCAACAAACAGGGATTCTCCTATTTCTTTGATTGGTTCAACCTCTAAGACTAAACTAAGTTACTTGTCTTGCATCAAAGGTATAATTCCATCAACTGCGTGTCTTGGGGCTCTTTCTTCACTCAATTTTTTTTTTTTAACATATCTCATTTGCTTTCTATATAACCCTTGTATCGAGCTTTAAGCCGATGACTCCCAAATCAGTTGATTTTAGGGCACCAGGTTTCAATCACCCTTACAAGCTTACTTACTCAAGTTATAAAGGCTCGAGAATATGCATTTTCACTCTTTTTCTTTTAACTCTTTCCTTCTTGCTTTCTATGTGACCCCTGTAGCGAGCTTTAGGCCGATGACTCCCAAGTCAGTTGACTTTAGGGCATCAGGTTTTTATTCACCCTTACAGACTTACTTGCTCGAGTCATAAAGGCTTGAAAAGAGTGTTTTCTCACAAAAATTATGTCATGCCCCTATTTTTCTAGACACTTAGTTTCTAAAACCAACCTCTAACTTAAAACTTTCACCTCATCTTCGTCTCATCGGTCTCAACAATCCACAGAACTTAGTTTTCATGCATGAAATCCCCACTCATCTCAATGTTCTCCTGCAATAGATAAATCATCACCAAACTACTACAACAATGGATATTTAATAAGTATAATAGAGGGTTCTTTCGGGTCAACCTATAATGTTCGATTTTTCTATAAATAATGACCACAACCATCGCCGTAGCATGCATGCATGAGTGAAGTGTACAAAAAGTGTCAAGTTTACACACAAATAAGTATTGACCAACCTAACCTGCACATTATCCACTATTCAAAGCTCATAATAATTCCAATCATCACATCATTGCCGGCAAGGCCACTGAACCCACACAAGCACACACAACAAAACAAACAAATATGCAAAAACGATTTTTTTTTTCCACATAGAACACACAGAAAGCATTACAACACATAATAGATAATAAAAAACACAGACATTGATGGATAACGAAAGTAATGCATAATTCAATACAAGTACCGAATCCTTCAGTTTGTACTACAAATTCGACCACCCCCCAAACTTATACAAAACATTGCCCTCAATGTGGAAAGTGTAAGATTGAATATAGAATTTGAAGGGCAAAGCGAATACAAAACAAAATGTGGGAGGTTAAGAGAAACTCCCCTGATCAATATGGTGGTGGTGAAGAAGGCGGAAACGAACTGGGTCCTGCAGTGGCATCGTCCTGTGTCGAAGGTAGGCGAGCAAGGAGCTGCCGCATCATCTCGGACTGCTCCTGAAGCAAAGTGGATTGCCCTTGAATCAGAGAGGACTGCTCCTGTAGTAAGGTGGAATGTCCCCTCATATCCGTCTCGAGAGAGCCAAGACGGTCCCACATCTCCCCGGTCTGCAACTGGATACTATCCACTCGACCGGTATACAAACTAAGACGGTCACTCACCCGGTCGATCGCCGTAAAAATGGCGGAAGTGCTACTACGAGCCGTCGAAGCAAAAGTCTGTGTAGTCTGTACGACATGTCACATCTCCTGCACGTCGGTGCGTAGGGTCCCCAGATCCTGCTGGATACCGTGGACGTCCCGGCCCGTGGTCGTCAACGTGGCGAACATCTGTCTTAACAACTGAGCATCACCCTCGAAAGGTGGAAGCGGCGTCTGTGGCATCTCAACATCTGCCCCCTCCTGACCTGCAGCAGCCGCCTGCTGTCGTCGGGCAATCTCAGCTAGCTTCTCTTGATGGCGGGCCCAGGCTCTGTCCTGAGCCTCCAAAGTGAGACGCCGGATGGGAGCACTCGGCTTCTCAGGAACCTCCCCAGATGGGATGGGAACACCAGCAGCCTTGCAAATACCACTGATAAGGCTGGGAAAAATCAATGCACTGTGTCTGTCGCCCCACATTCCAAGCATATGAATCTGATGATAGACGAGGGTGGCCAGATCAATCTTATGTCCCCCTACCAAATGATATAGGAAACCAGCGGTGGGATCGGTGAAAGTAGTGCGATGTGAGGTGGGCTCGATGTTAAAACACATGAAGAGCCACAGAATCCCAATGGAGCGCGTGAGCTCAATCTGATGCCACTCGGCAGTCTGCAGTGGCCAAGCACTCTCTCTCCCTAGTAAGACCTCCGCGACCTCATTCCATGAGAAAGCCCCAGGGATGGGGGTGATATTATCCCATGTAAGCTGATAATAGTCCTGTATAACCTCAGGGGAGAACATTATCCACTCACCCCTAACCCAAGTCTGGTGCATATGAGCAGAACCAGGCGTGTCGATCTCGGTATTAAAATTGGCATAAAACTCCTGCACCAATGCATCGTAAACGGGGTGTGGTCGCTCAACGGCCTTCTGCCAACCACAATTTTCAACCAAGGTGACAATCTCAAACCCCGGGAAGTCATCAAGCCGTACTAGTATCTCCCCAAGAAGAGCCCATCTGCTGATAATGTCGGCATGTCGGGTAGAAGCGATCGAGGTCAAGAACCTCCGGAAGCCACCCTCGCGATCTCGAGACTGGGCAGTACCCGAAGTAGATGCAACTTTTTCCTTACCCTTTGATGTTCTTTTCGGCGGCATCTGAAAGAAAGCCAATGAAAAAAAATATATCAGTGAAAGCATATTAAGTGGCTCAAGAAATCTCAAATCCCCCAAACTGTCTTCAAAGCATGCATATGTCGACCTACAATATGTGGTGAACAACCTAAAATGACTCAAAGATGACAATTCCCTAAAACAGTGCATAGTCGACTGGGTATGTTCACCCCCGGACACCACCTAGAAAAATCGAAATTTTTCCGAGCATCGTCCGGGCATATAAAAGTACTCACGTTGAACTACCACATATAAAAAATTAAGAGCATTTGGATTTCATTTGAGTTGGGAAACCGAGGGGCAAAGTAGGTGATATGAGGGACGTGAAAGTGTGATTTCTAGAAATTAGGTGACATGACATAGACCCGATCGAGCAAAGGTGACATTATGCGAGAAAATGGGTATATAACAGTGTACGGGATCATGCACAAACCAAGAATTAAGTCAAGTTGGCAATTCGTTTCAAAATAAGGCATGTGTGACATAGGATGTTTGACTCCGGACACCATCGAGAAAAGTAGAGATTTTTCCAAGCAACTTCCGAGCATATGAAAGTACTCACTAGGAACTACCACAGATCAAAAATTTAGGTCATTCGGACTTCGCATGAATAAGGAAAACGATAGGCGAAGTTGGTGACGTGAGGTGTGGTGTCCTAGGCATAAATGTGCCGAAATGTGCCAAGTAGCGGTTTTCCTATGATACGGGATAGAATTTCATTACATTCAGTCATGCAAAACACAGAGAATGAAGCTGGAATTCGAGATTCACAGCAAAGGCACGAAAATCACTCTTAGACATTTCATCGAACATGTTGCAGGCACAGTTGAAAGTTCGAAATTTCGCATAGAACATAAGGTGGAAACTTAGCCAAAAACACACATGTCACAACCCATTCACAACTCCAACTAACCTAAGCCCATACTCCATCAATGAATACACAGAAAATTCGAGTAGAAATCTCAAGAAGGAGTAGACTAGGGGTTGAGAGAGAAGAGGAATTCATACCTTTGGACACAATATAGTGTAAAGAGTCAGGAATGTGTTTGGGAGAAGAAATACTTGGTGGATGTCGAGCTCGACGGAGGGTGGTCGATTTTGGGTGCGATGGCTCGAGAGTGTCCGGGAGGAAAGAGTTCGAGTGTGTTGGAATGCCGGGAGTTTGGGTTTAAAACATCAGAATTTTTTTTTGTCCGTTTACTCTATGCGGTCGCATAGAGTAATTATATGCGGCCGCATAGAGTTAAATGTCAGGGCCAAGTGAGGCCCTGACCAATTCTATGCGGTCGCATAGGGGGTAGTCTATGCGGCCGCATAGACTACCAGAACAGCATGTTCTGTGTATTTTCACAGTTTTTCCAATTCGAGCATCCCGACATCCAAAATCTCGATTTTCGTGCCCAATGAGGTAGAAAGGGTGTATCAAGTGTATGCATCGTGAAAAAAAATCTCAAAACACCATCAATCCCTCAAAAACTTATTTTTAGTCGATTTTTCCCAAAAATTACACTTTTTTCACATTTTGACGCTTTCGACCTTATCACTCCCCACGCCTCAATTTTCGTGCTTAACCAGTTAAAATGAGTGGAGTGAGTATATGCAACATAGAAAAATTTCAAAATGTACTCAAGTCTTCAAAAACTTAATTTTTACCATTTTACCCCAAAATTTCAACTTGTTGCCAAAAATACCCCTCGATCACTCGACTCCCCAAAAAACACATTTAAAACCATGGGAAGTGTAAGTACACTATAACGCACAGTCAAAACCGCTTTGATCCAAAAACTCATGTGTTGGCTCGAAAATATTTTGAAAACACTCGTTTTGCCTCGAAATGCGTGATTTTGACCCCAAATCTCCCAAACAGGATTTCAACACCCCATTAAACATGCAAAATACATTCAGAACTTGTGTGAAGCATGCATAGACACTTAGTGAACTACCTAGGTGATCGATGACCTAAAGCTACTGAATATGCATAGAAAACCTGAAAAATCGTAAATCTACTGCGTAAAGCATAATAAATAAAAGGGTAGAGATGATGGGTTGCCTCCCATCTAGCGCTAGTTTATAGTCTATAGCTCGACTATACCGTGTTAGGTTGACTCCGTTGGTGCAAGATCAACGGTAGACTTCTCTTTGGAGAAATCGTCACTCCAATAGTGCTTCAACCTCTGTCCATTGACTGTGAAAGTGCCTTTGGTGTCATGAGAAATCTCAATAGCCCCGTATGGAGATACTTTTGAGATAGTATAAGGACCAGACCACCTCGACCTTAATTTTCCCGGAAAGAGCTTGAGTCTAGAGTGAAAAGCAACACTTTCTGCCCCACCTCGAACTCTCTCTTCTGAATATGCATATCATGAAACTTCTTCGTTCGCTCCTTGTAGAGTTTTGCATTCTCATAAGCTCCCAATCGAAATTCATCCATTTCATTGAGTTGGAGCATCCTCTTTTCACCTGCTGCTTGCAAATCCAAGTTTAACTGTCTGAGAGCCCAATATGCACGATGCTCCAACTCCACTGGCAAGTGGCATGCTTTCCCAAAGACAAGGCGGTACGGTGACATGCCTATAGGAGTCTTGAACGCTATTCTGTATGCCCACAAAGCATCATCTAACTTCTTTGACCAGTCTTTCCTTGAAGAACTCACTGTGACTTCAAGTATCCTTTTCAACTGCCGATTAGAGATTTCAACTTGACCGCTCGTTTGAGGATGATACGGTGTAGCCACTCGGTGTCGGACCCCATATTTACTCAACAACTGTTCAAATTGGCGATTGCAAAAATGTTTTTCCCTATCACTTATAATAGCTCTAGGTGTGCCATATCAGGTGAAAATGTACTTCTTCAAAAATCCAATCACCACTTTTGCATCGTTTGTTGGTAAAGCGACTGCTTCCACCCATTTGGAGACATAATCAACTACCACCAAGATGTACTGATTAGAGAACGAAGGAGGGAACAGACCCATGAAGTCAATCCCCCAAACATCAAAAAGCTCGACCTCGAGAATACTATTCTGAGGCATCTCATTCCGTCTCGATATATTTCCTGTGCGTTGACACCTGTCACACCTCTTCACAAATTCAAAGGTGTCTCGGAACATGGTAGGCCAATAGAATCCTGACTGCAAAATCTTTGCTGCTGTCTTAGAAGCCCCGAAGTGTCCTGCATATGCAGATGAATGGCAATGCTCTAGGATTTGAGGTACTTCTTCTTCCGGCACACACCGTCTGATGATCTGATCAGCTCCTCTCCTATAAAGTATGGGATCCTCCCAAAAGTAGTATTTCAACTCCGAAAAGAACTTCTTCCTCTGATGACCTGAATAATCTGTTGGAGTAATGGATTTCACCAAATAATTCACGATATCCGCATACCAAGGTACAGCTTCTACATGAAAGATTTACTCATCTGGGAATACTTCATTTATTTCCACTGTATCTGTCTGATCTCCTTGCTCAAGGCGAGATAAATCATCTGCTACCCCATTTTCACTCCCTTTTTTATCTCGAATCTCCAGGTCAAACTCTTGTAGGAGTAAGACCCATCGAATCAATCTCGGTTTTGCATCCTTCTTCGTCATCAAGTATTTCAATGCAGCATGATCCGTGTAGACTATTACCTTCGACCCAACAAGATAGGATCGAAATTTGTCGAAAGCATAGACCACAGCTAGAAGCTCCTTCTCAGTTTGGCATAGTTGAGTTGTGCATCATTCAGTGTCTTGCTGGCATAGTAGAGCACATGAAAAATCTTACCCTTTCGTTGCCCCAACACTGCCCCCACCGCATAATCACTAGCATCACACATAAGTTCAAATGGTAACTCCCAATCTAGTGCTATGATGACCGGTGCTGAGATAAGCTTGTCCTTCAGAGTGCTGAAAGCCCGTAAACAATCTTCAGTAAAATCAAAAGTGGCATCTTTGAGTAGCAAGTTGCAAAGAGGCTTCGTAATTTGTGAGAAATCTTTTATAAAGTGCCTATAGAACCCAGCATACCCCAGAAAACTGCGAACACCCTTAACTGATGTAGGTGGCGGTAACTTCTCAATGACCTGAATTTTTGCTTTGTCCACCTCGATCCCCTCAGATGAAATGCGGTGTCCCAATATGATGCCCTCTTGTACCATAAAATGGCACTTTTCCCAGTTCAATACCAAATTTGTTTCCTTACACCGTTGCAACACCAAGCTCAGATGCTCCAAACACTCATCAAAAGACGAACCGAACACTGAAAAGTCATACATGAAGACTTCTATGAATTTTTCTACCATATCAGAGAAGATGGCCATCATACAACGCTGAAAAGTGGCCGGTGCATTACATAAACCGAAAGGCATCCTGCGGTAGGCAAATGTACCATAGGGACAAGTGAAAGTAGTCTTCTCCTGATCGTCCGGCGCTATAGGTATCTGATTGTAACCGGAATACCCATCAAGAAAGCAGTAATGTGAGTGACCTGCTAACCTTTCCAACATCTGATCAATGAATGGCAAAGGAAAGTGATCCTTTCGAGTAGCATTGTTGAGTTTACGATAGTCAATGCATACTCTCCATCCCGTAACAGTCCTGGTAGGTATTAATTCATTCTTCTCATTCCTTACAACCGTAATACCTCCTTTCTTTGGTACAACCTGAACAGGACTGATCCATGCACTATCTGAGATAGGATATATGATACCTGCATCTAAAAGTTTCATAACCTCCGCTCTGACCACTTCTTTCATATTTGGATTTAGTCGCCTTTGACTATCTATACTTGGCTTGAAATCATCCTCCATGAGGATCTTATGCATGCAAAGTGAAGGGCTGATCCCTTTGATGTCAGCAATAGACCACCCAATAGCTGTTTGATTATCTCTGAGCACCCTGAGCAATCTTTCCTCTTCCACCTCGTTAACTGAATTTGCTATTATGACCGGGAGTGTAGAAGACTCTCCCAAGTAGGCATACCGCAGATGAGATGGTAGTTGCTTGAGTCTAGCTTCGGCGGTTGTTGGACTGACGGTAGAGGTTTTGTAGGACCGGTCCCCAACTCCTCAAAACTTCTTTTTCTTGCATAAGGCGGGTTTGTTTCCATGAATCTTGCACAAATCTCAATCTCACTCGAGTTGGTGTGAGTGGACTGAGAATGCATGATGCAAGCCTCATAAGTGTCGGCTGGATGTTGCAACTGAAAAGTTTCTTGAATTGCTCTGTCAACCACATCAATCTGGAAACAACTGTCAGTCTCTGGTGGAAATTTCATAGCCTTGAAGACGTTGAACGAAATTTGTTCCTCTCCCAATCTCAGAATCAATTGCCCTCGATGTACATCAATGAGAGCCCTTCCAGAACCAAAAATGGTTGACCCAAAATGAGTGGCACATCTTTATCTTCATCCATGTCAAGAACGAGAAAGTCTGCTGGAAATATAAGTTTCTCCACTTTGACTAAAACATCCTCGATAATTCCTCGTGGATGAGTGATAGAACGGTCAGCTAGCTGTAAGGTTACTGTAGTTGCTTTAGCTTCTCCCAATCCTAGTTTCCTGAAAACAGAAAGTGGCATTAAGTTAATACTGGCACCCAAATCACATAAAGCTTTATCGAAGTAACAATTTCCTATAGTGCAGGGAACAGTAAAACTCCCTGGATCTTCTAGCTTTGGAGGAAGCTTTTTCTGAATTCTTGCGCCGCATTCCTCTGTGAGCATCACCATCTCATGTTCTTCAAGTTTGCGCTTATTCGATAGGATGTCCTTAAGGAATTTGGCATAACTAGGAATCTGCGTGATTACTTCAGCAAATGGAATGTTGATGTGAAGTTTCTTGAAAACCTCCAAAAACTTCATGTATTGTTGGTCCAGCTTATGCTTCCTTAACCTCTGAGGAAATGGGATTGGAGGTTCATATTGATTGACAGGATTAGTTGTTTTGACCTGTGAAGTGTCTGAACCCTCTTTGGTGGTTGTCACCTTAGTGTATTCCGTGTTATCCTTGTTTGTAGGAGATACTGCTGCTTTGTCTGCACCTGGTCTCTGGACATATATTTCTGGCAGCTGAACCCTGCTTCTTGTAGTAATCACCTGAACATGCTCCCTGGGGTTCACCTCAGTATTGCTTGGCAAGGTGCCCGGTGCTCGTCCATTTACTGCAAGTGCTAGCTGTCCCATCTGAGTTTCAAGGTTCTTGATTGCTGCACCTTGATTTTGGAGAGCTGTTTCTGTCTTCTCCATATACTTATCAGTCTTCTCCATAAATTTTGCAAACATTTCATCCAGCGGGCTCTTTTTCTCCTGTTGAAACTGCCCTTGAGGTTTATTCTGGAACTTGTTTTGATCTCCTCTCCAATCCTTATTTTGCTCTCCTCTCCAAGAGAAATTTTGATGATTTTCCACCCGGGATTGTAGGTGTCAGAGTTAGGATTGTTCTGTTGGCGTTGACCCCACTGTGCATAATCTACCTGTTCTACCCCTTGTGAAAGAATTGGACATTCCTTCGTGCTGTGATCTGCCCCACGCTCTTCACAATTCGGTTTTCTTGCTTGTGCTGCGTTTGCTGAATGAGATAAGCTATCT
This sequence comes from Osmanthus fragrans, assembly GCA_019395295.1. Lineage (NCBI taxonomy): Eukaryota > Viridiplantae > Streptophyta > Magnoliopsida > Lamiales > Oleaceae > Osmanthus > Osmanthus fragrans. Next base: position 14,598,979 of record CM033359.1, read on the forward strand.
ACCTTGTGAAACAAGGAATCAATTTTTGCAGACAATGCTGAATAGGTGTTAACTTCATAGAGACCTACAGATTTCTTCTGAACTACCCGCTCGGACGACCACATTGCTGAAGTATCTGCCATCCTTTCAAACAACTCCCATGCTCCGTCGACAGTTCTTGTGGTTAATGAGCCATTGGATGAAGAGTCTACCATGCTTCTGAAAGATGGAAGTAGTCCTGTATAGAAGAATCGAATTTGGGTCTTCTTGTCAAAACCATGTTGAGGACACTTTCGTAGCATATTTTTAAACCTATTCCAAACCTCATCGAAAGATTCGGGATCATTTTGCACGAATACTGAGATAGCATGTCTCAGTTGTGCTACCTTGGCTGGTGAGAAGAATTTCGTGCAAAACCTGTGAGCTAGCTCATCCCAAGTGGTTATGCTTGCAACAGGAAGTGAATCCAGCCATTCAAAAGCTCTATCCCGCAAGGTGTGTGGAAATAACCTCAGTCTGATAGCGTCATCTGAAATTCCTTGATACCTGAAGTGTTGACACATATCCAAGAATCTAGATATGTGTGTATGCGGGTTTTCAGTAGCCATCCCGTGAAATTGATGTCCATTCTGGAAGAGTTGGATGACATTTGTTTTCAACTGGAAGTTTGGCTGCCCAAATGGTGGATAGACAATGCTAGATTGGCTTTGGACGACAAATGGTGCCATGAAATCTCCCAGTAGCCTATTTCCTTCATCTTCTACCTCTGCATTCGCCAGAGGTGCCAGATTAAGTTGTTGCTCAGCCATTGGTATTAGCTCTTCCTGATCTGTTTCTTGTGCTATTGCTGCAGCTTCCCTTTGTCTATGATAAAGGGTCCTCTCGATCTCCGGATCAGTTGGAATCAACTCACCGTCGAACGATCTTCGCATGTAAGACCTGAGAGATGGACAATAGCAGCAGTTCAGGAAACTGATGGATAAACTTCAAAAATACTACAAAAATGAATATTAACAAAAATGAATATTAACTAAGAAGTACGAATTAGTGTCAAAATAAATAAAATCAAACTAAATTAAATCCCCGGCAACGGCGCCAAAAACTTGACACGCGAAAACTTGTTCAACTTATAGTACCGCAAGTGTACGGTTCGTTTCAAGTAATAAAGTGGATTTTTAAGTCCAAGTATCGTTCCCACAGAGATTTAACAGTTTAATTCTATATAATTCGACCTTAACCGAAACAAAATACGTATTTGAATGTTTGTAACTAGATTGCAACTAAACTAAGTGAGCTACTTATGCAAAATAGAATGAAATATCTAATTAAATGCGAGGTTAACTACGTGCAATAATTTGACTAAATGCAAGATGTCTTAACAATCAAATAAAGAGCGTACTAGGTTCGCGAATCTCCATGTAATAATCTATTTCAACCCTAGTTCTACAATTTGACAACACGTTTGAATTATGACGAATCAATATTCCTACTTTATTCAAAACTCTCTTTCGATTAAGTTTGAACCTATTTTCATATACGACACCGACTATATCTCTCTGACGGGAGCAAACATATAAACATGCATGGAGTTCTATGAATACTTACAGATTCACGTAAGGCATAGCGGTATATCTCTATCCCCTATCGGACCCTACGATGATTTATACATTGTCTAATCTATTTTTCCTCTTTCGAATGGATAAAATAAACCACAACAAATCATACAATCACATGCATAATAATTGTAGACTTAATTCAATGTATATAAACCATTCATCAATCCAAAACGCGTTTTAACGTCAAATATATAAAATTAGGAATCAAAATATCAAATTACATGGTTCATCGTTCACCTAGCACATTAAAAACTAGCCTAGCATGATAAAACTAAGAAAACTAAGAGAAGAAATAAAATAAATTGAAGAAGACATCACCCTATTGGATCTTGAAGTGAAATCTCGAATCTTGGAATTAATCTTCTCGTTCTTCACCTTCTTCTTGCTCTTCAATATGTCCACAATGGTAGAATAAGGCGGAACCCTCGTTTCTGGTCGTGTTTAGGGTTTTAAAGGGGTCCTAGATTGGTTTCCATATGGGGTTGAATCAAATAAGGAAATCAAAATATCGCGCCCAGAAATGTACTATGCGGCCGCATAGAGTAATTCTATGCGGTCGCATAGTTGTGGCAATCGCGGTAACATGGTCTTCTGTCCAAACCTATGCGGTCGCATAGGTAATACACTATGCGGCCGCATAGTGTAAACTACTTTTCAGAAGTTGCATTTTAGTCCCTGATTTCCGTTCCTTCATCATTGAGCTCCTTTCAACTTTCTTCTTCTTTCTATGCCTCATTTCACTACTCAACTTTTACTCAGCTCCCTTTGATACTCGATTTTCTCGTCGGGTCAACTTTTGAATAATTGCACTCGGGTCCCTGAACTTTCATTTTCTTCTAATTTGGTCCTTTTTCGCTCATTTTCGCATACTTTTCATTCCATCCATCAGTGTAGTCCTACAAACACAAATTGAATCGAATTAAGCCAATATTCAACATATACGTTCACAATTAGCCATGTTTTGTGGCCTAAATAAGTGTGCAAAACGCACTTATCACCCTCCTTTGCCTTTACAAGAATAAATATCCACAAACATGTGCAAATGCATGTATGAAAGATGAATTCCTCGAAAATTTACATATATTTATTAAGAAATTCACTGGTACAAACACCCCTTATTTCTAGGTTTGTAAAGATTCTCTTTGCTCATGTGCATTCTTTATAGGTTTTTGATTCATTCATTATCTTAGTTGTGTTGGGTCTTCTTATTTTTTTTCATTGGCTTCCCTAACTTAAAAGTATATGTGGAAACCCTTTTTGCCGCAGGTAATAATTTAAAATTTGGGAAAGCACTTTTGTAGAATGCAACTTACATTGAAACTACAAGACGCTAGGAGGACTTTATTCCATTCTTTTGTTGAAAGCCATATATGAAGAAGCAAGTTGAGTTGAGTTTCGTAAAAAAATATAAGTACTACACTATATATATCCACAAAGCCACAAAGACTCCAATGTTCATGCTGTAGATCTTCATCCATACATGAATTGTTATAGTTGTACTTTCCATGTCTACTTATTATTGAAAATCTGGTTTTCTTTTTCGACATAAGAATATTTGAGACTAAACTCACTATAACTTTTAATTTATTATAGTTATAATATCCTTTGTTATTTTTTTTGCTTTTATTCAGTTCAACCGAATGAATTCATGCTTTTATCCTTGTCAAATAGAATCATTTTCGTTAGTATCTAATTGCTAATTACGATTACATGAATATAGTTGTAACGAGAATTTAAATACAATGAATGCAAAATTTTCATATCAAAAATAAAAAAATATATACAAATATACGAAAAAATAAGTTAATTTTAACCAACTTATAAATATTTTATGTTTACAAGTGAATTTCTCTAAACATTACATTCACTTATTTTTTTTATAATAACCCATTAACATTCAACGCACGTTGCCCCACTAGTTCTTAAAAAAAGGTTGATCGCGGTCAATCACAAACTTGCAACCTATTAAACTCCTGTTTGTTGGGGTCAGCGATGGGTTTGCAACTCGTAGTCAACTATATAAAAATAATAATAAAAAACTTTTTCTTTTCATTTCTTTCTTCTTTTATTTCTTTTATAAAATTGAATCATTATTCTAATTTAAATTAGCATAAACTTGCATGTGAGTTTATTGATAATAAATTTAATATTTTACCAAGCTAGCAATGAAATCATATTAAAGTAAGAAAAAAGACTAAAGCCTTGTTTGGTCCTCATTATTTTTTCAAAATATATTTTTCTCTTTCTTTTTTTCAAACAAACATTTTTCAATAAAATAATATTACATGCAAATCCAATTTTTTTCCTTATTTTTTAACCATGCATTCTTTATTCATCTACTATTCCAAAATATATTTTACACAAAAAATGGGGCTCAAACAATTTTTAAGTACTAAAAGAGAAACATCATATACATGATGATTATTGTTAAACCTTCTTTAAGTCTATTTTGTACACACATTGAAGAAAATGTGTATTTTTTAAGTTTGGAGTGTAAAATAGTTAGTTAGGTATATTTGTTTGTTTTGTGGTATGTTTAAAAAATATTCCATTGAAAATTTTGAAAACAAATAAGTTAAATATTTTTTTAAGTGTGTTTATGTGAGATGAATAACATTGTTGGCTAATTGACAATATTTGGAATCGTTTATGTTTCATGAATTGTGAATAAGTGATGCAATTTTCTTGCTAGATACTTGTTTGTGCGAGATCTTATTATATTGAGCACAATAGTCATGATAAGTATTATTATTATTGGATTAATTATATTGATAGAATAGTTTGAATAAATTTAGATCTTTGAAAACAAAGATCACAATATGTAGTATAACCACTAATCTATTGAAAGAAATAGTTTGGTGGTGGTTCATTCAATGCTGGGAGTTATTTAGATATATGTTGATTTTCGTGTTTGTTGAGTATTTGTGTGGAATATATATATATATATTTTACTATAAGTAGAACCTAACTAGTAATCATCTACTACGGGTTTCATTCCAATTACTTATAAGGAAAAAGAAAAGAAGAAGAAGAAGAAGAAAAAGAAATACATTGCACTAGCCATGTCACATAGGAAAAAGTTGCTTATATTTAGGGTTTGGCAAAAATCTCGATCCGAATCGAGCGGTTCTTCGTAAGTGAAATACCCGAACGGGTATATGAATCCAAAATCGACGAGTTCGGTTGAGTACTCGATTTTAGACCCAGAACCGAATAACCGAATGATAACCAAATTTTTTTAAATTTTAAATTTTTATATATGAGATAAATCAAATTATTTTAAAATAAATTAGCAAATATAGAGTTTGCTTTGAAGTGACTGAATTCTATGAGGGCATTGAAACATGTAATAAAATATATATTATATTTTTTCTTATTAAATCTTATTAGTTGAACAATTTTTAGTTTATTTATATTTGCTAATTGTGATTTTTCAAATTTTTTTGTAGAGTTTCTTCATAGCTAGTGTGACAAGTCAAGCAATTGATGGTTAAATCAAATAGTTGATAAGTACTACTGTATTAACAATACTTTAAAATATTTTTATCTCTATGAGTCTATGACTTCTAGTTTATATGGATCACCGATATTTTAGTATTACTAATTTACTATCCACTTTTTGTTATTTGTATATATTAGTAAATTAATTTTATTGGACAACTTGTTATTTATATGTTATTAAATTGGGATACGTTAATTTGTAAAAGTTAAGATTGAACATGTCAGACTGTAGTGTTATTATAAATGTTAAAAAAATTAATTATAGTATGGAACCGAACCCGAACAAGTCCAAATTTATATTTGGACCCGACGGTGCCGCTTACTAACTACCCGAAAATTTTCAGTTCGGTTCAGTTCTGAAGCCCATGCCTACTTATATTTTTGTGTGAAAACTATTCTTGAGTAATTCGACCTTATTCATCACCAATATTTGGAAGACAATCTAATAAGTAACAAGGATACCACAATATAAAGTGAAAACTACTTTCAATAACTAAGGAAAAGATTTTAAAAAAAAAAAAAAAGGGACGTAATTAAAAGAAAAAAATGCACTAAAGTGTCACTATAACAAAACTATGATTTCACAACAAAAAAATATTGTTGCAAAAATTGAGATTTTGTTGCAAAAGTAATTTAGAAACAACGTGACGTTTGTTGCGGGCGTTGTCGCGCTATATGAGTCACGGAATGTATTTTGCGACAATTTTCATTCATTCATCGCATTAATAAATTCGCAACATTATTTGTTTGACGCGGAAAGTAAGAAATAGCAACAACATATTTGTCGTCATAATGTCGTCGCAACTCATATTTGTCGCGAAAAATTAAAAAGGCGACAAATCATTTTGTCGTGACGATTATTGCAATAATTTTTTGGTGAGAAAAATATTTGTTGCAAATATTGTTTTAAAGGTATAAATTTTGTTATCTATTCTATTTTGTAATAGCACATGCTCATAGTGTTATATCTTTAATAACAAGTCATGTTTGTCGCGAAATATGATTTACAATGCGTTTGATATTTTAAGATATTCAACATTTGTAGTGCAATTTATTATGTAACAAGTAGAGTTTGTAATTAAATTTATTCACAACATTGAAAGTTTGTCGAGCTATCATTTGTACAATAATGTAACATACTTTATTAAAAAAAAAGACTCATGACTTTATAAAAAGAATACTTCATTGTACAATTACTAAAGTCTACAAATGATTTCAAAAAAAAAAAAAAAAAAAATTCATATTATTGTCAACCAAATAGATATGGACCAAAGTATCATATGAAATCTCTCATCAACCTTCTATAGATGCATCATCTGTATTGAAATCTACATAGGAAAGGAAAAAAATGTATAGTCATTAAAAAATAAAATAAACAAACAAATACATATAAAATATGCTTTATGTACCAATGCCGCTATCACCGTATCATCTTTATCTTTTAGAGATTTATCATCTTCACTGAAATTTCATTCAAGGTAAAATATAACTAGCTATTAAAAGGACACTACGTAAAAAGTAAAGGGAAGATTATTTGTAAAATGCGACTGTGCAAAACAAATACCTTACATGCATAAGTTCTGGTGTAGGGCCTACCGAAGGAGGGACATGAAATTGTTGTCAAATGACTATGTAGAGATTTCCTCCGTGGACACAGTGAACATAAAATTGGATTGACCAATCATTGATTTCATTATCATGGTTGAGTGAAGCACTTGATTTCCTTATTACGACAAGAAAAATAAGGTGAAATAATTAAAGCACCATACAAAAGGGAAGAAGAATAGTTTATATCTTCCACAAAATGCTCACAACATTGAATTACAAAAAGGCCAATATTCAGCATATCTAAAAACAGCTAATCGAAGTATCTTACCAATTCATCACAATAGGAAAAGAAGGTTAAGTGCTATTGGTTCTTAGCTTGCTTGGAATCGAACTTGCCCTGCAAAAATTGCATGTTAGTGAAAGTTATCCATTTGTTTTCCAGTCCATCTAAAACACTTGATTTTCATGAGGATAAGAATTGTGAAACAGTCACAGTATAAACAACAAAAATGATTAAACAACTTTCTATCAGCTTTCTTAGTTACAAATCTGTGTGAATCGAAAGTGTTAGCGGTGCACATGTAATGGTACGGGAATGTCCAGTGCAACCAAAGGCTCCACAGCTAGTTATTATATAAATTTCTTACTTTACCAAACAACAGAATTAATGTCACAGATATCAGCATAGCACGCTAAGTTGTAATTAGACTATCAAGAAAAATAGGAAGCGCCTGAAAGTAAAAAATGTCGAATATTATATCATATCTTATCTGATTTCAAAAACTTGTTTAAGCATAATATCTTGAGTGTGTTACCTCCATTGCAGATGAGCAGGGTGCAAAGCAATAAATGCTGATTCTTGACCACTGGCAATATCTTTACTGCAATAAAAGTAAATATGCATATGGAAAAATGCCCAATCAATACAATTCTCAACTAAAAAAATTTGAAATCAGTATAGATATATAATCCAAAGCCAATTCATTATTATGCTCACTAACATTACCAATCAACCTCCCACTTCAATTTCAACTATCAATGTAGCACAAACACGAAGCAGATCACAGTAGACACTGACAGTAAGTATATAACTAAATAACATATGATACACTCAAGGCTGCCAGCACAATTCCAGTAGTATTGCCATCAAAATCTATCATTGTTTATCAATATTAAATTGCAGAATTCCCAAAGAAATCTCAAACTAGAAAATACATTCAAACCAGCAATAATTCTCAGGTGGCATCTGATAAATTCTCTACTCAAAACAACTATTTTTGATGACCTCACAACACTTATAGTTTAATAAACAATAAAATCCTTAACAGCAATTCTATTGAACCAAATTTCTAACAAAAACCAGTATACTAAGGTAAAATAACCATAATTCTAACAAAAACCATAATAGTGAGGTGAAATACTAATTGCCTAAAAATCAACTGGCAACAAATTTTTTTTTTTACTTATTCAATCCAAAACGAAAATAAAACTAGAAGAAAACTACACCAGCAAATTTTTTGTCCTTGGGAGTGCCTGATTTGGCAAGAACTTCGAGATCAACAAGGCTGAGAGACATGAGTCCCAAAGTGAGCCCTAACATTTGCCGGCAAAAGCCACGAGTAATACAATCGCAAGAAGGTGAATGAAAAACCCCGTTTGGCAACATTCATACTCCACCGCCATTCTTCTACTCTATCCCGAACTCCTAGCCGTAAACAACTAAACTAAATACTGGTCGGTAATTGTGGAGAAGACATAAATGGGCAGGGACCGGAGAGAACAATGGGCACAACCACCTCGTCCAGTAGTGCAGAACAAGACACAAGATTTGTAGGAGAAAAGGGGCTTGAATATAGAGAAGGAGAGGAGGCGGGGGATGAGGTTAGGGATTTGAAAATTTCATAGAAAGGGAAACGTATGGATGGGTGAGAAATATGTGTTTTAAAGAAAAAGTGAGAATAGGAATTTTTAAAGAGGGAAATTAAATATTTCAAAGGAAAATTGAAAATTTTAATTGATTTCAATAAAAAAAAAATCCTATTTATAGAATTTTTAGCAACAAATATTCATTGTCGCACAAAGTGAAACATATTGCATCACAAATACTTTGTTAAAAAAAATAAAAGTTTGTCGCCATAAGTTTTCCACCAAAAATATTTTGGCGCTTTGTTTCTTTCATCTTTTTAGCGACAATCTTTATTATTTGTCGCGAATTCTCACATTTCACGACAACATTTAATGTTGTCTTATATTTTTTGTTACTTATTTTTTCTGTATCAATCTTTGCGACAAACTCAAAAAATATGTCGCGCTAAATCACTTATTGCGACAACTTTTCGTATGTTACAAAAACTCTTGTCACAAAATCACATTTTTGTTGTAGTGTGTGTTGAGACGGTAAATAAAATGATTATAAGCACTGTTTTGGTTCATCTAAACCTTGGATACTTAATTTAGGATATGGACTTTTAGTGAGGGTTATTATCCTAGTTGAAACTTAAATGTTGAGATGTTCAAATTTAAGAAAAATCATCACGTATCAAGGTAGTGACTTTAATTGGTGAAACCAGCCCAAGTTTCAAAGGAAAATGAATGAGCATAGTGAAATGAACCTTAGAACTTACACCCCGGGTATTTGATTGGAAAAAAAAATTTGGGGTTGTGCATCCCACGAAATAATAAGGAAATATTTGACTATTAAGAGTCGAGAATAACCAACTTAAAAAAAATCATAATGATTGAATTGACTATGTACACACACATTGATCAAGCATTGAATGAATAAAGAAATAGTTGTAGTTGCATTCCTTATGAATTTTATACAAATTATTAAATGATTTTAATATGTGATGCGAGTTCGACAAAGTTATCTAAGGTTGTATTTATGTTTATTTGTTTGTTCGTGGTTTTAGTAGATAATATTGCTCAAGACGAATAAGAGTTTAAATTTTGGGATATTTGATAAATGAATTTTATAAACTTATTTGGGCTTCTATTTTTATTCAATTATATGTAAATTGAGCTAACATCTATTTAATTGATGTAAATTATGTTAATTATAGTGAAAAAAAAATCCAACTTTAATACAATTGGTGTGAAAAAATATCGTTATTTGGATTTTAGTTGGAGTTGATTTGAAGCAATAACACATTAAATAGATTGCAAGTGATCAACTCAAAGTATTAATGGAGCATTAGATAAAAATTCATAAGTTCCGTGATTCGACATTTAAAAAGTTTGAAAACTGGATTGCTAACTTCCGAATTTACATAGGATTAATTATTAATTATTTTGGAATGAAAATGACTTAATTGCAAATATTAAAAGGTGAAAGACTAAAGTTACATGAGAAAAGGAGTCCAATTGGAAAAGGTAATTGTTTCTTCTTCCCTATCCCCCCCCCCCCCCCCCTCTCAAACTCTTCGTGGAAATCGATTTGGACAAAGATTTTGTCTAAATTTTGTTCTATAATACATGTCTTAATCCAACTATTAAAGGAGGCTTGTAGGGTTTCATTATGCACATATATTCAAGCCGAGAATCAGGGAATGCTTGTATACATACATTATACAAGCCAAAGGGACTCTTTAAACAAAAAGTCATGCTAATCACAATAAAATATATCTCAAAAGGATGGCAAAAAAAAATCAAGAAATTAGGGTTTCAAGGATTTTACAAGAAGAGACGGTTATTAGTATAATATTTTCATCTTTTTCCCATTTTTCCTTAAAAACAATTGATGTACTTTATTTCCTTTTTATTATTTTAGACCCCATTTTATCCACATTATTTATAGAATGAGAATGAAAAATATAGTCGTTATGGGCTCACGTAAAATATGAAAAGTAAAAAATGGTGGTTGGATGTGATGATAATGGTCATATTTTTCATCTTTATGAAGAAAAACTGGGAATCAAATGGAACCTTAGTGTTCTCCCATGATGTGTAATTAGGTAATTAGTTAAGATGAATTATTGTAATCTAGTTTTGAACCTTAATTTTAATTAAAAAGTTTTTAATCTCTAATTAATGTTGTGAATTGTTTTTACTTCTATTTTTAATGTTATGAATTAATTGGCCATTAATTCACTGATTTGTGAGCTATAATTATGTAAGAGGCCATTATTTATTTAGATCACATAGTAAAAGTCAATAATTAGTATAAAAAGTGTGGAGATAATTTTTTAGTAAGTATGATTGTTACAAGGATTCTTAGAGCCCTTAAGGTATTTAACTAAGATTTATTTAGATTCAAATAAAGATATGGATTTGACTTAATTAAATACAATCAATTTGAACTAGAGATACATAAAATGAATACATTACAAGAATTCGACCGAAAACACTTAATTAATTGTTATAAAATTTGGTGATTGAGATTAAGGGAATAGCTTTGATGAACTCAAGAATCATAATATTTTAACTATCATATAAAAGAATCCACTTTTATTGTTTTAGTATATTTAAAATATAAATCACAAAAAGAAAATTACTATTTCTATTTATTTTCAATCAAGTTAAAGATAGATATGATTTAATCAATAGTTAAATAGTAGTTTTCGTAGAAAAGATAATTCAAACTCTTAAATCCATTTTATTACTCATTATAATCCATATGCTTGCTGTTAAGAAATATAATCTCACATCGATTAAAGATGTAAACATAGGCCAATTTATAAGGTCTTGGACTACTCCTATTAGGCCCCGTTTGATTCCCATTTTGAGGAAGAAAATGCATTTTGAATAGTTGATTAATAGAGAATGTGTGGTTGAAAATTAAAGAAAAGTTTTGGGTTTACGTGTAATATTATTTTATTGAAGAATGTGTGGTTGAAAAGAAGAGAGAGAAAAATGAATTTTGAGAAAATGGAGATCAAACAGGGGCTTAATAAGGTTGACCTTTTAAGATGGACCCCCAAATCTTAACATGGTATCAGAGCTCATTAAATTCTAACAAGCGATTCGATCCTTGTAAAACTAAAAAATATGAGCATATGGATTTCAAAATTGGTTTGCTCAAACGAGCCACCGTCTTGTGGGGGCATGTTAAGGGATATAATTTCACATCGATTAAAGATATAAACATATGTCAATTTATAAGGTCTTGGACTACTCCTCTTAACAAGGTTGACCTTTTAAGATGGATCCCTAAGTCTTAACACTTGCGGGATATAAAATTTACATCTAAACTAAAACATGAACCTTTTACGAACTCTTATTAAACTTAACAAACTCTATTATAATAGTACATGTAATTATCCGTGTACCACACCCTTGGATTAGTTGTTACAAATCCACCATCCATTGTTTAATCAATATAATTAATTTCTTAAGATTCCTTCAAGTGGGGTAGCCGAGATTCACCATAATATCCATGCCCCCAAATTACCCCCACTGGCGGCGTAAGGGGTGGGGTAGATGGCCTGTTTGAGTTGGATAAATCTATATATACTCACACACCTATTACAAAATGGATTACTCACTCTCACAATTTTTGCGGACCCCACGTAAATTTAAAAATGTCAGCTCTTTGGTCTTCATCCCTATTGTGTGTAGTGAGTAAATCATTTTGTAAATAATTTTATACGTATAGCATGATCCGTTTGAGTTTGGCAGTTTGCAGTGTCTTTTATTAGTTTTTAAGTACATTTCTATTTATCATACAAGGTTTCTAGCTGGTTGAATTTTCTTATTTCCGAGTACTTGTGTGTTAATCAATCACAATTATGTTATAAGTAATATAATTTTTACATAAGAACACTCGGACTGTTAAAGGATAAAATTTCACATCGAATAAAGATGAAAATATAGATCAATTTATAAAATTTTGGACTATTCCTCTTAACAAGATTGACCTTTTAAGATGGATCCTCAAGTTTTTACATGGTATTAAAATTCATTAAATTCTAACGAGCAATTCGATCCGACTAAAACTCAAAAATTGAGCACACGAATTTCAAGATTGATCTGCTCAAATAAGTCACTATCTTGCGAGGGTATGTTAAAAGATAAAATCTCATATCGAATAAAGATGAAAACATAGATCAGTATATAAGATCTTGAACTACTTTTTTTAACAAGATTGATCTTTTGAGATGGACTCTCAAATTCTTACCCGGACAATTTTTTATAGGTTTTCGATGGAACAATGCCAGAAAATGCACTTGACACCACCTGTATGATTTTTGTGAATAATCCTCCATACGCCTGGAACTTTTCAGTCAAGAACACTGGTCCTTCAGAGAATTAAATAGTTATTTTCTTGGAATATACAACTATCTAATCTCTTGATTGCTTGATTTTTCCGGGTAATTTCTTTTGCGGTTGTTATTTCAGTTAATAAAATGGCAGTGGCTGCTCTTATAAAAAACAAAAAAAACAAAAAATGAAACTTGAATTTTGAATGACAACATAAAAAAATTTGAGATGTTAAATAACGCGGTTGCCTCATCTACCGACATGTAAGAGCAAACATTTGTGTCTAGTCGAGTTTTGAATGGTTAGAAGTAAATAATTGAATAAAGTGTAAGCGTTTATTTGTCATAACTTATTTAAAAATTATTTTTACTTAAACTTATTTTTAATCACACATTCTCCAAATAAAATTATTTTGTACAGAGATTCAAATTTTTTTTTTTTTACTTTTTAAAGATAGATTCTCCGAAAAAAAAATATTTTTCACTTCAAATAATCTCTACGAAAGAAAAACTTAATTGACCAATAACTCGTGATTTGCACCCCCCCTCCCCCTCCCCCTCCCCCTCCCCAAAAAAAAAGAAGAAGAAGCATGTACACTTGCAAGGTTGTTTCAAGGCACACGATAATTGAAAATTAATATAAATAATTTTTATAATATGCTTTAAAGGGCACATATCCTACTTGTTGAGCTTATCTAGTTCATTTTATAAGTTTTCTATTGAATCTTTTGTAACAACTGAATATAACTCCTCTGAGGTGACACCATTATTGTATCGACCTAACATCCTTAATAATTTATTACTTTGTACTTATCTGTTTCATCTGAAATTGAAAATGATAGGACTAAAAAAAAATTGAGTGCCATGAGCAGAGGCCCATATATTATTATTATTGAAGTTAATTTCCCTAATCATTATTGAAGTATGCATGGAATTTCAAATTGATCCTTAAAGTATTTTTTATTCTATTTATCACTAATATTTCGCAAGTATACGGTGTCATAATCAAGTAATAAAGAATGTGTAAGACATCGTTATCATGAGAACTAAATACTTAATCTAGTTTCAATTAAACCTAACTTTAATCGAATAACAAGATTTTGGAAATTTTTTATATTGATAACCTAAGATCTATAACTAATTCAACTAAATAACTAGCTAACTAGCCCCCATGGTACATCTCCAAATGGTAAAAGAGGAAAGTGGAGAAATTTAGTTTTGCTTGAGATTGCCGCGTCAAGAGTTCGAATCCTGAAATATGGATTTGACTCTTGGATCAGTGCAAATGTATAACCAGTCTTCCACCCTGTACCCTTGGAGGCATAATCTGTGATTTACCTCCTTTACCAAGGTTCAGGGTAGGGCAGGGCAGGTGAGGACGTCAATAATTGGGCATAATACGAAAAAAAAAAAAAAAACTAGCTAACTAACGGGAAGCAGGTATGAAATTCAAGTAATTGAAAAATACTAGGACTTCGAATCTCTCTAAATTCATTCATTTTAATATCAATTCAAGATTTAGACAACACATTCAGATATAAAGATTAATTTTCCTAATTCCTTTAATAATTTCTCACAAGTAGAACTAAGAATATTATCACACATGATATTACTATTAGAGGTGTAAGCGGTCCGATTTTACTGATTTTTTACAGATATTCAAACCAAACCGTTTACATCGGTTTGAGAAAAACTCAAACTTAAACCAAATCATTTTGAATGGTTTGAAAAAAAAAAAACTCAAACATAAACCTAACGGTTTGGTCCATTTTAAACCGTCGATTTAACCATATATTTTTTTGCCCGTATACTTTTATGCCATTAGTTCGCCTTTTTTAGGATAATGACGTTACGGTAACGTTACAATAACATTACAGTACAAGTCTACTAAACTAAATACAAGACTAAAAAATAATGATGTCCAGCATGATCTCGTGATCATCATATCAAAGAAAAATATTACTGATTAGACAGAGAAAATAACTAACCACAATAATAAAATAATTATTTATAATATCTAAATATAATAATTAGACAAACTTACTATTTTATGTTGTTACGAATTCAGTTTCTCACATATACTCAAATATTAATTAGTGTCACACATAATTCATCGTCTGCATAGTCAAACAAATGTATTCATTACATCATCATAGTATTAGATACAAGATAGATAAGATAATCTTCAAAAAAATGATAATAGAAAATATAAATCACCTGTCACAACTTTTATTGAATCATCCAATGCCTCCACTTCATCTAAATATTGGCGTAGCATTATAGGTTCCTTCTTAGTTTGCAACCGATTATTTCCGCTTATACAAGCCTCAACCATCCTTGCACCTAATGAACTCCTAAAGCAATCAAGTATCCGACCTCCAATTGAGAATGCAAACTCAGAAACTGTAGAAATTTGTATCGCTAATACATCTTCAACAATTTGGGAGACAATCTTATACTTACAAGCATTTATTTTCCACCACAATAAAATGTCGAATGACTCCTCAATTAAATCTTCACATCGGTTGGACAAAGTAATCTATCAAATCATTTTTCTTTAACATGGGTGGGCGAATGCAGTGGAGGCGAGGTCGCGCCGCATGGAAATGGGAAGGGAATGGTTAGGTTTTGGATTTGATTCAATTGAAATGAAAAATGTATGAGTTATGAGTTTTTGGCTTTCTGCTTATGCTGTTATGGACTTATGGGTTGAGACCGTTCACTGTTGGGCTTGGGCAGTTGGACTGGAAGTTTGGCTAGAAAATTACATATTCCTATTTGCTAAAAAATATAAAATTGAGATTATTATAATTTATATATAAAGTATAAATTAGGATTATTGAGTAATAATAATAATTTGGAAATTTGGATGAATTTTCAAAAAAAAAATTTCATTTTTTTATTTTTATATATTTTTTCGCCGGTCCGATTTTTTTAAATCACAATTAAAATTCTCAAACTTAAACCAAACTATTTTTGACTAGTTTGGTTTGATTTAAAATCATTTCGTTGACGGGTGTAGCACAAAATTGACGATTTCTAAAATGCGATTTCGGTTCGATTTTTTAGTTTGACGATTTTTTCTTACAGCCCTAATTACTATATCTTTACGAAAGAAGCAAACATGCAAAAACGTTTTAAATCACAAGAACGTCAAAATGATCAAGTAATATTTAGCAATATATCTTTATTCCTCATCAGATTTTACGAATTTTACTGCGTATGCCAATAAAAATTACAAGACAACTCAACTAGTGATAACAATCATTCAAAATCAAACATGTGTTTAATTTTAAAAACTGAAATTAAACCCTTATTTGAGTATTATTTTTTCAAAACTCATTTTCCGCCACATATTTTTAAATAAAATCATTTTACACGTAAATTGAAATTTTTTTTCTTATATTTTAATCACATTCTCCAAAACATTACTAGGGTGGCTATATTGCCATCACATTTTTTTATTTGATACACTATATTTTAATTGCAATTAAAATTTTCAATCTTTGCTCATTGTAGCAATTATTTCGTTAACTTTTTTCGTCGAATTTTTATCTTCAACTTTCCATTAACGAGTAATTCTCATCCTTGACGATAATTTCTATCAATATATTTTGCTTTCACGCTTTGAATTGAGGAACAAATATTTTTTCGCACTTTTTAATTATTTATTTTTGAGAATATGAGAGGGAAAATGTTGTTTTATGCTATTCAACGGACTTTTGGACATAAAATTGTTATTAAATATAGAATGTATTAACTAATGAAAAGTTTGAAAATAAAAATGACATTAAAAATCATTAGGAACATAAGTGCTGTAATGAGCAAGGATTAAGAGCCTTTATGTACGATTAAATGGTGGTGCAAGAAATAAAAATTGTAGTTTGAATATAATTACCCAATCACTATTCAAAAATACATTTTCCCCTCAAAATGAGGCTCAAAGGGATAAAAAATCAAAAGTAAAGTTTGGCATTATCTTAGCATCTATGTAATTAACCAAACATCTAATTAATTACAAGAACATAAAAAATTAATACAAACATGTCCTGGTATGAAAAATTGGAATGAAGATGGGAAGAAATTTTGAAAGTCTTGAATCTCTTCAATGGCTTCTTGATCAACCTCCTTTAATTCTTCTTCTTCTTCAATCCTAGCAATTGGTGTGTGAAAGTAGGTATGGATATGTTGTTACAAAGCTTGGAAAGAATATGAATTTGTGGATCAAAACTTCCTTCTTGGCTCTCTTCTTTGAAAGATGTTTGTAATTTCTACCCTCAAAGTCTCTCTTGGCTTGAGTAATATTTTTATATTAAATCCCACACAAAACCTTTTAATCGCACCCTTTTCTGGGCTTTGATCTCACAAAAATTGAGTAGAATTGCTTTATGCTTAGCCTAGCCCTTGTGATTACAAGAGTTTATTGCCTACGATTACAGCGCATTATTATTTTGCAACCTCTTTCACTTTGGTCCCCAAATTCTCCTATTCGTTCGGCTTAAGTCCTTTTGATTTGCACCTTCAGTTCTTCATATTTAACTCCTTCACAATTTAGTCCTCCAAATTCCACAATTGTTAGAAATTGATTTGATGCGAAATTAGAAAGTTTATAATTTAGTCCTCAAACTTTCAGTTGTTGAATATAACTCTGAAAACTTATAATTTTTTTTATTTTATTTTTTTTATGAATTCTCTATTAACTCTTCTAATTGATCATGTACAATTTGAATGATCTTAAATTTCTCCGAATTAATCCCAATTAAGCTCCAAAATGCTATTTTCACACCAATTGCATTCAAGTTGGATTTTTCTTACAATTAATTATATTTACACTAAATTAGGTAGATGGATGCTCAATATGCAAATATATTTTGATAATGTAAGTGTAAATAAATGCATAATAAGCACTTATCACCCATTGGTCACTGAAGTTATAAACTGTTGGTCTCTCAATTATTAAAACTAAAATCTGACGTGGCATCCATTAAGTCCCCCAAAGATATGCCATTTGTATTTCTTGACGTGGCAAAATTTCTTTGGGAAGTTCGAAATTTCTCCAAAGTTGCATTTTTAAGGTTAGATCAAATTTTATGATTTTTTCTATTTTTGAATTACTATCGAGTCAAGCGCCAAAGGAGGACACGACTTGTCATCGGTCGTGTTGTAGATGAACTGTGCTTTTCATGTGTGGTGTCTTGTGTGCAAGTGCAAGATTATCTGGAAATAGATAATTCGACACATTTAACACCTTTAAAATATATACTTTATAAAAGAAAGAAGAGAGAGAGTATGAGAAAAAATGTCTGGAAGTGACTCATTTTCCCAAAAATGTATGATGAATTCAAGAGACTCAAAGAGGAAAAAAGAATTTGGGTGAGAAGAAACCCTTAGAAAGAGTACCAAACAATTGCCTCAACTCGACTCCTGGGGATTTGATTTTTCTTGAAGGTATCACCATTCTGAAGCAATGTACAGATGGAAATTCCAAGTTCATAAAGCAAAGCAAGGCAAGAAAGCATAGAAGATCTACACTTTCTCTATCCCATGACCAAAATTTGTCTTTCCCTTTTCCATTTCCACCTCATATTTTACTTGTCGAATCTTCATTTTCCCTCTTTTCATTTTCTCTTACTCTGTTTTATGAAAACATGTCACTCTCTTACCTACTTAGGATCAAACACATAATCCCTGTCCTTCCCCCCTTTTCAGTATATGTCTCTGTGTGATTGCTTTTTCCACAAAATTTACATCAAATACCAAAGTACATATGATTTGATTAAAAGGATATCATCTACCAAAAGAAGAAACTAAATCTGAAAAAAAAAAAAAAAAAAAAAAAAAAAAAAAACTAAAAACAAATTTATTACAACAACAATTAACGAATCAAACCACTAGCAATGGCATGATTTGTATGCAGATGAGTAGTTTCATATACTGGCAATTCATCACAAAAACTGTTATTTCCAAACAATGCCAAGTTATCAAGTTCGAATAAATCCGAGCTTGAATCACTTGCTGCATCGTCTTCATCCTCATTCCCTAGATTGTCGAGAATATTTTTAAACGCGGAGAAATCTCTTGCAGCCTCTTCTGCTTTCCTGTTTTTCTCCCTTAGGGTGACTTTTAAGTCTGCAACAACGGTGTTTAATTTAACTGGAGGCCTTCCAAATTTATCAGAATCTTCATCATATATGGAAGTATGGCCACAAGGGCGACGATTTTCATCGACAATTACACTCACCGGATGAAATCTGACGGTTCTTTTGATACCATTTCGCATTTTCTCCCTTGACTTTGGCGAATATTTGCTCAAACATGAGCGTGAAAATGATGAAGCTGAAGAATAAGTTGGAGAATCCTGTGTGGACTTTGATTTTCCCTCCATACTTGAATCTTCAAACACTACATTTTTTGCATTAGGATTTTTCGCTGCTTTCTTCGTATTTGCTTTCGCAAAAAGGGAGTTGATAAAATTTGTAAGGCGGCCACCAGGTGAAATGGGCTGCTTTACCTTCTTCAAATTGGCACAAGTCTGTAAGGTCCTCGATTTGGACTTGATCAAATTCTCATCAATCCTATCCACCTGATGATTTCGATATTCATGAGGCAAATCATACTCATTCTGTTCATGAAACAGAGGAACTTTCCGCGGTGAGACACTGGTTCGGACCGGTTTAGGCCTTGTTGCAGAAAAACAAGAAACTCTTGATTTTGATACAGAACCTCCAAAGAACTCTGTATCAGAGGAAGAAGAAAGTGCACCAGAACTGTCTGAAGAACTCGAACTCGAACTGAAGAACGAAATATCAGTCTCGTGATTCGATTTGTTCTCCAATTCTGGTAACAAAAATGACCTTTTTTTAGCAACAACTTTCTCATTTACTTCCTTCTCCATCCACTTCTCAACCAAACAAGCCCTCCTGAAACTCGCCATTTCTTCATCTTCCACACCTTTTGCTTTAGCCTTTGGCCTGCCACCCCCTTGCTTTTTCATGGATTTTTCTTTGTATGTCTTCAAATCCTCAGATTTTTGGTCGATGGAACGGTAAATTTCATCAAGAAGGGTAGAAGAAAATGTTGGCATTTTGGGATTTTCTCTATATTGTTTCTCCCAGCTATACATCTCTCGTTTGAGTAGATAGAGAAGAATTTTTGTTGATGACGAGTAAAAGAGACGATTAACTTAGATGAGACTTGAAGCTGAATGTTGGCATTTATAAAGGGCTTGTCTTGCGCGTCCATTGAACGTTTTATTTGATTGCGTGGCATTCTGATTTTTTCAAAAATCACCTCCTCCTTTCAGCATATTATTTATGTACTTCCAAGTATGCCCTGTTGGGCCCTTATTATTTGAAATCTTAATGGTTGAATAATAATTTTTTTTTGAAGAATATGTAGTTAAAAAAAAAAAAAATTCTTAAACTATGTGTAATAATATTTTATTGGAACATGTGTGGCTGATAAGAATAGAGAAAAATGAATTAAAATTTTAATGAATGCTAAACAAGAACTATGTTTCTTAGAGTCCGTTTGATTCAAATATGAAATTTTGATAGAAAGAAAACGAATCGTAGGAAATTGAATTGCCTAAAAAAATTTTGACTGAAAATTGTCAATTTATTGTATTTTATTGATATAAATTTCAATTTGAAAAATATTGAAATTTTCTATCTTTTGGTGTTCGTTTAACTTTGTTTTACATGAAAATTGTCAATTAAATAGATAATTTTTTTTTATTTTTTTTTTTACAATTGGGGATATAATTTGTTTCATTGCAAAAAAAAAAAAAAAAAAAAAAAATATATATATGGAAAAAAAAACCACCTGGGAAAACCAATTCCACAAAATCAAGGAAAATGTGTTTGTGTTGAGGAAAAATGGAAAACCAATTCCATGGGGGAAAAAAAGAATTATCAAACAGGCCAAAAGTGAAAAATGGAATTGATTTTCTAACTTTCATGAAAAAAAATGATGTATCAAACAAAGGCCTTAGGCTATGTTTGATAACCTAGTAAATGGGTGGAAAAGGAAAATCAATTTCAATTCCATGCTTAATTTTGAAGTTTGATTGCCAAACAATTCCATGAAATTTATTTCCACTCAAATTCTAGGTACAATCATTTAAAGCATATTTTTCACCTTTTATTTTTCCATAATTTTGGTGGGAAAATGATTTTTCATCTTTTTTTTTTTTTTTTTTGGCCTTTTAAAAAAAAAAAAAAAAACTTTTTGAAAATGGAATCATATTCTAAATCTAATGGTCAAAAAATTAGTCATTTAATAGAAATTTAGATGAAAAATAAAGCCAAACGAACACAGAAAATTTCAAAAATTATTTTTTTTTAACTTTTTGGCAAACCAAACAAATTTTAATACAGATTGTAAAAAAAAAAATTATCCCAAAAAATAACAATTTGCATGAAAAACAAAGCCAAACGGATTATGTGGAAAATTATAACAATCAAACACCATTTATTACAATTCCCTCTAAAACAAATTCTAGACAATTCAATTATCTGAAATTCGTTTTCTTTCCACCCAAATTTTATCATTGCAATCAAACGCACCCTTAGTGTTATTGAATAGAATTAAGCAATATTTTTTATTTCTATAATACACACCTTACCAGATTAGTCAATATAATTTTTTTAAATTTGAATTCAAAGTCATTTATTCGAAACCAGAAATAAATACTAGTTATAACTTGAATTTATACAAATTTATTTTTATGTAATTATGTAATATAAAAATCAGATCGAACTTGCCAATTTAACGAAGAACTCTGTACTGGTCCAGACATGAATAACTGAAAATGTAAACTCTGTTAAAATGACGCAGAACGGAAGCGAAAAAATTTACTAACGTAAATCTAAGAACAAGAAAATGAAATTCAAGAAGAACGAAACTTTATTTCAATCAAAAAACTGTCGACGACAATGACAAAACGAGACTTAAATAGTCACTAGAAAACCTAAAATAAACGAAAAGACGGAAATAGACATTCCAGGAAATAAAATAACTAAAACGCCAAAATTGACAAAATTAGGAAAAACTTCGAATGGCCGCCGACTGAACTTAAACTGCAAATTTGAAGCTGAAAACGACAACAACCGAGCGAAGCTGGGTTAGGACGGTATAGGGCTCCACTTCCTGTTTCCGATCATAAAAGAATCTCAACATTGATAGGGTTCACTCAAAAATTGGGTGATTCGAAGTAGATTTTACCAGTTCATTTGTTACAGAAAAAAGAATTTTTATTTATTTATTTTTTCACCTCTGATTCAACCCTATAATTATCCATCATTTACCTTTTTTCATCAATGTCTAATTTTTTTTTATTTATAATAAAAATAAAGATGGACCTCAATTTAATGAAATGTGAAAGAAGATGAATTACTTGATTTTAAATTTATTCAAAACAATGCTTATCTTTCTCTCGTATCTTAGCGCTTGGAGTTGGGGCAATGATGCAGCTAGTGAGGTTCTAACCGAGACGTGTCTATTGTTGATTGAAAACTATTTCCAAGCCCCCTCTTCAACATGGCTTCGGCCCTTGGCGGTCGAGAATTTCTGGAAATGGCTTCCTTTATTGGGTAAAGCCCTAAGGGGAAAAAATGAAAATTAAAGAAGAAAAATTATTTCTCTTCCTTATATGGTGAAAGGGTTTTGCTATTTGTACACGGTATACAACCAATGGATCCCCCTTTTGTACACTCCCGATGTGCCTATTTGATACAAGGTCTTTTCCATGGAACTGGCAATTGAAAAATACATTTTCTAAATTTTTAATGTTTGATATACTAATTTTTCATGGAATTAAATTCCCACTTTTTTTCTAAGTACAACCCACCAATGCACATTTTGCTTGAAAATGTTTTTCCACCTATTAGGTAGTTTTTTATTTTCTATTTTTTTTTTCCTTTTTTTTTTTTTACAATGGGAACAAATTCTAGACTCAATGGTAAAAAAATTATCCATTTAATTGACAATTTGCATAAAAAACGAAGCCAAACGAAGACAAAAAATTCAAAATATTTTTTTTTTAACTTTTTGGCGATCCAAACAAATTTTAATACAGATTGTAAAAAAATTATCTCAAAAATTAACAATTTTTATGAAAAATAAAGTCAAATGAATTAAGGGTCCGTTTGATAGCAAGGGTGGAAAATGGGTGGAAAGGAATTGGATTCCAGGGAATTGAATTGCCTGGAATTATTTTACTGGGAATTGAATTAAAGGTGTTTGATTGGTATAATTTTCCACTTTTCTATTATAATACGTTTGACTTTATTTTTCATGCAAATTGTCAATTAAATGGATAAATTTTTTTACCATTGAGGACAAAATATGTTTAGATTGCCAAAAAAAAAATATAAAAATTTTTATTTTTTATTTTTACGTTTGACTTTGTTTTGTATGGAATTTGTCAATTAAATGGATAATTTTTTTTACATTTTATCTTAGAATTTGTTTCTATTGCTAAAAAAAAAAAAAAAAAGGATGGAAACCAATTCCCACCTATATAGCAAGTCATTGAATTCCACGGAATCACGTTTCAAGTGGTTGTACCTTGGAATTGGGTGGAAATCAATTCCATGGAAAAAAAACGCTATCAAACAGCGCAAAAGTGGAAGTTGGAATCGAATTCCAACTTCCTGGGAAAATAAACGGCTATCAAACACATCCTAAGTGAAAAATTATACCAATCAAACACAATTAATTGACAATTTTCGATAAAATAATTTTAGACAATTTAATTTTCTAAAATTTACTTTTTTCACCCAAATTTTACACTTGAAATCAAACGGATTGCAGAACTCATGGTAAGATATCTTCTGTGAAATACAAAACAATAATGTCGTTACACTATAGAACGAAAGTGGGGCCATACTATTTTGGTGGGGGCAGAGATTCTTGATTTTGAAAGTGCAATTTCGTGGGAGGATCTGTACTGGAAACTGGTAAGTGTACTAATACTAATTATACAGCATCCATTCTTTTGATAAGTATAAAGCTGATCACTTTGGAAGTTGAGAAATTATAAGGGTTTTAATGTGGACAGATGGAATGTACTTAGGTAAGTTACTTTTTAATTATTGTTGGATTATTAATAATGGAGTCATTTAACTGTTGAGAGCGTTTGATGTCTTCGTACATGATAATACAATTTCAGATTGCTTTTCATAGTACGATTTGCTACTGTCGTAGATCTCACGAATCCGTACAGTTGATGAGTAGTGAATAACACTTAGAAAGAAAAAGATGATAAAGTGATACTCTCGTAGTGTTTAAATATTGTGTATCGAACGTGTCTTAAAAAATTTAATGCCTTGTCAACAAAAAGAAGATAAATTCTTAGGAGCTGTTTGAGCCCCGTTTTCCGAAAAAAAAAAAAAAATGGATGAGGATTGAAGCAGCCATTTCACACCACTTTAGTCCTTTTGTTTATTTCTTTTTTCTTTTTAAAACAATTACACCATAAATTTGCAACCTATGACGAATAATGTGATAATATAGCATACTTGACATTCATCAATGTTTACTATTTTAAATTGAACATTGGAAACTTCTATAGTTGCTTACAAAATTTTGAAAAATGGCACATAATCATGGTAAATTGATGATGGAAGGAGCCTATTGCCTATGGGAAAACAATAATAATATTTATAGTTATCGAATGCAGTAGTCATCTTACATGATATCTTACGTGATATAATTTAAAAATTTAAAAATATATATTTAATAATGTTATACCAGGTATGATGACTATTATAGTCGTCGACTATGAAAAATTGCTTTTATATTTACCTTGAAATCAGTGTTAAAAAAAAGTAATTTTGAGAAGAATATTATTTTATTAAAGAATATGCTATTAAAAAAAAATTGAAAAATGTATTGAAAAAAATAAGAATCAAAGAAGGGCTTAATAATTTGAAATCGATCGAAGCACTGTCACCTTATCAGTGTGTCACATCTGGATTAGACCTTAGATTCACTACCATTAAAGCTCCTAAAAAGGATTAGTACAAATAATTAACAAAGATAAACACTAGGAGGTTGGGCAATTGGAACATCATTTATTTCTGTCACCATTAAGGTTAATGGCACACAAAGTGAATCAAATATGGGTATGAAATATGTATTTTAAAATTACAAGGGTTGACCATCAAGGAATAAACTCATTTTCGAGAGACAAGTATTTACCTCGAATCATCAGCTAAGGTCCTAACCAATCATTTATTCATTATTTTTTTAATTTTTAATGTTATTGTCTCTATGTAGAGTATGGTTGACGATGACAAAAATTGTTATTAACTTAATTAATTTACTGGCCTAAAATATGAAGCAAGTAGAAGGTAAGATTATTCTAGCGAGACGATCCATAAAGAAACAACCCTAATCACCAGCTAAGGCTTTATATATGATTGATTATTACAAAATTTGTTAGCAAATGGATTGTTCTTACTTATTAACTTAAATGATTTAGTGACTCATAAATAATATATAAAGCAAGTAAAAGGAAGAGTAGCTCAATGAGGGATAAGTTTCATCACCAAGCGAAAATAATTTGTAATTAGACATGTAGAGTCCGTTTGATTACAAGGGTGGAAAATAGGTGAAAAGGAATTGAATTGCAGGGAATTGAATTGCTTGAAATTGTTTTACCGGAAATTGAATTAAAGGTATTTGATTGGTATAATTTTCCACTTTTCTATTATAATACGTTTGACTTTCTTTTTCATGCAAATTGTTAATTAAATGAATAATTTTTTTTACCATTGGGGACAAAATATATTTAGATTGCCAAAAAAAAATTAAATTTTTTTTTTATTTTTTATTTTTACGTTTGACTTTGTTTTGCATGAAATTTGTCAATTAAAGGAATAAATTTTTTTACACTTTATCTTAGAATTTGTTTCTATTGCTATAAAAAAAAAAAAAACAAGTCATTGAATTCCACGGAATCACGCTTCAAGTGGTTGTACCTTGAAATTGGGTGGAAACCAATTCCATGAAAAAAAAAAAAAAAAGCTATTAAACAGCGCAAAAGTGGAAGTTGGAATTCGATTCCAACTTCTTGAGAAAATTTTCGCCTATCAAACAGGCCCGTAGTGATTTGAGCAACAATAATAATGTTAAAGATTATGAAATCGACAAAGAAATAAGAATATATATTTAAGTGGTTCGAGAATGTGTGTACGTCCACAAAAACGAAGCGGCTATGATTTTATTATGTATGAATAATAGAGTTACATAATTTATCTATAGTAACCCTAGCCCACATAGGACTTTTAAGGCCTTTGCATTCGATGTGCTACACTCCTCTCACTCTATCCCGACCTCGACTTATTTATTTCAGTATGCATGTGTTCCACTTTATATGAGCCACAAACACAGCAAGACATAACAAACAACACATGGGTACGAACAAAATCATTAATATGGGTTGCTAAATTCTTATTCGGATGGAGCGATGATGTCAATAACAGAGATGGAAAGCGATATCTTGGATTTAAGTTAATTAATCCTATACCCTCTGAAGAAGCATGCATGATTTGCCTCTAATATCCTTGTCAAGATCACGTGCTTTCCTCTTCTGAATCTGTTACTGTTCGTAAATATTCAGACATAAGAGGGAGTCTTGCAGAAAGCTTACTATCTTGGTCTCACTAACGGGGTTTCCACAAGGATCTGATATATCTGCATTAGGACAAGAGATGAACATGGTGTCTACAAAAAATTAGACACAACTCGCTTTCTTGATTTGTTGTGTTTCGATTATAAGAAAGTATGCAAATGCACTCTAAAAAGTTTGATATTGTTTATATATGGTTCTGATCCTTAATTAACTTATGAGATCGGATCATAATCAGGGAATAAAAATAATTTCTTATGAAATATGATAAAATATCATGTTAAGCCTAATTCGAGTAATCGATGTATGATGACGCAAAGGTAACGAGAGCACGAGGAATTTGTATGTGATTTTTCTTTCTCTTTGGATTACAAAGAGTTTAGGAATGTCGCTTAATGAGGTTGATCTCTTAAAATGGAACCTTGAGACTTAATATCAAAGTTATTATATTAACATCAAATTTATTAATTTTTCTTTTGCCAGTTATATTTGTTCTATTTTCCATTTTTCTCTTTCATTTTTATTGTTTCTTTTCATTTTCTACTAAAAAGATTAAATTGTAATTTAAAATTTCTTATAACACCATTTTTTCTTTTTCTTTTTTTCATCCAAATTTTTATGAAAAAGATCAATTTGCAATTAATTTTTGTAAGATTTTATAAAATAATAATAATTTATAATTAAATTAGTTAATTTCACAAACGGTCACTGAAGTTACGTAAAAAAATACAAAATGGTCACTGAAATTCAAAAGTTGCACAAACGGTCACTGAAATTTCAAGTGGTTCCACAAATGGTCATTGGAGGACCAAACCCATTTTCAGCCCAACCAGCCACCTTTGGACCACCATAACTCCAATCTCGGACCACGTTGGCCATCAATCAATATACCTTCTTGAAACCCTTAATGTCCTCTTTGCAACTCACCCAACCACTGGCCGTAACCCCATCGGATTTGGCTGAAAAATCGAGCCAAAGTGGGCTGCTTGGGCTGAAAATCCCAGAAAATCAGTCCAAGCAGTAGGCCTGGGCACGGGTCGGTTCGGTTCGGTTCGGTTCTGAAGAGAACCGAACCGAACCGAAAATTTTCGGGTAGTTAGTAAACGGAACCGTCGGGTCCAAATATAATTTTGGAACCGTTCGGGTTCGGTTCCATTCGGTTCAGTTCGGTTCGGTTCGGTTCTGTTCGGTTCCATAGTATAATTAATTTTTTTTAACATTTATAACAATACTACAGTCTGACATATTCAATCTTAACTTTTACAAATTAACGTATTCCAATTTAATAAGATATAAATAACAAATTGTCCAATAAAATTAATTTACCAATATATACAAATAACAAAAAATAGATAGTAAATTAGTAATACTAAAACATCGGTGATCCATATAAATTAAAAGTCATAGACTCGTAGAGATAAAATATTTTAAAGTATTACTAATACAGTAGTACTTACTTAACAACTATTTGATTTAACCATCAATTACTTGACTTGCCATATTAGATACTAAAAAAACTCTACAAGAAAGATTGAAAAATCACAATTAAAAAATATAAATAAACAAAAAATTGTTCAACTAATACAATTTAATAAGAAAAAATATAATATATTTTTTATTACATGTTTCAATGCCATCATAGAACCCAGTCTCTTCATTGCAAACTCTATATTTGTTAATTTTTTTTTAAAAACTAAATAATTTGATTTATCCCATATATAAAAATTAAAAAATTTTAAAAAAATTCGGTTCTTATTCGGTTCTTCGGTTCTGGGTCTAGAACCGAGAACCGACCCGTACCCGTCGGTTCTTGATTCTGATACCCGTTCGGGTATTTCACTTACGAAGAACCGCTCGGTTCGGTTCGATTCAGTTCGGTTCGGGTCCGGTTCGGTTCAGTTCGGTTCGGGATATATGCCCAGCCCTACCAAGCTGCCACATTTTGACCACCATAACTCCAACATCCGGCCACCTTGGCCACTGCCCAATGTACCATCTTGAAGCTCTCAATGTTATCTTCGCAACTCACCCAACCACTGGCCGTAATCCAGTCTAAATTGACCGAAAAATCGCTCCAAAGTTGGCTACGCGCTCACAGCGATTTTGGAGCGATTTTCCGGCCAACTTTGGAGCGATGTTTCGGCCAATTTCGTCAGTTTATGACCAGTAGTTGGGTGGGTTACAAAAAGGGAATTGAGGGCTTCGAGATGATATGTTGGGCAGTGGCCAAGGTGGCCGGATGTTGGAGTTATGGTGGTCCAAAAGTGGCTGCTTGGACTGATTTTCCGGGATTTTTAGCCCAAGTAGCCCACTTTGGCTCGATATTTTGGCCAATTTCGATGGGGTTACGGCCATTGGTTGGGTGGGTTGCGAAGAGGGCATTGAGGGCTTCAAGATAGTACGTTGGACGGTGCCCCAGGTGGTCGGATGTTGGAGTTATGTGGTCCAAAAGTGGCTGCTTGGATTATTTTTTGGGATTTTCAGCCTAAGCAGCCCACTTTGGTTCGATTTTTCGGCCAATTCCGACAGGTTTACGGTCAGTGGTTGTGTAGGCTGCGAAGAGGGCATTGAGACCTTCAAGAAAATATGTTGATCGATGGCTAACGTGGCCCGAGATTGGTGTTATAGTGGTCCAAAGGTGATTGGTTGGGCTGAAAAATGGGTTTGATCCTCCGATGACAATTTGTGAAATCACTTGAAACTTTAGTGACCGTTTGTGCAACTTTTGAATTTCAATGACCGTTTATGAAATTAACCAATTAAATTTCAATATTGATTGTTGTTTAATTTTTTAATGGTATAATATATAGATAATACTGAACAATAATTTTTTTTTATTTATCAAAGAATACTAAAATATTACACACGTATTTTGTATTTTGACTATTTATTTAATTAAGGTGATTTAAATTTTCTATCATTTTAAAAATATTTTTATTACATGAGGAGTGGAAAGGACATGGTGAGGATCGAACATCCACCTCCTATGTGGGAACGTTCTATTATTGCGTTGATCCACACGATTCTATTGCAAACAAAAGTTTTCAACGATTTAATGAATTCTATAAAACTCTATATTAATATGACAGTCTTTAAAATTTTATAAAAGACTTTCATTAATTCCATACAAATTTAAAGTCTAGGGAATCCACAAAAATCCTTTACTTAAAAGAGTTCATAAATTTTTTTTTAAAGTTACAATTGAATACTATGAAATTTTTTGCATTAGTATCTTATCCTAAACAGCCCAAAGTAAATTGAAGCGTGAGAGGCCAAGCTGCTTCAAGTCAACAGGGAAACTCGGCCATCTTTCTTCATCAATACAACAAATATGAGGTATGACAAGCATTAGAGTGCAGCAATAAACTATGGACCACTATTTTTTTCTTTCTCAAATTCATTTTTGGTATCTCCATTTGCAATTCATTAAATGGTCAAAATAAATGGTGTGAAGCGACTCCCTCTCATATTACTATATGAAATTCTGTCATTTTAAAAAAAAAAATATAAAATACGAGATATATTGCAATTTTCTTTGGATAATTGAAGACATATCCTAAAAAATTCGAGCCTATCATCAATTCCATGTTTTCCGGAAGTTGCTTATCCTACATGTATTGGCCCCTCGTATTTAATACTGACTCATTCCTACCTAGAATCAAGAACACAAAATTAAAGACCAAAAAAAAAAAAAAAAAAAAAGAACACAAAATTAAAGACATTTAGCCCTTGTTTCAGCCCCATTTTTTTCAATCAAAATACATTCTTAAACAGTTATTTGATCTTACTTTAATCACTTATTTTTTAATAAAATAATATTACAATTAAATGTAAAAATTTTCTTTATTTTTTAACCACACATTTCTCATCAATACACTATTCAAAAATTCTTTTTTTTTTTTGACAAGAATGGGGCTCAAACAATAACTTAATATGTTTAACAAATTGGGCTACAGAGACATGCGAGATAAACACGATCTTCTCTATCCAACATTGCCAAAAATGGTATAAGAATAAAATGTATTAATTTTGCATTTCCATATTTTATTCAAGAGTTTTTGATGAGTTGATGTTAGATAGAAGAGTTTTTTCAAACCGACGGTCAAGGGCGAATCTGGGGCTGTCCAATTCAATTTAGTAATAGAATTTTTTTTTTTTCTCTGTATTTGCTCAATGCAAACAAAATAAATAAATATAAATAAATAAACTTCTTCCCTGCAACCGACCCTTTGCCGAACAAACGTTGAAAACAAAATTCTGATTATCTTAGACAACTGTTAACATCTAAATGATGATCAATAAATTTCTGTCACCTAGTCAAAAAATTTTCCTCCTAAACTTAATATTCTACTGCTAAATAAGAAGCAAGAAAAGAGATGACTATTTGGGAGAAAACTATTCAAATTCAGCATAGCATTCTTCATCTCAGACGTGCCTATTTATAGATTTTTATTTAGACCTTGGGGGTAAATATGTCTTTTAGTTAGTGACACGGCATCCATTGATTGACTGACTTCGAACTAATTTTGTTATATGTTCACGTTTTATTTACCAGCTTACATGTCCTATTCATTGATTATAAAGTCATGCTTTATACATCTATTCACATGTGTTTTGATAACGGTTTTTGCCAATGTAGAATGATTTAATGAAAACAGTTTACGACTTTTGATTATTGGTTCTTGTTGGAAAATATAAAATGTTTGAATGAAAACCTCCTCCATTGATTGAATCCATTTGAATTTGAATTTCATCCCACTATACAAATGTGTGTAACTTCTCTTTTCAATGCTATAATTCATTTTCAATATTGTAACTCCTCCTTTGATGCTCTTGTTGTAACTCCTCCTTTGATACCCTTTTCAATGTTGTAACTCCTTATTCAATGAAATAAAGAGTTGGCTCCTCCTCTATGGGTATAAATAGAGGACCTCTCTTGGTGGAAAAAGAGAGAAAAAAAAAACAATCTTTCCTTCCAACCTCAAACCGTCCGGATCTTATTTTCATTTCTTTGCTAAAATTCTTGAGAGATAGACACGGCTAGTTCGTAGGCGGTTAACGTAGTGCAGCGTAAACCGACAACCGATTGTATCCTGGGAATCGAACACCGATCAAAACCTCTTGCACCCCGGTGAGGCGGCGAATTCGATTTAAGGAAACCGTGAAAACACGGGCCTTCGGTTTTGGTTTGATTTATTTTGATTCTCCAACTTTCCCCTACAGTTCTTGCACTTATGAATACTTGCTTCTACTTCTTAAGGTTTGCATATGATTTCATTGTCTTAATATAGTTCGCATAATAGGGGTACCAGTTCGCCAATATTCTTTCCAAGTTTTTTTTTATTGTTTAACAAGAAGCCCCCGAGTTTTTGAATTATTTTGAATCTTTTATTACTTGCGTAATCGGGCCTTCCCATTCATTTTGAATGATTTTTAATAAAATTGATCTCTTGTTTGGTGATGATTGAAATTAGATTTTTTGTAGATTTTGATAAAAAAAAGTTTTGAAATGTGGGATTGAAAAGTTGTAAGACACATGAAATATGTGGTTAATATCTATTATTTGATTTAGATTTAGATTAAAATTTGATTTAAATCAATACCAAACAGGGGCATTTAATAAATAGTCCACAAAGTTCAAGCTTAATTATTTGAATTATTCTTTAAGTACACTCTTTTTTGACACTTTTTTTTGACATTGTACTCACAATACATGGAGTCTACCATTATTTTAATTGTAGACTCCACCCTTTAATTGTGAGTAAAGTGTCAAATTTAGTGTCAAAAAAAGTGTACTTGTAGCAAAATTTTAATTATTTATGCTTGAGCTACGAACTTCTTGTTTTAAAGCAATGACTAAAAATGTTCAAGGATAGTCATCCTTGTAGGAGGTGGTTGATGTATGACACGATGACATTAGTGCTATGATTGTAGTAGTTTTTTGCGTGCAATGATAGGGTTGTTTGCTCTAGGTACGTGATTTATAATTTGCTTCCATTTAAACACTTATTAAGAATGTTGACGTCAAAAAGTGTAACACTAGATTTGAGACAACTTTTAGAAAAAGGGGACGAGATCTTTTATTTTTCACAAGTTTGGGAAGTAAAGCGGTATTATTGACCTTTTTCTCACGTCCCTTTCCAGTAAAAAGGGAATGTCCTTTTATAGATAAATTTTCATACTCATGGTAAGGCAGACGTCAAATCAATCACTTCATACATCAGACCGAACTCATATATGCGTGCCATAGTCCTCGACTGCGATTGGCTAATGAGGTCGGTGTCCATCAAATCCTCATAATTATGTTTTATCAAACAATCATTACTTTTATATTGAAGTTATCAACAAAAGTAGTTGATTGGCCGAAGAGGGCGGTGCTGCCGCCCTCACCCCCAAGTGTATTTGACTTGATTGGACAGATGGTGACAATAATGTAATCATTATGTTTCCTGAATGACGGCGGCCTTCTGACAATTCTACTAGAGATGTCCGAGCTGGGGTAGGTAACCGAACTCCCAATGACTAGTCATTAATACTAAGAACATAATATTTGACCTCGGACTTCGGTGGTCAACAGTTACCCCCCAGGTCAGTCCGTCCGTTGCACACGGACTGACCTTAGAAGGTCTGGCACGACTTTTTAGAACATTAATTGAGTAAACGCTGAAGACGAAGGATCAGGTGACACGTGGCTGTGAGCTGTTACGCATTGGCCGAATACTGAAGGTTACCTTAAAACGACGCCGTTTTGAGGCACGCATCTGGACCCTTCTTTTCGCAGATCCAACGGTTGAGATGGAGACCTTTTGCATTCCTTCCTTTTTAAATACCATCTCCTGTCATTTTCACTACTTTTCTTCGAAAGTTTACTCTCGCGAGCACGGTAGAGAATCAGCCCTTAGTCCTTCCAGTCCTAGCCGAGTAAGGTCGTCCATTCAGGTATTCCGTTTCTCATAAACACGCGCATTTTGTTCTTTTCTTCCTGTATTTCATTCTTTTATGAGTTCGGACGAATCCAGGGTTTTATCCTGGGGTAACCAACAAGAAGAATCAGATGTTCCCTCCCCCTCTTCGTCTTCTTCCGATTGTCAGGAAATTTTTTCCCCAATTCCATTGTCAGTGATTAACCTGGTAGGTCGGTCTAGAGAAATGAGTTCGGATAACGAGGATTCTAGGGCTGTGAGTGTAGGTTCTCATGAAAATAGTGGGGAAAATAAGTTCGGCGAGTGGGGGGCGAGCTCGTATAGGTCTGTTGTCACGGGAGACATGTTGGCTAACTGGAGGGGTAAGTATAGCATACCTAGGTCGATAGAATTGATGATCCCAGAATCTTCCGACCGAGCTAACACCCCACCTCAGGGGTGTATCGCTTTTAATTCGGCCATCCTTAACGCCGGACTTAGGTTGCCTTTCCCTAGAATTATTCGTAAATTCCTGTCTTACTGGGGAATAGCTCCCACCCAGTTATGCCCCAACGGGTGGCGAACGTTGATCGCCACCTTGATTTTATGGAATAGGATGGGTTATCCCGAGCTCGGAGTGGAGCAGTTTAACTCCCTCTTTACTTTTAAAGAGGATGGGAAGAGCTCGGGCTAGTGGTACACCAGTGTTAGGCCGAGGACGGGGGGATCCTTAGTTTTAGATACCCCCTCTTCAATTAAAAGGTGGAAGGAGGAGTTCTTCTTTGTTTTGGGAGAATGGCAGTTCCACCCTGCTGAGGAAGATAGAGAGGATGTCATCCCAGCCTTATATCATCCCTTACGTAAGTTTAGCGACCTCTGGCCTTTATCTGAACTGACGTGATGTGAATTCTAATAGGCTTGGTTCATTTTTGCAGATCAGAAGGTTGGCACTTTGAGCACCGCCGACCAAAGACGTGCTGACGCAATTAGGGGTTTGAACAAGAGGCAGAGATCGTGCAAGTTCCTGATCTCCGAGGAGAATCTCTTCCAGGCCGGTTTACTTCGCATTCACCCTGAAGGGCGAGCTGCTGGATTTTCGTCCTCCCACCCTACTGCACTAGTGAGTATTGTTAACTGAGCTCATCCACTTTAAATAGATTATTGCATGTTTTTGACCTTTGTTCTAACGATTTTTTTTTTAGATCCTCGTGAAGAGATGTTGAGCCTTAAGGCCGCGAAGGAAGCTGCAGCCAAAAAGGGAAAAAGGAAAGACCCCCCAACTGTGACGGTGGCTAGACCTCCAACGAATGAGATTGAGGTGGAGGAAGTGGCCCCACTTCTGAAGAAAAGGGGCACTGGAACGCCCCGGAGTGCTGCTCCGACTCTGGTGACGACAGTCGAGTTGACCTCGCCTGAAGTCACCCCAATGAGGACTTCTCCAGCTCGGACACCGATGTACGCCATGGAGGCTGGCTCATCAAGGTCGCAGGAAAGGTGTCCAGACCTCCAAAGGCCAAACTTGGGGGTTCTCATAGGGCACCGTCCAAAGATTTTCTTGGACTATCTCCGAGCTCCGTCTCCGGCCAGGGAGGCCACTGCAGCTCTGCCACCTCCCCTCAGAGACTCCGCCAACCTACTCACCAGGAGTTGGAATGAAAAAGAGCAGAACTTTGCTGCGAAAATGCCAGTGGGGGAGCAGATAGTGGTTGCTCAGCTGCACAGCCACAGGTCGGTTCTGTACATGATGTCCATTGCGGAGAAGGTATATTTTTCTCGACTTGAGATTTTAAGTTTGTCGTAATACTTAGATAAATCAAGACTTAGTATTGATTTTTGTGATTGTAGGTGAAGATCGAACTGGACAAACTGCTGGAGACGAGGGATCAGGCTATGAGCCTGTTTGATAAAATGGAGCAAGAGAGAGCTGCCTTTGCTGCAGAAAAGCTCAGCTATGAGGACAAGCTGAATAAGATGGGAGTGGAGCTGGAGGTGAAGTCAGGCTCGGAGTTGCGACTTCTTGATGATAATGCTGCCCTGCAGGCCTGGGGAGAAAGATTGAGTAAAAAGGTTGCAGAAGAGAAAAAGCGGGCTGATGACCTCCAAGCTAAGCTAGACAAAGAACGAGCTAAGGCGGCAGAGGAGCAATCCCTTGCTGAGAAAAAGGTGGAAGAGGCCGAGGTGAGGGCATTGAATGCTGTGGACCTGTGGAGGACATCTAGTGAATTTGATGCCGTATCTCAGGATGCATATGTGGTGGCCATGGAGGAAATCGTCAAGTATATCAGCAAGGAGCGGCCAGATTTTGACGTGGCGTTCCTGGAAGAAGCTTTGGAGGAGCAGAGGAAGGAACTGGAGCGCCTATCTGCTGAGGCCGGAGTTCGCCTTTCCCATGGGGATGACGAGGCCGGGCAAGAAGCTTCTCCTTCTCAGGCTCCGTAGTTAGGCTAGATTTATTTTCCGCTTTTAATTGTGTATACAGATTACAACAATTTTTGTAATGAACTTCAAATCTCTGTTTTAATATAATTTCTGCTTTTTGTTTTTATGAAAGTTCGACTATTTGTTTCGTCAAAATCCTTCTTATCATAAAATGTTCTCAAGGAAATTTATCTAAGTGAAGCTGAGTTATTTCCTTGATAGGAAATTTATCTAAGTGTTGCAGCACATGCAACCTTAGTTCGGTTCACTTAGTGGAAGTGAAGCTGAGTTATTTCCTTGATAGGAAATTTATCTAAGTGTTGCAGCACATGCAACCTTAGTTCGGTTCACTTAGTGAAAGTGAAGCTGAGTTATTTCCTTGATAGGAAATTTATCTAAGTGTTGCAGCACATGCAACCTTAGTTCGGTTCACTTAGTGGAAGTGAAGCTGAGTTATTTCCTTGATAGGAAATTTATCTAAGTGTTGCAGCACATGCAACCTTAGTTTGGTTCACTTAGTGGAAGTGAAGCTGAGTTATTTCCTTGATCAAATCACGTAAGAACAAAGAGACACACATTTCTTTATTTCATTGATGAAGACATTCCATTACAACCGTACTCATCCCTACTTTTACATTACTGGTAGTACTGACGGAGATGTTCCGCATTCCAGGGATGTGGCAAAAGATTTCCTTCCAGATCCTTTAGCTCGTAAGCTCCTTTCGACAATATCCTTGTTACAGAATAAGGCCCTTCCCAGTTAGGACCAAGACTTCCTGAAGCAATTTCCCTTGTGGCGGTGAAAATTTTTCGTAATACCAAAGATCCAACCTCGAACTCTCTTTTTCGCATTTTTTTATTGTAATAGCGCGCGTTCCTTTGCTTATAGACCGCATTTCTGAGTGCTGCATCGTCCCTTCTTTCTTCTAAGAGATCCAATTCGCCTCTTAGGGACTCTTCGTTTCTGGTTGGATCGTAAGTGGCAGTTCGGAATGAAGCTATTCCCATTTCCAGAGGGATTATTGCTTCTACACCAAAAGCTAGTGAGAATGGTGTTTCTCCCGTGCTTGTTCTGGCGGTAGTACGGTAAGACCACAAGATGCTGGGGAGTTCGTCCACCCATCTCCCTTTGAGGACGTCCAATTTGGCTTTCAGTGTATGCTTTATGATCTTGTTTATTGCTTCAACCTGACCGTTGGCCTGAGGATGTTTGGGCGTGGAGAAGTGTTTCCTGATGCCGAGTTCTTCACAGAAATTGATAAGGTGAGTGTTATCGAATTGTCTTCCATTGTCAGTAACAATGGAATAAGGTATTCCAAATCTGCATACGATGGACCTCCATAGGAAGTTGGTTGTTCTTTGTTCGGTTATCTTCACAAGCGACTCAGCTTCAGCCCATTTAGTGAAGTAATCAATGGCTACTATGGCATACTTAGCCCCACCTCGTCCCGTAGGCATTGGGCCGATCAGATCAACCCCCCATTTCGCGAAAGGCCAAGGTGCAATTATGAAGTTAAGCTCTTGCGGGGGGGCTTTGGTGAAAGGAGCGAGGCGTTGGCATTTATCACATCTTCTCACAAATTGGAGGGCGTCTTTCCTCATGGTGGGCCAAAAGTATCCTTGACGTGTGATTTTGTGAGCCAAAGATTGCCCGCCAGAATGGTTTCCACACTTTCCTTCATGAATTTCTTGGAGAGCACAAAGAGCTTCTTCTTCGTTTAAGCACCTTAGCAGGGGAGTTGAATATCCTCTTTTGTAAAGGGTATCATTCACCAAAGTGTATCTTGCCGACCTCATTCGCAGTCTCCTTGCTTCAGTTGGATCGTCAGGACAGACTCCAGTTTTTAGGTAGAGGTTGATTTCATCAAGCCAAGTAGGCTTAGGGTCTATCCTCATCAACTCTGCTTCATTCCTTTCTATAGCGGGCTGCGAAATCCTTCCAACTGGGATGCTATCAAATTCCGCGATTCCTTCGCTGGTGGCCAACCAAGCTAGAGCATCCGCGTGTCCGTTCTGCGACCTAGGTATTTGATTTATCCGGATAGTGTGAAAGCCTTCGAATTCCTTCCTTGCCACTTTAAGATAACTGTCCATCCTCTCCTCCTTAGCTCGGTAGACGTTATTGATTTGATTAACCACGAGCTGTGAATCGCTGTAAATGATTAGGTCCATGACCTTCATTTCATGAGCCATTCTTACTCCGGCTATCAATGCTTTATATTCGGCCTCGTTGTTGGAAGTGTTGAAATCAAAAGGCAAAGCTTCACAATACAACTGGCGGTCCGGACTGATTAACACCACACCAGCTCCCGACCTTGTTTCTGTGGATGACCCATCGACGTAAAGTTCCCACGGAAGTCCTGGCTCAATTGTTTCCACTGGCTCCTCGCTGAATTCAGCTATGAAGTCAGCTAGCGCCTGCCCCTTGATTGAAATGCGAGGTCAAAGAAGGGTTTACACCGATCTGTTGACTTTGATACAAAGCGGCTTAGGGCAGCTACCCTCCCAGTTAGGCTCTGAACTTCCTTAGGTTTTCTTGGTGCTTTCATGTCAAGAATAGCTCTTATCTTTTCGGGGTTGGCTTCGATTCCCCGTTGATTGACGATGTAACCCAGAAATTTACCTGAGCTTACGCCAAAAGCACATTTCTTTGGATTCAGCTTCATCTTGTACTTCCTTAGGATTTCAAACATCTCAGCGAGGTGCTGCTGGTGGTCCCCCATCCTCATGCTCTTTACTAGCATGTCATCAACATAAACTTCCATTGTTTTCCCAATTTGTTGGGCAAACATGGAATTCACCAAGCGTTGATACGTTGCTCCGGCGTTTTTGAGACCGAAGGGCATCATTTGATAACAGTACAGACCTCGGTCGGTGATGAAAGAAGTGTGCTCTTGGTCCGGCTCATACATGGGTATTTGATTATACCCTGAATATGCATCCATGAAACTAAGCAATTCGTGTCCAGCAGTAGCGTCCACCATTTGATCTATTCTAGGTAAGGGAAAACTATCCTTGGGACAAGCCTTATTGAGGTCAGTGAAATCAATGCACACTCGCCAATCTCCATTACTCTTTTTAACAAAGACGGGGTTAGCAACCCATTTAGGGTAGTGAGCCTCCCGGATACACTTGTTGCGGAGCAGCTTTCGTATTTCTATGTTTAAAGCCTCATACCTGTCTGGGTTCAAAGGTCGGCGCCTTTGCTGCTTCGGCCGAGCTTCCGGATCAATGTTTAGTTTATGACAGCCAATCTTTAGGTCAATTCCTTCCAAATCCTCATGGCTCCATGCGAAAATATCCAGGTTCTGCCGAAGGAAGGATATCATCTGAGATCGTATTAAAGGCTGCAGCTCTTTCCCTATTTTGAGTCCCTTGGTGGGATCCTTTTCGCAAACTGATATTAGTTCCAGTTCTTCCACCGGTTCCCCTCCTTTAGTCCTTGTACGGGGATCCAAAGGACCGAGGTCGAGCATCATGCACGTCGCCGGAAGAGGTTGCTTATTTTGATTAGTTTGAGATCGACTTTTCCTCTGACACATTTCAGCAAGTTCCCTGTTTCCTTTGATTTCTCCTACTCCGTGAGGTGTCGGGAACTTGATTGAGTAGTGGAACAAAGACACTACAGCTCGGAGGTTGAATATCAGAGGCTGCCCCATCACAGCGTCGTAGGGTGAAATAGAATCAAGGATGACGAACTCAGCGTTAGTTCTCCAATGCCGTGGGGTTTCCCCAGCTTCGACGGATAGCTTGATGGATCCCCTTGCCTTGACTAGTGCTCCGCTCAATCCTTGCACCATATTAGGATATGGTTGAAGAAAATGAAGGGGAATTCCCATCCACCTTAGGGTATTGGTGAAGAGTAAATTGATCACACTTCCGGTATCGACTAATACCTTTGGTATATTGATCCCAGCCACAGGCAAAGAGACTACCAGGACACTAGGGTAGGGGTTCGGATCTACTTCGGTGTCATTGAAGGATAAAAGGTCATCCTGAGGTCGTTTTCGGTGCCTCTCATCGATACCGATCTCAGATAGGTCAGCAACTACAGGTCTTTTCAACTTAAGCTCCCTCTTTGAAATATCCTGTTCTCCTCTCATCATGCTGACTTCGGACTGGGGTAAGTCGACGTTGCAAGCTCTGGCCTCTGCCTGGTTTCCAAGTATCCTTCCAACACCGTAAGGTGTGGGGAACTTCATACAGTAATGATAGATCGAAGTAGCAGCTTTGAGTTCGTGTAGTATAGGTCTGCCTAGTATCGCGTTGTAATTAGATGGCAAGTCAACGACCACAAAGTCAGCTAGGATTCTCCTTTGGCAGGGAACTTCACCTAGTTCCACAATAAGGACGATCTGGCCTCTGGCTTCGATGGGGTCCCCAGAAAACCCTTGCAGCCTTTTGTGGTATGGCTGGAGATAGCGCTCTGAGATTTCGAGCTGTCTTAGAGTTTGGGTGTACAAGATGTTCACCGAACTTCCATTATCCACTAGAGTTCGGTGTACCTGGACTCCGGCAATGGGCATAGTGATGACCAAGGCATCACATTGATCTTACAGAACTCCTTGAGAATCCCCTTCAGAGAATCCAAATACTCAGAATTGGTTACCGTACCTCTGATATCATAGTTCGGCCATATTCGTGCATCTCTAGCTTGCCTGCGTCTTTCCCTCCTTGATCCTTCCAAATACTGATTTCCTCCAACCATCATTCTAATTTTCGCCCTGGGAGGAAGATTGCGCTCCGGCATTGCGGGTTGAATTCGGTTTCCTTGTACTTGTGGCTGAGGTGGTGGAGGAGGCGTTGGATTCGCCTCTGTAGGTTTAGCTACAAATTCTTTGAGGCGACCTCTCCGAATTAGGGATTCAGTTTCTTCTTTTAGGTCGCGACAGTCGTCCGTATTGTGTCCGGCCGACCTGTGATATCGGCAATACTTTCCTCGCCCCAACTGTCCTTTCCTTGGGAACGCCGGTTTACGGAATTCCTCCCTATCTCCAGATTGCACGAAAACTTCCTCCAGGGTAGTCGTTAATGGGTGATAGTCATGAAACCTGCGCGTCTGATTCTTAGGTCGGTCACTCGTACTCCGACCTCCTTTTAGTTCGTTTGGGTTCTTCCTGTCTGATTTTTTCTCCTTATTATGATCCTTGGGGTATGGGTTGGCCCCAGCATTCTCATGATCCGACGTGGCGTCCTCCGCACTAATATGTTTTTCAGCTCGGTTCAAAAACTCATGATACGTGCGGGATCCGTCCTCATGTACAGACCACCAGAACCGTGTTCTAGGTCTTAATCCGGAAAGGACTGCCATGAGGGCGGCATCATCAGAGATCTTCTCGACCTCCATTGATTGTTTGTTAAACCTTCCGAGGTAACCTTTTAGTGATTCGCTTTTTCCTTGCTTAATGCTGAACAACCTTTCCTTAGGTGTCGTTCTAGCTTTTGAGCCCATGAATTGAGCAATAAAAGTTGTTGTCAGGTCCTTCCAGTTTTTTATGGACCTTTGATGCAGCCTTCTGAACCATCTTTGGGCCTTATCCCCCAAGTTTAGTGGGAAAGCTCGGCACATTATGGCATCACCAGCGCCTTGTAATTCCATCCACGAGGTATACTTGTCCAGATGGCTAAGGGGATCTCCTTCCCCTTCATACCCAGTGAGCTGTGGTATTTTGAGCTTCTCGGGCATGGGTTCAGCCAGTATGTCTTCCAAAAAAGGGGAGTGACGTTTGGTGAAATAATCCTCTGACATCCCCTTGCCCTTGGCTTCCAAGTCTGCGATACGCTTCTTTAAGGCAGTTATTTCAGGTTCTTCTTGATCTAACGGACGTTTTAGGTCGGACTTTAGAGGCTTCTCCCGAGGTGTTAAAGACTGTTGGGAACCCAATCTACTAAACACACTGCCAGTTCTTTTGGTGGTGCCCTCTTTTCTCGGTGGCGGACTCCTTACCTCGTCGGTGTGACTTCTGGAAGACTCTCCTTTGGAAAAGTGAAGGGACCTTCTGGTGGGAGGTCTTCCTGCCTTTCTTCTTGGTGGGGATCCCACATCGGTTCTTTGTGGGGAGAGGGGAGCTTGATTTCTTTCCAACCTGCTGACGGTGTTAGTCAGCCTTTCGATAGCTTCCCTCATAGCAACTATTTGAGGGCTTTCTACATCAGATCGGTCCTGCCTTCCTTGGTAAGTACGAGGAGTGGTGGTTTCATTAGGGCGAGTGTGGGATTCACTCTCCGAGGAGGGATCTTGGCTCATTGGTATATATATTTTCTGTTTTAGTGTGAGAAAAGGATCTTTTCCACAAGCGGCCCTCCTTCTAGCGCCAAACTGTTGACGTCAAAAAGTGTAACACTAGATTTGAGACAACTTTTAGAAAAAGGGGACGAGATCTTTTATTTTTCACAAGTTTGGGAAGTAAAGCGGTATTATTGACCTTTTTCTCACGTCCCTTTCCAGCAAAAAGGGAATGTCCTTTTATAGATAGATTTTCATACTCATGGTAAGGCAGACGTCAAATCAATCACTTCATACATCAGACCGAACTCATATATGCGTGCCATAGTCCTCGGCTGCGATTGGCTAATGAGGTCGGTGTCCATCAAATCCTCATAATTATGTTTTATCAAACAATCATTACTTTTATATTGAAGTTATCAACAAAAGTAGTTGATTGGCCGAAGAGGGCGGTGCTGCCGCCCTCACCCCCAAGTGTATTTGACTTGATTGGACAGATGGTGACAATAATGTAATCATTATGTTTCCTGAATGACGGCGGCCTTCTGACAATTCTACTAGAGATGTCCGAGCTGGGGTAGATAACCGAACTCCCAATGACTAGTCATTAATACTAAGAACATAATATTTGACCTCAGACTTCGGTGGTCAACAGAGTACATGTACCGAAGTTTTGGATCGTTGTGCTTGTGTTTTAGAGTGCTACAAACACAAGTGGTAATCGTTGTATATTGGGAGTTGATTGCCATAAACCAAAGGCACCGTTGCAGGGAAAATTCGACTTAAGGACAAAGAGTTCAACTCTTGCCTCGACTTGCATTATCTGGCTGATTTTCATTGGAGTTCCATTTGTTCCTCTAATTATTTTCTTTGTTCTTGGCCGTTACTCCGTCCATTTGTCTTCAAGATTTGGCAAACAATTTAATGGTTATTTGACGTCACTCTACACAAATTTCTCCAACAAGTTCACCAAAAACTCTATGTGCCGGTAGAAGAATGTTCACATCGTATACTCCAACCGAGGGAGAAAAACTGTTCATGGGGAACTCTTCAAGTTCTAAAATGGGAGGACAAGGCAAAGTGTCAGGTTCCTTGCTTAGCAAAACGGCTTTAAATTAGTCTTTGCCTCGGATAAGTTTGTACTTGAAAAAAATAATATGTATGTAGACAAAGATTATGTAAAAGATAGACTATTCAAAATGAATGTCCTCACTATTGTACCGAATAATGCAACAGATAAAATATTTACTTCTATTTATATTCTTGAGTCATCTAATTTATAGCATCATAGATTAGGACATGCAAACTTTAATTCATTATGAAAGTTAATGAAATTAAGTTTACTTCCAAGTATGCATTTTAATAACGAAAAATGTGAAGTATGTGTAGAGGTAAAGTTGTCCAAAACACCTTTCATTCAATTGAACGAACTACGACATCATTGGAACTTATTCACACGGATGTTAGTGACTTAAAGTTCGTACAAAAAAGAAGTGGTAAAAAGTATTTCATCACGTTTATAGATGATTGTACAAGATACTGTAATTTACACTTGTTGAAAAGTAAAGATGAAGTTTTGGAAGTATTAAAAC
This sequence comes from Osmanthus fragrans, assembly GCA_019395295.1. Taxonomy (NCBI): domain Eukaryota; kingdom Viridiplantae; phylum Streptophyta; class Magnoliopsida; order Lamiales; family Oleaceae; genus Osmanthus; species Osmanthus fragrans. The sequence continues at coordinate 14,642,594 of CM033359.1, forward strand.
ACTATAAAACTGAAGTTGGAAAACAGATAAAAATGATTCGTAGTGATCGAGGTGGAGAGTGTGTTGCACCGTTTGAAGAGTTTTGTACGGAATATGAAATTATTCATCAAACCACTGCATCATATTCAACTCAACCTAATGGGGTTGCTGAATGCAAGAATCGAACCCTAAAGAAAATGATGAATGCAATGTTGATTAGTTCAGACTTACCTCAAAACTTGTAGAGATGAAGCTATATTTTCGGCAAATCATATTCTAAATAAAATACCACACAAGAGAAGGGTTGAATCACCTTACGAGTTATGGAAATGTTGGAAATCTTCATATAAATATCTAAGAGTGTGGGGGTGTTTAGCAAATGTACAAATACCTAAACCTAAACAAGTTAAAACCTAAACAAGTTAGGATTTGATCTAAGACAATTGATTGTGTATTTATTGGATATGCAATAAATAGTAGCACATATCGATTTTTGGTTCATAAATCCTAATTGTTTATATACATGAAGGTACTATCATTGAATCAAGGAATGTAGATTTCTTTAAAGATATCTTCCCATGTAAGGAAAAGGAAACAAGTTCACATAAACGAACTTATGATACCGCAAATGAAAATGATAGAAATCATAAAGTAGATGAGGAACTGAGATGCAGTAAGAGGCAACGAATTCATAAAACCTTTGGTCTAGAATTCATAACCAATCTACTTGAAAATGATCCAAGGACATTTGACGAAACAATGTCCTCTCTCGAAGCTCCGTTTTGGAAAGAAGCGCTAAACAATGAAATTGAATCCATCATGAACAACCACACTTGGGAATTGGTTGAACTTCCTCTGGGAAATAAAAATTTAGGTTGCAAATGATTTTTCAAAAAGAAATTGAAGTCAGATGGATCAATAGATAAATACAAGGCTAGATTAGTAGCAAAATGGTATTGACAAAAGGAATGATTAAATTTCTTCAATACCTACCTACCCACCCGTAACAAGGATCATGTCTATACGTGTTTTGATTGCAATCACGACATTTCATAATCTTGAAATACATCAAATGGATGTTAAAATTGTGTTTCTAAACGGTGAGTTAGAAGAAAAAATCTATATGAAACAACCTGAAGGGTTTGTTGCTTTTGTAAGCTTGTAAAATGTTATATGAATTGAAACAAGCATCGAAGCAAGTGAGATGAAAAGTTTGACAAACCTATGTTGTCAAATGGCTTCAAAATCAATGAATGTGACAAATGTATCTATATAAAAGTCACACCCAACGAATATGTGATCATATGTCTATACGTTGACGATATGCTAATTAAGGGAAATAACTCAAACATCATTTTCTCAACTAGAAAACTGTTAATAAAAAATTTTGACATGAGGACAATCACATGATAAATCGGTTAAGATACCAGTTGACTTAAGTGTGCAGTTAGCTAAAAATAGTGGTGATCATGTATCTTAATTGGAGTATTCACATGTCATAGGTAGTTTGATGAACATTACCAACTGCACGTGATTGGATATAGCATACATAGTCAACAAATTGAGTAGGTTCACAAGTAATCGAAACATTGAACATTGGAAGACATTAAATTGATTTCTTAAATCTTAAGACATACGGTTGAATCTGAATTACACTACTCAAAATATTCTGCGGTGTTAGAAAGATATACCGATGCGAATTGGATATCTGACGCAAAGGATTTAAAGTCCACAAGTGGTTATATGTTTACCATTGGAGGCGAAGTCGTGTCCTGAAAATTGTCTAAGCAGACTTATATAGCTCGATCCATGACGAAGTCTGAGTTTATTGCTTTAGATAAGGCCGGAGAAGAAGTAAAATGGATTCGTAATTTCTTTGAAGAAATTTCATGTTGGGAAAAATCGGTTCCTGCGATTAACATACATTGCGACACTCAATCAACAATAGCAATGGCACAAAATAGTATGTATAATGGTAAATCTCGACATATCCGTTGGAGAGATAATACCATTAAACAGTTAATATCGAATGGTATATTCTCAATTAACTATGTTAAGTCAAAAGAGAACTTAGCGGATCCTTTAACGAAATGACTTGCAAGATATCAAGTATACCATCTCTCGAGGGGAATGGGCCTAAAGCCCATCGAATAGAATCACTATGACGGAAACCTAACCTTGTAGATTGGAGATCCCAAGATCTTGGTTCGATGGGACAACTAAGTCATAAAAGATTCAGAGTGAAGCACTTACTCCCATTCCTACAAATTTAAAAGTGCTAGGGTAAAATGTGTATAAGGTTAAGTGTATACTTTTAATGACTCATATACCTTGAAATTAGAAAAGTAGGATATCACCTATATAAGTGTGAAGTGGAGCCGCTTCTACGAGAATTTAAGGCTTAATTCTCTTAAAGCACTATGAAACCAAGAGCTGTTCAGGGCTAATTGTTTTAATTTACACGAACGGCTGAATGGTTCAAGACATCCGTCCACCAGTTAGCCTAGTAAATTCGATTGTATTCAACTAAAGAAGGTTCAAAGTCACAAGCCACCTATCTTGAATCTATAACTTGTCACGTGTACTCCTTATTAGAGTCTGCATTTCATTTGCATTTTGTTGTGCATATCGAGAAATTTTCATTCATGTGAGGGATTGTTGGAATTTGGTTTCAAGAAATCAAAAACTTGGTTTAAGTGTAACTTGGAAAAAGTGACTCGATGTCAAATATTCGAACTTCATCCAATTGTCGAATTACGAAAGTAAATGGACTAATTTATTGTACTCGTCAAGTAGATCGTTGTAGTATATTTGAAATGACAAAATTAATTCCGAATGAATGAGAAATTGAAGTCCAAAGTTGGAAGGAAAAATGGAAGTTGGCTAGAAATCTCAGCCACACCATCGCTCGCCTGGCGTTCTAGTGACAGTCCAGCGAAAGGCGAGCGAAGAAGTCACTGTTTTTAACGCTTGAGCTAGGCTTTGGCGAAAAGCTAGCGAAGGCAAGTGCTGCAACCCTTGACAAAGGTTGCTGAGTTTTGGACCACGTTTCTTCACTTGTAACATTTCCTCTTCTATATATAGGACCATTTGGATGTCATTTTGTTCACATTAATGATATGCAATCATTAGCATACATTCTCTCTTCTTTCTCAACCAAAAAATCTGCAAAACTTGCATAAAATTTCTGGTTTTCTTCATTTTACATAAATGAGTACATATACCGAAGTTCTGGTTCATTCTGCTTGTGTTTTGGAGTGCTACAAACACAAGTGGTAGTTGTTGTATTTTGGGAGTTGATTGTCATAAATCGTGGGCACCGTTGCGGGGTAAATTCGACTTAAGGACAAAGAGTTCAACTATTATCTCGACTTGCACTTTCTTGCGGATTTTCATTGGAGTTCCATTCTTTTCATCTTATTATTTTCTTGGTTTCTTGCCGTTACTCCGTCCATTTGTCGTCAAGATTTGGCAAACAATTTTTTGGTTCTTTGAAGTCACTCTACACAAATTTCTCCAACAAGTTCACCAAAAATCGGAATCTAAATTGAATAATTATCGTTTCCACTTGCAAGTTGTTAAAGTAGAATAAAGATTAAATCACCAACCAAACATATAAAGATTTGAATTTCTTCTTTTAACATTTTGATATTCAGTCCATTTTAAGGTTTAAATAAATCATCAGTTTTTAAGATTGACGTTATCAAAAGAGTCAGCATCTGCGAAGCATATCAATGGATAAAAACAAAATAAATTATACAGAAACTTGAATTACTTCTTTTAATGAGATTACTTTTTAATATTGAACTAAGTCCCAAGGTATACGAGATTAAAATGTTAGCTTGAACGTATAGATATCTTTACTTCTTATAATAGTAATGTTGATAAACATCATCAAAAGAGGTGCCAATCCATGCCCTTCCAGAATGAGAAATAAAGGCAGAGGTCAGACTCTTTGGCCTTTAGTCATGTGCGAAAGAGAAGAGAATATAGACTACGAAATAGGCAAAGAAATATTGGGGATGCAGATCCCAATAAAAAATGCGACGGGGTGGATAAATAGTTTGAAACTTAGTCACGTTTTATTTAGATAAAAATTAAATTTTTAAATATTTTTTAATAAAAGTTAATGAAATATGTGATTAAAAATTGTGGGTTCCAAAAAATGAGTACTTAAAATTAATTGTCGACTTTAACGTAAATTTTAATCATTTTCTTAGCTAAATCAAACATAATCTTAGCCCTTGTTTGGGCTCCATTTTAATGAGTTTTTAGGCGGAAAAAGTATTTTGAAATAGTAGTTTTTTGGAGAAAGTATTGTTAAAAAATAAGAATTTTTTTTTGAATTTACGTGATATATTATTTTACTGAAAAATATGTTTGAAAATGAAGAAAAAAAAGAAAAAAAAATACATTAAATTAAAATGGAGTCCAAAGATGGCTTTAATTTGCTCTAATTTTCTCGACAAAAGTCACAATTTGATGAACTTGTGGGCTATGCTCTGACAGCAAATTCTTGTGGGTTTTGTCAGTTGTGTTGTATCCCACGTGCATTTTGGGTCCCCTTTGCTTTCTTGGTTGTATTGTCAACACGTGCTTCCTCCATGCTTTGATGATCTTCTTCAATGTGCATGCACATAGATACATTTCATTTTATGTATATATGGGAGATTGGAGAACATCTCCTTATCATATGACCACCTTCAGTTTTGTGCCACTAAAATTAACAATTAATTTTAACAATACATTTTATCATTTTTTTATTAAAATTTACTAAAAATATGACTTTCATCTAAATCAAACAGGAGCATCATAATATTTAATAATTGTTAACACTTGTATAATGGGTGGAAGGGTAACTATACTCTTTAGGTCTTCCTATTCGTTATTGATTATAATTCAGGATAGTTATAAAATGAGGGAAAATTTACATAAATATGCCAAAAAAAATAAATATATTTTGAAAGTACTATTCACCAGTCTGACTCCTACAAAAATCGTCAAAACCATAAATATCTTAGGGTGCGTTCTCTTCGTGTTTCTGTTTTGTGTTTTGTGTTTTGAAATTCGTTTTGTGTTTTCTGTTTTGGGTGTCTGTTTTGAAATTAATGAAAATGCGTTCTCTTTGTCATTTTGAAAAACAGTTTCTCAAAACAGAAAACAGAAAACGCGTTCTCTTTGTACTTTTTAAGAATATTATTTGATAATATTTTATTCAAGAAATATGATTATTTAATTAACTTTAATTGTTTAATGTTAATATATTATTAAATATGAAAATAAACCTGCAATTTCTTTAAATTTTGAAATATCTTTCAATTATGAAAATAGGGGTGTGAACATATATTATTTTTTAAATTTTTATTATTATGATTTTATTCTAGAAATTTGAATATTCAATTAATTTGAATAATTTAATGTTAATGTAGTACAAAATAATATATAGATGTGAAATATGTATGCAATTAAAAAAAATTCCACTTTTAATAAAAGAAAATATATATTTCGATAATAAACACTTGTATAATATTGTATTCAATAAATTTTATTATTCAATTAATTGTAATAATTTACTATTAATATGATTAAATAATATATACATTTTGAAGTTTGCATATGTTGATATTTTTTGTTTTAAAATATAAAAACACTTGCTAAATTAAATTTAGCAATACATTTGAAAAGATACAATTACAAGTTTACGTGTCATGACAAAACAAATAAACACTACATAAAATGTAATATAAATCTCATGTCTCATGTACGACGTCTCGAATAGTCATTCCACATTTGTGTAGCAATTTGATCTCTGACTTGTCCCATTTGAGCTGTTTGACTAGTATCAAAATGTATGGCTTCTTGATCTTGACTTGACTCCGGTATATCATGAAATATCATATTCTCCTCTGAATACTCATCGAACAACCTATCTAAAGCGTGCTCTTGACGAATAAAATTGTTTATTGCACAATATGCAGTAGGGATTTGTCTTTTCCTAGTTAGTGGATAATTGGTAATTAACTTTAAAATAGGAAATCTCGCCTTTAAAACTCCAATGCTACGTTCTATAATGTTACGGCACGAGGAATGTCTATAGTTGAATAACTCTTCCTTTCCACGTAGTCTTCCCTGCCCAATATAGTCACGCAGATGATATCTTCGACCTCGATACGGGGCAAGAAATCCAGGCATGTTTGGATAGCCAGAATCGACAAGGTAAAATTTATCTACACCATAACAAAAAATTCATACACGAAAAGTCATTAAACATATATTCGCACTCATTATTTTAAGTGTAATAAAATACCTCCTCGTGGCATTGGAAAGTTGTTCGCTGGTCTTGTAACTGCGTCAACGAATACGCGCGAATCATTTGCCGTACCTTCCCACCCAGAATACACAAATGTAAATTTCATATCAAAATCACATGTCAGCATCACATTTTGTGTCACAGTGGTTTTCCTTCCACGAAAAGATGTTTGTCTCGATGCAGGTGCCCAAACTGCAACATGTGTTCCATCAATTGCACCTATACAATCCTTAAACAAAGGATATTTGTGCAAAATCCGCTCATGGGTAATGTCTTGATTTGGCGGACATATTAGCTCAGTGTCAAATGAACAAACAGCTCTTACAACTCTTTTAAACCATTTGTGTATCGTGTTGTTTGAATGCTGAAACCTATCACCAATAATACTATAACGTGTAGTGTGCCCTACAATCATTAGAAACATAGCAACGCCCTCCTCAACGGTTACTTTTTTTTCCATCTTGTAAGAGTCCTTTATGTTTCAAAATATCACAGAAATTCATGAACACATGTTGCTGCATACGAAAGTTCTGATAGCACACGTCTGGATGTCCATTCAGAATTTCAAGCACATACATATGTCCCGTAAGCTGTGATGTTCTACAAGGTGTTCTGCCGATGGAATTTCCTTTGTGGGCAATAAAGCAATTAAGTAGCATTACATCATCATTATTACTGTCACAATCAGAAAGTTGTAAAAAATCCTCATCGCTCAAATCTTCATCATCAGAATCGTCATACAAGTCCACATTTGAAGAACTTGCCATATTCTGAATAGAAAACAAAAAAAAAATATTTATTTGACATCATTTTATGTTAACCAAAAAAACGAAAAGCCTATTGTTCATAAATGAAAATTAAATACAACATCAGTTCTACATCCAACATCACGAATTAATAAGTTCAAAAACCATTACAACATCAACAACGCAGGAAAAAAGTACTTAAAGCTATGAAACATAAAATAGTACGTCAAACTGTCACCCTGAATAAAACAGATCACATGAAAATTACACAAACAAATTAGCTTCAAATTAGCATCAAAACAGGTTCCCTTCTTGCTTCAGGCATCTCCACAAACGACACCCTGAAATCAAAATCCTTAAAAGCCGTAATTGCTTTCGTATAAGCCTCATCGGACAACCCATCCATACGGTTCAAAATGGCCATGCAACACTTAGTTGAATAAGGATCCGGACTGTTAACTTCATGATCAGAATGAGCAGCTGATTTTCCTTGGATCTTTGCAAGCTTTTCTTTAAAGTACTCTTTCCGAATTTCTATTTCTTCGTTCCTACTGCTAACATTCTCCGACCACTGTGCCATGCAGGCTTCAAGTTTGTCAGTTTTCCTGATCTTAGGTTCCTTTCGTCGGCTTCCACCACATGTACCAATATCGTCACGCTAACGAGTATGCTCATTCTCATGGACGTCATCATCATTTTCCACCCTTACATGCACCCCTCTATTCAAAAAATCTTCTTCCATCTGCCTTTCCTCCTCTGATGTGTTTGGAAGTTGAGTGGAGGCAGCTCCTAATCCTCCAGTAGCAGTCGTCCCACTAAATATTTCCCCAAGAGTATGATAGTGCTTACATCCTTCCTTCCTTAACAGTTTGTACTCCGACTTGTTGATCTGTCATTTTAAAAATAATGCACATTATTATAGTTTCATATCTACTAAGTTGATGAAATAATTAGTTAATATATTATTTATAACATGTACGTACCGTATAATAGTGTTGCCACACCTCCTCTGGAGCATTAACTTTGTTTGTATTTGGATCCCATGTAACTCATGTATGTCCTAATAGTACAGAGAACATACGATGAATCTTACGTAAGCGGTTCCACTTTCCCTTTAATCTATCTATGCCGTAATCCATCTTTGTTGAAACTTTCATGATTTCATTGATCCTACCCCATTCGTCTTTAGTGAATGTAGAACATTGCAATACGTTTGATTTGACTCTCTCGTAAAGAATGTCGATAAAAATACGTTCATTATCATCCGACCATGACATTGGGACGTTATTCCTCACTCTGTGACCACTCATGTTGAAACTATATTGAATATAAGTGAAATGATCAAGAAATATAGTTGAAAATATTTAACAATAACATTGAATGGTTTAAGCAGTTACCCATATTTACTAGAGGAGGTTTAAGTAGTTAGTGGTTTATTTTATGTTAAGTATGGTAGTTGAGTTTGAAAGTTTCTTAAGGCAATTTATTGGAACACACAGGAATGTCTTTATTTTAAGGTGTTCAAGATATATAGAGACTAAATATTAGTTGATGAAGAGATAAAAGGGCATTTATTGAAACTGGATACATATTCAAAATATTTCCAGGTATTTTCCTACCTTGTTGGGGAAGGGTTTTTGTGAAGGAAATAATTGGTTTCCGTGTTGTCTATGGAATTTTTATCCTTCTGAATTCTATCATTCTTAAAATATTATTTGCATAATAACATTAAGGATTACCTTTTTCCTTAAACAAAACAGTATTAATGCCTAGCGGGGTGTTTGTGACTCTACCTAGACCTAATGGGGGATTTTGATTCCCCGTTGTTTAAGGATAACTTATTGATATAAAATCTAACCATAAATGATACTATTAGTAACATCTCTAGCTAATATTATTCTTATTTGTATGATTGAACGTCATAATAAAAGTAGAAGTTGTTTGAATTCCATTTTCTAAATAATCAAAAGATTCCAACAACTGCATATAGTTTCATCGAAAATCAGTAATCTTAACATCTTCATTGAACAACAAAGGAAGTGAACATTAATGTCTTACCCTATCAAAATCGAAAAATAGAAAAATAATAAAGAAATCCCAAGAAGGAAATCAACCTTTCATCAAAATATCAGTAATATTTAACTTCTTTACTGAATATTAGAAGAAGTAGACATTAATGTCTTATTATATCAAAAATCAACGAAAAACATCAAAATAATCAAGAACTGCTTTCAACTCTTCATCGAAATATCATTAATCCTAAAATCTTCATTGAATAATAGAGAAGGCAGATAATAATGTTTATTATATCAAAATCCACGAAAAACATCAAATTAATCAAAAAATGAATTAACATATTCATGGGAGTTTGTGGGGCTGAATACTGGAGAAAGAAAAGTATCTGTAGACCTATCACAATCTTTGCCTTATCAACCTCTTATTTTCGGTTGCCACACAAATTTATTTCCTAAAACTCTTGTTAAATTTGAAGACATCACACTAAAATATTTGATAACTGTCCTTATGAAACTGTAATACAGTAACAATGAACTTTCTTTTTATAATTTTGTGTGCAACAAGAACTCCACAATATAAGACCTAACAATGTTAGCCAAGCAAGCACTCAATCTTACATGCAGTCCACTTAAAAGGATTTGCTGTCACCTAATGAATACCAAGATTATCACCTGAGTAAACCATATTCAGACCCCAAGTCATAAACTTTAATGCTGATTATTAATTTTCTTCCTTAATGTCTGATGGTAAAGGATGTCTCATGGTACTAGCACTTGACAAGTTTTAACATACCAGAAATTCACTTACCAGAAACCTCTAAATACTCATCTGATTCAATTCCAATTACTCCACAGTCAAGCATTTCAGTGTTCAATTCACTTATAGAAACTTACATCTTACTTATCAAACAAATTACACACCAATATTGAACTCATTTATTTAAAAAAGATCATTGCAGAATAAAAAGATACGAACTTGATAAGCAGAGCCTTTAACAATAAGTACTCCCCATACCAAACTCATCCAAATTCGTCTTTCCAACAACAATTGCCCCAGACATAAACCCTTAGGCTTAAATTTACAGCCGACATTCGCTTTGCCCAAAAAATCAAACAGCAGAGAAAAAAAGCCCTAAATCCCCGTCATTTAATCTAGCATTTCATTTCAGTTTTTGTAATTCTTCTTCAATCGAGAACATAATAATCGATTACAAGTCTAAGCATATGAAATACACAGCAAGCTAGATGAATAAAAAATACCGTTGTCGTTCGATTTCAATAGCTTCAGCTACGACGGAAGCAGTCGGATTTCAGCCAACGGAGAGACAGACAGTGAGATTCTTCGACGTTAGGAGCACGATAGAAACGGCACACAGCGAAAGAGAACTCGGCCGGTGGGTTTGGTTGACAGTAGACGGGGAGAGAAAGCGAAGAGAGAGAGAGAGCGAAGACAGAGAGAGCGAAGACAGAGATCTGTGAAGGGGGAGTGAGATGAGAGACGGATTTTTGGGCCAGGTCGCGTTTTGGTTTCATTTCGCATGTTTTGTAAAATAATGGACAAAACGTCCAAAACGAAGAATTCCCGTTTTCCATTTTGTTCCTTAAATTTTTTTCTGTTTTGCAAAATTCATTTTTCAAAACGGGAAAGAGAACGCGTTTTGGTCGTTTTGAAAAATTGAAAACAGAAAACGATCCCAAAACGACGAAGAGAACGCACCCTTAGCCTCCCATTATTACAAATCCAAAAAAATAAAAAAAAAATTGAAAAGCATTGCGAAACTATACTTATCAGGATGGATCAGAAACATGTAATATAATGATGAGTCAAATATCATCCAATGGAGATTGAATATCGATACAACTTTAACTAAAACCAATTTTGAATAAACGTACGAATAAATTTTGGTTTTTGAATTTGATTTTTCTAATTAACAACAAAATTAAAAATATTTAACAAGTAGGGAAATCTTATGTTTTCAAGATCAGTTTGCATACCGACCTGATAAAGAGAGAGGGTCAAAGCTCAAAAGGTCGGATTGGGGTTGGACCGGTCAAATAAAAAGCAAAAATAATTAATTAGATAAAATAATTTGATAAATGATTTAAATTTTGAAGATGGGAGAATTTGACTAATTCATAAAAAAATATAAACAAAATATATATAATACAATGCACTTTAGTCAAATAACTCGTACTTTCTTCAAATACTAATTTTACCACGTATCGTTCAAATCAATGAATCAGATTCTCAGCGTCTCAAAGCCTAAAGCCAACCCGAACTCCTTAAGCCGCCATCCAATTTTCAGATTTTACAATTAAGTTGCTAATCGTATCTCTCTAATATCTGTACATACACATTTTATATATACACATGCATTATATTCCTCTATCAATATCCAAATCTCCATCCCCCACCAATTTTTATTTTTAGTTCGAGAAATTACATATTAGGAAAATCGATTAATTTAGTGTGAGGTCAACTGATTTCTGGTTTAATAGCCAATTAACCGATTTTTCCTCCGAGTTGGTTTTGAGTGACAGTCAAATCGATTTTTCGACCGATTTTCAATTTTTCTGCCAAAACGATTTGTGCATCTGATTTGAGTCATAGGGAATTAATTAGAATAAAATACTAAAATTCAATCAAGTAAAACACTAGAACCATGAATCCACCACTGTAATCCCAATTCAATTCTCAATTAACCTTTAATTGTCAATTCCTACATATTTTCAAATCAATAATCCAACTTCTAGTTAATACTCTTTCTCAAGGTCAATCAATTCGAAACTTATATGTGAACCTAAGCTCATATTTGATCCCCATCATCTAAAAATTTATTTTTCTCCAAACTCATTTTCAACCATACGTTTTTTTTAATAAAATAATTTTAAACGTAAACCCGATTTTTTTGCCTGTTTTTTAATGTTTTGCCTGTTTTTTAATGACATTTTTTTTTTCAAAAAAATTACTATTATAAACTTTATTTTCCAAAATAAGGGCTCGAACAGGACCTAATTATCTCTAGTTAAATTATAATCAGATATGCATGCATTAATTCACAAAGACGATTATATATGATTGAATAGAGCATAAAGACGTCTCTATATCAATTATAAGACTCTACGTTGTTTACTTCCATGTGCTAATTTATATCGAGGTCCTTGAAAGCAATATAAATAACAAACACATTCTAATAATGATCATGCATCAAAATTGAATAAAAGAACAATAAACAATATATCAAATAACAATCTTAAAAAAAAAAACTTTGAATAAAATCAAATTACAATGTTTTAAGGGTTAATTCCATAAATGGTCACTGAATTTATCCAAAAATAACAAAACGGTCACTGAATTACGAAACATGCACAAACGGTCACTGAATTATCATGCACTTTCACAAACGGTCACTGAAGGACCGTGATGATTTAAATTCAAATTTAAAGGACAGAAACACGTAAACATAGAATCGTGAGGACCTCAAGTGCAAATTTCATATAAAACCCGAAATCATTCCCTTGTCAACCCGCCACCTTTGGACCACCATAACTCCAACCTTCGGCCACCAAAATCACTGGACCAACACACCAAATTGAAGCCCTCGCTACCCTATACGTAACCCACCCAAGAATAGCCCCTAACTCCGGCGGAGTTGGCCGGAATTTCGTCCTAAAGTCGGTCTCTCGCATAGGACAGTGCTATCAGATGCCACTTTGGGAAAAAATTTCACCACTTTCTGGCCACCAAAACCACAGGACCAATACACCACATCGAAGCCCTCGCTGCCCTCTACGTAACCCACCCAAGAATGGCCCCTAACTCAGCCGGAAAGTGCTCGGAATTTCGTCCCAAAGTCTGCGGGTCGCACAGGACAGCACTGCCTGCCGCCACTTTGGGACGAAATTCCGGCACCTTGGCCTCCAAAACCACCGGACCAACACACCAGATTTAAGCCCTCACTTTCCTCTATGCAACCCACCCAATAATGGCCCCTAAATCAGCCGGAAAGTGGCCGAAATTTCGTCCCAAATTGGCGGCGGGCAGTTTTGTGCTATGCGACCCGCCGAATTTGGGATGAAATTCTGAGTACTTTCCGGCTGAGTTAGGGGCGATTCTCGGGTGGGTTATGTAGAGGGAAGCGTGAGATTCAATTTGGTATGTTGTTCCGGTGGTTTTGGAAGTTGGAAGGTACCGAAATTTCGTCCCGAATTGGCGGCAGGCAGTTTTGTGCTTTGCGACCCGCCGACTTTGGGACGAAATTTCGGGCACTTTCCGGCTGAGTTAGGGGCCATTCTTGGGTGGGTTACGTAGAGGGCAGCGAGGGCTTTGAGGTGGTTGTTGGTCCTGTGGTTTTGGTGGCCGAAAAGTGGTGAAATTTTGTCCCAAATTGGCGTCTGACAGAGCTGTCCTGTGCGAGAGGCCGGCTTGGGACGAAATTCCGGCCAACTCCGACGGATTTAGGGGCGATTATTGGGTGGGTTACGTAGAGGAAAGTAAGGGCTTCAATTTGGTGTATTGGTCCGGTGGTTTTGGAGGCCGAAGGTTGGAGTTATGGTGGTCCAAAGGTGGGGGGTTGGCAAGGGAATGATTTTGAGTTTTATATGAAATTTGCACTTGAGGTCCTCACGGTTCTATGTTTACGTGTTTCTGTCCTTTAAGTTTGAATTTAAATCATCATGGTCCTTCAGTGACCGTTTGTGAAAACGCATGATAATTCAGTAACCGTTTGTGTAAGTTTCGTAATTCAGTGACCATTTATAGAATTAACCCAATGTTTTAATGTTAATAATAACAGCAAAGAGTTTGTCTTGATATGATTGGATTAAATAAATACAAGAATTTGGATGAATTCATGCCGATGACTTGGTAGGAAAGAAGAGTACAACCCTCCACGATTGAATCTTTTCACAATCTTGAAATTGCACATTCTTCCCCGTTAAGATAAAAATTGAGAGTATGAAGAACCCTTCTATTGCTTTATAAAATTGAGAGTGATTTTTCTTGACCCAGATTTGCTCTTTATTTAGTTTTCTATAACTTCAAATCCGTGTATTTCAAAGTACCAAAACCACACTTTTTAATAATGTTAAAAAGTAGAATCCTGGACTAGGTTCGAACAAAGCGCGACCTGGGTGCGAACAACAAAGGGCAATTTTTCCCCTGGTACTCCCAATTTGCGACCTAGGGATTGCACACCAAAGTTGAGGTCTTCAACTTTTCAGAACTTGTACTGTTTGGTCCTTGAACTTTCAATATTGTCCACTTCAGTCTTAACTTCTAAATTCATTCATTTGAGTCCCTAAACTTTCAACGCCTTCCAATTTAGTCCAACTTTGGATCTCTTCGATTTTGGTCCTTCATGTTCTGAAATGTTCAATTTGATCCCAATGTTCTTACTTTGTCCAATTTTGGTCCCCAAACTCTCCAAATGTCAAATTGATCTTGTGAATTCATCAAATCAGCTGTTCTAAGCTTTCAATCAAGTTCCCGACTTCTTGATAGCTCTTCAATTCTACCTGTTTTGCTCCAAATAAGCTCCAAAGCTCTTCATTCTTGCTCTATTCATCTCCAAGTCGATTTTTTTGTCCTTTTTTTTTAAAAAAAAATAAAAAATAAAATCTAGGAAACAATATATACACTAAAATAAGAAGCCTTCCTAAATACATTACTTTTAACTTTAAGCCAAAATATGAATTGCCTAAAACAAAAGAAAAAAATTGAAGCTAACATAACTAATAAACTATGATTAAAATCGTTATTCCCTGTCAAATGATGCCAAAAACTTGTTCGGTTGCAATTTACAAGCTTTCAAGATTGATGACAAGTAATATAATGAGCGAGTTGAGTTATTGTCCCACAAGAAACAATGTTTAATAATAGTGTACTAGTTATTACCAAATTTGATATATCTCGTATCACAAAAGAGTTGATTTTGATATTCTATATTAATTCTAACTAACGAAGCAATTAAAAGTTTTTTTTTATCAAGATGAGATGAATGTATCGAATTTCTAAATCAACCTATTAATGCTCTTCCAATTCTAAACCCATATAAAGTACTATTTTTCTAGTGTTAATGGCAATCAATTATCCAATTTTATTTAATATTCTTTTCCGAAATATACTAAACATATATTTAACACAATCCAATCATATATTCCTAGTCCGGATTCATATAAAAAAATATGCATTAGTTGATAAGATTTATCACACATAAATCGCACATGTCATAAATATTATTCCTAATACTTAAAGCCCATGTTTTAAATATGTAATATTTTACCTATTGTGAGTCTCACAGCATTACAAGGAAGCAACAAGTTATCTAAATGGTGGTAAATCATTCGAACAACACATTATGAATGCTATACATAATTACTAAATTAATGGGTCTTGAATTAAAATTAACAACTAAAAAGGTTTATCATCCATTCAATACAAAGGAGAACATAGCCTAGCATTATGTTATCTAAATTACACAAGAAGAATTGAATAGACATCACCCAAAAATAAGAAGTAATGAAGAAGTAGGAAAATTTCACGTTCTTAGCTTGAATCTTGAAATTGGATCGTGAATCTTCAATCTTCAATTTCCAGGTTGGGGACGTTCTGGCCATGATTTGGAATTATATAGGATGCCCCTAAATTGTTTATATGTAGAGTTATATCAAAAGAAGGAAATTGAAATTTTTGTCCCAGGAATAGGCCTTGCTACATCATGGTAGTATGTCTTGCGGGCCGCATGGAAGGTGTTGTCCCATTAAAATGGAACCTCTAAAAAAGCCCCACGTGGCAACCCACGTGGAAGTACTTCAAAGAAGATGTTAAAGTTTGACCAAGGTCAACATAAGCCCAAGTGGCAGCCACGTCAAGGTGCCTAACCGAGGTCCCTAAGGTGCCTAACCGAGGTCCTTAAGGTGCCTAACCGAGGTCCCAAAAGGCTAGCCGAAGTGACTAGCAAAGGTGCCTAACCGAGGTCCCTCAAAGTGCCTAACCGAGACTCCTAAGAAGCCTAGCCGAGGCTCCTAAGAAGGCTAACCGAAGTTCTCCAAGTGGCTAGCCGAAGTGTCTACAAAGGTGTAAACCGAGGCTCCTAAGAAGCCTAGCCGAAGTGCCTAGCAAAAGTGCCTAACCGAGGCTCCTAAGAAGCCTAGCCGAGGTCTTTCAAAGTGCCTAACCGAGGCTCCTAAGAGATCTAGCCGAAGTCCCTCAAAGTGCCTAACCGAGGCTCCTAAGAAGCCTAGCCGAGGTCCTTCAAAGTACCTAACCGAGGCTCCTAAGAAAGCTAGCCGAAGTCCCTCAAAGTGCCTCACCGAGGCTCCCTAGAGGTCCAACCGAGGTGCCTAAAGAGGTACAATCAAGGCTCCTCAAGAATGAAGTCCTATGGGCTTGGGCTTGGGCTTGGGATTGGGCTTGATCCACTAACCACTTGGTTCATCTACATTTTCATCTCTATAAGTATGGATCCATGGACAATCAAAGGTGAGCAATTCTAAACCTAACAAAAATCCCCTCTCTTCCATCTTTTGCACTCTCTTAATATTTTAGTCCGGCAGTTGACTTGACCGTCGGAGTGCAAACGGTCGCCGGACCTTTTTCTTGGCCGGCAGCCTTTGCCTCCTAACGGGGTGCTACGTGTGCAGGTGATATCCACGTGAAGGGGATGATGTTGGGATTCTGTTGGCAACATTTTTTGGGGTCAACAGAAGGGCCAAGTTTGGGACTTGTTTGTTTTGGAGGCTCGAGTGAGACCGCACCTAAGGTGAATCTTGCGGCCGCTTGGTTTCTTCAAGTATTAGTTTTTTTTTTTTTTTTTTTTTTTCACTTGTGATTTTGTCCATTTAGCTTCCAATTGCCTCCAATTGAGCTAGTAGTATCTTCACTCTTCATTTTGTGTCCAGAAGCATCTATTGGAATGTTGCAATTTAGTCCTCATAGTTTTAATTTCGCCATTGTTTTCTATTTTTAGCTCGTTTTCTCCAATTCTTCATCAAATCAAGAGTTTTATATATTAACTTAATACATAACAAATTAGATAATATTTTATCAAAAGAATTATAAAATGTCATTTTTAAGGCCCCAAATAATTGTAGGAAATACACTTATCACTATTTTTTGTATGCTTGTATTTATTCTATCTGTATTGACTTGAATATAGGTTCAATCTTCAGATCAAATGGATCTAGATCACCATATCTCGAACTTCGTGTACAAGAGCCTAAGAAGAAGAAAAAAACACTATAATAAAAATTAAAGTAAAGCAATAAAATTCAAATTGAAGCTATAATTATTAACAAAAACTAAATAGTAGAGTCCCCAACAACGATTTCCAAAACTTGTACGTTAAAATCTCACAAGTATTCGACATCATAATCAAATAATAAAGTGTGACTCATTCCCATGAGGACTAAGTATCTAATTTGGTTCCAATTAATATTAGTTTTAATCCATAGCGCAATTTGATTGATTTTGATAATGACTAAGTATACCTATCTAATTAAGTGGAGAGCTATTAACTACTAAGAAGCATTTAAGAAATCAATTATCGAAAAGCACTAGGACTTCCAATTCCCATATATTCTTCTATTTTAACAACAATTCAAGAAACTAACAGCACATATTTAAACTCGACGATCAATGTACCTATTTTATTTAGTAATCTCTCTTGAATAATACTAAATCTATCCTCATAAGTACGATATCTCTACGAAGATTGTGAACATGTTAAAATGCATTCAATCATAGAACATTCAATTAAATCATGCAAAGCATACGATTACATATCTATTCCTTATCGAACTTTACAGTGACTGTCATCATGTAATAGAATCCTTATTCTTTCTCTCAAAGAAAATATGGTTTTCAAATCAATCCAATTATCGATCAGATAATTGAAAGCATAACAATCACAACAATCATTCAAGCTAAACAATTATTAATGTCAAAGTTTTAAAATTGAAATTATAACATAACCATATAAGGTTCATTGTCATCCTAGTAACAAGTTGCAAAAACACATGATGGAATATTAAGACATCAACCGGATTTTAATTGTAGAAAGTGAAAGGAAAATAGTTTGAACTCTTGAAATTTCTTGAATGATTCTCTATAAATCTTCGTGTTGTCTTCTTCTTCGCCCAAAATCTAAGTAATAATCTTTAATTTGCTTATAGAATTGTGTATTCTTGTGTCAGACTTCTTGTTCTCTCTATAACGAATTATAACTCATTTTTCAGCCACCAAAGTTAGGTTAAAAACGAGTCTCAATTGTATTCCACGCAAAATTGAGTCGAAAAAGGAAAAATAAATACATAAATAACTAAAATTCTCTGTCTGATCTAGAAGTGGCTATTGCGATCACATGGTTATGCATTTGAAGCTGCTGAAACTCATTTATGCTGCCTTGGAATCGCATGGAAGATCCATTGCCATCGCAATGCCATTCTCATTCTTGTTTATCTTGGTCCTTGAATTTCTTCAACTTTCAATTCTTTCCAATTTGATATACATCATCAACTATCATCCAACTTGGTCTGTCTCAAGTTTACAAGACTTTCAATTTTGTTCCCGAACTTTCACAATTGTTCTTCTTTAGTTCTCTTCAACCGAATTTCCCTCATTTTCCTCATCTACAATCCAATAATGAATTTTTCCTACAACAATTAATGTTTAACCTATATTAACTAGCAATTCAATCCAAGCGACTCCCAAACATTTACCTTGGAAGTCCACATAATTGTAAAATTACACTTATCCATGATGACATAAGAGAACGTTTTATATGATCGTATCCTATCCAAGACAAGTATTTTTTCTAATATTTGCTTAGCAATGTGGACTGTTGGAAATTTACTTAAACATGCACTGCGAAAAATAATAAAATTTCAATTTCCACTAAGGATCTGTTTTGTATTTAGATAAAAACTGTGATAGAAATTGTACTTTTCTTTATATCTGCCAACTTCATTGCTATTCTACAGATTCAGCAATCTTGATCTGCCTCCCACAATTATTCAATTGTCCAGCCTACAATGGAATCTACACAAGAAACAAGATTGAGAGAGAACCACTGTTTACTTTTCTTGTGCAAGCAAGAATAATGAAAAATCTCCACAGTTTTAAAACTCTAACAGCTTATTTATATAAGCTCAAACGGGATTGACCCGTCTTACAACTTAATTCGGTTCAATGTTTAATTAATCTAATTAATTAAATCTGGTCCATGAATTAATTAATCCAATTAATTAATTCGGGCCTATTAATAAGCAGTCCAATCAATTAATTATCCAACACTTGTCAATTAATTAATTGGTAAATCTCATTATTCTAATTCTCATTTTGTGTGTGGTCCATTAGGTTTCGATCACGATGCCTAACGACGTGAGTTATTATTTTGATCTAATCAAAATTCATAAACCAAAACACTATTTTTGATTTATCACTAATTTACATCTGTCGTCTCAGATTGACATTTAGCAATGTGTCAAGACAATACATGTGAAAGAAAATGTCACGTTGTATGACAAAACCAAATTTGTTCGTTTATCGTGAAACTATAATCCTTTTGTCATTATGATTCTATCAATTACGAGATATGGATATGTATCAATCTCAATTATCTTTCATTCTACTGTTAAGTCAATGTAAGTCGAAAACTCTTTTTCAATTTATGAGTACATCTTGACCAATAATTTCATTATCAACTTAACTGGATGAAATATAGATCATAATATTTTACTATCTAAGAATGGCGAATCTTTTATTGATTATTCACGACCTTCATATAACTCTTGACACATCCGAACGATGCCCTATTAGCGACCCTTTGTAGAGCAACATTCAATATCACCAAAGTATGACAATCCTCGTATAAGGTACTATGATGACCTCAAGTCGAATGACCAATTTCACTATCGAACGCTAGAGATTAACCACCGACACTCAAATAGTTATCCAAGTGGAATTTCCCCTGCGGGTCTCTAATATTTTATTCTATAACAAAACATTCACATGTTCATTTAAGTGTCACCACACTTTAGTTTGTGAGATCAGTTACTTATTTCATAAGTAAGAAATGTCATACGTAATGGTCTATCTGTAATAACAATATTCATATCTCGTTATTACTTACAACAACGAATGATTTAGGAGTCAATCATATGTAATTTGTATCTCACGATCATAACTCCTTGTGATTAAAAAATTATAAATAATTGAATGAACAGACTCTATTACTTAATTTAATTGATTAATAATTAAATAACAGATCTGCCATAAA
This sequence comes from Osmanthus fragrans, assembly GCA_019395295.1. Classification (NCBI taxonomy): domain Eukaryota; kingdom Viridiplantae; phylum Streptophyta; class Magnoliopsida; order Lamiales; family Oleaceae; genus Osmanthus; species Osmanthus fragrans. The sequence goes on from CM033359.1 coordinate 14,662,923, forward strand.
TTACATTAATTATATATTAAAAGTGTTTATGCCCAAATTTGATTGGACCTAGGGCATAACATTTACAAACTCCCACATGCACTAGATCTAATCACTTATGTATATAATATCATAAGGGTTTACATGACGATCATGTTTATACTGTGACAACTCTTTGTCAGTGGATTTGCAATATTATCATTTGTGAGAATTCGTTCTTTCTTTACGTCATTTCAATGTATTATCTCTCTGATGAGATGGTACAGCCTTAATACTTGTTTGGATCATCAATGAGACCTTAGCTCCTTCACCTATACGATGACTTCATTATTATCATAATACAAATGTATGTGATCAACAATGTTAAGAACTACTTCAAGTTCATTAACAAACTTATTGACCCATACCACAACCTTTGTTGGTTCTAAAGCGACAATGTATAATGCGTTTGTTATTGAATCAACAGTGGTTTCATGTTTGGAACCTTCCCAACACACCGTTTTAAGAGTAAACCAAAATCCTAATTGAGATTTGCTATCATTTTAGTCCGACTATAAGTTAGCATCAGTGTATCCATGAACTCTCAGTTCATTTTCTGCATATAAAATCTTCTCAAGATTTTATCCATGAAGATTGGGATGAGTTAAACAATCTTCTAGATCTATCTTTATAGATCAAGTTGCTTCTCCCATATCCTTATGAAGAAATCCATTAACAACGACAATTTCAACGATTGAAACATAGGGATGTCGTTTCCTATTAGTAATATGTCTTATACATATAATGTTAGGAATGCGACAATGCTCCCACTATCTTCTTGTAAATATACAGTTCTTCTTTACTTTCAATAAAACCAAACCTTTTGATTTTTCTATCACATCAAAGATTTCAACTCCAAGAGGCTTGCTACAATCCATATAGGAATTGATAAAGTTTACATACCTTGTAAGCATATTTGGATTCAAAACTTTCAAATCGTGTCATGTACACTTTCTTTTGCAAGTTCCTATTAAGGAATACAATTTTGACATCATTTTGCTATAACTAATAGTCATAGTATGTAGCTACTGCAAGCAAAATTCAAATGGACTATAGACTAGAATGCTTCATCAAAGCCAACTTATTGTCTTCGCTTATAACAATTTGCTATTAGTTTTGCTTTGTATGTATAGATGTTTTCATTCATATTGACCATTTTTGTAAACTCATTTACAACCTTTGGATTCTATCCCATCAAGCTGGTCGATCAAGCTCTAAACATTATTCTCATACATCGAGTTCATCTCGGATTTCATGGTTTCTGTCATCTGTTTGAGTCAATACTTGACTTTATTTTGTGTAACCAATAATTTCATCATCCTTGATTAATAATGCTTTATTAGTAATCATATATTCATACATTCTAGAAGGTTGAATGATCCTACAAGATTTACATAGAGCTGATGTGTCCTCAGAAGTCTCTACTTCCTGATCAAGAGTATGTCCCTCAGCAGGTGTGGGATCAAACTCAGATTTATCTACTTGGTCAACTATATATGTGGATTCTTGAACTCTTTCCAGATCCATTCTACTCACACTGTCCTCTCCTAGAATAAACATGTCTTGAGACGAATGCCTTCTTCTCAATGGGATTATAGAATTGATATCCAATTACTTGTTTTGGATATCCTACAAATATAAATTTATCGAATTTAGTCTCAAACTTATCTGATTCAATGCTCTTCATAAGCGTCATAGTCTCAAACTTTAATACGAGACAAGTTCGGTCTTTTTCATTTCCATAACTCGTATGGAGTTTTGTCGACCGACAGAGATGGGACACGATTTAGCGTGTAGAACATTGCAATCAATGCATGACCCCAAAACCTTTTTGGAGGTTTGCATGGCTTATTTTTAATCGCACTGTATCTAATAGTTCACGATTCCTCCTTTCAGATACAACATTATGTTGCAGTGTATGTGAGGAGTCAACTGCAAGAGAATTTCATTCTCTTTTAGATTATCTAAAACTTCATCTTTAAGATATCTCCACGTCCATCAGATCTTAGTGTGAGAATATCTTTACCTAATTGTTTCTCTACTTCTAACTGGAATTCCTCGAACCTTTCAACAGTTTCATGCTTGAGTTTCATCAAATATACATGATCATTTCTGAAATAGTAGTAAATGTGATGAAAAAGAGAAACTCATCTAGCATTAATTGGCATGGATCCACATACATCACTATGTATTAGATCTAGTAATTGTGCAGACTTTTCACCTTTTAAGCAAAACGAGATTCGGTCATTGTGCCTAACATACACGATTTACATTTGTCAAATGATTCAAAGTCAAATAACCCCAAATATACATCTATATGTAACTTTGGAATTACATTTTCATTTATGCGACCAAATCGGCGATGTTAGATTTATGTGTTATTCAAATTATCACTTTTAAGCCCTTTCAATTTCTATACTCATTATAGAATACTCAGTATTTAGAATATAAATGTCATTTTGTAATATACCATAACCATTAAAATCTTATAAAAAAAAGAACAACAATTGTCATTAACTTTAAAATAGCTCATGTTCAAACATGAAATTCAAATAATGTTCTTATAATGATGGGTTCAAATTAACATTTCTCTAATTCCAATACTAAGTCCAAAGTCAATGACAAGAAGTATGCTCCTACGAGCAATGCAACAACTTTTGCTCATTTTCAATTTGCAGGTCAACTTCTTCCTTTTGCAGTGATCTACTTCTATTTAGTTTCTGCATATTTATACGAATATGAGATCCATATCTGTTATCTAATACCCAAGAAATCAATGAAGTAGATTTATGCCTTACCCTGGTAGATTTGATAATATTCTTATTTACTTTGACTGTCTTAGCCATCTTAGACGCTTTCCCAAAGCTCCTTTAGACTTCCTCTTAATATCCTTAGAGGAATCAATCCTAACTTTGATATTGGTTTTAATAGTCTTAAACATGTTCAGCAACTCAATGAGTGTGCACTTGAGCTTATTCATCAAAATTCACAGTTAACTATGAATAACTCTGTGGCAGAGATTATAGAACTAAGTCAATACTTAGTTCAAAGTTCACAATTGAACTTAATTGAGACAACTTCTCAATGTTAATAATCTTCAGTACATGAGCACTGACTGAAAATTCCTCTGTTATTTTGTATCGGTGTAGTTGCTTGGAAGTCTCATATCATTCTACACATGATTATTATCATATAACTCTTTGAAATGAAAAGTAATGTGTTAGCATCTACTCTCTTATGTTACTTTTGAAACTCAGGTGACAAAGTTGCAAGCATCACACATGTTGCAGTACTATCGTCATTTCCGTGTTTATTATACCAATCACATCTTCCTTAGTTGAGTCATCAACAGGTGTATATGGAAAGGGTTACTCAAAGACATGACCAATTTTCTCATACTTGAGAACAATTATCATAATACGGTGCAAATCAAGAAGACTTGGTTTGGTTGTTAGCATCCATTATACCTCTCAAATACATATGGTTACTTATGATTTAATAAATATAAATAACGAAAAGTAAAAAAATAATATATAATATGCATCAGTTAATTTAATATGATCTTTTATCAAATTAACTATGCTCCCACAGTTTAACTCAAATTTATGACCCTCTTGAATAAATTTATGGAATCCATCTTGACTCCCAGTGGGCTGAGATCTCATTAGTTACATTAAGATATTGAGTATACCCAACAAGCCTTAATAAAATATTTGGGTAGATACTGTTATTAATTGTATCTCCATACAACTCTCAGACCATTAAGTTGATAACTCTTTATCTTCACACATCTTATATGTTACATTAACATGTCTCTAAAATTTATCTCATTAAGTGTACTCAATAAAAGATAAAATTTAGTTAACTCCAACCTGTCATTCATAAATATCTAATATTTCATAGTTTCAAACATATATTTAATAGACCAACCTTGAGTGTACTCAATAAGTTGAGACAATTTAGGACTCTCGTTTTTTTCTATAATGATGGAAGACAAGTAATAATATCGACTTAATATTTTAGTGATGGATTTATCATGCATATGTCTCATCAATGTGTGTGTGTGTGTATATCAATGCGCTATCTCCATGGTTTCCTCTTCTTCTTGCGTCATCAATTACCCCAGTTACAACCTGTATCATATACTAGTTGGCATGTACGACTAAATGAAATTGGACTCGCGGGTCTATAATGACAATGACAATAATGGGCTCGCAGGTCCAAAACAATAACATTAACGGACTCGAAGGTCCAAAACAATTAAGAGCTCGCAGACCCATAAAACAACAAGAATTAAATAAATCATTCAATACATCCACATGGTCGAGTCCATAATCATCCACTAATAAACATTCATCATATAAATATTTTTCTCTATAATATCTAATATTATATGCAAACATATTTCAAGAATCTAACAATTAAAGGTCGTCTAAATTATTTAGACGAATGGATCGAAATAATCAATTAAAACCCATTTGAAAAACTCTTGAAAATTTAAAAGTTGACCCATTTACAAATTAAGAGCAAGTCTTCCAATTTCAGAAATAGCATGACAAGCTTTTCAATTATAATTTGCAAATTGACCCCATTTAATATTGTAGGAGGGGGCTTAAAAGCCCCTACCTCCAACCATTCACACCAGTTCAGAAATCCTAGAATATATATATATATTCTTTTCAACCGGCACCACCAGTGCCCATTGTGGCAAGGGTTGTCGCTGCAGTTGCAGTTTTAACACCTTGCTGCTTGCAGTACTTCAAGCGGCAACGTGCGCGTTGGTTCGCACCGCCACCCGCTCCGCTCCGATCCAATATATATATATATTCTATTTTTTGAAGATGAAAATTAATTTTGATTAATCGCTAGATTCAAGAACAACACGAATATACAATTTTTGACTATATCAACATGTAAAATAATTTCTAACAAACACAAAATATGCTCTGATACCATTGTTGAAAATTTACTTAAACATGCACATCGAAAAATAATAAAATATTAATTTCCACCAAGGACTTTGTGTTTAGATAAAAATTGTACATTTTTTTAGATCTGCAAACTCCATTACTATTGCTGTAGATTCAGCAATCTTGATCCGTCGTTCATAGTTGTCCAATTGTCTAACTTCCAATGGAATCCACACAGGGAACAAGATTGAGAGAGAATCGGAGTTTACTTTTTTTGTGTTAGCAAGAATAATGAAAAAACCTCCAACAATTTTAAAACCCTAACAGTTTATTTATATAAGCCCAAACGGGCATGGCCCGTCTTATAACTTAATCCGGTCCAATATTTAATTAATCTAATTAATTAAATCTGGTACATGAATTAATTAATTAGGACCTATTAATAAACAGCTCAATTAATTATTTATCCAACACTTGACAATTAATTAATTAGTAAATCTCATTCTTCTAGTTCTCCTTTTGTATGTGACCAATTATGTTTCGATCACGTTGCCTAACGGCGTGAATTATTATTTTGATATAATCAAAATCGATAAATTAAAACACCCTTTTTGATTTATTACTAATTCACATCTGTCGTCCCACATTGACATCTAGAAATATGTCAGGGCAATACATGTGACAGAAAATGTCACGTCGTATGACAAAATCAAATTCGTTCGTTTATTGTGAAATTATAATCATTTTGTCAATACGATCCGATTGATTACGAGATATGAATTTGTGTGAATATTAATTATCGATCATATCTTTCATTCCACTATTAAGTCAAGTTGAAAACATATTTTCGACTTATGAGTACAGGCCAATGATCTCATTATCAACTTAACTAGATGAAATATAGATCATAATCTCTTACCATCTAAGAGTGGCGAATCATTTATTGATCATTCACAACTTTCATATGATTCTTGACACACCCGAACGATGCCGTATTAGCGACCATTTGCAGAGCAACGTCCAATTTTACCAAAGTATGACAATCCTCATATAAGGCACTATGATGACCTCAAGTCGAATGACCCAATTCCACTACTGAACGATATATATTAACCACCGACACTCAAATAGTTATCCATGTGGAATCTCCCCAGTGGTCTCTAATATTTTGTTCTATAACAAAACATCCAAATGTTCATTTAAGCGTCACCACACTTTAACTTGTCAGATCAATTACTTACTTCATGAGTAAGAAATGTCATACGTGATGGTCTATCTGTAATAACGATATTCGCATCTCGTTATTACTTACGATCAATGATGATTTAAGATTCAATAATATTTAATTTGTATATTACGATCACAACACCTTATTATTAACAAATTACCATAATTTGAATTTACGGAGTCTATTATTTAATTTAATTGAATATTAATTAAATAACAGATTGTCATAAATTGCATTATTCTTATACTATATTAAAGGAGTTTAGCTTTGCAACAGTGTTCCCGCCAGTGTTTGGCCCCCATTTTTTTATCAAAAATTTCAATCTTATTTTCACTTTTTGTGGGCCCCATGTTTGAAATTATGTCAGAGCTGCACATTTTGACTATCCAATGAAATTTTTTACATATTAAATCTGTTAATTTACTTTTATGCCCTTGACATTATGGTTGTAAATTTCACGTAAAATGGTTCAAATGGTTGAGGGTACTTGTGTAAATTTTCAATTACAAAGTGAGGGTAAAATAGTCCTATAAGCCTCAACGCATTATCAATGTTAAATCATTTTGACAAATGTAAAACACGTTTGATTTGAAATTTAAAAATATTGTTTTAAGACATTTTATTATATGAATTTGATTATTATGTAAAAAGTAAAAACTGAACAATTTTATATTAATAAAATATATAGAAACATATAGATTTTAAAGTTGGGTGAATTTTAAAATATTTTTTCTAGCTACAAAAGTAAAATAAAAATAAATAATATTTTTAGTTCAAAAAACATATTTATATGTATTCATTTAAATATATATATATTTTTTAAATTTTTTATAAAAATAATCATTTAGAGTTTGAACTATATTTAAGTTTTATATAATTTTTTTCCTAGAAATTTTTATAATTTGAATTTTTTCAAAATATTATTTTTATTTCTTAGAATTTTATTTATTTTTTCAAAATTTGTAACAACTATCCAAATTGGAGAGAACTGTTCTCTCTGTGATATGGAGAGTTCTGTTTTTTTTTTTTTTTTTTAAATTTAACATGCCCTTTGTGTGTGTTTTTTTTAATTATTATTTATTTTTAAAATTTTGACCAAATTTTAAATATGAACATAAAAGTTAAATTATGAGGACTAAAAATTACTAGATAAAAATGGAAGGAAAGGACTTGCGGCAATAACTGAAAATAAAAAGATAAAAATAAATAAAAAAAATTCTCTCCATGGTAGAGAGTTCTCTCCAAACCACGGAAACTAAGAACTCTCCATGATATGGAACTATCCGTGATATGAAGAGTTCTAAATTTTATTTTATTTTTTTAAACATGCTTTTTCTGTTTTAAATTTTTATTAGCTTTTCATATTTTGACTATCCAATGGAATTTTTTACATTTTAAATTTGTCAATTTACTTTTATGCCCTTGACATTATGGTTATAAATTTCACGTAAAATAGTTCAAATGGTTGAGGGTACTTGTGTAAATTTTCAATTACAAAGTGAGGGTAAAATAGTCTTATAAACCTCAACGCATTATCAATGTTAAATCATTTTGACAAATGTAAAACACGTTTGATTTGAAATTTAAAAATATTGTTTTACGACATTTTATTATATGAATTTGATTATTATGTAAAAAGTAAAAAATGAACAATTTTATATTAATAAATTATATAGTAATATATACATTTTAAAGTTGGTGAATTTTAAAATATTTTTTCAAGCTACAAAAGTAAAATAAAAATAAATAATATTTTTAGTTGAAAAAACATATTTATATATGTTCATTTAAATATATATATAATTTAAATTTTTTATAAAAATAATCATTAAGAGTTTGAACTATATTTAATTTTTATATAATTTATTTCCTAGAAATTTTTATAATTTGAATTTTTTAAAAATATTATTTTTATTTCTTAGAATTTTATTTATTTTTTTAAAATTTGTAACAACTCTCCGATATGGAGAGAACTATTCTCTCCGTGATATGGAGAGTTCTGTTTGATTTTTTTTTTTTTTTTTAAATTTAACATGCCCTTTGTGTGTGTTTTTAAATTATTATTAGTTTTTCATATTTTGACCAAATTTTAAAAATGAACATAAAAGTTAAATTATGAGGACTAAAAATTACTAGACAAAAATTGAAGGAAATGACTTAGCTGTAATAACTGAAAATAAGAAGATAAAAAAAAAATTCCCTCCATGGTGGAAAGTTCTCTCCAAACCACGAAAACTAAGAACTCTCCATGATATGGAACTCTCCGTAATATGAAGAGTTCTAAATTTTATTTTATTTTTTTAAACATGCTTTTTTCTTTTTTAAATTCTTATTAGCTTTTCATATTTTGACTATCCAATGAAATTTTCTACATATTAAATATGTCAATTTACTTTTATGCCATTGACATTATGGTTATAAATTTCTCGTAAAATAGTTCAAATGGTTGAGGGTACTTGTGTAAATTTTCAATTACAAAATGAGGGAAAAATAGTCCTATAAGCCTCAACGCATTATCAATGTTAAATCATTTTGAGAAATGTAAAACACGTTTGATTTGAAATTTAAAAATATTGTTTTACGACATTTTATTATATGAATTTGATTATTATGTAAAAAGTAAAAACTAAACAATTTTATATTAATAAATTATATAGTAATATATACATTTTAAAGTTGGTGAATTTTAAAATATTTCTTTCTAGCTACAAAAGTAAAATAAAAATAAATAATATTTTTAGTTCGAAAAACATATTTATATGTGTTCATTTAAATATATATATTTTAAATTTTTTATAAAAATAATCATTAAGAGTTTGAACTATATTTAATTTTTATATAATTTCTTTAATAAAAATTTTTATAATTTGAATTTTTTCAAAATATTATTTTTATTTTTTAAAATTTTATTTATTTTTTCAAAATTTGTAACAACTCTCTATGTCTGTGATATGCAGAAAGTGTCACTCTCTTCATGAGAGTGACAGTTCTGTTTTTTTTAAATATATCTATTGTGTGTGTTTTTTTAATTATTATTAGTTTTTCATATTTTGACCAAATTTTAAAAATTGACTTAAAAGTTAAATTATGTTGACTAAAAATTACTAGATGAAAAGGGAAGGAAAAGACTTAGCTGAAATAACTGAAAACAAAAAGATAAAAAAAAAAAAAAAATTCTCTCAATGGTGGAGAGTTCTCTCCAAACAACGGAGACTAAGAACTCTCCAGAATATGGAACTATCTGTGACATGAACAGTTCTAAATTTTTTTTTTTTAACATGCCCTTAGTGTTTTTTTTAATTATTATTAGCTTTTCATATTTTGACTATCTAATGGAATTTTCGACATATTAAATCTGTTAATTTACTTTTATGCCCTTGACATTATGGTTATAAATTTCATGTAAGATGGTTCAAATGGTTGAGGGTACTTGTGTAAATTTTCAATTATAAAGTGAGGGTAAAATAGTCCTATAAGTCTCAACGCATTATCAATGTTAAATCATTTTGACAAATGTAAAACAAGTTTGATTTGAAATTTAAAAATGTTGTTTTAAGACATTTTATTATATTAATTTGATTATTATATAAAAAGTAAAAACTGAACAATTTTATATTAATAAAATATATAGTAATATATAGATTTTAAAGTTCGTGAATTTTAAAATATTTTTTCTAGCTACAAAAGAAAAATAAAAATAAAAAATATTTTTAGCTCAAAAAACATATTTATATGTGTTCATTTAAATATATATATATATATATATATATATATATATATATATATATATATATATATTAATTTTTTTTATAAAAATAATCATTAACAGCTTGAACTATATTTAATTTTTATATAATTTTTTTCCTAGAAAATTTTATAATTTGAATTTTTTCAAAATATTATTTTTATTTCTTAGAATTTTTTTTTTCAAAATTTGTAACAACTCTCCGATATGGAGAGAACAGTTCTCTCCGTGATATGGAGAGTTCTGTTTTTTTTTTTTTTTTAATTTAACATGCCCTTTGGGTGTGTTTTTTTTAATTATTTTTTGTTTTTCATATTTTGACCAAATTTAAAAAATGACATAAAAGTTAAATTATGAGGACTAAAAATAACTAGATAAAAATGAAAGGAATGGACTTAGCTGCAATAACTGAAAATAAAAAAATAAAAAAAAATAAAAATAAAAATTTCTCTCCATGGTGGAGAGTTCTCTCCAAACCACGGAGACTAAGAACTGTCCATGATATGGAACTATCCGCGATATGAAGAGTTCTAAATTTTTTTTTTTTTTTTAAATATGCTTTTTCTTTTATAATTTATTATTAGCTTTTCATATTTTGACTATCCAATGGAATTTTCTACATATTAAATCTGTCAATTTACTTTTATGCCCACGACATTATGGTTATAAATTTCACGTAAAATAGTTCAAATGGTTGAGGGTACTTGTATAAATTTTCAATTACAAAATGAGGGTAAAATAGTCCTATAAGCCTCAACGCATTATCAATGTTAAATCATTTTGAGAAATGTAAAACACATTTGATTTGAAATTTAAAAATATTGTTTTACGACATTTTATTATATGAATTTGATTATTATGTAAAAAGTAAAAACTGAACAATTTTATATTAATAAATTATATAGTAATATATACATTTTAAAGTTGGTGAATTTTAAAATATTTTTTCCAGCTACAAAAGTAAAATAAAAATAAATAATATTTTTAGTTCGAAAAACATATTTATATGTGTTCATTTAAATATATATATTTTAAATTTTTTATAAAAACAAGAACTATATTTAATTTTAATATAATTTCTTTCCTAGAAATTTTTATAATTTGAATTTTTTAAAAATATTATTTTTATTTCTTAGAATTTTATTTATTTTTTTCAAAATTTGTAACAACTCTCCGATATGGAGAGAACCGTTCTCTCCGTGATATGGAGAGTTTTGTTTGTTTGTTTGTTTTTTTTAATTTAACATGCTCTTTGTGTGTGTTTTTTAATTATTATTAGTTTTTCATATTTTGACCAAATTTTAAAAATGAACTTAAAAGTTAAATTATGAGGACTGAAAATTACTAGATAAAAATGGAAGGAAATGACTTAGCTGCAATAACTGAAAACAAAAAGGTCAAAAAAAAAAAAAAAAAATTCTCTCAGTGGTGGAGAGTTCTCTCCAAACCACAAAGACTAAGAATTCTCCATGATATGGAACTATCTGTGATATGAAGAGTTCTAAATTTTTTTTTAACACGCCCTTTGTGTTTTTTTAATTATTATTAGCTTTTTATATTTTGACTATTCAGTTAAATTTTCTACATATTAAATCTGTCAATTTACTTTTATGCCCTTGCCATTATGGTTATAAATTTCATGTAAAATGGTTCAAATGGTTGAGGGTATTTTGGTAAATTTTCAATTACAAAGTGAGGGTAAAATAGTCCTATAAGCCTCAATGCATTATCAATGTTAAATCATTTTGACAAATGTAAAACACGTTTGATTTGAAATTTAAAAATATTGTTTTACGACATTTTATTATATGAATTTGATTATTATGTAAAAAGTAAAAACTGAACAATTTTGTATTAATAAATTACATAGTAATATATACATTTTAAAGTTGGTAAATTTTAAAATATTTTTTCTAGCTACAAAAGTAAAATAAAAATAAATAATATTTTTAGTTCAAAAAACATATTTATATGTGTTCATTTAAATATATATTTTTTTTAAATTTTTTATAGAAATAATAATTAACAGTTTGAACTATATTTAATTTTTATATAATTTCTTTCCTAGAAAATTTTATAATTTGAACTTTTTCAAAATATTATTTTTATTTCTTAGAATTTTTTTTTTTTATCAAAATTTGTAACAACTCTCCGATATGGAAAGATCAGTTCTCTCCGTGATGTGGAGAGTTCTGTTTTTTTTTTTTTAATTTAACCTGCCCTTTGGGTGTGTTTTTTTTAATTATTTTTTGTTTTTCATATTTTGACCAAATTTTGAAAAATGACATAAAAGTTAAATTATGAAAACTAAAAATTACTAGATAAAAATGAAAGGAATGGACTTAGCTACAATAACTGAAAATAAAAAGATAAAAATAAAAAAAATAAAAAATTTCTCTCCATGGTGGAGCGTTCTGTCCAAATCACGGAGACTAAGAACTCAACATGATATGGAACTATCCGTGATATGAAGAGTTTTAAATTTTATTTTATTATTTTAAACATGCTTTTTCTTTTATAAATTATTATTAGCTATGCATATTTTGACTATCCAATGGAATTTTCTACATATTAAATCTGTCAATTTACTTTTATGCCCTTGACAATATGGTTATAAATTTCACGTAAAATAGTTCAAAGGGTTGAGGGTACTTGTATAAATTTTCAATTACAAAATGAGGGTAAAATAGTCCTATAAGCCTCAACGCATTATCAATGTTAAATCATTTTGAGAAATGTAAAACACATTTGATTTGAAATTTAAAAATATTGTTTTACGACATTTTATTATATGAATTTGATTATTATGTAAAAAGTAAAAATTGAACAATTTTATAGTAATAAATTATATAGTAATATATACATTTTAAAGTTGATGAATTTTAAAATATTTTTTCTAGCTACAAAAGTAAAATAAAAATAAATAATATTTTTAGTTCGAAAAACATATTTATATGTGTTCATTTAAATATATATATTTTAAATTTTTTATAAAAATAATGATTAAGAGCTTGAACTATATTTAATTTTTATATAATTTCTTTCCTAGAAATTTTTATAATTTGAATTTTTTTAAAATATTATTTTTATTTCTTAGAATTTTATTTATTTTTTTAAAATTTGTAACAACTCTCCGATATGGAGAGAACCGTTCTCTCCGTGATATGGAGAGTTTTGTTTGTTTGTTTGTTTTTTTTAATTTAACATGCCCTTTGTGTGTGTTTTTTAATTATTATTAGTTTTTCATATTTTGACCAAATTTTAAAAATTAACTTAAATGTTAAATTATGAGAACTGAAAATTACTAGATAAAAATGGAAGGAAATGACTTAGCTGCAATAACTGAAAACAAAAAGGTCAAAAAAAAAAAAAAATTCTCTCAATGGTGGAGAGTTCTCTCCAAACCACAGAGACTAAGAATTCTCCATGATATGGAACTATCTGTGATATGAAGAGTTCTAAATTTTTTTTTAACACGCCCTTTGTGTTTTTTTAATTATTATTAGGTTTTTATATTTTGACTATTCAGTTAAATTTTCTACATATTAAATCTGTCAATTTACTTTTATGCCCTTGCCATTATGGTTATAAATTTCACATAAAATGGTTCAAATGGTTGAGGGTACTTGGGTAAATTTTCAATGACAAAGTGAGGGTAAAATAGTCCTATAAGCCTCAACGCATTATCAATGTTAAATCATTTTGACAAATGTAAAACACGTTTGATTTGAAATTTAAAAATATTGTTTTACGACATTTTATTATATGAATTTGATTATTATGTAAAAAGTAAAAACTGAACAATTTTATATTAATAAATTATATAGTAATATATACATTTTAAAGTTGGTGAATTTTAAAATATTTTTTCTAGCTACAAAAGTAAAATAAAAATAAATAATATTTTTAGTTCAAAAAACATATTTATATGTGTTCATTTAAATATATATATTTTTTAAATTTTTTATAAAAATAATCATTAAAAGTTTGAACTATATTTAATTTTTATATAATTTCTCTCCTAGAAATTTTTATAATTTGAATTTTTTTAAAAAATTATTTTTATTTCTTAGAATTTTATTTATTTTTTCAAAATTTGTAACAACTCTCAGTGTCCGTGATATGGAGAGAGTGGCTGTTTTATTTTTTCGTTTGACATGCTCTTTTTATGTGTGTTTTTTTTAAGTTGAAATTACACATTACCCTACTTTTTAAAATCCTATTTCCTAAATCAGAATTTAAGCTTATAATTCCTAAATCAGAATTTAAGTTTATAATTTCTGAAATCAGAAATTTTATTTAATATTTTAATTTAAATAAATATTAGAAATTCCAAACCCTAGAAATTCATTTTCCCCTCTCCTCCCCCCGCCCCTTTTCTCTCTGTCTACAAATTTTCACCCAAATCGTATCTTCCCTCTCATTTGTCTCTCTTCATACCCGTCGCCGTCTCTCTCTTCATACTCGCCGCCGTGACTCTCAGCCAAACCATCACCGGCCAGAAGAACAGTCCCATATTTTTCTGATCTGTTGCGTTACCAAAATTTGGGTGTATTTTTTGTTGATGATTTTGCGATTGGGGGTTTTTGTCGGTTCGGTGGTGTGCTAGCGGTTGGGGGTTTTTGTTGGTACGGTGGTGTGCGATGGGTGGTTGGGTGCGGTGCTGTTGACCAGTGGGTGGGATATGGTGATGTGTGCGGTAGACCAGTGGTTGTGTGCCGTGTTTTGTGTGGTTGTTGGCGATGTTGGATCTGGTGTTGGAGGTGAGTTTTTGTGGTGGCGGCTGTTGGCGATGGTGGTGGCTAGGTGAGATGGTGGTGTGTGTGGTGTTTTGTGTGGTTGTTGGAGATGGTGGATCTGGCGATGGAGGTGAGTTTTGTGGTGGCGTTTGCTAGCGATGGTGGTGGCGGTTGTTGGCGGTGATTTTGTTGATACAAGCTGGTGGTGATCGTGGGATGGTGGTACAGGCTGGTGATGGCGGCGTCAAGGTGGCGGGGTTGCAAGCTGTGAGGTGGAGTGGCGTTGGTGGTTGTCTAGTGTTGGTGCAGGTTGGTGGTTGCGATGGCGGCGATGGTGGTGATGCTGGCGGTGGTGGTGCTGGCGGTGACGGCGGTGGTGGTATGTTTGGGAATTTTTTGGTTGGTCGTGGTGGTGTGGCACAATGGAGGTGGTGGTCACATATTATTTGGTTGACTATGACTACTAAATTGGTTAATCCGTGATCAATAAAAAATATGAATTGTGACTAAAAAATAATGTGTGACTACTAAATTGGTTAATCCGTGACGAATAAAAAATATGAATTGTGACTAAAAAATAATGTGTGATCTAATCTGTGACCAGTAAACATATGTGACTAATTAAAAATATTAACCGTGACTAAAAAATAACGTGTGACATAAAAATTTGTTAATTTGTGACAGATTATAAGTTGTGACAATAAATTGTGACTTATAATGTTCATGATCTGTGATCGATAAAAAGATTGTGACTTATAAATTTTTTATCTATGACCAAGGAAAAATTGTGACCTTTAAAATTTTTGAATTGTGACTATAAAAAAATTTGTGACATTTAAAATTTTTGAATTGTGACCGAAAAATAATATATGACTAATTAAATTGTGAATCTGTGACCGATGAATAAATTGTGACCTATAAAATTTTTGAATTGCTACGTAAAATAATTTTTGACATTTAAAAATTCTGATTTGTGATCGAAAATAATATGTAACTAGTTAAATTGTGAATCTGTGACCAAATTACATAGATCTGTGACCTTAATATATTTAATTAATTAAATTATAAATAAAAATTAATAAAAATCTGATATTTGAAAGTTGAAACTTATTTTCTTATTAATGAAATGAGCCAAAGTTATACTCGTACTTATGAAATTTTTTTTTTTAATTATTATTAGTTTTTTATACTTTGACCAAATTTTATAAATAGACTTAAAATTAAATTATGAGGATTAAAAATTACTATATGAAAATGGAAGGAAAGGACTAAGCTGCAATAACTGAAAACAAAAAGGTAAAAAAAAAACTCTCTCCTTGGTGGAGATTCTCTCCAAACAACGGAGATTAAGAATTCTCAATGATATGGAACTATCTGTGATATGAAGAATTCTAAATTTTATTTTATTTTTAACATGCCATTTGTGTTTTTTTTTTTAATTATTATTAGCTTTTCATATTTTTACTATACAATGGAATTTTCTACATATTAAATCTGTCAATTTATTTTTATGCTCTGACATTATGGTTATAAATTTTACGTAAAATGGTTCAAATGGTTGAGGGTAAAGGTGACAATGAAACCCGAAAACTCGAACGGCCCGAACTCGGCTTGGAAAAAGTCCGAACCAAGGTTCGGGCGGAGCCCCATTTTGGGGCGTCGGCCCAAGGCCCGTGTTTAGCTCGTATTAAAAAAAAAAAATTTATTTTATCTTTTTGTTTTGTCCGTTAAATATTTATGATTTTGAAATTTCTAGAATTTACTTTGAATAACTGTTGGAATGTCTAATTTCGTTATAATGATTAAATTAAAATAAAAAAGGAGTTTAATTGCATGATTAATCAACTAACTGTTTTTGTAATCAATTGTAAATTTTAAAAAGCACATGTGATATTAGCATTATTCAATTTTGCATTATCATTACTCCTGTAAAAAAAAAAAGGTGCAAGGATGAAAGTTATTTTTGACTTATTTGATAACCCAATTCATTATTTAATCAAGTTCAATTAGTATATCTATCATTATCATATAAACCTGAATTTTAAAGAAACTTCAAGTTTAGGTAGTATTCTGCCCAAATTTCGTGTAGTAACTACTTGACGTTGATTATTTATGCAGCCCGTGATTTATTTTATTGACGTAAATTTTACCAAAAACAAAAAACAAAAAACAGGGAAGAAAAAAAAAACCCGAGCCACCTCGTTTCGGCCCGCTAAGGCCCGGGCTGAAAGCCCCATTTTTTTGGTTGGGCTTTGCCCGGTTCGGCTCGGGCCCAAAAATGCCCAATCAAAAAAGTCCGAGTCGAGTTCGAGCTTTTTTCCCCGGCTTGGGCCCGACCAGACCCGATTCGTTGCCATAGCTAGTTGAGGGTACTTGTGTAAATTTTTAATTACAAAATGAGGGTAAAATAGTCATATTAGACTCAACGCATTATCAATGTTAAATCATTTTGACAAATATAAAACACGTTTGATTTGAAATTTAAAAATATTGTTTTACGACATTTTATTATATGAATTTGATTATTATGTAAAAAGTAAAAACTGAACAATTTTATATTAATAAATTATATAGTAATATATACATTTTAAAGTTAGTGAATTTTAAAATATTTTTTCTAGCTACAAAAGTAAAATAAAAATAAATAATATTTTTAGTTCAAAAAACATATTTATATGTGTTCATTTAAATATATATTTTTAAATTTTTTATAAAAATAATCATTAAAAGTTTGAACTATATTTAATTTTTATATAATTTCTTTGCTAGAAATTTTTATAATTTGAATTTTTTCAAAATATTATTTTTATTTCTTAGAATTTTATTTATTTTTCGAAATTTGTAACAACTCTCATTCTCTGTGATATGTGACTAATTAAATTGTGAATCTGTGACCGATAAACAAATTATGACCTATAAATTTTTTGAATTGTGACGTAAAATAATTTTTGACATTTAAAAATTCTGCTTTGTGATCGAAATTAATATGTGATTAGTTAAATTGTGAATCTGTGACAAAATTATATAGATTTGTGACCTTAATATATTTAATTAATTAAATATATATTTAATTAATTAAATTATATATAAAAATTAATAAAAATCTGATTTTTGAAAGTTGAGACTTATTTTCTTATTATTGAAATGGGCCAAAGTTATACTCTTACTTATGAAAATTTCCTTTCTTTTTTAATTATTATTAGCTTTTTATATTTTGAACAAATTTTATAAATAGACTTAAAAGTTAAATTATGAGGACTAAAAATTACTAGATGAAAATCCAAGGAAAGGACTTAACTGCAATAACTGAAAACAAAAAGGTAAAAAAAAAAAAAAAATTCTCTCCTTGGTGGAGATTCTCTCCAGACCATGGAGACCAAGAATTCTCCATGATATGGAACTATCTGTGATATGAAGAGTTCTAAATTTTATTATTTATTTTAACATGCCCTTTGTGGTTTTTTTTTTTAATTATTATTAGTTTTTCATAATTTTACTATCCAATGAAATTTTCTACATATTAAATCTGTCAATTTACTTTTATGCTCTTGACATTATGATTATAAATTTCACGTAAAATGGTTCAAATAGTTGAGGGTAGGGGTGACAATGAAACCCGAGAGTTCGAATGGCCCGAGCTCGACTCGGAAAAAACCCGAACCAAGCCTGGCTCGGGCTCGGTGCAAGGTCGGGCCGAGCCCCATTTTGGGGCGTCAGCCCGAGGCCCGTGTTTAGCTCGTATTAAAAAAAAATTTATTTTATCTTTTTGTTTTGTCCGTTAAATATTTATGATTTTGAAATTTCTAAAATTTACTTTGAATAACTGTTGGAATGTCTAATTTCGTTATAATGATTAAATTAAAATAAAAAAGGAGTTTAATTGCATGATTAATCAACTAACTATTTTTGTAATCAATTGTAAATTTTAAAAATCACATGTGATATTAGCATTATTCAATTTTGCATTATCATTACTCCTGTAAAAAAAAAAAAAAAGGTGCAAGGATGAAAGTTATTTTTGACTTATTTGATAACCCAATTCATTATTTAATCAAGTCCAATTAGTATATCTATTATTATCATATAAACCTGAATTTTAAAGAAACTTCAAGTTTAGGTAGTATTCTGCCCAAATTTCGTGTAGTAACTCCTTGACGTTGATTATTTATGCAGCCTGTGATTTATTTTATTGACGTAAATTTTACAAAAAACCAAAAACAAAAAACAGGGAAGAAAAAGAAAATCCGAGCCGGCTCGACTCGGCCCGCTAAGGCCCGGGCCGAAATCCGCATTTTTTTGGTCGGGCTTTGCCCGTTTCGGCTCGGGCGCAAAAAAGCCCGATCAAAAAAGTCCGAGTCGAGTTCGAGCTTTTTTCCTAAGCTTGGGCCCGGCCAAACCCGATTCGTTGTCATAGCTAGTTGAGGGTACTTGTGTAAAATTTTAATTACAAAATGAGGGTAAAATAGTCCTATTAGACTCAACGCATTATCAATGTTAAATCATTTTGACAAATGTAAAACACTTTTGATTTGAAATTTAAAAATATTGTTTTACGACATTTTATTATATGAATTTGATTATTATTTAAAAAGTAAAAACTGCACAATTTTATATTAATAAATTATATAGTAATATATACATTTTAAAGTTGATGAATTTTAAAATATTTTTTCTAGCCACAAAAGTAAAATAAAATAAATATTATTTTTAGTTCAAAAAACATATTTATATGTGTTCATTTAAATATATATATATTTTAATTTTTTTATAAAAATAATCATTAAGAGTTTGAACTATATTTAATTTTTATATAATTTCTTTCCTAGAAATTTTTATAATTTGAATTTTTTTTCAAAATATTATTTTTGTTTCTTAGAATTTTATTTGTTTTTTCAAAATTTGTAACAACTCTCCGTGTCCGTGATATGGAGAGACTCTCCATATCACTGGAGGTTTTTTTTTTTTTTTTTTTAACATGCTTTTTGCGTGTGTTTTTTTGAATTATTATTAGTTTTTCTTATTTTGACCAAATTTTAAAATTGGACTTAAAGTTAAAAATTGAGGACTAAAAATTATTAGATGAAAATGGAAGGAAAGGACTTAGCTGTAATGACTTAAAACAAAATGATAAAAAAAAACAATTTCTCTCCATGGTGGAGAGTTCTCTCCAAACCACGGAGATTAAGAACTCTCCATGATATGGAACTATCCGTGATATAAAGAGCTCTAAATTTTATTTTATTTTTTTTAACATGCTTTTTTAAAAAAATTTTTTATTGGCTTTTCATATTTTGACCATACAATGAAATTTTCTACATATTAAATCTGTCAATTTACTTTTATGCCCTTGACATTATGGTTATAAATTTCACGTAAAATAGTTCAAATGGTTGAAGGTACTTGTATAAATTTTCAATTACAAAGTGAGGGTAAAATAGTCTTATAAGTCTCAACGCATTATCAATGTTAAATCATTTTTGACAAATGTAAAGCACGTTTGATTTGAAATTTAAAAATATTGTTTTACGACATTTTATTATATGAATTTGATTATTATGTAAAAAGTAAAAACTGAACAATTTTATATTAATAAATTATATAGTAATATATACATTTTAAAGTTGGTGAATTTTAAAATATTTTTATAGCTACAAAAGTAAAATAAAAATAAATAATATTTTTAGTTCAAAAAACATATTTATGTGTGTTCATTTAAATATATATTATTTTAAATTTTTTATAAAAATAATCATTAAGAGTTTGAACTATATTTAATTTTTATATAATTTCTTTCCTAGAAATTTTTATAACTTGACTTTTTTAAAATATTTTTTTTATTTCTTAGAATTTTATTTACTTTTTCAAAATTTGTAACAACTCTCCGTGTTCGCTCTCTTTTTTTTTTTATTTTTTATTTTATATTTTACATGCCCTTTGTGTCTGTGTTTTTTAAAATTAGTATTAGTTTTTCATATTTTGATCAAATTTTAAAAATGGACTTAAAAGTTAAATTATGAGAACTAAAAATTACTAGATGAAAATGGAAGGAAAGGACTTAGGTGCAATAATTGAAAACAAAAAGGAAAAAAAAAAAAAAATTTCTCTCCATGGTGGAGAGTTCTCTCAAAACCACGGAAACTAAGAATTCTCCATGATATGGAACTTCCGTGATATGTAGAGTTCTAAATTTTTTTTTTTTTTAACATGCCATTTGTGTTTTTTTTTAAATTTTAATTTTAATTTTTTTTTATTATTATTAGCTTTTCATATTTTGACCAAATTTTAAAAATTGACTTAATAAATAATTATGCCAAATGTTTAAGTATTTCGATCACATCTTTGACTATGATTATTAAAATCACGCTCATGACCCCAAGGATATAAACTCTTTTCGGTGCGTACGTCATGACCACCAAGTTTCACTGATACGAGTCGTTTTGGAGGCCAAAATTCGCTATTTTTCCTTCAATTTAAGTTAATTTTTTCTTTTTTTTCTTTTTCGATATGGAAAAACATGTCGTCATATTAGATTTTTCTTTCAAAAATTTATTCATACGGATATTCATCCATGAATAGTGCAGAACCAGTTTGTGAACAGTAACACTTACATGGACTTGGTAGTTGGTAGCATCAACACAGAAAACGGCAATGTTACTAAGACAATGACATAGTAAACATCAAAAGATAATAATATTAATAATAAATAAAAAAATAAAAATACTGATAAAGGACTAATCTTAGCTGTTATCAATTCGTTGAGAACTAAAAACCTGATTTCTCGGAATGCCCGTATTATGAATTCCAAATCCTACATAAGGATCCAAAAACACTTCGATATAAATTACCAGTTGATTAGTATCAAGAAATTTTACTATCTGCCTTCAAGAAAGATGCGATGAGGGGCAACACTCAGACAGTGGTGTGCGTAAAACAAGTAAAGCAAGATGCACACGAAGAATGGGACGAGAATATGCCGTTGCCAGGCGACATAATTGAAGGCGTTGGACAAGATGCTGTTGATGATGACTCGTTCATGTCAGCTAAGTTGAGGTCAGAACTTTGTTCACTACTCGGGAAAATAAGCAGAGAGGCTGATTTTATCTGGTTGAAGGTAAGGAGGGGAGGCAGCACGGTTAAGCTCCGTGTATGTGTGGTGGCCGAACGGTGCCCAAAACTGCAAAGGAAGTTTACAGTTAGAGCAGCCTCGGATGAAAGACATGTTGCAGTTTTAGCAGACTTAACTTTTGAGCAATGCTTTGAGCTACAAGGTATGGTTCTCTTCTAGTCCTAGAACTTCAGATTCCAGAAGTTTCAGCCATTGGTCAGGAACTCAATGATTTCCAGTGACGATTCATATTAATTATAAGCAATAGATTAACATGTACATGAACAACTAAATCAGTTTTCGGCTAGGATGGATATTTTGTGTAAGGGAATCATAGCTATACTTCCTTTCGATGGTAAAAACAATCAGAAAAAAACTTCCAAAAATCGAATAGTACATAAAAATCATAGCTGTTCAGATAATTGTGTAATAACTACGTCCACTCTCTACTGCTGATTTTAATTATAGTGGAGAAGAAGATATCTCACTCCTTGCTTCCATAAAACAGTCCCCTGATAAATCCTTTATACAGTACGATTAAGGCAGATTAAGGGAATAAGTTTACAGTACATTTGAGTTTATCACAATAGGCCTAAAGAAATAGAAAGATGAGCAGAAAGTTGAATGACAAGTAATCTTTTGATCTCTCAGAAATGAGCAGAAAAGTGGTGAATCTAGACTTCAAGGGATTTCACCAAAAGGCAATGAAGTATGATTGGAAGAAGAAGGTGGGCACTTATCTCCCGGATAACCTGTGTACAGTTGTTAGTTCCATTCTTTTCATGCCTCTGGCAAACGAGGGTGGAATTGAATTTCCCACTGTCCGAGCCATGGCCTGGTTTTCTGCAGCAGTTTCTTCGGGAATTCCACTTGTATTTGTTAACATTCAATCAGAAATTATCACCTCGGTATCATTCTTCTACGTTGATTATCTTCATTTTCTTTAGCTTAAACGATCACAATTTTTTCAGTTTTCTGAGTATTTTCATTTCCTTTAGAAGACAAGAAATCATGTGACAGGCAAAGAGCTAACTTGGGGTAGACAACAAACGTCAAATACTTCTTTAAACATTGTAAAAGGTATAAGACTTTGGTTTCTCCCAGGTGTTGCAGAGGAAACACTAGAACTATTTCCTCAATCAGGAGAAACCAGATATGGTATGGATATCAGACGAACCGAGGAGGTAATTTCGTAGTAACTTTCTCTTCCAACGAACATTTCATCGCTTTCAATACCGACTTCCATGGATTAAGCACTAATCAAAGACAACCAGAAAATACGTAAAACAAATAGGGGCTTAATAATACATGTGTAGAATGCCCAAAATATATCCATGGAAAAACTGTCGAGAGCGGATTTATGGTCAAAGAGGATGTGTAAATTATAACTAGGTCCCAACTGTCCTATCCTAGAAAACAACAAACTAAGCCCCTGATTGATTTTGATTAAATTAAACATTTAGTAAATTTTGATTTAAGTTGACAAAATGTATGGTTGAAAAACTAATAAAAGTTATGAGTCCAATGAAATCTATGGTTAAAATTACTTGTTAACTTTAACTAAGATTTTTATTTACTTCTCTAAATAAGCCAGACAGGAGTAAATCTTGTTCCTAATAAATTTATTCAGGCTACTCGAAAAATCTGAAGGAATTAGATCCTTAAACTACAATGGACCATTTCATTACTCAGACAAAATACGAAAGAAAAACTTGTTCAATGAATTGGTTGATTTCTTGCTTCAGGGTTTCATCTGCATTTACTCAGTGAGCAAGGGGACAGCTGCCGACCGTGCCGGTCTCAGCCATTTACTAGAGCAAGCCAACGAAACCAGGAATCTGGTTGTTATGTCAAGATTACAGGGAAAGAGTCTAATGCCTTCAATAGTCGATTCGGAAGGTTTAATTCACTGTTGTGATAATGCTGATATTAAGGAAACGCTCATTTCAGCAATGGACAGAATGGAAAGCATCCAATTACATGTCATGTCCTGCCCCAATCACATTAATGTTGGCACCCATCTGGCAACTGGTGCTGCAATTCTCAAGCCTTCAAACTGATTATTATTATTGATGCAAGACATTAGTTAAGTAAAAGCGAGATACCCAATAAAAATAATAATAATAAGAACACAGATTTATGTGGTAATCCTAGAGGTCAAAGTGACCTTGTCATTATATTAGAAAGATTATCTTGGGTACCAACTTTGCCAACCACAATATCGCCACGAGTAATAACATCATGCCTCGCATATCAATGTTCTTCGTCCTCTCATAAAACAAATAATCTTTATGAGAAAATAGTGCTCTAACTATTACAAAAGACCATGGTAATCTACAAGTCTTCATTGAGTTCATCAAATAGTCTATTTAACCAAAAAGCTTCCTTACAGGTCTCTGTAATAGCTATTTACTTAATCTCAGTAGTAGACAATGCTACTGTAGACTGTGAAATAGCTTTCCAATTGATAGTACAACTTCCATTAGAAAAAAATACCTTGTAAAAGATCTCGTGTTATCAAGATCTCCAGTAAAATCAGAATCAACATACCCAATAACTCAATCAGTGGTTCTCTCAAAATGCAAACAAACATTAGTAAAGCTACTCTAAAAATCCACTGAACTCCTTTTCAATGCTCTTTGCTAGGATTTTTCATGTACCTAGTAATTGCAATAACTACCTATGATAAATCTGGACGTGAACAAACCATAGGATACATGAGAGAGCCTACTGTACTAGAATATGGAACTCGTGACATATAATCAACCTCATCATCTGGTTTAGAGATGAAGCATATGAAAGTCTGAAATGGGTCACTAAAGGAGTACTAACAGGTTTGGCATTCTATATATTAAACCTGTAGAGAACATTTTTAATGTATCATTTCTGACTTAGGTATAATTTACTTGCCTTTCTATCTCTCATGATCTCTATTCCTAGTATTTTCTTTGTTGCTCCTAATTCTTTTGTCTTAAATTTCTTATTGAGCTAGGCTTTGACCTTTCTTATATTTCCCTTTATCCTCAGTTGCTATTAATATGTCACCAACATATAAAAGCAGGTATACAAATGACCCATCATTACTCTCCAAAAAATAGACACAGCTGTCATAATTGTTTCTTTTAAAATCATGGCCAGTCATTAATTAGTCAAACCTCTTATACCACTCTCTGGCCATCTGTTTAAGGCATCTGTGAATTCTATACCAGGAACTTGACTATAGCCATTTGCAATTAGTCTTACCTTATAACTGACTTCTTCAACTCCTGATGTTCGTTCTTTATTTTTGAAGGCCCATTTGCAACGAACAATTTTCTTATCATTAGGTAATCTCACTAAATCACACGTGTCATTCTTATGAAGTGAATCCATCTCCTCCTGCATGACAATCATCCATCTACCAAAGTCATCACAACTAACTGCCTCTGAGTTGGTAAAAAGTTCTTCACTGAAATCAATACCTTCGGCCATGTTCAAGGCATAAGCAACCAAATGAACCTAACCATACTTCCATGGAGGTTTAATATCCCTTCTGGGTTTGCCTTTAGCAATAGAATATTATAGTGGCACTGATAGTGGTGAGAAAACGGCACCACACTGTATTTATGAGCTAGATTGAGATATAGACTCTGATGTAGACCTTGACCTAATCTTAAAATCCACACGTGCATTTAATTTTTGCTAACTTTTATCACAAGAATCTCTAGAAGGTAAATCACGAAGATTGCAGTTTCATTAAAGATAACATCTTATGACATCACTGGTTTCTGGACACCATAGCTTGTATCCCTTAAGGTCGGACTTATAGCCAATAAAAATGTACTTTCTAAATCTAGGGTCCAATTTTTTATTATTAACATGAGCATAGGCAGGACATCCAAATATTTTCAAATCAGAGTAATTAATAGGAGTATCAGACCATACATCTTCTAGAGTCTTTTTGTCAATGTCAATCGAAGGTTAGTGACTAAAAAGTAAATAGGTTGTTTAGCCAAAAATGACTTGAGTAAACCAGCATTGGAGAGCATAAAACATACTTTTTCCATCAAAGTCCTATTCATCCATCCTGCCACATCGTTTTGTTGTAGACTTTTACGAACTCTCAAGTACCTAAAATTCCTTTTGACTTGCAAAAAATATTAAACGCATTAGAACAAAACTCAAAACCATTATCAGTGCAGAGACATTTTACCTGCTCTGCTTCTCAATCATGATCTTTCACTCATTGAATATATTCTTTAGCTTTAAGAAGAACACCCAAACTTTTTCGTAAAAAATATCAATAATAGTTAGCATATAGTTTACACCTCATTTGGAAGGCACCCTAGAATCTGTCTTTTGCTTTTAAAAAATGCAGTGCTTACAGAATTTCAATTTTTTAGGACTCTGTTAAGAAGTCCTCTCAAGCTCAATTCAGTCATCCTGTTCACATTCATATGCCAAGATGCATATGCCATAATCTAGTAACATCACCATCTGACAAGAAAGGAGTAGTGAGAGCTGCATCACCTGCAATTGCCAAGCTCTACAAAGCATATAATTGAGCAAACATTGTCCGTCCTTTCATCACAACGATGGCACCTTTGTTAACCTTTAGGACTACACCTTCACCAACTATCTTGACAATCCTATCAAAAACTTTAATTCTTACCATTCCAATACCAGCTATCTTACAAGATGCATTATTTCTCATTATCACGGCACCTTTAGAAAGTGTTTCATATGTTGACAACCAATTCTGATTACAACACATGAAATGTGTAAATTGAATCAAGAATCCAATACTCGCAGGGTTTGGTGTCACCATCAGAAATAAGTAGAAGTTCTTCGTGATCATCTTCTGCAACACTGGCTTCCTTGGATTTTTCAGTTGTTTTCCATTCTGATTACCAGTAGCTCTCTTATTCTTATTCTTCTTTCTTTCTTTTTTTTTTTTTTTTTTAAAATTTCAATATGCCTTTTAGATCACTGCTAGAATTCCTCTCCTAGGTCCTTCCACAAATAACAAGGCCATCTACATGAGTCTCATAGCCAACCACAAGCTGCTACTTTTTCTTGGAGAACAAAGCATCATATACTTAAATACAGTTGAGTGATCTTCTATAGACGTGACTTCTATCATGAGATGAGAATACAGTCCCTGCTTTATATGCAGTTTATTTTTTAGGATTTTTGTCATGCATAACTGATCCAATTTTAAGCATAATGCAACAACCTTTTTTTTTTTTCCCTTTTGAACATCCTATAATATTTAATTTGATAGATAAAGATTATTTTGAGATAGGGTATCTCGATCATTACAATATTTTTTGTCATGCATCCGGGATGAAGGCATCGTACCAAATCCTAACAATACATCATCAAAGTCCATCTACGTGACACAGACCGCATCTTGACCTACTATAGCGAAAATCTATTTTTACGATCCAAAAGCAAAATATCGTACTTCATAGGCCATCGCTGAAAATCAAGCCTCACTATGATGCTAGTTTGTTACATCAAAGTGAAAATAGACAATAAAAAATAATAACAAGAACACAAAAATTTTACGTGAAAATACTATACGGAAAAAATCATGAACAAAGAAGGAGAAATCCACTATATCAAAGATGAGTACAAGTGATAAATATTTTGATGGTTATATGATATGATCTAGGATGCGGGAATCATGAATGCAAGTCCAAACTGAAACTCGTTGATTATTGAAGAATGGACAATGACGCGATCGAGAGCAAAACGAGTCAAAGAGGCGTTGGGGATGCTCTCAAAGCCACTATTGATGAAACTATGTTTGGGACGCAAAATGGAACAAGTTTCATGTTGGGGTCGAGATCGGGAACCAATTAGATCAATACGATACAAGCAACCGAAGAGAGAGAGGCCAGCCGGAACTTCTAAGCGACTGCTTAGAGTAAATGGGCAGCGGTCGCCCAGCTGCTAAACTCCATGGAAGTGAAAAGGCTCTTCTAAGCGATCATTTAGAATATAACCAAGCGACCGCTTGGTTATAAATTTCAGCGAGTTTTCTAATTTTACCGATAGTCCCACTTTCCTTAAAATTCTAGTTCTTTCCATATTTTGACATTATTTGTTGTCTTATGCACGTTTTTACTAGGTTTAGGCTCTAGTATAAATACTTAACTACTTTGTTACATTAAGAACTTTTGACAATGAATGAAATTGAGAGACTTTTTGCTTTGTTTTTCATTGAACAACAAATCGAATTTCCAAGATCAATTCTTGTGTGTTCAAACATTGGAACGAGAGTTCTTTATTGTGTAATCAAGGGGTTCAGCCCATCTTGTTATCGTTGGATTTTTTGGTTTACTTCATTTGGTTCAAGTCCAAAACCGGGTTTTCATGGCGTTCTTGCGTTCCGCATCAATTTAGTTGTGCGTTTCGTAATTACCGTTGCTACGGGGTTTGCATCCTATATATAATACCAAATCCCCTATAAATTGGTCTACATTTTCATCTTTATTCAATGTGAAATTTTATCCTTTAATACGTCTCTGTAAGATGATAACTCGTTTGAACAAATCAATCTTAAATTCGTATGTTCAATTTTTGAGTTTTAATCATATCGAATCGCTCGTTGGAGATTAATGAACTATGATATCATACCAAGATTTCGTACTCCATCTTAAAATGTTAACTTTGTTAAGAGTAGTTCATAAACTATATAAATTTGTCTATGTTTTCATATTTATTTGATATGAAATTTTGTGCCTTAACAAAGACATCGTACTTTAACAACACTAAACAAGAAGCTTTAAAATGAGATGGTTAATGTGATTTCAAAGTTGACAAAACATCTAGTTTCATATCTTGTGATCATCCATTTATGAAAGTTATATATTCCTAGCTCTCTGGTTGAACTAATCAGTCATTCTGATTGTATTTGGTAGTGTAAAACGAATTATAAAGAAAAATCATTATTGATGGTCCAATACCATCAATTCAAGTTTTTTTTTTTTCTTGATATTGTTCACTGGTATATAGATAGTTCAATGTATGAAATATACAACTAAGGTGAATATGTATGTGTTTTAGTTTAGTTCATCAGATTAATTTGAGGAGACTAATTTGATTAAAATTCCAATTTCTACAATCTGATATAACGTCGGATTAACAAAGCAGCTTAATGATAATGTTAATAACGACGTTAAACTTAAGGGGTGTGACATCTAAACCATAATTTTGTTGTTAAGCGCACGTCATTGGTGCAATCATTAGGGCATCTTCTGATTAAATATTGCTTCAATAATGTATATTTAATTCCACTAATGACCTATTAATTAAATTTATTATACAAACAAATGTAATGTGAATTATTTGATAATAGAAGTCGCAGTTTGATCTAATGCCTATGGTGTGCATGGGTTATAATATCCACAATGCACGAGGCAACACCGGGTGGCCAGTGTTACCACGTGCATCTGGTGTTTTCATGCTCATGATGGGGCATTATAACTCATGTCCACGGTGGGCATTAGATCATTTTTGATAGAAGTCGATAAGTGTTTCAGTTAAATCATACTCGTATAATCCTACGAGTTTAGAAAAGGAAAAAAAAAAAGAGTTTAAAGGGAGTGGATAAGTGTTCTTTACCAAACCTTCCATTCAAGAAACCCTTTATCATATTTATGAAAGTAAAGTCCTCTTTTTTAACATTTGAAGATATAAATGTGATGGTTGAACAATGACATGACGTGACGTCAATATTTTATCATGAGACACATAAGGATTGTTTGTTTGTAGAAATAATTGAATAGTACTAAATTAGTAGGGTACTTAAAAAGAAGTTTTGTTTTTATTTTCTCCTGTTCAGTAATGTTCGTGAGCTCATTTATAACACATCATCCTGTTTTGCAACAATTCTTTTATATATGATATGATGTCAATTCTTTATTTGAGTCTCCATTTGACAAATTTTGTTAATGGTTTATAAAAAGAAATAACATTTACGAGCACGTGGTCGAAATTAATATTTAATGTTGATTAAATTTATAATTGTCTATCCAACCGATGCTAAATTTTTATGTATATTTCCTTCCAAAAGCTGACAGATCAAAACATAACTAATTTGTATTCTTCTCTCCTTAATTTTTTGTCCATTTTATAATATTCTACACAGAATAAAGTTTTAGCTTTTGAGTTACAGTTTTTTTACAATTAAAATAAGCAGACATCACAAGACAATAATACTTAATAATCTTGGATTATTCTGTCCTAATCTTTTGTGGGTTCAGTTCAAAGGGGTTGTTAAGTCTTTGAAAAACTCCTAATCCTAATTATTATCCAAAACACGATTTCTTAATCCAGAAGGGAACAAAAGAAGGTGGTGGTGGAATGGAGATGGAGATGGATATAATAAAGTGTATTGTTTTTGGTTGACTGTCATGATTTGTACTATTATGTCAATAAGTTAAATGATTAGGGGCATGGCATTTGTTCAAGAACAAAGGAGATGCCCCAATCTCTCTTAACAGCACCATTCCTCCTCTACAGGTCTCTCTCTCTCTCTCTCTCTCTCTCTATATATATATATATATATATATATATATATATATTGCACATTCATCCACATATAAGGTCACACCCTTCAATTTTCAGTAATTATGTTTTATTTTTCATTTTTCTTTAGGGATTACTTTAATGCTTAAACTTTGGAGTTATAGATATTATAACTAGTGTTATAGACAATGAAGTTTTATTTTTTGGGTAAAGTAGGTTTTTTGCTTCTGATCAGTCTGCCAAAGTTCATTTTTTATCATGTTACAGCAGTATCTCTGCTTGAGTTCAATTTTGTTTGTCGATTTCTGGATTAAGTACTTTATGAGGTTCTATATAACACTGGGATACTCCTGGGAATAGATCGCGGCATTCTTCTGGTGCTAGCATTGGATAGCTTTGGTTCAAGCCTTAATTTACATTAATGGCCTATTCAGTAGGGAGTATTTGATAGTCCTACACTGTATATTAGAATTAAGCTAAAATGTTGTTTATTGCCTATCTATCCAATAGTGCATACCAAACATGACCGAAGAGGTTTGGAAATATGAATTTGCGTTCTCTAAAATCCTAAAACAACTAAGTAATAGAATATACTTAATTGAGATGTACAAGTTTCAATAACCTTGAGCGAGATATAAGGCCAACATTGAGTCTTTGGGCTTTCGACTCTGATTATACTATGGGAGTACCAGCAATGTCTAGTGATCATAGAATGTGAAGAGAAATAGGCATACAGTTGAATATGAGTGACAACAATTATTTTCAAACTCTTTTTTCTACATGCTTATTTTCTATCACACAATAGAAAATTCTGCAAGTTAACCCCAAAACTTTTTCCTACATTTTAACCACACATTTTCCTAAAATTCACTATTCAAAACTCTATTTTCCCCAAATAATGGTTGTCAAACAGGAGCTTAGTTGGTCCATTTGTTATTCTGGAAACTGTTGATTTTCTGTGCTTTTTGAATGGTGCTGTTTTTTCAAACAATGATTTGCAAAGATTCCTAGAGTTAGCTTTTCCACTCTTTCCTATCTTGTCCTTTTGCCTAATTTCTTAGTGCCTTAATGAGTAATCAAGTTAGTGCTGTGAATTTTATGGTTATTCGATACCATTATAGGATGCTAAACTCATCCACAACAGACCGAGATCAACCAACAGCTGATTCGCTGGCGACCTTCTCTCATAGACGCTCATCTCTGTGTCGCTCCTCCAGATCACAACAGTGTTCTCTTTCCAAGGGTGAAGCAGCTGAGACGAAATCTGCAGAGGAGTATTATTTTGACGAGAAGCAGTCAGAATCTCAATTTCATAAACTCGATTCCTTCTCAACTCTGTCAATAGGTCAATCTCATTATGAAGTTGCTGCTATGGAAAGTATTGGGTATGCGACCAAAGTCCCACATCGGATAAAAATGGGGAGAATCATGAGTTTATAAGGGTGGAAATATATCTTCATTGATATGAGGCCTTTTGGGGTAAAACCCAAAAGCAAATCCATGAGGGTCCAGGCCCAAAGTGGACAATATTATACCAATGTGGAGATATGTGTGGGTCCATACTTATAACAAGTGGAATATGTGGTGTTACATATTCCTAACAGTGGTATTAGAGCCAAACCCAAAAATTGGCCATGTAGATGAATCCTTGGAATGCCGAACGAAAGTGGTGCCTCTGTTAGCTCGCGATGGGATTCGTTGATGAGCTCTATTGGACAGGCGGTGTACTCTGGATGCTTCACGTAAGGCGTGGGTCCATACTTATAACAAGTGGAATATGTGGTGTTACATATTCATAACAGTGGTATTAGAGCCAAACCCAAAAATTGGCCATGTAGATGAATCCTTGGAATGCCGAACGAAGGTGGTGCCTCTGTTAGCTCGCGATGGGATTCGTTGATGAGCTCTATTGGACAGGCGGTGTACTCTGGATGCTTCACGTAAGGCGTGTGCCCCAACGCGGTGGAGAGGAGTTGATCTGGATAGAGCAAGCTCTTAGTGAGGAAGATGGACGGATAGATGATCGTTTGAGGGGAGGCTCAGTGGTCCTTTGTTCAAGGGGAGGATTGTTGGATATGCGACCAAAGTTCCACATCTGATAAAAATGGGGAGAATCATGGGTTTATAAGTGTTGAAATATATCTACATTAATATGAGGCCTTTTGGGGTAAAGTCTAAAAACAAATTCATGAGGGTCCAGGTCCAAAGTGGACAATACCATACCAATGTGGAGATATGTATGGATCCATACTTATAACAAGTGGAATATGTGGTATTACATATTCCTAACAGAAAGAGCCACCAACTCTTACATGCAAAATATTGCATGTCAAGCAGGTATTGATTTTCATACATTTGACATAGTTTACTAGTTTAACGAACTGTAATTCCTAGGAATATAATATTTAAAAGATTTAAGATTTCTATATGAATTTTTGGTTTGTCAATGAAGAGAATGAAAAAAAAAATGGAAATTATTGCCCCTTGCATGACCTTCATTATATGCGGTCTCCTTTACACTGCAAAGAATGCTGATAAAGCCATATCCACCCCCTGTTATGAGGCAAAGTTGGTTTTATCCTTCATTTTTTCCACAATTCTTTATTTCTACGAATGAAATTTGCTATAATAACATGCTTTTTTTTAGCTTCTTCTCCAATGCTATCTACTTCAATAGTCCTTAAGTCAACATGCTCTTATTCATGACATAGCAAACTGTCCCTTATTGAGTATATTCGTCATTCTTTGGCAGCCTTAAATTTCATAAACAGTGTCGATTTAGGATTGAAGAAAAGTGTTAAGGCAGATTTTCATGGCTACGAGATAGGAAAAAGTCTTTGAGTTCTCTTTCCTATTCCATACTATTATTTTATGGAGGTTTCATTTTCTTTCTTTGTCCAATATCAAATTTCAACCATAAGCCTACTACTGATCAAGTTCAACATTCTCAAAAGTTCAAATTAGAAGTTATGGTTGAGTGTGTTGTTTGTTACAGGGACTTTACTATTTTTAACACAAAAATCAGCGTTTGTATACCTGCTTTACTCAATCATTCATAACCGATTCCATCTTGTTGCATCGTGCTATACCAGAGTAAACTTCAAAAAGAGAAGAAAATATGTATTATAGAGTAGCTATGTTTTGAAGATATTGTCAAGAATTACTCTCAACTCTTTCTAGTACTACATAACAGCATTTCCCTGATACTATCAGGGCATAGCCATTAATCTAACATCTTCCTCTGATATATTTTCTTGATATGGCATGCCACTCTGTTTCTTATGACGTTTTCAATTACCATTCACTGGCTTCATCACCACAAAATTCATAATTACATTTCATGATAGAACTTGGAAGTTCTCTTTTTAGAAACAAGGTGGAATATTGAGCTTTTTGCACGGTATTGATATATGCTCGTCTATGGATTACTCCGTTTTATTGTCTATGGCTTACACCATGTTATCTTGCTCCTAGATTTCCTTGAAACTCAGAAGATGAAAGGTGAGGCTAGCATCAAGCCATCTCTGCTGTATGGAAATACAGATTACATTGCTCATCAAGTTCAATCGGATCACAATCAGTCAATTGTTAGTTACTGTCCTGTCACCAATCTTACAAAAGATTGTAACTTTACAAGAAAGAAAGCTGACTCTCAGTTGTTATAAGTTACATTCCACATTATTTTCTTGCAGGCTCACATATCCTATCCTTCGTCTGAATCTTACTTTGGCCAGCTTGTGGTTGCTTACAGTCCAAAAGCTGTTGTAAGTACTGACCGACTAAAGTTCTTTGATTACTCTCCACTCCGTAATGTAAATTTTAGAGATTGGTTTGTTTTGCTCGTATTTGCATTGGATAATTACCATGTAAATTTCAGAAAACGGATTTGCAGCTGAACTACGAGTTGTAATCTTGGAACTACAGAAAATTAGATCTGGTTTCTCTGAATTTATTTAATTAAATGCAACAGATTATAAGTGAACAAGAAATTTATTTTCTGTGACACTGTTGGAATTTTGGGTCGAAAGTTATACAAAGAAAGCTCTAAAATATTGAATGTCGAGGAGGAGGTGATAATCGAATTTTACAAAGCAAAAACAAAGGTATAAACTCTGGTTTACTTCTAAGAAAACCAGAGGAGAAGAAGAGGTTTACGGCTACATTTTGAATATATTAATTTCTAATTTTTGAGTACTATAAAGGGCTGCATATATAGAACATTTTACAAGATGAATTTTGTTACTTGTACAACATTTTTTGACAACATTGGTTGATAATCATCTCACATGAAGAGGGGCCCACAATTTTTTTATTCATCGTGGGCCCCCTCCCATGTGAGTGATTATCAACTAATGTTGTACTTGTAGCATAGTTGTTACAAGATTTATCTATCAACTATTCTATCCAGTGTTCTAAATAGCGCGCCTTGGCGCGTAGCGTGCCCTTGGCGCCAAGCAAAGTTGCTTGGCGCGTAATATGGCGGTCAACGCCTCGATAAGGCGCAATAACGCGCCTCTAGGCGCGCATTATTTATTTTATTACAATTATTTATTATTTATTATTAAATGATTTTTTGATTGATTAAAAATTAAAATAATATTAAAATAAGAAAACGCCTTTTTACGCATTAGCCTCGCCTAAACTCGCCTAGTCCTTAACTTGACCTCCACGCATCGTCACACATTATGCTATTTAAAACCTTGATCCTATCTACTACCATACTATTCTTACACACTTGACAATGCTTTACTTGTAGTATACCTTACTAACTTGTACTAGCTATAAAATAACTTAAACTTTTACATCATTACATGATTGGACAATAACCAAAATTTACAACTAAATACAAACCAAAATATACTAGTTGGTTGACAATTAAAGTGTCACCTAAATTCAACACTCCCCCATGACACTTTGGTTGGAAACCATCAAAAATTTTCATTTTGTGGACCGTTCTTTTTGTAGGAAACCATCAAAGCATTTCTTCATTAAGCTCAGACCATTTTTCATTTTTCTGGTTTTGTAGCAAGTTCGAGTTCCTTTGATTTTATTTGATCCAAGCTCATCTAGCCTTGAATCAACCTTACCCAAAAAACATTTCATCCTGCATCATTTCCTCATATTTGCTGTTGTTAAAACCAGGGGTGGCTACTGTTATTTTTTCGAAAGCTGCTGCTGTATTTAAGATCAAGGTTGCTACATCATATAAGATTTTCCAAAGGGCTGCTGCTGTTGATCTTTTTTTACTAGATTTGGTTTTTTCCAGCCATTTCCTTCATCATCTGAGATCAAATTCGACTCCCAAGGCAGTTGTTGTTTTTGGCTTGGCTGAGCTTACTAGGTTTCGATCTTACCAACTTCTACTGGATTTACTTCTTCTTCGCTAACTGGATTCACTCCCCTTTTTTTAGCCATTACCAGCACTTATAAAAAACGATTTTAATAGCATTTTTGCAGCTCCTTCATCTTCATTCTTCTGGCATTTTCAACAACCTTCAGTTGCTGGTTTGTACATGGCATATGACTTTAGCCTGTCGGATTTCGAACTTACTAGTTTCAACTAGATTCACTCCTTCTTTGCTAACCGGAATCAGCTTCTTCATCACACCAATTTTCCTCATTTGCATCAGCTTACTAGTTATCATCTTTTTCATCAAATACCGTATTTCAACATGAGCTTATTGGCTTTCAATCTTTTTCCAACACATACCGGATTCACTCCCATCACATACAAATTTTCTCATTTTTCAACATACCAAATATGAGAAGAAAGGAAATTATTGTATTTGCACAAGCCATAACGATTTTTAAACACTTACCGGATTTCACTTAACACTTACGGTATTTTGTAAATAACCGGATTTGAGAAAACCGGATATTCCCTCACTTATCGTATTTCACTCAAAAATCAATACCGGGTTTTTGAATACCGGATTTCACTCAGCTTTGCTTATCATATTTGGCTCTTACCGGATTTGAGGTGCACATACCGGATATGAACAAATTTGAGAACTTACTGTATTTGGAGTTTGAAACTTACCGGATATGCACAACCAATATCGTATTTCTCCTTTTTCAGCCCCCTTTTTCAGCTCCTGTTCTTCTCTTTTTCAGCACTTTAACAGGTCCTTCTTTCTGGCCCCATTCTAAGACCATTTAAGCTCTGAAATCTACATTTCCAGCATATCTCATTTTCAGCAAACCAGATTCATCCCTTGTCACATCATTTTTGTACCATTTCAACATATTGGTATTTGCTTCGTTTTCAGCCACTTTCAACACCATCAAGGATGGTCATTCCCAGGGCTGCTGCTGAAACTTCTGCATCAAACCAGATTTTCTCATCTTTGGTTGCCCTTTTTCTTTTTTCTTACAGCTTCTTCTGGTTCCATCTCAACTTCTTTGTGGCCCAATTTCTTTTTTTTTTTTTTTTTTTTTTTTTTTTTTTTTTCATTTTTTGGCACATTTTCAGCTTCATTTTCTGAAACTTTTCAGGTCCCTTAAGAACATTAGAGCTCTGATACCACTGTTGGAATTTTGGATCGAAAGCTTTACAGAGAAAACTCTAAAATATTGAATGTCGAGGAGGAGGTGATAACCGAATTTTACAAAGCAAAAACAAACATATAAACCATGGAGAAGAAGAGGTTTAGGGCTACATTTGAATGTATTAACTTCTAATTTTCGAGTATTACCAAGGACTGCATATATAGAGCATTTTACAAGATTTATCTACCAACTATCCTATCCACTATCAAATTACTCTTACACACTTGACAATGTTTTACTTGTAGTAGACCTTACTAACTTGTACTAGTTATAAAATAGCTTAAACTTTTACATCATTACATGGTTGGACAATAATCAAAATCTACAACTAAATACAAACCAAAATATACTAGTTGGTTGACAACAAAAGTGTCACCTAAATTCAATAGACACAAATAAAGTGAATGGTCCTCTGAACTAGCTAAAGCATGGATTTTTTCTGTTCTCTCTTATGAGACATTTTCCGTATCTCATCCATAAAAATTAATCGAAGGTATGTGGAATTAACCAGATTTATCCTCACATGGTGGGGATCACCACACCTGCAAGAGTTGCTCTTCCTCTTGATTGTAGTGAAGACATGCCCATTTACGTCAATGCAAAACAATACCGAGCCATCCTTAGGCGTCGACAAATCCGAGCCAAGCTTGAGGCTCAGAATAAGCTGGCTAAGTCAAGAAAGGTAATTGTAACTTTTAATCCTTCATTTTATTTCTGTCCATAAAAATGCATGTTTCTATGCTATTAATTGTTTTTGTCTTTCCCTGTTGCAGCCATATCTTCACGAGTCTCGGCATCTTCATGCGTTAAAGAGGGCTAGGAGTTTGCGAGGGCGGTTTTTAAACACTAAGAATACACAACAATCAAAGCCTTCATCCAAAACATATGGTGAAAACCTCTCTTTAAAACAGTTCAGCAAAGACACATCAGAAGCTGAGATTCAACACTCGGAAAGCATTAGTTGGGATGCCTCGCCTGCTAACTCTGATGTCTCGGGCATCTTGAACAAGCACGATATTTTCCAACCACCTGACAACAGGCTTCAGTTATTTATTGATAAATGTGCACCAATCAACACCGCAATTTGAGTTTGCACTCCGATGGAAAATCGGCAGTTCATCCTTGGCTATATTTTACTGCTTTTGTAGAACTTGAATCATCTTATTTGAATAACAGGGGCTTCATCCTTGGCATTGTTATTTTGGGATTTGTAATTGATTAAGCTTAGAGCTTGCAAATAAACAGAAAATCTTAACTGGATATTCGTGTGAAATTCTTGGATTATATAAATAATCTTGTTTGTTTCCATGATTTTGGTAGGTATGGAAATTCCAACTGTTGTTCAGCTATTTTACTCATTCTTTTGTCTTCTGTGGGAAAAATTATTCCCTTGTAATTTCTAATGCCCTATTTAAATCCCCTTTCTCTCTCACTTGTGCAAAAGATTCCATCTACAAGAATTACGTTGTTGCTCTTAAACGAGACGCAAATATCTAGCTCAAGGTTAGAACTCGAGCTCCTCCAGTGTTCTTAATTAATAAGCTCGAAAGCTCTCCAATTGCTGAAATAGAAAGAGAGGAAGGACACATGCTTTCTATCTCTTTGTGTTAAAATCCGGACCAGATCTAAGCCACTTTATTGAAAGTGAAATAGTTCTAATACCAGTTTGTTGTGAAAGTGGAAGATGATATCGAATTAATCCAGTACCAAATTGTTGAAGAAAATAAGATATTAAGCCACAATATGAAGAAATTGATCACAAGAACAAAATAATTTGCAGAGTTGAGATTTTATTATAATATAGAAAAAGAATACAAAGATTTTGTTTTATGATTTGTCTAACATAAAATGAGGTTAAACAACCCAGATAAATTGTACAGAAGAGCCAAATATATATAGGTAACAATCCAATCCCTACAAGTAGAGTTGTAGATGAAATCAAATGATCAAAAGTTTCCTTATCTTGTTCTCTTTAAGTCCAACATAAATTTCAACTTCAAATAGGGCTTTCAAATAGAACTTTAACAAGAATTTGTCAAATAAACTTCAAATAGGATTCAAAAAGCATTCCAAATAAGATTTCTCTTAATGCTCACTTTAATTAGAACTCTCAATTATCTCCAACAAAGAATTCGAGTCACACCCAAATTCTAACAATTTCCACCATGACACAAATTTCACTACAGTGAACAAAATTTTAAAAAAATTCTTTACCTAGAAACAAATTCCACTATAAAGAATAAACTTGAACTTTTTAATGAAAAACACATGCAAACTTCTCTATCAACAATTCCAATTGAAAATATTCTCTACCTCTCATATCCCAGCTACAAGCAAAAGTGATTTAATGGTCACCAAACAAGGCAGAAACAAGCCTTGTAACATAATCACGACTATGTGCAATCTTATGGCCAAAATTGATCTATTTCTAGCAATTAAATACGATAACACCGTCGATAATGGTGGCAAAACAGATTTACTCATATCTTCAAAATTTAACTGAGATGTGTTGTTTGAAAAAGACCCCAAATTAGACTCCAACAGTACAGAAGCCATTATAAATCCACCCAAAATTTTAAAATATGATGATTACTTGAAGATTCTATATCACCCTGCAAGATATATAAATGTGATTTTCTATATCCCTTTATCAAAACACGGCTCCTTTACTAACCTTCAGGACTCCACATTCAACAGTGTAACGTACCTTTTTGAATCAAGAGTACTTAAAGAGATAAGATATTTTTTCAGATCTGTAACGTGTCTCACTACATCTAGTGTTCTAATCTCCCATCAAACATCTTTATTCTGATCTGACCAATACTAGCTATCCAACAAGGTGTATTATTACTAGTCATCACAACACCTTTTATAACTTTTTCACATTTTGAAAACAAATCCCGATTGGGTGACATATGAAAAGTGCAAGCTATATCTATAATTCAAATGAAACGTTATTCTGAAGTAATTGATCACAAGAACACAATATGAAAAACTGATCACAAGAACACAATATGAAGTAATTGATCATAAGAATAAAATAATTTGCAGAGAATAGAGATTTTTTTTTTATAATATGGAAAATGATCACAAAGATTTTATGTTTATGATTTGTCTAACATGTAATGAGATTAAACAATCTAGCTAAATTATAGAGAAGAGCCAAATATATTTATAGGGAACAATCAAGTCCTACAAATAGAGTTGTAGATGAAATAAAATGCCCAAAAGTTTCTCTATCTTGATCTCTTTAAGTCCAACACGAATTTCAACTTCCAATAGAGCTTTTAAATAGAACTTTAACTAGAATTTATCAAATAAACTTCGAATAGTATTCCAAAAACATTCCAAATAGAATTCCTCTTAATGTGAACTTTAATTAGAACTCTCAATTATATTCAACAAATAATTCGGATCACGTCCAAATTCTAACACTTTGTTTGCTAATTGGGCATTGTAATTTGGCATTGCCCAAACTTCTTGTCTCCTTTTGACTTGATTAGGTCATTTTTTTGGAGCATGTGCTTGATTTAATGGCTCGTTGGTTCACTAAGGTCGACTTTCGTCTGTGCTTGACTGGTGGGTCTAACAAATGGTCTTCCGTCTTTCATATTTTTTGGGATTGGTATATTTTTGGTATCTTCATATTACATTGAAATTTGGTATTGATGCTAGTCTATAATTCAGATTGATGCGAGTTTAGTCAAAGGGCTAATCATGATAAGACAATTTTCTATAGTTCCATATCTGCTGGAAAGATAACTTTCTATATCTCAAGCCACTAGACTTGCAATTGATTTTTTTAGGCCACTTACCAATTCTGTAATGAATTTCCATATAAATTTCTCTTTTGGATCCATAAGATAACATAGTAAATTAATGGTATAAATTAATAGTTAAATTTTTAGTAGATTTTGATAAAAGTTGATGGAATGTGTGGTTGAAAAGTTGTGAGTCTTATGAAATGTGTAAATTAAAATTAATTTTTGTTGACTTAGATTTTAATCAATTTTTTTAACTGTACCAAACATGGACTTAATATACATGAGCTTTTGTAATATTTTGTCTACTCTTCTAGATGGCTTAAAAGAGTAATTTACTCGAGAAGCTTTTGACTCCTCAAATGCATCAGGGACATACAGGTATACGCGGAAGACCTGCTTCAATGACCTCTCTACAAACACTGGAAATATTGTCTCTTTAAATGAATTAAAGCCAGGGCTTGGCCAGCTTTCGTAGTGTTACTGGTGCATACAATGTCCAGGAACGAATTCACAAATGTATCAATGACTAGTCATTACTAGCGATTCCTTCTTCGTGTAGGCAAGTTGCATCGATAATTTGAACTGAGGACGGGTTTCTTGGGGAAACTTGCATGTGCCTCTTATATTATGTTAGTGAAAAATCCATTTGGTGACTAGTAGTGATCGACCCACACTCTACCTTAGTGCCGGAATGCAGATTACAAAAGACAACCATGGAAGTTGTATTCCTTTCAGCATATGGCTATTCAGAATTTAAAACAACAGTCCCACCTAAACGAGCATAGGTTTTATACAATGACTGATTTAAGATCCCAGATACAAATTTAATGATATCTGCCATATTTGGCAATTCTGTTACCCCTTTTCGGAATTTGCAAATAAGATTGAATTGTTGAATGAACATATAATCTAGATAGAAGTGGAATAAAGGACTTAATCAGAGGCCAAAAGTTAATCATTCCTATATTTATACAAATTTACAACATTTTTACAATTAAGCAGTCAAACAAGGACAAGTATTGATAAACTAATCGTACAGGGGATAAAAATACACAATATTTCTACCTGCTCTACTATTTTTTTTTTTAATTTTTTTTTTCAATGTTAATGGAGCTCATGAAGCGAAACTTTCTTGATTCTTAGTCGATAATCGCTTGACAAACTCATAAGTTGCGATCATCATTGTTGCGGACATTGACATTGAAGCCCACCTAAGACCTAACCCTCTGTAACAGGCACCCAATCGACCTTCCTTCAACAAGTTCCCGATCGAAATTTATTTAACAATTCGAAAACATTGGTTCAGTGTTAAAAAACAAAACATTGGAAAGTGTGACTTAATGTCAACGTCGGCCAAATATTCATATCCAATTTGTTTACGCAAATGGTTTGCCACTACGCTCCTTTGCCGCTCCAAAACGGGGATCGACCTGTATATTTGGCGTCTCGAAACCAAATTTGGATGAATGAGAAATTGTGGTCCGAAGTTTGGAAGGAAATTTAGAGGAAGCTAGATAACACTGTCACTCGAGCGAAATTTGTTTTCACTTGAGCGAAGGTGTCGCTCGAGCGACAGCGACGTCGAGGGAAGAGCGAGCGACAAAGTCTATGCAACTTTTGATTGAGCAAGAGGGTAGCGGAAAGCGAACGATAGAACAATGTCGTGTCCTTTTGAATTGTTCACAATTTGGATTAATATCACTTCATTCTCAACTCTTCATCCTCTATAAATAGGGTCCTAGGGACGTCCTATTCCTTACACCAATGATATGCAAATATAAATATCATTTTCTCTTTTTCTCTTGAACCAATTTATTGCATTCTTATTGCATAAATTCTGGTTTTCATATTCATTTCATTTTGGAGTATAAAAGCCGTTATTCTAGTTCGTTGTGCTTGTGTTTTGAAGTGCTACAAACATAAGTGGTAGTTGTTGTATCTTGGGAGTTGATTGCCATAAACCGTAGGCACTGTTGCGGGACAAATTCGAGTTACAAACAAAGTGTTCAAC
The DNA here is from genome assembly GCA_019395295.1 of Osmanthus fragrans. Taxonomy (NCBI): domain Eukaryota; kingdom Viridiplantae; phylum Streptophyta; class Magnoliopsida; order Lamiales; family Oleaceae; genus Osmanthus; species Osmanthus fragrans. The sequence continues at coordinate 14,705,509 of CM033359.1, forward strand.
ACTTGCCTCGACTTTGCGCTTTCAGGCATTTTCTTGTTAAAGATTGATTCTTTTCATCACTTTTTTTCTTGTTTCCTTGCCGTTACTCTATCTGTTTGTAGGCAAGGATTTACATATAAATATTGCTGTTCTTTGGAGTCACTATACATAAAATTTCCCAACAATCTTAAGTTGAATCTCTGTATTTTGTTGCAAGTGACATCCTTGTTCGGTTAAACTTGTTAGTTTAACTTTTCATACTCTTCCATTTTGGTTTTGGTTAATCTTCTGTTTTATGTAAATAGAAATGAATACGATCGTTAATACCGATACTACTTCGAATATGGGAACTTCTGAAGGAAGTATTCCAACCGGTGTGATTCTTAAGGTTATGGCTGCCCCTACTACCTTACATTCAAACTCCGTTCCACATGGGGAAAAGTCGGAGAAATTTGTTGGGATTACGTTCAAAATATGGCAACGAAAAATGCTCTTCTATCTCACAACCCTCAACTTGGCCAAATTCTTGAATGAAGATCCTCTCGCCATACAAGAAGGAGAAAATAATAGGGTATCGTTGATTGTTTTGGATGCCTAGAAACATTCAGATTTTCTATGTAAGAATTACATTATGAATGGCTTGGACAACACCTTATACAACGTGTATTGTTCCAAGGAATCTGCAAAGGATTTATGAGAATCCTTGGAAAAGAAATACAAGACTGAAGACGCTGGAACAAAGAAATTCATTTGGGAAAGTTCTTGGACTACAAGATGGTAGATTCAAAGACGGTCATCAGTCAAGTGCAGGAGTTGCAAGTCATCCTCCATGACATTCACGTGGAGAATATGTCTCTAAGTGAATCATTTCAAGTGGCTGCAATCATCGAGAAACTTCCATCCATGTGGAGGGACTTCAAGAAGTATCCCAAGCATAAATGCAAGGAGATTAACATTGAAGAACTTGTGGTCCGACTAAGGATTGAAGATGACAACCGAAGTTCGGACAAGTGTGTTGGAATATCATACCACAATCAAAGGCAAATGTGATGGAATCCAACAAAGGTAAGAAGAAGAAACATTCCATTGAACTGATGAAGACAAATTGAAAGAAGTTCAAAGGCAATTGCTACAACCGTGGAAAGGTCGGACATCGCTCTGTCGATTGTCACAACCAAAGAAGCAAGCCCAAGTTCGAACATCGCTCCGTCGATTGAACTTATCGATGGTTGTTTCAGAATGCAACAAAGTTAGAAATCCCATGGAATGGTGGGTTGATACGGGTGCAACTCGTCACATATGTACTGATAGAGGAATGTTCACATCATACACTCCAACCGAGGGAGATAAACTGTTTATGGAGAACTCCTCAACATCCAAAGACCAGGGGAAGAACAATTTTCTTTTCTTGGAAGAAAGATAAAACCCCATCTCCGACTAGTATCGGCCTTACAAGCTAAGAAAATGCTTATTAAGGAAACATGTCGAGGGTTTCTAGTTAACATTCAGGAGAGAAACAAGAAACATTAAGGGTTGAAGATGTACCAGTGGTACGAGAATTTATAGATGTCTTTCCTGAAGAGCTACCTGGTATTCTACCAAATAGACAAGTGGAATTCACAATAGACCTGGTTCCCGGAGCGAGACTAGTATCTAAGGCCCCATACAGAATGGCCCCAAAGGAACTTCAGGAGTTGAAGATCCAATTACAAGAACTTCTGGATAGTGACTTTATACGACCAAGTGTATCCTCATGGGGTACACCGGTATTGCTTGTAAAGAAAAAGGATGGAAGTATGAGGATGTGTATCGATTATCGAGAGTTTAACAGTTTGACCATCAAGAATAGGTATCCTCCCCCGAGAATCGAGGATTTGTTTGACCAACTGAAGGAAGTGAAAGTATTTTCCAAGATCGATTTACGATTGGGATATCATCAATTGAAGGTTAAGGAATGTGATATACCCAAGACGTCTTTCAGAACTTGGTATGGACACTATGAGTTCACGGTCATGCCATTCGAATTGACTAATGCACCAGCAGTATTCATGGATCTAATGAATAGTGTGTTTCACCCGTTCTTGGATCAATTTGTCATAGTCTTCATTGATAACATTTTGATATACTCCAGGAGTAAGGAGAAACACGAGGAACATCTCAGAGTTGTGTTAGAGATACTTCGTAGGGAGAGATTATATGCCAAATTCAAGAAGTGTGAATTTTGGCTCGAGCGAGTTGGATTCCTCGGTCATATAGTTACTGCTCAAGGGATGAAGTAGATCCAATAAAAGTGGAGGTGGTGACAAATTGGAAGGCACCAACTAATGCTGGTGAAGTCCGAAGTTTTCTGGGTTTGGTTGGGTATTATCGAAGGTTTATAGAGGGATTTTCTAAGATAGTTTGACCAATGATGCAATTGACAAGGAAATGAGTAAAATTTCAATGGACGGATAAGTGTGAACAAAGTTTTCAAGAATTGAAGCAAAGATTGATTTCAGCACCTGTGTTAGCCATACTTAAAGGTTCGGAGGGATATGTTATATATAGTGATGCATCCAAACAAGGTTTGGGATGTGTACTAATGCAGCATGGGAATGTGATTGCCTATACGTCAAGGCAATTGAAAAAGCATGAGTAGAACTACCCAACGCATGATCTGGAACTTGCGGCGGTAGTTCATGCCTTGAAGATATGGTGATATTACTTGTACGGAGGAAAGTGTGACATTTACACATATCATAAAAGTCTCAAATATTTCTTGACACAGAAGGAATTGAACATAAGACAGAGACGGTGGTTGTAATTGGTAAATGATTATAATTGGACTATTCATTATCATCCGGGTAAGGCCAATGTGATTGTCGATGCCCTAAGTAGAAAGTCGATAGGACAGTTGGCATCATTATCCACTACTCAGATGGAGTTGATCAAAGACTTGAAAAGTCTATGAATCGAAGCAATTACCGCACCAGAGCAAGCTACTGCTCTGTTAGCAACTTTTGTAGTTCGACCTACTCTTAGAGAGCGGATCATTGAAGCACAAAGTAAAGCACAAAGTAAAGACCATTCCTGAAAAAGATCAAGAACGAGGTTGGTACTGATATGAGAAGAGATTTTGGAATAGCTTCGAATCAGACACTGATATTTAAAGGTAGGATTTGCGTGCCTAAAAATGAAGTTCTAAGAAATGAAATACTGAAGAAGCTCATTCCATCCTGTACATTGCACATCCTGGTGGTATGAAAATGTATCGAGATCTTCGAGATACATTTTGGTGAAGGAATATGAAAAGGAGCATAGGACTATTTGTGGAAAAGTACATAGTTTACCAACAAGTTAAGGCGGAACATCAAAGACCGGCTGAATTGTTAAATCCACTAGACATACCCGAATGGAAGTGAGAGAACATAGCAATGGACTTCATAGTAGGTTTTTCGAGGTCAGCAAGAGGACACAATGCCATATGAGTAATAGTGGATGGGCTAACAAAGTCAGCTCATTTTCTTCCTGTGAAAATGGCATTCAGTTTGGATAAGTTGGTACAACTATATAAGAGAGATTATAATTGTATCTGATAGAGATCCAAGATTTACATCAAAATTTTGGAACAACTTACAAGGAGCTATGGGAACGAAGTTGAAGTTCAGCACGACATATCACCCTCAATTCGATGGTTAATCGGAAAGGACCATTCAAATTTTGGAAGATATGCTAAGGGCTTGTGTTTTGGATCTAGGTGGAAGCTGGTAATCATATCTATCGTTGGTAGAATTTGCATATAACAATAGCTTCCAAGCAACCATTGGAATGGCACCATATGAAGCTCTCTACGGTAGAAGATATAGATCACCTGTACATTGGGATGAAGTTGGAGAAAAGAGAGTTTTGGGACCAGAAATCGTTGAAAGGACAATCGAGACAGTTGACAAGATCCGCGTTAGGATAAAGGCAGCACGTGATAGATAGAAAACTATCTCAATACAAGAAGAAGGGACTTGAAATTTCAAGTTGGAGATAAAGTTTTTTTAAAGGTGGCACTAACGAAAGGAGTTCTTAGATTTGGTAAGAAAGGCAAACTACGATCTCACTATATCGGACCTTTCGAAGTACTTGACAATGTTGGAAATGTGGCTTATCGATTGGCGTTGCCACCGGAACTATCGGTAGTGCACAATGTGTTCCACATATCGATGATCAAGAAGTACATACATGATCCTAAGCATATGGTAAACTATCAATCCTTGGAAGTGCAAAAAGACTTATCTTATGAGGAGTTACCGATTCAGATACTGGATCGAAAGGTACATAGATTACGGAACAAAGAAGTTCATCTGGTCAAGGTAAAATGGAATAACCATGGTGTGGAAGAAGCTACTTGGGAAAAAGAAAAGGAAGTTAAAGACAAATATCCAACACTCCTTGCCCAATCATAAGGTAAATTTCGAGGACGAAATTTTATTTAAGGTGTGGGAGATATAGAAGCCTGAAAAATTTAATGAAAGTAGACTCATAATTTCTATGAGATGACCTAAGCCCATGAAGAGTTTAGGCCCAGCCTCCATAAGGAAAGGTTACCCAATACTAGTCCAATATGTCTTAAATAAATTTACAAAGTCATGAAGATTCAAATTGCAACTCAAGTTATTTTTAAAAGTTTTTCGATGAAGTTGGATGTAGTTTAATACCTTTCTAAGGTCTAGGTCCACACGTTTATGACTAAAATTGTATTATTTGACATATACCGTATTTGGCACTCACAATAGCGTATTTGACACTTACCGTATATGGACTTACTGAATTGTGGAACTTACCGTATTTCAGCAAAGTTCGGTCGACCGATTAAGTCAAACTTGTTCTTTCTGTATTTCGCCGAGTTTCGGTCGACCGACTCCAGAGTTCGATGGACCGGTTGGTCAATTCGGTCGACAAAGGTGTCAGACCGGTTGATCGAAGTTCACTGAAGGTAAAAGCCCAAAACTGCAGAAATGTGAAAAGCCAAGAAAAATGCACACGATTTTCTAGCATCTTCTATGTATTAAAACCTCCAACTTAAATGACACCCATGTTTTTCTCTTAAATGAGAATTAGAACCTTCACTTTCTTTAAGTTATGAGAAATTTTCCTATAAACAAGCTCCAATGCATAATCATTTTCACAACAAAGAAAAGCTTTCAAAGTTAAGAGAGAAGAAAGATAGAAAGTTAGAGAAAAGAAAGATAGAAAGTTAGGGAGAGAAAAAATTTCTTTTGAGTCCGGGTGCCGCTAGGAAAATAAAAGTTCAACGTCCAGCTTCATCAAAACTTTTCAAAAACATCAATTTCAAAGCATCAAGTCGAGGTAGGTGGAGGTGCAAAGTGTTTATTTCGTTTTCAAGTTATAATTTTCCATGTAAAAGTATGAATGCAATGGTACCTCCGGGTACGGTGTTTCGGCACCACCATGTTTCAATGAAATGGTACCTCCGGGTACGGTGCTTCGGCACCTCTATAGTTGAATGATCATTCTCCGGCTCGAGGCGTCATGTTAATTCATGACTCAACAGTTATTGGATTTTGCCGGAAATCCTTTTACGCGACGATTCTATAAAATTTTAAAGGCTACAGTTGGAAAATGTATAATTTGATAACGAATGCACCTATGCTATCTATTGAGTTTCATACTTACAAGTTTATTCCCTTACTACAGGTTGATATGATTGTGTACGGGACGCGGATGACGATAGATGAAGATGCAGCATGCTATGAGAAACCAGTGACTTTACATGTTTAGTAAATTATGAAATGTTTTAAATAAATTTCACATGAATAATGTGAATGAAACTATTTTATTAAATGTTTCTTTTCCAATGAATAATGCATATGTAGAAGTTTGTTTTTAAGTGTTTACTTGAATTTGATGTCAACTATGAACTTATCAACATTTTGAAAGTTGTAACTTATGACATTGAATATTTTTCTTTAAATAAATTACTTTTGCTTTAAATACACGAAATAAATATTTATGCTTTATGCTTTTCGCTATTTTTATAATTACTCATCAAGAAGACGGCTATGGTTAAGTGACAGTTCGATCCATACGGGTCGGGGCGTTACAATATTGAACTTTTGAAACACCTTCTCTATGTACCCCTTCTGACTCAAATACAATCTACCAGGTTTTCTATCTCTTCAGATTTTCATAGTCAGAATTTTCTTTATTGAACACAAATCATTTATTTCAAACTCCTTACTAAGTTGAGATTTTATATTTCTAACCTTTGCTTTGTCCTTGGCTACAATAATCATGTCATCAACATATAAGAGCAAATATGTTATCGATCCATCATTTCCCTTTCTGAAGTACACATAACTGTCATAATTACATTTGCTGAAGCCATATGTAGTAATGAATGAATCGAATCGTTTGTACCACTGCCTTGGTGACTACTTTAATCCATACAACAATTTTTTCAATGAGCACACATGGTCTTCCTTTCCAAAAACTGTGAACCTCTTTGGTTGTTGTATGTAAATGCTCTCATCAAGTTCTCCATGTAAAAATGTTGTCTTAACATCCATTTGCTCAAGTTTCAAGTCATTGTTTGCCACAATTCCAAGTAAAGTTCGAATTGAACTGTGTTTTACAACCAGCGAGAAAACATTTATGAAGTCAACACCTGGAATCTGAATGTAGCATTTTGCTATCAATCTGACTTTATACCTAGCATCTTCACTTCCTGATGTCCCCTCTTTCCTTTTGAACACCCATTTGCAACGAATAATCTTTTTATCTTCAAGTAGTTTCACCAAGTCCCAATTACAATTTTTGTTTAGTGACTCCATCTTCTCTTGCATAGCAATCAACCATTTGCTAGAATCAGTGCAATTGATTGCCTCTATAGATGTAACAAGTTCGTCAGTGGAATCAATTTCTTCATCTACATTCAAAACATAAGCAACCAAGTCTGCTTTCCCATACTTCTGTAGAGGTCTAATCTGTCTGTGAGGTCTATCCTTTGCAATAAAATACTGTGGTGCTGGTGGTGGTGTAGGCAAAATATTATTGTCCGACAAAACTTAGTTAGTCTGTTCTGAATTCTCTGATTGTTCCCCTAGATTAATTTCCAACTCCACCTGAGTTGGAGTGTTCCACTCCTTAATTTTATCAGAGTCTTTACAATACACACCATGAATCATAGCAAGTTCATCAAATATTACATCCCTACTAATCACTACTTTTTTTTCATCAAAGTAATTCATGTACATATTATAATCATACATTATATGCATGAGGTTTGCTTACTGAGTATTAGCTCATTCCACGTTATCCTTCCTAGGGGTGGCAATTGAGCAGAATAGCTCGTGGGATCGGCTCGTCTAAATCGAGCTACGAGCTGCTCGGGCTCGTAAAAAATGAGCCCGAGTCACGAGTCCAGCTAGAAAATTTCAAACGAATTGAGCCGAGTCAAGCTTGGCTCGTCACGTAGACGAGCCCAGCAATTGACGAGCCACGAGCCTAGCCGTGGCTCATCAAATTTAAAAAAAAAAAGAAATTTTAAAAAAAAGTTTAGTGACCGTTCTGGTCCTTTATTTTTTTTATCATTTTTTTTCAAATTTCATTTTTCTTCCTATAAATACCCATCAATTACAACATTTTTTTCTTACCAAACTTACTATCAATCTCTTATTCTCTACTTACTATCTACAAATCAATCATTATCAATATTATTCATTCATTATAATTTCTATACTCTCCTACATTTTATTTTGAAAACATTGAATTATAAGCTTGATTTTACAATATATTTTCTACACTACTACATAATCTTCATTCACTTCTCAATTCTACTTCACTCTTCTTCTTCAGCATTCAATTTCAATTATTCACAAATGGATTCACGCTCATTTATTAAAAACTTGTTCGATGTTGGATTCGGGGGTGAAGCACATGTTCCCTACAATCAATTTGAGAATAAATTTGTCTGTCTAAATGAAGTACCAATTCCAGAAAATATTCAAGATTTCGATATTCATGAAAGTAGTCATTGGATGACGTTGATGCTGATCCTAATCATCCAATTGATTTGGAACAGGATGTTGAACCTGTGTTAGAATTTCCTGATGCAAGAGGGAAGAGAAAGGGGAAGAAGCAGGCAAAATGTTGGGACCATTTTAAATTGATTCAAACTGGTCGTCTGATCGATGGAATTCTAGAAACCAGAGCAGTACGTAAATACTGTCAACAACGATTGACCCATCAAAAAAGAATGGGAACCACTCACCTCAACCGTCACTACAAAACATGTGCGGCCAAACATGGTCTTCTTCCTGCTGGTCAAACGCAACAACAATTTGGTAGTCCAGGCAGCGGTACTACTACCGCGCCACTTAATACGTGGATGTATTCGGAGGAAAGAACTCGAACAGAAATGGTGAAGTACGTTGCCAGAGCTGAGTTGGCACTAGTACAAACGGACAACCAACATTTCGTTACCTTTGTGAAAAAATGTCTTCAACCAAGGTACGTTGGGGTAAATCGAAATGCTCTTCGTTCTGATACAATAGAATATTTTAAAAATACAAAGAAAATATTGATTGCCGATTTAGAAAAATATGGGAGTGTGATATCTTTAACTTTGGATTCATGGGAATGGATTAATAAAAGAGATTATATGGCTGCAATTGCGCACTATATAGACCCACTTTGGATCATACATAAAAAAATAATTGCTTTTAGAATTATTGAGTACCCGCACAATGCTCCCAATATATTTAGTGCTATTATGAACATTATTAGAGAATATAAATGCGAGAGTAAAATTCGCTCTTTTATGTTTGACAACGCTTCTGTAAATAAGTCTGTTATCGATAAATTGCATAGAGTATTTCAACCCGAATTCGATGATTTTTTTATTTCATATTCGATGTGAATGTCATATTTTAAATTTAATAGTACAAGACGGTTTAAAATATGTTAATGGTGAAATTCAACGAATTAGGAATGCACTAATATACAAACATTTGAGGAATTTTGTGCCAAAAATAGGATGTCGCATTGAAAAACCTTTATTAATGACATAGCGCATAGATGGAACTCCACATATTTATTATTAAAATCATGTGAATGTTTCAAACATTTAATTACTGAATTTTATAACAGTAGGTATATTAGGGACGACGACGATAATCTTTTGAATGAGTCCGATTAGGCTTTAGTTAAAACTTTTTTGAAATGTTTTTATGATTCTACAAATATTTTGTCTGGTGTTTATTATCCTACTAGTTGTAAGGTCCTTCAACGTCTTTATCTAATTTCTAGGACTTTTGATAGATATAAAGATGACCCCGATTTAAGTTCAGTTATAATTTCCATGGAATTAAAGTTTAGAAAATATTGGAAAAATTTGCTCATATTATTTCCGTTAGTATGCGTCATGGACCCCAATATAATTTATTGGGTACTAAATTTATAATTGACCGAATGTTAAAATCTTTAACTTTTAACGTACATATTACCTATAGGAATTTGGAAGCAACTTTATCTGTAATGTATGTAATATATGCTTCACGAATGGGTAGACATATTACTCGTGTACCCTTCGACTCTACAAATACTCCTCCAACTAATTTAGGAGATGACGACGCTGAAATTTTAAATTTATTTGAAGGCATGAACTCATATAGATATGGTCAAACTGGATATGCATGTGGTTTCTCCAGTCATAGTAGTTTGTCTTCTACTGCATGTACTCAAACATCGAATAATAGTTCAAATGCGTTGCTTGCTGGATTACTTGATTACTTTAATCATAATTGGCCTAGTAACAATGCAATAAGGAAAAATTCAGAAGAAGTAGTTGAAATTTGGCGAAAGTATGAACGTCGATGACCAATAATTTCTGCAATGGCAAAAGATCTACTAACACCTCCGGTTAGTACTGTAGTTTCGGAGTCTGCTTTTAGTGTAGGATCTAAGGTTCTCTCCGATGTTAGAAGTCGATTAAAAGAAGATATTTTGGAAGCATTAATGTGCATGAAGGACTGATAGGAAACTCATTTTCGACTGCAAGATAAATATGCCGAAATTGCATGTAGTCAAGTAAGTGATATTTAGTTTAACCATATTCATGACAATTTTTATTTTGATATCTTTATAATTTAAAAAAAAAAAATTGTACACGTAACAAGTTGTTCGTGTACAATTTTTAATTCCGCCTACTCGAAATTGAACTATTGAAGTAGCCGGTCTCAAACTCGGATAAATGATGAGAGTTTATTTTTTATTATTTTTAAAATGAAAAATATTTTGAAAAATCGTTCGACAATTTCTCATATTTTTTTTTAAATTTTATCATTTCTAAAATAATTATTTTCAATCAACATGTTTTCTTCAAAACAAACTTGAAAATAAAAGTATATTAACTAAAAATTATTTATAAGTAAAAAATTTAAATTATAATTACAAAAAACTTATAAGTAAGTATTATTTATAAGATAAAATCATAATAAAATACATTATAACTAAAATTACTTATAAATTATAACTTATAAGTTATAAGTAAAAAATATTTTATCTAAAAAAATTGTTTATAAAATAAAAATACTTATAAGAAATTTTTTTACCGAAAATGTATATTTAAAAAAATATTTAGAAAATTGAAAACGTGTATAAAAAAAACGAAAAAGGCGAGCTCACGAGTCATGAGCTCGTCTATTTTTAAACGAGCCGAGCCATTGCCTACGAGCTCGTTGGGCAAACGAGCCCGAGCCGAACTCAAAGGGCAACGAGCCGAGCCGGCTTGTTGGCCCATTGCCACCACTAATCCTTCCCCAATTTCAGATGACGAAGGCAAGATGTTTCGAAACTACTATTTGTGGTGAGATGGACTCGGTAATGTTGACTCAAGTTGAAATAAATTTAACATTTAATATGATTATCTTATATTTTTATTAAACATAAAACTTTTCTAAAATTCTTTCCTTGAGTGAAAGTCGTTAACATTTTTATGTTAAATAAAAATTTATATTCAATTTTCCGCATTTATGGTTTTAAGAAAATTAATTATAATACTTTCAAATCTAGGTATCTAGATTTGGGAGTGTTACAGTTTGATATCAAAGCTCAAAGTTATAAAATCTATTCTGTTGACTATAAAAAAAAAAAAAAAAAAATATATATATATATATATATATATATATATATATATATATATTTTGAAAAAGGTATCGTACTGGGTTATTGGCAAAAAGGGTCCTCTCGCAATCCATTTGTATGGTTGAATTAAATTTTTATATTGCTAATTAATAATTGATGCTTGATTGTTGTAGTAGCAACATAATAATGTTATATGGAACTATGCTAAAGATGCCTTGGATTATGTTTAAGGACTAGACGAGGTAATTGATGTTCATAATTTGTGATCAAACAACATCACTATGGCAAATAGGAAACATATGACAGTATAATCACGCATGTTTTTATTAGTCAACGCATTTACCAAGAAATTAGTAAAACCGCTTATACATGAATGCATTTGTAAGGTGTCACATCATTTAAGGTCGTAATTGAACTCCAAACAGATATAGAGATATTTTTCAATAGGGATAGGTGGGAAATATTTACTAACAGATATCGTAACACTAGATATTTGTGTCCTTGATATCATATTGAGATGGACGTGCTATTGAGGTAGCATGTGACAATTGATTATCATAAGAAGTAAGTAGAGTTTGGACTCCAATTGTACCCAGTATTCTTAGCTTTGTTGGGAATAAAAGTCAATTTTTTATTCCTATTAGTATAGCCACGAGGACTCGCCAATTTGTTAAACTAAAATTTTGTTAGCAAGGACAAATGCAACTCTCGTTTATTCAAGAGTATTAGGATGGAATGTTTAAAATGACATTCTTGGTTTATCACCTTGTAGAAAATTTTAAAATCATTCGGCCTAACATACCATATAACTTTTATGATTTATAAGTCCGTCAAAAATGTCGTGTATTTATTTAAATTTATAGTTTGTTATAAATTAATATTGATTGTAATAGTGGATGGTCCAAAGATGCCCCTCGACAAGATCAAGTGTCCTACTGATAAGTGGTTGTGCATTTTGATGCATGCATGTCTTATATTAATCTAAATCCCTGATTATTAATGTATTGTTGGAAACACCAATGTTAGTTGACTATGACTTTATGTGTTAATAACAATCTATGTAAAATATATATTAGCTATTTACACGTTGATTATTGACGAAATTGTCGACGAGATTTTTCTATATATTATGTAAAATGGGATTATGTGCATGCACTTCATTAATATTTAATTGTATATATTTTTAGAAACAAACCTTTCAAATGTTAGACGGTCTTTGCTTTCAAGTAAATATTGATTTTTAATGTAAGTTTTATTTTCTTAAAATACTTCAAGGTTGTTACGTCTAGTTTTCTTAGTACTTCTGTGTTATTACAATGATTTTATTTTCAAGGTGAACAAGTGTTTATATTTTTTGATATAAGATTTTGATATATGTATATCTTAGTTTGTGTTTATTTATACGTAACTCAATCTTAAGATAATCGGTCACTTAACTCGTGAACAACCAAGGGATCGTTCCACTTGCAATGGATAAAACATTAAACTGTCTAGACAAATGGTATAGAGTTAAGAGGATAACTCTGATCAATGTATTTTGGAGATGTGGTGGAAGAGGCGACTTAGGAGAAATATGACATGATGTGTCAGTATTCGTATTTATTTACTACGTTTAAATTTCGAGGACGAAATTATTTTAAAGGGTAGGATTGGTAACATCGCGTCTCTTTACGTGATTAATGTATGTGGTTATATGGGTTGTCTTTACATTTAATCCTTATTTTATAAATTTACTATTGTCATGGCTATCTATGATTGTTGTAGTGGAATGCATCATGGACGATCAACGTGATCAACGTGCCTAGTAAATTTATTTTTGAACGTAAATTTTATGTAATATATATTCTTTTATTTACAACTTGCCATTTTTATGTAGATTATAATTAGACATGTCCTTGTATACATTGATTTCTCCTTTATACTAACAATAAGACGTGATTTTGGGCCTTGGACAAACTATTCGAACCAACGAGGCGGAATTTTAATAACCTAAATTGTATAATTATATCCTTAATATTGGTAATCTGAAAATAGAACTTAGGATCTAATTATTTATATATTTTTCTTTGGAGAAATGAAAATCATCTTGATATCAACCTTTTAAATAATAATCCATTCCAAATTGTTATACACTCACCCATATGAAATTGTATATATGTTTTCATTATTTATATAAATTCCATTAGCATATCTAGTCATCTACCAAATTTGAAAATAATGATTCACTTATTTGTTTTGTTATTTGGATAATTCCACTAATTGGAATTTTGTAAAATATTTCCACAAGTATAAAGTTAAATGAAGGGTCTTATATTTATTTGCACTGACTTGTTTTAATTTTGTTTATTGAACTTAGTTTGTAATATGGCTTTTGAAATCAAGAATTTAGTACATTCTAACTTTTAAAACAATATTTTCTAGGGGCTTATTCCATTAAATTTTTTATATTTGTCACTTCGTTTGGATTTTGAATAATTCATTTTGTAATGGTGTTTGCTTGTTATTGGATTGATTTTTCTTTAATTATTCTTGCATGGAAGTTTTGTTTTTCTTTAGAAAAATAATTTATTATATACTCGGCCCAAACGTAAAATTCCCAATAAAATTGATTCCTCCCCCCCACCTCCACCCCCCCCCCCCCACACCAAAAATAAATTTAATCCCAGAGTACTGAAATCAAACTCAAGAAAAATATTGCTTCCTTACACCCCAAAATTGAATAAATCTCAACCTCGCATCTTTTCGGTCATTTCGTGAAGATCTGGTCTTGTCTCAATGTTTGCACGTAGTAGAGAAACTGAGAACATGCCTCGGTGTCCTAAGTGTCGTATTCCATGTTACAAAGATAGAGTATCTTGATGAAGGCGTGGAAAACACCGCATAAGGTGTTGCAATATCTACCTCTTAACTCTTCTACTTCAAAAGTTGTATATGTCAAGGGATACATTAGAGCATGTCAAGGTGAAGCTTATCGAACTAAACTTGATTTATTTTAGTTTTGGTCCATCCAATTATTTATACTTCCAAAATAAATTATAAAGTGTAAATTATTTTTTCAGTTTCACATTTGCAGTTTTAGTCAATAAAGGCGTTGATTTATCTGAGTACATAATAATTCGTTCAAATTCATATAAATATACAAAAATAAATAAAATTATATTAAATATTAATAAGTGATACAAAAAAAATCATTTAAATAATTAATAAGACAATAACAAAAATTTATTTTGTGTTAAGAAAATTGCGAAATGGAAAATGCAATATAATAATAATAATAATAATAATAATAATAATAATAATAATGATGATGGAGGAAATAACTATACTTGATTAGTTTAATAATTTATTTGATCTACCACAACTTGACATTAACTTGCTATCTTTGTTAACCTTAGTACTCAGTCCGTGGGCATGTGACGGGATAGATGTACCGGTTCCACTTAACTTTAAAATAGTTTAAGTTATTGAAGCAAGAACTGTAGGGTTCATATTGGTGGTAGTTAGAGCATCTCCAATCCATTCCTGTGGATTGCAATTTATGTGGTATTTAGATATATGGATTTTCAATTGATGTGTTATTGATGTTTAATAAATAGATTGTCAACTCGAATATTTGTCTCCAAATGTTTTCACTCTACATGTCAATATTTCCACAAATGTGGTTTTTGTTAATATTACAATAATGACAATAAAATAAAGGGGATGAGAAAAAAAATTTATTGTTATAAAAATTAAAACAGACTCAACTAAATCAATAAGTCAACTGTAGGGGTGGGCATTTTTCAAAGGAACCAAAACCAGATAGAACTGATGGGTACGGCTCCGATTCCTCTATTAAATGGGTTGATTTTGGGATCACACATCGATTCTTATTTTCGGTACTACCTTGAGAACCAATAGTGAATTCGATTATTCTAAATTTCTCTTTTTGCATATGCATTGTATCAAGATGCACCAGACCTTTGGACACTAGATATCTCACATCAAAATTCCATTTCCATTATCTTATTCTCTCATTTGCAGCAAAATCCAATGGATTGTCAAAATTCAAATCTAAATAATTTTCTAAATACTCTACATATTCATAGCTCTCATTGTTTTCAAAGTAATTGACAATCAAGAATCAAGATCCTTGTGGATTACTAAAGATAATCAAGTTATTAACATTACATGTACTTTTAATATATATTATTTTATGAATTTTTTTAAAATTTAATTTTTAATCTAGATTTTACCATTTATGCCATTTATATAAGTACTTTAGAAATGTATTTGGTTGTTTAGTATAAGCTCAAATGTGTGTGTGTGTGTGTGTGTGTGTGTGTATGAAGTTGACATGGTGTGTCCTATGTCCATACACTAATCAGCAGAGAAGTGAATGCTTGTCTATAGACTTACGTCGTTGACGAGCCACGCTCTACTCTTCAATACATCATCGATCCATTTTTTTTTCCATCCGATATCAGAGTCTTCCCTATTGTGTAGGTCACTCTGAAAGAATAAAATGAAAAATGTTAAAAACACATAGATGCGTAAGTTTACTACACATAAATGCATAATAGTTCATTTAAGTGTCACTACACTTTAGCTTGTGAGATCAGCTACTTACTTCACAAGTAAAGAATGCCACACGTGATGGTCTATCAGTAATAACGATATCCGTATCTCGTTATTACTTACGACCACGGATGATTTAAGATTCAATCATATGTAATTTGTATCTCACAATCACAACTCCTTGTGATTAACAAATTACTGAGATTTGAATCTACAGACTCTATTATTTAATATAATAGATCTTGCCATAATAAATGCATTAAACATATATCAAAAGTACTTATGCCCAAAGTTGATTGGACTTTGGGCATAATACTTACAAACTCCCACTTGCACTAGATCCAATCACTTATGTATCTAATATCATAAGAGTTCACATGACGATCATGTTTATACTGTGACAATTCCTTGCCAGTGGATCTGCAATATTATCAATTGTGAGAATTCATTCTTTCTTTACGTCATTTCTTTGTACTATCTCTTTGATGAGATGGTACCGCCTCAACACTTGTTTGGATCATCGATGAGACCTTAGTTCCAACAATACTAGGAACTATTCCAAGTCCATTAATGAACTTCTTGACCCATACTACAACCTTTGTTGCTTCTAAAGCAATAGTGTATAAAGCTCTCGCTATTGAATCAACGGTGGTTTCCTGTTTGGAACCTTTCCAATACACCGTTTAAGAGTAAATCAATATCCTGATTGAGATTTGCTATCTTTCTAGTCTGACTAGAAGTTAACTTCAGTGTATTCATGAACTCTCAGTTCATTTTCTCCATATAAAATCTTCTCAAGATTTTATTTCTTTTGTAGATTGCGATGAATTAAGCAATCTTCTAGATCTATCTCTATAGATCAAGATGCTTCTCATATATCTTTATGAAGAAATCTTTTAACAACCACAATTTCAACGATTGAAATGTAGGAATGTCGTTCCTATTAATAATATTAGGAATGCGACAACGCTCCCACTATTTTCTTGTAAACACACAACTCTTCACTTTTGATAAAATCAAACATTTTGATTTTTCTATCAAATCGAAGATTTCAGCTCCAAGAGGCCTGATTCAATCTATACAAGAATTAATTAAGTTAACATACTTTGTAAGCATATTTGGATTCAAAACTTTCGAGCCGTGTCATGCACACTTTCTCTTGCAGGTTCCTATTAAGGAATCCAATTTTGACATCCTTTTGCCATAATTCATAGTCATGGTATGTAGTTATCGTAAGTAAAATCCTAATGGACCTTAGCATGGCTATAAACAAGAAAGATTCATCAAAGTCAACTCTTTGTCTTTGTTGTAATATTTTGCTATTAGCTTCGCTTTGTATGTATGGACGTTTACATCCATGTTGACCCCTTTTACATAAACTCATTTACAACCTATGGGTTCTATCCCATCAGGCGGTCGATCAAGGTTTAAACCTTGTTTACATACATCGAGTCCATCTCAGATTTCATGGTCTTTCGCCATCTCCTTGAGTCAACACTTGACTTTATTTTGTGTAACCAATAGGTTCATCATCCTCGATTAATAATACTTGATTAGTAATCATGGACTCATACCTTCTAAGAGGTTGAATGATCCTATAAGATTTACATAGAGTTGATCTGTTCTCAGAAGTCTCTACTTCCAAATCAGGAGTATGTCCCTCATCAGGTGTGAGATCACACTCAGATTTATCTACTTGGTCAACCATATATGTGGATTCTTGAACTCCTTCAAGATCCATTCTACTCTCACTGTCCTCTCCTAGAATAAATTCTTTCTCTAGGAGTTTAACATGTCTTGAGACGAACATCTTCTTCTCAATGAGATTATAAAATTGATATCCACTTTCATCTTTTGGATATC
Organism: Osmanthus fragrans; assembly: GCA_019395295.1. NCBI lineage: Eukaryota > Viridiplantae > Streptophyta > Magnoliopsida > Lamiales > Oleaceae > Osmanthus > Osmanthus fragrans. Next base: position 14,723,041 of record CM033359.1, read on the forward strand.
TCACAAATATTTATTTAACGAATTTAGCCTCAAGTTTATCCGAATCAGCGCGCTTATAAGCGTCATAGCCCCAGACTCTCATATTTGACAAGTTGGGCATTTTGCTTTTCCATAACTCGTATGAAGTTTTGTTGACTGACATAGATGAGACACGATTTAGTGTGTAGAACATTGCAATCAATGCATGGCCCCAAAACCTTTTGGAAGATTTGCATGACCTATTAATTAATCGCACTATATCTAATAGTTTGCGATTCCTCCTCTCAGACACAACATTATGTTATAGTGTATGTAAGGAGTTCACTGCAAGAGAATCACATTCTCTTTTAGATAATCTAAACTTTATCTTTAAGATATCTCCACCTTGATCAGATCTTAGTGTGAGAATATCCTTACCTAATTGTTTCTCTACTTCTAACTTAAATCCCTTGAACCTTTCAAGAGTTTCATCAAACATACATGACCATTTCTGAAATAGTCATTAGTAAATGTGATGAGGAAGAGAAACTCATCTAGCATTAATTGACTTGGATCCATATGCATCACTATGTATTAGATCCAGTATGCAGACTTTTCACCTTTTAAGTAAAAGGAGATTTGATCACTATGCCTAATAGGCACGATTCGCATTCGTCAAATGATTCAAAATCAATTGACCCCAAATATACATCTCTATGTAACTTTGGAATTGTAATTTTATTTATTTGACCAAGTATGCGATGCTAGATTTAGGTGTTATTCAGATTATCGCCTTTATGTCTCTAAATTTCTATACTTATTATAGAATACGCAGTATTTAGAATATAAATGTCATTTTGTAATTCACCATAACCATTGAAATAAAAAGGAACAACAATTGTCCTTAACATTAATATAATTCATGTCCAAACATGAAATTCAAATAATGTTCTGGTATTGGTGGATTCAAACTAACATTTCTCTAATTCTAATACTAAGTTTAAAGGCAACGACAAGAAGTATGTTCCTACAGACAATGCAACAACATTTGCTCATTTTCAATGTGTAGGCCAACTTCTTCTTTGTGCAGTGATCTACTTCCATTTAGTTTCTGCATACTTATACAAATATGAGATCCATATCTAGTATCTAATTCCCAAGAAACTAGTGAAGTAGATATAGGCCTTATCCAAGTGGATTTGATAATGTCCTTATTTACTTTGACTGTCCTAGCCATCTTAGATGCTTTCTCAAAGCCCCTTTAGACTTCATCTTAATATCCTTAGAGGAATTAATGGCTTGCCCACTCATAACTTTGACATTGGGCTTAACAGTCTGAAGTATCCAACAACTCAATGAGTGTGCACCCGAGTTTATTCATATCAAAATTCACAATTAGCTATGAATAACTCTCTAACAGAGATTACAGAACTAAGTCAATACTTAGTTCATGGTTCACGGTTGAACCCAATTGAGACAATTTCTCAATAACAATTATCTTCAGCACTTGAGCACTAATTGAAGATCCATCTGTCATTGTGCACCGGTATAGATGCTTGGAAGTCTCATATCCTTCCACACATGATTATCATATAACTCTTTGAAACAAAGTTCATGTGTTAGCATCTATACTCTTGTATTGCTTTTGTAACTCAGGTGACATTGCTGCAAGCATCACATATGTTGCAATATTATTTGTCATCACTGTGTTTATTATAGCAGCATCCTCTTCTTTAGTCGAGTCATCAGCAGATGTCTCTAGAAAGGGCTGCTCAAGGACATAACCAACTTTCTCATGCTTAAGAACAATTCTCAGATTGCGGTGTCAATCAAGAAGGTTTGGTTTGGTTGTTGGCATACATTATGCCTTTCAAATACCTATGTTTACTCATGATTCAATATAAATGACGAAAAGTAAAAAAATTATATACAAAATGTATTAATTAATTTAATATGGTCTTTTATCAAATTAATTGTGCTCCCACTATTTAACTCAAATTTATGACCCTCTCACATAAATTTATGGAATCCATACTTGACTCCTAGTGGGCTGGGATCTCATTTGTTATATGAAGACCTTGAGTGTACTAAACAAACCTTAATAAAACATTTGAGTAGATACTGTTATCAATTGTATCTCTATACAACTCTCAGATCATTAAGCTGACAACTCATTGTCTTCACACATCTTATGTGTTTAGCTTAATATGCCTCTAAAATTTATCTCATTGAGTGTACTCAACAAAAGATAATTTTAGTTAAGTCAAACCCATCATTTAGAAATATCGAATATTTCATAGTGTCAAACATATCCCTAATAGATCAGCCTTGAGTGTACTCAACAAGTTGAGACGATTTAGGACTCTCGTTTTTCACTATAATGATGGAAGGCTAATTATAAAACAACTTAATATTTTAGTGAGGGGTTTATCATGCATAGGTCTCATCAATATAATAATTATATATATATATATATATATATATATATATATATATATATAATCATGCATCAAACATGCAAACAAACATACATATAATAGTGTGGATGATTATGGACTAATTCTATCTAGTATTCTTGAGCCAAAAGGAAGACTAGTTGGTCAATTCCTAGGGAGTATTGCATTGAATCATTATATCAATGCGTCATCTCCATGGGTTCCTCCTCTTCCTATGTCTTCAATTAGATTAGCTACAACTTGTATTCTATACTAGTTAGCACGCATGCCTAAATGAAAATTGGACTCGCAGGCCCACAATAACAATAACGGACTCTCAGGTCCAAAATAATTGAGAGCTCACATGCCCTATAATAATAACAATAGTAACGGGCTCACAGACCTAAAACAATTAAAAGCTCGCATGCCCATAAAATAATAGGAATTAAACCATTCAACACATCTATATGGTCGAATCCATAATCATCCACTATTAAACATTCATCACATAAATGTTTCCTATATAATATCTAATATTATATGCAAACATGTTTCAAGAATCTAGCAATTGAAAGTTGTCTAAACTATTTAGACAAATGGATCGAAAATAATTAAATAATTAATTAATCATATTAATCAATTAATTTAATTAGCGGATTTATTTAATTAAAATCAAATTTTAATTAAATATCGAAATAGAGTCCAACTCTAATTTCAAAATATAAGGCGAAAATATTTAATTAAAATCAAATTTTGATTAAACAACAAAATTAGAGTCCAACTCTAATTTAACGATTTAGGGCGAACATATTTAATTAAAATCAAATTTTAATCAAATACCAAATTAGAGTTCAACTCTAATTCCATTAAGAATTTTCAGGGTGAAACAATTTAATTAAAATCAAATTTTAATTAAACGTCAAATCAGAATCCAATTCTAATTTCAAGAACAAATTAGGGAGAATTATTTAATTAAAATCATATTTTAATCAAATACTAAATTAGAGTCAAAATCTAATTCAAAGAATTGATTCTAATTTCAAGAGCACATGGGGAGAATTATTTAATTAAAATCAAATTTTAATTAAATACTAAATTAAAGTCAAACTCTAATTTAAATTGAATTTATATTTTAATTTAGGATAAAACTCCTAAATAAAATATAATTCAATTAAGGGTCAAAATTTAATATTTAAGTTAAAATCTAATTTTAACGATGCAACTTAAATATTAAATTTTAATTGGGTCAAAAATATTTAGGGAAGTTTTGGAGTTCAGTGAATAAAATATTAAATTTTAATTTAAGTTAAAATCTAATTTATATTTTAAGTGAATAAAATTTTAATTGGGTCAAAAATGGATAATATAGGTCAAACCTTTTAAAATAATTTTTTTAAAATCCTTTCAAAATTTGAATTTAAACCACCTTTCAAAATTTACATTTTGACCCATTTTAAAATTATACATAGATCCTTCAAAATACTCAAATTGCAGAGAAGGGCTTTATTTCAAAATTACAAACTAACCCCGAATTGAAATTGCACATAGGGGCTCAACATATCTGAAATTCCCACAACAGGTCCTTCTTTTAAATTTTGCAAAACGACCCCCTTTTTTAAAAAAAATTGCAGGCAGCCCCCAAAATCTCACAAATTGCAGAGCAAGCCCTCGTCCCCAAAATTTTCCGGCTGAAACCCTAAGATAATTTCCATCTCTTCTTCCGGCGGCGCAATCCTTTTTTCCTACAGCTCCGGCGATCTCCATCGCCAGCTGCGTAGGGTACTGTCGCTGCCAAGCGGCGGGATTTGCAAATGCTCGAACGAGCGGCTGCTTCATCTTCTCTCTTGGCTGCTGGGTCGATGGCAATGCGACCCACAACAGTGAGCCCAGCAGCAGCAACAACGACGCTCGCTGCTGGGTCGCTGTCGCTGCTGCGCCCAACAACAGTGGGTCGCTGCTGTTGCTGCGCGGCGGCAACCGCCGTCGCCCTCTGATCCAAAAACCCTTTTTATTTTTATTTATTTTTATTTCAAAACTGATTTTTGATGAAAATTAATTTTTCTAAATTGCTAGATCAAAGAAAAATGTGAATAATCAACTTTTGACTATTCAATCATGTAAAATAATTTCTAACAAACACAAAGTAGGCTCTGATACCACTGTTGGGAATTTACTTATCATGCACAGCGGAAAATTAAATAAATTTCAATTTCCATCCAAGGATCTGCTTTGTGTTTTGATAACTGTGATAGAAACTATACCTTAATTCAGATCTGCAAACTCCTTTGCTATTCCTGTAGTTCCAGCAATCCCAATCTGTCTCCCACAGCTATCCAATTGTCCAGCCTTCAATGGAATCCACACAGGGAACAAGATTGAGAGAATTAGGATTTTACTTTTCTTGTGCTAGCAAGAATAATTAAAATCCATCAACTGTTTACAAACCCTAGCAGCTTATTTATATAAGCCCAAAATGGCTTGACCCGTCCTACAATTTAACACGATCCAATATTTAATTAATCTAATTAATTAAATGTGGTCCATGAATTAATTAATCCAATTAATTAATTCGGGCATACTAATAAGCAATCCAATTAATTAATTATCCAACTCTTGTCAATTAATTAATTGGCGGATCCCAATCTTCTAGTTTTCCTTTTGTGTGTGACCTATTAGGTTCCCAATCATGATGCCTAACGACGTGAATTATTATTTCGATCTAATCAAAATCGATAAATCAAAACACCCTTTTGATTTATCACTAATTCACATTCGTCGTCCCAGATTGACATCTAGCAATGTGTCAGGGCAATGCATGTGACGGAGAATGTCATGTGGTATGACAAAACCAAACTCGTTCGTTTATCGTGAAACTATAATCCCTTCGTCAATATGATCCGATCAATTACGAGATATGGATTGTGTCAATCTCGATTATCGATCATATCTTTCATTCCACTTATTAAGTCAATGTAAGTCGAAAACTCCTTTTCGACTTATAGGTACACCTTGGCCAATGATTTCGTTATCAACTTAACTGGATGAAATGCAGATTATAAACTCTTACTATCTAAGAGTGACGAATCCTCTATTGATCATTCACAACCTTCATATGATTTTTGACATACCCGAACGATGCCGTATTAGCGGCCCTTGACAGAGCAACTTCCAGCATCACCAAAGCATGACTGTCCACACATAAGGTACTATGATGATCTCAAGTCCAAGGATCAATTTCACTACCGAACGTTGGAGATTAAGCACTGACACTCAGATAGTTATCCATGTGGAATCTCTCAGCGGATCTCCAATGTTTTGTTCTATAACAAAACATTCACGTGTTCATTTAAGTGTCACTACACTTTAACTTGTGAGATCAGCTACTTACTTCACAAGTAAGGAATGCCACACGTGATGGTCTATCCGTAATAACGATATCCGTATCTCGTTATTACTTACGACCACGGATGATTTAAGATTCAATCATATGTAATTTGTATCTCACAATCACAACTCCTTGTAATTAACAAATTACTAAAATTTGAATCTACGGACTCTATTATTTAATATAATAGATCTTGCAATAATTAATGCATTAAACATATATCAAAAGTACTTATGTCCAAAGTTTATTGGACCTAGGGTATAATACTTACACAACATAACTTCAGGAAATTTTTGCAACGTATTTCTTAAATGGTTTAGAACATATTTGTAAATTTTCAAAATGTTTGGTTTCACATTTTCAGAGAAAAATGAAACCATAGTTAAAATTATAGAAATTTTAAAAATTTACAGCATTTTATTTGTTGATTTTCATATAGTAATAATGGCATTGTTAGAACGTTATTTTAATGTGCTTTCCAACCATAAGAAGAACTCAAATTTTGAACTTAAAATGAAAAAAAGTTTTGAAGTTTGGATCGAAATCTGAAAATTTAAGAAAATGAAGAAGATGAAGAACAAAATTTTCAACCTCACTCTTTGTACCTTGTGTTTAGGCTGCACATGGTCCGATTTGGGGCTAATATCCCAAATAGTCACTGAACTTTGTCAAAAGTACCCAGGAAGGTCATAGAATTTCAAAACGTCCCTAAATAGTCATCGAATTTTGCCAAACGTTCCCAAGAGATCACTGAACTCCAAAACTTCCCTAAATAGTCACTAAACTATGCAACAAATTTCTAAGAGGTCACTGACATTAATAAAGTTCAGTAATGTATGTGGTCAAAATTTGTAAAGTTCAGTGACTATCTAGGGAAGTTTTTATAAAGGTGAATGACTATCTAAGAAAGTTTTGAAGTTCAGTGGCTTCCTTTGGCAAAGTCCAATTACTATTTGGGAACATTTTAAAGTTCAATGACCTTCTTGGGTACTTTTAGCAATGTTCAGTGACTATTTGGGGCATTAACCCGTCCGATTTGGTTTGATTCTCTTTAGAACCGAACCAAATCGAACCCGAATTTTTTAGTATTTAGTAAATAGAACCGTTGTGTCCAAATTTAATTATGGAACAATTTGTGTTCTATTCCATTCGGTTCGATTCCACTCGCTTCCCGAGTTCCATAAAATAATTATTATTTTTATATTAACAACAACGCTACATTAATTCAACTATGACATATTCCATTTTAACTCTTACAAAATAACATAGTTCAATCACGTGATATTTTTCTGCCTCTCTTTGTTGAGTTTATCATCGGTTTTTACTATTAAAATCACAAAAATGAGAAGATAGCGAGCTGATAATAATGAAGAGAGGTACAATCAAGCTTTCAATTTGATTTCTCCAGAATGACAGAAATGATAGAATAAGAGATTTAGGTAAAATTTAGGTCAATTTGAATAAGTTAGACTTAGTTGAAAATTAGAAATATGAAAATCATATTTTGGGTTTAAACTAATTAGTTAGCAAAATTATTTAAAATAATAAAATAAATTGGCTTAATAAAGATAAAAGAAAATTAGGGAGATTTAATTCTTATTCGATTTTTCGGTTCTTGGTTTAAAATCGAGAATTGAACCAAGCTCGTCGGTTCTCAATTTAGATATACCTTTGGATATTTAACTTAAGAAAAATTACTTGGTTCAGTTCGGTTCAATCCGTCTTGAATCGGGAGCTTTGTCTAATCCTAATTGCATCCCAAACAAGATGTTAAGAATAGAATTTCTGACCACACAAATTAACTTAGAATGCCTAAATTAGTTGAACATACGAAAAAAGTAAGAAGAATGAGATTGTAAAAGCAACGCATGTCCACACTAATAATGATAACTCATATCTCCCAGTAGGTGATGAAGCATGGGGGTATTTTGTAATTTTGAAAATTGCCTTTTGATCCCTATATTATTCTGAATGTATTGATATAAAAATATTCTATTTTTGGATTGTTAAAGTATTTTTTATGAATTTAAAGTTTAAAAATACATCTTTTAAATACAAAAAAGATATTATTTTCTGAAAATTTTATATTAAATCCAGAATATTTATTTGGAAATATTATTACTTAATGGGAGGTAATTATTATTTTTTAAATATTCCCATTTTTTGAGATTAAAAACTACTTTCATTTTTTATCTGTCCGTTTGTAAATAATTTTAAAAATTTTATTTAGTCAAAAAGTGCAATTTTAGTGTCAATTTTTTTTTTCTGAATTTAAATAATATCATGTTTTCCTGTTTGAGTGATGTTGGTCTTTATGTAGTTGTGCAGTCTATTATGACATTCTCATATTTCGTGTTTAGTCTGATGTGACTAGGTTGATGCACATTTTTTGCATTTTAAAAGAGAATACTAAAAGTCTATGGGTACAGAATATATAGAAAAGCTACATGCTTGTTGAAATTAATAAATAAATTTGGGGCACAATATAATAGAAAACATGAATACTTTCGGGACATATTTTTTTTAGTGGTAGCAGAATATGAGAATTTTGATTTTACTTCCACTTTTTTGGGACTATGTAGCAACAGAAATTCAAGTGAGGTTGAGAATCTATATTATTAAACTTATATAATGTGAGTTTCATCCTTCGAATATATTTGGAATTATTTTCAGAAAAAAATAATTTGTGATATCATGATACATATCATAATTGAATAAACGTGCATATTTATGCTCTTATTGCACATTATAAATTATCTTAATGGATTACATGATATCTGTTAATTCATGAATCATTATATATGCTAAGGTCAATAAATTTAGTGAGATTCTTACTTTGACATATTGATTGTTAGTTGACTGATAATTTGATAATCAAAAGATTTAGAGAAAAATCTCACCTAGAACTATTTGATTCATCAACTGAGTGGAAGTTCTAAAGTTGGAAGATTTAAAGTAATAGTGAAACAATAGGATTTGCGGATGATGATTACAAACATTGTGAACTTTCGACTCTGTGCCTAATGTTGAATTGTCATACACGTTAATTTGTATTAATGCAATATGGTATATGTGCATAAATGGACATTGATTAAGAATAGCAGTCTCCAAAATTTGATAGATCATGACATCAAAAATCTATAGTTATTAACTTTTATAAAGGTGATAGGGTAAATGCAACAACATTTGACACAATAAGAGTTTGGTGTACTGAAAAAACATGATGCTTTAGAATACATCAACCACGTGATAGAAGACGGGATAAGAGTCATACTATTCTACATAATAGAGATTAAGAACTTTGCTAAGTTCGGAAAAAGATTGATTCTAGTACTTGAACTTTTGAGATGATAAGTTCTAGTGTATATTGACATGACCCGTCCCGAGTCATCCTAATGGACTCGACATGTGGCGTGCGTCGATGGTAGATTCTAACTAAATACCGAAACCACCACCAAGAAAACTTGACCTGCTTTGACTGTGACATATTTTTAAGAGAATTTTGACAGAATTTCCTTTGAAATATGGACTAAAACTACCTGAAAAAAAATTATTTTTCTCAAAAATGTTCATATAATTTAAAATAAGGCACGATTTTCCCTCAATATATAAATTATTCAAAATAAAATGTTGGCAAATCAATATTTACTATATTTTATAAGAAGTCCCCAAAAGAAATATGAACTAAATAAATTAACAAAATGAGTCATACGACTAATGCAATGTATGGGTCTCAACTCGGGGGATCGATAAGCTCCAAGACTGCTTAACTTTGCTACTATCTGCTCAGAAAAAGACGATAAAATATGAGTTTGTAATTCAGTGAGTGGACAATTAGCAAGTAAGTACACTTTTCTCATTTATGCATATTTTATGAAATTCTTACTCTGTTAAAACTTTAAAAAATTCTGAAATCTGATTAGACTTTTAAAACCAAACACGACTTCATCATAAATTCGTTTGTCCTTTATTCTAGATAAACAGCTGTAAGGTATAATGAGTATAAACAATCTGATATCAATAAATATAAGTGAGAATATCATTTCACAGTACTATGAGCTGAAATCATTATTCTACAAACTGAATAAACTTAATTTTGAGTTCTGAAATCTGATAAGTTGTATAATACTGAAAAATCACATCAAAAATGTACCCGAAATAACCTTACTCATGTATCGATTAGTACCGATATACATAGCAAAACTATTCAATTCTGAAATTCTGTCATACGTGCGCAGAACTATAATCTGTCATACACTATGGAAACACATTCACAATAGTGTAGAGCGGGTAAATCATCATAACTGTCATACGCTGTGGAAACGCATTCATACTAGTGTAGAGCAGACAAATAACCATAACTGTCATACACTGTGGAAATACATTTACACCAATGCAGAGCGGGTAAATAACTTGGGTACTTTCTGGTGGTTTTAAAAATAACTTTACACATGCTGAAGTATGTATTACTCATATAACATGCCAATGAAATTATTTAACCGAACTGAACTTAACTTTAAAAGCGCCTACTAAAAAATCCACTTTATACTAAAAATCATGCTATCGAATCAACTATAAAAAATAATTAACTTTCAAATCTAATATAAATTTAATAAATGCTTATTTCTGAAAAGTAAAATTTTTCACTCACATAATACAAGTTATAGCCTAAGATGGTCGGTAGACTTTTCCAACTTACTCGTCGCCTCCTGAAATACGATACAAGATAACCAATTTAATTACTATCAAATCAAGAAACATTTTATCTTTAATGATATAATACATAAACTAAGCTTCTCGATACTTGAAGCATTTTTCCCAAATTTCCTTTAATCCATTAGAGTTAATTCCACTTCTAATACCTTCCCAAATGTATATTACATCCAAGTTTACATTCATCCCAGTCATATAATTATATATCACTTCCAATCTAGGGAAAACTAGAAACCACACTACAATAAATTTAGTATATATCTTATTCCCCAAAATCATTATTCCATGTGAATATTCCATCAACATAATCATTTTCAAAGTTAATCCATATTCAAGTATCCAATTAAAAATCTAGGGTTTGCCAAAATCGAAATTTCTTACCTTAATGAAACTGAAAATCAAATAATCAAGAAACTTGAACTCCAATTTGTCCTCTTATCCCGTAAATATGAAAATTTTAACCACAAATTAAACCCTAGAAATTTAACATAAAATTTATCTACCTCTTGAAGGAAGTAAAAGGAAGGGAAAAATTGAAATTAAACTTTGATCCTACCTCTTTCTTCTTCTTCCTTCTTTCCCTTTTTCTTTCTTTTTCTCATTCCTGCCGTTCTCTGTTTCTTCTCTAGTGTGTGTGTGTGTGTTTTTTCAATTGAAAATGAAAAAAATAAAATTTAAAATAGTCAAATTTAGTCCACTTACCCAAAAATTGCAAAGGTAGTCCCTCATCTTCAATTTAAAATAGCATTTGGTCCTTTAACTTTCCTTAATAAAAAAAATAAATCCTAAATTTTAAATTATATCCAACTTAACCCTCATGTATTACCAATTTATAAAATAAACCCCAATAAAATAATTTATTTAATTTTAGTCTTTATTTGACTATGACTTTGATAATTCCACTTTTGACTTTTGACTGAAAAATTGGGTTGTAACATATATAATCTTATTGTCAAAGGTGATTGAGCTGAGGTGGTTAACTTAGTGTTTACAACTTTAGTTGATTGCATTTTTTTTTCAAATGTGTAGTAACCTTAAACTAGTATCTTCTCTATAGTTGGAAACTTTGAAGGTCAACGTGACTTACAAATCGAAACTTTAATTTTCTTTATTGAGACTACCCTCTATGTTGAGTTAAAAGAAGTGCGACTGGTATTGCTAAGTCTCAAGAACATGCTTGTATAGCAATATTCTAGCTTGTATAAGACTTCGGTAAATGAGTTAGAACAAATGCAGGATAGATGAGGAGACTAAAAAAGTGACCAAGAAAAGAATATCATATAGTAAGCACATGACGTGGTTATCATAGAGCATTAATAATATAAAAGTTCAAGTGCTTCAACTATACAATTTTGAATTACTTAGTTCGAAACTGTCTAAGCTAAAGGGATATTACACTTGAATGTATTTGTAACGCCCAAAATTTTTATAGAATAAAATTTATTTGTTCTATAAGCTATATATTTATATTTTGAAAACTGAGGGACTAAAGTGAAATAGTTTAATTTTATTTTTATTTTTGGCTAAATAATTAGATTTTGATTGAGGGAAAATAAGTGTATCGATATTTTGTAGCTCATAATTATTTAGAAGTCTTCAACACAAGAAAAAGTTGTTTTGGATTAGACTAAATCAAGTTAAGTCTGATTAAAAGAATAATATGTTAATAGAGTTGGTGGGGACTTGTAATATTAACTATGTAAAATTCTTTTCATCTTTTAATTTCCTACTGAAAAATCAGAGATTCGACCCAACTACACTTAGAGGGGGGTGATTAGGTGTAAACACGGAATTAAAATTTAATAATATGCAACAAGTCATAAGTTAATTATGTCTAGGTGATTAATCAAACAGTTTAGTTTATCTTAGCTTGAACTACCGTAATACTGAAAGTAATAGTTAAACCAGTAAACAACACAAAATTGTACACGGAGAAACCCAACGTGGGAAAAACTCCGGGTGCTTTGCTAGTAAAAAAATTCACTATAAATTGTATTACAAACTTACAAACCACTAGCAAAGTTGATGACACAACCTTTCCGATCTACTGTCTGAAGTTCGAAGCAGCTCTCCTAGAATGTGCACACGAACATCAATCCTAACTCTACTTGCTGTTTATCTCCTGTAGATCCACAAGGAACTCCTTGTTCTTGAATTTCTTCCTTGATCTTCGCAGCCAGCCAAGTTAAAGAAACAATCTTCCTGACAGATCCAAGTAAAGAATGGGTACCAGTGTATTTGATTGACGATTTTGATGTTTTCAATCCAAATGGTGCATATGAATTGATTGAATTTGAAGAAGGTTTAGCTCGAGAGAATAAGTGTTTTCTCTTGAATGTATATTGTTCAATCTGTGTTCCCGAATGCGCAGCGCCCCCTTTTATATGTTGGACGAATATGGCAATTTTGGATAATAAAAATCTCGCGAAATCGCGAATTAGGTTAGGCCGTAAAATGGTCACTCGAGCGAGGAGCACTGTTGCTCGAGCGAAGGGCCTGTCGTACGAGCGACAGTGGGGTTAAAGTTTAGCGATGAATGTTCTATTTCACACGCTCGAGCATGACTCCCGCAAACGTCTAGTGAAAATGCGGCGAGAAACCTTCGTGTTCTAAACTTGGACCCCGAACCCTACGCTATACAATCAATTATGAAACTTTACAATTAAGTCCCTAAACTTCTAAAATGTTCAAATTGGTCATTTTGTTCACAAAATAGTCAATTACAATAATCTAACACTAACAAACTCCCCCTTTGGCATTCTGTGACAAAATCAATTACAAGGCACAAATTCAGCCCAAAAGAAAACTAAGTCAACTATCATCTGAATGTAGCTTCCACTTTGTTTAACCTGTATCCTGAAATCAAAACTCACACACCCAATGTAAAAGAACGTGATACAGGAAATAAGTAATAAAGTACTTCGAAGCTTACACACAAACCATCAAATAAGCATACTTGTTTGAGATACAATATTAATACTAATCAAAACACCATAAACGCATTAATACCACAAAACATCAAAACTCAAATAGCTATGCATAAAGTGCAACACAAATGCAATGATAACATATTTCATATCAGTGCATGATATGCAATGCACATGTAAAGTACAAGCTCCCCCTTACTGCAAACTCACTTGAAGTTAAAACAGTAGGTAAATGTATCTGTCTCTTCCTAACGACCCTAAAAGACAGGTACAATAAATATATAATGAAAGCACAGTAATGTCTTAAACATAGTATTTATGTCTCTCCCTAACGACCCCAAAACGACATAAGACATAAGTACAATTGTCATATCAATGAAAATCAAGTCAAATGTCAAACAGTATCTATGTCTCTCTCCCTCACTGTAAAATCTCTCCCCCTTTTTGTCACAAATGCTGAAGGGAAAAGAAAACCAAAGCAACGTAATGGGAGATAAACAACAAAACATATCAACAACCAAATGTGCAGTCGATAGCATGCAAGGGCAGAATTAACATGTAATAGACATCCCCACATACCCAGAATAAGTTATAATGGAGTAAATAATATAAGTGACTCATGTGTATAAAGTGTCATTAATCCAAGATAAATCGGACCCCAAACCTTAATTTAGTGAGAAGGGACATGCGAAGCATCAATGCCAAAAAATGTATTCTCCTACTACTGAAAGTCAAACCTTAAAGAACAATAGGACCTGTGATATGAAGCCTATTTTGCAAAAGTGGCAACGTGTGACTCTCCCTTAATTTGAGCATATAAGTGGTTGAATATATCAATTTTGTACCAGCTCAATACTTTTTCAATAGCTCATAATATTTTATCTTAAGTGTAAGTACTAATTCATTAAGCAACTAAGATGACCCCTTTAGCGAGTTTTAGGTCGGTTAACCCAAGTTAGATTACCATAGGCACCAGGTTTTGAAATACCCTTAAAACTTAATTGCTCGAGTCAAATAGCCTCGAAGAAGTACATTAAAATATGTGCCTCTTTTCTTTTTCTTTTTGTTCACTATGGGATAAACATAAGTTTAGGTCTACAATAGATGGTTAATTCATATTCAGAGTCAACTCACCAGCAAGGGACTGCCATCTCAAATCTCACACATGCGGTTAAGTCCAACTTACAATATCATAGTGTGTGCAGTGCAGATGGTACATGAAAACACTTATACGAAGTACCACCAATCAACCTCAACAATCGATGGAATTAAGCTAAAACTCATCAATTATAGTCAGACATGATCATAACATGCAATATCAGGAAGATTGTACCTCATGCTGTAGTCGATTATCCATTCCCAAATTTAAAAAAAAAAAAAAGCAAGAATGCGTCACACACAAATAAAAATAAATAATCAAGCACACAGAACCAAAACAAAGACTGCATGTGCCAAACAGATATAACAAGAATGCACATGCAGGAAACTACATCCTAAAAAGCAATAAAAATGATGCATGCACAATAATCCAATGAATGCCAGATGATAGCAGACAGTGTAAAAAGCATGCAAACTCTTGAAATAGTAATCAGGAGGGAACACAGATACCAACAACTTTTCTAAGAGACTCAAATTTAAACCATCTAAAGGTTTAGTAAACAGATCAACTAGTTGAAGTTCGGTGGAAATGTGTTCAAGTGAAATTACTTCAGTCTCAACAAGTTCTGGAATAAAATGATGTCTAATGTCAATGTACTTAGTGCGAGAATGTTGAACTGGATTTTTAGAGATATTGATGGCACCAGTATTATCAAAGAAAACAGTCATAGTTCCTTGAGTAATTCCATAATCACTCATCATTTGTTTCATCCAAAGAAATTGAGTACAACAACTACCTGCAACTATGTATTCGGTCTCTGCAGTAGATAAAGAAATAGAATTTTTTTTCTTGCTCATCCAAGCTACAAGATTGCACCCAATATAAAAACAACCCCCAGATATGTTTTTCCTATCATCAGCATTGTCTGCCCAATCAACATCTGAGTAGCCAGCAAGCTCTAAATTAAAATCTCTAGAGTAAAGGATCCTCTGATTCACAGTACCATTAACATATCTGATTACTCTTCTGACGGCAGTTAAGTGAGATTCCTTGGGATCAGCCTGAAATCTAGAACACACTCCAACACTAAAAGCTATATCAAGTCTACTAGCTATAAGATAGAGAAGACTACCTATCATACTCCTATACAAAGATTGGTCTACACTCCTACCTGTAGGGTCATGACACAATTTGACACTAGTGCTCATAGGAGTCCGTGTGTGTTTCTTACTATCTAACCCAAACCACTTTACAATATCCTTAGCATACTTAGACTGGGATATAAACAACCCATCATCTGTTTGCTTCACTTGAAGACCAAGGAAGTATTTCAATTCACCAACATGCTCATTTGAAATTCTTGCTTCATGCATTCAGCAAACTCATGAGCAAGAGAGTCAATAGGAGAACCAAAGATGATATCATGAACATAGATCTGGGCTATCGTGATGGTTTCTTCACTACGCCTTATGAACATGGTTCTATCTGCACCACCTCTCACAAACTCACGTTCCTCAAGATAAGTAGTCAGTCTATCATACCAGGCTCTAGGAGCTTGTTTTAGACCATATAGGGCTTTATTCAATTTGAAAACATAGTGAGGAAACTTAGGGTCAATGAATCCCTTAAGTTGTTTAACATAAGCTTCTTCCTAAAGAATCCCATTTAAGAATGCACTTTTGACATCCATTTGATAGAGCTTGAAACCTAAGGTACAAACAAATGCAAGAAAAATGCGAATGGACTCAAGACGTACAACATGGGCAAATGTCTCATCAAAGTCAATTCTCTCAACTTGAGTGTATCATTGTGCAACTAGCCTAGCCTTATTCCTAGTTATGGTACCTACATCATCAGTCTTGTTCTTAAAAATCCACTTAGTACCTATAACATTGCAGTTTTCAGGCCTAGGAACTAGGGTCCACACATCGTTTCTTAAAAACTGATTTAGTTCCTCATGCATAGCATTCACCCAACATTCATCACTAAGGGCTTCCTCAACTTTCTTAGATTTTATTTGGGATACGTAGCTAGTGTGTGTCAGCTGATTTAATACTCTCTTACGTAGTTGCATTCCTTCATCTAAATCCCCAATAACCTGATCCTTAGGATGATTCAACTTAACTCTAGAAGAAGGCTCTTTAAGGGGAACAGTATCTTCCCTCTGTGGTTTAGGAATATCTAAACTCTCAAGAGACTGTGAGGATTCATGAGTAGATTGTTCTTTGGATTCAGTGACCTTTACAGGATCAACACTAGGATCATCTACCCCATCCTGAGTAACAACCCCATCTCTCTCACTGCCAGCATCATCAATGACAATATTTATAGACTTCATCACCACACGAGTACAAGAATTGTATACCCTATAGGCTCGACTGTTTCTAGAGTATCCTAGAAATATTCCCTCATCACTCTTCGAGTCAAATTTACCCAAGTAATCTCTGTCTCTCAAGCTGTAACACTTGCTACCAAACACTTGGAAGTATTTGACAGTAGGTGTTCTACCATTCCAAATCTCATATGGAGTTCTATCAGTTTTGGGTTTAAGGTACACTCGATTCACAATATGACAAGCTGTGTTTATAGCTTCACCCCAGAAATGCAAAGCTAGATCCTTCCCAAGAAGCATGACTCTAGCCATTTCTTGAAGGACCCGATTATTTCTTTAAACAACTCCATTTTGTTGTGGAGTAATGGGTGAGGAAAATTCATGCTGAATCCCATTCTCCAAGCAGAATTCATCAAGGTTTAAGTTTTCAAATTCTTTCCCATGATCACTTCGGATTCTAGTAACAGTGAAGTTTTGTTCAGTATATAGTTTCTTACACAAGGATTTGACTAGATTAGGGGCTCAGATTTTCACGCAACAAATCAATCCATGTGTACCTAGAGAAATCATCAACAACCACCAAAATGTATTTCTTACCTCCTAGACTCTCTGTCCTAGCAAGTCCCATTAAATCCATGTGAAGAAGTTCTAAAGGTCTATCAGTCAAGATCTTAGAAGTTCATTTATGATTCACCCTGAGTTGTTTACCTTGTTGACACGGACCACATACAACATTCTCCTTCTGTCCAGTCTTCGGTAATCCATTAACCCATTCATTTTTGGTCAACTTAGATAGACTTCTATAGTTCAGATGACCAAGCCTTCGATACCAAAGTTCAGTCATATCAATTTTCGCACTGCTACACACATCGTTGGAATTAGGAATAACTCCATAACAATTATCAGGAGTCCTAAGACCGTCTAAAATAACCCCACTAGAGGAATCATAGACAGTACATCTCTTTTGGACAAAACTAACCTGATAATTAACATCACATATCTGGCTAATATTTAACAGATTGGATTTTAACCCTTCCATATAAAACACATTAGCTATAGGAGGAATACCAAGAATAATGATGGTGCATTTACCAAGGATAGGTGCAGTAGCCCCGTCTCCAAAAGTGACAACACCACCATTACATTCCTCAAGAGTGGAGAATACAGATTTATTTCCACACATATGCCTAGAGCAAGCACTATCAAGATACCACATGGAGTTATTATGGATTTTTAGATCAACACGGGCAACATAGCAATTCACATTCTCATCATACTTAACAAGATCACATTTTCTAACCCAAATCTTCCTAGGGGATGGGTAGACACTAGACAGCCTGGTCAACATATTAGTTAGGTGATTAACCTGATGACAGCGAAATGACCTGATTAGAGATGTTTTGACCTCTATTCCTATTCACAAAATTAGGACACTTAGGCCTAATATGCCCCAAAGCACCACAGTGATGACATGTAGGAATGAACCTAGACTTAGAACCACGCAACTGTTGATGTTGATTTTTGATACCGGCAATCCTAGGATTTTCATAGGTCATTTGTTCTTCAACACCCATTCCTTTAGGTTCAGGATAGGCTGACTTATGAGACTTGTTACGGATAGGAACGAATGAAGTCTTAGAGGAGTTATAATCATTAGAATTGTTCTTATTATAGCCCAAACCTCTCCTATCACCAGTCGACTTATTCATTCTTAGTATATCATCAAATTTTCTAGTCCCACTAGAGAAAGCCTGGAGTTGAGTGTTAGATTTTTCTAGATCATTAGCGAGGGTTTTTATCGTACATTCCAATTTCTCGTTGATACACGTTAATTCACTCAAACGTTTGAACGTATCCTGAAGATCATTGACAAGTCTCTCTTTCACTCTCTCAAGTTCATCTACTTTCTTAACTTTAAGATTACTCTCAAATAGTTCCTGATAAGCCTCATGAATATCAATCTCATCCTCAAACTCTTCCTCATCATGATTACTACACTCTGTTCCCTCAGCCATCAATCTCTTTATTAGAATCAAGCTTAACTCTAGCAACACAAGCCACAGTTTTTCTCACATCATCTCCACAACACGACATGTTATGATCATTGACATAGACCTCATTAAGGGACACAGGTAAAAGATATGGTTGACTCATCTAGACAGAATATGGGCTAGGAATCGAATTTAAACTCTGATACCATTTGAAAAATCAGAGATTCACCCAACTACACCTAGAGGGGGGTGATTAGGTGTAAACGCGGAATTAAAATTCAATTAACATGCAACAAGTCACAAGTTAATTATGTCTAGGTGATTAATCAAACAGTTCAGATAATCCTAGCTTAAACTACCGCAATACTGAAAGTAATAGCTAAAGTAGTAAACAACACAAAATTGTTCACGGAGAAACTTAACGTGGGAAAAACTTTGGGCGCTTTGCCAGTCAAAATTTCACTATAAACTGTATTATAAACTTATAGACCACCAACAAAGTTGATGACACAAGCTTTCCGATCTCCTGTCTGAAGTTCGAAGCAGCTCTCCTAGAATGTGCACACGAACACCAATCCTAGCTTTTCTAGCAATTTATCTCCTGTAAATCCACCAAAAACTCCTCGTTCTTGAATTTCTTCCTTGATCTTCGTAGTCAGCCAAGTTAACGAAATAATCTTCATGACGGTTTTGATATTTTCAATCCAAAGGGCGCATATGAATTGATTGAACTTGAAGAATGTTTAGCTCTTGAGAGAATAAGTGTTTTCTCTTGAATGTATATTGTTCAATTTGTGTTCCCGAATGCGCAGCGCCCCCTTTTATATGTTGGACGAATATGGTAACGCCAATAAAAATTTCGCGAAATCGCGAATTAGGTCAGGTCGTAAAGTCGTCGTTTGAGCGAAGGGCCTGTCGCACGAGTGACAGTAGAGCGAAGGTTGAGCGATGAATATTTTGCTACACACGCTCGAGCATGACTCCCACAAACGTCTAGCGGAAATGCGGCGAGAAACTTTCGTGTTCCAAACTTGGACCCCGAACCATACGCTATACAACCAACTATGAAACTTTACAATTAAGTCTCTAAACTTCTAAAATGTTCAAGTTGGTCTTTTTGTTCACAGAATAGTCAATTACAATAATCTAACACTAACACCTATCACACGTGATTTTTATTTGATATGAAACAAATAGTATAGTACAATCCAAATATCACTTTTTGAACCAAATCGAAGTTGGCCAAGTATCCTATTGTTAATGGGATGATTGTAACAGGAAACCAATAGTAGAGTATACTACTAACTCTACCATTTGAAACCGATTCTTATCAAAACTACTTGTATTACACAGTTTTTTTTTCTTTCAATTCTAGTTGCATACAAACATAATTAAGAATTTTAACTATAAATATTGTTCACGTAGAAAATAAGGAGAGCCATGGTAGAGAGAGAAGAGAGGAAAAAGTACAGAAAAATAAGAGGAGAATTTTTACGTGCTAGCTTTTATTATTTCCAACCTTTCAAAACGAGGTAAGATACTTTTATCAAGTGGCTTGTTTCTATATACTTTTATATTCAATTAAATATGCATGAATTATCAGTGGACTTTCGGGTTCTTTAGAAAGAGATATGAATTCCTACGGGAATTTAAGATGGCCTAAGATGGTGTGATGTTTTTTCACTGATATACTCCATAAGAGAAGAGTGATATAAAATATTTATTTTATTTTTATATAATTAGTCTATGAAAAATACACGTATCTTACTAGATATTTTTAAATACTTACTATTACAATAATTTTTCAAATTGATTCAGATCAATTGAAATGGTGGTGGGATGATAATATGGACTGTCAAGAGGATTCGAAAAAGGAAAAAACATTAAGTTTTTGTGTCTTTAAATTTATTAATTAGTTTGACATGTTATTGAATTAGTTAGTTAATTATTTTAAAGATACGATTCCCATATTTTAAGTTAAATTTATGAATGTTTAAGTTATTTTTATTAAAGAATTATATATATTTTTTCCGCCTTTAATGCAAATAAATGTAAATTTTTTAGTAGCACTCCAAGTATTATGAAAATTTGGGGTGTCATTGTATTTTTCTTACTCTTGTTTAGGTGTCAAACACTATATATTAGATTTTATCTTGTGTGGATAGTGGATTCAAGACTTGAAAACCTACTTTATATGAGATCAAGATGTGTCTTTAATTTATTGGCAAGTTTTTAACTTGGTACAAAATAAATATATACTAATAATGAAGATTGAGTGGAGGTTTATATGACTGATATATGCAACTTAGTATTGTAAGATGGAGAAACTGACTCATGTTTCATATTACGATAGTATTAAATGTTCTACTAAACTTGATCTTAGTTGTTGTTTTGAGTAGTCTCTAACTTGAATTTATACATAATAGTTTTGTTTGTACACATGGTGGTGATGTTTATTATGATTCTTAGATATTTGTGCAATAATTTGAGGTTTTATGTTGTGAAAACCATTCAAAGACTATAATAGCTAAATTTCCATATAGTTAGTCCATCCAAATTTCTTTCTAGGCTATGATCTAGAGAGAAGATGTAACCTTAATTTTTCATTACATTATAGATGGATTTAATTATTTCATTAGCACTTCTGACTTTCATAAAATGAAGATATTATATTCATTTAGACTTTACCGAAGTGGAGTGGGAAATTAGATTATAGAAGTGAAGACTTAGAGAACTGTTTGAGAGCGTTAATCTGTATCATGAGAGTTCATTGATCTAGGTAATGAAAGAGAAATTCTTATTAAAATGACTATCCTTTGTTCACAAGAAACTAAAGGTGCGTTCTCTTTGTCGTTTTGGGGCCGTTTTCTGTTTTCTGTTTTTCAAAACGACGAAAACGCGTTCTCTTTGCCGTTTTCGAAAACGAATTTTGCAAAACACAAAAAAAAATTTCACACAAAACACAAAACGAGTTTTTTCCGTTTTGGGCGTTTTCAGTTAAAAACACGAAAATTTTCCAAAACGCCAAAACAAATACTGTAGCTTCAAATTTTTCACTCCTCCCATTTTTTTCAATCGCGACTTCTCTCCTTCCCTCTTCCACTCTTCCTTCTCTCCATCCCTCTTAGTCCCTGAACTTTGACTTTCTTCATTTCAATAGTTTTAGAAAATAGGAAGGGTTCAAATAAGAGCAAAAATTCAAAAATGAGTTATGTCTAGAAATATAAATGAATATATTAACACCCCATTATTCATCTAGAATAAAATCATCTTAATAAAAATTTTCACAAATTTATTTGTTATTTTAATATATGAAAATATATTTCATGATTCAAAGATATTTCAAAATTCAAAGAAATTTCAGGTTTATAATATATTTAATAATATATTAACATTAAACAATTAAAATTAATTGAATAATCAGATTTTTTGAATAAAATATTATGAAATAATATTATAAAAAAGTGCAAAGAGAACGCGTTTTCTGTTTTGAGAAATTGTTTTTCAAAATGACAAAGAGAACGCATTTTCAGTAATTTCAAAACAGACACCCAAAACACAAAACACAAAACGAATTTCAAAACTCAAAACACAAAACAGAAACACGAAGAGAACGCACCCTAAATTATTTATTGGACAGAAGTAATGGAGTACTGGTGGATGTAATGAGGCTTGAGATAATGCAGTCCAATTTACGTATTTATTTTTGAGAAAAATGTTGGTTACATGTCACTTAACGGAGTTATCTCAATATTAGTACCTTTAGAATTGTATAAGCTTTAGACACATAGAAAACTAAATATGGCATATCTTAAACTCATGATCAATTTTGGATGGATATTGAGTTACAAGATGTGACATTTGAAATTTTTCCTAGTAAGGGAGAAAAGTTTGGAAAACATTTGTAAAATTAATATTATGTGTATTGGTAAGCTTCTTGTTTAAGTGACAGTAATCTATCTTCGAGTGGGAGAAATCTATTTTCAATGATTCTTGCTTCCGAAAGTTCCTTATTTATATACAAGTACAAAGAGGTAAAATTAAGTGATGAAAATATATATGGAGCACAAAATTTAAGTCTAAACTGAAATGTGGTGGAAATTCTAATTGAACATTAAGTTTATTAAGAGCATTCTAATCTGAAATATGGTTTCTTCTCCGTTGTTTTTCTTCAAATAGTGCCTTGAGGAGTGAAAGGATGTGAATAGACGGATTTTCCCTTTGAGGTTTTATTGGTTTTGGCCCTCTTAACTAGTTTTAACGCCTAAACTAATGGATTTAGACTGTAGGGGATATTCCCCAATGTTTGGGCAATCTAGGGGAGTTTTGCATCAAAATGAAACATTTGAGGATATTCCACAAAATAGGCTAACATTTAAGGGGGGGGGGGGGGTATAAATGAAAATATTTTAATCACAGTTGTTCATGTGATTCTGCAAGTGTACAAATCGTGACAAGTAATAACAGTGGATTTTTTAGTCCGAATATCATTCTCACATAAATTAAGTACTTACTTTCAATCTTTATTCTAATCTGACTTCAGTATAAATTAATGTGGTAATCTACACGAAATAAATAAAACAATATAACGAATTAAGTCTCAAATGAATTAAATACATCTCAATTTTATAGTTATAGGAGAAGCAATTATCTTACCACCCCTTAGATTAGCCTGCAAATATCATTGATAGTTATATTTGGTGATATCAATTTTCGGCACTTGACAATAATAA
The DNA here is from genome assembly GCA_019395295.1 of Osmanthus fragrans. Lineage (NCBI taxonomy): Eukaryota > Viridiplantae > Streptophyta > Magnoliopsida > Lamiales > Oleaceae > Osmanthus > Osmanthus fragrans. The sequence goes on from CM033359.1 coordinate 14,746,614, forward strand.
TTTTGAATAATAACATATACATATATTCAAAATTATTTATTTTTCATCAATGAGGAGTTATAAATAGTAAAACAAAGGTTAAATAATAGTCCCTAAGGGAAACGGTCATCCGAACTCATAAATTCATTCTATTACTTGTTTACGATATTATATGTTTGCAATAGAAATCACGCAACAAGCTTCTACAGATGATGCAGAGCTATGAGGTGAAATGAGCTTTGCTTGGACGAGCTTAGTAGATTAGGTAGTAACATCATCGCACTTATCCTTAACTGATATATCCTTAAGATGAGCTAATTTTTTTTTATTAAATCAACTAAAAATTAAACGAATAAGAGGAAACAAAAAATTCACCTTACCTTATAGTGACCATATTAGTATGAGAGTTGCTTCAACCAGCTTTGTTCTATTAGCATACAGGGCGTTGTGAGGTGTAGTAGAAACTTTACATTTTTTATCCGAAACCTGCGGCCATAAACTTCTCGAATTGACTACATTTATTTTTGGGCACTCTTTGACGACCATTATTTAAAAAAAATTTAATTCTCATATTCATTTTTCAACCCTACATTTATACAATAAGCTCATGTTTGGGCTCTATTTTAATTTTAATGCATTTTTCTCTTTCTTTTTTTTCAATCATACACTATTTTTAAAATATATTTTTTTGCAAAAACTCATTAATATGGAGCGCAACTAAGTGCTAAATTATTTTTCCACATAAAATTAATTTTTTCCTACTTTTTAATCACACATCCTCCAAAAATCACTATTCAAAACGCCGTTTTCTCAAAATATTGACAATCAGACAGCAGGGGCCAAAAATCTTATCTCAATCTCTACTGAATTGGTGCTTTGTAGTCATTGAACCTCATCTTTTGAAAAATAGACCCACTACGAGTTACTTTCCAATGACATCTAATCATTTGATTAAATTAAATTGCAATCATTTCCAGAATTCACTTTAATTATCCAATTTATTAAAGATACAAGTCAATTAAGAATCACTCTTGGTTTAGTTGGATGTAATTGAAAGATAAATCAGAATCGACTGTTTCTTAAATCTCAAAATCCCGGAGAAGTAATAATGGTATATGAGGAATAAGCATAGGTTAACTCTGCGCTAGCATTTGTATTAATTTTATCTATACTAATATCATTTGATTTAAGAAAATGAATTTAAACTATTTCTTCTCGATAATAATCACTTGAATAATTGAAGTGCTTGTGCCTCTCAATATACCACAAACACCCTAAAGCCTTGGTATAACTTTATAACTTTTAAAATTTGAAAATCTTATTCCTCACCAGACAGATTTCCACAAATTGTTATATAATTAGGCAAAATTTAGGCAAGTTCCGACTGAGCGGTGATCGATCGAAAATTATGGTTCGATCAACCGAACTAGAGTTCCGATCTACCGGAATAGGCTTAAATCCGGTATTAACAGATTAAATACCGTATATGCTATTGGTACTCCAGAAATCCGGTAAATTGCACAGAAATCCGGTATACGCAAAATTAGGTATGCAGTTTAGCAATATAATAACTACGATGAACGCAAATTCAACATACATATATCATGCTTAATACTATACACGTACATAATGTAAACATGAACAAAGAGAAATCGCAGAACGAGCAATAGAATCAAAAACTTTTAACCCGAGGCCTGTGTTGCACACAGTTTCCTTAAAACAGATTCGCCCCCTCACCGTTCGTGCTTGAGGTTTACAACGAGCGTCCGTTTCCCAGGATACAACGGTAGAACCAGTAGCTTCCGAGCACCATGGGAACCACTCCGGTGAACTGAACTAGTGCATGAACTACACCACCACCAAGATCGAAATGCAGAAAAAATCGAACTCTATGCAAATGAATTTCTTATGTATTCTAAACTTGAAAGCCTTTTTTTTTTTGTCTGTTGGAATGAGGAAAATGAGCCACTATTTATAGGCTAGGCTACCATCAATGACAATGACCTTTGGAATTTCTCATCTTTTTCCTATGTGGGACAAATTCATTTTTCCCACATAAACTCCCTTTTGAGTGGTACACTTTGAGTCTCAATTTCTCATTCACCTGAGCATCAACTTTGGCAAGTAAGTATATGATTTCGATGTACTCACGGAGGAGAACACAAATAAAATTTCATCTTCCAAATTGAACAATCGGGTCCCACTCAAAACTCGTGCCAAAGTCAGCCTATAAACTCAATTTTTCCAACAATCCCCCACATGAATGAAAATTGGGAGCGACTCATGCATGTGACACATGACGACTTATGAATGTGACACATGACGACTTGGTGATATAGTTCAACAGTTGAAACCTGCATAGGATAGGTAGGTGTTACCCTTTGAACCTTCCCTTGCGAAAACATATTTACTTTACTGGCTGATCAGTAGACGCGACGTCCTTGAACTGTTCTGCTGTTTATGTAAACGATAATATACTTCACACAGGATTCTTCCTAACACATTTCAATTCTCATTATTATGTTCGTTTTGTCCATGAACATACGCCTGGTTCTGTGAGAGATCACTAGAATTGCGCCCCACACAATTCCCTTAGAAGCGGCCCCACTTCTCTCTCACATAGGTGATTTCTTATTACAAGTAACCCGCATTACTTGGCTCGATTTCCGACGCATAAGAATCGTTAAAAGCCAATTGCTTATCCTCCAAATTCACGAGCATCACTGTCGCATCACAGGAATGGACATGATGTAATATCCCCCACAGTGATTACATCAAGTCTTTACAATTAGGTTGTCCCTTTGAACCTAGATCTTGAGATCTCCAGTCAACTAGGTTGGGTTTTCCTTTGTATTGACTTATTCATTCAAGGGCTTAAGTCCCATTCCTCTCGATGATTTCTCAACTAACTCTCGATTTAACCATTTGGTTAGCGGATCCGCAACGTTATCCTTTGACTTTACATAGTCAATAGTGATAACTCCAGTTGAGAGTAATTGCCTTATGGTATTGTGTCTACGACGTATATGTCTAGACTTACCATTATACATGTTTACTCTGTGCCCTTCCAATTGCTGATTGACTATCACAGTGTATGTAAATTGCTGGCACAGGTTTTGACCATCTTGGAATATCCTCTAAGAAGTTGCGTAACCATTCAGCCTCTTCACCACTTTTATCTAGAGCTATAAACTCAGATTCCATAGTGGATTGAGCTATTACTGTTTGTTTAGTGGATTTCCAAGAAACAGCTGTACCTGCCAATGTGAACACAAATCCACTCGTGGATTTTGATTCTTTCATATTAGATATCCAATTAGCATCACTATATCCTTCAATGACCACTGGATATTTGGTATAATGCAACCCATAATTACGAGTCAATCTTAAGTACCTTAATACTCTTACTATTCCTTTCCAATGATCAGCTCCTGGATTACTCGTATACCTACTTAGTTTACTAACTGTGTAGGCTATGTCTGGTCTTGTACAGCTCATTAAGTACATCAGACTTCCAATGATTCTCGAGTATTCTACTTGACAAACACTTTCAGTTTTATTCTTGGATAGGTGTTGACTCGTATCTATCGGTGTTCTAGCCATGCCAGTATCATCATTACTGAACTTTTCCAGAATTTTGTCCACATAATGTGACTGGCTTAGAACGAGTCCATCTGATGTTCTTGAAATTTTGATTTCAAGTATAACATCAGCCAAACCCATATCTTTCATGTCAAATCTTGAATTTAACGTATTCTTGGTGGATTTGATCATCTTATCGTTGCTACCAACAATAAGCATATCGTCAACGTAAAGACATAAAATGACATAGCCATTTTTCGTGTCTTTGACGTAAACACATTTATCACACTCATTGATTTTAAATCCACACTCCATCATGACACTATCGAATTTCTCATGCCATTGTTTTGGTGCTTGTTTTAAGCTATATAATGACTTCACCAATTTGCACACTTTCTTTTCCTGTCCTGGAGATGAAAACCCCTCGAGTTGTTCCATATAGATTTCTTCATCTAAATCTCCATTCAAGAAGGCAGTCTTAACATCCATTTGATGTACTTCAAGATTCCGCAAAGCAGCAATCACAAGTATCATCCTAATAGATGTTATTCTTGTTACTGGAGAATATGTATCAAAGTAATCAAAGCCTTCCCGTTGTCGGTAACCTTTTATTACTAACCTGGCCCATTTGATGTACTTCAAGATTCCGCAAAGCAGCAATCGCAAGTATCATCCTAATAGATGTTATTCTTGTTACTGGAGAATATGTATCAAAGTAATCAAAGCCTTCCCGTTGTCGGTAACGTTTTATTACTAACCTGGTCTTGTACTTTTCAATAGTTCCATCTGTTTTCATTTTTTGTTTGAAAATCCATTTGTAGTCTAGTGGTTTACTTCCTGAAGGAAGATCTACTAGCTTCCATGTATGATTTTGCAAGATGGAATCTATTTCACTTTTAATGGCCTTTTTCCATTGATGTCCTTCTGAGGAGTTTACAGCTTCTTGATAGCTTCGAGGTTCACTTTCTAGCATATAGGTCAGAAAATTTGGACCATAAGATTTTTCTGTTCTTTCTCTTTTGCTACATCTTGGTTCAACCTCAACCATCTCCTCTAGTTCTTGGTCCTGACTATCTTCAATTAGGGGTGAACACGGTTCGGTTTGGGCGGTTTATGCTATATTTTCAACTCAAACCATTTTAAGCGGTTTGGAATTTTTCCAAACCAAACCAAACCATTTTATTTTTCAAACCAAACCAAACCAAACCAAACCATTATTTGCGGTTTGGTTCGGTTTTAATCCGCGGTTTACCTATCGACATTATAGTAATATATTTAAAACAAGTTAACATATAAATTTAAACGAACACTAATAATGTTAAATATTAAATTACATTCATATTTGTCTGAAATTCGATATATAACAAAAAAACAAAAAAGATAGTATTAAGCTAGCATCACTCAAACTTTTACAAGCAACAATATTAGAATAAGTATAAAAGTACTAACCTCTTAGGTACCGGGCGTCACTAGATCAATCTTTTACAAGCCTCATAATTCCCTTGAACATATCAATCTTTACATTTCGAAAGATGACAATAGTACCGGACATCACTAGATCAACTAAGAAAGAAATATAAACAAAAATCAAATGGTTATATAGTTGAAAACCAAAAATGCAATCATCCATATTAAAGAAATACTTTAAGTGAAAGAAATGAGTACAATAAATCGTAATCCATTAAACAGATGAAAATTACGAGTTGCATTGTTTAAGGTTCACACAATGATTGATTGAAACAAAGACAACTAAGACGTGATAAAATACACAATACAAGATAAATCAACAATCACTTTTGAAACATGTATAGTAAAAGCAGCATCAAACATTTACTCGGACAATGTTTGACCCATTAAATAAAGAAAGTTCAACATCCCTTGACATGAGGACTATTGGACAAAAAGTGGTTGTCCGCTTGAATTTCTTAGTGGTTTAAAGTAGAAAAATTCAAATTCTAGATGACAATTTTTCATCATATCCCTATTTGGTTTAGAGAAAAATCAGATTTTAGTAGATTTTGATATAAGTTTATGAAACATGTGGTTGAACAGTTATGAGTCCAATGAAACATGTGGTTAAAATTATTTGTCGACTTCTTAGATTTTAATTTGCATTTATACCTAACCCAAACGGAGGCATAGTAATCTCCTTCCTAGAGGAACTTTTCATGTCAAATATATTCTTAGATGAAACTGTTTTCAAACTTATCTTCAGGCCGCCCGGCTCAAGTCAAAGACAAAAAGAACTAAAAATCTCCAACGCCCAAAAAAAGATAAATCAGCGATCATATACATACTACAGACTAAATAATTGACAAGAGAAAAGTGTGCGTCAAAAAATTATTTGTCTATCTCTTTAAAGCTAAATATATTAATACGAGAACCCTTATTTCTACCCCCCAATAAAAAAAATATTAATAAAGGAAAAAACCTATTATTCAAAATAACAAGCCAAAAGAATCAAAACCCGTTATTTACAATTTCGCAGGCATAGAAACCCATTCTAATAACTGAAATATTCGGCCCACTACATTAATTGTTTTCCACTTGATTATGAATTTGTGCTGCGTTATGCAAGTATGTCTAACTTATGTATACAACACACGTATGCATACCTTGATCATTGCGAGCGGTGAAGAGGATAATATCACTCTCATCGCCAACAAGGCACTCAGCAATGCGGGTGTTACGCATGTGGGGGAAGACGACACGGCCTTTCTGCAACACTATATTGGAATTAAAAAGAATCTAGGTTTTGGTTTTGAGACTTTGAGTTGGGTTTTAAGTTCTTCCCCTCTTTTTTTTGGGGGCTTGGGTTTCGACATAAATTCGAAAATTGAATTTCTAAGTGTAGTTTGGAGGTATTATTTCTAATTGGTTTAAATTCTAAAAATTATATATGAAAATTTATAATTTCATTAAAAAAAATTAATTAAAAAGTGCGGTTCGGTTTGATTTTTTGCGGTTTTTGAAAATCAAAACCTAAACCAAACCATTTTGAAACGGTTTGGTTCGGTTTGAGGAAAAAAAACCGCGGGTCCACGTGGAACCGAACCAACGGTTACGGTTCGGTTTGCGGTTTCACGGTTTTTGTACAGCCCTATCTTCAATCATAGTCTCATACGTCCGTTTAGAAGAGCTTGCCTCTTCTTTGGACTTATACGGAAATACATGTTCAAAGAACGAAGTATTTCTCGATTCCATTATCGTGTTTTTGTGTATATCTGAGATTTTCGATTCATACACAAGAAATCGATAAGCAATACTGTTATGAGCATATCCAATGAAGATGCAATCTACAGTTTTCGGGCATATCTTCACCTTTTTTGGTGTTGGGATAGCCACTTTAGCGAGACACCCCCACACTCGTAAGTATTTATAGGAAGACTTTCTTCCTTTCCATAACTCATACGGGGTCTTTTCCATTTTATTTTGGAGCACCTTATTTAAAAGGTAATTTGCTGACAACACAGCCTCCCCCCACATGTTCTGAGGTAACCCAGAACTTACTAGCATTGCATTCATCATTTCTTTTAAGGTGCGATTTTTCCTTTCAGCAATGCCATTTTGTTGCGGTAAATAAGGTGCGGTGGTTTCATGTATGATTCCGTGTTGTGCATAGAATTCAGCAAACGGTGTTTCATACTCACCACCTCGATCGCTTCTCAACACCTTAATTTTCTTGCTAAGTTGATTTTCAACTTCCGTCTTATAGAGAATGAATTTCTCTATCGCTTCATCCTTGCTTTTTAGCAAGTACACATAGCAGTATTTTGTGCTATCGTCGATAAAAGTAATGAAACACTTGTTGCCACCTCTCGTTTGTACAAATTTTAAATCACATAAGTCACTGTGAATTAAATCAAGTGGTTCAGTATTCCGTTCAATTGATTTGAATTACGACCTTGTCAATTTTGCTTCAACACAAGTTTCACACTTATGTTTCGAATCAACATGGAACGCGGGTATGCAATTCAAGTTAACTAGTCTACGTAAAAAATCATAGTTAACATGTCCTAGTCTACCATACCACACATTGGAAGACTCAAGCAAATAAGAAGAAGAGTTCACTTTATTCATTTTTGGCTTAACAACCATTACATTTAGTTTGAACATGCCATCAGAAACATACATTTTTCCGCCAAACATTCCACTTTTGGACAAAATAACTTTGTCTGACTCAAATACAATACGAAACCCATGCTTATTCAAAAGCGACCCGGACACTAGGTTCTTGCGGATTTTCGGCACATATAGCACGTTGTTAAGAGTCAACTCTTTCCCTGAAGTCATCTTCAGAACCACCTTCTCTTGTCCTTTAATTTCAGAAGTTGCTGAATTTCCCATAAACAACTTCTCTCCATTGTCAATTGCTTCGAAAGAATTAAACATTTCTTTATCAGAGTACACATGTCTTGTAGCACCAGTGTCAATCCACCACTCTTTCGGGTTAGAACCCACAATGTTTACTTCAGAAATGACGTCTGCGAGATTCATCTCCGACACGTCATTTGCCATGTAATCAACCACATTTGCTTCCTTCTTTTTCTTTGGCATTCTGCACTCCGAAGACTTGTGACCTACTTTGTCACAGTTGAAGCATTTTCCTTGAAATTTCTTTTTAGAAATTCAACCTTTTAATCCTTGCTTGGTCCCTTTGCCACCGGATGACCCAGCCTTGCTTTTGTAGGCCTTACTGCTTTGACCATGCTCTACCACATTGGCTTTAGCAACATCAGGACTGAACCACTTCTTCTCCGAACCCTTGTTGTCTTCTTCAATTCGAAGTCTAACAATCAGTTCTTCGACGTTCATTTCCTTTCGTTTGTGCTTCAGATAATTCTTGAAGTCTTTCCACGCGGGGGGCAATTTCTCAATAATTGCTGCCACTTGGAAAGTTTCACTCACAACCATCCCTTCGGCATGAATTTCGTAAAGAATCATCTGGAGTTCTTGCACTTAACTGATTACTCGTTTGGAATCCACCATCTTATAATCCAAGAATCTGCCGACAATAAACTTTTTTGCCCTGGCATCCTCAGTCTTATATTTTCGGTCCAACAATTCCCACAGCTCCTTATCAGTTTTCATACTACTATACACAATGTATAGCGAGTCTGCTAAACTGTTCAATATATAGTTTCGGCACAGAAAGTCTGAATGTTTCCAAGCATCAACTGCACTGATCACTTGAATATCTCATTCACCCTCATTGAGTATTGAAGCAGTTTCATTCAAGAATCTCGCAAGATTCAAGGTGGTCAGGTAAAATAACATTTTCTGCTGCCACCTCTTGAAATTCAAGCCATTGAATTTTTTCGATTTTTCCCCATGGTTAACCGGAACATTAGCCACATGTTGGCTCACAACACGACTTGGCACCTGAGCCACAGTCTGAGCCACAACAGAGCTAGGCCCTGCACCCATACCTACAGTTTGGGAAACTTAGGACACATCCATGTTCGTTGGTTCGGTTGTTATTTCTGAAATAAAACACACAAAAATTAGTTTCCAATAAACTAAATATCAACTTGTCTTTAAAAAAAACAAATTTGTTTTAAGCTTGTTATATAATTAGGCAAAATTTAGGCAAATTTCGACTGAGCGGTGATCGACCGAAAATTATGGTTCGATCAACCGAACTAGAGTTCCGGTCGACCGGAATAGGCTTAAATCTGGTATTAACAGATTAAATACTGTATATGCTGTTGGTACTCCAAAAATTCGGTAAATTGCACAGAAATTCGGTATACGCGAAATTAGGTATGCAGTTTAGCAATATAATAATTACGATGAACGCAAATTCAACATACATATATCATGCTTAATACTATACACGTACATAATGTAAATATGAACAAAGAGAAATCGCCGAACGAGTAATAGAATCGAAAACTTTTAACCCGAGGCCTGTGTTGCACACAGTTTCCTTAAAACAGATTCGCCCCCTCACCGTTCGTGCTTGAGGTTTACAACGAGCGTCCGTTTCCCAGGATACAACGGTAGAACCAGTAGCTTCCGAACACCACGGGAACCACTCCGGCGAACTGAACTAGTGCCTGAACTACACCACCACCAAGACCGAAATGCAGTAAAAATCAAACTCTATGCAAATGAATTTCTTATGTATTCTAAACTTGAAAGCCTTTTTTTTTTTTTTTTTTTTTTTGTGTTGGAATGAGGAAAATGAGCCACTATTTATAGGCTAGGCTACCATCAATGACAATGACCTTTGGAATTTCTCATCTTTTTCCTATGTGGGACAAATTCATTTTTCCCACATAAACTCCCTTTTGAGTGGTACACTTTAAGCCTCAATTTCTCATTCACCCGAGCATCAACTTTGACAAGTAAGTATATGATTTCGATGTAATCACGGAGGAGAACACAAATCAACTTTCATCTTCCAAATTGAACAATCGGGTCCCACTCAAAACTCGTGCCAAAGTCAGCCCATAAACTCAATTTTTCCAACACAAATTGCAGTTGTAATAATTGCATAATAAGTTTGGAACTTCTGTTGCTATTTTCTCTAAAAGTTATTCATTTACATTAATATATCTCACTGAAAAAAAAAAAAAAAAAAAAAAAAAAATCAGATGAATTTTGCTTGGAGTAATTTTACTTAAATATAAGATAAAAAATATTATTCTTCTCTAAAAAGTAAGCACCTGTTTGGGTGGAATTAAAATCAATTTTTTAGTAAATTTTGATAGAAGTTGATCAAATGTGGATTTAAAAAGTTGGGTATCCTATCAAATATGTATTTAAAATTTATTGACAACTTTGATTTGAAATAGAATATTTCTACGAAAGGGCTAAACAATTAGAGCCACTCATTTGATACATTTTCCCCAGATTATTCCTCCTGATTTCTTATTAACTTCCAAGTCATGTCGTCATCGATGTCAACTCTTTTTCTATAAAATCTGAATTATTTAACTGTTGAACAATAATAAATATTGGTTTATCCAGTCAAATTATTCATACCTGCAAATACTAGCTAGAACAAGTAAATCAAGCAAGCATTTGAATCCGTCTTGTACAAGGATGGATCCTAATTCTCGCCCAAGGTTATAACCAAGAAATTTCCTTTTTATGTTGAAAATAAAAAGTTCATCAGACTCACATAAATAAGAGTTGAACTCAGGCAAGAAGCTGTATGTATGTGTACTTTTAGTGCGTGTTTGTGTTTGTTTTATTGAGAACGAAATGGCTGAAAAGAGGCTTTACGATGCCGCAGTGAAAGGGGATGTAAAATCTTTGCTCGATTTAATCAAAGAAGATCCATTGATTCTTGATAGAGTTTCGTTGACATGTTCCACCAAGACCCCTTTACACATAGCAACAATATTCCAACACACGGCCTTTGTCCAAGAAATTCTCCAAAGGAATCCACTACTTGCTGCAGAACTAGATTCCCATCAATCATCATCTCTTCACATAGCATCAGCTAAAGGCTATGCCGAAATTGTAAAAGCAATAGTAACAGCTGCACCTGATATGTGCTTAGCCCATGATTGCCATGGCAGAAATCCACTGCATCTCGCGGCCATTAATGGTCAAGTCACGGTCTTCAAGGAGTTGATCAAGACGAGTTCACTTGCTGTCCAGGAGAAGGCGGACCGGGGCCAGACTGTTTTGCATTTGTGTGTGAAACACAAGCAGTTGCAGGTTATGGAAGACATATTGCCGATTATAAATGATTACGAGTTTGTTAATGCGAAGAATGATGATGGGGATACAATATTGCATCTGGCTGTTAGGAATAAACATTTTGAGCTAAGACAAAGTCTTACGTACAGTTGAAGTTTTTCGGAATCATTAGTTTTACTGGAAATTGCAGCAGAGGTCCCTAACCTATGGTGTCTATAGTAAGTTGGTCCCTAAGGTTTTATATAAGTTCTTTAAATCTTCACCTTTTCAGTTCTGTTGCACTTTTAGCAGTCCAATTTGCCGTATGATTGCCATGTCCAAGTTATGTGGAACATTGTTGTGACCATAAAATAGGTAAACGCAAACAATTTTCATAAGAAATAAAAAGAGAAGGTGAAGGAAAAAAGAAAGAAAACATTTGCAGTCCCCTCCATAATCCCTCACCAACCTACCCTTGACCTTTGACCCGTCTAATTTTTTTATTCTGTTTCCTTTCCTTTTCTTTTGATTTTTTTGTATTTATTTTACTTTTTGTATTAATTAAACTAAGAGTATAATTGTCTTTCAACCAAAAAATGACATTTCAACAATAAATTGGATAAAAACCATCCACCGTGACTAGTGCCAAAAAAGGAGTTGAGGATTTAAATATAAGTATGTAACTAATTTAGATCAATTTCCCCTAGGCTTATATGCAAATATACGTAAGTATTTAATGGGAAGTACCGGCGTACATGTGAATGCAAAAAATGCAAATGGCTCCACAGCATTAGACATTTTGGAACTAACTCCTACGGAGTTGAGGGATACTAATAATTATTTGTCCTTTAAGAACTGTCTTCACCCTAAAGTCTGCGACTCCATCAATCCTCAAACTCGGCCAATCAAATGGCTAACAAAGAAGCGCGATGCCATAATGGTGGTGGCAATTCTGATTGCTACAATTGCTTTCCAAGCTGGGATGACCCCTCCAGGTGGTGTCTGGCAAGAAAATGCTACAGATCATTCCCACAAAGCTGGAGAAGCTGTTATGGCACATATTCATCCTAAACTGTATAAGAGTTTCATTCGTGCAAATACAGTAGCCTTCGTTTCATCTCTTAGTACGATCCTACTCTTAATAAGTGGCTTGCCTTTTCGGCACAGGCTGTTTATGTGGAGTTTGATGATGATTATGTGGTTGACAGTAACTTCAATTGCAGTTACTTATGCAGTATCCATTGTTGTAGTTACACCAAAAAAGGATAAGAAATCACTGGGCCATGTTATTGAGATTGGGCTCATTGATTGGTGTAGTGTGATGGCAATTCTGCTTGTTGGGAACACTGTTAGGTTGCTCGACCGGTGGCTGCAGATACTAGGAATAACCATGTGGAGGCCAAGAAGATTTAGAGATTTGGTTAATCACATAGAAGTACATAACCGAAATGTTAACCAAGAAGGTGTTTGAGTGAATTTCACATGAATTTTGGTTTCTTTAGAGATATCATGGGACTTATGTGCAGTGTGTGAAATTCTATTTATGTCAAAACATATTATGGATATGTTTTATGGATATTCTACCCAATGTAAGAATGAGTGGTCTGTTTTGTTGGACTAAATTGGGATATCTTATTCAGCCATGATCATTGAATTTTCCATTAGTTCTTGTGTTATTTAATCATCAGCCACTAATAGTAAATAATGGTGATTAAATTATTGTTGGAAGTAGTAAAGAAATTGAATGATTAAATTATCATTGGTAGTAGTAAGCAATAGTGTTTTTGTCCAGGTTTTCAAGAAGAAGTGAGAAATGTGTGTATGTATTTGGATAATTTCAAGAAGGTAAATTAAAATTTATATAACTTTAAAATTAAATGGGAGGAATTTTCTATAACTAGGCAAATTAAATAAAGGTATATTAGTAAAGGAACCAAAATAAAAATAAAAATAAAAATAAAAATAAAAAAACCCTTTTTAAACAAAGAACATGACTATATAAATGGGAGAATAAAATAAGGAATGTCAAACTATATAAATTGGATGAAGGGAGTAGTACGCAATATGTATTCAAAATATTTCTTAACTGATCTATAAATTCAAAGGATTTATTTATCTTAACCAAGTCCTTACTATTAACTAAATAACTTGGAAATTTGGACTTTGGAGAATTGGAGTTCCAATTCCATGTTTCGTTCTAAAATGAAACATATTCAAATTGTCATACACGGGTTTGTACACAAAACGGAGAGCTACATGTCTCTCATAATTCCACATGTAATCAGCTTGCAGATGCTCTCACTAAGCCACTACCACGTGTTTGTCTTCACCATCAACTTGAAAATTACTTGCAAAATAAATCAAAGGAATCTAAAGATAGCAATCCATTGTTATCTATTGAACTAAAGTAGTGGTTTACATCCGCAGTTAATTCTATGGTGTACATTAATTTGTCTCATGTTTCATTAAATTTTTGAAAGAAAATACACCATTGTTTCAGCATCAAGATAACGACACTTCAACTAACATATCTTCAGAAGCTTGATTAATAGTGTTCTATAGGCTATAGTACACAACCACCACCTTTCAGGCACTGTGCCATAACCGTAGCTATTTTTTATTTTATTTTTTTCATTTCCTTTATATATTTGAATACGATTGTGCTACGTGTATATAATAGTTTACACACATATGATGTAGTGAAATATTATTAGGTCATAATCTATTACTGAATAATCAATAAGGAACAACCATATGTCATTTCCCCAAAATATTCATATTACCTCAAAACTTGAAGGAAAATCAAAACATACCTTATCATTTGAAGAGTAATAGATGCAATTCTAATATTTCAATCCCAAATAGCCATTCAAATATTCAAATATTTTCTTCTTTTACAATTTCATTAGAACTTCATAAATTTGCTGGCTCGAATTGCTTCACTGCTACCTTTTTGTCTATGTTCATCGAAGATCAACCCGGCTAATAAAAGTATTGACTTGGTTCAAGAATGAAAAAGGGAGAATTGCAGTTGGGATCTCAAACCTTTCAAATTGATATTTAAAGTCATGCATTTCACTGATAAATAGTATTTCGATCCACAATAGTCTCTTACCTTTCCATCCCTCGAAACGAGAAAAAAAAAACTTCCTCCTTATGAAGGTTACTTCTTTTTCTCTTTTTTTGTGTTCGTTTTAAGTTTCGATGTGTTTAGAAGAATCTTACATGGGCCTGGGCATTTTAATTGGAATCGAACATCTGGAACCGAAACTGACTCGAAATGGATGTTCTGGTTTCAACAACAATAAAATTTGGAACAAGAATCTAGAATCCAAAATCGACTGAGTCTGGTTTGGTTATTATTTCTTGAACCATAATCAGGGATATTCGAATGGAACCAATTTTTTATATAATTTTTTTTTTTTTAGTTTATAGGCTAGGTTGAAAAAATTGGAAATGTTATTAACTTAAACTCTAAATAGGCTACGGATCTGAATCGGCTTGGATGTTACAAAAAAATATAAATAAATAAAAATCTACCCAACACAAAACCTATAAAGTCTAATTTGGGCAATAATTTATCTAAAACTTTATAATCTAACCCCTAAGGAATTAAATTGCAAAGTCTCCTTTGTCACATCGTCCCCTCTTGGTTCCCAAGCTTTTTGTGTCACATGGGTCAGCACATGACATCTTTGCAATTTGGACTTTCTATAAATCAAAACATTCAAGGTAGGGCTGTGGTGTAAGTTGATTGGTCAAAGCATTCAATCGTTCAATGTTCGGAATTTGAGCCTTTAAATAGGATAGTATATTCATCATTTTGCAGCTTTTAATTAAAAAAATTTGATGAAAATGATGATTTTCGTAATGAAATGTGAAAATAAGGGTGAATATCCCAAAAAATGAAAGGTATGGATGTTTTGCATAATAATAAAGCCAAACGGATTAGATGAAAAATTATATCAATCAAACACAATTAATTGACAATTTTCGGTAAAATAATTATAGACAATTCAATTCCCTAGAATTCATTTCCTTTCCACCCAAATTTCACTCTTGCAATCAAACGTACCCTTAATGAATAATCTTTGGATTGGAGTCATGGAGTCAACTTCAACTCAAGATACTGATGGCAAAATATATTGTCATGTCCTAAAATCTCTGAACTTATCTCAAATCTTTTTATTTTATTTTAGGGTAATTGGCACAATAAACCCTTAATGTTTGCATGTTTTTGGAATACTCCATAACTTTTCATTTTGAAGCAAAATCTCCTTAGATCGTTCAGACATAGCGAAATAACTCCTACAGTCTAAGTCCATAAGTTTAGACGTTAAAAATAATAAAGAGAGCCAAAATCAGTAAAACCTCAAAGGGCAAATCCGTGTGTCTACATCCTCTCTCCTTGAGGCACTATTTATTTCAAAAAAACAATGGAGAAGAAACCAACTGTAGTAAATTGAAAATAGCCACAAATATAAACTCCAAACTGATAGCTTCATCACCAATTCACCATCATCCAGTCAGGACTTGATCTCATAAAAACTGAGCTTCCTTTCTCTTCCCCTCAAATTTTTGTTTTTGATAGATTTAGGAAAATTACTTGACTGATTAGCTAAATAATATGTTGGTAATATTTCAGGGGAATTAATAGAGCAATTTTCAGATCTTTGAATAAGACAATCACAATTGCTAGTGAAGATGGTGTAGTACGTATTTGGGATTCCAAGGTTAGAAAATGCTTTGATCTTTCTTTCTTTCTACTTTTTTTTTATAGAAAAAGTAACATTAATAAATGTGTCTGTTGAATATTTTTTCTCATGGGATGGCTGAGTGTTTACTAGCTAATCTGCAGCTAAAAGTTTTTTAACCAGCAATAGATGTTCTCCACCAACTTACCTTGAGATAAACTTTGTTGCAGTTCATTCTGTATCATGACTCTCATTAATTGAGACAAAGACGATATTTTTTTTGCCTTTCGGAATTTTTGGATGAGGAAATTACACAGAGCCTGATACGAAACAAGGATGTGAACAAATGGATTTATCCTTTGAGATTTTATGGGTTTTGATCATCTTATTGCTTTTAAAGCCTAAACTAACCGATTTAGACCGTAGGAGTAATTCCACAATTTTTTTGGGCGATCTAGGGGAGTTTTGCGCCAAAATGAAACGTTTGCGTATTCCACAATATAGTTAAAGTTAGGGGACTATAATGTCAGTTACCCATTTTTATTTTTTATTTTTTTAATGTTATGAATTTAAATTATTTTTTAAAAACTAAAACCAATATTAGAAAATAATTAAATGAAAAAGACGCAAGTAAAAATATTTTAATCTCAGTCTCGCCTCGCCCCACTCCAGCCTTTCCCTGTTTCCTTCTTGTCCGACTTTTTGAAAATTCTGAAGAGATGAGACAGCGAAGGACCGCCCTAGTCTTTCCTCTCTCCGACTTGGGTCCATATTTAATAATAAAAGTTCTACTTGGGTCCAACGTAAATATGAAAATAGTCTATTTCTTCTGTATATTTCACTGTCTGCCAATAGCATTATAGTACGAAGACTTAGTTGAAGTCTTCTAAAATATCCAATGGTTGAAATCTGCCAATAGCGTTATAGTACGAAGACTTAGTTGAAGTCTTCTAAAATATCCAATGGACTTTTCAACCATTGGAAGAAAAATAAATCTATTTCTGATGTATATTTCTCTGTCTGCCAATAGCGTTATAGTACGAAGACTTAGTTGAAGTCTTCTAAAATATCCAATGGACTTTTCAACCATTGGAAGAAAAATAAATCTATTTCTTATGTATATTTCTCTGTCTGCAAATAGCGTTATAGTACGAAGACTTAGTTGAAGTCTTCTAAAATGTCCAATGGACTTTTCAACCATTAGAAGAAAAATAATTTATTTGGACTCATTTACAGTTTTTCTAAAAATTAGGGATTATAATTAGAATTTGTTCTTTAAATTTTCTATTCTTTTTTATTTTATTTAAATAGGAGGGTATATTTGTCATTTCACATTTTTTTTTTTATTGAGAAATTGAATAAAAAAAAGACATTTTTTTCGTAATGAAGGGTGAAAACAGAGGGTGAAAATGCTAAAAAAATGAAAGGTATGGACATTTTGGGATTCCGAGGTTAGAAAATGCTTGTTCTTTCTTTCTTCCTACTTTTTTTAGAAAAATGTAACATTAATAAATGTATCTGTTGAATATTTTGTCTCTTGGGAGGGCTGAGTGTTTACTAACTTATCTGCTCCTTGAAGATTTTTAACCAGCAATAGATGTTCTCCACCAACTTACCTTGAGATAAGCTTTTTTGCAGTTCATTCTGTACTGCCTTCTCAGCATGACCCTCGTTAACTGAGATGAAGACCATATTATTTTTGTGTTTCAGAATTTTTAGATGAGGAAATTACTCAAAGAGTCTGATACGAAACAAGGATGTGAACAAATGGATTTATCCTTTAAGATTTTATTGGGTTTGGCCATCTTATTGCTTTTAACACCTAAACTAACCGATTTAGACCGTAGGAGTAATTCCACAACTTTTTGGACGATCTAGGGGAGTTTTGCAACAAAACGAAACGTTTGGGTATTCCACAATATAATTAACGTTAAGGGAGTATTATGTCAGTTACCCATTTTTATTTATTTATTTATTTTTATGTATGAATTTAAATTATTTTTAAAAAACTAAAACCAATATTAGAAAATAATTAAATGAAAAAGACGCAAGTAAAAATATTTTAATCTCAGTCTCGCCTCGCCCCATGTTCACGAAAATACCGTTTGATTTAAAATCACCGCAAGTGTACGGTTCGTTACAAGTAATAAAATGGACTTTTAGAGTCCGGATTGTCGATCCCACAGACATTGAGTAGTTTAATATTAATTATCTCGACCTTAACCGAAACAAGATGAGTTTTTGATGTGTTTTTATACTAAAGACTAACCAACCTAAATTATAAAAACTACTGTGAATGAGTTTGGTAAACTAAATGCAAATTATCCTAGAATGCAATGTGAAAGCCGAATGCAAATTTTATGAAATTAATATAATAAAAACGCACTAGGATCCCGAATCACCAAACAAGTTCACTTTTAACTCCTATTTCACAAATTGATGACACGATGAATTGATTGAAGAATCAATGTTTCTAACTTATCCAACAATCTCTTTCCAGTAGAATTGAACTTATTCTAGCATACCATTTGACTATATTTCTATGACATATGCAATATACAAGAATGCATAACGTTTTGTAAACACTTAGAGATTCACGCAAAGTATAGCGGTATATTTCTATCCCCTATCGGACCTTACGATGATTTATACCTTGTAAAATCTATTTCCCTTCTTTCGAATGCATAAAATAGACCACCTAAACTCACATAATCACATGCATTTAATTATGGAGAAAATAAATTGTATATAAATCATTCAACATCCATCAAACGTGTTTAAATATCAAATTGCAAAATAGAAATTACAAGATCACATTGTGAGGTTCATCGTTCACCTAGTACTTGAAAAACTAGCCTAACATGATAGAAGTAAGAAAACAAAAGAAATAGGTTGGAGACGACATCACCCTGTTAATTCTTGAGTTAAATCTTGAATTTTGGGATGAATCTTCTTCTCCTTCCTTGTTGTTTTGCTCTCCAATGTGTAGAATATGTCAAAATATGCGTAGCCCCCTTTTTCTGGTCGAGTTTAGGGTTAAAAAGAGGTCAAAGATTGGTTTTTATAAGAGGTTGAATCAAATAAGGAAACCAGAATTTTCACGCCGGGATTTTACCATGCGACCGCATGGTTAACTGAAATTGGCACCCGAAGCTCTCGGTTTCTTCCATGCGACCGCATGGAAATAACACCATGCGGTCGCATGGTTCAATTGTTTCTCCGCTGGACAGCTTTCAGTATTCTAGTCATAACTTTCTCTACCGATGTCCGATTGAAGTGATTCAAAGTGAGTTAGAAAGACAACTCAAAGATCTACAACTTTACTTAGATATCATCTTCCAATTCGATCTTTTACCATGTCAAATATGGGTCGTAATATGAGACTAAAAACCGGTGCATAACTTTTTGATTAGAAATTGATGTATGATCATATTTTGACGATATTTCATCCCGTTGATGTCTTCTTTCAACCAATTGACTTCTAGTACTCTTGAATCTTCATTCCATCATCCGTCACATCTACGGATTGTTTTTATGTTGTTCATTTTGATCCCTGATCTTTCATTTTCTTCCATTTTGGTCATTTTCGCTCGTTTTCACATACTTCTCGTTATATCCATCAATGTTGTCCTACAAACACAATTTACATAAATTAAACCATATTTCAACATAATTACAATCAATTGTCCATGTTTTGTGATCTAAATAAGTGCGTAAAACGCAGTTATCAAACCCCCCAAACTTGAACTATTGTTTGTCCTCTAACAAGATGGTGACTTAACTCTAAACAAAACATGGTTCAACAACCTGCCGTGTCTCAGAATTAGAATTGAGTAGTAACATAGTGAACAATATCAACAGTGCAACTTCAAATCAACCTCCACTTATCATATGCAACCTGACGTGTATGTGTATACTCATGTAAACATGCTCAGTTTCTAATATGTTCAAATCCCGACCTACAGTAGTCAAATTTTTCCTTTCTTCGCTCGAGAGATACACCCCCCCAAACTTATTCTTTTACTCACTTTTCCCGGGGTGTATTCTATACTTGAGATCTGGTTAACTAAAATTCTCACCCTCTCTTAGTTTGGATAGGTCTCGCAATCACAAGTTTACACTTCAACAAACAGAGATTCTCCTATTTCTTTGATTGTTTCAAACTCTAAAACTCAACTAAGTTACTTGCCTTACATCAAAGGTACAATTCTATCAACTAAATGTCATGGGTCACTTTTCTCACTCCATTTTTTTTTCTTTGCAAACACATTCTCATTTGCTTTCTATATAACCCATGTATCAAGCTTTAGGCCGATGACTCCCAAATCAGTTGATTTTAGGGCACCAGGTTTGTATTCACCCTTACAGGCTTACTTGCTCAAGTTATAAAGGCTCGAGAAATGTGTTTTCTCTATTTTCTTTTGACTCTTTCCCTCTTGCTTTCTATATGACCCCTGTATCGAGCTTTAGGCCGATGACTTCCAAATCAGTTGATTTTAGGGCACCAGATTTTTATTCATCCTTTCAGGCTTAATTGCTCGAGTCATAAAGGCTTGAAAAGAGTGTTTTCCTCACAAAAATTTATGTAAACCCCTATTTTTTAGACACTTAGTTTCAAGAACCAACCCCTGATTTCAGGCTTTCGCCTTATTTTTGTCTCATCAGTTTACACAATCCACACAACTCAGTTTTCATGCATGGAATCTCTACTCATCTCAATGTTCCCTTACAATAACTAGTCATCCAAACCACTAAAACAATGGAATATTTTTAAGCATAGAAGAGGTAATTCAGGTGTAACCTATCATGTTCTAATCTCCTATAAAAACTGAACCCAATCATCAACTTAACATGTCAAACATGAGTTTTGTGCGCAAGAAATGTCAAGTATCATATACATAAGCATTGGCTAATTTAGACATGCACCATTTCCACTATCCACAGTTCATACCCATTCCACTATTCACATCATTGCTGGCAAGGCTATTAAACCCACACAAGCACACAAATTGAACTAACTGAACAAATACTAAAACAGAATGTCAAAAATGAAATATTTTTTTTTTTTAACAAACACACAAAAGCAGTAAACATCGATGAATAGCGAAAAAGTAATGAAACGTCCACCAATTTTGTCATACAAATTCTACCACCCCCCAAACTTGAACTAAGCATTGTCCTCAATGTGTAAAGTGTAAGAGTTAAATACAGAATTTGAATGACAAAGCTCAAACAAAATAAAATATGGGGGTATGAAAACTCCCCTGATCAGAATGGAGGCGGTGGTGAAGATGGTGGAAGAAACTGAGTCTCGATATGCTATTTCCAAGTGGTGGAGACAACATTTTCCCTTAGAAATTTTTTTATGGTGCAATCCTACAAAGGACGAAAGTTGGCCTGCATAATGGAAATTGATAGAATAGGTGAACGATGATCTAAAACTACTAAAAATGCATAAAATCATGAAAAAATTTCTAATCTAATGCATAAAACGAAATAAATAAAAGGGTAGAAACGTTGGGTTGCCTCCCAACAAGCGCTAGTTTATAGTCTATAGCTCGACTATACCGTGCTAGTTTGATTTCGGTGGTGTGAGAGCAACTTTTTCAACGACCATTTCTTTCTTACTGCAGCTTTTCTCCAGACTTTAACCGCACCTTTATCCATGTCTTTTGATTTCTCCTCATCTCCTGCCTCAAAATCCACAATGTAGGCTTCTTGCTTCTCATAATTTTGAGTGAGTTGAGTATGCACACTATGAACATTAGCAGTGTTTGAAGAGTCTTGAGAAACAGTGTTGTCCTGCGCCGCATCCTCTACCACATCAATTTGATAGCACTTATCTGACTCGGTATGGAAGTCCATGGCTTTGAACACAAGAAATGTGATCTGTTCTTCGCCAAGTCTCAGATTTAATTCTCCCTTTTGAACATCAATTAGAGCTCTGCTGGTAGCTAGGAATGGTCTGCCCAAAATAAGTGGAACATTCTTGTCTTTTTCCATATCCAGAATGAGGAAATCGGCTGGGAAAATGAATTTGTCCACCTTGATCAGTACGTCTTCAATTATCCCCCTCGGATGTGTCAATGATCGATCAGCTAATTGCAGCGTCACCGTGGTTGCTTTTGCCTCGCCTAATCCAAGTTTTCTGAAAATAGAAAGAGGCATCAGATTAATACTGGCACCAAGATCACATAGAGCTTTATCAAAATGACATTCACCAATAGTGCAAGGTACAGTAAAACTCCCTGGATCTTTCAGTTTTGGTGGGAGCTTTTTCTGAATAAGAGCACTGCACTCCTCTGTTAGCATCACTGTCTCATGTTCCTCTAGCTTTCGTTTCTTGGAGATAACGTCCTTCAGGAATTTGGCGTAGTTAGGCATTTTGAACAGTGCTTCCGCGAATGGGATGTTGATATGGAGCTTTGTGAAAATTTCGAGGAATTTTTTGTATTGTTGCTCCCATTTATGCTTTTTCAACCTCTGAGGGAATGGAATTGGTGGCTTGTAAGGATTGATCAGGGCAGGTGTTTTATTCTGTGATGTATCTGAACCTTCCCTTGGAGATGTCTCTTTTGTTTGTTTAGCTTTTTCCTTCTCTGAAGATGATAGTGTATCTTTGTTTTCACCCAGTCTCTTCACAGTGATCTCTGGTAGTTGAACCCCACTTCTTATAGTAATGGCTTGACATTGTTCCCTGGGATTCACTTCGGTATTGCTGGGTAGAGTTCCTGGTGCCCTGCTTGTCATAGCAAGTGCCATTTGCCCCATTTGAATCTCCAAATTTTTAATTGCAGACTTTTGTTCTTGGAGAGTGGCTTCTGTCTTCTTCATAAATTGATTGTTTGATTCCATGTACTGATGAGTTGCTTCTATGAATTTTCCAAGCACTTCTTCCAACTGCGGCTTCTTCTCCTGCTGCTGAAATTGATCCTGTGGTCTGTTCTGGTTCTGATTTTGATTTTGATTCTGATTACTCCACGAGAAATTTTGGTGCTTTCTCCACCCCGAATTATATGTCTCAGAATTCGGGTTGTTCTGCTGGCGTTGACCCCATTGCACATAATCCACATGCTCTACCTCCTGTGTGAAAATTGGACAGTTTGAAGTAGTGTGATCAGCTCCACACTCCCCACAACTTGGTTTCTTGACAGTTGCTGCATTGGCGGTCTGTGACATGCTGTCAACCTTATGGAATAGTGAATCAATTTTCGCCGACAAAGCTGAAATAGTGTCCACCTCGAACACACCCGGTGCCTTCTTCTGAACTGCTCGTTCTGAAAACCACATGGCTGAAGTAGTAGCCACAGTCTCAAATAGCTTCAGTGCATCATCAACTGTCCTAGTAGACACCGACCCATTAGATGAAGAATCTATATTGCTTTTGAAAGATGGAAGCAGTCCCGCATAAAAGTATTGGACCTGGAGTCCCTTGCTGATACCGTGATGTGGACACTTCCGAAGCATGTTCTTGAACCTGTTCCAAGCTTCATCAAATGATTCATACTCCCCTTGATGGAAAATAGAGATATCATGCTTCAGTTTTGCAATCTTGGCTGGTGGAAAGAACTTGGTACAGAACTTTTGAGCAAGATCATTCCAAGTTGTGATACTAGCAATCGATTGAGAATCCAGCCATTCAAGTGCTTTGTCACGCAATGTGTGTGGAAATAGCCTCAAACGGATGGCGTTATCTGAGATACCCTGATATTTGAAGTGTTGGCACATCTCCAAGAATCTAGAGACGTGTGTATGCGGGTTTTCCTCAGCTCTCCCATAAAACTGATGCCCATTCTGAAACAAGTGTATGACGTTGGTCTTCAGTTGGAAGTTTTGTTGCCCAAATGGTGGGTACACGATACTAGACTGGCTCTGAATGATCTGGGGAATCATGAAATCCCCTACAAGCATGTTTCCTTCGTCCACAGCTTCCTCCTCGTTAGCCGGAATTACTGGATTATGTCGTTCGTTAGCCATTTGCTGTTGTTGTGCTATTCTAGCTTCTCTTTGCAATTGGTGAAAAATACGCTCGATTTCTGGATCAGTTGGAATCAATTCCCCTCCAGTCGATCTTAGCATGCAAATCTGAAATAGCCAAAATTGCCCAAAAATTAGCAAAAGTCGAAGTAACGAAGTTTAACAAGTTATCTAAATAAGCTAGAATAAAAATAAAAAGAAAAGTTCGAATTAGTGTCTAAATAACTAAAATTAAACTAAAACTCAATCCCCGGCAATGGCACCAAAAACTTGTTCACGAAAATACCTTTCGATTTAAAATCACAGCAAGTGTACGGTTCGTTACAAGTAATAAAATGGACTTTTAGAGTCCGGATTGTCGATCCCACAGACATTGAGTAGTTTAATATTAATTATCTCGACCTTAACCGAAACAAGATGAGTTTTTGATGTGTTTTTATACTAAAGACTAACCAACCTAAATTATAAAAACTTCTGTGAATGAGTTTGGTAAACTAAATGCAAATTATCCTAGAATGCAATATGAAAGCCGAATGCAAATTTTATGAAATTAATATAATAAAAACGCACTAGGATCCCGAATCACCAAACAAGTTCACTTTTAACTCCTATTTCACAAATTGATGACACGAGGAATTGATTGAAGAATCAATGTTTCTAACTTATCCAACAATCTCTTTCCAGTAGAATTGAACCTATTCTAGCATACCATTTGACTATATTTCTATGACAAATGCAATATACAAGAATGCATAACGTTTTGTAAACACTTAGAGATTCACGCAAAGCATAGCGGTATATTTCTATCCCCTATCGGACCTTACGATGATTTATACCTTGTAAAATCTATTTCCCTTCTTTCAAATGCATAAAATAGACCACCTAAACTCACATAATCACATGCATTTAATTATGGAGAAAATAAATTGTATATAAATCATTCAACATCCATCAAACGTGTTTAAATATCAAATTGCAAAATAGAAATTACAAGATCACATTGTGAGGTTCATCGTTCACCTAGTACTTGAAAAACTAGCCTAACATGATAGAAGTAAGAAAACAAAAGAAATAGGTTGGAGACGACATCACCCTGTTAATTCTTGAGTTAAATCTTGAATTTTGGGATGAATCTTCTTCTCCTTCCTTGTTGTCTTGCTCTCCAATGTGTAGAATATGTCAAAATATGCGTAGCCCCCTTTTTCTGGTCGAGTTTAGGGTTAAAAAGAGGTCAAAGATTGGTTTCCATAAGAGGTTGAATCAAATAAGGAAACCAGAATTTTCACGCCGGGATTGTAGCATGCGACCGCATGGTTATAATCAATGCAACCGCATGGTTAACTGAAATTGGCACCCGGAGCTCTCGGTTTCTTCCATGCGACCGCATGTAAATAACACCATGCGACCGCATGGTTCAATTGTTTCTCCTCTGGACAGCTTTCAGTATTCTAGTCATAACTTTCTCTACCGATTTCCGATTGAAGTGATTCAAATTGCGTTAGAAAGACAACTCAAATATCTACAACTTTACTTCATATATCATCTTCCAATTCGATCGTTTACCGTGTTAAATATGGGTCGTAATATGAGACTAAAAACCGGTGCATAACTTTTCGATTAGAAATTGATGTATGATCATATTTTGACGATATTTCATCCCTTTGATGTCTTCTTTCAACCAATTGACTCCTAGTACTCTTGAATCTTCATTCCATCATCCGTTACATCTACGGATTGTTTTCATGTTGTTCATTTTGATCCCCGAACTTTCATTTTCTTCCATTTTGGTCATTTTTCGCTCGTTTTCACATACTTCTCGTTATATCCATCAATGTTGTCCTGCAAACACAATTTACATAAATTAAACCATATTTCAACATAATTACAATCAATTGTTCATGTTTTGTGATCTAAATAAGTGCGTAAAACCCAGTTATCACCCTACTCTAGCCTTTTCCTGTTTCCTTCTTGTCCGATTTTTTGAAAATTCTGAAGTGATGAGACAGCGAAGGACGACCCTAGTCCTCTCTCTCTCTCTCTCTAACTTGGGTCCATATAATAATACAAGTTCAGCTTCCAGTAGAAATTTGTCCAAGTAAATCATTTTCCAACTTTCAACGTAAATATGAACACGGTCCATTTCTTATGTATATTTCAGTGTCTGCCAATAGCGTTATAGTGTCTTCTAAAATATCCAATGGACTTTTCAACCATTAGAAGACAAATGCTAGCGAAGTCTTCTAATACAATATCGTTCGTGTATATCAAGAATCATACGTGATATACAAAATCCTTAACTAAGGTGTGTTCAATAGAGATCATGATCAATCGAGAATGCGTCACTCTTAAATAGTAAGAGATCATGATCTATGTTTCATTTAGTTAAGTTGATAACGAAATCCTTAACTAAGGTGTGTTCATAAGTCAAAAAGAGCTTTCAACTAATATCAACTTAAGAGTAGAATGATAGATATAATCGATAATTGAGATTGGTAAATATTTATATCTCGTAATTAATCGGATTATATTGACGAAAGGATTATAGTTCCACAATAAACGAACAAGTTTGATTTTACCATACCATGTGACACTTCTCGTCACATTTATTGTTTTGAGATATTGTTAAATGTCAATCCAGACGACGAATATGAATTAATTAATGAATTAATGTTGTATTTTAATTTATCTTATTTTGATTGGATTAAAATAATACTTCACGTCGTCAGGTATTGTGATCAGGGACCTAATCAAGACATAGAAAAAACAAAACTAAAAGAATGAATTACTAATGAATTAACCGACCAGTGTTGGATATTCGTAGAATTAATTAGATTAATTAACTTATTAGCCAATTTTAATTAATTGAATTTATAAAATATTGGGCCGGCATATTTAATAGGTAGATGATGCCCACTTAATCATCTATTAATAAACTGTTAGGGTTTAACATATCACAATCTTACTAGCACCACAAAAAATGAAACCACAATCCCTCATTCTTGTTTCCTTGTGTGGATTATCATTGGAGGCTAAACAAATTGAGCAGTTGTGATATGTGAAGATCGTGATTTTTCGTGTTCCGAGATTGTCAAAGAAATTTGTAGAATTTACTAAAAGCATAATTCTAATCACAATTTCTATCTAAGCACAAAGAAGATACTCGGTGTAAATTGAAATTATTTTAAATTTTCCTATGCATGTATAAGTAAATTCTCAGCGTAGCATTCACTAGCCATTCACCTTAATAACTTAAAATATGATGGCTCATATATAAAACCCAGCTAACTAGAATGTTTTTTCCACCATAATACTATACCACCAATTTTCATTTACCAAGCACAAATTGCAATTACTGATTATTGACAAACTAATCTAAAACATCTGCTAAAGTTAAAAACATTCACTCTCTGAAAATTAGATTTTGAAACCAGACTTTTATTTATGAATTTGCAACTCAAAAACTGAAAATAATTAAATCCCAAATAAATTAGAAATGTGATGAAAATTAAATTTTTTAATTTTGAAAGGTTGAAACTTGAAACTCAACTGGGGAATTTTCAAAAATGTCACTAAATTTGAAAATGCACAAAAAACTTTCACTGGCACTTGATTTGTTCAAAAATATCACTCTTTTGGTGTGAAATGTTCAAATTACCCTTAGACCCAACTTTTTAGGAGCATTTAATGCTCATTAATACTTGCTTTCAATACCATTAATGCTTTGATGTGATGATTTAATTTGTATACTATAAAGATTGGATAAATGAATATTATATTGAGTAATAAGAATTTTGTTTTTAAAAATAAAAAGATAAAATAATTTGAAAAGTTAACATAAACAAATATCTTCTTCCATGTACTTACTATTCATCTTTTTCATTCCTTAATCAAAAAGTCATTA
The DNA here is from genome assembly GCA_019395295.1 of Osmanthus fragrans. NCBI lineage: Eukaryota > Viridiplantae > Streptophyta > Magnoliopsida > Lamiales > Oleaceae > Osmanthus > Osmanthus fragrans. The sequence goes on from CM033359.1 coordinate 14,774,382, forward strand.
CTATTGGATTTATCATCCATTTTGAGAGGTTAGCAATTAGAAATTGTTTATATTTTGATCTTATAAAACACAACATGATCATATGTATTTTAAATTTTTGAAACAATTATTCATTGATTTATTTGATTTTGAATATTTTTTGAAGGGTAAAGATCATTTACCATTTGTGGAAGATTCCATATTTAATGAAATAGTTATTTACTTTTGGAAATATGTTGTCATGTTGTAAACAGAATTGATTACCACCATTAATGTTTTGAATAGTTTTTTCCAATCAAACCAAATACATGTTTTGAAGGATTGCGTCTTTAATAAATCTATCGTTCAAAATATTAATGATATAAAATGTCGAATTAGACAATTTGATAATGTCCTTTAGAAACTATCGCGATAGACACTTAAAAACTGTTGAAATTCATGATTTCACATTTTGATATTGTATCCCATTTAAATTTTCGAAACAAGCTTTTGTCCGATAATGGTTGAACTTGTATGTTAAATGTTCCATCGATGGGGTTGTACATCCTGAAATTATATTATAATTTTGTTTTCATTATCGTTTGCAGACATTAGTGCTTCTTGTGTTCGCAAGAAAAATGCGGATCCTTATGTAAAACAACCCATGTAAACAAGCTTTTATCTTAAAGTGGTTAACTTTGTACTTAAATGTTCCCCCGATGGTGTTGTACATTTTAACCGTTATATTATATTTTTGTTTTCATTATCGTTTCAGACATTAGTACTTCTGACATTCACAAGTACGAATCCTTGTGTCAAAGTACTACAAAATATCCCGACAGTTCAACTGTCGGTCCCGAGAGATGATTGCTGTCATTCTCGACGGATGGTTGCAAAGTAGAAAATTTCACTTTTTCGAAAACACGATAAATTATTATTTTCAGGCATAAATTGAATGTGATAGAAATTTCACTAACGAAAATATTATACATTAACTAAAAAAGTCGTTGTTCCGTGCGAAGCACGAATCCATATCTACACTTGTGATTCATTTTTCATGTCGATCATTTGTAAATTCCTCTCTTCTTTGACAATGCCTCTGAATTGCTTCTACCAGTCTTTCTATACATGTAAGCAACAACACACTCATTAAAAGAAGTTCATGATTCTCAATCTGCTCAAATCCATATAAATGACATAAATTAGCCCCAAGATAAATGAAGTACAAAGTAAAGTGAAGAAATGCAACAAAGTTTACATTTTCTACAAGCCCAATGTACATATTTTGTTAAAATGAAACTAAATTGATTCACGCAATGTCATATTCCTCATTGTCCACTTTGACAATAACACGTTTGAATTGCATGTGATCTGACATTAGCTCTACATTAGCAACTTTGATAGTAATACGTTTCAATTGCATGTGATCCGGAATAATACATGAAAAGATCATATAACGAAATAATAAGAAGATCATATAACGACATCATCGAACATCATATAATACGAAAATCATGTACTACAAGAAACAATATATAACCTCAAGGTACAACAAAAAATCAAAAAATCAATGGGATGCACCCATCTGTTGAAAATTGCTGTGGTGAACTGTCGGGAACGACATTTCATCTATCGAGATTCACCCATCTGTCTAGAATTATTGAGGCGAACTATCAAGAACGACAGTTCACCGCGATGATATTTGTCTAGTGAAGTAAAAGACCCTGAAAAAACTTAAATCACACATAAACAAAATCCAAATGATATTAACAAATATCACACAACCATAAGAACGTGTCAAACCCAAAAAACTTACAGTAAATGAAAACAAGAAAATCTTGTTATAATAGAAGAGAAAGAAGCACTAAATGATATTGTTATACCAAATTTTAATTATCAACTTTCTAAGAATTTCAAATTACAGATTTATGAAGATTGAAATTTTTACACTACCCATTCCAAACTTCAGAAATTCATAGTTGTCCATACACCAAAATTCATCATCAACACCATGTAAGACTTATTTTCAACATAATTGGATCGGACCAATTTTTGCCTAAAAATCACCATTGACAAAAAAAAGTACAAAAACACCTCTAACGAAAAGTATAAAAACAGATTTAACGAAAAGATACTGAAAAGGAAAGAAAAATGCAAAAAAAAAAAAAAAAAGGCAAACCGTATGGAAAAAAACGGTGGTCTTCGTTGGTGGTTGGCGGTCGACTGATTCACGGTGATCATTGTTGGGCTGTGGACGATTCCAGAATCGGAAGCTGTAGATTCGAAGTTGAGAGATGGATTTGAAGTTGAGAGAGGGGAGTGAGTTTATGGTTGAGTGTTTGAATGATACTTTAATTGGTATTTTTTGTTTTTGTTTTCGTTTTCACAAATAATGACATCCATAAATTAAAAAAAAAAAAAAAAAATTATTCATGATATTTGATGTGACATTTTTTCAGTTTTTTTGTACAATTTTTCTTTTAATCAAATCTCATTTAATAAAGGACATGTAGAGTATTTACATTCTCTATGAGGGACAAAAATGACCAAAAATGCCAAAAATTAACAATCTTGTAAACACTTCAAAAAAATGACATTTTTGTAAATGCAAATGACATTTTTGACATTAAGTGCAATTTCCTCAACTTTAAAATGAGAGAATGTACATCCTTTCCTGTTCCACTTTCTGAAAATTCTGAAGGGATGAGACAGCGTAGGGCCAGCCAGGTCCATCCTCTTTGATTACTTGAGGTACATATAATAATATAAGAAGTGCTATGTGTACATAGAATTTTCACAGGCAGCTTTCAGTTAAACAATGGCCAAAAAAAAAAAAAAAGCAGATAATTCTGGCACCACAAGTAGAAAAATTGTAACAATATAAGTTCAACATCTTGTATAATTTTTTCCAAATAAATAATTTTCCAACTTCCAACGTAAATATGAACACAATCTATATGTCTGCCAATTGCATTAGAGTACGAAAACTTGTTCGATGTTTTCTAAAATATTTAGAGTGTATTTGATCCACATTTTTTGAAGAATGTATTTAGGAATAATAGATTGATGAAGAATATGTACTTAGAAAAGAAGGAAATATTTTTTATTTGCGTTTAATATTATTTTAATAAACAATATGTGGTTTAAAAGAAAAGAGAGAAAAATAAATTTTAGAAAATATGGGAATCAAACAGGGCTTAATGGACTTTTCAATCATAAGAAGAAAAAAGCAATTTGTATTCTTTATATCTTGACTGACAACAGCCTTCATCGGATAATTCATTAATAAATACGATAGATCTTGAAAGGTTCTCAAATTGGGGCAGGAGATGGAGACATTGGAAAATATGCTTTTTGAAGCAGCAGCTGAAGGAAATGTGAATTCTTTGAAGAAGCTGCTTCAAGAAGATCCAATAATTCTTGATAGAGTTATAGTTAATAGTTTCTCCGATAGTCCTATACACGTAGCAGCTATATTAGGACATAGCGATTTCGTGAAGGAAATCTTAAGAAGAAGACCTGAATTTGCACGAGAATTGAATTTATGTCAATCATCGCCTCTTCATTTGGCATCGGCCAAAGGTTATATTGAGGTAGTTAGAGTTTTGTTATCGGCTAATCCCTTAATGTGCCTAGTTCGTGATAGAAATGGGCTGACGCCTCTCCATCTGGCAGCCATCAAAGGCCGGATTGAAATCGTGAAAGAGTTGGTTCATGCAAAACATGAAGCAGCTCGAGTGATCGTGGGTCAAGGGCAGACTATTCTGCATTTGTGTGTGAAGTACTATCAGATTGAGGCCTTAAAGCTCTTGGTGAATACCATTAGAGATCAAGATTTCATAAATTGTAAAGATAGTGATGGAAACACTATCTTACACTTGGCAGTAGCTGATAAACAAGTTGAGGTATGCCAGTAGCTCTATTTTCGTACTTGAATTCAACCGAATCCCTTTTTCTTCTTTTTTTTTTCCAGAAATAACTGAACTTTTCGTGTCAGATGTTTATAAATGGAAATACCATTTGGTAGGGAGGATTTAGAATCGAAAACAAAAGTGAAGTTACAATATTTTTTGTACAATGTTAAAATATTGTATACCAACATGTACTAAATATTTTGAAATATCTACAGACAGTTAACTTTTTGCTTATGGAGTCTGCAGCGGAAGTTAATGCTCAGAATCTTCGTGGGATGACAGCAATGGATGTTCTGATCCGTAGTCGAACAGATGTGAGGGATGAAGAAATTGAGGAATCTTTGAAACATGCTGGAGCATTTGGATCAACGGAAAATAATTCATTAGTCCAAATTAATCATAATATAACTAGTCCAGGCTTGAATTTGTCCTTTCAACACAGAGATCTGTCCTCAAACGTGAAAAAGAACAGTAGAAAAAAGATGTTTAAAGAGAAAGATGATTGGTTGGAGAAAAAACGAAGTGCATTAATGGTAGTGGCTTCTTTGATTGCAACCATGGCATTTCAAGTCGGAGTCAACCCTCCAAACGGAGTATGGCAGGACAATTATAAGGTTGACTCACAAGGTAATCCTCAGGTTGGAGCCAACCCTCCAAGCGGAGCATGGCAGGATAATTATAAGCCTGACTCTGATACTCACAAGGCAGGAGAATCCATTTTAGCCCATAATAAACCGAGAACATATGGATTGTTCTTGCTTGTTAATACAATAGGACTCATTGCATCACTCAGTATCATATTATTGTTGATGAGCGGTTTACCTTTAAGGAGGAGAATATTTGTGTGGATTTTGATGGTGATTACTTGGATTGCAATTACAGCAGTTGCATTGACTTATCTCATATCAATAATTGTAATAACACCAGACACAGCATTTTCACGAGAAACTGATTTTGTGTTTTCGCTCACAATTATTATATGGCTTGGCCTCATGGGTCTCCTACTCATTGGACACATGATTCGGTTGCTAATGAAGATGGCACGGAAGTTAATAAAATGCTTGAGCCCGAAAGAAAGGATTCCACGTTCGGGAATTACAAGTCATGGCACTGTTTAAGGGATTGTTATGCTATGTCTAGTAAGTTGGAGACGACAATATTGAACGGTATAAAAATTGAAATCGAAAATAAAATCTTGTTTACTCTAGTGTCTAGTCATGTTCAATGCTATAAATAGAAAAAACGCCTTAAGCGTTTGCATTATAAAAATTTAATGTATGAATGTTGTAATTTCATTTCAATTATTGTGATTCACATAAGGTCTCTATAATCCACATATAATCTTTTTGATATTTCATCTGCAGTATATAATTTCACTCCATATACCCTATTTTATTTATTCCAACATATGATCAATCATCTCTTTTAAAAATTTAGCTACTAAAGAAGAATCATACTTAGTTTTTATTTAATCAGCTCTCTTTTAATACATGGACAGCATCAATATTTGACTTTTAGGTCCTTTATCATATTAAATCATCCCATTTAAAATTTTAAAATTTTAATAAGATAATTCAACAATAAGATATCCCACCTTGAACTAAGCGTACCTATGTTTTTATGTATGCAGTGCCAATTAAGAAATGTCAAGTTCTCAAACTATAAGGGAAAAATATATTCATTTGTTTGTATTTTATATATTTCAATTAACATTATAACACATCAAACACGCACAAAGAAACTTATAATTTTAAAATACTAGAAATCTAAGTAAAAAAAACAAAAAACAAATTGTTAATTCACACAAAGTTAATGAAACTTTGATTCAATAAAAAATAGTAGTCAACTGTTGTGAGTGTTATTTAAACATGTACTGCTATTTGACATCAATGATGTTAAACATTAGTGTATGCAGCTGTATGACCACTATCACATTGTCAAATAACATCTTTCAAACAATTGAAAATACGAATATATTTGTTAGAAAGTGTTGGGTCTATTGACACTTAGTTGTCAACCAACTAAATTTGTATTTTGTGGTTTCCATTTTAGAGTTCTAGTTTGGTTGTAGTCCAACTAGACATGTGATGAAAATGTTTAAAATATTAGGCTTTTGTACTAGCCTTAAATCAAGGGGAGAGGCATGTGACAGTATTGATAGATTGTCTAGGACTTGCTCTATAAATAGAGCCCCTCATTGTACTCCTCGTAACACATACAATTAATATACAATGTAGACTTTGAAATCATCTTCTTCTCTTCTCCTCTGATGGTTCAATACCAGCAGAGAGAAAGCTGTTAATATGTAAATGTTCTTTATGTTTATTATTTATGTTTATATGTTGATCATCACTGCCACCTTCTTCCCCCACTTGAAACCACATGTTTGTTGAGTCATTGAACTCCATTTTGTTGAGCATAGATCAGCTCTTCACTCCTCTCGATCCATCTCATTTCTTCATACCATTGAGCTCAGAACTTCCGCATTCACAGAAGAAATCTGTCGATATTTTCTCCTTTTATATTTTTAACATGGTATCAGAACTTCAAATGATCTTAAGGGCCAACAATAATGCTTCAAAGAAAGCTGCGTATGCTCTGTGGAAAAAAACTGATTTCTTCCCCCCTTTTTGTTTTTTGGTATTTTTTTATTTTTCTGAGCACTCTTATAGTGAGATGCTACAATGACAAGCAGCGTTGGGAAGATCCTTGGGATCAGGCCCTGTAATGGCTGACTTTGTTCGAGCTCTTCTTTAACCGAACGTTGTCTTAGTTGGAAGCTCCAGTGCAGCTCATTGGAAAAATCCATTGGGTATCAAAACATGCCTGGAAGCTTGGTTAGTTCAGCAGGAGCCCTTGAAAACTAGAGTTACAACTCTCCCTAGTGGTTTTAAAAAGTAGCTGGAAACCTAAGTTACAAGTGGTGCAAAAATGGCTGGAAAACCAGGTTAAAGCCGTCCCTTGTGGTTTTAAAAAGTGGCTGAAATCTGAGTTACAGCAGCAGCCTTCGTGGTGCAAAAATGACTGATCATTTTTTTTTCAAAACAAAACAAACAAAGAAAATTCAAATAAGGGAGGAAGAAAGATGAAGAAGAAGCTGAAAGAGGCTTAAATTCGGTATTGAATGCTTAAATATTCGGTATGCAGCACTAAATCCAGTTATTGTGAAATCTGGTATACGTAAGTCATATACGGTAAGTGAAACGTTGATATACGGTGAGCTTTTGTTAGAAATCCATATCCGGTATGCAGCCAATCAAATCCGGTATGCAAACAAGCCAAATCCGGTATGCTGTTCAAGATATCCAGTATGCATGAGAAAATGATGAAAACCAGTATTCAAAATGTTGATATACGATGAGCTTGTGTTTACTCTCCATATCCGGTATGCAAATCTCAAAAATCCAGTATGTGATGAGAAGTTGAAATCCGATAAGCCATGAAACTCATATCCGGTATGCAACCATCAAATACAGTATGCAAAGGCCATATCCGGTATGTGAAATCAAGTAAAATCCGGTAATCAAAAGCTGAAATCCGGTATGTTGCAAAAAATGAAGAACATCCGGTATTCAAATGCATCATTTCAGCAAGCCAATCAAAGCAGCGAATGGCCAGAAAAATGAAGAAATTGATGAAGCAAACTTGATGAAGATGGATTGAAAATTTTGACACAATTTCTTGGTTTTCAATCTAAGTGTCAAAGGGGAGTTTGTTGGGTCTATTGACACTTAGTTGTCAACCAACTAAATTTGTATTTTGTGGTTTCCATTTTAGAGTTCTAGTTTGGTTGTAGTCCAACTAGACATTTGATGAAAATGATTAAAATATTAGGCTTTTGTACTAGCCTTAAATCAAGGGGAGAGGCATGTGATAGTATTGATAGATTGTCTAGGACTTGCTCTATAAATAGAGCCCCTCATTGTACTCCTCGTAACACATACAATTAATATACAATGTAGACTTTGAAATCATCTTCTTCTCTTCTCCTTTGCTGGTTCAATACCAGCAGAGAGAAACCTGTTAATATGTAAATGTTCTTTATGTTTATCGTTTATGTTTATATGTTGATCATTACTGCCACCTTCTTCCCCCACTTGAAACCACATGTTTGTTGAGTCATTGAACTCCATTTTGTTGAGCATAGATCAGCTCTTCACTCCTCTCGATCCATCTCATTTCTTCATACCATTGAGCTCAGAACTTCCGCATTCACAGAAGAAATCTGTCGATATTTTCTCCTTTTATATTTTTAACAGAAAGCTCAATGTAACACTTCAGACATCTTCTCCTATATGGGCATTTTAATTTTTAGGTGGTTGGTTTCGACGCCTGCCTACTCTGCCACCACGTATCCTTAACCTACAATATGCATAACATGTTGAAAGATCAGAATAAATACAGCATATCCCAGAGACTCTTGAACCATGCTCTGATACCACTTTGTACGCTGAGGGGCTACAGCCGTGTACATAAGTGTTGATCAGTCAGTTTATGTGTATATGACTTTATAGTTTTCAGATCAGCAGTAAATGATTACATGAAGTATATTTTGACGTGATTATGCAGTATTTAGTGGATTAGTAGCTTTTAGCTTACATTTCTCAACTTACAGTTCAGCTTATTGACTTCAGTTTATGGTTTTAGCTTCCTGAATTCGACTAGTGTACTTGCTCATCTGGTTGTATCAATTGTTATCATTTTAGATAGCAGCTTGAGCCTAATTTAAGATTTAACATCAATATTTTGATTTTATACGATGTTATGACACGAATATCAAGAATAATGAGTATACCAGGATAAGTGAAATATCAGTTTCATTAGTATATAAATATATATACATACATAAAGGACAGTATAACCATCTTTTAAATACTCTACTCACTGGGATTATCATCTCATATATTTTCTTAACCTTTTCCTTATAGGAGGCAGTTGATTGAGCCGTGGTGAAGGTTATATTGACAATTTTGCAGCTACTACCACCACCAATTGTGGGTTCTTTTGCTTAAAATTGTGTATTCATCAAGTGACACATTTGCATCATTTTTGGGGGACAGTTAATATACTAATACATTTGTTTTAATACAAGCTTAAACCAATAAATTTATACAAAGTTCAACCACAATATCCATTATTTCTATAATAGATGAGAAAAATATTATCTTTAATATTATCATTATTCATTCCCCAACAAAAATAGATGCTAATTAGTTTTAAGTACAAATGAACTTTAGGGTCCGATTGATAGCAAAGGTGGAAGACAAACATTTTCCGTGTAAGTTGGAAAATAAAACTCACCTAAACCATAGGAAAATATATTTCATGAAATTTGTTGAAAACAAGTTTAAAGTAGTTGTACCTTGAAAAATATTTTCCATTTCCACGTTGTAATCAAACGGCCAAAGTTGAAAATATTTTCCTCGGATGTGACATTTTTCATGGCAAATGTACCAATCAAACAGGGCCTTAATAAATAATATATTTTGAGTAATGGAATTTTAATAACGGATGAAATTCGTCGCTACGAGCGAAATATTTTACTAGTTATTTAAATTTAAAGAGGCAATGCATTCCGATGGAACTACCGATGACACTACCAGGCATCGGTACGTTTCCTTCCGTAATCTATTGGTAATTTATGAAACAAAAATAAATAAAAATATATAATATTTATTTGATGATATTTCCGTAGGTAAATTTAAAAAAAAAAAAAAAATCGTATAATTACAGATGGATATTTCCATAATTGATCCGTTCGTAATATCTGGCGTGACTAGATCCAATATATACTCGGCCCAAACGTAAAATTCCCAATAAAATTGATTCCCCGACCAAAAATAAATTTAATCCCAGATTACTGAAATCAAACTCAAGAAAAATATTGCTTCCTTACACCCCAAAATTGAATAAATCTCAACCTCGCATCTCTTCGGTCATTTTGTGAAGATCTGGTCTGGTCTCAATGTTTGCACGTAGTAGAGAAACTGAGAACATGACTTGGTGTCCTAAGTGTCCTATTCCTTGTTACAAAGATAGAGTATCTTGATGAAGGCATGGAAAACTCCGCATAAGGCGTTGCAATATCTACCTCTAACACTTCTACTTCAAAAGTTGTATATGTCAAGGGATACATTAGAGCATGTCAAAGTGAAGCTTATCGAACTAAAATTGATTTATTTTAGTTTTGGTCCATCCAATTATTTATACTTCCAAAATAAATTATAAAGTGTAAATTACTGTGTAAACTTTTTTTCAGTTTCACATTTGCAGTTTTAGTCAATAAAGGCGTTGATTTATCTGAGTACATAATAATTCGTTCAAATTCATATAAATATACAAGAAAAAATAAAATTATATTAAATATTAATAAATGATACAAAAAAAATTTAAATAATTAATAAGACAATAACAAAAATTTATTTTGTGTTAAGGAAATTGCGAAACGGAAAATGCAATATAATAATAATAATAATAATAATAATAATAATAATAATAATGGAGAAAATAACTATACTTGATTAGTTTAATAATTTATTCGATCTACCACAACTTGACATTAACTTGCTATCTTTGTTAAGCTTAGTACTCAGTCCGTGGGCATGTGAAGGGACAGATGTACCAGTTCCACTTAACTTTAAAACAGTTTAAGTTATTGAACCAAGAACTGTAGGGTTCATATTGGTGGTAGTTAGAGCATCTCCAATCCATTCCCGTGGATTGCAATTTATGTGGTATTTAGATATATGGATTTTCAATTGATGTGTTATTGATGTTTAATAAATAGATAGTCAACTCAAAAATTTGTCTCCAAATGTTTTCACTCTACATTTCAATATTTCCGCAAATGTGGTTTTTGTTAATATTAAAATAATGACAATAAAATAAAGGGGATGAGAAAAAAAATTTAATGTTATAAAAATTTAAACAGAGTCAACTAAATCGATAAGTCAATTGTAGGGGTGGGCATTTTTCCAAAGAACCAAAACCAGATAGAACCGATGGGTACGGCTCCAATTCCTCTATTAAATGGGTTGATTTTGGGATCACACGTCGATTCTTATTTTCGGTACTACCTTGAAAACCAATAGTGAATTCGATTCTTCTAAATTTCTCTTTTTGCATATGCATTGTATCAAGATGCACCAGACCTTTGGACACTAGATATCTCACATCACAATTCCATTTCCATTAACTTATTCTCTCATTTGCAGCAAAATCAAATGGATTGTCAAAATTCAAATCTAAATAATTTTATAAATACTCTACACATTCATAGCTCTCGTTGTTTACAAAGTAATTGACCATCAAGACTCAAGATCCTTGTGGATTACTAAAAATAATCAAGTTATTAACATTACATGTACTTTTAATATATATTATTTTATGAATTTTTTTAAAATTTAATTTTTAATCTAGATTTTTCCATTTATGTTGTTTATATAATTACTTTAGAAATGTATCTGGTTGTTTAGTATAAGCTCAAATGTGTGTGTGTGTGTGTGTGTGAAGTTGACATGGTGTGTCCTATGTCCATACACTAATCAGCAGAGAAGTGAATGCTTGTCTATAGACTTACGTCGTTGGCAAGCCACGCTCTACTCTTCAATACATCATCGATCCATTTTTTTTCCATCCGATATCAGAGTCTTCCCTATCGTGTAGGTCACTCTGAAAGAATAAAATGAAAAATGTTAAAAACACATAGATGCGTAAGTTTACTTTAGCAAAATTTCATAAATTCTTGCCCGAGTCAAGTCTTGTTGAACTAGCCATAGAACACTTTCTTTTTCATCGGGTCAACTTCACGGAAGAGGTTGGGCAACGTATCATCCATGAACATTCTCTTCTTCACCTCGACCATGTATGGAGAACAATGTATTGTGACAAAAATCTTGTCCTCTTGCTGATCATCTCATCTGACACGTCAACAACATGCTTCTTATCGTTTGTCACCTCCATTGTCCCACCGACACAATTGTCTCGTCATCCTCACCTGTGACAACATCTGTCAAGTCTGGGTCCTCTCCGTCACCTCATTCGGCACTAGGACCTCTCACTCCTTCACATCCCTCGACACTAGGACCTCCACATCTTCCATCATCATCGGGGACACTTTCTCCATCTCGGAACTTTCATCACATTCATCACCATTGAGGCCACCCGCTTCTTATTGGGGACCTCTCCCCCCCCCCCCCGATGTCACTGGGACTTCTACCTCATCTACCACCGACAGCACATATCTAAAAAATATAATGAAGGTAACATCCGATGTCCACAATAGATCTTCATACCCTGTGTGATGGGTAGGGTCATACCCTCCATGCCGAGGACCATCAGTCCTTCTATCAGAAGCACCGATAGTCCCTTCGACAGTCTTTTCGGCATACCCACGGTCATAACCTCGAGAGTCTGCTACATCGCTTCGAAGCGTCGCAACCTCAGTACGAAGGTCTCCTATATCTTGTCGCTGCACTCCTATCTCCGTCATGAAATCATGTCTCAAATGTCGTTGCATCGTTTCTAGCTGCTCTCTAATGAGAACTGTCAGATGTTCGAAAAAACCATCGGAATAATAGGTCTGACTGGGTGCAGGCGATCCAATTAGAAAGAGATCTCCTTGGGAAAGGTAATCTAAATGGTAGTGATGATCTAATGGGTGGATGTGATCTCATTGGTAGAGGTGATGAGATATCCAGAATGGAGGCGATCGTTGTTTCACTAGATGGCGCTCCTATAAGAATAAGAAGATTAATAATTAACAATCCACGCATGTATATTATAAGTCAAATCAACAAACGATATTAAATAAAATTACCCTATCTCTATCTAAAACGGACTCGAACAATGGATCATCTTCAGTAGGTGAAATAGATAATCTACGCGTGTACATCTGATCATTTTCATCCATCGAAGCCGTCAAATCAGCGTGGACTTCCAACTGACATTTCAACGTGTTAACGATCGTGTATCGAGCTGAGTAAATATACATACAATATAAATTGCAAACATATAATGATCACCTGAGGATCGTCGAGAATAGATGTCAAATCTCTAGCCAATGTCTTCTCATGTGCTCGCTAGTGAAGCATTTGCGGTCAACTTGTAACCTTTCTGATCGCCCATTTTCTACCCAAAGTAGGGATAGCCTCAGACACCCATAACTGCAACAATCATAATTTTTATGCTTATATATTTAATAAAAAGTATAATATTCATTAGGTTAAACATTTACTTGCAAAGCTAATGGAAAGCCATATGCATCATACTTGCGCTTAGCCTTCTCCAACTTGGGGGTTGAATGCATGCTCCTGAAGATGGGTAGTGTATCGGTATAACATCTTCGACCCTATGAAAAGCTATTGCAGGCGTCAATATCATCAACAAAGTCCAACGAAAAAAGGTCTATCGACGTCTTACGGTGTCGACGCCTCAATACACTCTCCAGTATAAACACCAATCCCAACTTCAACTTGTCAAACATATGATCACATTTTATAAATGCTTCATCTAACTATCGAGGTGTAGCAGGCCCTTTACCTCCAAAATATAAATCGAGCAACATTTTATTTGCATGGTACAAGTCCTCGTTGCTTCTTCACCATTACACTTCAAGCTCGTAATGAGGTTAAATTTTAGGATCGACAATCTCGACACCTTCCAGTCCCCCAGTGCAAAATGCAGGTCATCGTCATCAACTGGCTTAAGTAGACGAAGTAATAAGGAATCAATGATCTGACCGGAAAACTACATGTCCTTTAATGTATAGAAGGACCATAGGAATGATTGATAGACTATGGCTACATGCTGCTCATCGAACCCCTCCAGTATTGTCGCATAGTTGAAAAAGTTACAATACGACGTAACTTTCCCAAATGAACTCTCGTACTATTGTCTAGATGGTACTCAATCCTGCAAAAATAATAAATGTTAAAATCATATATAAAGATCATGGAATAAAAAATAATATCTTAAAATTTAACCAATCAGATTATATACTATTGTATGCAAGAAAAAATTTCATTTCATCACACATTAAAAATAAAAAATAAATCTGAAATTAAAGTATAAAGTAAATTACAAGATTGAAATTAAAAAAATAAACGAAAATAAAGAAACACACATACAAAAAGGAAAATTAAAAAAATAATTAAAAGATAAAATTGAAAATGAAAATAATTGATGGAAAAAAATTTAAGTTGAGAAAAAATATTAAAAGAAATTATAACATTTAAATTTTAAAAAAGAAAAAGAAATAAAAATGCACATACAAAAAGGAAAAAATAAATGTGAAAAAATCATCGATGAAAAGAAAAAGTAAATTAAGAAGAAATTGAAAAAAAGAAGATTTAAGATTGAAAACAAAAATAACTACAAGAAGGAAAATGAAAAAAAAATGAAAACATGAGGATCGGACCCAGCTCGACTAGATCCGGACGGCCTAGCTGGGCCAGTCTGAACGATCCAGATCCAGACATCCGGGCTGAACAAAAAAAATGTAATAAACAAGGAAAATAAGAAAAATACTCGCACTTCATTCCATTTTCATTTAAACAGTTTCATGTGGACCGCATGCAATTTCCAAAATGATGAAAGTCTAGTTGTTAGACATTATCGTCAAAAGTCTATTACATACTAGCAACAATATTATCCATTACATTTATTTCTTAAAAATGGAAATACTGATGATACTTATTATACTTGTAATATGTATGAATACTCTTCAATAATAGTGTACGTGAATCATATGTTTCAACTTGTATCATACTCATCTCCTAAATGAAATTACTTGGTGAAATTACTTCATAGGACAATACGTTACAAATGATAACCAACGTTACATATCATACTCATTCTCGAGCATATCATTATAATTGTTCATCATTCATGAACTTCTTTCATTTCATTGATCCGAATCACTTCGATAACTTGTAATATGATCATCATGATTCATCCTGATCACTTCAAAAACTAGGAATATGATCGTGAGTGTGTGATCATTTTCGTGTCATTATCATGATCGTGAGTGTGTAGTCATTATCGTGTTTTTTCATTGGCATGTTAATAGCCCGTTATTCATTAGTTATAAGACATTTACTACGAAAGAAAGGCATACTCAAGTTACCTTTTAAATATATAACATGAACATAATTTCATTTGAAATAAACACCAGTAAGAGATTCGTGAAAATATAAATATTTATGGAAAAATATCCACATAAAAATTTCAATGGGAAAAAAAAAAAACATTTCTGTGAAATTCATTCGTAAAATTTAACTCCAATCACTTGATATTCTTGTAATTTGGTTAATTGCAAATCTGAAAATTTTTATTCATAATTTAGATTTTACCTAAAAATAAATAAATGAAAGGAAAGAGAAAAAATACTATACACACCACGGTATGCACTCGGTGCATACATTGTGTACCCTTGGTATGCACCAAGTGCATACTAAGCAATATTTTATGAATAATGCCAGTTAGACAGGCTCAAAAATAGGGAATCAGAGACACTGATTTGGAAGAAATTGGTTGGCTATTTTTTTTTTCAAAGTGTGCAATCATGTTTCGACAGGTGTCCACCATGTTTTTTCTTTGTTTTTGAGCCTGTCTCTATAGCATTATTGATATTTTATCCTTATTTATGATTATGCACCTTAATTTATATGGATATTTGTTTTTCAGTATTCTGTTTGTAATTCTGAATGTGAAAGAGAAATGGGGGTGGGCGTGGGGGTGTAAATTGAGTAATTTGCAATGTTTTAAAAATCGACCCGTCCATCGACCTGAAAAAGAGTAAGGGTCAATGGTCAAAAAGTCGAATCAGGATTTTTTTTTTTTGAAGTTTACAAAACTTGTGATACAATTAAGTTATAAATAAATGGGCCAAAAATTACTTGCCAATGAATGGAGAGCCCATCTAAATAAACTAATAAAGTCCAAACCTACCATTTTCCTTTTACTCTAGGGCAGCCTCATTTCTTTTCATTGTTTAATGTTTGGTAAAGTTTGGAGTGTACAGTGCTGCTGTTTTCTTCCCATTGCGGACTCCGGACAACATCTGCTCTTCTTTCTCACGTATACAAATTGTTGTAAATGTATGTGTGTGTATATACATATTGTGGCCTTTTCCTCTGCTACTTTTATTTGCGTATTTATATATTTTCATTTTTTTTTGTAAAATTAGTTTTGATTTTGGATATTTGGAATAAAATGAAGTATGAAGGTTACTGTAGAAGTAGAACTTCGGTGACTACTGCCCAGGAAACGGAAGCTCAGTTATGGAGGAATAGATGGCAAATAGCTGGTTAACCCAGCCAATTTTCCAAAATAGTCATTGACCATTTTTTACATTACTAACTACCTAAAATACCCTCAAATATAAAAATTGCACAAATTGTCATCTTAATATAAAAGATTTTCAATTCAGTCCTCAAACTATTTTTTATTTATATTAACGCTTTCGCCTTTTCACAAAATTGGTATCAAAGCCTAGTAACGAACTTGAAGAAATATTTTAGAACTTTAGAAATATTTTCTAGAATGGATAGAAAAGTTAAACTAATTTTAGAAGAATTACAAAATGTTGTTATTTTAACTAATACGAATAGAATTAAATTACAAGAGTTAGCGACAAATTTAAGTAGCAAATTTAAATCTCTAAGTGAAGAGATAAAACAAATCAATAATTCTCAACAGTTAACTGAAGTAAAAAAATAAAGCATTACAAATTTTAGAGATGAATCTCCCGAATATGAAGAGAAAGATATTATTATAAATCAATTTTTAGAACAATATGATATTTATGCTTTACCTTTTGAAAAAACCGATATGATGAATCAAGACATCATGACTCATGTGAAAAATATTGAATCAAATTTAAAAATTGTAAATGATAATATTAAGATTGGACAAAAAATCCTATATCAACAAATTGAATCAAAATTTAAAGAATTAAAACTTAAAAATAATTCTTATGCTTCAATTGAACCACTTTTACCGGCATACGTTATAGAAGAATTAGAAAATAAATTCTTTGAAGCTACTTGAGAGGAATTAGAAGCTTATAAACAAAGTCTAGAACAATTGGCTATCCAAACTGAGAATATATATATATGAACGATCATCCACCTAAAGAGAAGACTACTGAAATTAACACTACACCTTTAAATGAACAAGTTGAGCCGTTAGTCGGTGAAACTAGTGGAACTAATATTACTATTAATTGGATTCAAGATGAATCTGATGACTGGAATTTGGAATGGATAAGAGAACATGGAATAACTAATGAGCGAGCAGGTTATAATTTTAGAAAAGGTCCAAAAACTATTGCGACCAAGTCTATACATCTTAGGGATAGTAATCATGTTAGATTATTTACTGAACCAATTCCTACAACATGAATATGGTTAGATATTAATGATAGCAATAATAAAAGCGAAGTTATTGATTTTTGGGCAAAAGCTACTGATTTAACTGTTGTTTTTCATAGATGGAATACCACTCAAACTTATAACTTTATAATCCACACCTTTAGAGGAATTACTTCAGACATTTGGAGAAGAACTTCTGAAGAAAACAAAAATCAAATCAAATATGGAGAAAAATCTACAACTACCATAGATAGTAATGAAAGTTTAGGTGCTGAAAATTTTAAAGAGAGTTTAAAACGAATAGAAAATTTCTTTAGACATCCACTCTTAGGAGAAGTTATACCTGAAACTAAAATTGATATGATTACTCAAGAAACCTTACAAGCGGAAAGAAAATGGAATTATTAAAAATCTAATATATGTGTGAATTAAATGAATATACTAAGAAATTTGAAAAAATATATATCAAAGCATCCAAATCCATAAAAGAATGGAATATATCTGAAGAGGATAAAAAATTATTAAATAGATATTTCCTTAAACTGCCCTGGCCATGGGGTCAGAAATTATTTGAGGAATACCAAATTTATTGGAAGAAAATAGAATGGGAAGATCCTAATTAAAAGACTGATACTCTAGGAATGAGAACTTCATTCGCTAAGAGAAAAATATCTTAATGGTGCAAAAAATCTATGTACCAACACCTATTTAGAAAACATGGTAAGAAAGCTAGTTTATGCTGTTATGGAGAAATAGCAGAAGTACCACAATTTGGTTGTCATCAACCATCCAAGAAGCCAAATTATAAAAGGAAATTTAAGAAATATCTTAAACCTTGGAAGAAAAATAAAAGATTTAAGAGCCACAAGAAATATTTTAAGAAGAAAAAACCTTGGAAAAAGGAATTTAACCAATATAAGAAACCCCAAAAAAAATCTAAGGAAGAATTTTATAAAAAATGTAAATGTTTTACATGTAACGAAATAGGACATATATCTCCCAATTGTCCTAATAAAAATAGAAGAGAAAATGTTAAGTCTATTAGATTAATGGAAGAAATAGAATCCGACTCAGAATATGAGATAATTGAAGATTTAGACGAATTATCTGAAACTGACTCAATCTATGAATTAGATATAGAAGAAATTGAAGAACCTGAATATGAACAGATTTATATGAATCAAGAAATTATTGATACTATTGAGATCAACTTAGATAATGAAGAAGGAACTTCGCAAACTGTTGTGTTTGATGAAGAAAGATATGGAGCTATAAAAGAAAAACAAATATCTTTAAGAGATAAAAATATTTTTATAAGACCTATATATCTTGGTTGAACAAAACAATATACATTGTCAAGTATGACAAAGTACCTATTAATATCGAAAATGTTAAAGGCAATACTACTATACCTCTTATAACAAGAGAATGGGTTAATAGAGAATTAGCAAATATTAAAAAATCTACTAGAGATAGATTAAAGAATATTGTTATTGGGGGAATCCAAATTATGATCAAAGGATATTTTAGAGAAGAAATGGATATTCCTATACAGATATACTTGATGGATAATAGAATACTTCATGATCCTATGGATGCCCTATTAGGAATGGTCTCTGAAAATCTTGTTTATAAGAAAATTATATTTACTATAAGACCTGGATTTGCCATGTCTTTATCAGATAAAAACTTAAGTTTAGGACTAAATTTAATTTATATCACAAAATCGATAGATTAATGATGCCACCAAGGAGTAAAGCTGTAACTTTACATTGTAAAGCTTTATATGCTTTTACTACTACACACCAAAAGGAAATCAATAAAATTTCAGGAGAATTTACAGAAATTCATGAAAACTTTAGAAACCTAGCACAATTTACTCTACCAAGAATGTTAAATGATAATAATATTTCCTTACCACAAGACATATTGTTTGATTTTCATCAACGAGCTAGAAGAATAGACAATAATGTAGGAAATCAAGGATTAGCCACTTTGAGTAACTCTGGACAACTTGTAGTTAGAATGCCTAGTAGAAGAATAGAAAGATGTATCAGTACTAGAGAACTCATAAGTTCTAGCAGACCATCTACAAGTAAAAACTACTCAACATTACCTAGAAATAGTATTGATATTGACCTAAGAAAGTGTGAGGAAGATAACTTCTTTATCTTAACAGAATATATCAATAATCAAAATAATTACGAAGAAATCATAGCCCTTTTCAATACAGAGCTAGTACCAGCCATATAAGAGCAGACTTAGTAGATCATTTATCTGAAGAAAACCTACCACAAGAAATAACTCTTACAGATTATCATGGAATTAAATATGAAATCAAAACATTTGTTAATTTTGAACTAAGTTTTACTGATATAGAAGGAGAACAATTTAAATTAAATCTTAAAATCTATAAAGATTATAGGAAAGAAAAAGATACTAGCCCAATATTACTTGGAATGATTTTTCTTGAAAAGGTATCACCATATGTTATCCAGAAAAACACCCTACAAATAACTATAGGGAATAAACAGAAAATACTTCCTAGAGTTAATAAAACCAAAGAACCAATTTATATGATACAAGGAATTAGATCAATCAAAACTAATATACTTAGTCCATATATTGAGATAACTCTCAATTTACCAGACTATTGTATGATAAAATTTCATGCTATACTTGATACTGGATCTGGAATTTGCCTATGTAAAAGAAATGTATTTCCTGAACATTATTATAAAAGAGACTATAAGAAAACGACTTATGGCCAAACTGCCAGTGATATTGTTGAAATCTATAGAGATTTTGTAGAAAATGTTCCTATAATTATAGGAAATAAAGAATGTTTTATTCCTAGAATATATGCAACCGATAAAATTGGATGTGATATCCTCTTAGGAGAAAATTTTCTCTATACATATAGCCCATTTATGCAATATAAAGATAGTTTTGAATTCACTACACCTTGTAATCACAAAATTAAAATACCAAAAATTTATAATCGTGGTGAATGTTATACTGAAATCAATCATAAATAAAAAATCCCTGTATTAAGAATTGACAATTTAGAATAAGAGTTAGAAAAAATTAAACTAGAATTAAAAGAATATTATCATGAACACCCCTTAGTCAATTGGGACAAAGATAAACCTATTGCAACCATTGAACTAAAAAGTCCAGATGCTAAGATATCTGGAAAACAATTTCCATATAGCGAAGAAGATAAAAAAGAATTTAAAATACAAATTAAAAAACTCTTAGAATTAGGAGTAATAAGAGAATCAACTAATCCATATAATAGTCCTGCATTTATGGTTAGAAATCATAATAAAATTAAAAGAGGAAAAGCTAGAATGGTAATTAATTATAGAGACCTAAATTCTAAAACTATACCTAATAGCTATAAATTACCAATAAAAGATTTGTTAATAAAACAAATACAAGGAAGTAAAATATACTCTAAATTTGATTGTAAATGAGGATATTGGCAAATAAAACTAGATGAAGCATCTAAACCTTTAACTAGTTTTACAACCCCTAATCCATTAGGACAATTCGAGTGAAATGTTATGCCATTTGGATTAATGAATGCTGCAGCAATATTTCAACAAAGAATGAATAAGATCATCAGACCAATACAAACTTTTGCATTGCTTATGTAGATGATATCCTTATTCATAGTAAAAATCTAAAAGAACATATTGAACATTTTAAAAAGTTCAATTATATTGCCAAAAAATATAGTTTAACCCTATCTGAAAGAAAAGCAAAAATAGCTAAAACTGAAATCGAATTCTTAGGATATATTTTTACAGAAGAAAAAATATTTCAACAACCTCATATTGGTAAGAAGATTATCGAATTTCCAGAAGTAATTAAAGATAAAAAAGAGCTGCAAAACTTTATTGGATTATTAAATTACTCTGAAAAATTTATAAAAAATTGCTCTAAATACAAAGTCCACTTTACCAAAAAACTTAGAAAATGTGTTGATTGGGAATGGACAGAAGAAAATATCGAAATGATAAACAAATAAAGAAAATATGTAAAAATCTACCTGAATTAAATATTCTTAATGATGATGATTTCTTTATTTTAGAAACTGATGCATCTTTATTACACTGGGGAGCAATCCTCAAAAGAAAGGAGAATCATAGAGAATTTCTTTGTAATCCATTGTATAAATGCCCAGAAGAGCTTGTTGCTTATACTTCAGGTGGTTTCAAAGATGCAGAAACTAGATATGATATTAATCGAAAAGAATGTTTAGCTGTCAAGAAAGGAGTAGTAAAATTTGAAACTTATTTATTACCTAAAAAGTTTCTTATTAGAACGGATAATACTCAGGTAAAACCATTGTTAACTAATAAACTTGGAACCACTGCAGCTAAAAGGCCACTTATTAGAATGCAAATGTGGTTTGCGCCATTTAATTTTGATATTGTCCATATTAAAGGGAAAGACAATTTTATTCTAGATTTTTTAACCAGGAATGGAGCAAATCAAGAAGGAACTCGAAACATTGAAATTCGAGATGAGTGTGAAAGTTGCTGCAATAGAATCCAAGATAGCGATGATGGAGATGGCTGTTGCTGAGCCAATATTGGAAAAGGCTAACAAGGCTGTATTATCTGAAGGCCCTAGTGCCAATAAATCTGAAGGTTCTAACGCCAATATTGAACAAGAAGCATTAAAGCTTCATAAACTATCTGTCAAAGAGTATACTACTTCGTCTCCCTCACAGGAGGAAAAACTTACGAAGGAAAGTATCTATATACCAGAGCTTAATCACTCAAATGTTATCAAGGTCTGTAACACTCCTGGTGTTATGGATATAAAAAATAAAAACGATTTTATTGTGGCATACGTATTGTTCAATCTTGTCTGCTGCTGGTATACTAGTATTGGAGGATGGATGAAAACTCTAAGGTATGGAACATATAACAAAGTTAATATCTATCCAGGAGCTCCAGCTTATTGGGTTCGTGCTCTATATGAAATGGGAAATATACTCTGTATTTACCCATCAGAATCCTTAAAAGAAATTTCTATGCTACCAAAAGATGTAGTCCGTGGTATTGAAAGATATTGTCAAGTTCTTAAACATAAGAACATTTATATCAAATTTTTCACTGCAAGTCCTGAATGGGTTGATGAAGAAAATAGGATGCTTCCAGCAAGCCATGTCATCAGAATGACAACTACTACCAAACATCTTCAGCCTGAAAAGAGTGTAGTTATTGAATTCACACCAGAAGATATAATCAAGATAATAACTTTTCTCAGAGCTAAGGGATACAAGGAGCAGTTTGAGCATATCCAGAAAATTATTGAAGAAACACAAAACATATGGGTGTACGAGTCACAAGATCACATGATCTACAGTAAAGTTGTGGCACCCACTAAACAAGAAGATTGACACTATCTTGACATATTGAGTGATTATATCTTTGAAGGACTAGTTAGTGGGACACAGAAGACAAGAGAAGAGCTGTGTAAACAGTTTTGGCGTTATCCAAAACATAAGTGTGAATGCTGTTGCACTGAAGGTGACACATCTCACCAATTTCTCTAGAGCCAGATGAATTTTCGGATGAGTGGTTTGAGTCACATATGGAAAAGTAGAAGGAACCCCTTTATCACTACTTTATCAGAAAGATTCTGGTAAAGAAAAAGTGCGGGTTTACCCCAATAATTTTCATATTATGATAAAAGAACTTTATTCCACAGTAAGATTCTCAAAGGATCCAGACAAAAGAACTTTATTCTACAGTGAGATTCTCAAGACCCTACACAATTAAAGCAACAATAATGAAGGATAACTGTAGAAGCTTTTTAAGTCTATAAATTGAAGACGAATTCTCAGAAGAACGCATCCAAGTCTTAAGCAAAAAAAATATCTCTCTACCTAGTTTTCCATATCTTGTAATATTTTCAGTCTTTCTTCAGTAAAGAGTGTAATAAGGTAATCTCTATGGAGTTCTAATTTCCTTAGAGAAAGTACTAAGAGTGTAGCCGAAATATGTATGTGTACTCTTATGTAAGAGATATTAGTGTGATGTGTTTATGAAATCAAAGTTGTTTCAAAACATTTCTTTTTCTCGAAAACTCTTATCTCATTTATACTCTAATGGTAAAAGTCTTGATGGTTTGTGCATTTTCTCGTTAATGTGTTGCCGTTTTTGGCGTTATTAGAGAAAGCCATTTGAACCATGTTATCATTCATGGTGATGTTTTAACAAGGAGTTGAAAGGAGAACTGAGATTCTGTGAGATCCATTGTGAGATATGCAAAAGAGTTAGAGAGAAAAAATCAGTGAGTGTGCGGAAGTCGTGTTGGACCATAACCCACTTTCTTAAATTCAAATAACACCGATCACTTATATCTGAGAATACAAACATATGGATGCAAGCTCGAGGAAAATCTCGTTGATATTAATCTGCTTTTACCTTCTGCTCTAATACTGTAAGATCTTTCTTATTTATGTTATATTCTTGCATTAATATTTGCTTTTCTGCTATTTATGATGTTTTAATTACTGTTATTAAAATCGCTAAGATTATTTATTATATTTGTTATTTGATGCCTGGATATACTATTGAAGGATTAGATAATTTATTAGAAAAACTGTTAAATAAAATAAATAATATTACTTCTCAATTAGAAAATATTAATACATTATTAGAAGTATATAATAGATTTAAAGAAAAATATGAAAAATATGTTATAGATTATTCTAATTTATTAGATTAAAAAATAGATTTATATTTTGAAATTCAAGATAGAAGATAAAAACTAGGTTGTAAACCAATTATAAAAGATAGGATATATTTTGCAATATTCAATTCATTTCATTAAGGGTAATATAGTCTTTTTTATCATTTGGCTATCTTAGGAGGTTTGACTTGGCTAAACTTAAAAGTACCCCCTCTGTTATGTGTTATCTACTTCACCATTTTTTTCTTTTTTTGGGACAAATAACCGTAAAACCCGCTTCCGGTTCACGGGTTCCAGTTGAATAGGACGGTTCACCGGATTTTTTCCCGGTTTCTTTTCGGCCGATTTTTATCCTATAATCGGACCGGATTTCTGCCTGGTTCCCGATTTTCCCGATCGGACCGGCCGGTCCGGTTTTAAAACATTGGTAATTCGTGAAGAGACTACACGAGACTCGGCTTAAATCGAGTCTTTGTACACATGCTTCCATTAGTAAAAGACATTTTGAGATTTGATGATACAAATTATAATAATTTTAAGCAAATATATACTTTTTCTAAAGGAATATTTAAATTTGTAGAAGTTATACTTGCTCGATGTGTTACATCATTAAAATATGGTTGTTTAATTAAGCAACACTAATTTCTTTCTCCAACTTAAATAAAGCATCTTTCTTTCTTTTTTCCCAAGTTACATAAGCATCTTAGCATCTTACTGATGACATAATCTTTTGACTCCTAGCTAGTTTGGATTAGAGTCATGAAGTCAACTTCAACAAAAGTTAGGGATGACAAAATACATTGTCACGTCCTCAAATCATTTTGTTTTATCTTAGAATAATTGGCACAATAGTCCCCTTAACTTTTGCTTGTTTTGTAGAATATTTCCTAACCTTTCATTTTGGTGCCAAATCCCCTATATCGCCCAAACATTGTGCAATATGTTGAAAAATACAGGTTGTAGATCGTCAATGTGAGGTAACCCAACCTGAAAGATATCAAAAGGATTGAAGGGAATGGTTTGAACTTGGAATTTAAACCTATTTCCTTATAACCTCCCTTAATTCC
The DNA here is from genome assembly GCA_019395295.1 of Osmanthus fragrans. Classification (NCBI taxonomy): domain Eukaryota; kingdom Viridiplantae; phylum Streptophyta; class Magnoliopsida; order Lamiales; family Oleaceae; genus Osmanthus; species Osmanthus fragrans. The sequence continues at coordinate 14,799,411 of CM033359.1, forward strand.
CATACAACCTCCAATTATTGTTAAGGACAAAAGGGAGTAAAAAGGTGGTGAAATTCGAATGGAAAATACCGTCAAATTTAAAAAGTACCTAGAACCACATATTTGGCATAGAAACTCACAAAATTAAACACTTGGATTGTGAATAATAATCTTCTTCCATTTGATCGGAATTAAAACCATTGAAGTACAAGAAAATGCAAAATTTTGTGCTTGGAAAGCGAGGCGATTCAACCACTCAAAAATACCTTTAAATTCTTCTTTCAAGTAAGATTCTTGACATGTTATTTATGTTAAAGAATGTCGCGAATTTTTTTATTGGTATCAGAGCCTTAAATGTTGATTTTCTTTCATGTTAACGTGATGAAAAATGATTATTATGATAAAAAAATGCACGTATGGTATTTTTGTTGTAGCTTGAAGCATCATTAATTGTATGTCATGAACTATACAACATAACTTCAGGAAATTTTTGCAGCGTATTTCTTATATGGTTTAGAACATATTTGTAAATTTTCAAAATGTTTGGTTTCACATTTTTAGAGAAAAATGAAACCATAGTTAAAATTATAGAAATTTTAAAAATTTACAGCATTTTATTTGTTGATTTTCATATAGTAATGATGGCATTGTTAGAATGTTATTTTAATGTGCTTTCCAACCATATGAAGAACTCAAATTTTGAACTTAAAATGAAAAAAAGTTTTGAAGTTTGGATCGAAATCTGAATATTTAAGAAAATGAAGAAGATGAAGAACAGATTTTTCAACCCTCACTCTTTGTACATTGTGTTTAGGCTGCACATGGTCCGATTTGGGGCTAATACCCCAAATAGTCACTGAACTTTGTCAAAAGTACCCAAGAAGGTCATAGAACTTCAAAACGTCCCTAAATAGTCATCGAATTTTGCCAAAAGTTCTCAAGAGGTCACTAAATTTCAAAACTTCCCTAAATAGTCACTAAATTATGCAACAAATTCCTAAGAGGTCACTGGCATTGACAAAGTTCAGTAATGTATGGGGTCAAAATTTGCAAAGTTCAGTGATTATCTAGGGAAGTTTTTACAAATGTAAATGACTATCTAAGAAAGTTTTGAAGTTTAGTGGCTTCCTTTGGCAAAGTCCAGTTACTATTTGGGGACATTTTGAAATTCAATGAGCTTCCTGGGTAGTTTTAGCAAAGTTCAGCGACTATTTGGGGCATTAACCCGTCTGATTTGGTTTGATTCTCTTTAGAACTGAACCAAATCGAACCCGAATTTTTTAGTATTTAGTAAATAGAACTGTTGAGTCCAAATTTAATTATGGAACCATTTGAGTTCTATTCCATTCGGTTTGATTTCACTCGTTTCCCGAGTTCCGTAAAATAATTATTATTTTTATATTAACAACAACGCTACATTAATTCAACTATGACATATTCAATTTTAACTCTTACAAAATAACATAGTTCAATCACGTGATATTTTTTTGCCTCTCTTTGTTGAGTTTATCGTCGGTTTTTACTATTAAAATCACAAAAATGAGAAGAGAGGGAGCTCATAATAATGAAGAGAGGCACAACCGAGCTTTCAATTTGATTTCTCTAGAATGACAGAATTGATAGAATAAGAGATTTAGGTAAAACTTAGGTCAATTTGAATAAGTTAGGCTTAGTTGAAAATTAGAAATTGGAAAAATCATATTTTGGGTTTAAACTAATTAGTTAGCAAAATTATTTAAAATAATAAAATAAATTGGCTTATGAAAGATAAAAAAAAAATTAGGGAGATTTAATTTTTATTCGATTTTTCGGTTCTTGGTCTAAAATCGAGAATTGAACCAAGCCCGTCGGTTCTCAATTTAGATATACGTTTAGATATTTAACTTAAGAAAAATTACTTGGTTCAGTTCGGTTCAATCCGTTTCGAATCGGGAACTTTGTCTAATCCTAATTGCATCCCGAACAAGATGTTAAGAATAGAATTTCTGACCACCCAAATGAACTCAGATTGCCTAAATTAGTTGAACATACGAAAAAACTAAAAAGAATGAGATTGGAAAAGCGACGCATGTCCACACTAATAATAATAATAATAATTCATATCTCCCAATGGGTGATGGAGCAAGGGGGTATTTTGTAATTTTGAAAATTGCCTTTTGATCCCTATATTATTCTGAATGTATTGATATAAAAATATTCTATTTTTGGATTGTTAAAGTATTTTTTATGAATTTAAAGTTTAAAAATACATCTTTTAAATACAAAAAAGATATTATTTTCTGAAAATTTTATATTAAATCCAGAATATTTATTTGGAAATATTATTACTTAGTGGGAGATAATTATTATTTTTTAAATATTCCCATTTTTTGAGATTAAAAACTATCATTTTTTATCCGTCCATTTGTAAATAATTTTTAAAAATTTATTTAGTAAAATAAAGTGCAATTTTAGTGTCAATATTTTTTTTTCTGAATTTAAATAATATCATGTTTTCCTGTTTGAGTGATGTTGGTCTTTATGTAGTTGTGCAGTCTATTATGACATTCTCATATTTCGTGTTTAGTCTGATGTAACTAGGTTGATGCACATTTTTTGCATTTTAAAAGAGACTGACACGCGAAAACTTGTTCGACTTATAGTACCGCAAGTGTACGGTTCGTTTCAAGTAATAAAGTGGATTTTTAAGTCCAAGTATCGTTCCCACAGATATTTAACAGTTTAATTCTATATAATTCGACCTTAACCGAAACCAAATACGTGTTTGAATATTTGTAACTAAATTGCAACTAAACTAAGTAAGCTACTTATGCAAAATAGAATGAAATATCTAATTAAATGCAAGGTTAACTACGTGCAATAATTTGACTAAATGCACGATGTCTTAACAATCAAATAAAGAGCGTACTAGGTTCGCGAATCCCCATGTAATAATCTATTTCAACCCTAGTTCTACAATTTGACAACACGTTTGAATTATGACGAATCAATATTCCTATTTTATTCAAAACTCTCTTTCGATTAAGTTTGAACCTATTTTCATATACGACACCGACTATATCTCTATGACGGGAGCAAATATACAAAAATGCATGGAGTTCTATGAATAGTTAGAGATTCACGTAAAGCATAGCGGTATATCTCTATCCCCTATCGGACCCTACGATGGTTTATACCTTGTCTAATCTATTTATCCTCTTTCGAATGAATTAAATAAACCACAACAAATCACACAATCACATGCATAATAATTGTAGACTCAATATAATGTATATAAAATATTCATCAATCCAAAACGCGTGTTAACGTCAAATATATAAAATTAGGAATTAAAATATCAAATTACATGGTTCATCGTTTACCTAACACATTAAAAACTAGCCTAGCATGATAAAACCAAGAAAACTAAGAGAAGAAAGAAAATAAATTGAAGAAGACATCACCCTATTGGATCTTGAAGTGAAATCTCGAATCTTGGAATCAATCTTCTCGTTCTTCACCTTCTTCTTGCTCTTCAATAGGTCAATAATGCTAGAATAATGCGTCCCCTACGTTTCTGGTCGTGTTTAGGGTTTTAAAGGGGTCCTCGATTGGTTTCCATAAGAGATTGAATCAAATAAGGAAATCAAAATATCGCGCCCAGAAATGAACTATGCGGCTGCATAGAGTAATTCTATGCGGTCGCATAGTTATAGAGATTGCGGGATCAAAGGTTTCTGCCCAAACCTATGCGGTCGCATAGGTGTTACACTATGCGGCCTCATAGTGTAAGCTACGTTTCAGAACTTGCATTTTAGTCCCTGAATTCCGTTCCTTCATTCTTGAGCTCCTTTCAACTTTTTTCTTCTTTTCTATGCCTCGTTTCATTACTCAACTTTTATTCAGCTCCCTTCGATATTCGATTTTCTTTTCGGGTTAACTTTTGACTAATTGCACTTGGGTCCTTGAACTTTCATTTTCTTCTATTTTTTTAGCTCATTTTCGCATACTTTTCATTCCATCCATCAATGTAGTCCTACAAACACAAATTGTATCGAATCAAGCCAATATTCAACATATACGTTCACAATTAGCCATGTTTTGTGGTCTAAATAAGTGTGTAAAACGCACTTATCAAACCCCCCAAACTTGAACTATTGTTTGTCCTCAAACAAGATGGTGACTTAACTCAACATAAAACATGGTTCAATGACTTGCCGTGTCTCAGGATTAGAATTCAGTAATCAACATAGTGAATAGTTTCAACAGTGCAAAATCAGATCAATCTCCACTTATATGCAAAACTTGACGTGTGTGTGTGTATACTCATCCAGACATACTCAAGTTATGATGGGTTCAAATCCCAAACCAATGTAGTCAGATTTTCCTTTCTTCGCTCGAGAGATACACACCCCCCAAACTTGTTCTTTTCACTCAATTACCCCGGGGTATGTTCTAGAGTAGAGATTTGATTCACTTAAGTTCTCACCCTCTCTTAGTTTGGATAGACCTCGCGATCACAAGTTCACAATTCAACAAGCAGAGATTCTCCTATTTCTTTGATTGGTTCAACCTCTAAGACTAAACTAAGCTACTTGTCTTGCATCAAAAGTATAATTTCATCAACTGCGTGTCTTGGGGCTCTTTTTTCACTCAATTTTTTTTTTCTTTTAACATATCTCATTTGCTTTCTATATAACCCATGTATCAAGCTTTAAGCCGATGACTCCCAAATCAGTTGATTTTAGGGCACCAGGTTTCAATCACCCTTACAAGCTTACTTACTCAAGTTATAAAGGCTCGAGAATATGCATTTTCACTCTTTTTCTTTTAACTCTTTCTTTCTTGCTTTCTATGTGACCCCTGTAGCGAGCTTTAGGCCGATGACTCCCAAGTCAGTTGACTTTAGGGCATCAGGTTTTTATTCACCCTTACAGGCCTACTTGCTCGAGTCATAAAGGTTTGAAAAGAGTATTTTCTCACAAAAATTATGCCATGCCCCTATTTTTCTAGACACTTAGTTTCTAAAACCAACCTCTAACTTAAAACTTTCACCTCATCTTCATCTCATCGGTCTCAACAATCCACACACTTAGTTTTCATGCATGGAATCCTCACTCATCTCAATGTTCTCCTGCAATAGCTAAATCATCACCAAACTACTACAACAATGGATATTTAATAAGTATAATAGAGGGTTCTTTCGGGTCAACCTATAATGTTCGATTTTTCTATAAATAATGACCCTAACCATCGCCTTAGCATGCACGCATGAGTGAAGTGTACAAGAAGTGTCAAGTTTACACACAAACAAGTATTAACCAACCTAACCTGCACATTATCCACTATTCAAAGCTCATAATAATTCCAATCATCACATCATTGCCGGCAAGGCCACTAAACCCACACAAGCACACACAACAAAACAAACAAATACGCAAAAATGAATTTTTTTTTTTTAATGCCACACAGAACACACAGAAAACAGTAAACACACAATAGACAATAAAAATACAGACATTGATGGATAGTGAAAGTAATGTATAATTCAATACAAGTACCGAGTCCTTCAGTTTGTTCTACAAATTCGACCACCCCCCAACTTGAACTGAGCATTGTCCTCAATGTGTAAAGTGTAAGAGTTGAATACAGAATTTGAATGACAAAGCTCAAACAAAATAAAACATAGGGGTATGAGAACTCCCCTGATCAGAATAGAGGTGGTGGTGAAGGTGGAAACGAGGTTGGCCCAGCGATGGTATCGTCCTATGGCGGAGGTAACTGGAAGAAAACAAATGAAGAAATCAGTGAAGACATAAAATTGGCACTAGACATCCCAAATCTCCCAAATATGATTTTAACACCCCATTAAGCATGCAAAACACATTCAGAACTTGAGTGAATCACGCATAGACACTTTGTGAACTACCTAGGTGATCGATGACCTAAAACTACTAAATATGCATAGAAAACATGAGAAATCCTAAATCTACTACATAAAGCGGAATAAATAAAAGGGTAGAGATGATGGGTTGCCTCCCATCCAGCGCTAGTTTATAGTCTGTAGCTCGACTATACCGTGTTAGTTTGATTTCGGTGGTGTGAGAGCAACTCTTCCAACGATGATTTATTTCTCACTGCAGCTTTCCTCCAAATTTTAACCTTACCTCTATCCACTTCATCTGATTTTCCCTCGTTATTTCCCTTAAACTCAACAAAGTAGGCTTCATGCTTCTTATAATTTTGAGTGGGTTGAGCATGCACATTATAGTCATCAACAGTGTTTGAATAGTCTTGAGAACTAGTTTTATCTTTCACCACATTTTCCACTATACTCATTTGGAGGCATTTCTCTGGCTCGGTATGGAAGTCCACATCCTTGAAAACATTGAAAGTGATTTGTTCCTCGCCAAGTCTCAAATTTAACTGCCCTTTTTGAACATCTATCAAAGCTCTACTTGTAGCTAGAAATGGTCTGCCTAAGATAAGTGGAATATTTTTGTCTTCTTCCATATCTAGAATGAGGAAGTCGGCTGGGAAGATGAATTTGTCCACCTTGATTAGCACGTCTTCAATTATCCCCCTCGGATGTACCAAGGATCGATCGGCTAGTTGTAGTGTCACCGTGGTTGCTTTGGCATCGCCCAAACCGAGTTTCCTGAAAACAGAAAGGGGCATTAGATTAATACTTGCACCAAGATCACATAGAGCTTTATCAAAGTGGCATCCACCAATAGTGCAAGGTATAGTAAAACTCCATGGATCTTTCAGTTTTGATGAGAAGTTCTTCTGAATAAGAGCACTACACTCCTCTGTTAGCATCACTGTCTCATGTTCCTCTAGCTTTCGTTTCTTTGACAGAATGTCTTTCAGGAATTTGGCGTAGCTAGGTATTTTGAACAGTGCTTCCGCAAATGGAACATTGATATGGAGCTTTGTGAAGACTTCAAGGAATTTCTTGTACTGTTGCTCCCATTGATGCTTTTTCAACCTCTGAGGGAATGGAATTGGTGGCTCGTAAGGATTGACTGGGGCAGGTGCTTTATTCTGTGATGTATCTGAACCTTCCCTTGGAGATGTCTCTTTTGTCTGTTCAGCTTTTTCCTTCTCTGAAGACGATAATGTATCTTTGTTTGCACCCGGTCTCTTTACAGTGGTCTCTGGTAGTTGAATCCCACTTCTTGTAGTAATGGCTTGACATTGTTCCCTGGGATTCACTTCGGTATTGCTAGGTAAGCTACCCGGTGCTCGTCCATTTATTGCAAGTGCTATTTGTCCCACCTGAGTTTCAAGGTTCTTGATTGCCGCACCTTGATTTTGGAGAGTTGTTTCTGTCTTCTCCATATACTTATCAGTCTTCTCTATAAATTTTACTAATATTTCATCCTGCTGGATCTTTTTCTCCTGTTGAAATTGCCCTTGAGGTTGATTCTGATTTTGAAACTTGTTTTGATCTCCTCTCCAAGAGAAATTTTGATGATTTCTCTACCCGGGATTGTAAGTGTCAGAGTTAGGATTGTTTTGTTGGCGTTGACCCCACTGTGCATAATCTGCCTGTTCTACCCCTTGTGAAAGAATTGGACATTCCTTTGTGCTGTGGTCTGCTCCACACTCTTCACAATTCGATTTTCTTGCTTGTGCTGCATTTGCTGAATGAGATAAGCTGTCTACCTTGTGAAACAAGGAATCAATTTTTGCAGACAAGGCTGAATAGGTGTCAACTTCATAGAGACCTACTGATTTCTTCTGAACAACCCTCTCGGACGGCCACATTACTGAAGTATCTGCCATCCTTTCAAACAACTCCCATGCTCCGTCGACAGTTCTTGTGGTTAATGAGCCATTGGATGAAGAGTCTACCATGCTTCTGAAAGATGGAAGTAGTCCTGTATAGAAGAATCGAATCTGGGTTTTCTTGTAAAAACCATGCTGAGGACACTTCCGTAACATATTTTTAAACCTGTTCCAAACCTCATCGAAGGATTCGGGATCATTTTGCGCAAATACTGATATAGCATGTCTCAGTTGTGCTACCTTGGCTGGTGAGAAGAACTTTGTGCAAAACCTGTAAGCTAGCTCATCCCAAGTGGTTATGCTTGCAACAGGAAGTGAATCCAGCCATTCTAAAGCTCTATCCCGCAAGGTGTGTGGAAATAACCTCAGTTTGATAGCGTCATCTGAAATTCCTTGGTATCTGAAGTGTTGACACATATCCAAGAATCGGGATATGTGTGTATATGGATTTTCAGTAGCCATCCTGTGAAATTGATGTCCATTCTGGAAGAGATGGATGACATTTGTTTTCAACTGGAAGTTTGGCTGCCCAAATGGTGGATAGACAATGCTAGATTGGCTTTGGATGACAAATGGCGCCATGAAATCTCCCAGTAGCCTATTTCCTTCATCTTCGACCTCTGCATTCGCCAGAGGTGCTGGATTGAGTTGTTGATTTTCCATTGATACTTGCTCTTTTTGGTCTTTTTGTTGGGTTGCTACTGCTTCTCTTAGCCTACGATGGAAGGTTCTTTCGATTTCCGTCTCAGTTGGAATCAAATCGCCTTCAACCGATCTTCGCATATAAGACCTGAAAGATAAACAGTAGTAGCACTCAGATGAATAAAAAAAATAAACTAGAAGCTAAACTAAACTAAAAAGTTCGAATTAGTGTCAAAGTAAATAAAATCAAACTAAATTAAATCCCCGGCAACGGCGCCAAAAACTTGACACGCGAAAACTAGTTCGACTTATAGTACCGCAAGTGTACGGTTCGTTTCAAGTAATAAAGTGGATTTTGAAGTCCAAGTATCGTTCCCACAGAGATTTAACAGTTTAATTTTATATAATTCGACCTTAACCGAAACCAAATACGTGTTTGAATATTTGTAACTAAATTGCAACTAAACTAAGTAAGCTACTTATGCAAAATAGAATGAAATATCTAATTAAATGCAAGGTTAACTACGTGCAATAATTTGACTAAATGCACGATGTCTTAACAATCAAATAAAGAGCGTACTAGGTTCGCGAATCCCCATGTAATAATCTTTTCAACCCTAGTTCTACAATTTGACAACACGTTTGAATTATGACGAATCAATATTCCTATTTTATTCAAAACTCTCTTTCAATTAAGCTTGAACCTATTTTCATATACGACACCGACTATATCTCTATGATGGGAGCAAATATACAAAAATGCATGGAGTTCTATGAATACTTAGAGATTCACGTAAAGCATAGCGGTATATCTCTATCCCCTATCGGACCCTACGATGGTTTATACCTTGTCTAATCTATTTATCCTCTTTCGAATGGATTAAATAAACCACAACAAATCACACAATCACACAATCAATTCAATGTATATAAACTATTCATCAATCCAAAACGCGTGTTAACGTCAAATATATAAAACTAGGAATTAAAATATCAAATTACATGGTTCATCGTTCACCTAGCACATTAAAAACTAGCCTAGCATGATAAAACTAAGAAAACTAAGAGAAGAAAGAAAATAAATTGAAGAAGACATCACCCTATTGGATCTTGAAGTGAAATCTCGAATCTTGGAATCAATCTTCTCGTTCTTCACCTTCTTCTTGCTCTTCAATAAGTCAATAATGCTAGAATAATGCGTCCCCCACGTTTCTGGTCGTGTTTAGGGTTTTAAAGGGGTCCTCGATTGGTTTCCATAAGAGATTGAATCAAATAAGGAAATCAAAATATTGCGCCCAGAAATGAACTATGCGGCCGCATAGAGTAATTCTATGCGGTCGCATAGTTATAGAGATTGCGGGATCAAAGGTTTCTGCCCAAACCTATGCGGTCGCATAGGTGTTACATGATAAGTGTGCATTTACACACCTATTAAGCACTTATTGGTTTATAATTATTGATGAAATTGAGCATATTCTATGCATAATTGTGTATTACTTGATTTTATAGGCAAAAACCCTGACCAGACGAAGAAACGAGTTAAAGAGGAGAAAAAAGGACTAAAAGTGTACAATTTTATGAAGTTGAGGACTGAATTGCACTTGACCAAAAGATGGAGGACTTTGACTGCAATTTAGAAAGGGCTTAAATGATATGAAGTTCAAAATCTGGGGACTGAAATGGACTAATTCAAAAATGAGGGGTCAAAGTGCAAGACGGCCAGAATGATCAAGGACCTGAGCAGCAATTTTTGCTTGAACCATGCGACCGCATGCATTTTGCCTGTGCGGTCGCGAAGTGGTCACAGAACACTTAGCACCATTTTAAGGTTCTTCTATGCGACCGCATAGAAATATCCTATGCGGTCGCATAGAATGAATTTTCAGAGGCGGTTCAATTTTGTTTTTTCTCGAAGTTTCAGCCAAAACTTTCGACCATTTCACATTTGTTTAATGCCAATACTTATCTAAAGCCTAATATTATATATTATAACTATTATAAAACTATTTTCATAGCATTAGTGGAGGAACTTAGTGGAGAATTATGGGAATAGGGGATAAATGATAGAATTCATTCATTTTGGAGCATTATCACTTATCTTCATCTTGAACTTCCTCTCTCTTGCCTCTCTCTTTTAACTCTCTGGTTTTTCATTTTTGCTTAAGTTTTTATTTTGTTTTTGTTGTGTTTTTGTAGGTTTAGTTAAGGGTTGAAGGGGTGAACAAAGAGAATCCATCAAAGGAGGATTTGGAAAAAAAATGGAAGAATTCAAAATTGTTCTACAAGGGTTTCATCTTTCCTTTTGAATTTCTTTCTTTATTTTCCTTATTTGTATTGTAATGGGACAAAATTCTCTTTGTTACATCACTTTTATTATGAGCTAAATAGTTTTAAGTTGGAATTTATGTAGTAACTTAACCAAAAGTTTCATTAGTATGTTGTTTTGTATGGTAAGATGCATGTGTTTCCAAGTTTTAGATGTTTTAATTATTGTGTTTTATTGACTATCATGTACTTGATCAATATGTGATATGGCTAAATGGTTGGTGCAATCATGTAGAAATTGTTGTACTAGCTAGATCAAGGTAATTGAAACCCTAGGTTTGTATAGTTTCGACTATACTCGTTTAGGTGTTATAGGAATATGCATCTACCCTAGGTGACCCTTAGAGTATTTTCACAACAATTTAATGCAATTGGTTAAGTTGTATCCACATAGAGATATAGTGGATAGGTTAATCAATTAGGGTTAATTTCGCTCGGAAGAGGTTGTTAACTAAAATTGGAGAATCGGGTCTAATCTGACACTTTGGTAACACTAGCATCTCTATTTTATCAATTTTAATACTAATGAAACAATGGTTAAGTGAAAGCATAAATTCCAACATTTTCCAAATCAAAAACCCTTTTCGTAATTTTCTTTTTTCTTTTTAAATTTAAATCAAGTCTGTTGTTTTATTTTCTCGTTTTTAAAATCAAGTTTTAAATGTGTGTGTCGACATCGTTAATTTGAAATACTTTAACTTGTAATTGGAAAAACACTCCTCGTGGGATCGACTTGGACTTTAAAAGCTCTGTTATACTACTTGATCCGTACGCTTGCGGCAATCGTATTCGGCCCGATCAAGTTTTTGGCGCCGTTGCCGGGGATGTGTTAAATTTAATTACAAATTAATTGTTTTTCACTTTAACGAACTTTTGAATTTTTATTTTATTTTACCCTTTAAATCCAAAAGTCACTTTTTGTTGTTAATCTTCTAAATCGTTCGCTGTTTATGAACCGTTCGCGAAGTCTCAATCTTCTTCAATTTGACCCTGAAATAGAAGAGACTTTTCGCAGAAGGCTTAGAGAACAGAACGAACTAAGAAGACAACAACAACAAATGGAGCGTCAAGAAGGTCAGCTTGAACCGATAATTCATCATGAGCCAGCACCTCGGGAAGGTGCACCGCCTGGTTTTGATCACCAAGCGGGTAGGGTTCAAAATCCTGGTATAAATGAAGAAGACATGTTATTCAGGGATTACCTAAACCGACCAGTGGTTGAAAATCAAGGTGGTATCATTTATCCTTCTTATGGACATCCGAACTTTCAACTTCGCCCAGATGTAATTAATCTATTCTCCAGTAACATATCATTTTATGGGAGATTAGATGAAAATCCACATAATCACATCGCCCGATTTATGGAAATGGTGAGTAATTTCACTTATGAGGGTGTGAATATGGAGGCGATTCGGATGAGATTGTTTGTCCATACTCTGAAAGATAAGGCAAGAGAGTGGCTTGACACTCTGCCTTCAGGGAGTATCACGAGTTGGGTAGAGTTGATACAAAAATTTACAACTAAGTTTATCCCACCTGCTCGTGTGGTCAAACTTAAACATGATATCACCACCTTCCGTCAACATGATACGGAACTTTTTCATGAGGCGTGTGAGCGATTTAAAGATATGCTCAGAAAGTGCCCTAATCATGGGATTTCTTTAGGAGAACAAGTTCAAATTTTCTATTTTGGTCTGACTCCATCTTATAGGTCCAATGTGGATTCATCTTCAAATGGGTCACTCCTTAATAGAAGTATGCGAGCAGCATATGATCTACTAGAGGTCATGAGCAAGCAGAGTGCCATGTGGCCTGATAGAGGTATACAAAGGGGAGTTGGTGGAGCTAGAGATAGTGAAGCATACAATCTTATGTTATCAAAGATCGACTCTCTAACGCGAAAGATAGAAGGTCTTTCTACATCTACATCCACATGTGGCCCTCGTCCAGCTCATATGATCCAATCCTCACCGCCTTGTGAAATGTGCGGAGCTAATCATGCGAGTTCAAGCTATCCATTACTTGCCAGTAGTTCGGGATCTACCGAGCAATTGGCATACGCTCAAAACTTTCAACGTCCAGGGTACAATCCATATGCTCAAACTTATAATCCTGGATGGCGTAATCACCCTAACTTCTCGTATGGGAATAATCAAAATGTGTTAAACCCTAAACCACAAGAGAAGAAGGAGGGGTGGGAAGAGGCCATTGCCAAATTGGCAAATCAGCAATTGCAGTATCAAGAGCGCAATGATGCCTCGTTAAAAAATTTGGAGCGACAAGTGGGCCAAATTGCGAAACTTCTCTCTGAAAGGCCACCAGGGGCGTTGCCTAGCAACACTGAAACAAACCCCAGAGAGAATGTTCAGGCCATTACTACTAGGTGTGGGCTTCAATTACCTGCACCTACAGTAGTACCCCCAAAATCCAAACTGACAAGGTGCCAATCGAAGAAGAAGAGGTAATACAGGAACCTCAATCAAGTGCTGAGGAATCCAAGGAGCATGACCAGGAAGCATCAACATCAAAGGCTCCACCAGTGGTCAAAGCTTATGTACCACCTATTCCCTTTCCGCAAAGGCTCCAAAAGCAGAAAATGGACGCTCAATTTGGTAAGTTTTTGGAGGTATTCAAGAAGCTACACATAAACATCCCGTTTGCTGATGCACTAGCTCAAATGCCGAGCTATGCTAAATTCATGAAAGATATCCTTTCTAACAAAAGGAAATTGGAAGATCATGAGACGGTGATGCTAACGGAAGAATGTAGCGCTATCCTTCAGAACAAGTTACCACCTAAAATCAAGGATCCAGGTAGTTTTACTATTCCATGTGCCATTGGCGATGTAAACATTAGAAAAGCCCTGTGTGATCTTGGAGCGAGCATCAATTTGATGCCACTGCAAATTTTTAGAAAGTTGAGAATAGGGGAAGTGAATCTTCCACGATATCATTACAATTGGCTGATTGGTCGATTACACATCCTCGAGGTATCGTTGAGGATGTATTAATCAAAGTGGATAAGTTCATCTTCCCTGCGGACTTCATTGTTCTAGACATGGAGGAAGATGAAGATATTCCAATAATTTTGGGACGACCGTTTCTTGCCACTGGTCGGGCGTTGATCGATGTACAAGAGGGAAAACTCATTTTGAGAGTAGAAGATGAACAAGTCACATTCAACATTTTGAAAACCCTCAAGTACCCTTCTCAACCCAATACTTGTCTTCGGGTTGATGTTGTTGATCAACTGATTGCTGGATCACTTTATGGACGCTCTGAGGATCCTCTTGAGACATGTCTAGTGCGTTATTCACATATCAATGATGAAGACCCAAAAATTGCGCACATGGCATATTATTTGAACACTACACCTTCTCGAAGGACACCGTATTTTGAGGAGTTGCACAAGACTTCCTCACTACCGCTTCCATCCTGTCAAAAAGCCCCCACACTTGAATTAAAAGCTCTTCCTCCTCACTTGAGATATGTTTATTTGGGAGAAGCATCTACACTCCCAGTTATCATTTCTAATTCCTTGAGTGAGGTAGAAACAGAGAAGTTACTTCGAGTACTGAGGGAACACAAAGAAGCTATAGGATGGACGATTGCAGATATTCGGGGAATCAGCCCTTCTGTATGCATGCATAAAATACTGATGGAGAATGACTATAAGCCATCAGTTGAGCATCAGAGGCGATTAAACCCGAATATGAAAGAAGTGGTGAGAGTTGAAGTTGTGAAATGGCTTGATGCAGGCATAATCTATCCAATTTCTGACGGTCCATGGGTAAGTCCTGTACAAGTCGTGCCGAAGAAAGGTGGTGTCACAATGGTGGAAAATGAAAACAATGAACTCATACCTACCAGACCTGTAACAGGTTGGAGAGTGTGCATAGATTACCGCAAACTCAACAATGCGACTAGAAAGGATCACTTTCCTCTTCCTTTCGTCAATCAGATGGTTGAGCGATTGGCGGGGTATTCACACTACTGCTTTCTAGATGGGTATTCGGGCTATCATCAAATTCCAATAGCCCCTGAGGATCAAGAAAAGACTACCTTTACATGCCCATATGGAACTTTCGCATATAGAAGAATGCCCTTTGGCCTTTGCAATGCACCGGCTACTTTCCAACGATGTATGATGGCTATATTCTCCGACATGGTCGAGCACTGCATCGAGATCTTTATGGATGATTTCTCAGTATTTAGGAGTTCATTCGATGGATGTTTGAAAAATCTCGATAAGGTACGAAAAATATGTAAAGAGACCAACTTGGTCTTGAATTGGGAGAAATGCCATTTCATGGTCCAAGAAGGTATAGTTCTTGGCCATCGCATTTCTCTGGCAGGTATTGAGGTTGATAAGGCAAAAATTCAAGTGATTGAAAAATTGCCGCCACCAACCACCGTGAGAGGAATTAGGAGTTTCCTAGGACATGCTGGATTTTACAGGAGGTTTATTAAAGATTTTTCCAAAATTTCGAAACCTCTTTGCTCCCTACTTGAAAAGAATACTGCCTTTAATTTCTCCAAAGAATGTTTGGAAGCTTTCAACATAATTAAGGAGAAACTCATTACGGCTCTTATCATAGTAGCTCCAGATTGGAATCTTCCATTCGAGCTAATGTGCGATGCTAGTGACTATGCCGTTGGTGCAGTTTTAGGGCAAAGAAGAAATAAAATCCTGCATGTGATCTATTACGCAAGTAGAACTTTGACAGATGCACAATTAAACTACGCTACTACTGAGAAAGAAATGCTCGCAGTAGTATTTGCATTTAATAAATTTCGGTCATACCTCATTGGGTCAAAAGTCATCGTCTATACTGACCACTCGGCTATCAAATACTTGTTAGCGAAAAAAGATGCCAAGGCAAGATTGATTCGGTGGGTTCTCCTTCTGCAAGAATTCGATTTAGAAATTCGAGATAAAAAGGGAACCGAAAATGTTGTCGCCGATCATCTGTCCCGACTTGAACAGGCCGAGGAGGTGGTAGAAGGGGAAATTAACGAGGTATTTCCCGACGAGCAGTTAATGCAAATTGTGAACCTGTTACATGTCACTCATACACCATGGTATGCAGACCATGTGAATTTTCTTGTTAGTGGCATTATTCCCCCAGATCTTTCGTATCAACAAATGAAGAAGTTCTTCTCTGATATCAAGTACTATTTTTGGGAAGATCCTTTGTTATTTAAACGGGGACCGGATCAGATTATCCGGAGATGTGTTCCAGAAGAGGAGATGGAACAAATACTTGACCGATGTCATTCATCCCCATATGGTGGTCACTTTGGTGCCGCCAAAACCGCATCAAAAGTATTGCAAGCGGGATTTTATTGGCCCACATTGTTCAAAGATGCCTACACTGTCGTATCCAAATGCGATAAGTGCCAACGTACTGGCAATATTTCTAATCGCAATGAAATGCCAATGAACCCTATTTTGGAGGTGGAAATTTTTGATGTGTGGGGTATTGACTTTATGGGGCCTTTCCCGTCGTCGTATTCCAATCAATATATTTTGGTGGCGGTTGATTATGTATCAAAGTGGGTTGAAGCGGCAGCTCTACCTACTAATGACGCTAGGGTGGTGGTAAATTTCTTGAAGAAAAATATTTTTTCTCGTTATGGCACACCCAAAGCTATCATTAGTGATGGTGGTTCACATTTCTGCAATCGCCTATTCGCCTCACTTATGGCCAAGTATGGGGTGAAACATCGTGTGGCCACTCCTTATCATTCACAAACTAGTGGCCAAGTTGAAATTTCAAATAGGGAGTTGAAAAGAATTCTTGAATTGGCGGTTAATGCATCAAGAAAAGATTGGTCTAGGAAACTGGACGATGCATTATGGGCATACCGTACTGCATTTAAAACACCAATTGGTATGTCCCCATATCGACTCCTATTTGGAAAAGCTTGTCATCTCCCAGTAGAACTAGAACATCGAGCTTATTGGGCAATCAAAGCTTTAAATTTCGATATGAAATTAGCTGGTGAGAAAAGATTGCTCCAATTAAACGAGCTTGATGAACTCCGCCTGGATTCATATGAGAGTGCCAGAATCTATAAAGAGAAGACGAAGAGATGGCATGATCAACATATTCTGAAGCGGGAGTTCAGTGTTGGGCAACAAGTTCTACTTTATAATTCTAGACTTCGGTTGTTCCCCGGAAAGCTTCGTTCTAGATGGTCGGGTCCATACACCATCGTTAAAGTTTTTTCAAACGGAGCAGTTGAGCTTCATCATGAAGGAAATGGGAACTTCACAGTCAATGGGCAAAGACTAAAACTATATTTGGGAGGTGACTTTTTGAAAGAAGAGTCCTCCGTTCTTTTTGCTAAAACGGAGTAAAGCTGCCCTATAGTCAAGCTAACGACTATAACCAAGCGCTTGTTGGGAGGCAACCCAACTTTCTTACTGTTTAACTTTTTGTTATTATGTGTTTAATGCTTTTACTTATTATATTGCTGATCTAATATAACTATTTTTGTAGGGAATTTTTTGGATATCCCAACCACTTTTGGATGTTTCAGGTTCTGGACCAAGTTTTTGATTCAGTCACTCACTTCCATCACAAGTCCAGTATAATCATGGGGACACTTCACAGATACAACTCAGGGAAGTTTCGTTATCCCTACCCTCTTTATCTTGTTTTCTTTCACACTGAGGACAATGTGAGTTTTAAGTTTGGGGGTGTTTGTGTGTGAACTGGTGATTGTGTGTTGATATATTAGATGGCCTTGCCGGCATAGGAATGTGTGAGTGTGAAATTGTTATGGATTCATAAACTATGCATGCGCGAACCAAATATGCTATTTGGGCTAAATTTTTTCGAAAATTGCTTGTCCATGTGAGATTTTGAGTTTCATTTAGCACGATAGTCATGTTTCATTGTCATCTAGATGTGGAAATGATTGGGACATTAATTTTCTCTGTCACTTTACCTGATTGTGTGTGTAAATCGAGTATTTACTAGTTGAGCAGTTTCATTGAAAATGTTGTAACTGGACGGTGTAGACACAAAACCTGGTGAGACTTTGAGCCTACAGACTGACACATTCATTACAGTCTCATTACTTCTTCTTGTGTGACATTCTTCCATGATTGTGCTTCTCTAGAACTTGCATTGATTCTCTTCAAGATCATATTGACACATGCAAGCATGAATATGATTAAGGCCATTTTTGTATAACCACGTTAGCCAAATAGCCTACCCTGAATTAATTTTTCCTTTGATCAACCCCTTTGTGCCTTGTTGACATTTTCTTTGATTTACCCACATTACAAGCTTATAACCAGAAAAACAATATCTTTATCCAGCCTTTAAAGCTAGTGGAGTGTTGTTGATTATATTAAATGTTGGGTGAGCAAGAAAAATAAGTTTGGGGGTATCAATATTGAAGGTGGTGCTATAGTTGGTGTAAATAATTTTATGTTGGAAAAAAAAAAGTTGAAAAAAATGTGTGGAGGAGGTTGATTTATATGTCTATAGGTATGATTCCTCCTGATATTCAAAAGAAAAAAGGTGATTGTGCTGGCATTGATGATGAGTGAGAAGTTATTATTTGGAGGGATAAGATTGTGTACAGATCTTATCTATGTAAGCTGAGTTGAATACTTTTACTCCATTGATTGATATTTGAGGCTTCTTAGTCACTTATCTAAATATTTTCTACACCTTTACCTTAAGCCACATATTAATCCTGGAAAGTCCTTATGATTTGTGTTATGCATGTGATCTAAGTGGTGGCGAACGAGAAAATATGCAAGCTTATGGTAGAACTCTGTCATTGGAATGATTTTGAGCGAAATAGTTATCCAATCTTAAACACATGAGAGTTGAGTGTTTATATACTATCTTGTGAGGTCTTACATGTTCAGTTACTCTATCTTCATTTGAAATACTTGCTAGTTGACCTGGGTGAACTTAAAAGAAAAGAGTGATTGAGAACAACCTTTAAATGTACACCGGGGCATTAGAAAGCAACATATATTTGGAGGTGTGAATCTCACGAGCGGGAAAGGATAGAGTTGACCATTAAGGGTTGGGATTGAGCTAATCTGATTCCTTTTCTGTCTTGATGATTGTTTCCTATTTTAGATGATGATTGAAAGTGACTGTGCATACACTGATTGAACATTGGACAAGCTAAACTTATTTTAAGTTAGCATTATTTGGTGCATGGTTGTGAATTGATAGACAATTTTAAAACTCTTTTATATATCTAGCAAGTCATCTCATATATTGATCATTCTCACATTTGCATGATTGTGTGTTAGAAGTTAATCTTGCTCGAGACGAGCAAGAGCTCAAGTTTGGGGGTGTGATAAGTGTGCATTTACACACTTATTAAGCACTTATTGGTTTATAATTATTGATGAAATTGAGCATATTCTATGCATAATTGTGTATTACTTGATTTTATAGGCAAAAACCCTAACCAGACGAAGAAACGAGTTAAAGAGGAGAAAAAAGGACTAAAAGTGTACAATTTTATGAAGTTGAGGACTGAATTGCACTTGACCAAAAGATGGAGGACTTTGACTGCAATTTAGAAAGGACTTAAATGATATGAAGTTCAAAATCTGGGGACTAAAATGGACTAATTCAAAGATGAGGGGTCAAAGTGCAAGACGGCCAGAATGATCAAGGACCTGAGCAGCAATTTTTGCTTGAACCATGCGACCGCATGCATTTTGCCTGTGCGGTCGCGAAGTGGTCACAGAACACTTAGCACCATTTTAAGGTTCTTCTATGTGACCGCATAGAAATATCCTATGCGGTCGCATAGAAGGAATTTTCAGAGGCGGTTCAATTTTGTTTTTTCTCGAAGTTTTAGCCAAAACTTTCGACCATTTCACATTTGTTTAATGCCAATACTTATCTAAAGCCTAATATTATATATTATAACTATTATAAAACTATTTTCATAGCATTAGTGGAGGAACTTAGTGGAGAATTATGGGAATAGGGGATAAATGATAGAATTCATTCATTTTGGAGCATTATCACTTATCTTCATCTCGAACTTCCTCTCTCTTGCCTCTCTCTCCCGTAACTCTCTGGTTTTTCATTTTTGCTTAAGTTTTTATTTTGTTTTTGTTGTGTTTTTGTAGGTTTAGTTAAGGGTTGAAGGGGTGAACAAAGAGAATCCATCAAAGGAGGATTTGGAAAAGAAGTGGAAGAATTCAAAATTTTTCTACAAGGGTTTCATCTTTCCTTTTGAATTTCTTTCTTTATTTTCCTTATTTGTATTGTAATGGGACAAAATTCTCTTTGTTACATCACTTTTATTATGAGCTAAATAGTTTTATGTTGGAATTTATGTCGTAACTTAACCAAAAGTTTCATTAGTATGTTGTTTTGTATGGCAAGATGCATGTGTTTCCAAGTTTTAGATGTTTTAATTATTGTGTTTTATTGACTATCATGTACTTGATCAATATGTGTTATGGCTAAATGGTTGGTGCAATCATTGAGAAATTGTTGTACTAGCTAGATCAAGGTAATTGAAACCCTAGGTTTGTAAAGTTTCGACTATACTCGTTTAGGTGTTATAGGAATATGCATCTACCCTAGGTGACCCTTAGAGTATTTTCGCAACAATTTAATGCAATTGGTTAAGTTGTATCCACATAGAGATATAGTGGATAGCTTAATCAATTAGGGTTAATTTCGCTCGGAAGAGGTTGTTAACTAAAATTGGAGAATCGGGTCTAATCTGACACTTTGGTAACACTAGCATCTTTATTTTATCAATTTTAATACTAATGAAACAATGGTTAAGTGAAAGCATAAATTCCAACATTTTCCAAATCAAAAACCCTTTTCGTAATTTTCTTTTTTCTTTTTAAATTTAAATCAAGTCTGTTGTTTTATTTTCTCGTTTTTAAAATCAAGTTTTAAATGTGTGTGTCGACATCGTTAATTTGAAATACTTTAACTTGTAATTGGAAAAACACTCCTCGTGGGATCGACTTGGGCTTTAAAAGCTCTATTATACTACTTAATCCGTACGCTTGCGGCAATCGTATTCGGCCCGATCATTACACTATGCGGCCGCATAGTGTAAGCTACGTTTCAGAACTTGCATTTTAGTCCCTAAATTCCGTTCCTTCATTCTTGAGCTCCTTTCAACTTTCTTCTTCTTTTCTATGCCTCGTTTCATTACTCAACTTGTATTCAGCTCCCTTCGATATTCGATTTTCTTTTCGGGTTAACTTTTGACTAATTGCACTTGGGTCCTTGAACTTTCGTTTTCTTCTGTTTTGGTCCTTTTTAGCTCATTTTCTCATACTTTTCATTCCATCCATCAATGTAGTCCTACAAACACAAATTGTATCGAATCAAGCCAATATTCAACATATACATTCACAATTAGCCATATTTCGTGGTCTAAATAAGTGTGTAAAACGCACTTATCAGAGACTATTAAAAGTCCATGGGTACAGAATATATCGAAAAGCTACATGCTTGTTGAAATTAATAAATATTTGGGGCACAATATAATAGAAAACATGAATACTTTCGGGACATATTTTTTTAGTGGTAGCAGAATATGAGAATTTTGATTTTACTTCCACTTTTTTGGGACTATGTAGCAACAGAAATTCAAGTGAGGTTGAGAATCTATATTATTAAACTTAAATAATGTGAGTTTTATCCTTCGAATATATTTGGAATTATTTTCAGAATAAAATAATTTGGGATATCATGATACATATCATAATTGAATAAACATCCATATTTATGCTCTTATTGCGCATTATAAATTGTCTTATTGAATTACATGATATCTGTTAATTCATGAATCATTATAGATGCTAAGGTCAAAAAAATTAGTGAGATTCTTACTTTGACATATTGATTGTTAGTTGACTGATAATTTGATAATCAAAAGATTTAGAGAAAAATCTCACCTAGAACTATTTGATTCATCAACTGAGTGGAAGTTCTAAAGTCGGAAGATTTAAAGTAATAGTGAAACAATAGGATTTGCGTATGATGATTACGAACATTGTGAACTTTCAACTCTGTGCCTAATGTTGAATTGTCATACACGTTAATTTGTATTAATGCAATATGGTATATGTGCATAAATGGACATTGATTAAGAATAACTGTCTCCAAAATTTGATAGATCATGACATCAAAAATCTATAGTGATTAGCCTTTATAAAGGTGATAAGGTAAATGCAACAACATTTGACACGATAAGAGTTTGGTGTACTGAAAAAGCATGATGCTTTAGAATACATCAACCACGTGATAGAAGACGAGATAAGAGTCATACTATTCTACAGAATAGAGATTAAGAACTTTGCTAAGTTCGGAAAAAGATTGATTCTAGTCTTGAACTTTTGAGATGATAAGTTCTAGTATATATTGACATGACCCGTCCCGAGTCATCCTAATGGACTCGACACGTGGCGTGCGCCGATGGTAGATTCCAACTAAATACCGAAATCACCACCAAGACAACTTGACCTGCTTTGACTGTGACATATTTTTAAGAGAATTTTAACAGAATTTCCTTTGAAATATGGGTTAAAACTACCTGGATAAAAATTATTTTTCTCAAACATGTTCATATAATTTAAAATAAGGCACGCCTTTCCCTCAATATACAAATTATTCAAAATAAAATGTTGGCAAATCAATATTTACTATATTTTATAAGCAGAAGTCCTTGAAAGAAATATGAATTAAATAAATTAACAAAATGAATCATACGACTAATGTAATGTATGGGTCTCGACTCAGTGGATCGACAGGCTCCTAAACTGCTTAACTCTGCTACTATCTGCTCAGAAAAAGATGATAAAATATGAGTTTGCAACTCAGTGAGTGGACAATTTGCAAGTAAGTACACTTTTCTCATTTATGCATATTTTATGAAATTCTTACTCTGTTAAAATTTTAAGAAATTCTGAAATTTGATAACACTTTTAAAACCAAACATGACTTCATCATAAATTCGTTTGTCCTTTATTCTAGATAAACAGCTGTAAGGTATAATGCGTATAAACAATCTGATATCAGTAAATAAAAGTGAGAATATTAATTCACAGTACTATGAGCTGAAATTATTACTCCACCAACTAAATAAACTGAATTCTGAGTTCTGAAATCTGATTAGTTGTATAATACTGAAAAATCACACCAAAAAGGTACCCGGAATAACCTTACTCATGTATCGATTAGTACCGATATACATAGCAAAACTATTCAATTCTGAAATTCTGTCATACGCGCGCAAAACTTTTATATTCAATTAAATATGCATGAATTGACAGTGGACTTTCGAGTTCTTTAGAAAGAGATATGAATTCCTACGGGAATTTAAGATGGCCTAAGATGGTGTGATGTTTGGTCATTGATATACTCCATAAGAGAAGAGTGATATAAAATATTTATTTTATTGTTATATAATTAGTCTATGAAAAATACACGTATCTTACTAGATATTTTTAAATACTTACTATTACAATAATTTTTCAAATTAATTTAGATCGATTGAAATGGTGGTGGGATGGTAATATGGACTGTCAAGAGGATTCGAAAAAGGAAAACATTAAGTTTTTGTGTCTTTAAATTTATTAATTAGTTTGACAGGTTATTGAATTAGTTAGTTAATTATTTTAAAGATACGATTCCCATATTTTAAGTTAAATTTATGAATGTTTCAGTTATTTTTATTAAAGAATTATATATTTTTTGTTCCGCCTTTAATGCAAATAAATGTAAATTTTTTAGTAGCACTCCAAGTATTATGAAAATTTGGGGTGTCACAGTATTTCTCTTACTCTTGTTTAGGTGTCAAACACTATATATTGGATTTTATCTTGTGTGGATAGTGGATTCAAGACTTGAAAACCTACTTTATATGAGATCAAGATGTGTCTTTAATTTAATGTCAAGTTTTTGACTTGGTACAAAATAAATATATACTAATAATGAAGATTGAGTGGAGGTTTATATGACTGATATATGCAACTTAGTATTGTAAGATAGAGAAACTGACTCATGTTTCATATTACGATAGTATTAAATGTTCTACTAAACTTGATCTCAGTTGTTGTTTTGAGTAGTCTCTAACTTGAATTTATACATAATAGTTTTGTTTGCACACATGGTGGTGATGTTTATTATGATTCTAGATATTTGTGCAATAATTTGAGGTTTTATGTTGTGAAAACCATTCAAAGACTAAAATAGCTAAATTTCCATATAGTTAGTACATCCCAATTTCTTTCTAGGCTATGATCTAGAGAGAAGATGTAACCTTAATTTTTCATTACATTATAGATGGATTTAAGTATTTCATTAGCACTTCTGACTTTCATAAAATGAAGATATTATATTCATTTAGACTTTACCGAAGTGGAGTGGGAAATTAGATTATAGAAGTGAAGACTTAGAGAACTGTTTGAGAGCGTGAATCTCTATCACGAGAGTTCAATGATCTAGGTAATGAAAGAGAAATTCTTATTAAAATGACTATCCTTTGTTCACAAGAAACTAAATTATTTATTGGACAGAAGTAATGGAGTACTGCTGGATGTAATGAGGCTTGAGATAATGCAGTCCAATTTACGTATTTATTTTTGAGAAAAATGTTGGTTACATGTCACTTAACGGAGTTATCTCAATATTAGTACCTTTAGAATTGTATAAGCTTTAGACACATAGAAAACTAAATATGGCATATCTTAAACTCATGATCAATTTTGGATGGATGTTGAGTTACAAGATGTGACATTTGAAATTTTTCCTAGTAAGGGAGAAAAGTTTGGAAAACATTTGTAAAATTAATATTATGTGTATTGGTAAGCTTCTTATTTAAGTGAGAGTAATCTATCTTCAAGTGGGAGCAATCTATTTTCAATGATTCTTGCTTCTGAAAGTTCCTTATTTATATAAGTACAAAGAGGTAAAATTAAGTGATGAAAATATATATGGAGTACAAAATTTAAGTCTAAACTGAAATGTGGTGGAAATTCTAATTGAACATTAAGTTTATTAAGAGCATTCTAATCTGAAATGTGGTTTCTTCTCCGTTGTTTTTCTTCAACTAGTGCCTTGAGGAGTGAAAGGATGTGAATAGACGGATTTTCCCTTTGAGGTTTTATTGGTTTTGGCCCTCTTAACTAGTTTTAACGCCTAAACTAATGGATTTAGACGGTAGGGGATATTCCCCAATGTTTGGGCAATCTAGGGGAGTTTTGCATCAAAATGAAACATTTGAGGATATTCCACAAAATAGGCTAACATTTGGGGGGGGGGGGGGGGGGGAGTATAAATGAAAATATTTTAATCACAGTTGTTCGTGTGATTCTGCAAGTGTACAAATCGTGACAAGTAATAACAGTGGATTTTTTAGTCCGAATATCATTCTCACATAAATTAAGTACTTACTTTCAATTTTTATTCTAATCTGACTTCAGTATAAATTAATGTGGTAATCTACATGAAATAAATAAAACAATATAACGAATTAAGTCTCAAATGAATTAAATACATCTCAATTTTATAGTTATAGGAGAAGCAATTATCTTACCACCCCTTAGATTAGCCTGCAAATATCATTGACAGTTATATTTGGTGATATCAATTTTCGGCACTTGACAATAATAATTTTGAATAATAACATATACATATATTCAAAATTATTTATTTTTCATCAATGAGGAGTTATAAATAGTAAATCAAATGTTAAATAATAGTCCCTAAGGGAAACGATCATCCGAACTCATAAATTCATTCTATTACTTGTTTACGATATTATATGTTTGCAATAGAAATCACGCAACAATAAGCTTCTACAGATGATGCAGAGCTATGAGGTGAAATGAGCTTTGCTTGGATGAGCTTAGTAGATTAGGTAGTAACATCATCACACTTATCCTTAACTGATATATCCTTAAGATGAGCTAATTTTTTATTAAATCAACTAAAAATTAAACGAATAAGTGGAAACAAAAAAATTCACCTTAACTCATAGTGACCATATTAGTATGAGAGTTGCTTCAAGCAGCTTTGTTCTATTAGTATACAGGGCGTTGTGAGGTGTAGTAGAAACTTAACATTTTTTATCCGAAACCTGTGGCCATAAACTTCTCGAATTGACTACATTTATTTTTCGGCCCTGTTTGATGACCATTATTTAAAAATTTTTTAATTCTCATATTCATTTTTCAACCCTACATTTATACAATAAGCTCATGTTTGGGCTCTATTTTAATTTTAATGCATTTTTCTCTTTCTTTTTTTCAACCATAAATTATTTTTAAAATATATTTTTTTTTTTGCAAAAACTTATTAATATGGAGCCCAACCAAGTGCTAAATTATTTTTGCACATAAAATTAATTTTTTCCTACTTTTTAATCACACATTCTCCAAAAATCACTATTCAAAACGCCGTTTTCTCAAAATATTGACAATCAGAGAGCGGGGCTAAAAATCTTATCTCAATCTCTACTGAATTGGTGCTTTGTAGTCATTGAACCTCATCTTTTGAAAAATGGACCCACAACGAGTTACATTCCAATGACATCTAATCATTTGATTAAATTAAATTGCAATCATTTCCAGAATTCAATTTAATTATCCAATTTATTAAAGATACAAGTCAATTAAGAATCACTCTTGGTTTAGTTGGATGTAATTGAAAGATACATCAGAATCGAATGTTTCTTGAATGTCAAAATCCCGGAGAAGTAATGATGGTATCTGAGAAATAAGCATCGGTTAACTCTGCGCTAACATTTGTATTAATTTTATCTATACTAATATCATTTGATTTACGAAAATGAATTTAAACTATTTCTTCTCGATAATAATCACTTGAATAATTGAAGTGCTTGTGCCTCTCAATAACTTTATAACTTTTAAAATTTGAAAATCTTATTCCTCACCAGACAGATTTCCACAAATTGCAGTTACAAATAATTGCATAATAAGTTTGGAACTTCTGTTGCTATTTTCTCTAAAAGTTATTCATTTACTAATATATATCTCACTGAAAAAAAAAAAAAAAAAAAAAAAAAAAAAAAAATCAGAGAATTTTGCTTGGAGTAATTTTACTTAAATATAAGATAAAAAATATTATTGTTCTCTAAAAAATAAGCACCTGTTTGGGTGGGATTAAAATCAATTTTTTAGTAAATTTTGATAGAAGTTGATCAAATGTGGATTTAAAAAGTTGGGTATCCTATGAAATATGTAGTTAAAATTTATTGACAACTTTGATTTGAAATAGAATATTTCTACGAAAGGGCTAAACAATTAGAGCCACTCATTTGATACATTTTCCCCAGATTATTCCTCCTGATTTCTTATTAACTTCCAAGTCATGTCGTCATCGATGTCAACTCTTTTTCTATAAAATCTGAATTATTTAACTGTTGAACAATAATAAATATTGGTTTATCCAGTCAAATTATTCATACCTGCAAATACTAGCTAGAACAAGTAAATCAAGCAAGCATTTGAATCCGTCTTGTACAAGGATGGATCCTAATTCTCGCCCAAGGTTATAACCAAGAAATTTCCTTTTTATGTTGAAAATAAAAAGTTCATCAGACTCACATAAATAAGAGTTGAACTCAGGCAAGAAGCTGTATGTATGTTTACTTTTAGTGCGTGTTTGTGTTTTTCTATTGAGAACGAAATGGCTGAAAAGAGGCTTTACGATGCAGCAGTGAAAGGGGATGTAAAATCTTTGCTCGATTTAATCAAAGAAGATTCATTGATTCTTGATAGAGTTTCGTTTACATGTTCCAACAAGACCCCTTTACACATAGCAACAATATTCCAACACACGGCCTTTGTCCAAGAAATTCTCCGAAGGAATCCTCTACTTGCTGCAGAGCTAGATTCCCATCAATCATCATCTCTTCACATAGCATCAGCTAAAGGCTATGCTGAAATTGTAAAAGCAATAGTAACAGCTGCACCTGATATGTGCTAGCCCGTGATTGCCATGGCAGAAATCCACTGCATCTTGCGGCCATTAATGGTCAAGTCATGGTCTTCAATGAGTTGATCAAGACGAGTTCACTTGCTGTCCAGGAGAAGGCGGACCGGGGCCAGACTGTTTTGCATTTGTGTGTGAAACACAAGCAGTTGCAGGTTATGGAAATCATACTGCCGATTATAAATGATTACGAGTTTGTTAATGCGAAGAATGATGATGGGGATACAATATTGCATCTGGCTGTTAGGACTAAACATTTTGAGGTAAGACAAAGTCTTATGTACAGTTGAAGTTTTTCGGATTCATTAATTTTATTGGAAATTGCAGCAGAGGTCCCTAACCTATGGTGTCTGTAGTTAGTTGGTCCCTAAGGTTTTATATAAGTTCTTTAAATTTTCACCTTTTCAGATCTGTTGCACTTTTAGCAGTCCAATTTGCCGTATGATTGCCATGTCCAAGTTTTGTGGAGCATTGTTGTGACCATAAAATAGGTAAACGCAAACAATTTTCATAAGAAATAAAAAGAGAAGGTGAAGGGAAAAAGAAAGAAAACATTTGCAGTCCCCTCCATAATGCCTCACCAACCTACCCTTGACCTTTGACCCGTCTAATTTTTTTATTCTGTTTCCTTTCCTTTCCTTTTGATTTTTTTGTATTTATTTTACTTTTTGTATTAATTAAACTCAGAGTATAATTGTCTTTCAACCAAAAAATGACATTTCAACAATAAATTGGATAAAAACCATCCAACGTGACTACTAGTGCCAAAAAAGGAGTTGAGGATTTAAATGTAAGTATGTAACTGAAACACTATAGACTAACTTGTTAACTGACTTATCTCCTTTAATTACACTAATTTAGATCAATTTCCCCTCGGCTTATATGCAAATATACGTAAATATTTTTCTTATGCAGACAGTCCAGTATTTAATGGGAAGTACCGGCGTAGATGTGAATGCAAAAAATGCAAATGGCTACACAGCATTAGACATTTTGGAACTAACTCCAACGGAGTTGAGGGATACTAATAATTATTTGTCCTTCAAGAACTGTCTTCACCCTAAAGTCTGCGACTCCATCAATCCTCAAACTCGGCCAATCAAATGGCTAACAAAGAAGAGCGATGCCATAATGGTGGTGGCAATTCTGATTGCTACAATTGCTTTCCAAGCTGGGGTGACCCCTCCAGGTGGTGTGTGGCAAGAAAATGCAACAGATCATTCCCACAAAGCTGGAGAAGCTGTAATGGCACATATTCATCCTAAACTGTGTAAGAGTTTCATTCGTGCAAATACAGTAGCCTTCGTTTCATCTCTTAGTACGATCCTACTCTTAATAAGTGGCTTGCCTTTTCGGCACAGGCTGTTTATGTGGAGTTTGATGATGATTATGTGGTTGACAGTAACTTCAATTGCAGTTACTTATGCAGTATCCATTGTTGTAGTTACACCAAAAAAGGATAAGAAATCACTGGGCCATGTTATTGAGATTGGACTCATTGTATGGTGTAGTGTGATGGCAATTCTGCTTGTTGGGAACACTGTTAGGTTGCTCGACCGGTGGCTGCAGATACTAGGAATAACCATGTGGAGGCCAAGAAGATTTAGAGATTTGGTTAATCATATAGAAGTACATAACCGAAATGTTAACCAAGAAGGTGTTTGAGTGAATTTCACATGAATTTTGGTTTCTTTAGAGATATCATGGGACTTATGTGCAGTGTGTGAAATTCTATTTATGTCAAAACATATTATGGATATGTTTTATGGATATTCTACCCAATGTAAGAATGAGTAGTCTGTTTTGTTGGACTAAATTGGGATATCTTATTCAGCCATGATCATTGAATTTTCCATTAGTTCTTGTGTTATTTAATCATCAGCCACTAATAGTAAATAATGGTGATTAAATTATTGTAGGAAGTAGTAAAGAAATTGAATGATTAAATTATCATTGGTAGTAGTAAGCAATAGTGTTTTTGTCCAGGTTTTCAAGAAGAAGTGAGAAATGTGTGTATGTATTTGGATAATTTCAAGAAGGTAAATTAAAATTTATATAATTTTAAAATTAAATGGGAGGAATTTTCTATAACTAGGCAAATTAAATAAAGGTATATTAGTACAAAAAAAAAAAAAAAAAAAAAAAAAAGAACTTTTTAAACAAAGAACATGACTATATAAATGGGAGAATAAAATAAGGAATGTCAAACTATATAAATTGGATGAAGGGAGTAGCATGCAATATGTATTCAAATATTTCTTAATTGATCTATAAATTCAAAGGATTTATTTACCTTAACTAAGTCCTTACTATTAACTAAATAACTTGGAAATTTGGACTTTGGAGAATTGGAGTTCCAATTCCATGTTTCGTTCTAAAATGAAACATATTCAAATTGTCATACACGGGTTTGTACACAAAACGGAGAGCTACATGTCTCTCATATTTCCACATGTAATCAGCTTTCATATTCTCTCACTAAGCCACTACCACGTGTTTGTCTTCACCATCAACTTGAAAATTACTTGCAAAATAAATCGAAGGAATCTAAAGATAGCAATCCTTCAACAACAGAAATTTGAATAACCGGTTATCCCCACATGTCCGTAATATTCAAAGAATAAGATACTTTCTTTTTCTAAACATTAGTATTAACTTTTCTACATTCACTATAGTCTCAAGTAAATAGATACAAGAAAACTTGTAAATTTATGGATACTTACATGTTACATTGACATAATACTTAATATAATGTCATATGACACTTCATCATTGGATTGTTTTAAGCACGGTCAAATTTTTTTCATCCAATCACATCTTACCAAGAATTAATCTATGTGTACAGGAGGGGTCTTACAGGGGTGCTACAGGTTACTCACTGTAGCACGGGCCCCCATGTATAAAAATAAAAAAAAAAATTTGCGACGGGCCCCTACAATGTGAGAGCCCTGGCCTAGCAAGCAGGGCCTTGTACATGAAGCATTTCTCTCTTACCAATATCTATTATGACACTCAAATTGTCAATCACTTTCTGGCAAAGTGACAAAACCAATACACCAAATAAACTGATTTTATTATTCCAAAATCACTTACACACACCACTACTCACTTTTTAAATATTTAACAAAGACAACACCAAATTATTCTCTCTCTCTCTCTCTCTCATGCACCATCTCTTTCTCACTGCCTTCCGACTTTCTCTGTCTCTCATCACCCATCTTTTCTTTCTTGTATACACTCATATATGTAGGCAGAATGGTCGCGAGAATTACCAACTTCCTTTGTTGGAGAATTCTCAATTGGTGATGCAGTTTTCATATTTGTTGTTTCTAGAATTTTCTGTAAATGGCAGTAAATATAGCAGCCATTCTAGGACCTTCTCTTCAAGCCAGTGGCTGTGGAAAAATTTGGAATATGAATGAAAATTTTTGTATTCAAGTCGGTGATGTCTTCTTCAATTTATTATACACACTCACCAGCATTGAACCCTTGACCCAGGGGTGAATCCAGGGTTCGAGTTCAGCTAAGGCGGACTGCGAACGTTGAACACTTATTGTCTACGGTCAACATCCGTGATAGCGGTGTTGTTTATTAATTTTTAATTAAATAATATTAAAAAAATCGTACGGATTAGACTAGAACTAGGTACGAACTTTCATTTCGGGTGAAAAAATTGTTCTATAATCTGCAAAATATCCTAATATATTTTTCAATAAAAAATGCAACATATATTAACAAAAATGCCAATATTTAGTTTATAATTAAAGTTAATTAAACACACATTATTATATTAACGAAGTTGAAATTATTTGTGCTTATATCAATTTTATGTGATTCTGTGATTCCACTTTTCCGTAATCGATTTTTTGTGAACAAAAAGTGAAATTTTCTATTAATTAAATAAGTTTTGTTGAAAGATTCCTCCTTTAAAAAAAATCGTCATTAATTGACCAAACTTTTAAATCAATTGATTCGAGAAAAAAAATAAAGAAGAGGGACAATTCACCAATTAAATTACATTAAACCTAGTAATATTGAACATATATAATTTTGTTTCATTAATTGTTAGAAATCAATGACGGTCATGATGGTGAAGTTAGCAATATGCTCAAGGGAGGGTATTAGGTTCGGACCTCACTCGTTGCACTTGTTTTGGTAAAAATTATTGAAATACAAAAAATTACGAAACATATTGTTGTTGAGAGTTTTGAACCTAGAACGTCTAGCTTCATAGTTCAAATGCCAACCAATTGAGCTACCAAGAATGTTAGTAAATAAAATGAATTATTCGATATATAATATAAATATTTTATCTGTTTTAAAAAAAAATTCTCAGCGGATCCAGCACGCGCGGCCACGAAGGCTCGCTAGGTGCTGGATCGCCGCTGCCATGACCTTGAGAATGGAAGATAGAACTCCAAACAATCCATGAAAAAGAGGGACTGGTATACACAGAGCCACAAACATAAAGTGTATGTTTCACCTTTAATTGGGACGGTACAAAGTTGAGTGAAGGCATCCGCCTGCACTTAACTGTATATGGCCCCACCCTTAAAATTAACATCTCAAAAATAAATAAATACACAATTATTGAATTAAGAAATAATTCAATTGATCATTTTCTTCAGCTTCTTAGCCTTCTTTTTCTAACCCTTGGTAGGGTATGGTACCGTTGGTGATTCAGTAAGAGGGCGATCATATGACTTCGAAGATTAAAATCTTCAGCGAGGTACATGCGGACCTCATGAAATTCTTAAGAAAAGATGCAGTAAAGAGAACTCCCAGGGCTCTCCTCTCATGGCATAACTTTCTAGAAATGGATTCCTCGAATTAGCCTACATACTATGACTTTATGTCCTTTTTAAAAGTCAGCAACCTAGATTGGAGGCTATATGGAGAAGTAAAATCATCCATTAGTGGAGATAAAACTTTTGGCGGAATTTATGAAGAAAGAGGATAAGTTTGTGAATCGGAAGGATTGTTTTTGCAATTTCCAAGAAACAAATTGAGTTATGTTAAAAATTTCTATTGTTCAACATAGCATTTGAATTCATATAATTAAAGATGTGATATGCATGATAATTACTTAGCTAATTCGGTAAATTGCATTTATTTAGAAATATTAGAATTTGGACGGACTTTATTCCGATTGAAGTTAATCAATTATGAGTTTGTACCTTGGTAAAATACTACTGTTAATTTATGGTTATATTAAGTTTTTGCATCTAAAGCCTTGCGTACTTTGAGTTGACAAAATAGAGTAAACGAATCTTCTACCTTAAAGACTGACTAGAGGAGAAAAAGGTGGTAACAATAGCACGAAAGGATTGTTGATCCCTCTCATCGATCTGATGGATATGCAATCTCCTCTGAAAACTGCAGATCCTCCTCCTCGTTAACCTACGCATTCTTGTAGGTCCGCTAAGTTGCCAAATTTTGCTTAAACGTGTTACTTTATCTCTTTTCCTTTCTAGCATCTGTTCATTGTCTTTGTGAGTCTTTGTCCTATTAACAGTTTGTGACCCACTTCGGCATGAAGCTATGGTTAAGGAACTTATTGCTTAGTATCAGACTTACTCTTGGGAATCGATATCTCTATTGCTAGAAAAATAAACAATTCGTTCTTGTTGGGTCGATAAAATCAAAATAGAATCAGTGGATGTATTGAAAGATACAAAGCTAGATTAGTCTCGAAGGGATACTCTCAGTAATATCATATGGATTATTAAGTTTGCACCTCTATTGCAGTTGCCTCTATTCTTCGATGGAGCATATCTCATTCAAATGTTAAAATGCCTTCTTAAATAACGGTCTTTAGGAAGAAGTCTACATGGTTCTCCCTCATAGTATTTCTTATTAACTTGGTAATGTTTGCATGCTTTGAAAATCTAGCCCTTTACGATCTCAAACAAGCACCTAGAGCTTGTTTGAGAAAGTTTATATCGTAATTACATCACTTCACTTGGCTTTAAGATTAGCCATCATAATTTATCATTATTTTATAAATATATAGTAGCCAATCATTTTTTGCTTCTTTATATGTTGACAACATGATTATTACCGATGATGATGTTCATGAAATTGCAGAATTCAGGTCAAAGTTAGCTCATCATTTTGCAATGAAATATTTGGGTTCACTTCGTTACTTTCTAGGTATTAAAGTTGCCTCCTCTCCGAAAATGTTATCTTCTTCCTTGTCTCAGTACATAGCTTATATAGTTGAGCAAGCTCATCTTACTGATAATATGAATGTTGATATAGCTCTTGAGTTTAATGATCAATATTTTCCTTTTGATGGTCCTTGTTTATATTGTACTATTGTAGATAGCTTGATTTATCTCACCAGCCTCATCCAGATATTGTGCATTCTATTCATATAGTTAGTTAACATGTTACCTCACCTATTACTGTTCATTAGGGTGATATTCTTCGCATTTTGAGGTATCTTCGGGGCACTCAGTTTCATAAATTTCTACTTTCATCTACTTCATCGTTAAAGTCATTATGGTATTCTGATACTGATTAGGCTAGTTATCCTAAAGATCGTCGGTCTACTAGTGACTTCACCATCTTTCTTCTCAATTCTCTTATTTCTTGGAAGAGTAAGAAACAAGATATTGTTATTAGATCTTCCATAGAAGCAGAATATTGTGGCATGGCTTCTACTGCTGGTAAGATAGTTTGGTTACATTGGTTGCTTGCAAATATGGGTGCGTTTCTTTGTTGACATACTCCATTGTATTGTATCAGTAAAAGTGTCAGTTAGATTGTGCGCAATTCAGTATTTCATGATGGACCAAACATATTGAAATTGACTGTCATGTCACTCAACATCTTCGTCAGCTTAGCACTATCACATTACCTTTTGTTCCTTCCTTCATCTAGATTGTTGACTTGAAGTCATATTCCACTTCGCAATTTCGTTATTTGTTTGGCAAACTCTCGGTGCTTCTTATAGCAGTATCATGAGTTTTATGGGAGATGTTAAAATATTCTAGTTATATCTTTTAGGTAGCTAAATTAGTCTTTTTACTTAATTGTTGTAGTCTGTTTGAGCCCCATTTTTTTTGGGGAAAATAAGTTTTGTAATAGTAATTTTTTTTTTGGAGTATGTGTGATTTAATAGGAATTTTTTTTTATTTACATGCAAAATTATTTTATTGGGAAAATATGTGGTTGCAAATAAGTTTTTAGATAATGGGGCTCAAACCGGGCTATGTAAAAATTATTTTCTATATATTTTGACTATAAAACGGAACAAGAAACACTAGCATCCTTTCTCATATCTATTTTCTTTTTATTACTTTTAACATTCCCAGATAAGTATCTGATGGAACACATAGTATTAGGAATAGAGTTAGGGTAGTAGTAATTACATAACATATAATTATTGAACAATGCAACATTTGCATAGATGGTTTTTTTTCCTCTCGTAATGCTACTTACGGAAATTCATAAGAAGCATATATTTTAAAGGTGGTTAATTATGTACAAGTAGAGATAGGGCATCGAAATGATAGCACTTAGATGCTTGGTCAAAAGCTCAGGAGACATAAGGAACTTGGAAATCAAGCAATCAAGCTAAACTGGTGTTTAGTAGGGAGTTTATGAGGGAATTTCCAATGGCACCTGTTGACCTCATTTTTTGTAGGGGTGACGTGGTCAACAGAATCCCAAGTCCTCTCATGTCCATGTAAGCACTTTGTTTGCACACTTGGACAAACCGTAAGTTATACACGGCCTTCTCCGA
The DNA here is from genome assembly GCA_019395295.1 of Osmanthus fragrans. Classification (NCBI taxonomy): domain Eukaryota; kingdom Viridiplantae; phylum Streptophyta; class Magnoliopsida; order Lamiales; family Oleaceae; genus Osmanthus; species Osmanthus fragrans. Next base: position 14,834,873 of record CM033359.1, read on the forward strand.
AGTGGGAAAAGACGATCGTGTGCACTCAGACAATCAAGTTAGTCAAGTCATAAGTTAACGGGTATAAGACGTGCTAGAAACGTGATCCACTAAGTATAAAAAGGTGGCATCCGAAAGGGTATGCCGTCAATATATTGAGAGCAAAGTTATAGCTCGCATTACCTTCAAATACCACAATGTGTGAGTTTTTATAGTAGAAGAGGTGTAATACTGATCATTGAATGGAAAGAAACGTGATCTCATCCTGATGGTGGAAGTGTCTTCTCCTAAATACGAATGCATACATCTTAGGCATGGTTAGCATTTAATGTTTCTAAAAAGAAATCACCCTAGTGCCTAGGTTTGGCCTGTAGATAGTAGACTAAGGATTTGACCTGCAGATCTCATTCGAAAGATCTATTAGAGGAAGATGTGAAGTGAGAAGTGCCTTTGGTTGAATGATGCAGATCTCTCCTATAGCACACGTAGCACCTTGCCTAGGCCATGGAGATCGGTCTCTACACTGCTTTTAGACTGGGGTGGTGCATCTGGGGCTAGACATGGTCCGATAAAATATTTAGCAAGTGGAACCATCGAGTCTAAATTTAAATATGGAACCGAACCAAATCGATTTAATTCCATTCAGTTCAATTTCATACCATAATTAATTTTTTTAACATTTACAACAACACTACATTAATCTAACTAATGACATGTTCAATAATAACTTTTATAACAACACTACATTAACTCTTTCAAAATAACTTAGTCCAATTCAAAAATATATAAATAGCAAGTTGTCTAATAAGATCTATTCACCAATGTATATAAATTACCAAAAGGTTAACAATAACACTAAAACATTGATGCTTCGCTTAAGCATGAGAAAAAGTGGAGAAAATTAAATGAATAGGGCAAAAAAGAGTAAGACAAAGAGAGACGCAGCCGCTCAGCTTCGATTGTTTTAGACCGGCAAATGATTGAGAAAAAGTTAGGTCACTCAATTTTTATTTATTGAAATTTAAATTATAAAGTTGGGCTTGGACTGAAAACAAGAGAATAATATTTTGGGCTCAATTAATTAGCTGACAAATTTATTTAGAAAAAAAAATGAAAATAATTTAACTTATTTAATATAAAAATAAAAAATAAAAAATAGAGAGATTCGGTTATTATTTGGTTATTTGATTCTTGGTCTACAACGAGAACCAAACCAAATCCTTCGATACTCGATTAAGATATCCGTTAAGGTATTTAATTTAAGAAGAACTAGTCGGTTAGGTTCGTGTGCAATTTTGTCCAATTCGGTTCGAGAATCTTATCCAGCCCTAAGTGCATCACCTCGGCTACCTCTTACGGCCTCACCGTGGCCAGGTAGAACGATGATGTGGAGTGTGACCCCTGTTGACTTGCTAAGTTGTGCTACGTTGAGGTGATTTGAAGCCTCGTCAAAAGAGGCACAATAACACCAAAGTACAGAAACCAGACAAGGCTGGAGCTGGACAACAATACATGATCTTTAGTACCATTTCTTTCGTGCGTCACTAAGCATAATTTTGTTACTAGTCAGTGGCTTAGACGACCGTTGATGTAGACACGGATGGATCGGTGAAAATTTGGATTGCTATAAACTAATGACACCAATCATGTTACCAGTACTGTCTATTATGTGATTAAGGTTTTCGTTTTGGGATAGCTCACTTATAGGCACCAATGGTGTTCATAGACACGTTATATGTGCTTAGAAGATATTGATATGTTAAAGAAAATGAGAGGGAGCCTTTAGTTTATGTAGAAGAAGGGGAGGAAAATGATGAGCTTTGATTGTGAGAATTACATGTACAATTCATGTCTTCCATGAATTAAAATTTTCATATGGTATTTATGTATTTTAATTGTTGAAATTTCTGTATATTTATATTTTTAGATTTTGGTAGAAAAGCTTTGTTTTCTTCTAAACTTGTTTTATTTCATTCAATCAACAACTAGGAATTTTCTGCCCTTCAAAAAATTATCATTGTAGAGCTAATGTATGGACAAATAAATTTCTTTTTATAAATACATTAACATCGCTATTCAAATTCTTTAAAAATCCGTACCGAAAATCACTATATAAAGCAGTAGTATGGTTGAAATACAAACTAAGTTCTTGTTTGAGCCCCAATTTGTGAGAATATATTTTATAAAAATTAATGTTTTTTAAGAACACGTGGTTAAAAATTTGAAAAAAAGAATTATGTTTACATATAAAATTATTTTATGAGTGAATTAGGGATTGAAAATGCATTGTAAAGAATGAGTCTAGGTATACATTTTAACTTTTATTTCGAGACTTGAACTTCAAAGAGTTCAATACCCCCGGCCCCGGGAAAATAACCCTTAATTGCACATCTCAATGGAGATTAAAATTAGTTTGGAAATTAACTTTTAAAAAATCATGTGATTATAGATGACATAATTAATAAAGGTCAAGATTTGTTGTTACAAACTTCTTGTCTTTCAGCTAAGCTTCAATACATTCTTAACAAATGAAAACATATCAATACAATTTTTATCATCTCGATGCATTATATCCAGAGAACAAAAGGAGACAAAAAGTTCGACAGTAAACTCAACTCTTATTAAAAAAATTAAAATAGTAATGTAAAGACGGACATGTATTCCAAATGTGTTAGGCCTATCCATTAAAAGCCTAGCTCAAAACTGTCCTATGCCCAAGCTCGTTCGAGACCTGGCTAGAGACACGAGTCATGGCTTGCCCAATACCACACCCAATATTCAGTGGGTCACAAACCTATAACTTCTCAAAGTCTCGCTAATCATGACCATTCGGAAAAGGATATAATTTATGTAGTCTAGTAATAAACTCCCAAATTTTAATTGAAAACTAGAAATCCCTGCAACATTCCATTGTCCCACAAATCACTATATAATTAGGTATACAAAATTAATTTTTTTTCAAAAAACCTTTATTTTGTTCAACACTTGGCATTTAAATTCCCCTGTGCTTAAGGAAAAAAGAAAAAAGAAACTTCAATAATTGAGAAGAAATGGATTTGAGGAACTTGGGCATAGACTCTGTTGGAATATAGACCTCACATCCAGCACTAGCAGTTCACGTGTTCCGTGCCAGCTTGTTGTTTACGTGTACTCAGCATGACCAAATTCTAGTTAGAATAGATTTAGCTTCAGCTCATCTATATTCTAGAAACTTCTATGTAGTAGTAGTAGTTAGTAGATTAGTTCTCTATAAATATAGACTTTACTTCATTGTAATTCTTTAAGTTGAATGAAAGATATTTCTTCTTCTTCCCTGCAAGTTCAGCAGGTTTATATCTCGTTTTCCATTTTCTTCTTTTCAGTTTATAATAAATCTAAGATGGTATCAGAGCACTTTGTGCTTCCGTTGCCTGTCATTTGTCTCCTTCATCAACGAGCAGTTCCGCCGTTGATGATATATCAGTTCAACACCGGTAAAAGCTGTGACCGGAATTGTTGTTTCACAGATCTATGTTGATCAGAGATTCAGAACTCTGTAATTTTTCCATATCAAGTTCATTTTTCCCTGCCTCCTGGAACAGATCAATTTTAAGATGTTTTCTGTTATTCTCTCTAGCTTTGTTCTAGAGATGTTTTCGTGGAATCTAGTCCAATTCCATTGTATTCTCCTTTATGGATGTTAATTCAGTTCTGAAATGGAACATGACAGTTTTTGAAGATAACTTGGCTTCAGATTTCTTGTCCACATCAGTATTGGTCATCTGTTTCATGGCTTTCATTGGAGCTGCTCTAGTTCTCAAACCTTCAACAGTTTCTGTTCTAGCTCTAATTTTTATTTCTTCACCATTTGCAAATGCATCAGTCTCCATTTACAGTGGCGCACAAAAGAGTCGCTCAATTCCGGCATCGAACGGATCTCTGTCTCCCTTGACGTTTTCAACCATAGATCCGCAACTCCATATGTTGTAACTCTTGCTGATGATAATTGTTACAGGACACCTGAAGTGTTGTTGAATTCCTCATAGCACATTACGGCAATAGATATGTGGTCAGTACTCGGTTGTATCTTTTGATTCTTCTCAGGATGTGCTCAGTTCATAGATTCACAACACTAATCATGGCTACTGCTTCAGTGGCGATTAAATCAAGGGAGGATCATAGGAAACAGCTGGAATTAACCTTCACTTTAATCTTCAAGGTGGAATTTGATCTCCATATTCCACCTTGAGGGGTGTGTTGGAATATAGACCTGACATCCAGCACCAGCAGTTCACGTGTTCCATGGGAGCTTGTTGTTCACGTGTATTCAGCATGACCAGATTCCAGTTAGATTAGATTTAGCTCCAGCTCATCTATATTCTAGATACTTCTATGTAGTAGTAGTTAGTAGATTAGCTCTCTATAAATACAGACTTTACTTCATTGTAATTCTTTAAGTTGAATGAAAGATATTTCTTCTTCTTCCCTGCAAGTTCAGCAGGTTTATATCTCATTTTCCTTTTTCTTCTTTTCAGTTTATAATAAATCTAAGAGACTATGTCATCCTATCCCTCCAAGACATGCTAGATTTTGGCGAAGACCATGGAAAATTGACACGGAAAAACCCATCAAGATCCTACATTCGCGACGTCAAGACCATTGTGGCGTCACCTGCGGACGTGAAAGAATACCCGAATTCTTATATTATCATTGTATACATGCTTGGGATCAAGGCCAACGACATCAAAGTACAGTTGGAGGACAAAAATGTGCTAGTGGTGAGCGACGAGAGGCGGAGAGAGAAAGAGGATGGAGTAAAATACATGAGAATGGAGAAGCGGGTAGGGAAATTTAGGAGGAAATTTGTGCTTCTGGAAATTTTATAAGGATATGGGGCTAAAAGGTAAAAGGATGTATTCAATTGAAACTTTTAATGACTTTTAAAAAATTTAAAAGTTTAAGGGTACTAAATGTAAATTTTTTAAGACTTTCTAAATGTTTTGGTGTATTCAATAAAGAGTTTTATAAACTTCTAAAAAAATCTTTTAAAATCATAGGTTTTTAATAACAAACATTTTCGTAGTATATGTGACTTCTGGATATTTTTTTATTGCAAGTATAAATAACAAATTTCAAAATAAATCTCTTATATAACGAATGATTTGTGAAAACTTCATAGCCCAAAATAAAGAATGATTCTTTTCATCTCCTCCTAGAATTTTCTTGTATCTCTTCCATTCAGGTAAGAATTTAAAGTAATCTATTTTTATAATGACTTTTGAATTGAAATCTTATGCAGTAATTCAACTATGGTTTATAAGTATTTGATATTCAACTTTTTTTTAAATAAATTGAATTGAATGTACTGATTTAATTTGATTAAAAAACTGTTTCAAGCAAGGAAAAATTCACAATAGAAGAAAACATAATCCTTGAGAAAAAAAAAGATACATAATTCTTTCTATAGAGAGATGACTATTACGACCCATGCGACGAGCAAGCTAAGTAATCAAACACAAGCAACTCTCTAAGGGCCGAAGCACCTAACACGTCAACATGAAGTAAGGCAGAATCCGAGATGGATAGCATCTGTCTGAAGTGGTGCAAACAAATATTGAGCCGCAATGCCTAGAAGGTTAGGCCCAAGATGCAGATCTTTTAGGCAACGATCTGTCAAAAATAAAATTTTATGAATGATGGATGTGACATCTTTGCAGCAGAGGCCAATGTGTCAACTCCAATTCAAAAACATTAAATGCCCACCCACCAATGGAGTGATAGATGGACACCTACGAAGTTACACTTCAGACGGATAGATGAAGCCATGTATTTTCCATCCAACAGTTCTCCTTCCACCCTTCTCTCTACAAAAAGTTGAAATATCCTAAACGTGCTCCTATCACAATTTAAACAAATTATTCAATTTCTAAATTTAATCAAATCACAACAGTATCACCAAATTCACATATATCATATATATCTTGCAAATCAACTACCACAGATTAAATTGGAAAGGTCTCATCAAATACTATGTACTATAATATTCAATTGAAGAAGCCACTTATTACTACAGATGCAAATCTGAAACCCTAGCTTCCAAGAAGTTACTACAGATCAATTCTTGGTACTGCACATGTGAATCAAACACATCAGAACGATAAAAATTAAACTGTATTGACAATGCCTTACCCACGCCAACGAGGCTCTGATACGACTAGGTCTTCTTGCCATAAATACCAATCAAGCAATCCTAGGTTGTGTTTCATTTAATATTATGAGACTTCGGCAGCTTTAGGCCTGCCACGTAAGGCTACACTTGACTTATTGATTGAGTAAAGTCGATTATTCAGTTAGTTGTCATATCACCCACTTGATAGATCTTGTATGAAGATCTTCTCTATGTCGACTATACTAATCTACCTCAACTGCATGGTTTCGACTATTGAAGTTCGGTTTCTCCTACTAGATGGGGGCTCGACCTTTCATGGGTTCAACCAATTTTACCGTGACAATGAGATGATGTAGAGTACATGCTTATGTTTATTTGACACACGACTCTTACTGGAGCCTTGATGATAGAGGCGTAACACCATGCATCTCAATCAAGTGAAATCCATTTACTAAAAGAGTCATGTTTTACAAATATTTTTTTAAGTCAATTTCGAAAGTGTAAACTTCACACATGCACTACATAATATTTATGTTAGATAAGATAATGTCTTCCTTCCAAAGAGTAATGATTGGTTTGTGTTTTGAGAACCAAGATTTTTTAATTAGTCATGGGAGAAGAGATAGGCTTAATGCTTACTAAATCGTGATTCACATGGGCTTTTTTGGTGGTGGGAGAGGCAGCTGCAAGCACTTCAACTGTCAGGCTAGTCAACTACATATTGTGTTTCATCATGTTCGAACATTGGTTTATCATATTTTTCTTCTCTTAGTTCATGTTTTTTCTTCATTCTTCGTATTTCGAACAATTTAAAATGTTGTTCAATGCAACGGAGATAGAAACTACATTAGCAACCATCAATTTAATGAATATAGACTTGTTAAGGCTCAATAAGTTTGATGGTACAAACTTCACATTCCAAATTTGTAATCAACTGCATTTTTTCGTTGACCATCATGTTGAAGCGCGTGCCATATTTTTTTTATTTAAAAAAACGGGTAGTGTTAGTTTTGAAAGTTTTCAAAAAAAAGGTGCTATTTTTTAAATTTGAATTTTCGCTCGAATCCTGCTTGAATGTTACTCGAGCGACACTTGTAGTTTAATTTCGCTCGAGCTTTGCTACACCCTCGCTCCAGTGAAGCCTGTTATTAAAACGCGATTGGGTCTTCATTTTCAGCGTATTTTCATCATTCTCTCTCAACCTTCGAGATCCATATCTTGAAATCTTTGCATTTTGCTGCTTTTCATCGAGTTGGCATCTTATTTGAACTACATTAACACCACATTCATCATCCAATTCAACAATTTTGAAGATAAATTGGCATAAACCCTAGTTTTTCGAATTTTTGGGGATTTTGCTTATGACATGATACTTAGCTCAATTCATCACATGAATTTGTGTGTTGTGATTATTACATGATGTTTTGAATGAGTTTGCATCATTTATGTCACATTTTACTCGAAATTTAAGCTTTACATTGAGTTTTCGAGTTCATGTCTTTGTGCTCTAAATTGGTGCTTGTTTTTTGTCGATTTTGTGATATTTGAGTTAGGGTTAGATGTTGGGGATATAGTTCTTGCATGGTGTGATGTTGTTTTGGCTTGGGTGGCCTTGATTTAGGCTTAAATTTCACGTTTTATAGTACCCACAATGTGTTCGATGAAATGCCTCTTAGGTTTCCCCCTGTGTTTTTTGCTACACTCTCGCACACACGAGTCATATCACGTGTCATGAACATTTCTATACTCTCATGTCTTGATTTGGAGTTGATTTGCATTAAGTTTTGCATCAGTGAAATGAAACACACACTGCGTCGCGTCGCGGTGCCTTGACGTCGCTGTAGTATACCTTGACGTCGTTGCAGTATACCTTGACGTCGCTGCACCATACCTTGACGCCACTGCACCACATCACGCAGTCACTGTACCACGTCACGCACTTTACGTTCTTAGTCCTTTCATGGCATATTTGACAATTCTGTATCGTTTTGTATGCCATGTGCATGTGTGCATTGTTTTGCATGTCTGGATGTATTTGTGCATCATTTCACGTATTTTCATGCATTTGGTTGCATTATTGTACCTTGCAGTCTATACTCTCCTTCGTAGCATCTTTTGACGTGTTGTTCTGCAATCATGTCACAGATGCCGCCTAAGAGAGCGAGGACCGCAGTTGTGCATCCTAGTGGCTTTTCATCTTATAGCCGAGCCCGCTTCATCACCTCTACTGATTTTGAGGTATTCACATCTCAATTTTCCCTCTGCCCTCTCTTAGTCGAGCGTGAGGTTATCCTTTCTGACATTTTCCCAATATAGACGCCATATTCACTCACGAGGTTGAGATTCTTTATTGACTGGGTTAGTTCCTCCACCGATTCTCTTGGTTCGTGAGTTCTACGTGAACATTCTTGAGGTCTATGACACTACTTTCTGGGTCTACCTTAGAGGTCGCACTCTTCGACTTTTCCTCGATGTTTTGGCTGAGTCTCTACATATTCCTAAGTTCTTCGCCCTATTTACCCTTATCTTTCAGCCGAGACCAGTCCATCTGATGCTGTCATTTATTCCACTCCTTTTTGACGCCCCTCTAGAAGGGTTCTAGTGCGGTCCGCAATGGATAGCCAGGTTCTGTTGCGCATTACGTGCATGAACCTATGGCCAGTTGGAGATATGTCTTCTCTATCGTCCGATAGGGCTAGATTTCTTTATGCCCTTATTCATGGTGATTTTATTGATCTTCCTACTTTCATCTGTCAACATATTTTGCGTTCATTTCACGTCTCTAGCCGTAGGATAGGTCTGCTTTATGCCTGTCTTATTCACCGCTTGGTCACGGTCCTTGGTGTCACTTTTCCTGAGGGTCCTTCTTGTCGTATAGGTCACCCTATAGGTCACAGCACTGTTTCACAGAGTTGATCACATGCCTCATCTTATTCGACTCCTGCTAAGCCTACTGAGCTTGCAACGCTAGTAGATCCTATAGGTGATCCTCTGTAACGCCCCAAATTTACTAATAACTCAAGGCGCTACTTAAGTCAAAGTAACCTGTAAATAAACATTTTTCAAAAGTCGCCACAATGCGAAGGCATGCATATACTTTAAAAACCCATAGCAATTTATCACAAAACGCGGAAACATCATTTCTAAAAATTTACTCACATCCAAGAGTCAAAACCAAATGTGATTTGTAAGTACCAACATATGCAAAGATACCAAAATCCAATGTTTAAGTGTCAAAATGGAAATCAGCTATTTAAAATTTCTTGTTTCAAAACTTATAATTTAAAAGGTCTATTATTAAATCAAAATTTGCCCCGCTCGTTGCCTTACCCTGCCAAGCTCCTTAATCTGAAAGGGTGGAAAAATAGTGGGGTGAGCATAACGAATTATACTCAGTGGAGATACAGTAATCAGTCCAGGTCAAGTCTAAATATGAAATCAAGTGGTGAATATAATATCAATACAACATACTATAGAATCATGTACTGTGGGCATTCCCAAGGACCCAATTTCGATCCCGGACCTATTTACGGTCCCTGACAACATGGTATAAGCGCTTAGCAAATTTTTTGCACTGTGGGCATTCCCAATGACCCAATTTCGATCCCGATCCTATTTACAGTCCCTGGCAAACCTTTTCATAGGTATAAACATTATATCACAATCAAAATCACACATCAAGAATTAACATGGACAAATAACCACAATTGTTTAAATGTAAACCCCACCTCGAAGTCTTGAAAACTTTCTTGAAAATTGAACAATTGTAATGTTACCGTACTTCACACTTTGCCCGCGATCTCGTCTAGCAAGAACAAAATTAATTTAATTTAAGATACTAAGTCTAATTAAAACTTTAAAACATTTAGGAACTTAAATGAAAAGTATTAAAACTGGAATTTAAAAGTTTAAAGGCTGAATATAAACTTTTTGAAATTTTGCAGGCTAATTTAAAAGGTATTAAAACATAGGGACTGAATTAAACAATTTGTAAAATTTTTGGAATTGAAATAATAACCTTTTAAAACTTTGGAGCTAAAATGGCTAACTTTTAAAAACTAGGGCTTAAAGTGTAATTTTCAAAAAGTTGAATTATACAAAATATAGGTATCTATCTATCTCTCTCTCTCACACGATTTTTGCACAGAGAGAAGAGGAGAAGGAGAGGGGAGCCGGCAACGGGAGATGGTGCTGGGGGAGGGTGTTTTCCGGCCAAAAATCAGGGGCGCCGCCGTCGCGAGGTAGCGCCGGCGGTGGGGGTCGATTGGGGGGCTTTTTGGGCGTCGACCGAGGCCAAAATCGAAGTTAGGAGCCGGAATTTCTTGGGTTTTCCGACGGGAAATCCGGCCAAAATGTGGGTGGAGTCGAGGTAAGTGATTGGGCTTTATTATCTCTTGGTTTTGTGGTTGAATTTTGGGTGAAATTTGGTGAAGTGGAGAGTCGGATTGACAGACGGAGCTGCCGTTTTTGGGTGGCTGCAGGCGGCGGTATGAGGTGGTGGTGGCTCGTTGATGGTTCGACTGTGGGATGGTGGTGTAAGGGGTGCGTGAAGGTGGCGGTTTGAGGCGTTGCAGGCGGCGGTTTGGTTGGAGTTGTGTGTTGCAGCAGGTGGCTCGAGAATGGTGAAAGTGGTGGATTCGAATTCAGTTTTTTTTTTTTTTTTTTGGAGCTGGGATTGACGGTGATGATTGTGTGAAACTTTCAACTGATTATTGAGCAAAAATTGAAGGGAAAGGATGGTAAATTCTTACCTAATTCCTGGGTGTGTGTTGAGAGGCCTTGGAAGTGTTGGTGAGGTCGAGAGAAACGGGATGATGAGTAGTGAATGTAGGGCACAGAAATCGAGGCGGTGGTTTGGGCCTAGAATTTGGGCTGGGATAAATTTTTTGGGCCAATTGGATTTAATAAAATTGGACTGAAAGATAAAATTTGGACTTAATGAAATTGGACACTAAATAGAATATCGAACATTGAAATTGGATTTAACTCGAAAAATAAATATTGAATTTTAAGATTAAAATTGTTTTGAAATCTTATATTAAATATTTTGCTAGACAATTCGACGGACGTAAAATAAATTCTAAAACTTGACGGAAATGTCGTAGCGACACACTTTAAGTCATAAAATTTGTATTTTAAAAATTCGGGTCGCTACATCCTCTTAGTGGTCCTTTGACCGTTCCTCCTACTGATATTCCATCTCTTCTTTGGGTCCTGTCCCTCCTGCTTCTTTTTCGATTGATCTCTTGGCCGCCTTGATGGGCCAAATGTCTACATTTAGCCAGCAGGCTCGGTTGCTAGTCGAGGTGACCCAGCATCGGGCAGAGATGACCCAAATTCGAGCAGATCTCACTACTCTGAGCCGTGTGGTTACAGATTGCAAGCGACGACTGCGATGGATGAGAGATTACTGGGATACTGGGAGCGACGATTCAGATGCCTCTACTGAGGACGATGCTCCTGCTCAGTCGTTTAGAGCTAGCTATGTAGTAGTAGGCTCTGATTCTTTTTGTTTAGCTAGAGTTGTGGTAGGCATTGTATGTATTGTCATTCTTTGTACCAAACTCTAGTTAATGGGATAGTGATTTTGTTTGATTTCACTTGTGCTTTTATTTATGTTGTATGCTTTGCTGTTATCTCCTATTATATTTGATTCCTTCAACATTTGTGACAAAAAGGGGGAGATACACTTATATTTTTAGCAGCTACATTGTCATTTGCATGATTTTCTTTTGAGATCGTTGGGGGTGAGACATAGATAATGCTACATATACATATGCATGCTTTTAATATATGTTTTTTGGGGTCGTTGGGGTGAGACATAGATACACTTTGACATTTGACTTCATTTTATTTCAGGATACATGTTAAACAAAGTAGAAGCTACACTTAGTTGATTCAGTTGGACTTGATAGTTTTGATAGGATTTATTTGTATTGTATTTTGTTTTGTCACAGAATGCCAAAATGGGAGTTTGTTAGTGTTATATTTTGTATTGGTGATTCTGTTAATAAAAGGATCAACTTGAACAATTATAAAATTTAGGGACTGAATTGTAAAGTTTCATAGTTGGTAGGTTAGCTGAGGGTTTGGGGTTTTCTGTTTGGAATACGAAGGTAACTTGTCGATTTTTCGCTAGCTGCTCCCCAGACTTGCGCTCGAGCGGATAAAGCAGAATCCATCGCTCTACCTTTGCCCCCTGTTACTCGAGCGACAGGGCCTTCGCTAGATTGACATAGCTCCTCGCTCGAACGACAAATTTACGGCCAGAGCTAATTCACGATTTCATGAGATTTTTATTGGCCAATGTTTCCCTATTCGTCCAACATATAAAATGAGGTACTGTGCACTCGAAAAAATAAGGGTTGAACACTATTCATTCAAGAGAACAATATTATTCTCTCAAGAGCAAAACATTCAACAAGTTTAATCACTTTATCTTATATGCACCCTTCATATTGAAAACATCAAATCTATCAATCAAAATACTGGTACTATTCTTCGCTTGGATCTATCAGGAAAATTGTGTTCTCAACTTGGCTGGCTATGAAGATCAAGGAAGAAACTGAAGAACGAGGAGTTCTTGGTGGATCCACAGGAGATAAACTGCGTGAAAAGTTAGGAGTGGAGTTGGTGTGCTCAATCCAAGAGGATTGTTTTACAGAGAAGAGTTATGATTGGTGTCCGTGTGCACATTCCAGAAGAGCTGCTTCAAACTTTAAACAGGAGATCAGAAAGTTTGTGTGGTCAACTTTGCTGGTGGTCTGTAAGTTTACCTATCAGTTTATAGTGGATCTTTGACTGGCAAAGCGTCAGGAGTTTTTCTCACGTTGGGTTTCTCTATGAACAATACTGGTGTTATTTACTGCTTTCTTTACAGTTTTTATATAACTGCGGTATTCAAACATATGATTAATTGAATTGTCTGACTAATCACCTAGACATAATTAACTTGTGACTTGTTGCTTATTAATTAGTTTTTAATTTCGCATTTACACCTAAACACCCCCCTCTAGGTATAGTTGGGTCCAATATAGCATTTTTCACAAAGGGTAGTACAAATGGTGCAATATTCTAGAGTCTAGGAATAGGACTCCTTTGACACAAACATTAGGATAAATTGCCCCCAAATTGTGGAATTGGAACATCAATTTCCCAATAGCCTATCAAGACAAATACTTTATTCCTCCAAAATCAAATTTTGAGGCCTATAACACTGACAAATATTTGCTCCAAGCTACGACCAAATCGCAACTAATCCATAATTTGGCAACAAAATGCCTTAGATGGTATGGAAACTTGGATATCAGTCACTCGATGCTCTGCCTACTCAGTAACCAAACTTTCGTCCTACTAAAGCAAATCTTCTAAGATGTTCTAAAATATGATCGACTTGTTTTGGAGTTAAATCAGGAACATGTCACCCAAAACGGCATGTTTTCATTTTGAACAGCTATGTGTCATTTAATTAATTTCATGTCTTTTTTACTTTATCCCTCGTATTCAACTGATCATAAAAATATGACAATGTCTACCTCTTCTTCATAATTTCAAAGAAGCATATTCGAATCGAGGAATAATCAAATAATGAGATAAGAATAATGATTCATTAAGGCACATCTAAATCTAAAGACAATGTTGTGGATAAAATCGACCAATCAAACAAAAACAAAAATAAAAGTAAAGAACAATTTAGAAAATCTATGTAAAACTACTCAATGTCATCAAACTGACTCTAAACCTATGATTCCATTTGTTCATCATCTTCACTTATCAGTAATCAAATTTAGTAGCCCCCATGGACATGACGTAGTGATAAAGCATGAGGGTTCTTTATGGAGTATCAGAGCTTCAAATCCTCTCGACAGCTAGAATGCAGCATTTATGTTGGAAGACAAACGTCATGTGGAGACAAAATCACGGTGAGCTATGTCATCCCTCCAGGGGTTCATCCGCACATCGTAGAGGGGGGGGGGGGGGGGGTTAATAGGGAGAAAAATCGATTCTCAAATGTCCGGCCTAAGTGTATACAAGCTGTGAGCGCATCTGATTTACCCGAGCAACAAATCAGGGAGAAAGACCGTCACTCCTCAAGACTAGTTGGACGGAGTTTTGATAGTTGAATCATCAAAATAATAATCAAATTTAGTACCTAGAAGATTCGCAGTTCAAGACAACATACTCCTACCATAAGATCCAAAAAGATGGAGAAACGTTGTGATTGTGGATTATGACTAATTGTATGCATTATCAGGCATTCACATGAAAACGTCCAAATAAATTACAAAGTAACAATGTTAGAATTATTAAGCACAATACATGCTTCACAAATTATAAGCCAAATTCCGTGTATTTCATTGCATTGGATTGACCACTGGACAATGAATCCAGGTATGCACTACCATTTAGACTAATGATGATAATCATTAACAATCGATAGCATTATCCTTAAAAACACGTATGCCACGTTAGACTAAATTAATCTTACTGTGAAGAGAGATACATTGTCAATCGATATATATTATCGTGATTAAATTCACAATCTAATAAATAAATGCCTCCACGAGCCACGATATATAATATTAATCTGCACTATACAATTAGGAATGCTTTCATGAATTTATTGGAATTGAATTCATTCGTATATCAATTTTAGTACTAATGATGCAAATAATACGAAGATGCAACTACCACGATTTATCAAACTCTGACTCATTAATTACATATTGAAAAAAAAAAAAAATATATATATATATATATATATATATATATATATATACACACACATATATATATATATATATATCTATATCTACTTGGCTTAATCAAGTTGCAAGAAAATTGATATGAATAAAAATAGTAATGGGCTACCAGGAATGAATAAACGTGTCAATCAAATTTGATATGATTCAAAACGAAATAAAACTTCTAAAATTTGTGTTTGATTTTATGTTTGGCATAATTTTTGTAGGTTCAATTAGCCCCTGTTTGGTGGCCATTTTTCCCAAAATACATTTTTCTTTCTTCTTTTAAATCACACATTTTTCAATAAAATAATATTAGACGCAAACCCAAAATTTTTCCTTCATTTTTAACTACACATTCTTAATCAATCAACTATTCAAAAATGCACTTTCTCCCCAAAAATGGTTACCAAACAGGGGGTAAATTGACCATTTTCATCAGAGTTAATTATGATGTTATTATAGTTTTTATTTGTTGAGGGTGTGGAGAAGCAGATGAATAGTTAAAATTCTTTTTTTTTTTGTTTAATTTTTAATTATTTCATGGAGAAAATATAAAATTACAATTTTGCCCTTTTAAATTTTGATCAAAATATGGTCAAATTGATTTTTTTATTGACTTATGGTCAATGGACAGAATCCGTCCATTTGTCGTCCAGATGTAATCGAGGTGAAAGATTTGAATTTGTAGATGCAAAAATGATAGGTTTAATATAGTTAGCAATAATCGAAAGGTTTTGAATCCAATGGTAACTCTCCCAATTAAAAACATGCTAACAATGTGTTGTACAATCTATCTTAGATTTTTTCTATTGAACTAAAGTGGTGGTTTACATCCATAGTTAATTCTATGGTGTACATTAATTTGTCTCATGTTTCATTAAATTTTTGAAAGAGAATACACCATTGTTTCAGCATCAAGATAACGACACTTCGACTAATATATCTTCAGAATCTTGATTAATAGTGTCCTATAGTACACAACCACCACCTTTCAGGCACCATGCCATAACCGCAGCTATTTTTTATTTATTTTTTCATTTCCTTTATATATTTGAATACGATTGTACTACGTGTATATAATAGTTTACACACACATGATGTAGTGAGATATGATTAGATCAGAATCTATTACTAAGTAACCAATAAGGAGCAACCATATGTCATTTCCCCAAAATATCCATATTACCTCAAAACTTGAAGGAAAATCTATAGATACCTTATCATTTAAAGAGTAATAGATGCAATTCTAATATTTCAATCCCAAATAGCCATTCAAATATTTTCTTCTTTTACAATTTCATTAGAACTTCATAAATTTGCTGGCTCGAATTACTTCCCGTCACATTTATTGTTCTGGTATTTTAATTTATCTTATTTTGAATAGATTAAAATAATAATTCACGTCGTTAGGCATCGTGATCA
Organism: Osmanthus fragrans; assembly: GCA_019395295.1. Lineage (NCBI taxonomy): Eukaryota > Viridiplantae > Streptophyta > Magnoliopsida > Lamiales > Oleaceae > Osmanthus > Osmanthus fragrans. Next base: position 14,851,169 of record CM033359.1, read on the forward strand.
GGAACCTAATCATGATATAGAAAAAAGAGAACTAAAAGAATGAATTGCCAATGAATTAACCGAAAAATGTTGGATATTCGTAGAATTAATTAGATTAAATAACTTATCAACCAATTTTAATTAATTGGATTAATAAAATATTGTGCCAGCATGTTTAATGGGTAGGTCAAGTCCACTTAAACATCTATTAATAAACTATTAGTGTTTAACAGATCATAATATACATTCATAATCTTACTAGCACCAGAAAAAGAGAAACCACAGTCCCTCATTCTTGTTTCCTTTGTGCAGATTATCATTGGAGGCTAGACAAATATGAACACGGTCCATTTCTTTTGTATATTTCTGTCTGCCAATAGCGCTATAGTAAGAAGACTTATTCGAAGTCTTCTTAAATATCCAATGGACTTTTCAACCGTTAGAAGAAAAATGCTAGTGAAGTCTTCTAATACAACATCGTTCGTGTATGTTAAGAATCATACGAAAATTGTGAATAATTAATAGAGGATCTGTCACTCTTAGATAGTAAGAGATGATGATCTACATTTCATTTAGTTAAGTTGATAATGAAATCCTTATCTAAAGTGTGTTCATAAGTCGAAAAGAGCATTCAACTAATATCAATTTAATAGTAGGATGATAGATATAATCTATAATCGAGATTGACACACATTTATGTATCATAATTGATTAGATTATATTGACGAAATGATTATTGTTCTACGACAAATGAACAAATTTGATTTTATCATACCATGTGACACTTCTTGTCACATTTATTGTTTTGAAAGGTCAATCCAGACGGCGAATATGAATTAATTAATTTATGTGAATTCAATAATAAAGAGAGCCAAAATCAGTAAAACCTCAAAGGGCAAATCCGTGTGTCTACATCCTCTCTCCTTGAGGCACTATTTGTTTGAAAAAAACAAAGGAGAAGAAACCAACTGTAGTAAATTGAAAATAGCCACAAATATAAACTCCAAACTGATAGCTTCATCACCAATTCACCATCATCCAGTCAGGACTTGATCTCATAAAAACTGAGCTTCCTTTCTCTTCCCCTCAAATTTTTGTTTTTGATAGATTTAGGAAAATTACTTGACTGATTAGCTAAATAATATGTTGGTAATATTTCAGGGGAATTAATAGAGCAATTTTCAGATCTTTGAATAAGACAATCATAATTGCTAGTGAAGATGGTGTAGTACGTATTTGGGATTCCAAGGTTAGAAAATGCTTTGATCTTTCTTTCTTTCTACTTTTTTTTATAGAAAAAGTAACATTAATAAATGTGTCTGTTGAATATTTTTTCTCATGGGATGGCTGAGTGTTTACTAGCTCATCTGCGCCTAAAAGTTTTTTAACCAGCAATAGATGTTCTCCACCAACTTACCTTGATATAAACTTTGTTGCAGTTCATTCTGTATTGCCTTCTCTGCATGACTCTCATTAACTGAGACGAAGACGATATTTTTTTGTGTTTCGGAATTTTTGGATGAGGAAATTACAGAGTCTGATACGAAACGAGGATGTGAACAAATGGATTTATCCTTTGAGATTTTATTGGTTTTGGTCATCTTATTGCTTTTAACGCCTAAACTAACCAATTTAGACCGTAGGAGTAATTCCACAATTTTTTTGGGCGATCTAGGGGAGTTTTGCGCCAAAATGAAACGTTTACGTATTCCACAATATAGTTAACGTTAGGGGACTATAATGTCAGTTACCCATTTTTATTTATTTATTTATTTTTATGTTATGAATTTAAATTATTTTTTAAAAACTAAAACCAATATTAGAAAATAATTAAATTAAAAAGACGCAAGTAAAAATATTTTAATCTCAGTCTCGCCTCGCCCCACTCCAGCCTGTCCCTGTTTCCTTCTTGTCCGACTTTTTGAAAATTCTGAAGAGATGAGACAGTGAAGGACCGCCCTAGTCTTTCCTCTGTCCAACTTGGGTCCATATATAATAATAAAAGTTCTACTTGGGTCCATATATAATAATAATTTTTCCAACGTAAATATGAACAGTCTATTTCTTATGTATATTTCTATGTTTGCCAATAGCGTTATAGTACGAAGACTTATTCGAAGTCTTTTACAATATCCAATGGACTTTTCAACCATTAAAAGAAAAATGCTAGCGAAGTCTTCTAATACGACATCGTTCATGTATGTCATGAATCATACAAATGATGTTTTTTTCACCATAATATTATACCACCAATTTTCATTTGAGATATTGTTAAATGTCAATCTGGACGACGATTATGAATTAATTAATTTATGTGAATTAACATTGTATTTTAATTTACGGAAGTGCTATACGTACATAATGGTGTACCAAATGCATTACACCCTCCTCACATGGAGGAAAGTCCACACACAATAAAATATCCGTGGACCCCCTTCTATGTGAAAAGGGTGTAATGCATTTGGTACACCATGAGGTGTACAAATAGCATTTTCCTTTAATTTATCTTATTTTGATTGGATTAAAATAATACTTCACGTCGTCAGGTATCGTGATCAGGAACCTAATCATGACGTAGAAAAAAGAAAACTAAAAGAACGAATTACTAATGAATTAACCGACAAGTGTTGGCTATTCGTAGAATTAATTGGATTAATTAACTTATTAGCCAATTTTAATTAATTGAATTTATAAAATATTGGGCCGACATGTTTAATGCGTAGGTGATGCCCACTTAATCATCTATTAATAAACTATTAGGGTTTAACATATCACAATCTTACTAGCACAAAAAAAAAAAAAAAAAAAAAAACCACAATCCCTCATTCTTATTTCCTTGTGTGGATTATCATTGGAGGTTAGACAAAGTGAGCAGTTGTGATGTGTGAAGATCGTGATTTTTCTTGTTCCGAGATTGTCAAAGAAATTTGTAGAATTTACTAAAAGCATAAGTCTAATCACAATTTCTATCTAAACACAAAGAAGATACTTGGTGTAAATTGAAATTATTTTAAATTCTGCTATGCATGTATAGGTAAATTCTCAGCACAGCGCATTCATAATCCAAATCCAACATTCACCTTTATAACTTAGAATATGATGGCTCATATAAAACCCAGCCAACTTGAATGTTTTTTTCACCATAATACTATACCACCAATTTTCATTTACCAAGCACAAATTGCAATTACTGATTATTGACAAACTAATCTAAAATATCTGCTAAAGTTAAAAACATTCACTCTCTGAAAATTCGATTTTGAAATCAGACTTTTATTTATGAATTTGCAACTCAAAAACTGAAAATAATTAAATCCCAAATAAATTAGAAATGTGATGAAAATTAATTTTTTTAATTTTGAAAGGTTGAAACTTGAAACTTAAAATGAGAGAATGTACATCCTTTCCTGTTCCACTTTCTGAAAATTCTGAAGGGATGAGATAGCGTAGGGCCAGCCAGGTCCATCCTCTTTGATGACTTGAGGTACATATAATAATATAAGAAGTGCTATGTGTACATAGAATTTTCACAGGCAGCTTTCAGTTAAATAATGGCCAAAAAAAACAGAAGAAGAAGAAGCAGATAATTCTGGCACCACAGCTTCTACAAGCAGAAAAATTGTAACAATATAAGTTCAACATCTTGTATAATTTTGTCCAAATAATTAATTTTCCAACTTCCAACATAAATATGAACACAATCTATATGTCTGCCAATTGCATTAGAGTGTGAAAACTTGTCCGATGTTTTCTAAAATATTTAGGAATGTATTTAGGAATACTAGATTAATGAAGAATGTATAGTTAAATAAGAAGGAAAAGTTTTTGATTTGCTTGTAATATTATTTTAATAAAAAATATGTGGATTAAAAGAAAAGAGAGAAAAATAAATTTAGAAAAAAATGGGAATCAAACAGAGGCTTAATGGACTTTTCAATCATAAGAAGAAAAATGCGATTTGTATTCTTTAAACTGACAACTAGGGGCGGACCCAGGAAATTGTTTCAGTGCGGGCGATATCAGAAAAATGTACAAAAAAAAAAGCATTATAACACAATACACAAACATTATATTAAAAATGAAATACCTTACAACTGCTCTTTACGAGTTTTCATACTTTGATATCTTTGTAAAATCAATTCATTATCATTCTTTAAGAATATATCTTTCTCCACATAAACAACGAGACATAAGTAATTAACCAGTTGAACAAGGTCATTTCATTTAATGGTGGCCCAGAGAGAGAAAGAGAAGGAAGCACGCAAAATGAAGAAGCAAGAAAATAACATATTCAGTAAAAGCTAACCTGAACAGAAAGATCAAATTGAGACAATGTGACTTCTACAGCCTTTAAAGTTTTATCGATGTTCTCATGAGCTTTCCGAATAGCATGTGTCCTGATCTGTAAAAGGAAAATCTGAGTAAGAATCACAAAATGCTGAGGAGAAGCAAATGCAATCAAAGATCATAAGTTCAAATCTCCTAATTTGTCAATAAATAAAAAGATCAAAATTAATATGAAATATAATTCAGAAGAAATGTTCAATGAAAACCATGAAAATTAAGACGGATAAAAGAAAAATTCAAATTTCGAAGCTATACACACTCCACATTTCACCAATGGATTGTACTTTATCAAAGAAAACCAGAAGTCAAGTGGTTTTCTGGCTTTGAGAGCAAGATTGACACTTTTTTTCCCACGAGAGAGCAAGACTCGAAAGGATTGATTCAGTTAAATTTTAATTTCTTGTCAGTTTCCTATTTTTCTCATGATTTCAAAGTATGAACAAAGGCAAGTTGGAGCACTAAAGCAGCCAGAAAATGAATATTTTTCACTTGTTTTGGCACTAGCGATGTTAGTAACCACAAAACTTAAGAAAGATAAAAAACGAAGATCAAGAAATCAGAATTTGGGTAGCATTGCTTTATTTGCTCTTTCTTTGAAGGCTCCTCAGTTTCCTCGGTAACCATACAGCGTTGAATTGAGAATATTATATAGTATAAATCCAAGAGTAAGTTGAAAGCATTGAAATCACCGTCTGAATGGCATGGGTGATAATCTACCAAAGTGGGCGGCCCAAAGTTCCCAAAGTTCAGTGCAGGCGATCGCCTGCACTGGACAACAGCCTTTATCGGATAATTCATTAATAAATACGATACATCTTGAAAGGTTCTCAAATTGTGGCAGGAGATGGAGACATTGGAAAATATGCTTTTTGAAGCAGCAGCTGAAGGAAATGTGAATTCTTTGAAGAAGCTGCTTCAAGAAGATCCAATAATTCTTGATAGAGTTATAGTTAATAGTTTCTCCGATAGTCTTATACACGTAGCAGCTATATTAGGACATAGCGATTTCGTGAAGGAAATCTTAAGAAGAAGACCTGAATTTGCACGAGAATTGAATTTATGTCAATCATCGCCTCTTCATTTGGCACCGGCCAAAGGTTATATCGAGGTAGTTGGAGTTTTGTTATCGGCTAATCCCTTAATGTGCCTAGTTCGTGATAGAAATGGGCTGACGCCTCTCCATCTGGCAGCCATCAAAGGCCGGATTGAAGTCGTGAAAGAGTTGGTTCATGCAAAACGTGAAGCAGCTCGAGTGATCGCGGGTCAAGGGCAGACTATTCTGCATTTGTGTGTGAAGTACTATCAGATTGAGGCATTAAAGCTCTTGGTGAATACCATTAGAGATCAAGATTTCATAAATCGTAAAGATAGTGATGGAAACACTATCTTACACTTGGCAGTAGCTGATAAACAAGTTGAGGTATGCCAATAGCTCTATTTTCGTACTTGAATTCAACCGTTATTTTGTTTTCGAGAAATAACCGAACTTTTCTGTCAGATGTTTATAAATGGAATTACCATTTGGTAGGGAGGATATAGAATCAAAAACAAAAGTTAAGTTATAATATTTTTTGTACAATGTTAAATATTGTATACCAACACCTACTAAATATTTTAAAATATCTACAGACAGTTAACTTTTTGCTTATGGAGTCTGCAACGGAAGTTAATGCTCAGAATCTTCGTGGGATGACAGCAATGGATGTTCTGATCCGTAGTCGAACAGATGTGAGGGATGAAGAAATTGAGGAATCTCTGAAACGTGCTGGAGCATTTGGATCAACGGAAAACAATTCATTAGTCCAAATTAATCATAACATAACTAGTCCATGCTTGAATTTGTCCTTTGAACACCGAGATCTGTCCTCAAACGTGAAAAAGAACCGTAGAAAAAAGATGTTTAAACAGAAAGATGATTGGTTAGAGAAAAAACGAAGTGCATTAATGGTAGTGGCGTCTTTGATTGCAACCATGGCATTTCAAGTCGGAGTCAACCCTCCAAGTGGAGTATGGCAGGATGATTCTGCGGATGTCTCACAAGGAAAGCCCGAATCAGAATATTATCCTCACATGGCAGGAGAATCCATTTTTGCCTATAAGCATCCGGCAAAATATGGACTTTTCTTGATTGCTAATACAACAGGACTCATTGCATCACTCAGTATCATATTATTGTTGATGAGCGGTTTACCTTTAAGGAGGAGAATATTTGTGTGGATTTTGATGGTGATTACTTGGATTGCAATTACAGCAGTTGCATTGACTTATCTCATATCAACAATTGTAATAACACCAAATATAGCCACTACACCAGAAATTGCAATTTATATATGGGTTGGCCTCATGGGTCTCCTGCTCATTGGACACACGATTCGATTGATAAGGAAGATGGTACGAAAGTTAATAAAATGCCTGAGCCCAAAAGAAAGGATTCCAGGTTCGGGAATTACAAGTCATGGCACTGTTTAAGGGATTGTTATGCTATGTCTAGTAAGTTGGAGACGACAATATTGAACGGTATTAAAATTGAAATCGAAAATAAATCTTTTTTACTCTAGTGCCTAGTCATATTCAATACTATAAACAAAGAAAAAAAAAAAACGCCTTAAGCGTTTGCACTATAAAAATTTAATGTATGAATATTGTAATTTCGTTTCAATTATTGTGTTTCACGTAAGGTCTCTATAATCCACATATAATCTTTTTCTATTTCATCGGTAGTATATAATTTCACTCCATATACCATATTTTATTTAGTCCCACATATGTTCAATAATCTCTTTTAAAAATTTAGCTACCAAAGAAGAATCACACTTAGTTGTTATTTAATCAACTCTCTTTTAATACATGGACGGCATCAATATTTGACTTTTAGGTCCTTTATCATATTAAATCATCCCGCTTAAAATTTTAAAATTTTAATAAGATAATTCAACAATAAGATATCACACCTTGAACTAAGCGTACCTATGTGCAACGGCGAATCCAGCATAAAAGTTCAGATAGAGCGGAAGTTGACTTTGACCGTTAACCGTCGACAATCACCCGATCCGACCGATCGTTTATGAAAATTCGATTAAATAATATAAAAAAATTATTGAATATATATATAAATGCACTAAACGTAAAAATTATATACATATGAAAATATAGTTCAATACAACCCAAATCTCAAAATACCAAAAAAAATGCAATGCAACGTTACTCTGTAATTGTAAGTTTAGACAATTGAATTCTACGAGACCTCATATTTTGAAAACGTTGCAATATTGTTTCATTCTCAAGTTTTACAAAAAGATCTTTCTCCATGTACACCATCAAACTGTCATTCAACAATTCATCTCCAAAATGCCCAATTACAATATCCAATATATCAATTCCAATATCCAATATCCAAAATGCCCAATTTATTTTTCAATTAAAATTGGTAAACAATTTCACAATTACAATATCCAATTTCACAACTACAATATCCAATTTCACAATTACAATATCCACTATATCAATTCCATTATTCAATATCACAAAGACAAGTAGATAAACGCACGAGAGCACGAGCACACGGCACATTCTGACATTCACAACTCACAAGTCATCAAGGCAGTCACACGACTCACACAAGTCACAACACAACACATTCAACTGAAAAGTGCAAAATTAAATGAAGAATAAAGAAAGAAACCGAACTTACCTTCTAAGTACTCCTCAGTCGAAGTCGTCGCGAAGCAACCAAGGGGTGACTGGCGAAGACGCGACACGCAAACTCCAGTCCAGTGAACTCCGACTCTCCAAGTCTCCAATGAACTCCAGCAGCGACGAATCCAAGTCTCCAAAATCCAACTCCAGTGAACTCCTCCAAGACGCAGCCAGACCGGACGCCAGTGAATTAGCGGTGTCTCTAACCAATTAATTAAAGCTGGTTTTTGCTTCTGCCTTCGACTTCGAGGCTTCGACTTCAACAATTCATCTGGAAATTTGGAAGAGGAATTGAGGAAGGGTTTGGAGAATCTCGTTCTCTCCCTCAATCGTGGCTTTGGTGGGTTACCAATTGGGATTTGGGGGGTAATGAAATTGGTTTGGGTTGGGCCGTTGGTGTCACTTGAAATTGGGTTGGAAATGAATCAAATGATATGGCCCATATATTTTTTAAAAAAAATATAGGCAGCCCGTACCAACAATCCAGCACTGTGCTCTCTGTGCTTCGTCTTCATCAGCGTTGCTCGCCTGCTCCGGTCTCCCTCTGTCCATGCCAACCCACCGACGCTCCACAGCAGCCCAAAATTCCGGCGAATCCAGCTAGAGCGGCCGCTCTAGCTCACCGCTAGCTAGATCCGCCCCTGCCTATGTGTTTATGTATGTAGAGCCAATTAAGAAATGTCAAGTTCTCAAACTATAAGGGAGCAATATATTCATTTGTTTGCATTTTATATATTTCAATTAACAAAGCCAAAGCAATTATCCTTTTTGAAATTCTTTACTGATATGAATTAATCCAAATAAGGGCCTACCTGAACATTATAACACAAAGAAACTTTTAATTTTCTATGAACTCGTTAAAATACTAGAAATCGTAAAAAAAAAATTGTTAATTCACACAAAGTTAATCAAACTTTGATTCAATAAAAAAAATAGTAGTCAACTATTGTGAGTGTTATTTAAACATGTATTGCTATTTTGTATCAATGGTGTTAAACATTAGTGTATACAGCTGTATGGTCACTATCACATTGTCCAATAACATCTTTCAAACAATTGAAAATACGAATATATTTGTTAGAAAGCTCAATATAACACTTCAATTAAATTCTTCTAAATGTAAACGTTAATGTATTAACATTTGTTTTCATACAAGCTTAAACCAATAAATTGATACAAAGTTCAACCATAAAATCCATTATTTCTATCTTTAATATTATCATTATTCATTACTTCCCCAACAAAATAGATACTAATTAGTTTTAAGTACAAATGAACTTAATAAATAATATATTTTGTGTAAGAAAGTTAGTTTTTAAAAAATTGGATGAACATTTCGATTTGATTTCAAGCGATTTTTAACTATAGCAATATAAACCAATTGAATCTAAATGGTTTGGTTCAGTTTGATACCGAAAAGTTGACTAGTTCACGTCGAATCAAACCAGCGATTGATTTGAAAATCGAGTTTTGTTTGTTTGGCATGTTGACGATTTCTTTTCTCCTTACTTTGTGCTATTAGGACGAAAATTGCATTATTCCATTTTAACAATTCACATTATATTCCCAATGAAGTAATTTTGATGAGAGATCAATGGTTTAAGTGATAATGGACCCCTTGACTCATTATCCAGTAGTTTGAACAATGAATCAAGATGTCCATTTCTACATTCCCGAGTGGTTATCACAGTTATAATGAATAACATTATTATTTTGAAAGTTGCATCCTTTAAAATGTGCAACCTTACCAAAAATAATCCTTAGATTTTTGGTAAATAATATAAGAGTGACTATATTCATACCATAAATTTTCACTACTAGAAAAAAGTGGCTTAAGTAATGGAATTTTAATGACACGTGAAATTCGTCGCTACCAGCATTGGATTAAGACTCATTTTTGATGAAATATTTTACTAGTTATTTAAATCTAAAAAGACAAAGCATTCTGACGGAGCTAGCAATGACTACCGAGCAGCAGTACGTTTCCGTCCGTAATCTATTGGTAATTTATGAAACAAAAATAAATAAAAATATATAATATTTATTTGATGGTATTTCCGTAGGTAAATTTAAAACAAAAAAATAAAATTCGTATAATTACAGATGGATATTTACATAATTGATCCATTGGTAATATTTGGGTCGCTAGATTAAAAATATTCGGCCCAAACGTAAAATCCCCAATAAAATTGACTCTTCCCGAAAAAATTTAATCCCAGAGTACTGAAATCAAACTTAAGAAAAATATTGATTCCTCATACCCCATAATAAAATCAATCTCAACCTCGCATCTTTTCGGTCATTTTGTGAAGATCAAGACTTGTCAATGTCTGCACGTAGTATAGTAACTGAGAACATGACTTGGTGTCCTAGGTGTCGTATTCCATGGTACAAAGCGAAAGTATCTTGATGAAGGCGTAGAAAACTCCACACACTAGGTGTTGCAATATTTACCTCTAACTCTTCTACTTCAAAAATTGTATATGTTAAGTGATACATTAGAGCATGTTGATAAATGCGTTTTGTGCACTTTATTTATACCATATTATTAAGTCTTTATGTTGTCAAATTATTAATTTTTACCTAATTTGATTTAATTTTCTTTTGTTTCTAGTTAGGGACTTGTTCGAAGCACTTGAAAAAGAAAGAATGATGAAATTGAATGAAATATGAAATTTTGGGGATCAAAGTCTCTCAATAAAAATTGAAGGACTGGACTGCATTAATTTGAAAGACTGGATGATTTGGAGAAAAACAAAGTTCATGGGCCATCTACCAATTGGAATTGGAATGGGAAGTGGACTTTGTGTTAAAGAGAACTACAATAAAAATCAAATTGGGCCTCAAATAGACTTGCTTTTGGAAGGAAATCATATAAGGACAACTTACAAAAATATCCTTAAAATTAGAGGTGTTTTGAGAAATTATATGAAAAGCTTTTTAAAAGTAAAAAATATTGTGTAAAATTAAAAAAGTGACACAATGTCACTTTTTTATAAAAATTGTCACTTTTAAAAGTTTAATATCACCTTTTTATTAAAAAAAAAAATTACATACAATATCACTTTTATTTTTTAAAAAAATAATGTTTGTCACTAAAAAAAGTGATAGAAATTACAAAAAGACAATTGAAAAAAGTGACAAATTTTAAAAAAGTGATATACAAATTAAAAATTGATGTTTGTCATTCAAAAAAGTGGCAAAAATTCAAAAATAAAGTAACAAACAATAAAAAAAAAAGTTATATATACTTAAAAAGTGATACAAATTGAAGAAATTTACAAAGATTCAAACAAAGTAACGAAAATTCAAAGAAAGTGATATGTATTAAAAAAAAAAAAAAGTAACACAAATTTAAAAAAAAAAGGTGAGAAAAAATAGAAAAAAATGACAAAAAATAAAGAAAGTAACACACTAAAAAAAAGTGCACAAATTCAAAAAAAGAAAAGAAAAAAAAGTGATGGAAAACTAGAAATGTAACAAAATTAAAAAAAGTGACAAACATTAAAAAAGTGACATAAATTCAAATAAAGTGATATACACTCACAAAAGTGACATAAACTCAAAAATTGGCACAAATTCAAAAAGAGCAACAAACACTCAAAAAGTGACAAAATTTTTTAAAAAAAGTGACATAAATAAATAAATAAAAAGTGACAAAAATAGAAAAATTAACAAATAATTAAACAGTTACAGAAATTCAATGTCCATTTTTAAAGATATGTGTGACATATAATTCAATTTTATTAAGAAGTGATATTTTTCACTCATAAAAATTGACAGAAATTTCAAGAAAGTGACAGAAAAAAGTAACACTAAAAAAGTAACAAAAACTTTTAAAAAAAAATTGACAAGCACTCAAAAAATGTGAAAAAATTCAAAAAAAGGGACAACCACAGTCTATCCTCTTTTTCCGTTCACCACCAAGCATCTTTCAGTCAGTTATTGACAAAACGTCAATCAAGATGATTAAAAGGATTTCTTTGAACTATGAACCCAATAGGTTGTGAGACCAAGAAGGTCGAAGTAAGAACTAAAAACAAGGCAAAGGCTCCCACTGAAGCCACAATGGACAAAAAGTTCTTTGGATGGGCCATTGTAGGCAACTCTTTAGTTGAAAATGAAGTCATGATTTCTTTCCAATTAATGCCCCGTTTGATTCCCATTTTGAAGAAGAAAATGCATTTTGAATAGTTGATTGATGGAGAATGTATGGCTAAAAATTAAAGAAATTTTTTGGATTTGCGTGTAATATTATTTTATTGAAGAATGTAGTTGAAAAGAAGAGAGAGAAATGAATTTTGAGAAAATGGGAATCAAACTGTGGCTAAATAACTTCTAAAGAATCAGAAAAAAGTATGTGGGTTTCAAGAACTACACAAATCTGATTCACAAATTGTAATAGACACACATATTGATTGATTCAGGGCAGCAACGTTCAATGTGTGAACCAACTTCTCGATAATGTCATTATAAAATTAAATATATTTACAGATAGTACAATGTGAGATTGAAATAATTATGTTTCTCGTCCTCCAAAATTCCTCCATAAACATCACGACAATTAGGCATGCTGCACGAACAAAAATCGGAGAAGAAATAAGCAAAATAATTGCATCAATATGAAATTGAAACCCAACAGTTCATTGATGAATCATTAGATCAGTTAGAGAACGTCAAACGAGGCCACAGAAAAATAGTAATATTTTGATTCAATAGATACACCATTCAAAACCAAGTTCAGATTTCAACTTCTTTTCGATACTTGAAGAAATTCGTATTAGAATAATGAATCACTGCAACAGAAAATTCTAAAGTTCTTACATTTATAAAAAAATTAAATGCCACACCATATGCCGAAAACTTCAAATCTAAAGACCCGCCATCATAGACTTGACGGAGGGAAAAGGATTTGGTCTTGCTCATGGCAACCACCTGAATGTTTCATTTGAAGGATCTAAACAGTTTGGGAGCAAAGATTTGAAAAGCTTTGCTGTGAATGGTTTGCGGGGGATTTGAAGTATTTAATACTTGATTAAATGTTTTAAGAGTTGTGATGGGGGGCACAAAACCGTGCACAACCCCCTCATAATAGGGGGTAGGGTACGCGATTATTTTAATCTCGGACTCCAAACCCTATTAGGGGGTGTTGTGCACCGTGTTGTACACACAATATTCTCCATGTTTTAATTAGCTGTAAGGGTACTATTCAAAATTCTCATTTTGGGGTGGGGTGGGGGGGGGGGGGGTATTTGGCCTAATTTTCCCATCATATAACCGTGGACTTATTTTTCCACAAAGTATGGGCTGCTTTGTTGAGGAATATATAGTTGGGAAAAATTCACAAATCATGCATCAAGTATGGAGAATTCAAAAATCATGTTTTAAGTTAAAAAATGCAAAATTCATGTATTAGTTAATTAATTAGAAATATTATTAATTAAATATAATATAGTCACAATTATACAATTAATAGTCACATATACATAATTATAGGTCAGAATTTATTTATTAGTCACATTATTTCAAGGTCACATATAAAAAATTTTATAGGTCACAATTTATTTCGTAGGCCACAAATCAAAAAATTAGAGGTCACAATTTATCTATCGATTACATATTATTTTTCGTTCACAAATTATCAAATTTTTAGATCACAGTTAAATATTTGATCGCAAATAATCAAATAGTTGGTCACAGACACCAAATAATTGGTCACATAACACCGCCACCAACACTACCGCCAATTGCGAACACCATTTCCATGCGACTGTCGCCACCACCACAATACCACCACTACCACCATCTCCTCACTACCACCACCACCATCACCATCATCGACCGCCACCACCACCATCAACACCTTCACCACCAACAAAAATCGCCGTCAAATTCACCATCATCGCCAGCATCTCTCACTGCACAACCAACAAAAATCACCTAACCCCCCCCCCCCAAACAACATCAAAACCACCACTACTACCACCACCACAACAGCCCGCCGTCACCACTTTTAAAAACCACAGTAGTCTCAAATCACCACTACCACTACCACCACCACCACCACAAGCAGCGTCAACACCACCATCGCGCCCCGACGCCCCCACTACTGAAAATTGCACCGGAGAAAATGACGACCGAGGTTTTGACACAAAGGTGCTCACATTTGCGACAAGTAGCCTCTACCACCACCACAACCCAATGTCGCCATCGCTGAAATCCACAGTACCCCAAACCACCACTACTACCACCATACCCCGACACCACCATCGCTGAAAATCACAGCAGCCCTTACCACCACCGCACCCCGACGTCGCCACACTCACTGTTGTGGCGACTGCACTGGAGAGAGAAGGGGGCGTTGCCACTGGAGAGAGAATGAGGCATTGTCACCGTTGGGTGGTGGTGACTAGAAGGGAAAGTGAAATTAGAGAGAAAGGCGAGAGAAGTGAGAGAGGAAGATAGATGAAAATGATTAGGGTTTGGGAGTTAAAATTGGACCTGATTTTTGAATAATGAAACTTGATCCCTAAAATTTGAATTGTGATCTTTAAATTCCTGCTATTATGTAATTTCCACTATATGGTTACATGTATACAGACGTGGCGAAAACTGGAAAACAAATCGCCTGGGCTGGACTCTTTTCCACGACAAAAAAAAGGGGCTGCCTGCTGGAGTGTATATTTAGATATTACACACAGGCAGACAAGGAGAAGAGTGGGAAGAGAGTAGACGAAAAGGGGCGAGCTGGAAATCAAGGGTTGAGCTTCCTAGCAAGGCCTGTACAGGGCCTCTCATAGAAATCAATATGCAGCAAACACAGAAAGAAAGAACCGGGGTAAAATGGTTATTTGATCTTTTTTATTTAGATATTTTTAATAAGCCAAAAAAAAGGGGTAAAAGAGTCAGGTCACCCAGCTATTCACCACTATTCCGAAATTGATGAAGAAATTTTTTGTCTTAACTTTTCCAACATTTATCAATTAGTGCCAAGCACAAAAATTCACTCCAAGAGGGTGTTTGAGCCCCATTTTTATGAAAAAATACATTTTACGATAGTAAATTGATGAAAAATATGAGTAAAAAATAATTTTATTTGTGTAATATTATTTTAATAAAAAATATGTGATCGAAAAGAAGAGAGAAAAATTATATTTCGAAAAAAAAATCAAACAATATCTAAGAGGGTGTTTGGTAGATATTAAAATTAAATTTTTTAGTAGATTGTGATTAGGGCTGTACAAAGAAATCGCAAAACATCAAACCGAACCGAAATCGTTGATTTGAAACCGTTGGTTTGATTCCACGTGGACCCGCGATTTTTTTGCCATCAAACCGAATCAAGCCGTTTTAAAATGGTTTGGTTTAGGTTTCGATTTTCAAAAATCGCACAAAACCGAAACAAACCGTTTTTAATTTTTTTAATTAAAACATTAATTTCATTAGCTTATAAATTTTACAATTTTTACTTTTAAAAAAAAAATACTAATTTAGCAATACAAATTACAACAACTCATTAAAATAATTATAGAAAATACATTAGATTCATCATTATTGGACCATGGTTCAACAAGTTCACAACACATGTCCTCACCCGATATCTAAACTAAACTAAAATCCTGTTTGGTACAGATTTTGAAAATCAATTCTCAATTTCAACCACACATTCTTCAATAAAATAATATTTTTCATCACATCAATAACTTTTCCTTCTTTTTCAACCACACATTTCTCATCATATCACTATTCAAAAATCAATTCTTACCCCAAAAATCACTCTCAAACACCCTCTAAAATGATTTACAAATCATATTAAATTAAAATATATATATATATATATATATATATATATATATATATATATTTTCGACAATCCAAATCATAATTCAACAAAACTACGTCAGCAAATTACGTCCAAAGGTTTAGAAATCTTAATATAAACTCTCATTTTCCAAACATTTGACGCTTGTCTATCCACTGTTGAACGAATAGTCAGTCGCATTTTGCATGTCTGCTAATTTCTACCTAAATCGCCTCTTTATCTCCTTTCTTAGTAAGTCTCAAATTTTCATTGAAACCATTTTTCCACTGTTCTTTCTTTTATTTGTTGTTTTTGAACTTATTATACACTTGTGAGTTGTGGTTTTGATAGAAAAATGATTGTGCCCTTGGATTATTAATGAACTTGTTTGTAGTTTAGAAAGAACGAAGGACAAAGCGTATTAATTGTGCGAAAAATGTTGAAGTTCCTTATTAACATCTTTTCGTAGCTAAGTTTAAAAATAATTTCTTCATGGATTTCATGGTAAATGTGAATGTAATTTGACATTTAACATTATTAATTCTCGTTTAAACTTATACGTTAACTTGTTTTAAATATATTACTATATTGTCGATAGGTAAACTGCGGATTAAAATCAAACCAAACCGCAAATTATGGTTTGGTTGGAAAAATAAAATGGTTTGGTTTGGTTTGGTTTGGAAAAATTTCAAACCGCATAAAAAGGTTTGAGTTAAAAATATAGCACAAACCGATCAAACCAAACCGCGTTCACCCCTAATTGTGATGGAAGTTTTTGAAATGTGTGGTTAAAAAATTGTGGGATCCGTAAAAGATATTACTAATATTGATTATTTGATTTTGACATAGATTAAAATCAAATTTTAATTAAAAACAAATAGACCTAAGTCTATTCATTTCGGCATTAATTGAAGAATTCTACACATAAAAAGGCTAAGAGAAGACTGGACATGTGTTGGAATGGAAGCTGCTATTAGGTCTAGGCACGGTCCGGTTCGGTTCGGTTCTGGAAAATCGAATCGAAACGAAAATTTTCGGGTAAGTAGTAAACAGAATCGTCGAGTCCAAATATAATTTTGGAACCGAACGGATTCTGTTCGGTTTCATACTATAATTAAATTTTTTAACATTTATAACAACACTACAGTCTGATATGTTCAATCTTAGCTTTTACAAATTAACGTATTCCAATTTAATTATATATAAATAACAAATTTTCCAATAAGATTAATTTACTAATGTATAACAAAAAATAGATAGTAAATTAGTAATACTAAAATATCGGTGATCCATATAAATTAGAAGTCATAGACTCATAGAGATAAAATATTTTAAAGTGTTGCTAATACAGGAGTACTTACCAACTATTTGATTTAATCATCAATTGCTTGACTTGCCATACTAGATACTAAGAAACTCTACAAGAAAATTTGAAAAATCACAATTAACAAATGTAAATAAATTAAAAATTGTTCAACTAATAAGATTTAATAAGAAAAAAATATAATATATATTTTATTAGTTGTCTTAATGCCTCATAGAACTCAATCTCTTCAATGTAAACTCTATCTTTGCTAATTTTTTTTAAAAAAAAATTAAAAAAATTAGATTTATCCAATATATAAAAATTTAAAAAAATTCGATTCTTATTCAATTTTTCGGTTCTAGGTCTAGAATCGAGAACGAAACCAAATCCATCGGTTCTCGATTCAGATACCCATTCGGGTATTTCACTTACGAACGCTCGATTTCGGTCCGGTTCGGATCAGTTCGGTTCAAAAAATTTGTCCAGTCCTAGCTGCTATAGTAATCCTCCAATTATATTTTTGAAAAATGCTAAATGAACATAATTCTTGACAACCTAGTTTATCGTATATGAGTGTGTAGGTCCCAGGTGAATAAAATATTATTTTTTATATGTGTGTAAGGTGTCAAAAATTGTGTGGCAGTGTAGCATGACTCTATATTTTTTATCCTTTAGTTGCTCTAATTTTTATCCCGCATGCCTTTTGATACACAACCTATTTCTCCATTTCCCCAAGCCATCGACCATGAGACTTTTAAGAAAGGTCAGGTCAAAGATGTCATTCATCACATTGGCCAAGAATATTTTACCATTTATGACAATGACTATTTGATGTTAAAATGACGTTACTGCCCTAATATATCTTATGTAATTACAAAAATAGGTTAATGTTTAAAAGACAAAAATACTCATTTTAAGTTACAAATAAATCCAAACATTTCCCACTTAAAATTTCAAAACCAAAACACTTTCTGTATCTATTTACTCTCAACACAAATAAATTTTAGTTAAATTAAAAAATTGAATCGTTATTTTATGACAGATAAATTTTTACAATCTCTATCTATAATTTTTTGAAACATCTTAGATCGTTAAAAAAAATTCATGGGGACGACTGGATCTATAATTTTTTAAAGTAAACAGATATCTAGACTTTAAAAAAAATTGTTGTCTAGCGGATCCGCCTGTATGGCCCCGCCCGGACGGATCCGCCTATCTGGATCCGCCTGTCTGGATGACATTTTTTCCCCTGTTTTCCAATATTAACATATATGAAAATTCACAATGCAGATATGGCGGCATCATATGCATGTGTCCCAATTTGTTACTTCGGTGAATTTGAAAAGAATGAAAGTGGCCAATGGGAATGAAAATAGACGAGTGAAGGAAATGGGGTTAATGCAATATTGATAACAAAGGATACATCGTTTGCGGAAATGTATCAAGAACTACAAAACATGCTTAACGTCGATCCCTCTCAGTATGATATGAAATTGACATTTTTATTTCAGAAGCATTCTGCCGTGAGTATTCCGCCTTTGAAAGTTACTTCTGAAGTGCAAATGAAGCATCTAATTTCATTGAACCAATGCCAAATTTCGAGTCCTATTTGCATAACTTTATCGAGAAAAAATGTCCCCGAGGGTGATCACGAAATCTCCGATGGAGAGGATCGTAATGTAAATGATTTTTGGGATACAGTTTAGATTGCTCGTGAGGACGATGTGGTTATTCCTGAGACAGTTGCTACTCACCACGGTCTCACTGTTACACACATAATTCACGATGAAGTTCGAGACAATGAGTTTGGAAGGCAATTTACGAAAGATGATTTGCTTACTTTATCAAACAGAGGCATAAGTCTGGTGGGAGTTCACATGTTGGGCCGAGTATACGCTCTTCTAATTGTTCGTGTGTGGTTCCTAAAGATGAAGATTTGTATGTGGATCAACTGTTTCAATAGAAAAGAGATTTGCAGGAAGTTGTGCACCGGATTGCAATAAAACATAATTTTGAGTTCAAAGTTAAAAAATCAAACAAATCTACGTACACAATTATTTGTGTGGACGATAATTGCAATTGGCGTTTGAGTTCAACTAAGATGAAAACAAATGAGTGCTTTGTAGTTCGCAAGTAAGCGCGAGAACACACTTGCAAAGTGGGTATTCGTCAAAATGATCAAGCTCGATCATGGTTTATTGGGTGAGAGATAATGCACAGGTTTCAGGACCCACAGACTATTTACAAACCCGTAGATATCATCAATGACACAGGTCGGGATCATGGGGTGGTTTTGAGCTATCAAAAGGCCTGGAAGGCTAAAGAATGTATATTGGAGGAATTAATGGGATCGACCAAGGAGAGTTGTGCCAAATTGGCCAGGTATTGTCATAATATGGGGAGAACTAATCTTGACTAGGCATTTTTTATTGAGTGTGATGATCAGAATCGCTTCAAGTACTTGTTTATGGCTCTCGGACAATGCATTAGAGGATTTCGAAATGTGATGTGACCCCTAATTCTGATTGATGGTACAACCCTGAAAGCTAGATATAAAGGGAAGTTGATTATTGCTACATGTCAAGATGCCAACATCCAAATTTACCCTCTTGCGTTCGGCATAGTCGATGGAGAAAATGATATAGCAATGCGTTGGTTCTTCACGAAGCTGAGGAAGTTATTGGGGACGTCGAGAACCTTACATTTGTGACTGACCGGGGGTAGTCAATAATAAATGGTATAGCCGGAGTTTTTTCGGACGCATATCATGGTTATTGCATGTACCATATACAGGGTAATCTGAAGACTAAGTACCGGGGCAGTGACATCGTTGCATTGTTCAGGAAAGCTGCAAAAGCTTACAATTTGGAAGAGTTCGATAAGTTCATGATCGAAATAGAACATAAATCACACAGTGCATGAGAATATTTAATAGAGATGGGGGTTGAACATTGAGCACGGTCACATTTTCCAAGACGTCGATATAACACAATGACGTCGAACAATACGGAGTCGCTCAATTCATTATTCAAGAAGGATCGAGAGTTACCAATTCTCGCAATGCTTGAGAATATTCAGATGAAGCTGCAGTTGTGGTTTCATGACAGACGTGTAAAATCACAGAATTGCACAACAACGTTGACCCCGGCTTATGAGGATAAACTCTTCAAAACTCTGGAGGTAGCAAGAAAGGTAATTGTGGAACCGCTGGATCAATTTCGCTTCTCTGTGAGATGCAGACGTAATATTGGATACATTGTGAGTTTGAATGATAACACATACACATGTAGACAGTTTCAGTAGTAGAGTTTTCCATGTGTTCATGCAGTGCAGTGGCTAGGCAAAGAGGAATTCCACCACACAGCTTATGCACTCCTTATTATATGGCTGAGTTTTGAAGAGCAGCATATGCCAAAACTATATTTCCCCTACCAAATGAAGTCGAGTGGGAAGTTTCCGACCACATTCTTCTACTGAATAATTTGTTGCCACCCGAGGGTCGATCGCGTACTCCTGGACGTAGACGTACTTCTCGAATACCATCCACCGGAGAGTTTCCCCGGCTGCGTAAGTGTGGTTGGTGCGGCGCAACAGGACATAGGCGCCAATTTTGCACAAGTCAAATCTCACTACATAATAACATGACGGATGTGTAATTTTCTTTTAATTCATATATATTATGTATTTATTGCATGTTGTCGATTTTCATTATGTTCATGTATTTTCTCTATTTAATGACGAATGTGCGAGCAATTTTCAAACAAGTAACAATAATCTGTCTGTTATTTTGTATTTTTTTTATACACACGACGCAGTGCGAGCAGAATTGAAATAAACAAATTTTTATAATCATTTAAACAACATTTCTGTCTAACATATACAATATTTACAATTTAATAAATATAATAAATAACTATGGATCACAACTAAACTCAAATAAATCGGCCGCTAATTTATTCCTCCAATTCTGTATCCAAGATTGGTTGATTTGATCAACCTTTTGTCCTGCACTCAAAAATTCAATATACTTTATAACGAAGATGCCGCAATCGCCCCTGCAGTTGATCAATAAATGTGTTAGTTCAATACCGCATAATATTATAAAAAAGTTATGAACTTAAAAAATTACAAAGACTTACGAAATAGTTTGTCTCGCCGTCGTCGTGTCCTGGACGACGGCCAGTCTACCATGCATATCAATTCCGACCTGTCTAGCGAGAAGTGGAACAAAAACAGCTAACGGCCACAGATTTTGCTCAAGCTAACCCTGTGTCATACACGAATGATCGGAGTCATACACATACATAGTGGAGTCTGCGGATACGATCTCTACAGCAAAGCAGTGCTAATTCGAGATCATCGGAATGTACATATGCGTAAACCCCTCTCACGGCTTACCCCCGACACTAGGCAATATCCCAATTACCCATTCAAGCATGTAATCTGGCACAGTGTACGTGTTACCCATATGTTGTCGCGACTGATACTCAATGTTAACTGCCCGTACAAACTCCACGTTCAATATTACTCGACAGGGAACATGAAATGATCTCGAATATCGTTCAGCATGACTGCGCAATAAGTCCATGACTGATGAAAAAGTAGTACAGACCCGTATTCCGAGGAATAGTAGACTGCTTCATGCATATTTTAATGGGCGAATGCCAGTGAGTTTAGCGCAGTTGGAAAAAGCTTTGAAGGAATGCGACCAAATGTCTGAAAAGTTGAAGCTGGGCTTGGTGTTTATCCGCGATAGCGTGCTCAGGTGTCATCACATGAAGACATCAATCGACGTTTTTCATTTGGAGGTTGTTGATGAGATTGATACATTCAACAACTATCTGTGGGGACAAAGATGCTTCGTCGTTACCCTACGCATCTTTAGGAAGGTGTTTTCGATGCCCAAGGGGGACAGGTCCGAGCGGAAGTATGATGCGTATGGCCTACCGTTGGCTTTGCAAGTAAAAGTTTAATGTAATGAATTTCTTTTTTGATAAAAAATTCTATATATAATAATTGTAATTGTTTCAGATATGAGTATACGAGACTGTTTCTATCTTGGCCGACCGGATTACGATTAGATTGGAGACACGCTATCCTTGGATACTTCACTGGCGAGCACAATACAAGTCGCTCGCCAAACAAAAATCAGCTCTCATCGACGATCCCGATGTATGTATTATACTTTAGTTATTTATGCTGTATGTTTTCTTAAATTCTCGGAACATGGTAATTAACAAAGTGAAATATCAATATGTCAGTTAGAAGTCCTCGCTGAGTTGACACCGTCCATCGAGGAGGATGGTCAGAGATACATGCGTGGCCTTTTTACTTGAGCGACGCCAGACGATGAGAGTCCCGAGCTCGACGTAGATGCAAACATGGTATGTTAGTTTATTAATTATTGTTTTATAATCGTAAAAGTAGGCAATTTTAAATAAGTTAATAGTTTGACTATTATTTGTGTAGGAGCAAGGTACTGTTGATCGAAGATCATCTCCTCCGTGGATCAGATCACCACCGCCATTCCGGGAATTACCTCCGCTGTCGATGCCCATTGGATCACCTCCGTCATCGATGCCGATGAGATATCATTCGCCTCCATCCAGGCACCCATCCCGTGCATCTCATATGCACGACAATCTGTATTACGTTCTATCTGCATTTATGGTGGAGATACAAGGGGAGGTAGTTGCCTTGCGAGCGGAGATACGAGGAGAGGTAAGTGCCTTGCGAGGGGAGATAGGAAGAGAGGTGGGTGCCTTACGAGGAGAGATAGGTGTCTTGAAATGGAAGATAGGCGCCTTGCGAGATGATGTAGGGGCACTACGACAAGAGATAAAGGTTGAGCTCGCCGCTCTACGCGAGGAGATAGGGGTGATGGGACGAAGCGTGAGTGGCGAGGTGACTAGTTTACGTAATGATCTTGTAGCGCTACGCGATCATGTATCAGACCTTGAGGGTGAGGTTGTAGCGCTCCGAGGTAATATAGCGGGGATACGAGAGGGTGACAGATTTAGTCACGGAGATGGTGATCGAAATCGAGGGCGGTTTCACTCGTCGTGGGTAGATGCATTAGAGTTATTATTGGCGGATGATGTAGAGGTACCCGAGGCACGACCAGTGGGGGAGATAGTGGATGTGGATAGGGCGACCGAGGGAGAGCGGTGGGGGATGTAGAGGCATCGAGGTTGTCCGAGGGGATGCGAGAGCCGGTGGTCGAGTCACTAGTCGTGGCGAAGGGAAAGATGTGTGATGTTGACGTGCCGGAGTAGGCGATCGGGAAGAGATCGAGGATGACATCACAATATGTCGTATCCCCATTCACGGCTGAGGCGAAGAGGCAGACGTTCGTAGACGGGACGTACCACAATCTCTTCCGGGAGGTGGACAATGCCAAGTGGAAAGCGTTCGAGTCCGAGTTGAGAAAAATGAGACCGGGATAAGTTATCTATTGTTTACAATATTTCGTGTTTGTTTTTAATATGTTCAATGTTCGCTGTTAACATAAAATTCCGTGTAGCACATCGACGCGGCCATGGACTTATTGCGCAGTCGTACTGAACGATATCAGAGATAATTTCATGTTCCCGGTCGAGTAATACTGAACACAGAGTTCGTGCGGGCAGTCAAGATAAAGTATCAATCGCGACAACATATGGGTGACCCATACACCGTGCCAGATTACGTACTCGAGTGGGTAATTGGGATATCGCCTAGTGTCGGGGGTAAGCCGTGGGAGGGGTTTACGTATATGTACATTCCGATGATCGTGAATCAGCACTGCTTTGCTGTAGAGATCGTATCCGCGGACTTCACTATGTATGTGTACGACCTCGATCATTCGTATATGACACAGGGTCAGCTTGAGCAAAATCTGTGGCCGTTAGCTGTTTACGTTCCACTTCTCGTTAGACAGGTCGGAATTGATATGCATGATAGATTAGCCGTAGTCCGGGACACGACGACGGCGAAGCAAACTATTTCGTAAGTCTTTGTAATTTTTTAAGTTCATAATTTTTTTCTAATATTATGCGGTATCGAACTAACACATTTATTGATGAACTGAAGGGGCGATTGCAAATCGCCCCATCTTCGTTATAAAATATATTGAATTTTTGAGTGCAGGACAAAAGGTTGATCAAATTAACCAATCTTGGATACAGAATTGGAGGAATAAATTGGCGGCCGATTTATTTGAATTTAGTTGTGATCCATAATTATTTATTTTATTTATTGAATTGTAAATATTGTATATGTTATACAGAAAAGTTTATATAATTATGAAAATTTGTTTATTTTAATTCTGCTCGTATTGCGTTGTGTGTATAAAAAAATATAAAATAACAGACAGATTATTGTTACTTGTTTGAAAACTACTCGTACATTCGTCGTTAAATAGAGAAAATACATGAACATAATGAAAATTGGCAACATGCAATAAATACATAATACATATGAATTAAAAGAAAATTACACATCCGTCGTGTTATTATGTAGTGAGATTTGACTTGTGCAAAATTGGCGTGTATGTTCTGTTGCACCGCACCTACTGCACTTACGCAGCCGGGAAAACTCTCTGGTGGATGGTATCCGAGAAGTACGTCTACGTCCAGGAGTACGCAATCAACCCTCAGGTGACAACAAATTATTCAGTGGAAGAATGTGGTCGGGAACTTCTCACTCGGCTTCATTTGGTTGGGGAAATATTGTTTCGGCATATGCTGCTATCCAAAACTCAACCATATAATAAGGAGTGCATAAGCTGTGTGGTGGAATTCCTCTTCCAAACTGTAAGCTTCTGCAGCTTTCCTGAACAATGCAACGATGTCACTGCCCCGGTACTTAGTCTTTACATTACCCTGTATATGATACGTGCAATAACCATGACGTGCATCCGGAAAAACTTCGACTATACCATTTATTATTAACTGCCCCCAGTCAGTTACAAATGCAAGGTTCTCGACATCCCCAATAACTTCTCTCAGCTCGTGAAGAACCAACGCATCGCTATATCATTTTCTCCATCGACTATGTCGAACGCAAGAGGATAAATTTGGATGTTGGCATCTTGACATGTAGCAATAATCAACTTCCCTTTATATCTAGCTTTCAGGGTTGTAACATCAATTAGAATTAGAGGTCGTATCGCATTTCGAAATTCTCTAATGCATTGTCCGAGAGCCATAAACAAGTACTTGAAGCGATTTTGGTCATCACACTCAATAAAAAACGCTGAGTTAAGATTAGTTCTCCCCCATATTATGGCAATACCTGGCCAATTTAGCATAACTATCCTTGGTCGATCCCATTAATTCCTCCAATGCACATTCTTTAGCCTTCCAGGCCTTTTGATAGCTCAAAAGCACCCCATGATCCTGACGCGTGTCGTTGATAATATCCGCAGGTTTGTAAATAGTCTGTGGGTCCTGAAACCTGTGCATTATCTCTCGCCTAATAAACCATGATTGAGCTGGCCTGTGATCATTTTGACGAATACCTACTTCGCAAGTATATTCTCGCGCATACTTGCTAA
This sequence comes from Osmanthus fragrans, assembly GCA_019395295.1. Lineage (NCBI taxonomy): Eukaryota > Viridiplantae > Streptophyta > Magnoliopsida > Lamiales > Oleaceae > Osmanthus > Osmanthus fragrans. The sequence goes on from CM033359.1 coordinate 14,876,834, forward strand.
CTTCAAAACACCCATTTGTTTCCATCTTAGTCGAACTTAAACGCCAACTGCAATTATCGTCCACACAAATAATTGTGTACGTAGATTTGTTTGATTTTTTAACTCTGAACTTAAAGTTATGTATTATTGCAATCCGGTGCACAGCTTCCTGCAAATCTCTTTTCGATTGGAACAGCTGATCCACATACAAATCTTCATCTTCAGGAACTACACGCGAACAATTAGAAGAGCGTGTACTCGGCCCAGCATGTGAACTCCCACCAGATTTATGCCTTTGTCTGGATAAAACAACAAATTATCATTCGTAAATTGCCTTCCAAACTCGTTGTCTCAAACTTTATCGTGAATTATGTGTGAGACTGTGGTGAGCAGCATCTGTCTCGGGAATAACTATATCGTCCTCACGAGCAATCTCAATTGTATTCCAAAAATCATTTACATTACGATCCTCTCCATCGGAAACTTCGTGATCACCCTCGGGGACATTCTTTCTCGATAAAGTTACACAAATATGATTTGAATTTTGGCCTTGGTTCAATGAAATTAGATGCTTCATTTGCAGTTCAGAAGTAACTTTCAAAGGCGGAATACTCACGGCTGAATGCTTCTGAAATAAAAATGTCAATTTCATATGGTACTGAGAGGGATCGACGTTAAGCATGTTTTGTATTTTTTGATACATTTTCGTAAACGATGTATCATTTGTTATCAATATTGTATTAACCTCATTTCCTTCACTTGTCCATTTCCATTCTCATTGGCCACTTTCATTCTTTTGAAATTCACTGAAGTAACAAATCGGGACACATGCATATGATGCCGCCATATCTGCATTGTTAATATATATGTTAGTCTAGGAAAACAGGGGAAAAAAAGTCATCCAGACAGGCGGATCCAGATAGGCGAATCCCCCCGATCCGCCCGTATGGATCAGCCTGTTTGGATCCGGATCCAGATAACAATTTTTTTTTCTTTTTTTTTTAAAGTCTAGATATTTGTTTGTTTCAAAAAAGTATAGATCCAGTCGTCTTCATGGGTTTTTTTTAACGATCTAACATACTTCAAAAAATTATAGATACATATTGTAAAAATTTATCTGTAATAAAATAACGATTCAATTTTTTAATTTAACTAAAACGAAATTAAAAATATGTAAATATACTTACCAATTCTGCATGATGGTTATAAAAAATATTTTCTTCTTCAACCTTTGATAATTTTCTGTCTTTTCACGTTCGAAGCAGATGAAAAAAGGAAAGATTTTTATTTGTGTTAAGAGTAAACATATATATAAATTGTTTTGGTTTTGAAATTTTAAGTAGGAAATGTTTGGATTTATTTGTAACTTAAAATGAGTATTTTTGTCTTTTAAACATTAACCTATTTTTATAATTACATAAGATATATAAGAGCAGCAACATCATTTTAACATTAAATAACCATTGTGATAAATGATAAAATTTTCTTGACCAACGTGATGAATGAAGCTTTTCTTAAAAGTACCCCCCATCTTCCACCATTTCCTCATCAACCATGCCTCTTTGCTTCTTCTCTGTTTTTCCCACACAACGACTCCTTTCATCTTCTTCCGTCTCTCCTATTTTTTCTCTCTCCATGATTCTCTATATGTTGCTCTTATTGTCGACCATCCTTCAGCTTATGACCTTCTTTTATCGCAAGTTTTCCATGAGCGACCATGGGAATTGGATTATTTTGTACTTGTTGTACAATCTTGGCAATGGCGGCTGAATCTCCTATCTTCTCTCTCAACCTCTGATAGCTAGCGGTGGTATGTTGTAATACACACAAAAATACATACACAAAAATATAAATTTATATGTTTAAGATGTATAGAGAGCCATACAGATGTAAAGATTACTTTTTTATTTATTATTTTGTTTGTTTTGACACGTGGGTTTTGCAGTTTTGTGAAAAAGAAGAGAAAAAATGAATCCGAATTTTTTTTAGTGGGGTTTTATTCAAAGGATCATAGTTTGGAAGCGATTTCTTGGTTTTGATGAACGTTTGATGGCATGAATGGTTTAGTTATATGAATTTTTGACTGATTGCAATGGAGGATGAGTCTAATTGTATTAAGAAAAGTCTTGACTAGATTATGTGATATACTTATTATTGGTTTTGGGAGAAAAATATGATTTTTGTTGTCTTTTGGGGTGTGATAATGGGTTGTGTGACAATAGTACAATAGCGTTGCAAATGGATTAGCCTTCTCCTCCGTACCAGGGCGAATCTAGCCTTTCAGTTCAATTAGGACGGAGATGTTAACCGTTGACCGTCAACAACAATCGTAATAAGCCCGATCTTTAAACGATGTTTTAAGTGTATTTTTTTTTTCTAAACCCAATTTGGGCAAGTCAAAATAAAGCTGGTTGCAATGGGCAAACTATTGTTTCCATTATTATACCTTAAATTTAATGCAGATACATCTCTCTTGTTCAAACATACACAAAGAGAGCAAGATTCAATCTTTAAACCATAATTTAACATATAAAAAAAGGCCGTACCATGATCAATGTATACTTTTCCTAAACACCAAATTAGACAAATCAAATCAAGATGGTGGGCGCAGCATGCAATTTTACAGTTTGTAAAACAATAGTATTAAAATAACAAGCAACTGATACATAAAAATTTAAAATCTTGCAAGAATTTTTATTTACAACAACTTTTACTAAAATCCATTTTTTTAGAAGACCAAATAGGGGAGTAGCAAGTTCCGAAAAATTACAAACCAAAATTCAAATTCAAAAGCTGAACATTAGTTAATCTAAAACACTATCATCCGTAAGGGACTGAGGGGAGAAGTAACTTTATTAAGAGTATTTTTTTTTTCTTAATCTGTAAAACACTATAAAAAAAAATATAAAAAATTAAGAAGATGAAACCAAAAAAAAAACACTATAGAAGATTCATTTTCTGAACATTAGTTAATCTAACACACAAATTTAAGAAAATCAAAACTGAATTACGTAATAGTAAAAAAAATATTCCGAAGTTTCACATTCACAAAATTAAACAAAATACAAACATAAAAACAAATTGAAGAAGATAAATGCAAAAAAATTACTAGCAGGGGACAGTGAGGCGACGACGGCGTGTGTCTGTAACACCGGAAATCGCCGAGTTGGAGTTGGGACTCGAGGTAGAATAGAATAGGGTTTCGACTTTCAGATTTGGACGTTTAGCTAATGGCTACCAACCACCGATTTCTTCTAAGCTCGGGCTTTTCAAAAATATATAAAAATTTTAAAAAATTGGTAAAAGAGAGGAAAAACGGGCCGGCCCGGCTCTAAAAAACCGTCTCTTTTTCCTTAGCGAGCAAAAGCTCGGCTCGGCTCAGGCTCGTAAAAAGCCTGTAAATTGGGCCGAGCCAAGCTCGAGCCTCAATTTTCGGCCCACGAGCCTGCTCGACTCGTTGACAACCCTACCCTAGTCCCACCCAAACTTCATCTTCCCCATCTTTCTTTCTTTTTTACCCGTCTTTTCAGTTCACATTTCTGAAAATTCAACTGCTCAATCTGCTTGATTACTGCACCTGTAAATTTTGGAGGATGCAGCACGCGCGACCGCGCCACTTTGCCGGGTGTTGGATCCGCCACTACTCCGTACCCTCTTCCTCGTGAGTACGGTTTACAGAGTTGAGATCAGAGTTGGATAGTTTATGCCCATTTTTGTTATTATTATTGATCAATCTACAAATTATATTCATTCATTCTCTACTTTTATTAACTAATCTGCGACTTGAGTGACAAAAATAAATTTATGTAACAATACAATTTTGCAAGGCTTATAACAGTCAGCTAGCGGTGGCAATCGAGCCGAGCAGCTCGTCGGCTCGGCCGCTCAACTCGCAAAAATGAGCTACAAGCACGAGCCGAACCAAAAAAAAAGAAATGTATATATATAAATATATATTTTTTAGGTTTAGTTTTAAAAAAAACAAAAAAAATGGGCCGAGTTGAGCTCGCCCATTTTTCAACTAGCCGAGCTCAACTCAACTCGTTGCAAAACGAGTTCGTGTGGGTAAGCCCATTGCGACCGCTAGCTGCAGAAGGATTGTATGCTAATGTATCGCCTAGACCTTCCACCATCTAAATCCGGTGAGTATTTTGTCACTATTCGAACTCTTTGATTTGGTTTTTACTAAATTTGTTTCTTATTTAAACATCCAATTTGTCACTTAGTTCGTAATATTCTTTGTCAGGAAATCAGAATTTTCCCATGTTCTCTTGCACGTTGCTTGTATTGCAAAAACGGAACAAAGAAATATATTAGCTAAAATTTCTCCACTTTGTGGAGATTCTTTAAATAGATTAAGCAGCATTTAAGGTTTAGCACTTTTAAAGCAAAGGGTTATATTTACATTTAAAAATACATAACTTTATAGTGCGCAGATCAAATAATTAAATTGTTCCTTGGCACAAAAACAGAATATAGAGAGTAGATTGCTGCCACCTTTTCAAAATCAGGTGTGAATTTCATAAATTTTGTTCCTGTGCCAAGAAATTAATTTCTGTTTTATTAATATGATTGCTTCCATTATAATTCAATATTATGTTTATTTCTCACACAGACTAGATACTTGGGGAGGACATTTCTTGATAAGTCATCCATTTGCTGGGACTCACAGAAGGAACAGTGCTTTGAATCAGTTGCTGCTTGTCTTTCAGATAGTATTAGAATCCCACATTCGTTGTGGATAAAAATATAGACCAATATATAAAGGATTTGGGGCTACTTCTCTTAATAAGGTTGACCTTTTAAGATAGACCCCAAATCCTAACATGGTATTAGAGTCAGACCCAATTTTGCAATGTTGGGTGCCCCCAATATCGATTTATTCACAGTTATTTGGCATGGTTCACTCTGTGCGTGAGGGGGCGTATTAGAATCCCACATTGGTTGTGGATAAAAATATAGACCAATATATAAAAGATTTGGGGCTACTCCTCTTAATAAGGTTGACCTTTTAAGATGAACCTCAAATCCTAACAGATAGCATGCCCACATCTAAGGTTATGGAATTGTATATTTTACTCAACTCTTAAATTTCATGTATGAATCTGGTATTTGGGGAAATAATAATGTAGAAATACTATGGCGATAATATTAGTTCATGAATCATGTAATTTTCAATTGCTTTTTTAAATTTTCATTCATACAGTAGTTCACTACTTTAAACAACTTTTGCATTTGGAATTGATAACAATCAGTTGGTCCTGTATTTTCCGAGTTAAAAAAAATGGTTATACTTTTGTAGCGAATGATGTTAGATTAAATAACTACTAGATCACTAACTTAAGTCTTGGTACGATCAATATCTAAGGATATTATCAACTGATATGTGAACATGATAATTAGGATAGTGTTGCAGATAGCATCACTTCGACTGCAACACTTTTTATTCCGTTATGATTTATCCCACCTTAGCTGTTCCAATTTAGTTTCTTGGATGTCCACTGCAGTCCTTAACGAGTTTCTTTACGACAAATCTTACATCTCCAGATTCGCATCTCATTATTGTTATTTTTATTTGTTTGATTATGTAAATTGTAGTGACCAACTAATTATCGTTTTTATTAATTCATAGCAATGATTTAATGAGAATATATATTTTATGATTTTCACACTTTTTTGTTTAATTATGAAAATTTAATTATGAAAATTGTAGAATCAATTGACGAAAAATGATATTAAGGTGTATGAGGCTGTTTTTGGAGAATTTAAGGAAAAAGAAGGGGAAAGTGAAGAACGACGAAGAGCAAGACTAAATCGTCATATGAGGACCCAAGCTCGTATTGTATGTTTTCAGAACTCAACAATCACTTAATTATGATGTTTGCTTTCACATTACGATTGTTATTTTTTTTTTATTTTGAGGTGATAACCATATTTTTTTGCCACTTATATCACTTATATATATGTTTGAGATATGAAAATCAATGAAATGGCTTAGAGAGCATTAAAGAATAATGGAGTCAATAATCCTTCGTTTGTGGAGAGGTCATGTAACTTGTACTAAAGCAAATTTGGTAAATAGTGCCTGAGTAAGTCAGGCTTCCAATGTATCATGTATGTATATATAAAGATAGCCATTAAATTGCAAGTTTTTGCTTTGAAATATTATATTATCCTCTATGCTGATTGGAAGAAAAGCAGTCCCTACAATTTCTTCCCTTTCTTATCCTGTTCCTTCTAGGATTTGAGAATGCATTGCACTCAGGGTCTTCATTAGTGTAGCCTGTGCACTCTAATGAAACAAATACTCTAATTTGGTTTGATCACGTGAAAATGCTTAATGTCATTTTGGTTAGACTGATACCCTTCCTAATGGGTTTAAAAACTCTGAACTGTTTCTTTTTTTTAAGGCTAAAGCACTAGCTGATAAAAATCAATGTGAACAGTAGGAGAGACATGTAAGATACCTGTAAAAATGCATTTTAATGATTTCTAAGGCACTTACATCTCTTCTATGTGTGCTTACATGTGCACGTTTGATTCGGTTTTTGTTAATGGGGCAGTGACAAGTTTTAGGATTCTTACCTATTTATTTTTGGTGGTCTATATGTTGTTATTGTTCTCTCTCTCTCTCTCTCTCTCTCTCTCTCTCTCTCTCTCTCTCTCTCTCACACACACACACTTGCAGAGGTGCATCAGAGGTGCTTAGAATTGTGAGCAAATGTGTGCATTGAATACACTCAACTTCAAAATTTGGAATTTAGGCATATTTTCTAATTGAACTTTATCTTACAGTTGCTTGCTGAAACTATGGCGTTGGGCTGCGGGAAAAAAGAAGGAAACTTGCGAGCTCTGTTGTCGTCATTGCAGCAAGTTTTTTCTTTAATGGTACTGTGCAAGATTTTTCTATTTGTTATTGTATTACACAGTTTCCCCCATTTCTTCTTCTTCTTCTTCTTCTTCTTGTATGTGCTGGTACATCCCCTTGGCGGGGATGGGTGGGTGGGTTGCTTTGGGGGCAGAGTTGTCATTCAGTCCATGCAGAAAGAATACTCCATTTTCTGATTGAGTGGCTCTTTCCTTATATTGATGTTCTAAACTAACGGTGGCTTATCCAAGTCGAAAAGTTTTAAACCATTCTTTCCAAAATACCGCTCATTAAGCCCCTATTTGGGAGCTATTTTGGAGCAAATATGTAGCAAAATTTCGTCCGTTATATGGTCATTGTCAGAAAAGTGATGCCGAAATAATTGACTAAATAGCTGTAAAATTACCGATGTACTCCTACATATAAAATTCAATCTTCTGAAGAAAATGGCAATTTCGGTAATTGACAAAGAGGTGCAGTAATAATTATTGCAATGATGGGTCCCACGTACCATTAAACGGGCAAAAACTGAATTAAAAGTTGGCCAAAATGACTCCCAAACAGGGTCTAAATTTATAAGCAGGTCATCACTCAGAAACTCTGCTCTATCAAAGAAAGAAGATGATTTTGGCACATTGAACTATTGAAGCTTCTTAAAGAGACTGACGGATTCAATGGGAGGTTTTCAATTCAACGTCAAATAAAGAAATATGGCTCAAAGGCACTTAAAACTAAGTTCGACCAATTGTCACCATTCCTTTCCCACTCTGCCCATTTTCAGTCCGTCAATATATAACATGCTCCTAATCATGTTATTTATGTTCCTATGTGAATGGGATTGTGAGTTTTAGACATTTCAATATCTGATTTTATGTAAATGAGGATCAACTTGCCATAAATCAATCAATAGCTAATTGTAATTTTCATGCTGTGATCTATGTGGCAGTTTGTGTAAGTTGGATTCTTTTAACTAACATTTCCAAATGTCTATTATTTGCAGGGATCCGAGTCACTGGCAGCTCTTTGACCCAATTCAGTTCGAGTTAAATTAGTTAAATACTCTTTCAAGCTTGTGAACCACTGTTGAAGATATCTGGGAAAATGTGCATTTATCTTTCTTAAGTTTCTTTATGGAAAGAGTAATGCTATGTAGTCCACTGGGGTTATAACCCCAGTCTAGGTGGCGCTAAATGATAGATTGAATGGAAGGTGAACATAAATAGGGCTAAATAACATTACTCTTATCGAAAACCCACGAATTCCTCATGGAAGATCATTTTTGTAAGTACTACTGATACATTTTTTTCTCATTTCAAATATTGGATGGTGTTTGTGCATGGAGGAATTTACGAGATTGCAAAGGAGATTTACCTTGTCATAGTTCGTTCCATCCCACCTTCCCATTTCAACCAACTTATGAATACCTTTCATATTTATAAATGAATTTCTCCCAAATGTAAGTATTAACATTAACCAACTAACGTGCAACGTACGTTCATCCTTGTTGTCTTGTGAAACACGTCTACCATCGTACGTTCATCCTTGTTGTCTTGTGAAACACGTCTACCATCATTATGTTTTAGTCATGGGCCCTCTTGGTTAAATTCAAAGAATTGTATTAGTGAGTAGCTAAACACCCAAATTTCTTCTTTCATTGGAGGAAAAATTTGGTACTAACGATAGGCATAAAAAGTAGGAGAATAAGTCATTGAAGAAGTCTTTGTTGATGCATAATTCTAATTTTCATTGACTCCCAACTCTCTAATTGAAAATAGGCCTCGTCTTCCTTCAACCATTCACGGAGCCTAACAAATGCCTATTCTAAAGATGAAGGAAGAATTGGACAAGATGATACTAACAGATATTTAAATCATAAAATAAACGATTAAAATAGAATCGTTCAAAAAAATATTGATCTTCAAATTCAGTTTTCAAAGAACTCGACATCCAAATGCAACCCATAGTTGCAAATGACTGACCACGTCAACATTTAGACCTAAAAATAAGGATCGCTATATATGGCTTTGTGCCCCTCTAATTACAAAAAATAACTTGTCGTTCAAAAGAAAACACAAAATAGAAATATAACATGAGTACTTAATATGCATGCTAGCAAGTCAATTTGAACTAAAAAATTACCTGAAAAATGAAACTAATGTGAATAATATGCATTATAATTTTTTGTTCATTTACGTCACAATATGCATGATTTTCAAGAACAATCAATAGTATAATTTTTTATTTTATTATTATTATTATTTTTATTTTTCAGTGGGAATGAACTACTTTTAGTGTTGTGCTGCGTCACGGTTGATCAAGATTGGACCCAAACTTGCCCCTAGGGGCACATCCAAGTTGACAAAGGATGGGGGAAAAAAAAAACTACGCAACTAGTACGTCCCAAGTTCGAATCTTAAAGGGGATTTGTGATAGTTCAGTGAAAACGCACTTAGACCCTAACCAACTTGGGCATATCCCTCGATTTACTCTCACACCAAGGCCTAGGGGCGAACAGGTGTGGGTGCGAGTAATAGTACGTAATAAATAAATAAAAATGATTGGACCCAAACTTTCTGTTTCCTGGTTATTTCCTAATGCTGTATGATATATTATTCATCCACTCTCAATTTTTAACTTGTCATACTTAATCATTTCGACCAATAAACGTTGTCCAAATCAAATGTAAAATGACACTGCTAGTTTTGTCTTAGTCTTACGGCTCTTACAGCTGACTTTAAATCATACGTGCTCAAATAATACAAACCCGTATTCCAATAAAATAATTTTAAATATGAGCTTATAATTTTTTAACTACACATTCTTAAAAAAAATAAAAAATAAAAATCTCATTTTATTCTGCTTGTGTATCCTTTTTTAGCACCCCCCCCCCCCCCCCCCCCCCCCCCCCCCCCCCCCCCCCCCCCCCCCCCCCCCCCCCCCCCCCCCCCCCCCCCCTTTTTTTTTTTGGCCAAAAATACATGTTGAAATGATGATTTAATAGAGAATGTGTGATTAAAAAATAAGGAAAAGTTTTGAGGTTGTGTGTAATATTTTTATATTGAAGAATGTGTGATTGCAAATAAAAGAGAATATATTTTAGAAATAATGTGTGCTAGACAAGGGCTATTTTGTATATTGACTTGTCTTCGACACCCGTGAGGAAGGGGCTGTTGACTCTAATCAAGAGACTGTTAGTAGACTTCACACCAAAATCAAAATCAGCCACGTCTTGCACGAGACTCTTGTGATGTTACACATTTACTGGGCCTCCCAATAAGTAATTTAGCCACCACTGCAAAGCAATAAGCAGTAGCTACCTAGGAAACTTCTTTCGACATTCTAGGAAATTTACTAGGAAATAGGAGTATCCTCAGCTGAAGATACATCATATATAAACAGCATGCAACTGCAAGTTGAGTTGATAAGCATGGATAAGCATAACCCCCACAACATAAACATTCCTGGCGCCACTTATGGAGCTGGAGCGCCGGATACTCCAGAGAGAGAGTACACCGTCCCCGAGAGCAACTTCGAAGTTTCTGATTTCTTCGAGCTCGATGACTGGATTGATGAAGATCCAGCATTTGTTGTGTCGGGTTATCCTCAGAATCCGCGTTATGCAGCAAATGAAGCTGTAAACTCCAGTGGAATCAGTAGCGGCTATCATGAAGGAGATAGTAGCAGTAAGCAAGTCTAGAATGTCATTACTTAAAAAAAAATAATAATAATAATTTGTGTATATTACTGTGGGTTATATGTACTGTGTTTGTGTTACTAGCAGGTGGAGGAGGTGGCAGGGAGAAGAAAGAATTGAAAGAGAAGGTTGCTTTCAAAACGAAGTCAGAGATTGAGATACTAGATGATGGCTTCAAGTGGAGGAAGTATGGAAAAAAGATGGTGAAGAACAGCCCAAATCCAAGGTATACAACTATCCGTTACTCCTTATGCCTGAGAGATTTGTGAAAGAGTCGAGCTCTAACTACCGTATCATGTAATCAAACAGGAACTATTACAAGTGTTCAGTTGAAGGCTGCCCGGTGAAGAAGAGAGTCGAAAGAGACAAAGAGGATCCGAGGTATGTAGTAACAACGTACGAGGGCATCCACATCCACCAAGGTCCCCAGCACTAATAGAGAATTCTGAAATAGCATCACCATTTTACAATTATAGTTGTACAAGGAGTTCCGAGTTATAATTACATGAACTTGATCAGGACCCACCCTTTTTTTAGCCATGCTCCAAACTATCTTTTAGTAGTTAAAAGAGTTAATGAGATGGTCAGAAAATGTATCAAGGGCATTTGGAAATGTTAGATCACAGCACTGCAACATTTATGCAAGCTCCAAACCAGCATTTATCAGATATAAGATGAACAGAGAGATTTTCAGTGCTATAATCAGATATTATCTGTTCAAGTCATTATAAGATACGAGCATGTTTGGCTAAGCTGAAAAGTTCACTTATTATATAAGCAAACAAGTAAGTTTTAATGAAGTAGTTTCTTTTACTAATCCGAATTCAAAACATTTTCAGAAACAATAGCTTAGCCAAAACATGTGTTATCATCGGCCAAAACAAATCCCTGTTCTTAACGAAAACACATTTACGGTCTCTCTTACTGTCTTGGCCACAAATTTACAACAATAGCAGACAAATTGCATAATTGGTACATATCATGGATTTAAACACGAAATATGAACGAACACAGAGAATCAGATATAAAGCAAATCTGCCTGTTTCAGCCAAAATGCACTTATTATAAACAAAGTCTAAAATGGAAAAAATCAAAGTGGATATATAAACAAAAGTTGATATAACCACAACAAAAACTTCTCTGCCATAAAGAATGCCTGAAGTGTACTGGACTACATACTCCTAAAATGGGTGTACAGTCTGCTATGTTCAGCTAAATTCAGTTCTAGTAAAAAGTAGAATGCTATTAACCTCGAGTCCCAGACTCAAAACACATATATCTGGCAAAAGGAAAGCTTCAGTAGTCCACCAAACTTTCTTCTCTCTCGGGAACCTAACAAATTCATTTGGAAAATAATATCAGGATTTCTTACATGAATACTTAGTTCAACAGCTTCATCTCATGTAGCTGCTTCACCTTGAATATTAGAGGAGATGCTCCACAACACATCTCCAGGGCACGCCTTCCTCGTTATCTGTGTTGATGGTTTTACGATTGCATTTGAAATGGAGATTGAAAGCTTGTTAGGAGTACTCATTCCACTAGAAAACAACCATTGGGATCCAGATTTATTGTCTTCTGGTTCCCCAAAGCCATTTATCGCCAAGCTCAACATTGAGACCGTCAAGATAGACATCCGATATTTTAAACCGAGGAACGTGGTTTTCATGGATCTCATCCTGTTTTTGTTCGAAATTGATCCTTTCTTGAATCAATTGCTCGTCCAGACTCCATTCTGTTCTCGTTGCAGGGGGAAATAAAACCTCTCTACTTGAATCAGAGCAGGCATTGAGGAACCAACCATTTCATAGTTACAAAAGGGATTCCTAAGCTGCACTTTTAGACCCATTGTGAAGTTTTTACCAAAAACACCACAACTTTCATCGTCCCTCCTCAATTGTCCATTACACAATTCTATGGATTTAGCTTGATGGGCTGCTAAGATTTTCACAATTCTTTCATTATTTTTTTCTCCAATATCAAAATCTCCAGCAACCAGTCTCAACCATTCTTCAAGTGACACAGAGTATTCAATTAATTCATCAATATCAAGAAAGTCCCCTCCAAGTTGGACACTCTTACCTAAGGAAGCCAACTTCCTGGCACGTTGGACCCTAATGCTTGAAGGCGCTTCCTGATCTGGCATGTTGGACTGAATCTTCAGCCCTTCAATTAAAAGCACTTTATTGCCATGGGATCAAGATTTTCATAACATGCATAATCCAACTCAATCTCCTTGCAATTTGAGCATGAGAGGGTATCGGAATTCTGAGAAACTGGCAATTTTTCATGCTGCAAAAGCCTGCACATAGGAAATAAATGCTTTACAATCCGAAAACTACTAATAAGGCGCTTCCTGATCTGGCATGTTGGACTGAATCTTCAGCCCTTCAATTAAAAGCACTTTATTGCCATGGGATCAAGATTTTCATAACATGCATAATCCAACTCAATCTCCTTGCAATTTGAGCATGAGACGGTATCGGAATTCTGAGAAACTGGCAATTTTTCATGCTGCAAAAGCCTGCACATAGGAAATAAATGCTTTACAATCCGAAAACTACTAATAGAATTTCAAGAGAACTTAACTTAATTTCTCAACGTCAATAAAGGAACTTTACAGACCTCTGAAACGCGTCAGATCTAGATTCAGCTTCCGACACTACTTCTCATATCGTCTTCTCTGTGACATCTTCCAAAGGCATCAATTCCTTTGCCTGAGTAGACATCTTTTCAACTCCCTCGGATGCCCAGCATTGAAGTATCTCCATGATACTAAATTCCATTGCTGCAGGTAACAAGACTGTAGCAGACACTTGCATGATTAGTCTGGAACCATTTTTGGAATTTCTGAAAAGCAATGGATTCATTGAACGTAAGAAGCCACCATCCTTTGTCTGCATAATTGGACCTAGGACTTCTTCAAGAGAAGGTAATTTCTGTGGTTCTTCTGCTATAATAGAGACTGGACTTCCAAATCCACCAGAATTAATGCACAGAGAATTCTGAAAAGCTTTTTCATTCAGACCCCATTTATGCATTAAAGCATTCAGTTTCCAAGTTTTCAAGCTTTTTGGCATTTCATTTACTCCTCAACGACTAGTTCCCAGTACCATGCTTCCTTTCACCTTCTTGAAAAGCAAATAGCAAATCAAAATTTTCTAAACAACCACTAGGAGCCATTACGCCAATATCAACTATGGAGTTTCTCCAAGCCGAGGTGTTCTCTTCAAATTGTCCCAAAAGGCAATATCTTAGAGACTCAGGTCCACTGTCAGAAACTTCATCATCTGGATTATTATCAATGCCCAACATGTTGAGAAAATCTTTTGCTATGGATTCTACAACATCATCCAAGCTAAGAGATTTTACTAACTTCCCTCCTTTGTAACTAGATTTTGACTTCCAGTAATTCTCTAGCTCATCATACTTTCTTATATCTAGGAATGAATCAAGTTCTTCACCAGTTGGTTCTTTAGTGCACATGACACTCTCTTTGTATTCATTTTGTTCTTATTATTCTTCAAGCTTTGAATTCCATGCAGCATTCTCATCAGAAATGATGCCATCTCCCTCCAAAATCTCAGCAACATCAATGATTTCAATTACAGAACTGTCAAAACTTTGACAAGCATATTGTTCCTTTTTTCTCCTGATCCTTCACAGTTACTTCCACACCCTGCTCAATTACAGTAAACTCTGTATCATCAAACATATTTACGGTACTTCCATCATCAGACTCAGAAGAGTGGCAAGACTTTGAGGTACGGAACTCCAAATCTACATGGTAGAAACTAAACTCCACCGAATTACCCATATTTCCCTTTATCCAGATTCCGATGCAAAAGGGTAACAGATTGGAGAAGTTCCTGATTTGAAGAAATTTGGTCAAGAAATTGAAGATCTAAAAACGGGGACTGACGATGTGATCCTCGACTTGAATATCTTTGGACACTACCGAGCAAATGTAGTCTGTTGGTTCCAGTAGTCCCATCAGAATGAGCAAGATATTCTGTGGCTATAGGTCTTCTTTCCTCCCACAATATTAGGAGCTTATACAAAACATCCTGGTTCAAATGAATTATCCCCCTGTATGGAAAACCCAAAACTAACATTTAGCGCGGTGCCTTTAGCCCTGCCTGTGAGCTTAAAGCTTGTAGTCCACTTACCCGAGCACCACTTGTCCTCGTCTAATTCCTCAAAAGTAAGAGGAAGCAAACTCGTTAGATCAATCCAGTGCTTCCCAATCATGAGCCAGTGCCCCAATCACAGAGACATGAAGCGAGGAGAGCTTGGGCTCATACTTTGATGAATGTTTGGGGCCATTTCTACAACCATAAACTGTGCACCTGTGCATTAGAGTCTCTTCGAACTCAGCCTTTCCTTCACAGAACCGAGCAGGACAAGTTGTCAACAGACCCCCTTGCGCATCCACGTTACGCACAACCTAAGGTCATCGAAATTCGAAGGTAACCATTCAATAACATGAACGTGGAGAAAGAAGCAACAGTTAAATCTACGATTACCAATGTGGATCAAAGCCTTTAAGGGCTTCCAATTCCATATTGATGATTTCTTGTCCTTATGCAATGAATCCTGAATAACAACTTCAAATTTTTTTTTGGGAACCTTGTTTTAGACGCCACGTCAATCGGGAGATGAATTTAATGCTTTAGGCAGAGTGTTGTGCAAGTGCTTTGCTAAGTTCCTCAAGAGCAATGCTACTTTGACAAAAAGTAGGTGACAGATAGAGTGACATAATAGTTGTGTTGGCAAGATGTGGTTAGATGAAAAAATTTCAAACAGTCCAATAATAGGTTGTCATGTGGCATTATGTCAAGAATCATGTCAATCACTATATTTATGTGGCATGATTGGTTCCTCAATATCACGTGATAAATGTCCCCTGCTAAAATATTCACCATAATTCTTCCAGGATTCAACTTCAGATGACATCCTCTTTAATCCCAAAGCAAAATCTTTAAGCACCAATTATATAACAGTCAGAAGTTGGAAATGATCTGTACTTAATTGTTAATGGACAAACCTGAAACCACCATAAGAATGAATTATTCCAATTTAGCAATGAAGTCCAGGTAGCACCTAAATTAGACTTTTTGAACTCCTCTCTTTCTATTTTCTTTTGCTGAGTACCTTTAATTTCCAAATAACGGAGATTGAATAAATGATTTTTTCAAAGAAAATCAGTAAATTTCTTACCTTTTTTCTTCCCAAGCCAGGTGAATTTTTTTTTTTTTTTTTTGTCCTTTTCCTCTTCTTATCTCTTTAGATAATTGGGTCGCTTCTCATAGTCACTGGAATTGGAAATTTTAAGTCAAAATCCCTCAGTCATTGCTTCGTTACACATTTTTTTTGTCCAATAAAACAAAGAGTTCAATAACCACTAAGTCAAGAAATCTTCACCCATTTTCTTGGATTAAAACCACACATACGGAGGAATGCGCAAAACACATAACAACAGATATATACAAGCACGTATAACAAGTACCATTACAGAAACAGGAAGAACTAATCAATCATGCAACTTTCTTGAAACTTACAAGAAATCTGGAAATTAAACTCATTCAGCAAAGTCGAAGTTGGCTACGGCCGGTACGTTATCGGGATCGCGTTCTCGACACGGATGAACCACCTCTGGATTGCAGTAAGAGGAAGGGTTTTTCCATTCTTATTTTCTTTTTCATTGATGATCAATCATGCTATACAGACCGATTCAGGAAAATAAAAATAAAAAAACCCTACTCAACCACACCTCGCCAGTTTGCAATCTGAGTGGCATTATTGATGATTTATTTGTCTCAATCCGGCTACAGAAACAGGATATCCAAGTTTTAAATTCCTATTGTCGTGACACAATTTAAAGCACAAACAATAAAAAATAAAAAATTGAACACTTGGTTTGTTAATTCACAACCACAAAATTCAAATTTCTGTTTTTCCTTGGATTTTAACCCAGTTTGAGAAGGTTAGGAGTCGTTTTCACGCCCTTTTTGTTTTTAATTTTTCAAAACAGTAAAAACACGTGCACTTTTCTATTTTCCAAAATGATTTTTTCAAAATAAAAAACAAAATTGTACTAAAAACTCAAAACGTCAATCAAGAAGGACGCTTTGAGAATTTTCAAGCCAAAACATGGAATTGACTTAAAATACGGAAAACACACCCAAATTAAAAAACACATACAAATTAAAAATCAATCATCATGTATTCTCTCTCTCTCTCTCTCTCTCTCTCTTCATTCAATCTCTTCAATATCTAGGGTTTGTCTTGGTTTGCCTTCCATTCCAGAAGACAAAAATATACAAGTGGAATATCTATGAAATGGTGAAAAAGATGAAAAGCACAAGGCCGACAATTTTGAAATTGGGCATCGAATGTGTTTATTTCTTTGAGAGTGGGCAGCTGAAGTGCAGAATATTCTTTGCCCTTTTTAATTGACAAGTGGAATGTAAATTCTTGATTTCTTCAGTGATTCAAATTGTTTTTTCCTTATTTTTGTTTTGGTTTGGTTCTGGTATATTCTATTCACATATGCCTTCAAATTGCCATCAAATTCCATGGAGGTATTTTATAGTTTGCTTAGTGTATGTTTTGCTTAATGTCTATTTGTACATGTAAACTTCGTTGGTTGCATTATAATTGTGTGTATTGATAATTTCATTGGCGGCACACATAGACCACTATCCGCTATGTGCGGAGATGCCAAGACCATAGTCTCTGCACATAGCGGAGAACGCAGAGCACTCTCCACTATGCGGGAGACTGTCTCTGGTCAATTGTTTGCTCCTACTTACTCAATTAATTTGAGTGGTTGCTCAATTGTTCTGTGATGAGGTTCGTATGGAAGAACAGACACTTGTGTATATATGGAACGCTTGGATGGTCGGTGTTCGAAGAAATGGACATAACTTTTGCATACGGTGTCCATTTTGAGTCCATGACCCCATTCCGGAAAGTTTGTGGCGATTCCTATTGAACTCATAGCTTTGTCGTGACATATGATGAAATTTGTTCGTTTGAATTCAATTACTAAGTTAAAACGGCATTTAAAGTTTCTTAATTTATTATTTTCAGTATTTGTTTATTTTGTTTTATAGTCCAGCTCATTAAAACTCTAAAACTAATATAGGGTTTTTTTGGTTGTTCACGAAATAAGAAAAACGTTTGTTTTCTTTAGTACAATTTGTTTTCAAGTGTTTATTTTTGTGTTTGTAGAATCAATCTACATCATTCCGCCAGCTTGCTCAATTGTTCAACAATGTCCCAACTTGTCTTGCTTCAACAATGTCACAATCTTTACTTGGATATGATTATTTACAATAATTTTGATCTTTGCAGATGTCTCTAGAATAAAAACTAGGAGTGACTAATCTTCATTGAATTTAGTAAGCAGCCCCACAATACATCAAATAGTCAGCCTACGATTTTCCTTTATATATATATACTAGTGCGAGAACGTGCGTTGCACGTTATTGTTAAAAATAACTGCATGTAAATTTTAGAAAAATTCATTTGTAAACGGTGTTGTAGGAAAATGCCTAAAGTACAATGGAATAGATCAAGACAATTTTTTATATTCTAGCCATGAAACAACACAAATAAGCTTAGAAAAATCAACAAAACAACATTTTTTTCACCAAAGTTAGCACGGATCTCTTTGTGAATCTCCACTTGTCTCTTCAGAATTAGTTTTATCAGTTCTAAGCACCAAATCACTCAATTCTTTCAGCATAAGAAAGCTCTGACAACCTTTCTTGAGCTTTCTCCTTATCAAACAAAGCAGTACTCTTCTCCATGGTTGTTCTTAGCTGTTCAAATATACTAAAACCTATCAGTATCTTACTTATTCGATCAAAACTACTTCATATGCTTCAATCAAAATCTAAGTGAGAAATATCGTAAGCAACCCAACAATCTTCACGTCCAGATATGTTCCAAGAAATACTATTCTGTACTCGTCAGAATGTTTGGCTGTGAAGACAATATTGCATGTTGAAATGCTTGCCTGCATTTTAATAAGTTTAAAAGAAGATGGGAAGGAATTATATATATTAATTGAAGACAATATAGTTTGTTGAAATCACAGAGTTTTTCCAAGAAAATAGATATTACCTGTTATTTTCTTTATTGAAACGTGTCAGGTGGAAAGATGTTACGTGCTTCTATTTGAGAGCGCGTAACGGGTTTGTTAATAGGTAAAGCACAAGGATTGGTTTTGCGTAATTTACCTATGTTTAATTTATCTAGGATTTTTCGAGGGATCCTTGTCCTCCTTTAACATCTGGGTGAGTCTTTTATCATCAGACAGCAGTACATCGAATAATAAAATAATCGTACTCTGAAGGAATGCATAATAAACAATAAAAACCCATTAATGTTATTAATATTCAAATCATCCATGGTAACACGAATAAAGAGCAAAAAAAGAGAATTGGTACTCTATATAACAACTTCAGGCATAATGAAGGAATAAGCTAGAAGCAAACATACAGAGGGCTTAAATGGAGATCTATCCATATTTAGAAATTAAAACTTCAACAAGAAGCTTATGTACTTCAAAGATCGAATAAGTTGAGGTCAAATGTGACAACAAAACCAGTTCAAGCACTTACACTTCATAAATAATAATCAGAATAAAATCATTCAATCTAAAGTGTTTTCCCTCCATAGATAGAACAACTTTCAGTCGATAATGCATTTTTTTCTTTTCCAAAACCTCTGAGGAAACAAAAAAAAAAACCATCTTTTCAGATCTGTTCAGTTATTGCTTAATGAAATCCAGCTAAAGAGTTCTAATAGAATAAATGCAAGAAGTCCTGGAAAAATTTATCTAGTCCATTCAGCATATTCTAATTCCCTTTCCTACGCTTTCTGAGGCTCAATTAAGCATTGGTGAAATGGCATTAACTAATGAACGCAGTAAGGATACCTGAGATCATTTTCACCCGCCAATAGAGAAACAAACGCTACTTCACACCAATTTGCCTGCACATATTACCCATGATTAAAAGATATTATCATATGAAGTACTATGCAAGATATGGGAAAACGGAAAATCCATATGTATTTGCCTCATAATAGATATCTTCAATTTACTCCCAAAGTTAAGCTTTTGAGCAAATTACATTGTTGAATTGAAAAGATGTAGATGACATTACCAGTGCAATATGTCCATTATTAGTAGAACTGATCATCCTTTCCATGTTTGCCTTGAAGTTCCACCTTAAATCAGACATCAATGAATATTCTTTCACCGATTCTAGGTCAGGCAAAAATCTGCACAAAGATGGCTATTACCACAACTTCCTGTTATTTATGTTTTTTATTCTTTACATATTCACTTGTCATTGAGTCAAAGAATATACTGAATTCTAAAATTAGTTTGCATGAATACAAAAATAATGATAATATTCTTTGATAAATAACAATGCAACTTAGAACTTCAATCAAATTCTACAAAAAATCTAATTTTGATCCACACCAAACAAGGGCTTAAGCACATTTCACCGTTGCGACAATGAGCCAATCTTCCACAACCCTAAAAGATTTAAGCAATTTTTTGCATTCTAAATACCTACCTTCCATCCTGATTTTCCACTATCATTTTGGACTTTCCAAATATCCATGGAAAATAATGCTAAATTTGGCATTGTACATTGACTATGAAAAATGCAGCAATAAGGATAATTAAGAGAAGAGGTATTTAGCAATTAAAATGGCATAATTATGATAAGAAAGCTCTTATCTTTTCTAAAAAAAATCCAGAAGCAGCAAACAAATTATAGACAATAAGCAGACAAAGTGTTTGACCCCAAAAATCAACAAAGAGAACCACAATCTCTTAAATAAAAAACAGTAATTAGATGAAATAGGTTTAAATTATAAAACAGATGTGAATGAAAGTAGTAGCGGGGGTTGAGGTGGCGTTGACCTGACCGGTCAGGTCGATGGGCAGCGCCCCTCATGGAAAAAAAATAAATGAAATTAATTCAGTAAGAATTCGTTTTTGCCAGTTAGTGATGAAATATAGACAAATAATTTTACATACAGTTATCACTTAAATGTTTCGGTTAGGCTAATAAAGAATATATATAAAAAAAAAAAACCAAAAAGTCTCGCGTACAAAGAAATAATGCCTGTAAACTGACTAAGCGGGGCATGAATCGAAGTACCTGAATCCCAGCATGGCTACAGAGGTAAAAATCAAACTCGCTGGGGTGGCATATCTTGGTATCAATGACAGTACCTGGTCATCGAAGCTAACCACGTGATCAAATACAGGAAAAGGCGGCAGGGAAAACAAGTGACATGCTGCTACATATATAAACCAAAAAATTTCATACCCGGCAAAATGTTTCCACTCTTGTCTGTTGTATTTTGATCCCCATGAATGGCAGGGAAGAGACGTGTATGGTGCCTATTTTGAACCACGACAAAGGTAACAGGTGGTAGGAAAGTTTCTTCAATTGAAACACAAGTCTGAAGAAAACTCCAATTGAGATACAATATGGTAAGGAACACATCACATAAACTGAATACTTTTAAAGTAAAATAAATAAAATAAAGAAACCAAAAGATCGCATACCCTCTGGATTGCATTCATTTCATGTAAAAGAACTTGGTTAAACTGTCCTTCACTAACTCCATCACTGTCATTCAAAAGATATCAGCATTACATTTCATAGCATGTGTAGCAAAACACTGAAACAATTGAAAGAATGGATTAGGTCTATTAACTGGTAGAAGATATTTCTATGAGGCTTATGACCAGTAGACTTGTAGAATGCAGTCAACAATTCCCTACAAAATGGAAGTGAATGGTAAGAGAGGAAGAGGAAAAACATTAGACATAGGAGGTAATGTTAAGGGACCTTATCATGCCACCATGAACAGTGCCTTTATTAGGAACTTCAGTTGTTTTGTAGAGATCTTGTATAATCTCTTGCCGGTGAGATTGAGCAGAAACCAACCCTCTTTACTTTGTTACTTGTGGCCAGTCGACTGAAGCCACTACCTGTAAATAATACGGTCTCAACTCTTATCTTTCCTTTTCAAATGAGGGGAGGAACAACAGAGAGAAAAAAGTTTCAACATACCGTAGCAATAGAAGGGCTGGAATCCTCCCCTGGTTGAGGATGAGTTACATCGGCCCCAAATATGATTGTAGGGTGATCAGTTAGATAAGGAATTCTTCCAATAATAGCTTGCTCCAGAACAGTATTTCGGCCACCAACCTAGTTGGAAATATAACCATGAAAAATAAATAGAGAAAAGATAAGAGCAATTTATTTAGAGTAGAAAGGAAATTGAAGATCAAAGTAGACTATTTGGGCACATGATATCCTAGCAAACCCTCACATTGACTTTTAGAGCAACGTTCTCAAGATATTGTATATTGTATCTAGATGCATTCCTGGGCTGACAACATTGCGAGACGATTCCCAACTCTGTTTTGCAAACTCGCTTGATCTGGCCTGAAAAACAAAATATCACAAAAATTTAAGATATGGAATCACTTTAGAAATTTGAATCCAGCTTTATAGCTAACCATAAGACCCCCTGACATCAGGCAAAACGACTATTAGCAACTGAAATTTTTTCTCGGCCACTTTCAAGCTCGCCAGTCTAGTTGAAGAATCATTGTGCAAATCAAAGAGGGCCTTTTCTATGTGACCAGGATGAGCAGATCGAATAGGAACCAAAGGTCTTGGATCGAATTCCTAAAAGCAAGCACAAGATTCCAGTGCTGTAACCCTCTACTATTTCATTCAGGTGATTTTATTTATTTTCAATTTTTCCCAAGAGCATAAATACACCCGCCTATACATATTGATTGTGTCATGGCTCTTTAAATCTAATTAGATTTATTGTTGGATGAACTGCATGGCCAGAATTTGCTGACATGCTAATTCAAGACTTCAAGTTGATGTTGTGTCTCCATTAAGCATGGAGACACTCCCCTATCTCCATACTTAATGGAGATAGGGGATATTTCCATGCTCAATGGAGATAGGCCCTATCTCCATGCTCAATGGAGATACCCCCTATCTCCATTGAGAATGGAGATAGGGCCCTATCTCCATTCTAAGTGCAGCGAATGCTTGCCAAAGCAAAACACAAATATTGAATTATAGCGTGATTTAATCACAAAAAGAACATCATTTAATAATTATAAAATAGTTATACTGTTAACTGAAAATGCCAGGTTGCAGAGAAGGAAAAGAGATGATGAAAATTGAAAATGATTATAAGGAAAGGATAACATATTTTTTCTATACGATATAACTAAAAAAAATTGCAACATGTTTAACACCTTTTGAAATATCCCTTCAATATTTTGCCGCACCCAAATAAATACAAATTAAATGCTAATTAGAAATGAATGAGCTTACATCAAATGTTGTGCTGGTAAAGTTGAAACGCCCAATATTCCATATGATTGAGCTCAACTCTAAGACCTTTCAAAGTCCTTTTCACCTAGAAAATCAAAGTAGCTAAATTAGGTGCCTCCGTGTCTCACGGAGGCACAACGGTGTCTCTATGAGACACGGAGGCATCGTGGGCTTCCGTGTCTCACAGAGACACAGCTCGCGCTTCCGTATCTCACAGAGATAGGGTGTGTCTCGACCTTCCTTTTCACTTCCAGTCATATGAAATACGCAATGATGAAAATAAGCAAAAATCATATCAAAAACTCAATTAAAAAATGAATTCAAATAACAGTAACAATCATATCGTGGAATTGCAATCTTGATCTCACCTTCGATTGAAGTACAACTCAATAAAATTCTTTGCCAGTACATTTGGGAAAAATGAATAACGTAAAAACAAAATTCGTAAAAGGAAAAAAATTTATTCACCAGGTCCTCTTCTTCAACAGCCTTGAGGTAGTCTCCGATTGAAATTGTGGGCTTAGCTTCAGCTTCAGCTTCAGCTTCAAACACATCCAAGCGGGTTTGTTACGTGATTGAGTGGTTGGAGGGTGTGGAGTGGATGTTGCGTTGAAAAAGAATTAGATATGGGAGTGATCAATGATGGAAGCGGTATGGTGATGGCGTGAAGAGGAGGAGAAAAAAAATGAATTAGGACGATGGGAAATGGTGACACGTATGTAACCCTTACTTTTACTCTTTTATTTTATATATATATATATATATATATATATATATATATATATATATATATATATATATTATATAGTAGGATATTAGTATTAAAATAATAAAATTTATTGAATCATAAGATTTCTTAAATAAAATATTATAAAAAAATATTCTCAAAATTTTTGTGTAAACGCATTTTCTAGTTTTATGTTTTGAGAAACGATTTTTAAGAATGCCAAAAAGAACGTATTTTCAGTAATTTCAAAATAGACACTGAAAACACAAAATCCAAAATAAATTCAAAACTCAAAGCAGTGAAACTGAAACACGAAAGGAACATCTCATTAATTGTTATTTGTCTTGTGTGTTAGCACGTGGGTCCATTGCTCATTGTGGTTAGAAAAGTCTATAAAACATATTTGAAAATCAATGCACTTAATAAAAAGAGGCAACGAGCTTTTCAGTGTTCGATTCCCCCCCCCCCTCTTTTTCACGCTCTAACTAGATAACAATTGTTCACTAACCAGTTTTTCCACAGAGCTTTTTGTGAGATTTAGTGTCCATAGACCAACGCTTTTGTGACTGCGATAAAATTGGCATTTCTCTTTGGAACATTCGTGAGATAAGTGGACTTTCGATCATGGATCATTACTATGAGAAAATAGTCTCAAGTCTTTCAGAGTTGATGATCTTATCAAGTCTTGTCTGTAGCTCTTTAATATTTTCGCATTGATCGCCATGCGACTGAATCTAATTGCGTTAGTCATGAAAATTGGATTAATTTTTTTATTTCACGAGAATGGTGTGCCTAAAATCCTCGACAACATAAAAATTAAAAGAATTCTATGAATCTAAATCCATTTAAGAGGCGTCATCAAAGAACTTCAAAGAAAATATGGAGGCACGTGGTTATAGACAAGTCGAGAGACATTTTCCGTAAAGATTGGAGTCATTGGAGCGATTTTCCAATATCTTTATCTATGGAAAAAGAAGAAGAAGAGGAATTAGAAATAACAGCTTATCTTTTCCTATGGCTATGTTGTTTCATTCTTCCATCTAAGGACGAATGTTTAAGAGTTGAGACTTTTAAAGCGTCTTCTAAAATGGCAGACGAGTACAGTTATAGCCTAGTTCCTCCCATATTAGCAAATATTTATAGAGGACTTACACCAATATCAAACCATCAGTCAAACCCGGACCTTGGGTCGATTTCACATTCATTTCCTGGACATTTTCTTTGTGCTTGGGCTTCAACTTATTTCATCCGAGGTATTTATGTTCATGTGGACAATAGTTATCCATGTCCTATAATCCGAAGATATGATGGCACTTTAAAAGCTTTCTAGTCTTAGGAGAAATATGTTGTTGATTGTCGAGGCCTTATCTGTAGAATGATGGATGTCAATGACTTTTGCTGGAATCCATTTCCCTTATCTTCCCATCTCGATGTACAAGTGGATGACCAACCAAGGTCTATAGATACCTCAGAATTTATAATGAGTATTTGATCTGGATTTGTTTCTTATTGCCAAGAAAACTCTCATTTCATTCTTGAGACATATACTCCTCATAGGTTTGCGAGATAACTTGGCTTTTGACAAAAAAAAAAATCGGTTCACCAAGAAAGTTGGATATTGCTCCTAATGCGGGCAACATGTATTGCGTTTGGTTGTCTTTGACTCGAACCATAATTGGATCTATATCTCATATTCCAGAGTATGTGAAGGATACACATCAAAACATTGATGTAGAGTACTAAGGTTGGTAGAATAACCAAGTCTTGCCAATCCTGACCAAGGTTCAAGTGCAAGTTTTATCTTCTAATGAAAGTCGTGACTTTGTTCTTGATCTGGCTTCGAACATGATCATAGCCAAAGGGTTAAACTCTCCAAATATCATTCTTGAAGAGACTTCTCGAAAGAGGGGACCAAACCTTCGAAATGAAAGAGGTGTTAAGATGATTAAAATTATAGTTCCATGAACTAGTTTTGATTCCAAACCACAGTAGTCCTAGAGATTGAGCATCCCACGCACCTGGAAAAACTCTCAATCTGGAAGATGAAAGTTCTGGAGATCGGGTATTTTTTTAACATACTACCCATATTTGATCTCATGCAATAAACTTCAATTTCAGGCTTTTCTTTCCCGAATATATAAAATTAAACGATTGGTAAAATCGATGCTGCTTCAAGCTGTTCCAAGTCCTTCAAAAGGTGATGTCGAAGCTTATCACATTAACATCAGTCTCCCAAATACATCATTAGATGGCAAATTTTTAGAAATGTCACCTAGAACATGAAACGCAGGTATGTTCTTTGTTTTTCCTTTGTCTATCTCTTTTTCTTCTCTTTTTTTATCTCATCTTTTCGTAGATTTTTCAAGCATTCTTGAATGATAGAGTTTCTCCATGAATCCAAACTCTTTGCAAGATCAGACTGGCAAGAATGATGGAAAAATCGACGCGTTTCAAGAAATAGATGGTACTCATGATTTTCACAACTCATCTTGCAAATACCCGAGTATTATTAATGAAGGTACTTCAGCGTAAAATGTAGATGACTTCCATGATGAGGATGAAATGAATTCTGAGACTGTGAGAGCTAACATTTTAGAGATCAATCAAGAAGTCCTAGTTGCTCTATCTTCATTGACTTTAGTTAACATTTCGCCTTCAAAGACATACAGTCATCGGGATGTGATAATTTGTTCTTTCATGTCTGGTCCTCCGCCTGGGATAACTCAAGAGTCCCCTTACTTGAAAACTGCTTTGCATGAAGTCATGACTAATTATTTTCAAAAGTGTTCTAGGGACATTTTGAGGCATGAATTTTTCAACACCCAATTTTGATGGGATGAAAATAACTTAATTATTCAAAACATCATTATCGGCTCATTTCGTACAGATCCAACACCTTTGATGAATGTATGGACGTGTTTCTCAAAGAAGTTGACCTTTTATTTATCTAAAATAAAGCAACACTTGGAGTGTCAAACCATTGAAGAAAATGTTGAGCAGTTGAAACTTTTGAATGTTCAGCTGGTAGTGAAGGATTCCACGTGTTCTTTATTAGAAGATAAAATTAGTCAACTAACTTTAGAGTTGGACAAATTCCGTGATGAGCTTCAAACCCATCAGGAACAAACAAGTATGCTTGGAATTGCAAATGTCGCATTAGAAGAATCACAAACTAGATATGTCACTAGCATAGCATCCATTGACTAGAAAATGAAGATCCTTGAAGCTATTGCGGAAGGGTTTTTTATTATCAGTGATGATGTATCGCGAGACCTCATATCAATAAATTATCTAGATACAGATGAAATTCACAATATTTTATTTCTTTACTTCCTTCAATGGTATGACTTTAGCCTACCTAGAGAAGTAGTTGGTCTTCGCGAGGATGTAAAATGCCCAGTTGAAAACTTTGGAGTTATAGGTCTAATTCCGTCAAGACCCCGTGCATCGAATGACCATGAAGCTACTGTCGGATGCAACGATTTTGGAGATTGATGGATGAAATTTTCATGGACTTGGCAAGCTTCGCATTTTTTTTGCATAATCACATTCTCTTTATTTGAAAATGGAGTTTGGGTTCAGATTGATGAGCACCACAGATTCTAGAGTGTGTTTCTTCCACGACATATATTGCTTCTTCATTACTTAAGTATTGAAAGAAAACTCCATCAAATGATTGTCGATAAAACGTTTCCTTATAAAAGACAAAGAGGGATGCACGTCTCTTGATTTCATTTTTTTGTCGTGGATTATCTAGTAGCTTTTGACGTTGAAGGAAATCGATTATTAGTTGTCTCCAATCTTATTTTCCTGATCCTCAATTACTTTGACACTATTGTTCTCTTCCAGATTACTAGGCAACAATGATGGTAGCACCCATCTTTGAGCAATTGATATGGAGTAGAAAAAGTCTCCATCCAACCTAGCTAAAACAGCGTCCAAATTAGCTAAGACATTAACTTCTCTATTTTCACTTCTAGGTACGAATTTGATTTTTAACGAATCAAATCATTTCATAATGTTGTCTCGGCTAGAAGTTGGTTGACTATCAATTTAGAATCCCCAAAGACTTTCAACTTATGGATATCCATATCTAATGTTGTCTCTAAGCCAATGATAACGGCTTGATAGTCCGCCATATTGTTTGAACATTTCTTTATTAAGGCAAAAGAGTAAGACATGACAAGATCATTAATAGTAACAAAGACTACTCCAACTCCCGCGCCATAACTTTGGGCTACCCTATCGAAGTATAGCCTCCATAATGGTATAATCTTAGTAAATAGAACCTCTTCATCTAGAAGGTCTTCCTGAAGTTCCTATTTTGTAGAAATTGGATGGTCAGCAAGGAAATCTGCTAAAACTTGTCCTTTAATGGCCTTTTGTGCAATGAATTTGATATTCAATTCTTTCGAAAAGAATCGGTCTAGACATTATGTACTCTAATGGATCAATCTTTGAAACAAGATTGATTGTTTGTGATAGCATATAATGTTTTAATTTTTTAGCCGAAAAGATTAACGCAAGGCATATTTTTTTGAATTGGTGAATACTTCATTTCAATACCTATCAATGTCCGGCTTAAGTAATAGAGCGCATTCTCTTCCTTCATCATTGACTTGGACAAGAAGTGCTCCTAGAGAATATTCTTGTGCTGCAACATAAAGAATCAGCGGTTTCTCTAGGACTGGAGCTGTGAGTACTGGCGGATGAGACCAATATTGTTTAATGTTTTGGAAAGCATTTCGACAAGCATTATCTCAATCAAATGGTATATCTTTCTTTACCAACTTGTTGAATGGATGACAATGTCCGGTAAGGTTAGAGATAAATCTTCAAATGTATGCCAGTTTTCTTTGAAGACTTTTCAACTCATGTACATTTCATGACTCTGGCAAGTTGTTTATGACATCAATTTTTTATTGATATATTTCAATGCCCCGATGTCAAATAATGAAGCTAATAAATTTCCCAGAGGTGACACCAGATGTACACTTCAGTGGATACATCTTCAATTGATGTCGTCGAAGTCTTTTGAAAACATCCCGTAAACCTTGTAGATGATCGTCGCATTTCTTTATTTTAACAACAAGATCATCCACATAGCATTCCACATTCTTATGCAGCATGTCATCAAAAATCCTTTACAATGCTCGTTGGTAGATCGCCCATGTGTTCTTTAATCCAAAAGGCATAATTTCGTAATAATATATACCCTTAGGAGTACGAAATGATATAAGTTCCTTATCTTTTGAATTCATCCATATTTGGTTGTATCAAAAAAATCAGTCCATGAAAGATAAGACTTCATACCTGGTAGTTGCATCCACCATCAATTCTGTTATCGAAAGTGAAAAATCATCTTTTGGACATGCTTGATCAGATCCCGAAAGTCAACACAGGCTTATAATTGTCCATTCATCTTGTTAACAGGAACAATGTTAGAGATCCAAGTTAGGTATTTGACTTCAAATATAAATCAGTTCTAGTTGAAAATCTTCTTTGAGGTTGTTTGACCAGTCGAACTCGATGTCTTACTACAAGGTGATGCACTACAACCTTAGGTTCTAACCCTGATATTTCCTTGTAAGACCATGCAAATGCGTCTTTGTATTCTTGAAACAAATGGATGTACTCGGATTTCTCTTTTTGTCTAAGGAGAGTACTTACAAACAATGGTCTCGAGTCTTCTTCGATTCCCAAGTTCAATTGTTTCAAGTCATCCATATAGCTTGACCCCCTTCTTCAAATGTAGGTGGGGCTGGTTCAAGTTCATTTGTTGTGGCAGTTTTTTCAGACTCAGATTCTGAGTTGGAAGCTTCCTCAAAGGCTATATGATTAATAGACAATTCTTCTTTATCTTCATTATTCTTTAGGGATGGGTAAACTTCTTGATGTTTTTGTCTTTTTCTTGATTGTTGGGGCTTCGAATTTAGATTAGAAGTTTTAATTTCAAGTTGAGAAAATGCAGATTGTAACGCCCCAACCCCTAGTGGATTGGGACGCTACTTACTTTACTTAACTTAACCGGTGGTTTAGTAACAAGTGTACATATCTTAGCGGAAGCTTAAATCTTAACAAACATTCTTTTTGAAGGATATTGAATTAAAATACTTTATAACTTTCCAAAATAACGAAATATAATTTATTTGATGAAATCATGACTTGTTCAAGATACTAATAAGAAATAACGTTGGAAATAACATTTGAAACGTTAAAAACTTTAAATCTAAATCACTTGTTCACCGGGTTCCCATAGGCTTATTGCATCTCCTTCCATCATTCAACCCGGTGCGTCAACATTTAATCTGTAGATATATGGTAGAAACCCCTGAGTTGAAAACTCAATAGGCGTCATAGGTGCAATCGTGATTAAGCTAAGCATTTCATAACAATTAACATTAGAACTTTCATAAAACATGTCGTACTCGAAGGTACCATTTGACGTGAAAATGTATGTCGTAACAACGGAACCATTTGACATGAAAGGTGCATGCCGAACCGACGATACCATTTGACACACAATATTAGCCTTTAACATAGAACATTACTTGCTAGAAATTATAACTTAAACACGTATAACAACTTTATGCACCTCTACCTACCTCAATTTGATGCTTGATGAACTTTGAAAAGAACATTGAAAATTTTTTATGAACTTCAAAAACTTTGACGAAGTTTGGACCTTCCTTTGTTGTTTGAAAATACCTTTTGAAATCACAAAAACCTTCTTGCGGAATATTTTTACCCACACTTAAAACTTCTGGAAAACACTTTGAAAACCACCTTCATTTTCTCTCCCAAACCCTCTATTTTTCTCTAACTATGAAAGCAAATTGAAAGTGCTTTTGGTGTGAAAAATAAAATGAGTGAAGAGGGTATTTATAGGTGAGGTTGGGGGTGGGTGAAAGGTCATATTAAATAAGGTAATTAAGTTGTGTAAGTAGTCGCCATTAATTCTCAAAAATCGTGGGTTTCGAGGCTTCCGGTCGACCGGTTAGTTGCTCCGGACGTCTGGTTGACACTGCACATCCTACAGTATTTCTATCATAACTTTTTCTCTCGATATCCGATTGAGGTGATTCATAGTGAGTTGGAAAGCTAACTCAAAGAGCTACAACTTTGCTTCAGATATAATTTTCCAATTCGAATGTTTTCTATGTCGAAAATGGGTCACAAATGAGACTAAAAATATTTGAAGTATACTTTAGCCATAAAATGAAATACTTTGCATTCCATCCAATTTTCATCAAATTGTTTTTAAGAAAATACTTTATAAATATCATTTTACCTTTAAACATGTATTGAACTATCTTTTGGGCTTATATTTCCTTTATTGGGCCTAATGTGAAGTTAATTACACAATTATGGGCCTAGCTTTATAGAAACGATTCGGGCCTCTACACAGATTGTCTTTGAGATGGTTTTTGAGGAGCTTGTGCATTCTTATCAATTCGAGTAGAAGAAGAAGATCATCACTTAACCTTTGGAAGATAGAAGTTTTACCTTTTATGTAAACTACTGGGGAGGGTTCTCATTTTAACCTTTTAAACACCGAAATTCTGGCATTCTCGTTTTCAATTCGATCGAACACTTAAGGTCTCGGCTGTTCTAATTTCTCTTCTGTAATTTCATATATTTGAATCATGATTGGGTTTGAGGAAACCTTCTTGACTCTAATCCTTCTTGGTAGATTTGGGTCATATACCAAACCATACCTAGGTCGCGGCATAAGGGCTCCATCAAAATCAGAATAGATATGCCCACCCGAAAGGATAGCATAAAGATCACCTAATTTGCGAGGCTCTCATTTCCCAATCTGGCATTCTCAAACAGGCTTTTAACTTGAGTATTATAACATCTTTTAAAAGTCTATTTTGATTCATCTGCTCATTTCTTAC
This sequence comes from Osmanthus fragrans, assembly GCA_019395295.1. Taxonomy (NCBI): domain Eukaryota; kingdom Viridiplantae; phylum Streptophyta; class Magnoliopsida; order Lamiales; family Oleaceae; genus Osmanthus; species Osmanthus fragrans. The sequence continues at coordinate 14,908,416 of CM033359.1, forward strand.
TCGGCACGTCTTGTTTGGACGGGTTAGAAATACAGAGATTTGATATGTTTGGATTAGATGTTGTCGATGTAGATTTACGTTCTTCCGGGGTTTCCATGAGTTGATGGGGGTAGAAACAATTTTGGGATAGTAGGTATTAGAAGAGTTAACTCTTTTCTCAATACCTTAACATCGATTGATTTTGTTTTAGGTTTTTTTGCCTTAAGAGTATCCTTCAGATGTAAATCTTGGTTTTTCTTTGACAAGTTGATGGGCTGGAGCAACACCATCATCATCATCTGCATTTCCTTTAATTTTGAATCTGGACATGGTCAGTCCTGCAAAATTATATTCTTCATCTTCCATGTAAATTTTGGCATTAGCAAAATAAGATTCTTCTTCAATAAATGGTTTGGACTTAGCTACCACACATTTGACTTCTCTATCTCGGCTATATTTGAAGCAGTGGTGCTAAGTCGAAAGTACCACCCCAATTTCATGCAGCCAAACATGTCTAAGGAGTAACTCATAGGATGTTTTAGCATCGATGACATGGAAAAGTCCCGAGGAAACTAACTCTCCTATTTGCAGCTTCACATGAATCATGCTAATGACTTGTTGACCTTTTTGGTTGAATCCTTAAATCATGGTCTTGCTCATGGATAGATCACCAATATTAATTCCAATTTTCTTTATCTCTTGACCGACATGATGTTTACAGCAAATCCACAATAGATCATTTTGCGATTTATTTTGCATTCTCTATTATGTAAACGAGAATCCAGTTGTAAATATTTATCGTCAATATAATGGTGGCCATATAGTATTGTCGGGTTGTGGGTCCAGTATGCTCTAAAACTTTGCCTTCGTATTCTTCCAGATCAATCAATGCCGCAACTAAGGCCATTTGGTCATCGGAAGGAAGACTAAGAGACTTTGCTAAACTCGTATTGGAAGGAATATTGTTAAGTCATGAGATATTTTTCTTCTGTTTCAAACTCTGTCCTGATACGTTTTTCATTTCGTTTTTTTCATCCACATTGATAACATTGGAAGTAAAACATTTATTGTCAAAGAAACCATTGAGAAAATAATCACCTAGGGTGGTAGTCCATATGGAATGCGTGAAGCCAGTTCTACTTCTGCTAATTTAATAGATGTTTTTTACTTGACTTTAGACCTTCTCATTTGGTTGTTTCTTGGTCTCAATTTCTTGTTATAAACACCAGAACTTGGGAATCGTGGAGCTTTTCGATGACGTCTTTTTACAAAGGTTTATGCCCTCTGATTTTCTTCTAGTGTTTCTTTTTTATTAGGTTGAAACTTTGTACCCAATGCCCTCAGTTTTTGTCCTGCAAGAAGCATAGAATGTGATATTTTACCTATCTTGTTTGACATTCAGTATTTTTCTTTATTGCTTATAACGATGGACCAGCCATCATCGATCTCATCTTCAGACTCTAAATTAGAATCAGAATCCCAAACATCCATGTCACCTGTCATAATTTCGTAGAAGGTTGGACAATTGGGTGCACGTGGTCCATCCATCCATGGATAGACATAATTAATGGTGATTTCTCAGTCTACCTCAAACTCTACAGGAATGGCTCCTTCTGGAAGTTGAGGTCCAATCTCCTCAATTGAGGATTTACTAGTGTTGTATGTACTAGAAAATATATGCTCATTTGCAATAGGAATTGGATCAAATGATCCAAATGAAACTATTGAGTAAGCGACAGTCAAATTTTCTTCAGTTTCAAGTTTAATCTTACTTTTTTTTGTTCAAGCGAACAATAAGATCTTTCGGGACGAAACATTTTTCCATTAGGTGACTAATGATTTTGTGAAATTTACAATATTTAGGATGATGGATCTTATCAGCTTGCTCAAGTCTCTTTGGTGATGGAAGTTCGATTATCTCCTATTTAAGAAGTTGATCCAGAATCCCAGAAACATTAAAAATTGAGAATGGGTACTTCTTTTCCTCAAGTTTTTTCAGAGTCACATGATCTCTACTTTGGACTTGTCATTTGTTAGGTCTGAACTCTGGCTTTGTTTTCGAGTTTGAGCTCGACCTTTGGAAGGCTATCTTTGCAGGGATGGTGGAAATCGTCATGGTTTCTTTGGACTTACTTGTCTTGATGTCCTTCTTTATTTCTTTCTTAGGATCTTTTTTATCACATGGATCACTTGATAAGTAACTTCCATGCCTTACAATTTGAAGCTTCTGGTCATGAGCATGTGTTACCAACTCTTCAAATGAGTGAGGCATATTTGCTTAGAGATTATAGAGTAATCCACAATGCATGCCTTTTATACACATGTCGATGAAAGATACTTCGCTTATTAGTTCTTTGCAGTTAAGCATGAGGTTTCTCCAGAATTCGATGTACTCTACGACGGACTCTTTCTTGCTTTATTTCTTTCAAGCAAGTTCTAGAAGGCTGAAAATTCACCTGGTGGTGTAAAAGAGTGTTAGGAACTCTCGCTCGAGTTGATCCCAACTATTAATTGACCCATCTGGTAAGTTCGTGTACCATTCAAATGCGGTACCTTTGAGGAAGCATACAAACTACTTTACCATGGTGTCATTGTGAGTGCTTGCATTGTTACACGTCTCAATAAAATGAGCAACGTGTTGTTTTGGGTTGCCCTTCCCATCGAAACATTGGAATTTCAAGGCTGGTAACTGAGTGGCATCTTCATTTCATCGATTCGACGACTACAGGGCTTGACATACACCAAGGAATATTTCAAAGAACCACCATATTGGCCACGAATGGTGTCCACAATCATAGCTTGTTTTGTGACTCTAGCTTGTGCATGAGTACAGCAATCTACGAATCTTTGTCTTCTGTTGACTTTTTAAATTTTTCAAGGGCTCAAGCCATTTGTTGGATTCGGTCATCTGAGCCCGATGTCTCTTTCGTGACCATCACTGGCTCGAGTAATTCTTCATATGAAGTATAGTCTCCACATCTTTGCAGAGAAGTGACAGGAGAGGATTAAGACAAGGATTTGCCACTGGAGATGGAACTAGAATGAGAGCTTTTTATCAAACTCTTGGTCTTTTCTGTCGACCAAGAGTTTGGCTTCTTGAAAACAATTTTCATTTTGCCTTTGTTGGAGAATTTTTAGTGATGGGACCAATTGAGTTTTCCTAGTTTTTTTTTGGGCCTTAGTTGCATGGAAGATTTGGCAAGGGTCTCTTCAAGATAAGTCATAGTTTTCTTTAACTTCTCGCTTGCTATAGTTAACGTAGTGGTTGAAACTTGAAGATTCTGGGATCAAAAGACGAGAGGACAAGAAGGTCCTACTGAGCGTGCCAAGAAATTTGTAAGACAAATTTTGGGTATTAAAATATGAAATCATTACAAATTATATTTATGAGAAATACAAGTGAGTATTAATCTTCTCGTAACTACAAAATTGCAAAATCCTCTGATTAATTATCTGATTTTTTTAAGACAAAGGTCCAAGTGGCTTGAATCCTAGACTTCGAGATTTGTTCATAATTTGATTTGTCGAGAACTTGACTTGTTTGACACTTGGATTTTGGAGTTCGGATTTGCACTTCGATGATTTGATTTGAAGAAGACTTTGATCTTCTTGGATTTGACATAGACTTGCTTGATTTGAAGAAGATTTTGATCTTATTGGTGTTCACCACACTTGGATTTGAGAAGATTTCTTCTCTTCCTCTGGCTTTGGGGTTTCTTCAGCACTTCATGGTTTTCTTTTGCACTTTCCCTCTCTCAAATTTTATAGAACTTCGGTCCTCTTTATAGGAAAAATTTGTGACCAATTTGGTAACCATCCAATTAACTTCAACTAAAAAGAATAATTGAATAATTATGGATTTTGAAAGAGTAGGCTAGGCCTTTAAATTTCTATGGGCCTTAGTAGACTTTAATTTAATTAATTTAATTGGGCTAATTATTTAGATTGATCTAATCCATTATTATTATTTTTTGTTTAGAACATCACTACATTAACCTCTACAAACACACAAATTTTAAAACTCTCTGGTATCTCACCTTGCTTATATGCATGTGACACCAAACCTAATGAGATTTCTAATATACCATGGACAATAGACACGGGAGTTACAAATCACATGATCTGCTCCACTTCTTTCTTCAACACCATTCAAGCCAAAGTGTCTTATTTAGTCTCTCTTCCAAATGGTGTTCCGCCTAATGTCACACACATAGGAACTATACAAATCACAGAATACATGATTTTGTACAACATGCTTTGTGTTCCATCTTTTTCATTAACCTAATATCTGCTAGAAAATTAACACAAACATCTAGATGTTGTCTTATATTCTTTTCTGAAAATTGCTTTGTGCAGGACATTTTGATTTGGAAAACGACTAGAATAGATGAAGTGAGGCAAAGTTTATACCATTTGCTGCAATGTCAAGTCTTTCCTTCAGTTTTAACAAAAGCTCTTTCCCTTATTTCAAATAAAACTTCTATGTTAGCTGCCATTTCTAGCAATACTGAGAATTTTCATCTCTGACATTATAGGCTAGGACGTCCATCTTATTCTAGATTACACTTGATGAGTATTGATTATGTTCCTAGATCTACGAATGAATCTTGTTTTGTTTGACCTATGGCTAAAATGCATAAACTTTCATTCTTTGTCAGTCACCACGAGTCCAAAAATTGTTTTGATCTCATGCATTGTGACCTTTGGGGTCCTTGTAGTGAGACCAACTATGATGGATCCAGATATTTTCCATCCATGGTCGATGATCTTAGTAGATGCACATGGGTTTATATGTTGAAGAATGAATCAGATGCTACTGCAACTTTGCACATAACTTTCGAAACATTTTGTTGTTTGCTGCTCAGTAAACTTGACATTTTATAGCGATCTATGAAAATCGTAGTGGGCTGCCTTTGATTGCTTGAAATGAAATTTACGCCAAATGTTAGGAGATTAAATAATACCGATACTAGTAAAAGATGAAAAGTTATAGGAGAACGTGTAGCGAGTCCTGAGAGTTCTCCAAGAGAAGATCCTTTTTGATCACTCTCTCTTTCTTTCCCAACTTCTGAAGAGAGGCGAAGGGTCGTATTGTCAGACTCAAAGTTTCGACAGGGATTAAATAGTCACAAAATGGCAGGTGCTGCTTCTCTAAAATAATTACATATTTTGAAAGCAACTCATATCTGACAATGACTATCCTATAAATTATCCTTTTTTAATGTTAATATGCTTGTAGTTTTTAAATAGTACTGATACCAGTAAAAGATGAAAAGTTATAGGAGAACGCGTAGTGAGTCCTGAGAGTTCTCCAAGAGAAGATCCTTTTCGATCACTCTCTCTTTCTTCCCCAACTTCTGAAGAGAGGTGAAGGGTCGTATTGTCAGACTCAAAGTTTCGACAGGGATTAAATAGTCCCAAAATGGCAGGTGCTGCTTCTCTAAAACAATTACATATTTTGAAAGCAACTCATATGTAGAACCCTGATTAATTTTAGACACCTTAGTGGCACTAGGACATGAATATTGGATGACTAAAGGATACTTTAGATTTTTTGTCTCATTTGAGACCTATTTTTTCATAGAAAATATTCAAAATGGAAAATGATATTTAAAGAAAAGTTGTAGCTCTTTGAGTTAGCTTTCCAAATCACTTGGAATTACCTCAATCGGTATCGAGAGAAAAAGTTATGATAGTAATACTACAGGTTGTGTTGTATCAACGAAGTACATAGAATATGAAAAGTCAAATTCCTACACGATTTTTAGCACCTTCTTAAACCTATAACTCCCACATAAATGGTACTCGTGTTAATGAGTATTAGGCCTTTCATTTGCCCTTAAGTTATGAGATTTGCACATATATATAGCCCCAATGCATACTCATTTTTCTCACACCCAAAACAAAAGCTTTCTAAGCATAAAAGAGAGTTTTCAAGTCTAGAAAAAAGAGAGAAAAGGGAGGGAGAAAACTAGTCTTTCCTAGAAGTTTTGGTGCTATCAAGAAGTGTTTTCCAAGCTTAAATTCTTAATGGTTTCCAAACATCAAAGGAGTGCATTTTTCAACAAGTTTCAAAGCATCAATCAAGATAGGTAGTTGTGCAAAGTTGTTAATTCGTGTTAGGTTGTAAATTTCTTGCAAATGATGTTTCCATGTCAAATGGTGCTTTCGGGTAAGCATGATCTATGTTAATGTTTGTATGTCAAATGGTACCTTCGGTACGACATACCATTCCATGTCAAATGGTACCTTCGGGTACGACATGAATGTCCGGTCGAGGCGTCGTGGTAAGTTATGACTCTATGTAATTGGGATTCTACCGAAAATCCTACTATGAAAAGGTTTTAAAGTTACATGTTTTGAAATGTATAGCTTAATCACTAATGTACCAATGGCATTTATTAAGTATTCAACTCACGGATTTAACCCCTTCTCTACAGATTGAAAGGTTGCTACCTTGGGGATGGATGAAGAAGAAGATGGAGAGTGATGCACCGAGCCCATGGAAATCGGTGAACAAGTTATTTAGGTTTATTTTATGAAATGTTTCCAATGTTATGTCTTTAAACTATTTGAATAACGCTGAATACGAGGACACGTTATATCTTCTTCAAATAAATTACATTTCGAAATTTTAGAAAATTATTCCGTGTTTTATTTAAAGTATTTGAAGTATTGTTATTTAAATTATTATTGTAAGATTTAAGTTTCCGATAAAAAAAATGTATACACTTGTTAATAAATCACCGGTTAATGAAGTAAAGTAAGTAGCGTTCCGGGGTCGGGGCGTTACACATCTGACAATGACTATCCTATAAATTATCCTTTTTTAATGTTAATATGCTTGTAGTTTTTTATAATTTGTGCTCGAAATGATTGATTCAACTCCTTTATAGCATTTGATGATTTATCTTTGTTAGTGTTAGACTATTGTAATTGGCGATTCTGTAAACAAAAGGGTCAACTTGAACATTTTAGAAGTTTAGGGACTTATTTGTAAAGTTTCATAGTTGGTAGGTTAGCTTAGAATTCGGGGTCCAAGTTTGGAACACGAAGGTTTCTTGCCGCATTTTCACTAGACGTTCACGGGAGTCATGCTCGAGCATGTGAAACAGAACATTCTTCGCTCAACCTTCGCCCCCTGTCGCTCATGCGATAGGCCCTTCTCTCGAGTGACAATGCTCCTCACTCGAGTGACAGTTTTACGGCCAGATCTAATTCGCAATTTAACAAGATTTTTATTGGCCCATGTTTCCATATTCATCTACCATATAAAAGGGGATACTGCGCATTCAGGAAAGATAGATTGAACATTATACATTCAAGAAAAAAAACTTATTCTCTCAAGAGCTAAACCTCCATCCAGTTCAATCACTTCATTAGATGCGCCCTTTGGATTGAAAACATCAAAACCTTCAATCAAATACATTGGTACGATTATTTACTTGGATTTTTCAGGAAGATTTTGTCGTCAATTTGGCTGGCTGCGAAAATCAAGGAAGAAACTCAAGAATGAGGAGTTTTTGGTGGATCTACAAGAGATAAACTGCGTGAAGAGATGGGATTGGTGTTCGTGTACACATTCTAGGAGAGCTGCTTCAAATTTTAAACAGGAGATCAGAAAGCTTGTGTCATCAATTTTGCTGGTGGTCTGTAAGTTTATAATACAGTTTATAATGGATTTTTGACTGGCAAAGCGCTCGGAGTTTTTTCCACGTTGGGTTTCTCCGTGAACATATTGTTGTTATTTATTGTTTTCCATAATATTACAACTGCGGTAATTCAACATAAGAATTGGACTTGTTTGCCTAATCATCTAGAAACTAATTAAAGTGACTTGTTGTTTTTGTTTGATTAATTCCGCACATAAGGTCAAACTAAAAATGGGTAATTAGTAACGGTCTAGCGCTATCTCATAACTTTCAATCTTCAACTAAATATATGGACAGGTGGGCAGAGGTTTGTCTATAGATGCCAAGGCACAAACATTGACCTTTAACCACTGGATTGAAGCTTTGAGTTACTATTTTCTTCATGCTTCCTGCTGTGAACTTCATTTAATTACAAGCTATAAGACACCTGTCATTATCTGGTAATAGTATTTTTGGAGTTAATATAGATTTTTATACACATTAGCTCAATTGATCGGAGGCACTGTTATGGTCACAACTTACGTTTGTATTATGAAAAGTGGCGTAAAAGCACTGCTAGTAAACACTTCTTCCAGTGGTGAGAAAAGTTTGAACTCATATGATGTCTTTCAATTTTGATTTATCAATATAAGTATCATAGTTTATCTAAAGTCAAGCATGCCGGCAATGTGTAGTGGATTTAAGGAAAATAAATGTTATACTCTTCTACCATTAATGTGTTGGGTAATTTTGTGTATAGTGACGTAAAAGGACCAGAATATATTTGTAAGAATCCTTACCGACAAATGGACATAGTAACAACAAGAAAAATCAGAAAAGGAATGATCAATATGCAAAGTCGAGACAAGTGTTGAATGCTTTGTCCTTAAGTCGAATTTGCCCCGCAACGGTGCCTACGGTTTATGGCAATCAACTCCCAAGATATAATGACTACCACTTGTGTTTGTAGCACTTCAAACACAAGCACGACGAACCAGAATAATGGCTTTTGTACTCCAAAATGAAATAAAAGAAAACCAGAATTTATGCAATAAGAATGCAAGAATTTGATTAAAGAGAAGAAAAGAGAATGATATTTATGTTTGTATATCATTGGTGTGAGGAATATGACGTCCATAGGGTCCTTTTTATAGAAGATGAAGAGTTGGGAACGAAGTGATGTGGGTCCAAATCGTTCAATACTTCAAAAGGACGCGACACTATTTGTCGCTCGCTCTCGGCCAAGCTCTCACTTGAGCGCGGGTTGCAGAGATTTCGTCACTCGCTCTTCGCTCGACGTCGCTCGAGCGAAAACACATGTCGCTCGAGTGACGGTGTTATCCAACTTTCCTCTAATTTTCCTTCCAAACTTGGACGTCAATTTCTCATTCGCTTGAAATTGGTTTCGACATGACAAATATACATTGAAATCAAAATTCCCTTTCGGGGATGTTGTCCCCAAGCCCCCACAAGGGGCGCTACTGCCTCGTCGGAGCCCCGAAACGGCGGAGTAGCAAGCCATTTTGTCTAAACATATCAGGTCTGAATATTTGGCCAAAGTTAATACGAAATCTAACGCTGGTTTTCAACACTTAACCAATTTTCTCGAATTCTTAAACCAATTTCCAACATAATTCCCGAAAATGTTGGCTAGGAAAACTACATTATTAACTGGTGTGTAATTGGTTAACTATAATTCGTAGTGGAAAAAGTTGTTAAAACTTCAATAGAATTCGTAGTTCGTTCATTGAAATTGAGATTTATGCCGAGCTTTTGTTTTTGTTCTTTTACTAAGTTTCTTGTAAAATTAGTGATATTGAAATACATGTGACAATTCCAGTTGGTTAAGTAAAAATATGGTAAGTACAAGAGAAGAACTGCAACTGAAAATAAGTTAACGGTTTAGGTTTAATATATTTTTGACTGCAAGTAAGGGTTAACGTTTTCAGTTTTTATAATTGTGTTGTGTCGCCAATTATGTTTATATTTTTCAATTGAAAGAAGCGCCCTTTTCTTGATTCAATCTTTGACTGCTGCTTTTTAATATAAATTAGTACTCAAATCTGTCCTTGTATTTAATTCTTCTATTCTTTCATGAATAATTAATAATTTGCTTTAGTTCTCATCTGCTGGCCGCCAAGATTAAGCTTCCTTTCTTCGTTTTTTCAAATTAATTGATGACTGTCAGTTTTTAGCCAGGACTGTTCAGGGTTTTATTGTTCTTCATTAATCTTAAGCTTCAATTGATCCTCTTGATTTCAAGTTCTTCCTTGAGTAATAACAAGGAAATAACATTTAGGGCCTGTTTGATTGCAAATGTGGAATTTGGGTGGAAAGAAAATGAATTATAGGGAATTGGATTGTCTAGAACTTATTGTACCGGAAATTGTTGATTAATTGTGTTTGATTGGTATAATTTTTCTTCCGAAATTTTTTGAAATTTTGAGACTTTTGGTATTCGTTTGACTTTGTATTTCATTGAAATTATCCATTAAAGTAATAATTTTTTGTACCATTGGATCTAAAATTTGTTCCAATTGAAAAAAAAAAAAATAATAATAAATAAAATTACCAAATAAAATATCATTCGTTTGGCTTTGTTTTTTTATGAAAATTGTCAATTAAAGTGATAAATTTTTTTACTATTGAATCTAAAATTTGTTTCAATTACAAAATAAAATAAAATAAAATAACTTGGAAAGGCTTTTCCTTCAAATCATGGAAAACATGCGCGTGGGGGAGCGGGGGCGTGGGGGGAAAACTCTTTGCATTGAAATTTTTGGATATCAAACACTACAAATTAATGAAAGATGAAAATCATTTGCTATCAAATAGCCCTAATGTTCTCCTCAGTCAGAAACGAAATACTTATTCTTAAAGAAATTTTCTTTCTGATTCTGTAGTGCACACTATTGTTAGCTTCTTGCAAAACGTAATTAATATTTAAAATATAAAGAAGTTAAAACCCATAAAAGCATACTATTCAACGTACATATCTCTTGTGAATCCTTGATACAGAACATTAACATTACCTTCAAAATCAGTGTGCACGGACACTAAACTAGTGTAATCAAAAGAAAATTCAGGATAAACACGTGCAAATTGGAAAAGCTTAAAATATATTTCAATCATTGTTGGTGCTACATGTACATTAAAACTTACAAATTTGTTTATCAACAGTTGATGTGACGAGATTTGATCAACCAAATAAAAAAAAATGCTCACACTTTCATTTCGACCCATCATCAATCTGTAAAAGTTTATGCAAATGATGATGCATAACAAGCATTTTCCAAAGTCTAATGCTCAAGTAAGTTGATGTGATCCATGGAACGAAGGCAACGAAGTCAAGTCCGAACAATGATTCATTGATCGTTGAATAAGTGTCCATGACTAGGTCGCAAGCGAAGAGAATTAAGGAAGCTATGAGACTACTTGCTCAAATCACAGTGGACGAACATTGATCATGGCAGGTAAAGAAATAAGTTTCATATTTGGCTCAAAGAAGACACGAGATGGATCAACTTGATTCAAGCCACAGGCAAAGGAGTTGAGGGATTACACGATGCGATCACATAGTGTAACGTGACATGCAATCGCATGCCTTCATGCAGGAAATTCAGTTGGGGAATTGAATTGGTCTATGCAATAGCTTAGATTAGTACTAAAACTCAAATTGGTACGCAAATTTCCCAAATCTCGCAAAATGTAATATTTATGTTAAAACTCGATTTTTTGATATCTTTTAGTATATTTAGACATATATGTCGTTTTATCAAGGGAGTACATGAGTTCCTTATATATAAAACTTATTATTTTCATTATAACAACTTTTATCATATATACAATTGAGAGATTAATTTGTAAGTATATTTTGCTTTCAATTATTGTTCTTCGTTGAACTAATTTTGAACTTATCAAGGTCTAATTCTTGTGGCGTTCAAACAATCCGGGTGAAATTCTTGAATCTTGTGATCATGAGGTCAACATAATGTCGACGATTATATTGATTTTTTGGTTCAGTATTTTTGGATCAAACTCTAAACGTTGATTCTTGATTTTCTTGGGTTTGAATTAGTCTTGTGTGTATTTCATAGCTACCATTGTTACGTGAGTTCGCATCATAAGTACTCCAAATAAAGAATTGAATTCTCTCTAGCATTTTATATTTTTATTATTTGGTAAAATGATTATCAAAAAATCAATGAAATCTCCAACAATATATTAGATGCATCATATTGAATTAAGGCTATGTTTGATTACCTTATAATTCCATGGAAAATGGAAACCAATTTTCATTTCTACTCAAATGTGTTGTTTGATAGCCAAAAAGTTCTTGAGAATTGAATTTCCCACTTTTGCTCACATGGTGACATTTTCTTGGTTTTTGGTGAATATCAATTCTCACCACTTTGGTGGGAAAATAATTTTGAGGTTTTTTTTTTGCTTTTAGGCAATTGGAAAGAATTTTAGACTCAATGGTAAAAAAATTTATTACTTTAATTGCCAATTTGGATGAAAAACAAAGTCAAACAAACACCAAAAAAAATTTCTTTTTATTTTTTGGCAATCCAAACAAATTTTAATACAGATTGTAAAAAAAATTTATCCCAAAAAATAATAATTTGCATGAAAAATAAAGTCAAACGGATTAGGTGGAAAATTATACCAATCAAATACCATTAATTACATTTCCCTCTAAAACAAATTCTAGGCAATTCAATTTCCTGCAATTCATTTTCTTTTCACCCAAATTCCACCATTGCAATCAAACGGACCCTAAGAGTTGAATACATGAGAAAATTTGTCGTCTCTCCCTTGTTCAATTACTTTTGAGGAACGTTTCACATATCAAGGTTTTTGAAAAATAAATTGATAAAATATATCAATCCTTAATTAAATTAATCCAATGGTTTACATATTCTTATTAAAACCTTCCATACCATGAACTATTATTAGAGAAGTTCTCATGATGAATTAGCTGGAAACTTTCGACATTGAATTCCAGTAAGGTATTTTGAAACATATCTTCTTTGATTAGCTTCTTATTCGAGTCAATGACTAAATTATAAATCAAAATTCCGTTTGAAGAATTTGAAAATTCACGAAAGTGTGGATCCATTTCAATTTCTATCTAGCAAACAAGAAACACCATTAAACTTCAATAGTCAACTACCAAAGTTTTTAGTTCGAACTAGAATATCAAAAAGAAGAAAAAAGTGAAGCCACATTTAAATGTTCTCAAACAAACGTTATCAATCTAGCAGTCATGATAACATCAGTATTTTGAATAAAAGTAATAAATTTTTTGATTGAATTCAAGATTAAGCATTCTCAGGCAAAAACTAACGTAGATGTTTTAATTGAAAAATAAATGAAGCAGAGTATCTAATTCTATAATTTTCTATTTTCAATATGATTCTGAAGTCTCCTTTCATATTATATAAACAGTGCTGTACAAGTTCAATACGTAAATATACATATATACATAAATGTAAAGAGAGGGGAAAGAGAGACTCGGAGGCATGGTAACGGGGTAGGCAAGATTTAAGGCGGTGGGGAGGATATTTACCTATGTGATGTTGGATGGTGATATGATTCAGTCATGAATGCAAGTCCAAATCGAGACCTGTTGATTATCGAAAAAGGGATAATGACGCGATCGAAAGCAAAACGAGTCAAAGAGGCGTTGAGAATGCTCGTTAAAATCACTATTGATGAAACCATGTTCGGGACGCAAAATGGAGCGAGTTTTATGTTGGGGTCGAATGTCGAAAAGACTTGGATCAACGTGATAACGCTGGCCGAAGGAAGCCCTGGCCAACCGAACGCAAAGGAGTCAATCGGATGCACCAACCGGACATCTAGTAGCTCAAACCATGAAAACTCTGCCAAACCGGACGCACACCACTCAACCAGACGCACTCTATCGGACGTCTGGTAGAGCACTTCTGTCCATCCGGACGCACTTATCGGACGTCCGGATGACCGATTTTTATGCGATTTATTTCCTTTTTTATTAAGATTCTAATTCTTTCCATATTTTGACATTATTTGTTGCCTTATGCACGTTTTTTACTAGGTTTAGGGCTCTAGTATAAATACTTAACTCTTTTGTTACATTAAAATTTTTTGACATTGAATTAATTGAAAGATATTGCTTTCTCTCTTGTTCTTCCATTGAACAACAAATCGAACTTCCAAGATCTAATTCTTGCGTGTTCAAACATCAGATTGTGGGTTCTTCATTGTATAATCAAAGGGTTCAACACATCTTTGTTATCGTTAGATTTTTTGATTCACTTCGTTAGGTTCAAATCCAAAAACGGGTTATTCATTGATGTTCTTGGGTTCCGCATCAATCTAATTGTGAGTTTTGTAGTCACCGTTGTTATGGGGTTCACATCAGTTGGTATTAGAGTTTTGACTACAATTTAATCAGGTCATATCCCTTATTTTCTTGTTGAATCTTTAAATTTCTTTTTTTTTCTTCTTAGTTTCTTCTTGATTCTTGAGTCATTCTTCGTTTTGGTTTCTTGGATCCATATTTTCTTTGTTGGTAGTACAATCTTGTGTTAAAAAAAATTATTGTTCACGTCGATACTGTTCATCCGTCGAAAAAAAATTATTATTATTATTTCTTGAGTTTTTGTTTGATTTTCTACCAACACTCCTACAAACTTGAATCATCATTAAAATTGTGACATCCAAGTTGTGTCAAATTCAAGTTGAAATTTCCATTGGGTCCCTTAAATTGTTATTCCAAATTTCTATAATCCTCTTGAGTCACATTCCTTATCATATTTGGTTTTTGAATTTCCAAGTTTGATCCGGTAAGTTCTCTGTTTTCTTTAGAAGCACTTGGTAAAAGTATTGAGTGGTAAAAGGCAAAGAGTGGGATTAATAGAGGGTAAAAGTCAATTGAGTGATTTCGAGCAAACTTGGTGAAGCAGAAATTGAGAGAATGTCTGATATGGAAAGTTTGAATTCCAGCAGGTACGTAATCAAACCAACAAACAGAACGATATGATGGATTGGTTTGAACGATTATTGTTGAATATGGGGGGAAAAGATGGAAAAATTGGGTACTTCAATGATAAATATTACTAGGGGACAACCGGTTGATGTACCTCATGATAGGGGGACGGGTAGGAGAGTTTCTAGGATGGATGAACATGAGATCAGTAGTGAATGGGGGTGAAGATGAGTACGAAGGGGTTGAGATAGGACGGATGAGGTATAGAGGAGATAAGTTTGAACAAATGGATAGAAATAATCATGGAGGTGAAGTTTATAGTAATTTGAGTAATGTAAAAATGACAATTCCACAATTTAAGGGTAGAAGTGACCCCGAGGCATATTTAGATTGGGAGAAGAAGTTGGAGTTGATTTTTGACTGCTATAACTATTCGGAGGATAAAAAGGTAAAGGTTGCAGTGTTGGAATTTACTGATTACGCCATCACTTGGTGGGATCAAGTGGTAACTTCACGGCGTCGGAACCGGGAAAATCCTATTAATACTTGGGATGAACTAAAGGTGATGATGAGAAAACGGTTTATACCTGATCATTACTATAGGGAACTCCATCAAAAACTGTAGAATTTGTATCAAGGGTCGAGGAGCGTAGAAGACTATCATAAAGAGATGGAGATTTTGATGATTAGACCAAATATAGAGCAAGATCGAGAAGCTATTATGGCTAGATTCTTGAATGGGTTGCACATGGAGATCGCTAATATGGTGGAATTGCAGCATTATGTGGAGTTGGAAAACATGTCGCATGTAGCCATGAAAATTGAGAAACAGTTGAAGAGGAAGGGAACAACTAGGCAACCATTGGGTACTTCGGGTTCTAACTCAAATTGGAAATCGAGGAGGGATAACAAAGGGGATGGAGCTGAATCGAAAGGGAGAACTGAAGTACCGAAGAGAAGGGATGAAAATACTAACAGGACAGCACCAAATGCTTCTTCACAACCAATCAGAAATCGGGATATCCAGTGCTTTAGGTATTTGGGAAAAGGACACATCTCTTCTCAGTGTCCAAACAAAAGGACCATGATTTCGCGCAATGAAAAAGTGGTGACTGACAGTGAGGATGAATTTGAAGGCATGCCAGCGTTGGAAGAGGTTAGTGGTCATGGAGACACAGTGGAATTTGCTGCTGTTGGGGAGCTGTTTGTCACAATGAGAGCTCTTAATACTCAAATCAATACGGATGATACGGAGCAACAGCGGGAGAACATATTCCATACACGATGCCACATCAACGATAAGGTATGTAGCATGATGGAGGTAGTGTACAAAGGTAGCTAGCACGACCTTAGTTGAGAAATTGGGATTGATATTACTTAAACACCCTAGGCCTTATAAATTACAATGGTTAAATGATAGTGGAGAAGTTATGGTGAATAACCAAGTAATGATTGCTTTCTCTATTGGGGTTATATTGATAAGGTTGTATGCGATGTAATGCCTATGCAAGTGGGTCATATCTTGTTGGGAAAACCAGGGCAGTATAATAGGAAAGTTACCCATGATGGGTATAGGAATCGGTATAACTTTGTTAAAGAGGGAATGTCTATTACTCTTGCGCTATTAACACCGACACAAGTTTATGAAGACCAAATTAGATTGAGAAATGAGGAAGAGAAAAGAGCTCGAGAGTTTGGAAAAATGAGAGAAAACAGTGAGCTAGTGAGCAAGAGAGAAAATAGTGAGGTGGTCGAGGGTGGGGAAAAGAGAGAGAGAGAGAGAGAGAGAGGCCACATAAGAGGAGAGAAAAAGAGTCAGTTGAGAGGAGAGAAAAGTCGAAAGCGAACTTCTTTGCTAGTGGGAGTGAATTGAAAAGGCTATAGTTATTAAATAAACAGTGTTGTTGTTGGTATACAAGGAGTCACTCCTCAACTTTGAGGAATTAACACACCCCTCCCTAGTTTGGTTGAGTCATTGTTGCAGGAATTCGAAGACGTGCCAAGTGGATTGCCCCTAATTTGAGGCATTGAACACCAAATTGACTTCATATCTGGAGCTGTCCTTCGAAACCGACCAGCTTACTGAAGTAATCACGAGGAGACAAAGGAGCTTCAAAAGCAAGTGGAGGAGTTGTTGAGTAAAGGTTATCTGAGGAAGAGTATGAGCCCATGTGTTGTACCAGTCCTATTAGTACCGAAAAATGATGGGACATGGAGGATGTGTGTGGACTACAGGGCTATCAACAACATAACGGTAAAGTATCGTCACCATATACCTAAGCTAGATGATATGCTTGATAAATTACATGGTGCTTGTATTTTTAGTAAGATTGATCTTAAAAGTGGGTACCATCAAATTCGTATACGGGAGGGTGATGAATGGAAAACGACGTTTAAAACTAAATATTGATTGTATGAGTGGTTGGTTATGCCGTTTGATCTCACTAATACACTGAGCACTTTTATGCGTTTGATGAATTATGTTTTGCGTGCTTTTATAGGAAAATTTGTTGTCGTCTATTTTGATAATATTTTAATCTATAGCAAAACCCTAGATGAGCATCGGGATTATTTGAATTGTGTGCTTGTAGTGCTTAAGAAAGAACAATTGTATGCTAATTTAAAGAAATGTACATTTTACATTGAAAAACATGTCTTTCTAGGATTTGTGGTTGGTGTTAATAGGGTAAAAGTGGATGAAGAAAAAATTAAAAGTATTAAGGATTGACCAACACCTAAGAACATAACTGAAGTTAGGAGTTTCCATAGATTGGCTAGTTTTTATAGACGGTTTGTAAAGGATATTAGCACAATTACTACACCACTAACTGAAATTGTTAAGAAGAGCAAATGTTTTCATTGGAGTGATGCACAATAACATGCATTTAATACTATTAATGATAGATTGTGTAAAGCACTTATTTTGGCATTACCTAACTTTGACAAAACCTTCGAAATTGAGTGTGATGTATCAGGAATAGGTAGTGGAACAGTGTTGATGCAGGATCGCAGGCCCATAGCTTATTTCTGTGAAAAGCTGAGTGAAGATGCTTTGAACTATGCTACATATGACAAGGAGTTGTACGCGTTTGTTCGGGCGTTTGAAACTTGGCAGCACTACTTGTGGCCTAAGGAGTTCGTGATACACACCGATCACGAGTCATTGAAGTACTTACGGGATCAAGGTAAGTTGAGCAAAAGGCATGTACGGTGGATGGAATTCATAAAGTCATTTCCCTACATCATCAGGTATAAACAAGGTAAGAAAAATGTGGTTACGGATGCATTGTCACGAAAGTACGTATTTCTAAATTCCTTGCATGCACGGTTACTTGGCTTTGAGCACATTAAGAGCATGTATATGAGTGACCCTGGTTTCTCTAACATTTATGAGGCATCCAATAAGGGAGCTATTGATAAATTTTATAAGCATGAAGATTATTTGTTTAAGGAAAATAAGCTGTGTATTCCTAATTGCTCTATACGTGAATTGTTGGTAAGGGAAGCACACAATAGGGGTCTATTGGGCCATTTTCGGGTGTAAAAGATTTTAGATATGTTAGGGGAACATTTTTACTGGCCTAAAATGAGAAGTGGTGTAGAACAAATTTGTGGGAAATGGATAACTTGTAAAAAAGGCATGTTTAAAGTTTTACCTCATGGTTTATATACTCCTGTGCCTGTACCTAGTGAACCTTGGGTGGATATTTCAATGGTTTTCGTATTTGGTTTACCTAGGACAAAAAGGGGTCGGGATTCAATATTTGTTGTGGTGCATATGTTTAGTAAAATGATACACTTTATACCATGTCACAAAATCGATGATGCCACCAATATTGCAGATTTGTTCTTTAGAGAGATAGTACGTTTGCATGGGGTCCCTAAAAGTATAGTGTCAGATCGAGATGTTAAGTTTTTGAGTCATTTTTGGCGTGTTCTGTGGAATAAGTTAGGCACTAAATTGTTATTTTCTACGACTTCCCACCTACAGACCAATGAGCAAACTGAAATAGTCAATAGAACCATGACTCAATTGCTTCGTATGATGCTAAATAAGAATTTGAAGAGTTGGGATGAATATTTGCCATTTATTGAATTTGCTTATAATAGAGCTGTACACTCTACTACTTCGTTTTCATCGTTTGAAATTGTTTATGGGTTTAATCTACTAACACATTTGGATTTGTTACCGTTGCCTGTAAATGAACAAGGTAGCTTAGATGGTAAAAGGAAACCTGAATTGGTCAAGTCACTTAATGAGAAGGTCAAGATGCAAATTGAAAAGAAAGGTAAGCTCGTTGCACAGAAAGCAAACAAATGAAGGAGATGCGTGACATTTGAACTAGGCGATTGGATCTGGGTGCATCTCAGAAAGGAATGTTTTTCGGAGCAGAGGAAGTCTAAGTTGCAGCCATGTGGAAATGGTCCATTCCAAGTCATCAAGAAGATCAATGACAATGCATACAAAGTGGATCTCCCAGGTGAGTATAATGTTTCAGCTACATTTAATGTTGCTGATCTTTCTCTGTTTGATGCAGATACAGATTCAAGGACGAATCCTTTCGAAAAGCGGAGGGGATGATATGATCCAGGATGCGGGAGTTATGAATGCAAGTCCAAACCGAGACTCGTTGATTATCGAAGAAGGGACAATGACGCGATCGAGAGCAAAACGAGTCAAAGAGGCGTTGGGAATGCTCGCCAAAGCCACTATTGATGAAACCATGTTCGGGACGCAAAATGGAGCAAGTTTCATGTTGAAGTCGAAAGCTGAAAAAACTTGGATCAACATAATGACACTGGCTGAAGGAAGCCCTGACCAACCAGACGCAAAGGAGTCAACCGAACACACCAACTGGAAGTCCGGTAGCTCAAACAATGAAAACTCTGCCAAACCGGACGCGCACTACTCAACCGGACGCACTCTACCGGATGTCCAGTAGAGCACTTCTATCCATCCGGACGCACTTATCGGATGTTCGGAAGGGTTGTCCGATACGACCGATTTTTATGCGATTTATTTCCTTTTTTATTAGGATTCTAATTTTTTTTTTTTTTTCATATTTTGACATTATTTGTTGTCTTATGCACCTTTTTTTACTAGGTTTAGGGTTCTAGTATAAATACTTAACTCTTTTGTTACATTAAGAATTTTTGACATTGCTTTCTCTCTTGTTCTTTAATTGAACAACAAATCGAACTTTCAAAATCTAATTCTTGTGTGTTCAAATATCAGATCGTGGGTTCTTCATTGTGTAATCAAGGGGTCCAGCGGCATCTTTGTTATCGTTGGATTTTTTGGTTCACTTCGTTGGGTTCAAATCCAAAATCAGGTTATTTATTGGCGTTCTTGGGTTCCGCATCAATCTAGTCGTGGATTTCGTAGTCACCATTGCTACGAAATTCGCATTAGATGAGACCCATTTGAAAATTTTAAATTAATTTTAATGAAATAAAAGTGGTCGGTTAGATCTATATAAATTAAGGGGATGTATTCAATTGAGACTTTTGGAGATTTTGATGAACTTTTTTTAAGTGATGACTTTTATGGATTTCGTGAATTTTTCATAGATTTGCATAGAATTAATGGAAATGTTTCGTAAACTTCTATAGACATTCATTTTAAAACTTTTATAAACTTTTGTAGAATTCAAGACGTTTTAAAGACTTTTATTTGAAATAGAATTCACGTAAAACCAGTACAATAATATGAAATTTTCATATACGAGATTGTAGTTCCTACAATTTTCCTTCTACTTCTCCTCCTCATATAATTTAAAAATATTTTAAAAAGAATAAAAATTTAAGACTTTAATTAAATAAATAATAATCAAAATTATACGTATATATGATAAAAAAAAATTTAATATTCAATATTATTAATATAAATATACTTTAAAAAATATAAATCAATATATTTAAATTTAATTATAAATTTTTCATATAAAATTTTATAATTTAATAAAAAAAATAGATATTTTTCAAAAAAAAAATGAATGAAAAAAAAAAGTTACAAGAATTCAATTTAATTTTTTCATAGAAAATTAAGGATAAACGATAAGAAAAAAAAAAAAAAAAATATATATATATATATATATATATATATATATATAATCATATATAATCAATAGAAAAAAAAATTAATCACACCTTTAATGTTCGTAGCAGGAAAAAAATAACATTGTAAAAGTCTCCTAAAATCTCGTGATTAATGAGAAATAAATTTTGAGATTTTATATGAATACTTTCTGCTTAAAAGTTATAGACTTCTAAAAAGTTTTAATTGAATACACCGTGACTTTTAGAATTTTTTTTAAAAATCTATAAAAGTCTCAATTGAATACACCATAATTTTTAAAGACTTTTTAAAAGTCTATAAAAATCTCAATTGAATACATCAATGCTTTTAGAGATTCTTAAAAAATTTACATTGAATACCCCTAAACTTTTTAAATTTTAAAAAGTCATTAAAAATTTCAATTGAATACACTCCCCCTAATGATTGAGATTTTTTGTCACATGTAATTGTCAAAAAGCTTGGTACAAAGATCGCTCCCTATTACCTTTTAAAGTGTATTACACATGTTTTTAAGTGTTTATTGTATAACAATGTTTTTACTTATCGATTAGAAAGAGAAATTCGTTACAACTTTTGTTTCTTAAAAAAATAATTTGATTATAAAATTTTAGTAAAATTATCTCCTAAACTTTTACATCTGGCCAAAGTGTTAAAACAATTATTATTCTTTCTTTTTTCTTTTTTTCTTTTCTTTCTGATTAAGCTTCTCCCATTGTTAAAATTAATGGAATCATAAAAGGCAAGGGCGCGCGCACACACACACACACACACACTCTCAGGAGGAATAAAACATTGTATGGAGAAATGTCGAAATTACATCTTTAATTTGAGAGTTACCGTTAAATATGTTCTCTATAAATTTAAGACTGGATATATGAATACGATTTCAATTGATGCATTAGTGAATCTACTTGAAGAACCAATGTAATTAAATTTTTAATGACCACAATAACCAGTGGCGGAGCCAGCGTGTTGGATTTGGGGAGTCCAAGAAGTGAAGGGGTGGGGCTATGGGGGCCCCCGAAATTTTTTGTTTGATACGTTATTAACAAAGAAAAATTCATCGTTCATAAGTATTGAATAATGCATATAGCTTGTAGATCGAAAATGACTCTACTACCAATCAATAACACAGAAAAATCCATCAAGAATCCAAGAACAAACTAAATTATTAATAAAATACATAATCAAGCACACTACAAATAGGAGCCTCAAAACTTCTCAAGTTTTTGTCTAACACAGACATTATACCAACAAAAAAAAAAAAGTCAAAAAGTCAAAAAATTGGGGGGTCCAGGTCCCCCCCCCCCCTAGCTCCGCCCCTGACAATAACAAAGAGTTGACAGGATACTTTTTTAAGTCACCATGTGACGAAATGGAGACCCAAAAAAAAAAATAAGAGTGAGTGAGTGAGAGTGAGGAAAGAAATGAATGTACTTTCTATTGCTTTAGGCATAGCCGCCCCCAATAGAAGACTCGCATGATGAGTTATTACTTCAATAGCAGAGCACATCGCTAATAATTGTATCGTTGTGCATGAACGTTGAGAACTTTCAACCATATAGATGATTCAATGTGCTCGTGTGCGGTACCATGCTCTGGATCATCCTAGACACAATAGCCTTTCTTACTCTCTGGGTTCAAACTAATGTTTGAAACCAAACATCTCCTCAAGAGGATAGATTAGGCGATTCATGGCATAGTTTATCCACCCACTCTTCTATCATCTCACTTGTGAAAAGAAAAATCTTTACGTTTATGCAAATATGTCCAGACAATCTGAGCCGTTCTTTTTAATTTATCTCTACATCTAATCTTTAATGTTTTTACAATGTTAATAGTACCATTACCAAGAAGAGAAACAACACAAATTTTAAAAAGGGATAATTAGCTCTCATTTAAACATCATAAAAGTGAGATAGGAACAATAGTTAAGGAATGAATTCTCAGGTCCCAGAACAAAAACTAGTGCAAGCACGCAAATGCAAAACAATTCGATGCTAATGAGCAAATCATAGAGAATCCAAGATAAAGCAAGTCTGAAGAAAATCAAGAACCATGAAGAGAGGGGATAAAAAAGTACAGATATTTGTCTCAAGTGTAAGAATAATATCTCATATACTAGCTACTTTAATTTGGTTCCACTCTATAACCTCGGAGAATATATTAGGCTTTAAACGATGCTCCAAAAAGCAAAAGTAAACAAAGAACATAAACGGAATTTCCGGGTCAGAATCTTTAATAGCACATATCAACTATTCCAATGATGAACAAAGAAACGTGTATCGTTAATTTACTTTATACAGTCCGTCCGTAGGAAGGGTAGAAAACAAGAAAATCAACGAAATAGTAGAAAACAAGTAAACCACTGATGCATGAAATCTTTTTCAAGCCAAGAGATACACTTGAAATGACTAAATCAAGTTTAAGAGGGCTTGTTGTAAAACAAACTTGATTTGAGACATTGGAAATTTTCATATCTAAGAAATTAAGAATGACTCATTTTAAAACTAAGAAATAAGGTTTATTATTTCAAAAATTAGATATTACTTAAATTTTATTTATGAAATAATTAATTAAATATATATTTTATTAATTAAATATATTAAAGTCACAGCATTATATAATTTATTGTCTCAGTTATGTATTATAAGTCACAATTTAGTTCATGGTCACAAAATATCAAATTAATAGGTTACAAATTATCAAATAATTGGTCACAACATAACAAATTTTTAGATCACACATTATTTATTTGTCACAACTTATCTATTTCATTGGTCACATATTATTTATCAATCACACATTATTCAATTTATTGGTCACAATCATTAAAATAATTTGTGACCACCACCACCACCATTTATGACCATCACCTTACCATCGCAAAGCATACAGCACCGCCGTCAAACACAACCACGGCCAAAGCCACCACCACCCGACAACACCACCGCGGACAGCACTATGCACCGCACCGTACATAGCACCACAAACACATACCACTACCATACCCATAGCACCACAACCGCACACTACCACCACACCAACATCCTAGCCTCGGCACCACAATGTAACACATTGCTCCATCCACATCACACCACAACTGCACACATGACTGCATTGGCCATGGAACAAATCAAAATCTGGGAAAAAAATATCTACAACTCCATCGTTGCTACATCATCGTCATAATCGAGCGACGCGGGCATTTTCAACCGATGATGGCTCATGACGATGGCATCGGGGCATCTGCAGACAATGAAGACGGTGAGCAGGGAAAAGTGAGAGAGTGAGAGTGAGAAGGCTATGGAAATATTTAGAAGTGAGGTAGGTTGGATGGAGTATGTTAATTAATTTAATTTTATAATCTTATTATTAATATTTAGAATTTTAATTAAATATAATTTTTGAAAAAAGAAAATTATAGTCTTAATTATGAATTGAGATCTTAAAAACACTTAGTCCCTATAATTTTCACTTGGGACATTCTCGTATTTTGGTTTGGACTTGTTAATTATTGTAATCTAGTGAATCCATAGCCCATATCTAGAAGAGTAACGTTTGGTGTACAAACAGAATTATTCATTCTAGAATAATTCATGCTCTATAGCATTTCACTATCTAGAATTGTCTTAAATTAAAGAGTTTTAGTATATGTTATTAGATGGAAGATTCATTTACTTTTGTTGTTGATGGAGAAGAGTCCATTGATCACTATAAATATAGGTGTTCCCTTGTCCTTTGTAACAGCCAATTTAGAGATTATACAAGTTTCTTTCCCATCATTTTCAACGTCGTGTCTTTAAATCATAGGTCATTTTAAATGGAACTCATGTCCCTACTTTTAAAATGATCTATTAATTAATGACACTTCAATGTTATTTAGATTGGTGCTTAGCACAAGAATAATGTTATTCATAATGAAGACTACTGACAATCACACTACGTGATATATATATATATATATACACACACATACATACATACAGTTTGTTATTTGATGCATAAGGCAATATAACATTACCATAAATTGTCATGTTTATGTCACGTAGGACTACTATCGATAGTTTTCACTATAAATAGCATTACTCTTAGCACAAATAGTGCTTAACTCCAAGAGTGTTCAATAAGATTACTCTAACTTTTACATGGACAAAACATACCATGAGACACACACTTGGGGATTTAAGGTCGATGTTGCATTTTTAATCGCAAGTATATAATATCGTAACAAGTAATATAGCGGACCTATAAGTCCGGACTATCTTTCCCACAAGGACTAGACTTTAATGCTTAATTTACTATTTTGAACTCCAATTTAATGAAAACAAATAAAAAGAGTGATTTGTTGTGGTTTTTAATCTAATTACTTAAAAATATGTGAATGCACACAAAAATTAATTTAGAATTTAAATAATGAATGGATATTAGGGCAAAACAATTTCACCTATTGATCACCTTTAAGTCTTAAATCAAGAATCAACAAATTTAAGGTAGTGTTCAATCGAATTCTTCTATTGTATTCAATTTACCCCTTTCGAATTCTTATTGAACTTAGTTAACTAATTCAATCTTATGTCTCTATACGAATCAATCTTAATTAAATGAAATATTAGTTCTAGGAATTCATATACGATCACAATAATCAGTATAGGTATCTCTACACGTTATACTAATTTATCGAATTTTCCTATATGGTCTAAATCTCAAACTCACCTTTCGATTCATAAAATTTCACAAAATTATCAAATTAGTGATCCAGTAATTCAATGCATTAAACTCATAGTAAAATCAACACATATAATATACAAAAAAAAAAAACAAGAATCTTGAATTAAAAAATAAAGGGCTCAAGTAGATTACGTTATTCGCCCTTATATAAAATTTAGCTACTCATAATGAAAAAATGAAAAATAAAGGGTTGTTATTGAATACATCACCGGATTTTGAATAAAGATGTAGAAAAAGATATTAATGAATCTTGCACCAAGATCTTCTTCCTCTTCTAATCAATGCTTCAAAACTTGAATTTCTTGATATTTTCCTCCATTGAATTGTGTTCTTCAATCTCTAGTTGTATTCTCTATCTCTCAATGTGTGAAATCCCCTCAAAAGTGTCAAAAACTTGTATTTATACTCCTCCACACATTTGTATCGAATGAAGAGTTTTTATGAGTTTCAAAACGGACCAAAAATGCGCTCTAGATACACCCAGGCGGCACCTCGATGTCATAGGAGTGGAGCCGTGGCACCGCGGCTCTGTATTGTGGAATCTTTGCGCCATCTTTAGAGTAAAATCTGCACTACACTTCCTTTAGTATTGTTATCATAGCTTTCTCTCCCGATATTCAATTAAGGCGATTTAAATTGGGTTGTAAAGATAACCCAAAAGGATACAATTTTACTTGTAATAACCTATTTCCAGTTTAAATGTTTACTATGTCAAAAATGAGTTTCAATCTTTATTGAAAATCTAGAACATACTTATGCGGTTGAAAATTGATTTGTGTCCATATTTTGATCATATTTCACTCCTTTTTTACTTTTAATTACACCCAATTGACTCCTAGTATTTTCGAATCTTCATTTTGAGGTCTAGCACAACTTTTAAGTATTTACGCTTGTCCCCAAACTTTGAATTTTTCGCCTTTTCATCGACTTTCCGCTTCTTTATTTCAATTCTACTTTCATTCATCAAGTTTCACCTAATAACACATTGTATAATAAATTAGGCTATAATTTATTAAAAGAACTACAAAATGTTCATATTTTAGAGCCTTATCAAACACCCCCAAATTTAAACATTTGTTTGTCCTCAAACAAAACCCTAACCTAACGTAATAAACACACAAACATGCAAATATTTTTTTTTTTTTGTTAGATAACTTGTCTTTTGTCTAAGGATTGAGAACATTATGTCACATTTATTAACGGCTACAAAGTTACAATGCAATAGCTAAACTTTGACTTATCCAATGCAAAATGGGTGTGAGTGTAGAATAAAGTATAACTATGTACATTCACAAGTTGGTTCAATTCCCAACCCTAAATGGTCAATTATCTCATTTCTTCGCTCATGAGACTCACACATAGCCAAACTTGCTTTCATTCATTCTCTCTCCAAGGTGTAATTCTAATGTTTAGTTTTATTATCAATTCATCACACCACTCTAATTTGGTTTAGTCTAACCGGTAACGCCAGCTATTCATTCATGTGATGATTCTCCCAATTATGAGTGTTTCAACAATTAAGTTTATACCTAATGATTCAAACCCACTAGTTATTTGAGTCCCCAACAATTAGCTTTTTTTTTTTGGCTCAATTTTGACCTCACCATTGTTATCTCTTCTTGACCACTGTAGCGAGTTTTGGGTTGGTAACTTCCCGATTTTTGAATTCAAAAGGCTACTAGGTTTCAAGACACCCCTATGGATTTAATAACTCAAGTAAAAAAGGTGGAGGTATGCGGTGTAACTGAATAAGTGTGATGCTTATTTTTATAAAAGAAAAGCAAAATTTACATGAGTTAGATGCTTAGCATTCGATCATCACCAAACTTATACCAAAAAGTCAAAGACACTCAACACAATCTTTTTCACATTCACGGAATCACTACAATCTTAAATCATTTCTTTTACCGGTTAGAACATCCCAAATTGTTATAATCATGTTCATGTACGATGCTATACTCAATTATCGTGCATAAATATTGTATTGATTCGCATGGATAAGCAGAAAATTTAACTAAAGCATATGATTTGTCTGTAGTCCACAAACTAATACATGCTCTCAAGTATATTCATCATACCTGATAAAACTATCTAATTTACACAAGCATGCATAAATTTATTATTATTATTTTTTTCACGAAATATAATCATATCACACAAGCACATGAACACAAAAATACTAAACAGTTGGTAAAGACAATTAACAGGTAATAATTCACCTAGGGCTGAGCGTAATTCCCGAACTGAATAGGACCTGAACCGAACCAAGCGGTTCTACGTAAGTTAAATACCCGAATGGGTATTTGAATCGAGAATCGACGGGTTTGGTTCGGGTCTCGATTTTGGACTAAGAATCGAAGAATTGAATAAGAATCGAATCTTTTTAAATTTTTAAATTTTTATATATGGGATAAATCAAATTATTTTAATTTTTTTCTAAACAAATTAGCAAATTAACTAATTAGGTGATTAATGCTCCAATTCTCAAATCCATGCCTAACTAGCTCAACCCAGCCCAATTTTTTCTTGTAGAGTTTCTTAGTACTAGTTACTAGTTAGTATGGCAAGTCAAGCAATTGATGGTTAAATCAAATAGTTGGTAAGTATTAGCAATACGTTAAAGTATTTTATCTCTATGACTTCTAATTTATATTTCTTTTTTTTTCTTTTTTTGTAGACTTGAAGGTTTGAAGCAAAGCAATTATTGATATGGATCACCAATATTTTAGTATTAGTATCAACTTTTTGGTATTTGTATACATTGGTAAATTAATTTTATTGGACAACTTGTTATTTATATGTTATTAAATTGTATAACGTTAACTTGTGAAAACTAAGATTGAATGTGTCAAACTGTCAGTAGTTGTATATATGTAGTGTTGTTATAAGTGTTAAAAAAATTTAATTATAGTACGAAATCGAACTGAATGGAAACGAACCCGAACGGTTCCATAATTATATTTGGACCCGACGGTTCCGTTTACTGAATACCCAAAAAATTTCGGTCGAACCATGCCGAGGCCTAAATTCACCCCTCAAAATTAAAATACACATTGTCCCCAATGTGAATATAAATACGTAGGAGGGTTAGGACTTCCCTGAGTACATCAGTTTATGTCATTGCCATTGCCCTGATGAGGTGGATATGTGTTGGCTTTCTAATCATGTTGTTGCCTACAAACTTGAGAATCTTCCAACAAATAACACAACGAGAATGTTACGACAGTAAAATAAACAATCCTAAAACTAAAAACTAAGTACTAAGAAAGGGATAGAATTTGGGTTGTCTCCTAAGAAGTGCTTCTTTAAAGTCATTCGCTTGACTTTTTGCCATGATTGATCATGGTGACTAGAACCAAGTTATTCCATCATTGTATTTTGTGCAATTTTCATTAATACACCATTTCTTTGCTCTCCTAATTTTGATATTTCCATTCGCATCTCTACCAAGAAGTTTACCACAATTTGATTTTCTTTTCTGGAAGCTTCATTAACCAGGTGGCTCTTCTTCATCAATTCTATAGCAAACTTAAATGTTGGAAGGTTGCTCATGTTGTGTGTAGATATTGAATATCTCTTGCTTGTCCTTCATTATTAATATTAGCTTAAAATTCTCCATGTCAATCAAGGTTTGACCCGTTGTTAAGAATGGCCAACCCAATATAACTGGAATACTTCAATCTTTCGGTATGTCCAACACAATAAAGTCCACGAAAAATTTCCTTTTGAGCCCCATTCTTTTCATAGGAATGCATTTTTTAATATTGTATTGATGGAAAATGTGTGGTTAAAAAATACGAAAAATTTTGAATTTGCGTGTAATATTATTTTATTGAAGAATGTGTGGTTGAAATGATGTCAAATCACTGTTTAAGAATGTATTTTTTTTCAAAAGAATGAAAATCAAACAGGGCTTAAATTTTCTGCTTGTATGAGTACATGCTCAACTTTGTCACGTGACCTTAAAATTGTTCTATCAGCTAGTTGTAGCGTTATTGATGTTGATTTGACTTTACCTAATCTCAATTTTCTGTAAATAGATTATAACATTAGATTTATACTAGTACCCGTGTCACACAATGTATTAATAGAACAAGAATTTGCAATTGAAATTGGTAAAGTAAAACTCTCTGGATCTTTCAACTTGGAAGACAATTTGTTTTATACCTTTACACTACTTTCCTCCGTTAATGCCACAATTTCAAACTCCGGAAGCTTTCTTTTCTTTTTCAACATCTCTTTCAAAAAATTTGTGTAGCTTAGAATTTGTAATATTGCATCAATCAATGGAATATTGATATGGAGTTTCTTGAGAACGTCAAGAAATTTTTCAAATTTTGTGTCTTGTTTGTTCTTCTTGACCCTTTAAAGAAAATGAATGGAAAGCACGTAAGTCTTGACTGGACTTGGTGTCATGGTAGTAGATATTTCTGTATTTTCTTCATTCTTAATTGAGGTTGATGTAGATTTTTCTTCCATCATAGCTTCATCAACCTCTTCTTAGTCATCTTTTCTTTTTGGTCTTTTCGCAATAATCTTTGGTACCCCACTCTTTGTAATTATAGTATGAAAATTTTCCTCCATTGACATCTCTGGGAAAATGAAGTGGAGGTACATGTGCTTTAACGTTTACGGGAGCCCTTCGTGGATCCTATTTCACTACTTTTATTTTCATCACATGCACCTTAGGATTTGTCATTGTATTGCTTGGTAATGATCCCCGTGGACGTTCTGTAAGTTGTTGAGCTATCTGATCAATCTGTGCCTCCAACTTCTTGATAAATGGTTGTTGATTCTGAAAGTTTGTGTCAATTTTAGGGCCGAACAAAAGTCCCGCACCGAACCAGAATCGAACCGAACCGAATCGAACCGAGTGGTTCTTCTGAAATTAAATACCCGAACGGGTACCCGAATCTAGAACCTAAAGTTTCGGTTCGGTTCTCGGTTCTAGACCAAGAACCGAATAAGAACCGAATCTTTTTAAAGTTTTTTATATTATATAAATCAAATTATTTAAATTTTTCTAAATAAATTAGAAAATTAACAAATTATTTTCCATTAACAAATAGTTGGTAAGTATTAACAATACTTTAAAGTATTTTTTTATCTCTATGACTTCTAATTTATATTTCTTTATTTTATGTAGATTTGAATGTTTGAAACAAAATGAATTATTGATATGGAATGGATCACCGATATTTTAGTATTAGTATTTACTTTTTGATATTTGTATACATTTGTAAATTAATCTTATTGTACAACTTGTTATTTATATGTTATTAAATTGAACTATGTCAATTTGTAAAAGTAAGATTAAACGTGTCATTAGTTATTTTTATTATAAATGTTAAAAAATTTAATAATGGTATGAAACCGAATGAAATCGAACTGAACCGAACCCGAACGGGTCCATAATTATATTTGGACCCGACGGTTCCATTTACTAAATACCCAAAAATATTTAGTTTGGTTCGATTCTGAAGAGAACTGGACCATGTCCAGCCCTAGTCAATTTGCTGAAACATCTTGTTTGTCTTTTACATGTACTGATTAAACACCCACCTCCCAAAATTGGTTTTTCTTTTATTAGGCATTATTTGAACTATTTCCTTGTTGATTATTGGACCATTTGAAGTTCAGGTGTTATCTCCATCTTGGGTTATATGTTTGTGCATATAGGTTAAAACTGCGGGAGCCATTCTGAATGAAGTCTTGTTCGTCTAGAAAGTTTGTAAACATGCAATTTTTTGTCAGATGATTAGCTCCACAATTTTCACATAATGGACTAGCCTTCACTGCATATGCTCTTTTTGTTTGTGATTTCACCAGTAACTCAACTTGTTTTATCAAAGCTACTATCTATGTGTTGGTAGATTAGCGTTTTCTAATTCATTTCTATGGCACCACCATTTCTGATGAAAATATTGAATGTGTCGTAACAGTTAACTCAAACAAATCCATGCATTGTTGGACTGGTTTTTCTATGATCATCCATCTCATAGAGGAATCCACCTGAGATTTTGACACTGGTGAGAATCTCATGTAGAAGTACTGCACTTGACTACCTATGGTGATTCCATGATTTGGACACTTTCTCATCAACTCTTTGAATTTGTTCCATGTTTCGTAATACCTCTCTCCATCTCTTTGTAGGAAAGTTTGAATTTTCAATCTGATTTTTACTATTTTAGCTAGTGGGAAGAATTGTTGCAGAATTTTCTAGTCATTCTTCCCATGTAGTGATGCTTCCATGAGGTTCGGCATCTAACCACTCCAATGCAGCATCTCGTAGTATATATGAAAATAATCGTAACTTGATAGCGTCTTCAATAATCCCCAGATCAAGCAAATTCCGGTAATTTCTGAGGAATCAGGAGATAGGTGTATTCGAATTTTCATAAGCTAGACCGTAAAATTGGAGAACCAAGGTAGAAAACTGAAAATACAAAGAGAATTTCCTGACTTGCTGGGAACAAATCTGGGTGGCTGGAAGCACTTTTGAAGAAGCAAAACTTGGAGACTTGAAGAAATTAAAGGAAAGAATCGTAAAGAACCAAGGGAAAATTTCGCCAAAGAGTTTTTTCTCTCTTTTCTCTATGTTTTCTAATATGAATCATTTAGATTTTATGAATTCAATTATGAACTAATTTTTTGGATCTAGGGTTTGATGTAATCGACCTGAGATATGTTTTGATTCCTATTAATTTATCTCTTTCGAATTTTCTGTCAATTTATTTATATTGTTTGTGTATAATGAGTTCAATTACCTGATCAATAATTGGATGAATTGATGCGTAAATTTCAGCACTCAAGAGAGGGAAATTTAGGTGCGATCTAAGAACAACGTAACCTAGGTTTCGTAGATTTCGAGAGAAAGTACACTTCTTTGAGGCTTATTTGAATTAAGACCCACGTGCATTATAATTTCTATACGTTTAATTCAGAATAGAGATATTGGAATTAAATTATAGAGATAGGTTCTATTTGGCATTTGAGAGAGGGAATATAATTGATTTTAAGGTTCTCACCTATAAATTACGGAAAATTTGATTGAGTTAACATTATAGGTTAACAGAAACATTGTTGAAGGTGCGATGAAATCATTTCCTGGACTTTCGTAATTTGATAACTTCTTTAAAGTTTGCTCCCACTCGTTTCCCATTTTTTTTCCATCTAAGTTAGATTAAAATCACAACATTGATTCAATTTTAATTGTCTAAATAAAGTAATAGCTAAACTATTATAGTACTCGATAGAAATCAAGTATCAATCTCCGTGGGTTCGACAATTTTCACTTCATCGCTACTATATTACAAAACTTGACACCGTACACTTGCGGTATAAATCACATTATAGAAAACGCATGACAAGTTTTTGACGCCGTTGTCGGGGATTGATTTATTTGAATTCTATTGATATTATTACCATTTTAGTTTTTATTTTAATCTATAATTGTTATTTTAAGTTCATTAATTTCATTTCTGTCATTAATAGCTTTTGTAATCTTGATTTTAGCTGTTTATGCGAAGGACGAGAAACAAAAACCTACTACCTGCAAATCCTGAACCAGAACGTACATTTCACTATCTAAGGAATATACAGAGAAATCAACGTGAAACAATGGCCGAACAGGATGCAAGAGCAGCGAATGAAAATCATCAAGAAAAAGCAACTAATGAGAATCATCAACAGAAAGCTGTTCAGGACTATGTTAGGCCCATTGTTAATGATAATTATTCCGGCATCGCACGCCCCACTATAGCTACAAACAACTTTGAACTGAAGTCGGGGCTAATACACATGGTATAACAGAATCAGTTTGGGAGAAGCTCCAACAGAAGATCCAAATGCCCATCTGGGATCTTTCTTAGAAATTTGTGACACGATGAAGATGAATGGAGTCGCCGACGAGGCAATAAAACTTCACCTATTCTCTTTCTTCTTAAGGGATAAGGCAAAAGCTTGGTTCCAGTCACTACCGTACAGGTCAATTACGACTTGGGATGACTTAACTCAGAAATTCCTTACCAAGTATTTCTCTCCTTCCAAATCAGCTCAACTTCGAAGCGAGATTGGTTAATTCAGACAATCTAACTTCGAACCGTTTTATGAAGTGTGGGAAAGATTCAACGACTTGCTTAGAAGATGTCCTCAACATGGTTTTCAAAGCTGGATGCAGATTGAGATCTTCTACAACGGGTTAAATGGACAGATAAGAACCATAGTAGATGCAGCGGGATGAGGCATTCTAATGGCTAAAACGACGGATGCTACATATTCTTGGTTGGACGACATAGCTGCAAATAGCTATCAATGGCCAAGTGAGAGATCAAACGTTAAAAAAGTGGCGGGACTTCATGAAGTGGACCCCCTCACAGCATTGGCATCTCAGGTCTTATCACTTACTAATCAGATAGCTACATTTACCACTCAAGGAGATCAACAGAAATTAGACTCAGTTATGGCTGCCTCTTCATCACATCAAAGAGACAGATACGGGCAATGAGCAAGCTCAATATGTCAACAACAGGAACTACAACCAGAGGGGGAACTATTCTTCAAATCATTATCATCCTGGGCTGAGAAGTCACAAGAATTTATTATATGGCAACAACAGAAGTACACTCCAACCTCCACCTAGGTTCAACACTTAACATTCTGAAGGGAAGCCATCCTTAGAGGACATCCTTGGAACTTTCATTTTAGAGACAAGATCGTGATTCAACAAAGATGAGACACACTTGGATAACATCGAAACACATGTGTCAAACATGGGAGCCCAATGAAAAATCTAGAGGTTCAGATGGGGCAGTTGGCGACATCAATGAAGTCTCAACAAGAAGGAAAGTTTCCAAGTGACACAAAAATCAACCTAAAAGAGCTTTGTAAAGCCATTACACTAAGGAACGACAGACAGCATTGAGAAAATATACTCGAAGAAGTAACAAATCCTACACCTGATAAAGAGATAGATCAAGTAGTAGCAGAACAAGAGACTGGGGAATCTCAGAAGGCTCACAAGCCTCACTCCATATCATTCCCTAATAACCCACCAATCATTAAGCCAGCACTTCCTTTTCCACAGCATTCTCAAAAGAAAAAATTTGACACTCAATTTGCTAAGTTTTAGAAATTTTCAAGAAAATTCATATCAATATTCCTTTTGCAGATGCTTTGGAACAGATGCCCAACTACGCTAAATTCATGAAGGAGATGATGTCGAAGAAGAGAAAGTTGGAAGAGTATGAAACAGTAAAGTTGACAAGAAATGCAGCGCTATTCTTTAAAAGAAACTACCTCAGAAGAGAAATTATCCGGGCAATTTCACCATTCCATGCACCATTAGAGGCATTTCTTTTGATAAAGCCCTTTGTGATCTTGGAGCAAGCATCAACTTGATGCCCTTATCAGTTTTCAAGAAGTTGGGCCTTAGGGAAGTAAAACTGACAACAGTAACTCTGCAGCTAGCTGATAGATCCCTCACATACCCAAAAGGGATTATCAAAGATGTTTTGGTCAAGGTTGACAAATTTATCTTTCCAACTAACTTTGTTGTATTGGACATGGATTGGGTAGGCCATTTTTAGCAACAGGAAGGGCCTTAATCGATGTACAAGGAGGTTGGTTAACACTAAGGGTGAATGATGAAGAGATAATGTTCAATATCTACCAAGCAATGAAATTTTCAGATGAGAACGACACTTGCCACAGAATTTACTTCATCAACTCTATAGTGAAAGTGGAAGATATGTTCATAAATGACCCCTTGGAACATTGTATGATGATGAGCACAACATAGGATGACGTTGCTAATACATGAGATTATATAAGAAGCAAAGACTTGGTTGACTCCATACTGGCTCTTGAATCTTCGCTAAATAAAGATAATCCATCACAGAGTGAAGAGATTCAGCAACCAACAAAATCAAATGATAACAAGAGTGATAAAAGTAGCAAATCTAAATTCAAAAAACTTCCAGATCACCTTTGATATGCATTTTTTGATGAAAATTCTACATCTCCAGTTATCATTTCTTCCTCACTTACCAGAGATGAAGATGATAGACTATTAAAAGTGTTGAGGCAACACAAGGCTGCTTTGGGTTGGTCTATAGCTAATATTAAAGGTATAAGCCCTACAATATACATGCATAAAATTCTCATGGAAGATTCCTACAAACCATCAATTGAATATCGGAGAAGATTAAATCCAGCAATGAAAGAAGTGGTCCGAGCAGAGATATTGAAATTACTGAAGGCGGGGATTATATTTACTATTTCAGACAGTGAATGGGTCAGTACAGTACATGTAGTGCTAAAGAAAGGTAGGATGACAGTAATCAAGAATGACAACAACGAGTTAATCTCAACTAAAACAGTAACTGGCTGGAGGGTTTGCATTGACTACAAGAAGTTAAACAAAGCAACTAGAAAATACCACTTTCAACTTCCGTTGATTGACCAAATGCAGGCTACTCCCACTACTACTTTCTAGATGGTTACTCCAGCTACAATCAGATTGCAATAGCACCAGAAGATCAGGAAAAGATAACATTCACATGTCCTTATGGGACTTTTGCCTACAAACAGATGTCATTCGGATTGTGCAATGCACCAGCCACTTTTCAAAGGTGCGTGATGGCAATCTTTGCAGACATGGTAAATGACATAATGGAGGTATGCATGGATGACTTTTCTGTATTTGGTACTTCTTTTGATAACTGTCTTCACAATCCCTCCTTAGTGTTGTAACGTTGTAAAGAAAAAAAACTTAGTTCTTAACTCGAAGAAATGTCACATCATGGTGCAAGAAGGAATTGTACTAGGGCATCATGTTTCAGCCAGCGGACTTGAAGTGGATAGGGCAAAAATTGATACAATAGCAAAGCTTTCACAACCCATTAATGTTAAAGGCATTAGGAGCTTCTTGGGACATGCGAGATTCTATAGGAAATTTATTAAAGACTTCTCAAAGGTAGCCAAACCTCTATGCAACCTTTTGGACAAAGACACTACATTTGTGTTTGATGAAAACTATTTGAAAGCATTTGAAGCAATAAAGGAGAAGTTGGTTACAGCTCCAGTGATGGTAATGCCAGATTGAGGTTAGCCATTTGAAGTCATGTGTCACGCCAGTGACTATGCAATCGAGGCAGTTCTAGGACAAAGGCGTGAAAAGATCTTCAGAGCAATTCACTATATTAGTAAAACTATGAATGGGGCTCAACTAAATTACACAACAACAGAGAAGGAAATGCTAGCAGTGGTTTTCGCATGCGACAAGTTCAGGCCCTATCTCATTGGTACCAAAGTAATCATTTTCACGGACCATGCTACAATCTGATAACTATTTGAAAATAAGGATGCCAAACCACATTTAATCAAGTGGGTTCTACTATTAAAAGAATTTGATGTAGAGATTCGGGATAAGAAAAACATTGAAAATGTTGTTGCAAATCATCTCTCACAGTTAGAGAATGAAAATGTGGTAGATAATAGTCAGATCCTAGAAACTTTTCCTAATGAGCTTCTTTTGGTAATTTCATCAAGGACACCATGGTATGTTGATTTCGTTAATTATTGGGTGTGTGGGCAACTGCCACCAAACTTGACCCCCCATCAAAAGAAGAAATTCTTACATGATGTCAAGTCGTATCTGTGGGATGATCCATTATTTTTCAAGAGATGTGCCGATAGAATAATCAGGAGGTGTGTCCCCATCGAAGAAACACAATCAATCATGGAGCATTGTCAATCATCACCTGATGGAGGTCATTTCGGTCCTACACGTACTGTTGTCAAGGTACTATAATCTGGATTTTATTGGCTAAATTATCTTCAAGGGCTGTTATGCTTTTGTGAAGACTTGTAACAGTTGTCAACGCACGGGGAATGTCTCACGGCATCACGAACTCCTATTGACCTATCTACTTGAGGTAGAATTATTTGATGTATGGGGTATAGACTTCATGGGTCCTTTCCCACCATTTTTCGGTCAGGTATATATTCTCCTTGCAATAGATTATGTATCCAAATGGCTTGAAGTCGTTGCTACACCGACAGACGATGCAAATGTAGTTTTGAAGTTTTTGCAGAAAAACATCTTCGCTCGATTTGACACGCTAGGGCAATAGTAAGTGATGAAGATACACATTTTTGTAATAAACTTTTCAATTTCCTTTTGGCTAAATACAATGTCAGGCACAAATTGGCACTTGGCTATCACCCCCAATCAAATGGGCAAGCAGAGATATCCAACAGAAAGATCAAACAAGTTTTGAAAAAGACAGTGAACACCAACCGCAAGGACTGGTCTCACAAGCTAGATGATGCTCTTTGGGCATACCAAACAAATTTTAAAACACCAATTGGAATGTCACCTTACCGTCTGGTATTCCGGAAGACATGTCATCTACCAGTTGAACTAGAGCATAAAGCTTACTGGGTTGTAAAGAAGCTAAACTTGGACATGAAATTGGCTGGGCCATAACGCTTGTTGCAACTTGATAAATTAGGGGAATTTCGGAATGATGCCTATGAGAACGCCAAGATATACAAAGAACAAACATAGACGTAGCATGACAAGAAAATCCTAAAGCGAGAGTTTATGCCGGGAAAACGAGTCCTCTTGTTCAATTCTTGTTTGAAACTCTTCTCGGGCAAGCTTAAATCATGTTGGTCGGGACCATTCGTAATTCGTAAATTGTTTATTTATGGCGCGATGGAGCTGGTGAGCAAAGATGGATCCACATTCCAAGAAAATGGAAAACGCCTCAAACATTACTACGAAGTGGAAGATCGAAATGTGGATGAAATAGTCCTCAGCGAGCCAACATAAACCCACATCTATGTCTAGCTAAAGACGTTAAAAAAATGCTTCTTGGGAGGCAACCCAACTTCTATCCCTACAATCTCATTTTTATTCTCTTTTTACAGTTATTTTCCACATTGTAATTGCTTTCGTAATAATTTTCTTTGTCGTTTGTTTTCATAGATCCATTCTAAAGTCGGAGAGCATCAAACTTAAAGCATTACTATTGGAATAAAACTGGGGATACAGGTATAAAAAAATCCGATTTTATTACAGGAACCCCGCCAATTTTGGGCGCCATGGCAATGAGTATACTTTTAAAATAAATTGGACATTTTTTTCCAGGAAACCCGGCGTCATGGCACCCTGTCTTTGGTGCCATGGCACCGGGTTAATAAAAAAGGGGAAAACGAAAAAAAATTTCTTTCTTATTCGTCATTCTCTCTCTTAACATTAAAACTCCTCCTCCCGGGTTTTTTCCACTCAACTCCCTCTCTCGCTGCTTCATCTTCTCTCACGTCTCTCCACACCACACCATTCCCCCACCTCGATTGAACATGCCCACACCAAGAGCACACCTCACCCAAGGTTGCGTAAGTGTTGGCTCCACAAAACTGTACGGTAAGCGCCATTTTCTTACTTCAATCGACGGGTTTTGGGCTTTTAGTTGTATCCCCTTTCATCTTTGGGTTAGTCTCCAATTTCTTTTATCTTAATTGATTTGGGGCTCACTTGTGGTATTATAACTTGCTTGTGGTGTTGATTTGGGTTGTTGCCTACAAAGTGTTTGCTAAATTGCCTAAACAAGTTTTTTTTTAGATACCTTGCTAGTGTGATTGTAATTTCAAAATTTGTCATTGCCTCCAAGTGACAACATAGTTGTGTAAGTGTAAATTGGGTAATTGTATTTTGGGACTCTTGTTGTTGAGTGCTAGAATTGGGCTTGAAACATGCCTCCTAAAAAGAAGTTTAAGATCTCAAAATCATTTAGTCCCACAACCTTCGATAGAAGGCATTTTGTGAGTTCCACCGCTGAGGAACGTTTTAGACACATGGTAATACACCAAAACTGTATTTTGGAAAGGGGTTTTAACAAATTTCTGCCTGACAAAATTCATAGTTTAGGATGGGACAAATTTGCTATGTAACCGGGTAGTACCTCCATCCCCTTGGTAAAAGAATTCTATGCAAACGCTAAAGAACACGTCAACTTCAAAGTATTTGTGCGAGGTTTTTGGATTAAATTTGACAGTGTCTCCATCAATTGATTCTATAACACAAGGGATATCCCCAATGATGATTATTCCAGAATTCGTGAAGAGGGCGTTTACCCCGATATCTTAATTCACACATTAGCTCGCCAAGGCACCGAATGGAAAAAATCGACTAACAATGTGATGAACTTTCCCACCTCTGGTTTGATCTGAGATTGTAAGATGTGGCACCTCTTTATCTGTGCCAAACTGATGCCCAACAGCAACCTCAGTGAAGTCACAAAAGAACGGGCACTCCTCATTATGCCATTCAGCTGGGTTTATCTATTGGCATTGGGAAGGTCATTAGAGAGTATTATACGTATCCTCGCGGGGTCTAACACTAGAAATTTGGGCCGCCCTTCATTAATCCATGATCTTTGTACACGAGAGGGTGTTCCCACTCGGGAGTTAGACGAGGTTCGACATCCCAAACCACCACTTACATGAGATCTTCGGGATAAACTCCTGACGCATAGGGCAGGCCGAGCTTCTCTCAGTCTTCTCTACCAGCACCACCTACTTTCCCACCTCCGCAAAGTGATGATGCTACCAGAGTCATACTTAAGCTCCTTGGGATGATGGATTTAAATATGACCCGTTGGTAGAACGACATGGCCCATCGGCAAAACGGAATGCAAGCACGGATGGTTCAACTGTAGTCTACCCTCCATGATTAATTCTGTTTCCAGAATGCTTGCTTAGCAATCATGGCATCCGTTCCCCCGCCACCGTCACTACCTTTCCTATTCCACATTCCAGCTCCACCGGGCGGTGACGAAGACAGTTAATGTCCTCCTTACGGTATTCATATCTCATTTCTTTCACATTGGGGACAATGTGTTATTTAAGTTTGGGGGTGTTGGTTGATGGTATTTCAACATAACTGTGGTTTATTACTTTAACTGCTTGTGTTTTATATTTTATTTTTTTGGATGCTTATGTGTTTTATTTTATATCTTTTAACTGTTGGCAATGATGCATATATTTGAAAACATGAATCGGTTATGCGTTATGAATAGGTTATGTGTTTGAGTGAACTTTTACTTACCCTTGTAAAGCATGTCACATTAATTGCACACGAGTTAAGTACATCATTGGACTGGAATAAGTTGATGCATAAATGAGATAGGTTGAATTAGTGAACTTAGAAATCAAATCCAAACAACCAATGAATATCACTATACCCTCAAACCAAATTTAGGATACTTGGTTGGTTGAATTGTTGTAGGTAGACATGGAGATGGAGATGGAGATGGATTCTGTGTGTGCAAAATATTGTGTGGACTGTCTAAAACCAAGGGGATGAAAATTAGGTGAAAGCCTTAAGTTAGATGTCAAATTTTCGAGAATAAGTGTTTAATAAGGGGCATTACACTAATCACTGCAAAAGATCCCAATGATGACAATTGTAAAGCATCTCTTCGTAGCCTTTATGATTTGAGTGAATAAGCCTACAAGGGTTTAAAATCTGGTGCCCTGAAGTCATCTGATTTGGGAGCCACTAACCTAAAGCTCATTATAGGGGTCATTTAGAAAGCTTAATGTAGGGATGTCTACACATGAGATTCTTAACTAAAAAAAAAAGAATTTTTGAAAAAGCAGGTGCATGAAACAGAAGACGCGCCACATAACGTGATTAAGCCATGAAACTTGTTTTAGAGCATTAGACTTTTGATAAGAGGTTAGTAACTTGGTTGAATCTTAGAGGTTGAAGTAGTAAAAAAAAAATGAGAATCCATATTTGTTAACACGTTGAACTACAATTAGTGAAACCTAACCAAACTTGAGTGGTGTAAGAAGGAGTATCGAAAATCAAGTTAAGAAGTGAAAGAAAAAAAAAAGTTTTGGGTGTGTGAATCCCAAGAGCGACGTAAGTGAATAATTGACTTTAAAGGTCGAGATTGAATCAACCTATGATAGCTCAATGCTGTATTTAACTCTTCACACACCTACACATTTGTTTGCATTGGAAAAGTAAGAATTTCACTCTCACATTGTGGCTTTGAAGTAGTTAATCATGCTTGGTGTGCTTTTACGTTTGCTCGAGGACAAGCAAAGAACTAAGTTTGATGGTGTTTGATAAGTGCAACTCACTCATCGAACAAACGCCTCTAAATCATAGTTTTTTTTTTCGTGAGTGCGTTTGAACGTTTTGATGTGTGTGTTCATGCTGTTTTGTAGTTTAGACAATTTGGAAGAAAAAGATACATTTTGGAGCTTAGATTAAGGATAAAATATTAATCACAAAAAGGAGCATAGAGTGGTGGTGAATGAAGAGAAGGAAGAGTTGAAAAGAAACTTGAAAATAGATAAAAGCATAAAGAGACAGCAATCACGGCGCCAAACTAGGTGCCTAGGCGCCCAAGAAGAGACCAAGAACGAGGTAGGGAACTGGGCGCCATGGCTCCCAGCTTTAAAGGAAACTAGGGAAATGGGCGCCATGGCGCCCAGCCAACAAACACAACGGCGCCTTGGCGCCGAGGTACCGACTTCTGGGTTCAAATTTATGCGTTTTCAGACTACTTTCTCAGCCTAAATTGGTTCCACTTCGACCCAAAACTCGACTACAATATAAAAAGCAGAGAGAGGACCTAAAGGGAGCGGCTTTTGCAACCAAGAACCAAGGTGAAAACTCAAAATACCAGGAGAATTTTTTGACTTGCTGGGAACAAATCTGGGTGGTTGAAGCACTTTTGAATAAGCATAACTTGGAGACTTGAAGAAATTAAAGGGAGAAATCGTGAAGAACCAAGGTCAAATTCCTCCAAAGAGTTTTTTTTCTCTTTTCTCTATGTTTTCTATTATGAATCATTTAGATTTTATGAATTCAAGTATAAACTAATTAGGGTTTGATGTAATCGACCTGAGACATGTTTTGATTCTTATTAATTTATCTCTTTCAAATTTTCTGTCAATTTATTTATGTTGTTTTGTGTAATGCTTTCAATTACCTAATCAATAATTGGATGAATTGATGCGTAAATTTCAGCACTCGAGAAAGGAAAATTTAGGTGC
Organism: Osmanthus fragrans; assembly: GCA_019395295.1. Lineage (NCBI taxonomy): Eukaryota > Viridiplantae > Streptophyta > Magnoliopsida > Lamiales > Oleaceae > Osmanthus > Osmanthus fragrans. The sequence goes on from CM033359.1 coordinate 14,950,894, forward strand.
GATCTATGTACAATATAACCTAGGTTTCGTAGATTTCGAGAGAAAGTACAATTCTTTGAGGCTTGTTTGAATCAAGAACCATGTGCATTATAATTTCTATACACTTGATTCGGAATAGAGATATTGGAATTAAATTATAGAGATAAGTTCTATTTGGCACTCGAGAGAGGGAATAGAATTGATTTTAAGGTTCTTGCCTATAAATTACGAAAATTTTGATTGAGTTAACATTATAGTTTAAAAGAAATATTGTTGAAGGTGCGATGAAATCATTCCCTAGACTTTCATAATTTGTTTCCCAGTTTTATTCCATCTAAGTTAGATTAAAATCACAACATTGATTCAATTTTGATTGTCTAAATAAAGTAATAGCTAAACAATTATAGTACTCGGTAGAAATTAAGTATCAATCCCTGTGGGTTCGACAATTTCCACTTCATCACTACTATATTACAAAACTTGACACCGTACACTTGCGGTATAAATCACGTTATAGAAAATGCATGACAGCAGCTGAGGAATGGAGCGAATCTTCAAACATCTTTCCTGCACCGATTCTCAAAAGGTATTATGTGCAGAATTTATGTTGGTTAATGCTGCAGGCCACTAGTGGGACGCACTAGAACAGAAGCTCAACAATGTGCTCTGACGTGGACTCAATTCAAGGACGATGTGATGGGAAAATACTTCCCGCAAGCTCTGAGAGATTGAAAGGAGACAAAATTTCTTCAACTGAAACAGGGAATGATGAAGTTTGAGGATTATGAGAAGAAGTTCGAACAACTCTCTAGGTACGCACCACACTTAATGGATACGGAAGCAAAGAAAGCGAGAAGGTTCGAACTGGGATTGGGTCCTCAGATTGGTGGAATGATGGCATCCCACCAATTTACTACCTATAGTCGGGTTTTACAAACTGCTCAAGCAATCTCAAATTGGTTAGAGATTGATCAAACTTCTCAACAAGGGGCCGAGCATTCAGGAAAGCGGAAATGGAATGGGTCCAACGAAGAAAAATGAGAAGGACAAAACAAGAAAATCAACTTTGGATCAAGTTTTGGACAAGTTGTTCGACTATGTCCAAAATGCAACAAGATACATAGGGGTGAATGTCTGTTTGGGAGACATGTGTGTTATCAATGCTGCAAAATAGACCATATTTCCAGAAATTGCAAAGAAGACCCCTCAAAGAAAAATGATGAGTAAGAGAAGAAGGGAAATACTCGAGTTTTTGCTTTAATTCAGGATGGAGCAACAGAGGACCCGAATGCAAGTAATTTCGAGGATGAAATTTTTTTAAGGAGTGGAGATTGTAAAGCCCTGAAATTTTGGAATAAAATTTATTTATTCTATGTGTTATTTTTAATATTTTGAAAAGTTTATGGATTAAAATAAAATATGTTTTAAATCTTTATATTTTTGGGTCAAATAATTAGATTTTGATAGGACTTGTTGGATATCTCATATTTAATCATGTATTTTAGGCCCAAGAAAAAGTCAATTCGAATTAGTCAGCACCAAGATATTACACTTTGAAGAAGTGAAAAAAACATTTTTTTTTATTTTTTTCAATCTAGTTAATACCTTGATACAATTGGAAGTTGCTAGCCACGTGCGTGAGATTTGTTTTATATTGATAATTGATTCGCATGTGTTGATTAGATAGGGTTGGAGTAAATGTTGATTTCATAGAATATTGGGATTGATTCTATTTAGGGAAAAATTCGGCATTTTACAAATTTTAGTCTTATTATTTACCCTTATCACTTTTAATACTATGCATAGCATTATGATTTGATATGTTAAATTATATTTTTTTTATATATAAAGTATTTTAATTAAACTATTTGTACAGAACTATTCATTATCATTTGGATGACATCCACTCACATATAGTGGGACTCGGATGAATAAACAATGCAAAAAAAAGGTGGGATCCCCTATTATGAGTGGATGTCATTCAAGTGATAATGAATAGTTCTATACAAGTAGCATAGTTAATTGTTAATTATGATCCTATTTCATTATGATAAATGTTAATTGTAAATATTGATGTATTTCAAACTCTACTTACTGTTATCCAGTAGAATTAGATAATCTAGAAAAAAAAATATTATAGTACAATTCTTTTTGATATAGTTTAAAATTCATACCTATCCACTTGTTGAGGGGCACGACTTTTACAATCCTAGGTAGACTAGGATTTAATTTCTTTACCCTATATATACCCGAGTTTTGCTATATGAACATTGGGGATGACCACATGGATGACCCCATGTGAGTGTGAGGGGAAAAATTATTTTATTCACCTGGGACCCGCGCACTCACATGGGGTCATCCATGTGATCACCCCCGATGTACAAGTAGCATTTTCCATATATACCCATGTGTTATCATAGCTTTTTTTCACACAAAACAAAAAGAGATATACACACACACACACACTAGTGACGTGAAATAAAGAGGAAAAGACAAAAAATGTGTATACATCATTGTCAAGCAGTTCTTCATCCAAGGTTAAAAAAAAAAAATTTAACGTGCCAACAAATATTTTTTAATTTCCAATAACAAGGTAAAATACTTTTATGCAAGTGTTTCGTTTTCATATACTTTTAAATTCAATTAAATATGCATGAATTGTCAGTGGACCTTTGAGTTCTTAAGAAAGAGATGTGAAATTATAAGAGGACCTAAAATGAGTGTGTCGTTTGGTCACCGATATACTTCATAAGAGCTGAATAATATGAAGTGTATAATTTTATTGTTATGTATTTGTATATAGAAACTGCACGTATCTTACTGGATGTTTTTAAAATACTCACTCTTACTAAAATTTTACAGGTTAATTCGGGTCGATTGGAATTGCGACAGGATGGTGTAGTGGACTGCCAAGGAATTTTCGACAAATAAAAATATTAAGTTTTACTACCTTTAAGATTTACTAGTTTGAATTGTTCAATAGTATTATTAACAAAGTGGTGAGTTGCGAACGTTAATTTTTTTTTAAGATACGATTTTAGATTTAAGTTTATGAATGTTCCAATTTTTGTTTAAATAAGCAATTTATTTTATTTGTGACGTTCCTCATTTATTATAAAGAAAATTGAATTTTTTCGTGACACTCCAGCATTTTACTAAATTTGGGGCATTACGCCAATTTTCATCGATTTTCCGCTTCTTTCTTTCAATTCTACTTTCATTCATCCTTTTTTACCTAATAACACATTATATAATACATTAGGCTATAATTTCGTTAAAAGAACTACAAAATGTCCATATTTTAAAGTCTGAATAAGTGTATAAAATACACTTATCAATCGACATATATTTAAAGTTAGAGACCTAGTTGCTATAGTTTATATAGGTGAAGGACCTGAGATGCAATGTTTTATGTTCCAAGAAAAAATGTAAATTGCAAAAATAATCTTCACCTTTAACGCAAATGTAGTAGTCATCACGCGCTCACTTAGTCACTCTCTCTCGCAACTACATAAACACGCATCAATCCAATGCTTGCCGTAGAATTCACAATTCACTTTGCACAATATGGAGGAGCAGAAGCAGGAATTCTCTCAATTCAAAGGCCAGCCAAGGCTTCCCAAATTCGCAATCCCCAACCGCTATGATCTCAAACTGAAACCCGACCTCACCGCATGCAAGTTTACCGGCGCCGTCGACATCTCCGTCGACATTGTCTCCGTCACTAAGTTCCTCGTTCTTAACGCCGCTGAACTCTCCGTCAGCCCTGACTCTGTCAATTTCACATCCAATAATAAGGTCATTGCTGAAGGAAAATGCCGTCCTTTAATTATTTCGAAACATGTTGACTTTATCTTTATCTTTTTCTTATTTTTATTTTTGGATTTGATTTGATTTTGTTTGATTTATTGAATAGGTGGTTGAGGCGTTTGATGTGGAGATGTGTGAGAAGAATGAGATAATGGTGTTGGAGTTTGAGGAGAATTTGCCGCTCGGAGTTGGAGTTTTAAACATGGATTTTGAGGGGACTCTTAACGATAAAATGAAAGGGTTTTATAGAAGGTATTGGCTCCGTTTCCTTTTTTTCTCGTCCCAAATAAATATATCTCCTTTCTTAATTTAAAATATTTTATTTTATTCATTTCCTGCTGTACCTTTATTTAATTTGCATAGTTGCAATTAATTTTCTCACTTAATTTGCCTACTTTTTGAAATCATCCAAATACATGCACATTTCCCAATAATTTGCTTCCTTGAAATCAATTTTCAAATTTTTTACTAATTCCAACGATAATTCACTACTGGTTGTTAAAAATTAAATAGAGGTAAACTATGAAATTTCTTGACAAAAATTACTTTTTCAATAACATTAAATAAAACATGTTTGATTGGGCACCATTTCCATGGAAAATGGACATTTTCCATTTCCACATTTTTATGTGTTCGATAGATAAAATTTCCCATGAATTTTTTTTTCCACTTTTGCCTCGCACATGCACCATTTCTTGTTTTTTGATGAATTTGATTTCCCACCATTTTTGTGATTTTTTGTTTTCTAACTTTTTTTTTAGCAATCCAAGTAAATTCTATCCCCAATTATAAAAAAAATCTATCCATTTAATTGATAATTTCCATGAAAAACAAAACCAAACGAAAAAAAAAAAAATTTCAAATTTTTTTATTTTTTTTTTTGGCCATCCAAACAAATTTTATCCTCAATTATAAGAAATTCTGTCAATTTAATTGACAATTTCCATGAAAAACAAAACCAAACGAATACCAGAACTTAGAAAATTTCAACATTTTCCAGGTGAAAAATTATTCCAATCAAACATAATTAATTGACAATTTCCAGTAAAACAATTTGTGATGCGCGTCTGTCAACATAGTTTCTGCTCTTGGTTCTTCAAAACTATTCTCAACAAGGCTCCAGAAACCCTTCGATCGCAAGAGATTTCCATCAACATACTCCAGTGATCATAATAACCACTGAAACGTGGGATTGTAGGCTGCAGGAAATCTTTCTCTTCACTCATTCTTCACTCCCTTTCTCAGGCTCAGTGGGTGCTCTGATACCAGATTGTTAGATAACTTGAACTCAATAAATGAAATAAGAATGCAAAGAACAATCTGGGAATGACGTAATATTATTGATAACAACTGAGGCTTTATATATAGCCATATGGATACATCAATCATAACTCGAATAAGAAAAACAGCCCACTAAAGCACGTAGCGTACTTAGTGGTAGCAACAACTGGAAATGATCAAAACAGACGCCAACAACCCTGAAGAATAGGGCTTTATTCTAATAAGACACTAAACAGTCCTAAACTTAAGCAACCACTTCCAACATGGGGGTGTGTGTGTGTGTGTGTTTTTTTTTTTCCCCTCAAATCAACAAGAAAATATATTTTTGGTTCTTCACTATATTTTTTTTCCTTTTTCTGTCCAGCACGTATGAACATAATGGGGAGAAGAAAAATATGGCTGTTACACAGTTTGAACCAGCCGATGCAAGGCGTTGCTTCCCATGTTGGGATGAGCCTGCTTGTAAGGTATTGCCATTTTTCTGCTGCCAAGCACGTGCGCTTGTATTCATGTGGTTACCATTATAGAGGTGGTTTGAGAAACCACTTGATACTCTAAATCTTGTCACGGAATGCGTTTTTCATAAAAGTCTTATCACGGAATACATAAACTTGGCCGCCCTTAACATTGCAGAAATTTCCAAAAGGAAATATAAATGCCATTCTTTAGTTTTCCAAGGATAGTAGCCATGACAATTCATCTAGACAACAACGTTCAGATAATTTTTTTATACATTTCAAGATTTTACTATGCCCTTGTTTGGTTTAGATAAAAAACCAGTTTTTTAGTAGATTTTGATTAAAGTTGATGGAATGTATGGTTGAAAAGTTGAAAGTCTCTTGAAATATGTAGTTAGAATTAATTATTAATTTTGACTTAAATTTTAATATAACTTTTTAGTTGAGCCAAACAGAGGCTGCATCTGAGGAATACTTTGTAATAAATAAACATAAAATTCATTTAATCAAATAAGACAACCACAGCAGAGAACGGTTCAGTTTACTTGCTGATTGAGATATCTCACTCTCACAACTTCCAATTCCAATCTCAGCATTAAATACAGAATTAGTTTTAGTTATTCGAATGGGAGTTGTTACTTAATTAGCTGCCTTTTTATTTCTAATTGCTCAAGGAATCTTGATAGTTTGACCCTTGTTTTTGTTCACTTTAAACTTGCAATTCAGGCTACTTTCAAGATTACGTTGGAAGTACCTACAGAACTCATAGCTCTTTCCAACATGCCAGTCATTGAAGAAAAAATCAATGGGAATCTGAAGACAATATATTATCAAGAATCACCAATCATGTCCACATACTTGGTAGCAGTTGTTGTTGGCTTGTTTGATTATGTTGAAGATCACACCCCTGATGGTATATTTGTTACTACCCTTCTATCTTGTGTTTGATCGGCGTGATTCTTTGTCCTTTCCTTGTGACAAATATCACATTTCACAGGAATCACTGTTAGGGTATACTGCCAAATTGGCAAGGTAAATCAAGGGAAATTTGCCCTGGATGTTGCTGTTAAAACACTTGGCCTCTACAAGGAGTAAGTGTACTTGTGATTTATCATTACGCATAACATGATAATAGTTATATTTTCAGTTCTTTTAGTGGATACATTCTTAAATGCTTATGCAACAGACTGAAATTATTCTTTCTGCTTTAAATGTATCGAATAAAAACTGCAGGTACTTTGCAGTGCCATATTCTCTGCCCAAATTGGACATGATTGCAATTCCTGATTTTGCTGCTGGAGCTATGGAGAATTATGGACTAGTTACATATCGAGAAACTGCTTTGCTCTATGATGATATGCACTCTGCAGCTTCTAACAAGCAAAGGGTAAAAAGCTCAGACGATATTTATCAAATTTCCAGAGTTTTAATTAGTTAACTTATATTGTTGTTGGAGCCCTTATATATGCTTTGAGTTATAATCGTAAAAGTTATATCCTATTTAGGTTGCCACTGTTGTGGCCCATGAACTTGCACATCAGTGGTTTGGCAATCTTGTGACTATGGAATGGTGGACACATTTATGGCTGAATGAGGGATTTGCAACATGGGTATTTTGATATATATATATATATATATTATTTTGGTACTCGTACATGCTTACGCATTTAAACCATTAGTTGCTTTATAATTTATTCGTTTTTGGTCTTTCGCTGTTCAGGTAAGTTATTTAGCTACTGATAGATTGTTCCCAGAGTGGCAAATTTGGACTCAGTTTCTTAAGGAAAGTACTGAAGGACTTCGACTAGATGAGCTTGCAGAATCTCATCCCATTGAGGTAAGCAATTAGTATTCGTTGGAGCCCGCTAGAAATGAAGATGACATTATTATATTTGCTCGTTGTCTTTATCCTAGAATTTGGATGTTAACAACAATCTTCTGTTTAGGTGGATATAAATCATGCACGTGAAATTGATGAAATTTTTGATGCAATCAGTTACAGAAAGGGTGCATCTGTCATTCAGATGCTACAGAGTTATCTTGGCCCCGAGTGTTTTCAGGTTGGTTGTTTCTTTTTTAAACTTTTTTTTTTCTTTAATTTCTTCCCCGTGAAATTGTTCCAATTTCTAGATGTTTTAGGTTGGTGCTTTTGTCATTTTAGTTATGTATTTGTTTTAAGTTGTGTCGTTTTAGTTATGTATTTGTTTTAAGGCGTGTTTCTATAAATGGACCTAAAACTTTACTCTCATCATGCTTACTTGTAGATTGAAACATGGATATTATAAAATTCTTTCATCTCAAATGTAAGGAAGTGCAATGTTTAAGGATTTGGGATTGCCCTATAAACCTTATAACATATAATGGATTCTTAACTTTTTTATGCATCTTTATGTTCTCTACATTTGGTTCAGTCCTTTCAATCATTTGATATCATATCTACGCTGGTCAAAGCCATAAATAGGTGCTAACCAACTTGCTCCAAACAATTCAGTACTCATTGCCAAATAGAAGTCAATCCAGTTTCCTGTATTGCGTCCAATTAATTCCCACCTTTTCAGGATTGGATGCTCCAGTTACAAAGTAGACCTTTCCAAAAGTCCGTTGGCTTGATAAAACTTCAAAGCACAAGAAGATCAAAATTTAGTCATAATTTTTTTTATTGAATGAGCTTTTACTTTGGATGTCAACTACTCAACTATGTGTTACCTTAGATGGTTAAAGACCATATAAAACTAGTATGTCATCTGAGATAATAGACACTGAACTGCATTAAAAGTTTCATAAAAGTTACAAGCTAAACCTTGTTCCCACTTCCCAATAATATATGTGGGATCGGCATGAATTCTTTTTGCCAATCTTTTCAATCTAGGCATCTAACCTTACATGTTCTGTCAGCTTCTAAGACAGAATGTTTTGCAACAATAGTCTATCTCTCCATCTACTTTGTCTAACCTATTTTGTAGGGATTGCATTGTTCTTGTAAATATAAGATTCATGTAGGTCTATGTAAGATATGCTTCAACTATTTAATTAGTTCTTTTTATCTATTCTAAAAGCTTCATAAAAAATAGTTACAGAAATGATAGGTGTAGTGGTCAGTTGCTTATTTCAATAATCACAAAGTTTCTGCTACACAACTAAAATTTGTTTTAGAAATGATGCATCAATGGATTAGAATATATGTTGACAAGAGTCAATGGCATAGAACCTATGTACATGAATTTCTTTTCAAGGTTTCAATTCAACACTTTATATTGTATTTGTACAATTGTATTCAGTTTTGCAGTTACACAGTGCCCTGGAAATTAATTGAAATGATTATTCTCCACAGAACCCTCACACATACAAGTGGTTACACAATTGCAAACATCACTTTCCATTTTGTTTTTAGTTTGATCCTTTCCAATTTTCTAATTCTCCTAAAATTTCCTATATTACCATTTATAGAATTCCATTCTACCTCTTCATCTGTTCATTTGATAATTTACAATTGTTTCATTGGACTTCTTCCAGCGGGCACTTGCTTCATACATAAAACGGTATGCTTGCTCAAATGCAAAGACAGAAGATTTATGGTCTGTTCTTCAGGAAGAATCTGGTGAGCCAGTGATCAGGCTAATGAACTCATGGACAAAGCAGAAAGGTTATCCTGTTGTCTCAGTGAGAGTCAAAGGCCAAAATTTGGAGTTTGAGCAGGTTGTCTCCTGATCAGAGATCCTATAGTTATTCACTTTCGTGTCCTATCCAAGGGCAATATCCTTCCAAGTACAATATATATTGGATGGCTTTTAGAAGTTCTGACAGCTTTTCTATCCACTTATGACAGACACAATTTCTATTGAGTGCTTCTCGTGGTGATGGGCAATGGATAGTTCCTGTAACATTGTGCTGCTCCTCTTATGATGCTCATAAAAATTTCCTGCTGCAAACAGCATCTGGAAGTCTTGATTTGAAGGAGCTCTCATGTGCCTCAGTTTCAAATGTCAGTTCTTGGATAAAAGTTAATGTAGATCAGACTGGGTTCTATAGGGTGAAATATGATGAGGATTTATCGGCTAGACTTAGACTTGCAATAGAGAGAAAATGCCTGTCAACAAGTGATAAATATGGTAATTCTGGTTTTTGACTGGATATTCGCTATTTATCTTGTTCAACAGTAGAATAAATTATTTAAGCTATATTTTTCTGCGCAGGGGTATTGGATGATTATTATGCATTGTCCATGGCATGTCAGCAGTCTTTGACCTCTTTGCTTACATTGGCAAGTGCTTACAGGGAGGAACGTGATTACACTGTTCTGTCTAACTTGATCAGTGTAATGTTCTCTATTTTGTGTTCATTATGTTTCTTCCAAGCATGCTACTACTTCTAATCTCTTCCCTGGCCTCAATTTTTATTTACAGATAAGTTATAAAGTTTCAAGAATTGTGGCTGATGCTGCTCCTGAATTACTAGATAACGTCAAGCTGTTTTTTATCAACCTTTTCCAGTATCCTGCAGAGTAAGTTTTATTATTTTATTTTTTAATAAACCTTCATTGTTTTTTATCAACCTTTTTCAGTATCCTGCAGAGTAAGTTTTTTATAACACTTCATTGATTATTATTGAATGTGTTAAAAAATTAGTTGGTGTGATACGTCAATGTATCTTCTACTAGATCTAGTTGCTTTTTGTTTGTACGTGAATGAAGTATGTGGCATAAATTTAAGTGCTCCAAATAATATCTTCAATGTTAAAAGAGTACGACACAATCAAATATTTTTAAAATTTCTGTATAATAATAAAAAATTCCACCCTTTACTGTCTACTGTCCAGTATCATATGAGTTGCCATGTACTGCCCTACACTAGCTGCTACCATCTTGCACCTATGTGATTGACCCGATGCAGTTTTTATTGCTCTTGTAGCAGAATTCTCCCAACTCTGGGGAACTTGGTTGCAGTTGTGAATTTACAACAGTAATGTTAAGAATTTAAATAGATTTTGAATAAATATTCTTAGATTCCTGTTGCCTATTGGGGTTTGATTGTCAAAGAGTTTTGATGGCATATATTAAGCAGGAAATGGATACCAATTTTTCATTTTTATGACGGTCAAGAAATATAACTATTTTATTTAATCTTCTTTGTGGTAAAAGCTGTCCTTATTTTTCAGATCGGTTTGGGTTGTCATTTAGCCTGAAATTGAGTCATTTATAGCTCAAGTAGAGAGATCCAAGAGAAGTTTTTTCTCCTACAAAACATTGTAATGTATATATTGAGTGTCGACAATTGAAGAAAAAATTTTATTGCTTTTCCTTCCCATGAGATTGCAGCATATTAGTCATGCAATTAATTATACTGACGGGTCATTTCTGTTTGTCCTATAACCTACTAAATGCATTCCTTTTTCTGTATCCTAATTGGTTATGATGCTTTTGGCTGTTGTTACACTTCTTTATCAGGACACTTGGTTGGGATCCTAAACAAGGGGAAGGTCACCTTGACGCCATGTTAAGAGGAGAAGTTTTGACTGCATTGGCTTCGTTTGGACATGAAACAACACTAAATGAAGCAAACAGGCGCTTCCACATCTTTTTGGATGACAGAAACACACCTGTTCTTCCTCCTGATTTGAGAAGAGTAATACAGACTAACTTAAATACATTTGTTTTCATGTTTACTGTGAATTTTCTTTTGTTGCACTTACCGATCTTTTTTTTTCCCATTTCCAGACTGTATATGTGGCTATAATGCAGAGTGTGAGTACATCAAACAGATCTGGCTACGATTCTGTTTTAAGAGTTTATAGAGAAACTGATCTCAGCCAGGAAAAGACACGAATTCTAGGTTTGAAGTTATCATTTGATTCATCTGATCAAAATTAGAATCATTTTGCTGCAACTAATGGATTCCCATCCTTGTTTCAGGTTCTATAGCATCCTGCCGGGATCCTGAAATTATTCATGAATTTCTCAACTTTTTGTTGTCTAGTGAGGTACTATTGGTCTTGTTTAGTTATTGAGATATGACGTTCTATAGAATTTTCTTCAGACCTTCTTAAGCTTCCTTCTTTCTAAATATAGGTTCGAAGTCAAGATGTCGTTTTTGGACTCTCTGTTAGTAGGGATGGACGCGAGACAGCTTGGAATTGGTTGAAAGTAAGTTCAGCAGACTGTCATCCGAGATGCTATCTGTTTTGATTTTATATTAATCATTCTGACACACATACTTCATCTGTTTGTGTCTTTGTATGCATAAGTACTTTTTACTAAAGAAATGCTAACATGTAATCAATGGGTATTGTGATACAGGAAAACTGGGACCAGATTAATAAAACATATGGCTCGGGATTCCTAATAGTTCGCTTCATCAGTGCAATTGTGTCGCAGGTTTTTGACCTCTCTCCATTTGCATCCAATGCTGTTCATTTTGTTAATACTAAGCTACATCGAGAATTTCTGGTGATAACTGATTAAAATTGTCCTTTCTTTTTTATTCCACTTCAGTTTTCTTCCTATGAGAAGGTCGAAGAAGTAGAACAATATTTTGCTAGCTGCATGGAGACTTATATAGCCAGGACCTTGAAGCAGAGCATTGAGAGGGTTCATATCAATGCTAAGTGGGTGCAGAGCATTCAGAAGGAGAAACATCTTGCTGATGCTGTGAAGGAGCTAGCATACAGGAAATACTAGAACCAGCAGTGGCTTGTTATTAATGTTTTTGTCATGAATTTTGTCTTGTGAACCGTTATTGGTTTTTCTCATCTATGATCTCATGTTTGCTGCTGCTTGTGTATTAAGAAATAATACGTCCAGAACTTCATTTTGAGCAATATCTTCTACATTTTGTTGTGAAATCTAGCAGTGCTGTATAATTTGAAATCTGGGCTTTTCAAATTCGAATACCCCCAGGAAGCATACTGCACACGACCTCAAGTAATCGGCTGATATCGAGCTGGAAAAGCTACTTGAGGTTCAGCGCCTTCAAAAGCATGTGCCAAAGTGAGAAGGAATGACCAAGTCTGAATGCTATGGCATCATGCCAGGCTTGACTGTAGAGGCTGGCTGCCCACAAGGATCAATCTAGATTAGACTCGCATGCCTGAAAAAAGGTCGTACCAAGTCAAGTTCGAACAAAATTGGTAGTTGGGTACATCCACTTTTCCTCCCCAAATGGATATTTTAAACAGAAATTCAAATTAAAAGATTATAACATTTGTTTTCGTCGATTTAATTTGAACGGAAGGTCACGGGATAAACTGTTTATCATTACGATATCTGTTGAGTAAAGTACAGTAATAGATGCAGTTCAGACATATGTATCAAAGCAGATCAATAAATTTAAATCTTGTTCCTACGTGATCTTATCAATACGTGGCTTTAATGCTAGTAGGCTTAGATCTCTACTTCCACTCTAGTAGATAAACGAATTGTGAAAATGGAACCATAGATTCCCTAGAAGAAAAAGGAATCTGACCATATCCGATTAATACTTGGCATGAGGGCCTGCTACTGTGACAGGGGCCCACCTCAGCCTTGGTTCTTGTCAGGCTTTGTCTTATACTTATAAGTTGAAACCATAGTTTTGAATAAAAAACTATTGGGGTAATTGGCGTAAAACGTTTCTATCTTTGAAAGTTTTTTGTGGAAAACGTCCATATTTTTCATTTTTTGGCGCATAATGTCCCTACCTTCACCTTCTGTAGCGCAAAACGTCATTCCGTCCACTTCCCGTTAAAATGCACCGTTAAATAAAAAAATAATGAAATTTTTATTTTCCAAACATAGGGGTAAATCTGTACAAATCTCAACTTCACTTCAAAATCGCCTCTTTGTTATGCACAACCCGTTCTCTAACTAGAAATGGAGACGACTTGGGTTTCTTCCTATCACACCCAACCCGCCTCTTCAAACTTCGTTCACCCCCAACTTCGCTCCCTTTACAGCCTCGTCGTTAACCGTTCACCGCAAAGTTGAAGCCCACAGTGAGACGAGTTGATGAACAGTAAGAAAAATCTGGAAATTGGTTTATATGATTTCTAAAATATCTTTCGATTTTTGGCTTAATTGAATGTTTTCATTTAATTTTCTAGTGGTATATCACCGCAAATAAAAAGGGAAGCGGAGCATAACGTTGAAATCAATTATTGATGATTAATTGCGCAAAAAAATTATGTAATGATTCACTTCGGTTGTTGTTTTTCCGGTCTGCTTTCTGTGTGTATAAATAATTAGAATTAATTCCAATAGCCGGCAGCCCATTTTTGTTTTTGCAGCAGCTGCCTTTTTCTTTTTCTTGCTTATGTTGGCGTGTATATATATATTCAGCAAAAATGGCAGCCCTTTTTCTATGGTTATGTCTATATAATTTTCTCTCCAGCAACCGTTTTCTCTGCATATGAAATCAATCACCAGCCGCAATGTTTGACTCCAATTGTTCCTACAATTTCAGTCGTTTGCCGTGTATATATAATTCTCCTTTCTATCTGCGTGTATATATGTATTTGTTTCCAGCAACAGCCCAATGTTTTCTCCAACAACAGCCGGCTTTTGTTCCCCTCTTTGTCGTCTTCGGTGCGCATATATATGTATATCTTTTGCAGCCACCGACTTGTATTTTATTTCCCAAAGTCGCTTCCCCCTTTTTTTTTTTTTCCTGTGTGAAACACTGAAGTTATGGGTTTTGGACGATTTTATACTTATGTTTGGAAAATAAAAAAGCATTCTAACGGAAGGTGGACAGAAAGACGTTTTGCACAAAAAAAAGGTAAAGGTAGAGACGTTATGTGCCAAAAAAAGAAAGGTAAAGACGTTTTTCACAAAAACCTTCAAAAGTAGGAACGTTTTGCGTCAATTACCCTAAACGTATTGTGTAAATTGTATTATTTCACAGCTTATATTTTATTTGATAAATTCTCAATTATCCTGTAGAAACGTGAATTATATAAATTAAGATTTAATTGAGCTATATATTTCTAGCACCAAATCAAAAATTAGTTGTGTGACTCGAACCAAGAACTAGGAATGTAAGCGAAGGCACATTTTGAAATATTTTTAATATATTTTTAAACGAAATTGTTTAAAATGGTTTAAGAAAATCTAAACCTTTTAAAATGGTTTGACAAAAATTCAAACTTAAACCTAACATGTTTTGTTCAGTTTTAACTTTGATTGTCCTTCTTTTTCACTTTAACGTCATTAGATCATTAGTTAAAATATATCTTTCTACTTTATTTCCAATGAAATAGAACAAATTATATAGTTCAATTTAAATACCAACTAAACCAAAATAAAAACTACGACAATTTGTTTCCCTAACTTTTGTATGCTAAATATGTACAAATTAAGCCTATTTATGTCTATCATTATTTCAAAACTATTTTTTCCTCAAAACTCATTTTCATTAAATAATGATAAACAAATAGGTACAGAGAGTTAATATAAAGTCACAATACGAGTCTATTAAACAAGATATAAAGCTGTAAAACAACACGATGCTCCCAATAACATCTTCACTATCATCATGATTGCAAAATATAGTCAAATAGATTTGGGGAAATTAAACTAAGAGCTTCGTTAGCCTCTTCTGGTCTCTCAACTGATGGTCTTATGGAGTTTTTGAATTTTCAACGTTTGCATTGTACAGTTGAAATAATGAAACATAAACCAAATTGCTTTGCTTATAGACCTAATCGGACCAGAACCGGATCCATTCTTGATCTAAATCCATATACTGGATGAGGGGGCTTCGTGTACATCAATGGTACACATTTTTGTACATATTCCTCTCACATGAGAGAGGGTCCGCGAATATTTTAATCACCATGAGCCCCCTCTCATGTGAGAGGGGTGTGTACAATAATATGCACCATTGATGTACAAGAAGTTTTTTTCATTCTCAATTGCTTACATGTAAAAATGTTTAGCCCCAATAATTATTGAATTTATCGTGAAAAATAATGTTTATATTCCCTCGCGGAAAATTTTGACTACTTAACAAATCATGCGACTTTAGTTCAATTGGAGAAAATTGCAGTAGAGGAGACGAGAGAGGAGCAAATTGCAAAGAAAGGGTTTTTAGCTAAACGCGTGGGCATCTTCCCGGGTCATCACAGAACCAGAACAAAATTTTCTGAACTCGAACTCTCGAAGAACGTAACGATGTCGTATATGCTGCCACACCTCCACTCGGGATGGGCCGTGGATCAAGCTATCCTCGCCGAGGAGGAACGCCTCGTCATCATCCGATTCGGCCACGACTGGGACGAAACCTGCATGCAGGTGAATTTTTGCATTATTCCTCTCTCTCTCTCACTTTTCTTTTTTTTTTTTTTAATCTAATTAATAGGCGAATCAATATTATTATTATTATTATTATTATTATTATTTTGCAGAGTATTCCTGTTAATTAAAACCTTGATAGCAATATTTTTTTCTTATTAGGTTTTAGCTTTTTTATTTGGTATTATTTGTATTTGATCTGCTTGTTTCACCTCGTAATTAGGGTTTCATTATATCGGATTGAAATCCTGGTTAAAGTGAGTTGACAACTTTATATCTACATTAGTAGGTTTGATTATAGTTATGATTAAGTTTATTTCCGGAGTTCACTTTGATTTGGACGGAATGTTGAGAAAATGTAGCCAGTCTGGTTCACCGGTACTACCAAAAAGTCTCATGCTTACCTTACTCTTACTGATGGTTTGATTATCTTGGACCACGGAGACCCCAGTTGTGCTAAAGCCCTTACAATATATTATAGTCCCTTCATATACGGTAAACTTCTTTTCCTTTCTAGATGCACCTCTCCCAATTACCTTGTAAGTCTTTCTTCTACCATAAATGTGCCATAGCTTATGGTTAGAGCAATGGGAAGGCCCCAGTAGAGAGAAAGTAAAGATAACGAGTGCTGGAGCTGCGGGCAAGTCCGATTTCCCTCTACTGTCAATTTCTTATACATTCATGGCGCTTGGCCGGTGCTTCTTTCTCTATTCCCTGCCCTCTACTATGAGAAACATAATTGTGTGGAACGTAAGGGGGCCGCTGGGACCAATAAAAGAAGGTTAATCTACTCAAGCTTTAAAAAGGGATAAAACCAAACCGCCCCTGCCCGATCAAGTACCAGTTGGGACTGATCACTTCTAATACTCTATGACAAAGGAAATAGAAGGTCGAAAGGATCAGGTGATGCGGAGGGGGACATCTTTCGGCTAGGCATTATGTTGAAGATGCAGTTCAGTGGTCCCTCCGCAGGGGTACCTA
Organism: Osmanthus fragrans; assembly: GCA_019395295.1. NCBI lineage: Eukaryota > Viridiplantae > Streptophyta > Magnoliopsida > Lamiales > Oleaceae > Osmanthus > Osmanthus fragrans. The sequence goes on from CM033359.1 coordinate 14,967,664, forward strand.
TCCAGAAATATTGTTGGCCTACGAGTGTGGTTTCGATCCTTCCGGTGATGCTAGAAGTCATTTCAATATATGACAAGTTTATTGGAGTAAAGCGCCGTTGCTTGAAGTGATTCCTATAAATCCCCACTATTTTGTGTAGGATGTCTTTGGAGATTGAAGGTTTCATTGAATGTTTAAGAAAGCTCTGTAACTGCTCTTGTTCTATAGATCCTTTTGCAAGTGTTGTGTATTATGTTTCTTTCTTTTACCTGGTTCCATTGGTTCTTGTGGTAAATTTTAGTTCTAGTAATTTTTTTGAGATTGGAACTCAAGAAAAATCAAGAAAGATTTAAATCGAAGTATTCCAACTCACGACCCAAGTTTTTATATTTTCCTTCTGATAGATTTGCATTAATATAGTAGCAACTAAAATTTGTGTTACAATTTAATAGTTTGAATAACATAATTTATCTGACACAGAGAGATGGTGGTAAGGAGGAAGAAATTTCAGTTTCCCTGGAGATAGTATCTTATTTACAATTCTTTGTCTACGTATTTTAGTTGGCTGAATTCATTTTTATTATTTGTTTCATTTCTCTTGATAACTTCTCATTATTCATAAGTTGATTTGCGGACTTCTAATTCTTTTTGGTTGTTTACAATTCGATTTGTTTTGGGTTTCAGATGGACGAGGTGCTGGCTTCAGTTGCTGAAACATTAAAGAACTTTGCGGTTATTTACCTTGTGGATATCACAGAAGTGCCAGATTTTAACACAATGTACGAGTTATATGACCCATCCACCATCATGTTCTTCTTCAGAAACAAGCACATTATGATTGATCTTGGCACTGGAAACAACAACAAGATCAACTGGGCACTGAAGGATAAACAGGAGTTCATCGACATTGTCGAGACGGTCTACCGTGGTGCAAGGAAGGGCCGTGGTCTAGTTATTGCTCCGAAAGATTACTCTACCAAATATCGTTATTGAGTACTCGTCCTATCCTTTATGCAGTTTAATATCTTACAATCTTCTCGTATGTTCATTTGGTGAAAACCTTCACAATTTCAGTTCCTATATGGAACTGGATTCTCAAGCTTCTATGCTAGTTGAAGGTCTGAAAGATTTATGCAGCAACTAATGTCTGGTTTGTGGTGTAATTGGATTGGTCTTTTGTACTTTATCCATGTATTCAGATTTGAGGATTTATTATCAACTGGCTTGAATCTCTAGAGAGGTGAGGTGACTTGTGAACTCTTCTCTTTCTTTATTGATGTTTCATATTAAAATTTTTAGATGATTATCGTGACATCAGAAGTATTTTTCTGTGAAATGATGTCTGAATTCATCAATGCTATTAATCTGTGTGTTAGTCAAAGTTAGTGTTATATTGTCGAATGAAGTTGAAAAAAATTGGAATGTATTTTTATGCATTGAAAACCAAAAGTTACTTAAAAGTATGTTAAAAAGGTGGCCTCCGGAATTTTTTTTTAGATACCTTATTAACAAAAAAAATCAATAAACGTATAAAAGAAACTACTTCTTGACAGAAAATCTTTAATTTAGGACAATCATGTCTTATTATAAGTGTTCTTTTCGAGTTCTCATATTTTGATAACGTTATATAACTGCATCACCATTATTCCTATTAGGTTTAGGAAGAAACTCATGAGAAAGAGAAAGGGTTGCTGAAAGTTTATTAGGTTTAGTATAAAATTTCAATTTTTAACCTTTTAATTAAAAAATAAAAAAGATAGAAAACTAGAGGGTCAAGTGACCTTGCGGGACCCCCCTCCCCGCTGCCACTGCTTATAAGTACTTAAAAATGCATAAAACGTAGGCTTTGATTTCAATAAGATGTTCAGACTCCATCAATATTCATAAGAAATTGATTAAAACCTTCGTTTCCTTTACATAGAGCACTCGCATACTAGGTGCAGTATGTTTGGTAAAGTTTGTTCAAACTTATACGTTAAGACATATTATTTTTATTTACATATTTAATAAGACTTTCCATTTTTATTTTTTATCATTACAATACTTGGGATTTGTAATTGAGCTTTACTAAACATACACTTACTATGGTGTATAGTAGTAGTACTAACTTGAAAAAACATAGGTTAAAAGTTTTCGTCCTCAATCTTTTAAAGAATGTGAGAAATGCCGCTAACCAATTTTATTGACACCATTATCCCAACCTTTGGGAAAATAGGCAGAGTTCGTCCTTTTTTATTGAATAATACTATTTAGCAACAATGGTACTAAAACATCAGTTTAAGTATCATAATATGATAGATTTAATTGAAGATGGAGTTATGTGATTCATTAAATTGTGTCTCTCAGAGTTCGTCCTTTTTTTATTGAATAATATTATTTAACAACAATGGTACTAAAACACCAGTTTAAATATCATAATGTGATAGATTTAATTGAAGGTGGAGTTATGTGATTTATTAAATTGTGTCTCTCATTTAATGTCACTTAAGTGCCATCTAGAAGAGTGTTTTACCATCTAGACGAGTGTTTTACTCTATTTAATTACATATGTCTGACTTTTTTTTGTTAGGTTGGAGATGAAAAGTTTGTTTGGATAGTCTTTAAGTTGGTGAAATTATATGGGAAATTTGCACTTTTCTTTTCCAACCTTCGCAAAATGTACAAATTCACCTTCAACGTTTTTTTTTTTAATCAAAATATATCCCTACCCTCCAATTATGTAGCAAATTTTGTCATTCTATCCATTTTGTTAAAAGTAATGTTATTTACAGTCGCTCACTGTCATAATCACCCTATGTGACATACATATGACGATTAATGATTTAATGCATTAATGTTGTAGTTTTTTTTTTTTTGTTTTTTATATTTCTCTATGTAACTGTCATATATATGCATATAAGGTGATTGTGGAAGTGAGCGACTGCAAATAACATTATTCTTTCATTAATCGAAGGGCGAATTTGCCTTCCTCCTTAATTAAACAAAAAAAAAAAAATTAAAGAAAAAAAAATAAGGAAAATTGCAAAATAGTCCCATACCTTTTTAAAAAGTACAAATGTATAATACTTAAAATAATTAAATACTTATTTTAAAAAAAAAAATAAACATTTCATATTTCCTAGTCAAGCTCACCCACCCACTAGGAAACTCCAATTCCTTCCAATTCTAGCCCATCTGCAGTCAAACATCACCTCCACAAATGTAATCATTCCAACAATGGTACCTCCACCACCTTGAAAAAATAAATATAGAAAGAATTAAAACAAATTGGATAAAAAAATTAGCAACCCACGTAAAAATCAACAATTGCAATTTGAGTTTGCAGTCTAGCTATGATTTAGTTATTCCAAACGAACGGTAGATGATTTTTGAGGTGCTCACTATTTGTTGTAGTTTTGAGAATCAACACATTTACGATTTTTTATTCAATCAAATTTTTAATTAACTTTTCTAAGATGGAGGTGCTATCATTGATGTGATTTCATTTGTGGAAATGATGTTTCGTCAACGGTGGGTTTGGTGCGGTGTGGATAAGCTAGGCTTTGAAAGATGAAATGTTTACATTTTTCTAAATTTTTTGTCAATATTTATTTAATTATTTTAAGTTTGTACTTTTAGAAAGTATATAACTCCCTTTACAATTTTATCTTATTTTATGTTATTTTATTGTCTTTTTAATTTTTGCTTATTTAAAGAAAATGATTTTTTTTTTCATGACCAAAATGGAGGAAAAAAATGTGTTGTTATATAAGTAAATAGTTGGGGATGAATTATGCCCAAAAATATTGTGGATAGATTTGTCACATTTTGCAGAGATTGGGGACAAAATGTGCAAATTTCCTAAATTATAATGTGATAAAAATAATTAGTGGATAATAATAGTGAGCTGTACTAAAAGTGTGATTAAAATTAATATTTGATGTTGATCATTAAACTATTAAAAAATTATTTTTCTCTCAAGCGTACAATAAATACTCAAAAAAATCCAAAATTAAAATACTAACCTTGTTAAAAAAAATTGATAAATAGAATTTCAAATTTAGGTGGATTGAAGCCTGCCTCTTTACTTAGCCCTTATTTGGGCTCAATTTTAAGGAGAATTTGAGGAAAAAAGTATTTTGGATTACTAATTTTTTCAAGAATGCGTGGTTAAAAAAAATGAAAGATTTGAATAATATGTAATTTCATTTTATTGAAAAATGTATAATTGAAAATAAAAGAGAGAAAAATGTATTTTTCAAAAAAGAAAAAATGAAGCCTAAATAGAGGCTTAGAATAAGCTACTAAGCATTACTTAAAGTGACATGTTACATCAATTCAATAAGTTTTATTTAAATTGTGAAACCATCTATAAGCTTATCAATCATGCTACATGAACATAAAATTTGACATAGTGGTTAAACCTCATGCAACGATGTATTCTATCATTTTGTCTGGTCAGATTCTTTTGGCAAAGTAGCATATTCTAAACATAAATAAGAGAGGGCAAAATACTTGCAAGCCGAACACAGACCAGATTTGGGTCCATTTTGTCACCTAACTGTGGTGGGATGGGTAGGTTATTAGACCTAATTTATTTCATGTTTGATTTAGTTAAAAAAAAATTACAAAATATATATATCATCAACTTTTATTAAAATATATTAAAATTTTGATATTTATGAAAACGAAACAGGGGACTAAACGAGTTGGTTCGAACTGCTACTTTTAATTCAAAATCCACGATCCCACCAACCCACGCCAAAAAAGGCTCCTAATTGAACCCTTTATCCAAATTTACACACGCGAACAGTAAGTATTGCCCACTATTGTACTGGGACCTGGGTAAGTATCATTTGGATCTTCCTTTATTTTTTTTTTTGGAAAATCTTTCTCCTTCGTATCATATATCAGATTTGTAAAAACTAAAAAATATACAGAAAATCTAAAAAATTGATACATACGTACATATACATCTATAAGAGCTTATACATAGGTAAGTGCGTGTATCGTATGTATCTGTACCTGTGACCTTGGTTGGAGGAAAAGTTTCGACTGTTCCTTCAAAACGTGCAGCGACGAGCACTAAATACAGATCTTTCATTATTGCTGTAAATATGATTGTTTTTTTTAAAAATATAATTAGCCCGTGTTTGGTTTGGTTAGATTGTTTTTGGAGTATCGTATCCTCCTTTGAACAATCTAAAGAAACTTACACTTTCAAATTATCGTAATGGAGTTAACGAATGACATGATTATCAACATGATTAGAATAAAAATTCGAGCCCTCCAACATTATGATGTGTCCTTAAGAAGATTTTTCTCCCTTCCATGGTACTTAAAGGGAGTTAAAAATCATCTTCCTAAATAGAATAAATTTCATATCCTATGGAAACAGCACAACAATCAGCAGGAAGTTCCAACAAACTCAATATAGTGTTTTTATACTAAAAAAAAATATATTAAAATTAGAGAGAAACGAGATTCAAAATAAGAATGTTTGCAATGCAAATAGGGTAAATTTTCTAACAGCATTTATAGACTTATTCGTGACCATTTGAACACTCCACAATCTTTCAAGAACAGTGGTGACTGCTAAGTAACCTTTCAAAAAATGAACAGACAATTTTGTTCATGAATTTATTAAGTTGATTATCAATAAGAAAAATAGACGCCGATCACAGACGTACCTAAACAAGTCAACGGCTGTGATTTAAATTACTATTAGAAATAATTTCACTAAGTACTCAAAATTTTGATTAATTATAATTTGACCAAAAAAATTATGTATGTAAGGATCCACCCACACCTGCCTACAAATTGAACCATACGGATCCATACTAGGCACAGGGTGTAGCACATATTCTAGGTTTCTTCCCCGACTTTGCTTATGTTTTTATACTTTGTGCATTACAAGTCAAGTAGTTATTCATTTCCTGAACAAATCTTGGACAAGAAGGATAAATTATATAAATTAGTAGAATAGGAAAAAAGAGTAAAAATCTTGTGACCACATGGTAAGATTTTTTAGCTACCAACGTCCATTTGATACAAAACTCAATAGAAATAGGACGTTAAATTTTTTAAAAAAGGTAAGGACATGGATACTTCAAAATTATGCATCTATACTTTATCTTTATTTTATTCTTTATTTTATTTTTTAATAAATTAGTTCTCTTTTTAGCTTTTGTATTAAACTCGACAGGTACATATTTTGATTACGAAGGACCCTAATTTTCGGTTATACATTGTAATACTAGTGCCAACTTAAAAAACTAAGCCTAATAATGGAGAAAGTACATAAACTAATTTCACTTACCAGTACATTTCTTCTTTTTCTTTTTCTTTCTGTAGTCTATAGTAATTGAAATGTCCCAATGACACCCACATCCACACAGTTCTATTTGGAACTTATAATTTTGGATAATTGGCGCAAAACGTCTCTACCTTTCAAGATTATTGTGGAAAATATCCATACCTTTCATTTTTTGGTACAAAATGTCCTTACCTTTCACATTCTTTACGCTAAACATCATTTTCACCAATTATCTTTAGTTTTAAAAGTAATATCAGCTTCCAGAATATTTTTAAAGTTGTTAAGATAAAAGTGTTTTTCAGAAAATTGGCATAAATGAAAAATTATATTTACTTGCAAAAATTATCCACTGACTGAGTTACAAGTTCATGTATTTTGTCACCCTTTTTCTTATCAGATAGTAGTTGAGTTGAGCTGCATTGGAGCCTGTTGATCTATTGAGTTGAGCCATACAGTCATTAGTTGTATTATTCATTTGATGAGTTTTTTTGTAGTTCATATTTTCTGTTACATGCATCTTTGGTCAGAAAATGTATCCATGCACATTTTGTATCTTTCGAAAATGTTGTGCATTTGTGGTCTTCTGGTTTGTATAATAGTGAAAATATTATTCCAATGCACTGTATTTTGAATAGTTTGTGTTGGTAGGGGTTGATGTACCCTATTTCAAAATATATGTACATGTTTGAGAAAATTAATTTTTATTCAGGTGATTTTAACCTATATTTTAGAGAAACTCTATCAAAATTTTTATAAAAATTTGTCACAGTCAAAGTAGGTCAATGTTGTCTTGGTGGTGGGTCCGGCACTTAGCTGGTATCTACCGTTGGCGCGCGACACGTGTTGAGTCCACTAGGATAATTCGGTACGGATTGTGTCAATTGGTACATTATAAGCAAAATAATAATAATTGATATATGATTCGAGCAGAGATTTGTTTGGTTGTGAGAATTCTATAAATTCAAAAAAAAAAGAGATTTGCTAACCTTCATTTGAGCTCCCAAAACACACATCTTAATATAAAAGATAAATCATTAAAACATTATTTATATTAGTTAAGAATATATTTATAACGAAAAGTTTAATACAATTAATACCAAATATTTATATATACAAAGAAAATAGACGATGAACTAACTTACAAATATTTTTCACGTTTATAGATGAATTCCTCTAATATTTACATACATTTATTGATTCTCACGTTTGTGTTCGTTTTGACCTTGGACACCTCCTGGTTCATGAATACTTTAATTAGATAATTATTTTTCACAAAGTTTTCGTAGAAATGATCCATTTTTACTCACATAGATGATCTTAATAAAGAGTATTCTAACATACTTCACTTATAAGAATCAAGATAAAGAGATCATTAAAAGCGTAATTTAACTCGTTTAGCAACAATTAATCACTGTCTCATCATATGAATGGATAAGGGTAATAAATCTCCCTAGTGCACATTGAGTTTTTCATAGTTTGATTGTCCCATTAAACCTAGATCTTGGGGATCTAGAGTCAACTATGTTGGATTGTCACCATGAAAACTCTTGGTTACTTTATTGGTTTTAACCCCATTGCCTTGATGAACTTTTGATTTTGCTCTCTTATCAAACTTTTAATTGGTAGATTCACAATATTCTCTTTTGATTTCATATAATCTATAAAGACGATATCGGTAAAGAGCAATTATCTAATGATATTGTGTTCACGACGTATATGTCAAGATTTACAGTTATAGATGGTGTTCTATGTCCTTCCAATTGTTGATTGACTATCTCAATTGATACATATAGTAAACGCAAGCTTTACCCAATTTGGAATGACTTCTAGAAAGTTTTGTAGCCATTCGGCTTCTTTCCCGACCTTAGCTAACCTAATGAGTTCTAATTCCATCATTCATCTGTTATACACATGTTTTTTTCTTTTTCTTTTTTTTTTCTTTTTTTTGAAGATTTCCACGATAATGAAGAACTTTCAAGTGTGATCACATACCCACTGTTGGACTTGGAGTCTTTAGAATCTAATATCCAATTTGTATCACAATATCCTTCAAGTACTGCTAGATATCTCGAATAGAGCAGCACTTCAAGGTTTTGGTATTTTTAAATACCCTAAAACTCTAATAATTGACTTCTAATACTCAATGCTAAGATTACTCGTACATCAACGCGGCCTACTAATATAGTAACCAATATAAGGTCGAGTGCAATTCATGACATCTATTAAACTGTCAATTATGCAAGAATATTTCAACTGAGACTTATTATTATTGATATTTGAAACAAGATGCATACTAGCATCAATTGGTGTCTAGGAATAATGTTATATTTATTGAACTTATCAAGAATATTCTTAATATAATGTGATTGAGACAATATGAGACCATTGGATATTATAGAGATTTTAATTCCTCAATGACACCCAAATCTCTAATTTCAAACTTACTCATCAACTTCCTTTTAGTATTTTGAATTATGATATTATTATAACCTATAGTTAGCATGTCATCTACATATAAATATATCATGATATATCCATTTTAAGTGCTCTTGACATATACACATTTGTCACACTCATTAATTTTCAAGCTTATGTTAGAAAATTAGGTTCAAAGGAGGTTGTCATCCTAGAGCTCTTACTACATCTAGGTCATTCCTCATTTATAGATCCTTGATCTATAAACTTTCATTTTCACATAAATCTGTCGTCAGCTAGTACAAATTCTTTTACTCGACACACACTAACGCACTCACATGTAGAAATGGATGTGATCTATGAATGAAGTGATGGATTTTATATCACAAAAGTATTTTTTTGTTGGCTAGAATCATTTTCCATTATAGTGCAGAATTTGAATTATAGTTGCTATTATTAATTTTTTTTCGTTGTTGTCGCTAATCAATTGCTTAAGAAGAAAGAGAAGAGGAAATGAAGTTCAAGCGGTGAATCAAGGGGTGAAGAATATCTAATCCAACAAATCTACTGGCTTTTGTCAATGAAAATCACAACTGATGTACCCATCACGTGTTTACAGAAATATTGTTGAAGATGGAGCAGGCAATAACAGCGTGATGGTGGATGAAGAGTAGTGGTGATGGGTAATAGAAATGACCAATTGGGTCTATAAGAATACAGGAGGTGGTGGTGGCGGTGGTGATGGTGGAGCTAACGATGAAAGGATGGAGACAGTTAGTAATGACAGAGGATGCGGGGTTTGAGATACGTTCCAAGGATAATTAAAAGTGGATGATAACAACAGAAACAGAAAATCGAGGACAAAAAATGTTGACTCGACCCATTTATATGTAAAAACCATAAAAGCCAAACATTCCAATAATTCCAAATCTTGCAAAATCTCATTGGATCCCGAAACAATATCTCCAATTAATTTTGTCCAAAAATCTTCTAAATACATTGTAGTTAAAAACATCTTTTCTAAATTAGATCCCTTGTAACATAAAAGAAGTTCCGAACATTCAATAATATTGCAGTTTTATTTTAAAACATCATTATATTAGATGAAACTTCTATTTTAAATTTTAATGAATTAAATATTCATTATTATGGGTGGCTGATTTTATCCTATAAAAGGATGGTGATTTCATTGTTTGATGTAACACAGAAAATATAACTTGAGAAGAAAACTAGCACACAAAATTCTCCCTATACCTTTTATACTCTTATACTTTTGACAATTTGATACATGTTCATTTTTTTTATCTCCTTGTGCACGTAGAAGGAGAATCGACTTTAAGTCATATGGTTTTTATCATGGAATCGTGTAGTGCCAAAAGTACCTGCACGAAGAGAAAACAACACGACTTTAGGATAGCGTCTTTGACGTGACTCCCTAATGCTCGGTTTATAAATCTCTTCTCATATTTATATTATATTGAGTCATGTGTTTATTATTGAATTATATAATTTATACTCGTTATATTAATTGATAATAATCAACACACAAATCACTCGTTTTTCCCAATAATATAAAGTCGTGTTGGAGTGATTTGTGCATATAGTGTATGATTTTTAGAAGCTACTTTGTTGTCATTTCTCGTTAATAGAGAATAATGGCTCTCACGGATTAGAACCATATGTCGGCTTTTTATTTTTATTTTTTTTCATGCAAATGTTTCTCTACAAAAATGACACAACTCTAATGATCCCTTTTTATTTTCATAAAGCTGCAAACGATATGTTTTTCAAGTTTTACAGGAGTGATAATTATTTTCTATTCATTTTAACATCTTAACTTGGAAAAGATTGAGTGTCTTGTTGATCCTTTCAATCTCTTTGATTTCATGGTTTTCCGAATTAGACTTCTTGTCTGTTGTTACCTAATCTTATTCCAAATATGGCAGAAAGCAGAATTTGTATTACTTGTCTTTGCTTTGTTCTTCAAAGAAAGCCTTGTAAATTCAGAATAAAAGATAAATAAAAAAAGGCAGAGCCTTGGCCGCTTGTTTAAAACCAAGATCAATAATGGCTTCAAAATTGGTTTCCAAGAATTTTCATCTCTACTTTGGAAACTTTCGATTCCATTGTCATACAAGGATTAACATTTTGTTTAGTATGCTTTCTTTTATTTACAAGTAATTGTTATTTTATCCAATGGTGTAATTATTGTTAACATGGAAACAACTGTTTATTTCTTGACATTCTTCTTCTCATGCAACAGTATGATCTCAATGCTACCTTCATTCTATACCTTCTTCCATTTTCTCAGTTTTGTTTTATGTAACTCTCCACATTCCTTTATTTTGTTTATTAGAAATAGAAGCATTGCTGAAGATTTTGACCTGTATGGCTACGTGTACTGTATATGTTTATCTTTTGTTATGGGACTTGTACAAGTCATGGAACAAAAAGTACTAACCTGTATTGAATGGGAATTCGATAGTCTTGCAATCCCTGCTTAATTTTTATGGAGCTCAAATTATTTTCTTCTCTGAATTTTTGGCAGTTTCTTATGATAAAAGATGGAGCACAATATTTATTCTCTACAATATATGAGGTAGTTGTATGTGCTTTCTTATATAAGAGAAGGGAAAGAAAATGTTCGTTTTTAATTTTCTTTTTTCCTTTTTTTTTTTAGTTATTCGGGATACAGATGGTAGAAATAAAAATTGATTAATTTCAGTTCTGTCTTGGCTTTAAATTTTGGTTTAAATTAATACAAAATTAAAATACTTAATTTTTTAGTGTAACTTATATTTAAATGGTTTAATACAGAAAATTTTAACAAATGTACACTATTGTCTTGCACCCCTCTATTATGATAACCAAGCGATAAGTGAACCTACTTTATTGATAAACATGCAAGTGTTTTGTTGAACATTGTCACAAATCTTAAATAACAACATACAGTATCCTGTGATTGTCCTAGTGACCTTGAAGAGAAGAGTTGATTTGTTAAGAAGAAGGAAAACTAGAACCCTAAGAAAAATCCACTTTTTGTGGTAGTTCCTGAGCCAGGATCTTAACTCTATAAAGCAACTATGTCGATGATACTCATTGAGGTGTGAGGTGCACTTTTTGCTAATTCCCTAATGATATAGTAACTATCACATAACTTGAACTTGCTTTGAAATTCCTTCACTTAATAGATGGCTTGACAATTAGACTATTGTCCTTGATATTTATACTGTCTTCCTAATATTAATTTCACCGTGGAGAAGAAATTTCATAAGTTAGTAGGTATTAAAATTTTGGATATATGCATGTGTGCTAAATATCCGTGACAATTGACATATACTTGATGGCCACGATGATGGTAATAAATAAATTAATATAGTCATCTACATATGTGATGTGTATGCATGAGTAGGGTATGTATTGATGGTTGATTAGACTTAATCAATTATAAAAATAATGTTATATTGTGATATATGGAGGTCGAGGCATTAATTGATAATGAATTATTATATTCTTGAAATGTGGGAGTTTTGAATATAGATGCATCTTATAATTTATTATTCTTAGTTGAAAATTGACTTTTGAAAAGTGTTGAAAATAAAATTGTAGATGTGTAGGTAAAATACAAGAGTTGAATGGATGCATCTGTTGGAACATGTTACTAGAAGTCAATTTCTAACATCATGTGTTTATCTTACATAAATATGTGATATTGATATTTTGAAAAAATTTAGAAAACCTTGCAGACGTGAAGTTTGCAGGTGAAAGAACTTCGAAAATAGACGGAACCAAATTATTGTTCAAGAGGGATGTAAAATTAATTATAGTCCATAATTGACATAATAAATCATTGAGGGAATGAGTTTAATTACAAAAGGGAGTTACCTCCGGGAAGTAATCCAACCTTAGTGATTAGAGATCCCATGATGAAGGTTCAATGTAGTAGAAACAATCAGTATTGCATGACTTTAATAGTACTATTTTATTTGTACTCATTCCTATGGTAATAGTACTAATAATAATGTGATGTTAGAAAATGTATAACCCTAAACGAATATGAGGCGAGAATTTTCGCGAGGTGCGAATCATACGCATTCTTGGAAAACTCACATATGTAAGAGTTGTTATGAGGTTGTGACTGTGTGATTCAACTATTCCGTAAAGATTAAAAACGTTATCCGTTATGAACTAGAGCATAAATTGATATTGTGTGTGAAGCAATTGAAGTTTGGCTAAAGGGACTTAATTTAAGCCTTAGTCCATTATAATTCTCTCAAATAAAAATTGTTATCACTAAGAGAGGTATAAGTTCAAAAGATATCTACTCTTATTGCACAGTGTAATGTTGCTACTATATATTATATATTTATCTATTTTGAAAATTTAAAACTTTTGGGAGATTGTTGTAACATAAAAGAAGTTTCAAACATTCAAAATTAATATTGCAGTTTTATTTTAATTTGGTGTTATTATGCAAAATTAAAACACCATTATTTTAGATCAAACTTCTATTTTAATGTATTAAATGTTCATTATTGTGGGAAGGTTGATTTCACCTTGTAAAAGTGATGGTTATTTCATTCTTTGATGTAACATGAAAAATACAAATTTAGAAGAAAACTAGAATACACAAAATGCTCCTTATACATTTTATACTCTTATACTTTTGACAACTCGATAAATGCTCATTATTTTATCTCCCTGTAATCGTGATTATAGAAGGAGAACTGACTTTTAATCATATAGATTTTATCTTAGAGTCGTGTAGTGTCGAAAGTATCTGCACAAAGGGGGGCAACACGACTTTAGGACAGCGTCCTTGGCGTGACACTATAAGGCTTGCTTTCTAAATCTCTTCTCATGTTTATGTTATATTGAGTTATATGTTTATTATTGAATTCTATTATTTATACTTGTTTTGTTAATTGATAATAATTCACACACAAATCACTCGTTTTTTTCTAACAAAATCATGATTGAAATTTGAATTTCCACTTTCTTATCAGATTTAAATTTCCACTCCATGTTTAGGCAAAATTTTGATTCTTTGATATGAAGCTTAGATGGTGGCGGTGGATATGCAGCAACGATGCTTGATTCTTTGCCCTTATGTTATTTTTCACTTTATTTATTAAGCAAATTTCTTTTGTTTCTTTGATTTTTGAGGCTGGGGTGTATGGCATGGCGTGGTTTTGGGTTGAAAACTTGGCTAGGGAGGTGGTTATAGTAACTTTGCAAGTTTGACTCTGGTTTCAAGAACTACCAGGTGGATGAGATTGAGTTTGGATTTGATTCAATAGTAGTTGTAAGGGATCTGGTTTGATGGTATGAAATGGCAAACTATAACACAATTTGTTACATATAACCAATCAAGTAATAACTGTAATTAGTATAGAAATGTCCCACAAAATGTAACACAATAAGTTTTATTAGTTTCAATATTGTTTTAACATTTTTCAATTTTTCATTTAAAAGTAGAGTATTTCTGAAAAATCCCTTTTGATAAGTGGAAATTACATCTTCAGACATTTCAACATCACAATTCAAAAATAAGATTTACAAGTTTTTTTATTCAAAAATCAGATAATAATTCAAAATTTTAATGTTAGTAAATATATTATAAAATTAAATTAATACATATGGCCACCCACCTATTTTCTTCTATCTCTTCTTTCTCTACGATTTTCTTTCTCTCTCTATACCCCTCCATTCTCTCATCCCTTTATCACTGTCGGAGATACCGCAACGGCATCGCTCTGAAGCGGCTAGCGTCTGCGACCTCGTCACTTCGAAGCAGACATCACCACCACAGATTTGTTAAGAAGATGGCGACGATGGGTCTGTTATAAGCAGCGACGAGCGCCGTTGCTTCATGATGGTTGCGGATCTGTGGTGGTACGGTTTGTGGGGGTAGGGTGCATCGACGATGGTTTTGGGGGTTTTGGGTTGGTTTCTTCCTCTGATATACTTCGTTGAAGCTTTAGGGGGTGCTCAGCCAGGTTTTTTATGGTGTTTAGGTGGTGCTCAACCGGTGTCTTCTTTTTTGTTTCTGTTTTAGAATGTGAGGTGGTGTCGGCTTTTTGGTTTTTGTTTCTGTTTCTTATATGAGTTACAGATAGCAAGGTAGTGTTGGTGGTGGCAGTGGTGTAATGGTGAGGTGGTGCCGGCTTTTTATGTTCTGTTTCTTTTTGTAGGTTTCAGATTATGAGGTAGTGTTGACGGTGGTGGCAGTGCCGACTTTTTGAGTTCTTTTTCTATTTTTGTTTGTTATGGATTATAAACCGGTGTTAGCGGTAAGGTGGTGGTGGTGTGGTGATTGTGGGTGGGATGGCATGAGGTGGGGTTTGTGACCAATTATTTAAATATTTTGTGACAATGTGATCGATAACTTGTGAATAATAGAT
Source organism: Osmanthus fragrans (assembly GCA_019395295.1). Taxonomy (NCBI): domain Eukaryota; kingdom Viridiplantae; phylum Streptophyta; class Magnoliopsida; order Lamiales; family Oleaceae; genus Osmanthus; species Osmanthus fragrans. Next base: position 14,982,757 of record CM033359.1, read on the forward strand.
AAATTGTGACTGAAAAATTTGAATCCTGACTTATAAAATTTGTGATTTGTGTGATAAATAAATTGTGATCTATAAAAATTTAATTTGTGACCGATGAATAAATTTTGATATATAAAAATTTTGATCTGTGATCGTAAAATAATTTGTGACCAAATATTATAGAATTGTGACTTTAATATATTTAATTAATAAAAAATACATTTAATTAATCATTTCATAAATACAGTTTAATTAATATTTAATTTTTGAAATTTAAACCTTATTTTTTTATTTTTGAAATGGGAAATACTTAAGTGAAAATTACACATGGGCCTACTTTTAAAGATCCAATTTAAAAAATAAGATGCAAGGTTTACTTATACAAAAATCAGATATTAATAATAATATTATAAAATATTTTAATATTAAATAATAATATTTTAAAATTTAATTAATTATATACTACAAACCCTAATTCCTCACTTTCTCTCTCTACCACCTACCCTTTCAGTTCATTCACTTCTCTCTTTTTCTCTCTACCACCTAGCCTCCCAATGACGTCACGTGACTGCTGCACATGACCGGTGCAACGTGAGCCTCGCGGTGGTTCTGCACACGATCGACGTCGTGGCGCTGCGACAATCGTGTGCAAAACCACCTCTGCACACGAGCGCAGCTAATGGTTGTGGTGTGGCGTCGTATTGTGGTGTGCTACGAGCGCCGCCTGTGAATTTTTTTATGGTTTTCGGCGATGGCTCCTCTACTGTGGTGATAGTTTTGGGGTGACTTTTGTGATTGTTTGTTGGTGGCGATTTTCGAATTGTGGTGATGGTGCTTGCGATGATGATGATTGAGATGGTGGTGGTACTAGTGGCAGCGATGGTGCTGACAATAGTGGTGTAGGCAACAGGGGTGGTGTCGCGGTCGTGGTCGTGGTGTTGGTGTATTGTTGGTATTGTGGTGGTAGTGGTGGTGGTGATTGTAGGTGTGGGTATAGTTGTGGTTGTAGCGAGGTGCCGTGGTGGTGTGGTGGTGGCGGCAATGGACGACGACGGCGATGACGATGGTGATGGTGGGGGTGAAGACAATGTTTCAATCCCAACTGGCCATTTTTCTTCTTCACTTGCGTTGGCACCATCGCCTTTATGCTGTCGGTGTTCAGTTTGCAGCTGCGTGCGGTGCGACAATCTAAGTGGTGGTGGTTATGATGGTTTTTGTGGTGTTGGTGGTGAGGTGATGGTTTGACTGTGGAGGTGGTGACGGCGGCATTTGTGTGGTGGCGGTGGCGGTGTTGCTGTAGGGAGGTTGTGGTTGTTTAGGCGATGACGGTGGCGTGGTTGTGGTTTAGTCGGTGATGAGGTGGTGGTCACAAGAGTTGGTAGTGATCACAAATTATTTGGTTGACTGTGACCATTAAATTGGTTAATCTGTGACCAATAAACAATATATGACCAATAAAAAAGATGAATTGTGATCAAAAAATAATGTATGACCTAAAAAATTGATAATTTGTTGCCGATATTTTGATAATTTGTGATTGTCTAATAAATTGTGACTTATAATGTTCGTGATCTGTGGCTGATAAAAAAATTGGGACGTATAATTTTTTTACCCGTGACCGATAAACAAGTTAGGACCTATAAATTTTTTGAATTGTGACTGTAAAATAATTTGTGACATATAAAAATTCTGATTTGTGATCGAAAAATAATATGTTGCTAACTAAATCATTAATTTGTGACCAAATTGTATATATCTGTGACATTTATATGTTTAATTAATAAAATCATAAATAAATTTTAATAAAAATCTGATTTTTGAAATTTAAAACCTTTTGTCTTAGGTTTGAAATAGGTAATGAATTTTTCCTAATACCTCTTAAGTATGATATTCCTCAAGTATTTCCCATGCAATAGGGGATTTTCCCGTTCTCTACCCTAATATATATATATATATATATATATATATATATATATATATATATATATATATAATCCCTCGTCACTGTTCACGTTTTTGTCCAAAACGACGTCATTTTTTTGTCGTTGTTGAAAGGACGTCGTTTTGTGTTGAAACCACGTCGTTTTGGATTTCTTTTTGCTGGAACGTTGCCGTTTTGCACGTGTATAAATTTTGGAGGATTGTGCAAGCCCTACACCATTTTCGTGCAAACCTTAGACCATTTGTTTTCCGTCGTCTCCTTTCTTCCTCCCCGTCGCTCGATTCTTCTGCAAAAACCCTAGAGCATTTTTTCTATCCCAGGTTGATATTTTTCACCACCTCTTATCATTTCCCTATTTTCCTCCCCTCTTCCTCCCCGTCTCTCGATTTTCCTTCGAAAGCCCCGTCTCTCGATTTTTCTTTGAAGGATTGATCTGTTCCTTCTTCAAGCTCAGTGTTCATGGAGTTTGTTGATTTCTTTTGGCTGGAACGTTGCCGTTTTGCATGTGTATAAATTTGGGAGGATTGTGCAAGCCCTACACCATTTTCATACAAACCCTAGACCATTTATTTTTCGCCGTCTCCTCTCTTCCTCCCGTCGCTCGATTCTTGTGCGAAAACCCTAGAGCATTTCTTCTATCCCAGCTTGATATTTTTCCACCGCGTCTTATCGTTTGCCTCTCTTCCTCCCTGTCTCTCCATTTTTCTTCGAAAGATTGATTTGTTCCTTCTTCAAGCTCAGTGTTCATGGAGTTTGTTCGGTAATTTTCTCGCTTTGTTATCGTAGCTTTGTACTGTCGTGATGATGTCGTTTTCTATGTTCATAGTTTATTCGTCTTCAGAGTGTCTGGTTTTGGGATTTCTGGATTGTTTCCCCCTTCTATGTTATCGTTCAAATATATTGTGTTTTTTTTTCAGATTTTCTTTGTCGAGTTTTTACTTCTGTTGTCTTCCAGTTATTTTTCCTTTGTTATTATTTTACTTTTCAGTCAATTCTTTCAAATAAATGTGTCTCTGTCAAGTTTCTACTTCTGTTGTCTTCCAATTTTTTCTTTGGTTTGTTATTATTTTACTTTTCGGACGATTCTTTCAAATAAAATGTGTCTTCTGTAAATTGATAACTTGTGTGTCCTTGATTCATGACTGTCATTCTATTTGGGATTTTTTTTTATCGTGTTCAGGATTTGACATCAAGGTTTTATTTTTGTGTCCGATATTCATTTTTAGAAAATTGACTATTTGTATTTTATATTTAAAGAGGCTACTGGAGTTGAAATTTTTTTTAAATCGTCTACAAACTGGGAGTAGTATGTTATTTTGTATACTTAACAAATTTCGGAATTTCTGCATCGTAATTGTAAATTGGTCATAATTCTAAATTGGTTTTTTTTATCGTATTTTGTTTATAGGAACAAGGTGATTTGAAGCTTTGACGTCTGCAAGAACTATTCAACAATTCAAAGTACAATTGGAGATGTAAGTGAGCTTTATACCAATTTACAACTTTGTCCAACAAAGTTTTGTCTATATCTGTACAGTAATTTTTGTTTCCAATCTTTATGTATATGTTTGTACTTATATAAACTTTTGGTCCAGTGATTTACATACATTAATTAAAGATATACATTTCAAGCAACTAAAAACAATTTTCCTTTTCATTACTTATCGTATTATTCATAAAATATAAATATTTATATTGGTGTTTCTTTTTTTGTCATTAACAATATGGTCAGTTTACTTTTTTTCGTTATTATGAAAACAATACAGATAATGACACATATATAAACTTCATTTTGTTTTTTTGTGTAATTTACACTTTACAGTAGATGACTGGAGATAATAGTTTTCAAGCACGAATAGAAATACGAAATAAAAGGCATCGAGAGTTATATGCTGAACGTAAAAAATTACGATGTACAAGCATATTTCGGCAGGCTACATCTGAATTTTTTGACGAAACAGAAGTAACTTTGGGTGATAGAAGTAGTACTTCGAAACAAATTGGTAACCATAACTGTTTTCCCAATTATTTTATAAATATCATTTCTATATCATTTTTAATTGTCGATCTACTTTCTTATTTTCCACTTTTAGTTATAATTTATTTTGTGCATTTCAAATTTTCTTCTATGCTATAGTTCAAAGATCTGCTCATGAACCATCGTTGAACGATGAGACTGGTAGTTCAGGACAGTTTGTGGATAATCAACATTTCTACGGAAGGGATCCATATCTACTTTACAACCAGGTTGGTGTGTTACAATTTAATGAATGTTTTGGTGATGATAATTTAAGTGGTGTTCCCACACAAGCTCATGTACTAAAACCACCAACAATCTGTAGTTGTTGTAATGCAAAAAAAATTGAGAATGAAAGTAAAGGTTTTTGTTGTTGTGATGGAAATGTTAGATTACAATGTAATAGTGTACCTAATGAATTGTACAACTTGTTTACTTCAGATGAACATGATGCTTTAATTTTTAAGAATAATGGACGCAGTTATAATAATCATTTTGCTTTTACTTCATTTAATGTCAAATGTGATAAAGACTTACACAAAAATTACAAAGGTATTTATACATTCTGAGTTCAAGGACAAATTTATCATTATATAAATGAGCTTTTACCCAATGAAAGATGTCCATCATACTTGCAATTGTACTTTTATGATACTGAAAATGAACTACAACACATATTAGACAAATTTTCTGATTCAATCTTACAAAAATTGATACATATCTTAAAAATCAATCCATACTCGAAATTTTTCCGTTCATTAAGTAAAATTGATGATTTGAAAACATATAAAATACACATCAGACGTGACCCTGGTCTTGACCAAAGAGTATACAATACACCTTCTGCATCACAAGTAGCTGCACTTTGGATTAATGATGACCCCTCTATAGACATTAGAATTCGTGATATATCAATTTGTATTAATGATACATTATTATTTTGGTTGTTATGATCCACTTCAATACCCATTACTATTTCCTTATGGTGAACCTGGATGGCATGAAGGTATTGAAAAATTCTATAAAGAAAAACTTAAGTCCCACGGAGTGGACAATTCCATAGATTTGAATAACATACATTCAACCAATGAATTAATTGATAGAGAAAATGCAGGTTAACAATAAACAGAACATATTATACATTTAATTATATTAGTTCTTAATATTATTAATGTTTAACTTAACTTAACTATTTAGTTTACTTACTTCCAGCTTTGACAATGAGAAAGAGAAGATCACAGGTTTTGTGTCGTGAGTATTACTGCTATAAACTTCAGGTCAGAAATTTATCTAATTCTATTTTACTTCATGCAGGCAGACTTTTACAACAATATGTAGTTGATATGTACGTCAAAATTGAAATCAGTAAGCTTGATTATTTTCGGAAAAATAAAAAAGAAATACGTGCTGAACTTTATAAGGGAATTATTGATTGCATACAAAATGGTGAAAATAGAGGTTCTAAAGTTGGTCATAAAATTATTTTGTCATCATCCTTTGTTGGTGGTCCTAGAGATATGACAAAAAGATATATGGATGCAATGGCATTAGTGCAAAGATTTGGTAAACCAGATATTTTTTTGACGATAACATGTAATCCGAATTGGTTAGAAGTAAAACAAGAATTACAGAACAATGATATTGCTCAAAATAGGCCAGCCTAACTGCGAGTATATTTAGAGCTAAATTAGAAGAATTGAAAGTTGATATAATAAAACGCCATATTTTTGGACCTATTGTTGCGTATATATATGTGATAGAATTTCATAAAAGAGGACTCTCACATGCTCATTTTTTGCTAATTTTTAAAACAGGTTATAAAATTACAGGTGTTGATTTAATTGTTTCATGTGAAATCCCAGATAAAAATAGACAACCTCATTTACATTCTGTTATAGTGTTATATGATGCGTGGTCCTTGCCCATTGAATCCTAATAATGTTTTTATGAACAAAAATGGTGAATATAAATATGAATATCCAAAAGAATATAACAATAAAACTTCTCATGGCAATAATAGTTACCCAAATTATAGAGGTCGTAAAAATAATGAATCAATTACAGTTAGAGGACATTCATTAGACAATAGATGGGTTGTACCTTATAATCCCTACCTATCTGCTAAATATGATTGTCATATCAATGTAGAAGTTTGTTCAGCCGTAAAATTAGTGAAGTATCTATATAAATATGTATATAAAGGACATGACAAAATAAGTTTTTCTATAAATAAAAATGAATTTGTACCTGTTGTTGATGAAATTGAAAGATATCAGTCTGCAAGGTGGATTTGACCACCAGAAGCAATGTGGAGGATATATGGATTTATCTTATCTGAAATGTTTCCACCAGTTATCTCATTATAGTTGCATTTAGAAAATAATCAATCTGTTACTTATAGAAATTTCGATTATTTGTCAACGGTTATTAATAGAGATCACAATAAGGGAACAATGTTAACTGAATTCTTTCATATGAATAGTATAGATGAGTTGGCCAAGACATTATTATATAGAGAATTTCCTCCTTTTTTTGTATGGGATGCACAAAGTTGAATATGGACTCGAAGAAAGAAAATAAATGTCCTAGGAAGAATAGTCGCAGTTAATATAGCATAAGGTGAAAGATATTATTTACGGCTCTTACTTAATCATATTACATGAGCAATATCATATGAAAATTTGAAAATAATAAATGGTCTTTCTGTGTCGTCGTTTCGTGAAGCAGCTCTTTTACATGATTTGTTACGTGGTGATAACTATTGTGAGCTTTGTTTTGAAGAAGTCGTTACTTATAAAATACCAAGTTCCTTACGTCGTTTATTTGCTACTATATTAACTTTGTGTGGACCTAATGATCCAAAAGCATTGTGGAATAAATTCTCGAGCTTTATCTTTGAGGACTATATAAATTTTGGTATGTCTGACTGAGATGCAGAAATCAAAGCTTTACAAGATATAAATTCTTTATTAGAACCAGTTGGTAAAAATATAAATGAATATTGTCTCGTACCTTTTGAGGTTAATATGGGAGAAGAAGAAATGTTAGCTAACATAATTGCTGAAGAAATGAGAAATATTGTTACTAAATCTGATATTTTAAGCACAAGATGTTTAAATGAAGAGATTTTTTCTGATGACAGTGATATGTTTTTCGTTGATGGCCCAGGTGGAACAGGAAAAACATATTTGTACAAAGCATTGCTTTCGGTTGTAAGGTCAAAAAATTATATAGCCTTACCTACTGCTTCTTCAGGAGTTGCCGCTTCTTTATTACCAGGAGGTCGAATTGCACATTCCAGGTTTAAAATTCCTCTTCAAATATCCACTAATATGAATTGTTCAATTAGTAAACAGTGTGCATTATGTTAAGACTTGGGGGTCCATCTTAAAAGGTCAACATTTAATAAGAGGAGTAGCCCAAGGCCTTATAAATTGGCCTATGTTTACATCTTTAATCGATGTGGGATTATATCCCTTAATATGCCCCCGCAAGATGGTGGCTCGTTTAAGTAGACCAATCTTGAAATCCATATGCTCATATTTGAGTCTTACAAAGATCGAATCGCTCGTTGGAGTTTAATGGGCTCTGATACCATGTTAAGATTTGGCGGTTTATCTTAAAAGGTCAACCTTTATTAAGAGGAGTAGCTCAAAGCCTTATAAATTGACCTATGTTTACATTTTTAATCGATGTGGGATTATATCCCTTAACACATTAGCAAGTTTATTAAAAATGGCAAAATTAATTATTTGGGATGAAGCGCCAATGTTACATCGTTACACTATTGAAGCTGTAGACAAAATGCTAAGAGATGTTAATGAATGTGATTTACCATTTGGTGGAAAAATTATCGTCTTAGGAGGAGATTTTCGAAAAATATTACCAGTGATTCAAAAAGGAGATAAAGCACACATTATACAGGCATGTTTAGTATATTCATATTTATGGTCACATTTCATACAATTTAAATTAGTTCAAAAATATGAGAGCTCACTTAGATCCAATCTTCTCTAAATTCTTACTACTTATTGGTAATGGAGTTGAAAAACTACACACATGTGGCATGATTAAGCTTTCACCTGAAATAACTATATGTTTCGAAACTGAGGTAGTTTCATTGAAGAATTTGATTCAAGCTGTCTTTCCAAATTTAGATAATTATACCAATGATTTAAATACTATGATTAATAGGGTTATTCTAACTCCAAAAAATGAATATGTTGATCAAATAAATAATATTCTGTTAAAACACATTCCAGGAGAAAGTTTTACTTATTATAGCTTTGATGAAACATTGGAAGAAACTAAAAAAAGTATTCATGAAGATTTCCTAAATACGCTAACTCCAAATGGTATTCCACCACATGAACTTATATTAAAGCCCCGTTTGATTCTCATTATTTGTATAATGAGAATGAAAAATATAGTCATTATGGCCCCGCGTAAGAGATGAAAAGTAAAAAATGGTGGCTGAATGTGATTGATAACAATCATATTTTTCATTTTTATGGTTAAAACGTCGGAAGGTTCATGTAATGGTACAAGACTAATTTGTCGTAGATTTGAACATAATGTAATTGATGCTGAGGTAGCCATTAGAGAATATCGTGGTAAAAGAGTGTTTCTACCTAGAATTCCATTTATTCCACTCCAGAGTGATAAAAATTCATTTCCACTTAAGAGAACTCAATTTCCCATTCGTCCATGTTTTGCAATGACAATAAATAAAACTCAAGATCAAACTTTAGATTTCATTGGATTATATCTACCAGATTATGTATGTTCTCATGGACAATTATATGTCGCATTGTCTAGAACTAAAACATGTAAATCCATTAAATTTTTAATAAACCCAACCCAAAAGGAAAAAATACATAATAGATGCACGCAAAATGTAGTTTACAAAGAAATTTTAGCTCTGGTACATTCTTAGTACAATTATATCCCATCTTTCATATCTTGATGTTGTATTATATGATGTGATCAGGGTATTTAAAATTAATTTATTTTGACATTTAAAATTCAGTTTGTATTTTATAGTTAGAATAAATAATGTTTTCATCAACCATCATCAATTGTTAGAACTTATTTTCTTCATGAAATATCCTAACTTGTATGAATGGACCAGACTTCATCCATCGAAGATTCTTTCATCACGTCCTCCCTTACCACTTCCTGCACCAACAATACATTATTCATTAATGAAAAAGATGCCTCCATCACCTAAATCCATCCAATTCCCATGAAAGAGAAAATGGCAAACACTTCGTCACAAAAAAATAAAATGACATTACATACTATGATAGAGCCTTTGTAGGTAAGATCTTCAAAAAATTGCATAATTTTTTTTTTTTTTTTTTTTTTTTTTTTTGCGATACTATTAGAGTAATTGACATAGAGAGATACATGATTGGTTGACAAAGTATTTAAATATTTTAGTTTTTCTTTGTTGTTATATTAAAGATTCATGCAAAAAAAAAAAATCGTCCATTCCAAGTAGAAAATACTACAAAAAATTATAAAATAGTAATAAAAAAACTTAAAGAATTCCACTTTTTCCCGCCAATCATTTATCTTTTCATGTCAACTACTTCATTATCGTCGCCATAAAAACTTCCATGGACAACTTTTAAGCATCTTTCATACAAAGTGAGAGATCTATTTTCGTATGCGATTTCATTTTTTTTTAAAGGCGATATAACCCCCGTATGAAGAAAGATGACAGGTTCATTCAAATTGTCAGAGTATTATGGATTTCAGCATAAGTATGACAAACAGTCCTACTACTGATAACCATATCAATGTTAACTACAACTTTTATGAATTGTGCATAGAGAGCAACCATTTGATTTTTCCTGCAGTGTTCACTGTTCTATAAAGGTACTCAAGATAGTTACAGTTTTTACACTCATCAATTCCTTTTGTTTACAGTTCTCTTTCTCATTAGAACGGATCGTTTATATGCATTACTTATTGATTCCATGCTTGAAAAAACCTATTTCATAAACCCAATCTGAAGATCTATATGTTTTTAAAGATTCATAATTTATATTTCAATTGTTTCAACTATGGAAAAAGAATTATCAAGAGAGGTTTAAAATCATCTTTCATACTCGGTAAAAAAACCTAACTTCAGCATATAGTCTTTAATTCTATGAAACATTATTTTTTCATTCCAATTAATCTATACCAAAATATGTATATTTAACATCTGATTATACTGTACCATCTTCATTTTGAGATAAGTATCCTTCTAGCTGATAATATTCCCAGTAAGTGAACATTCTACTGATTTACAACGTTATAAAAAGGTATGTTCCTTCTACATTTCTACTTTTAATGTTTTCACAACAATTTAACCAATTTTTGTTCTTTTTTAATGAATACTTTGTCCTACTTAGAATTTCCGATGCTTCTTTTAGTGTTTCTACATTTGCCATTCAAAACTACACCATTGTGCATCTAAAAAGGTTTGTTCCTTGTTTCATCTTTCCTCTCTTTACGCAATTATCAATCTCTACATTTCTATTTTTTATTTTTTTCATTCCTGCACTTCTATTTGCTTACTTAAGCTATATATTTTTGGCAGGTACCTTTATGGAATTGAATATTAATAATTAGGGATGAGCCTCTTCTAAAGCATGCATCACTAAATTTAGAAAGAACTCTTCCGAAAGCCTATCTCATTTTTTAAAGAACGATCAAATATCTTCACATAAAAGTTTTCATTTCTTTATAGCTACAATGTAAACACTATAGTCCAAAAACCAACAACAACTTTTCTATGAACATATTTAGTTCATTTAAATAATGCAATGCTTTCGAAAGAATTCTTTCTAAATTAGTGATACTTACTTTAGAAGAGGCTCTTGCTCTACACTCCAGTATAATAGAACATTAACTGGTAATACTTAAACTAATATATTTATTAAATTATCGATGGGAATGCTATATTGTCATACAATTCTATTGATTATTTATACTGTCTTTACAGGATTATAAAGTACTAGAAAGCTAGCCTAAAAAGCCTTTTTCCAATCTTAACAACGTTGCTTGCCAAGTATAAGTATAATTAGTTCACTAGCAAGTAAAGTTTGAATGATTAAGTTACTACGCATATTTTAATGTTGTTATATTGTATTATGATAAAATGTAGCATTTTCAAGGTATTTATTTATATAATAAAATAATATATTTTGAATTTCAACAATGTGACCAGTCGTTCACCATTATAAATCTATCATTCATCTTTCAAAGAGCAGGTCAAACATACCTTTTCTCACCAACTTCTGACATTTAGTCCTTTTTTATACATCAGCACAAGTTCATACTATTCACATTCACTTTATTATAATTTTATTACTATACTATACATACCAATCGTTTCATTTCACTTCTACAAACGTCTTCAACTTCTTCTCTCCTTTTAAAATTTTAGACAGAACAAAAAAAAAAAAACCTTTCTGCAATCTGCTCTGAGCAGTAAATTCTTTTACTCTTGCTCATTCACTTCTAATATTTTACTGTCATAATTTACGTTCTTCATTAAATTATATAAACACACTATCTTTGTTATTCTGTATTTTTTTGTCTGCTGTCTTTTCTACATTAAGTTGCATCATGTAAAATAACATTTCGACTTTTTTTTTTTATTGTTATACACATGTTTGTATTTCGGTAAATATGGACCAAAATTTCCAACTTATTCGAGATATTTCTGCTGGATCCTCCGGATGGACTACAAAAGTAATCGTTGCAGAGAAAAGTTCACCAAAAACTTTTCGAACAGGCTCATGGAAGTACCAAAAAATTGTGCTTATGGACTCAGAAGTAAGTACTCCAGTTTAACACAAAATTTCTTTATAGTTTTAACATTTTTTTCCTGATTTGATAATGTATAAATATGAATGTATACATATGTACGAGAGATATCCAAAAGTGCTATTTCAACATTTTTTTTGTTGCAGTTAAACAACAAATTTATACTTAGCACCCCAATTACTACATGGCATTTTCATTTAATTTTATACTTTCTAACATAGGGAACGATAGTTCAAAGCTACCTTATATGATCACCATATAAATGCTTACAAGGACGAGCTGATATTGGGCAACACTTTCCTGTACATATACACCCTACACATTTTACTCATCATTTTCTTTTACAGGTTTATCGCTGTCCACAAAAGCTAATACTTCTTTATTCATAGATGCTTCATTTCAAATTGTTAATGACTTCAAAGCATGGTTAGTAGTGTACATGATTATTATCCTATTTCATAAACTACCGTCCTAATAATTCTATTCTGCTTTTGAATAACAGGACACAAACTAATATAGATAAAGTAAACTATATCATATTTGAGAAAGCCTACCTAAAATTAACACCTTCAAAGCTCTCCCTCCCAAAGGAAGACAGATTCACAGAATTGAAAAACATTCAGCAACTACAACATGCAGTAAGACTCTTAATTCCTAACTTAATACAATCTTTGTTTCTTACCTATAATTTAATTATTTCAAACAACAAATATTCTTGTATAGATTAACAGAAAGCCTAATTTTATACACAGCAACTGTTCTTTTGGGTTAAAGCAAAATCATGCATCAAAAAATTCCCTCAATCATTCTGGTATATGAGTTGCAATAATTGCAACAAAGAATCTTATGCTAATTTCGGGGATATATATCAATGTCGCTACTGCAAATGTCCAATGCAACAACGACTCCAAGGTAACTACTATTGATCTTCTTCCAAACAAAAAAATTAAAAATAAAATAAAGAGCCCCATTTGCATTATGCCTTCACAAATTATTATATATCACACACCTTGACTTGTCAAATAAAATTTACCCACTTTCTTCCATTCATTAATTACAAAATTAATATTTCTTTAGGGCAATGGTGTACTTTGAGTAACAAGACTCAACTGGATACATCAATGCAACTGTTATTGGAGAATCAACTGAAAAATACTTGCTATGTAACGCATAGAAATTAATAGAGCAGACACTACCAGCATGCACAAATACTAAACAGAAATTTATGTACACTAGCATTTTTATATGATTACTGATACATTTCTTCAACAGGATGTTGAAACAAATGTTATTGACTTCATCCGTACAACAATATAAGGTTTTTTTTTTATCTAAAGGCTATACAAAGGGAGCCGAATTCAACACAGTACAAGTACGATGTTATGTTTATGCTGAATCCTATATTATCGATAACTAATAATAACAGTGATGTTAATGACAAAGGAAAGGGTTATGTTTACCCTTCCTTCTCTTTACGTTTGTCTAATGAAGAAACTCCTCCAACACCAACGGCAAAAAGATCTCTACTTCAGTAATTGGAACCAGCCACTCCAACAAAAAAGAAAATTGAAAAGGACACTGCTGGAACCAAAATGCAAAATTAAAGTCTGCTGCAAAGCACATTTCCCATTTTGAAAATAAACGCAGTGATGTGTATGGACCCATAATATTTTTTGTTCTGAACCTATGCTGCTATTGTCATTATGTAAGAATGATTCATATGTTTAAAATGTCCACATTTCCTTCGCAAGATCCAACTTCTTTCGTAATCACATCTTGTTAGAATAAATACAGTCCTGAGTGTGCACATATGTCTTCAGTTCATAAGTTATCAAGTATATTAGATAGTTCATTTCGAACACCTTTTTTTCTCCTTATACAACACTTTGCAGCACTACACTTAACCCATCACCATTCCTATTTAATTTACACAGCTCCTTCATTATAAGGAAAGGTATTCGTACATGAATGAGTTACTATTATATATATAATTTAGGGCTGTAAACAAAAATCGTCAAATTGGAAAATCAAACCGAAATCGCATTTTGGAAACCGTCCGTTTGATGCCACGTGGACCCGTCAACGAAATGGTTTTGAACCAAACCAAACCGGTCAAAAACGGTTTGGTTTAGGTTTGAGAAATTTTATTGCGATTTAAAACCAAATCGGACCAACGAAAAAATATATAAAAATTAAAAAATTAAAAAAATGAAAATTTCTAAATTGTAACTTGTAAGATTTTTGTGTTAGGTTTTTTATTTATTTTTAAATGAGACTCATTTATTCCATAGATTCTTAAACTGAAAGTCTGAAATGATTCATCAAGCAATTCCACGTTATATTCCATATAAATTACTATCACCAAACAATTATCAACTTATAAACTGCATAGTACTCCAATGATTAAATAAACTTCAATCAAAATCATATATTGAATTGGACATCCTTTAAAAAATTATTGCAACTTCTGGTTCTGTAGATTATAATTTGTAGAAATCTAGATGAAAAGTTTTGATTGGATCAACAACTATGTAATCAAAGTAAAAATAAAATAAAAATTTCGGATCTTAGAAATGAAATTATATATTTAAATAAATTTATTTAGGTATAGATTTACCCAATATTCTAATTTGGTTTGAGAATCAGTTAATCAATGAATTATAAAAAGAGAGAATAAAAGAATAAAAGAGAAGAAGGAAAGTGTTGGGGTCTAAAATGAAGAATGAGCTCTATTATTTTTTTTTTATAAAAGTGATTGGAGATTAAATCATATATTTTACCAAAAAAATAAAAAAATTCTATGAGAACCGTCTGGTTCTCGACGGTTCCCATACTAAAACCGTGAACCGGTTGGTTCTTAATAATTTGTCTCAAAATCAAATTATTTTTAAGAATATCCGAAATTGAATCAACCGGTTCTAAATGGTTCCGGTCCAGTTTCACCGATTCTAAAAAAATGTTCACTCCTAAATTAATGGCATAAGAGTAGACAAACAAAAATTATATGGCGAAATCGACAGTTTAAAATCGGACGACAGGCAAAAAAAAATATAAGACGAAATCGACAGTTTAAAACCGGACCAAACTGTTAGGTTTAGATTTGAGTTTTTTTTCAAACCGTTCAAAATGGTCTGCTTTAGGTTTGAGTTTTTCTCAAACCGGTGTAAACGGTTTGGTTTGAAAATCTGTTAAAAATCGATAAAATCAGACTGCTTACACCCCTAATATAATTATAAGGTTGCTTCGTACATCGCACGTGCCAAAGTCTTGAGTGACCTCCCAGAAAGCGTAAAGGCCCAGTGGAGTGGCTAAAGAAGCGCTAATAGAGGAGAGAAAGGGATACTGTTTTAAGAATTTTTTGTTAAGGAATTGTCTGAAAAGTCCTGTCCTTACAAAAAATGGAGTTAGGCCCAAATTCATATATCTCAGATGACATAATTTTATCATTTCAAAGAAAATGATTTTGAAAATATTTTGGAAAGTGTTATAAGTAATACTGAATACAACCCAGAGTATTCTTATAATACCAAAAAAATTTCTCTTGATATCTTTGAATGTGATTCAAAAAAAAAAAAAAAAAAAAAAAAAAAGGGATATTATTTTATTAAAAAAGATGAGAGTTTACAGTTAAGAAGAGTACTGAGTATAGATTATTTATTTGCTTTATAAAGAAGGAGCAATAAAATAATTTATACCTAAAAAATTTCTACATTCTTCTAAGGCTTCTGAAACTGAATAAAAACCTTTGTAAAGTGGATTTGGAAAATTTTTAATACAATCTGCTACTTCTAACCAGGTATGTTAAATTCCTGATAATCTTCCCTGCAAAACAACATAACATTTAAATTTTTTATGGTCTTGGCTAAAGTGTTCTGACAAAGCATTTAAACAAGATAAAAAATACTTTTGGTCTTTTGGATTTTTATTATAAGAAATCCATAAATTATCTAAAAGACATTTTTCTGACTTTGTAACTGAAATATGTGGTAAAAGTTTAAAACTAATATTACTATTTGGAAAACAAACCAATTCTATGTTACCAAATCTTAATTTATCAAAAGTCTGTGCTAAATTTGTCTGAGAAGAAGAACTTGGAGTGCTTGTGAGCATTCCTGGTCCGGGTCCTCTGGGTCTCTGCATCTGAAAATAAAATCAATCATATTCTTTATTCTTAATTATTCTGCTTAAAATATCTGCTATCTTGTTATCATTACCTTTAATATGCTCAAAATTAAAAGTTATTCCAGTATTTGTAATTCTATCTATGAAATTTAACCATCTTCTTCTATTACTTCTTTTGTTTTCTAATTTCATTTTACTAACAAAACTAACAATTGATTCACAGTCTGTTCTTATAGTTATTTCTTTCTTAGAAATTATAAATAACTCAAAAGAATCTAAAGCATAATTTATTGCTAATAATTCCAAGTCTATGCTACTAGCATTAATTTTTTCTTTATAATTACCACTATTATATCTAACTATTTTTTCACTATCTTTTTCTGAATATTTATTAGGTTTAGCAATTAATATTGCTCCCCATCCTGTAATACTTCCATCTGTCTCTATAATTAAATAATCTGTATCTAAAGGCATGGCTAATTTAGGTAATTCTTTTAATTTTTTCTTTATTTTTTGTACTAATTTTATATCTTTTATATTAAAATATTTCTGTCCTTTAGGAGAAGTCTTTCCATATAATGGACCTGCTATTTTTCCTAGATTTTTTATAAAAGGTCTAGCATAATTGACTAATCCTAGAAATTTCTGTAATTGTTTTAAATCTTCTAATTTGTCTGAAAAATCTAAAGTTTTCTGAGCTATATGAGGCTGAAGTTCTATTTTTCCTTTCCCTATATTAACTCATAAGAATTCTATATATTCTTTAAATAGGAACATTTTCTTTTTATTTATTATTAATCCATGTCTAATAAATTCTGAGAAAAGTATCTGCAAATGTCCTCTATGTTCTCTTCTGTTTTTACTAAATACTAAAATATCATCTATATAAGTAATTATAAAATTACTATGTTTACTAAAAATATTATCCATCTTTCTCTGAAAAATACTAGGTGCGTTTTTTATACCAAATGACATTACTAACCATTCATAGTGTCCTTCTGGGCATGTAAATGTTGTCCATACTATAGAATCTGGATGCATTTTTACTTGCCAAAATCCTGACTTTAAATCAAACTTACTAAATATATTACAACCTTGTATTCTATTTATTAAGACTGTCTTATCTGGAATATTATAAGTATCATCTATTGTTTTATCATTAAGTCTTTTATAATTAATAACCATTCTACTCTTACCTCTAACAATTTCTGAGTGTTTTCTTACTATAAAAGCTGCTGATTTATGGGGACTATCTGATTTTCTTATAACTCCTAATTTTAATAATTCTGTAATATGCATTTTAAAGTCTTCAATATCTTGATTAGTAGCTTCTATATTTTTAGTCTTAATTATATATTCTGGATTTTTAATTTTTAACTCACAAAAAATCTTATCTTTATCCCAATGTTTTAAAACATTTTCTCCTAAAATTTCTAATTTTTCTAACCTACTTATCATATTTTCAATATCTCTGATACCAATAGAGGGGGGGGGGGGTCCTGAAAAACAGAAAATGTTTTACAAGGATTGTAAGAGGTTAAAACAACTGTTAAAATAATACTACTCAGTACTCTTCTTAACTGTAAACTCTCATCTTTTTTAATAAAATAATATCCCCTTTTTTTTTTTAAATCACATTCAAAGATATCAAGAGAAAATTTTTTGGTATTATAAGAATACTCTGGGTTGTATTCAGTATTACTTATAACACTTTCCAAAATATTTTCAAAATCATTTTCTTTGAAATGATAAAATTATGTCATCTGAGATATATGAACTTGGGCCTAACTCCATTTTTTGTAAGGACAGGACTTTTCAGACAATTCCTTAACAAAAAATTCTTAAAACAGTATCCCTTTCTCTTCTCTATTAGCGCTTCTTTAGCCACTCCACTGGGCCTTTACGCTATCTGGGAGGTCACTCAAGACTTATTTTAAAAACAGTTTTGAAAACTTGGAGTTAAGATATACTTTTATCATATACTTAGCATGAAACATAAAACTTTACAAAACAGTTTTTCAAAATTTTGATATTATATTAATGCCAGGGGTTGCATTCGGCATTAAATATAACAATTTTCAAAATTTTTCAAAATTTCAAAACAAAAACAAAATATTAACATTTGTTCTTATAGGATCTGGAACTAATATTGATTATTAGATCCATTTCTTAGAACATTAAACATATTTACTTAAAAATAAAGACATATTTTTGTGGGATATTATATTATTTAAAGATAAGAGAAGCTAAGAATTTCCCTTTCGGGAATAGAAAAGGTTTAGAACATTTTTGAGAGAGAACTTGTATTATATTGATAAGGGTTTTTTCTATATTTCTATACAAATGAATGAGGTTCTCCTTATATAGAGGGAGAAACCGCGTAACAAAAGCAAATGAATCTTTGCTTTTACAAATTTCAACAAATAAACAGTAAAAGCTATCCTATTTTTGTAAAAGTCTAAAAGAAAACAGTAATTCTATCCTATTCTTACTTTAATAAAGTAAGAGAATCTTTCTTTTTTGACTATCCTTCTATAAAAACAAAATTTCAAATCTTACTTTTCTAAAAGTAAGAACTAATTTTTCAAAATCGTACAATAATTCTTGAAAACATATCTAATCTTTATCTTCGTGTCTTTTGAAGATTGAAAATCTGATCTTGTCTTTGTCTGCCATCTTCTTTCTTGTCAATTCTTCAATTATCTCGTTGCATAATTGTGTTCTCCAATAGTGTCTAATGAGTCTCCACCTTCAGAAAGATTGTCTGGATTATCATTTTCTTCTGAATGATTGTCTTCCTCTGATCTTTCAACAATCTCAATTTTCTTTTTATCTCTATTTTTCTTTTTTACCAACAACTTTTTCTTCTTGGTAGTTCTTTGTTTAACTTATTGCTGGAATTCTTCAATCTTATCAAACATGTCCTTAAGTCTTTTAATATCTGATGGAGAGATCTGATTTGGATCTTGAGAGTCTTGATATGGATCTGAATCTAGGACAACTGGGATTTTCTGTCTTAAATCCAAAGGACTTATTAATTTAGTAGCAGAAGTACCAGTCTACTAGGTCTGGTCTTGAAAATCTTTTTTTTATCTGTAACAGGTTTATCGGCCTGTTGAGTCTGTCTGGTAGGAGAATCAACAGTCTCCTGAGTCTGTTGAACTTTGGGCAAGTTCATAGCCATCAACGGATTTGATAAGTCTTTACCAGTTTCCGTTTGAACTGGACTAGCTATAGACTTCTGAGGTTCTATAGTACCTGTATTTAAATCTGGATTTAAGATTTTAAGTCTAATAATTTCTTGTTCTAAATCAGAAATCTTCTTTTGTAAAATCAGCTTTTCTTGCTGAAGACTCTGATTAGATTCATTTAAAATCTTAAAATTTCTGCTCATACATTCACAATGAGAGCAAAATCTTGAAGAAAAATCTAAGGGGTCATCTGAAACATTCTTTAAAGAAGGAGCAATAAAATAATTTATACCTAAAAATTTTCTACATTCTTCTAAGGCTTCTGAAACTGAATAAAAACCTTTGTAAAGTGGATTTGGAAAATTTTTAATACAATCTGCTACTTCTAACCAGGTATGGTAAATTCCTGGTAATCTTCCCTGCAAAACAACATAACATTTAAATTTTTTATGGTCTTGACTAAAGTGTTCTGACAAAGCATTTAAACAAACTAAAAAATACTTTTGGTCTTTTGAATTTTTATTATAAGATATCCATAAATTATCTAAAAGACATTTTTCTGACTTTGTAACTGAAATATGTGGTAAAAGTTTAAAACTAATATTACTATTTGGAAAACAAACCAATTCTATGTTACCAAATCTTAATTTATCAAAAGTCTGTGCTAAATTTGTCTGAGAAGAAGAACTTGGAGTGCTTGTGAGCATTCCTGGTCCGGGTCCTCTGGGTCTCTGTATCTGAAAATAAAATCAATCATATTCTTTATTCTTAATTATTCTGCTTAAAATATCTGCTATCTTGTTATCATTACCTTTAATATGCTTAAAATTAAAAGTTATTCCAGTATTTGTAATTCTATCTATGAAATTCGGGAAATTCTTAGCTTCTCTTATCTTCAAATAATATAATATCCCACAAAAATATGTCTTTATTTTTAAGTAAATATGTTTAATGTTCTAAGGAATGGATCTAATAATCAATATTAGTTCCAGATCCTATAAGAACAAATGTTAATATTTTGTTTTTGTTTTGAAATTTTGAAAATTTTTGAAAATTGTTATATTTAATGCCGAATGCAACCCCTGGCATTAATATAATATCAAAATTTTGAAAAAATGTTTTGTAAAGTTTTATGTTTCATGCTGAGTACATGATAAAAGCATGTCTTAACTCCAAGTTTTCAAAACTGTTTTTAAAATAAGTCTTGAGTGACCTCACAGAAAGCATAAAGGCCCAGTGGAGTGGCTAAAGAAGCGCTAATAGAGGAGAGAAAGGGATACTGTTTTAAGAATTTTTTGTTAAGGAATTGTCTGAAAAGTTCCGTCCTTACAAAAAATGGAGTTAGGCCCAAGTTTATATATCTCAGATGACATAATTTTATCATTTCAAAGAAAATGATTTTGAAAATATTTTGGAAAGTGTTATAAGTAATACTGAATACAATCCAGAGTATTCTTATAATACCAAAAAAATTTCTCTTGATATCTTTGAATGTGATTTAAAAAAAAAAAAAGGGATATTATTTTATTAAAAAAGATGAACAGATTAAAGAAGAAGAAGATTTGAGTCTAGAATTTGTAGAAATAGAAAAAATATATAATTTATTAGTAACAGAACAAGATATTGAAAATATGATAAGTAGGTTAGAAAAATTAGAAATTTTAGGAGAAAATGTTTTAAAACATTGGGATAAAGATAAGATTTTTTGTGAGTTAAAAATTAAAAATCCAGAATATATAATTAAGACTAAAAATATAGAAGCTACTAATCAAGAAATTGAAGACTTTAAAATGCATATTACAGAATTATTAAAATTAGGAGTTATAAGAAAATCAGATAGTCCCCATAGATCAGCAACTTTTATAGTAAGAAAACACTCAGAAATTGTTAGAGGTAAGAGTAGAATGGTTATTAATTATAAAAGACTTAATGATAATACAATAGATGATGCTTATAATATTTCAGATAAGACAGTCTTAATAAATAGAATACAAGGTTGTAATATATTTAGTAAGTTTGATTTAAAGTCAGGATTTTGGTAAATAAAAATGCATCCAGATTCTATAGTATGGACAACATTTACATGCCCAGAAGGACACTATGAATGGTTAGTAATGTCATTTGGTATAAAAAACGCACCTAGTATTTTTCAGAGAAAGATGGATAATATTTTTAGTAAACATAGTAATTTTATATATATATATATATATATATATATATATATATATATATATGGCCCTGTTTGGTTGCCATTAAAATGAGAATGCATTTTTCAACAGTAAACCTCTAATTAAAAAATCACTATTACTTATTCAAGTGTCAGAGCATTTATGTTGGGTAGAAGCCGTTGAAAATGAGATGGACTTTAATACCCTTATTTGTCATCCAATATTTACCAAAACACCTTCCCATTTCCTTTTACCATTTGGAGGGTAGTTTGGGAAGCTTGAAAATTCTTCTGTCAAAGTCAATACTTGAAAATTTACACAATCAGATATTGATTGACAGAGGGTCCCACGGTTGCTACAAATTAACGATCTAAAAACCTCTAAAAATGAGGAAAAAATGAGCTCCAAACTGGGGTATAATTTCTAGTTCGGCCCAAATTAAGTCCAGACTCAATGGGCCTCTTCATTAACCGCCTTGCATCCGAACATTTCCTTTCCAAGCAATTGAAAACATCTCGGCTCCATTCCTGCACCTTTAACAATCATCGCCATCTACGCCCTGCTTCCAAAACCCTAATTCTCCGCCGATTTCCTCTCAAGTTTTTCTCCTTACAGTCATGGCGAGCACTACAGAACCTACGAACTTGAAAAGAGAAGAAGAAGAAGAGGATGATTCAAAACCAGGGGCAGAAGATGAGGACACTGGGGCACAGGTGGCTCCTATAGTCAAACTGCAGGAGGTCGCTGTTACTACTGGTGAAGAGAATGAAGATGCCCTTCTCGATCTGTGAGTATTTAATCTTTCTGTACTAAAGCACATAGATCTATATTTGTGCACTATTCGAATGTGTTGACAACTTATATATTTTTAGGAAGCAGTTTTGATTGCAAATCTACATGGATCTGTACTTGCGAACTGATTCGAGATGCATTCGCCAGAAAATGAAAATAATTTTTTATTCAAATGTATTTAGAACTGTTATATTTTGAGGAAGCGATTTTGATTGTGAACTACATAGTATTTTTGTTTATTTTGTATTATTTTCTTGTAGTTAAGTACTTGTTATTGTATTCGCATGTTCTAAATGTTCTATCGATGCTAGGGTTTTGGTAATTGGTGGATTCGTATTTATTATTGTTTAATGTGGATGATAGGAAGGCGAAGCTGTATAGATTTGATAAGGAAGGCAACCAATGGAAAGAGAGGGGCGTTGGGACACTGAAGCTACTCAAGCACAAGGAGAGTGGCAAAATTAGGCTTGTCATGAGGCAGAACAAGACCCTTAAGATATGTGCTAACCATCTGGGTAAGTTCACACTTATAAATATGGGTTTTGTATGTTTATTTTATGCCTATTGATGTTGTGCAAATATCTTGGTATTAACCCATATGTAGGTAGTATAGATTTGTAATATGGAATGATGGATTTGAATTGTTTGATTAAAAATTTATTTTGTATTGTAATACAGTGCTACCCACAATGACTGTGCAAGAGCATCAGGGGAATGATAAATCGTGCGTGTGGCATGCTGCTGATTTTGCAGATGGAGAGTTGAAGGAGGAGACTTTTGCTATTCGGTTTGCCTCTGTGGAAAGTGGGTTACTACTTTTTATATCCAGTGTGCTGTATCTTTGAAACTGTGCTATTAAATTTAGTTCATGATTGGTGGGTTTCAATGCTAAGAAAAAAAGTGAAGCAAACAGATATGAATCTTTGGTGTTTACATCTGTATGTTTTTAGTTGAAAGACCACTTCACGGGTAGGTACAGTGTCTTTTGTAAATTTAAATTGATAGCTCTATTGATGGATGGCTGGATGGTTTGTCGATTAGTTGAAATTTCATGAAAGAGGTAGGCGTTGGTGATTTTGTTGTGTTGACTTTTATTATGAGCAGGTTCAGGTCTTCATTTTAGTTGGTTTTCGGACTTGTGGTTTTTGAGAGATGCTAGCTTTTTCCTGAGAATTTTTTACCATTTGAGTGCTGTGGGGTTTGTGACTAAGGAGTGATCAGTGCTGGGGGTGGAGTGCATAATGTACGCTTTGCCTATTTTTTTCAATTGACAAAGTCTAATTAGTTTCAGCTTCTTGTTTTGCACAATCAAATATAATTTATATTAATATTCTTGTTTTTGTTCTGCTACACTTGTCATATTAAACTGGTTGTTCCTTTGCAATTTTACATTTCCCCACAAACATTAAATGAAGTTATGCTTTTGACTTTCTTGCAAAGATAGCAAAACTTTCTCTGTGGTTATGATATGTTAAGAGAAGGACAAGAAACAAAAGCTGCCCTTAATACGATATTTGTGAATGTTGAAGGCAATAGTTCTAGCTGACAATCAAATGTGTGGTTTGGCAGGTGTTTGATTTTTTTTGTATTTCGGGTTGTGGAACTTTACTGCTTTATCTTAGTTTGACAAGCTTCTGGATGAATCATGTTGATATTTTCCATGCCTTATTGTTTGGTTTGAAAATTATAATATTTAGATATTTGGAGTTTAGGGATATGTAAACATATCCTTTTCGATTCAGAATATGTTCGTACGGAGGCAAAGCAAATGATATTACTTGCAAAACATATGTGCAGCATAAAAGATATTGATGGATAATTCTTATATCTTGTGGGTCCTTATTGTCTCTAGAAATAAAATCTTCTTATGAGGAAGTGTCGATATGTAGCTTAGATAAAATATAATTCAATTTATTAGTATTAACTTTTCTTTCTTGCCTATAGTTGCTCTTTGTACTTCTGGATTTGGAGCTGTCCACTGATATCCTTGTTATCTTTATATTTACATTTCAGATTGCAAATTTTTTAAAGATAAGATTGAAGAAATCACTGAATCTTTGGCAAAAACTACTGGGGATAGTGAAGAAGGCACTACTGCTGCCAACCTTATCGAAAAGTTGAGTGTTGAAAGCAAAGATACAGAAGAGAAGCAAGAAGCCAAAGATTCACCGGTGTCCTCCCAGGAGAAGAAGGATGAAACTGAGCAGCAGGAAAAAGCTGGCAGTGAGAAGTAAATTCCCTACCCTTGTCTGGGTTCCTGTCGATCTTGGTTCAAGCCTTGCCTTGTAAGGTGAATAAAGATTATCAGATTACAAATATGAAAACATGATTTTGCGCTTTGGAGTTGTCTGTTGGTTTCGGGGTCGGTTGGATGTCAAATTGCGTGCTTGGAGATCTGATTGAGGGATTACATTAGTACTGTCTTTCTTATACAAGGAAATGCAAACTTTGTTTTAAGGGTGCATTACCCTAAGCTTATATTGTGTTATCATGATTATTGTGGATGGTCATATCTTTGAAGAGGCAATGTCTATTTAGTGACTTTTTGAGTTTGATAACATTTCTATTTTGCGATTTTGCTAATTGATTGAATATGCTTACTTTTTCTAGCTAATGGAAACCAGGCCCAATGTTAATAACTAGCAGACTTGGTCTACCATGCGAATGTACAGATAGGCGATTCTAGAAGCAGTCCAGAGGAAAAGTGTCAGTTTACCAATCAAAATTTGTAATGCATCAATAGCGTTAAACGAGAAGTACGTGGCCATCAAAAAATAATTAAAGATGTACATTTGGGAGTGTAATTTTAGCACTTTAAAGTAGGGTTGTATCTTGTAAGTAAACTTGCTTGTTTGGTGCCATGTGGACATATCAACTATATGGTTTTGAATAATGCTTGGACATACAAACGTTTTGATTCCTATTTGCATACTGAAAATCATAAAAGAACTCTAACTTGAGGGATGAAAATTTTTGCCTTGTCATGTTCGGTCGCACATTGCCTTGCCCTGAATGGAACGGGGTGCCTATTTGCGTATACATGATTAAACGAGGGTAAATTTTAGGGATGGTCAATTCTCTGTCGGGTCATGCTCTGTGCCACAGTGCCTTGTCCCCGAAGGGAACCACTTTATCAAGGTGAGGATAGCAAATATAATTTTGAATGGGCGTGGTCCGGCTTGGTTCTGAACAGAATTGATTTTGAAAATGGAACCACCGATTCCATCTTCAACGCAAATGAAGCGTCTAATTATACGAGTTTTTAAGCTATAATAGTTTAATATTTGAACTCTTCATAATTTATTCATTAAAACTAATTATATTAATGCTAATGGTGCCACGGATGAATAAATAATAAATAAATAATCTTTATTGGTTCTCCTACTAATTTTTATGAAGAGAATAAGTCTTTTTCTCGAAGCATTGATTTGCAATTTTCAAATTTAACTAAAAGCTGCAATTTACATCAAATTGCTTAACTATTGACTTCAGTTTTTTAAAAATATGTTTTAATATTATTTCTATTTTATTTATACTTTTGAGGGGCTGAAAATGTTAAATTGAAAATGATAAAAGAAACTCGAGCCTCTTACTAATTTAAAATTACATCCATGGAATTTAATGAATCATTTTGTTTGAGTTTGATGTACTAAGGTGAAATTCACTGGGAAAAGAGTAAAATGGTTGGTCGGTTAAATTGAGTTTTTTTCCTCGGTATAAGAACCAAGAATCAAAACCGATTGATTCTCAATTTTAATACCCATGATCGATTAGAACTTAAATGAAATCAGACCGAATCGACTGGTTTCGATCCGACTTTGATTCGTTAAAATAGTTTTGATAATTTTTGCCCACCCCTGAATATAATTCCCATATCTTTCCAAACTGGTCTTGAATTATTTTATTTTATTTTTATGGTATATTAAAAATAATTAATGAGAATATTTTAATTCCATCCACCCTTTGGCCACAGCTCTTGAAAATCCCGACATATTCCATCCTATGATTTCTTGGTAATTTTGGGAAAGTATACCCTCGGTCTTTTCTCTGTGATTTCTTGCAAGTGACATATTCTTCTTTCACTGTTACCAAAGGAAAAAGAACAATCCTATGTGTACAAAGTTGGGCAAAATTGGTTGTCAAAGTAAATATACACCAATCATTTTGAAAACAATTTTTTAAATCATTTAAAATCAATGACCACGATTTTGCCAACACTTGTTTTGTAAACCGTTTTTGTACAACTAGATTAATTGAAGGAAAAAAATAGAGAACAAGCAACACATTTGTTGACCTAGGGATTTTGCCTAGATGGTGTAGCCAACAGATCCCGAAACCACTCCCGTCCATATGTCAAGTTCTTCTTCACTTGGACAAATGTTATGTGCACGTAGCCTTCTTTGACGGTGAGGAAAACAATCGCGGAACACTATGATGATCAAGTTAGTCATCTATAGATTTGGGTGTTAGTGGGACAATGAATGAGAGCAACAAGAATTTGTATGATACCGAGATTGAAGAGAGTATTACCAAGAAATGTCACTGTTGTGAGTGTAATATCATATTACCTTTAAATGGTATCAAGTGTGAACTTTTAGAGTAGGAAAGAACATGTGGTTACTGTTGGATGAGTGACACATGGCTTCATCTTAATGCTTCATGGGTCAACCTCATAGGAGTCACATTCATTATCCTAGGTCAATATTCCAAAAAAAAGGCCATATGTCATCTAAAAAGCACAATGAAAAGTTGACTAAGAGACGTTTGTTGTAAAACTGTCCAATCAATCAATTGTAGGTAAGATCTCGTACATGAAATGTTTTGGTTGAAGTGATGCTATGGAAGTTATCATGTGACACGCCCGAAAGGGGGGTCAAAATAATTCTCCTTACTTTCCTAAAATTTGTCATTCAAGTAGTATAATGCAAACAAGGGCCATTACCCGCAGAGGATTGGTTCAATTACGTTAATTGCGCAAAATAAAATAAACGGCGGAAGCATATAAATGGGGAGGGGGTTTGATTTGTTAAACAAAGAACACAACAAAATAAAAATGGAAATGACGAAATACTTGAAATGCAATAAAAATAATAATAACAAAGGCGAAGAGTCAACAAAAGAGAGAGTGTGATCGGAGGATATTTCTTTACCGCAAGAATGATTTTTCAATCCAATTTTACAAAAGATTTTCGTTCAAATGGTTAACAACAATTCGAGAATAATCACAAGCTCGATTATCTCAAACTCTCCTTAATTTTAGTTGAATAAGAAAAGTTTCGTTACCCAACCCTAATCATCAAAAAAACCTAGGATAAGCTCGCTAAAATTAATTTAATGAAAGCATTAAAACGAGAGAGTCAAATTAAATTAAGCGCAAACTCGAAAACTCGGTTTACTAACTTAAGTGATAATCCACCTACATTTAATAGAAAATTCTTCATAATCCATCAAAGTGTAGTCGCCACTAGGGTTTGGTAAAAATAGCGATTACATACTAAATTTCCCAAAATGGCAAATATTGAAATAACTCAATCATTTAGTTGCGCCGCTAAATAATTGAGAAGGACAATATAAACAATAAATATAATGGATTAAGCACATTAACCACAAGAACTATCAAGCACAAATCGGCGATTAGAAAATCATTACTCGGGTTAAAATCACCCCCAATCACATTTAGGTTTAGCTATTCATAATGTAATTACAAAAAGCCAACAAAATCATGAAATACATTTGAGGAAAATGAGATTAAAGATAGAAGAAAGCTTATTGATAAAGAGTTCAATGGTGGGAAACTTCAATGTCAAGAATCTCCTTCTTCCTCTCCTTAAAAAATCCCCTAATGCTGCTGATTTTCGCACTAGAAACTGCCCATATTTTTCTGCTCTTTTGGTCGATTTCTTTTCCCAAAAACGTGCCCTGGAAGCTCTCAATAAGTTGTATTTATAATGCCTAGAAGATAGGAGCTAAGTTGGGTCGAAAATAAGGCAAAACGGGTCAAAAAAATAGGTTTTTGCGCAACCGGGTTTTCACTTCCAGATTCTGGCCATGTGTACGCATGGCCTTCCTGGTGCGTACGCATGGTAGAAGCTTTGGAGCTTCAGTCACAGAATTGAACAACCGTGCATACGCACGGTTCTGTAGACCATGCGTACGCATGGTTGCTGGAATTTCTTGCTGCTCGTTTTAGGGTTCTGGTTTCCTAGTTTTCAGTTGTTCTTTCCAGATTTTTGCTACCCATTTCACCTCCACAAACCATCAATTTTCTGGTTCATTTGGCGTGGCTGCATCAATCTGGTTTTGCACCAGATTTTTACACTTCCCAGCCACCATTTTCTGGTTCGTTTGCCGGTAATCTGCCTTCTCAAATTTCTGATTTTATGTTATTTTGGCGCGTAAATTTCTGCCATTAATATCAGCAATATGGCACCCAAGTTTCGGCATCCTTCAAGTCATATTTCATCAAACAAAAAGTGATGGCGAGATCGCCGCCGAACCATGCAATCCTTGCATTTAAATTCTTTGGCTTGCCGAACGTTGAAATTCTCGCACTTCCACATTTTTTATTCTTTTCTTGCGCAATTTTCTTCCAAAAGTCAATTAAATCGAGTTTTTGCCTATAAAATAAAAAGGACTAAATTAGGTATAAAATCGCCGTCGAAAACACACAAAACTCTAATTTTAAAGATATAAATAAGTGCGAAATCCGCACTTATCACCTTGTGGAACAAAAGGCCATCACTGATAACCCAAGATTAACTAACCAAGAGGGGGATGAATTGGTTTTTGAAACTTTTTCGATACTTAGTCTCAAAACTACTCAAAACACAAATAACAAATGCTAAGTGTAATACAACAAGTAAATATGCAATTTGTTAACTTAGTTCAAGTATAGATATTGCACAAAATAAATGACAATGTAAAGTAAAGTGCAATAATGTAAAGATAACCACCAATTTAAAGGGGTTCGAACACAATGTGATCTACGTCCCCATTACCAAGCTCTCCGTCACGAGCAAGGCCAAATTCACTAAAGTAGTAACTTACAATAAGGAGTACCAATTCGTTAGGTGACTTACAACAAGGAGCACCTACCCTTAAGTGACTTACAACAAGGTGCACTTAACCTTAAGTGACTTACAACAAGGTGCACTTAACCTTAGGTAACTTACAACAAGGAGTACCTAGTCCTTAACAACAATCGAGTTTTCACAAGACTCTCGAAATCGTTACAAAGTAAATGATAATTTTACAATAGAAAGAACTCTCTTAACAATTGATATAATCAAGTCAAGTATTTAGAGAGTTAGGATAACACTTCAATAGATAGCAAATAGTAAAGCTCAAGTATTTATGAAGTAAACTTTGATAGATGATGATAATGAAATAATTTGTGCTTTTGTATCAAAGTTTTCAACCAATCAATCTCTCTTAACAAAATAATACAAGTTAAGTATTTAGAGAGATTTACACTTCAATATAAGTGTTGGCAAAGAAAACCTTTTTCAAGAATAGAAAATAGATGAGATCAAAGTTTTCTTGCTAGAGAAATTTCTTGATAGAATAGATGAAAATAAGTTTTGGATCAATCAAGAAATTCTTTGTAATAAATGAAATAAAAGAGCAAAACAAATAAATACAATGTCTTTCAATAAATAAGCTCTCTTAAAATCTCTTGTAGGTTGGTTGAATTGAATGCCAAAATAGTGCCCTATTTATAGATGAAAAAAATGAGGTTCAGGCAGTTTCGATTGAGCACTTTCGGTTGACCGGAACTTGTAGCCGTTACAAGATTTTAAATATTTGAATTTTCGGCTGACCAACGGAAGAGTTCGGTCGAACATGGTTCGGTCGACCGGTACACATTTCGGTCGACCGAAATGTGTTAAAATCATATTTTCCTTCTTCCATCAAAATGTTGATTTTTGCAAAATCAATTTCATGCAAGTGATAAGATATGAAAAATTTGATTTGAGCTTTATGCACTTGCAAAATATTGATGAGTTATACCTTTACATATATAACGACGTTCGATAAATAACTTTCTTCAATGTTCTTGTTCTTTTCGAGCCTCATTTTGACTTGTATATTGATTTGTGATTCTGTTAAGTTCCAAGTCGATCGTCATATGCCATTTGCTATTGTCTTGAATGATTTGCCTTGAATACTCGTTTAACGCTTCACTTTGAGTATGAAAAATCCTTTCGATGGCTTTGAAAGCTTAAATATTCAATTCAATTTGTTAGTAAACAAAGATGATTTGTTTGTTATAATCAAAGCAATAAGGTCATAATTAACCATAGGTCAACAATCACGTCGAAAATATGTTCATGAAGGTTCAACATCTACATGTCTCTTTGACTGAGGTGCTTAGTTCACTTTGGCTTCTTACCTTGATGTCATCGGTTAGGCTAGGTAAGTAAAGTGATGTGGAGTGCACACCTAATATGGTTTTTTGTTATTTTTTAGCTGGCTACCATGTGGCTAGACTTATGGACAAGGCATTAGTCCTCGAAGTCTAGAAATAAATATTCATACAATGCATGAACTTTGGTATGAGAAAGAAATAATACATGAGAAGAGAGGGTTTACAACTGCCTCTTTCATTTAATCTGAGGTGATATTAATATCTAATAGCTAAAATAGAGAAGCAACAATGTTATCGTATGTAGTTTGCTTTGATTGGTAAAGTGGTGAGGTATGATTCACTGGTACTCATTTTGAGGCAACACTAGGACGAAGTAAATAGTTGTCTGCAATGAAGTGTAACAAGTTTGTCATCCCCAAGTCTAGGTCTGTATGTTCATTTAAGGCATGGCTTTGATTGTTGACGAAGCTCGTATGACTAGGCGATGAGTATCAAAATGAAGTTACTTTGAATAAAAGGAGAGCAAGTTTAGGAAGGAAATCCCAATAAGGAAAATACCTATTTTGGTATTTTGGTTTACTTGAAGTGTTACTATAGAGGAGATGTTCCATATTGTAGGGATGAGGTTCCTATATTTGGGAGAAAATAGAGTAGAAAGGATGAAGTCCCATATTTCAGGGATGAAACCTTTCACTTAAGAGTAGTGTAGTTGCAGAGCCGAAGTCCCATATTTTCTGGATGAGGCCTTTGTAAGTAAGTCGTTGGATTTGAAGCCGTGATTCTGTTGTGACAAGATATTAATGATTTAAAAACTTTCGTATTTTCTAGAAACAACAACGGAGGTGACGCTTGATTTCAATACCCGTTATTTCAAGCATTTAATGGCAATGAGGTGAGACGTAGGCATGCTGAAGTGTACGATTTCATTCTTACCCTCCATTTAATTTCAAAATGGCGCCTTTTGAGTTAAAGATTCAAATGGGCTGGATAGATGGACGTCTCAAATAAATCTTGATTTGATCAAATGATTGAGGTGATGAGGCTCGGCCGTAAAAAATGTTCTTTTCACATTTCACAATCTTTTATACTTTACATTTTCCACATATTGAAAAATCTAAAAACTATTGAGAGATTTCGACAAGCAAATTGAAATTCCAATAGGGTAACTTAGGCCGTTCAAGCTATAGCAAACAATTCAACTTTAGATAAAGTTATTTGCTGTTGTGTTATCTCTCTTTTTCCCCTTAAAAACACATCAACTTCTTAATGGATTTACATTTCAATTAAGGCTCCAATTAGAGGAGGAGACCTTAGAATAGTAGAATCCCCTGTTGGGGTGCCCGTCCAACATTCTGAGTTGTCGTAAAATGGCTGAGGTGATGGTATCACGGAAGAACACTGGATGAGGTCAAAGGGTTTTTATCGATTATAGCATTAAGTGGAGGGGCTCGCTAATGCCTTCAAATGCGACCTAGTAAAAACTGGAAGAATGTAGCAAAGATCATAGGATACCTGACACTAGAACTTCTAGTGCTCGAATCAAATAGAGGGCTTGCTATTTGAGGCCATGATGTATGTAAGTGAGCTAGGCAATTATGAAGGCAAGGATGCATCTTTCACTACACCTCATTCTTTAGGTTGGTTTTGAAGGTGTTTATGTTGGGGCCGACCTAGCTCCCACCTAATGCCTGGAGCCAAATGGTGGGCTCTTGGTTTTCGTAGAGGAAGATAGCCTTGTGCATAGAGATTTCTCTTCATGTGTTCTAAGCAATAATAAAATTGGGCATCAGGGAAAAACGAAGGGTACAAATGCTGGTATTATATGATGTACTGGGGTGCCCACTCCCTGTTTGTAGTCGGCTTTCCTAGTTCAATTAAGAATTAGAATGAGAGCTGGCTTTGGGTCTAAGGTCGACGGCATATGGTGGACGAAGGCGTAGATCTAGCCCCAACCGTCCCTATCAAATAGTTTAAAGCCAATAAGTGTTACTTGTCGAAGTGAATGTTAAAAGACATAATGTTTTAACATTGATACTTATCATCTTCTTTGTAATTTTGCAGATTATGTATGCTGGTGCGAGATTTTTGGCTCAAAGTAGGGTATAATAGAAGATGTAAAGACTCAACCAAAAATCAGCCAACTTCAACCACAATAAATCACGAAAAACCGAACTAAAAATGCGAGAAATACAACAATAAAGCAAGTAAAGAACACAAGATTTTCGCCCTAAGGCAAGAGGTTCGAGATAAATCTCTAATCCCCTTTTAAGCTTCCACCAAACCGGAAGAAATCACTATATTAGCCAAAGATCAAGTCTCAAACCGGTTACACCACAAAGAACTACTCGAATCACTCAAGATTCGGTCTCAAAGAAGAAGCCCTAACCAATACTCTTATGAACTCGAAAATCAAACATCCACACAAGGAATCAACACAAGCTTTCCACAGATTCACACAAGAACTATGGTATAACAAGCCTACACTAATTGATTTACAAGAGAACACAAGAAGAGAGGGAGATCAGGCGGCGGGTTGAGAGAAACCGCAAGGAAGTCGCGAGAAAAGAGAGAGAGAGCAGCGTGTTCAGTGAGAGAAAATGAGAGAGTGAATGATAATCTCAAGCCCTAGGTCAGTTTATAGAAGTCTCGAGAAGCACTAGATCCAACCATCCATTTGGTATCTTGATCTATGATCTTAGCCGTCCAATTAAAAGAGGAAATCGTGTTTTTTAGGTGCAAACACGAGATCAGCAATTTTTGGCAGCAACCGGGTCAGGCTTTGGTAAAGGCTCCAGCCCACTTTCCTTCAACAGGCCCATCTTTAGCACAAATCCCAGCTCCATTGTAATATTTTCTCCACAATCTCCACCTTGGTACAATGATCTCAGCTTCATTTATAGTGATTTCTCCATTATTGGCATCATTTGCTTGGTACCTGCAAAACACAATTAACAGGAATTAATATTTAGTTGACTTAAACAGTCAAAAAATTTATTTAAAGGAAGCACTTTAGTGCCAGCATCAGCAGGATTACAATGGGTAGAAATCTTTTCCAGTTTTACAACTCCTTGAGAGATTACATCTCTTATAAAATGAAATTTTACATCAACATGTTTAGACCTGTTGTGAAAGACTGGATTTCTACTCAAGTATATTGCAGATTGACTATCAGAGTGTAAGACAACATCATTAATGAACCCAAATTCATTCAG
This sequence comes from Osmanthus fragrans, assembly GCA_019395295.1. Taxonomy (NCBI): domain Eukaryota; kingdom Viridiplantae; phylum Streptophyta; class Magnoliopsida; order Lamiales; family Oleaceae; genus Osmanthus; species Osmanthus fragrans. The sequence goes on from CM033359.1 coordinate 15,016,372, forward strand.
CAACCCTTTTAGCCAGATGCCCTCTTTTATAGCATCGGTTGCAGCTATATATTCAGCTTCAGTAGAGGATAGAGCTACAATCTTTTGTAATTGAGATTTCCAGCTTATACAGGAATTACATAAAGTGTATACATAGGCAGAAGTTGATTTTCTGTTGTCCCTATCACCTGCATAGTCTGAATCTGTGTAACCCCTCAGGATAACACCCTCAGACTGTTTTCTATACACAATGCCTAAGTTACAAGTTCCTTTTATGTACCTAAGAAGCCATTTCATGGCTTCCCAATGGACTTCACCAGGGTTAGACATGTATCTACTCAAAACACTTATTGAAAAAGCCAAATCAGGCCTGGTGCATATCATTAGATACATAACAGACCCTACAACATTAGAGTATGACACTTTTGTTATTCTTTTAAACTCATCTTCAGTTTTGGGACATTGATCATTTGAAAGTTTGAAATGATTTGCTAATGGCAAACTTACACTATTTGCATCAAGCATAGCAAACTTTTCAAGTAGTTTTAAAACATAAGTTTTTTGATTGAGACTTAGTGTGCCTTCTCTTCTATTTCTTTTAATTTCAATACCTAAAATCTTTCTTACGGGACCTAAATCCTTCATTTCAAATTCTGATTTTAGTTTGTTTTTGATTAACTCTATTTCCTTTATGTCATGACTTGCCAAAAGCATGTCATCCACATAGAGAAGGAGATAGAGTGAATTCTCACCTCCACTACCCTTACAATAGAGGCAGGTATCAAAATTGCTTCTTTGAAAGCCAAGTCCAAGTACAAAGGTGTCAAACCTCTTGTACCATTGTCTTGGAGCTTGTTTCAAACCATATAAAGATTTTTTAAGAAGGCATACCAAGTCAACATTTTTATTCACTTCAAAACCTTTTGGTTGTTCCATAAAAATGGTCTCTTCCAGATCCCCATTTAAAAAGGCAGTTTTAAAATCCAATTGATCCAATTCCCAATTAAACTGGGCTGCTAAGGCTAGAATAACTCTAACAGTTGTAAATTTTACAACTAGAGAGAAGATTTCATTGAAATCTACTCCCTCTTTTTGAGCAAAGCCCTTAGCAACAAGTCTTGCTTTGTATCTAATGTCACTTTCATTTCTTTCACCTCTTTTTATTTTGAAAATCCATTTACAGTCTATAACCCTTTTATCTCTAGGTCTTTTAACTAAAGTCCAAGTTTTATTCTTTTTCAAGGATTCCATTTCATCATTCATGGCATCAAGCCAATGTTTAGAGTCCTTGCTGCTCACAGCATCTTTAAAGGACTCAGGTTCATTATCAATGAACCCTTGAAAGGTCAGAAGAGAGATTTCATCATCAAATCTGATAGGAGGTCTTATTTCTCTTCTCTCTCTATCTCTGGCAAGTTGATAGTCATTTAAAGGTTGATTAATCTCAAGTTCAGATTCAGATTGATCATTTCATCATTATTATGAGCCTCAACATCATTATTATCAATCTGATCAGCCTGCAGATTATCATGTGTAACTTGCTCCACCTCAATTTCAATTTTCTTTTCTTCATTTTCAGTCTGACCTATTTCTAAAGCATTATTTTCAGATTTCAAACAGGGCAGATCATTCTCATTAAATATGACATTTCTACTTATAATGATCTTATAGCCTTTGTTTTCTTTTACCCAAAGTCTATACCCTTTAACCCCTTCACCATAACCCAAGAAAATACACTTTAGTGCTCTAGGTTCTAGCTTTCCTATAGATTGATGTGCAAAGGCAGCACATCCAAAAATTTTCAGATTTTTCATATCTGCAGGTTTTCCAGTCCAAACTTCTTCAGGAGTTTTAAATTGTATAGCACTAGCAGGGCTTCTATTAACAAGATAACTAGCTGTTTTTACAGCTTCCCCCCAAAATATTTTAGGCAGGCCAGAACTTAAAAGCATGCATCTAACTTTTTCAAGAAGAGTTCTATTCATTCTTTTAGCCAAGCCATTTTGTTGTGGGGTGTGTGTTATACCCGTTCTGTGTCTTAATATACCAGATAATTTGCACAACTCATCAAATTCAAAACTACAAAATTCCAAACCATTATCAGTTCTTAAAATTTTGATTTTTTTGTCAGTTTGGTTTTCAACCATAGTTTTCCAATCCTTGAAAACTGTAAACGTTTCAGATTTCGTTTTTAACAGAAAAATCCAATTTTTTCTAGAGAAATCATCAATTATTGACAAAAAATACTTAAAACCAGATTGAGTTGGAACAGAGGCTGGTCCCCAAAGATCAGCATGCAAATATTCAAGTATTGACACAGATTTATGCATTCCAGGTAAGAAAGGCAATCTAGTATGCTTTCCTAAAATGCACATGCTCAGTTTATCTATGTTATCATTTCCAAAAGCACCTTGTTTTTTCAAAATCTGTAATCCTTTGTCACTAATGTGGCCTAACCTTTTATGCCAAATTTGTGACATGTCATTTTGAACAGAGATTGCTGCTGAAGTGGATTCACAAAAGTTTTGAGTTTGTAAAATGTATAATCCATGTCTCTTGGGGGCTTCAACAATTACTTGTGAATCCCTCAAGATTTTTATGTATCCCTTGTTAATCAATATGTTATAGTTTAGGTCATCTAGGACACCTAAAGAGATAAAGTTTCTTTGTAGGTCAGGAACATATCTAGCCTTTTCCAAAATCAGTTCATTATTGCCATTAACTCTTAAGGTGATTTTTCCTATCCCTTTTACCTGACAAGACATATGATTGCCCATTAAGACTTGGCCACCATTTACATTTTCAAACTCAGTAAACCATTCCTTTTTAGGACACATGTGAAACGTGCAACCTGAATCAAGAATCCACTCCTGACTAGGTGATCTATAATCAGCAACATAAACCTCATCTATGTTGTTTTCATTATTATAGGCCAAGGCAGCACCTTCAAATTTAGACCTATTCCTATTGTCACTGAGCCTCTTAGGACAATCTTTGATAAAATGACCTTCTTCTTGACAGTAAAAACATTTTTTACCTTTGATTTTCACTTTATCATTTTGAAAAACCTTTTTCTTTTGACCAAACTTCTTATTGGGGTGATTAGTCTTAGAAGTAAACTTAGACTTTACCATCAGATTAACACCACTTACAGATTCTTTCCTATCAGATTTTAACTCTAACTCTTTATTTCTTAAGGCATTAATTATCACCTCAGTGGTTAGAGTTTCTCTACCATATTCAATAGCATTTTTGACATCCTTATATTTGTCACCAATTGAATTCAATAAAACCACAGCCAACTGATCTTTTGATAGTTTCTCATCACAGTTGGCAAGGTCACGGGATAATCTATTGAATCTGTCAAAGTTTGCATCAAGATCAAGAGAAGAATCAATTTTAAAACCAAAAAACTGTTTTAGAAGATACACTTTATTTGGAATAGTTTTTGTCAGATATGTATCTTCAAGTTTTTTTCACAATTCAGCAGTAGTTTTTGTTTCACCAATTTCTCTCAAAACGTTATGATGTGATCCGGGATGCGCAACGAATTCACGAGAACTGGGCGAACATTGGAAAGAGACCTAAGCTGGGATCGAGTATTCTAATAATCAATAAGAGGCATACAAACACTTGTTCGAGAAGCGGAGCACAACATGTTAGAGTCGACACATCAAAGACCAGTTTTCATGTTGGGGGTGGAATCCACAAAGCGACGGAAGACATTGAAAACGAGCCAAACGAGCAAGGAGGGAAAACGGAGCCAAACAGCCAACTATGCGGCCGCATAGTTGGAAACGCATGCGGTCGCATGCAATGGTCAGAAGCGGCTGGAGTTCAACCAAATGAACTATGCGGCCGCATGAAAATGCACTATGCGACCGCATAGTACTTTTCCGGGCAAAAACGTTAATTTTCGCAAGTTTCCTTAGTTGGTTAAAACTCTATTTTTATTTCCATATTTTGCATATTTTGGACCCTAAATTCGTGGCTTTTAGGGTTTTATCATGTTTAGTATAAATAGGAGTTCTTTTTCATTGTTAAGGACCTTTTGACATTTTGAGATTTAATATAATTTGTGAGTTTTTCTCCTCCAATTTCTTGGTGGTTTAAAGACTTAATTTTGAACTTATCAAAAGGAGATTGCAGTCATTTTGTGGCGTTCCCACTGCACGGTTCTAGTTCCGGGTAATCAACGGGTCAGATTCCTCGCGTGGAATCTTGGTTCTTGGTACGGGTCGAACGAAGGGTCGGGTTGAAGCTTTGCTCGGCGTGATTTCTAGCTTTCTTGGGTTTGTTCTTCTTGTTCGTGGGTTCCCAAGCCTGTTCTTGGTCGGGTTCACATCAGGTGGTATCAGAGCACAGTTCTAGAATTCAGGTCATCTATCCTTTTAATTTCTTTGAGTCTTTGTTTCTATTTTGTGTTCTTCGTGTTCATGTGTCCAGTAGTTATTTATTGAGTTCAATCCAAAAAATTCCCAAAAAAAGAGTCAAAGTTGTTTTTGGGCTAATCTAGCATCCAAATCAACTTTCGTTTGTTTTGTTGGTACCGTAGTTGATTTGAGTCTCTAAAAAAAAAAAAAAAAAAAAAATAAATTAAAAATTACTGTTCATCCGTACTGTTCACGTCCAGTTTAAAAAAAAAAAAAAAAAAATTATTTTTTTTATTTATTGTTCGTGTTTTAGCGTCATTAAATCTTTCTTATATTTGTATCGTTTGATTGCCTCTAGATTTATTATTTTGTGTTATTGAGTTTCAATTAAAAAAAAAAGAGACAAAAAAAAAAAAGAAGAAAAAAAAAAAAAAAAAAAAAAAAAGAAAAGGAAAGTCTCTATACTCGTGAACGTTTAGAGGCAATTCAAATATTGAAGTTTGAGTCTTTGTTGTCTTTTCTTGCATTTGAGTCATTACCTTAGCCCGTGCAAAATTGTGTTGATTATCCGAGACTTGTGCTTGTGGTGGTGATTGCTACGGGGATTGCACCCCAATTGATTGAGGTCGGTTATTTCTCGAGCCATTGAGAAAGGAGGGCGAGCGGTAAAAGGCAAGAGTGGTGAGCTTCATACCGGGTAAAAGCCAATTCGAGTGATACACGAGAGTAAACACGCGAGGTAATTTACTTAATTTTCTTGTTCTTCCATTTTTCTACTCAATTTCTGTGATTTAAGTAGTTGCAAGTGCTTGATATACATGGATGAAAAAATGAATAAATGTGAGGAAGAGGTTGTGCCTAAGGGGTTCTATACGGAGCTTATGAACAGTATAAATCATAGGTTTGATCAATTGAATGTGGCGGTTGAGCGTATTAGTGGTGATATAGTTAGACATGAAGCTTTGATTGACAGTCAGCAGCGAGGGACGCCCCGAAGGGTTCCTCGTGGGGGTAGAGGGGATAGGAGAGGAAGGAATCTTATGGGTGAATTTGATGAGGAGTTTGAGGCAGTGAGTGCAAGGAGTGATGATTATTACCTAGAAGGTGATATGGGTCGAATGAGGACTAGAGGAGATCGGTTTGATCGAGGAGTTGATAGAAATTTGGGAAGCATCAAACTGAATATTCCAGCTTTCCAGGGTAGGAGTGATCCTGAGGCTTACTTAGATTGGGAGAAAAGGGTGGAATTGGTGTTTGATTGTCATAATTACTCAGAGGAGAAGAAGTTGAAATTAGCGGTAGTGGAGTTCACTGATTACGCCATCATTTGGTGGGATCAGATGACGACTAATCGTAGGAGGAATTTAGATAGGCCAATTGAGACGTGGGGAGAGTTGAAAGCTTGTATGAGAAAACGGTTTGTGCCGGGGCATTATTTCCGGGATCTCCATCTAAAATTACAAACTCTTTCTCAGGGGTCTAGAAGTGTGGAGGATTATTTTAAGGAGATGGAGGTATTAATGATTAGAGCAAACATAGAGGAGGATAGGGAAGCTACCATGGCTAGATTTTTAAATGGGCTAAAAAGGGATATTGCCAACATAGTGGAGTTGCAGCACTATGTGGAATTAGAGGACTTAGTGCATGTGGCAATGAAAGTGGAGAGACAGCTTGGGCGTAGGGGGGTAGCGAGGTTACCTACGGAACCCAAATGGAGCGGTGGTGATAGGCATGATCGGGCTGTGACTAGGGAGAAGGTTGAAGTGCCTCAGGTTAAGGAGGAGGTGAATAAACATAAACCAAATAGTGAGTCTCAAACTGGTAGATCGAGGGATATTAAGTGTTTTAAGTGTTTGGGAGCGGGGCATATTGCTTCACAATGTCCAAACCGACGAGTGATGATCATTAGGGAGAATGGAGAGTGGGAGTCGGATGATGGGAGTGAGAGTGATAGTATGCCTGTGTTGGAAGATGTTAATGGTGAGACTTGTGTGGAGTACCCAGTAGCGGAATCACTAGTGGTAATGCGTGCTCTTACTACACGAGTGAAGGTGGATGAAGATGAGCAACAACGGGAAAACTTGTTTCACACTAGGTGTCATGTTAAGGATAAGGTGTGCAGTTTGATAGTAGATGGCGGGAGTTGTACCAATGTGGTCAGCTCGACCCTTGTAGGGGAGTTGGGTTTACCTCTTATGAGACATCCACAACCCTATAAATTAGAGTGGCTAAATAATTGTGGAGAGATCCGGGTTACTAGAAGGGCATTGGTGAACTTTAGCATTGGGCGGTATAGTGATGAGGTGTTATGTGATGTGGTTCCAATGCATGCGGGGCATCTCTTGTTAGGTAGGCCATGGCAGTATGATAGAAAGGTGGAGCATGAGGGGTTTACAAATAGATACAACTTTATACAGGGTGGAAAGCATATTACACTTGTCCCTTTGACACCACAGCAGGTCCATGAGGATCAATTGAAAATGAAAAGTGAGCGAGAGAACAAAAATAAAGAGCGAAAAAATGTGAGCTTGAGAGAAAATTCAGAGAGGAGAGAAAATTCCAAGGTGAGTTTATATGTGAGAAAAGTAGAGTGTGAGAGGACTTTAGTGAGAGCTAACATTCCCTCCCCCAGTTTGGATATTTCTTCTTTACAGGACTTCAAGAACTTAATCCATGGCGGTTTCATTCGCAAGGCGTCATACCTCGACTATCCACTTGATGCAGGAAACATGGAGAAATTGGTAAGTAACAGTACAATGGGATGCAAACACACTAAGGCAATGTCTCAGACCCTTACACCTAGGCTAGCATTTGAAATAACTCATGGACTTAGTAGCTTACATAAGTTATGCGGTCTTGCAAGGGGTGATATAGTTGATAACTTTATGCGTAGAGTCCGTCCAGTTTCACATATGCATATGGAGTCCTTTTTACTTGTCTATGATATACATTTGCTACGTTGTGAGATTCAAGCATGTCATATAGAGTTAGTTGCGTGTAACAAGCAACTAGAGTGCATTATGGGTAACATGATGCATGCTTGTCATTCTTCTAGTCACAATGTTACCACGTATTTTGGACTGGACTTCTGGGGTGTGTTAGGAATAAGTTTGATGTCTCATAACCCCAGCCCACACTTTGGTACTTCTCATTCACTGATCTTGTTCATTTTAATTTTTTCATCTGATGGTGTTGGTAATAGATTTGGTAAGACACAGGTGAACATGCGTGTGAAATGGACACGAATTCGATGGCGGTCCAGACTACGTCCTCCGGAAGATGGACACTTTCATATCATTGCCATATGCAGAGTCAACGGATACAGCTTGGTTATTGGGGGTAAGTTTGAGATCGATAATAGTTTCGAAGTTGCTAATGTTGCTTCGTTTGATGCAGGTTTAGATTCGAGGTCGAATCCTTTCAAAGGGAGAGGGGATGATGTGATCCGGGATGCGCAACGAATTCACGAGAACTGGGCGAACATTGGAAAGAGACCTAAGCTGGGATCGAGTATTCTAATAATCAATAAGAGGCATACAAACACTTGTTCGAGAAGCGGAGCACAACATGTTGGAGTCGACACATCAAAGACCAGTTTTCATGTTGGGGGTGGAATCCACAAAGCGACGGAAGACATTGAAAACGAGCCAAACGAGCAAGGAGGGAAAACGGAGCCAAACAGCCAACTATGCGGCCGCATAGTTGGAAACGCATGCGGTCGCATGCAATGGTCAGAAGCGGCTGGAGTTCAACCAAATGAACTATGCGGCCGCATGAAAATGCACTATGCGACCGCATAGTACTTTTCCGGGCAAAAACGTTAATTTTCGCAAGTTTCCTTAGTTGGTTAAAACTCTATTTTTATTTCCATATTTTGCATATTTTGGACCCTAAATTCGTGGCTTTTAGGGTTTTATCATGTTTAGTATAAATAGGAGTTCTTTTTCATTGTTAAGGACCTTTTGACATTTTGAGATTTAATATAATTTGTGAGTTTTTCTCCTCCAATTTCTTGGTGGTTTAAAGACTTAATTTTGAACTTATCAAAAGGAGATTGCAGTCCTTTTGTGGCGTTCCCACTGCACGGTTCTAGTTCCGGGTAATCAACGGGTCAGATTCCTCGCGTGGAATCTTGGTTCTTGGTACGGGTCGAACGAAGGGTCGGGTTGAAGCTTTGCTCGGCGTGATTTCTAGCTTTCTTGGGTTTGTTCTTCTTGTTCGTGGGTTCCCAAGCCTGTTCTTGGTCGGGTTCACATCACGTTATCAGATAAATGCAAGAAAATAGAACTCCAAGCAGTTTCATCAAGTTCTGTTTTCTTGTTTTCATCTAGACCCTTAGGCCATGACTCATCAAGTGCTTTTGCACATTTTTGTTGCATTAAAAGAGCTCGCATTTTTTGGCACCAGAGACTGAAGTCTCCTTTGCCATTAAAAACTTCCATTTCAAATTTTGAAGCAGGCATGTTTTTCATAAAATTTAGTGAAGAAGTTATTGAATGCAGTTCAGAAAAGTCTTATAACAAAAGCTTATACCCAGCAAGTTATAAAACCAGAATGTCAACACTCAAGAGACACACAATTAGGAATTATACAAATGCCAGACAGGGTATTCACTTTTCACAGATTCACAAAAAACAGTTTCAAGTCAGATCTATTACATAAATCATCACAAATGCAATATACCAAATTAAAGTGCACATGCAGAGGTTCTGAATCACGATCCTTGACTCGAAATCAAGACAACCCTCAGATTCCAGACAACTCACGGTTTCTGGACAAAGGTATTGCCAAGAAGAGTCTTAAACCGAGTTTTGAAAAACACAATGTACAATACACTCTAATGTATAAACACTATATGCAATGAATCATTACAATAAGCTCAAATTGTAAAGATCTCACCAAAACCCCCTTGATGGGTTACAGAACAGAAAAATGTATACTGTGAATCGCGAAATTATTTTTCAGCCGTACAGTAACTCGACCAATCGGACCGGAAGGAAACGGTCTGCACGGAACCCCAAGCACCTCGGCCAGAAGCTCTGATACCACTGTAAAGACTCAACCAAAAATCAGCCAACTTCAACCACAATAAATCACGAAAAACCGAACTCAAAATGCGAGAAATACAACAATAAAGCAAGTAAAGAACACAAGATTTTCGCCCTAAGGCAAGAGGTTCGAGATAAATCTCTAATCCCCTTTTAAGCTTCCACCAAACCGGAAGAAATCACTATATTAGCCAAAGATCAAGTCTCAAACCGGTTACACCACAAAGAACCACTCGAATCACTCAAGATTCGGTCTCAAAGAAGAAGCCCTAACCAATACTCTTATGAACTCGAAAATCAAACATCCACACAAGGAATCAACACAAGCTTTCCACAGATTCACACAAGAACTATGGTATAACAAGCCTACACTAATTGATTTACAAGAGAACACAAGAAGAGAGGGAGATCAGGCGGCGGGTTGAGAGAAACCGCAAGGAAGTCGCGAGAAAAGAGAGAGAGAGAGAGCAGTGTGTTCAGTGAGAGAAAATGAGAGAGTGAATGATAATCTCAAGCCCTAGGTCGGTTTATAGAAGTCTCGAGAAGCACTAGATCCAACCATCCATTTGGTATCTTGATCTATGATCTTGGCTGTCCAATTAAAAGAGGAAATTGTGTTTTTTAGGTGCAAACACGAGATCAGCAATTTTTGGCAGCAACCGGGTCAGGCTTTGGTAAAGGCTCCAGCCCACTTTCCTTCAACAGGCCCATCTTCAGCACAAAGCCCAGCTCCATTGTAACATTTTCCCCACAGAAGACATTTATAAGTTACCTATCCGAGCTCGTTATTACTCTCACCTCGTCGATCGAAGTACTTTCTTTATTTGTCATTCACTCATAACCTCCAAGGGTAATTCATTGATGTTTTATCTTATTCTCTATATTTTTCATTTTTATAGAAAAAGCTCAACAACAAAGGCTCAAGAACAAGAAAACTTTTAAAGCACTTGGGGCTTCGCCTTCATAGACTCCCACCATTCATCGTCTTTTGTCTTCTCCATGTGTCTTGATTCTACTTTAAGATGTCCTTGACATAACATTCGAGGAGGATGAAGTGGATGTTGTCCTCTAAGGCCTGACTAGGAGGGAAAAAGGTCCACTCAACAAGTGTGAGGCTATAAAGCACAAATTGTTTGGGAGGACCACAAAGAGGACCTTGCCTTTGAAGTCCTTTAGCTGCTCTCTAGCAAGTATTAGATTGAAAAGTGGTAGAATCACATTTCCTCCAGTGATGTCGAGGACTTGATGGGATGGGTAATGCACAAATGGCTTGGGGTCTGGGGGTTGGGGGTCGGCATAGTAGCCCAAAATCTTTTCAAGAATCTCTAGAAGCCAAATAAGAAGTGTATTAAAAGGCTTTGAAAGAGGTTAGAAAGGTAAAGCCTGAGGCTGAAACTATTGAGTTGAAATGGACTGAAGTTGAGATTAAGTTGGATTCTTCTAGGATAAAATGAATCGGATGAAGAATGAAGTCAACAAATCTCATTATGAGGTTAATATTTTGATGAAGCGAGTAGAGGCCTCAAATAATCATCAAAGGATAGCGGAAGAGGCCTTGGAGATTGCTAACAAGGAAAAACGAGAGTTGAGGGTTAAAGTGGATGAATTTCGAGTGGAGGTAAAGGATATGAGGAGCTAGCTTCAGACAGCTAGTGAGGAGGCAGAGAAGAGTTATATGGATAACTTCCATTGGAACGAAGTTTACGACTACTTACAAATTACTAAGGATGTTTTACCTACGATAAGGTGATGGATATGACCAAAGAGCTCTTCCCTATTCGGACTTTAGTCCTTTGTTAGGTGAGTTTGGAAGTTTGGTTCAAGCATCGACTTCGACGAATGGTGAGGCAGATATAATGGATACTCCAGCCGAATATCCCCCAAGCCTCAAGCTTTTTTTAACACTTTTATATTTTGTAACTCCATGGCTTCAGCCCTTTTATGTAATAACTTCTCGTCATTATTGAAATACTTTTCGAAGCTCATAGCTCTTCTTTAATCATTGCATTTCAATATTTATACAAGTATTTGATGTTTCGTTCTTCCATATGTAAATGCTACTTGGATGAGATTTGTCCTTCATTTCGTCAAGGAAGTCGAGTTCTACTCTTCTCAACTTATCGTTTGATATTTCATCAAACTACGTATCCTTGGATACTCAATTTTTCTTTTTCTAGGTGTACTTGATATTTATTTACAACTTCACCTGACCGTTTGCTTGTAGATGATATGGTGTGGATAAGTACTTTTTTGTTCCTAGCTTTTTGTAAAACTCTCTGACCTTTTTGTTGTCAAATTGTAACCCATTGTTAGAGATTAGGGAGTGGAGGATGTCGAACTTATAGATGATGTTCTTCATGATGAACTTGGAAGTGTTTGCTTTTGTGATTTTAGCTAAGTGTCTACCTACTTGGTGAAGTAGTCGAAAGCGACACGTTGCCTCTCTCCTAGACAGGTGGCCTATGAGGTCAATTTCTCATTTGGCAAAGGCCTTAGTAATGTAGTGAGCTCCTGAACGTTGGCACATGTCACACTTACGCACATAATAAAAGGTATCATTTTTTAAGGTAGGCTAATAGTATCCTTCCTCATCACCTTTTGTGTAAGTACATGTTCTCTTGTATGGCAGCCACATATACCATCATGAATCTCCCTAATGATATAGGTTATTTTTTCTCCTCTAGTGTATCAGAGGAGGGGCAAAGAGAAACCTCTTTTGTATAGCGAATCCTGTTGGATTATAAGTGTACTACTCTTTGCCTAAGTTTGCGGGCTTTTCCCTTGTCATTAGGAATGCCTTGGTCTTTGAGGAAGACTATAATTGACTTCATCCATGATTGAGGTACCTTCTACCCACGTCATTTCGGCACTGCTACTTATAGAAGGTTTATAGAGGTACTCAAATGACACTACCTTCAGCAGTTTGGAAGCTTTGCTATTGACCAACTTGGATAATGAATCAACATGAGCATTCTCAAAATAAAGAACCTGTGTAAGCTCGAAATTATTAATGTGTCAAAAAAAGTCCATCACTTATCTGAGTCAAGCTGCAATATTATTTTCCTTCGCGATTAAGTTACCATTGTCTTGGGTTACCACCAGCTTAGGAATTGTAGAAGTAGGACCTTAACTTTTTGGAAGAGGTGATGAGAGAAAGGACGAACTTATCCATATTTGAGTATTTACTTGTAAAATTGCCTTGCATACATAGTAAATGGGCAATTGTTGGCCGCCTTTGAATCATACTTAGTGATAAGTGGTTCAAACTCATCAAAAAATTTCTTTACTTCAGTGGTTGTTATCGCTATCCCCTCTTCTTCGGAGACTTCGATTAAGTCATCCTCCTTTGATGGATGATCCACCATTTCAACATCTTCCACCTCTTCGAAGGCTTCAATCATTTCAATAACCATGATTACTATGCTGACCTCACGGTTGGCTACTTTTCGCAGGGATTTAATGTAGTATTCTATAGTTCCAATCTAATTACCTTCAATGGTAAAAATTTCCCATGATCCTGGGGAATTTCATGCCTAGAAAATGTATAGGTGTAATAACTTTATGGTAAGTTGACATGTTGTCTACTAATAGGAACTATATGTAGTAGCATGCAACCTAGGGCTCATTTCCCATCTCAGTAGCAATATTATTTTATCTCGTGAGGTGAGGCTATCATATGTAAACCCAAACAACATATCTGACATGGGATGATATTGTGGTCAACCTACATTTCGTTAAATGTGGCTTCGAAGATGATGTTAATGGAGCTCTCACTGTCCACCTCATTAAGGTATCGTAGTGGGACGATGCATTTTGCTGACACCATTTTTCAGCGAAGGTATGGGTTCAACTAATGTAGATCTAGGAGATCGATTGTTGACTATGTAACTAGTCATTGGAGAATCTCTCGTTCTAGCATAGTTCTTTTGGGCATTTTTGGATTGTCCACCCACGTAGGGGTCCTAAAGATTGTATAATCTCTTGGATCGGAGCATTGTTGACATCCCTTAGGAGACATCTCTTTTCCTTCTTCCCATTTATGGGCCTAGGATCTCATTGTGTTTCTTACCTCTGTCGATGGGAGATTACCTTTAGAAAGTTTTCTCGTTTCTTCCTTCTGGAGCTGTATATACTTTCTTGATGGGGACAATATCTATCCTAGCTCCACAAGGATTGCTCATTTCAGTAGTGTTTGTCATGTCATGGTGGTCGTTGGTACTAGGTCTATAAGCTCGATGGAACCTATTGTAGGGTCTTAGGTACATGGGTGCTTATTGGGTCATGTTGTCCTTACCCACATAATAGGCCAACTGTTGGGGGTTAATCCCCTGGTATCCACGACATCTAGGACCTATTTCATCATAGACATGAGGTAGAAGGGTATTTAGTGCCTTAGTAGTATAGGCCGGACTGGAGGTAAAGGTAAACATATTGTTGTCCCTAATGGTACTATTGCTGATTTACTAGGTTGGAGGTAAGGCCTCTGCTTCTATACACGCATGGTATAGGTGGTCACCCTGCTATATTTTCTCTAGTTCATATCTCGTTATTGAAGATCTCATCTCTTATTGGTTTTACCAGCTGATCATAAGTGGTTGAATTTTTGTTGCAAACATGCTTCTAGAATAGGATGTTCATGTTGAGCCCTCCATTGAAAGCAAAGAAAGCTTCTGTATAAGAGGTATTTTCACAGTAGATCAGTTATAAGTAATTTTTTAGTGAATCATCGGCTGCTTGCTTCATATTATAGAGGCGTTGGAACTGGAGCTGCTCCTAGTCTTGAAGACTCGAAAAAGGTTACGTTAAATGGGAAACTCTACATTTTAGTGCTAGAGAGGCTCCTCTAGGCCCATCTGTGTCTTGTAGGCTTTGAGATGGTTCCTCTGGGTCCTATGGGAGTCCTTGATATCCTAGGAGATGTGAGACTGTCGTCATCTAGTTCATAAGACCTAGACGATCACTTTCCTTATCTATTTTATATCAGGGTGGCAGTTAGTAAGTTGGAAGCTTACAAATTGCTCTCTTGTTGTCACTTTAACAAACATTCTCTCCAGCCTATTCATAGTCTGGACTCCATTCTGTGGCCTATTTCTAGCACTTCATCCTGAGGCCTAGTTCTAGGCGACTTTTCCTGAAACCTATTTGTAGGTGTTCTAGCTCTTAACCTATCAGAGAAATTGGCAGACCTATCAAGTCTTTGTTCTCGTTCATATGCAAGAGAAAGTTGTCCTCCTTGTCAAGCAGGCCTATTATAGATTGGCCCCTTGGATAATTTAGGGAGACATCAAGCTCCACATCCCTTTCAGCAGGGCTGATGTCTTTCTCTAACTTTGCACTTCTTTTAGGTCAGTCTGTAGGGCTTCTTCTTCAGAAATCTCTTTAATGTTATTCGTGGGTTTACCACTTTCTTCACTAGCACTCATCTTGTTGGGATGTCTATTTTCTTCAAAAAAAAAAAAAAAAAAAAAATGGAATCTTTAAAGTTTATCCTTTCTCCAAGGAAAAATTAAAACACTTTGCATTTTGTAACTTCATGGATCAAAAGGTTGAAAATAAAGAGTAACCTTAGATTTTTCCTTCAAAACTCACTTTTTTTTTTTTTATTCAAGAGCAATTTAATTTTCAAAAGAGATGATTTTCCCGTAGGCTTTTCTCTTAGGATACGCTCGTGGTTAAAAGTGTAATTTTTCACATATGGTATCAATTTGTTGACCTATGGTTTTCAACTAGATGGTGTAGCCAACAGATTCTGGCTGAATTCTTATCTCTGTGTCAAATTTTTACACACTTGGACAAACGTTAGGTGCACATGGCTTTCTTCAATGGTGGGAGAGGCGGTCGTGAATACTCTAATGATCAAGTCAGTCAACTATAGCTATATTTGGTGGATATATTTGGTGTAGGATGAATAATGTGAAAGAGAGTCTCAACAATGTGTATGATATCGAGTTTGAAGAAAATATTAATAAGCAATTTCACTATTAAGAATGTAAAATTCCATTATCTTTGAATGATACCAAGTGTGAGCTTTTATAGTAGGAATGAAAATGTGGTTATTGTTGATTGTGTAACACGTGGCTCATCTTAAAGACTCACTGTTCATAGGCGCCACATTCGTTGTCCTAGTTGACAAGTGGTCTTGCTATGTCTAAGGCCTGCCATCTGAAAAATAGACTTGAAAATTTAATTGAGAGGCGTCAACAGCAGATTTGTCAAATTAGTCAATTGTACAAAAGATCTTTTTTGTGGAAAGAGATGCTATGGAAGATGTCTTGTCGAACGAAAGTTCATTACTTCAAAAAATATGTTGCAACAGCTCGTAGCACCTCGTCTTGAGCATGGAGGTTTGACCTCTACATGTCGCTGTCACTGAGGTGTTTAGTTCACTTCAACTGCTGACCTTGATGGTATCAATTAAGCTAGGGAAGCAAACTGATATGTAGTGTGGACCTTGATTGACTTTTTATTGTTTCTTAGCTAATTATCACGTGACCATTCTTGTGAGACGAGGTGTAACACATTCCCTTGTCATTTTTTATTTCTTAATTTTCTGAAATCTACTACTTAACGATTTCTATTTAAATATATTTCTATTACGTTTTTCCTATACATAATGGGTTAAATCAACCAATGACCACTTAATTTACTTTTGTTTCATCATACCCACCCAACTTTATACTTATTGTCATCATGGTCACTCAAATTTTTTTTTCACCATGGAGACTTAAGTTCATATAACATTTCAGTATGGTCGCCTAACTCCTTTTCATCATTTTCACTCATTTTAAAAGGAATAAAACGGTATCTTTGCATAATATATATATATATATATATATATAAGAAAACAAAAAATATATTTTTTTTTTATTTTAAAAATGTTTTAATAGGTTTTTATTTTTTAAGGAATATTTTTTAAATAAATTTTTATTTTATTTTATTTTTCTAATTAACATTTTTTAAATAACTATTTATTTTATTTTATTTTACTGTAATTTATTTTTTTAAGTTACATTTATTTTTTTAAATATGTTTTATTTTATTTTTATTTTTTAAAAATTTATTTATATATATAATGCAAAGTTACCATTTTATCCCTTTAAAATTAGTGAAAATAGTGAAAAATAAATAAATAAATAAATAAATTGGGTGATCATGGTGAAACGTTATATGAAATTAGGTGGCTATGTTGAAATAAAATCAAATTGAGTAGTCATGGTGATACTAAGCTCTTGTTTGATAACCATTATAATAAGAATTTTGGATAAAATGTATTTTGGAATAATAGTTTTTGAGAGAATGTGTGGTTAAAAAAGAAAGAATTTTTTTAATTTACATTTAATATTATTTTATTGAATAATGTGTAGTTGGAAAAGAGAGAGAGACAAAAAATGTATTTAAATTTTAAAGGAAAACAAACAAGGGCCAAGTCTAAAGTTGGTTGGCCATGATGAAACAAAATCAAATTGGGTGATCATGGTAACACTAAGTATAAGTGTATAGTAAAACCTCTAAAAAGATAATAATGTTGGGACCAAGAAAAATTATTATTATAGAGAGGTTACTAATTTATCGAAAAATAAATATTTATTAATTTATAGTTTTGTTTTATCAATTGTTTCGTATATAGGCATTTCAAGCCATCGTAACATTAAAAATTACTTTATACCAAATGAAAAAAAATACAAAATAATATACAAAATTTAGTATGTGCATTTCAAAAAAATTAGTAATGAAGTTGAATATAATTTGGATGAAAAAAAAAAGGACCAAAAAACTTTAGAAGCATACTTTGAAAAAGAGACAAATTGGTAAAAAAAAAATGTTGTCAAATAAAAAGTTCGTTAATTTGTAATAATGTGAACTTTTATGAATTTAAGCAATTATTATTTTATATGTTCGTTGGACTTTAAAGGATATCAAAAAATATTATTATTTTATACATTTAACAAAGTTGTTTAGTACACAAACCCAAATCGGAATCGGAGAATTTTATTATTCAAGGGAGATTATTAATTTATCAAACATTCATTTATCGAGACTTTACTATATTAGTTTGGATTGTGAAAATTTTCAATTTTAACTACACATTAAAATCTAATTTTAAAACAATAGAACTATTGAAATGATTCAAAAATGTATTTTTGAGCACTTCACTGACATTTTTTCCTTAAAAATCTCCATAGAGGGAAGAGTGTCTGTAATTTTAAAAACTGGAGGTGGTGTTTCCATATTTGTAATAGAATAATGCTATTTCACCCAAGTTGAGTTACAAAAAGGGGGGTGCCCAAGTGATGTGGTGCCCCCCCATTGGAAGAGGCGGCTGGTGGGCCAGCCGAGGCCAACCGCCTCGGCCAATGGAGGGGTGCCACATCACTTGGGCACCCCTCCTTTTATAACCCAACTTGGGTAGTGTAGCATGATTCTTTGTAATATACCTTGAACGATATCTCAAAAATTTGCGCATATTAAAAGAATAAGGGGGTGTAACACCAAATGCAGCGGCTGCTTGCGTGGCAAATTGGTTCTGGATATCACATTGAATTTGAGAAGATGACAAAAACCAACCAGCTGAACTGAAAAACGAGATGTAGAGAAGCAGCCACCTAAGAAAAGAAATAGACATAAATCACTCTATAATCAAGCGATCAGAGTACTATTTTTAGCAAAAGAACAGAAGGGGAGTATATCCGACCAAACTGCCACACGAGAAAGCATTCATTGCCAACTTGGGCAGCCAGGATAACAGAAGTACCACAGAACCTACTCCCTCTAGATTTCTATTCAAGTTTCTCAAGCACTACTATATACAAGAAACAACAGTCCTTGAAAAGGCAGCTATCTCATGGGGAAACATTGAATGGGGCGAGCAACCTACACAAATACACAGGCATACGCCACCAACTGTAACAAAGTTTCCATTTACAAAGCATTTGTTTTATTTCATGGCAACATCACATCATCCATTGTCGTGATCATTTGCACGTCTGTCTCGTCAGATGCTGCTTTCCTTGTTGGCCCCCCCTTGGGATCACCTAATGGATACAAAATAATATGTTAAAATTATAAACCATAAAAAGGATATAGCTACTAATATATAAGTCTCACCAAATATGGAATCAGTTGATGACCGAGTCAGTGATGTACTCCTGATAAGATCTGCAGATGTCAAATGAGGTCCGAGAAGAATATCATGAAATTGTTTCCTCCATTAAGAGTAACATACACATTTTTCTAGACCAAACATAAGCAATTTTAGTTTCTAAAAGTATACTGGTTATGTATACCAGAAGGGTAACAGATGAAAATTGAAGCATCGTTATACATGAGAGTTCAGACAATAAAACAATGTATTAATGAACTACGTACCAGAGAGTTAAAAGAATATGAAAGGCATGACAAAATACATAGTGTAACAGAGGAAAAATATGTTTATATATTGGCATAAAATGAAGCAATTAAGCATATTTATATACAGGGACAAAGCCTTGCATGCACGTATAAGTGGAGTTTCTGGAGAACAAATATACTAACCTGGTGACTGACGCAATGCCTCCTTAACAGCATCAAAGTTCTTGTATGTGTAGCCCACAAAGCTTAAATCTTTGGAATTGAGACGTATCTGTGTGAAGTAACATTAAAGCCAGTTTTAGATACCTTAATCCCTATCATGATTAAACTCAGGAGACTAAATTGCAGCACTCAGTAATTGAAGAACAAGATATAAAACATTGTGCTCGGTCAACACAATTAAAGACAATTAAAACGGAGCATTTTTCTACTTTTGGAGAGAGGTTACATAAATTTTCATATTGATTAAAGTTCTGCTAACTTAACATGACGGCCGAAGGCATGATACCATACTTCTTGTTCCCCTAATCAAAATCTTTGCAGCCCCATTCAACTCTTAAACAATGTCAATAGGAAAGAATTTAATTAATCTAGCATCCGAATCATGTCAAACCCCAAATCACCTCCTTTTTATAGGTTAAGAATATAGTAAAATACCACTAAATGGGGCTGCAGGGTCCCAAACTAAAAATCCGTTGAACTAGCGAAATAATTACTACAAAACCATGAACTTTTGAACTTCCAAAACAGTATTTTTTTCTGTAAGAGACCAATAAGTATGAAAATGGATAAGAAGAAACCTTTCGAGAGGGTCCTGAACCACATCTTGTTGGTGTTGGAGGATCCAACTGATGACAAATCCAGAGAAATAATTGGATCAATAAGGTTATTCAGAAGTCAACACACACAAGCACGTATGCCCAAGGGTTGGGATCGGGGTGGCAATCAATAAACAAATATCAGTTATGCTAAAGTTAAAACCTGAAATTTCAAATAAGGCCAGGCCACTGTATACAAGAATAATTGACGTGCAAGATGCAATAGCACAAAATAATTAGGTTCTTCATAACTAGCTTGTGATTTAAAGATGTTATCCTGAAAAGTCTAGATCTTCTATTAGAACACATGAACATGACATAAAAAAGAAGTCCCAAAGAACATGCAAAACTCACGAATGAACAAGAGATTTGACCTTTGAAAGTGGTAAATAATAATTAATAGAAGTTGCCAAGCATAGCTCTCACTTTTCATGGACACAAGCTTATCGACGTGCCAAAGGACCCTTGTTTATATAATCTTGATACTACTATAATATGCTATGCTACATCAGTTTTTTTAGAGCTGTACAATATAATCCATGAAAAAATGTGGCATATAATGTAGAAATCTGAAGCTGAATAGCTATTTGCCAAGAATAATATGTACTGTCGTAGGTACTGCAAGTTGCCAAACTTCCAATAATTTAGGTAGATAACAGAACGTGACATGACTTAATAAAGGAGTAAAGAGAACTATGCTTACGTCATCAAATTTCATAAAGTTTTGGGTGTCCAGCTCCCCGTGAACCATCGGTTTAAAGGCTGCTTCCATTTCATATAGCATATCCCATTCAATATCCTTAAACCAAGGATGAGCCTACACACATTTGTTTGTAATGAAAATGAGTTCAGAGAGAGAGAGAAAGAGAGAAAAGTCTAATATGTGTACAACCATACCTTGATCTGCCCTGCTCCTCCAGTACCAAGCCTATGTTCCACATCACAGAGTAACTGACAGATCAAATCTTTGGCCTCGGGACTCAATTTGGAGTCTTCAGGAAATTTCAGGTGATTTCTCCAATGAACTATCTGGCAATCATGAATGTACCTTATTAGAAGATAGTTGCATTGATGTAATCCTTGGTACAGCTATAAAGTGAAAGTGTTTCTTTATCTTTTCTAATCTTCATTTTACTATAGACATACTGACAGGTTATGTACGAGAAACCAAAAAAAGAAAGAAAATTCTTATCCAAGGTAACTCATAACAAGTGGCTGAAATCATTTTCTGCTCTCATACTCCTGCAATTACCCTTGCATAGATTTACAAAATATTGGGCCAACAGAATGCTCCGTCATGATGACTAGACAACTCTTCTGAAATGACTTGTTATTCACTACATAAATTACATTTATTAGGGTAAGTATTGTAAGATTACTCATATGTGGTCTATGTGTCA
Source organism: Osmanthus fragrans (assembly GCA_019395295.1). NCBI lineage: Eukaryota > Viridiplantae > Streptophyta > Magnoliopsida > Lamiales > Oleaceae > Osmanthus > Osmanthus fragrans. The sequence goes on from CM033359.1 coordinate 15,037,338, forward strand.
GACCCAACTATCAGGACTAGAAAGAAAGCTGGACAGGAGAAATGGGTCTGAGGAATATGTTCCACAATTCACATTGACGTGGCAAAGCACTGGATGTATAGACTGGTAAGTTGTAAACCTAAATATGGGAAAATCATGACATGCCGTGGGAATTTACGACAAGGTAAATAACTGTGTCAGTGTCAAAAGTTCAGCTTTATCCAGTTAACTGTACATAAAATGGTCCAGTCGCTGGCATTCTAAGACATAATGATGAAAGAAGTAACAGTTCAACATGTCAATAGATAACAATGGCTAGAAACAATGTCATATTAGAAGTTAGATATAAGGGGAGCGGAACAGACAAAAGAAAATTGAGAAAATACATAACAAGCACGTCACCTTCCTGCAAGTGGTCATTGGTTCATCTGAATAAAATGGAGGGTAGCCGATAAGCATTTCATACAAAATTGCACCCAACGACCACCTGCATGAGTGTACCAATAAGGTGGCAATAAGTATACAAACTACAAAACATTTCACTTTCTATATTAAACCACCCCCCCCCCCCCCCCCCCCCCCAAAAAAAAAAAAAAAGAAGCAGCAGAATTTCTGCTAGACAGTTTCTGTTTCTCCGCTATATTTAACAATCTAATAGAAATCCAGAGTAAAGGCCATACTGCACAGTTCAAAATCGATTAGGGTCCCTGACGAGTGTGTTTACGCACGAGTTTTCATCCTATTTTTGACTTAATTACAAGTTAGATTCTATAAAAAGTGAACGTTTTTGATGTGTTTATTCATGTTGTGTTGTAGAGTTTTGGAGATAGCTTTGAAGCAACAAAGAGGCAACAAAATGGAGTTATAAGGAGAAAAGACGAGAAAAGGGCAAAATGGTCAAAACGCCATTGGAGTGGCGCCGCGGCGCCACACACACGGCGCTGCGGCGCCGGACCTTCAGATGGTGGCGCTGCGGCGCCACACACATGGCGCTGCGGCGCCACCACCAGAAACCACGGCGCTGCGGCGCCGTGATACCGGCGCCGCGATGCGTAAATCGGGATTTTTCGATTTAAAAAATAAAAAAAAAGCAACCCTAGGGGAAAAAACGGGAGGAGGAGTATAAATAGACTTCTTGGAGACCATTGCTAGGGTTGGACATTATTGGAGAAGACAAGAACACAAAAGAAGATCTACAAAGAAGGAGAGACAATCAAATAGGAGATTTTTAGAAGATTCAATCAAGAAACTCAAGGAGGAAAACAAAAGGGACTCATCTTTGAAAGATTGACAAGAACAAGAAGGGATTTTGGTGCAAGATCTACTTTCTTCTTCTCTATATTTACTTCAAATCCGGTGATGTATTCTATAATTACTATAGTTATCTCCTTGTTAATTATGAATAGCTAAATTCATTGTTAGGGCGAACATGTAATCTATTTGGGAACCTTTATGTTTTTAATTCAAGATTCTAGTTTTTAAATGGTTTTGTGTTGATTTTATTCATGTATCAATGCTTTGAATATTTTGGCCAATTATTCAATGATTTTGTGGACAATAATTGCGTAGAGATGCGGATTATTGTTTAGACCAAATAGTAAATTCCGGTAAATTGGCATAACGTGTAGAGATACCTATGTTAATTGCTGCGGTCATAATTGAATTCCTAGAACCAATATTTCGTTTAACTAGATGTCAATTTGCATAGAGATATGGAATTGAATCAGTTAAATAGGCTCAATGAGAACTCGAGAGGGGTAAATTGAATACAATAGGAGAATTCGATCGAACACTACTTTAGTTATGAATCTTGATGTAAAATGTAAAGGTGATTAAATAGGTGAAATGTTCTGCCCTAACATTCTCCCGATTATTTAACTTCTATATATCTTTTGTGTACACACCACATTTTAGTTTAAATTTTTCTTTAGCATTTAAACAATCACCACACAAATTTCGGGTTTACTTTCATCAAATAAAAGTTGAGATTAATTAGGTTAGGCATTTAAGTATAGTCCTCGTGGGAACGATTATCCGGACTCTTTGGTCCACTTTATTACTTGTTTGACATCGTACACTTGCGATAGAAAATTCACAACAAGTTTTTTGGCGCCGTTGCCGGGGACTATTTACTTTAATTCTTAATTTGTTTTAGTTTCAACATTTATTTGATTTGTTTATTTAATTGTATCAACAGAAAAAAAGTGTTCGTTGCATGCTCCGTACTCAAAGCGACGATCTTGAACCGTTTGACTCGGAGATTGAACGTACTTTCAGGCAGAGACGCAAAGGACACAAACAAAAACAGCACCATCAAATGGCTAAAGAACAACAGATTCCTAATCCGATTCGGCCAGTGGGCAACATAGGAGCAAGAGCAGTGCCACAGGCAAATCAGCAACAGGAAGAAATAAATGAAGGAGATTTACCAGTCTCCATGTTTCTGACACCGATAGCAGCCCCTGTACGATCCAGCATAGTTTATCCAGACTTTGGGGCAAATAATTTTCAAATGAGAGCAGAATGGATCAATTTGATGAGCAACACGCTGCAATTTTACGGGCTACCACATGAAAATCCGAATACACACGTATCCAGATTTCTCAGAACTTGTCAGAACTTTCATGCACCAGGGGTTAATCAAGATGCTATCAAATTGCGGCTATTTCACTACACCTTGAGAGATGCTGCACTAGAATGGTTGGATGCAGAACCCCATGGAAGCATTACAACATGGGATGAGCTGACTATGAAATTTTGCACTAAATTCTTTCCACCAGCCAGGGTAGCAAAGATCAGATTGGAGATCCAAACCTTTCAACAGAGAGAAGGGGAATATTATCACGAGGCATGGAACAGATTCAAAGAACTCATGAGAAAATGCCCAAATCATGGAATTCCTGCAGGAAATCAAGTACAATACTTCTACACAGGGCTCAACTCGATGTCAAAAGCTCAAGTGGATGCATCTGCAGGTGGTTCAATAACAGGAAAGTCAGTACAAAATGCAATGGACCTGTTTGAGCTAATAGCCAATACACACTCAATGTTCTCATCTGAAAGAGTGGTACCACAGAAAGCAGCAGGGGTGTACGAAGTAGACAGCACAACATCCACCAATGCACAAATAACAGCATTAACAAAACAAGTGGAGTTGCTTGTGAAGTTGCAAACTCAAGGGGCACAGGGAATGAAAACTAACACATCATGCGAGAATTGTGGAGCAAATCATCTGACTGAAAATTGCATGGCTGTAGGCATTCCAGATGAACAAGTAAACTACATCCAGAATGGCCCTCGCAAGTTTGATCCTTATTCACAAACATATAACCCAGGGTTGAGACATAATCCGAATTTCAGATGGTCAGATAATCATCAGGGTAATGGTTCGAATAATATCCAGCAAGAGAAAAAGCCAAGTTTGGGGGAGATGTTCAACCAATACATACATGCAGAAGACAGACAAAGTTTTCCAACAAATTGATACAAACTTTCAGAACCAACAAGCATCTATCAAGAAATTGGAAACACAGATTGGCCAAATTGCTCAGCAAATCACAGAACGCCCACAAGGAACTTTACCAGGAAATACTCTGACAAATCCAAAGGAACAAGTGCAAGCCATAACAACTCGAAGTGGAGTACAACTTCCAGAAATACATGTGAAGAGATCAGACAAAAATGGCAAAGAAGTACTGGTTGAAGAAGAATCTGCACCAATTTCAAACGGGGAAGAAGAAACACCGCCAGTTAGAGCACCAAGTCCAGTTCGAGCTTATGTGCCACCAATTCATTTCCCTCAAAGACTGCAAAAAAGGAAGCTAGACAAACAATTTGCCAAATTTGTTGAAATCTTCAAGAAGTTGCACATAAATATTCCTTTTGCAGATGCCATTGCACAAATGCCCAGCTACGCAAAATTCTTGAAAGAAATTCTGTCCAACAAAAGGAAGCTGGAAGAACATGAAACAGTATGTCTGAACGAGGAGTGCAGTGCAATTCTCCTGAAAAAGCTACCGCCTAAATTACAGGATCCAGGGAGTTTCACTATACCTTGCACAATTGGGACTATTAATTTTGAACAATCTTTATGTGATTTAGGTGCTAGTGTTAACTTAATGCCTCTATCTGTGTACAGGTCTTTGGGATTAGGAGAAGCGAAACCTACTACCATATCATTGCAACTGGCTGACCGATCTATCAAGAGACCAAAAGGGATCGTAGAGGATGTCTTAGTCAAGGTTGATAAGTTCATCTTCCCGGCGGATTTTATCATATTGGACATGGAAGAAGATTCGAATATACCTCTGATCTTGGGAAGACCATTCTTGGCGACCGGAAGAGCTCTTATTGATGTCCAAGATGGCAAAATGATTCTTCGGGTGGATAATGAGCAAGTCATCTTCAATGTACTAAAAGCAATGAAACACCCATTGAAATCAGACACATGTTGCAGCATAGATATTCTGGAAGAACTTGTGACTGACACATTCAACACCGAGAATCCCATAAGTCTCAGTGAAACAAACCTGGCACTAACAGAAGCAGATAGCGCAAGAAGAACAGAAGTGGCTATGCAAGTGAATGATCAACCAGTTTGGCGAAGGCATTGGCACTTTGAATCACTTGGTGCCAATCCTTCACCACCTATACCTTCAGTTGAGAAAGCACCAACACTGGAATTGAAGCCTTTGCCATCACATCTCCGTTATGCTTATTTGGGAGACTCCACTACACTTTCCGTTATCATTGCAAATGATTTGGCAGAAGAAGAACACAAATTACTGGAGGTTCTTCGAAAACATAAAACTGCAATAGGATGGACAATAGCTGACATCAGGGGAATCAGTCCCACTCTATGTATGCACAAAATTTTGATGGAGAGAGTGAATCGAAACCATCGGTGGAAGGACAACGCAGATTGAATCCAACCTTGAAAGAAGTGGTGCGAAAAGAAGTGCTGAAATTACTGGATGCGGGAATTATCTATCCCATTTCAGATAGTTCTTGGGTGAGTCCAGTTCATGTTGTGCCTAAAAAAGGAGGAATCACAGTGGAGAAAAAATGAAAACAACGAGCTGATACCAACACGTTTGGTGACGGGATGGAGAGTCTGTATTGACTACAGGAAGTTGAACAATGCTACCAGAAAATACCACTTCCCATTACCCTTCATTGATCAGATGTTGGAGAGGTTAGCGGGACATTCCCACTATTGTTTCCTAGACGGGTATTCAGGATATAATCAGATAGTCATTGCTCCAGAAGACCAAGAAAAGACGACTTTCACATGCCCTTATGGAACTTTTGCCTTCAGGAGGATGCCTTTTGGTCTATGCAACGCACCTGCGACATTTCAACGATGCATGATGTCCATATTCTCTGATATGGTAGAGAGATATATTGAGGTATTTATGGACGACTTTTCTGTATTCGGGGATTCGTTTGATAATTGTTTGGAACACCTGTCACTTGTACTACAAAGATGTGAAGAGAAAAATCTTGTGCTGAACTGGGAGAAGTGTCATTTTATGGTGAAAGAAGGTATAGTTCTGGGTCACAGGATTTCTGGACAAGGGATTGAGGTTGACAGAGCCAAGATACAAATTATTGAAAAACTACAGCCACCCAATTCAGTTAAGGGAATAAGGAGTTTTTTGGGACATGCAGGGTTCTACAGAAGGTTTATTCATGACTTCTCAAAAATTACAAAACCCTTATGCAAGTTATTAGAGAAGGATGTGCCCTTTAATTTTTCTGATGAGTGTTTAAATGCCTTTAACACTCTGAAAGAAAAGTTAACTTCTGCACCTGTGATTGTGGCACCAGATTGGGACTTGCCTTTCGAACTCATGTGTGATGCCAGTGATTTCGCAGTGGGAGCAGTGCTGGGACAACGCAAAGGAAGAGTATTGCATGTCATTTATTATGCCAGCAAAACTTTGATAGATGCTCAGATCAATTATGCAACAACTGAAAAGGAGATGCTAGCTGTGGTTTTTGCCTTCGATAAGTTTCGATCGTATCTGATTGGTTCAAAGGTGATAGTCTATACTGACCATGCAGCTTTGAAATATTTGTTCGAAAAGAAGGATGTTAAACCTAGGCTGATTCGATGGGTTCTGCTACTCCAAGAGTTTGACATTGAAATTCGGGATAAAAAGGGTACAGAAAATCAAGTAGCTGATCATTTGTCAAGGATAGAACAGTTGCAGGAGTCAGATGACCTGGAGATCAATGAAATTTTCCCAGATGAGCAATTATTTCAGATAGAAAAGGCTCCGTGGTTTGCAGACATTGTTAACTACTTGGCAAGTGGGCATATCAATCCGGATTTTACCTATCAACAGAAGAAGAAGCTTCTCCATGACACGAAATTCTATTATTGGGAAGATCCAAATCTATACAAGAGAGGGCCAGATCAGATTATCAGGAGATGTGTGCCAGAGGATGAAATGAAACCTATCCTTTCTCGGGTTCATGCTTCAGCTTATGGAGGACACTTTGGCCCAACAAAAACTGCAGCAAAAGTACTTCAATGTGGTTTCTACTAGCCTACATTGTTCAAAGATTGTCATAGCTTCTGCAGATCGTGTGACAGATGTCAGAGAGAACAGGTAATATATCAGCCCGTCATGAGATGCCACTTAATAATATCTTGGAGGTGAAAATATTTGATGTGTGGGGAATCGATTTTATGGGGCCTTTCCCTTCATCTTACAACAATCGATACATCTTAGTTGCAGTGGACTATGTATCTAAATGGGTGGAGGCAAAAGCTTTGCCTACAAATGATGCAAGAGTGGTGATTGATTTCATAAAGAAGCACATATTCAACCGATATGGATCCCCCAGAGCCATTATCAGTGATGGTGGAACCCACTTTCGAAATCGATCATTTCAGGCAGTTCTGCATAAATACGGGGTACAACATCGAATAGCTACACCATATCATCCCCAGACAAGTGGGCAGGTTAAGACTTCTAACAGACAACTAAAGAGGATACTGGAACTGACAGTAAACTCTACTCGAAAAGATTGGTCCAAAAAATTGGACGATGCTTTATGGGCATACCGTACAGCTTACAAAACGCCAATTGGGATGTCACCTTATAGAATTGTCTTTGGGAAGGCATGTCATCTACCAGTAGAGTTCGAGCATAGAGCATATTGGGCACTGAAGCAATTAAACATGGACCTCGAGAAGGCTGGAGAAACAAGACTCTTACAACTTCATGAATTAGAAGAATTCAGATAAGAAGCATATGAGAATGCATCCATCTACAAAGAACGGACGAAGCAGTGGCATGACAAGAACATTAGACAACGCATGTTCAAAGTAGGAGATCAGGTGCTCTTATACAATTCCAGACTTAAACTGTTCCCAGGAAAATTGAAATCAAGATGGTCCGGACCTTTCACGGTATCTCAAGTCTTTCCATACGGCACAGTTGAACTGCATCACGCGGAAAAGGAAAACTTTAAAGTCAATGGGCACCGTATCAAACACTACATAGAAGAATTTCCAACTGCAAAAGAGAGTCTCGATCTAGTAGTTGCTGAATGATCACGGCATCATGTCAAGCTAATGACATAAAAGAAGCGCTTATTGGGAGGCAACCCAATCCTTTTGCTTACTTTTGCTTATTTCTATTACTTTTCTGTTTAGCTTAGTTAGTTAGATTTTTCACATTTTCTGCTTTATTTGGTTTTTGTAGGATAATCCCAAATCAGATCAATATTAAGTCGGAAGAAGGACGTGCCAATCTATGTGAATTGAGGGAACAAACATCTACACAAAGGAGGAGGTATTTAAAAAAAAAAAAAAAAAAATTCGACCGAAACAGTGGCGCTGCGGCGCCACGTTCATGGCGCTGCGGCGCCGTGGACAGAATCCACGGCGCTGCGGCGCCACACAATGGGCGCCGCGGCGCCACTTGTGTTAACCTCCCCCCCCCCCCCCCGATTTTTTTTTATTTTTTTCTATTTTTCTTTATTTCCTTTCCTTATTTTTGTTTATTTATATAACCTCTCTCTCTCTCTCTTCCTATCTTTATTCTCTCAAACTCTCCCCAATTCTAAACCTAACCCTCTCCTTCCTCTTCTCAATTCCTCTCTTCTCCTTCAATTCTCTCTATAATCTCTTACACTAATACACAAAATCACAAGTGGGTACAAGATTCTACATATTGGCATAGTGTATTGAAACCCCATCTCTCTTCAATTTGTGTATCTATATCAAGAACGAGGTAAATTATTTCTACTATATTTCTTGAAAGTTATAGTAATATTCATGATAGATTTACGTAATACTATCTAGTTAGGTGACAATATCTTGAATGTGGAGATTTTTGGTGGTTTAATTTCATGGGATCTTGTTTTGGATAAAAGGGTTAGATTTTGGGGGTTTAATTCCAATTGCTCACCAAGTGTTTGTTAAAATGCCTACATGAAAACTACTTCATTTTTTGATTTACTTGTTTTTTCCCACATGGTAGTAAAGTGATTGTAGTATGTTGTAGGTCTAAATCTCATCACATTATGCTTTAATTGTTAGCTAGATTTGTCTAATCCAAGCTATTATGATATTTGGTTCATGAGATTTTCTTGCATTTAGTGGAATTGGTGATAAAACAATTTATGAATTCATGCCTCCCATATGAAAAATAAAGGTTGTAGAGATTTCGCTATTATGCTCAAAAGGTGTTTGATCAAATGTCTACATGAATTTTGCAAGGTGTTTTACATTGTTTACAATACCTCCTATACTTGAATTACTTGCTACAACTAGGAGGTCGAATTGCTTCCATGTAATACTTTGGTTTTGGCTAAACTTGTACTAATTGAAATTCTTTTCATCTTGTGCAGTTCATAATGCCTCCAAAGAAGAAGTCTAAAGCCTCCACCTCTTCATCAAGCTCGTACGATGAAGCAAAATTTGTGAGTGCAGAGGCCGAGGAACGCTATCATAACCTAGTGGTGCATAAAAATTGTATTCCCGAAAGGGGATTTAACGATCTTGAAGGCCCAATGCGGCAATTGATAGAAGGGCGAAATTGGGAAGCCTTGACACGCCAACCACCGCCTGCACTTATACCGGTGGTCCGTGAATTTTATGCAAATGCGAAGGAGCACCGGAATTTGAGAATTTTTGTCCGTGGAAAGTGGATCAGATTTGACAGAAGCTCCATAAACCGGTACTACGAACTTCCTGATATTGATGATGATGATTACTCAAGCTTGCGCGATAGCGGGTCAGTCGACCCAGATGACATCATCAGTGAGTTGGCTATACCGGATGTCACGTGGAAACGAGCAGGGGCTGAGCTCACCAACTTTCCTGCTGCAGGCATGTATCCAGAATGCAAGGCATGGCATTACTTTATATGTGGAAAAATTCTACCAAGCAGTAATATCAGTGAAGTCACGAAGGAGAGAGCATTGCTAAATTTTATTATTCATAGGGGATTGAGCATTGATGTGGGGATGGTCATTCAGACCAACTTCTTGAGGGCACTTAAGGGCTCTACTACAGCAGGTCTTGGGTACCCTTCTTTGATTTATGAATTATGTCGACTGGGGGGAATTGACTCATCTCCAAATGAGGAGATAGTGCATCCTAAACCCCCAATTACAAAAAAGGTCATTTGGCAATTTACAAGTAAAGTTCCCCCACGGGCAACAGAAGGGCAATCTTCACAACCACGGGTTACAGAGGGGCGATCTTCACAGCCAAGTGAGCCTCACCATACCACCTCCTCAACTGAAGACATAACCGGGAGGATTGAGGTTTTACAGTTACAGTTGACTGAGAGGTATGACCAACTGGAAGCGCGAAACCAAGAGAGGTACCAAGGTTTTCAACATCAAATCGACCACATGCAAGCATCAATGACTGACCAGTACCATCAGCTACAGAACTCCATGCAAACCCAATTTCAATATCAGAATGAGTTCTTCTCGGTGTTGGCATCTGCATATCCCAACATGGTCTTTCCTCCACCTCCATCATTTCCATATCATCCACCCACCCAGGAGCCATCTCAACAAGGAGATGACGACGACGAATGATGTACTCAGGGAAGTCCTTTCTCATCTTTGTTTTTATGTGTACATTGGGGACAATGTTCAATATAAGTTTGGGGGGGATACACATCATGAATGTTTATTGGTTTATTGTTTTGACTTGTGTTGCTAGGTTATGTGTGTTTGCTTGCTATTTAAAAATAAAAATAAAAAAAAAAAAAAAAAAAAAAAAAAAAATTATTTGCATGCTTGTGTGAGTTAGATGGCCTTGCCGGCAATGATGAATATGATTGAGGACGTATTGTGGTGAAGTGTGGATTAATTGTGTGCTTGAGTGAGATTCATGCCTATTCATGTGAAACAAAAAAACTTCATGCACGTAATTAGATTGTGACAGTGTACTTGAGTGAGTTGATTCATGATTGAAATATTGATCCTAAATGCTAAATCCCAACAACCGTTAAACACTCATGCCCTTAAACCATAATTAATATGTTTGGAGGATTGAACTGTTGTAGGGAAACATGGAAATAAATGTGGATTCTATGCATGACAAAATTTTGTGTGGATTGTCTGAGACCTGTAAGATGAATTCAGGTGAGAACCTTAAGTCAGGGGTAATGTTTTGGAGAATGATTGTTTAATGAGGGACATTGCACTAAATCAAGTCAAGGGAAAAAGCTGCCTCGTTGTGAAGCTACCCAAAAAAGATCCCAATGAGGACAACGTTTCTTCGTAGTCTTTATGACTCGAGTGAATAAGCCTGAAAGGGTTTAAAACCTGATGCCCTAAAGTCGTCTGATTTGGGAGTCATCGGCCTAAAACTCGCTAAAGGGGTCATCTAGAAAGCTTAAGGGAGAAACGCCTGCAAGAAATGAAAAGAAAATACATTGATAAGAAAAAGCAGGTGCATGAAACAGAAGACGCACCAAATGTCTTGATTTAGTCCCGAACACTTGTTTTAGAAAATTGCACCTTTGATAAAGGGTTAGTAATCTGATTGACTCTTATGGGTTGAAGTGGTCAAAAATAAGAAGAATCCTCGTTTGTTGATATGTTGAATGACAATCAGTGAAATCAAACCAAACTTGAGCGGTGTAAGGATTTATTATTGAAAATCAACTCTAGAATGCACCTTGGAAAGAGAAAAGAAAACAAGTTTGGGGGTGTGTGAATCTCACGAGCGAAGTAAGGATATAATTGACTTTCAAGGTCGGGAATTGAATCAACTTGTGATTGTACCACGTTACATCTAAATTACTCACACACACACACACCCGTTTTGCATTGATTAGGTGAAATGTTGCTCTTGCATAACAATTTTGAAATCACTAATGAATATGATGCAATGTTCTCAACGCTGAGCCTAACGGCAAACTATCTAACTAAGTATTTGTTTGTGTGGTTAAGTATTTTTCTTTTTGTTCGCTCGAGGACTAGCAAACTGATAAGTTTGGGGGTATTTGACGAGTGTGTTTACGCACGAGTTTTCATCCTATTTTTGACTTAATTACAAGTTAGATTCTATAAAAAGTGAACGTTTTTGATGTGTTTATTCATGTTGTGTTGTAGAGTTTTGGAGATAGCTTTGAAGCAACAAAGAGGCAACAAAATGGAGTTATAAGGAGAAAAGACGAGAAAAGGGCAAAATGGTCAAAACGCCATTGGAGTGGCGCCGCGGCGCCACACACACGGCGCTGCGGCGCCGGACCTTCAGATAGTGGCGCTGCGGCGCCACACACATGGCGCTGCGGCGCCACCACCAGAAACCACGGCGCTGCGGCGCCGTGATACCGGCGCCGCGATGCGTAAATCGGGATTTTTCGATTTAAAAAATAAAAAAAAAGCAACCCTAGGGGCAAAAACGGGAGGAGTATAAATAGACTTCTTGGAGACCATTGCTAGGGTTGGACATTATTGGAGAAGACAAGAACACAAAAGAAGATCTACAAAGAAGGAGAGACAATCAAATAGGAGATTTTTAGAAGATTCAATCAAGAAACTCAAGGAGGAAAACAAAAGGGACTCATCTTTGAAAGATTGACAAGAACAAGAAGGGATTTTGGTGCAAGATCTACTTTCTTCTTCTCTATATTTACTTCAAATCCGGTGATGTATTCTATAATTACTATAGTTATCTCCTTGTTAATTATGAATAGCTAAATTCATTGTTAGGGCGAACATGTAATCTATTTGGGAACCTTTATGTTTTTAATTCAAGATTCTAGTTTTTAAATGGTTTTGTGTTGATTTTATTCATGTATCAATGCTTTGAATATTTTGGCCAATTATTCAATGATTTTGTGGACAATAATTGCGTAGAGATGCGGATTATTGTTTAGACCAAATAGTAAATTCCGGTAAATTGGCATAACGTGTAGAGATACCTATGTTAATTGCTGCGGTCATAATTGAATTCCTAGAACCAATATTTCGTTTAACTAGATGTCAATTTGCATAGAGATATGGAATTGAATCAGTTAAATAGGCTCAATGAGAACTCGAGAGGGGTAAATTGAATACAATAGGAGAATTCGATCGAACACTACTTTAGTTATGAATCTTGATGTAAAATGTAAAGGTGATTAAATAGGTGAAATGTTCTGCCCTAACATTCTCCCGATTATTTAACTTCTATATCGTTTTTGTGTGCACACCACATTTTAGTTTAAATTTTTCTTTAGCATTTAAACAATCACCACACAAATTTCGGGTTTACTTTCATCAAATAAAAGTTGAGATTAATTAGGTTAGGCATTTAAGTATAGTCCTCGTGGGAACGATTATCCGGACTCTTTGGTCCACTTTATTACTTGTTTGACATCGTACACTTGCGATAGAAAATTCACAACAAGTTTTTGGCGCCGTTGCCGGGGACTATTTACTTTAATTCTTAATTTGTTTTAGTTTCAACATTTATTTGATTTGTTTATTTAATTGTATCAACAGAAAAAAGTGTTCGTTGCATGCTCCGTACTCAAAGCGACGATCTTGAACCGTTTGACTCGGAGATTGAACGTACTTTCAGGCAGAGACGCAAAGGACACAAACAAAAACAGCACCATCAAATGGCTAAAGAACAACAGATTCCTAATCCGATTCGGCCAGTGGGCAACATAGGAGCAAGAGCAGTGCCACAGGCAAATCAGCAACAGGAAGAAATAAATGAAGGAGATTTACCAGTCTCCATGTTTCTGACACCGATAGCAGCCCCTGTACGATCCAGCATAGTTTATCCAGACTTTGGGGCAAATAATTTTCAAATGAGAGCAGAATGGATCAATTTGATGAGCAACACGCTGCAATTTTACGGGCTACCACATGAAAAATCCGAATACACACGTATCCAGATTTCTCAGAACTTGTCAGAACTTTCATGCACCAGGGGTTAATCAAGATGCTATCAAATTGCGGCTATTTCACTACACCTTGAGAGATGCTGCACTAGAATGGTTGGATGCAGAACCCCATGGAAGCATTACAACATGGGATGAGCTGACTATGAAATTTTGCACTAAATTCTTTCCACCAGCCAGGGTAGCAAAGATCAGATTGGAGATCCAAACCTTTCAACAGAGAGAAGGGGAATATTATCACGAGGCATGGAACAGATTCAAAGAACTCATGAGAAAATGCCCAAATCATGGAATTCCTGCAGGAAATCAAGTACAATACTTCTACACAGGGCTCAACTCGATGTCAAAAGCTCAAGTGGATGCATCTGCAGGTGGTTCAATAACAGGAAAGTCAGTACAAAATGCAATGGACCTGTTTGAGCTAATAGCCAATACACACTCAATGTTCTCATCTGAAAGAGTGGTACCACAGAAAGCAGCAGGGGTGTACGAAGTAGACAGCACAACATCCACCAATGCACAAATAACAGCATTAACAAAACAAGTGGAGTTGCTTGTGAAGTTGCAAACTCAAGGGGCACAGGGAATGAAAACTAACACATCATGCGAGAATTGTGGAGCAAATCATCTGACTGAAAATTGCATGGCTGTAGGCATTCCAGATGAACAAGTAAACTACATCCAGAATGGCCCTCGCAAGTTTGATCCTTATTCACAAACATATAACCCAGGGTTGAGACATAATCCGAATTTCAGATGGTCAGATAATCATCAGGGTAATGGTTCGAATAATATCCAGCAAGAGAAAAAGCCAAGTTTGGGGGAGATGTTCAACCAATACATGCAGAAGACAGACAAAGTTTTCCAACAAATTGATACAAACTTTCAGAACCAACAAGCATCTATCAAGAAATTGGAAACACAGATTGGCCAAATTGCTCAGCAAATCACAGAACGCCCACAAGGAACTTTACCAGGAAATACTCTGACAAATCCAAAGGAACAAGTGCAAGCCATAACAACTCGAAGTGGAGTACAACTTCCAGAAATACATGTGAAGAGATCAGACAAAAATGGCAAAGAAGTACTGGTTGAAGAAGAATCTGCACCAATTTCAAACGGGGAAGAAGAAACACCGCCAGTTAGAGCACCAAGTCCAGTTCGAGCTTATGTGCCACCAATTCCTTTCCCTCAAAGACTGCAAAAAAGGAAGCTAGACAAACAATTTGCCAAATTTGTTGAAATCTTCAAGAAGTTGCACATAAATATTCCTTTTGCAGATGCCATTGCACAAATGCCCAGCTACGCAAAATTCTTGAAAGAAATTCTGTCCAACAAAAGGAAGCTGGAAGAACATGAAACAGTATGTCTGAACGAGGAGTGCAGTGCAATTCTCCTGAAAAAGCTACCGCCTAAATTACAGGATCCAGGGAGTTTCACTATACCTTGCACAATTGGGACTATTAATTTTTGAACAATCTTTATGTGATTTAGGTGCTAGTGTTAACTTAATGCCTCTATCTGTGTACAGGTCTTTGGGATTAGGAGAAGCGAAACCTACTACCATATCATTGCAACTGGCTGACTGATCTATCAAGAGACCAAAAGGGATCGTAGAGGATGTCTTAGTCAAGGTTGATAAGTTCATCTTCCCGGCGGATTTTATCATATTGGACATGGAAGAAGATTCGAATATACCTCTGATCTTGGGAAGACCATTCTTGGCGACCGGAAGAGCTCTTATTGATGTCCAAGATGGCAAAATGATTCTTCGGGTGGATAATGAGCAAGTCATCTTCAATGTACTAAAAGCAATGAAACACCCATTGAAATCAGACACATGTTGCAGCATAGATATTCTGGAAGAACTTGTGACTGACACATTCAACACCGAGAATCCCATAAGTCTCAGTGAAACAAACCTGGCACTAACAGAAGCAGATAGCGCAAGAAGAACAGAAGTGGCTATGCAAGTGAATGATCAACCAGTTTGGCGAAGGCATTGGCACTTTGAATCACTTGGTGCCAATCCTTCACCACCTATACCTTCAGTTGAGAAAGCACCAACACTGGAATTGAAGCCTTTGCCATCACATCTCCGTTATGCTTATTTGGGAGACTCCACTACACTTTCCGTTATCATTGCAAATGATTTGGCAGAAGAAGAAGAACACAAATTACTGGAGGTTCTTCGAAAACATAAAACTGCAATAGGATGGACAATAGCTGACATCAGGGGAATCAGTCCCACTCTATGTATGCACAAAATTTTGATGGAGAGTGAATCGAAACCATCGGTGGAAGGACAACGCAGATTGAATCCAACCTTGAAAGAAGTGGTGCGAAAAGAAGTGCTGAAATTACTGGATGCGGGAATTATCTATCCCATTTCAGATAGTTCTTGGGTGAGTCCAGTTCATGTTGTGCCTAAAAAAGGAGGAATCACAGTGGAGAAAAATGAAAACAACGAGCTGATACCAACACGTTTGGTGATGGGATGGAGAGTCTGTATTGACTACAGGAAGTTGAACAATGCTACCAGAAAATACCACTTCCCATTACCCTTCATTGATCAGATGTTGGAGAGGTTAGCGGGACATTCCCACTATTGTTTCCTAGACGGGTATTCAGGATATAATCAGATAGTCATTGCTCCAGAAGACCAAGAAAAGACGACTTTCACATGCCCTTATGGAACTTTTGCCTTCAGGAGGATGCCTTTTGGTCTATGCAACGCACCTGCGACATTTCAACGATGCATGATGTCCATATTCTCTGATATGGTAGAGAGATATATTGAGGTATTTATGGACGACTTTTCTGTATTCGGGGATTCGTTTGATAATTGTTTGGAACACCTGTCACTTGTACTACAAAGATGTGAAGAGAAAAATCTTGTGCTGAACTGGGAGAAGTGTCATTTTATGGTGAAAGAAGGTATAGTTTTGGGTCACAGGATTTCTGGACAAGGGATTGAGGTTGACAGAGCCAAGATACAAATTATTGAAAAACTACAGCCACCCAATTCAGTTAAGGGAATAAGGAGTTTTTTGGGACATGCAGGGTTCTACAGAAGGTTTATTCATAACTTCTCAAAAATTACAAAACCCTTATGCAAGTTATTAGAGAAGGATGTGCCCTTTAATTTTTCTGATGAGTGTTTAAATGCCTTTAACACTCTGAAAGAAAAGTTAACTTCTGCACCTGTGATTGTGGCACCAGATTGGGACTTGCCTTTCGAACTCATGTGTGATGCCAGTGATTTCGCAGTGGGAGCAGTGCTGGGACAACGCAAAGGAAGAGTATTGCATGTCATTTATTATGCCAGCAAAACTTTGATAGATGCTCAGATCAATTATGCAACAACTGAAAAGGAGATGCTAGCTGTGGTTTTTTGCTTCGATAAGTTTCGATCGTATCTGATTGGTTCAAAGGTGATAGTCTATACTGACCATGCAGCTTTGAAATATTTGTTCGAAAAGAAGGATGCTAAACCTAGGCTGATTCGATGGGTTCTGCTACTCCAAGAGTTTGACATTGAAATTCGGGATAAAAAGGGTACAGAAAATCAAGTAGCTGATCATTTGTCAAGGATAGAACAGTTGCAGGAGTCAGATGACCTGGAGATCAATGAAATTTTCCCAGATGAGCAATTATTTCAGATAGAAAAGGCTCCGTGGTTTGCAGACATTGTTAACTACTTGGCAAGTGGGCATATCAATCCGGATTTTACCTATCAACAGAAGAAGAAGCTTCTCCATGACACGAAATTCTATTATTGGGAAGATCCAAATCTATACAAGAGAGGGCCAGATCAGATTATCAGGAGATGTGTGCCAGAGGATGAAATGAAACCTATCCTTTCTCGGGTTCATGCTTCAGCTTATGGAGGACACTTTGGCCCAACAAAAACTGCAGCAAAAGTACTTCAATGTGGTTTCTACTAGCCTACATTGTTCAAAGATTGTCATAGCTTCTGCAGATCGTGTGACAGATGTCAGAGAACAGGTAATATATCAGCCCGTCATGAGATGCCACTTAATAATATCTTGGAGGTGAAAATATTTGATGTGTGGGGAATCGATTTTATGGGGCCTTTCCCTTCATCTTACAACAATCGATACATCTTAGTTGCAGTGGACTATGTATCTAAATGGGTGGAGGCAAAAGCTTTGCCTACAAATGATGCAAGAGTGGTGATTGATTTCATAAAGAAGCACATATTCAACCGATATGGATCCCCCAGAGCCATTATCAGTGATGGTGGAACCCACTTTCGAAATCGATCATTTCAGGCAGTTCTGCATAAATACGGGGTACAACATCGAATAGCTACACCATATCATCCCCAGACAAGTGGGCAGGTTGAGACTTCTAACAGACAACTAAAGAGGATACTGGAACTGACAGTAAACTCTACTCGAAAAGATTGGTCCAAAAAATTGGACGATGCTTTATGGGGGCATACCGTACAGCTTACAAAACGCCAATTGGGATGTCACCTTATAGAATTGTCTTTGGGAAGGCATGTCATCTACCAGTAGAGTTCGAGCATAGAGCATATTGGGCACTGAAGCAATTAAACATGGACCTCGAGAAGGCTGGAGAAACAAGACTCTTACAACTTCATGAATTAGAAGAATTCAGATAAGAAGCATATGAGAATGCATCCATCTACAAAGAACGGACGAAGCAGTGGCATGACAAGAACATTAGACACAACGCATGTTCAAAGTAGGAGATCAGGTGCTCTTATACAATTCCAGACTTAAACTGTTCCCAGGAAAATTGAAATCAAGATGGTCCGGACCTTTCACGGTATCTCAAGTCTTTCCATACGGCACAGTTGAACTGCATCACGCGGAAAAGGAAAACTTTAAAGTCAATGGGCACCGTATCAAACACTACATAGAAGAATTTCCAACTGCAAAAGAGAGTCTCGATCTAGTAGTTGCTGAATGATCACGGCATCATGTCAAGCTAATGACATAAAAGAAGCGCTTATTGGGAGGCAACCCAATCCTTTTGCTTACTTTTGCTTATTTCTATTACTTTTCTGTTTAGCTTAGTTAGTTAGATTTTTCACATTTTCTACTTTATTTGGTTTTTGTAGGATAATCCCAAATCAGATCAATATTAAGTCGGAAGAAGGACGTGCCAATCTATGTGAATTGAGGGAACAAACATCTACACAAAGGAGGAGGTATTTAAAAAAAAAAAAAAAAAATTCGACCGAAACAGTGGCGCTGCGGCGCCGTGGACAGAATCCACGGCGCCGCGGCGCCACTTGTGTTAACCTCCCCCCCCCCCCCCCCCCCCCCCCCCGATTTTTTTTTATTTTTTTCTATTTTTCTTTATTTCCTTTCCTTATTTTTGTTTATTTATATAACCTCTCTCTCTCTCTTCCTATCTTTATTCTCTCAAACTCTCCCCAATTCTAAACCTAACCCTCTCCTTCCTCTTCTCAATTCCTCTCTTCTCCTTCAATTCTCTCTATAATCTCTTACACTAATACACAAAATCACAAGTGGGTACAAGATTCTACATATTGGCATAGTGTATTGAAACCCCATCTCTCTTCAATTTGTGTATCTATATCAAGAACGAGGTAAATTATTTCTACTATATTTCTTGAAAGTTATAGTAATATTCATGATAGATTTACGTAATACTATCTAGTTAGGTGACAATATCTTGAATGTGGAGATTTTTGGTGGTTTAATTTCATGGGATCTTGTTTTGGATAAAAGGGTTAGATTTTGGGGGTTTAATTCCAATTGCTCACCAAGTGTTTGTTAAAATGCCTACATGAAAACTACTTCATTTTTTGATTTACTTGTTTTTTCCCACATGGTAGTAAAGTGATTGTAGTATGTTGTAGGTCTAAATCTCATCACATTATGCTTTAATTGTTAGCTAGATTTGTCTAATCCAAGCTATTATGATATTTGGTTCATGAGATTTTCTTGCATTTAGTGGAATTGGTGATAAAACAATTTATGAATTCATGCCTCCCATATGAAAAATAAAGGTTGTAGAGATTTCGCTATTATGCTCAAAAGGTGTTTGATCAAATGTCTACATGAATTTTGCAAGGTGTTTTACATTGTTTACAATACCTCCTATACTTGAATTACTTGCTACAACTAGGAGGTCGAATTGCTTCCATGTAATACTTTGGTTTTGGCTAAACTTGTACTAATTGAAATTCTTTTCATCTTGTGCAGTTCATAATGCCTCCAAAGAAGAAGTCTAAAGCCTCCACCTCTTCATCAAGCTCGTACGATGAAGCAAAATTTTGTGAGTGCAGAGGCCGAGGAACGCTATCATAACCTAGTGGTGCATAAAAATTGTATTCCCGAAAGGGGATTTAACGATCTTGAAGGCCCAATGCGGCAATTGATAGAAGGGCGAAATTGGGAAGCCTTGACACGCCAACCACCGCCCTGCACTTATACCGGTGGTCCGTGAATTTTATATGCAAATGCGAAGGAGCACCGGAATTTGAGAATTTTTGTCCGTGGAAAGTGGATCAGATTTGACAGAAGCTCCATAAACCGGTACTACGAACTTCCTGATATTGATGATGATGATTACTCAAGCTTGCGCGATAGCGGGTCAGTCGACCCAGATGACATCATCAGTGAGTTGGCTATACCGGATGTCACGTGGAAACGAGCAGGGGCTGAGCTCACCAACTTTCCTGCTGCAGGCATGTATCCAGAATGCAAGGCATGGCATTACTTTATATGTGGAAAAATTCTACCAAGCAGTAATATCAGTGAAGTCACGAAGGAGAGAGCATTGCTAAATTTTATTATTCATAGGGGATTGAGCATTGATGTGGGGATGGTCATTCAGACCAACTTCTTGAGGGCACTTAAGGGCTCTACTACAGCAGGTCTTGGGTACCCTTCTTTGATTTATGAATTATGTCGACTGGGGGGAATTGACTCATCTCCAAATGAGGAGATAGTGCATCCTAAACCCCCAATTACAAAAAAGGTCATTTGGCAATTTACAAGTAAAGTTCCCCCACGGGCAACAGAAGGGCAATCTTCACAACCACGGGTTACAGAGGGGCGATCTTCACAGCCAAGTGAGCCTCACCATACCACCTCCTCAACTGAAGACATAACCGGGAGGATTGAGGTTTTACAGTTACAGTTGACTGAGAGGTATGACCAACTGGAAGCGCGAAACCAAGAGAGGTACCAAGGTTTTCAACATCAAATCGACCACATGCAAGCATCAATGACTGACCAGTACCATCAGCTACAGAACTCCATGCAAACCCAATTTCAATATCAGAATGAGTTCTTCTCGGTGTTGGCATCTGCATATCCCAACATGGTCTTTCCTCCACCTCCATCATTTCCATATCATCCACCCACCCAGGAGCCATCTCAACAAGGAGATGACGACGACGAATGATGTACTCAGGGAAGTCCTTTCTCATCTTTGTTTTTATGTGTACATTGGGGACAATGTTCAATATAAGTTTGGGGGGATACACATCATGAATGTTTATTGGTTTATTGTTTTGACTTGTGTTGCTAGGTTATGTGTGTTTGCTTGCTATTTAAAAATTAAAAAAAAAAAAAAAAAAAAAAAAAAAAAATTATTTGCATGCTTGTGTGAGTTAGATGGCCTTGCCGGCAATGATGAATATGATTGAGGACGTATTGTGGTGAAGTGTGGATTAATTGTGTGCTTGAGTGAGATTCATGCCTATTCATGTGAAACAAAAAAACTTCATGCACGTAATTAGATTGTGACAGTGTACTTGAGTGAGTTGATTCATGATTGAAATATTGATCCTAAATGCTAAATCCCAACAACCGTTAAACACTCATGCCCTTAAACCATAATTAATATGTTTGGAGGATTGAACTGTTGTAGGGAAACATGGAAATAAATGTGGATTCTATGCATGACAAAATTTTGTGTGGATTGTCTGAGACCTGTAAGATGAATTCAGGTGAGAACCTTAAGTCAGGGGTAATGTTTTGGAGAATGATTGTTTAATGAGGGACATTGCACTAAATCAAGTCAAGGGAAAAAGCTGCCTCGTTGTGAAGCTACCCAAAAAAGATCCCAATGAGGACAACGTTTCTTCGTAGCCTTTATGACTCGAGTGAATAAGCCTGAAAGGGTTTAAAACCTGATGCCCTAAAGTCGTCTGATTTGGGAGTCATCGGCCTAAAACTCGCTAAAGGGGTCATCTAGAAAGCTTAAGGGAGAAACGCCTGCAAGAAATGAAAAGAAAATACATTGATAAGAAAAAAAGCAGGTGCATGAAACAGAAGACGCACCAAATGTCTTGATTTAGTCCCGAACACTTGTTTTAGAAAATTGCACCTTTGATAAAGGGTTAGTAATCTGATTGACTCTTATGGGTTGAAGTGGTCAAAAATAAGAAGAATCCTCGTTTGTTGATATGTTGAATGACAATCAGTGAAATCAAACCAAAAACTTGAGCGGTGTAAGGATTTATTATTGAAAATCAACTCTAGAATGCACCTTGGAAAGAGAAAAGAAAACAAGTTTGGGGGTGTGTGAATCTCACGAGCGAAGTAAGGATATAATTGACTTTCAAGGTCGGGAATTGAATCAACTTGTGATTGTACCACGTTACATCTAAATTACTCACACACACACACACCCGTTTTGCATTGATTAGGTGAAATGTTGCTCTTGCATAACAATTTTGAAATCACTAATGAATATGATGCAATGTTCTCAACGCTGAGCCTAACGGCAAACTATCTAACTAAGTATTTGTTTGTGTGGTTAAGTATTTTTCTTTTTGTTCGCTCGAGGACTAGCAAACTGATAAGTTTGGGGGTATTTGACGAGTGTGTTTACGCACGAGTTTTCATCCTATTTTTGACTTAATTACAAGTTAGATTCTATAAAAAGTGAACGTTTTTGATGTGTTTTTATCATGTTGTGTTGTAGAGTTTTGGAGATAGCTTTGAAGCAACAAAGAGGCAACAAAATGGAGTTATAAGGAGAAAAGACAAGAAAAGGGCAAAATGGTCAAAACGCCATTGGAGTGGCGCCGCGGCGCCACACACACGGCGCTGCGGCGCCGGACCTTCAGATGGTGGCGCTGCGGCGCCACACACATGGCGCTGCGGCGCCACCACCAAAAACCACGGCGCTGCGGCGCCGTGATACCGGCGCCGCGATGCGTAAATCGGGATTTTTCGATTTAAAAAATAAAAAAAAAGCAACCCTAGGGGCAAAAACGGGAGGAGGAGTATAAATAGACTTCTTGGAGACCATTGCTAGGGTTGGACATTATTGGAGAAGACAAGAACACAAAAGAAGATCTACAAAGAAGGAGAGACAATCAAATAGGAGATTTTTAGAAGATTCAATCAAGAAACTCAAGGAGGAAAACAAAAGGGACTCATCTTTGAAAGATTGACAAGAACAAGAAGGGATTTTGGTGCAAGATCTACTTTCTTCTTCTCTATATTTACTTCAAATCCGGTGATGTATTCTATAATTACTATAGTTATCTCCTTGTTAATTATGAATAGCTAAATTCATTGTTAGGGCGAACATGTAATCTATTTGGGAACCTTTATGTTTTTAATTCAAGATTCTAGTTTTTAAATGGTTTTGTGTTGATTTTATTCATGTATCAATGCTTTGAATATTTTGGCCAATTATTCAATGATTTTGTGGACAATAATTGCGTAGAGATGCGGATTATTGTTTAGACCAAATAGTAAATTCCGGTAAATTGGCATAACGTGTAGAGATACCTATGTTAATTGCTGCGGTCATAATTGAATTCCTAGAACCAATATTTCGTTTAACTAGATGTCAATTTGCATAGAGATATGGAATTGAATCAGTTAAATAGGCTCAATGAGAACTCGAGAGGGGTAAATTGAATACAATAGGAGAATTCGATCGAACACTACTTTAGTTATGAATCTTGATGTAAAATGTAAAGGTGATTAAATAGGTGAAATGTTCTGCCCTAACATTCTCCCGATTATTTAACTTCTATATCGTTTTTGTGTGCACACCACATTTTAGTTTAAATTTTTCTTTAGCATTTAAACAATCACCACACAAATTTCGGGTTTACTTTTATCAAATAAAAGTTGAGATTAATTAGGTTAGGCATTTAAGTATAGTCCTCGTGGGAACGATTATCCGGACTCTTTGGTCCACTTTATTACTTGTTTGACATCGTACACTTGCGATAGAAAATTCACAACAGTCCCCGGCCCTCAGACTCCAAAAATAGATGTATATTCATTTCAAGACATCAAAGTGAATGATAGCAAAAATTATGCCGTAGCATATCAACAAAAAGAAAAGTCACACACGTGCAATCCTAACGAGTGCAGGCTGTAACGTAGAGAGTACATTTATTAGTCTACACAAGCCAGTAACCAGATTTTCCATTAAATCAGCTCCTCAGTTGCAGCGCAAGGCAGAAAAACCGTCTAGACGGTTTGATATATAGCATAAATCGCCCCCCACACCAAAACAAAACAGAAAGAGACACCACACAACAGAGGAGGAAAAATAAAGGAACAAAAAGAAAAGAAAAGTCAGATCTCCAATGAGTTACCTAAAGGAATTAAAATGGGTACCCAAACATGGTTGACCATGATGTGGTTCTCATACTAAAAAATAAAATGCATTGTTAACCTCCGAAGCCGAAACAATACTGAAAGTTCTCCACCCAACCGTTATTGGTAATTTTTCAGTAAGAACAATGCCCCCCACATTTACATGATTGGATTCATGAAGGCCGGATTCATGAAGGCCCATGACAAAGCATTTTATTGTTTAAAATTTGACTCCACAATAGTTACAATCATATGTTATTTCAAATGAGATCCAAACAAAACAGACTTATTAAAGATGAAAATGTTCTAAGAATTGGTAAGCCAAGAATGATGAAATACAACTGATGTTATTAAAGGTGAAAAAGGAATTGAAACTTACCAGTCACACTCCATGCCATATCCCTTCTTCAATAGCACTTCTGGAGCAATGTAGTCTGGAGTACCTACAGTTGAAAATGCCTTTCGAATGGAAAAAGAAAAAAAATGAGAGAGAGAGAGAGAGAGGATATGATGATTTCTCATGCAAACATGGAGTATCATGTATTAGATGTATCAGTAGGCATACCCAATATGTGTCACCTGATCTAAATAAAAGACCAGGACAGAAGCCTGCATATAAGAACTGGAAATTTTAAAATCAAATGAAGGGGTATGGCTTATATCTTTCCAGAATTTCGTCCAAGAAGTATGGTACAATAGTCATCATTTAACTATCATAAGTCTGCAAATCTCTGTGATCATGGGGGACTTTTCTGCACCCATCTATCATATAGTTTATTCCATTAGCAGAAACCAGAAGGTTGATCTAGCAGTGGTTCCCTCTACCCGTTCCAAAAGTATCAAGAGAACAAAGGTTAACATAGACCTAAAATTGAATTCTAAAAGACATTCGATTTAGTCTCCATAGAAAAGAGCAGTTGAACTACCAACCTTTTGAAACAGAAAATACAACTCAACAAAGCATTCAAAGTGTTCACAAATTCAGAATGTTTCTTAGCATCAAAGACAATAACAACAAAACAGCCTCATATTTGGTGCAAATGTATAAACAGTCATCTTATAAGCCTGACTCCATATTTTCCTATTACTGAGTTTTCCTTTTACTTAAAGCATTATCTCACATGCCTCCAAACATGACTCAAAGCCAGCAGAGAGTTTTCCCCTGGGTGGGGGGATGAGAGAAGAAAGATTCTGAATTTGATTAATGCTTTCTTACCAACTTTCTCCGATTCATCTGCCAGTGTTGAAGTTGTTCACGAGGACTTCTCCAATTACTAACATTAGCAGCATCTGCAAAACGACCATCAATATCCATTGGTTGCCTTATATTCTCATCATCCATGGCCTCATTCTCATTCACAGTAGTCAGAGTTCGGCAATCAAGAGGCTTGCAAAGACCAAAGTCTGAGAGCTTCATGTGACCATTTTTATCAAGAAGCAGGTTATCAGGTTTTATGTCCCTGAGGAGACATAAAGGAAAAAAAGTTAACAATACAACTTCTTTAGTATGACTTAATTCACCAGTGAATTTGTTATAACATACAATAATTTGTTAAATGCAGAGAGAGCTGCAGACTCACCTGTGAATGTAATTATACTTGTGAATGGATTCTATGGCCAGGACACTTTGAGCAATGTAAAATTTAGCCACACTTTCAGACAGAGTGTCTTCTCTCATAAGCAGAGTCATCATGTCGCCACCAGGGAGATACTCCATAATAAGATACAAATATTCAGCGTCTTGAAAAGAGTAATATAATTTTACTATGAAGTGGCTGGCCACTTCTGCAAGTAAGTTTCTCTCAGCCCTAACATGCTCCACCTGCCAAGATAGGCACGTAGTTTTGAGACAAAAGCAAACGACAGGCACACACACTTTCTGAAAGACATTCATATAGTAAATGGATAACTCATAACTGTAACTTACTTACAAGACAACCTTTCGATTAAAATGTCCTTTTAAGTAAATAAGCAAGTTATAATATAATAAGATATGTTTGATGACGTTCGAAATACATTACTTATTTTTATGGTAGGGTAGGAGTTACTTTTCAAAAATGTACTTTTTTTATAACTTAAAAAGTATAAAAATTTAATTTACTTTGCACGTTGGAGAGTAACTTTTAACTTTTTTAAGCTTAGCCAAGCATGCCTTCAATATGCTTCTGTCAATTGATTCTCTTAAAAAATGTAAAAACAAAAAATTAACTAATCACCTGTGATGATGTTTCAAGGGAGCTTTAGCAAAGGAGCATGTCATACCATTCACCTTTTAGCTTCACCTTGCCTCAGTATCAGAACTTTTTTGATATTAAGCAGTTCCGTATATTTAGTCTATATCAGTGGAATAAATTGCTTCTGTCTAGAGCTGGTTAAAATATTAGCTCACTTCTGTCCAACCTTTTATCACTAACATCAACTCTATAAAGCCTGAAGCAAGGAAATCTATGTCTTCTAAACTATAGAAGCTTCCATGTTCCATGTCTGATCTTGTAGATCAGCAATCTAAATTTCTCCTCTTCAAAGAAACACTGTGATGCAAAATGGATTGAATATTCTAGGCATAAGCAAAATCAAATCAATTAGAATAGAATTTTCCATTATTGTGTTTTATTGACTTTGGTAAGATAGTTGAGTTTGTCTCATTTCTAAAAGGAAATCTTAGTTTTCCTTATTAGTTGATGTTCATTACACTTGTCATTAATTTGGTATCAGAGGTAAATATTTACTACAATCTCTGTTTTTGGAATTTCAGCATGTTTTTAATTGGAAAATGATCCTTTTATGAGTTATCTATCATATGCAATTGAGAACAAGTCGATTGGAGTCCTGCAAAATTTATTTTAGCATTTTTTTAGTAAACTGCGATGGGTAAAATTCGGGGATATAGTTCAGCCTGTTTGAAAAAAAAATTCGGGCATCAAACGTCGTAGTTCAGAGCCCAAATTTTTATATGTTACACGTATATGAGTTTCATACTCACTGCTAAATTTTCATAATTTTTAGTTGAGATTTGCTAGGTCAAATAAATTTTGCAACTCACAGCACAATCGAAGAAAAACTGTTTTCAACTTGTCGATTTGTTTAAAACTCATTCCAAATCATTTTGTTCTATATTCTTTTCTAAGTCCATATGTTTACAATATTTATTAATTAATTTAAATTTAAGAAACCTTTCTTAATCTCGCATGTTTGAAGATTTATGTTAAAGACTCACATTTGGTAACGTGTTGTGTTATAAGAATTCAGGGCGTTACATCTTAAGACAAAAGTAGCGGAGTATTTGTATTTTCTTTTCCTTTATGTAACATATGATATTTAGGATAGGCTTATGCTCTATTATTTTCTTCTTCTTTTTTCCCTTTCTTCTTTCTTTCTTATCTTTTCTGAGTTTCAGGAAGTTAGATTCAATCTCAATATGTAATCTTTGCACTAAATCAGATCCCTCTTTTTCAATGCCTTCATAATAAAATATTTATTATCAAAAAAAGAAAGGTTTGGGCTGCCATCACAAGTTAGGTCCTCTCTCTCCCCTAAAGGAGATCTATTGATGTTGATACATTAGATCCACTAACATCAATTGATATTTCCACTCTGCAGTCTCCGATTATGATAAAAATATTTCATGCCACAAAACAAGCAGCCACCAATTGAGAGACTGAGCATGTTAAATACTGAAGAACCAATGCACCAGCTACCGGGTCACAGAAAGTTGTTTAACTAATAAGAACGCTCATATTTATTACTAACCTGTCCTCTTGAAAGCATTTCAGATTTCTTCAACTTCTTCATGGCATAAATATTGCCAGATTTTTTCTCCCGGCATAATCGAACCTGATAAATTGAAATTTATGAGAAGCAAAGAGGACAATAAATCAGTGAATGGACTGAAAAATATATTTATTTTTCTTACATTTACTAAAGAAAAGCCAAAAGAATGGCAGGTACCTAGCAAAGATAATATCAGGGATAAGATGCATGTGCAAATGATTCAAAATAAGAAAAATAAAGTAATCTAGATAACCAATTGATAGAAAAAAAGTCATACATCATACTTATGTTTTACTGAACAAAAGCTAAAAACAATGTCTAGTATGTCTAGTACCTAGCAAAGGTAATATCAGGGATAAGATGCATGAGCAAATGATTCAAAATAAGAAAAATAAAGTAATCTAGATAACCAATTGATGGAAAAAAGTCATACATCATACTTATGTTATACTGAACAAAAGCTCAAAATAATGTCTAGTACCTAGGAAAGTGAAATATCGGGGACAAGATGCATGCACAAACGAATAACAGAAATTAAGCACTCTTGATAGTCAACCGATGGAAAGAAGTCATAAAATCATACTTAGAAACTTTTTCAAGTAGCCTTTAAATGATTGGGCTGTAGCCCAGTGTGAAGTTGGGGAAGAAAATTCTTTTCCCATTTCATTTCATTAAAAACTGGCTCCAACTTTGTTTTTACTTCATAATATAGGCCCAAAAAATATTTAGCCCACTCTATATATCCATGTCTGGTCCAACGCTAAATTCTAGTCCACCCTGAAGTCAAGTTCTAGGCCCGCCCTGTTTGGGACAAACATTCACTTAATGAAATACTGAGACCTAGTAGAGTTTTCGTCTTACCAACACTATTCATACATGTAAAATTGCAATAAGATGGCAAGATAACTTGGAGAAAATAAAAACCATAAAGACTAAAGAGAGAAGTGCATGCAAATCACCAACCTCACCATAAGCTCCTCGCCCAATTATGGTTAAAAGATCAAAATCCTCTACACATATCTTGTTCCTTCTCAATCGCATAAATTCTGTCTCCTTTCGCTCTAAATCCTTGATGAGATTTATCTGTTCTTCTTTGGGAAAGTCGGATGATTCTAACTTTCTTTCTAATATCCATCGCCTGAAGTGAAAAGCATAGAACGTCAAAACTTAACCAGTGAATCTGCAACACTAATGTGGAATGTAGAACTGTAACCGAATTCTATGAAGTTGATGGGCCTGTAACCTTCACATGAGCCAGATTTAACCATTGGTAGTAACAACATTCAAGAAAAGCATAAATTTAATTTTCCCTTCTGTGCAAGGATATCAAGATCTCAAGATATTAAAGGTAAGTAACATTAATTCTTTGCCATCAAAATAGGTATTGGTGAATGTAACAGATGTTAAAAAAAAAAAAAAAAAAAAGAAGTGGATACTGATTGAATTAGTCTCGTCTAAAATCAGACGCAAAAATATTTGTCTGGATCCTGTATCTAATACTGTTCCTGAATACCTAGACCACAGTTGGATTTCCCTAAGACACTTTAGACGTCAACTCTTGTCCGCACTTCATAAGATGACCGCAGACTAAAATGAATGGTTCAAACAAAGGTCCGAACAGAGCCAATAACGACATCTTTGACAATGTGAATTGCTTACCACTAATTTGTTTTCCTATATATTAGACACAAACAGCATATAATTTGTCCATTTTCCCAGTCCAGGGGAAATTTAGTTTCATTTGGATAGATTTCAGCAGTGCCCCAGGCCTCAACAACAAATTCAGCCATTCACATGAAAAAGGAACGAAGTCAGCATTCTTTTGATAATATTGGTCGATGCAATGAAACAGCCTTCCTTCCGTATAATTGGTGGACAATGACGTGATGTGCAACGGTATCTATTTTGAGGATCAACTCTTCCTAAAGTTTGCTTCTCAAATTCCAAGCAGGAATCTACTCTTGGTCAATGTTCCTACCTAAACTAAGTGCAAATATCATAGAAAGTAGTGCAATTGATCATCCATTCTGGTCTAACCTACAATTGCCCACAATCCATACTCCTTAGTTAGGGACTCATTCCTCAACTCGTGAAAAATTAAACCCTCCCCCCTCCCCCACCAACCCAATAAATCAGGATAGTTACTACCAACTAGACCCCCCTATAAATCCCAACTTCTAAGTAGCATTAATCTCTGAGCTCCAAACTGAATATAGAGCTATCTCTGCATAATCACAATGAGAAGAACTAATTATAAAAAGATACCCATTCTGATTCCCATAACAAATTAACAAACCATAAACTAAATTTCAGCATATGTACGCTTTCCTAATTCGAGTTATGTGGAAATGTCCCAAACATCATCACCTAAAACTTTATCTAGCAACTACTTGGGAAAAAAAAATCCAAAAAATCAAAGCAACAATAGATCTTGGGTTATACAAACTTAAATTACAAAATCAAGCTAATTTATTTATAGTCCTATTCCATTACATTTTTAAGACGATTTATCGTAGATACACGTGTATATCAGTGTACATATCTATACCTTTCTTTGCGCTCTTGGATGCTTTTCATCTGATTCTTGTAGTGATTCTCGATGTACTGTTTAGCCGCAGCAACTTTCTCCATTGTTAAGCTAGACCCCAGCACCTCTTCGCTGACGTTACCACGCTGTTCCTCCATTCCACCTCTCTATCTCTCTCTCTCTCTCTCCAGATGTTCGCTCGAATTATAGCACGAACAAGGACGAGAAGGGAAAACTCGACGAATACACTTGACGTGGACCAATCCTGTACGGTACCCCTACCTGAATTTTTTGCAATTATAGGCCATGTTTGATAGCAAATGGTGTTTGATGACAGATTTTTTCTTGCTAAAATGTTTTCCAACTCCCCCGCCCCCGCCCCCGCCCCCCCTCGCTCCCCCTATGCGCCTATGCTTTGGCAATTGAAATTTATTCTAGATTCAATTGGTAGAAAAAAGTTATCACTTTATATCACAATTTGCATAAAAACAAAGCAAAATGAATGATATTCAGTATGACAAATTTTTTTTTGGCAATTAAAAAAAAAATTCTAGATCTAATGGTAAAAATCATTTATTTAACAATTTGCATGAAAAATAAAGTCAAACGAATGATATTCGATATGTTAAATTTTTTTTAGGGGAATTGAAACAAATTCTAGATCCAATAGTGAAAAAAATTATCACTTTAATGGACAATTTCTATATAAAAAAAAAAAAAAAGCAAAGTCAAACGAATACCAAAAGTTTCAAAATTTAAAAAAAAAATTCAGGTGAAAAATTATATCAATCAAATATAATTAATCGATAATTTTTTATAAAACAATTTTAGGCAATTCAATTCCATGTAATTCATTTTCTTTCTACACAAATTTCACATTTACAATCAAATAGACCCTTACATAGCTAGAAATAGTTTTATTTGAAGACTTTTGAAAGCATAATCTAATGCGACACATCCAAATTTATATAATGAGTCATATAATATCACATATCATTCTATCATTTGTTAATTTTAAATGCAGTCAACACTTTCATTTAATATTTTCCTTACACACCATTTTATTTACAATCTTGCTACTTGTACAGAAGACGTTGATAGAATATTCATAATGGAGATTGACAGAATATTCATAATGGAGAATCCAACTTTTTTTTAAATTTTTTTATTCACTCAAACCCACGCGCATGTGAGTAGATGTCAACATTTTCTGTCAATCTTTTTCGTACAAGGAACTTTATTCTTTTATTTAATTTCTTATGTATCATTTTTATTTACATGTAGTGGTGACAATGGGTCGAGTCGAACCGGTTCGGCTCGTTACCCTACGAGCTCGGCTTCTGCTGGGGCCATGTGAGCAACAAGCTCGTGGACAACGAGCCGAGCCGATTCGAGCTCGGCCCATTTCAAAAAAGTTAGATCGACTCGGCCCACAAGCTCGTGGCTCATAGGCCGGGACGAGCCGAACTCGTAAGCTCGTCTTATATATATATATATATATATATATATATATAATTACACGTTTTCTTTCTAAATATTTTTTAAAAAATACATTTTCTGTAATTTTTTATCTTATAAGTATTTTTATTTTGTAAATAATTTATTTAGATAAAGTATTTTTTACTTATAAGTTATAATTTATAAGTAATTTTAATTATAATGTATTTTTTTTTATGATTTTTATCTTATAAATAATACTTACTTATAAGTTTTTTGTAATTATAATTTAATTTTTTTACTTATAAATAATTTTTAGTTAAAATATTTTCATTCTCAAATTTATTTTGAAGAAAACATGTTGATTGAAAATAATTATTTTATAAATGATAAAATTAAAAAAAAAATGAGAAATTGTCAAATGATTTTTCAAAATATTTTTTCTTTTTAAAATATAAACCCTCATCCTTTATCCGAGTTTGGGATCGGCTACTTCAATAGTTCAATTTCGAGTAAGCGGAGTTAAAAATTGTATACGAACAACTTGTTACGTGTACAATTTTTTTAAAAAAATTATAAAGGTATTAAAATAAAAATTCGTCATAAATATAAAATATGGTTAAACTAAATATCACTTACTTGACTACATGCAATTTCGGCATATTTATCTTGCAGTCGAAAATGAACGTCTTGCCAGTCCTTCACACACATTAATACTTCCAAAATATCTTCTTTTAGTTGACTCATAATCTCAGAGAGAACCGTAAACCCTGCACTAAAACGGATTTTGAAGCTACAGTGCTAACCGGAAGTGTTAGTAGATCTTTTGCCATTGCAGAAACTATTGGCAATCGGCGTTCATACTTTCGCCAGAAGTCAACTACTTCTTCTGAATTTTTTCTTAGTGCATTGTTACTAGGCCAATTATGATTAAAGTAATCAAGTAATTCAGCAGGCAACGCATTTGGACTATTACTCGATGTTTGAGTACATGTAGTGGAAGACAAACTATTATTACTGGAGGAACCACATGCATATCCAGTTTGACCATATCTATATGAGTTCATGCCTTCAAATAAATTTAAAATCGGTGTCGTCATCTCCTAAATTAGTGGGAGGAGTACTTGTAGAGTCGAAGGGTACACAAGTAGCATGTGTATCCATTTGTGAAACATATATTACATATATTTCAGATAAAGTTACTTCCAAATTCCGATAGGTAATAGATATGTTAAAAGTTAAAGATTTTGATATTCGGTCAATTATAAATTTATTGAGGTCCATGACGCATGCTAACGGAAATAATATGGGCAAGTCTTCCCAATATTTTTTAAACTTTAATTCCATGACAATTATAACTGAACTAAAATCGGAGTCATCTTTAAATCTATCAAAAGTCCTAACAATTAGATAAAGACGTTGAAGGACCATAGAACTAATAGGATAATAAACACCAGACAAAATATTTGTAGCATTATAAAAACTTTTCAAAAAAGCTTTAATTTTAATAACTAAAGCCCAATTAGACTTATTCAAAATATTATCGTCGTCGTCCCTCATATTCCTATTGTTATAAAATTTAGTAATTAAATGTTCGAAACCTTCACATAATTTTAATAATAAATATGTGGAGTTCCATCTATGCGCTACGTCACTAATAAAGGTTTTTGAATGCGGCACACCGTTTTCGGCACAAAAATCCTCAAATGCTTGTTTTATACTAGGTGAAATAGTGATATAAATTAGTGCACTCCTAATTCATAGAATTTCATTCTTAACATATTTTAAACCGTCTTGTACTATTAAATTTAAAATATGGCATACACATCGAATATGAAATAAATAACCACCGAATTCGGGTTGAAGTACTCTTTGCAATTTCTCGATAACAGACTTATTTACATTAGCATTGTCGAACGTAAAAGAGCGAATTTTACTCTCGCATTTATGTTCTCTAATAATGTTTATAATAGTACTAAATATATTGGGAGTATTGTGCGGGTACTCAATAATTTTAAAAGCAATTATTCTTTTATGCAT
Source organism: Osmanthus fragrans (assembly GCA_019395295.1). Taxonomy (NCBI): domain Eukaryota; kingdom Viridiplantae; phylum Streptophyta; class Magnoliopsida; order Lamiales; family Oleaceae; genus Osmanthus; species Osmanthus fragrans. Next base: position 15,071,078 of record CM033359.1, read on the forward strand.
GATCCAAAGTGGGTCTATATAGTGTGCAGTTACAGCCATATAACCTCTTTTATTAATCCCTTCTCATAAATCCGAAGTTAAAGATATCACACCCCCATATTTTTCTAAATCGGCAATCAATGTTTTCTTTACATTTCAAAATATTCTATTGTATCAAAACGAAGAATATTTCGACTTACCCCCAACGTACCTCGATTGAAGACATTCTTTCACAAAGGTAACAAAATGTTGATTGTCCGTTTGTGCTAGTGGCAACTCAGATCCGACAATGTATTTCACCATTCCTTTTTGAGTTCTTTCCTTTGAATATATCCACGTATTAAGTGGCGTAGTAGTAGCACTGCTGCCTGGACTACCAAATTGTAGTTGTGTTTGACCAGCAGGAAGAAGACCATGTTTGGCCTCACATGTTTTGTAGTGACGATTGAGGTGAGTGGTTCCAATGCCTTTTTGATGGGTCAAACGTTATTGACAGTATTTGCATACTGCTTTGGTTTCTGAAATTTCATCGACCACACGACCAGTTTGAACCAATTTAACACGGTCCCAACATTTTGCCTGCTTCTTCACCTTTCTCTTCCCTCTTGCATCGGAAATTTCTAACATAGGTTCATCATTATGTTCCAAATCAATTGAATGACAAGCATCAATATCAACGTCATCCAAATCAATTGGATGACTACTTTCATGAGTATCATAATCTTCAATATTTTCTAGAATGCGTATTTCATTTAGATGGCAAACTCGTTCCTAAATTGATTATAGGGCACATGTGCTTCATTCCCGACTCCGACATCGAACAAGTTTTCAATAAATGAGCTTGGACCCATTTGTGAATAATTGAAATTGAATGTTGAAGAAGAAGAAATGAAGTAGAATTGAGAAGTGAATGAAAATTATGTAGTAGTGTAAAAAATATATTGTAAAATCAAGATTATAATTCAATGTTTTCAAAATAAAATGTAGGAGAATATAGAAATGAAAATGAATGAATAATATTGATAATAATTGATTTGTAGAGAGTATAGTAGAGAATAAGAGATTGATAGTAAGTTTGGTGAGAAAAAAATGTTGTAATTGATGGGTATTTATAAAAATAAAATAAAATTCGAAAAAAAAAATTGAAGGACCAAAATAGTCACTGAAAAACTTTAGTGACCGTTCTGGTCACTGAAATAATTTGAAATTTTTTTTAAAAAAATTTGACGAGCCATGAGCCACGAGCCGACTTTGCTCGTGACTTGTCAAAAACGAGCCCACGAGCCGCTCGCCGAGCTATTGGCACGAGCAACTCGTTTGATTTTTTTTTATCGGCTCGTGGCTCGGGCTCTTTTTTACGAGCCGAGCCTTCGAGCCCACGAGCTACTTAGCTCGATTGCCACTACTATGTACAAGTATCATAATTCAATCTATTAAGGGGAACTAGTGTACAAAATATAAACCAGCACTGGATAAGTTGACCAAAGTCAATTGTGGATCTACTGCAGAAAACATGCCCACCCACTTGCCAACTGGCATTTTATTTGGAAAAATTACCTCGTACTCTACATTTGGCCAGCCCTTTTTTTAAAATAGCATTTGAAATAGTATTTTTTTGGAAAATGTGGGTTGAAAAATGAAGAAATGTTTTCGATTTATGGATAGTATTATTTTACGTAAAATTGTGTGAATGAAAGTATGAGAGAGAAAAAAATATATGATAAAAAAGGGGGTCAAATAAATAATTAAAGTTATCATTTCAAAAATGGGTTAATTTCACAAACAGTCATTGAAGTTACCAAAAAATAACAAAACGGTCACTGGTTTCAAACTTGCAGAAACGGTCACTGAAGTTTTAAATTTCTTTCACAAACGGTCACTGAATTTTCAGATTTTTTGGGCGAGTTTGCGGCAATTTTTCGACAACTTTTGACCACCAAAACCGTCGATTTCGGATACCGTTGGAAAGCCCACAATATTCTCTTCAATTACCACCAAAAATCTTCCCATAACTCCAAGGGTTTCGGCTGAAATATACCCACGAAGCCGGCAACTGAAAACTGTGAAAATCTGCCCAGATTTTCAGATTTTTTGGGCGAGTTTGCGGCAATTTTTCAGAAACTTTCGACCACCAATACCACCAGTTTTGGATACCGTTGGAAAACCCACAATGTTCTCTTCAATTACCACCAAAAATCTCCCCATAACTCCAAGGGATCCGACCGGAATAAACCCACGAAGTCAGCTACCAAAAAAAATTGAAAATCTGCCCAATTCGGGTAGCTAACTTCGTGGGTTTATTCCGGCCGAATCCATTAGAGTTATGAGGAGATTTTTGGTGGTATTTGAAGAGGACATTGTGGGCCTTCCAAAAGTATCCGAAACCGGCGGTATTGGTGGTCGGAAGTTGCCGAAAAATTGCCGTAAACTTGCCCCAAAAACTGTGAAAATCTGAGCAGATTTTCACAATTTTCGGTTGCCGGTTTCGTGGGTATATTTTGGCTGAATCCCTTAGAGTTATGGGGATATTTTTGGTGGTAATTGAAGAGGACATTGTGGGCTTTCCAACGGTATCCAAAACCTGCGATTTTGGTGGTCGAAAGTTGCCGAAATTGCCGCAAACTAGCCCATAAAATTTAAAAATTCGGTGACCGTTTGTGAAAGAAATTTAAAACTTCAATGACCGTTTCTGCAAGTTTGAAACTTCAGTGACCGTTTTGTTATTTTTAGGTAATTTCAGTGACCGTTTGTGAAATTAACCCTTTCAAAAATCAAGTGTCGAAAATATTTTATCAAAAATTAGAATATTTACTACCCTCAATGAATGACATTTCTTCCACCACAAGAAAACCCTCCGTCATCAATAAACTCAAGACCTGTCCTTGTTTTGCCCGACGATGACGACTCATCGGAAACACTCTTCTCTCACCATTTCTCTGTACCTTCATCTTTGAGATTTTCCAAATCAACACATTGCAAAGTCGAAACCCGAGCCTGAACATGTAATAGTTTTGAAAGGCCTTTTTTAATCTACAGTTTTGATTGATCCGGATTCTAAAAGCACTGAAAAATCCTTTGAGAATGTTGGAATTATGACTATGGAGAATGTTGACGTTGTGGCCCGACTTGGTTCAATGGATCTGAGGATGGCTTCGAGGGAAGGTAATGATGAAGACATCTTCAGTAGCAGTGATACTACAGTTGGAATGGTTTGGTGGCTGTACATTTGGCAGTTCGTTGATGGCTGTAGATCTATCTCAGCTGATCTCGTAGCAAAGAATTAGAGAAGTGTGATGGAGATGGTTGTGGAGGAGAACGAATAGGAACGACAGAGTGGCGGTGGTGCCAAAGTTAGGCGATGTAGCAGACGAAGATATATAGCTAATTTTTGAAGGAAATTGGATAAAGTTATGCGGCAGTAGATGGAGACCTTTCGGGGGCACTACTGTTGGTCAGGATACGATTAGGGGAAGGAAAATGATAGAGAAGAAGGTTTCAAATCCGTACACTCAGTGGGACAGGACAACGTGGTGTTCGTGATGATGGTGGATTTGAGGTGGCGTGGTGCTGGTTGTGAATTTGAGGTGGAGGTGGTGGTGAAGTGGGGTGGGGTAGAGTAGGGTGAAAATTGATTGTACACCAGTTAATTGTAATTTCTGAGTAATAAACCATTTTATGATGTGTAAATATGTCAGTTTTACCCATACTAGTTAGATGCACATGCAATGCACGTGATATGACTTAGTTGACTACATAATAGCGTAGTTCTGTAGATAAAATTATGCATATTAGTAATGAAAGATGTCCGGAGCAGTAAGATAAAGCTTATATAGGCTTTACATAGCCTGAATTTGTACATAATTATAGGCTTCATAAAGATGATCGTAAATTTCTGAATTGCATGGAGCAAATTTTGTGCAACATTAGCACTACATGAAGCTATTTAGCTAGGCTGGTGTGAAAACATGATTTTGTGTGTTCCAGTTCTTGTCTTTTCCAAACGTCAAACGTGTATGTTAAAAAAAGACGTGTAACTCGTCTTTTTAAAAAAAATCAATTTTTATTACAACATTTTATATGTACTTGGTGATCATGACGTGCGCACCGAAAAGATCTTTCCTAATTGGGATCATGAGCGCGATTTTGATAATCGTAGAAAAAGTTATGGTCGAAATACTAAAAAAAAACTAAAATTGCACAAAAATATGAATTTGGGGACCGAAGTGTACAGGTGCCAAAAGTTGAAGGACCTAGGGTTACAATTTTTTAAGGATGAAATTGACAGAGAAATCAAATTATGAAGACTCAAAAGTACAAGAGTTGAAGGACTTGACGCGCAATTACCCCAAGGACTGAGCCGCAAGAAATGAAAAAAAATAAAAATAAATAAAAATAAAAGAGGAATCCAAATACCAGTAAACCATTCAATCTGGTAAGCAAATACCATATTTCGTTGAATCCGGTAAGTGAATACCGTATTTCACCAATCTGGTAAGCAAGTTAAAGCCAAATACTGGTAATTTGTAAAATTCGGTAAGTTAGTTAAAATCAATACCGGATATGGCCAATACCGGATTTGGATGCATATCATATATCAACTTTCACATACCGGATTTCAGCACAACTTGACATACCGAATTTTGGTAAATGTAGGAAGCATAGTGGATATGGTCAATACCGGATAGCATACCGTATTTCATTGTAAGGATACCGAATTTCAGCATAACTTGACATACCGGATTTCAACACATGGTGGTATACCAGATTTCAATTATTGGTGGCATACCGAATCCACTCTCATACCAGATATGGTTAATATGAAATGAAACGGAAAAGAAGGAGAATTTTTTTTATTTTTTTTTTGTTTTAAAAACTTATATTTTTGTCTTCATTTTCGAGCTTATTACGGAATATTAAACGAAGTCAAAATATTATATTCTTAATATCATTTTAAAGTACTCACGGCCTATTATTTCACAACGTTGATGGTGTGCGAAACGGCCAATTGTAGCAAATGTTATGGCGCGTCAAAGTAGGCTGTTTCAAACTAATATTTCGAGAATTTCGATAACAATCCAACTTTAAAAATTCCTAGACTATTGTACGCTGGTCGAATTAATAAATCTTCTATATCCTCTCGAAGTGCACTTCATGAACTATATCATAGATGTATTTAATGATCTAAATAAATATCAAAAATAGTTCAACAAACGTCAAATGCGTAAGTTAAAAAGAGACGTATAACTTGTTTTTTTAATATATTACTTAAGTTTTTCATTTTCGGGCTCACTACGGAATATCAAACGAAGTTGAAATATTACATTTTTAATATAATTTTGAACTACTCACGGCCTAATATTTCACGACGTTAATGGTGTGCGAAACGGCCAATCGTAGCAAAAGTTACGTCGCGTCAAAGTAGGCCGTTCCAAACTAATATTTCGAAAATTTCGATAACAAGCTAACTTTAAAAAAATTTCGACGATTGTACGTTAGCCGAATTCATAAATCTTCTATATCCTCTTGAAACTCATTTTGAGAACTATATCGAATCTCTACCTCGTTTTTTTCTTCTCCCAATGCAACATTCTTAGAAAAATGAAATTGATGTCAATTTTTTTTTTTAAATGATGTAGTGAGAGAGTAGATATTTATAAATATATTTTAATATATAGCTAGGCAAAAAATTTGAACACATACAATAGATTATCGAAATATTATTAATAAAAAATAGCAAAATACTAATTGATAGATGTACATGTATAGCTAAGCAAAAAATTCGAACACATACAATATATTATCGGAATGTTATCAATAAAAAATAGCAAAAACTCAATAATCATATCAAAATAAAAGATGTAAATATGGAATAAACAAAATCCCGGAATGTTACAAGAAATAGCAAAAACTCAATAATTATATCAAAATAAAATACATAATTCTGGAATAAACGAAATCTAGCCGTAAAAATAAGAAAATAACTTAAATCAACGATTTGGAAGGAAAAATAGCGGATTTTCACCTCGAAAACTACTCGCACCCAGCGGAGCTCGGTGGCCACTATATGCGCGCTGAATAGAGGTTTCCGAATTGGGGTCATGAGTGTGATTCTGAGAATCATAGCCAAAGTTATGGCCGAAATACTAAGAAATGACCAAAACTGCACAAAAAGATGACTTTGGAGACTGAAGTGCAGAAGTGCTAAAAATTTAAGGACATGTTATTGCAATTTTTAAGGAGGAAATTGATAAAAAAAAAAAAAAAAAATTCAATTATGAGGACTAAAAAGTACAAGATAAAAGTTGAAGGACTTAACAAGCAATTACCCCGAGGACTTAGGTGCAATAAACAAAAACAAAAATAAAAAAACAATAATAAAAAAATAAAAGCTCCGTGCACACGGAAAAAAGCTCCGTGCACACGGAGCTTTTACTCCGTGTTTGCTCCGTGCGCACGGAGCAAAAGCTCATTTTATTTATTGCAACTAAGTTCTCGGGGTAATTATTCGTCAAGTCCCTCAACTTTCATCTTGTACTTTTTAGTCCTCATAATTTGACTTTTATTTCAATTTCATCCTTAAAAATTGCAATCACAGGTCCTTAAACTGTTGGCACTTCTGCACTTCGATCCCCAAAGTCATCTTTTTGTGCAGTTTTGGTCCTTTCTTAGTATTTCGGCCATAACTTTGGCTACGATTTTCAGAATTGCACTCATGACCCCAATTCGGAAAGGTCTTTTCATCGCGCCCGTTGTGGTCACCAAGTTTCGCTGGGTGCGAGTTGTTTTTGAGGTGAAAATTCATTGGTTTCCCTTCCAAATCGTTGATTTAAGTTATTTTCTTATTTTTACGGCTAGATTTCGTTTATTCCAGAATTACGTATTTTATTTTGATATGATTATTGAGTTTTTGCTATTTCTTGTAACATTTCGAGATTTTGTTTATTCCATATTTACATCTTTTATTTTGATATGATTATTGAGTTTTTACTATTTTTTATTGATAACATTCCGATAATATATTGTATGTGTTCGTATTTTTTGCTTAGCTATACAAGTACATCTACCAATTAGTATTTTGCTATTTTTGATTGATAACATTTCGATAATATATTGTATGTGTTCGAATGATCTAAATAAATATCAAAAATAGTTAAATGAACGTCAAACACTTGTGTTAAAAAGAGACGTATAACTCTTTTTTTTGAATATATTACTTATGTTTTTGTTTTCATTTTGGGCTCACTACGGAATATCAAACGAAGTTGAAATATTACATTCTTAATATCATTTTGAAGTACTCACGACCTAATAGCAAACTTAATGAAACCACGACCTGAAATGGAACCAACATAATCTAATCCTGAAAGCAAAGAACTTATTAATGGAACTTTGTCTACATCACCATATTCCAATAATCAAGAAACTCATCTAAAAATAAAATTGCTAAAAAAAAAACTCATGTGATTAATGTCACTGGTAAGTGCTCATACATCAAAGGGAAATAGAATGTAGACAAATTTAATTATAAATTTCACTATCTTTTACAATATTTTACACAATAAAAAAGCACATATGTACAAGGAAATCAAACAATGAATAGAAATTTTGAATTGATCGTGATATTCACAACATTAACACGTAAGAACACTAATAGACTTATGTGAAGATAAAGATGACAAACGAAAGACTTTACTGTCAACTACCAGTTGTCCTTGACAGTTTTTGAATTTTTTAGAATAATATTCTTTTGTGTCTCCTCGTAAGCCATTTCATACTTTCGGCCTAATACCTCCCGGCAATCACTGCAATATACACCAAGAACTATGTTGAAATCAGTCATAAGCTGCCTATCTTGTTTAGGCTCCATGGAAATGTTCATAGCATGAGAGAACATAAATGCCAACCACTTCTTTCACATTTATAGGCCCAGTCAATAATGAATAGAAATTTTTTGAAATATTCTACAGCATGATTCCTTATAATTTATGGCATTCTATAATGTGTTTTAACATATATCATATTAATTTATGGGATAATGCTAGGGATTTTATCTAACCTTCGGCATAAGTCTCTGGACATGGGAAATTATCAGTTCCATCACCTTTATAACTGGATTCAATTCCTCCTGCAAGTATTTCACTTTAACTTAGAAAAGTTACCCATGGTTCACACATGTAAGATAATTAATATGGGCAGAAAGCTATGCAATCTTAGTTGGCAGAATAAATTTCACACGGACATCTCCAATGATTGAGACTCTTAGCGAGGAATTTAGGAAAACATTTGATAAAAACTACCTGTTGAAGAAGGGAATGGGTTAACTGAAACCCTCTTCAAGAATTACCTTCAGCTTCCAGACTGTGAAAGAATCCCAAATTTTCGATTGGTACATATATTCAAAATATGTCAAATCAGAGGAAAAGACAAAAGACGATTAATAGACTAAGTAGAAAGAAATAAGAATAAAAAGAACTCAAGAAAGTAGCTATTAAAGCAACCAACCTGCATTCTCAAGTAAATTGAAACCATTGTTCCATCCGGGTAAATTTTTCTCGGCAATGATTTTACAATTTTCTTCAAACCTATCAAGCTCACCTATAAAAATAAAACAATACGTATTGTGAAGACAAATTTACAAAGTATGCCTCTTAACACGTTTGAAAAGAAACAAAGCTTCATTCAAATTGTTTAAAGTCTGCAGTGAATCCACTCTACTATCGGAAGAATGTTTGGTAGTAACATAATCACCCTATAGAAGTAATATTAGAAAACATAAGTGATAATGAACATAATAACAGCAAAAGCTTTCAGCCTTCTTTATTTTGAAATGCTACCTTCATACCTCACCCCATTTACTTTGAACCAAGTATCATCAAACTGCCAAAAAAATAGATGGGAGTTATATATTGAAGAAAATATAAGAAACAACTTCAACATGCCAACAATATAAGTGGATAAATATAGCATGCCAACAATATAAGTGGATAAATATAGAAAAGATGGAATTGTGCAAGTTAATATAAAATAGAAAAGACAAACTTCTCTAAGAAAACAAAAAATTCATATCTAATTTAGAATCGAACCATATATGTAAGGAGAGAAATTACACAAATTTACTTAGAAGGTAAAATAAATTTAATGAATTGATAAGAATGTGTGTAAAATAAATTCTGCATAATGTATTTATGTGCATAAATATTATCGACAATTTTCAATCGTTTTACTTTCCATCTATCGTTCACCCACAGTCACACACTCAAAGTTAAAAATTCCAACATAAATCGGTGATAGCATGGAGGGGGTTGCAATACTTCAAGAAAATGACAAAAAAAAATTATTAAAAAATCTCGTAGAAATCACCAGAGGGGGAGGAAATAGACTCAGTGGAATCTTGAATAAATATAAAGAAAATTGAAACAAAAAATTAATGCTCAAACATAAACAGATAGAAGGCATGAAAGAATTAAGATCTAGGAACAAGAAAATAAAAGAAAAGCTCGTATAATATACCTTAATATGTTTGAGCTGATTCATAACGATCTGCTATAAAAAGAAAGAAAGCCGCATTTGACAAGAAGCAAAAATGAGATTATGAGAATAACACACATGCAAAAAAATAAAAATTGAAATTAAAGACTACGCCAAAATGGGAAATTCTTTGTACCTGTGTCTCTTCACCAGCCCCTGTTCCAAGGCTTAAGAACTCTAATTCTTGATTAGTACACATCCTGCACGCCTTTAAAAGATTGTTTTGTTGCACAAAATAGGCAAAACAGAAGAGGTGAGTTATTGATTTATTACATAACAAAAAGTAAAAAACCTGCACGGTATACTATCGTTCTCAGGTGTTCTGCTTATTCGTCGCTAAATCTCCTCCACAACTCAAGCAAAGCTCTGAGAATATTAACCAATTACAAAATGTTAAAGTAAGGAAAAAGAATTGGTGAAGTTTAAGTGTCTCGAAAAATGGGGAGCAAATTTGGGAAGAAAGAGTTGGCAAAGGGGAAAGAAGAAAATAATGGTTGCGTGCGTCAGATGAGAGATTGGAAAAAAAAGAGAGAAATTCTGGAAAGAAAGAGTTAGGAAGGACCAAAAAAAAAAAAAGATTGCTTGCATCAGATGATTGACTGTCAATCCTGCCACACTTATTTTATATTGGAAAAGTGTCTCATACGCAAGCTCCTTTTCACACACAAAAGACGTGAAACGACGTCTTTTTTGAGAATCAAACATGGTCGTTTTGGTTGACGATCCATATTGTTGACACGTGGCCAGGAAAAAAAAATGCCTCTTTTTATATAGTTAGTAGTTAGGATAGGATATAGTTAGGATAGGATTAGGATTTAGGAAATATTTGATATTTTTTTTGCCGAATTGTATATTTATTATATATTAGATATTTTTAGGATATATATATATATAGTAGGTTTAACAGTAATTCTGAGACGCAAAATAAAAAAAATAAAAAAAAACGACGGGAAACATCTAAGAGAGCTCTCAAAATGAGAGTGTCACTCTCAAAATTTTGAGAGTGTCACACTCTCTCTAGAGTTTTAAATTTTTTATTTCACTTTACTTAATATATATATTAGCGTGAAGATTTTTATTTTTTAAAAATCTTCTTAATTTAGTTTTCGATGTTTTTATAATTGAATATTTAGGAAATATTTGATATTTTTTTTGTCGAATTATATATTTATTATATATTAGATATTTTTATTAGCGTGAAGATTTTAAATTTTTTAAAATCATGTTAATTTAATTTTCGGTGTTGTTATAATTGAATATTTAGGAAATATTTGATATTTTTTTTGTCGAATTGTATATTTATTATATATTAGATATTTTTATTAGTTTGAAGATTTTAAATTTTTTAAAATCATCTTAATTTAGTTTCAGTGTTGTTATAATTGAATATTTATGAAATATTTGATATTTTTTTTCCCGAATTGTATATTTATCATATATTAGATATTTTTAGGATTAGGATATGATATGTATATAGTAGGTTTAACAGATTGTGAAGCAATAGTTAGTTTTGTTAATAAATTAAAATTAAAAAAATAAAAGAAGTAATAGAAGGAGATGGTTAAATTTTATAGATAGAATTACAAATACAGGCATAAATTTTAGTTTTGAACATATTAAAGGTAGTGATAACAAAATAGCAGATATTCTTAGTAGAATTATTAAAAATAAAGAATATGACTAATGTTTTCTTACAGATGCAAAGACCAAGAGCCCCGAGATCAGGAATGCTGCAAAGCACTCCCAGCTCTTCTCAGACTCAGAATCAGACTAATATAGCACAGACTTTTGATAAATTAAGATTTGGTAATACTGAATTAGCTTGTTTTCCTAATAGTAATATTAGTTTTAAATTATTACCTCATATTTCATTTAGTAAAGCAGAAAAATGTATTTTAGATAATTTATGGATTTCTTATAATAGGAATCCTAAAGATCTATTACTTAAAATCTCACTCCATTTTTTAGTTATTTCTAAACCTAATGGTCCTGGTAATTTATGAAATAATTTATTTCCTAATTCTTGATTAAATGTATTACCTGAAATAGAAACTAAATAATGATATTCATTTAAAAATTGCTTAACTTCTCTACCTTTTGTCCATCTATTTATACTAAGCTGTTCTAGATCTCTTATAGCTTTCTGTTGTAAAATAGTATGTCCTATATTAGGATCTGCTCCTGTCAATAATTCATGAATTTTAAAACAAAAATTATTTATGGAGCATAGGACATAGAACACAGTTTATAATGAAATGTTTAGAAGAAAAATGTGTAGAATTACAGATTCAGAATCAGCTTAAAAAGACTGATTATAAATTTTGTAAAGATATTTTTACTCCTCAGACTTATGGTAATAAGTTTAAAGAAAAAGATAAAAAATATAAGAAAAAATATCAAAATAAAAGACTTACTAAGAAAAGATATTATCTTAGAAAATCTAATAGAAGAAAACCTTACTTAGATGAAAATAGACATGTTAGGAAATTTAAGCCAGAAAGAAATTATCCTAATAAGTTAAATTGTTATGTATGTGGAGGAATAGATCATTTAGCAAAGACTTGTCCTAAGAAATTAAATAATAATGATAAGAGGAGTACATTAATAGAATGTACTAATGAAGATCTATTAGAAATAGATGAATATATTTCAGATAAAGAATCCATATATAGTATAATATCTATAGAAGATTTAGATAATCAAGTAGATTTTGAAAAAGAATCAGATTATGAAGGATTTATAAAAGAATTCTCTAATATTCAAAATTCTTCAGACTCAGAAGATGATATAGAATTTATGAATACAGAATTAGAATTAGAATGTAAACATAATTGGGTAAAAAATTTAGGATCAGATAGTATAGCATGTTATATATGTAGATGGTATCCTAGCAAAAGTGTTAGATTAAAATGTAGTAATTGTTATAAAGAAGCATGTAAAAATTGTTTAATTCAAAAAGAATTATTAGAACCAGAAGAAAATAAACAAACAGAAATAATTCAGATAGAATTATCAGAAATTAAAATTCTTAGGAAAAGAATTGAAAATTTAGAAGATATGCAAAGATATATTTTACAAAGAATAGAATTATTAGAACCTAATAATAAAGGAAAAAATCATGAGATAACTCCAGAACCAGAATTAGTTCAAGTTTTCTGTAATTCAGAAAAATTAAAAAGTATTAAGGTAAAATGTTATGCTAGAATAGAAAATTATGAGATAAGTTGTCTAGGATTAATAGACTCAGGATGTAGCCATTGTATAATAAATAAAAAGGTTATTCCAGATAAATACATAGTAAAAGTAAAAGACCCAATAGAAGCACAGCAAATGGATGGTAATTTTTATAGTTACCAAGATATTTTAAGACCAGCAAAGATTAGTTTTGAGACTAATTGTGGTAAAAGTACAGAATATAGTTTACCAAAAGACTCAGTTTGGGTAAGAAATTTATCTTTAAACACAGACTTAATATTAGGATTAAGTTTTTTATTAAAAGATAATGGTAGTATAATGATTAGTAAAGATTTTATGCAATTACAAAAATTTACTATTTTTGCTCCTAACTATAGTAAAAACATACCATCAGAGTTCGCTGAGAAGCATGGTGGAACTAGAAAAGACAAAGAGTGTGAATGTAGTAAAGAAAGAGAATGTCAATTAATTTTTGAAGAAAATGGAGAAGAAGAAGAATTTGAAGAATTAGGCATAAGTTTAGAAAATTATTATGAACAAATTAAGGAAGAAGATAATTTAAGATCAGAATTTGTGGAAATAGAAAGAGTTTATGATTTGTTAGTTACAGAACAAGATATAGAAAATATGATTAGTAAGTTAGAAAAATTAGAAATATTAGGAGAAAATGTTTTAAAATTTTGGGACAATGATAAAATTTATTGTGAGTTAAAGATAAAAAATCCAGAATATATAATAAAAACAAAAAACATTGATGCTACTAATCAAGATGCAGAAGATTTTAAAATGCATATTACAGATTTATTAAAATTAGGAGTAATAAGAAAATCAGATAGTCCACATAGGTCAGCAGCCTTTATAGTTAGAAAACATTCAGAAATAATAAGAGGTAAGAGTAGAATGGTAATAAATTATAAGAGATTAAATGATAATACTATAGATGATGCCTATAATATTCCAGATAAGACAGTATTAATAAATAAAATACAAGGGTGTAATATATTTTAGTAAGTTTGATTTAAAATCAGGTTTTTGGCAGGTAAAAATGCATCCAGACTCAATAATATGGACAGCCTTTACTTGTCCAGAAGGACATTTTGAATGGTTAGTTATGCCATTTGGAATTAAGAATGCCCCTAGTATATTCCAAAGAAAGATGGATAATATATTTAGTAAACATAGTAATTTTATTATTACTTACATAGATGATATCTTAGTCTTTAGTAAAAATAGAAGAGAGCATAGAGGACATTTACAAATTTTATTCTCAGAATTTATCAGACATGGGTTAATAATAAATAAGAAAAAGATGTTTTTATTTAAAGAATATATAGAATTCTTAGGGGTAAATATAGGAAAAGGACAAATAGAATTACAGCCCCATATAGCTCAGAAAGCTTTAGAATTTCCTGATAAATTAGAAGATTTAAAACAATTACAAAAAATTTTAGGACTAGTAAATTATGCTAGACCTTTTATAAAAAATTTAGGAAAAATAGCAGGACCTTTATATGGAAAGACTTCACCAAAAGGACAGAAGTATTTTAATATAGAAGATATTAAATTAGTCCAAAAGATTAAAGGAAAATTAAGAGAATTGCCTAAATTAGCTATGCCATTAGATACAGATTATTTAATAATAGAAACAGATGGTAGTATTACAGGATGGGGAGCAATTCTTATTGCAAAACCTAATAAATACTCAGATAAAGATACTGAGAAAATTGTTAGATATAATAGTGGAAATTATAAAGAAAAATAAATTCTAGTAGTATAGACTTAGAATTATTAGCAATTATTTATGCCATAGATTCTTTTGAATTGTTTATTATTTCTAAAAAAGAAATGACTATTAGAACAGATTGTGAAGCAATAGTTAGTTTTGTTAATAAATTAAAATTAGAAAATAAAAGAAGTAATAGAAGGAGATGGTTAAATTTTATAGATAGAATTACAAATACAGGCATAAATTTTAGTTTTGAACATATTAAAGGTAGTGATAACAAAATAGCAGATATTCTTAGTAGAATTATTAAAAATAAAGAATATGACTAATGTTTTCTTACAGATGCAAAGACCAAGAGCCCCGAGACCAGGAATGCTGCAAAGCACTCCCAGCTCTTCTCAGACTCAGAATCAGACTAATATAGCACAGACTTTTGATAAATTAAGATTTGGTAATACTGAATTAGCTTGTTTTCCTAATAGTAATATTAGTTTTAAATTATTACCTCATATTTCAGTTAGTAAAGCAGAAAAATGTATTTTAGATAATTTATGGATTTCTTATAATAGGAATCCTAAAGATCAAAAATATTTTTTTAGCTTGTTTAAATTCTTTATCAGAATATTTTAATAAAGATCATAAAAAGTTTAAATGCTATGTAGTTTTACAAGGCAGATTACCAGGTATTTATCATACTTGGTTAGAAGTAGCAGACTGTATTAAAAATTTTCCAAATCCTCTTTATAAAAGGATTTTATTCTATTTCAGAAGCCTTAGATGAGTGTAGAAAGTATTTAGGAATAAATTATTTTATTGCACCTTCATTAAAGAATGTTTCAGACGATCAGCTAGATTTTTCTTCAAAGTTTTGTTCAAACTGTGAAAAATATGAATAAGAATTTTACAATTTTAAATGAATCTAATCAGAAATTACAGCAAGAAAAACTTATTTTACAACAAAAAATTTCTGATTTAGAAAGAGAAATTATTAGATTAAAAATTTCAAATCCAAATTTTAGCCAAGGTACTATAGAGCCACAGAAGTCTATAGCTAGTCCAGTTCAAACGGAAACTGGTAAAGACTTAACAAATCCGTTGATGGCTATGAACTTGCCAAAAGTTCAACAGACTCAGGAGACTGTTGATTCTCCTACTAGACAGACTCAACAGGCTGTAAATCCTGTTATACATTATCAAGACCAGACACAGCAGACTGGTAATTCTGCTACAAGATTAATTAGTCCTTTAGATTTGAAGCAGAAGAAACCCATAATTTTAGAAACAGACTATCAAGATGCTCAAGACCCTAATCAGATTTCTCCATCAGATGTTAAAAAATTAAAAGAGATGCTTGGTAGAATTGATGAGTTTCAGCAACAAGTTAAACAAAGAAATACAAGAAAAAAGAAGAAGTTGCTGATAAAAAAGAAGAATAAAGGAAGAAATATTGTAATTAGATCCAACAATAATTCAGAAGATGACAATTCAGACAAAGATGCAGATAACTATGCCGAAAGTGGAGACTCTTTAGACACAGTTGGAAGACATAATTATGAGACAAGATAAAAATCTCATAAAGCAGACATCATGGCAGACAAAGGATAGCCAGATTTCAAAAAAGAAGAGACACGTAGAAGATAAGGATGATAGAAGACAAACACTTGTGTAGAGATTGTCAAAAGAAGATGTACTAAGATTCTTTCTTTATTAAAGTCTTTTGTTTTGTATAGAATTTGTCAAAAAAGAAAAGAAAACTTTACTTTATTAAAGTAAAGATAAGAAAGAATACTGTTTACTTTTAGACTTTTGTAAAAGTTAGACAGATTTCACTATTTTCTTTTTGAAAATTTTGTAAAGCAAAAGATTCTTTTGCTGTAGATACACGGTTTCTCCATCTATAAAAGGAGAACCAAATTCATTTGTAAGATATAGAAAGTTTTGGAAATAAAAATACATTCTGAGTTTCTCTCAAGCAATGTTCTAATTTCCTTTTCTTCCCGAAAGGGAAATCCTTATCTTTCTTTTATCTTTAAATAATGTAATATCCTACAAAAAGATTTTTATTTCTGTATAGTTTGGTTTGAATGTTCTAAGGAATGGATATAATAATCAATATTATTTCCAGATCCTATAAGAACATATGTTTATAGTTTGTTTTCCAAAAAGTTTAAAAATTCTTGAACAGTGTTATATTTAAAGCTGAATACAACCATGGCTAAGAATATAATATCAAGATTTTTGAAAACTGTTTTTGTAAATGTTTTGTAAAAAGATTTTATGCTTCATACTGGGTATATGATAAAAGCATGTCTTAATTTTTAGTTTTCAAAAGCTGTTTTTAAAACTAGTCCTGAGTGACCTCCCAGAAAGCGTAAAGGCCCAGTGGAGAGGCTAAGAAGCGCTATAGAGGAGAGAAAGGGATACTGTTTTAAAATTTATTTTGTAAGGAATTGTCTGAAAAGTCCTGTCCTTATAAAATAAAAATTAGGCCAAAGTTCATATATCCTAGATGGCATAATTTTATCATTTCAAAGAAAATGATTTTGAAAATAAGTTTTGAAAGTGTTATAAAGAATACTAAATGCAACCCAGAGTATTCTTATAATATCAAAACTTTTCTTTTGATATCTTTGAATGTGATTTTTTTTTTAAAAAAAAAAAAAAAAAAAAAAAAAAAAAAGGATATTATATTATGAAAAAGATGAAGATATATAGAAAAGGAGAGTACTGAGTAGGTTTTTTCCAACAGTTGTTCCAACCGCCTTATAATTCTGTTAAACACTAACCTTGTTTTTCAGGACCCCCCCTCTCTATTGGTGTTTAACAGAATTATAAGGCGGTTGGAACAACTGTTGGAAAAAACCTACTCAGTACTCTCCTTTTCTATATATCTTCATCTTTTTCATAATATAATATCCTTTTTTTTTTTTTTTTTTTTTTTTTTTTTTTTTTAAAAACAAAAATCACATTCAAAGATATCAAAAGAAAAGTTTTGATATTATAAGAATACTCTGGGTTGCATTTAGTATTCTTTATAACACTTTCAAAACTTATTTTCAAAATCATTTTCTTTGAAATGATAAAATTATGCCATCTAGGATATATGAACTTTGGCCTAATTTTTATTTTATAAGGACAGGACTTTTCAGACAATTCCTTACAAAATAAATTTTAAAACAGTATCCCTTTCTCTCCTCTATAGCGCTTCTTAGCCTCTCCACTGGGCCTTTACGCTTTCTGGGAGGTCACTCAGGACTAGTTTTAAAAACAGCTTTTGAAAACTAAAAATTAAGACATGCTTTTATCATATACCCAGTATGAAGCATAAAATCTTTTTACAAAACATTTACAAAAACAGTTTTCAAAAATCTTGATATTATATTCTTAGCCATGGTTGTATTCAGCTTTAAATATAACACTGTTCAAGAATTTTTAAACTTTTTGGAAAACAAACTATAAACATATGTTCTTATAGGATCTGGAAATAATATTGATTATTATATCCATTCCTTAGAACATTCAAACCAAACTATACAGAAATAAAAATCTTTTTGTAGGATATTACATTATTTAAAGATAAAAAGAAAGATAAGGATTTCCCTTTCGGGAAGAAAAGGAAATTAGAACATTGCTTGAGAGAAACTCAGAATGTATTTTTATTTCCAAAACTTTCTATATCTTACAAATGAATTTGGTTCTCCTTTTATAGATGGAGAAACCGTGTATCTACAGCAAAAGAATCTTTTGCTTTACAAAATTTTCAAAAAGAAAATAGTGAAATCTGTCTAACTTTTACAAAAGTCTAAAAGTAAACAGTATTCTTTCTTATCTTTACTTTAATAAAGTAAAGTTTTCTTTTCTTTTTTGACAAATTCTATACAAAACAAAAGACTTTAATAAAGAAAGAATCTTAGTACATCTTCTTTTGACAATCTCTACACAAGTGTTTGTCTTCTATCATCCTTATCTTCTACGTGTCTCTTCTTTTTTGAAATCTGGCTATCCTTTGTCTGCCATGATGTCTGCTTTATGAGATTTTTATCTTGTCTCATAATTATGTCTTCCAACTGTGTCTAAAGAGTCTCCACTTTCGGCATAGTTATCTGCATCTTTGTCTGAATTGTCATCTTCTGAATTATTGTTGGATCTAATTACAATATTTCTTCCTTTATTCTTCTTTTTTATCAGCAACTTCTTCTTTTTTCTTGTATTTCTTTGTTTAACTTGTTGCTGAAACTCATCAATTCTACCAAGCATCTCTTTTAATTTTTTAACATCTGATGGAGAAATCTGATTAGGGTCTTGAGCATCTTGATAGTCTGATTCTAAAATTATGGGTTTCTTCTGCTTCAAATCTAAAGGACTAATTAATCTTGTAGCAGAATTACCAGTCTGCTGTGTCTGGTCTTGATAATTTATAACAGGATTTACAGCCTGTTGAGTCTGTCTAGTAGGAGAATCAACAGTCTCCTGAGTCTGTTGAACTTTTGGCAAGTTCATAGCCATCAACGGATTTGTTAAGTCTTTACCAGTTTCCGTTTGAACTGGACTAGCTATAGACTTCTGTGGCTCTATAGTACCTTGGCTAAAATTTGGATTTGAAATTTTTAATCTAATAATTTCTCTTTCTAAATCAGAAATTTTTTGTTGTAAAATAAGTTTTTCTTGCTGTAATTTCTGATTAGATTCATTTAAAATTGTAAAATTCTTATTCATATTTTCACAGTTTGAACAAAACTTTGAAGAAAAATCTAGCTGATCGTCTGAAACATTCTTTAATGAAGGTGCAATAAAATAATTTATTCCTAAATACTTTCTACACTCATCTAAGGCTTCTGAAATAGAATAAAATCCTTTATAAAGAGGATTTGGAAAATTTTTAATACAGTCTGCTACTTCTAACCAAGTATGATAAATACCTGGTAATCTGCCTTGTAAAACTACATAGCATTTAAACTTTTTATGATCTTTATTAAAATATTCTGATAAAGAATTTAAACAAGCTAAAAAATATTTTTGATCTTTAGGATTCCTATTATAAGAAATCCATAAATTATCTAAAATACATTTTTCTGCTTTACTAACTGAAATATGAGGTAATAATTAAGATTTGGTAATACTGAATTAGCTTGTTTTCCTAATAATATTAGTTTTACAGAAATAGATATGAATAATAATATAGGTATAATATACTGTACTCCAGATATGTTCTGTACTATAAAAGATTTTTCAGAAGAAATTAAAATAGGAATAGTTATAGAATTCCAGACTCCTCATAAGCCACAGATATTAAATATTACAGCACATGATCCACAGACTTGGGATAATGTAATAGAAGTATGGAAAAGTACAGTAATAGGTAATTATATAAGATTATCTCATAATGTACATATGGAAGCACCAGAAATGTCTTAAATTATCTTCTTCCTTAATTTGTTCATAATAATTTTCTAAACTTATGCCTAATTCTTCAAATTCTTCTTCTTCTCCATTTTCTTCAAAAATTAATTGACATTCTCTTTCTTTACTACATTCACACTCTTTGTCTTTTCTAGTTCCACCATTCTTCTCAGCGAACTCTGATGGTATGTTTTTACTATAGTTAGGAGCAAAAATAGTAAATTTTTGTAATTGCATAAAATCTTTACTAATCATTATACTACCATTATCTTTTAATAAAAAACTTAATCCTAATATTAAGTCTGTGTTTAAAGATAAATTTCTTACCCAAACTGAGTCTTTTGGTAAACTATATTCTGTACTTTTACCACAATTAGTCTCAAAACTAATCTTTGCTGGTCTTAAAATATCTTGGTAACTATAAAAATTACCATCCATTTGCTGTGCTTCTATTGGGTCTTTTACTTTTACTATGTATTTATCTGGAATAACCTTTTTATTTATTATACAATGGCTACATCCTGAGTCTATTAATCCTAGACAACTTATCTCATAATTTTCTATTCTAACATAACATTTTACCTTAATACTTTTTAATTTTTCTGAATTACAGAAAACTTGAACTAATTCTGGTTCTGGAGTTATCTCATGATTTTTTCCTTTATTATTAGGTTCTAATAATTCTATTCTTTGTAAAATATATCTTTGCATATCTTCTAAATTTTCAATTCTTTTCCTAAGAATTTTAATTTCTGATAATTCTATCTGAATTATTTCTGTTTGTTTATTTTCTTCTGGTTCTAATAATTCTTTTTGAATTAAACAATTTTTACATGCTTCTTTATAACAATTACTACATTTTAATCTAACACTTTTGCTAGGATACCATCTACATATATAACATGCTATACTATCTGATCCTAAATTTTTTTTACCCAATTATGTTTACATTCTAATTCTAATTCTGTATTCATAAATTCTATATCATCTTCTGAGTCTGAAGAATTTTGAATATTAGAGAATTCTTTTATAAATCCTTCATAATCTGATTCTTTTTCAAAATCTACTTGATTATCTAAATCTTCTATAGATATTATACTATATATGGATTCTTTATCTGAAATATATTCATCTATTTCTAATAGATCTTCATTAGTACATTCTATTAATGTACTCCTCTTATCATTATTATTTAATTTCTTAGGACAAGTCTTTGCTAAATGATCTATTCCTCCACATACATAACAATTTAACTTATTAGGATAATTTCTTTCTGGCTTAAATTTCCTAACATGTCTATTTTCATCTAAGTAAGGTTTTCTTCTATTAGATTTTCTAAGATAATATCTTTTCTTAGTAAGTCTTTTATTTTGATATTTTTTCTTATATTTTTTATCTTTTTCTTTAAACTTATTACCATAAGTCTGAGGAGTAAAAATATCTTTACAAAATTTATAATCAGTCTTTTTAAGCTGATTCTGAATCTGTAATTCTACACATTTTTCTTCTAAACATTTCATTATAAACTGTGTTCTATGTCCTATGCTCCATAAATAATTTGGTCTATTATTACTTAAAATCTCACTCCATTTTTTAGTTATTTCTAAACCTAATGGTCCTGGTAATTTATGAAATAATTTATTTCCTAATTCTTGATTAAATGTATTACCTGAAATAGAAACTAAATAATGATATTCATTTAAAAATTGCTTAACTTCTCTACCTTTTGTCCATCTATTTATACTAAGCTGTTCTAGATCTCTTATAGCTTTCTGTTGTAAAATAGTATGTCCTATATTAGGATCTGCTCCTGTCAATAATTCATGAATTTTAAAACAAAAATTATATGGATTATTTCCTAAGGCTACTAAATTTTCAAAATCTTCTTGTTTATCTTTTTTATAAGCTTCCCATGTAGCTTTTGCACTTTCTCCTAAAAACGTTTCTAAATACTTATACATTTCTGGTGCTTCCATATGTACATTATGAGATAATCTTATATAATTACCTATTACTGTACTTTTCCATACTTCTATTACATTATCCCAAGTCTGTGGATCATGTGCTGTAATATTTAATATCTGTGGCTTATGAGGAGTCTGGAATTCTATAACTGGTTCTAAAGGTCTGAGTTTTCCTTTTGAAATATAACTTTGTCCTTTATCTTCATAATTAAGAGCTTTTCTAGGTGGATATCCTAAATTATATTGAAAAGTACTTGTTTCTGGTTTCATTTCTTCATCTGCTAATTCTTTATAATTACTAACTTCTGAAATTTCTGTCTTATAATCTATTTCATCTATATTTTCTCCTACTCTTATATTCTTTTGATTATCATAATATAAATATTCATTCTCATTTATTTGTTTATTTAAAAATAAATGATCTTCTAATTTTAATAACTCTGTGGGGGATAAATCCATTTCTAATTCTTTTGGATAAATAATTCTATCTTCTATTTCTGTTTCTACAGTATCCATATAAGGTTCTTGTCTTTGCTGTTCTTGTTGTTCTTCATTATTAGTATTAGATTCTGTCTCAAAGTCATTATTATTAACAGTATTATAATTACCAAATCTTAAACTAGTTTTTCCATACATATCTCTGTATGTTATGGCTTCTTGAGGAGTTATAGTTGGGTCTTGTGTTTCTAAAAACTTATCTATATTCCATTCTAATCCTGCTAAAATCTCTGAATCATAACTCTTAGGTTTAATCATTTTTATACCTTTACTACTCATTAAGTTTATAACTTTATCTATATAAACTTTATATTTTGTCTGAGAAGTATTACTACATCTTCCTAAAAATCCTATGCTTATTAACAAATTTTCTCCTGACTTTACATCTTCATAACCATGAGTCTGTATTCCTATTTTAATTTCTTCTGAAAAATCTTTTATAGTACAGAACATATCTGGAGTACAGTATATTATACCTATATTATTATTCATATCTACTTCTGTACTTGCTATCATACCTTTTTCTATATTCTGAAATCTACCATCATAAATAGTCAATAATACTTTAGTTCCTAAGTATTTTCTCATTAATCCTTTAACACCTATTACTATTAAACCTAAATGCATGAACTTAAAATTTTTCTTTTTCAATTCTTTTTTAGATTGTTCTGAAATTAATGATAATTTCTTAACTTGTCCATCTAAACATTGAATTGAAACTTCTCTTGTATGTCTGAAAAATTGAATTCTTGATTCTAAAAGTCCTCTATTATATAAATTTTCTGGATTTAAAAGTTGTAAACCATGGGTCTGAAATCTATCATAGTCCTGTTCTGGATCTATTAATTCTTCAATATTCTGATTATATTGAGATTGCCTATTTAATATTCTTTCTATAATATTATTACTTATACTGGAAGTACTAAGTCTTCTATTAGAAGGTCCTTCTTCACTGATAGTTCTAGATCTACCAGAGAAATTCCTAGCCAAATTATTCATACTTATAAAAATTTGTAGAAATTTTTCTTGTTATTGTTTCATTACCTGTTGTTTTTAAACTTAAATTTTCTAATTTATTTATGACATTATCTAATCCTTCTGTAGACTGATTTCTTATATTATTATTATTATTATTATTTAATTTTTTATTAATATTTTCAATAGCTTCAGTTATTCTAAGATCTGGAAATTTACTAAAATTTTCTATCTTAATAATTTTATCTAAAATACTTTTATTTTGTTCTTTGATAAAATCTAAATTTTCTCTTATTCCTAGTATATCTCCTTCTACTTTTAAAATCTTTTTATTTAAATTATTTACTTCTTTAGTTAATAAATCCAGTATCTGCTAATCTGATAAATAATAAAAAGAGTCTAATGAATGTCTTCCTGATGAATAACTATAATTCAAGTAATAATAATTATTATCTTCTAAATCTAAATCACTTTCAACTGCTTTTACTAAGTCTATTTCTAATTCTATTTCAAATATATAATCAAAATAATCTATGAAATATTGTTCTCTAAATTCTGATATTAAAGTTCTATATAATATTTGTTCTCTTATTTCTGGAGGTAAGTCTTTTACTACTTGTAATACAGCAAATAAATAATCTATAGATTTTTCTCTTTCTACTGTGTCTTCAAATTCTAAACTATATTCAAAATCTCTAAACTTATTCTTATGAAAAGAAAAACTATAAATTATTTTATCTACTTCTATTCTATGAATTTTAAAAAACATAAAATTCTAAAAATATTACCTTTGTAGCGTATGCTAAATCCCAAAAGAAACGTTACTTATGCTCTGATACCAATAGAGAGGGGGGGTCCTGAAAAACAAGGTTAGTGTTTAACAGAATTATAAGGCGGTTGGAACAACTGTTGGAAAAAACCTACTCAGTACTCTCCTTTTCTATATATCTTCATCTTTTTCATAATATAATATCCTTTTTTTTTTTTTTTTTTTTTTTTTTTTTTTAAAACAAAAATCACATTCAAAGATATCAAAAGAAAAGTTTTGATATTATAAGAATACTCTGGGTTGCATTTAGTATTCTTTATAACACTTTCAAAACTTATTTTCAAAATCATTTTCTTTGAAATGATAAAATTATGCCATCTAGGATATATGAACTTTGGCCTAATTTTTATTTTATAAGGACAGGACTTTTCAGACAATTCCTTACAAAATAAATTTTAAAACAGTATCCCTTTCTCTCCTCTATAGCGCTTCTTAGCCTCTCCACTGGGCCTTTACGCTTTCTGGGAGGTCACTCAGGACTAGTTTTAAAAACAGCTTTTGAAAACTAAAAATTAAGACATGCTTTTATCATATACCCAGTATGAAGCATAAAATCTTTTTACAAAACATTTACAAAAACAGTTTTCAAAAATCTTGATATTATATTCTTAGCCATGGTTGTATTCAGCTTTAAATATAACACTGTTCAAGAATTTTTAAACTTTTTGGAAAACAAACTATAAACATATGTTCTTATAGGATCTGGAAATAATATTGATTATTATATCCATTCCTTAGAACATTCAAACCAAACTATACAGAAATAAAAATCTTTTTGTAGGATATTACATTATTTAAAGATAAAAGAAAGATAAGGATTTCCCTTTCGGGAAGAAAAGGAAATTAGAACATTGCTTGAGAGAAACTCAGAATGTATTTTTATTTCCAAAACTTTCTATATCTTACAAATGAATTTGGTTCTCCTTTTATAGATGGAGAAAAACCGTGTATCTACAGCAAAAGAATCTTTTGCTTTACAAAATTTTCAAAAAGAAAATAGTGAAATCTGTCTAACTTTTACAAAAGTCTAAAAGTAAACAGTATTCTTTCTTATCTTTACTTTAATAAAGTAAAGTTTTCTTTTCTTTTTTGACAAATTCTATACAAAACAAAAGACTTTAATAAAGAAAGAATCTTAGTACATCTTCTTTTGACAATCTCTACACAAGTGTTTGTCTTCTATCATCCTTATCTTCTACGTGTCTCTTCTTTTTTGAAATCTGGCTATCCTTTGTCTGCCATGATGTCTGCTTTATGAGATTTTTATCTTGTCTCATAATTATGTCTTCCAACTGTGTCTAAAGAGTCTCCACTTTCGGCATAGTTATCTGCATCTTTGTCTGAATTGTCATCTTCTGAATTATTGTTGGATCTAATTACAATATTTCTTCCTTTATTCTTCTTTTTTATCAGCAACTTCTTCTTTTTTCTTGTATTTCTTTGTTTAACTTGTTGCTGAAACTCATCAATTCTACCAAGCATCTCTTTTAATTTTTTAACATCTGATGGAGAAATCTGATTAGGGTCTTGAGCATCTTGATAGTCTGTTTCTAAAATTATGGGTTTCTTCTGCTTCAAATCTAAAGGACTAATTAATCTTGTAGCAGAATTACCAGTCTGCTGTGTCTGGTCTTGATAATGTATAACAGGATTTACAGCCTGTTGAGTCTGTCTAGTAGGAGAATCAACAGTCTCCTGAGTCTGTTGAACTTTTGGCAAGTTCATAGCCATCAACGGATTTGTTAAGTCTTTACCAGTTTTCGTTTGAACTGGACTAGCTATAGACTTCTGTGGCTCTATAGTACCTTGGCTAAAATTTGGATTTGAAATTTTTAATCTAATAATTTCTCTTTCTAAATCAGAAATTTTTTGTTGTAAAATAAGTTTTTCTTGCTGTAATTTCTGATTAGATTCATTTAAAATTGTAAAATTCTTATTCATATTTTCACAGTTTGAACAAAACTTTGAAGAAAAGTCTAGCTGATCGTCTGAAACATTCTTTAATGAAGGTGCAATAAAATAATTTATTCCTAAATACTTTCTACACTCATCTAAGGCTTCTGAAATAGAATAAAATCCTTTATAAAGAGGATTTGGAAAATTTTTAATACAGTCTGCTACTTCTAACCAAGTATGATAAATACCTGGTAATCTGCCTTGTAAAACTACATAGCATTTAAACTTTTTATGATCTTTATTAAAATATTCTGATAAAGAATTTAAACAAGCTAAGAAATATTTTTGATCTTTAGGATTCCTATTATAAGAAATCCATAAATTATCTAAAATACATTTTTCTGCTTTACTAACTGAAATATGAGGTAATAATTTAAAACTAATATTACTATTAGGAAAACAAGCTAATTCAGTATTACCAAATCTTAATTTATCAAAAGTCTGTGCTATATTAGTCTGATTCTGAGTCTGAGAAGAGCTGGGAGTGCTTTGCAGCATTCCTGGTCTCGGGGCTCTTGGTCTTTGCATCTGTAAGAAAACATTAGTCATATTCTTTATTTTTAATAATTCTACTAAGAATATCTGCTATTTTGTTATCACTACCTTTAATATGTTCAAAACTAAAATTTATGCCTGTATTTGTAATTCTATCTATAAAATTTAACCATCTCCTTCTATTACTTCTTTTATTTTCTAATTTTAATTTATTAACAAAACTAACTATTGCTTCACAATCTGTTCTAATAGTCATTTCTTTTTTAGAAATAATAAACAATTCAAAAGAATCTATGGCATAAATAATTGCTAATAATTCTAAGTCTATACTACTAGAATTTATTTTTTCTTTATAATTTCCACTATTATATCTAACAATTTTCTCAGTATCTTTATCTGAGTATTTATTAGGTTTTGCAATAAGAATTGCTCCCCATCCTGTAATACTACCATCTGTTTCTATTATTAAATAATCTGTATCTAATGGCATAGCTAATTTAGGCAATTCTCTTAATTTTCCTTTAATCTTTTGGACTAATTTAATATCTTCTATATTAAAATACTTCTGTCCTTTTGGTGAAGTCTTTCCATATAAAGGTCCTGCTATTTTTCCTAAATTTTTTATAAAAGGTCTAGCATAATTTACTAGTCCTAAAAATTTTTGTAATTGTTTTAAATCTTCTAATTTATCAGGAAATTCTAAAGCTTTCTGAGCTATATGGGGCTGTAATTCTATTTGTCCTTTTCCTATATTTACCCCTAAGAATTCTATATATTCTTTAAATAAAAACATCTTTTTCTTATTTATTATTAACCCATGTCTGATAAATTCTGAGAATAAAATTTGTAAATGTCCTCTATGCTCTCTTCTATTTTTACTAAAGACTAAGATATCATCTATGTAAGTAATAATAAAATTACTATGTTTACTAAATATATTATCCATCTTTCTTTGGAATATACTAGGGGCATTCTTAATTCCAAATGGCATAACTAACCATTCAAAATGTCCTTCTGGACAAGTAAAGGCTGTCCATATTATTGAGTCTGGATGCATTTTTACCTGCCAAAAACCTGATTTTAAATCAAACTTACTAAATATATTACACCCTTGTATTTTATTTATTAATACTGTCTTATCTGGAATATTATAGGCATCATCTATAGTATTATCATTTAATCTCTTATAATTTATTACCATTCTACTCTTACCTCTTATTATTTCTGAATGTTTTCTAACTATAAAGGCTGCTGACCTATGTGGACTATCTGATTTTCTTATTACTCCTAATTTTAATAAATCTGTAATATGCATTTTAAAATCTTCTGCATCTTGATTAGTAGCATCAATGTTTTTTGTTTTTATTATATATTCTGGATTTTTTATCTTTAACTCACAATAAATTTTATCATTGTCCCAGAATTTTAAAACATTTTCTCCTAATATTTCTAATTTTTCTAACTTACTAATCATATTTTCTATATCTTGTTCTGTAACTAACAAATTTGAGAGTGTCACACTCTCTCTAGAGTTTTAAATTTTTTATTTCACTTTACTTAATATATATATTAGCGTGAAGATTTTTATTTTTTAAAAATCTTCTTAATTTAGTTTTCGATGTTTTTATAATTGAATATTTAGGAAATATTTGATATTTTTTTTGTCGAATTATATATTTATTATATATTAGATATTTTTATTAGCGTGAAGATTTTAAATTTTTTAAAATCATGTTAATTTAATTTTCGGTGTTGTTATAATTGAATATTTAGGAAATATTTGATATTTTTTTTGTCGAATTGTATATTTATTATATATTAGATATTTTTATTAGTTTGAAGATTTTAAATTTTTTAAAATCATCTTAATTTAGTTTCAGTGTTGTTATAATTGAATATTTATGAAATATTTGATATTTTTTTTCCCGAATTGTATATTTATCATATATTAGATATTTTTAGGATTAGGATATGATATGTATATAGTAGGTTTAACAGTAATCCTGACACACAAAAAAAAAAAAATATTAGCGTGAAGATTTTAATTTTTTTAAAATTTCTTAATTTAGTTTTCGGTATTTTTATAATTGAATATTTAGAAAATATTTGATATTTTTTTTGCCGAATTGTATATTTATTATATATTACATATTTTTATTAGCGTGAAGAATCATCTTAATTTAGTTTTCGGTGTTGTTATAATTGAATATTTAGGAAATATTTGATATTTTTTTTGTCGAATTATATATTTATTATATATTAGATATTTTTAGGATTTTGATAGGATATATATATATATATATATATATATATATATATATATATAGTAACACGCAAAAAAAAAAAAAAAAAAAAAAACAGGCCATCTCTGTGGCCGTGTCATGGTGATGGTATGACATCATCATGACACGGTCACGTTTGGACCTCCTTTGGCCTCGAATACGCCGTCTCCGATTGTAAACCCAATCTCCATCGCACTGATCAAAGTGCTCTCGCCTTAACTGCTTAATTCTGTAAGTTTGAAATACTCCAAGAACAACTTCATTTGATGAATACCCATGCATCTTCCTTGCATTACTTAGCTCATGCACTTGTTTTAGTATAACATCCAATGTGTCATTATTACCGTTCTGATTATCTCCTTCACTAAGCTCTTTGCATATAAAATTCCTCCAGTGCCTTTGAAATTCCATCGTCTCCTCGGGAATCACAAAGTCAATCTTTAGTAGATAAGAGAAATTCAACCCATTACACAAGAAATCCTTCCAATGCCCCTGAAATTTCGTTGTCTCCTCGAGAATCACAAAGTCAATTTTTGGTATTGAAGAGATTTCCAACTGTTGTGACACCAACTGATGAACATTGTCTGGAACGGGTGGTAAGTCAACATGATTGTTTGTTGGGACCAAGTGGTAGTATTGTTGGTGAGTTTCTTCCACATGTTGTAACTGATGCTCCATCCCTGGGTCGGTTGGTGTTTCAATGGAAGTTTTTTCTGGAACTGAATCATCAGTGACCTGCAAAACAGAATAATTCAAAATAGGGAGGGAATTGTTAGTATTCACCACGGCCTCCTCAACTTGAGGTTCTTTTCCATTTAAACTCACTTCCAACCCCTTCTTTCCCTCCGAAGATTCTTCTTCAGTTTCATTTTGCAACTCCACCTTTCCTTCTTGATTTTCACTCTCTTGTGGTATCTCTCCTTTTTTCTCACAACCAACCATCTTATTATGTTCTCTCGAGCTCTTTTGTTTATCTCTCTTACTAATTGAGTCACGAAACTCTGATAGGTTACGCTCATAATCCCACCTAATCCTTCTGCTTGACGTACTACCAACATGCCCTACAAACGGTACTATCTCTTCTCTCGAATACCTAACTCCACTATATCTTCTAGGCTCATCCCGACATTCCCGATCACGCCGATCCCTCCTACAAAAATGATTAGGCACATAACGCTTCCTCATAATACTCCTCAACTCATCCCAAGTTTCTATACTCCTCCCACCACACCTTCGCATAGATGTTGTTAATTGATCCCATCAAATCACAGCATAGTCTACGAATGAACTCACAACCAACTCCAACTTTTTCTTCTCGGAGTAATTATAGCGCTCAAACATTACTTTAATCTTTTCTTCCCACGCCACGTACGCCTCTAGATCATTCCTACCCTTAAATTGTGGAATTGTTATTTTTACACCTCCCATCCTCCGATTAACACCATCTCCACCAAAATTCCTATGTTCCCGTCTCTCCCGACTATTCACATTAAACACATCATCACATTGATCCCTATAAGTTCTATTCGATTTCTCATCAACCTATCCAACATACTCCTCATATCCACTAACATCCTTTCCCATCGATCCATTCTATCACTCATTTTGACTCAAAGACTCAAAGGACTTGAACTAGACAACTTTGATTGAACTTTTAAAATTCAAGAAAGTGGTTCTTGAATTGGAGTTTGGATTGGATTGAACACAAATTGATTTTGGATTTAGAATAGGCAGTGGGATATTAAACAATTTTCAAGAATTTTTTTTACTATTCCCGATGTGAACAGTACCTCCGTACGGATGAACAGTAAAAATTCGATTTTTTTTTTTTTTTTAGAAAACTCAAAAATTTGACTATTCCCGATTCTTCACGCTTCCACATTACGCTTCCACGCAAAAAATGACGGCGTATTGGTTGACGATACAAATTATTGACACGTGGCCAAAAAAAACTCACTCTTTTATATAGTTAGGAAATTAACTTTTATGTGACTGTTGCCTGTTTAATTAAATATAGGTCACAATATCTTATTAGACCACCTGATTTTTCGAATTAATTTCACAAATTTCTTCATTTTTAAATTGTGTTTTGAAATATTTGCAGTTATGAGTTTTAGTTTTAGACCCATTTGAACTAGTCAAGTTTGGTTATTTTCATAACTTTCGTATAAAGTCTTAGTTTGGTAGAGATTATATAAAATTCATTTCAATCATACATTTTTCTAATTAAATAATTTTGAATGTGAATTCATAATGTTTACTTATTTTCAGTCGCACATTCTCAACAAAATCACATAAATCTATTACGAGCTCTTTCTGTAGTCAAGTAATCAATTTGTGTCAACCCTAATGCATCTATTTTGCTTACAATTGATTTAGTAGAAATACAAACTAATAAGTATTATTATCAACTAATAGTAATTGAGAGGAATTACTAGCATTAAATCGAATTACACCAATATTTTTTAAATTCACATCTTTACGTGTTTGTTTATGTAAATAGATTAATTCCCAATGAGTATACTGAATTGAAGAGACCTGCTTTGGGATGTCCAAAAATCAACTTTGACACAATACTACTGTTGACCTCAAAAAAATAGATAATATCTTTTTAAGCCAACAATCAAATTTTGTGTCTGAATTTCAGCAAGGTTTTTCCTCTTGGGAATTTTGTGTGTTTTGAAATCAATTATTTGTAGAAAATGAGTTATATGGAGATTCCCGCATTATTTTGGCCGGAAAGTGCTTATATAGGAGAATATTAGGACTTTAGACACTGTTTACCCATATTTTTCTTTGTATCTGATGCTCTTTCTTCAAAGTTGAAAATTTGAATATTAGATTTTCAATCACTTTTAGAGCCTGTTTGGCTCCCATTCTATTCTCATTTTCATTCTCTTTCTTTATTTCAACCACACATTCTTCCATCAATCACTATTCCAAAAATTATATTCTCATTAAGCTTATTGCACTGAAGTCTAGGTTGATTCTGTCAAAATTTGGACTAATATTTCTCGTGTAGGTACAAGGCCAAGCATAGTCCTTTAATTCTGTTGTTGGCTAAGGCTTACAACTATTTTTTAGCCAAGTGATTTGGTTCTGTGTAGTACCATAATTAGAAGAGCTATGGCATTCTTTTGGTCCGGCATGCCTCTACGGTCGATAATTGTATAGCCTTTTCTAACAGAATTATTCTTTCAATCCCTGAATTTTAGCTAGAAATCTGATCCAAATGTTTTTTCAATCCAAGGCTCTCTATAAGAGATATTCTTTCAATTTTTGCGGACCCCATATGCTCTTTCAATCTAGGGTCACTTATGAGGGGATGTTCTTTAAATTTCTTGATAGTTTGGACCTCAAATATATTTTCAATCTGAGGCATTTTTATTGCTTATGGGAAATATTCTTTCAATCCCCAATAGGCCTTGGATTGAAGAATTTTCTTTCAAGACCCAAGAGACATGTCTTATGCAGGATAAATGAGGAAAATCCTATTTGGGTTCTTAGCTTAGCTCCCTTGCCAATGCTATATATAAATTTCCTCAATGAGTTAATGGAGAGAGGTCAAAATAGGTCATTGACTTCCCTATGAGGTCTTCAAATAGAATAAGATAACCACCAAAAAAGGCTGGTTTTCAATGACGAGATAACTACCAAAGAACACTCAGCTTCAATAATTGAACCACCAAGAGTCAAGTGAGTGAGGGTCCAGAGCCTAGTTCATGGCCTCAACATATAAGATCATCGTGAGCTAAGGATCCGATGGCTTACGAGCACCTTGAACAAACAAGGACCTATAACTGTGCAACATCGAATCTTGACACGTAGGATAATCTAATGTTCGGAGTACAGTCTAGCCTAACAACCTGGAGCTAAGCTTGGCATTTAAGAATTAGGGTAATTAATAGAAATGATCCCTAACATTTATACTCATTGCTAAAATGGTCCCTATCGTTTTAAATTTGACATTTGTACCCTTATTTCAAACGTTTGTTACGGATTTGGTCCTTCCATCCACTTCCGTTAAATTAGCCGTTCAAATTTTAATGGAATTTGCCAATAATATTGAGTAATTAGCAGAAATGGTCCCTAACGTTTACATTCATTGCTAAAATGGGTAACCACTTGTTTGAATCTAATTAAATTTCATTTCATTATATTTCATTTTCTCTCTACTATTTTTAACCACACAATATTTCATAAAATAATATTATACGTAAATCGAAATTTTTTCTTTTTTTTTTTCAACCATTCATTTTTCAAAAAAACGTTACTCCACCTATTTTCATTCATAAAAAATGGGGGCCAAATGGGGGCTAAATTAGTCAACTTCCCATATTTTTTTTCTTTTAAAATTTTTGGTGAATATAATTCTTATGATTTGATGTAATTTACAAGTTTAGGCCCCAACTCAAAACGTTGACGGCAAATATCATCTTTAACCCTTTAACCATTTAGCACAAATAATCATTGATGAGCTATGTAGTTTAAGTTCTCAATATTAACCTACTACAATAGATATAAAATACCATAGTAACAGGAAAAAAATTGCTACACAATAGATAATTACGTTGTTAACCAACCAAACATTGTTAACCATAATGCTTTTTTGAAAAATGAATGGTTGAAAAAGAAAAAGAAGGAAAAATTTTAGATTTACGTATAATATTATTTTATGAAAAATTGTGTGGTTGAAAATAATAGAGAGAAAAATGAAATGTAATGGAATGAAATTTAATTAGATTCAAACAAGTGGTTACCCATTTTAGCAATGAGTGTAAACGTTAGGGGCCATTTCTGCTAATTATCCAATATTATTGGCAAATTCCATTAAAATTTTAACGGCTGATTTAACGGAAGTGGATGGAAGGACTAAATCCGTAACAAACATTTGAAATAAGGGTACAAATGCCAAATTTAAAACGATAGGGACCATTTTAGTAATGAGTATAAATGTTAGGGATCATTTCGCTAATTACCCTGAGAATTATGGGAGAGGATGTAGGAAACTTGCAGATTATCAAAGCAACACCAATGATAATCACAAGCCAAGATTATCAGATCTTGTAGATGCGTGAAGACTCTCGACCACAATTAATTTAGCGTCTAGGAAAGTACCAAAGTTATGACGATGCGTGAAGACTCTCGACCACCCATTTGGAAATGATAGTGGACACCCTTTGACATTCTAAGGTCTGAATTTGTTATCCAGTAGAACTGTCGAAATTTCATAGCTTTTGATCCAACTGTTGTCATCTCGGGTATAATGCATATGAATGGCCATGTTGCTATTACTTTCATTGACAATGAAGGTATGATAATCTTTTCCTCATTCCTGGTTAGTCCTTTGTTCAATGAAAATGAAAATGGGGGTTATGCATGTGGCCAGAGCCGGCTTTGAAATTTTTGGTGCCCTATGCGAGATTTTAAAATGATGCCCCTTTTAAGTAATTAAAATATATATTAAAAAAATTCAATAATATTATTTCATCGCAAAAATATGATATTTAAATATCTGTTTTTTTTTTTTTTTTTTACATATCATGAATAAGAAAAATATAAACAAAGCTCAAAAATATCTCTCGAACTTCATCAAAATTCATATGTCATCATCCAAGAACCATCCTTCATTAAGACTCTTCGGGCAATTCCATATAAGCAAACCTTGAAATAACAAAAAATAAAAATATCACGTGTAAAGCTTGAAATGCAACAAATCATGTAAAAATATTTCTTCTCGCATTTTTAAGAAGCAAACTCAGTAATTAAACTTTCGTAATCAATATTTTCTAGAAAATCTTGCTCAATAGATATCAAAACTAATTCATTCAATCATTCTTGTAACATGGTTGATCACAAATAAGATTTTAATAACTTCAATTTTGAAAAACTTCTTTCAGCAGATACAACAGTGACAGGAATTGTCAATAATATTCTATAAACAATACATGCATTCGGAAAGCAATCCAATCTTTTCAAATAAGTCAATATATCAAAAGCCGTCTTTATTTCTTTTGGTAAAATATTTCGCCAAACTTTTAGCTCTTGAAATAAATCTTCGCCATCAAGATCGCGAAAATTTACATGTCGTAGAACAATATCAAGATGATCGCAATATGTTTTCAAATTAGCATCATCCAATGAGTTTAACTTGTCAGAAGAAAATAGAAATCCAATTTTTTTTTCATATGAATTGAATTGATGAAACTTTCGTTCAAGTGATCCAATTGCTTGATCTACTATATAAAGGAAATAATTGGTTCTGAAAGAATCTTCAGGTGATTGTGCATCATCTACAGTAGCATTTTCATCAAAATGTTTCCTCCTACGAATATAATTTAAGGTAGGAACACTATTTAAAAATATTATATTCAATAAAATTAGAAAATTATAATTAGTTAGTCACAATATTCTTAATTTTAATATCTTATGCAGAATAATAATTTTATATTTTAAATATTTAATTATAAATAAATATACAACTATAACAAATTTATTTTTGGTGCCCCTATAATTTTTGAGGCCCTGTGCGATCGCTCACCTCGCACGCCCTCAGGGCCGCCTGTGCATGTGGCCATTCGGTTGGTGGTGAGGTAGGCCACATCACATTGTGGAGCTTGTCGACTCAAGCTCTTTTCAAGATATCAAGTTCATTGTTCAAGGTATAATATCTTTATTGATAGTTTTTGCATGGTTATTTGCTTGCGGATGGTAAAGACTTAGGATCTGCTTCTGAATTTCATAGTCAATGAAGAGTTTTCTAAGACTCTGGTGGTTGAACTGCCACTCGTTATCGATCAAAGAATGCAGGACCTGATTATGAGTATTATGATCTTCCATATGAACTTGGTCTTACTGACTTTTGCGAGCCTAGTCATTGGCTTAACGTCAACCCATTTAGTGAAGTAACCGATGGCTTATGTCATAAACTAGACTCTTAACTCTTTTTTAAAGACGTGGACCCATAATATCTATACACCATTTGGAACAAAGTACATGGGCTCATTGTGATCTATTCTTAAAGGTGCAGTCAAAGTATGTTGAAAAATCTCTAGCATTTGTCACACCATTTGACATAGTCCAAAGAGTCAATTTTTTGGGTCTGCCAGTAGTACCCTAACCTCAAACTATTTTGGAACATCAACAACTTGCCTTCGTGATTTCTATAATCCTTTAATGTATCTTATGGAGTAGGATTTCGACTCATCTCCCTCAAGTAGCTTAACATGGGGTAGAGAAATATCTTTTTAACAGAACTCTGTCCATTATCACGAACCTAGTAGCTATGAGCTTGGCCTCAGAAGGGTTGGATGAGAACATTATCTCTATCAAATAATCTAGGAAATATTTTATCCATATGTGCTGCTAACTGATTGCCGTTGCCTCTCTTATGTGCTGCTAACTGATTGCCGTTGCTTCTCTTTGACCTCGATAAATGGAATTTCCAGATATTCAATCAAAATTATCCTTAGCAAGTTAGAATCTTTGTTACTGGCTAATTTAGACAAAGTGTTGGTGCAGGCATTCTTTTCATGAGGGACTTGAAAGATCTCAAACTTCTCAAAGTTTGACTATATATCTCCTCGTTGACAATGAGCGGAAAGTCACCGTGGACCTGTATTTCTTTAATGTTCATCTCCTTCGCAAATTTTAGTTTGACTATCAATGCCTCATATTCTACCTCATTGTTTGAAGCTAGAAAGCTAAACCTTATACTATAGTTTAGGTGATGCCCATATGAGCTTATATTAATCATAAATGCTCTAGACCCCTGATTCTCTTGACGATCCATCAATAAACAACTTCCACTGCCTCAGTTCCGTTGATCCAGGCTCTTCAACATCCATGGATTGTCCCTCGATAGACTAAGCAACAAAGTTTGATCTTTGATAGCAATTCTTGGTCGGGACTTGATGTTGAATTGAGTGGGTTCTATTGCCCAATCCATTAATTTTCTAGATGCATCAGGCTTTTGTAGAATGTGCTTCAATGAGAAATTGGTCAATACTTCAATGGAGTATGGCTAAAAATATGGCCTCAATT
Source organism: Osmanthus fragrans (assembly GCA_019395295.1). Lineage (NCBI taxonomy): Eukaryota > Viridiplantae > Streptophyta > Magnoliopsida > Lamiales > Oleaceae > Osmanthus > Osmanthus fragrans. The sequence goes on from CM033359.1 coordinate 15,107,948, forward strand.
TTCTAGAAGTTGTGATTCAGACAAGAGCCAATTTCTTCATGTTTGGATACCTCGTATCGACATCCTGGAGGGCTTTATCGACATAGTAGATTGGCAACAACTGCAATCTCTCAGTTCGAACAAGTGCAACAATTGGTGTCCCCATTTAAATTTCCTTTACATGTTGTCCATTTATTTGGGCCCATAATTTTTACTTTAGGTTAAATGGATATTCAGATAACTAATTAATGTTATGTAATGAGTCTGAAATATTCTTTCACTTAAAATATATATCATTAAGTTAAAAAAATTGAATATGCATGAATATATGAATTATTTATTTAATTATTTTAATTTTGGTTCGACCTTAGTTCAATCCTGATTTGACCCTTCAACCCTTGAACCTATTCCTTTTTAGGTAAATGCTCGGGTTGATTTTTAAAATGCTACTTTTAACACTTCAGAGTCTATTCAAACTCTTTCCTTCACTTGAGTAGAAAGAGAGATATTTATCTATAGACTTTGAAATGAAACGACTAATAGCTACTATCCTTTCAATCAAGCTCTATACTTCCTTAGGCTTCTACAAAAGCTTTATCTCTAGGATAACTGTAATCTTTTATGGATTGGCCTTGATCTCTCTTTAATTGACTAGGAACTCTAAAAAAGGCAACCTTGAATTCACGCTTTCATGGTTTGAGCTTCATCTGATAGTTTTACAGTATTCAATATACTTTTAAGATGAGTTGCATGCTCGCTTGCCTTCCGAATTTGTACTAGTATGTCATCCTGTATACTTCCATAGTTTTTCTAATCTGGTCCGTGAACATCCAATTGACCAACCGCTGGTAAGTGGACCTAACATTCTTCAGTCCTAAGGACATTACCTTATAGTAGTATAGGCCTTGATCTGTGATGAAAAAATGTATGTTCCTCGTCTTGCTCATACATGAGGATCTAATTGTAGTCTGATTAAACAACAATGAAGCTTAGAAAAGCATGTCTTGTTGTCTCGCCAACCAGTTAGTCAATGTAACGTAGGAAAAAACTATCATTCAGGCATGCTTTGTTCAAATCCAAAGAGTCAATGTATTTTTTCACTTCCCATTGGACTTTCGAATAAGGACTAGATTTACTACCTAGGTTGGATAGTATGCTTCCCGGATGAAGCCATTTGGTACAGCTTGTCAAGCCCATTTTTCAATGCTACATTCTTTTCATGTTAAGGCATTTCCTCTTCCAGTGGTGGGAAAAAAATTTGGTATCAATTTTCAAAGCATGGTCAATGCTCACAGGTTAATGTCATCTCGACTTTGGTTCTATCTCGACTTTGGCACTCGAAGTACTTTGGTGCCATCTCAGCTTATAGGTATACGACGAAGTTCAGAAATCGTAAAAAGCTATAATCTTGACCTGATGGCTCGCTGGTCAAGGTCGTTCACAACACTCTCCTCTTCATTTACCATATTTGTATCGTGCATATGTTCTTCAGCCATCACATTATATCATTACTTCTCCCATTATAGTGTTGAAGCAACTTGCCTCGATATAGTAGCTTACCATTGGTGTTTAAGTAGGATCTCACATACCTTTTTTGATCTTCTTTCATTGTCACCACCTTGACTCAATATAAAACATCATGGCGAGGTTCCCTTCATGGGGTGACCGAGTTGGTGGAGTAGGTGAGCATGAAGGCATTTGGTTACGAGTTCGATTCTCTCTACAACAATTTTTCGGTCGAGCTTGTCACACCGAGCTTGTCTAGTATGGTTAACCTGGCTGACGTGATTTGCAGGCTATTGCGTCAACTTGAGGGTTTACCTAGTGCGCACCCGAAAGGTAGCAACTGCAGGTTCTCTCGTCAAAAAAAGAAAAAAAAAAAAATCATGGCGAGGTGCTATATAGAGGTGACAACTTTCTTATTATTTCAGCGCTAGTTAATTATAAAGATACTTGTTGTCCACTACCTGGAATTCTAGAAATATAGGGGCATCTTTAGGCATGGTCCCTATAATGGTTGATAAGGTTTTTATTTATTTTTTTCCCTTGCACGATATTTTCTCTAGTGAACCCATACATTGGGGTCGAAACAGAAGCAAACATATGGTCTACTTCTATTTGATTGAAGGCGGACAAAAAGATAATATTGGCCGAACTTCGATTGTCGAGAAACACACTCTTCATTCTGTTTCTCGCTATCTTGATCTTGATCATCAGCGTATCATAATGGGGTAGTCAACACTCTTCATCTTTGTCCATGAAGCATAGGTCCTCGAACATTTTCCACTTCTTGAAATTTTTTCCTTACACCATATAACTTGTCATCGAGACTCCCTAGCCTCTCTAGCATAATTCCGCTGGGTATTCATGGTTTATCCATCCAAGATTATTTTAATATATGAGATGGGCCCTTAATTTTCTTAGTCGCTTGGCCTCTCACTGATGGTCTATAAGAGGGATTGAATTTACAATTAGCTATTGATTTCAAGACTATGAGAGACATCCTCGTTGAGAGTGGGGCTATACGACCCTCTGCTAGTCTGCCTCACTTTCATCAATTGATCCCTACCCATGATGACATAATCTATCATCTCCTTCAGACTCATGGTCTCAGCGATGTCATGGGCATAAAAGTGGTGGTACCTGTAGTACTTAGCCAAGGACGAGGTTCTCATATCCCTCAAATAATGGTGCAATCCTCCTAATTATTCTTTGGGGTTCACAACATTCACCTCGATCATGTGTTAACTATGTGATGGACGAAGAAGCCTTGGTACCCCCTAACTTGGCATTGATAAGTGCAAATTTCGCACTTAAATCAACCATTAAAATTAGATGTTTGTCAATTTTCGATGGCGTTTTAATACTTAATTTAGTCAATTTTATTTTATAGGCGAAAACCTGAGCTAATTGACGTTTGGAAAGATTTTACGGAAGAAAAGAATCAAAAGTGCTGAAGTGCGAGAATTTCATGGTTCGGCGATCTTGCCATCACTTTTTGTTTGATGAAATGTGGTTTGTGCGATGAAACTTCACTCATTTAAAGACTTGAAGGATGTCGAAATATGGGTGACATTTTTGCTGATTTAATAGAAAAAATTTCCATGCCAAAAAGAACCAGAAAACTGGGGGTAGATGGAATTCCCAGCAGCTCACCTCATGCCCAGAAAATTAGAGGAGACAGATTCCAGCTGAGGCAGAAAATGGCAAAGCCATGAGTACGCATAGCCTACAGGACTGTGCGTACGCACGATGGTTGGAGACAGCGTTTGAAGCTGTTTTGATTATGCCATGCGTACGCATGGCCAAAATCTGTGAGAAATCCGGGTAGCGCGAATTCTGACATTTATGACCCGTTTTCGACCCATTTTCTGTCCAACTCTTCTCCAATCTGCCTTGCACTATAAATACGACTTGAAGACCATTTCTAGGGCACGTTCTTGGGGGGGAGGGAGAAAATTGACCAAAAGAGGGAAAAATCTGGGGCGAAAATCTGTGATTTTTGAAGAACTTGAAGAAGAAGAAGGAGAAGACTCTTGACATTGAAGATTCCTATCATCTATCTTACTTTCAATAAGCTTTCTCTTATCTTTAATCTCATTTTCATCAATGTATTTTATGATTTTGTTGGCCATTTGTAAATACATTATGAGTGGCTAAACCTAGATGTGATTGGGGGCGATTTTAACCCGAGTAATGATTTGCCAAATGATTTGTGTTTGATAGTTCTTGTGGTTAATGTGATTAATCCATTGTGTTTAATGTTTATATTGTTCTTCTCGGTTATTTAGCGGCCCAACTAGATGATTGAGTTATTTTAATATTTGCTATTTTGGGAAATTTAGTACGTAATCGCCATTTTCACCAAACCCTAGTGGCAACTACATTTCAATAGATTATGAAGAATTTTCAATTGAATGTAGGTGGATTATCACTTAAATTAGTAAACCGAGCTTTCGAGTTTGCGCTTAATTCAATTTGACTCTCTCGTGTTAATGCTTTCGTTAAATTAAATCTAGCGATCTTATCCTAGGTTATTTAATATTAGGGTTGGGTAACGAGCTTCTTTTATTCAACTAAAATTAAGGAGAGTTCGAGGTAGTCGAACTTTTGATTATTCTCGAATTGTTGTTAATCATTTAAACGAAAATCTTTTGTAAAATTGGATTGGAAAATCATTCTCGCGGTAAAGAATTATCCTCCCGATCACACTCTCTCTTTTGTTGATTAATCGACTCCGTTGTTTAATTTAATTTCACTCTAGGCATTGCACATTTCTTATTTTCTTATTTTAATTGTTGCGTTATTTGTTAACAATAAAAAAAATCCCCCATTTACATGCTTTCGCCTTTTATTTTATTTTGCGCAATTAATATAATTGACTCAATCCCCTGCGAGAAATGACCCTTGCTTGCCGTTTACTACTTGCGACGACATATATTTTTAGCGAAGTAAGAAATTAATTTTTGATGCCCCTTTGGTGGCGATCAGGCATCAAAGCCTTGTTGAGAGTAATTTGAAATAACAATGACAGTAGAAGAAATAAACGAGAAGAGGATAAACACACGCACATAAAAATATATGGTTCAGCAAGTCTTTTTACCAATATCCATGAAGCTCCAGAGGATTTTATTCATGGAACCACACACGCACACACAGGGATTTCTGGAACACTCTTCAATGTATATCTCTATTGTGTTTACATCACCACATCCCAAAAATAGTAAAGTATATACAAAGTGCATCAAAGCTATAACCTAATTACGTGAGAGAACAAAGATAGAAACCCAAATAATCAATTGGGCTTAGACTTGGACTTGGGCTTGGACTTGACCTAGGCTCCACAAAAAAAGGCCCAACAATTCTCCCACTTGGAGACTAGCTCAACCAATGCATCACCATCTATCTCAAAAAAAGATATCCATCACCTTTGCAACTTATAGCCCCTGCCTTCAGGTCAGAAGGCCAACTGAAGTTGAGCATAACTTCAGTTTCTCAAGTGTAACACCCTTTGTAAACATATCAGCAGGGTTCTTGCTTCCACAAATCTTTTCAAATATCAACTGACCATCATCAAGTAAGGACCGAATGAAATGATACTTGATCTGAATGTGCTTGGTCCTGGAATGAAATACAAGATTCTTGGCAAGGAATATGGCGCTCTGACTATCGCTGTAAAGAGTACCCTTCTCTTTCTTTTTGCCCAGTCCCTCCAAGAAATTTTGTAGCCAAATCATCTCCTTTGAAGCTTCTGACACTGTAACATACTGGACTTCTGTAGTAGATAAAGACACTGTCTTCTGCAGGTTATAACCCCAAGACACAGTAGTACCACCCAAAGTGTAAACAAAGCCAGTGGTGCTCTTTCTACTATCAGCATCTCCGGCCAAATCAGCATCAACAAAACCCCGTAACTCTAGATGTTCTCCTGTGAAACACAGACACACTTCTGTAGAGCCTTTTAGGTACCTTAAAATCCATTTCACAGCCTCCCAATGTTGTCTTCCTGGGTTACTCATGTATCTACTTACAACTCCCATTGCATGGGCGATATTTGGTCTTGTGCAAACCATAGCATACATTAGAGAACCGATAGCTGAAGCATAAGGAACTTTATCTATGTAGTCATGTTCCTTCTTTGTTTTAGGTGACTGATCTTTGCTAAGTCTAAAGTGACTTCCCAACGGTGTATTGACTGATTTGTCTCAACGTACCCTTGACTCTATCTCTGATGATCCTAATGCCAAGAATTTGTTTAGCGGCTCCCAAATCCTTCATTGCAAACTCTCTTGACAACTGCTTCTTCAGATTATTGATCTCCTCAATGTTGGACCCTGCAATAAGTATATCATCCACATATAGCAACAGAATGATATGAGAGTTCTCAAAATGCCTGACATAGCAACAGTTATCTTCCTAACATCTGATATACCCTGAGCTACACATGAAATTGTCAAATTTCTTGTACCACTGTCTTGGAGCTTGTTTCAAATCGTACAAGCTCTTTGTTAGTTTGCAAACCAAATCCTCTTTGCCTTGCACTGTGAAACCTTCAGGCTGGTGCATGTAGATGTCTTCATTTAGATCCCCATGAAGAAAAGCTATTTTCACATCTAATTGTTCAAGATGCAAGTCTTTAGTAGCAACCATTGCCAATACTAGCCTCATGGTCGTAATCTTCACGACAGGAGAGAAGATCTTGGAGTAGTCAATGCCCTTTTTCTGCTGAAAATCTTTTACAACAAGCTTTGCCTTGTACCTCTTGCTACCATCGTGCTCAATTTTTACACGGTACACCCACTTGTTGAGCAAAGCCTTCTTCTCAGGTGGAAGTTCTATCAACTCCCATGTCTGATTTTCTAGCAGGGAATCCATTTCATCATTCATGGCCAACTCCCACTTGTTTAAATTCTCATCTTGCAAGCCTTCTTCATAACTTTGCGGTTCTCCACTGTCTGTCAATAGAATATAATTCAATGTGGGTGAAAAATGCCGTGGGGGTCGAATAGTCCTAGTAGACCTCCGAATTGTAGGTTCAAGTGTGGATGATTCTGAATCTGACTGTGGAATAATAGGGACGGTTTCACTGGGCCCACCATCACTATCACTCATATGTCTACATTGCACTGCGACCTCTGGAAGGTCATCCAAACTCACGAACTCAGATTGTTGAGGAGTTGTATCAGCAAGTGTGCTAGACTTGTCCATGTACATAGCTTTCTCATTGAACACCACATTTCTGCTCCTAATGATCTTTCGACTCTGCTCATCCCAGAATCGATAACCAAATGCCTCGTCTCCATAACCAATAAAATAGCATTTTATTGATTTTGCTTCAAGTTTGCTGCGAGCATTGGAATCAACAAGAACGTAAGAAACACAACCAAAAGTTTTTAGGTGGGAAAGCTTAACCTCTTTTCCGCTCCAAGCCTCCTCAGGTAGTCTATACTCCAATGGGACCGATGGTCCACGATTGATCAGATACACTGCAGTGTTAACTGCATCTGCCCAGAATGTAGGTGGTAGCCCTGAGTACAGCCTCAGACTCCTAGCACGCTCATTGATGGTTCTATTTATGCGCTCAACGATACCATTTTGTTGTGGTGTCTCAGGGATGGTCTTTTCCATTCTAATACCATGATCTACGCAGTACTCCTTGAATCCTCCATCAATGTATTCTCCACCATTGTCAGACCTTAAGCATTTCAGCTTCAGGTTTGTCTCTTTCTCAACTAGGGCCTTCCACTTTTTGAACACAGCAAATACATCAGATTTAAAATTCAAAAAATAAAACCCATACCTTTCTGCTATGATCGTTAATGAACGTGACGTAGTATCGGGAACCTCCAAGAGACGCCACTGGAGAGGGACCCCATACTGATGTATGTAAAGATCTAGCTTTCCAGATTTTATAGCTCTGCCACTCTTCAAGAAGCTGACCTTCTTTTGCTTCCCAAATATATAGCTCTCACACATGCCCAGATCAACTGACTTTAACTCTGGTAGCTTGCCTTTTGACAGAAGTTCCTTCATGCCTTTCTGACTCATATGGCCAAGCCTACAGTGCCACAACTTTGCGATGCTCTCTACAACGGTGGTAGTAATAGTGTCACTAGAACCATCAATCATGTACAGAGTACCAATTTTCCTGCCTTGAGCCAGTACCAATGCTCCTTTAGTAACCTTCCAGGTGCTATTTGAGAACATTACTGAGTGACCGAAGTCGTCGAGCTGTCCTACGAAAATTAAATTTTTCTTCAACTCGGGAATATGTCTGACCTTCTGCAAAGTCCACATGTTCCTACTAGGAAGTGTGATGTCAATATCTCCAGTTCTCACAACGTTCAATTCTTGTCCATCAGCAAAGTACACTTTTCCAAAATCACCGGCAACATAGTTTCTTATGATCTCCCGATGAAAAGAGGTGTGAAAAGATGCCCCTGAATCCAGTATCCAGTCATCAATAAAGCTGTGAACTGGAAGTAGTAACGCGTCTTGTATTTCTTCTGTTACTATGTTCGTGCCCTCACCATCTGTCTTCTTCGGATTTCTACAGTTCTTCTTTATGTGGCCAATTTTGCCACAGTTCCAGCAAGTTGCCTGTTGACTAAGCTTTGATTTGCTCCTATACATGTTCCTTGACTTTGATCTTCCTTTGTTTGTATTCCTGTAATGTGACCTCCCACGAGCATCAACATTCAGAGTGGAATTTGATCCCAAGGTCTCACTGGAGTCCCTCCTGCGCACCTCCTCAGCCAAAATCAAATCACGAATATCGTCGTATTTTAATTTCGTCTTGCCAGCAGAGTTACTAACAACCATTCTCATGACTTCCCAACTATTTGGCAGTGATGCCAACAATATTAGAGCCCGAATGTCATTATCAAATTCAATTTTAACAGATGTTAATTGATTAGTAATGGTATTAAACTCATTCAAATGTAGGGCGACAGATAAACCTTCTGCCATCTTTAAATTGAATAGTTTTTTCATCAGATGTACCTTGTTGTTAGCAGATGGGTTTTCATACATACCTGACAAAACCGTTATGAAGTCTGTAGTAGTCTTCTCTTTGATAACATTGTGTGCAACTGATCTCGAAAGAGTCAGCCGAATGACTCCCAGGACCTGTCGATCCAACAACTTCCAATCATCATCCACCATGTCGTCCGGTTTCTTCCCCAGTAGTGGAAGATGAAGTTTCTTGCCATAGAGGTAGTCCTCTATCTGCATCCTCCAGTAACCATAATCTGTGCCATCGAACTTCTCAATACCAAATACCTTCACTTCTTCTCCAGCCATCGTTTCTTCTCTAAGAACCGAGCCTTGTGCTCTGATACCAGTTGTTGAGAGTAATTTGAAATAACAATGACAGTAGAAGAAATAAACGAGAAGACGATAAATACACGCACATAAAATATATGGTTCAGCAAACCTTTTTACCAATATCTATGAAGCTGCAGAGGATTTTATTTATGGAACCACGCACGCACACATAGGGATTTCTGAACATTCTTCAATGTATATCTCTATTGTGTTCACAGTACCACAGCCCAAAAATAGTAAAGTATATACAAAGTGCATCAAAGCTGTAACCTAATTACGTAAGAGAAGAAAGACAGAAGCCCAAATAATCAATTGGGCTTGGACTTGATCTAGGCTCCACACAAAAAAGGCCCAACAAGCCTTCCCTTTATCAGCATAGTCTCCTCTACTTTATGTCTGTCGACCTTATCATTTCCTTATAACGAGTCTCATATTTAACCAGATCTAATAATCCATCGTATGTTTTTGGTACTTGGTAGCTGATATTTCTTCAGAAAGGAGCCATCACATCTAAGCCAAACCTTATAGCCTAGAAAATTCTATCAAATGGAAGACTTTCCACTTCAATAATTTTTTGGGTGAAATGACTGAGATAGCTCTGTAGGGGTTCTCGGGGCCTTGCCTTATGTCTTGGATCCTTCCCGCTAGAGCCAAGCTAGGTGTACCCACAATGAACATATGGATGAATTGGTTTTTAAATCAGGCGACCCTCGATGTTACGTAGTGTAAGCTTATTGTACCATTTTTTTGGCTTCCCTAGAGTCTAAAGAGTAATGTGGAAACCTTGATATTTGTATGTCGTGCTCAGGGGCGAATCCAGGGCTTGAGTTCAGTTAGAGCGGACCGCAAACATTAAACGCTTACTGTCAACGGTCAACGTCCGTGATAGCGGTGTTGTTTATTAATATTTAATTAAATAATATTAAAAAAAAAGTACGGACTAGAACTAGAGGAACTAAATACACCACTAGAACTAGAATTAGGTACCGATTTTCATTTCGGATGAAAAAATCATTCTATAATCTATAAAATGTTCTAATTTATTTTTCAATCAAACATGCAATATATATTAATAAAATGTCAATATTCAGTTTACAATTAAAGTGAATTAAGCAAGCATTATTATATTAACAAAGCTGAAATTATTTATGTGTTTATATCAATTTTATGTGCTTGTGTAATTTCACTTTTCCGCAATCGATTTTTCGTGAAAGAAAAGTGGAACCTTCTATTAATTAAATAAATTTTGTTAAAAGACTCCTTATGACCTTAAAGCCAATTTTTTTTTTGCAAATTCATTTGCCATTAATTGACCAAACTCTCAAATAAATTGATCAGAGAAAAAAATCAAAAAGAGGGATAAATTATCGGTTAAAATGTTTCTATTTGCATTAAAACCGATAAAATGAAAATATATTATTTTGTTTCATTGAGTGTTACACATCAATACTTTCCATGATGGTAAAGCTATCAATATCGTTTAGCTAAGGTCACAGGTTCAAATCCACTTTGTACTTGTTTTTGGTAAAAATTGTTTACAAAAATTACATAAAATATTGTCATTGGAAGGTTTCGAACCTGGGACCTGTGGTTTAAAAGAGGAAGCACTAACCAACTAAGCTATCAATGATGATTGCATATAAAATGAATTGTTAGATATATAATATAAATCATTTATCCATTCTAAAAGAAAAAAAAAAAAATTTCTTCTCGGTGGATCAGCTAGAGTGACCGCTCTAGCTCGCAACCACTTAAATCCGCCCCTGGTCGTGCTCCCCCATGGTCGATGGAATCACGTAACACACTAAATTTTAGCATTTTGGCTTTGTGAACTTTCGAGATTTCTCCATGATTATATTTCTACGGAGAGACATAAATACTTGTTATTGTCATCCATTTCCTCTGGTCGGAGTAGCCTACTCCCGTTCTCTCTACATGAGCCCAGAGGAAGCTTGGTCCTCATACTTGAAGGAGTAGATGGTTCTCTAACAAACTCTTTGATTTGCCCCCCTTTAAAATGACCTCAGTACCTCCCAGCCTATTTGAGACATGGCGAATCTAGTAGGTCTCTATTCTTACTCTTGATACCTAGGATGCTTGCCTTCTCATGCGTAGCGGATCGATAGACTGGTCTGTTGTCCAGTGAGAAGAATTTTATCCATGTTCTTGTTGTATAGAGTCTTTTGTCCCATTTTCGCATCTATACTCTTCAAGAAGTACAACTGTCTGGCCTTGTCCCATAAAGAACTATCTTAAGGCAATAATGTCCTAAGTGAGATGCTCCACATTGGTGGATAGGTTATAGTTCAAGTTAGCCTGGCCACCTTTTTGATATCTTCCGGTTCCTTCATCTCCATGTATTTCCTTCAAAAACAATGGGACTTTCATTCCTATTCCTCATTGGGATTGCATCTGTTAGCTCTTATCAAAGATGATAATGAGCACCAAACAACACATGCAAGATCCTTTGCACGAATAATACAAGATCAATCAATGATCTTTTGTTTTTGTTTCAACCAAATCTCAACGTTGGAAGAAAGGAAGAACTGAATTCCAGAAGAAACGTTTTCGAATAGATTTTTGTTGATATGATACTCACATACAACTCACCATACACCCCATTATATGAAGGAGTAAGTTTAAGCTTACAAGTAAACTTCAAAGTACACAAACAGTCAGTAAAAATAGTAACTTAAATAAGGCAACCATAATGCAACTTGCAACTACAATCATTACAATAAACCGTGAAGTTTGTGAGGTTGAATGAAGTCTTCATATTAGCCTTCAATCTCCTCCTTGAAGCTTCCATTCAACACTCCAATCTGATTCTTCAATTCTTCAAAACGAGCCTTTGCAAGAGGCTTAGTGAACAAATCTGCCAATTGGACTTGAGATGGACAATATTGCAAATGAACTTCACCTTCCTTTTCAGCTTCCCAGATGGCATGAAATCTGATTTTGATGTGCTTTGTTCTTCCATGATTTACTGAGTTTTTGGCTAAAGCAGTAGCTGACAAATTATCAACTAAAATTGAAGTAGGATTAGCTTGATGCTGATGCAAGTCACTTAGTATTTTTCTCAGCCAAATCGCCTGATTGACAGCTGATGATGCAGCCACATACTCCGCCTCAGCTGTTGATTGAGCTACTATGTTCTGCTTCTTTGAATTCCAACAAAATGCACCAGATCCCAAAGAAAATAAGTATCCAGAGGTGCTCTTCATATCATCCACTGAACCAACCCAATCACTATCTGAGTAGCCAAATAAATCTGATCCAACTCCTCATTCATAGTAAATGCCATGCTTGAGAGTGCTTCTGATGTATCTGAGTACTCTTTTGGCAGTAGCAAAGTATGTTTGCGAAGGATTGGACATAAATCTAGATAACGAACTTGCAGCATACATCAGATCCGGTCTGGTTGAAGTCAGATACAGCAGGCTTCCAACAAGGCTTCTGAAGTTCTGTTCATTTGCTGGCTGATCTCCATAATCTCTTGATAGTTTAGTATTCAATGTTATAGGCGTATCCATGGGCTTGCAATCCAACATCTTGAACCTTTCCAAAATATCAGTTCCATATTTGTGTTGAGATATAAAGATTCCATCAGATCTTTGCACTATTTCAATTCCAAGAAAATACTTCATTTCTCCTAAGTTTGTCATCTCAAACTCCTCCTCAAGTTCAAGTGTGAATGATTGAACTTATCCTTCACAGCTTTGGTTGACAATCTGTTCTGCAAATATACTGAAGTATACACAGCTTCTGCCCAAAATTTCTTTGGTAACTCCTTATCCCCCATCATGCTTCTGGCCATTTCCATAATTGATCTATTCTTCCTTTTAACTACTCCATTTTGCTGTGGAGTATATGGTACTGAAAGTTGATGATGAACACCATGCTCTTCACAAAACTGATCAAACATTTTCGAGGTATACTCTTTGCCATTATCAGATATTAGTATCTGAATTTTACAACCTGACTGGCCTTCAACCAATGCTTTGAACTTCTTAAAAATGTGAAACACATCTGCTTTATTTTTCATAAAGTACACCCAGCACATCCTTGTACAATCATCAATAAAGAGTACGAAATATAGATTTTCACTCAATGATGGAATTCTCATAGGTCCACAGATATCAGTGTGTACTAACTGCAATTTCTGGGTTCTCTCCAACCTCCACCAGTAGGAAATGCTTCTCTATGCATCTTCCCATAATTACACCCCTCACAAACTCCTCCTGGCTCATTAATTTCAGGAAAATCTCTTACCAAACCTTGAGAGTGTAGGTAAGCTAAGGATTTAAAATTATAATGGTCATATCTCTTATGCCACAGATTTGATTCATCAATATTAGCCATAGCAGCATTTGCAATCACATTTTGCCAATAAATACTAAAACTCTTATTCCTCATAGGCACACAAGCAATTTCAACATCATGTGAATCAAGTATTTGACACAAATTATCTTTAAAAAACAGTGAGTAACCATTTTGAACCATCTGTCCAACACTTAATAGATTTGAACTCAAACCAGGTACAAGTAAAACATTGTCAATATACTTCATACCTTTCTTGGTCTGAACAACTATGGTTCCAACTCCCTTGACACATACGATCTCACCATTTTCCATTTTGATTGATGCCTTGCAATCTGGATTCAAATTGCAGAAAATTTCTTCTTTGCTTGTCATGTGATTTGTGCAAGCACTATCAATGAACCATGAATCTGCCTCTACTGTGTTTTTCGTATGAAATGCCAGGAATAAGTGATCTTCAGCCTTCTTTCAGTTGCCAGTGAAGCTTGTTGATACTGATTTCTGGACTGATGTTGTGATGGAGTTTGATTTGAACGTTTGCTAGGATAGAACTTCTCAGGATGTCCAACAAGATTACATACTCTACATTTGTGTGCTTTCCAACAGAACTTGTCTGAATGCCCTGATTTTTCACAAATGCCACGTGCAGGATATGAGTCTCTACTCTCTCTACTCATTCCCTGTTTGCTACTACTTCCTTCCTTTCTTTTTCTTGCATCAAATTGCTTCTTTCCAAAATTGCTTCTGGAATACTGAGGTTTATGTTTAGCTGAAAAAGCATTCTCATTCAATTTCTCATTCTTTGATACAACTCCTTGTTCATATGCCAATAAGGCACCTGTTGGCTCAGTTAAAGTGAGACTAGATAGGTCCTTTGTATGCTCAATGGCTGTTGTAACAGCATCAAACTTCTCAGACAATGTGATCAACACTTTTTGAACTACTCTTTTGTCTGTCATCTTCTCCCCCTTCAATTTGATATGATTTACAACATCAACAACCCTTGAAGTATAGTGTTTAACCTTCTCAGACTCCTTCATTCTAAGGTTTTCAAACTCTCTTATCAAGGCTTGTAATCTCACAGCCCTGACTTTCTCAGAACCTTTAAATTCTTCTTCAAGTTTATCCCATGCTTCCTTGGCTGTAATTGCAGCCACAATTCTGGGAAAAAATTTCCTTTGAAATGGCAGTGAACAAGAAGGATAAGGCTTTCATGTTCTTCATGGATTGATCTTTTTGCTGTTTGACTTGAGCTGCTGTGTAATTTCCCTCAGGTTCAGGTGATTCATATCCTTGGTCAATAATATCCCATAAATCATGTGCCATAAAAAATGCTTTCATTTTAACTGACCAGAAATCGTAACTTTCACCACTGAAAACAGATGGTAAAGGTAAGGAAGACAAGTTTGAACCAGTCATTTTGATTCTGGAAAAAAAAACTGGGATTTGAAATACTGGATTCAAGGGGAAATACCGGATTTTACTGAACTTACCGGATTTGATGAAATAGAAAATACCGGATTTTGAAGGTGAATACCGTATTTAGAGATACGGTATGTGATTACCGGATTTGAAGATAGTGGATTTGAGAATATCGTATTTGAGAATACCGGATTTTGAAGGCAAATACCATATTTAGAGATACGGTATGAGGTTACCGGATTTTAGGATATTGGATTTGAGATTACCGGATTTGGAAATACCCAATTTTAGGAACTTACCGTATTTGGCAAGGAAAATACCGAATTTTGGCTTAGTGTATATTGAAATACCGTATTCGGAGAGGAATTCTTTTACTTACCGAACTTGAGTTTCTTCCTTAAACTTACTGGTTTTGCTTCCTTCTCCTTCCTCAACCTTCCAGGTCCCTTCTTCAACAGATCAGAAGCTCTGATACCACTTGTTGGCTCTTATCAAAGATGATAATGAGCACCAAACAACACATGCAAGATCCTTTGTACGAATAATACAAAATCAATCAATAATCTTTTGTTTTTGTTTCAGCCAAAGCTCAACGTTGGAAGAAAGGAAGAACTGAATTCCAGAAGAAACGTCTTTGAATAGATTTTTGTTGATATGATACTCACATACAACTGACCGTACACCCCACTATATGAAGGAGTAAGTTTAAGCTTACAAGTAAACTTCAAAGTACACAAGCAGTCAGTAAAAACAGTAACTTAAGTAAGGCAACCATAATGCAACTTGCAACTACAATCATTACAATAAATCGTGAAGTTTGTGAGGTTGAATGAAGTCTTCATATTAGCCTTCAGCATCACTATTAGACCCATTTCTACTCATATTTCTTGATTTTTATGTTCCTCACATGTTTTCTTCTCGTAATTTTAAAAATACTCCCATAGACAGCTTCAAACTTTTGACTTCTAAAAATTGATATTAGCCTAAAAAATGGATAATATTTTTTAAGTCAATTCGACAGGGTTTTCCCTCGTTTAGGTAAATTTTGGGAATGCTTTGAATCCAATTTATTTGTAGAAAATGATTTAGATAGAGATTCCTATGTTACTTTGGCCGAACAATGTATTTTTTTATTGGAGAATATTTGAATTTTCGAGAGTGCTGACCCATATTTTTTTCTTAGTATTCGATGCTCTTTTGTTTAGAGTGAAATTTTGAATATTAGATTTTCAACCTTATTTTATTTATGCAAATGGTCCCTGTTTTTGTCATTTTTGTGAGTTGAAATTCCCTTATCATTATGTTGAAAGTTACAATTATGTCCAATTTCCGAGGTTTTGTTGAGCTTCATACTTTGTAATACTTGTTAAGCAATTCATTGTGTGCACGTATGGGCTTATTGAACTAAAGTCTAGGTTTATTCTATCAAAATTAGGACCGATGTTTCTCTTGTATGTCCGAGGATGAGCTGAGGCATTTAATTCCAATGCTGGCCGAGGCTTACAACTATTTTTTAGCCAATTGATTTGGTTCTAAGTAGTCCCCTGATTACAGAAGCTTCGTCAGCCAAGGCATTATATTGGACCAACATGCCGAGACAGTTGAGGCACAAATATTCGTTGCATGACATGTGGCGTGCATGGTGGGGCCTTCTGTTGCTAATGTGGCATCCAAGTGGAGAATAATTAGTTTAGTAAGTAACAACTACAAGTGGTGGGCAATGGCTATAAACTATGGTATGTGTGACTTGTAATATATAGCGGCTTTTACGAAGTTGTTCCGATGCTGCATCTCCTTTTATCTGGACAAGTGTTATTTGATCTTAAGGGCTTATGTTTTGCTAAAGTCAACGAACTGGATATCTCCTTCATTGAATCGAATTGTCTTGATTCAATGATAGCACTTAAAATGAACGTTGATGCCGCACTACAAGTGGCGGACAATGGTTGTGGACATTTGTATTTTCTTCTTGTAATAGATAGCGATTTTCTCAAAATTGTTTCAATGCTGCATTTCTTTTTATCGGGCCAAGTGTTATGCGATCTTATGTTTGGCTAAAGTCCACGAGCTGGATATCTCCTTCATTAAATTAGATTGTGTAATGCAATCATAGCAGTAAATGTCTTCCTTTTCGTGCCCAGCTGTTAGCAAATATTTCTGGTTTAGTTTTATCCTTTTGAGCTTTATTTGGCGTGTGACAAATTGTGTAGTACATGCCCTTGCAAGTAATGTTGTTTAGATTTTGGTCCAATTGAAATGAGTTGGGGAGACCGAAGTTTCGAGGTTGTTATTGTCAAGCGATATAATCCCATATCGAATAAAGATGAAAACATAGACTAATTTATAAGGTCTTGTCCTACTTATCTTAAAAATGATGATTTTTTAAGATGGACCCCAAGTCTTTAACTGGTATAAGAGCTCATTAAACTCCAATGAACGATCAAATCCAATTAAGACTAAAAAAACAAAGAGTATACGGATTTCAAGATTGGTCTGCTCAAACGAGCCACCATCTTGTGGGGGTATGTTAAGAGATATAATCTCACATCGAATAAAGATGAAAATATAGATCAATTTATAAGATTTTGAGCTACTCCTCTTAATAAGATTAACATTTTAAGATAAACCCCCCAAATCTTTACAGTTATGTTTTAGAATATAGAATTGTTCAACACAAGCAACGAGGTTTATATTTTTACCACCTGTTTTAATTTTCTTATCTCATCATTTTCCCTAACTACATTGATATTGTGGCACGTGAGACCACTTAAAAATGTATACATATTTTTCCCAATAACATAGGTATATATATATTCCTATGTTTTTTCAATCTCCTAAATATTCCTTAAAACTAGACAATGTGTTTTATATGTAATAAATAAATTAAATCGTGTTTCAAATAAGTACATAAATATGTTTTCTTGATCTTCTTCAGTTCATTACAATATCTACTAAAAATGTAAAACTACTAAATGTAATCATATTTGGATTAATCTCTTTGTACAATGAGATTATACAGAGAGACAAATGGTAAATAAGTATTGACGGGGACAAAACTGTTTTATTTATTTATTTTTATATCAAATCCAATGAATTAATGCCATCTATCTTACAATCTCCATGTCATGATTCATCATATTATAATCTTTTTCTTTCATTTTCCTCCTTCTAAGGTATATTATAAACATTTCAATAGACATTGCTAGATAATATATATATATATATATATATATTAAAATTATTTCATAATGAACTTTTTCATTCATTTTTCTTTCCAGTATTTATTTATGTAAATTTAATCTTCAACACTTTTTGGCATGTAAACTAGTTTAGTTTCCATCTAAAAGATTGACATGTAGAATTTTCATAAATATGAGGCGTTAACATTTGAGCTCATGCCTTCGCATACTTTGATATCATGTTGAAGTCATTGAAAATAATATTTAAACAAATAAGTACGTTTGGACACACATTTTTTTAAAAACCCGATGTATTTATAAATAAATACGTCCCGCATTTAAACGAACCCAATGCTGAGTCCAAGTTCGATTTTGAGTAGGGTGTACATGGTTTTATTGGGTTCTTGTTCCAAAAGAATCGAACCGAATTGAACCACGAACCAATTTTTATTTTATTTTATAATGGAACTAAATGATTTTTTTAAAGATGTGGAACCAAATCGGAACCCAACCATTCGGTTTTAGTTTGACTTGGTTTGGCTTGATTCTAGTTTCATTACTGATTGAGGAAAAAAAGAAAGAAAGAGTGTTGAGGAAGAATTGAAGGTTGATGCTTCAATTTTAGAAATTCATGCGACGGTGGTGGCTAAGCGCGATATTAGACGGCAGACAGTGGTTGTTGGTCTCCATATGATAGTTGGTGTATAAATTGAAAAATGAGAGAAAATGATATATATATATATAGAGTTTGGTTCTTAGTTTGATTCTTGGTTCTAGAACTAAAACCGAACCAGATCCAGAATCGAATGGTTCTCAGTTATAAAAACCAGAACCATTAATTTTTTTAGTAGAACCGAATTGAACCGCTTGATTTGGTTTGATTTTGGCTTGGTCTGATCATTTTGTCCACTCCTAATTTTGAGCTAGGTAAGCCAAACCGATCTAGGTTGAGCTTTCTTTAATAAATCTTTTAATTTTTTAATTTTTTATTTTTTGCAAATAAAAAATAGGAAAAATTGTAGCAGAGGTCCCAAAACTTTCATTTTCTGCAGATTATACCCTAACCTTTTATTTGTGCGACTGTAGTTCGAAACATTTATATTTAACTGCAGTCGTGATCCTAATCACGAATTACGTCCATAATGCCGTTAGTCAACAGTGAAATTGTAATTTTGACTCAAATGGACAAATTAAATGAAGGGCAAAATGGTATATTTACAATTCCTATAAAAAATTAAATAAAAAAAATGAAAGCAAAAAAAAAATTAAAAAATCCATCTTCTTTCCAAACCCATCCCAAAATCACCACACCACATCACATCCCAACCAAAATCAACCACACCGCCATGACCATCACCACCTCTCCTTCCACCCCTCCATCGCCATTGACACCGTCCCTATCCATCTATTTATTGAATTGTATATTTGTAAAAATTTCATTCTTTATTCTTTATGCATCTCTATGTGAATTCGAAGCTAGATATTTTGCATTTGATCATTAGATAAGGAAAAATTTCTAGACAGAAATCTCTGACAGTCATTCAATGGTTGAATCAAGATTCAGCCCGGGTAGGTTTTTTTTCCTAGATTTATTAAAATTATCTGCAACTGCATATAGTAAAAATCTTAGATTTTTTCTTTAAGAAAAAAAACTCAGTCCTTTTGCGCATTCTATCATTTTATGGTTGTTGATGTTATAAAAAATCATACCCGTAGACTTTCAAGCTTGACGACTAATGATGAGCATGAACAAACTTTTTTGATACCTGGAACGAAGGCATTGAGGTGTGTCCTCATTGCCCTTCTAATGCTTAAGTTTGAGAGAGAATTTGTGCGCAAGGCTATGAACTGAAAATAATGTTAAACGTTCCTCAATAATGAATTGAATCTTCATATTCATAGAGGTAGGTAGTACACTTTGAGTATGACTAAATTAGGTGAATATCCTTATCTCAAAGAGTATTCCCAGAGATGGGTGGATAAGGTTAGGATCCTAGTGAAGTAAAAATTCTTTTAGGTTAGGTGACATGGTCTTAGTTTGTTCAAGGAAAAGGCTCGAGGACATCATGCCTTAGAGAAGTTCACATAACCCAAGGACGGTTACCATAAAATGTCGAAGACATGCAATACAAGAGCTCAAGCATTAGCACGAGCTCGACGACAATATAGATGCCCGAGCATGGTGGGAAGAGAATCTCGAAAAGGTCCCTTCCAACTCATCGGACCTACAAAGGTCGGGATGTACGAATATGGACCATATCAGTGGCCCTCGTGCATTTATGCTCGAAGTTCGAGCATGTGATATAGTCCTCGGTATAGGGTAATCGAAGATAAACTCTACAATGTTCGCGTGGGTGTAGCTTGCGTGGTACTGACGTTAGCCCTAGATGAGAAAGGCGGTGAAAGGGCGGTGGTGCTTTGGATGGAGGACACGTGGCCTGATCTAACGGTTCAGGGTGGCGACCTTTAGCCTTTCACTTTGACACCTATAAATACCTCTTTTGTTTTTCATTTTTTACCTTTTCACTCTCAGTAAGTTCCTTGGCAATCCTCGAGATCGAGATTTTTTTATGGGTTTTGGGACATCGATTTTTAAGTTAAGAGCTCGAGAACTTAAGTTGCTTCTTTCTAGAAATGTTTTAACTTAGGATAGGATGTCCAGTGATAGTGACCAGTCATCCTTGGGGTCGAGAACTACCCCTGAGGATTTAGGAACCTCAATAATTCCTGTGGCGATCCCTATACATGCTCAGGCTCGAGTTCAGGATAACTCGCCCCCATTTACGTACCCCAACCAGCCTTGTAAATTTAAGGAACATCTAACTATATCGACGGTTAGGGAACATGGGCTCATGCTGAGCTGTGATATTAGAATACCCGAGTATGGGAATAGAATGGCTAATGCCCGGGATGAGGATTTGTCATTTTCAAAGATTCTTTGAAGGGGAGATTTAGGTTGCCCATGCACCCATTTTTTGTAGACCTATTCGTTGAGCATAACATGAGCTCGGGACAATTAGTGCCGAACAAGTGGATGATGCTAACCTATTTTTTCATTGCCTGTAGATACTTGGGCATTACGCCAATCTCGACCTTCGTAAGATTATCTTTTTGTGAGGGTCAGACTTATTTTGAATCTTTAGAAAGGGATAGACAGATGTTAGAGGATCTCGAGCCTTTTGTCTACGACATGGACAACATCCTCGGGGATTACGTTCTTAATTGCGCAGATACGAAAGGCGTCGAGGTAGGACTTGTACCTTTGTCATTGTTCTTTAACTGATATATGTGTTTTGGCATTGTGCTCATGCTAATGAATTAATGAATTATACAGGGATGGTGTTCTATCCTTCTGTCCTACGACAGGAAGTGATCCAGAAGTCGAAGGCTCTGCAAGTTTGGACCCTAGGTCAGAAGAGAGGAAAGAAAAGATATCGAGCTTCTGGAGCCGAACATGGAAATGGGCCCGAAGAATCATCAAGGATGAGGAGTACGTCGTCGGGCATTGGTAGAGTGACTTACCAACTACCGACCTAACAAGGCACTCCTCGAGTAACTCTCCAATCTCGACGTTCTCCCATAGTCATCGACCTTGACGACGAGGCCATTTTCCAAATTTCTGCTCGTACTGAGGACCCCGAGCGATGCCACTTGATGTCAAGCATTATTGCCATGTATAGGGGAGAGCTCGGCTTTGACAAAGGCATGAAAGACCTCGAGACCCTGACACTAAAGGTGAGTTCGTGAATTCTTTCATTTATAATTTCGTAAATCTTTTTTATCTCGATGGCTGAGCTCATGATAAACCTTGTTAGAATTAAGCATAGCCTGGGGTCTCTCGCTGAAAGGGGTGGACAAGTCCCGTAAGATGGCTGGGCTTATAGAAATAGCTGAAGCTTAGGATAAGAAGATTTTTGATATCGAGGCTGAGCGTGTTCTCCTTTTGAGGGAGTGTAATGAGGCCACGATTAAGCTTCGCAAAGTTCGATATGAGGTGGGTTCTAGAAAGATCAAGGTAAAACTGGATGAAGCCTGGAATCATGCTGTCGAGGAGTTCAAGAAGTCCAAGGACTTTAATTTGCTAAAGGGAGAGTATGCCATGGGCTCATATTTTCATGCTCTAAAGGAGGCTCGTGCTTTCATACGTTCGAAGCCTGATGCTTAGCCCGAGGATCTGAAGACTATCCCTGAGGTCATCGAAGACCTCAAGCTTTCAGAGTCAGAGGACACTACTGACGACCATGAGGTCAGTATCGATGGGGAGAATGTCGAAAATGACAATACTAGCCCGGGGTCGAGGACTTGGATTGAGTGTTACCCCCGTCTTTTGTATTGAACACTTTATTTTACCTCGATCTTATTGAATATTCTGTGTTTTGTGAATGATCGTTACAAAATTAGAGAAGTATTTATCTCGACGACTAGGACGAAGTTAGAACAAAGTATTAATCTCAAAATAGATTCCTCTGATCATGCAGTAACTTGGTGCTCAAGATCGGACACTCCTCACAAGGGCTGGGCAAGGTCTGGTTCGATTCGATTCTAACGAGAACCGAACCGGACCCAAAATTTTCGAGTATTTAGTAAGTGGAATCGTCAGGTCTAAATTTAATTATGAAATCGTTCGAGTTCAGTTCAATTTGGTTTAGTTCGGTTCAATTCGGTTCCTAGGTTCTACACTATAATTAATTTTTTTAAAATTTACAAAGTTACATTAATTCAACTAATGACATGTACAATTTTAGTTCTTACAAAATCACCTAATTCAATCTTATGTGTCATTTACGTCTCTCTTTACTGAGTTCTTCACAGATTTGATTGTGAAAATCAAAGGAAGATGACGATACAGAGCTTACAATAATTAAGAGATACGCTGTCAAGCATCAATTCGATTTCTCCAAAAGAAACGACACTACGGTAAAATAAGATATTTGGATAAAACTTATGTCAATTTGATTAAATTGGGTTTGGACTGAAAATTACACATAGGAAAATCATATTTTTGAGTTAGCAAATTTATTTAGAAAATAATAAAATAACTTGACTTATTTAATATAAATAAGTAAAAAAATTAGGGAGATTTAGTTCTTATTCGGTTCTTGATCTAGAACCGAGAATCGAATCGAACTCGTCGGCTCTCGATTCAGATACCCCTTTGGATATTTAATTTAAGAAGAACCGTTCAATTCAATTCAGTTTGGTTTGGGTACGGTTCGGTTCGATCCGGTTCGAAAGTTTTGTCCAGCCCTACTCCTCACTGCTCCAGGATCCTCTGGTAGATCTCCATTAGTTATGAACTCTGCCATTAGGTCCATCCATGATGGCTCGTGATTAATGTCCATGACACCGAGGGTATGGTTGATTCTGGGCTCTATCACTTTTTTTATATGGACTGAACCCATCTATTCCCATGAATACCAGTCTAGACAATGCGTCGGCCTTACTGTTCTCAGCTCGAGCAATCTTTACAATTTCACACCTCTTGAATCGTTGTTGAAGGTCATGAACTTTCAGATAATTTAAGCTCATTTTCTCCTATTTCCTTTAAAATGCGCCTTCAATCTGACCAACCACAAGCTGAGAATCACTGAAGATTTTGATATGTTCGAGTTCAAGATTGCTGGCAAGCTCAAGAACAATGACGTTAGCCTCATACTCTGTCTCATTGTTGGTGGCTTCAAATTCAAACTTGAGTGGACACTGAATATTTGTGAGTTTGTCTAGGCTTGTGATAATGACCCCTGCACTCGAGCCCAAGGAGTTGGATGCTCCATCAACAAAAAATTCCCACGTGTCCAAGGTGTTATTGCTCGGGTTATCCCTGACCCTCGAGGCCTTGGGGTGAGTTCTACGATGAAATCAGTTAAGGCATGTGCTTTGTTAGAAGGTCGAGGTTTGAACTCTATATCAAATTCTCCAAGATTGATAGCCCATTTTAATAACTATCCTGAAACGTCGGGTTTCTGGAGTATATGCTTGAGGGGCTGATTAGTGAGCACCACAATAGGGTGAGATTGAAAATATTTTCGAAGTTTTCATGCTGCCATGACCAAGGCAAGGACAAGTTGTTCGGCTAAAGTATATCTTGTCTCCGCATCAAGTACAAACTTGCTCACATAGTAGATGTGTTGTTGGGCTCTATTAAACTCTTTCACCAACACACCGCTCACTGCATTCTGAGATACAGTCAAATACAAAAAATAGAGTGTCACCGGGCTCGAGTGTGGTGAGAATAGGAGGAGATGCCAATGTTTCTTTGAGCTTCTGGAAAGCCCTTTCACACTCTTCATCCCAATCAAACCTTCGATTACCCCTGAGAACTTTGAATAATGGGAAACACTTGTTGGTTGCTTGGTACATGAACCTATTTAGGGCAGCAACATGGCCCATTAATTTCTGAATCGCTTTCTTATTTTTGGGTGACTCCATTGAGGCCAAAACTTGTATTTTGTCCGGATTAGCTTCAATTCTCATGTGAGTGATCATAAAGCCCAATAATTTTCCGGAAACTAAGCCCAATGTACACTTTTCTGGGTTTAGTTTCATCATGTACTTTCACAGGATGGCAAATACCTCCATGAGGTCTGAT
Organism: Osmanthus fragrans; assembly: GCA_019395295.1. Taxonomy (NCBI): domain Eukaryota; kingdom Viridiplantae; phylum Streptophyta; class Magnoliopsida; order Lamiales; family Oleaceae; genus Osmanthus; species Osmanthus fragrans. The sequence continues at coordinate 15,132,263 of CM033359.1, forward strand.
ATATTTTTGTCCACTTGTTTACTCTTCACTACCATATCATCAACATTGGCCTCAATATTTTTCCTGATCAAATTGGCAAAGACTTTGTTGATGAATCTTTAATATGTTGCCCCTGCGTTCTTCAAACCAAATGGCATGACCTTGTTACAGTATGTGGCAGAATCAACGATGAAGGACATCTTCTCTTGATCTTCCTTGGCCATGAGAATCTGATGATATCCGAAAAATGCATCGAGGAAGCTGTATAGCTTATGCCTTAATGTAATACCACTAGGTCGTCAATCCGAGGTAGGGGATAGCTATCCTTAGGACAGGCCTTGTTAAGATATGTGAAATCAATAAAAACTCTCCATTTACCACTGGCCTTTTTAACTAGAACAACATTGGAAAGCTAATTGGGATACTAGACCTCCCAAATGAACTGAGCACTGGCGAGTTTATCAATTTCTTCACGAATGACCTTTCGTAGCTCTGGTGCAAACTGTCTCTTTCTTTGCTTAACTGGTTTAACCCCTGTGCTAAGGTTAAGCCTATAAATTGCAACCTTAGGATCAATCCCCGGCATATTCTCAACTCTCCATACAATAACATCAACGTTACGAGATAGACATCTAATAAGTTTGGCCATGAGGGTGACATGCAGATCCCGACCAACTGTCACATTTTTCCATGCTCGATCTTGACCTCTATTAATTTTTCCATCGGAGCAAGTCTCACTCGTTGCTCGAGCTTGGGCTCGGATGTTGAAAGTTGTATGACTCAGTATTTATTTCCTGAATGCTAGTAACATAGCATTGTCTAGCAGCTGTTTGGTCTCCACGCAAGACCCCAATACCACGATATGTAGGAAATTTCATGGCGAGGTAGATGGTGGATACAATAGCCTTTATCTTATTAAGCAACGATCTTCCCAGGATGGAGTTGTATGCCATCGAGACTCAAACTACTTTGAAATATGTGATATTCGTTACTTGTTCCTGATGAGAACCCAAGGTTAGAGGAAGCTCGACGACACCCTTCGAGATGAAGATACCTCCCCCGAATCCTTGAAGATAAGTTTTAATTGCCCTCAATTGCTCGGCTGAAATCCCCAATTTAGTGAAAGCCTCATGAGAGAGTATGTGTGTCACACTTCAATTATCAACCAAGATTCTTCTTACTTCAAAATTGGTCACTATTGCATAAATGACCAATGCATCATCATGAGGGGACAATATATCTTCCAAATTATGAGATGTTCTTGAGGCCAAAGTATATTGTCGGGCATACTGTTTTCGTCTACTAATGCAATGCTCTCAATAATAATGTTAATGGTCTTGGCCGTTGGTTGACCACCGCCTCTGGCCTCAAGGGCTTTTTCCCTGTCACGATCATTTCTCGGGCATTTATCATGACCAACTCCAGGAATCTTCTTTTGATGAGGTCCTCAATCTCTCGCTGCAAGGCCTTGCAATTCTCCATAGTATGCCCGTGATCCCGATGAAAGTTGCAATTTTTGTTCATGTCCTGAGGATCAGGAGGGGACTTCATCCTCGCTGGCCATTTGAGCTCTTTCATGTCCTTGATCTCCATCAAGATGCTGGTTTTGGAAGTGTTTAATATGGTGAATGAAGTCGGAGGCACCTCCTGCCTTTGATTATTTTGAGGGATTTCTTGCTGAGGATCCAGCTGATGCTGCCGTTTATGCTCGACCCTATCATAGGTCGATCAAACTTTCTTTAGATTCAATGTCTCCTCCATATTAATATATTTCTCACATCTGGTTAAGAGCTTGATCACTGATTTTAGTGGAGTTTTGACAATGACATTTTGAATGCCTCACACCTTATAGCATACGTGAGGGTGGAGACAACTACTATTATATGGAGGTCGAGAATTTAAAGTCTTTCTTTATTAAACCTTGTCATAAAATAACGTAAGGTCTCGTTCTGTGCCTGACGAAGTTGCATGAGAGAAGCTTTTGTTATCCTAATGCGCTTACTGCTTGCAAAGAAGGTAGAGAACTTATCAGCCAAATCTGAGAATGAGACCATGGAATTGGGCTCCAAGGTCGAGAACCAATCCCTTGCAGTGTTAGTCAAAGTTTACAGAAAGGCCTTGCACATCACATGATCGAGCGCAACTTGAAAATTCATAACGTCGGTATACACATTAAGATGATCGATTGGATCGATTATCCCATCTTACTCTTTTATATGAGGATACTTGTATCTGTGTGGCAACGGGTATGATAATATCTCGAGAGTGAATGGGGTGTTAGGGGTGAAACTCGTTGACACCTTAGTATTACGAAGCAGGCCCACTGTAATCCCTTCTTGAATGATCCTGGCAAGTTTACCAGACTCTATAGTCACTGATCTCGAGGCTGAGGCCATGTGGGGTACACTCGAGGCCTTACCCCACCAACATCAGGAACAAGTCTTGGAGCCTAAGCCCGAGCATCGGTCATAAAATTCGCTTGTGGTGCCGGTGTCAGTGACAGATGTGGATTCCATTGACTTAGCAGTTTAGTCAGCGTGACAACCTTTTGACGGAGCTCTTCAAAGGCTCCAGCAATAACAACAGCAGGCTGGTGCGCTGGTATTTCTGATGATTCTTCTTGAGGAACAATGAGATCTTCAGGAGGAGGATTTGGAATAGATGTGCTTGCTAGAGGAAGACCTGAACGTGTGTTAATAATGGCTTTTGGTAGCGTTTTCCACAGATGCACCAATGATGCTACCAAAAATCGTACTTGAGACTATTGAGCTTAACGACTGATGATGAGCACGAACGAGATCTTCTGGTACCTGAAACAAAAGTATCGAGGTGTGTCCTCGTTGCCCCTCCAATTCTTAAATTAGAGAGAGAATTTGTGCACAAGGCTGTGAACTGAAAATAATGTTAAACGTACCTGAATAATTAAATGAACCTTCATAGTTATAGAGGTAGGTAGTACACTTTGAGTAGCACTAAACTAGGCATATATCCTTATCTCAAAGAGTCCTCCCAAAGATGGATGGATAGGGTTAGGATTCTAGTGAAGTAGAAATCCTTTTAAGTTAGGTAACATGGTCTTAGGTTTGTTCAAGGAAAAAGGCTCGAGGACTTCATACCTTGAAAAAGTTCACATAACCCGAGGACATAACCCGATGACGGTCACCATAAAATGTCGAAAACATGTAATACAAGAGCTCGGGCATTAGCATTAGAACGAGCTTGACGACTATATAGATGCCTGAGCACGGTGGGAAGGGAATCTCGAAAAGGTCCCTTCTACCTCATCGGAACTATAAAGGTCGGGATGTACGAATATGGACCATATCAGTTGTTAAACAGCCCCTTTAATTTCATATATAGGCATATGAATATTTGATAGAAACGGAAATTTGTTTATGATTTGATAATTGAAATTGTGGTAGAAAAAGAAGTGAGACGCCTAATGTATTTGAGAGGGCAGAGGAAGAGATTGTGGCGATTTTTCACCATGAGAAACACTCGAATCACCATCACAAGAAAACATCTATGGATGATATTAAGGCTCCAAATGCATTTGAAAGAGCAAAGGAGGTCATTATGACCTCAGGTGAAAAATCCCAATTTTTGTTTTCACTAAATATTGGTGTGATTCCACTAAGAATCACCTAGATCTTTGTAAAGATTCTAACTTTATGCTCTCTCTTGTGGATTCTGCAACCCCTTCAAATTTCTTAGAAAAATGAGTTGAATTTGGACTTGAAATTATGGGTTTTGTTATTTGTTTTGATGATGATAAAATGAGGAAATTCAATAAATAAATGGATAGGGACGATGGTAGTGGCGATTGATGGGTGGAGGGAAAGGTGGTGATAGTGGTGGCAGTGGTGGTCGGTTTTGGTTGGGGTGGGGGTGTGGTGATTTAGGGATGGGTTGGGAAGAAGAAGGATTTTTTTTTCAATTCATTTTTTATTTATTTAATTGTTTATGCAAATCGAAAATATACCATTTTCTCTTTCATTTAATTTGTCCATTTGGATCAAAATTGCAATTTCACTACTGACTAATGGCATCATGGACGGAATCAGTGATTTGGACCACGGCTATAGTTAAATATAAAGGTTTGGGATTGCAACCGCAAAAATAAAAGGTTAGAGCATAATCTGTAGAAAAATGAAAAGTTTGGGACCTTTGCTGTAATTTACTCAGCCCTACAGTGGCAAGGCGTGACCTCTTGGTCAACTAATCCTCTAGGTAACCAATGAGTCGAGCTTGGATCGTCCAACTAACCTGATAGGAATGTAAAATGCATATTTTTCCTTCTTTATTTTATGCGCTCGTATGATTATTTTGTGCCAAAATGTACTTATTAATCTCATATTTTGATTTAGGTGGCAATTTAATGGAGGTGGCGTAATTTGAAGAAATAGGTGAAAAGGGACCAAAGTGAAAGGAAATGAAAGTTCAAGGACTAATGTGCAAATATTCAAAAAATTTGTTGAACCAAACGATGAAAATTTGAGATTACTAGGAGTCAATTGGTTGAAAGAAGACGTCAAAGAGATAAAATATCATCAAAGTATGATCACACATCAATTTCTAATTGAAAACTTATGCACTAATTTTTATCCTCATATTGAGACTCATTTTGACATGGTAAACGATCTAATAGGAAGATAATAGTTGAAGAAAAGTTGTGTTCCTTTGAGGTATCTTTCCAAAGCACTTTGAATCACTTCAATCGGATATCGGTAGAGAAAGATATGATCAAAATATTAAAAGTTGTCCGACGAAGAAAAATGCTATAACTATACAGTCGCATAGTGTTAATTCCTTGCGACCGCACAGATTATTTCTGAGAGTTCGATGGCTAAATTTATTTATTCTATGCGACAACATGACTTTGTACTATACGGTTGCATAGAAAACTTTCGAGGCGAATTTTCTAGTTTCCTAATTCCAATCAAACACTTATGGAAACAAATCTCTCTACAATTTATAAACCCTAGAAGACGTACAGAATGAGGGAGAACGCCTCCCATCTTCATTCTTCATTATTTTACTCTTAGTTTCATGAATTGTAACTAAACTTTTACACTTGGTTGAAGGAAACGGAAGCCTCGGAACCACAAATTTGTGAGATCTAAATTATTTTGCATTGTTTAATCCTTATTTTGAGTATTGAATGTTCTTCTGAATTTATTTCTATGATTTGTTGCGTTTAATTGCTAGAGGTACCGCTAGTTTATTGATTGTAACAATTCACCGCTAAGTTAAAATCAAATCTGTAATTGTTTGATTTCTTTAACTTGTGAAACAACTAGGATTTAATGATTTTCTACAATAGAGGTTATTGAATCTTAGGAAGAATGTTTGAATATGTTGAATCCAACCGTTGGTGCTTGTGTTATCTAGTTCATCGATTTCTCTATTGTGTAAAGCTGTTATTAAATTGAATCTTGAGCTCTGGTATGTGGTTATTTAATAATTAGGGTTAATTAGAACTCTAGTTTCTAACTAACTAAAACTAAGGAGAAATAAGAATTAATTCCAATGGTGAATATTCAAAATATGAATTGAATTATCCTTGCATCTATGATCAATTGTGAATTTTCGATGGTGGATGTGGACTTAGGCCAAGGTTCGTTATTTAATTGATTTCGTTAATTCTATTTGTGTTTTTATTAATTGCGTTATTTATAATTATTTTCGTTGTATCCAAAAATTCCCCCTCCAATCATTGTACACGAAGTATAAAATTTAAATTACACACTCTTCGTGGAATCGACCCTTGCTTCCATTAATACATTAGTTATAGAGGTTAAGGTATTAATTTTGGGTGCCGACGACAGCACACTATCATAACCTATCTGAGCTTGAATGACCACATCAAATTTTATGTTGAGAAGTTTGTTAAGCAAGACCCTTTTCACATGATGAAAGCGCTTATCTTTGATGAAAATTATAATTACATTTTAATACGGAAGAGAGAACAAATTGATGCACAGATAACAACTGGGGAAGGTCAAAATTATTGTTTGAATTTTAATTGAGAAAATTAAGGCGTGGAAATCACTAATTGTCAATGTTTTCTTCCAACTTATTCTATTTTTTTATATTAAAATATGGGCAGATCTGAATGCACACCAATGTTTTGACTTTTGACTTTTGACTTTTGAGCCATTACAATGGGAATCCTAATATTCAGACAACTCAAGTATCCAAGAAATCACCAATATCAAGATTAATTATATGTGAAAACAAGAACCTATAAACCAAAGCAATTCAATTATTGTAGTAACTCAATTTGTAGCAACTACTATGTGTGAGTTTCGATCTACTCTCATTGTTTTGATTTGTATTATCAAAATTATTTTCATGAATAAATTTTTCGTGTCAACTGAATTTGTTCGCATATATTCTCGTTTCTTATTTTACTATTTCAACAGAACCATACATCTATTTTAACATTCTTATTTTTCTCAGTTTCATTTTATGGAAACTTCATTGTTTAACCACACAAGAACCATAGAGCTTTTTCTACCTTTGAAAATTCTTGTACGAGTGTCCTACCAGGTAGAGAAGTTAAAATCATTTAACAATTAGCTCAACGGCATGAAAGAGACTCCCTACTGGTTCTTGCCATCTTTATCGTCAACAATATTCACACGCAACCAATACAAATCCACAACTAATTGTCTTTCATTTTCATAGTCAAGAAACTGTAGGACCAATAAACAGATAACAGCAAAAGCAACAAAAATATTGAAACATAAATTACAAAAAATCAGGGGAAGATGTTACGTACCTAACATGTACAAATGGTATTGCGTAACGAGAAAGAAAGAAAGAAAAAAAAAAACATCATTTGAAGGCAAAGTTTAGAATACGAACCTTTGGAACAAAAATAGTGCTACTGAAATAAATATAATCTCCTAACGATTTGTCAATTGTGAAAAACTAAACTACCAATCTGTATCTATAATTTGTGTATGATTCTTTAGCCTACAAGGCTACAACAAAAAGGTATAATTTAATAGTCATTGAGGAATTACAATTCTTGAAAGCATAAGATTTTTCACCTTCTATGAGAGAAATGAAGTGCCAGCATGGTTATGATGCAAAAGATTATGAGCAATGGAATCCCTTGCTTTCATGGTATTTGCTGATCGCAATCCAATTTCAGGAACCATTTCATCATCAAAGAGCTCGAATTTCAGCGACGAATCTAAATCGTCGTTCCTCATTTCGCATATATTATGCAAAACGCAGCATGCCCCTAGCACAACAGGCAAGTCCTGAAGTTTCACCTCAGTTCTTTTCTGTAAACAACCCCATCGTCCTTTCAATCTCGCAAATGCCTCTTTCGCGATCCCCTGAATTTCCCCGATTTTCTCGTTGAAAGCGTGCTGTGTCCAAGTCAAGTGCTGCTGTGTGTAAGGTACTAATACCCAATCCATTAAAGGGTATCCAGAACCTCCAACAATCCAAACACCTTTATAGAACCCTGCATTTGCTCTTTGAAAAAGTGTCGATTTTTCCAAAACCTGATCATCAGGCATTGAACCAGGATATCCAATGCAAACATCTGTAAAGACTCCCTTTGGATCAACCACGCCTTGAACTGTAATTGAATAAGAGGTCTTTTGATTCCTCTCGGTGTGCCTCCGGTTGAAATAGGCTGCAACGCTAATCTTAGGAGCAATGATTGGTATGTGAGTTGTGTACATTGATCCAACCACATTGCTTATCCCGGATATGGATTCGAATTCATCCTTAATCATTTTCACTGTTTCATCGTCCGGCCACCTTAAATATTTCGGCATCAAAACATTTCTAATCGCTGAACAAACCTCAAGAACAAGCTTGTGACATGTCGAAATTCCCAACCCGAATTTTTTCGAAACAAGCCTAAGCGGCTCCCCGGTGGCCAAACGCCATATACAGACGGCAACGCGTTGCCTTACAGGGACAGCATCTCTCAACATAGTATTTTCCTTGGAAACAGCGGAACTCAATTCATTGCATATCAAATCAAAAGTGTCTTTTCCCATTCTGAATGCCTTTCTGAATTCCTCATCTGGGAAATCCGGGCTATTATACTGATCCCACCAATCTTTCGATCTGTTCTTAACCCACAGCCGCCTCTGCGGCCCTGTTGCTGTCGCTTTATCACTCGCGGCAGTTTTATCTTCACCACCGGAAATGGAATCCTCTATACCTGCCGAGGCAAGGGCGATGGCAGTGGCATTTGATGCAGAAAACGCATTGGAACGCGCCTTTCTTTTTCTACCATCGTCAACACGATCCACATCCTCGTGATAATCCTGCTATTGAAGACAAGATTTAAATAAATAAATGCAAATAGATAGATGTGTAATGGTTTAAGCGAGTTATAATATTACCTGCAACTTGGAGTAATAATCACGCATCGCGCTTGTCTTCTTGTTGTGATTTTCCTCGAATTGTAATCTTTCTTCATGATGGGCCTTGGCGAATTCTTCTCGATCGTCCTTTTCTTGATCCTCAAGCAAAATCAAAGAAGTCAAGATCTCTTTCATTTCTTTTGTCTTCACTTCACCTTGTTTATCATCAACTTCTTCATCAACAACACTGCTCTCTGTTGCGTTCTCATTTCTTCTTCGTTTCTTCAGCTGCTGCTGCTTATTTTCATTCATCTGCAAATGATTTGTCGAAGCGAGTGCAAAAATGAAGAGTAGTCAGGATTTTGTGGGTGGAAATGAAACTTGATATACATATACTGTCTGGAATGTGTGAATGGAAGTGTGAACACAGAACACGTATAGAAGAATGTCAATTGTCAAAATCAGAAAATGGGACTTTTGAAAATTTCAGTTCAGGTGTGTGTATAATGATATAGATGGACCAAAGAGACGTGTGAACGCAGCTATTTAGGAAGTTTCGAGGGCATAGGCGTGGGGGTGGGGCGGTGTGCGAGAGACAGAGTCTACGCGGTTTTGAATCCATTTTGCTTGCTTTTTATGGGAGGTGTATGATTAGATTTTTGCTACGACCCAATTATGATTTAGAATATTGTTTTGGTTTTTAAAATATAAAAAGGAAAAATTGTAAAATCAGTCACTGACCTATTGCCGAGTTATGAGTGAGTTCTCGACTTTTAAAATAAGTCGATTCTTAATGACAAAACATCCCATATTTTCTCAACCAGAACTCTTATTTATTTTTTAAGTTTAAATAAAATTAATTAAGTATGTTCGAGAATTGATATATCTTAATCTCTATCACCTCATCTCCTAAGAATCCCTGATAGAGCAAGGAACCATAACGTTTGGCTCGACCTTGTCACACTCGGATATTTGAATAGCTTTCATCTTTGGAAAACTTTTCCAAATATTATAATAAAATTTTGAAGATTAATTTTCTATTTTAAAGTCTAGGGACCAATGCTTGCTAACAAGATCGACATTGTGAACAAACAAATTAATTTTTTTTAGAAAAGATACTAAGGAGATTAGGAGAACACAATAATGTAAAGAGTTATGAGCACAAAACGTCCATATATTCGAAGTTCGTTGTGCAAAACGTCTGAACATACATTTATTTATTTATTTTTGCATTTTCACTCCTACTTATACCTTTTATTGTAGAAATCATCATTTTCATCAATTTCTCAATAAAAAGCTATGAAATGATGAATATTCCCTCTTATCTAAATAAAACAAAAATAAAAAAAATACAGAATTAATCATAATGATAGTCCCAAATTTTTCAAAAAATTAAAAATAAGTCACAAATACATAATAAAAAATTAAAACTTAAAACACAACAATCACTTCGTCTTCTTCCTCACCCCAAACGCCATCCATTCCACCCACTAACCATCTGAATTTTGTGTGGTTAAAACACAATAATGCATTTTTTTTTTTCCATTTATTGCTCTCGCAAACTGTCCCACCTCCTCCTCTTCTTCTTCTTCTTCTTCTTCTTCATCAGTGCTTTTAGAATTGCTAGTGCACGTCATAAAAGGAAGTACCTCTTAGAGTCATTTATCGAGTCAATTATCTACAGATTTCCCATGATTTTAAAGAAACATATATGGCAAATGTAGATTCATTGTCATATTACCTTGATTTTCTAAGCTATACATACACTACGTACGCATAACTAGATATGACCAAATACTTTTATTTTCATTTTCAGATTGAAGAACAAATTTGTTTGATTTTTCTTATATATTTAATGAGCAATCAAATGGAGGCAAGGACATTCCCATAAAAAAACGTTGAGGTCTGAAATGGAAGACATCTACTATCATGTAATCTCAAACAACATAAAAATTATATAAACTCATAAAATATCTACATGAGATATGGAGATAATGAACCATGCTACTCTACCAGACTGAGGTTCACAGACCTTTTACAAGCCACACACAAACAAGGGGATCGGTATTTTATAGGGTAATTTTTTAATGAGGTGGGTCCCGCATGGAACCCACTTCATGTGAGAGGGTCAGCTTAAAAGCAGGATTATTGGGAGATATTTAAGCACGAGAAATGTTCATTTATATAGAGATCGAGCTATGTATTGATAGAGAATTACATTTTTGTATGATTGTGACTTTTATTGTTTTTTTTTTTTTTCTAGATTTAAGAGTATAATGTAATGTGTTTAGTTTTAAACTTCATGGTGTATACTAAGAAATAGGGCAAAATTATTTATGATTTTCACATATCTCCGTAAAGTCACTATAATTAGGGACAAAGGACCTACACAAATTTATTGGAATTTGTAGAAAATTATTTAATATAGGGTCTCAAAATTCATTTATTTATTATTATTTTTTTTAAAAAATTCACAACTAGTGTTTTTCACAAATTCATTCGTAATTTTTATTTTCAAAAATTCGTATAAAAATACAAACTCGAATAATAGATTTTAGAATGCAAATATTTGGACAAGCCATTTGTATTCAAATTTCCTTACACTTGAGATGGTCCAAATTTCCTAGAACAATACAAGTTTTGATCCTATATATACTAGAGTGCCAGTCTATAATTGTTTGGAACATACAATATGCCTCTAAATTCTTGAAAATTGGATTTTTGAAGCTCATTGTTATTCAATACGAAACTAAGATTTTGTTCATTTTTATGAGAATTTTCCAACTGTTTTTTTTTTCCAAGGATGGTTCGAAAAAGAGCTGCATGAAACATTGACCGTCGCAGATAAGGAAACTTGTTGATTAAGATACCGACTAACGAACCAATAATAAATGTTCCAATTTGGATTATCAGCCAAGTAACAGAAAGAGCCCGTCAGACTTCAAACAACAGAATGATTCAACTGCTACCATCCTATTGGAGGGATTAGTGGCGTTAGCTATTGCTTTAATTTTAATTAATTTTAGAATATGTTTGATTAGCTTTATTTTTCATAGAAAATATCATTTTTCCACCAAAATTCATACTTTTAAGGTTTTTGATTGACAATTTTTCCATGAAAAATGTTTTCCGACTTTAAGAAGAGATGATTTTTATTTTCCAGGTAATTCACCATCTCTTTCTCTCTTATCTGTCCACTCTCTCAATCATCTACCCAACAATGAAAAATAGACAAGTATAATATTTTCTAGATTAAAAATTAAATCAATCAAACACATTTAATTAATACTTTTCATACAAATAAGTTCTAGATAATTCAATTGCCTAGAATTTATTTTCTTTTCATGCAAATTTCATGCTCGCAATTAAACACGGTCTTAGAGTATGTTTGAAAAGAGCTTGTAAGAACATCCTCAAAATACTCTTTAATTTAGAAATAAATGCACTCTATTTTAAAGAATCAATCCTAAAAATTATGCTTTAACAGTTAATATTTTAAAATGGAGAATGGGTTTTGGAGAGCTAAATTCACTAATAATTAAACGCATTAAAAATATTACAATTTCCAATTTCCATATAATGACCCAATTAAATAGTGTCTACAAAAAATAGAGAGAAATAATATAATAATTTGGAGAGAAATTAGTGAAAATAAAATATATGAAAAAAATAATAAATACATATTAAAAGTAGTAAAATTAAGTGTTAAAGATAAATATGCTATTATTGAAGTATTTAGAAATTTTTACTTTTTAAATTTATAGATACTACTCTTTAAATTATAAAATAATATTTTAAAAATAAAAGGTCTCTTGAAAATATTTCAAACGCATAAAAATGAGTGATGGACCTCTCGAATGTACTCTTATTTATATTTATTTGGTTATCTCACGCATGGAGCCAAAGTGTCCATGCATGGAATCAGTGGCACGAGCTCGTTGTGAACAAGGCAAACATCCAATTGACCTAATGTTAATGTGTGAATAAAAAAAAAATCAATAAGAATGGTGATTGAGTATGACTCACAAGTGCAATGGTATACAACAAGGTCATGACATTTGATAGAGTGCAATCTTAACCACGAATCACATCCCATTCTGATATGACGTGATCTAATGGTCCAAATGATTTCGTATCAAAAGATGCAACCATTCATAACAAACATAAATTTTTTTTTATTTTTAATAAATATGATCTTCTTAATTCCATTTTCTTTGTTCCAAATTACTTAATTTCTGAATTCATTTTATCTTCAAATTCTGTAAAAATAACTTTCAAAATTTAGTGTTTGATATCATACAATGTTGAAAAGTTCGATCAAGGTTAGTACGCCCAATAAAAATAATTTTTCTGTATTAATTTGAAATTAGTTTTGTATCGTGGGAAATATCTGTTTTATTCTATTGTACTAGTGCATGGCGAAATTTTTGTTAAGGGGATTTGTAATCTTCACTTTGTTGTATCTCTTTATAATTTTTCCTTTTTCTTTTCTATATTTTAGTAAGTCACAAATTTGCTCTTATATACATGTGTTTAGTTAACTAATACAATTTATGCACCTAATTTAGATAGCGACACTTAGCTACTAGTGTGTGTAAACACATGGAGGGATAAGTAGGGATGTCAACGAGTCGAGCAGAAATTCGAGGCTCAGGCTTGGCTCGATTAAAATGGTGTGAACTTTTCTCGGGTCCGAGTGAGCCAAGCAAAAAATTGAGGCTCGACCTGAGCTTTTGGCTTGGACTTTTTTGAGTTGAGCCGGGCAGGCTCGATTTTTTTTTGTGCGCCTTAAAATGCAACATTTTGCTGCTTAAAAAAAGCAGCAACACGCTGCCTTTCGTGAATTTTTTTTACGAGTCGGCCTGCATGGCTCACAGGCTGAGCCCGAGCCTCGAGTCGGGCCAGTTCAGGATTTTTTCGAGCTGAGTTATGGACGATCCGAGCCGACGAGCCAAATTACCTTCCCTAGGAACAAGTGCTCAAATTTGATGACACCAAGTTTCATGGGGTGCCTTTCTTCTTAACACAGAAAGGGACACCGTGAGATAGTAGTTTGCTCCGCTAGACTACCTTCCGCCTTTTCTTGGTCGCTTCCGGACGAAAGAAAATTTCGATTACAATTTTGTGAAAATCTTACAATAGAAAATTTGAATGCATTGAAAGTAACTTGATATTTGATTACTTGAAAGCTGAAAATTACAATTGTTGAAAGCAGGAACTTACAATGGCTGGTGCAAGGGGCGAACACCAGAAAAACTTGAAAGATTGTTTGAAAGAGTAATACCCCCTATAATAGCTTGCAGAACAAAAACCTAAATGACAGGAGCAGACGTTAAAAGGACGATGAATCATACTCCAAAATAAAATAACTATTACAATGGAAATGAAAATACAACTCAAACTTGAACTAATATTTACAATGTGCGGTCGAATTGGGCAAACTGCAGCTGCGGATGTGTCAAGGGGCTAAGTGAAGCTACGGTCTTTGACATTCTCACCCATTTGTTTTGGCGATGTCCTCGGAGCCATTGATGCATGATATGCTTTAATTAATGGTTTGAAGGCTCCAAGGTCATTCTCTTTCCCAAGTATTCTCCTTGCTGCTGCATCCAATCCATTTGATCAAGTACTCTTAATGATCTTTTCTAGAAGCCTGAGTGATACGATGGTCAAGAATAGCTTCAGCAACCTTCTTTTCGGCTTTCTTCAGTTCAAACACAGGTCGCTTTAGCTCATTTTTTGATGCGTCCTCCTTGTCAGCAAAGTATTGCTTCAGTACATTGACATGGAGGACGTTGTGGATTTTGCATCATGAAGGGAGTTCAACTTTGTAAGCAACTTTTCCAATCCTCTTCACGATGGATAATGGCCCAATATATTTTGGCACCAATCTAGAGTCCTTCTCTCTTGTCAGTTTACAACAATTTTTATCAGGAAGTTTAACCATTATCAAATCTCCAACATTAAATTCAACAAAACGGCGCCTTAAATCTACAGACTTTTTATACCGTTTTTGAGCTTTCTCAAGATAACTTCGAGCAATTTCAATCTTTTGTTTCCAGTCTTGAGAGAAGTTTTTCGCTTGAGGGGACTTGGTACTTTGTACAATATCCACAGTATGAGGGAGTAACGGTTGCTAGCCAATAACTATCTCAAAAGGACTCTTATTGGTGGAAGAGCTATTTTGGGCATTGAAATTAATATGAGCCGCATCCAAAAGTTTCACTCAATTTTTCTGCAAAGCAGTGATAAAGTGCCAAAGATATTCTTCTAGCATAGAATTGAAGCGCTCCGTCTATCCGTCAGATTGGAGATGAAAACTAGAACTCATGCTCAAAGTTGAACCAAGAAGTTTGAACAACTCAGTCCAAAATATGCTAGTGAATCAAGAACCCCAATCACTGACGATGTCCTTAGGCAGTCCCTAGTATTTGACAATATGTTTGAAGAAGAGTTGAGCTGTCTTTTCAGCTGATAAATACTTTGGCGCTGCAATGAAAGTTGCGTACTTAGATAGATGGTCCACCACGACGATGATAGTGCCAAAATCCTCCACTTTTGGCAATCCAATAATGTAGTCCATCGATACACTTTTGAATGGCCTAGTTGGGATGGAAATAGGCTCCAGTAAGCCAGTCTTTTTCTGATGATCGGCTTTATCTTGCTGACAAATAAGACATGTTTTCACATATATTGAGATATCATCCTGCATTTGTGGCCGGTAGTATGCACATTGCAGTAGTGCACAAGTGCTTTCCTCTCCGAGATGTCCTGCCCAAATTGTGTCGTGGCATTTCGTAATTAGTGATTTCCTCAAATCTCCACCTTTAGAACATATAGGCGGTCTCCCTTAGTCTTTTCTAGATCCCCACTAGCTAGAATTGTCGAGTCTTGCCCTGCTTGATGAGGTCGACTACATATTGAGTAGCCGGGTCCTTATTCAAAATTGCTCGAATTTGATCTCTTGTGTGTGTGGTAATTGTGCTCCCTGAAAGAGCAGCCATGGAGCAAATGGTAGCCAAATCAGCCCGCCGAGTAAGAGCATCGGCAACATGATTACTAGATCCTAGACGATACTCTAGCATAAAATTGAACTCTGAAAGAAGTTCCTGCCAACGAGCCTGTTTGCTTGATAATTTTGGTTGGGACATTAAGTGACTAACCGTAGTGTTATCCGTCTTCACAATAAATGGAGACCGAAGTACATAGTGACTCCATCCCCTAAGGCAATGGACTAACGCCAACAACTCATTTTTGTGTGCCGAGTAACGACGTTCTGCTTGGTTCAACTTTCGGCTCTCATATGCTATCGGGTACCCTTTTTGCATAAGGACTCCTCCAAGTGCAAAATTTGAAGCATCTATATGAACTTCGAATGGTTTGGTCATATCCGGTAAGGCTAAAACCGGGTTTGTCCACATCGACTTCTTTAACCTTTCAAAAGCGGTTTGGCATTGGGATGACCATTCCTAATCTTTATCCTTCTTTGTTAATTCGGTAAGTGGCAATGCAATTTTTGAGTACCCTTTCACAAATCTTCGATAGTAATTGCATAACCCAAGAAACGAACGTAAATCATGTACATTCTTTGGTGGTTGCCAATCTTTGATGACTGCAACCTTCTTCGAATTCATGTGAACTTTACCTTGGTCAATGATGTGACCCAAGAAACTAATAGATGCCTGAGCTAATGAGCATTTGGATTGTTTGGCTTAGAGTTCATTCTCTTGTAGTCGGTTGAAAACCTGCCTCGCATGTAGCACATGTTCCTCCAATGTCTCACTGTAGATTACTAAGTCATCTAAGTACACTTGACAAAGTCATCTAAGAACCTGCGAAGTACCTGATTCATAATCGTACAAAAAGTTACTGGAGCATTTGTCAAGCTAAAATGCATCACTTTAAATTCAAAAGCTCCATATCTGGTTACCATAATAGTCTTTGCCTCATCTCTATCTTTGATCTGAACTTGCCAATATCCGGACCTAAAATCAATCTTTGTGTAATATTTCGTACGACTCAGTCAGTCGAAGCAATCTGCAACCAACGGAATGGGATAGCAATTCTTTACAGTGATCTTGTTTAAGACTCGATAATTGCAGCACATTCTAAGAGAACCATCGGCCTTTTCCTGAGACAACACGGGAGCTTCGTATGGTGACTTCGCAGGCACAATAATCCCACTTTCCAACATTTCTCCCAATTGTTTCCTAAGCTCTTCAAGCTCAGACTGAGACATACTGTAGGGTACCCTAGCGAGAGGTTTGACACCTAGAATAAGTTCAATTTCATGATCAATTGCCCTTCATGATGTCCTCAAATTCCCGGATAAGCCTTTTAATAGGTTTTGGAATAGGGCATGTTACCTCTTCAATCTCCTCTAGCCGAAGAGTGCACAAAAACGAAAGTTCATTTCTTTTGAAACCCTTGTTAAACTGCATGGCCGATATTCAACTTGCATTTAGCATAATTTACATTTCACTTATTTAACTTTCTCATAATTGCATAAGTAGATTATTTATGTTTTAATTTTTTCGTAGATAAAATACATCCCATTACTATCGTTTCGATTAAAGTCACGATAATTAAAATTGAACTAAATCAATCTCGCGGGATGCTTTTTAAACTCAAATTCATTTTATTATTTGTTGACGAACCGTACACTTACGATGATGTTAAATTGAAAGATGTTTTCGTGAACGTGCTTTCCTTCTGCAAGTTGAAATTTAAATATGAGAATAAATTACCCCATTTCAACAAAGATAATGTAAGGTCAACAAAATTTAATAAATTATGTTCTTTCACCTAGAAGCAGTAGCGAATCCAACTAGTGGCGACCTAGAACGATCCATCGAAAGTTTGATGGTAGTCTGTGGAGCACCAGCTGGGGGAGGAGGAAGGAAGGGAATCAATTGCAGACTTACAGTTATAGGACTTGGGCTTGTTTTGGCTGTTGCTGCGGGCCGTCTAAAAAAATTGGAAACATGCCCAAATCGTCCAGTCTAGTCCATGAATCCAGCCATGACCCAATTTCATTCCCCAATTCCAACCCACATGAGCAATCAAAGTCCAACACCGACAGATTGAGGAGGAGAAGAGGAGAGAGGCAGAGAGCATCGATTCTTTGCAAACCCTTACGACCTTACTCCCAAATTTCAATTTCCAATCAAAATTTCCAAGTTTCTAGTAAAAGGCAGAAGTAAAAACTGGCGTTGAAAACTTGGAATTCACTGATTGAGGCCAGCGTTGCATCAGGTTTCTCTGTTTCTGATTTCTGTGATTGGCTGGGTGCGGTACAGCTACAGGTTCGGATCGGACTTCGCCACTTCATCTTCAGTTTGGTAAGTTCGATTTCTTTCCGTCTTCACCATTCAGTAAGTTTAGTTGATTCAATCACTTGTGAGTCTTGTGAGTTATAAGTTATGACTTGTGTTGTGCTGTGTGCAGTTGTGCTATGTGCTTGCTACTGAAGTTGATTCAATCACCCATTTTGGGTTGATTGTGACTTAAGTTGATTCAATCACCCATTTTAACTTAAGTTGGGTTTATTTTGATTTTTAGATTTGGGCTTCATCAAATTTGGGTTGGATTTAGATTGCTGATGTAGATTTATAGTGTGAAGTTATATTTGGTAATGGTGTTTAATGGCAGCTTAAGTTGTGGCAGACTGTTGGTGGCCTTTGCAATCAAGAAATAGTTATTTTTGGATCTTGGAGTTGACTTTGTATGTATAGAAAGCTGTTGATAATAAGAACTTTCTTGGACTTAATTTTTTTTATAGGAAGTGGTCCATTTGAGAACTCTTTTGCACATTAGAATCATCACTGGTGGGGCTTATAATGCTTTTAAAGAAGGCATATTATTTTTGAAATGGTGGACTCAATGAAAAGTGGTTGTTATACTTAATAAGACAAGGACTACTTTCAATAGAACTATAATCTCACTCAACTTGAAGAAATTGGACGCCATAGATGTCATTTTAAAGAGAAGTGGATAAAATTACTCTATTTATATCTTTAACTACTTGTGGTACAATGCTTTATAGGAAATTATAAGAGTAAATTCTAAACGAAACATTCATGAAAAGGTGGACTCAACGAGTGCTAACCAAAGTGTTATTACTTATTATTGAGAATTGTGATTTTTTTATCAATTTTAATTGAAAATTAAATTGGGCATTTTGATGATTATGGAACGATTTTTTCAACAAAAATGAAAATCTAGTTCTAGTTGTTCTTCTAGTCCCGGCTCTGTTTCTAGCCCAGCACACGAGTTGTTAGATAACACAAAGAAGTCCTGGGTTCAATTCAATGTGGATGATCTTGTATCTAATTCAGTAAAACGCCCCCTATCGAGTCATATGCTCCTAATACCAGAGATGATGTTAGGATGACATACTTGTAAAAAGGTTTTTGTCAACCACATGGACATGACTTTCCAAGAAAACGGATATGAAATGATAACAGGTGTTTTCGAAAAAAATGGTTTTCTGAATTTTATTAGTTGGAGTACAATATAGAAAATTATGTTGTTTATTGTTTGCATTGTTTATTGTTCAAACCTGATAGAGGGAGTCAAGGGGATGGACATATATTCACTAAGACCAACTTTAGGGATTGGAATCACTAAAATATATTGAAAAATCATGTCGGGGTCGTTGGTAGTGCTCATAATCAAGCTTTTGCAAAGTGTACCAATTTGATGAATCAAAAGCAAAGTATCGTCTACGTTATTTCTAGCCAAAGTAATAGCCAACAAAAAAGTTATAGGAAAAGGTTGACTGCGGTACTAGATTGTACTAGATTTCTCTTGATGCAAGGATTGTCGTCTCGTGGTCATGATGAATCGCAAAAGTCTCTTAATAGAGGAAATCTAATTGAGCTACTAAATTCGTATGCAACTCGTTGTAAGGAAATTAATGAAGTAGTATTTAGTAATGCTCATAGAAATGACCAAATGACTTCACCAAACATTCTTAAGGATTTGGTTAATTATTGTGTTGTAGAGACGACAAGGTCTATTATCAATGAGATGGGTAATTCTTTGTTTTCAATTTTTGTTGATGAGGGTCGGAATAATTCTATAAAAGAACAAATGACAGTTGTTTTGAGGTTTGTTGACAACAGTGGGCAAGTGAAAAAAAAAACATTTGTTGGACATTTCTCATGTCTCTGATTCTTGTGCCCAATCACTCAAGAATGCTATTGATGCGATTTTTTATACACATGGGTTGAGCATATCTAGTTTGAGAGGTCAAGGTTATGATGGAGCAATTAATATGTCAAGTGAGTTCAATGACTTGAAAACTTTAATTTTATGAGAAAACCCATATGCTATGTAATTCATTATTTTGCTCACCAGCTTCAGTTGACAGTTGGTTCTGTGGCACATACGAATAATATGCTTGGTGATTTATTTAACATGCTTGCTATTATTCTGACTTTGGTTGGTGCATCGTGTAAACATGTAGATACTCTTCGAACAAATTATCATTTTGAAATTATAGAGAAGCTTAATATTGGGGAACTTTCTGGCGGAACTGATCAGTTTCAAGAAATGAGTTTGGCACGCCTAGGTGATACTAGATGGGCTCACATCTACTGACAATTACTCACTTTATTAGTATGTTTAATGCAATCGTAGTTGTTCTTGAGAATATATCAGAAGATAGCATAAATGTGGAGCAAAAATCAATGGCCTCAAGATAGATGGACATTATGCAAGATTTTCAGTTTGTGTTCAATCTCCATTTTATGTTTTAAATTCTTGCAATTATAGATAACCTTTCCTAAACCTTACAAAAAAAGGATCAAGATATTCAGAATGCTATGAGGTTATTGAAGTTGTGTAAGTATGCATTGCAGTGCATGAGAGACAATGGTTGGGATACTTTGTTGAGTAAAGGTGAATAAATTTTGTGTTGATGGACATATTTCAGTGCCCAATAAGGAGGATATTGTAGTATTGAACAGTCAACCCAGGCGTGCAGCTCAGCAGGTGTAACGACCTGGGGTCTCTATACCAAAGCCACTAGATTACGTACTGTCCGCTTTGGGTGAGCTTGTGTCCCATTTATCACTCACGGCTTTCTGTCGCGTTTCCCAAAATTCGAACCCAAGTCCTCTTTGTTCAATTAGTACTAGGATTCAACTTAAATCTCTCTTAAGTCGAGGTCTTGGGTTTGAATCCTGGGGAACGCAACAGAAAGCCGTTAGGAATAAGTTGGCACAGACTTACCCAAAGCGGACAATACGTAAGCTAGCGGTTTAGGTATAGAGACCCGGGTCGTTTACAACAAGTGACTTATTATCATCGCTTTTATGCTGATTTTCATTGTTATGTGATAGATTCAATCTTGCAAGAGTTGAATGATCGTTTTCCAGAAACAACTACTGAGCTTTTGACTTGCATTTTGTGTTTAAGTTCAAGAAATTCATTTGCAGCTTTTGATATTTGTAAATTGGTACGTCTTGCTCAGTTCTATCCTTTGGATTTCAATAGTGAACACATTTTATTACTTAGACGTCAACTTGACAAGTTTCTTATACTTGTAAGACTGGACCAAACTTTCTTCAACCTCAAAAGCATATCTTGTATAGCTCAAAAGTTGGTTGAAATTAAATGTGCTTGTTATTTTCCCTTAGTCTATAGGCTGATCACCTTGGTTTTGATATTACTTATGGTAACTGCAAGTGTTGAAAGGGTATTCTCTACTATGAATTTAATCAAAAGTAACTTGTGCAACAAAATGAGAGATGAATTGTTGAATGACAATTTCTTGGTGTACATGGAGAAAGATCTTTTCGTAAAACTTGAGAATGAGGCAATATTGCAAATTTTTCAAAATATGAGGTATTGTAGAATTCAGTTGTCTAAGTTTACAATTACATAGTAAGGTTACATTGTATGTTTTTTTTAGTATTTTGGGACTTGGGTTGTATTGACCTATATTTTCATATTTATATAATTTTTACGTTTTGGTGTACATATATTCAATAATTTTTAATATTATTTAATCAAATTTTAATAAACAACCGATCGGACCATGCTATTATAATCGTTAATTGTCGACGATCAACGGTTAAAGTCAACTTCCGCCTTAGCAGAACATTCATGCTGGATTCGCCGCTACCTAGAAGAAGACTGTAGTTGCTTTTTGTGAACGTGAAAATAAAGAACTATAGATACAAAACATCGTGTTTAGAAATTAGCGGAATAATATGGAAGACAAAAAAAAAAAAAAAAATTGTTTTCAGAAATCAGTAGAATGTCCAGTCCATTATGGAAATTGAAGGCTTTTTTTTTTTTTTTTTTTTTGGTTTCACTCCTACTTAATTCAGGTGCATAAAGGACCTAAATTTGTAAAATCATTTACTCACCAGATTCATATTGTGAGTAAAGCTGTAAATTGGATGCACCTCAACACCTCATGGGGGTACTCTTTTGCTAATAATGTCACACACTATCATATGACTTCTGCTGCAGGCAAATTTTGTTATATTGATACTGAATATGAACAAATGGATCAGAAAATGGCTCTTATTTCTGAGATGCAAAAAGGCTTTGAAATTTGAAAATTGACTAACATTCGTCAATCATTCTAGTAACATCTCAAGAAAAAAAAGTTAGAATTTGGACCTTTTGAACATTACTATTGGTCTGTCAACCAACCTCATTAATCTATTACTTTCAAAATTTTCCATTTTCGCAATATTCCATGTTGCTTTTTTGTTTGACAATTTCCCTTAGCCAGTTTACACTAAATTCATTAAATTCGAATATGAAAATAGAATATAGAATATAGACCACGCACGTACCTACTACTGTAGTTGGAGATTTATCTTCACAATTTTTAACTATCTTTTAATTAGTATTTCTTTATTAAAATAAATTTCGATTTTAATTTTTTTGAGTTAATTCTGAATATTAGGGATTTTAATATTTTAGTTTTCACCATAATCTTTTAGTTTTAATAAATATCTAGAATTTAATAATTATCTAGATTCTTGTTATTCTTTTAAATAAGAATTGTTAGTCATACTGACATTTAGTGATTGTTGAATTGAAATTATAGACGTTGGAGTTTTAAATGTGATGTTAGGTGGGACCAAACTCACCCGCGACACCACCACGTAAAGAAAAGCTATGAGACACCCCTATACTATGAAGCACTACGCGGTCGTAACGTCGACCCTTATGGGTGCTCTACTACTACGCGGTTTACTTCGACCCCTATGGGTGCTCTACCACTACGCGGTTGGAACGTCGACCCCTATGGGTGCTCTACCACTACGCGGCCGGACCGTCGACCCCTATGGGTGCTCTACCACTACGCGGTTTACTTCAACCCCTATGGGTGCTCTACCACTACGCGGTCGGACGTCGACCCCTATGGGTGCTCTACCACTACGCGAGCAGAACGTCGACCCCTATGGGTGCTTTACCACTACGCGGTCAGAACGTCGACCCCTATGGGTACTCTACCACTACGCGGTCGGACCGTTGACCCCTATGAGTGCTCTACCACTACGCGGCCGGACAGTCGACCCCTATGTACTAGGGCGCTCTACAACTATGCGGCCAACACAACTCTCAACCATTATGGAAGGTTGACCCCCATGCCTACCACGCGGAGCCATCGACCTCATGCGGGAGCTCAACGCATAGGTCGAGCCGCCTACCACTACGAGGCACTCTATAATACTTAGCGGTTATCACAAAGAAAACCAACCACTATCTCAGAACGTGGGCAATATGAGGACACAACGTGGGACACGTGGCATTGCCACCGCCAGACAGTTATGCAGCTCCAACCTCCTATAAATACCCCCAAGGCGGGTCAGGTATGGAGTTAGTGAATTTTTACTATCAAAGCTCTCCTCGCGCACTTTCAATTCCTAAATTGATATCCTTAAATCTTGTTCTAATTCTCACGTCGGAGGTACAATGGGGGAGAAGAGCCTCGCCCTCGTTTTGCAGGTGACTTTGAATCATCGGAGTAGGAGAGCCACCCTACGCCACCAGGAGAACACAAAGGTTTACTTTGAACCTTTTCATCACCCTACACTACCAGGAGAACACGAAGGTTTACTTTGAACCTTTTCATCACCCTACACCACCAGGAGAACACGGAGGTTTACTTTGAACCTTTTCACCAGCGGGCTTCGCCAACCAGTGATCGGTGTTCCCCCAGCCTCGTCTCCACTTTCGAATGCCGAAAAAGAAAAAGAAAAAAAATAGAAGGATATGAATGCTACCCCTCGTCAATGAAAATCGACAAGAGGTAGAGGGGCTAATGATGTTAGGTGGGACCAAACTCACCCGCGACACCACCACGTGAAGAAAAGCTATGAGACACCCCTATACTATGAAGCACTACGCGGTCGGAACGTCGACCCTTATGGGTGCTCTACCACTACGCGGTTTACTTCGACCCCTATGGGTGCTCTACCACTACGCAGTTTACTTCGACCCCCATGGGTGCTCTACCACTACGCGGTCGGACATCGACCCCTATGGGTGCTCTACCACTACGCGGTCGGACATCGACCCCTATGGGTGCTCTACCACTACGCGGTTGGAACGTCGACCCCTATGGGTGCTCTACCACTACGCGGTCGGACCGTCGACCCCTATGGGTGCTCTACCACTACGCGGTCAGAACGTCGACCCCTATGGGTACTCTACCACTACGCGGTCGGACCGTCGACCCCTATGGGTGCTCTACCACTACGTGACCGGACAGTCGACCCCTATGTACTAAGGCGCTCTACAACTATGCGGCCAACACAACTCTCAACCATTATGGAAGGTTGACCCCCATGCCTACCACGCGGAGCCATCGACCTCATGCGGGAGCTCAACGCACAGGTCGAGCCGCCTACCACTACGAGGCACTCTATAATACTTAGTGGTTATCACAAAGAAAACCAACCACTATCTCAGAACGTGGGCAATATGAGGACACAACGTGGGACACGTGGCATTGCCACCGCCAGACAGTTATGCAGCTCGAACCTCCTATAAATACCCCCAAGGCGGGTCAGGTATGGAGTTAGTGAATTTTTACTATCAAAACTCTCCTCACGCACTTTCAATTCCTAAATTGATATCCTTAAATCTTGTTCTAATTCTCACGCCGGAGGTACAATGGGGGAGAAGAGCCCCGCCCTCGTTTTGCAGGTGACTTTGAATCATCGGAGTAGGAGAGCCACCCTACGCCACCAGGAGAACACGAAGGTTTACTTTGAACCTTTTCATCACCCTACACCACCAGGAGAACACGAAGGTTTACTTTGAACCTTTTCATCACCCTACACCACCAGGAGAACACGGAGGTTTACTTTGAACCTTTTCAAAATGTATTAAATTTTCGACATTTGATATTTAATATCAATGAATTCAAATTCTCTATATTCGTGTGCGAATTAAAGAAT
The DNA here is from genome assembly GCA_019395295.1 of Osmanthus fragrans. Taxonomy (NCBI): domain Eukaryota; kingdom Viridiplantae; phylum Streptophyta; class Magnoliopsida; order Lamiales; family Oleaceae; genus Osmanthus; species Osmanthus fragrans. The sequence continues at coordinate 15,157,020 of CM033359.1, forward strand.
TTTTAATATCTAGATTTCTAGTATTTTAAAAATCAATAAAAAGTAAAAGGTAGTCGGTTGTGATGTTCATTTGAAATCAAAGGAACTTAAATAGAATATTCGTTGATGCTTACTTCTATATCAATTGTGCTAATGGTGCAAGACTGGCTTGAAGAAGCCCTTAGCGTTGCAAAATTAGCTCTAAAATATGCTGACTCAAGACGTGGGACCTACCAGATCTTAGCTCAAATATATTGCCAGAGCTTAACTCACTAAAAGAACTTGGAATGAACATTGAATGAAGTAAAGGCTCTCATGTAAGAAAATCTCACCATTTAAGAAGTAATCATAGAAACGATGAAATCCACTATTTCTTTACCTATTTAATTCATAATTTCTTTTCACTATATTTTTCACTCTTAGCAGGATAAAATTTCTTATTTCTTTCATATTTCGTAGTGAAATATTTTTAAAAAAAATTGAAAAACTCGTGGTTGGGAGGTTACATCAGCCATAACCACCAAAATTTTCCTCTAAGAACAAATCCTCATGAAAATGTATTTTTTATATGAAATAATTGAATTGATGAAGTTAATTTTTGTATGTCACATAAAACAATATCTCTATTTCAAAACAATTTTTTTGCATAACCTTTTTTTCCTCAAACTCATTTTTGACTAAACATGTTCACAATAATATATTTTGCATGTAAATTCAAAAAATTTCCTACTTTTTAACCACATATTCTACTAAAAGATCACTATTCAAAAAATCATTTTTTTCTTTTTCAAAAACCTCTTTTTAATGGTTGTCAAATAAGGCGAACATTTATTTTTGTTCACGTGAACATTTTTCTTCGAAGAATTCTGAAACATTATTGTCCAGCATGAACAGCAGTTGATAAAAAAATTGCATCATAACATTAATTAAGATAATTTAAGCACTCTCAAAATTTGGGGAATTTCAGATTTTATCAAATGCTCTTATTAGAATAGAGCACTCATGTTCTCATGTCCACAGTGGGAAGCCTTATCTTATCCACTTTGAAGATGATGAAACTAAGATTGTGACACTTTTGTTGTCACTTAACTAGATTATTTTTGTAGTTACATTTGTCACATGTTTATTTTTTTGTTTAAGTCTAACTCTATGTAATGATGAGTATTAGACTTGCTTTATCTACTTCTACAAGTTATGTCTTTTAAGTATTGTCTAGTTTATGTAGGTAGTATGATTTCTCTTGTAACTTCTATCTTTGTAATTTGGCTATATATACTTTAGCCATGTATTTTTCATTTGTAAGAAGTTGAATATAATTGTTCTTCCTCTTCCCATCGTGTTCATATCCTTTTTCCTCACATAAAATCGATTTTCCAGCCAAATACCGGATTTCTGTGTGATTCAATCAAATACCGGTAAGAGCACTCCATATACGGTATTCCTAATCAATATCCGGTAAATTCCTTAGCTCAAATCCGTTTATTTCACAACACCTTTGATATCCAGTAAGTTCTGTGCATCAAATACTGGTAATTTCTCAATGCTATTCAATATCTGTTAAGTTCAGTCCATATACGATATTTACCATATCTCAAAATCTGGTACGCCATTCATCAGCCGGTAAGCTTCTTCCAAATTCTATAAATCAATCCCAACATTGTGAGTTCACTTTCATTCTCTTTGAGCCATATTTCCATCAGTGGTATCATAGCTTTTAAGATCTTCGAACAAACAAAAATATTTTCGGCCTTGAGAGAAAACCAGTGAGAAACCTTCATACATATCCGAGTGTTTTTGGTGAGTGAGTGATATGGCTTCAAGTGGATTTTCAGCCCCTTTACCTTCAGCATTCACAGGAGAAAACTATGATTTCTGGTCTGCAAAGATGAAGGCATATCTGAAAGCTTATGATCTTTGGGAGATCACTGAAACTGGAGTTGAACCACCGCCATTGAGGGCTAATCCAACTATTGCTCAGTTGAAACAGCATAGTAAAGAGATAGCTAAGAAGTTCAAAACCCTTTCTTGTATTCAATCTGTTGTTTCAGATGCTATTTTCACTAGGATTATAACCTGTGAAACTGCAAAAGAGGCCTGTGATCGCTTAAGAGAAGAATTTCGTGGCAATGACAGAACAAGACAAATGCGAGTGCTAAATCACAAAAAGGAGTTTGAAACTTTAAAAATGAAGGACACTGAAACGGTGAAGGAGTACACTGATCGTTTGATAAAGGTTATAAATCAAATAAGGCTGTTAGGAGATGATTTACCAGACAAAAGGACTGTTGAAAAAGTCTTAATAAGTCTACCAGAAAAAATTGAATCCAAGATCTCTTCTCTTGAAGACTCTAGAGACTTGTGTAGCATTTCTTTGGCTGAACTTGTAAATGCTCTTCAAGCTACTGAACAAAGAAGGTTGTTCACACAAGAAGAACTGGCTGAGGGAGCTTTGTTTGTAAAAGGAAAACAAAAAGCTCAAACCGGTTTTGGAATGAAAAAACCACAATATGAGAAGAAGAGGGTGGAGTTTCACAAAAATGCTGGCAAGAACATTGATTATCCTCCTTGCCCCATTGCAAAAAGAAAGGTCATGCTCCCAAGTGGTGCTAGTTCAGACCTGGAGTGCAATGTAAGACTTGCAAACAATTTGACAATGTTGAAAAAGTATGCAAAAATCATCAGGAGAAGAAGGAAATTCAGCTGGCCAAAGTAGCTGAAGATCAGGCAGAAGAACACCTGTTTTCTGTTATTAACTTCACAGCTTCAAGCCAAATTGAAACATGGTTACTTGATAGTGGCTACACTCATCACATGACATCAAATTCAGACATCTTCGTGGAGCTGAATGATTCTTACAAATCAAGGGTGAAGGTTGGAAATGGAGAATATGTGGAAGTAAAAGGAATTGGCAAAGTCTCAGTCCAAACACCAATAGGTATCAAGTTTATTTCTGATGTTCTATATGTGCCTAAAATCGATCAAAACTTGATTAGTGTTGGCCAATTGATTGAGAAGGATTACACCTTGATATTTAAGGATAGTAGCTGCACTATACTTGATTCAAATAATCATAAGTTAATCACAGTAGACATGAGACATAGGAGTTTTACTTTGAAGTGGAAAAATGTCAACTCACATGCCTTTATTAGTACTATAAATGAGTCTACTTTGTGGTATAAACGTTTTGGGCATGCAAATTATACTTCTCTAAAGAATCTGTCTGAACTAGAGTTGATTGAAAGTATGCCAAAAGTAAATGATAATGATGCTTGTGTCTGTGATGTCTGTCAACTGGGGAAGCAAACTAGGCTGTCTTTTCATATAAATCAGTCTAGAAGAGCACAAAACAAACTTCAGTTAGTTCATTATGATGTTTGTGGTCCTATGAGAACTTCAACCTTGAATGGCAGCAGGTATTTCATCCTCTTTATTGATGATTTAACCAGAATTTGTTGGGTTTATTTTCTAAAAATGAAGTCAGAAGTGCCTGCTATATTTCAGAGGTTTAAAAACCTTGTGGAGAATGAAAGTGATTGTAAGATGAAGGCGTTAAGAACAGACAATGGGACTGAGTATACCAGCAATCAGTTTGACAAATTTTATGAGGAAGTAGGGATTAAACATCAGCTGACAATTCCCTACTCACCTCAGCAAAATGGAGTTTGTGAGAGGAAAAAAGAACAACTATGGAGATGACCAGATGTCTGATGTTGGAGAAAAATGTTCCAAAGGAATTTTGAGCTGAGGCAATAAACACAACTGTGTATCTTCTCAACAAGTTACCAACAAAAGCCTTGGACAAGTTAATTCCTTATGAAGCTTGGTACGGAGTTAAGCCAAATGTATCATACTTGAAGGTGTTTGACAGCTTGTGTTATTCTCATATCCCAGATGCAAAAAGAGATAAGCTAAGTCAAAAGGTAGAACTTGGTGTCTTGGTTGGATACTGTGGAAATGCAAAAGGATATAGAATCTATATTCCTCATGCCAAAAAGATAATCTCCAGCAGAAATGTCAAAGTTGATGAAAATTCTTCATGGAATTAGGAATCAAGTTCTATGAACAAATTCTGAGGTTCCAAAGGTGACTCTACTAGATGAGGATGCTGATGTTAATGAAGAGGAAGCTGAGGCTGAACCTAATGATGGATCAGATTTAGAAACTGAAGTGATCAGAACTAGATCACTCGAAGACATCTATGCTACTTGCAATACAACAATTCTGGACCTTTCAACATATACAGAAGCAGCTAACTCTCAAGGTTGGCTAAATTCAATGAAGGGGGAGATTAATGTGATTGAAAGAAATGGGACTTGGATGCTGGTTGATAGACCAAAAAAAGAATGTCATTGGAGTAAAATGGGTGTTTAGGACCAAAATGAATGCAGATGGTTCAGTAAACAAGCTCAAAGCTAGGCTAGTTGTAAAAGGCTATGCTCAGCAATATGGTGTGGATTTTATTGATACATTTGCTCCTGTTGCCAGATTTGAAACAATAAGATTGCTGTTTACAATTGCTGCTCAATCAGAATGGAAAATATATCAGCTTGATGTGAAGTCTGCTTTCTTAAATGGGCATCTAAATGAGGAAATTTACATTGAACAACCTGAAGGTTTCATAAAAAATGATGATGAGGATAAGGTGTATCTATTGAAAAAAGCCCTGTATGGTCTAAAACAGGCGCCAAGAAGTTGGTATAGCAGGATTGACACACATTTATTCAGTCTTGGTTTCAACAAAAGTATCAATGAACAAACTTTATATATCAAACAAGTGGAAGAGGAGTTGATCATCATTTCTATATATGTTGATGATCTTCTAATCATAGGAAGCAATGCAGCCTTGATTGAAGTGGTAAAAATTGAAATGATGAAGGTGTTTGAAATGACAGATTTGGGTGAAATAAAGTACTTCCTTGGAATGGAGATTGATCAATCAAAGGATGGAATTTTTGTGTGCCAAAAGAAATATGCTAAAGAGGTGTTAAGGAAATTCAACTTGGAGAATTGCAAACCTATTAGCACTCCTTTAATTCAGAATTCAAAACTTATGAAAGAAGATGTAGCAAAGAAAATTAATGAGAAGGTTTACAGAAGCTTAGTTAGATGTTTGCTCTACTTAACTTCTACCAGACCTGATCTCATGTTTGCTGTGAATATGTTGTCAAGATTCAGGCAAAAACCCAATAAAATTCATTTTCAAGTTGCAAAAATAGTTCTAAGATATATCAAAGGAATAGAGGAGTTCACGATAAGTTTCAAGAAATCAGAAAATCTATTCTTAACTGGTTTTACTTATAGTGATTGGGCAAGATCTGTTGATGACATGAAAAGCACTTCATGCTATGTGTAGCGATCAAGAATTTTAAATTATTTCTCTTGAAAATGTGTCGCTAAATCTTAAACCCGAGTTTTAAAAATAAAAGCGTGTTCGTCTAGCCGTTGTTAAACAAATTTAAATTTATTAGAATCGAGTCCAATTTCAAATATTTTAATTTATTAAATTCAGTATCGTTTTAAATCCGAAACTTAATACGATATATTATTATTTCGGGTCCAAAATTTCATTAGTCCAAATGAGTTTATTTTAGCCCAATTCACTTTAAGTCCATGTAGGGAAAATTCCTTAAGTCCAATTAGAAAATTCTCCCGGCCCAAATTTTCTGGCCCATTTAATGCCCTAGGGATTTGTGCCTTAGAATTTTTACTATTCATATACCCTATTTCTCCTCCCCCTCACTCACGCAGCCTCCAAGCAGCTGGGGTAAGAAAATGCCACATTCTCCAGATTTTTCACTCAATGCAAGTTCTAGTCACCTTCCTAAATTGGAAACTTAATATTGATGCTAGAAAATCAATTTCTAGCATCAATTGGAAGATCACAATGGTGCTAGAATCAGTTTCTAGCACCGGTGACATGAAGTGTACACACAGTAGAAACCAGAATCCACCAACGCCTCTCCACCTCCAACCCACAGGCTCCACCACAGAAGCTTCACCATTGCAGCCACCACTGCAAAAACAAACCACTACAAGAACGCACGAACTCCATCCCTCACTCAGCTGAAACTCACGTTGGAAAAAAAAAACCTCCAGCTCACAACTGATGCTAGAACACCCATTTCTAGCATCAACAGTGTTGGAGATTCACGTGTGATGCTAGAAAACCAATTTCTAGCATCAACACTACCACCGCAGCCACCACACGCCACGGTCAGAGACCACCCAAACTGCAACCATCACCCCACAACCGAAACCCAGAACCACCACCCCCTTAGCTCGAGCAACAGCGACTGCTACAGCCACCACTCGAGCCACCTCCAACACCACTTTAGCACCCAAAACGCCACCGAAATAACACCCAAATCCACCTGCCATTTCTGATTTCGAACACCACACACACCCCACCAAATCAACAGCCCCTTGTCAACCCAAAATCGAACCCCAAATCAAAACCAAAACTAAGAAATAAGCAGACCCACGAACTTACCTCGTTCCCCGACCCATTTTCCAGCCGATTTGCCGCCGAAAAATCCAAGAAAACCGAACCTCCAAGTCTCGGTTTCTCTTAGCCCGTGCGCCAAAAATCATCCCCCAGTCACCCCCCACACCACCGGCGTCTCCACGCGACGCCGGCACTGGCGTCGCCGGCCGGAAGCGACGGAATGGACGAAGCCCTTCTTCCCCATCGCCTCTCCTCCCTCTGCCCTCGTTCACGCGAGAGAAAGAGAGAGTGTTGAGAGATTTTTATTAAATTTAATTTTTGAAAATTACGATTTTAGCCCTAAAGTTTAGGAGTTAGTTTATTTCAGTCCCCCAAGTTTTAAAGTTATTTATTTCAGTCCCAAAGTTCGGTTTTTAAAGAAAACAGTCCCAGAATTTATGTTTTAAAATAAATCAGTCCACAGATTCTGAAAAAGTCTATTTCAGTCCTTAAAGTTTTATTTTCAGTTTTAATAAATTTTCAATTAAGTCCTTATTTTAGAAAAGCTTAATTTTAGCCCTTAAAACTTATATTTTCGATTTTAATAAATTTCCAATTTAGTCCCTAAACTTTATTTTTATCATTTTTAATCTTTAAAAATTTCGGAACACTAATTCAAAGTTTATTTTCTATTTTTGGCTAGACGAAACATAAGGACGATAGAGCTTGAGATTACTTCCCACTCCAATTTTTACGACTCGAGATAAATTGAGGTAGACTCGCCCCCATTAATTAGTTTAAATTATAATTGCATGTATTATGTGACTTTATGTGATTTATATGCTTTAATGCATAAGACGAGAATCTCTTATGAGATAGATTATGTTGTTATGCTTGTCATAACTTATATGCTTAATTGCATGAGAAGAAAGAGAATCTCTTATGAGATAAGATGATGTTATGCATAACTTACTTGCTTAAATGCATGAGACAGACTACCCACACCCTATAATTTTAAAGAGCCTATGATTTTTCAAAGAAAATAAGCCCATGAGAATATCATTGTATGGATTGCATAGTTATGTGTTCAATTATTCTGTAAATTAATTACTGGTGATGAGTCTACTGAGTTTTTTTTCGAAATGCTCATTCCATTACTTTAACAATATTTGCAGATTTTGGAGACGGCCGAGTTTGATGGGTAGTGGTGACGTGAATGAATTAATGTAGTTAATTGTTTTCAATTTACTTTTAAATTTCACTCATTTGAACATTATAAATTTTATCTTGTCGTTTCCGCTATTTCAAACTTGAATTTAAAGTCTAATCAAATTTTCCTTAAGTTAATTCGAATGAGATTTGTTACCGTTAAAGTTCATAAATTTTAAATATGATGTTTTTAAAAGTTAGTCATTCCGCCAAACTTTTCAGTTAAATTAGGGCAAAAAGACGACGACGTAGCACTCCAGGTTCGCGGAACTCGGGGCGTTACAGCTTGGTATCAGAGCTAGTCTGCGTTTCTGTAGACTAGCAAATTTTCAAAAATAAAAATAAAAATTTCAAAGAGATATTTTACATTATTTAATTCTTATTAATGAAAGTTGCCACTGTCATCATTCGATCAGTCGACTCCGAAAGTAAAGAAGTTTATGAAGTTTAATATTATTTTAATTCGGATACTTGTTTTGATGATTTATGAGACTTAGAAGAAAGAAAGAAAGAAAGAGAAAGAAAGTGTATCCGAATTAGAAAGAAAGAAAGACGAGTTTGAGCATAATTTGTAAGAGTTTTCTTTAATTTTTACGTCCTCGTAATTTTAACTAGGAGAGATGAATAGCCCCGCCTAATTGGACTTTGCATAATTGATTTAAGACATGGCACCCATTTGTAGAAAGACACTCAGTGACGCAGAACAAGCCATTAGGGATTATGACCGCTTCAGGCCCGAACTTGAATGGACAATTGCCCAACATGTAGAGCAGTTGAATATTGTATGTGAGCGGGCCATAGAGCACGGCTATGTGACCAATAATCACCGGTCGATCCGTCACTTACTCTCGACCTTTCGAAGTGACTATGCGGAGGTAGCTCATAACATATATATAGATGCTCTAGTGTCTCTTAATGTGGAGATGGAGTATGATGCCTTCTGCACGAGATTTGTGGCATATTGACCTATGTACTTTGAGTACCGCTATGGGTTTGCTCCTGAAAAAGACTCAGAAGAAGAAACTGAGGAAGACGCTGATCCAGAGCTAGGAGAGTTCTCGGACGCTGAATCAGGTGTAACTGAAGGAGAATAAAAAGATAGAAATTAGAGTAGGCTCGACATGTTATTAAAAAAAAAAGATGTTCGGCATACATGCCTTCCTACCCATGTATTTTCATTAAAAGAAGTCGAGTTTTGAATGAAATGATATTTAGGTTCCAATTTTCATTTTTTTTAGTTATCTGTTATCGTTTACGTTGTTGGTACACTTAATTCAACATTTATGAACTACTTTTAAAATTTTATGAAAGTTATGGTACCACCAACTCAAACCGATATCATCCGGGAATTACTTAACGTGGTGCAAGAGATGAGACAAGCTCCACAGCCGGTTAACCCCATAGTACCAGTAATAGAACAGTTCCTGAGATACCGCCCACCTACGTTCGACGGCGGAGATAGTCCACTAGCAGTGGAAGAATGGCTCCAGACCATTGAGAAAATATTCAGGCACATATCTTGTCCTGAGGATAAGAAGGTGATATGTGCCGAGTTTATGTTAATTGGAAGAGCTGGTTTCTGGTGGGAATCTGCATCCCGAACAAGGAGTGAAGAGCAGCTAGCAGCTCTGACTTGGGATAAATTTAAGGCTGAGATCAGGGATAAATTTTTCCCATAAGCCCTCATAGATCACAAAGAGTCCGAATTTCTACGTTTGGTGTAAGGTGAAATGGATATAACTGAGTACGAGAGGAAGTTCGAGGAACTATCACGTTATGCTCTACATCTGGTGGAGACTGAGTTCAAGAAGGCACGGCGTTTTGAGAGGGGTCTACGCCTTGATATCCGACAGATTGTCAGTTCACATGAACTGCCAACTTACGGAGATGTTGTAAAGAAGGCTCAACCAGTAGCCTATGCCGGTGTGAGAGTTGGGAACCAAGGCAATCATAACGAGCAGAGGTATCAGGGAAAGAGAAAGTGGCAAGGTCCAAATCGCAATCAGAATCAGAACCGGAATCAAGCAGTTACCAAGAGGCTGAATCTAGGGCCAACACGGAGACAGATGACCTATTCACTCCACCCTGCCCTGAGTGCCAGAGGCCGCATAAGGGAGAGTGCCTTTTTGGAAAGGGTGTCTGCTACAAGTGTGGCCAGCCGGGTCACTTTGCATCGGATTGTCGTGCCCCGTCCGCCCAGGGTTCCAATCAGAAGACGAACCCAGACCAGAACAAAAAAGGGAAAGCAAGAGTATTTGCTATGGATGCAGCTGAGGATTCTGACGTGATTGCAGGTATACTAGTTATTCTGGTATTCTTGTGCATGTCTTAATTATTCTCCATATTGTATTTCCTTTCCCATTTTGAGCATGATAATATGATAACAGGTATACTATCTATTTCTAGTATCCCCGTATATGTTCTAATAGACTCGGGAGCCACGCATTCATTTATAGCCGAAGCATGTTTAGGAAGAGTGAACTTAATAGGAGAAGAAACTGGTAGTACTCTCGAGGTTAGTTTACCATCAAGAGAAACTATCGATACCAATAAGATAGTCAAAGCAGTACAAATAGATTTGATGGCCAAGTTTCGAAGGCAGACTTGAATATTATCCGAATGAACAATTTCGATATTATTCTAGGTATGGATTAGCTCAGCGCCAACCGTGCCGCAATCATGTGCCACGAGAAAGAGGTTATTTTTCGCAAAGATGGTGAAGAAGTATTCAGGTTTTACGGGACGAAGATCAAAGCACTTCCTCGCCTTATCTCGGCTTTACAAGCGGAGAAACTATTAGCCAAGGATGATTGTCATGGCTATTTGGTTAGTCTTCAAGACGAACCCGTAGAGGAGATTACTCTGGACTCAGTGCCAGTAGTATTTTAGTACAGTGATGTCTTTCCAGACGATCTACCCGGTATTCCGCCGGATAGGCAATTGGAATTTTCCATTGATTTGGTACCAGGAGCTGCCCCTGTTTCTAAAGCTCCGTACCGTATGGCGTCGAAGGAGTTGCAAGAACTGAAGGTGCAGTTGGAGGAATTGCTAGAGAAGGGTTTCATCAGGCCAAGTGTGTCTCCATGGGGAGCACCTGTTTTATTTGTAAAGAAGAAGAACGAAAGCATGAGGATGTGCATCGACTATCGAGAACTTAACAAGTTGACGATAAAGAATAAGTATCCCCTTCCCAGAATCGAAGACTTGTTCGATCAGTTGAAGGGTACAACGATCTTCTCCAAGATTGATTTGAGATCTGGTTACCATCAACTAAAGGTTTCGCCAGCTGACGTACCAAAGACAGCGTTCAGGACACGATATGGGCATTACGAGTTCACAGTAATACCTTTCGGCCTCACGAACGCACCTGCAATATTTATGGACTTGATGAATAGAGTTTTCCATCAGTATCTCGATAAATTCGTTATTGTTTTCATCGATGACATACTGATTTACTCCAGAAATTCTACACAACATGAAGAACATTTGAGGATTGTGTTGGAAACACTAAGGGCAGAAAAGTTGTATGCCAAATTCAAGAAATGTGAATTTTAGCTTGAGCGAATAGGTTTCTTAGGTCACATTGTTACAACTAAAGGCATCGAGGTTGATCCTTCTAAAGTTGAAACTATAATGAATTGGCCAACACCTGCAAATGTTAGAGATGTGAGAAGCTTTCTTGGATTAGTTGGATATTATCGGCGATTCATAGAGGGTTTTTCTAAAATAGCAGGTCCTATGACTCAGTTGACCAAGAAGGGAGTTAAGTTTCAGTGGACAGAACCATGTGAACAAAGCTTTCAAAAACTTAAGAACAGACTTGTATCAGCACCAGTGTTGACTATACCAGACGGGTCCGATGGTTTCGTTATTTACACCGATGCATCCAAACATTGTTTAGGTTGTGTATTGATGCAGAATGGCAAAGTGATAGCATATGCCTCAAGACAGTTGAAGCCACATGAAAAGAATTACCCGAGGCATGATTTAGAGCTCGCAGCAGTTGTGCACGCTCTTAAGATCTGGTGACACTATCTGTATGGGAGTAAATGTGAAATCTACACCGATCACAAGAGCCTCAAGTATTTCTTCACTCAGAAGGAACTGAACATGAGACAACGACGATGGCTAGAGCTAGTAAAAGATTATGACTGCACTATTCTTTACCACCCGGGTAAAGCGAATAAGGTTGCAAACGCTTTGAGCAGAAAGAACGCTGGACAGTAATCAGTTTTGGGAACAACGCAAGATCAATTGATTCGAGATCTTCAGAATTTAAGAATCGAAGTGAAAGCCCCATCAATCCAAGGATCTAATAGATTGGCAAATCTGATCGTTAAACCAGACTTGAGAGGTCGGATTGTAGCAGCTCAATCCGGAGATAAATTTTTGGAAAATATCAGATCCGAAGTTGGGACTGGTAAGAGAATAGGTTTCGAGATTGCTGCTGATAAAGCGCTTATATTCAGAGGACGTCTTTGTGTGCCAAAGGATGAACATATCCGGAATGAGATTTTGACAGAAGCTCATTCAGCACCACATGCATGCCACCCAGGAGGGACAAAGATGTATCGTGATTTGCGCAATACCTTTTGGTGGAGAAACATGAAGGGTTGCATTGCAAAGTTTGTCTCTCGATGCATGACGTGTCAGCAAGTCAAGGCTGAACATCAGAGACCATCAGGATTGTTAAATCCCTTGGATATACCAGAATGGAAGTGGGAGAAAATTTCCATGGATTTTATGACAGGGTTACCAAAATCGGTAAGAGGTCATGACGCTATTTGGGTTATTGTTGACCGACTTCGAGTTCAGCTCATTTCCTACCAATTAGAATGACTCTCAATATGGATCAATTCGCCCAATTGTATGTTAAAGAGATAGTTCAACTTCATGGAGTACCAGCTTCCATTGTCTCCGATAGAGATCCGAGATTCACTTCGAGATTTTGGAAGAGTTTACATGTCGCAATGGGTACTAAATTAAATTTTAGTACAGCTTACCATCCCCAGACAGATGGACAGTCTGAACGCACTATTCAAACACTGGAAGATATGCTTAGAGCTTGTGTGCTAGACTTGAGTGGTAATTGGGAGACTCATCTTCCATTAGTGGAGTTTGCCTACAATAAAAGCTTTCAAGCTACCATTGGTATGGCGCCGTATGAGGCACTCTATGGGCGACGTTGTCGATCACCAGTTTATTGGGATGAAGTAGGCGAGAGAAGAATTTTAGGTCCAGAATTGATTGAGAGGACAGCTGAGGCTATTGAGAAGATCAGACTATGGATCAAAGCCGCCCAAGATAGACAGAAAAGTTATGCCGATCAAAGGAGAAAAGATTTGGAGTTTGAGATTGGAGAGAAAGTATTCTTGCAAGTAGCTCCTATGAAAGGTACTATCCGTTTCGGCAAGAGAGGGAAGCTAAGACCTCGTTTTATCGGACCATTTGAAATCTTAGAAAAAGTAGGTAACGTGGCTTATCGTTTGGCGTTACCACCCGAGCTCTCGGCCGTACACAATGTTTTTCACGTTTCTTTATTGAGAAAATATATCCACGACCCGAGCCATGTGGTAAATTTTCAGACTATTTCGGTTCAGAGGAATCTGTCTTATGAGGAGACACCTATGTGCATTGTGGAGAGAAAAGTCCATGTCTTAAGAAACAAAGAATTTCATTTAGTTAAAGTCCAATGGGGTAGACAGGATAGCGATGAAGCTACCTGGGAAAAGGAGGATGAGATTCTGGCTAAGTATCCAGATATCATAGATCAAGTAAGTTTAAATTTCGTGGACGAAATTAATTTAAGGGGGTAAGGTTGTAGCGATCAAGAATTTTAAATTATTTCTCTTGAAAACGTGTCGCTAAATCTTAAACCCGAGTTTTAAAAATAAAAGCGTATTCGTCTAGCCGTTGTTAAACAAATTTAAATTTATTAGAATCGAGTCCCATTTCAAATATTTTAATTTATTAAATTCATTATCGTTTTAAATCCGAAACTTAATACGATATATTATTATTTCGGGTCCAAAATTTCATTAGTCCAAATAAGTTTATTTTAGCCCAATTCACTTTAAGTCCATGTAAGGAAAATTCCTTAGGTCCAATTAGAAAATTCTCCCGGCCCAAATTTTTTGGCCCATTTAATGCCCTAGGGATTTGTGCCTTAGAATTTTTACTATTCATATACCCCATTTCTCCTCCCCCTCACTCACGCAGCCTCCAAGCAGCTGGGGTAAGAAAATGCCACATTCTCCAGATTTTTCATTCAATGCAAGTTCCAGTCACCTTCCTAAATTGGAAACTTAATATTGATGCTAGAAAATCAATTTCTAGCATCAATTGGAAGATCACAATGGTGCTAGAATCAGTTTCTAGCACCGGTGACATGAAGTGTACACACAGTAGAAACCAGAATCCACCAACGCCTCTCCACCTCCAACCCACAGGCTCCACCACAGAAGCTTCACCATTGCAGCCACCACTGCAAAAACGAACCACTACAAGAACGCACGAACTCCATCCCTCACTCAGCTGAAACTCACGTTGGAAAAAAAAAACCTCCAGCTCACAACTGATGCTAGAACACCCATTTCTAGCATCAACAGTGTTGGAGATTCACGTGTGATGCTAGAAAACCAATTTCTAGCATCAACACTACCGCTGCAACCACCACATGCCACGGTCAGAGACCACCCAAACTGCAGCCATCACCCCACAGTCGAAACCCAGAACCACCACCCCCTTAGCTCGAGCAACACCGACTGCCACAGCCACCACTCGAGCCACCTCCAAGACCACTTTAGCACCCAAAACGCCATCGCAATAACACCCAAATCCACCTGCTATTTCTGATTTTGAACACCACACACACCCCACCAAATCAACAGCACCTTGTCAACCCAAAATCGAACCCCAAATCAAAACCAAAACTAAGAAATAAGCAGACCCACGAACTTACCTCGTTCCTCGACCCATTCTCCAGCCGGTTTGCCGCCGGAAAATCCAAGAAAACCGAACCTCCAAGTCTCGGTTTCTCTTAGCCCGTGCGCCAAAAATCATCCCCCAGTCACCCCCCACACCACCGGCGTCTCCACGCGACGCCGGCGCTGGCTTCGCCGTCCGAAAGCGACGGAATGGGCGAAGCCCTTCTTCCCCATCGCCTCTCCTCCCTCTGCCCTCGTTCACGCGAGAGAAAGAGAGTGTTGAGAGATTTTTATTAAATTTGATTTTTGAAAATTACGATTTTAGCCCTAAAGTTTAGGAGTTAGTTTATTTCAGTCCCCCAAGTTTTAAAGTTATTTATTTCAGTCCCAAAGTTCGGTTTTTAAAGAAAACAGTCCCAGAATTTATGTTTTAAAATAAATCAGTCCACAGATTCTGAAAAAGTCTATTTCAGTCCTTAAAATTTTATTTTCAGTTTTAATAAATTTTCAATTAAATCCTTATTTTAGAAAAGCTTAATTTTAGCCCTTAAAACTTATATTTTCGGTTTTAATAAATTTCCAATTTAGTCCCTAAACTTTATTTTTATCGTTTTTAATCTTTAAAAATTTCGGAACACTAATTCAAAGTTTATTTTCTATTTTTTGCTAGACGAAACGTAAGGACGATAGAGCTTGAGATTACTTCCCGCTCCAATTTTTACGACTCGAGATAAATTGAGGTAGACTCGCCCCCATTAATTAGTTTAAATTATAATTGCATGTATTATGTGACTTTATGTGATTTATATGCTTTAATGCATAAGACGAGAATCTCTTATGAGATAGATTATGTTGTTATGTTTGTCATAACTTATATGCTTAATTGCATGAGAAGAAAGAGAATCTCTTATGAGATAAGATGATGTTATACATAACTTACTTGCTTAAATGCATGAGACAGAGTACCCACACCCTATGATTTTAAAGAGCCTATGATTTTTCAAAGAAAAATAAGCGCATGAGAATATCACTGTATGGATTGCATAGTTATGTGTTCAATTATTCTGTAAATTAATTACTGGCGATGAGTCTACTGAGTTTTTCTTCGAAATGCTCATTCCATTACTTTAACAATATTTGCAGATTTTGGAGACGGCCGAGTTTGATGGGCAGTGGTGACGTGAATGAATTAATGTAGTTAATTGTTTTCAATATACTTTTAAATTTCACTCATTTGAACATTATGAATTTTATCTTGTCGTTTCCGCTATTTTAAACTTGAATTTAAAGTCTAATCAAATTTTCCTTAAGTTAATTCGAATGAGATTTGTTACCGTTAAAGTTCACAAATTTTAAATGTGATGTTTTTAAAAGTTAGTCATTCCGCCAAACTTTTCAGTTAAATTAGGGCAAAAAGACGACGACGTAGCACTCCGGGTTCGTGGAACTCGGGGCATTACACTATGCTTTCTATGCTGGTTCAAGTCTTGTGTGCTGGAATTCAATCAAACAAAAAATGGTGGCACAATCAACTGCTGAAGTTGAATACATTACAGCAACTGAGGCAACAAATCGGACTATATGGTTGAGAAAAATGTTGAAAGACCTGAGGCACAAACAACCTGATGCAACAACCATTTTTTGTGATAATCAATTTGTTGTGGCAATTGTGAAAAACCCAGTGTTTCATGGAAAGACAAAACACATAAAGATCAAATATCATTTTATAAGAGAAGCTGAAGAAAGGAAGGAGGTAGAATTGAAGCATTGTAGTTCTGAAGAACAAGTGGCTGATATTTTCACCAAAGCTTTGCCAAAGGAAATGTTTGAAACATTAAGAAATTTTCTTGGTATTTCCAACAAAAGTGTCAAAGAGGAGTGATGAAACTAAGGTTGTGACACTTTTGTTGTCACTTAACTAGATTATTTTGTAGTTACATTTGTCACATGTTTTTTTTTTGTTTAAGTCTAACTCTATGTAATGAATTGTATTAGACTTGCTTTATCTACTTCTACAAGTTATGTCTTTTAAGCATTGTCTAGTTTATGTAGGTAGTATGATTTCTCTTGTACTTTCTATCTTTGTAATTTGGCTATATATACTTTAGCCATGTATTTTTCATTTGTAAGAAGTTGAATATAATTATTCTACCTCTTCCCATCATGTTCATATCCTTTTTCCTCACATAAAATTGATTTGCCAGCTAAATACCGGATTTTTGTGTGATTCAATCAAATACCGGTAAGAGCACTCCATATACGGTATTGGTAATCAATATCTGGTAAATTCCGTAGCTCAAATCCGGTAAGTTCACAACACCTTTGATATCCAGATGGTTCTGTGCATCAAATACCTGTAATTTCTCAATGCTATTCAATATTCGGTAAGTTCAGACCATATACGATATTAACCATATCTCAAAATCTGGTAAGCCATTCATTAGCCGGTAAGCTTATTCCAAATTCTATAAATCAATCCCAACATTGTGAGTTCACTTTCATTCTCTTTGAGCCATATTTCCATCAGAAGAGAACCTTACTTAAGGTTCTCCTACCACATGAGAACAATTTCTTAGAATAGAGTTATGATATTTGTATGATGATGCAATTGCCATGGAAGTCAATAATTTATTAGAGAATAATCAAACAAAAATCATAAGGTTGTTTATTATTCCAAGTTTTTATAGAAAGTAAAAATTTCACACTACGAGTATCTGGAGGAAAAATGTTATTTTTCCTTTCATAATTTCTAATTCATGGAAGACATAGCTGCATCAGAATTTGAAGCTAGTTAATATTATTTTGCATAGTCATTTGCATTAATTCTGATAGATTTGTCTCCATTGTAAATCGTTTGAATGATTCAATAGTTGATAAGAATGATGCACTAGTTTTTGATTCAAGCTATTCATATTGCATAATTTTACTGTATATTCTTAAGAGGTCCCTCAGAATCTGCAAATGAAGGTGAGATTCTCTAGAGATCAAAAAAAGGCTCTTCCCTTAAAACAAGAATATGCAAAGCCGAAAGCATGAACTGTGAATCAACTAGGCTGGAATTTTTCCTACAAATGTGGATTGTGCCTAGAAAAGGTCACAATAAAGGTGGAAATTTCGCTGTCGATTGAATTTTGCTTAAGATTCTCTATCCCTTAATGAACCGACACTAAACCATACGCATTAGGCCAATATTTATAGTGCCACAAGTTAATGTCACAGGTGGACAAAATTTCCATTTGTTTTCGAGTTCATTCAAGAATGGAAGGAATCAGATGAAATGTTGAATTGTGACCTAAATTCTAGTAAATATTGGAGTTGTATTTGAAGTGGTTTAGGAGGAAAAGGAATTATGGACCGGGACAAAACATAGCCATATTTGCACTAGCTTTTCGCTAGCTGCCCACTCGAGCGTCTGGAACAGAGAGGTTGTCGCCTGCTCTTCGCTTGCCCGTCGCTCGAGCGATGGTGTTATCCGGGGTTTCGTGTTTTAACGCGTTTTAAACTCCTATTCATCTACAACTTGATTTTACGATTTCATATGAATACAATTCAGCATGTATTATCTTCATAAGAGAGAACAACACATATACAACATATTTGAGAGCTTAGCTCTTAATTGAATGCATTGAGATCTTGTTGTAAACACATATTGCTATTGATTATAGTGAAATTATCCTCCTCTACCAGTGGTTTTTCCTGTCTTGAGTTTTTCACTTAAATCTTGGTGTTCATTGTTTGATTGTTAATTTCATTATTGTCATAATCTTTCAGTCAGTTTTATAAAAATTGGTATCAGAGCGAATGTTTGATTATTTCACGTGGCAACGATGAAATATGATCTTCTATTATTGGATCGCAACACAGGTGAAGATGCGAGCTGTACTAGCTAGATGAATTTGGAGGAAGCCTTGCTTGGCTTTGAAATGATGTCTGCAACCTGGATGCAGTAAGGAAAGCAGCGTAGGGATCGAAAAGCCCAATCCCAAATTCATCTACATCTATTAAATCAAATTCTTTAGGTTGTTCTTAATGAGAAAACTGTTGTTGCGTTATGGTTGAAGTTGAAGCAGTTTTGTATGACAAAGAGCTTGTCTAGTAAGCTACACTTGAAATAACGCCTACATTCTCACCAGATGTTTGAGGGAGCGTCATTGGATGATCACTTAACCATGTTCAAAGATATTGTAGCTAATTTGGAAACATTGGATGTTAAGTATGATGAGGAGGATTTGACGTTAATGTTGTTATGTTCTTTGCCGCCATCATATGTAACGTTTAGAGATACTATTCTCTATAGTCGTGATACACTCACCGTTGAAGAGGTCTATGATACATTAATGTCCAAGGAGAAGATAAGACATCTTGTTGGAAGATCTGTGAATCAGGCAGAAAGCTTGGTTGTTTGTCGGAGAAATCAGGATAGGAGTTCTGGTAGAAAGATATCTAGACATGAAAAAAATGTTTGTCATTATCGTAAGAAGAAGTGATATATTAGGGGCTAACTGTCATTCATTGAAAAACGGAAATAAGGCTGCGGGTGCTAATGAAAGAGGAAAACAACCTGTTAACACAACAGATGCTGATATTGTGGAAGATGCGCAAAGTGAAGGAGAGCTTCTTGTGATTTCTGACATGGGTTCCAAACCTTGTAAGGAATAGGTCCTTGACTCGACATGTACTTTTTATATGTGTCCCAACAGAAACTGGTTCACAACATATGAAGGAGTTTCAAGAGGTGCTGTGTTTATGGAAAATAACACACCTTGTAAATATGTTGGAGTTGGTACAGTCAGAATAAAAATATTTGATGGTGTTATCAGAACACTTACTGATGTCAGACCTGTTTCAGAATTGAAGCAAAATCTCATATCTTTGAGTACACTTGACTCAAATGGGCATAAATACATCGGTGAATGTGGAGTTTCGAAGGTGAGTCGAAGAGTTCTTGTTATCTTGTTGTCATGAAGGGACATAAAAACTATACATAGTTGTACATTTTGCAGGGTTCCACAGTTATATGGGATGCAACATTTATCACCACTTCTTTGATTGATGAGGAAATTACAAAACTATGGCATATGCGCCTTGGGCATATGAGTGAAAATGGAATGACATAATTGAGTAAAAGAGGGCCTCTTGATGGACACAAGACCAGCAAAATGAAATTCTGTGAGCATTTGGGAAATAAAAAGAGTCAGATTCACTACTGGTAGACACAACACAAAGGGAACATTTGAATATATCTATTCAGATCTTTGGGGACCGGCCAGAGTACCTTCAAGAGGATGCGCTTATTATTTGTTGACAGTAATTGATGACTTCTATAGGAAAGTTTAGGTATTCTTCTTGAAATAGAAGAGTGATGTGTTTGAGACCTTCAAAAAATGGAAAACAATGATTGAAAAGCAGACTAGAAAGCAAATTAAACGTCTACGCACAGATATTGGGTTGGAGTTTTGTTCAGATGAATTCAATAACTTCTGCAGGGCTGAAGGCATCTTGAGACACTTGACAGTGCCTGGAACTCCTTAACAAAGTCGTGTGGCAGAAAGGATGAATAAAACCTTGTTTTGTCTAAGAATTTTTGTGTTGAAGCTGTTACCACAACTTGTTTTCTGATTAATCGCTCATCCTCAACAGTCATTGAGAAAAAGACATAAGAAGAGGTATAGTCTGGTAAAACTTCTTGCTATACTGATTTAAATATTTTTGGATGTCCTGCTTATGCTCATGTAAATAATGGGAAGTTGGAGCCTATGTGTAGAAAGTGTGTCTTTCTTGGATTTAAATCAGGTGTGAAGGGTATTTGATGAACTTGCTATAGTTCATGGTATGTCTTGTAAGGACTCTGATAAAATTAAGGAGTAGAAAACTTCAACTCAGGTGGAGTTAGAAATTGATCCAATGGAACAATCAGAGGGTTCAGAACAAACTAGTTTAGTATTGTCAAACAATAATATTTTTCTTACACCACCAGTAACACCACAGTACTCTATTTCAAATGATAGACCTCACTGACAGATTAGACCTCCACAAAAGTATGGAGAATCAGATTTGATTGCATATGCTTTGAATGTGGTTGAATAAATAGATTCCATTGAAAAACTTTTCACATATACAGAGGCAATAAGTTGCAGTGATTTTAGCAGATGGTTGATTGCTATGCAAGATGAGATGGAGTCTCTAAATAAAAATTGTACTTAGCACTTGGTGAAATTACCTAAAAATAAAAGGGTTGTTATTTGCAAATGGGTGTTCAAAAGGAAAGAAGGGACATTAGGAATTGAAGATGCTATGTATAAGGCTAGATTGGTAGCAAAAGTTTAAAGTCAGATTCTGGGTGTTAATTTATCAGATATGTTCTCACCGGTTGTAAAACATAGTTCAATTCGGGCTTTGCTTGAGATTTTTGTAAATAATGACTTGAAACTTGAGTAGATGAATGTCAAGACAACATTTTTGCATGGAAAACTTGAGGAGAACATTTACATGCAACAACCAGAGGGGTTCATAGCTTCTGAAAAGGAAGACTATGCGTACTATTGAAGAAATCTGTGTATGAATTAAAGCAGTCACCAAGACAGTGGTACAGAATGTTTCAATTCATTCATGACTACTTATGGTTTCAACAGAAGTAATATGGCAGTTGTATGTACTTTAGAAATGGAGATGATGGATCGATAATATATTTGCTATTATATGTTGATGACATGTTCATTACAGCCAATGATTAGGCAAATGTCAGAAATGTGAAATCTCAACTTAGTAAGGAGTTTGAGATAAAGGATTTGGTTGCAGTAAAGAAATTTCTTGATATGGAAATCTTGAGGGGATAGAAAAGCTAACAGATTGTATTTGAGTCAAAATGGGTACATAGAGAAGGTGCTTTAAAGGTTCAATATATTGAATGCTAAAACTGTCAGCACTCCCTTGGCTGCCCACTTTAAATTATCAACCGAATGTGTCCTCAATTAGATGAAGACATTGACTACATGTCTCGGGTTCCTTATTCCAGTGTAGTTGGTTCGTTGATGTATACTATGGTTTGTACAAGACTAGACTTGACACATGCAATCAGTGCAGTTACATGACAAATCCTAGCAAGGAACATTGGAAAGCAAAGCAATGAATATTTAGATACTTGAAAGGCTCAACTAATGGTTATTTTCATTTTGGAAAAAATTCAGATGAACTCATTGGGTATATGGATTCGGATTATGCAAGGGATCTTGATAAAAAGGATATCACTCATAGGGTATGTGTTTACTCTTGGAGGATGTGCTATCAGCTAGAAAGCTACTTTGCAAAATACAGTAACATTGTCTATAATGGAGGCATAATATATAACAATTACAGAGGTAGTACGAAAGCTATGTGGTTAAGAGGAATAATTGGTGAAATCAGTGAAGACTTACAGATTTCTATAGTGTTTTGTAATAGTCAGAGTGCTATTTTCTGACTAAGGATCAAATGTTCTATGAGAGGACTAAGTTTATTGATGTAAGGTACCATTTTGTGCGTGAAGTGATTGTTCGTGGTGATATTGTAGTAAACAAAAATTGATACAAAGGATAATCATCCTAACATGATGACAAAATCATTGCCTATTGCTAAGTTTGAGCATTTCTTGAATTTAATTGATGCTTGTCATTGATTTAGTCCATTGGGACTTGTTTGGAAAAGGTAGAGTGGTATTTACTTTGAGTTCCTTGTATTGGAATTTGACTTAAGGTGGAGATCTGTTGAATTGTGACCCAAACTCTAGTGAAGATTGAAGTTGTATTTGAAGTGGTTTAGGAGAAAATTGAATAATGGACCAGGACAAAACATAGCTACATTCTCACTAGCTGCCCGCTCGAGCGTCTAGAGTAGAGAGGCTATCGCTCGCTCGTCGCTCGCTTCTCGCTCGAGCGACGGTGTTATCCGAGATTTTGTGTTTAACGCTTTTTGGACTCCTATTCATCTAGAACTTGATCTTAGGGTTTCATATAAATACAATTCTATCTTCATAAGAGAGAACAACACATATACAACATATTTGAGAGTTTAGATCTTAATTGAATGCATTGAGATCTTGTTGTAAATAAATATTGCTATTGATTACAGAGAAATTATTCTCCTCTGCCAGTAGTTTTTCCCCTATTGGATTTTCCACTTAAATCTTAGTGTTCATTGTTTGATTATTTATTTCATTATTGTCATAATCTTTCGGTCAGTTTCATAACATGAAACATAACGGAGTTATTGTATTAATACTAAGAAAATGGTCCCTTTTTTTTCCTCTTGATACTATTTTCTATAGCAAAATCTGAGAACCAAACCAGCATGCCAGCTTCAGGCTTGCTATGCATCGATTACGGACATGTCATGTCGTATGTTCTCCACCACCAGGGAATTCAAAGCTGCTGCCGCCACTGCTAGGACAACACCGCTCGCCACCAGCGGTGCCTCCTCCACCCCCGTCTTATATTTCATGGGAGTGGACGACAGAATTTTACAAATCTTTACTAGTACCAGTATGCTTCAAGCTTCGTTCATCTCTCTCTCTTCATCTTTTGTTGCTATGTTCTTTCAAGTTGTTCACTGCATTGACTGTATCAGTATGTGCTGGAAAATAATTAAGAAAAATAGGGTGTTCATTTTGGTAAATGATCATCAAATTGGCAATTATAACTTCCATTTTGCATCTCAGAAATAAGAACCATTTTCTGACCAAGACTGTCTTGTATGGTTTCTAATCAACCGATAATGTGTCTAAATTAAAAAGGTTGGATCTTCTATATTTGGCACGTACAATTGGATACTACTGGATGATAGTAGGCATTGTTTGGTGGGAATTAAAATTAGAATTTTAGTAGATTTTAATAAAAGTCGATGAAATGTTTAGTTGAAAAGTTGTGGGTCTCACAAAAAGTGTAATTAAAATTAATTATTGACTTTAACTTAGATTAATATTTTAATTTTAATTTCTAGCGAACAAGGATACACTACAACAAAATCAGGTTTTTACGGAATTCATTTACGACGTGCGGCCACATCACGCCGTAAAAAAAAACTAATTACGACATGCAAGATATGTATGCCGTTAAAAATCACCGACTCAAAGTATTTACAACGTGCATCCTTTGCACACTGTATTAGACCATTATTTACGATGTCCTTTTAGTGTACGCCGTGTTTATTCTCAATTAAAACACCCATTTTTGGGTACAAAGCCTAGAAGCCCAAGAGCCCTAATTTAAACCGTTTTCTCCCATTTCCTTTTCCCGAACGCTGGTTGCTCCTTCACTCTTGATTCACAGCCACCATCCTCTCTACAACTCCACAACGACTTCACCTAGCGCCTCAGCCACCATCTGCATTCTCTCTTTTTCTCTCTCCTCATTGGTAAGTATTTTGCAATTTTTTGGATTTTGATATTTACGGCATGCGCATGTGCGCCGTAAAATGTAGAAAATGACTTGCGCACACCATAAAAGGTACAAATGACTTTTTATGGCGTGCACATATATTTTTTACGGCATTGCTTTGCGCACGCAGTAAAAGGTAAAAATGACTTTTTATGTTGCTTTATACGGCGTGCATCTACATCACGCCGTTAAAAAAAAATTAATTACGACGTGCAAGATATGTATGCCGTATATGGCCCCAAATACAAAAAATGTGTATTACAATAAGAAAATACCCAAGTCTAAGGGAATTCTTCATAATGTAATGCCTTGCATTTGAAGTCAAATTGGTCTTTTGGACCTCCAAATCAAGGGCAAAACCGAAAACAAGACATGGTGGGTGGCAAAGATTATAAAGAACTGAAGGGTGGGGCCATTTGTCTTAAAATGTTAATCCAAGTTTGAATTTCAAAATATCAAATTATGCTAAACAGTTGAACTTAAAACATAATTAAACATGCGCAACAATTAATAAATCTAAACTTTGCTCATGATTATTGGTGTAACGCCCCGACCCCTAGTGGACTGAAACGCTACTTTACTTCATTAACCGGTAATTCAGTAACAAGTGTACACGTTTTCTTAACGGAAGCTTAAATCTTACAATAATAATTTTAAAAACAATACTTGAAATGTTTTAAACAACATACTCAATGATTTTCTAAAACTTCGAAATGGAGTTTATTTGAAGAAGATATAACGTTCTCGCATTCAGCATTATTCAAATATTTTAAAAACATAACATTGGAAACGTTTCATAAAAATAAACCTAAATAACTTGTTCACCGGTTTCCATGGGCTCGTTGCATCACTCTCCATCTTCTCCTTCATCCATACCCAATGTAGCAAACTTTCAATTTGTAGAGAATGGATTAAACCCGTGAGTTGAAAACTCAATAGATGTCATTAGTGCATTCGTGATTAAGCTACACATTTCAAAAACTTGTAACTTTAAAACCTTTTCATAGTAGGATTTCCGGTAGAATCTCAATCACGTAGAGTCATGACTTAACACGACGCCTCGACCGGACATTCATGCCGTACCCGAAGGCACCATTTGACATGGAAGGGTATGCTGTACCGAAGGTACCATTTGACATACAAACATTAACATAGATCATGCCATACCCGAAGGCACCATTTGACATAGAAACATCGTTTGAAAGTAATTTACAACCTAACACGAATTAACAACTTTACACCTCTACCTAACTTGATTGATACTTTGAAACTTGTTGAAAAATGTACTCCTTTGACGTGTGAAAACCGTAGAGAAATTAAGCGTGGAAACCCTTCTTGGTAGCACCAAACTTCTAGGAAAAAAACTAGTTTTTCTCCCTCTCTTTTCTCTCTTTCTTTCTTTCTATCTTTCCCTTTACTTTCTTTCTTCTCTCTAATGAAAACTCTTCTTGTATGAAATGGTGTGTTGAACCACGAAATTGCCTCCCCCTTATATAGGAAAATGTTGGTTGGGGTCACTAAATGCATTTTTAAAGGTTGAGTCTCTTCACTTTCTTGGAGTTATGTGTGTAGGAGTATTTTAGGTGATTAAATGCACCAATTGGTGGGGTAACTCTCCAAAAAATGGGTGGCCACTCCTTGGACATTTAAGAGAGTAATTGAAGAGAGTAGAAGTCTAAATTCTAGAAAGAACACGAGAATTCTTCATTTTCAGGCAACTTTGGTCGATCGGATCGCATCTTCGATCGATCGAACCTCTGCAGGTTCGAAACCAATTAGCTACAGGAGCTTTCGGCTAACGGAGGGTCGACCGAACTGACCAACCAGATCGACCAACCGGTCGACCGAACCTACGTTAAGTGCCAAAAACAATATTTGTCAAATAATTACAAATTTGAACCTTCATGACTTGTAAACATATTGGACCATTTATTGGGCTTCATTTCCTTATATGTGCTGGGCTAAACTCTTCATAAAAAATATTACAAGCTTACTTCAATTAAATTTTCGGATTTCTACAATTGGAATCATGCTGACGAGAATTGTAACAACCCGGATCTCTCGCCCAAGCCGCTAACTTTCGTACTATCCACTTTTGGTGAGCCTGCGCCCACTTAGCCCTCACGGATTTCTTTGCGTTTCCCAAAATTCGAACTCAAGACCTCTATCATATAGGAGACTTAAGGGGATCCTGGTGCCCCAATTGGTACCAGGATTTCCCTTAAGTCTCCTATATGATGGAGGTCTTGAGTTCGAATCCTGGGGAGCGCGAAGAAATTCATGAGGGGTTAAGTGGGCGCAGGCTCACCCAAAGCAGATAGTATGAAAGTTAGCGGCTTGGGCGAGAGGTCCGGGTCGTTGCAAGAATAGTGGATGTGATTGATGAAATGAGATGTGCACTTAAAATTTTACCTAATTGGCTAATTCAAGAAAGTCAATATAGATATCCCAAATGAAATACAAAATAATGAGTAGACTACATTAGCCCACATAGTAACTCGATTATGAAATGAGTTAAGGAACTGGATAAAATAAAATTGGAATCTTGGAATTATAAATGACATAACCTTAAAGATAATCTTCATGAGCTCACTTTTGATGTATAATTTTTATGATGCACCATTAATATGCAGTTGAATTGTGAACAAGGAACCAGATACTTTGACCGAACCTCATTTGGGTGTCACGTTGGTTCTATGTTACTTTTTTTTTCCGGCTTATTTTGATGGTAAGAAGACGCATACAAACAAAATAAACCACAAATAAAAGGTGGCTTCTTTTCGAGGCCGATCATACTCATTTCATCCTGAAACAGATCGAAATGTGCATCTACTTATTTGGAAGCATTATAGGAGAGACATAACACTTAATTGATCGAATTAATTGAGCTATTTATTTGCCTAAATAATAGGCGGGGATGGAGGTTCAACCGCCCCCATCAACATTTCTAATTTTGTTTTTTCAATATTAATGTTAAATGCCAAAACTTGAGTATTTTTATATATTAAATTCCAAAATTTGAGAATCTTTATTGTATACAAGTATATTTCTTAATAATATAAACGTTTTACTTTGTAGTTGTAAACAAAGTGGGTTCGACTATTAATTTTTTCCCCCTTCTATTATAATTTTTTGGTGAAAATTTTGCACAATTAGTATTAGCCTTGTTTGATAGAAATTTAAATTTAGATTTTAATTAAAGTCAAAGTCAGTAATTATTTTTAACCACGTATTTCATAGGATTTACAACTTTTCAACCACACATTTCATCAATTCTATCAAAATCTGCTAAAAATCTAATTTTAATCTCCATCAAATAGGGACTTAATTTTTAATATCTATAGCAAATATATTCTTCTCAATCTTTAACATGGATTTTTCAATCCCCAACCTTCATAGCTAGTTGCATAGTTTGTCTTTACTTCTTTTTTTCTTCTCCGCCCCAAACTCAAAAAGCTGGCTCCGCCATGTGGTCCGCATTGTTCTTTTAGGAGAAAATATTATCAAAGAGAACAAAAAAAAAAATTAGTATTTTTCTTTTTTTTGCTTGGAATTCCTGAATAAAGCATATACAAAGTTTAGTCCTATTTCTATTTAGGAACAAGCCATGAGTACAGGGAATTCTTGATACAATTCCTACAGATGTTGACTTGGTCGCAAATGATTGAATTTTTTTTTTCCTCTTTCCATCTTACAATAAATTTTCGATATGTGTTGTTTGTCAAAGTTTTCTGTCAATTTTGTTTGTACTTGAAGCATGATTTCTCTATTTATCATATATTCTTAATGTTTCACGTTAAATATGACTTTTCAGATTAAAGTAGTAAAGAGAGAAGAACCATTATTTATTAAGCCCAACCATTAGATGCCAGAATACACTACTAGGAATATGGACTCTAAGGTAATGTTTGGCATGTAAAAATCAATTTTTAGTGAGCAACTGGACTAGATAAGAAAAATAAACATAGGTTCTAAAGGAAGCTCAACTTCAAACCAAATTAGGATTGCTAAACAGACTCTTAAGTTTCTAACCATTATCAGTATTCACACATTGCAACTGTGATCGGAGTTGCCTCTACAGCAAATAGAATCAATGTTTAGTAAGTGCAAAATGAACCTTCAGTTAAACATATGAATATATTTCATTATTCAATTCTTCAGTTTCTTCCTATATTTTGTTCTTACTGTTCCTGGTAAACGTGTCTTGTTAGAAAACTTCAATCGAAGGAGGAGAGAAACAACACCAAAATCAGCAACAAACTAGGAACTAAACTTCAAGAACAAAGGCCCAAACACGTGATCGTTGTCCTCAAACAATATTTGCCCCTTCTCCGGTAAATTAAGATGTTAAAAGGTTTTCCGACAAATCGTTTGAAAGATTAATCAAGCCTTGTTGTAGAAATACCAAAGCACAAGTAATTCTACCCAAAAACTCAAGAACACAAAAACAAGAATATGAGTAGAGTAGGGATTTGATCTTGGTTTGAAGAAGGAATATAGATACCATATGTTTTTCAATTTTATTCACAAAGAACATGACTCCTCTATATATATGCCTCAGTATAATACACGATTTGGTATCAAAATATGTTGAAAAGACACCAAATTTAAGTGACAAATGGTAGGAAACCGTTTTCCAACGGTCACAAGAATTGTACTATGCGACCACATAGCACAAAACTATGCGGTCGCATAGTTATACTTGGACAGAGACTTCAAGTCTCTTTCCATTTCTATGCGGCCGCATAGGATTTGTTCTATGCGGTTGCATAGAACAAAATCCGACCTTCAGTTCCATTTCTTTCTTCTTTCTTTTATTGTTGGTTTTGAACAATTTCTCAACAATCCCCCACTTGTTCAAAATTAACAAGTCTCATATCCAATGTGAACGATACTCATGCCTAATGATTATATATCTTTCGATTTGAATCTAACCATAGTGTAATTCTAACAAGGTAAAGCCGGAATCAAAGGTACCATGAAACTTTGAACCAGTTATTCCATGTGACAAAACCGGTAAGAAAACACACACACAAGTACCACGTGTTCTCAAGTTCCTCAAACTCGCTTAGCCCTTTTATGGCCTTGCGCTCATCTTTTTCGACAAACTTTTAAGAGAGTAACTCTAGCTATCTATTGAGGCGGCACCACCTCAAAATTCGTCTAGGTGAGGTTCTTCCAGTATCTTTGTTACTTTTAGAGATGCTTGTGCTCTTAGCACTAAACATCATTAAGAGCTTGAAGCTCAACCCTCACTTTAGTAACAACCAGCATTATTTAACTATGATAGAGTTATCATGGATTTGAATAATGTTGAAACTATCTACATATCAAATGACTTGTTGTTACCCTTTGAACCCGTGGATTACATTTTGAGCAATGACAGGTAGGGTTGCTATCATTGGTGGACCTTTCTATTTTAAGAGTTTCAACCCCATCCTACTCGATGTAGATGTTACTAAATCTCGATTTAGAGGTTTAGTTAAAGGATCCGCTAGATTCTCGATAGATTTAACATAGTTTAAGGAAATTATTCTATCTTTAATTAATTTCCTTATGTAGTCATGTCTAAGACTCATATGTCTAGAATTTCCGTTGTATACCTCGTTGTATACTCTTGCTAATGTGGCTTGACTATCACACGTGATAGATATTGAAGATGTATTCTTTGGTCCCAAAGATATCTCATAAAAGAGATCCTTAAGCCACTCAACTTCTTTCCCGGTATCCGATAATGCTACGAATTCGGATTCCATGGTCGAGTGCATTATACATGTCTATTTCTTTAATTTCCAAGAAACAGCTCTTCCTCCAAGAGTGAACACCCAACTGGAAGTGAATTTATTCTCACCCGTGCTAGATATCCAACTAGCATTGGTAAATCCTTCCAATACAGCCGGGAATTTAGTATATTGTAGGCATAAGCCATTGTTCTTCTTTAAATACCCAAGAACCCTTCCAATGACCTTCCAATGGTCATTGCCTGGATTACTAGTAAACCTACTTAGTTTACTAATTGCGCTATGTCTGGTCTTGTGCATTAAACTGCATACATAAGACTTCCAATAACACCTGCATATTTCAATTGAGCAATTGCCCTTCCATCATTCTTTACAAGTTTTGAACTTGGATCAATTGGGGTACTTGCTTCCTTTATGTTCAAGTGTTTGAACTTGTTTATCACATTCTCAATATAATGTGATTGACTTAGATGGTAACCCCCACTAGGCTTCATAACTTTGATACCCAAAATGGTATCCATTTGTCCAAGATCTTTCATCTTGAATGTGGATGATAGAAACTTATTTGTTTCTTTATTCCATCCATGTGATTACTCATAATCAACATGTCATCAACATAATTATCACACACACTTGAATATAAACATTTATCTACGTTATTATGTTTAAAATCAAAGGAGATTATAGCTAAGTCAAATTTCTCATGCCACTTTTTAGGTGCCTGTTTTAAACCGTATAACGATTTTACTAACTTGCACAATTTATGTTCATTTTTGAGTAGAACAAAACCTTCAGGTTGCAAACCTCCTCATCGAGATCCCATTCAAGAATCCCGTCTTAACATCCATTTGGTGAACGTGCAAGTCAT
Organism: Osmanthus fragrans; assembly: GCA_019395295.1. Classification (NCBI taxonomy): domain Eukaryota; kingdom Viridiplantae; phylum Streptophyta; class Magnoliopsida; order Lamiales; family Oleaceae; genus Osmanthus; species Osmanthus fragrans. Next base: position 15,187,577 of record CM033359.1, read on the forward strand.
GTATCGAAGCTAGTGCAAATAATATTCTTATCGATGTTATTCTAGCTACCCGTGCATATATATCAAAATAACATATTCCTTCTCTTTGTCGATATCATTTGGCTACTAATCTAGCCTTAAAGGAGTTTAGAGAACCATCAACATTGTATTTTCTCCTAAATACCCATTTACATCCAATAGGTTTGGATCCGGGTGGTAAATCGACAAGTTCCCAAGTATTATTTGACATTATTGAATCCATTTCATCTTTGATTGCATCTTTTCAAAACATGCTATCACGAGAAGTCATAGTTTCTCTATAAGTTTTAGGATCAGTTTCAACATGTAGAACAAATGGAATTGTTCTTACGACATTCAATTCATTTCCTTCTACTAAGTAAAAAGAAATGAGTTGAGAATCACTTTTATCCGGTCCCAAAGACTTCTCAATTCGAGTTCTTTTGCTTCTTCGTGGCTCACTTGACTCATCAATACCTTTAGTAGATGTTTCATCTTGTGTTCCACTTGAGTTAGGGATATCTAAAAGATTTTTCCTCAATTCATTATCCGAAGATAGCGAATCCTCAAAAAACTCTACATCACTTGATTCAATAATCACATTGGTCTCCAAGTTTAATAATCTGTATGATTTGCTATTACTAGCATATCCAACAAAGGCACATTTAATGCCTCTTGGACCCAACTTGGTCCTAACTTGGTCCTATTAGGGTTTGTGTTCTTACAATAAGCAAGACACCCCCACACTTTGAAGTATCCAATGTTAGATTTTCTTACTTTCCAACATTCATAAGGAGAAACCTTAGTTTATTTAGAAAGAATTCTATTTAGTATCCTACATGCACTTAACAAGGCCTCACCCCACAAATTAAATGTCAACTTAGCATAGGTAAGCATGACATTTATCATTTCAACTAAAGTTCTATTTTTTCTTTCAGCCAAACCATTTTGTTCCAGTGTTCTAGGTACCGAACATTGGTGAATTATGCCTTATTGTTCACAAAAAAGATTAAAATCACTAGAGAAGTATTCACCACCTCTATCACTTGTTAAAGTTTTTATTTTCTTGTTTAGGTGATTTTCAACTTCATTCTTATATACCTTAAATATGTCAAAAGCCTCACTTTTATGTTTCATTAAGTAAACATAGGTATATCTAGTGCAATCATCAATAAAGGTAATAAAATACTTACTTCCACCTCTAGTTAACATGCTATTTAATTCACAAATGTCCGTATGAATTAATTCTAAGATACTAGATGTCCTTTTTACACTTTGATAAGGCTTTTTAATCATTTTTGCTTCTACACAAGTTTTGCACTTAAAACATCATTTTCATCATATGAAATTAGATCATACTTCATCATACGTTTCATAGTACTTTTTCCAATATGTCCTAATCTAGCATGCCATAATGAAAATAAATCAACAACATAAGCAAAGTTTGTTTTAATCTCATTCAAATTGTCAACGGTACATAATTTGACCATTCCTTCACTAGAATAGCATTTTCCAACAAATTTCCCATTAAGGGATAATACAAGTTTACCGGATTCATACACACTTTTGACACCCGATTTTCCTTAGAGATTTCCACTAATCAAATTTCTAGTCATGTCGGGAACATGTAGTACATTGGTTAAGGTAACGGTCTTGTCGAAAGTGAAGATGAAATCCACATTTCCCTTTCCAATCACTTTAGATCGAACCTCGTTACCCATTTGAATCTCTTAGTCTCCATCAACTTCATGATATGTCTTGAAAGAAGATTTATCATATGATACATGTATTATAGCACTAGTATCATACCACCATCTGGGAACTTTTCCCTTGATTGTATTTATTTCATTAATGGTGACCACAATTTTATCTTCTTTGATGGAGTTTACTTTGCCCTCGAAGTTGTTTTGTTTTTGGTGTCTACAACTTTTTGCATAGTGACCAGATTTTCTACACACAAAACAACCTCCTTTTGTCTTCTTTTTGAACTTGTTGAAGTTCGTTGAAGGCTTCCTTTTGTTGGATTTTGTTGGTGGTTCAGTTTTCTCTATTGCATTTGCTTTGGAAGTGCTTTCATAAGAGTGTTCACTCTTATCATGCACTTTTTACTCTTCTTCAATGCGCAAATGTTTTTCCAATTGTTCCAAAGAGTAGTCTTTGAAACTATGCATGATTTTCTTCCGGTATCCTTTCCAAGTACCGGGGGATTTTGCAATAATTGCCCCCACTTGAAAGGTCTCCAGGAATTCAATCTTCACCGCCTTCAACTTATTGACTAGTACTTGCAATTCATGAATTTGGGAAAACAAAGGGATACATTCTAGAAATTTAAAATCAAAGTACTTAGAGATTAAAAATTTCTTGGTATCTTTTTCCTCTGCTTTGTACTTACTTTCTAATGCTTCCCATATTTCTTTTGGCAACGTTGTGTTGGTGTATAGATCATACAAACGATCCGACAATGAGTTGAGAATATGACCGCGGCATATCAATTCATCCTCTCCGCGCTTTTTTCTATCCACCCTTGATTGTTCGGTGTCTTTGTCGAATGGTTCGGGTAGATCTTCCAATTTTGGATCAAGTACATAGAAGATCTTCGACGCCGTAAGAAGGAATTTCAGTTGATATTGCCACCTAGTGAAGTTCATGCCATCAAAGTGATCCAACCACACTAAGTTTTGATTCATCAACTTTGTGGTAGCCATTGTTGTTTCACTCTCCATCGCAAGATAACTATTGTTTGAGATTGTTAGAAAACTTCAATCGAAGGAGGAGAGAAACAACACCAAAATCAACAACAAACTAGAAACTAAAACTTCAAGAACAAAGGCTCAAACACGTTATCGTTGTCCTCAAACAATATTTGCCTCTTCTCCGGTAAATTGAGATGCTAAAAGATTTTCCGGTAAATGGTTTGAAGGATTAATTAAGCCTTGTTATAGAAATACCAAAGCACAAGTAATTCTACCCAAAAACTCAAGAACACAAAAAACAAGAATGTGAGTAGAGTAGAGATTTGATCTTGGTTTGAAGAAGGAATATAGATACCATATGTTTTTCAATATATTTCACAAAAAACATGGCTCCTCTATATATAGGCCTCAGTATAATACACGATTTGGTGCCAAAATATGTTGAAAAGACACCAAATTCAAGTGACAAATGGTAGGAATCCTTTCTCCAACGGTCACAAGAATTGTACTATGCGACCGCATAGCACAAAACTATGCGGTCGCATAGTTATACTCGAGTCTCTGTCCATTTCTATACGGCCGCATAGGATTTGTTCTATGCGGGCACATAGAACAAAACCGGCCTTCAGTTCCATTTCTTTCTTCTTTCTTTTATTGATGGTTTTGAACAATTTCTCAACATGTCTTAGGTACAAAAATTTCCACAAGATATATGGTAAGGCAAATTTGGGGAGTTCAAATATTTGGATCATACATTTACTAAACTAATGTTCGTGGCAAAAACAATGAATTTTAGTAAGTGTCTCGGTATATATACAGAAAATTCTTCAATATCAGACCACGATTCTCGAAACAATTAAAAATCTGACGTGCACGAACATATGCACACACAAGATTTCAACTTATAACAACTGCACTTTAAAGTTACAGTTGGATAATTTGCCATATTTGAAAATAATGCAGTTGAAATTGTAAAATTATATGGTCATTTTAATATTATAAGCAAAAGAGAACTCGTTTGCATGTGGCGTGCTACAGAATATGTGCACACATTATGGGCAAAGATCAAAATACTAGATTATATGTTGGCTTTTGAACAAACAAGAAGAGAGAAAGATAATTTTTCATTCACCACACACACAAATGGTAATACACGGCTGGTACATACATAGACCTATACATACAAAATAACCATACTTCTAGTCTTTCAACACACTACCTACTGCCACTATATATATGATAGCTTACTCAATCTACTGCAGGACCATACTTGGCTTAACTTATGATACATAACATAAGCTATAAATAAATACAACAAAAACATAAACTAATGACAACAAAAGTGTCAATCGACCAACTTCAACACTCCTCGTTGACACTTTTGTTGGAAACACCAAGATGATTTCTCAATGTTTCGATTATTTGTTGTCATTATCATCTTCTCCTCTAGGGTCATCAATACCTTCATCAGAAATGAAGTTCCCATTAACATTCAGCAACTTGAACTTGGGCTTATTCACCAAAGCCTGAGCTAATGATATGGCCCTAGCTCTTCTTAATGAATTCACATTCATATCAATCTCTTTCACTTGATCCTAGACTTCAAGAGCCTTACTGATCTGAAAGACACCCTCATCCTTGAGTTCATTCTCAGACAAGTTCAACTTCATGATAGCATTTTCAGCAGAAATGCAAGTAGGTAAACTGGGAGTAGCTTCGGCTATAATATCATTTTCTTCCTCCAGCATCTTCCTTGCACTTGAGAGTTCCAGATCTTTTTCATCCAAGATAAGTTGGAAATCAGTTTGGACTTCAAATGCTGGATCTCTAGTCTAACTCCTACCAATCCTAATTCTTTGGCTTGAAGAAGACTTTGTTTCTCTCCAAGTTCTTTACAAGCTGAAGTATCTTCGTTTTGACCAATTTTAGAGGCTAAAGAGGTTTCATTTTTCCATTCCAAAGGAAAACTTCTATTTCTCATGCCTACCTTCATCACTTCCTAATTTTGTGAATCAAGTATAGTGCATCCCTTGTCTTTAAATACCAGTGTATAATCTTTCTCAATCAATTGACCAACACTAATTAAGTTTTGATCAATTTTTGGTACATATAAAACATCAGAAATATACTTGATACCTGAAGGTGTTTGGACAGAGACTTTGCCAATTCCTTTTACCTCAGCATAGTCTCCATTTCCCACTTTCACCCTTGATCTATAATCATCATTCAACTCCACAAAGATATCCAAATTTGATGTCATGTGGTGAGAGCAACCACTGTCAAGCAACCAAGTTTCTACCGTACTACTAACTTTGGAATTTATGGCAAAAAAAAGATACTCCTCCTGCTGATTTTCTGCTACCTTAGCCTGCTGCAACTCCTTCTTTTCCTTTTGGTTTTCGCAGACTTTTTCAACATGTCAAAACTCCTTACAAGACCTGCATTACACCCCTTGTCTATACTAACACCATTTGGGTGAATGACCTTGTTTTTTGCAATGAGGACAAGGTGGATAATCTTCATTTTTATCAACATTTTTGTTGTCATCAAACTTCTTCTCGTTTTGTACTCTTCTCCTACCAAAACTGGTTTGAACTTTTTGTTTTCCTTTAGCAAGCAGAGCTTTTTCAACATGCTCTTCTTGCCTGAACAATCTTCTTTGTTCAATTGGTTGTAAAGCATTAATCAATTCAGCCAAAGAAATGCTAGCCAACTCCCTAGAATTTTCAAGTGAAGAGATATTGGATTCAAACTTCTCTAGCAAACTTATCAACACCTTCTCCACAACCCTTTTATTAGGTAGATCACCACCTAGCAATTTTATTTGGTTTACCACCTTCTTCAGCCTATCTGAGAATTCCTTACAATTTTAGCATATTTCATCTTTAATGTCTCAAACTCTCTTCTAAGATTAAACACTTGCATTTGTCTCGTCCTTTCCTTGCCTCGGAACTCCTCTTTTAAATTATCCCAGGCTTTTTTTTACAGTTTCACAAATTATGATTCTTGTGAAAATTGCATCAGAGACGACAGACTGAATGCAAGAGAGAGCCTTGAATTTTTTTACAACCTCCTCACTGTGTTGCTTCAATGAGCAATTGTAGGATTTGCTCTTAATGGTGGTGGTTCAACTCCAGATTCAGTGATTTCCCACAAATCATAAGCTTTCAAATATGCCTTCATTTTTGCAGACCAAAAATCGTAATTTTCACCAATAAAAATTGAAGGTAAAGGAGCTGTAAAGCCACTGGAAGCCATATCACTTTCTTACCAAAAAACACTCGGCTGTTTATGAAGGTTCTAAACTGGTTTTTCTCTCATGTTTTTTCTTACGGGCATGAGAGGATCTTACCAAATTTGGTAGATCTTACTGGTTTGAAAGATAACAGATTCGAAGAGAATGAAAGAAGAACCAAACTGTTGAACTTACTGGATTTGGACAATGCTTACCGTATTTGGTGTGAGCTTACCGATTTACTCTAGGCTTGCATACCGGATATGAGAAGAAATGAACTTACCGGATATGAACAAAAATGTCTTTGCTTATCGGGTATGAGAGTTATGTGCTTACCGTATTTCAACTTACCGGTTTCTTCTTCACATACCGTATTTGCAATGAGCTAACCGGATTTGTTCTCATTGTATATGCTCTTTGCTGACCGATTGATATGCTGCTCACCGTATATGCAATTTGCTTACCAATTGCTTATCTTCCTTGCTGGTGACTCCTTTATTTGCTTCACCTCTGTTTTTCTTCTTCACAGTCCCTTCCTAAGATTACTAACAAGCTCTGATACCCCTGTTGACTTTTGAACAAACAAGAGGAGAGAGATAATTTTTCATTCACTACACACACAAATGGTAATACACAGCTAGTACATATATAGACCCATACATACAAAATAACCATACTTCCAGTCTTTCAACACACTACCTACTGCCACTATACATATGACAACTTACTCAATCTACTGCAGGACCATAGTTGGCTTAACTTATAAATAAATATAACAAAAACAGAAACTAATGACAACAAAAGTGTCAATAGACCAACTTCAACATTATACCATCAACTTAAAAGAACAATTATGTAAGGAAATTACAAGATGAAACTTTTCAAAACAAAAATTAATGTACATATGTAACAAGAGCATTGTAGATAGAGAACACCCTCATCACTATCATTCTAAATTCAAATATACTAATTGGAAAATAAATTTATTTCCCCTCCGGTCTTGCAAATTTTGCCACACTCACACACTTTCTTTCTTTTTAGTGATACCATTCCATTGCCCTTTTCTACTTCAAATGAAAGTTTGAGCATGTTCATGCCACAGGAGTGGAAGAAAGGTACTTTTTCGGCCTTAGTTCTAAGTAAGGATAAGAGCCCAATTAGCGAGGAAAATGGAAGCTTATAGTAGTTGTACTTTTGTCAAAGAGCCACTCTTTTTGCATATAACCATTTCAAGAAATGGCTTTATGTTGCCAAAATAAATATACGAATCAAACGAAAACCCCAAGAGTTGATCTAAAGAAGGATGAGGTAAATTAATATAATGAACCAATGTAAAAAAATAAAATTATAAGCTTATGTGATAATTAAACAATCCTCATTTGTTGAAGAATTATATATCAAAATTAAAAGCTTCAAACAATGTATTTTTAGTTCAAGAATTGGCTTATGGAACCTGAAAATTTATCAGCTGATGTATAGTGCACATATTATAGGCATATAATATTATGGGATAACCTAAAATATAAACAAAATATCAATAATATGAACACAAAGATAAACCTAAAAGGACCATCTACTGCCCTAAAGTTAGCATAAAAGAACACAGATCTGTAAATGAAAACAAAACTCTTGTAGTTATTTTGCCTGTAATGGAACAAATATTGCAAGTTTTGTACTATATTCATTAATTCATTTATAAAATAGGAAGTAAGCTGCCACTGTTACATAATTCTATTGAATAACTGTTGGATTTTTGGATCAAAAACTTTAAAAAGAAGGCTCTAAAACATTTGTTTATATCATGGTCGATGGGAGGAGGTGAAAAACATAATTTTTATAACAAAAATAAGAGCATAAACTCTGGTTTTTTGAGAGAAAACCAGAGGAAAAGGAAATGCTTTAGAGGCTATATTTTGATATATTAACTTCTTAATTTTGAGTACAACAAAGGCTCCAATATATAGAGCAAACATGGTAGACTTTCTACCAACTAATCAACTCCCATACTCCACTCTTGCATACTAATCATACTCTATCATACTAGACAATACATTACTTATTGCCATATGACAGCAAACTCTACCATATTAGCATACAAAATAGGTCTAACGTTTCATCATTTCATAGTTAGCCTTCAACTAATCATCTGGTCAGATTTCCATTTCCAAACGTGTTCTGGTTTCCTGAACTCGATTCTTTATTCCAACCAACTGTATCCCTCTGACCAGATGATTGGCATCACCCAGTAGATACATCCCCAACCCAGATTCACTCATTTTGTCTAACTGGATTCACTTACTTTTCTGCCCATTTACAGCACTTAAAAACAACATATCTTCTTCTAATTTTTCTAGCATTTATAGCACCTTCAACTGCTATTTTCTTCAATTTTTTCATGGCCAATGTTTAGTTTTTCTTCTCTAATCTTCAAAGATCAGTTTTTCAGCTCTAAATCCTTGCCAGCATACCAGATTTTTCATTTTATCAACTTCAGATTTTTCTCATTTTTTCAGCACTTCAACAGTCGTTTTTCACCATTTTTGCAGCTCTTTTTCACAGCAACTTTGCAGCCATTTCAATGTGTCGGTATTTGCTTCATTTTCAATCACTTTCAACACCATCTAGGATCAAATTCAACTCTCAGGGCTGCTGCTGCTGAAACTTTAGCATCAAACCGAATTTTTTTCATTTTTGGCTGCCCTTTTCTTCTTCATTTTTTCTAGCACATTTTCAGCTTCATTTTCTGAGACTTTTCAGGCCCCTTAAGAACATTAGAGCTCTGATACCACTATTGGGTTTTTGGATCAAAAGTTTTACAAAGAAAGCTCTAAAACATTTGTTTATATCATGGTCGATGGGAGGAGGTGAAAAACAAAATTTTTATATAGCAAAAATAAGCATAAACTCTGGTTTTCTGGGAGAAAACCAGAGGAGAAGAGATAGCTTAAGGACTACATTTTTTATATATTAACTTAATAATTTCGAGTACAACAAAGGCTCCATTATATAGAGCAAACATGGTAGACTTTCTACCAACTAATCAACTCCCATACTCCACTCTTACACACTAATCATACTCTACAATACTAGACAATACATTACTTACTGCCATATGACAGCAAACTCTACCATATTAGCATACAAAATAGGCCTAACGTTTCATCATTTCATAGTTAGCCTTCAACCAAATATGTAACTAAATTAAAATCGAAAATTACAATAATTTGTGACAACAAAAATGTTACAATTTCAACAATAACAAAACAAAACATCAGAAGATTAGTTGTTGTTTCGAGGTCAACTACTAAAAATTAGGTTTTAAATTGGATAATAAAATATTAGTGGAACAGTTACTGACAGAATTATAGAATATTAAACTCCTTTAATCTGAGCATCTGATATAATTATGTATGCCTCAGAATTAATATTCTTGTTTATAGCCAATTCATGATATTAAATGACCTCATAGAAACTGATCATTCATGTTAATAGAAACTCAGGAAAAGATCGAAAAGTGAGAGAGAAAAAGGCAATAAGAATATAATTCTTCCTTTGTTAGTGGAAAACTAAAGAGTAGTGATAAAGATTAAAGAGACAGTAATGAGGCATTCGGGAATTAATTGGAGGCTAGGAGCCCCATTAATGTTCAATCAAATAAAAATGGCTAATTGTTAAGATTTAAAACAGAAATTTTATGTAGAAAATTAACTTCGGAACCTTACTAAAGAGATTTCAACATTATATTTCATCTTTTATCCACGGAGTTATATGCCTTAAAATTGAACAGATCAAGGAAACAAGAAACTAAGAACCCCAGTGTTTACTTCAGGATGTGTATACCTTTACTAAGTGATAATACTGCCCCTTTTATCTGCCAAACTGGTTTTTCCTCTGAAAATTAAAATTGCAATTTCATGAAAAATTAGATCTGGTCTAACTGTCTGAAGGCTAATGTGAAGACTTCATTCAACCTCCTAAATTCACATTTTTATTGTAATGATTGTTAGTGCAAGTTGTGATGTGTTTGCCTTGCTTAAGTTACTGTATTTGCTGACGTTTTGTACCTTTTAAGTTTACTTGTAAGCTTAAACTTGATCCTTAATATAATGGAGTGCATGGTCAGTTGTAAGGAGTATCATATCAACAAAATCTATTCAGAAAAGTTTCTTCCTGATTTCAGTTCTTCCTCTCTTCCATCTTTGAGCTTCGGCTGTAACAAAGCAAAAAGATCATAGATTGATCTTGTATTATTCGTGCAAAGGATCTTGCATGTGTTGTTTGGTGCTCATTATCATCTTTGATAAAAGCCAACAAGTGGTATCAGAGCTTCTGATCTGTTGAAGAAGGGACCTGGGAGGTTGAGGAAGGAGAAGGAAGCCAAACCAGTAAGTTTAAGGAAGAAACTTAAAACCGGTAAGTAAAGGAACCTATTAAGCTTAAATTCGGTAAGCCACTGAAATCCGATATCTCAAAATCCGGTAATCCAATATACACTATCCCCAAATCCGGTAAGGATATACCGTATCTCTAAATACGGTATTTACCTTCAAAATCCGGTAAGCCTCATTTTCATCAAATCCGCTAAGCTCATATCATATCTCTAAATACGGTATTTACCTTCAAAATCTGGTAAGCCCCATTTTCATCAAATCTGGTAAGCTCATACTGTATCTCTAAATCCGGTATTGTCTATTTTATCAAATCCGGTAAGTTCAGTAAAAATCTGGTATTTCCCCTGAATCCAATATTTCAAAATCCAGTTTTTCAAAATCAAAATGGCTGGTTCAAGCTCGTCTTCCTTACATTTACCATCAATTTTTAGTGGTGAAAGTTATGACTTTTGGTCAGTTAAAATGAAAGCATTTTTTATGGCACATGATTTATGGGATATTATTGATCAAGGATATGAATCACATGAACCTGAAGGAAATTACACAGCAGCTCAAGTGAAACAGCAAAAAGATCAATCCATAAAGAACGTGAAAGCCTTATCCTTCTTGTTCACTACCGTTTCAGAGGAAAATTTTCCCAGAATTGTGGTTGCAACTACAGCCAAGGAAGCCTGGGATAAACTTGAAGAATAATTCAAAGGTTCTGAGAAGGTCAGGGCTGTGAGATTACAAGTCTTGACAAGAGAATTTGAAAACCTCAGGATGAAAGAGTCTGAGAAGGTTAAAGACTATAATTCGAGGGTAGTTGATATTGTAAATCAGATCAAACTGAATGGGGAGAAGATGACAGATAAAAGAGTAGTTCAAAAGGTGTTGATCACATTGTCTGAGAAGTTTGATGCTGTTACAACAGCCATTGAGCATACAAAGGACCTGTCTAGTCTCACTTTAACTGAGCTAACAGGTGCCTTATTGGCCTATGAACAAAGAATTGCATCAAGGAATGAAAAATCGAATGAGAATGCTTTTGCAGCCAAACATAAACCTCAGTATTCCAGAAGCAATTTTGGAAAGAAGCAATTTGATGCAAGAAAAAAAAGGGAATGAAGTAGTAACAAACAGGGAATGAGTAAAGAGAGTAGAGACTCATGTCCTCCATGTGGCATTTGTGGCAAATCAGGGCATTCAAACAAGTTCTGTTGGAAAGCACACAAATGCAGATTATGCAATCTTGTTGGACATCCTGAGAAGTTTTGTCCTAGCAAATGTTCAAAACAAACTCCATCACAACATCAGTCCAGAAATCAGTATCAACAAGTTTCATTGGCAACTGAAAAGAAGGCTGAAGATCACATATTCCTGGCATTTCATATGGCAAACACAGTGGAGACAGATTCATGGTTCATTGATAGTGCTTGCACAAATCACATGACAAGCAAAGAAGAAATTTTCTGCAACTTGAATCCAGATTGCAAGACATCAATCAAAATGGGAAATGGTGAGATTGTATGTCCCAAAGGAGTTGGAACCATAGCAGTTCAAACCAAGAAATGTATGAAGTATATTGACAATGTTTTACTTGTGCCTGGTTAAGTTCAAATTTGTTAAGTGTTGGACAGATGGTTCAAAATGGTTACTCACTGTTTTTCAAAGATAATTTGTGTCAAATACTTGATTCTCATAATGTTGAAATTGCCTGTGTGCCTATGAGGAATAAGAGTTTCAGTATCTATTGGCAAAATGTGATAGCAAATGCTGCTAAAGTGAGTGTTGATGAATCAAATTTATGACATAAGAGATATGGCCATTATAACTTTAAATCCTTAGCATACCTTCATTCTCAAGGTCTAGTAAGGGATTTTCCTGAAATTAATGAGCCAGGAGGAGTTTGTGAGGGTTGTAGCCATGGTAAGATACATAGAGAAGCATTTCCAACTGGTGGAGCTTGGAGAGCAACACAGAAATTGCAGCTAGTACATACTGATATGTGTGGACCTATGAGAACATCTTCATTGAGTCAGAATTTGTATTTTGTACTCTTTATTGATGACTACACAAGGATGTGTTGGGTATATTTCATGAAGAACAAATAAGATGTGTTCCACATCTTTAAGAAGTTCAAAGCATTGGTTGAAGGTCAGTCAAGCTGCAAGATTCAGATGTTGAGATCTGATAATGGCAAGGAATATACTTCAAAAATGTTTGATCTGTTTTGTGAAGAAAATGGTGTTTATCATCAACTTTCAGTGCCTTACACTCTACAGCAAAATGGAGTAGCTGAAAGGAAAAATAAATTTGTAATGGAAATGGCTAGAAGCATGATGAGTGAGAAGGAATTGCCAAAGAAACTCTGGGTAGAAGCAGTGTACACATCAATCTATTTATAGAACAGATTATCAACTAAGGCTGTGAAGGGAAAGACACCTATTGAAGCTTGGACTGGAATCAAACCAACTGCAAAACATCTCAAAGTGTTTGAATCTTTATGCTACATTCATGTCCCAGATCACAAGAGAGGTAAATTGGATAATAAAGCTATGAAATGAATTTTTCTTGGCTATAGCTCCCAATCAAAAGGCTACAGAGTGTATAACCTGGAAACTGAAAGTATTTCAGTATCAAGAGACATTAAAGTTGATGAAAATGCTAAGTGAAAGTGGGAAGAAGATAAATTACAACAGCCTCAGATCTCAGTGCCTGTAATACAAAATAATTTTCCAATGAATGAACCAGAAGATTAGCAACCTGTATTGGAGTCCAGTGCATCAAATGATGGACCATCTGAGTCCACATCAAGCTCTAGTCCACCTCCTAGAGGTACTAGACCATTAAATGAAGTGTATGAAACGTGTCATATGGCTATTGTCGAGCCAAATAGCTATGATGAAGTTGCAAAACATCATGAACGGGTTGAAGCAATGGAGGAGGAGATGAAAATGATTCAAAAGAATGAAACATGATTGCTGGTTCCTGGACTAACTGATAAAAAAGTGATTGGAGTCAAATGGATATACAAAGCTAAGATGAATCCAAATGGTTCAATCTACAAGTATAAGCCAGACTGGTTGCCAAGGGATTCGTGGGGTTGATTACTTTGAAACTTTTGCTCCAGTTGCAAGACATGATACAATCAGGTTGTTAGTTGCAATGGTTGCTCAAAAGAGATGGAAAATTCATCAGCTTGACATTAAGTCAGCTTTTCTAAATGGAGAACTTGAAGAGGATGTGTATGTTGAGCAACCAAATGGATTCATTTCAAAATCAGTACCTGACTATGTGTGCAAGTTAAAAAAGACTTTGTATGGCTTAAAGCAAGCTCCAAGAGCTTGGTATAGCCGAATTGATGGCTATTTGTGTGGAAAAGGATTTCAAAAGAGTGAAAGTGAACGCACTCTTTATATAAAATCAGATTCTTATGCAAATGTCTTGATCATTTCTCTGTATGTAGATGATATGTTGATCACTGAAAATGATATTGAATTGATTCAATCATTCACACTTGAACTTGAGGAGGAGTTTGAGATGACAAACGTAGGAGAAATGAAGTATTTCCTTGGAATTGAAATAGAGCAAAGATCTGATGGAATCTTTATGTCTCAACACAAATATGCAACTGATATTTTGAGAAGGTTCAACATGTTGGATTGCAAACCTGTGGATACACATAAAGTATTGAATACTAAGCTATCAAGAGATGATGGAGATCAGCCAGCAAATGAACAGAACTTTAGAAGTCTTGTTGGAAGCCTGTTGTATCTGACTTCAACCAGACCAGACCTAATGTATGTTGCAAGTTTGTTATCTAGATTTATGTCCAATCCTTCGCAAACACACTTTGCTACTGCCAAAAGAGTACTCAGATACATCAGAGGCACTCTCAAGCATAGCATTTACTATGAAGGAGGAGTTGGACTAGATTAATTTAGCTACTCAGATAGTGATTGGGCTGGTTCAGTGGATGATATGAAGAGCACCTCTGGGTACTTATTTTCTCTGGGATCTGGTGCATTTTGTTGGAATTTAAAGAAGCAGGATATAGTAGCTCAATCAACTGCTGAGGCAGAGTATGTGGCTACATCATCAGCTGTAAATCAGGCAATTTGGCTGAGAAAAATACTAAGTGACTTGCATCAGCATCAAACTGGTTTTTCCTCTGAAAATTAAAATTGCAATTTCATGAAAAATTAGATCTGGTCTAACTGTCTGAAGGCTAATGTGAAGACTTCATTCAACCTCCTAAATTCACGTTTTTATTGTAATGATTGTTAGTGCAAGTTGTGCTATGTTTGCCTTGCTTAAGTTACTGTATTTGCTGACGTTTTGTACCTTTTAAGTTTACTTGTAAGCTTAAACTTGATCCTTAATATAATGGAGTGCATGGTCAGTTGTAAAGAGTATCATATTAACAAAATCTATTTAGAAAAGTTTCTTCCTGATTTCAATTCTTCCTCCTCTCTTCCATCTTTGAGCTTCGACTGTAACAAAGCAAAATGATCATAGATTGATCTTGTATTATTCGTGCAAAGGATCTTGCATGTGTTGTTTGGTGCTCATTACCATCTTTGATAAGAGCCAACACTGTCATGATGTTGGTTTAGGGTTTATCAAAAGTACCTTTACTTATGCCAACTGTAAGCCATTCATGATGAAAATCGCAGAACATATCCAAATTGAAAAGTAAAACCAAACACTGCAATAAAATCATAAATTTAACATTTTGTAACTTCATATAAAAAAATCACTATGATTTTGTGAGAACAACAAAAGCGCTATACTTGAAGAAAACATTCTGTAACTTCACATACAAAATCAAATAAAAAGGATGCAGTTAAACCAGATTTTTGTGTGTGTGTGTGTGTGTGTGTGAGAGAGAGAGAGAGAGAAAGAAAGAGAGAGAGTGGTGAGGTGACACACAGAGGGTAAGCACCCATAGCTTCAAGCATGCAGAACTTCATACAAGAAAACACTATGTGTGCTCACTCTCTTCTGTCACCTCTTTTTACCTTTTAATAGAAGTTCTCGCCATAATTGATCAGGGACAAAGAGACAGAGAGGATACAAGACCCTAATTTTGAAAACCCTCATCCTTATAATTAATACTGTTCCATTAGAGAGGAACAATGCTCGTTTTGATTTGTTGTGTGAGGAAGTATAAGGGTGCATAGTACTTTATATAGGATAGGTAAAAGGAGACGTTCCATTACGTATGTACGGAATAAATGTGGGTTCATCTTTTTATGGGCCTGTCCTAATATTTTAGAATAATGATGTTCATAGTGAAGACTATTGACAGTCGTCATACAAGGCATGACAATTTGTTATTTCGTATATAAGGCAATAAAAAACTATCATATTAATGTATCAAATATGGATCATGTAGAGAGAGATACATAAATATATTATACATAGAGAGAGAGAGTGATATGAACTCGACCAAGAGCAAGCTTGAGAACCCACGAACAAGATGAAACAAACCCAAGAAAGCTAGAAATCACGCTGCGCAAAGAGCAACCCAACCTGTTGTTAGACTCGTACCAAGAACCAAGATTCCACGCGAGAAATCCGACCCATTGATTACCGAAACAAGAACCATGAAATGGGAACGCCACAAAACGATTGCGAAACCTTTTGATAAGTTCAAAGTTTAGAACTTTAAGCCACCAAGAATATGGAGGAATAAAACTCTCAATTGTATAGAAATCTCTCAAAATAATGTCAAAATACCTTTACAATGAAAAAATAAATCCTATTTATACTAAACTAAGGAAATATGAAAAATACCGAATTTTAGAGTTCAAAATTTAGAAAACTTGCCAAAAATAATAAATCCTAGTCAAATATGAAGAAAACGTGAAAAATTACGTTTCCACCGGACGTCCTGTATGGTGCGTCCGGATGTCTGGTAGGATGCGTCCTGACGACCAATTTGGCAAAACTTTTGCTCGTGTCTTCGGCTTCATCCGGACGTCCGATTTGATAGAGCTTTATCACATTGATCCAGGTCTTTTCGGCCTTCGACCCCAACATAAAACTTGGTCTTTGGCACGTCGCCTCCAACATGTTGTGCCTCGTAAGTCTAACAATCAATTGTACGGCTTTTGTTGATTCCTTGAAGACCCGAACTAGGCTTAGATCTCTTCCGATCATTTATCAAACCTTTGTGAGTTTGTGGCGCAACCCGGATCATATCATCCCCTCTTTTCGAAAGGATTCGACCTCGAATCCGAATCTGCATCAAATGAAGTAACATTAGGAACTTCAAAAATGTCAATGAACACCAACTTACCCTAAAGAATCAAGCCGTATCCATCGATCTCACGCATAGCAAGGGTATGGAAAGGTCCTCCTCCTCTAAGATGTAGCCTGGACCTCCTTTGAATTCGCACCCGCATAGTAGGTATGTTCACCCAACTATCATCACCTGGATCAAATAAGACTCTACTCGATAGCATAATGATCACCTGCTTTTCACCAAAGCTACTAACACCAATACATAAAGTCATGACATTGAACAATGTTAGTAGATTAAAATCACTCGTTAAATGGACACGTGGAATGGAAATAATAGACATTAAACTTATTCCTAACACATTCCATAAATCCAACCGAGAACAAGTAATAACATCAAGATAGGAATTCAAATACACTTGCATACAACTCCCAATAATGCAATCTAATTGCCTAGCACAAGTGATTAACTCGATGTAGCACGCTAGAACTTCGTAATATAGCAAGTGCATATCATAGACAAGTAAGAAATTATCCATACATGTATGTAACATCGGACTGACTCTACACATAGAATTATCAATTGCATCACCACCTTCAAGACCACATAACTTATGCAAAATACTACTCCCAAGAATTGTTCCAAATCCAAGTTTAGGTGTAGGGTTGTGATAAGTTACCTTGGCGGGAGTACATCCATTTTCACTGTTACTTACCAATTCTTCCATGTACCTCGCCTCAAATGGATAGTCAATGTATGGCGCTCTACGAGTTATCCCGTCATGTATCACGTTCTTGAATTCCTGCAAAGGAGAAATATCCAAATTGGGGGAGGAATTGTTAGCTCTCACTAAAACACTCTCACACTCGACCTTTCTTGCATACAAGCTCACTTTGGAATTTTCTTTCCTCTCCGAATTTTCTCTCGCTCCTCTCTATTGTGTCTCTATTCTTTTTTTCTCACTCTTAGCCACCTTACTTTCTTCTCTCATGCTCTCCTTTTTTCGCTCTTTATTTTTGTTTGCTCACTCACTTTTCAGTTTTAATTGGTCATCATGGACTTGCTGTAGTGTTAAAGGAGCAAGTGTAATAGTTTTTCCATCCTTCACAAAGTTGTACCTATTGGAAAATCCATCATGTTCCACCCTCCTATCCTATTGCCATGGCCTACCCAACAAGAGATGCCCTGCATGCATTGGAACCACATCACATAACACCTCATCACTATACCGCCCAATGCTAAAGTTCACTAATGCCTTCCTGGTAACCCGAACCTCTCCATAACTATTCAGTCATTCCAGTTTGTAGGGTTGTGGATGCCTCATGAGAGGTAAACCCAACTCTTCTACAAGGGTCGTGCTAACCACATTTGTACAACTCCCTCCATCTATAATCAAACTGCATGCCTTATCCTTAATATGACACCTATTGTGAAATAAATTCTCTCGTTGCTGCTCTTTACCATCTACCTTCATTTACGTAGTAAGAGCACACATCACTACCCATGACTCCCCAACTGGGTGCTCCACACAAGTTTCACCCTTAGTATCCTCCAACCCAAGCATACTGTCACTCTCACTCCCATCATCTGACTCAATCTCTCCATTCTCCCTAAAGGTCATCACCCGTCAATTTGGGCATTGTAAAGCAATAGGCCCCGCACCCAAACACTTAAAACATCTAATATCTCTCGACCTACCAGTCTAAGATTCGATGTTTGGTTTATTTTTAGTCACCTCCTCCTTAACCTTAGGCACCTCAACCTTTTCCCTAGTCATCATCCGATCATTCCTATCACCTGGGTTCTGTAGTAAGCCTAGCTACCCATCTTCTCCTAAGTTGCCTCTCCACCTTCATAGTTATATGTACAAGTCCTCTAATTCCACATAGTGCTGCAACTCCACTATGTTGACAATATTCCCATTTAGCCCATTCAGAAACCAAGTCATGGTAGCCTCCCCATCCTCCTCTATGTTTGCTCTAATCATTGTCACCTCCATTTCCTTATAGTAATCCTTCACACTCCTAGATCTCTGAGAAAGAGTTTGTAATTTTTGATGAAGGTCCAAGTAATAATGTCCTGGCACAAACCGCTTTCTCATACAAGCCTTCAACTCTCCACACGTCTCAATCGGCCTATCCAAGTTCCTCCTACGACTAATCATCAACTGATCCCACCAGATAATGGCATAATCGGTGAACTCCACTACGGCTAACTTCAACTTCTTCTCCTCCGGGTAATTATGGCGATCAAACACCAATTCCACCTTCTTTTCTCAATCTAAATAAGCATCAGGGTCACTCATACCTTGGAAATATGGGATATTCAGTTTGATACTTCCTAAATTTCTGTCAACCCTTCGATCAAACCCATCTCCTCTATTCCTCATTCGTCCCATATCACCCTCCAAGTAATATTCATCACTCCTTACACTCACGGCCTCGAACTCCTCATCAAATTCAGCTATAAGATTTTGTCCTCTCCTATCTCATCTACTCCTATGAGGAATCCTTTGGGGCGTCTCTCGTCGATGACTCTCAATCAAAGTTTCATGCCTAGCTATGTCACCACTAATTCGTTCAACCGCCAAATTCAATTAATCGAACCTATGATTCAAAACCTGCATACTATCCATAAGTTCTACATAAAATCCCTTCGGCACTACCTCTTCCTTACATTTACCCATGTTTTCTTCCATGTATATATATAATAGGCAACTATTTAAATTATAGAAATTAAATGAAAGTGAATAACAAGAAAGTAAGATAATTTACCTCACGAGTTTGCGCTTGTGTATCACTCGAAGTTGGCTTTTACCCAATATTAAGCTCACCACTCTTACATTTTACCGCTCGTCCTCCTTCCTTAATGGCTCGAGAAATAACCGATCTCAATCAAATGGAATGCAATTCCCACAGCGACCATCACCACAAGCACAAGTTTCAGATAATCAATAAATTACACGGACTCGGGTAATGACTCAAAATGTAAGAAAAGACAACAAAAGACTCAAACTTTAATTTTGAATTGCCTCTAAACATTCACGAGAAATAGAGACTATCTTTTTTTTTTTTTTTTATGGAATTCAATAACTAAACAAAAAATCTAGAGGTAATTAAACAATTACAATTATACTAGGAGAGTGACTCTAACTCAAGAAGAATAAAAAAATTGATTTTTTTAAATTCTCGGGTGAACAGTACACACATAATTTTTTTTGGCTAAAAAAATGAAAATTAAACAACAATAAAATTAAAGGATAGATGACCTGACATGATGTGAACCCGACCAAGAGCAAGTTTGGGAACCCATGAACAAAATGAAACAAACTCAAGAAATCTAGAAATCACGCCGCACAAAGAGCAACGCGACCAGTTGTTTGACCCGTACCAAGGAGAAATTCGACTCGTTGATTACCCAGAACAAAAACTGTGAAGTGAGAACGCCACAAAAGATTGCGAAACCTTTTGATAAGTTCAAAGTTTAGAACTTTAAGCCACCAAGAATATAGAGAAAAAAAAAACTCTCAATTGTTTAGAAATCTCTCAAAATAATGTCAAAAGTCCTTTACATTGAAGAAATAAATCCTATTTATACTAAACTAAGGAAATATGGAAAATACTAAATTTTAGAGTCTAAAATTAAGAAAACTTGCAAAAAATAATGAATGTTAGTCAAATATGAAGAAAACGCGAGAAATTACGTTTCTACCGGACACCCTACCGGACGACCAGTATGGCGCGTCCGGACGTCTGGTAAGATGCGATTGGTTTGACAAAACTTTTGCTCCTGTCTTCGGCTTCATCCGGACGTCCGATTTAGCAGAGCTTTATCACATTGATTGAAGTCTTTTCGGCCTTTGACCCCAACATGAAACTTAGTCTTTGGTACGTCGCCTCCAACATTTTGTGCCCCGTAAATCCAACAAGCAATTGTACGACTTTTGTTGATTCCTTGAAGACCCGAACCCGAATTAGATCTCTTCTGCTCATTCGCTAAACTTTCGTGAGTTTGTGACACAACCCGGATCATATCACAGAGAGAGAGAGAGAGAGAGAGAGAGAGAGAGAGAGAGAGAGAGTGTGTGTGTGTGTGTGTGTTTAATACGCTGCATATTCATCTTGCACCACTCAATTTGGGATTGGTTTTAAGATGAAGATGTAGTTTTTCTTCTTGTTATAGTATAAAAGTTGGGTCTTACTATTAGAGTGCCTTTGAGATCAATTTTTTTTAAAAAATAATGTTTTAGGAGTAATTTTTTTGAAAAATGTATGGATCAAAAGTGATGAAAATTTTTAGGTTTACGTATAAAATTATTTTATTGGACGAATGTGAGGTTAAAAATGAGTTTTAGAAGAAAACCAGATTTTTTTAAAGAATGAATCAAATAGAATTGCATCTGATTTGCTCCTCGATGAATGTGTTGGTCCGATTTTTCATCTTAATTTGCATTTGCAGTTGTCTTGTCTAAAAGTCTAACTTCATTTGAAAAAGAACTTATAAACAATTTAATTTATAAAAGGATAGAAATAAATGATGAATAATACTAATAAATTTATTAAAATGTAATTGAAAATAAAATTTTATTAAGTCTTCACTAACTATTTTATTTAACATGTACCATCCCTTGCATTTCACATTATTTTTCACACTATTACAAATGAAGTGGAAGATTGCAAGAATTAAGTCGCTATTTAGCCTAATTTTTTCTCAAAATTATTTCAATCATACGTATTGTGGGACTCACAGCTTTTATCAATTTTTAACCATATATTTCATCAACTATTATTAAAGTTTACTAAAATTTTAATTTTTAGCGACTAAACATGCGTTAAGTAACATACTAGATTAGCTAATTCTATGAATATCTAAACTTTTTAAGTTAATAATTCCTTAATTATTGGATACTGAATAATAGACGAAATTAATTTTATATATATATATAAACTAGCCATCAAGTCATCAACTATGAGCCCCAGTTCTCCCTTTTATGAAAAAAAAAACTTAACCCCTAAAACACGTGTCAGTCAACATCCTGAGTGACCAAGATTGAATATCATCTCTTCCAATACAACAGGCATATCATAAATACTCCATAAATTCATGAATTGATGTTATCAAGACATCTTGTAATTCTAAAATCATTTTAATGTCGAATGGCCATTTTTTGTTTCTGAGAAGTCTCCTTATCCCTGTCTGTGCACAGTTTGGATACCAAGAGGATTCCTGACAAGCACGGACGGACCCAGGTGGGGTCATGTGGTGTCAGATGACACCACATTTTTTTATTTTATTTATTTATTTTTTTCTGGAGTTTTAGTTTTTCTAGTGCATGGAAGCCAGATAGTAAATGTTCGGTGGAGTTTGCTTGATAGAGTTTTTCTTTTTTTTTTCTTGGAACAATCCCAGTATAATTTGATACTCAATAATATTAGTACCCTAAATTAAAGATTGGTACTCAATAAGTATTTTCTTTTATACGTTTATTTTTTTATTTTATTTTTTTGTTAATAAGGTATCCAAAAAAAATTTCGGGGGCAGCCCCCTGTGCCCTTCCCCTTCACCTCAATATTTTTGAACTCTTATTTTTGACCCCACAAGATAAATTGTCTGAGTCCGTCCCTGCTGACAAGGGAACTGTGTTTTGACCACATCTCCCAACTGATAGTTGCTTGTTATTGGTGCAATTTAATTGGCTATTAAACTATGGGGAAAAAAAGAACTTGGACTCATCCATCCAAAGCTAATCGTCAATATATAAACATTTCTTGAGATTATGCAATTTTCAGAAATAATTTAATAAAAAAGTGTCTAAGGATGCTTATTTTAATAGAGTTCTAAAGAATGAATTGGAAATGAAGTGTTAGAAGGAAAGACAATAAAATATCCATACAAAGAATGTGTATATATACTGTAAATAAAATGCATAAATAGAGTATAGAGAACACATGTTGTTTCTTAATATGCAGTGCAAAATAACAGTGTCTCGTAACACTAATCTTGAATAGAAACATTTGAAATGACTAAGGAAGTGTTCCTAAATTTGTCTCGAATAAAGTGATACTCAAAAGCTTATGCTTTATAATTTAAGAACACAACACTCACGATATAGTAGCTTCAAGGTTCTTAGAAGGAGATGGTATTTGAAATTAGGGTTCCATTTCAAAAGTTTAAACTTTTAACCTTTTGGAATAAATTACAATTCCAAATTTAGAATTGGAATCCAAATTTAGCTACGCAAACACAAAACATAAATCCTAATTGAAATCAAACATATATATGAGGTATCCAATTAAATGCGACATCCAAAATTATTCATGGTTGGCTTGTATTCACATAAGATGGTGGCCCTTGATGCAATGAAATAGTTGCACCTTGATAAAGTGTGTGATCTTGTCTTGATTGAATAAGGGAACGGATGAATTATCATTCAGGACGAGATGGTGATACTTTGTTTGAATGACGGATTGTTGAGACATTGCGAACAAAATTTTACATCAACTAGATCGAGATAAATAATGAGTTTATAATGAAATTGAACAAAATCTCATATCACCTAAGGAATTTTACAAAAAAAATCAATTACCTTTTGCAATAGTTTTGTGCAGAAAAGAGGTGATTGAGCCGTTGAAGCCTGAGCGGAAGTTCTTGCACATAATCAACTAAATTAAAAGAAAAAAATCAATATAACTAGGTTTTCGTAATTAGGGATTTATTTTGCGTCGATAAATTTATGTCCAACTTAGACACAGATGTCGAACACTAATCTTCACACTAAAACAACGAAGCACTCATAATTAGGGTTAGGTATTTGAGCCCTACAATATACCGAGATGATTGATCAGCTTTGCAAACTAGAGAACATTAGATCGATTGATCTCCTTAGTTAAAATAATCAACTGTGTATTGTCCACATATTGTTGAGAACATGAGACGTTCATATTCCCTGCCATAATTTCATATATATATGTGTGTGTGTGGACACATATGTTCTCCTAACTTGAAAGGATGAGTACCACGTGGATATGTAAAAAGGCCTATAAATAGAGAACCCATGACATACGTTTGGAGGTATCTTCTTCTTCATCTAACTCATAGGGATGAGGAACATTGATTTCATAAGTTCACTTGATTTTCAGAAAGATATTATTGCATATATTTCATAACTTAGAGTCAAACAAAATAAAATAGTGAAACTCCATTGTTTTAAAAATCTTCGGAAAAGATACCATAATCCTCAAGGAAATATTTGTACGTTTCAATTTTGTACTAATATTTTTATGTTTTAATTATTAATAATTAAGATTATTTTGTGAAGAATATCTCTTTTCTTTTCTTTAGTTTATTGATTTACTCACGAATGATTTATTAATTTATTAATTTATTCTAATTCAGTGGAAGTGTAACGTTTTTGAATGTTAAAAAATACATACATATAATATTAATTAAGGATTTATTATACTGAATATATTTATTAATCAGTAATTAAGCAGTATATGCTTCCGTTTTCTCCCTCTCCCTGCGATGTGGTATACCTTTCCAGAATTTGGATTCGACTTTTAAGGTTGCCAAATTCATCCAAGAGCTACTTTCTATGCCATCAATATGGGAACTCATTGCCAAGTTCAACTTTTACCATCAGAGTTGTAATGTCTTATAATTATCACAAAAATCGTATCTGATACCACTTGTTAAGTGAAAGACAGCTTAAAGATTCGTTTAAATATAATTTGAATTTAATAGAGTTGCATGTTATAAATATTCTTTACCTTAAATTTCTAACGGTCTCAAATATATAATCTTTGTTCTTTTAAATTTTTAATTATTCTTGTGGTATTGGACATCCCATGAATTCCTTTGGAATATGCATCAAGAAAAACAATTGAAAGTCAAATTCAAGAGCTCAAACAAGAACACATATAAAAACTAAACATAATGGCTTGCAGGCCCCTTCTCTTTATCAAAAGATGTGAAGGAATGTGGAAGAGTCGAATGTTCTTCCACATGTGCAGAAGTTTGAGGCATTAGTGTGAAGAAATGAGTGGTTCATCCTTCTACAGGATGACCATCTTCAGTGATGAAGAACAAGGCAGATCGAGGGAGTTGGAGCTCAACTTTAGCTTAACAAAATGGAGTTAAACAACTCAATAAACGTGTTGTTTCATAGGGAGAAGATGGTAGTGTAAAATATCAATAAAACATAAAGAACATTAACATAAAACAAATATAAAACATAAACATTAAACAATATACACTCTGAAAACCAGCAGAGGAGTCGAGAGAGAGAGAGCTAGAGATTACATTTTGAAATGTATTTTCAATGTATATTTCTTCGTTGTTTGGCTCAAGATACATGGCTCTATTTATAGAGCAAGATTACAATATATCCTACCACAATTAGACCACATGCCACTCCCCTTTAATTTATGAACTAGTTGCCCAATATTTAAATCATATTCATCACATGTCTTAGTTGGTTTCTAACCAAACTAGACTTACAATATGAAACCACAAAATTACAACTTAATTTGTTTGACAACTGAGTATCAATACCCAACAAGATGATTAAAAGAGAAAAAGCTACTGTTGATGAGGATCATCAGCCAATAGAATTCAACAGTGACTCAATGGCGTGTGAAGCCTAACGTGAAGACATCATTTAACCTCCATAATTTCAAATTTTATTTTTATGTATTCAGCTACAGTTGAGTTGTATCAAGTGTCAAGTATTGCACTGTAGCTGATGTCCTTTTGTACTTTTATATCTTATTGTAATCCTTTTGTATCTTTGATATATGTTTGGTGCATGGCTCAAAGTATGGTAATTAATTAAGAAAGATTTTCAGTTCAATCACAAGAGTTTTCCCTCTCAACTTCTCTTCTCTCTTCCAGTTTTTCACTTCCAGCTTCATCAAACTAAGGATCGAAGGTTGATCCATCATTAATCTTGCAAAGGATATTGCAAGTGTTACTTCAAAACTCATTCTCATTTTTTATTTGAGCTAACAAGTGGTATCAGAGCCCTTCGATCGTTGGAAAAGGGACTAGGAATAAGGAGGAAGAAGAAGAAGTTGAAACCAAAAGCTGAAGAGGAAAAAATTGATATACGGTAAGTGAAGGAAACCGGTAAGCTCTTATCCGGTAAGTGAAAGATTCCCTTCATATCCGGTATCTCAATATACGATAAGCTCTTCAAATTCGATAAGGCATTGTGATATACGGTAAGTCTCTCAAATCCGGTATTTCCAAATACGGTATCCCAAAATCTAGTATCTCCAAATCCGGTAACTTCAATATCCAGTATTTATCATATACCGTATTTCAATATCCGGTATTTGCCTTCAAAATCCAGTAAGTTCCATTTCACCAAGTCTGATAATCCTTTGTAAATTCCTTGAATCCGGTATAACCATATACGGTATTTTGAGTGAAAAATGTCTGGATCAAGCTAATCTTCACTACCTTTGCCTGTTGTTTTCAATGGTGAAAATTATAACTTTTGGTCAGTTAAAATGAAAGCTTTCTTGATGGCACACGATTTGTAGGATGTGATTGATCAAGGTTATGATCAACCTGAAGCTGAAGGAATCTACACAGCTGAAGCAACAAAAAGACCAATCTATGAAAAATATTAAAGCTTTGTCTTTTTTGTTCACAGCCGTGTCAGAGGAGATTTTTCCCAGAATAGTTGCTACAACTATAGCAAAGGAAGCTTGGGATAAACTTGAAGAAGAGTTCAAAGGCTCAAAAAAGGTCAGGGCTGTGAGATTGCAAGTTTTGAGCAGAGAGTTTGAAAATCTCAAGATGAAGGAAACTGAGAAAGTTAAAAGACTACACCTCAAGAGTGGTTGTTATTGTAAATCAAATCAAGTTGAATAGTGAGAAAATTTCAGATAAAAGAGTGGTTTAGAAGGTGTTGATCACCTTACCTGAAAAATATGATGCAGTTACAACAGCTATTGAGCACACTAAGGACCTGTCAAGTCTTACCTCAACTAAGCTTACAGGTGCCTTATTCGCTTATGAACAAAGGCTAGCAGCAAGAAATGAAAAATTAGTTGAAGGTGCCTTTGCAGCCAAACATAAACCTCTGTATTCCAGAGGAAAATTTGGAAAGAAACCGTTTGATGCAAGAAAAAGAATGGAAGGAAGCAGTAGCAGCAGCAGCAGCAGCAAACATGGGATGAGTAGAGACACTCGAGATTCATATCCTCCATGTGGTACTTGTGGCAAATCAACTCATCCAAAAAAAATTTGCTGAAAAACACACAAGTGCAAAGTGTGTAACAAGGTTGGTCATCCTGAAATGTATTGTTCTGGTAATCAACTAAATCAAACTCCTATCCATCATTAGCCTAGAAATCAAAATCAGCAAGCTGAATTGGCTCATGAAAAGAAGGCTGAGGATCATCTATTCTTAGAATTTCATATGACTAATATGGTGGAAGCAGATTAATGGTTTATTGACAGTACTTGCACAAATCACATGATAACCAAAGAGGAGATTTTTTGCAACTTGAATTCAGATTGCAAAGCTACAATCAAGATGGGAAATGGTGAAGTTGTATCTGCCAAAGGAATGGGAACCATTGCTGTCCAAACGAAAAAAGGTATGAGATACATTGATCATATTTTACTTGTGCCTGGTTTGAGTTCAAATATGTTAAGTGTTGGTCAAATGGTTCAAAATGGATATTCATTGCATTTTAAAGATAATTTGTACAAGATACTTGATTCACATGATGTTGAAATTGCTTTTGTGCCCATGAAGAATAAAAGTTTCAGTATCTATTGACAAAATGTGATTGCAAATGCTGCTGAAGTTAATGTTGATGAATCAAATCTGTGGCATAAGAGATATGGTCATTACAATTTTAAATCCTTAGCCTACCTACATTCTCAAGGTTTGGTGAGGGATTTTCCTGAAATTCGTAAGCCAAGAGGAGTTTGTGAGGATTGCAATTATGGTAAGATGCAAAGAGAAGCATTTCTAACTGGTTGAACTTGGAGAGCAACTCAAAAATTGCAGCTGGTGCATACTGATATTTGTGGACCTATGAAAACACCCTCATTGAGTCAAAATCGATATTTTGTACTCTTCATTGATGATTGCACAAGAATGTGCTGGGTGTACTTTATGAAAAATAAATCTGATGTATTTCACATCTTCAAGAAGTTCACTCTGATAACTGATAAGTGCGTTTTATACCATTATTTAGATCACAAAACATGAATAATTATTGGTAAATATGTTAGAATATGGCTATATAAATTATATTTTACAGGATAACATTGATATACACTACACCAAAAAACATCTTTTGCAGCGGTCAAAAAATGCTGCAAAAGACCTTTTGCAGCGTTTTTCGTGTGTTACGGAGGTCGGTGTTGCCATTGAGAAAAGGTCTACGACAACGTTTATTCACCGTTGCTAAAAGATCTTTTGCAGCATTTTTCAATGTTGTGGTAAACCTTTTTGCAACGTTTTTCCAACGTTGTCGTAGACTTTTTACAACGTTTTTTCAACGTTGCGGTAGACTATTTTGCAACATTTTTCCACCGTTGCCGTAGATCCTTTTGCAATATTTTTTTAACGTTGCTGTAGACCTTTTTGCAACGTTTTTCCACCGTTGCCATAGATCCTTTTGCAACGTTTTTCAACGTTGTGAATTCTCATCCTTTGATTTCGGCAACGTTTGGAAAACGTTGTCATTGATCATTTTAATGTTTTTTTAAAATTAATTCGCATTTTTTTATATATGGCTTACGCTACCGAAAATCCTATTATTTGATCAAATAAATCGAATAATAAACTAAAAAGTCACATAATAAACTTGTAGAACATTCACATAATAAACTTGTAAAATGTTCTACACATTCTCTTTTCCAACATAAAATTAGGAAACTACAAAATATGTACCACCAAAATGTATGAAATGACCACAAAATAACTATTACAACCACAATATAATTATGAAACTACAAAAACATGTACCACCAAAATATTGGTCATTACATTGCAAGTAACGCTACAATAACCACCTGGATGACCGCGTATGAGTGTGGGAAGAAATATTATTTTATTCATGAGGGGCCCGCACACTCACAGGTGCTCATCCAAGTGATCATCCGGGTGGGTTCTTTAGATTTATCCTTACATTGCACCATACGATCATTCTTCAAAAAAGAACTGCTTCATCCTCAACTACTCCATTGTACCACCCATTTTGTGCAAATCAGGTTAAAGCAAGATTAGTATTTCTTTCTTTGGGTAGATGGGAAGGAGTGTTTCTGAGCATATATTGTATGAATTTGGAGTAAATGCACTTACAGAGGTCAAATACTCTGCATCATGACTAATTCAACTGAAGCCACCAAACAATGTATCATCTGAGTCCAACACTACCTGAAAAGATAGCACTTTGATGCAATTCCGAGTTCCACTTTCAAATGTTACATCGCAAATATGACAACTACCTGGAGGAGGATGTCAAGTTGAAAAGGAAGTTCATGATAATTTTAGCTACAGCAAGGGAACGAACATGGTTCCACCTTCCTCTGCCATTAAATGCCCATTCACGTTCCTCTGCTTCTGATAATTAGGATGACATAGAAATAAGGGTACTTGATGCACTAGCTACCATGTTTTCAAGAGCAACAATTCTTGAATTTCTAGCACAATGAGACATTGTCTGTGGGCCTTGACTGCAATGGATAGCATTAGATAAGTGTTTTAGCCAGTTGATGCCATACAGTCAGTCAGACAAGACACTGAACTAAGAAAAAAATGAACCACAATGAAATGTTTCAGCAATATAATTTCAGATCTCAAGTACTGCTTTTGGAGTTGTGCTTCATCCTTCAGTTCTGCAAGCTCTTTAGCCATTTTAGTCCTCCTATAGTTGCAAAATTATTCTTATCAAATTGAAACGTAAATAATTCTTCCAACAGGTCAAACAATGACTACACCTTTTAGGAAAGAAATTGAGATCAATAACAAAAACGAAAACAAATTGTTGTAATGTAACATTATTTTGATCAGAAATCTTGATACCCTACATCATCAATCGTCATAAGTTACCTAGTAAATGAAATGATGAATAAACGTTAATTTTTGAGAATGAGAATAGCAAGTTAAATCAGCGACAGCTTCCAAAAGCATCACTATCATTTTGCGTTCAACATGCCAAATGGGGAAGGAATAATGTCATAACGGCAGATCCTCCGAGAAGAATGACACGGCAGAGGTAGAAATTTGTTCTCTCTTGGTAGGAACTTCCTGCTAGTTATTGAAAATCCCGAACCAGCCATTTTACTCGGCTGACAAGAAACTTCATTGCAGCTTCCAGTTCAAGTCCTCTATAATCCAAATTAGTAACCTAAAAGTTAATATTTTAGTTAAACTTTTAGCTACAGTGTTTCCAGTTTGCAACAATCATTTTCTAGAGAGGTCGTATAAAATCACCTTGGATCAGTGCCAACACGGATCGAGTTCAAGAAGAAATTCACACTAATTTCTATGCCACGTGATATGTTGAAATTATTCATGACATCAGAACTATCAAAGAAACTATGCATTATATTCTTTTGGTAAGGACATAGATATGATTGTCTAAATAAACGTTAAAAAGAATGTGCATAATTTAAAGCAAAAGATAAGGGCATACAATAGACTTCAATTAGATTTACAAACAAAAATTTAATCAAATTCATCTTTCCTTTGGTTCTCAATATCTGAAAGAACCTGCTTTAGTATTTAAGCCATCACATCAGCTCTCATTTCAGTATCAACTTGGTGCTCTTATTTTCTATTTCAGGCTTGATTTGTAAATATCTTACATGATTATTAGTGACAAAGAGTATATATAACTAAAAGGGGAAAAAGGAAGTTGAACGGTCATGCGTAACTGTCAACTTGTCCCATTGAGTTTTTCCTCTCTTTGATAGAAAATGATATGACATAATTAGTAGACATCATCATCTGAATTTATTTTCTTTTTTAATTACTAAGCTGTCAGTTAGCTAGAAATTAAGATGTAAATTTCGTGCAATGATTTTTGTTCCATGCACTATATATATAACTTTAAAAGATAAAATTACCGTCAAATTAACTAGACGAAAAAAAAAAGTAATTTTAAGTAAAAATAAGCTATTGAATCTCCTTGTATCTACAGGCAAAGAAATGATGTTAGCATTTACAATGCAACATCAGCCACAGCCTGACCCCTAAAGTATATAATATGTCGTCTCATTCATATTACACAATCAGTATTTTTTATATTTATTGGATTAACTTCAAAATATTATCTAGTACAAGATGATGGATCATCTAATTATTTTCTGTCTTTATTAGAAGAAGTAATTTCAAATAAGATTATGATTGACATTCACTAGTCATTTTTTTTGTTTAAATCTGAAACCACAAATTATGGGGGTTCGTACTAAAATTTAGCAGTTTATTGAAAATGAACGTGAAAGTACATAATACTTTAGAGGAAAATGTAAACACAGATCTCCAAAATACAAAGAGATAATGAAGAAAATGCAAATGAAAATCATTGAGAAGTGCCAAATACCCAATCTTGACTATGTAGTTTTTGTCAAAGGTTGGGACCACACACTATTACTTACGGGCACAGAGCAGACAAACCTCACAAAGAGGTGGTTGTGAGTGGGAATGTGCTGAACTAGTTCTCAAGAAACTCAATATGAATGAAGCTATTTTAACAAGCACTTGGTATGTTGGTTAAAGAGAAAGCTAATATTATGTGCCTCTCAGTGGCATCAAAACTCGTGGCACAGCTCGACAGTATAATAAACAAATAATTGAACTCGTTGAAAGTAAATTAGACCTTGGGGTCATCCAACTCAGGGGGAGAGACAGGAAGGCTGTCGGTGAGAGATCCACACCCATTAAGAGGTCCACTCCTGTGGGATAGCCTTCCAGAAGTGCGTGGCGATACCTGCTGTGCATTGGTATATCAACACATAATTTTTTACATATTCAAATCACTTAAAAAATTGAATCTTGAAAAAATAAAATTATTTAGAGAGAGAAAATAGATGGAAGGAATGATTGTTAGTGGATTAGGATTAAAATATGCAGGATCTGTCTTTTTCGTTAATTAAAAAATCTAGAAATTAGAGGACAGTGAACATGGAAAAGTGACGACCAAGCACTCTACCTGAGAGGAATTGCACATCATCACTTGTTCTACTATACTGCAGGGATCACAGACAGGCAAGAATTTCATGTTTTTTTTTGCCTCCATTTGGTTCCAGGGAATAAATGTACTCTATGACAAGCTTATGGTTTCAGATATTAGTATGCACTCAAACCCTCAATGCAAAAGTCTAGAAATTAGAGGACAGTGAACATGGAAAAGTGTTAGCATGCCATATGGCTCATATCCTTCTTTCTTTATTTTAAACAAAAAAAAATGATTATTTATGTTAAGTAATCTAAAGTAGTTAAACAACTAAAATGCAAAACCAAACAAAAACGATAAAAACTTCGACTGCCCACCAACGTGCCTTAAACTACGAATTTGAAGGTGGAAACGATGTCAACCAGGGAAACCCTGGTTGGGACGGTATGGAGTACCACTTCCCATTTCCGAAAACATATTATAATAGAAATTCTGACACCCAAGCTGAAAGTTATGTCTGTTTCTTTGGAGCACCTCTTTTGGCCAATATTTTTTTTTTTTTTTTTGTCTCAAACTACATCAGAAGAGTCAAGAACAACAGAAGGGTCATCAAAGCCGGTTGTCCTACATCAGGGACTCTAAATCTTCTTTCAGGAGAGTCAAGAACAACAGAAGGGTCATCAAACTCCAAAACTAAGAAAAGAAATGTAGGTGCTTAAATCCTTATATGACCATCACTTTTAACTATTCTCAGAAACCGGTTTTTGGCTATGTAGTAATCCTTATATGATCTAAGGTTTCTTTTGGATACAGGTATTTGCTTCTAAGGCCGAAAAAGGATCATAGAAATAGATTTTACTGGAACTTCTTCAACACTCAGTAGGATATGCAGTCATCGTCCTAAGTTTTATCAACATTTTCAAAGGGGTGGTCTATGTGAAAAATCTGAGGAAGGGGAGAATAAACAAATCCTAGAAGAGCTATGCACGCACTATATCTCTGCATTTTCCCCAAAAAAGAAGAACTAGAAAATTCTATTTACCCAAGAATCGATTATCCCATAAATCACAATCAACAATATAATTTATCATGAATATATACCAATCAGAAACTACCTGTCAAAACACCTTTGGCAGCACTTCCAGCACTATATGGGACACTGAAAAGGGTGTGTTGAAACCCAATTGATAGCCCACGACAATGAGGTCTACAACATTGCTTGGGGTGAAGCAGGGGTTTTCGCTTCAGTTTCGATAGATGGTTCTGTGAGATGGAAGGTAGGCGGGGGTGTCGTGCTGAGCAGCTGAGGGAATGAGAGCGGGAGAGAGAAGGTAAGGTAAGGTAAGGGATTTAGGGTAAGAGAGAGACGGTTTTGTTTCATAAGATTTTGATTTTTTTTTTTCATGGGTCAACACATGACCCGAACCCAAAATTGGCCCAAGCCAACTCGCTATATTTTTTTCAACATTTTTTAGACGTTGCGAAAGACCTTTTTCACAACGTCTAAAAAACATTGCGAAAAATTTGTCTTTCGCAACGTCTAAAAAACGCTGCAAAAAAATCACAACGTCTAAAAAACGCTGCAAAAATAAAAATATTAGTAACATTTTATAAACGCTGCAAAAAATAAAAAAATTCGCAACCCGAAATAGACGTTGCGAAAGACCCTTTTAGCAACATAGATTTATAAAATGTTGCCAAAAATCAATTATGTTAACTAATGGCAACATTCACTTATTAAATTGTTGCGATAGACCTCTTTACCAACACTTAACTACCGAATGTTGCCATTTATGTGTTGCAAATGATCATTTTTGGTGTAGTGAAATATGGTGAAATTTAGGAAAAACAATGGAAAAGGGGTTAAAATGGAACAAAATCAAAGTTTAGGGACCAAAGTACAAATAGTCGAAAGATAACCCGAAAGAATAAATGAAGATATGAAAGATGGAAGACAAATTTAGTGAATGCATGAAATATTGGAAGAAGAAGAAATGAGAAAAGCAACAAACGATAAAATGGAGTTTGAGGACCAAAATGCAAAGAATGAATTTTCACTTGAACTATAACATAGTTATATCTTCCACTTTCATGGCTGAATTTCATTAAACTATGCTATAGCATGAGATTGTACTATGCTATAGCAGGGAATCACGGGCCAAAAACTCAATAAAGGGGTCATATAAAGCAAGAGGGGGGAGTTAATAAAAATCATCTTTTTTGAGCCTTTAAAACTCGAGTGAATAAGCTTGCAAGAGTTTCAAACCTGGTGCCCGAGGTCAATGACTTGGGAGTCATCGACTTAAAACTCGATACATGGGTTATGTAGAAAACAAATGAGAAGATGTTAAAAAAGAAAGAAAGAGAGATCACGGTGGGTAACCAATATTAACAAAATAAAAACAATATCTAAAGTAAAACAAAAGCTACTTGGTAATAAGTAAAAATCAAATTATACAATCCCCGGCAACGGTGTCAAAAACTTGTCACGTGTTTTCTGTAACGTAATTTATACCGCAAGTGTACAGTGTCAAGTTTTGTAATGTAGTAGTAGAGTTAGAATGTTGAACTCACGAGATTTGTAATTCAATTTCTATTAAGTACTATAATCATGTAGCTTTTGCTTTATCTTGATGAATAAATGTTTACAATTTAATAATATTATCTAGTCTAAAAGATTTTTTGTTGACAAATTCAAAGGAATGCAATTTATACGAATAAATCAATGTAGGAAAGGCCTAGAGAATGATTTTACCTAACTATCAATTATAATTAAATTATGTCCAGATATTCTAGTAATTTTTCTCATGTTTAAAAGCAAGAATCCTAATTTATTTCTCTTCTCTCTCTTGAGTGTTGGCTAGAAATTAATCCTATAGTTCAATCCTAATATCTCGATTCCAATTTAAAATCAAAGATTTATCAAGTTTTTTATTCTCTTATAAAGTAAGTTTCATAAATCATATAGTTTTTTTCGAAACCCATAAAATCAATGTTGTGTCGGATCATGCCTAAATTCCACTCTCTCGAGTGCCGGAATTGACTAGCGTCTATTTATTCAATTAGTTGTCAATTAATTGAAAGCAATAAAATCATGACACAATTAAACATATGTGAAAAATCAAATATAAATAACTATGATAAAATCCAATCATAATCTAAAGTTTGGCTACATCAAACCCTAGAATATGAATTTAGTTCATGATGTAATCTATGGAAATAGTCAAATTCATATAAGAAGACATAAGGAAAAAGATAGAAAAATTAGGATTATAGATCTTCAATTTCTTCCTTGATGTTCTTCTTGTCTCCTTTGATTTTTCCTTTGAATTGTAGTTGAATCCCTTTTAATTGTCTTCAATCTTGCCCCCTTCAATTGTGTTTTTGGTCAGCTGAATTCTTCTCCCAAAAATAGATATTTTCAATTGTATTTATAGTATTTTGAAGTCCTGGGACGAATTAAGGTTGAGTTTAGCTAAGACAAGAATCCAAAAATATTTTTAAAAAAATATTCCTATATGGCGACGCTTCGGTGCCACTGTAGCGATGCTAGGGCGTTCGCTTCTGGTGGAAAAGACAGTTTGCGCATCTTTTAGTATTTTTATCATAATTGTTTGTCCCAATATCCTATTGAGGTGATTCAAGATGCATTGGAAAGGTAACTCAAAGAGCTACAACGTTTCTTCAGACATCATTCTCCAATTCGATCATTTGTCATGTCAAAAATTGATCTCAATTTGAGAATAAAAATCCGAGGCAAAACGTTTTTGGTTTAAAATTGATGTGTAATCATACTTTGACTATACTTCATCCTTTTGACATATTTCTTTATCCAATTGACTCCTAGCACTCTCGCATCTTCATCGTGAGGTTGAACAACACTTTGAGTATTTGTACTTTAGTCCCGAATTTTGGATCTCTTACAATTTAGCCATTTCTTCAATTTTGCCAACTTTTGCTTATTTCCTTCAATTTCATCAACCTATATCGCAACATTAAAACACACATTAAAACTCATAGGAATTAGCTAAATATGAAGTGTAGATGGTATCTAAAGTATGAGTGAAATACACTCAAGTATGAGTGAAATACACTCATCAAATACACCCAAACTTAATACTTTGCTCGTCCTCGAGTAAACACTAAACCCAAAAACATATGAGGATTCTCCTAATTTTTGACTACTTCAACTTCTAAGAATCAACCAAGTTACTAACCCCTTGTGAAAAGTCTAATCCTCTAAAACAAGTATTTGAGGCTTAATCAAGATATGTTGTGCGTCTCTCTCTCTCTATTTTTTATGCTCCTGCTTTTTCAGTTATGTATATTTCGGTTCGACACAACTTTTTAGTATTTGCACTTTAGTCCCTAAACTTTGGATCTCTTACAATTTAGTCATTTTCTCCAATTTTGCCAACTTTTGCTTTTTCCTTCAATTTCATCAACTTATATCACAACATCAAAACAAAGATTAAAAATCTCTAAAACTCATAGGAATTAGCTAAATATCAAATTTAGATAATATCTAAAGTGTGAGTGAAATACACTTATTAATGGATTATGTAGAAAGCAAATGAGAAGATGTTAAATAAACAAAGAAAGAGAGAGAGAAAACAAGAATAAGTAAGGAGAGACACAATTGCAGTGATTAAGCTCTAAGACATTTGGTTGATAGAACTATACTGTTAATGCAAGGCAAGTAACTTAGTTTAGTCTTAAAAGTTGAGGTAATAAAAAATGAGGGAATCTCTACTTGTTGAAGTGTGAATTTATGATAGTAAGATCCATCCAAACTAAAAGAGGGTAAGGATTAGAATTAACTAAACTTCAACATTAGAACACACCCAGGAAAATCGAGTGAAAAGAACAAGTTTGGGGTATGGGTATCTCTCAAGTGAAGAAAAGAAATATTTGACTACTATGGCACTATACCAAAAAATAGTATTTGCAACACTCAAAAGACAACATTTGTGAATTAAGTGTTGCTAATATGGTCTATTGCAACATTTTTATAAGTGAATGTTGCAATTGATTAATTTAATTGAGTTTTGACAACATTTTTTAAGTAAATGTTGCTAATGTTGCTCTTTTACAACCTTTTTTTAATGTTGCAAAAGGAAAAGTCTTTTGCAGCGTTTTTTAAATGTTGCAAAAATATTTAAAAAATGTTGCGAAAGAGTCCTCTTTCGCAACGTTTTTTACTCTTTCGCAACATTTTTTAAAATATTGTGAAAGAGTTTTCGTTCGCAACATTTTTCAAACGTTGCGAAATGCTTTTTTTTTTTAATATTTTAACCATATAAATCGACCCGACCCCGCATATCAAATAAACAATCATGCTATTTGTACATTGTATTTTACATCAAATTTGATATTGTATCATGTGTCGACACATAATTAGACAAATTTTGAATTCATCACACTTTTTCGTCAAAATATTTTTGAATTTGCACACAATATCATTCAAATTGTCATCTATAGAATGTACAAGAAGCTTTATTCTTAAACAAAACAAAAGGCAAATTGGTAGAAAAAACAATGGAAAACCAATGGAAACCGGGGGTTCTTCTAAAAATGGCCAAGTCAAAAAGCCTTATTTCTACTTTAACTTTTTCATAAGTTCATATTTCCACTTTGGCCTATTGGAAGTTTAAAGACAAAACTACGCTTAAATGAATAGCCGAAAATTCGGCTGTTAACAGCCAATTTTTCAACTATAAACAGCCGAAAAGTCGGCTGTAAACAGCCAAAAATTCGACTGTGTACAGCCGAAAAGTCGGCTGTAAACAGCCGAAAAATCGGCTGTTTTCGGCTGTTTCATTATGAGTCTGCTTCATTATTGTTGTCATAAAGTTTTCTCCCGATATCCGATTAAGGTGATTCAAAATGGGTTGGAAAGATAACTCAAAGGGCTACAACTTTACTAGAATAGCTCCTTCTCAATTCGAACGTTTACTAGGCCAAAAATGGATCTCAATATCCAACTAAAAATTTGGACATATTCTAAAATTGATTTATTTTCACTCCTTTTGGCCATAACGTTTTATACTGATATCCGATTGAGATGATTCAAGATGCGTTGGAAAGCTAAATTAAAGGGATATAACTTTGATTTAGATGTCAACTTCTAATTCGATCTTCTGCCATGTCAAAAAAGGGTTTCAAGATGAAACTGAAAACCGATGCAAAACTTTTTAACTTGTAAGTTGATATGTGATCATTTTTGGCTATATTTCATCACTTTGACTCATTTCATCATTCAATTGACATCTAACACTCTCGAATCTTCGTCATAAGGTTAGAAACAAGTTCATAGTATTTGCACTTTCA
Organism: Osmanthus fragrans; assembly: GCA_019395295.1. Lineage (NCBI taxonomy): Eukaryota > Viridiplantae > Streptophyta > Magnoliopsida > Lamiales > Oleaceae > Osmanthus > Osmanthus fragrans. Next base: position 15,225,601 of record CM033359.1, read on the forward strand.
TAATTATTTATTTCATATTTAATTTTGGTACGATAATTACCAAATTAAAATTACTTCTTTAATTATATAAATTTTATTCAATTTCGTAACATTTAATTATATAATTATCTATTTCATATTTAATTTTGGTATGATAATTACCAAATTAAAATTACTTCTTTAATTGTATAAATTTTATTCAATTTCGTATCATTTAATTATATAATTATTTATTTCATATTTAATTTTGATAATTATCAAATTAAAATTATTTCTTTAATTATATAAATTTAATTTGCTAATTTGATAATATAAAATATTTAATTTTGATAATTACCAAATTAAAATTACTTCTTTAATTATATTAATTTTATTCAATTTCGTAACATTTAATTATATAATTATTTATTTCATATTTAATTTTGATAATTATCAAATGAAAATTAATTATTTAATTATATAAATTTAATTTGCTAATATAAAATATTTGATTTTGATAGTTACCAAATTAAAATTATTTCTTTAATTATATAAATTTTATTAAATTTCCTAACATTTAATTATATAATTATTTATTTCATATTTAATTTTGGTAATTATCAAATTAAAATTATTTCTTTAATTATATAAATTTAATTTGCTAATTTGATAATATAAAATATTTAATTTTGATAATTACCAAATTAAAATTATTTATTTAATTATATAAATTTTATTCAATTTCGTAACATTTAATTATATAATTATTTATTTAATATTTAATTTTGATCATTATCAATTGAAAATTCTTTATTTCATTATATATATTAGAAAATTAAACAAAAAGAAATTAAAAAGATTGAATAAAGAATATAAATATTATTTAATTAAAATTGAACAAAATTGAAGATTCTTTACAAAGAATATTTAATTAAACTATTTTAAAGTAGAAAAAAATTAAATAAATTTTTTTGTTAATTTCGTTGAATAGAATGCTTAATTAAGGTAATTATCAATTGAAAATTCTTTATTTAATTATATATATTAAAAAAATTAAACAAAAAGAAATTACAAAGATTAAATAAATAATATAAATAATATTTAATTAAAATTGAACAAAATTGAAAATTCTTTACAAAAAATATTTAATTAAACAATTTGAAAGTGAAGGGCATCGCCGTCGACTGGACTCAGTAAAAAATATTACAAGTAAAGAAACGAAAAAAAGAATTATCAATTTAAATTTTCCGTTTGAATTTCGTTTTTGGTAATTATCAATTTCAATTTCTTCATTTAATTATATAGATAAATAATTTAAAGAAATGAAAAATATTAAAAGTAAGTAAAAGATATAAATTTTATTTAATTAAATTTGAAACATTAAAGATTTATTTACAAAGAATATTTAATTAAAGAATTTTATATTAATTAAATTATTTAAATGAAAATAAAATAAGAATTTGCTATTTTTAAAAAAATTAATATTTCATTCTCGTAATTATCAATTTAAAATTATTTATTTATTTATTTAATTTTATATATAAAAATTAAAACAAAAGAAATTTATTAAAGTAAAAAAGAATACAAATATTATTTAATTAATTTTGATTTTTGGTAATTATCAATTTAAATTTCTTCATTTAATTATATATATATTTATATATATATATATATTTATTTAATTAAATGAAATTTTATTATTATTATTTAATTAACTTTGAAAAAAATAAATATTTATTTACAAATAATATTAAATTGAAGAATTTTAAATTAATTAAAATATTAAAATGAAAAAAAATAAGAATTTGCTAATTTGTTATAAAATAATATTTCATTCTCGTAATTATCAATTTAAAATTAATTATTTAGTTAATTTTATATATAAAAATTAAAACAAAAAGTGAAAAAAATGTAAATATTATTTAATTACGTTTGATTTTTGGTAGTAAATTATTAAATTAAAAAAGTTATTTATTTTATTTTATATATGCAAATTAAAACAAAAGGAAATTATTAAAGAAAAAATACAAATATTATTTAATTACATTTGAAATATACTATTTTAAAAAAATAATATTATTTTATTTTCGTAATTATCAATTTAAAGTTATTTCTTTTATTATATCAAAATATTAAATTTTATTAACTTTTTTTTTATATATGAAAATACAAAATAACAATTAAATTATTTATTGTTATTAAAAAAAAAAAGTCAACATTTGATCAAATCGGCTGTTAACTGCCAAAAAATCGGCTGTAAATAGTCAATTTTTTCATGGGCATTTTGGGATTTTCGCTCTTTTTGTTTTTTTTGTTTTTTTTTATTAATGTGTTATTTGATCAAAGGCCAAATATGGCTGTGCCATTTAGAGGTATTTCCTCATGGAAACCGTAGGCGATTCTCACAAATCTCCCCGGTCATAGAGGCAATACGCACGTTTCAGCTCCTCCAATCTCGGCTGCACCCATTCTCTCTCGCCCATTGCCGCCGTCCAAAAGGATTGATCCAAAATTGAAACCAGGTGAAGGGCGGAAGGAGGCGACTGGTCAGTGACGAGTAGAAGGGAAGCACTACACACGCCGGCGTCTCGGTCTGTGATGACGACGAGCGAGTGTCCAGCCGTCAGCGACAAAGTCGGTGGCTGTAGCTGTGGGTGAGTGTTGACTGTTGTGGGTGTGCGAGTTATTTCCACATCACCCATTAATTTGAATGATTCAGTGAATCTAATGTGGGTGAAATAAGCATCTACTAATTTGAATGATTCAGTGAATCTGATCGAGATTTAGGGTGGTAAATTTTTGGCATTGATTGGAATTGTACTAGTCTGATTCATAAAGAAGCAACAAAAAGAAATTTTCTAGAGCAATTAACTTTTTAGTTTCTTGTTTGAAATGCACGATTTTGTTCTTTTTCTGGATTGTGAATTTGAATTCATGGATTTTTGCAGAGAATGCATTTGCTAATTATATTTTTCTGGCTTGAGTTTTGCTTCTTGTGAAGTTTTTTGAATCTGGTTATATGTGTTTGACCAAGACATCAATGATCATAGTGTCGTGTAATGTTTTCAATGTACTGCAAATATAGATTGTTTTGTTATTTTTCATACTGTCATTTTTCTTTAGAAACGGAGCTTATTTACAAATATCTCTGCTTCTTAGACTTTACTAGTCTGTGAGTTATAATTTCTGATATAATTTTTCAATACTTTCTATCAAATATTCTAGTTGCTTCCCTATCAACCTGTGTAATTTGATAGGAATATGAATTCAAGTACTGTGCAAAATTTCTTGCTTGAGCATATATCAGTATACAATATCATCTCAACCAACTTCGAGTTGCCTTCATTTTTATTCAATTTTTTTATGTAGGCCTTACATTTGCAAGTTCCAGGATCTAATGCCCTTAAACTGGAATCAGCCATGAGGAAACTTTTGCCTGATCTTTTTGAAGAGCAGCCAGACTTGCTTCATAAGCTAGTAAGTATATTTCTTTCTTTATACAAAAATGCCAATTTAAATTCAAGCTATGACTTGTACAAACTTCTTTTGCAAACTCTGAAGTAGTTGGCTCATTTACCATGTTCATATTTCATTATGAAATAGATATCTGCAGGTGCCGTATGAATCCGCACTAAAAATGGTGGATGAACTTTGTAAATTAGCATTTTTTTTCTTGCGGTTCACCATCCCGAATTCCTGATTGCTGTTTGAATATGGTAAATTGAATATAATTTTGATGTATGGTGAAATTCAAAAGAAATGGTTAGTACATTGCATTGGCCAATGTTCAAAATAAAAAAATATATAAATTTCTAATTAAATTAGAATTTTTGGTCCTTGGTATTAGACTCGAGAACTAGTTTGATTCGCAAAAATGATTAGAAAAATGAATAGAATCAGACACAATTGGCCTCTTCTAGTCAAATTCTGGTTCAATCGAACTATTCTATAGTAACTTCTGCCCAGCCCTAATGGTGGGTCTTGAAGTTCTAAGATGTCAATATGAGTTTTTTGTTTTTCTTGGAAATCATGTTTACTTGGAAAAGTGGTATTATTTATTGAAATATGATTTCTTTGATCAAGAACTGGGATGTTGACAAAGACTTGATTGAGTCTAATTTGAGCCTTAACATGGTTTTAACTTCTATAGGCGAGCTGTCCAACCCAATTTAGATTGGTTTGATTAGCATGTAAGATTACATGAATTTGAACTTTTGTGTAGTATAGTATATTTGAATGTAATTTTAAGGTACTTTTTAAAATTCATTTTTAAGGAGATTTGAGTGTGTCATTGTATCGGAATAAGGAAAATTAGATTTGTGTCAAATATTGATCAAATTAGAACAGAAAAAGGATGCAAAGATTGTAATATGTCATTGTTGATAGTGGAAAAGATTCATCAACGTGTCATATTTAGCTGTCGTCCAAATATGCAACACAGGTTTTGGCCATATCAATATCAAAATATTTAGTTGATTTTGATTGTTCAAAACTTTTGCCACTTGTTGAAACAGATGAAGTACTACCTGAAAACAAAACATTTAGGCAACGACGATGGTAAGAAATAAAAATATCGTAAAATGATCAACGAAGGCCTATGTAATAGTGCTGATGCATTTTTTTTGGGGTAGACAATGAACCACATTTGCACCACCACCAGATCCTCTCCCTTTCTGTCTTTCTGTCCAGATTATGTCATGTTCTGCTACAAATTCTTTGCCATGAGCATCTGCAGGATAATTCACTTCTCTGCTTGTGCCTGCATATAGATAATACTACTGTTAAGTGGAAATGAATATCACAATATAAAACACAAGGTAAATGGATTAATTCTCACTATGATTTTCTTGCTCGAATTTCTGGGAATTTTCAAGAGCCAAGCTTGATAGGAGTAGTTGGGCACATAAGAGGGTAAAAGTTATGGAAGTCTATGGCTTTCTAGTATATTTTGCCTAATGAATGCTGCAACCTTTTTTTCTTTTCTGAAAGTTAATGAATGGTGTAACTTATGATTACTGGTGCTTGTAGAATTTTAAAAAGCTCGTCTTGCCTCTTAAAAGATATAGAATCTGATTGTGTCAACCTTTCTTCACCATTTATGTTGCCTTATTTACCTTGGCATGATTGAATCAAATTCATTGCATCACTGGACCTACATATTCTGATATTTACCTTTATAATAGTTGTTACTCCTGCTTTTGCTTTCAATTAAATCTTAAATATCCATTATATGCAGGGAAGAAAATATCAGCTTCAAGCTGTCAGCTGGCACTCAGATACTCCATACTGGGATTTGCTTATTGACAACACGAACTGATCATTTCTCTTCTTAGATGCCCAGAGAATATGAAATCCCAAAAATTTGATCTTGAAGCAGAGCCATCCATAGAGAATGATTCTGATGTTAGTAGCCAAGTTGCTTCCAACATATCAATACAAATTGTCTATGTGCAATTTGTAGTTTGGATAGTTTATTTTAGTTTCAAGTTTTATATAGGATGCAACAAGACCTCTTTAATCTTTACTCCTTTTTTTACATAGGTTGTGTTGTATCACATTCTAATGTTAAAGTACATTGATTTAAAAATTTGTAATGAAATTATCAATTTTTATTTAATTCCAAAATTTATTCACAAAGTGTCACATTTTCAATTTTGTTGGTCAATTGACATTAAAAAAAAAAAAAAAAAAAATTCGTAACGGTGAAAAAACGTTGCAAAAGGTCTACGCCAACGTTTTTTCAACATTGCAAAAGGTATACAACAACATTGAAAAAACGCTGCAAAAGGGTTTATCGCAACATTTAAAAAACGCTGCAAAAGAATTTTTTGCAACGGTGAATAAACGCTGCAAAGTCTTCCCTCAACAGTAATACCGACTCCCGCAACACAGCTAAAACGCTGCAAAAGGTCTTTTGCAACGTTTTTTGGCCACTACAAAAGGTCATTTTTAGTGTAGTGTGGGTTGGGAGTTGAACCAGTCACGACCTTGATATGTTTACATGAGTTTACATATACACATCAAGTTATGAATATAACAGGTAGAGATTTGATTTGATTTTGCACTGTTAAAGATGTTCATTGTACTGATTATGAAATCCAATCTTGAGACATGGTAGGTTGTCAAACCATGTTTTGTGTGGAGTTAAGCCACAACTTTGTTTGAAGACAAACAATAGTTCAAGTTTGGGGGTTTGATAAATACGTTGGACACACTTATTTAGGTCACAAAAAATGGATAATTGTTAGCAAATATGTTGAAATATGGCTTAATTCTATATAAATTATGTTTTGTAGACAACATTGATGAATATGGTGAAATTTAGGAAAAACGAGTTAAAATGGGCTAAAATGGAAGAAAATCAAGTTCAGAGACCAAAGTGCAAATAGTCAAAAAATGACCCAAAAGAATAAACGAAGATGTTAAAGATTAAGACCAATTTAGCGAAGACATGAAGTATTGGAAGAAGGAGAAATGAGAAAAGAGGTCAATAAATGAAAAAACGGAGTTTGATGACCAAAATGTAAAGAATGAATTTTCCCTTGAATTATGCTATAGCATAGTTATATCTTCTATAGCATAGTACATTTTCGACGGGAAAATTCTGAATTTCTTTTATGACTCCAATTCATATGGAAACAAATCTTGGGACGCCTTTTTAAAGAACTTGAGTTGTCCATAAGTAGTAAACCACGCACTACAACACATTCTTATGGGTTTTAGAGCATAGGAGGCAAGAAACACGAAGATAGATTCCAAGACTCGAAAAATCAATTTACGATTTAGTTGGATGATGTTGATTCTTCAATATTTCTTGTCTTCTTTTTCATAACATGCTTGGCTATATTTTTTTTGTACTAAGAGAACGATGAACCGTGTAATATGAATTTTTAATTTTACATATTTGACATCAAAAACATATTTTTGGATATTGAATGATTTATATGATTATCTTTTCTCCACAATTATTGTGCATGATACTTGTCTAAATGTGGTGGCTTATTTTATGTATTCGAAAGAATGAAAATAGGCTCGATGTGATATAAATCATCATAGAGTTCGATAGGGGATAGAGATATACCGCTACGCCTTATGTGAATCTTTAAGTGTTCATAAAAGTTCATGCATTCTTGGATGTTCGCATCCGTCGTAGAAATAGAGTCGGGTCATATATGAGAGTATGTTTGACATTACTTGAGAGAGATTGTTGAATAAAATAGGAACATTGATTTGTCAAAATTCAATCGTGTTATCATAGTGTAAAACTAAGGTTAAAAGAGATTATTATATGAAAATTCGTGATCCTAGTACATTTGTAATTCTTTAGAACTCATCTAGTTAGTTAAATTCATCCATAATTGCATAAGTAGCTTATTTTAGTTATAATTTTGTCACAAACAAACACATCTTATTATTCTTGTTTCGGTTAAGGCCGCGGTAATTAAAATTGAACTAAATCAATCGATGTGTGACGATACTTGAACTCACATCCACTTTATTACTTGTTAACGAACCGTACACTTGCAATTGTTTTAAATCGAAAGATATTTTCGTGAACACACTCATTTTTGTTCCAATGTTGGTGAAATTTCCTCTTTTCCACATGAAATTGGTATACTGCAATCAATGAAAAGTTTAGATAACTAATGGCAAATAAGATACTTAATTGTAGGGATAATTGTGCATTAATGTACATGCCTTTTCATTTTTTAAATAAAAACATTACAACAATTACCGAAGACATTTAGTATATTAAGTGATTAATACATAAAACTCCATTAAATACTCAATTAAGACTAAAAAGATGCATTCACGTTAGTGATTATTTAACTTTTCAATAAAGGCAGATTGCTAAAAGAGTAAAAGGTCACCATTATATATAAATTGACATAATGGTTAGGACAATGGCAAATATTGCCAACTTCCAAGTGCTACATGGAAAAATGGGTGTACACACACTTTCATGATTCTGAACTAATTAAATAGAACATCTTACATGTGCAATAATTAAGATGTGCATCATAATTATATCTTAATAATACACACATTATGACCAACAAGAAGAAACCAATATTTTAACAACTAACACCAATTACATACAATCTGAATGAATTAGAAGAATGCATGCATGAACTTGAAGTTTAAGAATTACATACGTTTGACAATTTATATGCTTTGATGTGACACTCATGGCATGTCACGTGCTCCAAAGTCAAAGCAGAATACTTGTGTGAGCATCGATTTAATTGAACTTTCCAATTGCATCTAGCAAGTAGGGCTAGACAAAAACTAAGCCAAATCGGTCAAATTGATCAAGTTTGAGTTGGTTTTTTTAGTTTAACTGAGTTGGGTTCGGGTTAAGCAATTAAATTTTAGGTTGGGTTAGTTAGGGTCTAGGGTTATTCATTAGAACTGAACTCAACCCAACCCAATCTAGTAAATTAAAAGGCGTTAACAAAAAAAAAAAAAAGGCTAGTTCTTAAAAACCAAAAACCTAAAAATCAAGTTCAAACTTCTCAATTTCTTCTCTGCCTCTCGTCTTCCCTCATTTCTGCTCGTGCCTCAGCCTCTCGCCACTATTTTTTGACATGATTTTTGTGCTAAACGCTTGGATTGAAGGGGGAGATTCCCGACTACATGGAGTGTATGCCAAATTTATAATTTAAAGAATTGCTATTTAATTATCCAACTTAAAGAAGTTGTGTGGTGTAAGCATATGGTATTGATTTTTTCCAGAATGGTTGGCAATCCTATTCTATAGAATATAGCGCTTGAAATCTGAATTTGAAAGCTACTATTAATGTTTGTGAATTGGTCTGTGTTTGTGAGTTTGCAAGTGGAAGTGCACGAATATAGTAAATGTTATTTTATCAGTGTTTGTGAATTGTGACTATTATGCTTTTGTATAGTTTAGTGCTTCCAACCACATGTTTATTGAAGTTTATAAAGCACATATTTTGTAACTTCAGTTTATTTCATGGTGGTACTAATAATCTTTTTTTTTTCGTTGTGGTATTTGTTAGGTTTTTATTGTATTGATATTTTTATAAACAAAACTACTAATATGAAAAGTATAAAAGTCAAGGAGTTCATTGCAATATTGTATAGATGAATTAGGTAAGTTAGGGTTCGAGTTTGAAATAAGATAGAAAAGAGACACTGAATTTACGCTAGCCTATTGCTTAGCTGATGCTTGAGCTGCAAAAATAGAATCTTCGTTGCTCGCCTGTCGCTGAGTTCTCGTTCGAGCGACAGTGTTAGGTGAAAAATCCCAATTCACATTTTTCAAGAGTTTTAACCTTCTCATTCTATCTAAATACCTTCTACTATAAATACCAAACTCCTAACACGAATTTGGTGTGGTTGTTCATTACACTACTTTCTCTATAACATCATTCATATATTCAAGAAAACATTTAACCCTTTGATTTATTCTTTGATTCTTGAGTTCATACAGCCACAACTATGGGACACTACAAAAAAAAATACCTATCGCAACATGTAAAAGGCAACATTCGATAATTGCATATTGATAAAAGGGGTTTATCGCAACATTCAGCAAGTGTATGTTGCTATTGGTTGATGAAATTGAGTTTTAACAACATTTTTTTAATGAATGTTGCTAATACACCCTTTTGCAATGTTCGAGGTCCGTTGTCATTAATTTCTTTTTGCAACGCATATTGCTAATATTTGCCAACGTGCATTGCGCGTTGCTGTTAATTTCTTTTTGCAATGCGCATTGCACGTTGCTATTAATGTTTTAGCAATGTGCAGTGCGCGTTGCTGTAAATTATTTTTAGCAACGTGTATTGTACATTGATGTTATTGTTGGCCGTCCAACACAAAAGCCCAAACCCATTTCTAACCCAACCCATTAGTCCAAGGCCCCCAACTCTTTTTTTTAATCCAACCCATTAGCCCTAGCCCCAAACTCATTTTTTTAGTGGAAATTACACTATAGCAGACCTTTCAAGATTACTTTTCAAAATTCAGGGTTGAACTTTCATCATTCATAAATCAGGTGTCAATAAATATATCCCTCATTTTCAAACCCTAATTTTAAACCCATTTTCATTTTCCCGTCTCTCCTCTCTCTCTCTCTAAACACACACATCGTCTCTCCTCTCTCAATAGTTGCGATGCCGACCATGAAAGAGAATCTCCAGCCTTGCCTCTCTATACCGACGACGTCGCGGTTGTGAGTGTGTGATGTAGGTGCTGTGGTGGTGTGGTGTTTGCCATTGGGCATGGGTATGGTGCGATGCTGTGGCCAACGACGATGGTCAGTCAGTGGTAGCTACAGGATTTGTGCAGTGATTTTGTTGGTGGCGGTCATGTTGGCTAGGATGGTGGTTTTTTGTGATTTTGTGTGGTGTTGAGTTTCCATAAATCTCGATCTGTGATTTTGTGTGTGTGAGTGTGTGATGTTGGTGCAGTGGTGGTGCGGTGTTTGCCGTTGGGTGTGGTGTGTGATGTGGGTGCAGTGGTGGTGCGGTATTTGCCGTTGGGTGTGGTGCGATGCTGTGGCCAACGGCGATGGTCTGTTGGCGATGGCCAACACCGACTCCAAGCTTCTGTCACATCGTGGTGGATCTGGTGGTGGGCTGGTGGCGACATGGGTGAGTTTTTGCGGGTTTTTTTTTTCTCTTTTCGATCCGAGGGCGGTGGTGGTGGGTGTGTGCACAGTGGTGTTCGAGAGTTGTTGTGGTGTTTGGTGGGTTGGTGGCTCAGTTCTTGTTGGTGGTGATGGTGATACTGTGGTTGGATACGGTGGTGGGAGGTGCGGTGGTTGATTCGAGGTGGAGGTGGGTGGTTGTTGCAGGTGGTGTTGCAGATTGAGGTGGTGGTGACCGTGGTGTTGGTAGTAGAATCGGTGGTGTTGCAGATTGAGGTGGTGCTGTTGGTAGTGGAACTGCTGGCATTGGTAGTGGCGGTGGTTGTGGGTGGGACGGTGTTGAGGTAGTGGCGGTAATGTTGGTGGCGCTAGCCGTGGGTGTGTGATGTGGCCTGTAGGTGCGGTGGTGGAGGTTCTACCGATGTGTAGTGGCACTGGCAGTGCGTGGCGTTAAACGAGTGGTGGTGGTGGTGGTGGTGTGGCGTGGTGGGGTGGGGTGGGGTGGGGTAGAGTTTGTGACCAGGGATTGGGGTCGGAGTTTGGTGAATGTAACTAATTATTAAACCGTGACCATAAAATTCGATAATATGTGACTAAAAAAATAATCTGTGACCAACAAATTTGAAAATATGTGACCGATCGATAAATTGTGACTCATAAAATTTTTGATTTGTGACTTCGACATAATTTGTGACCTATAAAAATTTTATTTGTGACCTTGAAATAATCTGTGACCTTTAAATTTTTTGATTTGTGATTTCGAAATAATTTGTGACCAATAAATTTTTTGATTTGTGACTTTAAAATAATCCATGACTAACAAATTTGAAAATATGTGATCGATCGATAAACTGTGACTTATAAAATTGCTGATTTGTGACCACGACATAATCCGTGACCTATAAAAATTTTGATTTGTGATATCGAAATAATCCGTGACCTATAAATTTTTGATTTGTGATTTCGAAATAATTTGTGACCTATAAATTTTTTTATTTGTGACTTCAAAATAATCTGTGACCTATAATTATGTAACTGTGACAATTAATTATATAATTTTGATTTTATTATAATTAATTAATAAAATATTTTTAATTAAAAAATAAAAACCTAATTTTTACATTTGGACAACTTGAAACATGAAAATTGAAGTGTGTATAGTTAATGCCTTACTTTTGAATTTTCCCTTTTTTTTTAACCCAACCCATTAGCCCAATCCCCAAACCTATTTCTAACGTAACCATAACCGCTCGAAACCCATTTCTTTCCAATTTCTCCTGTAGCCATTCGAAATGTAGAAGGAACCATAGCCGATTTGCAGTCGCCCGTCTCCGCCGCCCGCCTCCGCTTCCAACCTTCACCTCCGCTTCCGCCTCCGCCTCCGCCTCCGCCTCCGCCTGCAGGCTGCAGCCCTGTTCCTGCTCTGCAGTGCTCGTCTCGTCGAGCCCTAGACGGAGCTCTTAAAGGCCCCAAGGTATTGTTATTGATGGTACTTATGAAGAAGAAATTTCTGTGATCTTTGGGTTTATTTGGGTTCTTTTTGCAAGAATTGGACATTGCCGTTGTGAGAGCTACAAATCACGTTGAGCGCCCAGCAAAAGAAAAACACATAAGAGGTGGGTAAAATTAAAAATTATGTTCATTGTCACATGGATGATATGCACCAAATGCCTGTCTTATATTTTATAATATGATTGTAACTTTGCTGCAATATCAGCTACCAGGCCTCGAGCTGATGTTGCATATTGCATACATGCCCTTGCGAGACAATTGTCAAATACTCATAATTGGGCGGTATATGTTTGAGACGTTGATAACTATTTACTTTATAATGATTGTAAAGAGAAATTTTCATGACTGGTAGTTAAAAACTGGGTAGAGAAATAAGGTTTTTCTGACTTTTGTAATAGTAATAGTCTTCAAAATCTGTCAATACTCATAATATAAATCTCTTGTTATTACTTTGTGACTTGGACCTGACAATATACCTATAAAACAAAATATGTTTCCTGATAAGTACACGAAATGATGTAAATAAAATTCACTTGCCTATACTTGTCCCCATGAAGAGTTTATGTACCTATAAATGGAAGTAACATAAATCTGTTAGTTCCCTCAAATCTTCCTTACCTAGTCATGTCAGTTATCATGTTTCATTCCTTAATTTGGAACTTATCCTCAACAACATGCTTTCCCATGTCTTTTATGCTTGGATCCAAGATATAGTGAATGCATCAGATTGTATTAAATAGTAGAGTTATACTATATGTACAAAGTTGGTTTACAAAATTGGTTGACAAAATAACATCTACACCAATCAATGCAAAAACAGATTTTTAAATCATTTGAAATCAATGCCTTGAATTTTGCCAACACACTTTGTAACCCAACTTTTGTAACCTAACTCTGTACAAATAGCTTTTTCCTAAATAGTATCAGTGTGTAATAATTGGTGGATAAGAGGAGCTGTTGTAGTTGTATAAAGCTCTTCCTACTACTTACCTGTTTGAGCCTCTCCCTTCCTTTCCATGTAAGGCCCATTTGGTGTTTGTGTAAAGAATACTTCATCCTCCTTTCTAAGGATATTTAAGTTGTATTTGATGTTTAGATCACCAATTTCGGCTCTGTTTTGGAGAGTGGATTCATCTTTGAAATGACTTTGGAGAGTGGATTTATCTCAAGGACTTCTCTGTTATACAACAATCTTGAGTTTGTTTTGCTTTATGATTGAAATTGAACTTTAAGATGAATCTTTCTCTGTTATTTTCTTCGAAGTTATTTGTTGTACGAACTCACGTGTTAAAATAACTCATGATGACGTTTTGATTTAGTCAGGACAGCAAGTGTTTAAAACTTCATTAACGATGTATGAATTATGCATTACAATATTTAAGATCATGTTCAGTTCCAGCCTAAGCTTCTTAGCATTTAAATTTTAACACATATGTTCCCTGCATTGCTGGATCAATCCAAGATGACATATGAACGTGTATTATTATTTATTACCATGCATTTGCTAAATTTATTTTGTGGGTCCACCCAGGATGTAGCGACTGAAAAAAAAAATGTTGTGTTACATTTTTAAAATAAAATTTTCTTGTAGAACTCGAATATAATTTGGGTTATATTATAGCATCGCTACGACCATTCCTAAGAGTTAAATTAAAGCTTTGTTGACGATAGTAAAGTTGCGTGCACTTGTTTTTAAATTTTTGTAAGTCGTCGAAATTTCATTTAAATGACAAATTTTTTATTTTATTTGGTTACATTATTTTGTGACGACATATTTTATATTATTTACTACCTATGTTAAGTCCTTAAAATTTAAAATTAGATACACTTGTCATATTGTACCAAATAATCCCTTTTATTTTTTTACCAATCCACTACATTCATTAACTTGCCCCACTTAGCATATTAACTTTCATTTTTTTTAACTACCACTATATATATTTTAATGGGATTTTGGACGTCCATCAAAAGTCCAATTTATATACATTTCAACTTACGCTTTTAACCCCATCTTTTTTGGTCAACTGCCATAGGAAATTGGAAGTTAAAATGCACGGTCACTCATTTGCATAATAAACCTCCCCCTTAGCATTATCCTTTGTAACAGCACTGCCACCAACAATTCATTTGAATTTTGAAGTTGTAACCGTCCATTTTCGTTTTTAGTGTCATAATTTATTTTGGCATTTTACCAAATTAAAAGAAACGAATCTGAAAATTTATTTGAAGGAGAGGCTTTGAGTGCTCCATTTTATTTCGGACACAAAATGTTATTTAAACTCCAAGCATTTAAGGTAGGGTGATTTTAGGCACTTTCGTATGTGATGTAAGAATTATTCATTTTCAATTTGCATTAAATGTGTTATTGTGTTACTTATGATGGAAGCACCGTTTGGTGTCATGAAGGGGTTATTAAAAACCTAAGAGTAAGCAGACTGACTGATCATCGGTTCATTTTGAAAAATTGACGGTGACACAATTGACCAAAGTTTGTATTTCTGAAAAAATATATTTTTACCAATTACTTAAGTGTTTTCCCTACTGAGTATTATTTATGGTACTCACCCTCACAAAAAATTTTACAGGCTAAATCGAGGCATGACAGTGGTTCGACATAGTGGCAAGTCCGGAGTTGCGGTGCCTACCTTACCTCGAGAGATTGACTATGAGGCTTTTTGTGGAACACTGATTGAGCAGTGGGAGCTGGCCCGACTTGCGATCCCCAAGGACGATAGTGTTCCTACTGAGATGTACATTCGCGAAGATGCACCTCTACTTATTTTAGACGATGAAGCGCAGGCTTCTAAGAAACTTAGGGTTCATGGATGATGGATTAGTGAGGATGATGGCAATGACGATTAGAAGAGTGAAATTTTAGTAGATTTTATTATGTTTAATTGTTGTTGATTTCTAGTAGGATTCCTTTTGCTTCCCTGTTGTTTAGTGCTAGACGTTATTTTATTATTTTGTATTCCTCTTTAAGGATTCTATTGAGATAATAATAAAAGATGTTGATATATAAATCTTTTTCCTGTATTGCGCAAGTATCGTCAACTTCTTTGAATGAGATTGCAAATATTATGGTATATAGGAATATGGCGCAAGCGAGGACAATTAAGGAGTTAAGGCGAGAGATTGATGAGCTGAAACAGACTTCGGCTGCTCAGACTGCATCTCAAGCTCCACTAGTCCTCCAAGCATCGCCAGTGCTACCAACATACCCGGCTACACCGTTTATCCCGATTGTAGAGCAATTTCGCAGATATCGACCGCCTACCTTTGATGGCGGGAAAGACCTAGCAGCTGAAGATTGGTTGCGTACTATTGAAAAGATCTTCCGGCACATCTCTTGTCCAGAAAATCAAAAAGTATTATGTGCCGAGTTTATGCTAATCGGAAGAGCAAGCCATTGGTGGGAATCCTCGTCACGTACTCGCACCGAGGAGGAACAACGTAATCTGACTTGGACTCAGTTTAAGATGGAACTAATAGAAAAGTTTTTCCCAAAAGCCCTACGAGATTATAAGGAGATGAAATTCTTAAAGTTGGTACATGGAGATATGAAAATTTCTGAGTATGAGAGCAAGTTCAAGGAATTGTCCCAATATGCCCCACATCTTGTAAGTACTGAGCTCATGAAGGCAAAACTTTACAATAGGGCCTGCGCCCAGAGATCAGGCAGATTGTGAGTTCACATGATCTTATCACTTTTCAAGCAGTGGTGAAGAAAGCTCAAATAGTGTTATACTCGGGGGGTGAAGTTGGTAAATCAGGGACAATGTAATGACTTCGAAAAAAGGAAGTGACAAGATAAGAATAAGAATCCTGGACTGTTTAAGAAGCCGACACATGTAGGTCAGTCAAGCAATACTTTATCCCAATGTCCTAAGTGTAACAAGTTTCACAGAGGAGAATGTCTGTATGGAAAGTATACTTGCTATAAATGTGGGCAACCTGGTCGTGTGGCTTCCTTATGTCCATCGATTAAGAAACCTGAGCAAGAGAAGAAAGGAAAAGCAAAGGTGTTTGCTTTGACTCACGACGAGGCTGCCCAAAATCCAGACGTGATTGCAGATATTCTATCCGTCTCTAGTATTCTTGTTTACGTCCTTATTGATTCCGGTGCGACACATTCGTTCATACCTAATACATGTCTAGCTAAGATTAATACTTCATGTCTGAAGAATGATAGTGTACTAGAGGTTAGTATGCCATCAGGGGGAACGATTGATATATATAGGATAACAAAGGGGGTACAAATAAATTTTGATGGACTGACTTTAGAGGCTGACTTGTATGTTATAGAGATGAAAGATTTCGATATTATTTTAGGCATGGATTGGTTAGGTGAAAATTGAGCCACAATTGTATGTTTTGAGAAGGAGCTAATTTTTCACAGATAGGGAGAAGATGAGTTCAAATTTTATGGATCAAAGATTAAGGCACTTCATCGCGTCATCTCAGCTTTGAAAGCAGAAAGCATGTTAAGGAAACCTGATTGTCAAGGGCATCTTGTTAGTCTTAGTAGCACCTCATCTCAAGAGAAAATATTAGATGATGTGACAATAATACGGGAATATGTCGATGTGTTTCCAGATGATCTACCGGGTACTCTGCCAGATAGACAAGTGGAATTCACGATAGATCTGGTACCTGGAGCTACTCTTGTGTCCAAAGCTCCATACCGAATGGCACCAACGAAATTACAAGAATTGAAGATGCAATTAGAAGAACTATTTGACAAAGGTTTCATTAGACCTAGTGTATCTCCATGGGGAGCTCTAGTACTCTTTGTAAAGAAGAAAGACGGTACTACGGAAATTTTTGAGTATGAGAGCAAGTTCGAGGAATTGTCCCGATATGCCTCACATCTTGTAAGTATCGAGCTCATGAAGGCAAAACGTTACAATAGGGGCCTGCGCCCAGAGATCAGGCAGATTGTGAGTTCACATGATGTCACCACTTTTCAAGCAGTGGTAAAGAAAGCTCAAATAGTGTTATACTCGGGGGGTGTAGTTGGTAAATCAGGGACAACGTAATGACTTCGGAAAAAGGAAGTGACAAGATAAGAATAAGAGTCCTGGACAGTTTAAGAAGCCGACACATGTGGGTCAGTCAAGCAATCCTTTATCCCAATGTCCTAAGTGTAACAAGTTTCACAGAGGAGAATGTCTGTATGGAAAGTATACTTGCTATAAATGTGGGCAACCTGGTCGTGTGGCTTCCTTATGTCCATCGATTAAGAAACCTGAGCAAGAGAAGAAAGGAAAAGCAAGGGTGTTTGCTTTGACTCACGACGAGGCTGCCCAAAATCCAGACGTGATTGCAGATATTCTATCCATCTCTAGTATTCTTGTTTACGTCCTTATTGATTCCGGTACGACACATTCGTTCATATCTAATACATGTCTAGCTAAGATTAATACTTCATGTCTGAAGAATGATAGTGTACTAGAGGTTAGTATGCCATTAGGGGGCACGATTGATATATATATATATATAGGATAACAAAGTGGGTACAAATAAATTTTGATAGACTGACTTTAGAGGCTGACTTGTATTTTATAGATATGAAAGATTTCGATATTATTTTAGGCATGGATTGGTTAGGTGAAAATCGAGCCACGATTGTATGTTTTGAGAAGAAGCTAATTTTTCACAGACGGGGAGAAGATGAGTTCAAATTTTATGGATCAAAGATTAAGGCACTTCATCGCGTCATCTCAACTTTGAAAGTAGAAAACATGTTAAGGAAACCTAATTGTCAATGGTATCTTGTCAGTCTTAGTAGCACCTCATCTTAAGAGAAAATATTAGATAATGTGACAATAATACGGGAATATTTCGACGTGTTTCCAGATGATCTACCGAGTACTCTGCCCGATAGATAAGTGAAATTCACGATAGATCTGGTACCTAGAGCTACTCTTGTGTCCAAAACTCCATACCGAATGGCACCAACGAAATTACAAGAATTGAAGATGCAATTAGAAGAACTATTGGACAAAGGTTTCATTAGACCTAGTGTATCTCCATGAGGAGCTCTAGTACTCTTTGTAAAGAAGAAAGATGGTACTATGAGATTGTGCATCGACTACCGTGAACTGAATAAGTTGATGATCAAGAATAAGTATCATCTTCCTAGGATTGAGGACCTATTTGATCAGTTGAAGGGCGCATCCATGTTCTCGAAAATTGATTTAAGGTCGGGCTACCATCAACTGAAGATCAAGTCGGATGATATACCAAAAACGGCATTTAGGACTTGGTATGGGCATTATGAGTTTACAGTAATGCCCTTTGGTTTGACAAATGTCCCTGCGGTGTTTATGGACTTGATGAATAGAGTGTTCCATTAGTATTTAGACGTGTTTGTCATCATATTTATTGACGACATACTGATATACTCGAGAGATTCTCAGCAACATGAAGAACATTTGAAGATTGTTTTGGAAACACTGCGCGAGGAGAAGTTATATGCCAAATTCAAGAAATGTGAACTTTGGCTGGACCGAGTGGGGTTTCTAGGTCATACTATTTCAGCACGAGGAATTGAAGTGGATTAATCAAAAGTTAAGGATGTAACCAATTGGCTGAAACCTACAAATGTTGGAAAAGTGAGGAGTTTTCTAGGTCTAGCCGGCTATTATTGATGATTTATATAAGAATTTTCCAAGATAGCGGGTCCTATGGCACAGTTGACTCGGAAGGGTACCAAGTTCGTATGGTCGGAGAAATGCGAACAAAATTTTCAAGAATTAAAGGATAAGCTCATATCTGCACCAATTTTGACTATTCCCGATGGTTCGGAAGGTTTTGTGATTTACAGTGATGCATCCAAGCTTGGTTTAGGATGTGTTTTGATGCAACATGGGAAAGTAATAGCTTATGAACAGAATTACCCCACACATGATCTCGAACTAGTAGCTATAGTGCACGCCTTGAAGATTTGGCGCCATTACCTATATGGGAGCAAGTATGAGATCTACACCGATTATAAGAGTCTCAAATACTTCTTTACGCAGAAGGAATTGAATATGAGATAGCAACGGTGGTTAGAATTAGTAAAGGATTATGATTGCACTATCGTGTATCATCCGAGTAAGGCTAATGTAGTCGCTGATGTGTTGAGTAGAAAGAACATATGATAGTTGTCAGCACTGTGTACCAGACAAGATAATTTAATCAGAGATTTTTAGAACCTGAGAATTGAAGTATTAACGTCACCAGCAAAGACATTGGCAATGTTAGCTTAGAGACAGAATAGTGGCTGCTCAGAAAGATGATCCCTTTTTGGAAAAGATTTGGGTTGATGTGGGGACTAAGAAGAGGAAAGGATTTGAAATACCCGAAGATAAATCTTTGATGTTTAAAGGTCGATTGTGCGTGCCAAAGGATGAAGTGTTGATAAATGAGATTATGACTGAAGCTCACTCAGCTCCTTACGCTGCAGACCTAGGAAAGAACAAAATGTATCGAGATTTGCGTGACACATTTTGATGGAGGAATATGAAGGGGAAGATAGCTCTATTTGTGTCTAAATGCATGATTTGTCAACAACTAAAGGCTGGACATTAGAGGTCGTCAGGGCCATTGAGTCCCATGGATATACCCGAATGGAAATGGGAAAAGATTGCAATGGATTTTGTCGGGGTTTTCCTAGATCAGTGAGAGTTCATGATGCGATCTGGGTAATTGTGGATCGACTTACAAAATATGCTCATTTCTTGCCAATTCAAACAACCTATAGCTTGGAACAGCTCGCACAGATTTATGTCAGAGAGATTATACGGCTTCATGGTGTTCCAGTTTCTATCGTATCAAATAGAGACCCGAGGTTTACTTCAAAGTTTTGGATAAGTCTTTAAAAAGCTATAGGTACCAAGTTAACATTTAGTACGGCATACCATTCTCAGATTGACGGGCAATCTGAACGAACTATTCAAATTCTTGAAGATATGTTGAGAGCTTGTGTCCTAAACTTGGGTGGTAAGTGGGAAGATCATTTGTCATTAGTCGAATTTGCATATAACAATAACTTCCAAGCCACGATTGGCATGACACTATATGAGGCTTTGTATGGTCAACAATGTCGTCCTCCATTATATTGTGACGAAGTTGGTGAAAGGAGAGTTTTGGGTTCAGAATTGGCCGAGAAGACTGTGGAGGCTATACATAAAATTAGATCAAGAATTAAAATTGTCCAAGATCGTCAAAAGAGTTATGCCGACAAAAGGAGAAAAGAATTGACTTTTGAGATTGGAGATAAAGTATTTCTCAAAGTGGCGCCGATGAAGGGAATAATACGATCCGGAAAGAAAGGAAAATTGAGTCCTAGATTTATCGGTCCATTTGTGATTCTTGAAAAAATTGGGAGTGTGGCATATCGTTTAGCATTGTCACCCGAACTATCAGCAGTGCACAACGTATTTCACATTTCTATGTTGAGAAAGTATATCTCGAATCCTAGCCATCTCGTGAATGTTCAATTACTAGATGTCCAGACTGATATGACATACGAAGAAGCTCCTGTAGTGGTTCTGGAGAGAAAGGATCATGTTTTGAGAAATCGAAAGGGTCCGCTAGTCGAAGTCCAGTGAAGTAAACATGGTGAGGATGAGGCTATTTGGGAAAGAGAAGAAGACATTTTAGCCATGTATCCCGATCTCCTTAAAACAAGTAAGTTAAATTTCGAGGACGAAATTATTTTAAGTGGGGAGAGTTGTAGCGATCGGAAAAAAAAATGTTGTGTTACGTTTTTAAAATAATTTTTTCTTGTGGAACTCGAATATAATTTGGGTTATATTATAGCGTCGCTACGACCATTCCTAAGAGCTAAATTAAAGCTTTGTTCACGATAGTAAAGTTGCGTGCACTTGGTTTTAAATTTTTGTAAATCGTCGAAATCTCATTTAAATGACAAATTTTTTATTTGGTTACATTATTTTGTGACGACATATTTTATATTATTTACCACCTATGTTAAGTCCTTAAAATTTAAAATTAGATACACTTGTCATATTGTACCAAATAATCCCTTTTCTTTTTTAACCAGTCCACTAGGTTCATTAACCTACCCCAGTGGGTAACCCCTCACTTAGCATATTAACTTTCAATTTTTCAACTATATATATATATATATATATATATATAATTAAAGGGATTTTGGACGTCCATCACAGGTTATATGCATTTCAACTTACACTTTTAACCCCATCTTTTTTGGTCAACTGCCATAGGAAATTGGAAGTTAAAATGCACGGTCACCCATTTACATAATAAATCACCCACTTAGCATTATCCTTTGTAACTGCACTACCACCACCAATTCATTTAAATTTTGAAATTGTAACCGTCCATTTTCGTTTTGAGTGTCATAATTTATTTTGGCATTTTACCAAATTAAAAGAAACGAATCTGAAAATTTATTTGAAGAAGCACCGTTTGATGGTTCAAATAAGATATAGAAGCACTATTTGGTGTCATGATGGAAGCATCGTTTGGTGTCATGAAGGGGTTATTAAAAACCTAAGAGTAAGCGGACTGACTGATCACCAGATTGTTTTGAAAAATTGACAGTGACATGATTGACCAAAGTTTGTATTTCTGAAAATATATATTTTTACCAATTACTTAAGTGTTTTCCCTACTGAGTATTATTTATTGTACTCACCCCTTCAAAAAAATTTACAGGTTAAATCGAGGCCTGGCAGTGGTTTGACATAGTGGCAAGTGCTCGGGAATTTGAAATGCTTTCAACTTTCCAGTAAAAATTTCTAGTTGTGTAATCCTTTTATGAATGTTTAGATGACACTCTTAACAATGTTTTTAATGTTTATCTCGTCCAGTTTTACGTACTTTGCATGTCAACTAAAATTTACAAATGTTGAATTGACAATGCATGAAGTTTGTTTATTGCTAAATTGAAATTTCAAATTTTGTCCTTTTATTTAAAATGGCATAACTAGGGCAACAGTGCATGTTTTTGAGTGAAATCAATGGGGTTTTAAAGGTCTATGAGTCTTCTATTAGTGGCACTTTGAATTACCTTAAAACAGTAACTAGAGAAAAAGTTATATCCACTTTATTAAACTACATTGGTTCTGTTCGAATTTTCTGTCCAGCATAGTCGTGCAGCATTTTCGTGCTTCAAATGTGATGTAGGATAGATGACACTGGAATTTGAAGAAAAACTGGATAAGATTTCTACTAAAAGGGGCGTTTCGAAGAAACGGGCATAACTTTTAGTTTGCGCGTTAGAATTTCTATTATAATATGTTTTCGAAAATGGGAAGCGGCGCTCCAGACCGTGACAACAAGGGGTTTCTCGGTTGACGTCATTTCCAAGTCCAAAATCGCAGTTTAAGGCGGGTCACCGGGTGTTTGAAGTTTTTGGCCTTTTTTTCTATTTTGTTTTATGTCTATTTTTGTCTTTTCGCTTAAATTAGGGTTTTTGAGACTATTTAAACAATTTTCGTTTGGAATAAAGTAGTTTTCAATTTTTGAGCTCATTATTCTCTTGTGAGTTCATTTTGTGCTTTAAGAATTTACGCTAGTAGATCCCTTTGATCTTCCCGTTCTGCGTCAAAATGTTATCTTCGAGACCCAAAATTTTAATATGTTGTACATATATGAATTTTATAGTCTCTATTAAAATTTCACAATTTTGAGTCAAACGTTTTGAGTCAATGTTTGCTAGGCCAAACATAGATTTTTCTTCCGCTGCTATGAAACCGAAAGTTGCTGAATTTTCACAAGATGTTTTCCAAAAATCAATTTACACCAAAATTTTCCAAAAGTCTATATGGACATATATCTTCCATTATAATTTTGTATGTTTCAAACTCCAAAATTTTACTTAATTAAAATTTATTTTAGTTAGCATCAAAGAGGACAAACAAAGAGCAGAATTTTCTTTTAACGCTTCGAGTTCTGAGAATTTTGGGGCGTTACACAAGACCTCTGAAAAATGCAATTGATTGGGCATCTAGACCTCCAAATGTTTGGGCTGATAAAGCCGCTGCAATATTGAGCGCGGGAGGAGGCGTTGGTGGGGGACGATCACAATATCATCTCCCCCATATTAGAGTTTACCTTGATCTTCATTTCATTAATAAGCCTGAGTTTTTCCTTCAAGCATTCCAACCTCCTACAAAGTTTGATAGTGATGGCAACTTCATTGATGTTGCTGCCGAGGATCAAAGCGGTTCTTTTAGCTTTACATGCATTTACATTGCGACTTCAAGGCAAGTGTGAATAGTAATGCATCTCTTCAGCTATTTCGAGCATTAAACTTGTTTTTATCTCACTGTGACATTAGCACGAAACTGTTCGACTTAAAATAGTTTTCCAAGTGTTGCTTTGATTGGCAAATATTCTTAATTGAACTTCTCTGTTGTTATAATACTAGCTTTTGATTTGTACCTCAATAATTACGTGACACTCAATAATTTTGATTGATGCTATGAACCTTTCAAAGTAGAAAATGCGTCAATGACAATTGTAAGCTCATCAGCACAGATTAAATCCACCAAATGCGTGCTGTTGGAGATGGACAAAAATATTTCAATGAATATTTTATATTGTTGGTCCCATGATGTCCATTCCATGACTCCCTCCATAATAAAGCTCTAATAATTCCACAAAATTATACGCTTTAGCTCTGCACCTTCCACTAACAATGGCTGTGGACACAGAGTAAAGGGTTTGCACAAGCTAAGTCATACGAGCCAATGAAGATTTTGCCTTAGAAAATAGGCAATTCATGCAGTAGCTATTGTATAAAATAACTTGGAGTCGGAGAAGAAACAAACCAAAACAGCTACAAAAATTCTGGAACAAAACTTCGATGCAAAGGCTCAAACATGTAATCGCTGTCGTCAAACAATATTTGCCCCCTCTCCGGTAAATTCGAGATGCTTAAAGGTTTTTCAGCAAATGGTTTGAATGATTAATCAAGCATTGTAGCAGAAATATTAAAGTACAAAATATTTCTACCAAATCTTGAGAAACACAATAAAATTTGTAAGAATATGAGTAAGAGATTATTTGATCTTGTTTGTGGAGATTGTGTTGATCTCAAAGTGAATTCTCATCGAACATGACTCCACCACATATAGGCCTTGTTCATAAGCACGAAATGGTGCCAAAAACCAAGTGAAAAGTCTCCAAAATTGAATTATCAATGATAGAAAACCGCCCAACGGTCACTGATTTCGGTCGACCAAGTGATCAACTGAAATATTTTGGTCGACCGAGTGATCGACCGAACTTAACTTTCGGTCAACCGAAACTTCCTGTTTGAAACCATGCAGAGTTTCAGTGAACGCAGTTAAGTTCGGTCGATCAAAGTTGTCAACCGTGCTATTTTTTCACTTGGCATGAAGTATGACTCGTGTGAGCAAAGAAGTTGCCAAAATCACACGAAAATCCTAATGAGGCATTTTACCAAACATGTGGCGGGCACTATAAAAACGTAATGTACAGAGCAACGCAAGCCCAACCAAGCCCAACCAACCACACACAATGCATAGCCTATATTCCAACATCGAATTTGATAACAAATATAACCAAAAAGAGCAAAAATGGGTACCAAATCCAAACTCAAAGGTATGAACTCAAAAATTCGAAACCAATGTCAAAATCGAATCAAAATGTGTTATAAATGGTGAAAACTCAATCAACACATCATATAGTAATCACAACACACAAATTCATGTAAAGAAATCAAGCAAAAAACCATTAAAACTCAAAAACCCAAAATTTTGAAAACTAGGGTTCATGGGAAATACCTTTGAAACTTGTCGAAATACTTGAAGGAAATGATGTTAATAAGGTCCAAATCAAGTGCCAATGGAATGGGTAATATGATTTTGAGAAAATGCACCAGTCAAATTAAGAGAAAATCGAAAGAGTCGCGTGAAAAATATGAAAAATGAGGCCCCATCGCGTATTTTAAACAGCTGTCGCTCGAGCGAAGATCGAGCAAAAACTTTCTGTAATTGGTCGCTCAAGCGATCATCAAGCGAATACCGAGCGAAACTTCAAATGTCAAAAATAGCACAAATTTTTTGACAAATTCGTTTTAAGCATAGTTTTCAATTATTGACAAATATAGCACAATTTTCAAGACTTTCAAAACAAGCACCACTCTTTTTTTTTAAATAATATGGCACGCACTTCAACATGTTGGTCAACGAGAAAACACAGTTGATCGCAAATATGGCAAATTTAAGAATGCAAGTGCTGCTCCCCACACACAGACAACAAATTTAAATGGAGTAAATTATACATATGACTCAAGTGTATAATGTGTCACTATTTCCAAATAAAACGACTCCAAATCTTAAATTTGTGAGAAGAGATAGACAAAATCACGATCAATAGGTCTATTTCCCTACTAATGAAAGTCAAACTTTTAAGCACATTAGGACCTATACATGAAGTTCGTTTGCTATATGTCAATTCTCACTCCCCCTATCTTTGAGCATATATATGTTTTGATATTTCAAGATTGAACAAGCACAAAATTTATTTCTTTTCAATAACTCATAATTTTTTATCTCAAGTGCAAGTTCTAATTCATTGAGCAACTAAGATGACCCTGTAGCGAGCGTTAGGTCGGTTATCCCAAGTCAGATGACCATAGGCATCAGATATAGAGATACCCTTCAAACTTAATTGCTCGAGTCAAATGGCCTCGAAAAGAACATTAAGATATGAATAACAATTTTACAAATAGGGGGTATGAATATGAACTAAAGTCTAACCAAATAGTCAATTCATGTTCAGAGTCACCCTATCAACAAGTGACACCCATCTTAAATCTCACACATTCGATCTAGACCTATTTACATGGTCATAGTGTGTGCAGTGCAGGATGTACATGACGACACATATACCAAGTACTCCACAAAAATTCAAGTCATGTGATGGGGATTGGACTATTCATCTAATCAATGCATATTCGATCACAATGTGCATTAACAAGTATAACACACATGATGCAGTAGTCCACACAAATACTAACTTATTTTTATTTTTTTCAAATTTTCAATATTTTTAGATTTTTCATATATCAAAAAGCAAGAAAAACACACAAAATAAAGACCAAAAAAAAATGTCAAGCACACAAACAAAAAAAAAACTCAAAAGCAATTAAAGCACGCATGATGTAAGATGAATGCAACAATGCATATATGATATGCTCAATGCGTGCAGATTCCCAAGAGCGGGATCAATGTGGTGCATAAGCACCAATGGCGTATCCATGATCGAGAACAAATTTCTTGACCCACGCCTTCCTAGCATTCGAGATAGAATTACACTACAAGAAAAAAGACCTTTTGTAGCGTTCAAAAAACGTCGCTGAAAGGCTTTTGCAACGTTTTTCCATATGTTGCAAACCTCAGTGTTGCCGTAGAGTGGGGGACATTTTGCAACGTTTTTAAAATGTTGCCTAAAATCTCACTTAAAACGTTGTCGTATCCTTCCTTTTTTTTTAATACAGTAATATACATAAATTGACTCGCAAAATTGAAATGACTCATTCTGAACAAATTTTGATATTGCATAAAAATTGATAATTTCATTATAAATTTTTGAATCCACACACCTGAATATTAGAATGTGAAACACCACCACTTAAATAAAAAAGAGATTAAAAAGGAAACAAATTTAAGAATAAAATTTTGATATAGCTTAGGCATGAAGAGCTTATTGCCACACTTTCAACACCAAACTTTTGGATAATACTCTAATGACATACTCAATCTTGTCGTTCTTCATACTCTGGAACTGCCCGCATTTCTTTTGATCTTCTTGCATCATTGTCACCCCTATGGCCCCTGATTCTGGGCTGTATTATTTTTGAGGTAATGTTAGTCTAATGTTAAAAATTGACAGGAGCTTCAATCGTAATACAATTTAAGAGTTTAACCTATAGCAGAGAACTTTTAAGGTATGCCTTTGACTGCAAATAAGTTTTTCTAAGATTAGGAAACTAACAACAAATCCTTTCATACAAACAAAATGTAAACTCGTTCACCTATCATGCCTCTACTAAATAATATCAACCTATTATACTAGTGATTCTTTCTCGTTCACTTTTGCTTCATTTATCATATCATTAAATATCTTAAGAATAAAACATATTGGGCATGCATAGTACTATAGGAGCAGACAGTCTACCTTATGAAACAAGTGAGAAAAGGAACTACAACTTGCAACAAAATAAATGACAAGAAAAGAATTGTAAGAATTATTTGTGAAGCATCCCATAGCTGAAAATAATTATTTTGAAAATGCATTGAGTTACACTTTGTTAGATTTGTGGAAATGCAATTTTTTAACTTTGAATCACATTATAGGTTTGACCTACAGCTAAAATAATGTCTCGAGTTAATTTAAAGTTTTAGATAATTAGGAAAATTAAGATATTGAAATCTATTTTGACAATTTTTCTTACCTCCCCAATTGTTAGCTAAATAAGGGAGATGTCTTCTTGTTACTTGAAATCTGCAATTGCACAAACGAAAATCAACAACCTATTACAAATTTAAAACACTAAATTATTATAAACAATCAACCCAAAAAAACCCAACTTAAATAACAAAAACAATGAAAGCCTATTTCAAATCAACATAAAATTCAGATCATCCCCTACCAAAAAAAAGAAAAAAATTAAAAAGAACGAAAAAAAATAATTGAAAAAAAAAAACCTTGGGCTTATGATCGGAATCAGAGTAGAAGTTCCAGTTCCCAACTTGAGCTCAGACTCCTCGACTTCATTTCTTTCTTTGCTTCAGTTTGTAACCCCCGCTAGTTACTCGCTCATTCACTGACAACACTAACACCACCTTGCTTCCACATAAAATCCCTCCCCAATCAGCCTCCACCACTTACAGATTGAAGCTCAAAGTCGGAATCACCAACACCTTTGTCCTCAAATAGCAGACACACCGGCTGCATCTATCTCTCGTCATAGCTGCTTTAGTCCAAATACCTTTTTCCTCAAACAGGCCTAATCAAGTTCACAAATCTAAGGTCCACAATTTCCAAAGGGAATAGAAAATCCAATGAATACTTTGTGCCGCAATTATAATAATTTAGACATAGCATTATCCATACGTTAGAACTTAGAAGTATCATTTTTGAAATCGACTCCATAAAGCAGTATTTCTTGAGATAGAAAACAATAGGTAATATACGTCAATAATTTGTTGGGATGAAAAGTAGAGAAATTTTCAAAAAATGCATTTCTAGATTCTTAAAACTTTTAACGACCTTCATCATCTTCCAAAAAAGAGTCACAACTCTAGGAAGAATCAATAACTACCTTGTATGCAGGATTTCCATGATAGTTGTAGCTAACACTCTACCTTCTTCATAGGTCTTCACAATAATTCGCAAAAGGATAGAAGATGCAAAATTTGAGGAGGTGCAGTTGCATATTAGGTTTGACTTAATGTGAAGATTAAAAAAAAAAAAAAATCTCTGATTTCAATGATTTTTCTCCACGCAATGAACAAATAAAAAAAAATTAATACTATTATACATTCCACTTATTCATTCCATTTGTAAGGCTATACTGTAAATATGCAAGACTAGTAGACATCTTGGCCAATATTGCTTATCGATCATCCCCAACCCATATAAAAGTACAGAAATATGAACAATCAGAAACTATGTGAAAAAACATTATTGCCACGTATAACTAAAAAGGATATCAATGCCTTGACAGAATTGATCTCAGGAACAATAAGTTCTTTCATTAAATGTTGTCTTTCCACAAATAAGCCAAGTTAGCGTTTTATCCATATAAAAGGCATATAAGCATATCAAGATACAACAAAAATAAAGTAAGAACTAACTCGAATAAATAAGAAAGTCAAAATTGTTCCAGACACTGGCCTTGTAATAAAGTTGGCAACTCAATATAGACTAAATGAATTAATGGTGAGGAACAAGTTTCTTCTAACACGACTAATTACCTTCAAGACAACTTCCACAGCAGCGTCGGCCAGAGTATAGAGAAGTCCCTCGGGTCGGCTAACAATCACTTTAAAATCAATTGAATAATCAAAAGAATGAATAAGGGGACGGTCATGGAGGCTATATCCCAATTTAGTACTCAATATGCCTGCTCTATGACGGGAGGTGACGAACGAATGAGGTAGGAAAAGGAATACCCAAGAAAGAACAGATATCAAAAATAAAAATCAAAGATTAAATACATTACATCAATTTGAAATCTACTTTAAAAGCTACGACCTTCTCAAAATTTCAATAAGAGCAACTATTAATGCGTAAAAATTAGCTATAACACCGAGCCTCGTACAATCAGAGCATTTTTTTCAAAAGTTACTTTCCCTACTTTTCGTTACCGTGTACCCAAAATTTGAAGTTCTTTCCTGGATCTTACTCAAAATGATTACACTATTCTTGAAGTTCTATTCAATCATCCCATTTCTTTTAGCAAACTACTCAATATAAAATTTAAAAAAAATGAAAAAAATAACCAATATAAAACAGTGCATAAATAGTTAAATGAAAAGGAAAAAAAAATATCAAAGACAATAATGTAATGCAAAAACCCAGCATTTTATAACACCAGATGAACATAACATTCAGAAATCACTGAAAATTATTCGGGTATCTACCATTATAAATTAATTTCTTTATGTCCCATAATAAATACGAGTACTCAGAAACATAAAATCAAATAAGAAGCCAGACATAAAGTTCGCATAAAGATTTTACCGCTTTTTCGGTGATTTTCTTCTCAGTTTTTAAAATTCTTACCATGAGCAGACAAATAGTGTTGGACATTGGGTTTTGCTTGTTTGTGACGCACAAGCTGTTGGAAAGAAAGAAGCATATGCAGCTAGCCACTAGGGGGTCCTTGCTCACACCGATTATTTGTAATTTCTTCTGAGAATTTGCTTCTTTTGTGAACAAGTGCTTGTGATTTTACTGTCGTTCAACGTATTTGCTTCTCACCGTCTCTTCAAGCCGGTAAAACAAGGTAATTTTGAGTGATTGGGGATGGTGACCAGCAGATGACTTAAGAGAATGGGGATGAAGAGGTCGATGGGGATTATTAGGGATTGAGTTATTTTGGACCATTTGTGTAAATAGTGGACTTGTCTATTCCCAAATCTTTTCGCAATGTTTCTCAAATGTTGCTAAAGAAAATTTTTCGCAACATTTTATAAAGTTGCAAAAAATTTACCTTTCGCAACATTTAAGAAACGCTGCGAAAAAGAAACTTTTAGCAAAAATGAAATATTTTTGCAACATTTTTTAAACGTTGTAAAATGTTTTATTTTTTGCAACACTGAATAAACGTTGCAAAATGTCACTTTCGGTAACATTCACTTAAAAATTGTTGCTAAAGCTCAATTTAATTAATCAATGGCAACATTCACTTATTAAAATGTTGCGATAGACCCCATTAGCAACACTCAATTCACAAATGTTGCATTTTAAGTATTGCAAAATGTCATTTTTGCTGTAGTGTTAGTCAATTTAGAGATCATCTCAGTCAATTGAACAACCTGACTGGAAAGATGATTGACCTGACTAGAAATATCCTGATTTCTCTCTCTACGCACAAACAGATGACACCTCAGCCTAATGTGACCCAAAGCTCCACAGTGATAGCATGTGGGTATAAATCTAGGTCCAAACATATGAGGTGACTGAAAATGATTTTGAGGACCAGAATTCCTACGAGACCTACGAGTCCTCTATCCTACGATGCGCTTACCTTTAAGATCAAGATTTTTAGCAATGTGTGGCTGAGTAGAAGCCGAAACGAAAGATGTCCTAGAGGTACTAACAGCATGTGATTTGTTCATATCATAACCTAGACCTCGTCTGTCACCTACAGACTTATTCGTACCTAAGATCCTATCAAGTTTCTTAGTCCCACTAGAGAAAGCCTCTAGTTGTGAGTTGGATTTTTCTAGATCACTCGTGGGGGTTTTAAAAGTCTCTTCTAACCTCTCATTCTTACACATCAACTCACTCAAGTTTTTGGTAGAGTCTTAAAGTTCACTGACTAACTTCTCTTTCTCTCGCTCTAACAAATCAATCTTTTTAAGAGGGCAATGTTTGACTTCTTAATTTTAAGGCTCTCCTCTTATAACTCCTGATACACTGCTCAAATGTCACTCTCCACATCCGAGTCATCAGTACAGCTCTCACTAGAGTCCTCAGACACAACATGCTTATTAGACTCATCAGGTCCACTCTTGACCTGAGACATGAAGGCCATGTATTTTCCTACTTTCTCACCATCTAACTGCACACTAGGATCACTCTCACTAGAATCATCATCAGACAGTGCAACAACTAAGGCTTTCCCTTTATCTCTCCTGGAGCTCCTCTTAAAACTAAGACATTCATTCCTATAGTGCCCAATCCTTTGGCACTCATGACATCTAACTGACTGGAGCTCACTACCAGACACTTTACCACCACTTCTATTATGTCTCTCTCTCTGAAACTTCCTAGGTGGACTTCTCTTCCTAAGCTGCGGTTTCTGTCTATTTCTAAAGGTTTGATTAAACTTCTTAACAAAATAGGCTATTTCCTCACCTTTAAGGGGTTCACCATCACTAGACTCTGAACCTTCTTCCCTATGGGTGTTTAAGACAATAGACTTTTGTTTATTAGGCTGTGCTAAAATTAATTTATAGGTTTGAAGGGATTCTATGAGTTCTTCTATCTTAATATTATCAAGGTCCTTGCTTTCTTCAATAACAGTTACCTTAGGCTTAAATCTTTCAGGTAGAGATCTCAGAACCTTACGAACGATTTTCACCTCGGGGATCCCTTCACCTAAATTAAAGCTAGAGTTCCCAATATCGTTCAACTTAGCGTAGAACTCATCAAACCTCTCATCATCATTCATCTTAAGTTCCTCAAACCTAGATGCCAACATTTGGAATTTGGAATTTTTCACAGTTTTAGTACCCTCATGGGTTGTCTTCAAAATATTCCAAACTTCCTTAACAGTCTCACACATAGGCACTCTCCTAAACTCCTCAGGAGACACAGCCATAAACATAGCATGCAAACCCTTACTATTCCAATTACACTCAAACAATTCCTCTTTGGTCCAAAGGAAAATATCAGTAGGAGTAACAACTCCTGACACAGCATTAGAGGGTACAAACCAACTATTTTACGCACAAAGCCAAACACGCTCATCTAAAGACTTAAGGAAGGCTCTCATCCTAACTTTCTAATAAGCATAATTAGAATCATCAAAGTAAGGCGGTATAGAAAGTGATTGACTCATCTAGACTAACAATTATGGGTCAGGAATCGAATTTAGGCTCTGATACCACTTGAAAAATCGGAGATTTGACCCAACTACACCTAGAGCGGGGTGATTAGATGTAAACGCGGAATTAAAAATTAATTAACATGCAACAAGTCCCAAGTTAATTATGTATAGGTGATTAATCAAACAGTTCAGTTTATCCTAACTTGAACTACCGCAATACTGAAAGCAATAATAAAAGCAATAAACAGCACAAAATTGTTCACGGAGAAACCCAACGTGGGAAAAACTCCGGGTGCTTTACCAGTCAAAAATTCACTATAAACTGTATTATAAACTTACAGACCACCAGCAAAATTGACGACACAAGCTTTCTGATCTCCTATCTGAGGTTCGAAGCAGCTCTCCTGGAATGGGCACACGAACACCAATCCTAACTCTTGTTGCAGTTTATCTCCTGTAGATCTACCAATAACTCCTCGTTCTTGAATTTCTTCCTTGATCTTCGCAACCAGCCAAGTTGATAAAACAATCTTCCTGACAGATCCAAGTAAAGAATGGGTACCATGTATTTGATTGAAGATTTTGATGTTTTCAATCCAAAGGGCGCATATGAATTGATTGAACTTAGAAGGATGTTTAGCTCTTGAGAGAATAAGTGTTTTCTCTTGAATGTATTTGTTCAATCCATAGATCTCGAATACGCAGCACCCCCTTTTATATGTTGGACGAATATTGTAACTTTGGCCAATTAAAATCTCGCGAAATCGCGAATTAGGTCAGGTCGTAAATCTATCGCTCGAGCGAGGAGTATGGTTGCTCGAGCGACAGTGGGGCGAAGGTCAAGCGGGGATGTTCCTGTTTCATCCGTTCGAGCATGACTCCAGCGAGCATCTAGCGAAAATGTGAAGAGAAACATTCGTGTTCCAAACTTGGACCCCGAATCCTACGCTATACAACCAATTATGAAACTTTACAATTAAGTCCCTAAACTTCTAAAAGGTTCAAATTGGTCATTTTGTTCACAGAATAGTCAATTACAATAATCTAACACTAATAGCATGTCCAGGAGAGTTTTTACAAACATATTAGCTAGCCAAACATCATTTTTATTTACACATTTCGTAGGACCCCAATTTTTATCCATGCATTTCATAGAATGCACAACATTCATCCACTTTTCTTCTACACATTCCCTAAAACCCACTGCTTACAATCTGCAAAAAACTTTACCAAATATACACTAGTCCCTACAGTTCTTTTTCTCATGAATGCTTTAAAGTTGCTGAAAGAAAGTGCAATTGCCTCCAACAGCTAAGGGCACGACACATCGATTACGATCCATAAAAAATGTGTTTATATGCATTATATCTTTGTCTTTATTTTATATTCATTTTTAGCTTTGATTTTGAGATTTGCAAGTGATCTTTTAAATTATAGTTGGGTTTTGCTATTTACAAGGGCGAACAAGAAACAATTCATATAGTAGGTATAGAACAAATTTGATGTTCATTGAATATTTCTCACATTATCTTGACTTTTTCACACAAATGTTTTCATAAATTTTCTTATTTTTTAATTCCAAAATCTGATAGGTCCGGGGCATGTCCTTCGTGTCAGAAATCAATAAAATATAAAAATACAGGACAGACGATATGGAGCATTAAGTGAAAAGTAAAAATTATGTTACTCCAAGTAAAATATTCGAACACTAGTTTCGAGGTCTAAAACTCATGTTCATCATAGTTTGGATGTGAGAACCTCGTATGTATGTACTGAGGAAAAGGTTAATTAGTTATTTAAGTTGTTGAATAATTAAATCGATGATCATTGAAATAATTTTTTTTATGTTAATAATCACTCGGTTAAATATATTATATTAAGTCCTATGTGTCTCTATTACGTGTCAACATATCACTACATTACGCGAAATCACAAAATTGGAGAGTGAGGAAGGATTAAACACGTTCAATTGACCAAAAAAAAAAAAATAATAATAATACAATTTTTTTAGCAACGATTTTTGTTACTATATGTAATACATAACTTCGTTTATTCTCACTTTTTAATAGCACTAAAAGTTTTCAACTTTTTGCTTATTTCACTATAAACACAAAAAAGAAAGGCCATTTTAAACATAAAAAAAAAAAAAATATTGACAAAGTACCCAATTTTATTTGTAAAATGTCAACTTTATCATTTTTTAAATAGAAAAAAATCATATAAGCATAATTGATAGGCCCACAAAAGGTTTAGCTTTCAGGATAAACTATTCTATCGTTTTTTTAACTATAAGACAATAACTAAACTTAAAATAGAAATTTCCTTTACTTGTTGGCACTTTAACAATTTCTATCACAATAGCTAGACAATTCTAAACATCGAAATGTCGCTATGGAGTATAGTGTATAGACAATATGATAGTTTGAAATGTCTAGAATTTATGAAATTTAAGAATTTTATCATCTGAATTATATTTATATTGGTTTTATATACATTGTTTTATGTCTCGGATATGTTCAAAATTATCAGTTTCGTTATATGGCACGGTGGACAAATTAAGAAAATAATTATTGAATGAAGTGGCATGGGACTGCAACATTGATCATCACATTTTCGCCGCGTTGGTATCTAATGGTAGCTTTCTCTATTTTTTTATACCATTATTTTTCTGTTGATCTTAAAAAGTTTAAAAAATCTGCAACCTCGTTCTTCAATTTTCAACCGGAATCTCACAAGCGAAGTGCTCCCATGTCATAGATGAAGAAGTGAGTTCATAAGGAATTTATAGTAGAAAGAGGTCTAGAATGTGTGGCTTCCATGGAAATTCTAGATATAGATAAAGCAAGAATTCGTGGTTATATTACTTGGAGCAAATTCAGTGTAATTTGTGTCTATTTTCCTCTTTGTTGAATACATTATGTTATATAATAAAATTTACGGTAGAACTTGAAAATCCTATCAAGGAGTGAAATGCAATAATTTGAAAAAGGACATGAAATTGTAAGTCAATAACCTGAATTATTTAAGTTCAAGATTTTTATTTTATTTATTTATTGTTTGGATCTAATGATCAATCTAACTTCCTAGTCATTATTATGAAGATCAAATTCAAGTAGTTTGGGAAGTTGTAATTAACAAACTGATTTTGGCTAAATCAGATCAAATCAGTCTCATGATTCATGAACACCAGTTTAAGCAGTTAGTTAGCAATGAAAAATATTCCTTTTAAGTGGTAAATACTCGAGTCTTCAAGAGGGAAACATTTCTAGTACTCCTATAGTAAACACTATTGAGTACTCCTTTCCACTATATAATTGACATGTGTATTAAATAATTGAGACACGCTATTTAATTGGGGCCTAGACTAGATAATCGACATCAAGCTGTCTAGTCCAATTAGCACGTTCCATGTAGTTAAGAAATTCACCGCACAGGTTCATTATCTCCTATTATGGCAAAACTTTCTATTCATGCCTTTTGTTTCCTCTTTCATATGATGTCATTGAAGGATATAAACAAGTTTTTAATTTGGAGCAAAACCACTCATTTATACCTTTGTCACTAATGCTCTGCGAAAGATTGTTATCATTTTGCATGAAAACCATTAGTCATTAATTAACTATACACATCTGCCTCAGCATTTTTATTTTATTTTACATTGTCGTTTGATTTGAACATAATTTACGTGATTGTTGGGTATGCGATCAAAGTCCCAAATCGGATAAAAATGAGGAGGATCATGAATTTATAAATGTGGAAATATATCTCTATTGGTATGAGGTCTTTTGGGTAAGCCCAAAAGCAAAGCCATGAGGGTCTAGGTCCAAAGTGGACAATATCATACCAATGTGGAGATATGTGTGAGTCCATACTTATAACAAGTAAGATATGTGGTGTTATATATTCCTAACAGTTGTATCAGAGCCAAACCCCAAAATTGGCCATGTGATGAATCCTTGGAATGCCGAACGAAGGTGGTGCCTCGGTTAGCTCGCGATGGGATCCGTTGATGAGCTCTATTGGACAGGTGGTGTGCTCCGGATGCTTCACATAAGGCGTGTGCCTGAACGCGGTGGAGAGGAATTGATCTGGATAGAGCAAACTCTTGGTGAGGAAGATGGACGGATAGAAGATCGTTTGAGAGGAGGTTCGGTGGTCTTTTGTTCGAGGGGAGGATTGTTGGGTATGCGACCAAAGTCTCACATCGGATAAAATTGTGGAGGATCATGAATTTATAAATGTGGAAATATATCTCCATTGGTATGAGATCTTTTGGGTAAGCCCAAAAGCAAAGCCATGAGGGCCTAAGTCCAAAGTGGACAATATCATATCAATATGGAGATATGTGTGAGTTCATACTTATAACAAGTGGGATATGTGGTATTACATATTCCTAAAAAATTTACATTGCACTTATCAATTATTTTACAGTTATAAGATTTTATTACTTTATGATAATTTTTGATTGTTTGCTTTGATTAAAGTTTTGCTTATGGTAGTCTTTTAATTAATATAGTAGACAAGGATTTTACTCTGGTACGTATTTTAAAATTTCATTATAGAATAATATTCTATTTTATTTTATAAATAAGGCCACTTGGGTCTTCTAAAAAATTGGATATGATGGAAAAAAATGGAGTATTCTCAATTGTCGGTAATCTACGGAATAAACAAGCATTTGATTTCTAGCTTTTTGGCATTCATGATTAAATCTACATGAATTAGAAGGTTGTTAGTGATTTTCGTGTTCTCAAGCTTTTGTGCGCATTATTTGAAAAATGTATTTTATGCACTAGCTGGACTTTTAAACTTATTTGTTGATAATTATGCGAATATCTACTTAATTAATTTTCTGTAAAATTATATAAATGTAGGAAAAATTCCACCCTGAATACAATTAGCAAGAAAATGATTTTTCGAATCTTAAATAGAGTTTATTTGGAGCAATTGAAAATTGACCATAGTGCAGATGAACAATTAGGCCTCTGTTTGGTAGCCATTTTTGGGGAGAAAATACATTTTTGAATAGTTGATTGATGGAGAATGTGTAGTTAAAAATTAAGGAAAAGTTTTGAGTTTGCGTGTAATATTATTTTATTGAAGAACGTGTGATTGAAAAGAAGAGAGAACAATGCATTTTGTGAAAAATGGCTATCAAATAGGGGCTAGAACAATTAATAGAGCATTTAGAAGAAATTCATAAAATTCGGGAGTTCAAATCGACAATTAGAAAGTCTGAAATCTAAATTACATATTTTTGGAACTTAAGATGAATCAATTTCGAATTATTATGAAGTTTTTGGAAGATTTTGGAAATTTAAATATCAAAATTGAGGATTGGAATGAAAAAGGACCAAAATTGTATAAAAACATAATATGGGGACCTAACTGAAAATTCAGGGCTTGACAGTGGTCCAGCCCAAACCATTTTGCTGAATCAAGTCTTTCTCCACATCCACTGTCAACATTTGGAAAGTGAAAATCTAATAGAATAGCTTTCTTTGCATTATTGGTCCAAGGGATGATCCAAATGCTAGTTGTAAGGGTGACTAGTGTGGAGTGGATTGTGCTTGTGGCTCTAAGTATGATACAAGCACTTTGGGTAACCACTTCACAAATAATTGTAAGAAGTATTCTGGTATATTGCAGGATAAGAAGCAAAAAATCATATCTTTTGATAATTGAAAAGAGGGTAATGGAAGCAATCTTATAGCTATTTGATATGATCCGGGGTGAGCCAGAAATTACCAAGTTGAGGACAAGATTCGTGATCAATTGAAGGCCGAAATGAGTTGGAGTTACGTGGGTTCAAGCATTGGAAAAGAGGGCTCAAACCGGCAACCATGCGACCGCATGGTAGTTTCGGGCTTGCAGTTGAATAATGATAAAGAAAATTGTATTTCAAGTAATAATCCTACAAAGAAAAGTCAAATCTATAAGTCCAACCATCGAAAAAAAGAACTTTACACATATAAAAGAAAATCCTTTCGGATTACAATCAAATAAAGCAAGGAAAAAGAATTGGTGAAGTAGTGTCTCGAAAAATGGAGAGCAAATTTGGGAAGAAAGAGTTGACAAAGGCCGAAGAAGAAAGAAAAAGGTTGCGTGCGTCAGATGAGAGATTGAAAAATAGAGAGCAAATTCTGGGAAGAAAGAGTTGGGAAGGACCGAAAAAATGTTGCTTGTGCCAGAAGGATAGGTAATTGGCTGTCAAAGTGAGATAGTGAAAAAACCAATATTTTGAAACCCAGCCCAGACATTGAACCAAAAAATGAAAAGGGTCAATGGTTAAAAGGTTCCATCGGGGTCGAACCGTTATCAAACTGAAGATAAAAAAAAAATATTTATAAACTGTTTAATTTTATTTTCACAACAATATATAAATAAATTTGCTTACCACCAATTCAAAATAAGTACAAATATGTCGTGTATATATATTTTACAATATAAAATTCATTAGTTTGTAATTTGTTTGTTGAATAATTAGAAACTCATTCCAATTTTACTGAATGCATAAGATTTTAAAAAAAAATTATTTCAACAGTGTGAAGAAATTAAGTAAATTATATTATATTAATATAATATCGACTATATTGAAGGTTTTCAATTCCCTGTATACCATAAATGTTAACTGTTAGGCAATTAGAGTACTCATATTATATTAATATTTTTTTGATAGGTACTCATATTATATTAATATAATGTTGGTTTTATTGAAAAGTCTTCAATCCCACATCAGAAGCTAAAGAATTGGAGGAGTGAAGAAGTGGATATAAAGGTACTCTATGGGTTGGTAGAGTGAGGTAATGATGTGGACATGTGTTTTAACTATCAAGAAACATTACTTCCAAACTCTAGTAAATTTTTAATATTTTATGAACCAATACTAAACGGCTCGGCTAAACGGCTCGAACACGGCTCGTTTTATGTGGCCATTTGGCTTATGAATAGTAATTCCAAACTCACTCTTTTATTTATGTAGGAAAAATTGAAATTAAGAGACGTCTTTTGTTTCCAAAAATTGAAAAATTGCCAAACTGAAGTCGTCCAAGGAGTTTAACTTGATCAAACCAGTGGGGATTGTCCATCATAAGTTGTTATAGGAGATATCCAAACTATTGAGTTAACGTAGATTTGAGATTGTTGTTGGAATTGTTCCACTAAGATTGTTGTGGGACAAGTTCAGTTCATGGATTTCCCTTAACTCTCCAAGTTCGTCTGTAACTTAACCACATAATTTATAATTAGAAGAGAGATCAATTCTTGATGTGTGGTTGAGGATACTACCCTTGTAAGAATGCAAATTTCTCTTTGTTGTAATGTTGCCGTAATTTGCCCATCCTTGACTCCCAATTCTTCTACTTTTTGGAGAGACACATGACAGGCCCTTTCAAACTCAATCCAATCCAAGTCTTTTTAGGAGGTATTTTTTCTAATTTTAATCTTTTGAAAGAGGCATCCTATCCTGTATTGGTTTTCCTTTACTCATATGGGAGGGAAGTACTCGGCTTCTTTCTAGAATGTCACCATATTCATTCCGAAACATTCCCATTTTCACTGGATAGTTGTCCCCCAATTTTGTCAAGGCATCCATCATTGTCTAGATTCTCTAGAGAGAGACAAAAAAGAGGTAAACTCGGAATTGCCTTCCTCCAAACTGGTTGTTAATGCCGAAGAGGCACCAACCCGGCAATGACCTGAATGTGACTAGTGAAGAAAAGGTATCTCCTTGAACCATCATAGACTTTATCTCGTTTACCCCTAGTGTTATGTTACCCAAACTAGTGCGGCATCTGACCACTGAGGCTATTATTAGTTAGGTCTATCATGCTAATCCTCATTTGGTATAATTGGTCAAGAGTTATGCCTTCAAAATGATTGCCTCCAAGTAGAATAATGCTCAAGCTCGCTAGATTGCCAATCCATCGAGGGATACGTCCTATGAATTTATTCTCTCTAAGATCTAATGTCACCAAAAAGAATTGTTAAACAATCCATGAGTAAGTAGTTCAATTGGTTATTGTTAAGATAGACCAAACTTATGCTTGATGCATTGAAGAAAAAATGGATTGAGCCACATAAATTGTTTTTTGATAAATCTAAGAGGCCAAAACAATCAAGGTTGATACTAAAGATTTCAAGTCCCCATCACTATATGGTATACAACTTGTTGGAAGTTTACTTACACATGCACATTGAAATTTAAAAATAATTTTCGTTCCCTTCAAGAATCGTCTTTTTATATAGATAGAAATCATGATTAGAATTTTACATTTAGCAAATCCTTCAAACCCCTTTGAGAATTTTGATAATAAACAATCATGATCTTTGCACGCTTTTGTGAGTCACGATATTTTCATACCACATTTGTCTAATTGTCCACCCTCTAATGGTAAACTACACGAGAACAAAAATAAGAGATTATGGCTTCTCTTTCTTGTACTTATTAATAGATGTTTAAGCGGGGTTTTACCCTCCATTAAACATAAGCTAGTCAAATATTTAATTAATCTAATTAGTTGAGCTTGGCCTATGAATCTAATTAATTAACTATAGTCCATTAATAAACAATCCTAATAATTAATTCTACAAATGTCCAACACTTATTGATGATTTAATTTATAATATCATTCTACTAGTTCTCCATTTTATGTAGAACTCATTAGATTTTCGGTCACGATATCGAACGACATGAATTATTATTTTGATATAATCAAAATAAGATAAACTAAATTCCTTTTTAATTTATCAAGATTAATTAATTCACAGCGCTCCGCAATATGTAAGGGCATTACATGTGATAAAAAATATCACGTGGTATAAAAAAAAATCAAATTTGATCGTTTACCATGCAATTATAATCCTTTTGTCAATATGATTCGATCAATTGTGAGATATGAAAGTTTGTGAATCTCGATCATCGATTATATATTTCATTGAACTCTTAAGCCAATGATAATCAAAACTCTTTTCAACTTACATACTTACCTTGGACAATTATTTCGATATCAACTTATCCGAATGGAACATAAATATAATCTCTTACTATTTAAGAGTATCAAATTCACTATTGATCATTCACAACATTCATATAATTTTTAACATACATGAACGATGTCGTATTGGTTACTTTTGGTAAAGCAACATCCAATGGTACACTCTACTCATTATAGTCAAAGTCAACAAATTATTTAATCAAAGTAATAATAAAGAATTCAATGGGTCAAAGTCGGTCAAAATAAGGACTTAAGTTGAACAAATAATTTCATGGGGCTTAATTTGTAATTACTAATACTTAAAAAGGGCTAGAGATCAAACAAAATGGGAATTAATGGACTTAGTTTTCTATTACTAAGGGTTAAAAGTTATATTGTAAGAAAACTGAGGACTTGATTTGCAACTACACTATATTACCTATTAAAATAAAAGGAAAGGGATTCATTTTACAAAAGAAGAAACTAGAAGGAGAGAGAGAAATCAAAAAAGGGAAGAAGAAGAAGAAGAAGAAGAAGAAGAAGAAGAAGAAGAAGAGGCCGGTTTGGAGATGGGAAATGAGGGTTAAACACTTACTGAGGTGGGGTTCTTCAATTTCTCCTTTAATTTAAAGAGGTAAGTATAAGATTGTTCAATTAGGTTTGTTTGATTGTAAGAGTCGAATTTGGGTGTGGAAAGGAAATGAATTCTAGGGAATTGAATTGCCTAGAATTGTCTTACCGGGAATTGTCAATTAATTGTGTTTGATTGGTATAATTTTTCATCTAATCCGTTTGACTTTATTTTTCATGCAAATTGTTATTTTTTGAGATAATTTTTTTTTTACAATCTGTATTAAAATTTGTTTGGATTGTCAAAAAGTAAAAAAAAAAAAAAAATTGAAATTTTTATTGTGTTCGTTTGATTTCGTTTTTCATGCAAATTGTCAATTAAATGAAAAATTTTTAACCATTGAGTCTAGAATTTGTTCTCATTGCCAAAAAAATAAAAATAAAGGATGGACACCAAAAACCACCTATTAGGTGGGAAAACATTTCCAAACAAAACGTGCATTGGAGGGTTGCATCTAGGAAAATGTTGGAATTCAATTCCATGGAAAATTTGGAGTATCAAACACCAAAAAGTTGGAAAATTCTGGAATTCAATTGCCAGTTCCATGAAAAATATCTGTATCAAACAGACCCTTATTTCATTTAGAGTTTATGAAAAATTGTTTATTTTCAAAGTTTAGCATAAATTAAAGTTATTAAGGTATAATTGAGTAATTTAAGAAAACTACTGCAAAGAAATATGAATATGGAGAGATTTATGTTGAAGTATACAAGTGACATAAAATGAGTTTGTAAATTAGAGTCTCTACCTCAAAATCTATTGTGTGCAGGTGACACCAACACTTGATTGTGATAATTAGAGTTGGACAAGGATTTGAGGTTAGATTTTTTCTTAATATACCTCATTTTCTTCCAGTTTTCGGACCTATTTCTACACAGATTGCTTTTAAAATTCTTCCCAGAAAGTGTTATTTTTGTCAATGGTTTTGGTGACACTTTCCAATAAACAGAAACTGGTACCATATTTCAATAGTCCAGAAATACAGTGCCGGTTTTGATAATCTTGCGACTTTCTTGGACTTTTAGTATGAAAACCAATTTAAGTATTAAATATTGTGGA
The DNA here is from genome assembly GCA_019395295.1 of Osmanthus fragrans. NCBI lineage: Eukaryota > Viridiplantae > Streptophyta > Magnoliopsida > Lamiales > Oleaceae > Osmanthus > Osmanthus fragrans. The sequence goes on from CM033359.1 coordinate 15,268,650, forward strand.
TTAGGTGTTGAAAATTCAAATAACTTATATAAGGTGGATATGTTATTAGTGATTCTAATTGGTATTTTGACATTACATTGAAACTAAGACTCCAAGTTCTTAGTAGTAAATTATTATTTCTAATGGTAGGAAAAATGCTTAAAGCATCTTTGTAAGGAGATATGAGTTCTTGGGACGAGTGCGAGATGCCATATTTGGTATTTGAATGTGAGGAGGTGACGAGAAGATTGAAGTCATGATCGATCTACAACTTGGTAAGTGAAAAAACTTATATATTTTCAAATATTTACACTATTATATTACGTGCGATTATGTGAATTATTTGTTTAGTTACATGGTTAATATGGATATGTGGAATTCAAAGATTGTATATGGATTAATTGTGAATTGGAATGTGATACATGTGATTGACAAAAAAGTATCTGTGATTATATACTTCTTCCAGTTCACAGATGGACCTTGGTCGTGTTTTATCCTATACGGAGAGTCCTGATCGGACATTGGTCTTGACCATGTACATATAGTTCACAGAAGGGCCTTAGTCGTGTTCCAGAATTGATCTTTGAGATTCGCTTTTGTTCACGGAGGAGGTCAAAGGCCCGTGTCAAAAGTGCGTAACCCAAGGGATAGATTACAATTTTCAGTCAGAGGGTACATTTTTTGTGGATTACATGTGATGAGATGAAATGATATTTTACAAAATTATGAGAATGTCTCATTTCTTGGCTATAATGATATGAACTTATCCTGTGAATTATTAAATGACATGAACTCGATTTTCGATAAATACGTATAAATTAGAAAATATAACTATTTTCAAAAATTTTCACTCAGTGAATTATCAACTCACATATTTTTCCACGTTTTTTTTATAGGTAGCAATTGGTTCTTGATAGCTTGATGAGCTTAATGATTTAGGAGTTAAAGCAACACGACATATTGAGTGATATGAGTCACTTTAATAAAGAACGAAATTATCATTTTGGGCCCATTGCATTATTCTTTTTCATAATTAATAGTAACTCATAGCCAGCCTTGGTGGCAGATCTAACATCTAATCAGCATCTATCATCGACGCACGTCACGTTTGGATCCACTAGGGTAATTTGAGATGTGTCATGTCATTCAACACCACCAAAATATGATTGTCTTCATATAAGACACTATAATGACATCAAGTCCAATGACCAATTCCACTATCGAACGTTAGAGATTAATTACTGACTCTCAAATAGTTATCCAAGTGGAACCTATGTTGCGGGTCTCCAATATTTTGTTCTCTTAATAAAATATCCACGCATCCATTTAAATGTTAGCTCTCACTCATAAATGAGAAATGCCAAACGTGCTGGTTTATTCATAATATCGATATTCGTTTCTTGTTATTACTTACTACTATGGATAATTTAAAATTCAATCATATGTAATTTGGTTCTCACAGTCACAGCTTATTGTGATTAACAAGTTATCAAAACTTAAATCTATGGACTCGATGCCACTGCATGACTAGATCAGTTCACACAGATAGATAAAACACAACAAAAGAATATTGAAAGTTGGATTCATAGGCAAACCAGACTACTTACCACAAACAGTAGGACATATATATATTTTTAGAAGATTCTCTATTGGTCTCACTGCCCCGGTAACTAGATTGACTCTTCTTATCAAGAGATTTCATTTAGATTTTAATTTTTCTGAATAATAATTCAATTTAATAATATATTTTCCATAAATAAAATGCATTAATCATATTAAAAGTGGTTACGTACGAAATCGATTGAACCAATGACATAACACTTACACAACCATTAAGCACATTTTTGGACATGTTTATTGGAATTAAATTTGGAAATACTACACTTATATTAGTTGGAATGTGTCCAATAAATTTATTATTAGAAATATCAAAAGTTTCCATATTGAGATTTGTACTTGCTGGCAACTTTAGAGTTCCTCTAAAAGCATTATCTATTTATCTCTGAAGTGGGTTCCTTTGAGTCTACTTTTTTTCTTTTGCAACCAAGTTGGCTAATTTCTCCCCAAGTTGTTACGTGAGAGATCAAGAATTCTCAAAAGGTAAGGTAGAGTTAGATGGCAATTTGACCAACTGAAAACCTCTTGTTGGAAGTTAGGGACCCAATTTTGTAACTCAATACTTGCTATTACTTCATTTTCTTTGGCAAATATGAAACAATGACTTGAAGGATTAAATAAAGCATCAAAGGAAATGGGCACGTGTAGGGACGGATGGTGGGGGGACTAGGCAGGGCTGTAGCCCGGTCCCTCCCCTAGCCCATTTGAAAACCCCGGCCCATTTAATATTTTCAAGGCAAAAAAAAAAAAAAAAAAATATTATGTAAATTTTTTTTTATTTGTGTAATTTTTTTTTTCGCGTATTAGTCCGGTCAGAAATTTTGTAGCCCGGTCTCAGATACAATCTTGGATCCGTCTCTGGGCATGTGAATGTTGTTACTTGAAATGGAAATATTTAAGTGAGGTGAGTTTCGAAAGCAAAGACACGTCAATATCTCCACATAACTTATTCCTCGAGACCTTGATTAATCTGAAGAGATTTCATGTTATCTAGACATGATGGAAGTAATTCTACATACTCATTTTTACTCAAATCTAGCTCCTCGAGTTTATTAAGTTGACAACACCTTGTTAGATTAATTGAAATAGAAGAGAAATAGTGAAATTCAAATATGAAAATAGAAATAATTGAAGAAAAACACACACAACACATAGAGAAACTTATATATGTTGTGGTCCTCGCGGATATATAAATAAACCCTTTACATATTCGAAGGTGAAAATTTTACCTCATTGGGAAGGGTGCCATTGAGTCCACGCCCAGGCAAAGATAGAAGCTTTAGAGAAGTCATTACTCCAATGCTTTGAAGAAAGTTTGCATCCACGGAAGAACAGTCCAAAAATGATCCCTCCAAGATACAATCACTTTTCGTAAGAAGAATAAAAAATTGAATAATAGGTTGCACACTCTCTCTTTGACAAATTGTGACTCAAAAGTAATGCACAAATTCTATATATGGACTAAGGAAAAATAATAAATGAAGAAGCTCTAATATAAATCTTTTAGAAATCAAATGCCATGTTGCTCCTTATTGTTTTTCTCAAACAAAAACATTTAGCTGGGAAACAAATCACCTTCCCATGTATTAATACAAGTACGGAATTGAAAATCATCTCATACTTTTATGATTGAATATGCATACACATGGCCATCTTGGCTTCCTACCATGACGTTATATTTGGCTTCAATGCTTCGTTACTTCCGAATTATCAAATCTAGAAAGAAAAATGACAAAATTGATTAGATAGATTGTAAATATATATTAGTTACAAAAGTTAGTATAGTATATGATGATCTTCATACAGAATTAAAGCAGATACCTTGATTTGTCTAGAACACACGACCTCAAAAATGGATTATATAAACTTCAATGAAATGAAACCATGCTTTTCTCCAGTGAGGATTTATGGATAGAACTGTAGCAATGCAAAGCACTACAGATAAATAAGATATGATGAAGCTTATGTAGAAGAACTCCATGTCCATGAATCCATGCTCCTCACTTTCATCATCAGCAGATGGCAAGACAGGTGTTGATCCGGTGCTAGTACAGTCGTCAGGTAATGGATGGCCACAAAGATAAGGATTTCCCTGATAACTACCTTCATCGAAGGTTCCAAACTGACCTTTCTCTGGTATCATACCTGTTAAATTGTTATGCGCCACACTGAAGACTTCCAAAGTGTTTAACTTGATTAGACCACTGGGAATCCTCCCATCTAAGTTGTTATAGGAGAGATCCAAACTCTCGATCTGACATAGATTCGAGAATGTTTCTGGAATTGTTCCAATAAGATAGTTGTGCGACAAGTTAAGTGAGTGGATCTCGCTTAAATTTCCAAGGCCATCCGGAATTTTACCATGGAATTCATTAGAAGAGAGATCAATTCCTGACATGTAATAGAGGATGCTACCTTCGTAAATATAAGAATTTCTCTTTGTCGTGAATGTCACTGTAATTGGCACATCAATGAAATTGGAATCTCGAACCCTGTAGAAGGACACGTGATAGGGCCTTTCTAACCTAACCTTAGACATGTAAGACATGTAAGACATGAGTGTTGTAGTAGGTGATGCCATCACTAATAATCCGAACCATATAGGCTTCTTCAGGGTGAAGTTACCAAAGCAGGACGGGATTTGACCCGAAAGAAAATTAAAAGAAAGGTCTATCATGCTTAGTTGGTCTATCTCACAAAATTGGTGAGGGATTGTGCCTTCAAAATGGTTATTGCTGAGAAGAATAATGCTCAGGCTTGATAGAGTGCCAATCCATTGAGGGATATTTCCGATGAACTTATTCCATCTAAGATCCAATGACGTCAAAAAGGAGCTATTATAAAATGCATATGTGAGCTCACCTTCCAATTGGTTATTGTTCAGACGGACATGACGTATCCCTGATGAATTTAAGCAAGATGGGACTGAACCACATAAATTGTTCTCAGATAAATCTAAGACGTAAAGATTATCGAGATTGCAAATTTCCTCCAGGATTGGACCCTCAAGATGGTTGTTGGACAGAGAAATTTCTTTCAATGTTGTCATATTACCCACTGATGTAGGAATTCTGCCCGAAAAATGGTTGTTGCTAATGTCTAACACTTCAAGAGGGATGGTTGACAAGCTCTTTGGAATGGTGCCTGAGAACTCATTGCTATCCAGATATAACCATTGCAAGTTCAGTTGGTTGATAGACTCTGGAAATATTTGTCCTTGCAATTTATTATCCGATAATTTGAGAAAAAACAGAGAAAAGCATCCCATTACTAATTCCTGTGGTATTGTGCCTGACAAGTTATTGCTGGACAAGTCTAAATATTCTAGAGATTTTAAGTCACCGAAATTAGAAGGTACCCAACCGTCAAACATATTTGTTGATATGTCTAATATGACCAAGATTGGAAAAACTGAAGTTATATTAGTTGGAACATGTCCAATGAACTTGTTATTAGATACATCAAAAGTCTCCATGTTGGGATTGGTGCTTGTTGGCAACTTGAGAGGTCCTGTAAAAGCATTATCCCTTAGGTATAGTCCCCGAAGTCTTGTGTTGTTCTCCAACAACCAAGTTGGAAAATTCGGTCCTATGCTGTTATTTGTGAGATCAAGAACTCTCAAATTCGATTGATAGTAAAAGAAGTTGGGTAGTGTTGGACGACCTCTTGAATTAGGCATAGTAAAAACCTCTAGTTGAAAATTGGGAACCCAATTTCCCGAATTGTTGTCATTTATTATTTCATTGTTATCCAAAAATAAAAACTTTAAGTTTGAATGATTAAAGAATTCCTTGAAAGAAGTCGGAACTTGAAAGTTGTTACTTGAAAGGGAGAGATATTCAAGTGATGTGAGTTTTGAAAGTGGAGGGGAGGCGATATTTCCAGTTAAAGTATTGTCAGAGAGCTCAACCAATCTAAGAGATGTCATGTTTGCAACACACGAAGGAAGTTTTCCTTCGAACTCATTCGATCTAAGATCTAACTCTTGGAGGTTTTTAAGTTCGCACAACCCTGCAAATCAAACGAATACAATTACTACTTCAAAACCCACCAATGAAATAGGGAATATAAAAGCTTTGCTTATAAAAGAAAGCAATTTTTTATTTATATTTTTTACTCTAAACTTACTTTTTAAAAAGTGAATTTTGTTGGTGAGACGGCAATAAGTTATTTATTTTGAATGTAACTATTAACTTACTTATTTCCACTCTCACCAATAAAAAAAAGCTATAGATTGTAAAATTTAATTTATTTTTAAGTAACTATTAGCCGACTCTTTTAATTATATTAATTATAAAGTCCTAATTGACGAAGTTAAATACTTCTGTTGATACAAAACAGATGTTTTGGTTCATTTTCATTTTTCACATTTTTTTCTATATAGAGAGGTAATCAATATTTATTGTTTTATGAAAAATCTTAATAGTAATATTGCATCCATTAAAAGATAATCGTGAGATGACTTTGCATTCATTAACCAAAAGTTCAATTGAGAGGCTAGGAAAGTCGTAAAATTTTGAAAATAGAAATAATTGAAGAAACAATTTGTTAATCAGTATGCCAAGTTATGAAAAACATTTTTTACCAAACAAGCCGTTGAAGTTTACCTTGAACGGGAAGGGTACCATTGAGTCCGCATCCGGACAAAGATAAAATCTTGAGGGAAGTTAGTGCTCCAATACTTCGTAGAAAGTTCCCATCCACAGCAGAATCATCCAAGTACAATCCCTCCAGCCATCTTAAATGTCTCAACTCTTCTACATGTAAGCAATAGAATGTGCATGAGAATTGGAGTTCATATTGTAATTAGTATTATAATTTATGTGACAGGGAATTACAGCTCTTTTGGCTTACCATAAGATCCAATACTTCCATTTGCATAATTGGACTGAAAATAGAAGTGCTTGAGGTAAGAGAATGGCCTCAAAGATTGCACCATGTTGCTAATGTTGGAGACTCCTATGACATTAAGTTTTAGCACTTGGAGACGATGCATACTTTTGATGCCTGAAAAGTTGAACTCTAGGGTAATATTCAATTATAAGCGTATTAACATTCGTTATTCAGAAAATAGAAACTTGATAAACTTAGTTGAGTACCCGCTGGAGTTGTGAAGTTTTCGACCTCATTATAACTTAGATCAAGCTCCTCCAAATCACTCAAAGCATGTAAATCTAGATGGAGGTAGAGAAATAAACATGTACGAGCAAAATGTGAAAATAATGATTGAGAAGTCAGTTTGTTTGACACAAATAAGAAAAATAAGGAGCTATGGAACTAACCTTTCATTTGGATGGTTCCTTTTAGTTCATTGTAAGACAGATCTAGAGACTTGAGTGATGATAGCCCGTGAAGTGAGGAGAAAATGCTATTATTATTGAAGTAATTTGATTGTAAATTGAGGACCTTCAAATATTTTAGACCTGTTTGTATAACCAAATCCACAATAAGTTACAATATAATACCTAGTTAACAACAAACTACTATTTAGTGAAAGGGAGGGCCCGGGATCAAAATACCGTGAATGCTTTTGTTCATACATAATAAGGCACAAGTGAAGTAATGAAAGAAAAGGAAATTTAAAATGAATGAGGATGAAGAACGGAATGAGATGATTACCATAAATGGTACCCAAGCTTCTAAGTCCATTACCACTTAGGTCGAGCTCCTTCAAATTAATAAAATCATTCAGATCTGTCGAAAAATACAAGTAAAGATATTAAAAGGTCATCTCACCTAAAAACAATATATCAAGCTTGTGGAAAGGAAACTCACTTAGCACCGATAGAATGTCGTTATCGCTAAACCAATAATTACTCCCAAAAACAAGAACTTCCAGCTTGGTTAATCCGAAAAGACTTTCATGGCCTACACAATGATTTTTCATAAAAAAATAATTATATGTTTCGTCAAAGGTATTCAACAATGAAATGATGCCCAGAGACAAAATAATTAAACAGAAAGAAAGGTGTATTCCATAATGAAACACTGAATAATATTATGGCTTCTGTTTCATCAAGCTATTAAACATTGAAACACAATCATAATGGACGGGAATCATGAAAATAATATTATGGCTTTTGTGGTAAGATGATTCCAATATTAAAGATGAAAATGTCTTATTTGTTGTACTCTCAAGTACTTGGGTTGATTAGCAGTATTAATATATATCTCAATACAATTAACATATACATTTAGTAATGCTAAACTTATTAGGAAGGAACAACTGACAAATGTTTGATGTAATAGGAGAGCAATTTGCATAATTTTCAAGTTACACTACTGTAAGTAGATTTATCTAAAATGAAACAAAGATTTTGTTTTTTACAAACAACTTAAATTAATGATAAAATCTCAAATTAAGCTTCTGGCTTTTATATTGTTTTTTTTCCATGGACTCTGTTTTTGCATTCATAGAATCAGTGAAAGTTGGAACTTTGTAGTCTTTACTCCAAAAATTCTTGCACTTATATGTTTTTTCACAAAAATGTTTTGTTTTTATTGTATTTTAAAATTATTTACTCCCTCAGCTTTTTCTCGTAATACAGTAATGAGGTTGTTTGATCTGCACTTCTAATAGAGAAAATTAAAGGTTTAGGGAAATTGCTTGTCATATACTGCAACGAGAAAAGTTTAATTATAATAACTTGATTTATTTTCTAAAGGGTTGATTATTCGATAATTACATGATCTAAGAAATAACCACATACTGAACTTACTATTGCCATAATTTTCTCTGTGTAAAAAGCTGCATCGAAGTCTCAAATGCTTGAGTGAAGAAAGCTGACTAAGAGATGACAAAATTTTGCGATCAAATGAATTATAACTCAGATCAAGGGCATCTAAATTTCTCAACTTTGACAATCTATCAAAACCTGCAACAAAGTTCAACATATCTATATTTATCACTCAAACAAAATAGGATTAATAAAATTGAAGCTACCTAATTAAGGAGAGATGACATCATACCTTCATTCTCAATCCAACCTACTAACTGATTATCCGACAAAGAGAGATTTCTGAGCTCTTGAAAGGGAAGAAATAGAGAGGCAGTAAAATACCAATCTCCTATTCTCCAATCCCTAATGTAATCAAGGTTAAGATGGATTACTCGTTTAGTTGTGTTGCTGCATTTAACTCCTTGCCATTGACAACAGTCAGTTCCAATCTCATTAACCACCCATGAAGGCAGCGATCTTCCATATGGAAAGTTGATGTTTGCTTTGAGGTGCAAAAGAGCAACCCTCTCTTCCTCCCAACACCCTAAACAGTACCATCCATTTAGTAATGAAAGCACCATAATCACTATCATTACCCATAACTTTATTACCATCTTTCTTAATTCTCAACACACGAAAGCTGTAAAAATCTCTTATATATGTTGCTTGGTGGATTTTCCGCTTTGGGAGCGTCCCTTTTTATAGGGGAAACTTGATGTACAATGGATGGACTGGAAATACTACTATTCATTTTATGACTTTTCCAGTGAGATAAAAATATTGTCCCTACACTATTGCCCAAACTCCAGGATATTTCCTATGAATTCTAATTTGCAAAATGAATTCTACCATATATTTCCTATCAATAATGTCACAAGCTAAGGGACCACCAGAGGAAAATGGAGCAAACTAAAATGAGGAGACTTTGACTTGGGATTACTAATGTGTTAAAGCCATTAATTTGACGGAGACTTTGACAAAGGCAACGTCAGTTTCAACCTCTTAGTAATAACATTGAATTATTAAAATTTTAATCCACTAGTTTTTTCCTTGTTAGATCATTAATCAGTCCGAAATGCAGTCTCCATGTTAAAAAAAAACAGTAAGCTAGTTCCCTTCACCAAATGCCATTAGCAAAATACTGAAAATACGGTGCCTAAAAGAGTAAGCTCAATGTTGAGGAATTAATTGAGAAGATAACAAAGGTTGGCAGTATGGTATTCTCCGAGGAAGCTTCTTAGAGTGGCTGGATTGTATCATAAAAATGAACACCAAGATGGGTCACATCAAAATCAAAAGCATCACTAGTTCAAATAGCTATATACTCTGTTCATCCACCTCACAAGACCTGCTCTATAAGAGAGAGAGAGAGAGAGCTAGGACTAGCATTAAAAAAATAAAAATAAAAATTATACCTTGCCTTGTACGGCCATTAATACAATGTTTCAGAAAAAAAAAAATGTAATTGCATCTTCCTTGAACAAAGTAATCAACGAAAAGGGGAATCGAGAAAATAAACTCTTTGTTCATCTGAAAAAAGCAACTAGAAAACATACCAATAGGAAAGAATAATTGCTACTTAAGTACCCATTCCCTTGACAAGGAGCAACTAACTACCCTCGTAGCTACCGCTACCAATTTGGGATGAGCATTTACAACAATTTTTTATAACAATAAACATTAAGTGCACTTATAGTTTTTTTTTTCTTTTTTCATCGTCAGTACTGTTAACAAAAATGCTCAAGTAATGCATAGTTAATGCACTAATAATAAGATATTTAAATCCTTCATCTTTTACAATAAAAAAATTGGTTGATTGACCGTTGAAAGAAAAAGATTTTTTTTTTTTTTTTACATTCCAAGCAATTGTTTGTCAGTAATGCCGTGGCTCGTGGACCACATTTAGAAAAGTTTTGCACACTGAAGAAATTTCCACAATTCTCTCCACCTATCAAGGACTACATTTGTCTACAATTACAACTTTTTCAACCATGAGAAGACTTTCATTTTTCCATTTTAAGAGCAGTAAACGTTTGTTTCTACTTTCTATCACAACTTTCTTGTATGACGACGTGAGCTGCAAAATTTAAGACTTATATCCGTTACGTGAAATATGGTTCTATAGAGTTGTAATGTAGAGTAACAATCACGGGCAGAAACAGGGGGTCCTGGGTCACCTGACTCCCCAAGTTTTGGATTTTTAAAAAAATTTTTTTCATAAAGTCTTGTTTGGTATTGATTGAAATCTATATTTTAATCAAAATAAAATTTAACAATTAATTTTAATGACATATTTAAAATGGATCCACAACTTTTAATTTTTTTTATAAAAATCTACTTAAAACCTGATTTTAATTCTCACAAAACAGGGGCAAAATCACAATAAATTTGAATTTTCTCTCTTTTCTCTTACTTTCTCACAACTCTCTCCCTCGCACATTTTTTTACCAAAACCATAACCCTTTCATTTTTTTTTTTTTTTTTATAAATTTGTAATTAATTTCACAAATTATCACATCTACTACAAATCTTCACTCCTGATCCAATTTTCGACTAAATAGAACCTAAATTTGCATTTTATATTATCAAATTGTGTATATAAAATGCGTCTGAAATGATTATTTTCAACTGTGTTTCTTTGATTGATTATTAGTACTAAATACTGCTTATATGTTTTTAATTTCAATTACTTGAATTAATTGTTTTAATTGATTATTTGTATCAAATACACTATGAATTCTTTGAATGTTAGTATATATGCGTTTTCTTGTGATAAACAAAATATTAATGAATGAGTGGTTTTTGAAAATGTAAATCTGTCTTTTTCCCTAGTCAAGTATGAATAATTAAAAATTCAAGAACAAAGTAATTGATCTGTACATGGTTTGATTGTGTCCACTAATTCAAATGTTTGCGTGTGCCCCTGGTATCAATGATTGTTACAACTATAATGCGAAAAAAAAACTCTCATAGCTTACAAAATCGACTCAAATCTTCTTCAATTTCTCCACTATGGTAGTCAAGAACCAACGAACAAGTCTCGCCCCTTAGTCACTCTTTCTTCTCTCTCGTTTCCCAAATCCAAATTAACCAAATGAAGGGACTTGCAATTAAAAGATGAAGGCATTTGAATTCGAAATTCAAATATTATACTATGATAACGAGTGAAAGACAAGTCTTGTGCAGAGAAATCGACCACAAAATTAAATTCAGCCGTTGAACTAATATATAGTCCATAATTCTTCTAAACTTAAACAATCATTACCAAGCTCTCTAGTTCAATTAACATTTTTCATGTGATTAAGTAATCCGCCTCACAGATTCATTGTTTATAACTGTACACATATTTACAACAATAAATATAAAGTGCACTTATAGTTTTTCTTTTCTTTTTTCTTCATTAGTGCTGTTAACAAAAATGCTCAACTAATGCATAGTTAATGCACTAATAATAAAATATTTAAATCCTTGATCTTTTACAATAAAAAAATTGGTTCATTTACTCTTGAAAGAAAAAAGACACTTTTTTTTTTTTTACATTCCAATCAATTTTTTTCTCTGTAATACAGTGGCTCGTGGACCACATTTAGAAAAGTTTTGCACATTGAAGAGATTTCCACAATGCTCCCCACCTATCAAGGACTACATTTGTCTACAATTACAACTTTTTCCACCATGAGAAGACTTTCATTAGTCCATTTTAAGAGTAGTAAACGGTTGTTTCTACTTTCTATCACATCCTTGCATGACGACATGAGATGCAAAACTTAAGGCTTATATCCATTTCGTGAAATATGGTTCTATAGTGTTGTAATGTAGAGTAACAATCACTGGCAGACACAAGGGGTCTTGGGGTCACATGACCCCCCAAGTTTTGGATTAAAAATAAAATAAAATTATAATGTCTTGTTTGGTATCAATTGAAATCTATATTTTAATCAAAATCAAAGTTAACAATTAATTTTAAAAACATATTTAATGTGATCCAAACTTTTTTAGTTTTTATAAAAATCTACTGAAAACCTGATTTTAATTCCCACCAAATAGGGGCAAAATCAAAATAAATTTGAATTTTCTCTCTTTTCTCTTACTGTCTCACAACTCTCTTCGTCACACTTTTTACGAAAACCTTGACATTTTCAATGTTTTTTTTTTTTCTAAATTTTGTAATTAATTTCACTACAAATCTTCACTCCCTATCCAATTTTCATCTAATTGGAACCTAAATTTGCATTTTATGCTATCAAATTGTGTATATAAAATGCGTCTGAAATGGTTATGTCCAATTGTGTTTCTTTGATTGATTGTTAGTACTAAATACTCGTTATATGTTTTTAATTTCAATTACTTGAATTAATTGTTTTAATTGATTATTGTATCAAATACATCATAAATTCTTTAAACGTTAGTATATATGTATTTTCTTGTGATGAGCAAAATATTAATAAATGAGTGGCTTTTAAAATGTAAATCTGTCTTTTCCTAGGTCAAGTATGAATAATTAAAAATTCAAGAACAAAGTAATCGATCTGTACATGGTTTGATTGTACCCCCTAACTCAAATGTTTGCATCCGCCCCAAGTATCAATGATTGTTACAGCTATAATACGAAAAACAAAGTCTCAAAGCTTAAAAATTAATCGAGTTAAATTTTCTTCAATTTCACCACCGAGGTATTCAAGAATTCTTGCCAGCGAACAAGTCTCGCCCCTTAGTCACTCTTTCTTCTCTCTCGTTTCCCAAATCCAAATGAACCAAATGAAGGGACTTGCAATTAAAAGATGAAGGCATTTGAATTCGAAATTCAAACATTATACTATGATAATGAGTGAAAGACAAGTCTTGTGCAGAGAAATCGACCACAAAATTAAATTCAGCCATTGAACTAATATATAGTCCATAATTCTTCTAAACTTAAACAATTATTACCAAGCTCTCTAGTTCAATTAACATTTGTCATGTGATTAAGTAATCTGCCTCACAGATTCATTGTTTATAACTGTACACTATTTACAACAATAAATATAAAGTGCACTTTTAGTTTTTTTTTTCTTTTTTCTTTTTTCTTCATTAGTACTTTTAACAAAAATGCTCAAGTAATGCATAGTTAATGCACTAATAATAAGATATTTAAATCCTTGATCTTTTACAATAAAAAAATTTGTTGATTTACTCTTGAAAGAAAAAAGACAATTTTTTTTTTTTACATTCCAATCAAATTTTTTCTCTGTAATACAGTGGCTCGTGGACCACATTTAGAAAAGTTTTGCACATTGAAGAGATTTCCACAATGCTCCCCACCTATCAAGGACTACATTTGTCTACAATTACAACTTTTTCCACCATGAGAAGACTTTCATTAGTCCATTTTAAGAGTAGTAAACGTTTGTTTCTACTTTCTATCACATCCTTGCATGACGTCATGAGATGCAAAACTTAAGGCTTATATCCATTTCGTGAAATATGGTTTAATAGAGTTGCAATGTAGTGTAACAATCACTAGCAGACACAAGGGGTCTTGGGGTCACATGACCCCCCAAGTTTTGGATTTAAAACAAAAAAAAATAAAAAAATTATAATGTCTTGTTTGGTATCAATTGAAATCTATATTTTAATCAAAATCAAAGTTAACAATTAATTTTAAAAACATATTTAATGTGATCCAAACTTTTTTAGTTTTTATAAAAATCTACTAAAAACCTGATTTTAATTCCCACAAAACAGGGGCAAAATCAAAATAAATTTGAATTTTCTCTCCTTTCTCTTACTGTCTCACAACTCTCTTCCTCGCGCTTTTTACGAAAACCTTAACATTTTCAATTTTTTTTTTAAAATTTTGTAATTAATTTCACTACAAATCTCCACTCCCTATCCAATTTTCATCTAATTGGAACCTAAATTTGTATTTTATACTATCAAATTGTGTATATAAAATGCGTCTGAAATGATTATGTCCAATTGTGTTTCTTTGATTGATTGTTAGTACTAAATACTCGTTATATGTTTTTAATTTCAATTACTTGAATTAATTGTTTTAATTGATTATTGTATCAAATACATCATAAATTCTTTAAACGTTAGTATATATGTATTTTCTTGTGATGAGCAAAATATTAATGAATGAGTGATTTTTAAAATGTAAATCTGTCTTTTCCTAGGTCAAGTATGAATAATTAAAAATTCAAGAACAAAGTAATCGATCTGTACATGGTTTGATTGTACCCCCTAACTCAAATGTTTGCATCCGCCCCAAGTATCAATGATTGTTACAGCTATAATACGAAAAACAAAGTCTCAAAGCTTAAAAATTAATCGAGTTAAATCTTCTTCAATTTCACCACCGAGGTAGTCAAGAATTCTTGCCAGCGAACAAGTCTCGCCCCTTAGTCACTCTTTCTTCTCTCTCGTTTTGCAAATCCAAATGAACCAAATGAAGAGACTTGCAATTAAAGGATGAAGGCATTTGAATTGGAAATTCAAACATTATACTATCATAAAGAGTGAAAGAGACAAGTCCACTACAGAGAAATTGGCCACGTTGAAGTAATGTATAGTCAACAATTCTTCTAAACTTGAACAATCATCACCAAACTCTCTAGTCCAATTAACATGTGTCACTTGGTTAAGTAATCTGCCTCACAGGTTCATTGTTTCCTTTTATGGCAAAACTTTCTATCCATGCCTTGTGATTCATTATTTCCTCTTTCATATGATGTCGTTGAAGGATGTAAACAAGTTTTAAATTTGGAGCAAAATATGTCATTTATACATTTGATACTAATGCTATGTGAAAGAATGTTATCATTTTGCATGAAAACCATTAGTCATTGGATAACTATACACATCTGTCTCACAGGTGTGTGTTTTTTTTTTTTTTTTTTTTTTTTTTTTAACATTGTCATTTTATTTGAATATAATTGATGTGGTTTACATAAGGAAATTATTAATTATTTTACGGTTTTCAGATTTTATTACTTTATGATAATTTTTTATTGTTTGCTTTTATTGAAGTTTTGCCGTCTTTTAATATAGTAGATAAGGATTTTACTGTGGTATTTTAAAATTTCATTATAGAAAGATTCTATTTTATTATATAAATAAGACCACTTGGGTCTTTTGAAAAATTGGATATAATGAAATTAAAAAAAAAATGGAGCATTCTCAATTGTGTATCTAAATTGTCAATATGCTACGGAATCAACAAGCATTTGATGTCTATCTTTTTGGCATTTATGATTAAATCAACATCAATTAGAAGGTTGTTAGTGACTATCGAGTTCTCAAGCCTTTGTGCGCGCGCTATTTGGAAAATTTATTTTGTGTACTTATCTAAACTTCTATACTTGCTTATTTATTGATAATTATATCGATATCTACTTAACTAATTTTCTGTAAATTTTATTAATTGAAGGAAAAAAATTCAACTTGGATACAATTAGCATGAAAATGATTTTTTGAAGCTTAAATAGAGTTTGTTTGGAGCAATTGAAAATAACCAGTGTAGATGAACAATTAGAAGAATTAATAGAGCGTTTAGATGAAATTCATAAATTCAGGTGTTAAATTCAACGATTAGAAAGTCTGAAATCTAAATTACATATTTTTGGAACTTAAGATGGACCAATTTCGAATTATTATGAAGTTTTGGGGACTAATATGGAAGAATTTGGAAATTTCAACATCAAAATTGAAGATCAGAATGAAAAAGGACCAAAATCATATAAAAGCATAATATGGGCACCTAATAAAAAATTCAGGGGTTGACCATTGTCCAGCCCAAACTACTCTTTTGGCCCTAGGTCGGACCCCTCTGCCCTGGTTGCTGACTTTTGTTATTTTTTAGTTTTCTTGATTGATTTTGATTAATTTTCAAAGCATAACTACGGAAATTTTTCCAGTTTAGGTCATAAAAAGTGGTTTCATCATATAAAATTAGAGATATAAGGGAGAGAAAAATCAAAGTAAAAACAAAGAAAGTAAGATTTATAGTTCTTATGTTGGGAGAAGAATATTGTTGTTGCAAGATCATCAACTTTTTCTCATTTATATCCTTCAAATCCGATGAGACACTTTAATATTTTCTTGGTGCAAGATTATCAAATTAATAATTACCTTTTTTCTTTCAAAACCAATTTACCAACGTCAGATTTAGTACGTGCTTTCTCCATGTTGGTACGTGAACCATCCTCATCAATGATGATTTTCCTAGATTTTCATTTTTCTTTCAAAAAATTTGAATTACATCTTCACAATACCCAAATTCAATGGTTCTAGTTCTTTACTTTTACACAAGAATTTGCAAACAGAAATGCAAATCCGTAGGAGGTGAATAGCCACTCCTTTTTGTTCCAAAGTCGGTGAAATTTCCTCTTTTCCACATGAAATCACCGACGTTAGTGATGCATTTAACTTTAAGTACTTTGATTTGGGTACATAAAACACTGAAAAGGTACTTTCAGTTCATCACTTCTACAAGCTGCAGCAATTTAAATTAACCTTCCAAGTGCATCCATCAGGAATCGAACCAATGAATTTTCCTTGACTAATTATCAAATATGCATGTAATACGTGAATAACTTTTGTACTTAGAATGCAAATTTAATTTCTTCATGAAGTTTTAGTTATTGCAACACGAATTTTAATGTGAATACAAAAATGAAATATGATCACAGAATTTCAAAATTTGATCAATTTCGAAAACGGGATGCCACATTAAAATATCATATCTAAACAGAATTTGATCGTTGATTCATGCAGAAATAGACTTCAACATTGAACATAACGAAAATAATATAATCAGAAATGCATTTAAAATATAACATTTCAGATTCTATATAGAAAATTAGAATATAGAATGCACAAACATTAGTCTTATGATTGTTGAACAAAATGATGCATATTTAAATACGTGCATGTAAACACAATATAATCGTGACTTGCTGTGCAAAGTATCAGATATATTTTCGACTTATCGAAACCAAGATATGCACATGAAAATATGTAAAAATTCGAAGGATGCTTACAAATCTCCTTAAGAAATATTTTGCCCATATACTGATGATAACATGATCAAATGGATGTGTATCATGATACAACTCTTTTTTCAAAATTAATATATCATAATATTAATTTTATTAGTCGAACCAATGTTTGACTATACTCTTCTAGATCAAATGAAATATGATACAGAATATCGAACAAGAACAGAAAAGTAATTAAGAATTATTTTAAAAGAGTTCGGGGAAAGAAGGAATTAGAGATCAATTATTTGAAATTTATTTGAAGCGACTAAAATTGAATGAACTGTATAGATTCAATGTGTATTTTATGAAGATGCACATTTTGGTATATATTAATCTAGATAATTAAATAATACCTTTTCAATTTGTATCATGATCTAATAGTCTAGATCGCTCTCCATCAAAAAGTCAGGACTTTTAATTATGCACATTTTCAGATAGTCACACACAATCTGAAAAATCATGATTATTTAATATGCATCCTTTGTATTATAAAAGTCACTACTAGCCATACCACCAATTAAATATTCCAATCCATACCTGTTAGGTCCAATATTATTTGCTATTACGATGTCCAAAATTAAGTTAATTGAGTTATAATTAAAGTCAAAATTAAGGGTTTGGTAGTATATGTCTTGAAAGAGTCAAAGATGGATCAAGGAGAGAAAGTAGCCAAAAAATCGCTCGCTAGACGCGTGTTGGGCGCTCGAGCATCTTTTTCAGGACTTCATCGCTCGCCTCGAGTAGCTGTGTGACCGCTCACTTCCCGTTTGACTACTGCTCGAGCGGCAGTGTCATCTTGGCAGAGTCCTGTTCACGATTTTGATAATTTTATAATCACATTCAACCTCAAACACTTCATATTATAAATACTAAATCATTAGCCCGTCCCAAAAGTGTGTTGAACAATTATTTCATACAAGAGAACATTCTATAGAGATCAATAATATATTCCATATTTATCTTGACTCAACCACGAGATCAAACACCAAACATCTTTACTTTTACCATTAAGCCTTCAGATATCTGAAGGTGGGAAGAGATAGTTGTAGTTCAAGTTGTTCCGGAACGAGTTTTTTCTTGGTGATCCCATAGAGGAAAAAGAATATTAGTGTTAGATTATTGTAATTGGTTATTCTGCGAACAAAAGGACCAACTTGAACATTTTAGAAATTTAGGGACTTAATTGTAAAGTTTCATAGTTGGTTGTATAGAGTAGGGTTCAGGATCCAAGTTTGGAACACGAAGGAAACTCATTGCATTTTCGCTAGATGCTCGCGGGAGTCATGCTCGAGCAAATGAAGCAGAACATCCAACGCTCGACCTTCGCCCACCCGTCGCTCGTGCGACAGGACCCTCGCTCGAGCGACAGTTTTACGGTCTGACCTAATTAGTGATTTCGCGAGATTTTTATTGGCCAAAGTTACCATATTCGTCCAACATATAAAAGTGGGCGCTGTGCATTCGGGAAGAGAGATTGAACATTATACATTAAGATAAAACACTTATTCTCTTAAGAGCTAAACCTTCATCAAGTTCAATCACTTTGATATATGCGCCATTTGGATTGAAAACATCTAAACCTTCAATCAAATACACTGGTGTCATTCTTTACTTAGATTTGTCAGGAAGATTGTGTCGTCAACTTGGCTGGCGACGAAGATCAAGGAAAAAAACTGAAGAACGAGGAGTTCTTGATGGATCTACAGGAGATAAACTGTGTGAAGAGTCAGGAGTGAAGTTCGTGTGCTCACTTCAGGAGGACTGCTTTACTACGAAGAGCTAGGATTGGTGTTTGTGTGCACATTTCAGGAGAGTTGCTTCAAACTTCAGACAGGAGATTAGAAAGCTTGTGTCCTCAACTTTGCTGGTGGTCTGTATGTTTATTATACAGTTTATAGTGGATCTTTGACTGGCAAAGCGCCCGAAGTTTTCCTACGTTGGGTTTCTCCGTGAACAATTATTGTGTTGTTTACTGCTTTAATTATTGCTCTTATATTACTGCGGTAGTTCAAGATAGGATAAATTGAATTGGTTGATTAATCATCTAGAAACTAATTAAAGTGACTTGTTGCTTTGGTTAGATTAATTCTGCATATAAGGTCAAACTAAAAACGGGTAATTAGTAACAGTCTAGCGCTATCCCGTAACTTTCAAGTGGTATCAGAGCCTAATTACGTGTCCTGACCTTAATTTTGTCTAGATTAGTAGCTCTTTATATGTCTCGCCATATTTTAATGGTAGTAATTATGCTTACTGGAAAGTTAGGATGAGAGCTTTTTTAAAATCTATGGATGAGACTATCTGGTTGAGTGTTGTGATGGGTTGGAGTTCCCCTAGTACAAAAGTAGGTGATGTTGTCACTCCCACTCCCACTCCCACTCCCATAGAAAACTGGTTTAAGGATGACTTAGATAAATGTAATTGGAATAGCATAGCCCTGCATGCCCTGTTTAAGTTTGTTTCTCCTGATGAGTGTAGGAGAGTGCCTATGTGTGAGGTAGCCAAAGAGGTTTGGGATATTCTAGAGATCACACATGAGGGAACACATGCTGTTAAAAATTCTAAGTTACAAATGTTGACCACGAGGTTCGAGAAAATTAGAATGAGTGAAGATGAGTGCTTTGATTCCTTCTATGTGAGCTTAAATGACATTGTGAACTCGAGCTTCAACCTAGGTGAGAGGATCCTCGAGCCTAAGATAATGAGAAAAATTCTTAGATCCTTACCTAAGCGTTTTAGGTCGAAAGTAACAGCCATTGAGGAAAGTAAGGATATTGATTCTATTAAAGTTGAGGAGTTAGTTGGATCGCTGCAGACTTATGAGCTAGCTAACCTTAGAAAACCCTGTTAAGAAGAAGTCTATAGCTTTGAAAACTACTAGGACCAACCAAAATGAGTCTTCTGATTCTGACTCACCAAATGATGAGCAGTTGACATACTAAACAATTCCAAACGGTGTTTAGGAATAAAAACAAACCTCAAGAGAAACACAGAGATGCCTCGAGTGAATCTAGGAGAAGATCTAAAGGTGTGAAATACCATAAGTGTCAAGGGTTTGGTCATATGAGGAATGAGTGCCCTAGCAGGAAGAGATCTCAGGAGAAGGCTATGAATGCTACTCTCACTGATGACGAGTCTGACTTGGATAATCAGAGTGAGAAATCCACCCGTAAGGAGAGTGGAAAAATTGTTACCCTTGTTGCTAGAGTTAAGAGTGGATCTGACCAGGGAAGTAAAAAGGATGAGGATGTAAATAGTTGTGAGGAATCTGGTGAAGATGATGAGAGTGAGGTAGATATTTATGAGGCCTATGATAAAATATATAAGGAGAGTCTTAAGATTCTTAGCAAGAACAATGCCTTGAGTGCGAAAAATAAGGAACTTAATTTGGAAAATGAGAAGTTGAGAGCGCACTTTAAGGAATCCACCTCGATCTTGAGTGAAATGAAAATAATGAATGAAACTTTAGAGACTCGGGTTAAGAAACTCACCAATGAGCTTGAGAGGTCCGCTAGGAAAGTGAGTGAGTTGACCATAGAGAGAGAGAGACTTTAGAGATCCAGGTTAAGAACCTTCAGAGTGATCTAGAATATTCTAAGTCTCAATTGCTTGCCTTCTCTCACAGTTCTAAAAAGCTAGATAACATTCTAGGAATGGGCAAGCCAACTGGTAATAAGGGAGGTCTAGGTTTTAAAGAGAACAATGCTAGCACTTCTAAGACCACATTTGTCCCTACAATTGACCAGCCTAAACATGTGCCTAACCATGAGCCTAAGGATAAGAAATTTGTTAGACAGAGACCTACTAGACAACGTAAGACCCGTCGACCTAGGAATAGACGTCAGCATCCCCATAACATTGTTCCCAGGTTTGTCCCGACATGTTTTCACAGTGGTGAGTTAGGACACATACGTCCTAGATGTCATCAAGTACTGAACAGTCATAGACACATAAGCTTTAGTAGGAATAGAAATCAGGAGGTTGTTGGTCAGATAGGATTCCTTACTACACAAGTGAGTCAGTTGACCAAGTTGGTGACGCAGTTGTCTGGAAATCATTATATCACTAGACAAATTTGGGTAAAGAAGAGTGATCTGAATAACTTTGATATAGGTCACTATGCTCTTAGAGGTAAGAACATTCATGTACCTATCTGATTAGATATTTCTGATGCATGTATGTGCTTAATGGTTATATGATGTTGACTTCTGCATGCATCACATTTTTTTTATTGCTTTTTAGGATGTAGTTTCATGCATGTGCATTTTCCTTATGTTTGTTTTGGCATATGCACGCTTTGTTTTGTTTTTGTGTGCTTGATTAGTTTGTTTTCATTTGTGTGTGATGTTTTCTTGTATTTTTTTTGAAAAATGAAAAACACAAAAAAAATTTGATTGAAATATTGAAAAACAAAAGTTTGGAATGGAAAGTTTAATGCTGTATGAAGTATAACATGTTTGAACATGTATATTGTGATCATATTTGGGTATAATTGATTAGCTATAACACAGTTTTCATTACTTACTTAGGTTGATTTGGAGTACTTTGTAATTGGCTATTCTGTGAACAAAAGGACCAATTTGAACATTTTAGAAGTTTAGAGGCTTAATTGTAAAGTTTCGTAGTTGATTGTATAGTGTATGGTTCGGGATCCAAGTTTAGAACACAAAGGAAACTCGCCGCATTTTTTCGCTAGATGCTTACGGGAGTCATGCTCGAGCAAATGAAGTAGAACATCCAGCGCTCAACTTTCGCCCACCTGTCGCTCGTGTAACAGGGCCCTCGCTCGAGCGACAGTTTTAGGGCCTAACCTAATTCGCGATTTCGCGAGATTTTTATTGGCAAAAGTTACCATATTCGTCCAACGTATAAAAGGGGGTGTTGCGCATTCGGGAAGAGAGTAGAACATTATACATTAAGAGAAAACACTTATTCTCTTAAGAGCTAAACTTTCATCAAGTTCAATCACTTTGATATATGCGCCATTTGGATTGAAAACATCAAAACCTTCAATCAAATACACTGGTGCCATTATTTACTTAGATCTGTCAGGAAGATTGTGTCGTCAACTTGGCTGGCTGTAAAGATCAAGGAAGAAACTGAAGAACGATAAGTTGTTGGTAGATCTACAGGAGATAAACTGTGTGAAGAGTCAGGAGTGAAGTTCATGTGCTCACTTCAGGAGGACTGCTTTACTACGAAGAGCTAGGATTGGTATTTTTGTGCACATTCCAGGAGAGCTACTTCAAACTTCAGACAGGAGATCAGAAAGCTTGTGTCGTCAACTTTGCTGGTGCTCTGTAAGTTTATTATATAGTTTATAGTGGATCTTTGACTGGCAAACGCCCGGAATTTTTCCCACGTTGAATTTCTCTGTGAACAATTCTTGTGTTGTTTACTGCTTTAGTTATTGCTCTCGTATTACTGCGGTAGTTCAAGATAGGATAAATTGAATTGGTTGATTAATCATCTAGAAACTAATTAAAGTGACTTGTTGCTTTGGTTAGATTAATTCCGCACATAAGGTTAAACTAAAAACGGGTAATTAGTAACGGTCTAGCGTTATCCTGTAACTTTCAAAGAAGTCTAGTGTTTTGAAAAGTGAAGGTTACCCAATTGAAGAGGTTCTTCGGTGATTTACAGGTTGGTGGTCAAAGTCTACTACGATTTAGTTGTGTCGGACCAGCTGTAAGTTATCTTTTCTAGTGAATCTTTTTGGCAAGGTTTTTCCAGAGGTTTTTGATTTCTGTGAAGAGTTCTTCAAAGGGTTTTCATTCATTAACAAATCTAGTATTATTTACTAAAATTTTAAGCTTTTGATCTATATTGCACGATTGACACATAACTTGACATTAAACTTAATCATCTAGAAATAATAATTAATGACTGGTTGCTTTTTATTGGTTATTCCACATTATACACATCTAGGTGTGGTTGAGTCTAAACATCATTTTCGATCGATTAATTGTCTATTTTATATATTATAATGTTTCAATACCTATTAAAATCACTAATTCTTATATCTATTAATCATTAAATTTAAATAATGCCGCACTAATGTCTTCCAAAGAGTTACACTTGATCAATCTGATGGAGATTGTCCCTCTTAAGTTGTTATAAGGGATATTCAAACTCTTGACTTGATGTAGAATTGAGAATGTAGATTTGAGAATCTTGTTGAAATTGTTCCACTAAGATTATTGTAGGATAAGTTTAGTGCGCGGATCTCCCTTAATTCTTCAAGTTCTTATAAAATATCACCATATAATTTATTGGAAGAGACAACAATTCCTAACATGTGGTTGAGGATATTACCCTTGTAAGATTACAAAGTTTTCTTTGTTGTAATGTTGTAGTAATTTGCCCATCAGTGAATCCGAATTCTTCTACTTTTGGAGAGATACATGATAGGCCCTTTCAAACTCAATCATATCCATGTATGACCTGAACGCGACTATTGAAGAAAAGGTATCTCCTTGAACCATCACAGACTTCATCTCGTTTACCTTTAGTGTTATGTTACCCAAACGTGCGGGATTTTGATGGAATTTTGGCTCAAAGGGAATGAAAGTGAACTCACCTGATTTGATTTTATCTACTGGATTTGGAACAAGCTTACTGGATTTCAAATGCACATACCGGATATAGTTTTACAGCAAATACCATATATAGGATTCACTTACCGGATATTAACAATTTTGAAAACTTACCGGATATGAGGCTTTGTGCTTACCGGATATTGATTGCCAATACCGTATATGAAATGCTCTTACCGATATTTCATTAAAACACACAGAAATCCGGTATTTGGCCAGAAAATGAAATTTACGCAAAGGGAAAGGTATATACACGATGAGAAGAGGAAGAACTAATTATATTAAAGTCTTACAAATGAAGGTTGTTTGATCTGCACTTCTAATAGAGAAAATTAAAGGTTTAGGGAAATTGCTTGTCTTATATTGCAACGAGAAAAGTTTGTATATTGAACCTACTATTGCCGTAATAATCTCTCTCTGAAAAGCAGTATTGAAGTCTCAAATGCTTGAGAGAAGAAAGCTTACTAAGAGATGACAAAATTTTGTGATCAAATGAATTGTAACCCAGATCAAGGGCCTCCAAATTTCTCAACTTTGACAATCTATCAAAACCTGCAACAAAGTTCAACATATCTATATTTATCACTCAAACAAAATAGGAATAATAAAATTGAAGTTACCTAATTAAGGAGAGATGACATCATACCTTCATTCTCAATCCAACCTACTAATTGATTTCCCGACAAAGAGAGATTTCTCAGCTCTTGAAAGGGAAGAAATAGAGAGGCATTAAATTACAAATCTCCTAATTTTCAATCCCTAGCATAATGAAGATTAAGTTGGATTGAAGGCACAATCTTCCATCTGGAAACTTCATGTTTGCTTCCTCCCAACACCCTAAACAATACCATCCATTTAGTAATGAAAGCACCATCATCACTAACGTTACCCATAACTTTATTCCCATCTTTCTTAATTCTCAACACCCTAAAGCTACAAAAATCTCTTATATATGTTGCTTGGTGGATTTTCCGCTTTGGGAGCATCCCTATTTAAAGGGGATTGACTAGAAATACTACTGTACATTTTATGACTTTTCCAGTGAGATAAAAATATTGTCCCTACACTATTGCCAAAACTCCGGGATATTTCCTATGAATTCTAGTTAACAAACAAGACGTGTTGATTTCTTCTTCTTCTTCTTCTTCTTCTTTATGTTTTTATTTTATTTTTTTTTTGGGTAAGAAATTAAGATTCATGATATTTTATAATCAGGTCTTGACTAAATAATGGTGAAATGAATACTACCATATATTTCCTATCGTTAATGTCACAAGCTGAGGGACCACATGAGGAAAATGGTGCAAACTAAAATGAGGAGACTTTGACTTGGGATTACTAAAATGTTGAAGCATTTAATTCGACGGAGATTTTGACAGAAGCAACATCAGTTTCAACCAAGTAGTAAAAACATTGAATTATTAAAATTTTAATCCACTAGTTTTTTCCCTGTTAGATCATTAATCAGTCAGAAATGCAGTCTTGATGTTAAAAAAACCACAGTAAGCTAGTTCCCCTCACCAAATGCCATTAGCAAAATACTGAAAATACGGTGCCTAAAACAGTAAGCTCAATGTTGAGGAATTAATTGAGAAGATAACAAAGGCGTTTGGGAAGATTCATCAGTTATCGACTATTTCTCACGATGTAGTATGGGTGGCAATATGGTATTCCCCGAGGAAGCTTCTCAGAGTGGCTGGATTGCATCTTAGAAATGAACACCAAGATGGGTCACGTCAAAATCCAAAACATCACTAGTTCAAATATCTATGTACTCCGTTCTTCCACCGCACAAGACCTGCTCTATAAGAGAGAGAGGGGGAGGGGGAGGGGGAGAGAGAAAGCATAAAAATTAAAATTAAAAAAAAATAAAAATAAAAAAGGGTATACCTTGCCTTGTACGGCCATGAATACAGTGTTTCAAAAAATTTAAAAAAAATTGTAATTACATCTTCCTTCAACAAAGTAATCAGCGAAAAGGGAAATCGAGAAAAAAAAACTATTTGTTCATCTGAAAAATAGAACTAGAAAACATACCAACATGAAAGAATAATTGCTATTTAAGTACCCATTCCCACGACAAGGAGCAACTAACTATCCTCATAGCTACCGCTACCAATTTGGGATGAGCATTTACAACAATTTTTTTTCCCAATTTATAACTGTACACATATTTATAACTATAAACATAAAGTACACTTATAGTTTTTTCTTTTTCTTTGTTAGTACTATTAACAAAAATGCTCAAATAATGCATAGTTAATGCTCTAATAATAAGATATTTAAATACTTGATCTTTTACAATCAAAAAATTGGTTGATTGACTGCTGAAAGAAAAAGACAATTTTTTCTACATTACAAACAATTTTTTCTCAGTAATGCAGTGACTCATGGACCACAATATATTTGAATTTTCTCGCTTTTCTCTTACTCCCTCACAACTCTCTCCCTCACGCTTTTTACCAAAACCTTAACCCGTTCATTTTTTAAAAAAAATTGTAATTAATTTCCCTACAAATGATCACATCTACTACAAATCTTCACTCCCGATCCAATTTTCAACTAATGAGAGCCTAATTTTCATTTTCTACTATCCAATTGTGTATATAAAATGCGTCTAAAATGATTATGTTCAATTGTGTTTCTTTGATTGATTATTAGTACTGAATACAGGTTATATGTTTTTAATTTCAATTACTTGAATTAATTGTTTTAATTGATTATTTGTATCAAATACACCATGAATTCTTTAAACATTAGTATATATACATTAGGGCTGCAAGCAAAAATCGTCAAATCGAAAAATCAAACCAAAATCGTATTTTAGAAAATGTCGGTTTGGTGCCACGTGAACCCGTCAACGAAATGATTTTGAACCGAACCAAACTAGTCAAAAATGGTTTGGTTTAGGTTTAAGAATTTTAATTGTGGTTTAAAATCATACCGGACCGATGAAAAGATATAAAAAAGAAATAATAATAATAATAATAATAATAATAATAATAATAATAATAATAATGATTTTTTTTTTTTGAAAATTCATCAAAATATGTAAAATTCAATAGTTTTGTCATTACTGGATGTTTTTTTTATCAATTTCTAATTTTCTACTACATATATAATATTATTACCCAACAATCTTAATTTATATCTAATAATCTCAAGGCTAACCTAATCTATCAAAAAGCCATTTTCCTCTTTAGAATATAGATGAACTCTAGCCGACACCAGACACAACCTTGAGGCACCGACACCAGACACTTCTTCTTCAGATTTTTCACGTATTTTCAAAGTTGAATTGAAGTCCATTACACCAAATCGGAGATAGAGATCTTGGGCCTTCAGTGATAATATTTTCTACGAATAAAGTTTCAGATCAATAGTTTTTTTGGAGCAAACTGTGGTAAGAAATATGAAATTAAATGTGTTTCGCGTTTCTCTCAACTTTGATAATTTAACCATAAACTTTGATTTTTTTTAAGTACATTAACTATTTGACACATTTAAATGATTTTCTAGTAGTCATTTTTTGTACAAAATCACAAATATGGATCATATTGATATTTCTCAAGAAGAAAATTATCTTGAGCCAAATGTAGTTGTTGATAGTATAGAAGTTGATCAACATGCAGATTTCACTAAGAGAAAAAAGGAGCTAAAAGATCTGATGTTTGGCATAAAAGTAGACAGGCAACAAAATATACGACGAAATCAAAAGTTGAAATAATAAATTATAACCCACCAAAGTGGAATTGCCAACACCCTAAAAAATACCGTCCATTTAGTAATGAAAGCACCATCATCACTAACATTACCCATATCTTTATTCCCATCTTTCTTAATTATGAACACACTAATTCTGGCTTATCTAAATTATTAGCAACGCTGCAAAATTTCTTAAATATGGTGATTGGTGGATTTTCAGCTTTGGTAGCATCCCTTTTTAAAGGAGAAACTTGATGTACAGTTGATTGACTGGATCTACTACTATTCATTTTTATGACATTTCCGTTGTATAAAAATATTGTCCCTACATTATTGTCCAAACTCTAGATAACAAATAAGAAGTGTAGATATTTTCTTCTTCTTCTGCTTCTTTTTTTTTTTTTTTTTTTTTTTTTTTTGGGGTAAAAAATTAAGATTCGTGATATTCTACAATCAAGTCTGGACTAATTAATGGCAAAATGAATTCTACTCTGTATTTCCTATCAGTAATGTCACAAGCTAAGGGACTACCAGAGGAAAATGGTGCAAACTAAAATGAGGAGACTTTGACTTGGGATTACTAAAATGTTCAATTCGTTGGAGACTTTGACAAAAGCAAGTCAATTTTAACCTATTAGTAAAAACAATGAATTATTAAAATTTTAATCAACTACTTTTTTCTCTGTTAGATCTTTAATCAGTCCCAAATGCGGTCACGATGTTTAAAAAAAAACAGTAAGCTAGCTCCCCTCACAAAATGCTATTAGCAAAATACTGAAAATACGGTGCCTAAAACATTTTTTGCACAGTTTTTTTGATATCATATATACTTGCTCAATGTTGAGGGGTTAATTGAGAAGATGACAAATGCCTTTGGGAAGGTTCATCAGTTATCGACTATTTCTCACGATGTAGTATGAGTGGCTATATGCTATTCTCCAATGATTCTTCTCAGAATGGCTGGATTGCATCATATAAATGAACACCAAGATGGGTAAAAATAAAAAATAAAAGTATACCTTGCCTTATACGGCCACTAATACAATGTTTCAAGAAAAAAAAAATTCTTCTACTATATGACTTTAAAAAAAGTATACCATATCTTGTACGGCCATTAATAGAATATAATTACCTTGCCTTTGGTAGCATCCCTTTTTAAAGGAGAAACTTGATGTACAGTTGATTGAGTGGAACTTCCCTACGTTGTCTTCCAAACTCCCGATAACAAATAAGACGTGTAGATTTTTTCTTTTTCATTTTTTTTTTGTTAGAAATTAAGATTCATGATATTCTACAATCAGGTCTTCACTGATTAATGGTGAAATGAATTCTACCATATATTTCCTATCACTAACGTCACAAGCTAAGGGACCAACAGAGGAAAATGGTGCAAACTAAAATGAGGAGACTTTGACTTGCTAAAATGTTTAATTTGACGGAGACTTTGAGGAGGAGTAGTAACACAAGACAAGTAGATGTTAGATGTAGAATAGCCTTCCAATTATGTCATTCTGATTTCTGTTTACTGATAGTGTTTTATTTTATTTTTTTTCTCTATAAAAATGAAATATTAAAGGGTTTTACAATGTAGATTGGAAGATTAAAGGGATTCCTTATTTCTATTTAGATGCTTTGATTCTATATCTCGTATCAAAAAATCATGTGTTGAAAGAAATGGTTGAAATAATTAGAAAAAATTAAAGCCCAACTGTAAAACTGCTTTTGATAGTTGAATATTGAAAATGTTGGAACTGGATGTCTAAAATTGAGGAATTGAAAACATAGACTGATTTTTTACTAATATTGGGATTTTTTACAATTTGATATGTCTAATAGTCTAATGTTTGAAATTGGGAACAATTAATTGAAGACGTGTAAGTTAGTTGTAGTAGTGTATTAACTTATTTTCATTGATGATATGTAATTTTGGGAAAAAATTGTATTTTAATTTTTGACTTAGATATGTTTTAAAATTAATTTGGATGACTTTATTGAAAGGCATTTTAGGAGGTTCTAATCCATTTTATAAGTTAACATTCCCACATCATTATGTTAAAATTTATAATTAATTCACATTTTCAAACTTTGTTGATGTTTGTGCTTTGTGACATTTGTCCAATAACTCATTGTTCCATTATGTGGACGCATGGGTTTAGTGCATTGACTTCTAGAAGGATTTTATCAGAATTTTCATTGATATTTCGTTAATAAAGAGGTCATCTACACTGTTCGAAATATTTAGGGCATGTTTGATAAGAAAGCATTTTCATGGAATTAGGAAATCATTTTTCATCTTTTCAAATTTGACTTGTTTGATACCAATTATTTTCTTGGCAAAACTTTTTCCCAGCCCACCCCAACACGCCCATGTTCCTCATTTTCAAAGAATTTTTCAGCTTTTTTTTTAGGCAATTGTAAAAAATACTAGACTTAATATTGGTAAAAAAAAATATCACTTTTATTGACAATTTTAATGCAAAACAAAGCCAAACGAATAGTATTCGGCATGGTACTTTTTTTTGTGCAATTGGAACAAATTATGGACCTAATGGTAAAAAAAAAAATATTATCACTTTTATTGACCATTTTCATGCAAAACAAAGTCAAATGGACACCAAACTTTCAACATTATTCGAGGGGGGAGGAGGGAATTATATCGATCAAACACAATTAATTATAATTTTCAATAAAATAAATATAGGCAATTCAATTCCCTGTAATTCATTTTCTTTCCACCCAAATTTCACCTTTGCAATCAAACGGACCCTTAGACCCATATATACGGAATTAAAACAATCAATAATAAAAACCAACAAGTCACTATTTGTTGGTTCTAGATGATTAAGGTTATTAATAAAATTAAATCATAATTAAATAATTGCATAAATATTCAAATCAAAACAATAAAAATTAATAACACCAGAAATTGATGATGGAGGAAAATCCCTTGAAAAACTCTTCACAACGATCAAAACTTCCTGGCAAACCTTGCCAAACAAATCCACTAGAAAAGTTAACTTATAATTTGTCCACATACCACATACCACTAAACCTTAACTGACTCTGACTACCCAACTGATAAATCACCTAAGAACTTGATTGTGTGACTTGTACTATCCAAAATTCTTGACTAATTTTTTCTCCACTGGATCTTCATGAACGAACTCATTTCGAAACGTTGGAACTCTAGCGCGTCTTCTCCAAACTTCAAAACTCTGAAAGCTTATAGGTGAATGTAGGGTTTTTTTTTGTATTTGATTTTTAAATCTTTTGTGTTTTGATATGTGACTGTGGTAAGAGATGTATAGATGTAAATTTAATCTTATATGGATATTCTCTTTACTAAAATTAAGGCTCAAGCTATAAAAATATGTTTAGGGTGAATACATGAATCGATGATCTTGGGGTTGAATAAAGAGATCTTTGGAATATGTAATTGATCTTCAAATAATGATCTCTATAAAGAAAATATTGTTCAATCACACTATGGAACGAAGTATGGCTTGTATATTTATAATGGGTAGTGTTAGGGGTTGAATGAAATTGAAAAACAGCTTTAAAATCGCGAATTTGACTCATGTATGTCGCAGCACCACTCAAGTTTGAGTTGAAATTCGGGAATTAAGTCTTTGGGTGGATTGTCGTTATGTTTTTTTATTTTATTTTGAAATAAATGTATTTTCATGAAATGTCAAATGAGGAGATTGGTAGGTCGAAATTTGTAATTAACAATTTTTAAATTTGTAATTGACAATTTCCTTATACAAAATCATAAGTTATTGAATTGTAATTAAAGTCAAAATAGTTGTGGGTTGGTAGTATAGTCCTTGGAGAAGTCAAAGATGTCAATTAAATGTTTTTTTCTATCTAGAAAGAATTTAGGTCTTTGCTTTCCTCAATAGCACTGACTTTAGGTCTAAATCTCTTACGTAGGGATCTCATAACATTCCTCACTATCTTAGCCTTAAGAAATCATTCACCTAGGTTGAAACTAGAGTTGACTATGTCATTTAATTTAGCATAGAAATCATCAAAAGATATGTCATCAGCCGTTCTAGTTTCTTTAAACCTAGCATTCAACATCTGCAACTTAGATTTTTTAAGAGTCTTGGTTCCCTCACGTGTGATTTATAATAAATCCCAAGCATCTTTTGCGGTCTCACACATGGGCACTCTTTTAAACTCCTCTGGCGAAATACTATGAATTACACTCATTTAAATCATTCTTAGACCAAGTGAAAGTCTAGATAGGGAAACTACACATGCAATATTAGATGTAGAAGGGATAGTCCAACCTTTTTGTACACTAACCCAAACTCACTTATTCATAGACTTAAGAAAGACTCTCACTCTAACCTTCTAGTATGCATAATTATTGCCGTTGAAGTACGGAGGAACATAACAATGATTGACTCATCTTGACAAATAGGGTTAATGAAGACAATTAAGCTCTGATACAACTTGTTGGACAATTTTAGTTCCAAATTTACGAAATTAAAACAATCAACAATAAAAAGCAACAAACCACTAATGTTGGTTCTGGATGATTAAGGTTACTAATCTAATTAAACCTATATTAAACAATTACATAAACATTCAAATCAAAGCAGAAAAAGTAAATAACACCAAAAAAATGATGATAGTGGAAAACCCTTGAAGAGCTCTTCACATATGACATGTATATTTATAATGGGCAGTGTTAGAAGTTGAATAGGAATGAAAAACAACTTTAAAATCGCGAATTGGACTCATGTATGTTACACCGCTGCTCGAGAACCAAGCGAGTAGTGATGTCCCTATTTTGAGCACTCGAGCGGACATCACTGACCTTTTCTCCTTGGTCCATATTTGACATCTTTGACCCCTCCAAGGACTATACTACGAACCCACAACTATTTTGACTCTAATTACAACTCAATAACTCATGGTTTTTTAATACGAAATTGCCAGTTACAAATTTAGAAATTGGTAATTATAAATATGGACCTAACATAGAAGAGACAAACAAAATCACTATCAATAGGTCTATACCCCTACTAATGAAACTCAAAATTTTAAACATATTAGGACCTATACATGAAGTTCGTTTGCTAATATGTCAATTCTTACTCCTCCTATCTTTGAGCATATATATATTTTGATATTTCAATATTGAACAAGCTCAGAATTTATTTCTTTTCAATAACTCATAATTTTTTTTCATCTTAAGTACAGGTTCTAATTCATTGAGCAACCAAGATGAACCATGTAGCGAGTGTTAGGTCGGTTATCCCAAGTCAGATGACCATAGGCACCAGGTATAGAGTTACCCTTCAAACTTAATTGTTCGAGTCAAATAGTCTCGAAGAAGTACATCAAGATATGAGTAGCAATTTTACAAATAGGGGGTATGAATAAGAACTAAGGTCTAACCAAATAGTCAATTCATGTTCAGAGTCACCCTATCAATAAGTGGCACCCATCTCAAATTTCACACATGCGGTCTAGACCTATGTACATAGTCATAGTGTGTGCAGTGTAGGATGTACATGACGACATATATTCCAAATACTCCACAAAAATTCAAGTCACGTGATGGGGATTGAACTATTCATCTAATCAATGCATATTCGATCACAGTGTGCATTAACAAGTATAACACACATGATGCAGTAGCTCATACAAACACAAATTTATTTGTTTTTGTTTTTCAATTTTTCAATATTTTTGAATTTTTCATATATCAAAAAGCATTAAAAACACACAAAACAAAGACAAAAAAAAAATATCAAGCACACACAAACAAAAACAAAAATAAAAAATAAAACACACAAAAGCAAGTAAAGCACGCATGATGTAAAATAAATGCAACAATGCATATATGATATGCTCAATGCGTGCAGAGTCCCAAGAACGAGATTAATGTGGTACATAAGCACCAGTGGCATATCCATGATCGAGAATAGATTTTTTGACCCACGCCTTCCTAGTATTCGAGGTAGAATTAGTTAATTTAGAGGTCATCTTAGTCAATTGAACAACCTGACTGGAAAGATGATTGACCTGACTAGGAATATCCTGATTTCTCTCCCTATGCACAAACTGATGACACCTCGGCCTAATGTGACTCAAAGTTCCACAGTGATGGCATGTGGGTACAAACCTAGGTCCAAACATGTGAGGTGACTAATAATGATTTTGAGGACCAGAATTCCTATGAGACCTAAGAGTCCTCTGTCCTACTATGTGCTTACCTTTAAAATCAGGAGTTTTAGCAAAGTGTGGCTGAGTGGAAGCCGAAACGAAAGAAGTCCTAGAGGTACTAGTAGCATGTGATCTGTTCTTATCATAACCTAGACCTCGTCTATCACCTACAGACTCGTTCATACCTAAGATGCTATCAAAGTTCTTAGTCCCACTAGAGAAAGCCTCAAGTTGTGAGTTGGATTTTTCTAGATCACTCGTGAGGGTCTTAACAGTCTCTTCTAACCTCTCATTTTTACACATCAACTCACTCAAGTTTTTGGCAGAGTCTTGAAGTTCACTAGCTAACTTCTCTTTCTCTCGCTCTAACAAATCAAGCTTTTTAAGAAGGACAATGTTTGACTTCTTAATTTTAAGACTCTCCTCATATAACTCCTGATACACTGCTTGAATGTTACTTTCCACATCCGAGTCATAATTACAGCTCTCACTAGAGTCATCAGACACATCCTGCTTATTAGACTCATCAGATCTACTCTCTACTTGAGACACGAAGGCCATGTACTTTCCTTCTTTCTCACCATCTGACTGCACACTAGGATCACTATCACTAGAATCATCATCAGACAGTGCAGCAACTAAGGCTTTACCTTTATCTCTCGTGGAGCTCCTCTTAAGATTAGGACATTCATTCCGATAGTGTCCAATCCCCTGGCACTCAAGACATCTAACTGACTGGAGCTCACTACTAGATACTTTACCACCACTTCTATCATGTCTCTCTCTCTCTCTCTCTCTCTGAAACTTCCTAGGTGGACTTCTCTTCCTAGGCTGTGGTTTCTGTCTATTTCTAAAGGCTTGATTAAACTTCTTAACAAAGTAGGCTATTTCCTCACCTTTAAGGGGTTCACCATCACTAGACTCTGAACCTTCTTCCCTACGGGTGTTCAAGGCAATATACTTTTGTTTCTTATGCTGTGCTAGGGTCAATTCATAGGTTTGAAGGGATCCTACGAGTTCTTCTATCTTAATATTATCAAGGTCTTTGTTTTCTTGAATAACAGTTACCTTAGGCCTAAACCTTTCAGGTAGGGATCTCAGAACCTTACGAACGATTTTAATCTCAGGGATCCTTTCACTTAGATTAAAGCTAGAGTTCACAATATCGATCAACTTAGCATAGAACTCATCAAACTTCTCATCATCATTCATCTTAAGTTCCTCAAACCTAGATGTCAACATTTGTAATTTGGAGCTTTTCACAATTTTAGTATCCTCATGGGTTGTCTCCAAAATATCTCAAACTTTCTTAGCAGTCTCACACATAGACACTCTCCTAAACTCCTCAGAAGACACAACCATAAACAAAGCATGTAGACTCTTACTATTCCAATTACACTCAGACAGTTCCTCTTTGGTCCAAAAGGAAATATTAGTAGGAGTAACAACTCCTGACACAGTATTAGAGGGTACAGACCAGTCATTTTATGTACACAGCCAAACACGCTCATCTAATGACTTAAGGAAGGCTCTCATCCTGACCTTCCAATAAGTATAATTAGAACCATCAAAGTAAGGCAGTATAGAAAGTGATTGACTCATTTAGACTAACAATTATGGGTCAGGAATCGAATTTAAGCTCTGATACCACTTGAAAAACCAGATATTCGACCCAACTACACCTAGAGGGGGGTGATTAGGTGTAAACGCGGAATTAAAATTTAATTAACATGCAACAAGTCACAAGTTAATTATGTCTAGGTAATTAATCAAACAGTTCAGTTTATCCTAGCTTGAACTACCACAATACTGAAAGTAATAGCAAAAGCAGTAAACAACACAAAATTATTCACGGAGAAACTCAACGTGGGAAAAACTTCCGGCGCTTTGCCAGTCAAAAATCCACTATAAACTGTATTATAAACTTACAGACCACCAGCAAAGTTGATGACACAAGATTTCTGATCTCCTGTCTGAAGTTCGAAGCAGCTCTCCTAGAATGTGCACACGAACACCAATCCTAACTTTTCTTGCAGTTTATCTCCAGTAGATCCACCAAGAACTCCTCGTTCTTGAATTTCTTCCTTGATCTTTGCAGTCAACCAAGTTAACGAAACAATCTTCCTGACAGATCCAAGTAAAGAATGGGCACCAATGTATTTGATTGAAGGTTTTGATGTTTCCAATCTAAAGGACGCATATGAATTGATTGAACTTGAAGAAGGTTTAACTCTTGAGAGAATAAGTGTTTTCACTTGAATGTATATTGTTCAATCTATAGATCCCGAATGCAAAGCGTCCCCTTTTATATGTTGGACGAATATGATAACTTTGGCCAATTAAAATCTCGCGAAATAGCGAATTAGGTCAGGCCATAAAACGGTTGCTCGAGCGAGGAGCACTATCGCTCGAGTGAATGGCATGTCGCACGAGCGACAGTGGGGCGAAGGTTCAGCGATGAATGTTCTGCTTCACATGCTCGAGCATGACTCCCGCGAACGTCTTGCGAAAATGAGGCGAGAAACCTTCATGTTCTAAACTTGGACCCCGAACCCTACGGTATACAACCAACTATGAAACTTTACAATTAAGTCCCTAAACTTCTAAAATGTTCAAATTGGTCCTTTTGTTCATAGAATAGCCAATTACAATAATCTAACACTAACAAATTTAAATCTCAATCGTTAGTGTAGATGTTAAAAATCATGTGATTTTTACATGACTTAAAATTTGAGGGATAAATTGTCAAATTACTGAACGCCAAACTTAAAGTTGCGTCATGTGATTTTAACATTTATATTAACAGTTTCAATCACGTAGTATATTTAAATAAGAGGAAATTAGCCCCACTACTCTAAAAAAGCTATCATTAGATTAATACACTAAAACAAAGTAAAACCTTTCAAAACCGTAATTAATACGTTAACCAAATCCCAAAACCGTCTAAACCCCCAAACTAATCAAAGAGCCCATTATTTCTAGAAAGAGAAAGCCCTATCCATGCAAGAAGAATCTAATTAACCGATGCGAAGAAGAAGTTTAAACATTGGCGTGATTGATAATTTTTGTCAATTCAGTTTTCTCTTTTCTCAATGAATTTGTTTTTGACCATCATGAAAATTTCGGAAAATTGTCAAATCTTTTTTTTTCCTTTGCTAATAGCATACCAAGGATAATGGGGCAGGACATGGAAAATGTCCATACTTTTCATTTTTAGTATTTTTCACTTTTTATTACACATAGGGTTGGACATGGTTCGATTCATGAATTTTTAGGTATTTAGTACATGGAACCATCAGGTCCAAATTTAATTATGAAAACATTCAGGTTCTGTTCCATTCGGTTCGGTTCGGTTCAGTTTGGTTACCGAGTTTTGTACTATAATTAAATTTTTTAATATTTACAAAGCTAAAGTAATTCAACTAATGACATGTTTGATCTTAACTCTTACAAAAATAATGCAATTCAATCTTATGTATCTTTTGCGTCTCTCTTTGTTGAGTTCTTCATAAATTTGATTGTTAAAATCACAGGAATAGAAAGATAGTGAGCTCACAATAATGAAGAGAGGCACAGCCGAGCTTCAATTCGATTTCTTCAAAATGGTAGAAATTGCACTATGATAGAATAATATATTTGGGCTAAATTAATTACTTAGAAAATTTATTTAGAAAAGAATAAAATAATTTGACTATTCGGTTCTTAATCTAGAATTGAGAATCGAATTGAATCCATCGGTTCTCGATTCAGATACATGTTCGAGTATTTAACATAAGAAGAACAGCTCGGTTCAGTTCAGTTCGGGTTGGGTTGGGTTGGATTCGACTCGACTCAACTCGATTCAAGAGTTTTGTCCAGCCCTAATTACATATTTGATTACGTAAAATGTTATTTTCATCCAATTTCTTAGTTAAGTGAACGGTATTCTTGACATTTTCCTTTTTCTTCCTCTATTTGAACTCGTTTTCTCCTATATTTTCTTTCTCTGAAAATTAACCTTTAGTTTCGTGAGATATGAACACCGGAGAAAAGACTGTGGCTGTCGTTAAGGAAAATGAAGAAGGCAACGTGTTGTTCAATGCCAAGAAATATGTGAGAGCCTCAACGAGATATGAAAAGATAATAATTCCCAAGGGATTTTGACTCCAATTGATTTAATTAGGAAAGTGGTATTTGCTATGTAGATTTAAGTCATGTGCCTCATATTGGAAATTTTGAACTCGGGCTACCAAGTACATTGAGTATGTCACCTCTTTCAGTAAGGAAAAAAATAAACAGTCCAAAGCACTGAAGATCACTTGCAACCAAAGCAATGCAGCATGCAATTTGAAACTGAAAGATTATAAGCAGGCAGAGAAGCTGTGTACAAAGGTTTGCTTAGCTGGATAATCGTTTTCTTTTAACTGCCTCTTCAAATCATGGATTTCATTTGTTTAATAAGGAAAGTGTGTGAAGATGTTGGAACTGGAGAGTACAAACTTGAAGGCACTTCATAGAAGAGCTTGAAAAGTTCTCATTACTGATTAAGTTTGACCTTACGTGTGAAATTATATAATTAAAAGTAACAAGTCACTTTTTAATTGTTTCTAAACGGTTAATCAAAACAGTTCAATTTATCTTGTGGTTTAAATGCTACAAACAATAAATATGAAAGCAATAAAGAACACCAATATTGTTGACTAGGTAAAACCTTTAGGATCAAACTAGTAACATTCACTATAGACAATATAAACTTACAGTCTGATCCGGCCTAGCAAATTTCACTAGACTCGCTGATTTATTTCCTCCAATCTCCAAGACCCGCTGGAACGTGCTTCACTCACACCTGCTCACGATCTTCTGAAATTGTCCATCTCCTATAGGTCACCAAGAATAGCCATTTATTGTTCTCTTCCTTTGCATGTAGTCCAACCTCAATCAAACTTCAGCATTCTCTGAAAGCTATTGAGAATCCTTCCTTGATGTGTTAAAGAGGTGGATGTTTTGGATTATGGAACTTTGATTTTTTTCCCAACAAGTGATTGTATGATCTCAAGAATCAAAGGATAAAAATCAATGTATGGATGTGTTCTTGGATCTTCAAATAATGTTATGGAGAAGTATTATAATGAATAATCACACATAATTTCGTGTTAGGGTTTAGCATATATAATAGAGGATAATTAGGTAGCATGGGCCGAATAAAACTCTTGAAAAATGCGATTTAGGATTTTGCGTGTAACACTGTTGCTCGAGCGAGAGCTCAGCAACAGGTGGGTGAGAGTGTTACTATTTTTGCTGCTCGAGAATTAGATGGGCGATAGGCTAGCTAAAATTCGGCGGCTCTTTTTTCTTTGTTCCAAACTCGAATACTAACTTACGTAACTCATCTATACAATATTGCAAACAACTCTTTGACTTTTATAACATTTTATATAAGTCATTCACTACAACAAAAATTACCTTTTGCAACGGTCAAAAAACGTTGTCAAAGACTTTTTGCAACGTTCGGGTGCATGTTGCGAATTTTGATGTTGCCATAGAGTTCCAACCGAAAAATACCTACGGCAACATTCGCCGAACGTTGCGAGAAACACCTACGACAACGTTCGACGAGTGTTGCAAAAGACTTTTTAGCAACGTTCGACGAGTGTTGCGGTAGGTCATGTTATGTTTTTGGCAACATTCTCTGACCGTTGCCGTAGGTCAATTTACCTTTTTTTTTTTTTTTAATTATGTATTTATATATATATATATATATATATATATATATATATATATGTATGTATGTATAACAAATATCAAATAAACCAACAAAATTAAAAATATTATTTTTTTTGGCAATAATTTACGCATATTGACTAGTAAAATCGAAGATAAATCCTAATAAACAAATTTTGGAATTGCATAAAATTGACAATTTCATTACAAATTTTTGACACAAACATTAAATGTAATACAACACCACCTAAAAAGGGAGCACAATTTCTCTTGATCAGCATATTAGAGCGCTGGAATTTTCAACGTTAGACCTGAGTAATTCTTGCTCGAAATTCGCTATTTTTGCTTCAAGCTCAAGCTTCATCTTGTCAAACTGTTTTGTTTTGCTAAGAATAACTTCATGCAATGCTTGATCATGTTCTTCCTTCAACAGTCGTATTTGTCTCATGCATTCCTTCAGAGCACCATCCAAGTGTGACGCCCGATCTTTAGTTTGTTTCCAAATATTGAACAACAAACAAAGGCTAAGTTTGTTTCCAAACACTGTCAAAACTGTGACCAAATTGAGTACCTTTTTCATCCTTTGATCTTGATGAACTTAGTCCTTTCCATTCATTTTGAGCCTTGTTTACCTGTGTAATACACCAACAATAAAGCTCAAAATTTAGCAAATTGGGTGCTGCAAAATGGGCCATTTATCATAATCTGAAGAAGGCATAGCAACTTACAGCATTAAACACCTTAACAACTGAAAATCCAGCAATGTTCAGAACTAGTAGGGACGTAATACTTATTTCTTTATTTCTATATCATCTCATAATTTTGTCACATAGCATTTGGACGATCTTTGCTGGGGAGAGGCTGATCAGTTTAACAACACTTATAGCATATGCATCGAGAGCTTGAAGCAAAAATAGCTAATTTGCACATCACATTCTAGGCAAGAACAATCAAGAGTAAACACTATTCATCTTTCCATTCTCCCAGGTTCTCAAAAGTAAGAAAGGATTCCAACTACAAGTTGAACTCCAGTTTTCGCCTCTATGAAGTCTGTGAGTCCTTAAAAATTCCAATCCTACAAAAACCTAGTTTCTCATGTGCTTCTAAAAGTTATTCTCTCCAATGCAGAACCCTACAAAATTATGTTAAAATCTGTATTCCCATTAATGCTCTAAGAACAGCTTTATTACTTTAGTTGCACGCATGTATACTCACAGTAATATTCCAATAACCAAAAAATCAACTCAAAAAACTAAAATCAATAATTAAGATCATAAAGAATGTTTAGTGTACCACTTTGCGCGAGCAGAAACCTTCAATGACATTGGCTATGGTGCACGCAACCTGATGAAGACCATATAATTGCAGCTTCAGATCATGGTCAATTCGATTGGCATTATTCTTCGAACCAACAAAAACCACTGCATCACCAAATCTCTTCTCCAATTCTGTTCTCTCTACCCCCTCCCAATCATCAAGGAATCCCTCTTCCTCTTCATTACTAGGGTGCTTTCTCACGAGATAAGTATTATCATTTGAACTGCAAAATGCACCACATAACAAACAATAACTAAAACCACCAACATAGGCCAAGGCGCAAACTACTTAGTGAATTTATATGAAAGCCTTAAGCAGAAGTTTATTATAAACAAGTTAGTCTATAACTGTAGAAGTACTATTTCTCCATCAAGTATAGACACGGGTTTTATGACTTAAAACTGTTAATTAAATTATAGTAACATTTCTATAAATGCTTAATCAGATGTTTCAGAAATGCCACGAGAAAACATGAGGGAGGGTGAGGGTTAAGATTCAATAGTAAGTTGAGAAAAAATTATAAGAAATAAGAAAGATAGTAGCTGAGACCTAAACAATCAAAAAACTTCCACACCCAAGACTAAAATCAACAAGAAATAACTAGAGGGTTAGATAAACATACAAGATATTACTGTCAAATCTTAAAGGCAGAACATAAATGATGGAAATTGTAAGCCTTGCAACTACCCAAAATAATTAAGAATAAGCTGGTCTTCCCAACACAGGAAGGAACAGAATTAATTATGTTGTCTAAATCCAAATGTACTAACAGTTAACCATTGAAAACTAGGATTCCTGAATTAAGATCAGAAAACAAGTGCATTACGAGGAAGATTCACATACAGATTTAATAATTACGAATTAAAGATGATATCAACACTTCATTACCAATTAACACTTATTTACATAAAACAGAGCCACAGCTGTGAAAAATCTGAAATAAGAACAGAAGAGAAAATGAGAGATACTCCCAAAACTCAAACCCAGAAGCAAAGTATTTTTAAAAAGATGGGGAAAAGGAGAAAAAGGCACCAAGTGTGCGAAGCAAGAAAGAGAGATTTCAATAGCTATCCATAACACAGAAAACATAGTAAAATGAACGACAAAACAAAAGTCAGCAAAGTTTCAGTCCCTAAGTGACGCAATCCATTATCAAAGCTTCTATGAACTATATATACACATTACATACGTGTATGTAGAAGGCGGCACCAGATTCATATAAAAGCTTGTGAAGACGTACTGTTTGGATTTGTAGAAGGCGGCACCAGATTCATCCCACAAAATTTTGCACAAGAATCAGACAAATTACAAAGGATAAATCATAATAGTTGAAACAAAAATTTTCAAAATATTAAAAATGGGGAAAAAGAAAAAGAATTACCATTCATCCAATTATATTCTGGTTGAAAATGGTAAGCCGTTCGAGAGAATGCCGGCGAGAAGCTTCTTGGATCTCCGATGCCGGAATGAAGGAGGCGTCTGCAAGTTGGTCGGGGATGGGAGTGTAGGAAGCAGCATTTTCAAGATCATACGGTGGCCTCGTGAAAGAGTAGGCAGCCATTGGAATGGAGAGGGTATTAGGTTGAATGATTTTGAAAACGGGAAAGAAGTATTTTAATTTAGGGCAAAAATTTTTTTTTCCTTAGCTTTTGCAACGTTCACATACACGTTGCAAAAGAGTTAGTTTTAGCAACGTTCGTCTGCACGTTGCAAAAAGTGTAAGTTATAACAATGCAAATGTATGTTATTACTTTTTTGAAGTTGAAGTTGAAGCATTATTCTTATGCAATAGTAGTATAACAAGTTGGGTCCATTTGTTGCACTTCTTCCTTTTTCAAAGAAGTGATTGTTCTCTGAACAATCTCAATAAATCATTTCTTCCAAATAATCATGTTACTGTTTGAGCACAGAGTTCTAGGTCACGCTTGCGAACACATAGGATCTAGGTTTCTAGACTCGTGGTCTACACGGTCAATCTGTTTCGGCCAATGGCTCTCCTTGTAGAGGGTCATTTGTTTCACATGACTACATGAAAAATTAGTTGATCTAATTGAATTTCAATATACTGTATTGTCAATCCTAATTTCAGTAAAGTATAACGTGTTGACTAAGTCAAATTATTAAGAGATGGCAAATGATATATAAATCTTGTTTGGTATATCTATAAATCAAATTTTTGGTAGATTTTGATATAAAATTTGATAAAATTTCTGGTTTTAAAAGTTGATTAAAGTTGTGAATTCCATGAAATGGGAAAAAAAAAATTAGTTTTAGAAAATGGGGAGGGTTCAAATAAGAGCAAAAATTCAAAAATCAGGTGTGTCTAGAGATATAAATGAAGACATTAACATCCCATTATTCATCTAGAATAAAATCATCTTAATAAAATTTTTCACAAATTTATATGTTATTTTAATATATGAAAAAAATATTTCATGATTCAAAGATATTTCAAAATTCAAAGAAATTTCAGGTTTATAATATATTTAATAATATATTAACATTAAACAATTAAAATTAATTGAATAATCATATTTCTTGAATAAAATATTATCAAATAATATTCTAAAAAAGTGTAAAGAGAACACGTTTTCTGTTTTGAGAAACTGTTTTTCAAAATGACAAAGAGAACGCATTTTCAGTAATTTCAAAACACAAAACATAAAATAGAAACACGAAGAGAACGTTGCAAAAGAGTTAGTTTTAACAACGTTCATCCGCACGTTGCAAAAACTGTAAATTTTCGCAAGAGGCAATGAACGTTGCAAAAAACGCGAAATATGTAAACTTTTCGCAACGTTCACTGAACATTGCGAAAAGTAGCATTAGCAACATGCATTTAAAAATTGTTGTCAAAATTCAATTATTAACACCAATGACAACATTCACTTATTAGAGTGTTGCTATAGACCTCTTTAGCAACATTCAAGCTATAAATGTTGCATGTTGCAAAAGGCCATTTTTGGTATAGTAATTTTGTCTAAATAATTGTCAATACAACATAAATTCTAATAGAGCTTAAGCATACATGAACAGGCCGATCTAGCTTTAGCTTAGAGGAGAAAATGGGTTCAAATGAGGAAGAAAGAGAAAAAATAA
The DNA here is from genome assembly GCA_019395295.1 of Osmanthus fragrans. Lineage (NCBI taxonomy): Eukaryota > Viridiplantae > Streptophyta > Magnoliopsida > Lamiales > Oleaceae > Osmanthus > Osmanthus fragrans. Next base: position 15,312,588 of record CM033359.1, read on the forward strand.
CGAGAATATTCTTCACTTAACAGAGAAATTGGATGAAAATAGATGAAAAACCTTTTTGTGCAATCAAGTGTGTAATTAAGGATGAAAAAACTAAAAAATAAAATGTAGAAACTTTTTAACAATAACAGTAAAAGATATGGATCTTATTTCTAATTACCCCAAGTATATATGTATACATATATAATTCTTGTTCTAAACGTTTGATTGCTTAGTTTGCTTCTTGTTTCTAATAGGTACAAAGAATTTGTATTTTGCAAAATCTGCTTTGGTTGGTCATTGCTTATTAACTATTTCATTTCAGTATTTATTTCCATTTGCTCATTTAGGATTTCGAAATGGTAAAACCTTCTTGTTTGGAAGTTTTATTTGTCATATTGAAGTGGGGTTCTTCCTATTGAATTAGTATTTAGGTTAATTTCTTTGAGATTTATAATTTCTCTTACAAATTACTTTTGAAATTCGAATTTCTCATAAAGAATTATTTTCAACATTTTTATCACTTTATTTGATAGAACTTGAACGCATTTGGAACTTTTGATCAAAATTCATTTCTTCACTCTGAGATTTGTGTCAAAATGTCTTAATTAATGTTCATTATTATTTGCAACCGTTTTGAGTTATTGTAAAAATATTTATCACTTTTTGAATAGCTTCCAAATTCAAGTTACTATGTTAGTTAATGGCTTATTATGTTTGATCTTTAGTGTACAAAACGTTATTACGTGTCAATTTTTTGTATTTTCATTTTTTATTGTTTCATTATGGAAAATGTTATTTTCATCAATTTTTATCTTAATTTTCAATTGAAAAAATGACAAATATATCCTCATATTTAAATAAAAAAAAAAAAACAAATTGCAATCATAATCCCAATTTTCTAAAAAAAAAAAAAAATTACAAATAAATTAATTTTAAAAAAAAATCTTCTTCTTCTTCTTCTTCTTCCGTCCTATGCCTTTCCTACCCACCCTTCGGAAAGCCATCCACCACCAAACGCACAATCACCACAACCTTCGCCACAATTTTGCTCAAAAAAGAGACTGTGTGTATGTTTTTCTTGTTTGTTGAAGTAAAATATGAGGGACTCCGGGGAAGAAATTGATGACAGAGGCGGCGACGACTATGGATTTGGTAGCAGGGGGGGCTTTCCTGGGATGGGACACGGAAAAAATAAAGATGATTTACATTTTGATTTTTGATTTTTTTAAAATTTATTTGGGACCTAGTTGTACTTTTTTTTTTTTTTGGGAAAAACTAGAAGTATGATTTAATTTGTTCTTTATTTTTATATTATTTAAAAAGGAAGTATATTTGTCATCTTACAATTTTTAATTTGAAATTAGATAAAAGTTGATGAAAATAACGTTTTCTACAATGAAACATGTAAATAAGGGTGAAAATGCAAACAAAAAAAAGTTGAAATGTAGGGACATTTGATGCTAATAAATCTTAGTTAATAGAAATTAAACGTAATCACAAAGAGACAACATATAAAATAAAATCACCATCCTCGAGATATCTTCTAAGGTTTTGATTGATGTTAAATAATATTTGTCACTTTTTGGAGTGTTTGTCAATTTTTTTTTTTTTTTTTTTTTTTTAATGTTTTTGTCATTTTTTTGAGTTTTTGTCATGTTTTTAATTTATGTCATTTTATTGAATCGATTCTAAGGTTATGATTAGTGTTTTGTCACTTTTTTTATTTTTTATTTTTATTTTTATTTTTACTATTTGGCACTTTTTTTTTTTTTTTAGAGTTGCCACTTTTTTCTAAATATATGTCACTTTTTTAGTGTTTGTTACTTTTTTTGTCACCTTTTTAAAAAAAAAATTTATCTTTTTATTTTTTGTGTTGTTGTTTTTTTTTTTTTTTTTTTTTTTTTTTTTTTTTTGTTTGTCACTTTTTTTAAAAAAACGTTTCTATCACTTTTTTGAAGTTTCTATTACTTTTTTTTTATTGTTAGTTACTTTTTGTAAATTTCTATCACTTTTTTAGGTGACAAAAATCACTTTTTTTTTTTTAAAAAAAAAAAATTGATGTTTTATGTCACTTTTTAATTTAACTTTAAAAATTGAAATGTCACTTTTCAATAAAAAAAAGTGACACTTAATTTTACACAACATTTTTCCTATTATTTTTCAAAAGACTCCTAAGTTTAGAGGTATTTTTGTAAATTGCTCTTCAAATAATTTGAAGGTTAGATATAAAATGATTGTTTTTGAAAGATTGAAGCACTCGGTCCTAATTTTTGTGATAAGATTTTATTCCCACTCTATATTGCCACGCTTGTACGTGTAGGTAGGAGATGTCACAAGGAAAGCCCATTTTAATTGACCGTTTCCTGGCCCATAAATACAGGCCCACCTAAAGATTTTCCTATTCGATAAAACGACATCGTATATGTACAACATTAAATAGGAGGGACAAAACAGGAAATTCGACTAAAGAACCCTAAAAATACTAGGATTTGCTTTGCGTCAAATTTTTAGTATAACATCGTTTACGAACCTCTCCTTACAATCTCTTCTCCTCAACTCCGCGGCATAGATCCGAGGAGCTTTGAAAAAATTCACAAAAAGCGAATACTCTGTTTTTTAGATCTCTCTTCAAGTTCACTGTTATTTTGCAGCAATCAGGTAAAATATATCCAATTATATGCATAATTTTCGTGTTTGTTATTGTATGAATAAAAATATATGAAGGGATGTCTTGACTGCTTAATGATTTATTCGTGATTAAACAGTTCTGGTTATTCTTTTTATTTGATTGGTAAGCTTTTCTTTGTTTCGTATTGATTTGGGATTCTCATAGCAATAGTGGTTCCTTTTTTCTAAATCCTTTGGGTTGTGCGAATCGGATTTTGTTTATGTGATTGATTGATTATCTAATAGAAGCGTGAAAGTGGATTTGAACTTGTATATTTTTGTGTGTGCGCTTTTTATGCAGTTAAAGGAATGTAATTTATGATGTAGACGAAATATCAGTTTGAGTGAATTTGTAATTATCCAGTGTGAATTTTTAATATAGTTTATTTCTGTGAAGGCCTATCATGTAACACCTCAATAACTATGTAGAAGCAGGAAGTTCGGATGGTACATGCCTTTTTTGACCCATCCTTACTGTTCAGCCCATGGTACCGTTACATTTTGAATGGTTTGCTGTCATTTTGTCCTACAGTAGCTGGGATCATAAAATGTGTGGTTTTTGCATATTTCTGGACCTATTTGCATTTTGTCTTCACAACAATGTGTTATCAATGGTTTCTTTTGTGAACTTGGACAGTGTTACAATTATGCCAATTGAGTTTTCAATCCATGGCATTTTAATATAACAATTTCCATTGTTTGCTTATGTCAGCTATGAGATGGTTTTCTATTAAACATTCTTTTGTTAGGCGCCTTCTCTTATGTAGCATGCTTTCTATGGTTTTCATTTTGATTTTATGTTGAATACATGTCAAACTATTAGTGAATAGTGAATTACCTGTTGTTAATGTATTATTTCGTTCACTTTCTGCAGTCATGGCTGGAATCGCACCTGAAGGTTCTCAATTCGATGCTAGACAATTTGACACCAAGATGAATGAGTTGTAAGTTTTTTTCTACTTTCAAGCTTATCAGGCTTGGAAAACGCTGTTTGATTTTTTTATTAGTGTGTACTCTTCCTGCCTATGATCTTAGGATTTATTTATTCCATTTTTCAATCGTGATGGTGATCATAGTACACTTGTTTGGTTTTCTGAATTAATGGTTTCAGACTTGGAAGTGATGGCGGCGAGGAATTTTTCACAAGTTATGATGAGGTGTATGAAACTTTTGATGCTATGGGCTTGCAAGAAAATCTTCTGAGGGGCATCTATGCTTATGGTAGATTGGGACAATTGTTTTATGTCATGCTGCATATTTTTCTGCACAATATTTATTTTCTCTTCTTCCCAAGAACTAGAATAAGAAAATATTTTCTAATTTGAGAATGTCTGTCAAGTTAATTTTCTATGTCATGTCTACTTTACTAAGTGTCTCGGAAATCTTTGTCTTTTACATCTTTAGCTTCAAACAATGAAGTCGATTAGCATATTTTTTCATATGTCTACTTAATTTGACGATTTATGAATGTAAACACGTGCAACTATTGAATTTTACATCTTTTCAGTCTTTTGCTTAGCTAATTTTGTTTTCCTTTTATTCTTTCCATTTGGAAATTCATGCTGCTTAAGGTTTTCTGTATTATTTCTAAGGTTTTGAGAAGCCCTCTGCAATTCAGCAAAGGGGGATTGTACCATTCTGCAAAGGACTTGATGTGATTCAACAGGCACAATCTGGAACTGGCAAAACTGCTACCTTTTGCTCTGGGATACTCCAGCAGCTAGACTATGGAACTGTTGAATGTCAGGCTTTGGTTCTTGCACCAACCCGTGAGCTTGCACAGCAAATTGAAAAGGTCATGCGAGCACTAGGTGATTATCAGGGTGTGAAGGTTCATGCTTGCGTGGGAGGAACCAGTGTTCGTGAAGATCAGCGTATTCTTTCCAGTGGGGTTCATGTTGTGGTTGGTACCCCTGGTCGTGTGTTTGACATGTTGCGAAGGCAATCTCTTCGCCCTGATTACATTAAAATGTTTGTGCTGGATGAAGCGGATGAAATGCTTTCAAGAGGGTTCAAGGATCAGGTGTGTCTCTGAATAATATTTTTAGCTGCAGCTTACCTGATATGTGCTGTCAAATGCATTATGAGGTTTCTAATTCAGGGTTCTGTTCTTTTCAGATATATGATATTTTTCAGCTGCTGCCACCTAAGATTCAAGTTGGTGTATTCTCTGCCACAATGCCTCCAGAGGCTCTTGAAATCACAAGAAAGTTTATGAACAAGCCTGTGCGAATTCTTGTGAAACGTGATGAGCTGACCCTTGAGGGTATCAAGCAATTCCATGTTAATGTTGAAAAGGAGGAATGGAAGCTCGAAACCCTCTGTGATCTTTACGAGACCTTGGCCATCACACAGAGTGTCATCTTTGTTAACACCAGGCGTAAGGTTGACTGGCTCACTGACAAAATGCGAAGCCGTGATCATACTGTCTCTGCCACCCATGGAGACATGGACCAGAACACCAGAGATATCATTATGCGGGAATTCAGATCTGGTTCTTCACGTGTTCTCATCACCACTGATCTGTTGGCCCGTGGTATTGATGTCCAACAAGTGTCTCTTGTGATCAACTATGATCTGCCGACTCAACCGGAGAACTACCTCCATCGTATTGGACGTAGTGGACGATTTGGAAGGAAGGGTGTTGCTATCAACTTTGTTACCAAAGATGATGAACGCATGCTTTTTGATATACAGAAGTTCTATAACGTTATAGTTGAGGAGCTTCCGGCTAATGTTGCTGATCTTCTCTAAAGCGATTTTGATTGATCAAGGTTTTACGCTCTTTATTTTAAGTAATTTATTATCTTATTTCTTAGGTAGGTTAAAACGTATGATGGACTTGCTACTGGGAGATGCGAAGTCCCATGATTTGCAAGGTGGAGTTTTCTATTTCCCAATTTGGTTGCGCTTCCTAACTTTTGGTATGTTTTTTTTTTGTATTGTAATTGTCCAAAATAACTGCAATTTTGGATGTTGTTCGACTCTTTATCAAGTGTTAAAGTTTGATTCTATTTTGGCTAATATGCGGTGTATACAGGCATAATTATGTGCTTGTTTTTAAAGTGAGAGTGTTGGTTCGTTAAAAGTTTTCTGGACTTCTAATTGTAAAATTTGTCCTAAAAAGAGAAATAAACAATGAGTTTGAGTTAGTTTGTAGACGGAAATATAATGTAGCCGTTAATTTTCTCTACATTTTTGTTCATTTTAACCAAGAATTTGTTAGTCATCAACGTCTGCATCATTGACAAATGGTGAATGAATTTCAAATTAAAATAGGTATAAGAACCCCTTTAATGAACCCCAAAAGTTGGGTTATACTTTCCACTGATGGTTTACCCAAGTACATAAACATCATATATAATGTTAAGGATCCATTTGTCGTGAGTTTTGAAGAGTAAAAGGATGTTTGGTTAGTTTTATGAAAGTTTTTTTATTTAAAGTTAAATGAGCTTTTAAATGAAGTTGTTTCATTGTTGCTCCCTTTAAAATCATTTTTGAAATATGAAGTTCTTTTAAAAATTAATTTTTAAATAAAAGTTAAAAGTAATTTTTTTCAAAAATTCTTTTACAGAAAACAAAAGCAAAAGTAAAAGTAAAATTATGTCAAACGACCCTTTATACATTACATTTATGAAAATATTGCACATGTATCAACCTATCAATAGGACATGGACTCCCACAAGTGTTCAAAATGTTCATTATATGTGGAACAACGTTATTTTCTTTTCATTTTCTTGAAATGATGCTGCGTTATGATTAGTTTGTGAAACTTAACAACTATGTTAATCTTTTGCTGTGCGCGTGAAACAAAGGAAGGAAGAACTATGTCAATCATGCTCTAAACTTTCAAAACAAAGGAAGAAATTGGCCCCCTTTTAGATTCTTTCGCTTCTTATTTTGTGGTGTCAATGCATGTGTAGTTGAAAATATTGATATCATTTTTTCTCTAAATTATCTTCTCTATAATATTGAATTAAAATTATTATATATTATTTTGATTACAATCTATTTATTCAATACTTACCTTGAATAGTTGCAATTATGTCACTTTTCTTCTATGCAGACCTCAAATCAATGGGCCATAGGAATTATAGAATAATTTAATTATTAAAAACTTGAATTATAAGAAACCTTTTAAGAACGAATAGCGTGTTATATATGTACTCAAAAGAAGATGCACAAAAGAAATCAGGACATGAAGAAGGACGACGATCACTAAAATATTAAAATATTTTACTTATGTCGAGTATGTAATCAAACTTCAAAATTGTATATTCATGCTAAGGAAATTTTCAAAGAATTCCAAATTTCTATTTCAATGTAAAAGGGTTGTTTCAATCTTTCTTTTTATTTGCTTTTATTTTTTTTCAACCTTTTATTTACTTTCATTGTTATAAGATTGGTACAAGCAAAATTTAACATTTTGACTTAAGCCTTAGAAAAGGAATATTATGAGGAATAATTAACAATCTCACGCCATTTACTTTTCTTACTTCGACATAATTGTCTGAATTTAAAAAAGTAACGTTAACAAACATATCATCCATTGAATTATTGATGTTAATAAGTTATTTCAAAAAATGTTGCTTGCACCATGAATCTTGTATGGCATAAAATTCTTTTATGTGTTCCTCTTTTTCGATTGAATGCTCAATCAGTCTCCAAAGGTTCAATACTTGTAGAGATTCTATTGATGTTTTCTTTGAGAATTGTCCATATTTCTACCTCTACACAGCCCTTATTTGGGTTCCAATAATTTGATAATAAATTTTTTTCTCTCTTCTTTTCAACTATATATCCTTCGATCAAATAATCTTGCACGTAAATTTAAAACTTTTCATTCTTTTTTAATCACATGTTTTTCAAAAAATAACTATCACAAAATTCTAAGTTTTGTTTCTTTTTAAATAACAAAAAAATAATAGTTAAACAACAAGGCTCATGTAGCTCGACGTGATCTAGAACGCCCAAACATATAAACTACTCAAATTTATAGATAACCTATACTCACTAAAAGACACCTCCGTCTCATTTGACACCATTAACCTTTCAACTCTCCATTTCTCACTATAATAAATTGGTTTTGTGACTGTGACAGCGGCAGGCCCTCCAATAGGGGGCGCCAAATTGGCACCCTGTCACGGCCTGTTTGAGGATCTTTATCCATAATAAATTTGCCAAAAGATGCTTACTTTTCTGGCATCTAAGATTCTAAGGAGTTGTTTGCAAGTCTGAACAAAAATAAAATTTTTTGAAAAATTCATACCTTGTGCTGTCTCAAGTTGATTTCGCATATTAAACGGCATCTAGAATCCAATCCCACCAACAAAGAGGAATTTCAAAATCAAAATTATATCCCCATTGAATTTTTTTATTTGCCTGACAGCTTAGTTTGGCTTGACATCTTTACAAATTTGATACCAAAAAATTTGAAGTCAAGCTTCATACTTTCTCCATCCCGTCAAGAAAAATTTCAAGAAACCTATGGAGGATTACAGATCAAAGTCCTATAATGATAACAGAATGCAGATAGAACCTTGTTATGGACGCCCCTCTGCCAGGCCTAATGATTTCAGGCCATACAGTACTCCATATCCTTATTCTTCTTACTATTATGTAGCGCCGCCGTCTCCTCTGGGGCCAACTTTGCCTCCGGCGGCTCTAGGTCCTCCACCGCCGAAGGACTGGAAGCTCAAGAAAGGCAAAAGCGCAAGTGGGTCAACTTCAAAATCTTGGACTTTAAATGATCCTGAGTTCCAGAGGAAGAAGAGGGTGGCTAGCTACAAAACCTTCACTGTTGAGGGCAAAGTCAAAGGATCTTTGAGGAACAGTTTCAGGTGGCTTAAGAATAGGTACTTCCAGGTGGTCTATGGCTGGTGGTGATTTTGCGGCATAATTTGCTTTTACGTTGTTGTCCTTCTATTTGTGCTAGAATACAAAACAGTGTTCTGTGTTATGGGCTTTTTAACATAAAATTTGTGAAATAGGATTTTATTTTGATGCAAGCGATTTTTGTGGGTTTTGTATGATTAATCACAGTACCCTTTTCTTCCGGTGGGTTGTTTCTAGATATGTGGATCACTGTTAAGGGTAATATCCCACTTAGATTATAGAAAAATGATACTCTACTCGCATGGGTGACCAACTTCAAAATAAATTTTTAAGATGTAACCCAACTCGATAATCATGATACCAGGAACTTCTCAATTGTGATCTAGAATGCGTCATTCTTGAGATTCTTTCCTAAGATATTGTTATTGTCATAAGATTTATTTGACATGATTCTGGAGAAATATGCATAAATAAGTGTATATCAGGAAGGATAAGAGAATAATAATATAGTGTAAAATCAGTGTTCTTGTTGTAGTTTCAAGTAGTGTGAAAGATATATGCTTGACTAATAAATTTTGATGGTTCTCTTTGGAGTATGGTTTTGGTTTATATTCTGGAAATTGCTAGGTCCAAAATTTATAAGTTCGATAATTGTTTGTGCAAGTAAATGATATTGGCTGAACCAGTCTTTAACAACACTAATATGTTTCTACATTTTGTTTTGGGGAGAAGGGTTTAAAAAATAAGTTCTTTGGCTTAATATTCTTTATTCAATCAAGAAAGGAAATAAGGAAAAGATCTTAACAAATCTCTGGGTCTGTGACTATAGATCTGGAATTTCTGAGGTTCTCGCTTCCCTTCTATCTTGCTCAAAAGGAATGCATCAGCAGAACTGGCCTTCTGTGTTAGGTCGTCATGGCATGAACTTTGTCTATATATTCCGAGCTTCATGTTTTCGATTTTAGTACTCTTGACAGCAAACCATCCAATAGTGCACCTGGCCTTGACTGAATCCCAAATCTGTCTTTTGAACACTTCAGTAAGCATACTTGAAAGTCTCTTTTCTGCCTTGCCTTTAAATATGCCTTACAGGTGTAGTCCCTTGGAGCAAAGAGAATGCATGAATGTTGTAAGACAAACATGAAAGTGTGGTTTTATCAGAGTTGTTGATTTTTGTAAAAGCTTAAATCACTGCCTCTGTTTGGGTTCCATTCTAATTTCAATGCATTTTTCTCTTTCATCTTGTCAACCACACATTTTTCAACAAAATAATATTGCACGTAAACTGAAAACTTTTTCTTCTTTTTTAACAATACATTCTTCAAAAAATCACTATTCAAAAATACGTAATTTTAATGGAGCCCAATCAAGGGCATTATAATTTGACATTATCTCCCATAGCCTCCACTTAGAAGTGATATTTTCTACGGGCTTCTGTTTTTGGAGGATTATTGATTGTTGGAGTGTTTATTTCCATGTTCCTCTAAGCCAGCTGATAAGTTTTTGGAGTAGAAGAACCTTTTAACCCCTCACCATGCTTTTACAAATTCGCAATTACTGAAATAAAAGGAGCATTTAGCATCTGTGAAACAAATTAGGTTTGCTCCCTAATGATGATTGTGCAGTACTTGTAGCTTGTTAAAGGAATCGAAGAGTTTTTTTTTGGCATTCCTATATGCCTTTGGGTATGGATCATAATATGAGTAGTTTTGTCATCAGACACTAGTTCCATTTTATGCAGCCTAAGTGGCAGTGCTTGCATAATTTTCTCATCATCTGTGCCCTGCAGCATTTGAAACGTCGATTCAAGATTTCGATATAATGTCTTGATCGAATTTACCGTGCACCCTTTTCCTTGGCAAGGACTTATAAGTGTATCAATATGGTATTGAAGTATGCAAAAGTCATGGGATCAAGTCTCGGTGCTACCCATTTATGAATATTGAGGACTCGTTAAGAAATGGGACCGACCTGCATGTGAGGAGCGTGTTTGAAGATTTTAGACCCGTTGTAAAATACTAATTATTGTATGTATATGTCATTGATCTACCGAAAGGGAAGTATATGATTTTATTTTATTTTATTATTATTTTATTTTCCCTTATCTATCTGCTCTCAACTTTTATACCTGTATTTGTCAAATGGAGATGTTGGGGGTTGCTTTTCTTTTGGTTACAAGGAAGGTCATATATTTTAGCACGATGGACCTTCGTACGTTTCTTAAATTTGTTCTTTTTGGCTTAGAGAACTTTTTACACACTTGGAAACAAGGTTTCTGGGAAGTTCGGCTGATTAAGGTATTGAAACTGTCTGGAGTGGCACTATCAGAATGAAATCGAATGAATGAACTTGAAGTTTAAGCTTCAAATTCTGCTGTTTTGACTCCTGAAATTCGTGCAGTTGGTTTCTTCATCGTGCTGAAATCTTCCTTTTGTCTCATCGATGTTGAGTTTCATTGTTATTCTTTACTTCTGTCTTACCTGGTTGTTGTTGGTAGGTGACGGGTTGTTTAGAATAAAGGGAAAAGCCCACCAAGATTTACTGCTTCAAGGAATAGGTAGTAATCAGTTGATGTTGATGTTGATGTAGATGTAGATGTAGCTGTATCCTTAATGCATGTTTTATACATAATATTAGACAAAATTAGAAGTATATTAGAGGCTACACTACTTTTTATATCCATCATCTTGGCATCTAGATATTAAAATTTGAAAAATTTCTTGGCAAGTTTCAACTACCTGGAAAATGGATTTAAGTTCTATCTTAAAATGTCTATCTTCTTTAGAGAACTAGCATATATTCTTTTATGTTGGTCTATATTTTAGTATCTAACTTATGCGGAATTTATTTCTTAACATGATCCGCAAGATAATGTCTTGTTTGAGCAGATTAATATTGAAATTCGTATGCTCATTTGAGCGTTAATCAAATCAAATTGATCGTTTGAGTTTAACGGTCTTTGATATCATGTCAAGACTTGGAAATTTTACCTTAAAGGTCAATCATGTTAAGAAAAAAGTATAAACATTTATATATTAATCTATATTTCATTATTAATCATTGTTGGATTTATTGCTTAACATTGTTGAAGAGGAATTAATCTTCAAATTTGTGGAATCCGGGTTCAGTTTAAACTTACCAACAGATATCAAACAATCAACCTAAGGCTACGACCCACAACGTTATTCTATCACTTCGGTTGCCACTTCTAATGTACCAATAAGGAACACAAGTATGGTGGTGGATTGCAAGCCACAAAGGCAAAGAGAAACAACAGAGGCAAAGGAACGAGGAAGCAATCACCGGTTCTCTCTCAAAAAGGAAGCAAAGCGCACACATGGGTTTAGACAAAAGGAATGGTAGATATATAGGTTAGTTTAGGTTACCACAATATGGGCCAAGAGTATCCAACAAATGGGTCAACGCAAAGATAAATGGGCCAACATATTAAGAAGGTCATCTAAGAAGTATAGTTGCCATGAGCAACATTAATTAATTAAGTTGCTTTCAATGGCCCAAGTTGTTTTCAGGTTGAGTCTGTAATCTTGATTATTGATAATTAATTCACCATCGGTCAAGGCCTGTGAAAATATAATTTGACGTTTTTTACATTATTGTTCGAGATTTATTAAGTATCAAAACTCAACAAATTTTCACATTGATGCCCAATCAACTTGCAAACAATCAAAATACAAAGTTGATACTTGCATAACCAAAGAAACCAATAAAATTGGGATCACAGACCTTACCTTGTGTTTCGGACCCAAAACATAAAACTATACATCCTTCATATATTCACTAGGGCTAAGGTGAAGAGTACCAAGTAGAAGCAGATAATCATAGTAATTAGTAAAGAGCAAATAAAAATGCGATTAAGATATAAAGTAGAATAATATACAGATCTTTTCAAAGCATGTTGACACAAAACAACATACTAACACCATGTTCGTCAATCAAATGGTCAACACATATACAACATATGCATAAATGACCCCACAGAAAGATTTCACTGCACTTATCATATCCCATTCAGTGTTGCTTGCACCTCGAGAACAAATATCTCCTCCCATCGCCCACTATGCTCACTAGATTGATCACTCAACTCATGTCTAACTAGTAAATCACAATAGATCCTAAATCCACGGGATAATCCTCTATCACCACATCACTTCTCCCATAGTGGATAAATGGTCTCCACCTAACAAAAGAGATAGAAGTGTCTCTCTCACGCTCCACCTAACCAGAGTCTTCACAAGTAAAGGATTCCAACATTTAATCACCGTACCATTCGTGATCCAAATTTCACACTCTACATCCCAATACATACTACCAATGTACCCCTAGGCATCTATACTTCACATCACCAAAAGACACAACATATTTACTGCTAATGCATCCTAACACACTATGCATGCAAATACATTAAACCAAGTAATCATATTGCTCTTAAAAAATTCCTACAAATGCATATATCAAACACATTGAAATGTCATATATAACTATGCAACAAAATTAAGCAATCACACACATACAAAAATGATTACACACATGCACATGCGGTAACTAGATTTACTCTCAACAAACCTTACTAAGGTCATCACTCGACCCTATAGCCACATCCTCATCACCTCTCATTGTCTTGAGCTCTACCCAAATTCATTTTCTTAAACATCATTTTACTACTCATGATATGTAAATCACCACTCCTCTTATCCTTTTTTAGCCTTAATCTCCATCTCCTTACTCTTACGGAAATCTACGACAATCTCAGGTGTTAAGATGTCTCTACCATACTTAATTGCATTTTTAACCTCCCTATATGAATCAATCATAGAATTAAGCAAAATAACAGTCTTATAAGTTTTAGACACATTTTCATCATAATTAATAATGTCTTGAACACTTTTTTTAAAAACATCCAAATCCTCATCTATATTCTTTAAAGAATCTATTTTAAAATCGAAAAAACTTTCAAGTAAGTACAATTTGTTAAGAGTAGATTTTAGCTAATGTAAATTCGCCAACTTTTTTTCAAAGTTCTTTTGTTGTATTAAGTGTACCAACTTTTCTCAAAATAGTATCAGATAGATGAAAAATAATTGAAGTGTAAACAAATTCGTCATATTCTTCTTTTTGTTCTTTTGACAAAATTTCAGAAAAATTGCCATCAATAGCTTTTGAAACTTTTTGTTGAATCGAAATTTCCCTCATCCTTTGTTGCCAAATTGAAAAGTTTCATATTCCATTGCAATTCTCATTTCAAAATGTAAAGTCATTTTTGAAAATGGAACCACGAAAATGCACAATTTGGTCACACAAAGTAATTCTAAGGTTACAATATACGTCGTTCTAAATTTCTAAGGTTTCGTGTGATTCTAGATCTCAGGATCAAGTGAATGGTCAAACGGGTCAAGTCCAAGTGTTCTAACATGCAATAAGAATGTATGTCCACAAAAATTTTGTTTCTCACACAATGCAGACAATTAAACACAGAAGGAATTATCAACTTGCTGTTAAATCCAACTCTTCAATTAAGTAACAATTTAGGGCAGATAATTCCTAAAATCTAGCAGCAAGCAATAGTTACCCCACACGATAACCTCTATTCTAATATCATCCCACACTATGACTTGATAATACTGAAATTTAAACGGAATAAGCCAATTTACCAGAACACCGACCAATCTGAGTCCATAAATAACGAGAAATGCAAATTTATCACTTTAGGACCACCACCGTTCGTCCTAAACCTTCCAGCAACTGCAGTAATCAATCAAGCAAAAGTCGAATCACAAACGCAAAAATATCCAAAATCACAATTAATTTTTGCCAAAATAGAAAACGGACACCATTGCATGATCTGGCAAGCCTCAAGAAGCAAACTGCTTGTTCAAACCACCGCTGGATGTGCCTACACGCGTCACAAGAGTTTTATCTTCGTCAGCTATGTGCCACCATAGAAGTCATGTGCACCACCATAGGCTGAGCCTCTGTTTACTGAACATGTTGGTTATCTTGGTTTGTCCAACTGGTAAGTGGTTTGGCCAGAAAACACGTTTTCAGGTCCGATTTTAAAAATTTCAAAACTAGACGAATTGTTCCTGTCCTTTTCTTGTCAATTTCTAGCCATATTTTCACCCAAAAAATACAAATTTCTCACCTACCCAAGATTTGATACCATATGTAGCGGAATTGATCTTCAATTTGTGGAATCCGAGCTCAGCTCAAACTTACCAATCGATATTAAACAATCAATCAAAAGCTTTGACCTACAACTTTGTTCTATCACTTCGGTTCCCAATTCTAATGTACCCACAAGGAACACAAGTATTTTAGTGGATTGCAAGCCACAAAGGCAAAGAGAAAACAACATAGGCAAATGCACGATTAAGCAGTCATCGATTCTCTCTAAAAAAGTGGGCAAAGCACACAGACGATTCTAGGCAAAGAGATGATAGATATATAGGTTAATTTAGGTTATTATAACATGGGCCAAGAAAATCCAACAAATGGTCCAACACAGAGATAAATGGCCCAACACATTGAAAGGGTCATCCAAGAAATATAGTGTCCATGAGCAACATTTATTCATCATTGGTTGAAACCTGTGAAATATAATCCGATGTTTTACATCATCATCCAAGATTTATTGGATATCAAAACCAACAATTGTTAAACATGATGTGTTCGGCCAGGGATAAAATTTTAAACCAAAAATGTTTTACATTGTTGGAGATAGGGTTTACATGTTGAATTCCGTTGCAGATCTTGTGTTGGGTTTTGATACCCAATAAATCTATAGTGATGTTATTAGACGGTTTTGATTATATTTCATAGGACTCGACTAATGAGTGAAATAACTATCAATACAATCAATCAATTGGCTCAACCCGGAAACAACTTGGGGGTTGTTGGAAGCTAGTTAATTTAGTTAATATTGCTCACAACCCATTTACTTCTTGGATGGCTCTCTATTTGTTTCGGCCCCTTTACCATTTGTTGGTCTATGAGCCCACTATTATAGCCCACTTAAATTACATGGTCTTATTGTAAAAGAAGCCATGTGTGTGTACGAGAAAAGAGGCAGCTGACCCTTTTGTACTTTCTCTCTTCGAGTTTGAAAATTGAAACTTATCTTTCTCTCTTTCTGGTTACATATTGCAGCCACGCTATTGTGTTCTTTGTGGATACATTGAGTTGAGCAATCAAAGTAAAACATAGTTGTGGATTGGAGCCATTGGCTGAGTGTGTTTTGTGTTGGTAAGTTTGAAATTGAGCCCGGAATCCATCAATCAAAGATCAATTCCACTACATTTGGTATCAGAGCCACGTTGGTGGTGGATTTTCTGCCAAAAATTGACCGGGAATGGGTTTGAAACTCAGCAGAAAATGAAAGGATTTACCACATAACTATTAGACGAACGGAGACCACATACGTGTTCAGCAGATCGAGGCGCACCTAGGGAGTGGCTCGTGGAACTCCACGACCGCATTATGAGCGCATAAGGCCTCCTCTGGCGACGCCTTCTTCAGGCAATTTTCTCCGGACGACTAGACAGACCCTACGGTGGTGGTCGTTTTCAGTTTTGAGTGCTGCTGTAAAACTTGGACGATTTTACCCCTATGTGTTCGGGATTCACTTTTTGCTTGATTGGTTGCTGCAATTGTTGGAGACTTTAGGAAAAATAGTGGTAATCCTAAATTGATAAATTCACATCTCTCGCAATTTACGGACTCAGAGTGGTTCGCTTTGGTAAGTTGGCTTATCCCAATTTAAATTTTAGCATTAATGTGTCATCGTGTAGGATGACATTAAGATTGAGGTTATTGTGAAAGGATAACTATTGCTTGTGTTAGAAATTTAGAAATTACTTGCTTTATTTGAAGTGTTGGATTTAACTGCAAGTTAATAATTACTTATGTGTTTAATTGTCTTCATTACGTGAGAATTTGAATTTTTGTTAACATATCTTCGTGTTGCATTGATTATTCTATTAGAACATATGGACTTGACCCATTTTAACATTCATTTGATCTAAGATCGTGAATCTTACGAAACTCTGAGAATTTAGAATGGTGTATACTACGGCATTAGGATTATTTTGTGTGACCTACTTGTGCACTTTGGTTGTTCTGTTATATTAAAATGTTTGTACATTTTGAAGTTAGAATTCTCAACGAGAATTTTTTTTTTTTGAATTTGGCAACAAAAGATGAAAATGATTTTGGTTCAACAAAAATGTTTGAAAAGCTATAGATGGAAAATTTTCAGTAAATTTGACAGAAGCACAAAATGAAGAATATGATGAACTTACTTACACTTCAATTATTTTACACTTATCTAATATTGTTTTAAAAAAAGTTGGAAATATTGATTCTACAAAAGATATTTGACAAAAGTTGGAGGACTTATATTTGTTTAAGTCCATTCCTAGTAAATTGTATTTGCTTGAATGATTTTTCTATTTTAAAATGGATCTTTCAAAGAATCTTGATGACAATTTGAATGTTTTCTACATGTTTGTTCAAGATATTGTTAACTGTGATGAAAAGGTGTCTGAAACCTATAAGGTCATTATTCTGCTTAATTTAATGTCTGATTCATATAGAGATTAAGAATACAATTAAGTGTGGTAGAGACATCTTAGCACCCGAAATTGTTATAAATCTCTTAAGAGTAAGGAGATGGAGACTAATGCTGCAAAAAAGAAAAATGAGTGATAAGTTACATATAATGAAGAGTAGAATGAAGTTTAAGCAACTGAATTTGGTAGAGCTCAAGACAGTAGTGATTTGAGTAGTGACTCGAGTGATAAGGGTAGTAATAAGAAAGGTAAGGGACGAGACAAGTCAATGGTAGATGGTGTTACAACTGTAGTAAGCCTAGACACTTTATTAGAGACTGTCCTAAAAAGAAGGATAAATAGAATGGTAAAATGAGAGGTGAGGCGATTGTGGTTATAGGGTCGAGCAATGACCCTAGTGAGGTTTATTGAGAGTAAACCTAGTTACTGCATGTGCATCTGTGTAATAATTTCTGTATGTATGTGATTGCTTAATTTTGTTACGTTGATATGTTACACTTTTAATTCGTCTATATGTGTAACTGCATGAATTAGAGTGATCTTATTAATTGATGTAATTTTTTGCATGCATAGGATGTATTAACAATGTGTTGAATGTCTTTTGGTAAGGTGGAGTATAGATACTTGGAACATTGGTGGTTTGTATCGGAGATGTGGAGTGTGACATTTGGATTACGAGTGGAAATGTGATTAAATGTTGGAATCTTTTATCTGTGAAGACCCTGATCAAGTGGAATGTGAGAGAGACACTTCTATTACTTCTGTTAAGTGGAGATCCCTTATCCACTTAGGTTAGAAGAAGTGATGTGATGATAGATGATTATCCCAATGACTTAGTCTATTGTGATTTACCAATTAGACATAGGTTAAGTGATCAATCTAGTGAGCATGGTGGGCGATGAAAAGAGATATGTGTTCTTGAGGTAGGAGTAATACAAAATGGGATTGGATAAGTGTGATGAGATCTTTTCGTTGGGGTCATTTATGCATTTGTTGCATATGTGTTGACCGTCTGTTGATTAACTTGGTGTTAATCAGTTGTTTTGTGCAAACGTATTTTTAGAAAAGATTTGTGAGTTATCCTATGTTATACCTTCAATGCATGATTATTTGCTCTTGATTGTTCACTTTGATTATCTGTTTCTACTTAAGTGTTCATGACCTTAGCCCTAGTGAGTATATGTAGTAGGTATGGTATGTGTTTCGAGTTCAAAACACGAGGTAATGTCTGCGATCTCAAGTTTATTGGTTATCTTGATTATGCAAGTATTAACTATGTGTTTTGATTGCTTGCAAGTTTATTGGGCATGAAGGTGGAGATTTGTTGAGTTTTGTAACCCAATAAATCTCGAATTGTGAGAAAAGAGGCAATAGACCCTTTTTGCTTTCTTTCTTCGAGTTTGAAAATCGAAACCTATCTTCCTCTCTTCTTGGTTACATATTGCAGCCACCCTATTGTGTTCTTTGTGGATACATTGAGTTGAGCAACCAAAGTAAAATATAGTCATGGATTGGAGCCGTTGATTAAATGTGTTTGGTGTTGGTAAGTTTGAAACTGAGTCTGGAATCCATCAATCGAAGATCAATTCCGCTACAGCTTGATACAACGATTGTGTTTTCAGAGGCGAAGCTCATGTTGGGTGGCAACCTGTTGAGAAGAGATGGAGGTGGGTGGCCGCCGATGTGTTTAAGAAGATGAAATCAATTTTTGTCCGTTTTCTTGAATTATTTTCTTTTTATTTCTTTTCCTTTTTATTTCACTTTTCTTTTCTTTATTCAAGTTTAGTATTTATTCATCTACCCTTGAAAAATGTAAAACGTGCAATACTCATGTTCACTTAAACATTAACTTGGAAGAAATAGGTGAGTATGCTACAAAAGTGAAATTTTGAAGATGTTGGGACTTAGAGGTTATGGAAGCTATGAAATGAGGGAGGAAAAAAGAGAAGTTTGTAAGAGTAGTGTTAATGAATATAATCTCACATCAAATAAAGATGAAAACATAGGTCTACCTTGTTAAGAGGAGTAGTTCAAGACTATATAAGTTGGTCTATGTTTTCATCTTTATTCGATGTGAGATTATATCCCTTAATATGCCCCTACAAAATGATGGCTCGTTTGAGCAGACCAATTTTGAAATTCGTATGCTCATTTTTTTAGTCTCAATTGGATTGAATTACTCGTTCGAGTTTAATGGGCTCTGATACCATGTAAAGAATCGAGGTTCCATATTACAATGTCAATATTATTAAGATGAGTAGCTCAAAACCTTATAAGTTGGTCTATATTTTCATCTTTAATTGATGTTGAATTTTATCCCTTAACAAGTAGGACACAAGGGACAAAACCAACGGGGTTAGGGATGGGGTTTGCATGTTAGTTTGTAAGAGTTGGCTTGCGAACTCGTGACCTCGTAATCGATAAATGAAAACGTAACTTCTAGTGGAAAAAAATACAAAAATCCGTTGCTCCCATGCCCCACCAAAGGATGAGTTGGTGGGCGAGCCTAGCTGACCTAAGAGTTTTAGAAACGAGTATGCTCACACTTGGTTTGTCCATACGTGAGTGTGAGTTGACTCACATGATGGGTCTAGCTAACATATCGGTGTGCGCAGTGGCGGACCCAGAATTTTAAAACTGGTGGGTCCTAAAATGAAAGATATTGAGATGAAGGAGGGGGGAGCACGGGGGTGCCCCCGAAAATTTTTTTTTGGAGGCGGGTAGCACAAACATTAATAATGATGTACAATTAAAATGATAGAAGTTTGAAATACATATTATTTTCCATTCTTAAATTGCTGTAAAAATGAAAAAATTATTAACTCGAAAACGCTCATCCGACCAATTACAGCAGTAAGCTGACAAACTGAAATCAGAACTACTTTTTAATTGTGTTAGACTGTTCGAAATCAAATTCAAATATGTAAACAAGAATTTCTATCCAATTTCGAGGTCTCAACCCATGCTACTAAACAGTTTCTTCAACAATTATACGGATCTACTACAAGAGGTAAAAGCACTTCGTTGCTACTGACAATTAACAACCTTAGAAAGAACCAAACATACAACTAAACCAGCAAAACGGACAAAAGAACAACACCTTAATATCAAAATAAATCACAACATTCAACAACTCTCTAAATTCAAATCTTAATTAACTAAAATTCATTTTCAAAGCCAGATTTCTGATTTTCCATCTAAATCTGTATTTATATCTAACATGTTATAATGAAAAATTACAGTATACTTTATAGATGTTATATCTTAAAATCTGTACTTATATCTAACATGTTATATCCCAAAATTGTACAGTATTTTAAATAAAAAAAAATGAAAAAAATTTTTTTTTTTTTTTTTTTTTTTTGGTGGGTCATAGGACCCACCAGGTCCTAGGGTGGGTCCGCCCCTGGGTGTGCGAGCCGAAATGCTCGTCTCAGCTCATTTAACTTCCCTAAATGGGTAATACCATTGGAAATGGAGAACTTGAACTAGTGGGATAAAATTTAAAACCAAATAAGTATTGCACTGATGGGGATGGATTTGAAATGTTAAATCTGTTTCAGAGATTGATATGGGGCTTGTGTTTTAGGGGCGAAGCTGATGTTGGGTGGCAAGCGGAGGAGGTGGTGGTGGGTGGCTGTCGACTGGTTTAAGGAGATGAAATCATTTTTTGTCCGTTTTCTAGAATTCTTTTCGTTTTTATTTTCTTTCCTTCACTTTCCTTTCCTTTACTCAAGTTTAGTATTTATTCATGTACCCTTAAAATATGTAAAAACATTCCAGACTCACTTAACACTAACTTGGAAGAAATAGGTTAGCATGCTACAAAAGCGAAATGTTGACGATGTTGAGAGTAACAAGTTATGGAAGTTATGAAATGAGGAAGGAAAAAAATGAGAAGTTTGTAGTAGGACAAGAGGGACAAAACCAACGGGTTAGGTATGGGGTTCGCTCGTCAGTTCGTACAAGTTGGCTTGCCAATTCACCAACTCGTAATTAGTAAATGAAAATTTAAGAAAATTGGCTCCTATGCTCCACCAAGGAATTGAGTTGGTGGGCCGAACCGAGCTGAGTCGAGAGTTTTAGAAACAAGATAGCTCGCACTCAGTTCATCCATACATGTTTGTGAGCTGACTCACGTGGTGGGTAAAGCCGACACGAAGGTGTGCGGGTCGAGCTGGTCGACTTTATTCATTTAATATCCCTAAACAGGGTAATACTATTGGGAATGGAGAACCTGAACTCATGGAGTAGAGAAGAAAGTGAGAGCATGCAAGTGTGGGAAAACGAAGCAAATATTTAAAGGGCTGTTTGAGCCCTTTTTTTGGGTTAATAGATTTTAGAATAGTATTTTTTTTGGAGAAAGTGTGATTAAAAAGTAGAAAAAAAGTTTTAAATTTACATATAAAATTATTTTATTATAAAAATTTGAGTTAAAATGAATTTACGAAAAAAAGAGTTTTTAAAAATGACTCTAACGGCATCTAAATTTCATAAATCGGTTAATATCTCATGGGACACTTAAAGAAATATCTAAGCTAGTGTAACCTGCTCACAATCTTTCTTTTTGAAAAGTCTGTCATATCTTAAACTTTAGAAAAGTAAAAGTTGCCCTTATGACTAATATAATTTGCCAATTAAGAAGAATTGACTTGCCAATTCATAGGAGAATACCACTTATAGAATTAATGCAATTTCTTACCTACAATTAGTTCTGCTCCTTCTCTAAGCTTTATAAGCAGTAAGTGATTAGAAAATGTTGCAATCATGGGAGAACATAGTTTGATTTGAACAATTTTTGACTTAATTTCCTTTTATTAAGATAAGTAACAAAATTAATGGCAATATTATCCACAAATGCCTAAGTCGATAAATAACAATAGAAACAGTTCAATTTTAGCCTGTCACTTGACATTAATTCCCAGGATTTTGTTTTATTATTATTATTTTTTTTTAATTTAACGATTCTGTTTGATTTCAAGTAGATCTTGACTCGTTGAGAAATTCAGACAAATCCAAACCAACCATTTTAAAAGTAGCTTTTTTCTATTTAATTTTATGATTTGACGAATTTTTTTTTTTTACTCATCTCTAAGTGGAGTAAGAATAACACCAAAAAGATAAGATCACAAGATGCCCAATGTCTCCATTGGTACTTGAGGTAAGGGGCCCTATTATGTCTTCTGCCAAAGCCAAACACCCACTCCAACCTTATCTTGACATTTTCCAATTGGAATTTTCAATCAAATCAAGTAGTTCTATAAGAGCCAAGTGCCCTAGACATTTTGTCTCCCCTCGAGTACTTAATCCCTCGAGAGATGCATATGGGTTGCATCCGGAGCCATACATGAGGAGAGGTCGAAGAGGCCATCGCCTCAGGCCCAGTTCTTTAGGAGGCCCAAAAAAGATTTTTTCCCTTTCTTTCAGATGCTACAAATTACATTCAAAATCTCCAATAATTGTTGTTATGCCTCGTCATACGTGGCTCCACATGGATGACCCGTTAGCACCATGGACCCCACTCCTCAAAAGGCCACTGTCCATAGGTAAAGGCCCATAGGCCCAGATTACAGAAGCCCGCTACATCTTCACCAAAGCAGAACGAATCATGGCCCAAAGCTCAGGCGGTTTACCTCCGAAGCACTCCATAGCCTTGACGCCTAACTCCGAGACCCTTTTCATATCCAAGGCGCTTGGACAGCCGAGGCAGTCCATGCTCATAGAAGTCTGCAGAATATAAACGGAGCTTCTTAAGGCCGACCTGCTTCTTGAAGATGTGCACTCAAGTGAAGATCTTCCAGGAATGACTGATGGGAACTGTGTAGTGAGTTCAAAATGTGTAGTCTTGTCATAGGGTGGCTGTCACTTGTGTAACATTAAATATGTCCTGTCATTGGGGGTGGACATGGTTCCATTTGGTTCTGGTTCCAAGAGAACTGAACCGAACCATAAACCAATGATTTTTATTTATAATAGAACCACTTGAATTTTTTTAAGATATGGAATCGAACCAATCCATTTGTTCTGTTTTGGTTTGGTTTGGTTTGGTTCTAGTTCTGTTACTTAAATTTTCAGACTTATGCCTTATTCCTAAGTTATATACTTAAATAAAAAAATATATAAGTATCAAATATTTAGCAAGTTCAAATTATCGGTCGTCGAGATTTTTCAAAAGTTTAAATTAACAAACAAAATATAAACAAATGCTTCTTTGCCAAAAGTTAATAATATCAACTATCAACTAGAGCACCAAATTCTTCTAATACTGTAATACGTGGACTTTAGACGACGTGTAACGTAAGTTAAGGCACCAACTATGCATGCTAAGTTATTTATTCTCTTACCGTTATAAAAAATAAAAATACAAATTCTACAAATAAGAATACAGATTCCAAACCCTTTCTCCATTGATTCCTCCAGCATTGTTTATTACTATTGGGGATTACGGTATTGTAAATTACAGTATATGTCAATATGGAACAAATTCAAACCAATTACAATATTTTTTATTGCTATTAGAAACCGATATACTGTAAGTCCGTAATTCAAATCTATTATGTTGTCAAATTTAAACCGATATGGAACAAATTCAAACCGATCAATTAATATATTTTTGTTTATTAGAAAAAAAAAAAAAGAATGTCTAGTAAATTACATAAAGAAGAATGCATAAAGGTACTATCCTTGATGGTTTGAAAAAGAAACGATAAATTGGTGGTTGTGGAGTTGAAGCTTCGACCGAATAAGCTGATTCGTTTGAGACTTTGAGGGATCTGCACAGGGTAGCGTTTGCTGTTTGGGACTCTTGACTTGAAGGTTTGAATTTGAAGTAATACTTTTAATGGACTCATTTGGCTGTACAAAAATAATGGTTATTGGACTGGCTTCAATTAATGCAAAATTATATTCATATATAAATAAATTTATAGATTAAGTTTAGTTCTTGGTTCTAGAACTAGAACCAAACTCGAACCAGAACCATAACCAAATGGTTCTCGGTACGAACCAAAATCATTCACTTTTTTCGTAGAACCGAACCGAACCGCTCGGTTTGGTTTGGTCTGGTTTGGTTTGGACATTTTGTCCACCCCTACCTGTCATTGTGTCATAGAAAGTGATTAGATATGATTGGTCAGCTAACGAGATGAGGTCACAGTTAATGTAATCTAACAGCCTCAATCCCGAATGTGTTAATATAAATAGATTGCCATGAACAACTAGGAAAAGATGTTGAATTTTATATTAGAAGACATGACAAACAATTGACTCCCAAAATGTACTAGAAATGAGATTGAATACACTTTGTTAGGGATTGATTCATATACGATTGGTTCTTATCTTACAATCGTCACCCCCCATTACTGTGATCCGAACCTCACACGTCTCGTGTCCAAAAGGCTCTTCTCCCACGTCCCCATTCCTTGGTTCGTCCCTAGGTCCTTGAGTGTTAGACTAAGCGTGAGTGAGTTCGATATCTGTTGTCCTAGTGACTCTAACCGAAAACAAGGCCAACAATTGTCCCACTAAATCAAAACCTTAACCTCCTCCTAAATTCGTAACTTTCTCCAAAATCTAACCCGTTTGTATTCATTCACTCTTGCTCCAAACAATAAGGGTTCTTCAACAATGATATCATGAATCTGGTAACAATATTATATACATTTGAAGTTAAATTACATGATTTTTTGCTGATTTGCCAATTCTGTTTTATTAATATTTGTTTTATAGAGGATTGCAGTGAAAATTAATTGTTTGTTGTGGGGTTATTTGCTTTGCTTCGTTGGATTTGCATTGCTCTATTATTTGGTCTCCATTTCGGTGCTGAGTGTAAGTGTGGTGGTTTTGGGGGTATTGAAAGTTTTGGATTAAGAATACTCATTCCATGGTGTAACAAAAGTGAGGATATGCATCAATGTGTAACAAAAGTGTGGATATGCATCATTATTATCATATCAATATTACTGCCAATTTGAGTGCACTCTACATCAATATTTCTTGGGTCAAAATTTTCATCTGCTTTCTGAACATGTTGCACACATTTTGGTTGCTATTTTTCTTTGATATTGATGGAATATTAGATCAACCTTTCAATGTAAGATCTGCCAACATCTCCACAAAAATTGTATAGTTTGCCCAATCACATAAAATAGGAGGTGTGGGTTTAAGAAATTTTATTGTGCCTTTCTTTGAGTGATTTTCTATAAAAGTTGATGATGGTATATACGGATTCAACTTCTTTTGGTTTATGACTTATGAGGGATTCATTAATATAGTACTATCCATTGATTAATTAATTATTATGTTTTAATCTATATTATCATTCTTATGAATTTGTCTTATGGTTGAACAACTTGATTATTCAAAATTAATTGATATTTTGCATCTAAAATCACACGACGAGTTATATTTAAGTGATCCTTTAAAAAATTGTAATATAAATATTTTGAATATTTTATTTGTTGTTTTATTGTGGATTTTAAATTGACAAATTTAATTTCTTAAAACTCTTATAAATAAGAAAATTTTAATGCTTGCTATGATTTAAGAGCCCAAAATTTGATATTCACCTCAAGCCCCGCAAAATACAAGTACGGCCCTAGTTGCATCTCATAACAATGATAGGAATTTATTTTCCAAAGCATTAATTTTCACAAAACTTATACATATCTATGTCTTTATCACCACAAGTGCCCCGCTAACCTTCTCAAATATTCAAATATAGGTCCTATATTCATCCGTCCACGAAGGCATTTCCAAATTCTAACGGGTCAAAGACAATAGCATCTTAAATCTTTCTGAAGACGAAGGAAAGAAGAAACTCCATTATGAATCAGCATGCTAGTGACAAACAATTGAATCCATTAACCCCTTTCCATAGTACATGCTCTAGTCGACATATATACTAAGCCTACGCTAGGTTTAGCTAAAAATCAATTTTTTTAATAGATTTAATTAAAAGTTGATGAAATTGTTGAGAATTATAAACTCTAATTCTATTTCACCAAGAGCAATTAATTCGAAGAAAGAAAAATAAGCACTTAACAACGCATAAGATTTATAGAAGTTTGTCTCAATGTGAAATTACAACCTCTCTCGCAAATGTATTAATTCATTATGATGAAAAAATGTTTACAA
Source organism: Osmanthus fragrans (assembly GCA_019395295.1). Taxonomy (NCBI): domain Eukaryota; kingdom Viridiplantae; phylum Streptophyta; class Magnoliopsida; order Lamiales; family Oleaceae; genus Osmanthus; species Osmanthus fragrans. Next base: position 15,338,789 of record CM033359.1, read on the forward strand.
GAGAAAATTGCACTCCTATCTTCTCTAGCTTCTTTTTTCTCTTTTTGGTGATAATAAAAAAGTTTAAGAACGATTCACTATTTATAAAATAAATTAGGGTTAAATTGAATTTTACAAAAACTCCAATTCCTCAATAAAATTTTATAAGAATACAAATTTCTGAATGAAATTTTGGTCCAAGAACTTTTGGCTACCCATACACCCCGTGAAGGGAGCCTCCTACCCCCTGCCATCCCCATGGCGACCTCATCGTGGAAGTCCATCCTCGACCAGTTCCGCGAAGTGATAATAATTAAACTTCACAACTTAACAAAAATGTATGATTGAAAAATTGATAAAAAATTGTGGATGTTATAAAATCTGTAGTTGAAAATGAATTTTAGAAAAATAGCGGTCAAACCGAGGCTAAATTTCATTATGGGACATTCATATGAGGCTCTAAAGTAGAAAATCCTTTTCAAAAGAACTGAGCAATTTCAACTATCTAGTGTGAATAGCTAAAATGACTACAAAATAGTGCTATGCTGGACCATTCTATTATAACGGAGGCATCATGCAAAACAAGAATGACATTTGCTGCTAAAATTCAAACCACAAAGAAGGGTACATAGTAATGAATTATATGAGGCTCCATCTCGTCACACAAACTAATCACAACACAAGCAATAATTTCATTACGACTTCCGTTCCTTTGGGTAATCACCAAGTTTCTCCATCTGCCAGCTTCCACGTGGGGCGACATGGTCGTGATAAGAAGTATATTGCTGAAAGGTAAACGACAATTATCAGTTTCTGTACTGTAAACCGCCACTCAAACGAGATCAAATATAACCGAAGAAATATAGAGAGTGTGTGCGCGCCTTGGAGACTTCATGTCCAAATAGTACGGGAAAAGAAAAAAGCCTATTGAGTACGCTTCTACTATAAAAAATATCCAATCCCGACAAGAAGCGAATTTTTTTGTCTTCTATCCTAGTTATCATTATCAGTACTGTAATATTACCAGGGTAAATTTTCTGATCTCAAAAATGATTGCTAAGTTAAGAGAATGACTGGAGAGTCTACTCAATGAACTTTCCCTGCCATGTGGGTCAAAAGCTACTTTCATTCCACTTGTTGGTAGAATATGGTATAGTAAACTGGAGTCAAAGGAACTATCATTCCGTTCTAATTTTCCTTCCAATCCAAACCTTGGATATGATTTTCACTTTTACTTTTCACCTCTTCGTTTCCTGTTCATCCACTACTGACAAACCTCTAATTCGACTGTCGCTACATACTTAACTATGATGTTCTGCATTTTCATTCTATATTTAATTTGATATCATTGATTTAGAAAGTGAAAAGTAATTTCTATCACTCTTTAAGAAACACTTGGTTGATCATCAAGAAAGCTCACTCGACAAAAATACAATAATGAATCTCTGAATTAACTTAATGCGTACAATCCGTTAAATCGACATGACAAACTACTTGTTTCTCGTACACAATCAAGCCTGGAAAGCAATGAGCCAAGGTTATTATAATTTGACAAGAAATCAAATAAAGTTGGGACAGCACATAGTACCTCCAATTTTGTTAAAAGCTCATTTGCTGTAGGGGCCGAAAGTACTATGTCCCTTGCTCCCGGCTTGATGAAACCTTCTTCAACACCTTTATCAAATAATGTGAGCAAAGAGTCATAGTACCCATCAACATTGAGCAAACCAACCTGTGCAGAGAATTACCAGTATCAGTAGAAAATAATTCACTTCATCTAAACCAACTAGTAATACTAATCAGAACCACTGGTGTCAAGCATCAGTTTAGGTGACAACTGTATGACATTTAATGATAGATTTACTTAAATGCAATTCACAAAATTCATTTAATTGAACCTATCAAAGTTTGGCCACCTAAACTAGTGTTTTAACACCACTGGTACTAGATAACATTATTTTAAACCAATAGGATACAGAGAGATACATCACCGGTTTTTTATGAATTCCGAGTTGTGCCCATGTTATCATTTCCAACAACTCTTCCATGGTTCCATATCCTCCTAAGAAATTCAGGACACAGAAATGCCGATCTATAAGTTAATGGAGAAAAATTTAACTCTGAGGATAAATTTGCTTTCATTCCTTCTACTTTACCTGGAAGAGCAATAAAGGCCTCTGCCTCCCTAGCCATTTCAGCTTTACGTTCATGCATGTCCGAAACTATTCTTACGTCTCCAACGGTTTCACCTGATATCTGCTCATCAATGATAAGTTATCTGAGTTAAACTAATTTCATAGCAGCCCATATGTAAATTGTTCCATAACTGAGAACTAGTATTGAATGGAATCAACAATATGCATAACCATGAAAGTTCAATTTAATTTTCAATTTCAAAGCGAAAAACGTCGAACAAATTTCAAAAGAACAGCGTCATTAGCTGTCCTCTAGTCCCGAAAGACATTAACAATTAGGACCTGATTTCATTTACAAATGAATAAAGATGGCGGAATGAAATCAACAATTCGAATATTGCAGCTCAAATATTCTTGTACAATGGGATAAGTTTCTAAAATTTTGTAGAAATACCTCAATAGGAACAAGAGCTTTTGGAATGACTCTGCATTATAAAGCAATAAACCAGCTAAGTCCTATGAATAAAAATCGACAGAGTGCCTAAACGGGAAAAAGAAAAGTGAAAGCTCGATGAACAAAATGAAGAAAACTACATCAGTTCCATCGTTTTTTACCCGAATAAATCTTACATACCCAAGAACATTGCAGCCACCATCATAGACTCTCTGAGAAATTAACCCCATTAACCCAATACTTCCTCCCCCATACACCAAGTCTATCTTCCTATTAACCTGTCATCAACATTCACAAAGCATGAGATCATTAACATAATAATCAAGCCAATCCCACTACTCAAACAAAAATCTCAAAAACTTTCTTGATCTTGACAAGAACAAAATCACGAGATTGTCTGGTTCAGCCACAATCTCAAAAAAAATTAATGGATTAGGCTCTACAAAGTCCAAAACTATGAACATGTTTATTCAACAAAATAGAGAAGCTAAAACCATTTGACGCACAAAGTCAAAACACGAGAATTCCATAAGCAAATCACAAAAGTCAATGTTTTGACATCAAAACTTAGAACAAGAAAATTTCTGTTAAACCAAGACAAAAGTTCAATGAAAGATTGACTCATAAGAACCCACCAATTCATTGCCCAACTCAATAGCAGCATCACCGAAGATTTTCCTGTGACCCGGGTGGCTTCCACAGAATACACAGATCTTCTTGAATCTTGTATTGTTTTCCATTCAATCTCAACTTATATAAAATATTAAAAAATCGAAACTGTTTTAGTATATTCAAACTTGAGCTCTTGATACCATATGTGTATATATAAGACAAATATGTGGGTAAATAAGTGCTTGAATTAATGAATTCGGCAGCTGAGGCCAAAGCTAATCAATAAATTTTCGAAAGTGCCTGCGCTCATTTATGTGTATTTTTGTGCTCTCACCAATTATTTAAAAAACATGAGCAGTTAGCTTAGCAGCCCACACACTCCACTCTCTGTCTGCTTTTAAGATTTTATTAAAGAAATTAATATTTGATATTTAAAGATTTGTTGTTAAGAGTAAAATAATAACTTGTCGTGTTAAAATAAAATCTCTCCCCTTAAAAATCTGAAATAAAACTGACTTGGCCTAGACCCTTCTACGGTCGACTAGTTTAAATTTTCACCTTAGTAGTCCCAGTATCACATAAAAGTACATTTGTCATGTTAGAAAATTGTACACAATACGAACTCGTCCATGGATTGATTAAATCATAAAAAATACATAGTGCATGACTAAACAATCTCATCTTGGCAAACATGAGACATATCTGTGTGTGCTAAACAATCTAACCTAACTAGTTATGACAGTCGATTCATATTTAAATTTTTTGTTGTAAAGATAAAACTTAAAAAAAAAAATAACTTAACGACCATTCAACAATATGTAGAAGTCCAGAGGCTGGTCCAATCCACAAATTTGAGAAATGCTCTAAGCCTACCCTTGACTCTATTTTCATACGGGTTATTTCAGACCAATCTATTTTGACGCTCCTTGTCTCACTCTTTCACTTGCTGCTTCATTTATTATTCAATTAGGCTACTTAATTTTTATCCATAGTTGAGTGTCGAGAACCTTTGAGGCTTTGATGGTCACGTGGTTAATGAAATATCGAATTTTGTGTATTGGAATTATTGAATAAATTACAAAAGTGGAATCACATTTTTCAAATAAAAAAAATAATTGATATTTCAAATTTTCAAATAGGGGAATTCAATTTGATCATGAATGGGTTGTAAGTTTTCAAATAATTAGCTTTACTCGAGTCTCAGTTTGATCATCAACGAGTTGTAAGTTTTAAGATTCTATTTCATTTTATTTTTCTGTCTTTTCTGTTTTTTTGGAAGGTGGGACGCAACAAATGAATCTTATTTGAAGCTCAATTCTATGGTTATGTGCTTGCCACGATGATATTATATTCCTTTCAATAAGAAATAATTGGAAATTCAAAAATAAAATTGGAAGTTCAATAAGAAATAATTGGCTATATGCCTACCGTCTTCTCTTCTCAAAAGAATTAATCATTTTCTTTCATTTGTTTAATTAGTCTAAAATTGTTTTAACAAATTTATGGTGTCACATAATGCATTGATCACAAGGTCACTTGATTTTGGGCATTTATATTAAGAGTAATATCATTCATCATCATCGATGTTCAACACAGATCTAGATAGTGGTAGCACTTGTGTCATTAAATTATATGTTCAATAAATACAATGATTTATGGCTCATTTATTAGAACATAAAGATATATTGAAGTCTAAATTGATGTTCAACATCATTGATACTAGATAATATTATTCTTGTATTAAACCACCGACTAACAAATTATTGTATGAAGAATCCTAAAGTCAATTTATAGGAGTTGGGGTGGTGGTTTACCGATGAATCCTAAAGTCAATCTATATTTTTGAGAAATTGTATTGTAAGTCATTTAAAGTCAACTTAGTTTATATTATTAATTATAATTGTACATGAGAGAAGGATCTTATTGACTTTAAAGTTGATTTATATTTATATATTTTTCTATAGTACAAAAGCTAACTATGAAAGTGACTACATTTAAAGGGAATAATATACAATATATTTAAAAAGTATAATTAGATTACTTGAAAGTATTGAATTATTGACACTATAAGAAGCAATACATCACGAACAAATTAACATTCGACTGACTTTTGGTTTAATTTGTGTGTTTCGTGTAAACATTATTCATGAAAAAATAAATATCAAAATCAGTAGATCTCTCAAATCAAGATCCTAAAATTTATAAAATGGTATAGGAAAAGTTATTGAATATGACATTTATTTAATAAAAATATTAGATTTGGACTTTATATTTAAATATGATAAAAAAATATTGAATAACAAAAAATATATATATATTTTTTTGTTCATATTTACTATACAATTTTATTGAATATTACATAGTTGATGCACTAATTCATGGTTATTTTTCAATGGTTCCACATCCTGTATACTAGAATATTCTAACAGGAGAAGTTGCTCTGACCTCATAAATAGATTATAATATGTGCTGCTTTACCTATCTATACCTAACCTATTTTAGGGGGATTATAATTTCGTTTAGTCTTCATATAATCATATTTTATAGGTCAAATTAGAGATGCATTTCCCGAGATTTCTGATCATGTGTAAATATACTGCTAAAAAATAAGGATGAAATAGAGTTTGGAGTTTTGTACAAAGAAAAAGCAAAAGAACTAAGCTGCATTTTGAGCAAGAGTTGAATTGAGAAAATAGAAATTATAAGCAATATGTAATATGGACTTTTACTATTTAATTAGTTATTGTATAATATATTCATTGGATCTTAAAAGTTGTAAATGATGTTGTGCATTTATAATGTTATTAATTTAGTATACTTGTTTGAGTTTTGGGTTAAAAAAAATTTATTATTTAAGTGAGGTTATTAATTTATTGAACCTTGAGATTTTATTGTAATCATAAACAATATGGTGAGTAAATTCATATTGTTATAAACTAGAGATAAAAGAATTTACATGGAAAAATTAATAGATTTGTATGTATATTTTACTGAGAATCAAGGTCCCAAAATACATGTTACAATTCCTGTAATGGTCATTCACAATTACCTTTTTTTTTTTTTTTTAACAAAACTCTCCATTAAATGATTATTTACACAATAACCGTCTCATTAAAAACTTTTGTTGACGAAAAGGCCAGACAGAGACAAAAAAAGAGTAAAAATAATTTATAGTAATAAAATGTTTTATCATAAAAACCTTATCAAGAAATTCAAAACGACAAAGCGAAAGAAAAAAACTAATGTTACTTTTCCTGATTTCAGTTAATAGAAATTCTTGTATCAAATCATCCATGTTTTGTATGCCAATGACTTCAATATCATAATTTTGGTGAAATAGTTCCCGTTTCTATTACTTCCTTCAAAAAATACCGTTTTCATCATATATATATATATATATATATATATATATATATATATATATATCTTTTAGTCAACATGGTCCGTTGAAAGAGATTTTTTTTTTTTGTTGCTCTATTTGAGAGTGTCGCACACAATTTTTAAAATATAATATTATTATTTTGAGAGTAAATATCTTGTAAGTTATGGGCATTCATTACAAAAAGAATTTATCTCATTAAAATCTTACTAAGATAATCCTTGTGAGAAAAATCCTAATAAAGGAAAATTGTTGTATTATTTCCACGAATACACTATAAAATTTGCCTCATTAATAAATTTTCAAAAATATTAAATGGGACAAAACCTTAACTTAAAAAAAGAAAAAGAAAAAAGTACAACATTTATTTCTCGTCCACAATAATATCACTTGAATTATTTGCTTTAAATATATTAAAACATTCAAGGATAGTATCACTATAACAAAATGTACTTTTTACGACGTGCATTGCAAGCCATAAAAAAATCTTTACGACCTGCAGCCTAAAGCAATCCCGTAAAAAACGTTCACTTTTTACGGCATGCGCGAGGAGACGCCGTCTACGAACGTCGTTGTTAATTATACGGCGTTCAATTGCACGCCTTAAAAAGTGTATCATTTTTACGGCATGCACGCGGAGACGCCGTTATTTAAGCTTTTTACGGTGTTCATTCGCATGCAGTAAATTAAGATTTTACGGCAGACTTTTGCACGTCGTAAACTTTAATTTCATTTTTACAAATTTGTTCATTTATTTGATTGTCAGTATACCTATAATAATTAGAAAATAAAATTCCATATATATAACCTGGTTTTCCATTAAAAAAAACCTTTATCAAACAGTGGGTTGAAGTCTAAATTGATGTTCAATATCATTGATATTAGCTAACATTATTCTTACATTAAACCACCGACTAACGAATTACTGTATGAAGAATCCTAAATTCAATTTATAGGAGTTGGGGTGGTGGTTTACCGATGAATCCTAAAGTCAATCTATATTTTTGAGAAATTGTATTGTTAGTCATTTAAAGTCAACTTAGTTTATATTATTAATTATAATTGTACATGACAGAAGGATCTTATTGTCTTTAAAGTTGATTTATATTTATATTTTTTTTCTATAGCACATAATAGCTATATTGCTAACTATAAAAGTGACTACAATTAAAGGGAATAATTAGGACAGATCTAGGATTTTTTTATTGCGGCGTTTTCTACAGCGTGATTATGCCTCAAGTATACGGTGTCAAATTTTGTAATATAATATGAAATTAAGAGTGTCGAACTCACATAGATTGTAAATTAATTCTACTAAGTACTATAACAATGTAACCTTTATTTTATCTAGACAATTGAATGATTGGATAATTGTTTTAAACTAAATTAACGTTAGTGTTTGAGTCAAATGAGATGAATGCAAATTATCAAGTTGAGAAAGCCTAGGGAATGATTTCATCTTACTTTCAATTATGATTCAACGATTTCCAATTATTCCAACTAATTTCCCCTATTTAAAGACAAGAATCCTAATATAATTATTTCCCCTCTCGAGTGCCGACTAGAATTAAATTCTAAATTTCAATATCTCTATTTCAAATTAAAGGGTTAATTTCAAAAATGGTCACTGAAGTTACAAAAAAATTACAAAATGATCACTGAAGTTCAAAACTTTCAGTAACGGTCACTGAAGTTTGAAAAACTTGCAGAAACGGTCACTGAGTTACAAACACTTTTGCGGCAACTTTTCGGCCACTTTCGACCATCGAAATCGGCAAATTTTGATACCGTTGGAAAGTCCATAATGTCCTCTTTAATTACCATCCAAAATATTTCCCTAACTCCAAGGGATTCGACCAAACAATTGCTGCAAAATTCGCCCAAAAAATCTGAAAATTTGGGCAGATTTTCAGATTTTTTGGGCGACTTTTGCGGCAATTTTTCGGCGACTTCCGACCACTAAAACAGTCGGATTTTGATACATTTGGAAAGCTGACAATGTTATCTTCAATTTCCATCCAAAATCTCCCCCCAACTCCAAAGCATTCAACCGGAATAAGCCCACAAAGTCGGCTACCCAAAAATACGAAAATCTGCCCAAATTCGGGATGCTAACTTGGTGGGCTTATTTCGGTCGAATGCTTTGGAGTTGGGTGGATATTTTGGATGGTAATTGAAGAGGACATTGTCAGCTTTCCAATGATATCAAAATCCGGCGATTTTGGTGGTCGGAAGTCTCCGAAAAATTGCTGCAAAAGTCGCCCAAAAAATCTGAAAATCTGCCCAGATTTTCAGATTTTTTGGGCGACATTTGCGGCAATCTTTTGATCGAATCCCTTGGATTTACGAGAAGATTTTGGATGGTAATTGAAGAGGACATTGTGGGCTTTCCAATGGTATCAAAATTTGGTGATTTCGGTGGTCGGAAGTAGCAAAAAAGTTGCCGCAAAAGTCACAAAAAAATTGAAAAAGTGTTTGTAACTCAGTGACCGTTTTTGAAAGTTTTCCAAACTTCAGTGACCGTTTTTTAAAGCGCCCGAAACTTTAGTAACCGTTACTGAAAGTTTTGAACTTCAGTGACCATTTTGTAATTTTTCTGTAACTTCAGTGACCATTTCTGAAATTAACCCCAAATTGGGTTAAAACCTAGAATTTACAAAAGTTCCAATTCTTTTATAGAGCAAGCCTCAAAGATTTTGTACATTCTCTCAAAGGGTAAAAACCTACGTTGTGTCAATCCTATGATCATGCCTAAATTTTCCTCTCTTGAGTGTCAGAATTGACTAGCATCTAATCATTCAATTAGTGATCATGTAATTGAAAGCATTATAATCATAACACAATTAAATATAAACGGGAAAATCAAATAGAAACAATTGTATTACTTTTCGGTTGGAAATTGATTTGTGATCATATTTTGACTAAAGTTGATCCCTTTGACATCTTTCTTGATCCAATTCACTCCTAGTACTCTCAGATCTTCATTGCAAGGTTCGACACAACTTTTGATTATTTACATTTCAGTCCCCGAACTTTGGATCTCTTACAATTTAGCTATCTTCTCCAATTTTGCCAACTTTTGCCTACTTCCTTCAATTTCATCAACCTATACCATAATATCAAAACACACATTAAAACATTGTAAAACACTCTCAAGAGTAACAAAATAATAAATTAAATTGCATAAATATCATGAGTGTGGAGCACTCATCAAATACCCTCAAACTTAATGTTTTGTTTGTCCTTGAGCAAACACCAAACTAAAGAAAATTATTGACAAACACAAACAAAAAAAACTACAACCCAAATATCTTAAACAAATCTCGTTAGATATCTTGTCTTCATAGCTCAGGTTTGACAATATACATTAATTCCATGAATCACTTCAAAATTATAATGCAAAAGCCAACTTCTCACCTATTCAATGCAAAACAGGTGTGTGTGGAAAGAGTCAAGTGCAACGCTGTACAGTCATATGTTGATCAAATTTTCGACCTTAAAAGTCAAATATTTTCTTACTTTGCTCGTAGGATTTACACCTCCAAACTTGTTTTCTTTTCACTTCCCAAGGTGCACACTAGAGTTGATTTCTAATACTAAGTTCTTACACCGCTCAAGTTTGGTTAGATTTCACTAATTGCAGTTCAACGTGTCAACAACATGGATTCTCCTTATTTTTTACTGCTCTACCTCCAAGACTCAACCAAGTTACTAACCCCTTATCAAATGCCTAATCTTCTAAAATAAGTGTTCGGGGCTTAATCACGACATATAGTGCTCTTCTGTTTTATGCACCTTCTTTTTCAGATATATATATTTTTTTGAATCTTATATGTGGACGTCCATTCATTAAGCTTTCTAAATGACCCTTGTAGCGAGTTTTAGGCCGATGACTCTCATATCAGATGATTTTAGGGTACCAAGTTTTAAACCCTTCCAGGCTTATTTACTCGAGTCATAAAGGCTACGAAGAGACGCTTTACAATTGTCCTCATTGGAATCTTTTGTCGTGATTAGTGCAATGCCCCTTGTTAAACACTCATTCTCGAAAATAGACCTTTAACTTAAGGTTTTCACCTAATTTTCATCATATTGGTTTCAGATAGTCCACACAGAATTTTTGCGCACACAGAATTCACATCTATCTCCATGTCTCCCTACAATAGATCAATCATCCAAACATCCTAAATTTTTTTTAAGGGTATAATGTTGTTTAATGGCTATTTGGATTTAGCATATAAGTTCTTTCATTCAACCTATAAACATGAATCAACCTTCTCATGCACAATGTCACAATCAACACACGTGCATAAATTATTTCCATTTTACATGAATAAGTAAAAATTTAACTCAAACACATAATTTATCCACAATTCATAAACCAACATATGTTATCAATTATAAACATCAACGCCGACAAAGCTATCTAACTCACACAAGCATGCAAACATACAAATGTTTTTATAAATGAAAATAAGCATACAAATCATACAAATCACACAAAATAAAAAAACGAAGGCACTTAGACAATGTATAATACACCCCCAAACTTAAACTAAACATTGTCCCCAATGTGAAATTAAATTCAAAGGAGGAGAATTTTCCTGAATTGTCCGAGTTGCCCATAATGTTTTGGTACTAATGATGCTGGAGTTGGTGGATGTTTCTTCTATCTTTTCCCCCAAGCTTGAGATTTATCCCGTTTCTCCTTGTCAATATTGATTTGAATGTTTCATGACGTCATGTTCCTAAAAAAAAATAGTTTAGACATTAAATACATGGAACAAGTGTTACTTAACTCAAACATCTACTGACCAACTTAATTATTTTGAGACTTAAGGGAGAAAAGGGAATATGAACGATGATTTCTAAATGAACTATAAAAATAAATTAAACTGTCCTATAACTGAAAAAATAAATAATAAATAAATAAGTAAAAAGGAAGAAATCTTGGGTTGCCTCCCAAGAGGCTCTTGTTAATAGTCATTAGCTTGACTTTGGTAGTTGCATCATGGAACTTTGAAGACAGCTTTTGATGCCTTGTTCATCTTGCTTCTTTTGCCTTTGCTCTATTCTTCGTTGATTTTCCAAATTTTAACATTGCCTCATCCAATGTGATATGAATTGTCTATTCTATCAGATTAGAATTCAACTATGTAGACTTCTTGTTCCTCCTCAAGCTTAATCACAAATTCAATTGTTGGACAATCAATGAAGTCGAATGAACGTTTGTTCAATTAATTTTCATTAATTGCCACTTCTTTGCTTGATTCCTTTGTGATTAATTTATCCTCATCTTTCTGTCCTTCTTCAATAGCTTATATTTCTTCGGGTTGAATAGTCAGTTTGCATTTTAATTCCACGGGCAATGGAATTTTCTTCTTCTTAACCTTTTCAAGTAGAATGTATCCCCACCTTTTAAATTCATACGAGTACATGTGATCTCCAAGACTCATTTTGAGTTCATCCGATTTGACAAGTTCATTATAGTATTTTGCAATTGTTTTCTGGTTCAACAAAGGAGGACCATCTCCCATAAGTATGATGTCCTCATCCCGATCGACATCTAAATAATCTCCCAAAGGCATGTAGTTTTCATCAGATTTGTCAATTGCTTCTTTTCGACATCTTAAATATTTTATGAACCCTAGATTCTTTACTGTACTGGGGTCAGTGTGTCTATACAAACAATGCTCAGTGTAATGCATCACATAGCAAAGCTGACAAAAGATATTTTCTACTAGTATGTGGTTTGTATCCATGTCGAGATTACGTATTGCAATTATTTTGCTCTCTTGCCAATGTTAGAATCATGCCTATATTATTGGATAGTACATGAACAAAAATATCAAAGATATCAAGATGGGTAGCCAAAATAAAATAAAAGAAAATCTAAATTAAAATAAAAGCGACTTGGTAATGATATTAGTGAAAATTAAATTAAACAATCCCCGACAACGACGCCAAAAACTTGTCACGCGTTTTCTACAACGTGATTATGCTGCAAGTATACGGTGTCAAGTTTTGTAATATATTATGGAGTTAAGAGTATCGAACTCACCGAGATTGTAAATTAATTCCACTAAGTACTACAACAATGTAACCTTTATTTTATCTAGACAATTAAATGATTGGATAATTGTTTTAAACTAAATTAACGTGAGTGTTTGAGACAAATGAGATGAATGCAAATTATCAAGTTGAGAAAGCCTAGGGAATGATTTCACCTTACTTTCAATTATGATTCAACGATTTCCAATTATTCCAACTAATTTCCCCTATTTAAAGGCAAGAATTCTAATATAATTTTCTCCCCTCCCTTGAGTGCCGGCTAGAATTAAATTCTAAATTTCAATTCCAATTCCAATATCCATATTCCAAATTAAAACCTAGAATTTACAAAAGTTCCGATTTTTTTATAGAGCAAGCCTCATAGATTTTATACATTCTCTCAAAGTGTAAAAACCTACGTTGTGTCAATCCTATGATCACTCATAAATTTCCCTCTCTCGAGTGCCGAAATTGACTAGCATCTAATCATTCAATTAGTGATCATGTAATTGAAAACATTATAATTATGACACAATTAAATATAAACGGGAAAATCAAATAGAATCAATTATAAATTCATCAACCCATAATTTCAAGTTTGACTACATCAAACCCTAAATAAACTATCTAGCTCATGAATGGATTCATAAAATCAATACAGTTTATAATAAAAAACATAAAGGAGAAAGGAAGAAAAACGCTTTTGAAGCTTTAATTGAATTTCCCCTTGATGTTCTTCACTTCTTCCTTGATTTCTTCCATTCCTTGTGGTTGGTTTATCTCCCTTTCGATTTCTTCAATCTTGCCCCTTTGGATTGTCACCTTGCCCCCTCTTGATTTCTAGAGGAAATTAGGTCTTTTGGATGGTATATCTAGTATATTGAAGTCTTTGGACGAATTAGGATTTAATTGGGTCAAGAAAAGAGCCCAAAAATATAAAAAGCCTTTTTCCCGCAAAAGCAGCGCCACGGCGCAATTTCAGAATAGCCCGCTGCGGTGCCCAAGATTGCCGCCACGGCGCCCGGTTAGGGCGGAAAGCCAGTTTGCGCTTCCTTTAGTATTTTTATCATAAGTTTCTCGTTCGATATCCGATTTAGGTGATTGAAGGTGCTTTGGAAAGATAACTCAAAGGTCTACAACTTTTCTTCAGACATAATTCTCTAATTCGATTTTTTTCTGTGACATAAATGGGTCTCAATGTGAGCCTAAAATTCTGGAGTATTACTATTCGGTTGGAAATTGATTTGTGATCATATTTTGATTAAAGTTGATCCCTTTGACATCTTTCTTGATCCAATTCACTCCTAGTACTCTCAGATCTTCAATGTGAGGTTCGACACAACTTTTGATTATTTACATTTCAGTTCTCTAACTTTGGATCTCTTACAATTTAGCTATCTTCTCCAATTTTGTCAACTTTTGTCAACTTCCTTCAATTTCATCAGCATATACCACAACAGCAAAACACACATTAAAACGTTCTAAAACACTCTCAAGGATAACAAAATAATAAATTAAGTGGCATAAATATTATGAGTGTGGAGCAGTCATCAGGGGGCTGGAAGAAAAAAAAATGTAATAAAATTTATATGTATTAAAGAAACTTGTTAAAGAATATTATTTATTTAAGTCGTTCCCGACGAGGATTTGAAACATAATATTCATCTATAATAGAATGTAGATCTATTTTTTTGGCAGGTTCTCTTTCTATAAAGAGTATCGTACATCAGTAAGAAAGTCATCCTTCATTTTGTTGTGAAGTGTCGTCTTCACATGTTTCATTGCTGAAAATGCTCGCTCAGTACTTGCGGTAGAAATAGGTAATGTCAACACAAGACGAATCAATCTAGTAATCATAATGTAACTCTCCGACCTTCCACTCTCAATCAACTGTCTACATAACTCAACAAGTGTAGATACTTGAAATCGGGAATCACCCTTCATATCTAACTCATATTCCAATGTAATAATATCTTGCTTTGAAAAATCTTGAGAATAGAATTTCTTTGCAAGTGTGCAAATTTTTCGACTGTCAAATAATCTAAATGAATCTTTAGGATCCAAAGCTGCACTGAGAGAAAGAAGTTCTACTGATATGTCATTAAATCTTGTATTTAACTCCATCATTACAAAATCTATTGCTTCATTGAAAATATCATAGTGATAATAATGCTCAATTGTAGTTCATCACTAGAACAACCAGTGTTATACAAACCTTCTAGATCAGGTATTGTAATATTATTTCTTGAGCAAAAAGATTTTACTTGTAGAAATTCTTCCCAATCGTCATCTCCCAATTTTTGAAGCAATTGTTTAGTGGTAGACACAAATCTCAAAGCAGCCAAAATGTCTTGAGATCTTCTTTGAAGGGTTTGACAAAGAACATCACTGATTCTCATTATTCTATGCATCAAATCCAAGATAAATATAAACTTAAAACTCACCAACTTTTTGTAAGCACCACGAGCTTCAGCTTGAGATCTGTCGTTTGAACAATGATCACAAATATATTCAAGCACTTTGCGGGTTGCACCATACATATCTATCAAGGTCTTTACAGAGTTGTAATATGATCTCCAACGAGTAATTCCCGACCGCTGTAAATTAACCATTTGATTAGCCCCACTTCGAGATTCACGCTCCCCAGTAGCCAACATACGCTGAATTTCTTCTTTATGAGAAGATTGAAACTCAGTAACTCGTTTAGGAGAAGAAGTAATAATATTGACAATCTTGTCCAAATGAGAAAAGAAGTTCTAAATGACATGGACTTCTTTAGCTACTGCGACCAATGTCAACTGTAATCGATGAGCAAAACAATGGACATAGTATGCATATTGACAATCTCTAAAAAATAATGCTTGAAGTCCATTCCAAGCACCGCGCATGTTACTAGCACCATCATACCCTTGCCCTCTCATTTTGTTCAGCTGAAGTTCATGTTGAGCAATAACATCACATATTTCATTTTTGAGATTCAATGACGTGGTATCACTAACTCTTTTGATGGCAAAGAAACGTTCTATCAAACCGCCCTGACTATTCACAAACCTCAAGATAATGGCCATCTACTCTCGGTTAGATGCATCTTGTGCTTCATCAACGAGAATGCAAAAGCATTCATCCCCAACTTCCTCTTGAATCATCTGTCGTACTCTATTGGCCATAATATGCAAAATTTCTTTCTGAAAAGTTGGAGAAATGTATTGGGCATTTTGTGGTACATTTTCCAAAACAACTTTACTAATATCTGGATTCAAATCTACTGCATACTTTAGTAGTTGTAATTCCCACGATTACGTGAATATGGAGATTCATCATTACCTCTGAACCTTAAACCTTGAAATGCTAGTCATCGAACACTTTTAATTGAAATCATTATACGCAAACGACGTTTTCGAATTTCCTCCCCCGATACAGTATTCATTACTTTGTCAATATGCTGAGACGGTCTAATTAAATCTTTAGCTCTAGTCTCACACAGTTTATGATATGCTGAGCTAGCATGAACAAGAAATGCACATTTATTTCCGTCTTTAATTTTCTTCCACTTATTATATCATTCAGTAACCAATCCTGAACAGCCAGAAGAATTACCATATTTCTGAAAAAAAAAAGCAATAAAAACAATATGCTCTTTCAGTTGAAGGAGAATACTCCAACCAAGGAAATTCAATGAACCATTTTTTCTGAAAGCGACGAGCTTGGTTTTTTCCTTCTACCCTAGGATACTCCTTAAGATGCAGCTGATAAGGTCCAACTTTTATATATGCAATGCTAATCTCATCTCGTAGATTGCAGGATGTTCAAACATTTGCTTTCTTTTTCCCGGATCCCATTCAATACTAGTACATGATTGCAATTCAGGAGTCGAGACTGACGTAAGTTCAATTTCTAGGGATAAAGTTGGAGTTGGAGGATGTTGCATAGGAGTTGATATTTACGGATGTTCAATTTCTGGAGATGTACATTCACTAGATTGACCAGTCCTTTTAAAAAATGAAAATATTGTCTTTATTCTCTTCGATGAATGTTGACCTTCCATCTGTAAATACTGAAAATAGTAGAAAGAAAAAAAATGGTGACAAGGCAACAATATTGAGGAAGGGATCGGGTTGTAAGCATACCTAAGGAAAATATACGAAATATTGCAAAAGGTCAGATACTATAACACCAAGAACATGGACAGAATTATAACTCTAAACTCTCTTGTTTGACAATCCAAACAGATTATGCAAATTACGTAAGTATATACACCTGCACAACCATACCACATTCAATGAACTACACATACCACAGTCAAATAAAAAACTGTTTAGGCTACAAGTTTTAAACAAACATCTAACATTTTGTATGCCTGTTGAGAAAAATCTCCATAAATGAAAAATATTAATGATAAGAAAAGTAACAAAGATTCAAACTTTACACAAGAAATTCAAGTTCACACATGTCGGTTCATTTGAGTCCCAAATGCTGGATTGCCCAGCAGTTACTAGCTTACCTCTTAATTGGCTAATATATTATGTGAAATATCATTATGTAGACAAGCATAAAACAATCTACTCCATTCACAAATTTTTAATACACTACTATTAGATTATAATCTCTACAAACTGAACAGAAACAAAATTAGTAGCTAACCTGCCAGCTCAAAGTTAGTGTCTATAAATTGCTAATAATTTACAATCATGAGTAATAGGAAACAATGCCTTACGAGAAGATGACTAATGCTTTTGTGAATGCAATGATCTCTACGTATATCCTTAAATAATTCATACTACATTAAGGCAGACGTTATGAAAACAAATAGTTTCCCAAATGCATGTTTTGTGTTTTAAGAGTCAATCTAAACCCCTCTTGTAAATGCAAATTCAATTTCGAACAAGAACCACATCTAAATCTAACCAAAAATCTTAAATTTTAGGTGAATTTAGACAAAACGCATCGACAACACATATCGCACAAGAACTCAATCAGAAAGCTATTGTTCTGAAACATGACCAAAGGCACCCATTGAAAGTTGAAATCACTCAAATCAGAAAAACTTTTCAATTTCCCAGCCTAAGGTATTTAAATAGAACTAATAAAATTAGGAATTACAAAAACAACTAAACTAAAACAACCAGCAAGAAAAACAAAAGTATAGAGACAAATACAATGAGACAAATTGACAAACCTTTATGGAATTGTGGGTCCAGTGTGGTCACGAAGACACGAACATGAAGGGCGAAGGGCTGAAGGACGAAGGGTTTGAGCCTTGAGGCTTTGAGTTTGAGGGACGATTCACGATTGAGATTTGGGAATTTGAGATTTGGGATTTGGCCTTTGGGTTGGGTAAGAAACAGGCAATTGGATTATTGTCTTATTGGGTTTTCTAAAAAAAAAGCTGGGTTTAGTTAAACTTGGAATAAGATGGATTTTTTAACTGGGCTGGGCTTGGGTTGGAACTTGGAACTGATCGGGCTGTGTGAATTTTTTGAGGGAAAATTTCATAAATCCTACTTTAAAAATAGTGTATTTTCAAAATCAGAAATTAAGTTTCAAATTTTCAAAATCAGATATTCATTTAAAAAATATTTATAATTTATTCAATTAATTATATATTTTATTAATTAAACAAATTAAGATCACAGATTTACACAATTTGGTCACAGATTTACAGTTTGGTCACAGATCGAAATTTATTAGGTCACAAATTTTTTTCGAGATCACGGATCGAAATTTATTAAGTCACAGATTTTTTTCGAGGTCACAAAATGAAATTTATTAGGTCACAGATTATTTTCGAGGTCACGAATCGAAATTTTAATAAGTCACAATTTATTTTCAAGGTCACAAGTCATAATTTATTAGGTCACAGATTGAAATTTTATAGTCACAGATTTGTTATTGGTCACAAATTAGCCAATTTAGTGGTCACAATTAACCAAATAATCTGTGACCACCGCCTGATAACCATCGCTGCCCCGCTACCACCTCAAAAATTGGATCTGGACACCATCGCCACCACCACCACCTTACAAAGTCTGGATCTGAAAATCAACACCACACAACCGCACCACCACCGCGTCACAGTAGCACATCACCGTCACACCAACCACACCTTCGTTCCCGCCACTGCACCACTGCACTACCACCACGTACAACACCATACCACCACCGTGCACAGCACCACACAACTCACCCAACCACCGCACCACACAGCACCACACAACTCTTTCTCAAAACCAGGAAAACCACCAATCTTCCTGCACCCACATCACACACCACACCCAACGGCAAACACCGCACCACCACAGCATCACCGTTGGCCACAGCATCGCACCCACGCCCACACCCACACCCAACGGCAAACACCGCACCACCACTGCACCCACATCACACACTCAACACCACACAAAATCACAGATCGAGATTTATGGAAACTCAACACCACACAAAATCGCAAAAAACCACCATCCTAGCCAACACGACCGCCACCAACAAAATCACTGCACAAATCCCGTAGCTACCACTGACAGACCATTGCCGTTGGCCACAGCATCGCACCACACCCACACCCACGCCCAATGGCAAACACCACACCACCACTGCACCTACATCACACACTCACGATCGCGACGGAGCAGGCGGGAAGGGAGGAGAGGAGTGGAGAGAGAAAGAGAGGACGAGGCGTCGCAACGAGCTGTGGTCTTCGACGGCGACGACAGCTTCTTCTGGCTGGCGATTTACAGCGGCGACAGTGAGAAGGAAATGGTTGTTGCACAGAGAGAGAGAGAGAGAGAGAGAGAGAGAGAGGTGAGACGAGAGTGAGAGTGAAAAGGAAGGAAGAAAATTATTTAGGGTTTGATTATTAATTAATTAATAAAACATCTGCTTTTTGTACAATGAAACATCTCATATGATTTTAGAACTCTCAATACTTAAAGTAGGGAAGGCTGTAATTTCCACATTTTTTAACCGGGTTAGTACAAATAAAAAAAAAATTCCTCAAAGAATCTGGACTTGGGCAGCCCGGTCCAAGACCCCCTCCAAATCCGTCCCTGGGAATAATATACAATATATAAAAATTATAATTAGATTACTTGAAAGTATTGAATTATTGACAATACAAGAAGCAATACATCACGAACAAATTAACATCTACTGACTTTTGGTTTAATTTGGGTGATTCGTGTAAACATTATTCAAGAAAAAATAAATATCAAAATCAGTAGATCTCTCAAATCAAGATCCTAAAATTTATAAAATGGTATAGGAAAAGTTATTGAATATGACATTTATTTAATAAAAATAATAGTTTTGGACTTTATATTTAAATATGTTTGATAAAAAATATTGAATAACAAAAAATAATTGTTTTTTGTTCATATTTACTATACAATTTTATTGAATATTACATAGTTGATGCACTAATTCATCCTGTATACTAGAATATTCTAAGAGGAGAAGTTGCTCTGACCTCATAAATTGATTATAATATGTGTGCTGCTTTACCTATCCATACCTAACCTATTTTAGGGGGATTATAATTTCGTTTAGTCTTCATATAATCATATTTTATAGGTCAAATTAGAGAGACATTTCCAGAGATTTCTGATAATGTGTATATATATTGCTAAAAAATAAGGATGAAATAGAGTTTGGAGTTTTGTATAAAGAAAAAAGCAAAAGAATTAAGCTGCATTTTGAGCAAGAGTTGAATTGAGAAAATAGAAATTATAAGCTGATGTATGTAATATGGACTTTTACTATTTAATTAGTTATTGTATAATACATCCATTGGATCTTAAAAGTTTTAAACCATGTTGTGCATTTATAATGTTATTAATTTAGTATACTTGTTTGAGTTTTGGGTTAAAAAAAACTTATTATTTAAGCGAGGTTATTAATTTATTGAACCTCATTTTATTGTAATCATAAACAATATGGTGAGTAAATTCATATTGTTATAAACTAGAGATAAAAAAAAATAAAAATTCTACATAGAAAAATTAATAGATTTGTATCTATATTTTACTGAGAATCAAGGTCCCAAAATACATGTTACAATTCGTGTAATGGTCATTCACAATTGCTATTTTTTTAATTTTTTTTAACAAAACTCTCCATTAAATGATTATTTACACAATAATCGTCTCATTAAAAACTTTTTTTGACAAAAATACCAGACAAAGACAAAAAAAGAGTAAAAATAATTTAGAGTAATAAAATGTTTTATCATAAAATTCAAAAGGACAAAACTTAAGTGAAGGAAAAAAGTACAATTACTTTTCCTGATTTCAGTTAATAGAAATTCTTGTATCAAATCATCCATGTTTGTATGCCAATGACTTCAATATCATAATTTTGGTGAAATAGTTCATGTTTCTATCACTCCCTTCAAACAATATCGTTTTCATTTAAAAAGAAAAAAAAAATTATCTTTTAGTCAACATGGTCCGTTGAAAGAGATTTTTTTGTTGCTCTATTTGAGAGCGTCGCACACAATTTGTAAAATATAAGATTATTATTTTGAGAGTAAATATCTTGTAAGTATGGATATTCATTACAAAAAGAATATATCTCATTAAAATCTTAATAAGATAATCCTTGTGAGAAAAATCCTAAAAAGGAAAAATGTTTTATTATTCCTTCGAATACACTATAAAAGTTGCCTAATTAATAAATTTTCAGAAATATTCAATGGGACAAAACCTTAACTTAGAAAAAAAAAAATACAACATTTATTACTTGTCCACAATAATATCACTTGAATTATTTGCTTTAAACATATTAAAACATTCAAGAATAGTATCACTATAAAAAAATTTACTTTTTACAGCGTGCATTGCAAGCCATAAAAACCTCTTTACGGCGTGCGGCTGCACGCCATATAAAGCAATGTCGTAAAAAACGTTCACTTTTTACGGCGTGCAAAGTACATCGTCTACAAACGTCGTTATTAGACGTTCAATTGCACGCCTTAAAAAGTATCACTTTTACGGCATGCACGTGGAGACGCCATTATTTAAGCTTTTATGGCGTTCATTCACACGTCGTAAATTAAGATTTTACGGCAGGCTTTTGTATGCCATAAACTTTAATTTCATTTTTAAAAATTTGTTCCTCTATTTGATTACCAGCATACCTATAATAATTAGAAAACAAAATTTCATATATATAACTAGGTTTTCCATAGTTTCAATAAACATAAATATTGAGCACAGTTTAATACAATATATCAATGTAAAATTCATCTCAATACTTCTAAAAAAATATAAGTAACTAAATTTTCATTAAAGAGTACTACAAATAGGAAATCAGTTAGCTCACTTCGAGCTAACAATTTCTACAGTGGCTCTTGATACTAAAAAAACTAAAGCTGGTCTTATCCTATTTTCACCACCCCCAAATATTTGCTCAGCAGCAGACATCAATATTGGATTTTCTGCACCAACAATTTGACAATAAATTCTTATCAGATATTCAAGTTGCAAGTTATGGGGTTGCAATGAATAAACGGTTGGATATCGAACATGAATTTGGGTACCAAACTTATAACAAATTTTTCAAAAACTACTTGTAGGATGCTTAGTGGCATAGAATGCGGTAACATATACAAAATTACTGTATCTGGCATTAGGACAAAGTTACTGCAAAGTAAAATTATTTTTATTTTGGAATGTTAAAGCATAAATTCTCTAATAGAAAGCATAGATTCTCTAATGAATATAAAACCATAACCATGTCATATCGAATCAACCACCCATCAACTTCTTGATTTAAACAACCTAATCTTCATTTGAGAATAAATGTAAATGTAAATGGAATTAAATATAAAAGAAGTTAAGCATACATTTGTTGTAATTACATCGAATCCATTTCGATGTACCTAATTGGCCATGCTATTGTACTTCCTAATGCATCTTCAAGAAGAAAAAACTCATGTGTAGGACGATATAAGCTGACATTATCAATCACTTCATTAACTCAAACTCTCCAACATTCATTACCAAGTGGTACATGATGTACTAAATCACTTGGATTTGTTGATGTGATTTCACGTCTTGCAACAATATCAGCTTTCCCAAACCAAGATAACAATTTGCATTTCTTATTTTGAAAGTTATCTAAATCATTCAAGCTTTTGTCTCTAGGCTGTAAAATTCACATTCAATTGTACAATTTATTATTTTCAATATAGACAGTATATGTAATTTAGAATAACATTCATTAATTCTAGTTTTTCACTTACATTATCTTCTTATACATTAGCCTTACTCTTCATTTGAAATAAAGCTTTTAATTATTTAATTTCATCTCTCAACTCTTGGACTTGAGTTTGCAAGTTATGATTGTGCACCAAAGCATTCAACTTTGAAGAAGTTGCACCGAAACCAAGACCTCTTACCCGTCCTCGACGTTCCGACCAAGTACTCTAGCAACACCATCATCTTTGAAGGCTTGTTGGCTTGGAAAGGTAACCGTCTCTAAATATGCATTTATTTTGTTCTGATATGAGGAAATAAATTAATAAGCTAAATTATAAATATAAGTTTTGAATGACCAAAAATTACTAAAATCAATATTGTTACCAATGTTTCCCCAGCTGATTCATTAATAAGTTCACCATTTTTCTGCATATGTCCTTGAATATAAACATCATCTCTCGTTATAGAATTAGGGTCTTCACCAGCACGCTGCATTTTACATATTTCATATATGTGATAACATAAACGTTTATAATTTTTCAAGCAAAATTAACTTTTAATTTAACAATTTTTTACCATTTCATCTTCTAAGCGAGCAAAGCTCTTTCTACTTGTTGTATGCATTATGGTTTGATTTCCTCTCATCTTTTTAAATCTTTCATTCTTTCCTATGAAATCAATTCGTACTATGTAAGCATAACTTTTATTAAGAATGTAGAGCAGATGCAATAAGCAATTTAGGGGAAAAAGTAATGAAAGCTTACCTTATATGGTTGAGAATTGCGTTCTTTCACAAATACTTGTCATTCTTCCATTGATTCAACATTATCAGGCTTTAGGAAAGCAGGACCTCGTGTCATGCTAATTGTTTTTCCTCTGTCATTGATTTCTTTAAGCACATTAGATCGATGATCTTGCAAATTCTTTCCCTTTTTTTGCATGATGTATTTTCTATTAGGGCTGTAAGTAAAAACTGCCAAATCGTCAAACCAAACTGAAATCGCATTTTGGAAACCGTGGTTTGGTGCCACGTGGACCCGTCAACGAAATGGTTTTGAACCAAACCAAACCGGTCAAAAACTGTTTGGTTTAGGTTTGAAAAATTTTATTGCGGTTTAAAATCAAACCGGATCGGTAAAAAAATATATAAAAATTTAAAAATTTAAAAAAATGAAATTTTCTAAATTGTAACTTGTAAGACTTTTGTGTTGGGCTTTTTATTTATTTTTAAATGAGGCTCATATATTTCATAGGCTTTTAAACTGAATGTCTGAAATGATTCATCAAGCAATACCACGTCGTATTTCATATAAATTACTATCACCAAACAATCATCAACTTATATAAGCTGCATGGTACTCCAATGATTAAAAAAACTTCAATCAAAATCAAATTCCTACATTGAATTTGGCATCCTTTAAAAAATTATTGCAACTTCTGGTTCTGTCGATTATAATTTGTAGAAATCTAGATGAAAAATTTTGATCGGATCAACAACTATGTAATCAAAGTGAAAACAAAATAAAAATTTCGGATCTTAGAAATGAAATTATATATTGTAAATAAATTGATTTAGATATAGATTTACCCAATATTCTAATTTGGTTTGCGAATTAGTTAATCAAACAATTATAAGAAAAGAGAAGAAAAGAATCAAAGAGGAAAAGAAAAGTGTTGAGGTCTAAAATGAAGAAGAGACCTTATTATTTTTTATAAAAGTGATTGGAGATTGAATCATATATTTTACCTAAAAACTTTAAGAAATCCTATGAGAATCGTCCGGTTCTCGACGGTTCCCATACTAGAACTGAGAACTAGACCGAAACCGGTTGGTTCTTAATAATTTGTCTCAAAATCAAATTATTTTTCTATATGGTTCTGGTCCAGTTCTTGAAAAAAAAATGTCCACTCCTAAATTAATAGCATAAAAGTAGACAGGCAAAAAAATATACGGTAAAATCGGCGGTTTAAAATCGGACGACAAACAAAAAAATATACTGTGAAATCGGCGATTTAAAATCGGACCAAATCATTAGGTTTAGGTTTAGGTTTAGGTTTCAGTTTTTTTCAAACCGTTCAAAATGGTTTGGTTTAGGTTTGAGTTTTTCGCAAACCGGTGTAAAGGATTTGCTTTGAAAATCTGTCAAAAATCGATAAAATCGGACCGCTTACACCCCTATTTTCTATGACAAGTATCAACATCAAACTTTTGCTGCATCAAAGTTAGTGGTGTCAAGACGGGTGGACCGTGGCAGGCCCGCTCAGCCCGCACGGAAGGAAATCGGCCCGTGAACCGAGCGGGCTGGTTCACGGGCCTTAAAAATGAAAACCCGGTCCAGGCCGGGTTAACCGCTGGCCCGATTAAATTTTAAAAAAAATATTTAAAAGCCAACAGTCACTGTGACCGTTGGCTATTTTGACGAGAAATTAATTTTATTTTTTTTTGTTGAAAAGTACAAACGGTCATTTTCTTTCTATTAATTGTGTATTTTTTGCTTTCATTTGCATCTTGTGATTTTTGTACAAAAAATTTCATTCTCTCTTACAATCTACAAGTTTAAAAACTCTATTTTCTCATTCTCAATCTCTCTTAATATTTTCAGCAAGTATTTTTAATATTTAGTATTTTGTGTTTTCTTTTCATCTTATTATTTCAAAAATATTTGTTAAAGTGTTATGGATTCTTGTGATTTTTCTTCAAGAAATATCAATTTTCATGATAGTAGTTCTCCAATAAATTTAGAAGATGATAATGATCCAAATATTGGATCATCTCAACAGCCAAGGAGAAAAAAGCAGACATCTGATGTTTGGGAAATCTTTACAATAGATGAACCAAACAAAAGAGTAATATGCACTCTTTGCATAAAGGGTTATGCATGGGTTAAAGGTCAAGGCACGGGCACATTGCAAGACACAAAGATAAACATATGAATGAAAAATGACATTTAGATCCTAAACAAGCTCAAATTACTGCTTTTACTAATACTAGTGGATCGACTACTTTTTCTAATTTTGTTTATTCGCAGGATCGAATGAGAGTAGGAATGTCTGAATTTTTGGTTGCAAGGGAGATGCCTTTTACTTTCGAAGAAGATCGATACTTCGAAGAATTTATGCAAAAATATGTTCAACCCGCTTATCGGTCTGTAAGTAGAAATACTGCTCGATCAGATATTTTGAAATTATTTCATACAATGGCTGAAAATTTAAAAACTGAATTTAATAACTGTGATGGAGTTATGTGTTTTACATCTGATTGTTGGTCTGGACGTAATCACAATGGTTATGCATGTGTCACTGCACATTTTATTGATAATAATTGGTTACTTCACAAAAGAATTATTGTTTTTCGCTTACCTGAATATCCACATAATGGAATAAATTTGTGTGACAATTTATTACAAATTTTTAATGAATTTAATGTATTCAGCAAATTATTTAGCATTAGTTTTGATAATGCTAGTGCAAATACTGCATGTATTGATCTTTTGAAAATGTCCCTTACTCCCTCATTTGACTCTAAATTATTTCATATGAGGTGTGTTTGTCATATATATAATTTAATAGTGCAAGATGGTTTAAAATTAATAACACCACAAATACATAAAATTAGAGAAAGTATTAACTACATTTCTTGTTCAGATTCTAGACGACAAGAATTTGGAAAAATTTGTAAAAATCTTGGATTGAGGAGAAGAAAATTTATTGATGATATTCCACATAGGTGGAATTCAACATATCTTATGTTAAATCGTGTGTTGGTTACACAAATGCTATTAATGCTTTCGTTAATTCAAAGCAACATCAATTTCAATTAAATGATTTTGATTGGGAAGTTGCAATTAAAGTCATGAAATTTTTTAAACCATTATATAAAGCAACTAAAATGAGTTCCGAAGTTTATTATCCAACAAATAATCTTGTAATTTTATAATTTGTAGAAATTGCTAATCAATTTTCAAGTCATAAAGACGATCCATTTTTCTGTGATATTGTTTGTACAATGGAGGACAAGTTTAAAAAATATTACGAAAATATGTCAATGATTTTTCCAGTTGCAGCTGTAATGGATCCTCGTATTAAACTTTTTGGAGTTCAGTGTGCTATGGAACAACTTTCTGAAACTTTATCTTTCAATATAAGTGTTTCAAATTGGAGTTCAGTGTACTATGGAACAACTTTCTGAAACTTTATCTTTCTTTATTAATGAAATGTACAATAGTTATTTTATGAAATATGGTAATAATGAAAACGTTCCTCTAATACGAGTTATGCTACAGCTTCTAAAGGTAAAAATTCTTTCTTTTCTCTAATAGCCAAGAAGAAACGCAATGTATCTTATACTTCATCTACTACTAGTTCAATTTCAAATGAGAATGCTACACCTGATGAATTAGAAAGATATTATCAATTTGATCACTACAATTTAATTCCACAAGATGAGGTTGACACATTTGATATTTTACAATGGTGGAAGTTAAATGAACGGTCATATCCAATATTATCAAAAATGGCCCGAGATCTACTAACAGTTCCAGTCTCAACAGTGGTATCGGAGTCTGCTTTTAGTGCAGGTAACAGGGTGCTAGATGAAAGAAGGTCAAGACTTAAAGAAGATGTTTTAGAAGCTCTCATATGCGTGAAAAACTGGATTTTTGCAGATAGAAGAATGCAAGATAAAGTTGTTGACAATATTGCTCAAGACTTTAAAAATCTTAATGTAACTCAAGATGAGTAGAATTTGAGTTGTAATGATGAAATTATAGTTAAGTAGGTGTCAACCTAGTTGGGATGTACTTTAACTATAAATTCATAAATAGTTACAAATTGTTTAATTTGTCAATTTAGGCAAAAAATTGTTTAAAAAATTGTAATATTTTTGTTATTGATGTAAAATTTATTGAAAATTAAATCAATGTTATGTAATTTTTATCGATTTTTAGTTTTTACTATAATTAAAAAAAAATTATTTTTTAAGTGACAATTTTGAAAGAAAAAAAATTGGAAAAAAAATATAGGCCAACCCGAATAGGCTAACCCGACAACCCGGCCCGCGCGGGCTTAGCAGGCGGTCCGGGTTGGTGATCTGTATTAACGGTCCGGACCGACCCAGCACGAAAGCCCTCCTCGTACGGGCTTTTCCCGTGAGCGGTCCGGGCCGGGCCTCAATGCGAACGGGTCAGCCCGGATCGCCCATTTTGACACCCCTAATCAAAGTACACAATATTAATAGAAATTTAATTTAAATTATATAAGAGACGTGGAGTTTATATTACCTGCACATGCTCCCATATGTCATCAAGAAAACTTTCGCTGGTATCTTTCCAATTTTTCCATGTAATTGGTATAAGTTCTCTAGTTGTGGTCCCAAGAAATGATGATAGCTTAGTTGAACCTTTACAAATCGTCTGCCCTCTTTCATTAAACTCTACTGGTAACTTCGCGCATTTTTCCTTATTGAGATAAATCAATTTTGCTAGACCCCTTCCCTTCTTTCCTTTTTTCAGTAGTACTAGCACTATTAGGCAACACTTCTACATCATGTTGCACATTATTTTTTTGTATATTTAGAAGAGAATTAGAACCTCCTTCTGATATTCTTATATCTTCATTCTCTTCTCTTGTGGCAGCAATATTTGAAGCTTTTTCAGCTCGTTTTGATTTCTTATTGCCTTGATTAGATGCCTATATTAAACAAATAAGAGAAATAAGCAATATTTTACTTAAATTTACTTTTTAATCATTAAAAATTATTATATATACAATCTAGGAACTTACTTCACCAAGATATGTCATCTTATTTACACTCATGTGAACATCAACATCCACAAAACTCAGCTTTCATCGTTTGCATCTACAAATTAAGCAAGAAATAATGGAATTAGAGACATTAAAGACGTTAACATCAATATAATATCACATAAATAGTAAATTAAAATAGAGCACGAAAGAATCTTAAAGATAAACATACAATGCCCTCACAATCATGTCTTACATAACATTCATCTTCAACAGTCATATCAAGTCTTAATACATCTAATGTGAATGGAGTATATGTCAATTTTGCTGAATAATCGTTTTATTTTTATTGATTTCAATTTATAGAGATTTACACGTTATATAGAAGGAAAATAATTACAATTGAAATCAATCTCATATTCTATGTGATTTGATTTGCCTGTATATTGAAAAAAGGATATCTAATACCCCCTCCCCCCCCCCTCAAATTGATATTGGTGAATCGACAAGCATCAATTTACCCACGAGGAAATTATGATAGAGGCAAGTCAGAGATTTGGTCAAGATATCTGCAATTTGTTGAGAAGTGGAAATATGAGGGAAAGTGATGCCTTTAGAATCATAAGCGTCCCAAATATAATGACAGTCCACTTCAATGTGTTTGGTGCATTCATGGTATACAGGATTAGCTGCAATCTGAATAGCACTAGTGTGGTCACCATGCAGAGGAGTAGGTCGTGATTGGGGAACACCAAGTTCTGCAAGAAGACCACATAACCACACAATCTCAGAACATGAAGCAGACATGGCATGATATTCAGCCTCAATGGAGGATTTAGAAACACAGTCTTGTTTCTTACATTTTCACGAAATGAGATAATCGCCTAGAAAGAAACACCACCCAGTAGTAGATCGACGAGAATCAAGACAATCAGCCCAATTAGCATTACTATAAGCTGTGAGCTCGAGAAGCGTCCCTCGAGGGAAGAACAAACCACAATGAGGAGTCCCAATAAGATAGCGAATAATCTGACGAACAACCCCCCAAATGAAGATGATGAGGGGCGTCATAAATTTGCTGACAATATATACCGCAAAGGAAATATCCGGACGTGTGATAGTGAAATAGATGAGACTGCCCACCAATTTCTGATACAAATCTCCTTCATCTTTTCGATATTTAACATTAATGATGCGAACCCCGTAGCAACGATGACTACGAAACCCACAACGAGATTGATTCGGAACCCAAGAACGCCAATAAAACCCGGGTTGGACTTAAACCCAACAAAGTGAACCAAAAAATCCAACGATAGCAAGATATGTTGCCCCCCTTGATTACATAATTGAAGAACTCTCGTACCGATATTTGAACGCCACAAAGATTATTCATCTTTGATAAGTTCGATAAAATTGTTCATGGAAGAACAAAGTAGAAAGCAAAAGCTTTTTAATTTAATTCAATATCAAAGTTGTTTATACAATGAGAATAAGAATCATATTTATACTAAAGCAATAAATCCTAGGAAATATGAAAAATATGAAATTTTAGAGTCCTAAAATATAGAAATTGCCAAAAATAAGAATTATGGTCAAACTAAACATCTCGCCAAAAATAGGAAATTCGGTCACATTTTATAACCAAGCGACCGCTTGGTTATATTCTAAGCGGTCGCTTAGAAAACTCTTTTCACCTCCATGTATTTGTGGTAGTGGTTTGGGCGACCGCTTGCCATTTACTCTAAGCAGTCGCTTAGAGTTTCGGCTGACTTCTTTCTTCGGCTGCTTGTATCGTGTTGAAACAATTGATTCCCGGCCTCGACCCCAACATGAAACTTGTTCATTGACATGTTGTCTTCAACCCCATGTGTCCCATTTCCCGAACATGCATTTGTATGACTTTGTGCAACGTTGTTAACCACGTTATCGGTCCTAAACACCTTCGAACGAGCCCTCAACTTTTTCTCAATGAACATTGCACTTTTGATCACCCGGGGCCTATCCTGGCTCATATCATCCCCTCTTTCTTCAAAAGGATTCGTCCTCGAATCTGTACCTTCAATGCTCAGATTATGCCCTTTACTCCCAATCAAGTCAAGAACATGGAATTGTCCATCTCCTCTAGGATGCAGTTTGGACCTCTTCTGAATTCTGTCCCGCCTCCGTAGTATGAACACCCTATAACCAGCACATAAATCAAAGTGTGCTCGTCCCAACGGCTTCCTTCTGCAACTTTGTGATGTTCCCAAAATAATCTCCATTAGCATGTCACTCTGCTTTCTCCATGTCTTATGCTGTCTCAGTGATTGTAACAATGTCAATGCAAATGATCCCTCGTTTCCCTTCTGCTCAACCTTGTTGCTTAATCCACTGCATATAAATTTCTTCGAATTCTTGATAGTTTCTAGCGTAGCCCGGATCATATCACTCTCTCTCTCTCTTCAGAAGGATTCGTCCTTGAATTCATGCCTTGATAGTCAATTTGAGGTTAAATCCCCGGGTCGGGTGGTATTCCAATGGGATAGTTTGCTGAAAATAATTTTTCGGTAACCTACGAAACAGAAGTATTCAAAATAGGGAGGGAATTATTAGTTTCTGCCAATTCCTCCTCAACTTCACGCTCCCCTTCCTTCAAGATCACTTCTGACTCCTCCTTTGTTTCCGAATATTCTTCTTCATTCTCTTTTTGCAGCTCAACTTCCCTTTCACTCTTTTGTAACTCTCTTCCTTTTTCTTCACAACTAACCACCTCACAATTTTCTCTCTTACTCTTTTGCTCCCTATACTTATTCTATGAGTTGATCAAGTCATGAATTGTTGAGATCTCAAGCTTATGATCCAACTCAATCTTTCTGCTTGATGTATTGCCAACATGTTCCACACTTGGTGTTTTCTCCTCTCTTGAATATTCAACTTCACTATATCTTCTAGACTCATCCCAACATTCCCGATCACGCTGATCCCTCCTACAAAAATGATTAGGCGCGTAACGTTTCCTCATAATACTCCTCAACTCATCCCAAGTTTCAATACTCCTCTCACCACATCTTCACCTAGATGTTGTTAATTGATCCCACCAAATCACAGCATAGTCTACGACTAAGCTCACAATCAACCTCAATTCTACATTTTCTTCCCATGCCACGTACGCCTCAGGATCATTCCTACCCTTAAATTGTGGAATTGTTATTTTTGCACCTCCCATCCTCCTATTAACACCAACTTCTCCCAAATCTCTACATCCCCGTCTCTCCCAACTACTCACATTAAACACATCATCGCATTGATCCCTATGAGTTCTATTCAATTCACCATCCCACCTATCTAACACTCTCCCCATATCCATCAACATTCTTTCCAATCGATCCATCATATTACTCATATTGACTCTATGACTCAAAAGGATTTGAACTGGACAACTTCGGACTGAAATTTTTAAATTCAAGAAAGTGGTTCTTGAATTTGGATTGAACACAAATGAATTTTGGAATTAAGATAGATGATAGGATATTGGACAATTTCCAAGAAATAAAAAACAAATTTTTTTTTAATATTCGGACGTAAGCAGTACCGTGAACAGTAATTTTTTTTTTTTTTTACAAACTCAAGAATTTAACTACGAGAAAGACAAAGAAAACGGAAGTTGATTTGGACTCAAATTGAACACAAAAATAACTTTTGAATTTTTTTTGAGATTTTTCTGGATCAAAAACTCAAAATAAATTACTAGACACAAGAACACGAAGAAAATAAATGAAAGGAAAACAAAGACTCAACAAGAAATAAAAACAAAGATAGAACCTGATTAAATTGGAGTCTTTGCTCTGATACCAACTGATCCGAACCCCGTAGCAACGGTGAATACGAAACCCACAACGAGATTGATGCGGAATCCAAGAACGCCAATAAAATCTGGGTTGGACTTAAACTCAATAAAGTGAACCAAAAAATCCAACGATAGCAAGATGCGCTGAACCCCTTGATTACATAATTGAAGAACTCTCGTACCGATGTTTGAGCGCCACAAAGATTATTCATCTTTGATAAGTTTGATAAAATTGTTCATGGAAGAACAAAGTAGAAAGCAAAAGCTTTTCAATTTAATTCAATATCAAAATTGTTTATACAATGAGAATAAGAATCTTATTTATACTAAAGCAATAAATCCTAGAAAATATGAAAAATACGAAATTCTAGAGTCCTAAAATATAGAAATTACAAAAAATAAGAATTATGGTCAAACTAAACATCTCGTCAAAAATAGGAAATTCGGTCACATTTTATAACCAAGCAGTCGGTCGCTTAGAAGACTTTTTTCGCCTCTATGTATTTGCGGTAGTGGTTTGGGCGACTGCTTGCCATTTACTCTAAGCGGTCGCTTAGAGTTCCGGCTAACTTCTTTCTTCGGCTGTTTGTATCGTGTTGATCCAATTGACTTCCGGCCTTGACCCCAACATGAAACTTGTTCATTGACATGTTGTCTTCAACTCCATGTGTCCCATTTCTAGAGCATGCATTTGTATGACTTTGTGCGACGTCGTTAACCACGTTATCGGTCCTAAACACTTTCGAACGAGCCCTTAACTTCTTCTCAATGAACATTGCACTTTTGATCGCCCGGCGCCTATCCTGGCTCATATCAATTGAGCTCTAGCGGACTATCTACTGAGGAGGCTTCATGTAGGTCAGCCAACTTAATCAAGTCCTGAATATACTTATGTTGATTCAGAAAAATACAATGCGCTACAGTATGAACCTTCAAGCCTAGAAAATAAGTGAGATGACCAAGATCTTTCATATGAAAAATCGAGTGAAGATGTTGTTGAAGTTTCTGAATGAGAACGTGATTAGATCCAGATATAATAATATCATCCACATATACTAACAAAAAAACGATGCCAGTGGCACTCTTTTGGAGGAACAGAGATACATTATACTAACTTTGAGTAAAGGAGAAATCTAAGAAAGTCCATCAAGATTTTTCAAACCAAGCTCGAGGGCCTGTTTAAGACCATACAGAAAACGTTTTAACTTACATACAGAGTCAATGGAGGGAAGATGCATACCAAATGGAAGCTTCATATAGATATCTTCCTTGAGGTCTCCATGTAAAAATGCATTATTTACATACATTTGATGTAGAGACCAAGACTAGGCCGAAACAAGTGATAACAAGAGGCGAACGGTGGTCATCTTAGCTACAGGAGCAAATGTGTCATCATAGTCTATCTCATACTCTTGACGATTATCCAAGGCTACTAATATTGCTTTATATCGTTCAAGAGAACCATCATAACAAAGTTTGATTGAATATACCTATTTACTCCCAATTGGTTTCACAGTCGGAGGACATGGCACAACATCCCAGGTTTGATTAGCCTCAAGAGCCTCAAGTTCTGCATTCATCGCATGTGTCCAACACTCATGTTCCATAACCTGTCTATAGGAAGAAGGGATGGAAATCGAGTTAAGGATAGCAATCATAGAGCTATGGGAGAAGAAACCATACCTATATGGAAGTCGAGAAATACGAGAAGTGCGACGAAGAATAACAGGATGTGAATGATCATCTGATGAAAAATCTGATGTCGTAGATGGAGAATCAGGAGTGCTTAAGAAGACAGTCTTCTGATGAGGAGGCTCTGGTCAGCATGCCTACGAGTGTAGACCAGACCTGGCTTGTATCGAGAAGATTCTGTAGAGAAATCAGGTAAGACAGAAAACACGGGAGGAGAAATAGCAATTTCTGAAGTGAAGAAAGACTATTTTTCAAATAAAACGACATTATGAGAGATTCTAATACGATGTGTCTTAGGATCGTAACAGACATATCCTTTTTTATTCCCACCATATCCTAGAAAAGCACACTTGACCGATTGAGGTGTGAGTTTTATCATTTCATTTGGTGGGAAATGGACAAAACAAACACAGCCAAAGGGACGGATATGAGAATATGTGGGATGCTATCCAAAGAGTATATAAAATGGAGAAACATTATTAAGAGTGGGAGACGGTAACCAATTTATGAGGTGAACAGCAGTAGATAAGGCTTCACACCAAAAACGAGATGGAACGGAAGACTCAATTAGAAGAGCTCTCACCATGTCAAGAATGTGACGGTTCTTGCATTCCGCCACCCCGTTTTGTTGAGGAGTAGAAGGACAAGACAGCTGAGAGATAATACCTCTAGTCTGTAAGAATGAATGAAATTCATTAGACATATATTCACCTCTCGAATCAAATCGTAAGATATTGATTGATGAAGAAAATTGGGTCTCAATAAGAGCAAGAAAAGCTTGAAAAATAGAGAAAACCTCACCCTTTGTACGAAGAAAATGAACCCATGTGAAACGATTATAATCATCAATAAAGGTAACGAAGTATTTTTAACAAGCATGAGATACCACGGGTGCAAGATCTCATACATCACTATGAACAATATCAAATATATGCGAAGTGTGAGAACCATGAGAAAGGAACAGTAAAATTTTACTCTTAGCAAGTTTACATGAAACACAATCAAGAGAAATAGATGAAACAGAAGTAGAATTCTTATTACCAAGCAAACCAGAATTTAACAAGTGTTGTAACACATTAGAATTGGGATGTCCCAATTTCTTATGCCAATAAAAATATCAAAAGTAGCAGAATTACAAACAACAAGAAAAGACGAAACAAACTTCGGTGAAATAGGAAATAGACGTCCCTCATTAGGCCCCCTCACAACCATCCTCATGGACACCTGATCCTGCACAAGACAACCAAAAGGGAAAAAAAGACACGATGCAATTGTTATCAACAAGTTGACCAACAGATATACGATTAGCTGATAAGTTAGGAAAAACTAAAACATTGGGTAAATCTGGTGATAAATCACCTACGGCTGAGATAGGGAGAGTGTTACCATCCGTAGTGTTTATATGGAGAGAACCAGTAAATGGCCTAAGATTACTAAGTAACATAAGATCATGAGTCATATGGTTAGAAGCACATGAGTCTAATAACCAAGAGGAATAGGAAGTTGTTGCATTAACTGAGACTCCTAAGGCAGATAAAGCAGAAATAACCATTTGTTGGATCATCTCGGAAGTGATGAATTTTTGAAAAGGACTGGGGGAGACTAAAACTTGAGTGGAAGTAGCTGGCTAGCAGAACTAGAGGCAAAGGTAGCAGCAGTATAACCTATTCCAATATTTCGCGGAGGGCGAATAGGATATTCCTTAATGACATGTCCACTCTTCTTACAGTAATTGTATGCTTTTCTGGGACACTAAAGAGTCATGTGACCAAACCCCTTACAATTGTAACACTACACACTAGACATATCCCGATGCTTGAATTTCCCTTGAGCAGCATATGCAACAGGAACTGGTGTTACTTGATTCTACAATTGCTCCAAAGATGTACGAGTGATAAATCGTTGCTCTTCTCTCAGTAACTCTCCCAAACAGTCAGCCAATGTTGGAAGAGATTCATGATTCATAAGATTGGATCGGATGGATTCAAAATCATTCCGCAATTTCATGAGAAATTGATCTCCCTTGGTGATTTCATGTATTGGTTGTACTGCCTTCAAACCGTTAGGTAAAACGGAAGCATAAATGATATCCGTTATTCAATCCAAAGATTAGAAAAACCAGAATAATATTGTTCAAGAACTCCCATATAGCACGAGCTGACTTGTAAGACCTGAGATTAAGTACAATCTCCGCATCAACCGATCCGATGATCCAAGCCATAATCTGAGAATCCTTGGTTTTCTAGGCAAGGTATTTCTCCTTGTTCTTCTCTTGATCAGGAGGTGGGAGACTTCTATCAATATATCCCTAAAGATCACATTTGCCTTCAACCAATAACTGAAAATGGAATGCCCATGAAGAATAATTCTTCCCAGTAAAGCGACTGCAAACAGACTCATTCTTCTCAATTGACATGATGAGATCGTGTATGGACCAACCCAAAAAATTAATCTCTATTCAATCAAAGAAATTATGTCCAAAGTCCACAAAACCATCCCAACAACTTATCTACTTAAGCAATGGCCCAAATCAATAGCCCAATAACTATTCACTTAAACAAACACACCCCAGCAGTTTAATCACCTAAATAATGGCCCAAATCAATAGCCCAAAAACAAACCAAGAGCCAGAGTACCTTCTGATTGCAAGAAGCAACCCAATCTTCAAACAACCTGTGAGACCAACCCAATTTTCAGACGAAGATAACCTGCAAGACGCGACCTAAAGTTGCCGGACGGCTTAAACCAAGTGAGACGGCAGAACCCACCAACAAAGGAACGAGAGAGTGCTAGGAAAACAAGAAGGAGACGCGACCAACTATGAATAGACTACGAACACCAACTACGGACAGCACTGAAAACCCAAGAGGCAACCATAGACGCCGAAAACTAAGGAGCACAACCACACGTTCGAGAAATAAGGTTTAGGGCTCTGATACCATGTTAATTTTGCTGAATAGTCGTTTTCAATTTATAGAGATTTACAGTGAAACATAGGCACTTTAAAACTATGATAATCTAGTAAAATTATATCTCTAATAACCCCGTAATAAAATATTTTATTAGCTACATGGCTTGTATCCTTCACACTAGACCAACAAATAGTTTGTGCTTCAATAGAAACACCATTGTTTGGTGCACTTCTACTAACATTGGTTGTATAAAACCAATGTCCATTGATAATATAACCAGAATGTGATATCACATCATATCTAGGCCGACGTGCAAGCCATTCAATGTATTAGACATGTTACAACTGTCATGTTTGCCTTTCTCCACAAACCAAGAAGTGAAAGTCTCTATATATCTCAATTGTAATAAGGTTTCATTCTTGGCAATATGGCTATCTGAATTCTTAATCTCCTCTTTATGCATCCTAAATGAAAATAAATAAACAAATAGGAAGAGAAGTTTATGAGAGAATATTAATCAATATTAAACTAATAAATTAACTAACTTCATAACATTATATAAGGCTCAATTGCAACGCTGTTAAACAGTACATAATGATGAGCGACCTCTGACATTTATGGACTCAAAGTCTTTAACTTTCCTTTAGAAATCAGACGTCCATCAATAATTGTTTTATTCTCAAAATTCTCATTCTAAGTATGTCGAACACCTATTTCAGCAGCTTGTTTCATGTAACCACTACAAAGATGCATACATTTATCAGCTAAATAACGCTCTGCTATGCAGCTCTTAGGTCTTGAACGATTTCTAACATATCCTTTTAAGTGTTTTTATAAACCTAATTAATCATATAATAGACATGATATATCTAAGTAATTAGAAGAAGAAAATTTGAATACTTACAAAAGTATAATAGTAATTTACCTCTCAAATGGATACATCCAACGATATTGTACAGGTCCACCAATACGAACCTCATGCCCAAGGTGGATGGTTAAATGAATCATTATGTCAAAAAAGGATGGGGGAAATACATTTCTAGTATACACAAAGTTACAGCAACATCCTCCTCAAGCTTTACTGACTTATTTTTATCGATGACTCTTTGACATATTTCGTTGAAAAATGCACATAGTCGAAAAATTGCATTTCTTGGTCCTTGAGGTATAAGTCCTCTTAATGCAGCTGATAGCAATTGTTGTATGAGCGTACGTCAATCATGAGACTTCAGATTTAAAATCCTTTTATCTGCTAATGATATACACTTTTAAATGTTATAGCTATAACCATCAGGTAATCCGTAATCTTAAATTAGGTTCCAATTAGGCAAGTCATTTTGACAATAAAGTTTCACACAAACTCAAATTACAAAAAATTAATTCAAACCTCAATTGAAATAGGCAAAATTAGAACAGTCACAAACTTCTTCAGCTCTACTGCAATCTGTTGAGAAATTAATAGAGAACTTGGGTTAGGAATATGACCATAAAGGGAAATATTTAAGGAGGGAGGGAGAGAGGGAGAGAAGCAGTAATTTCCATTGTGATGACGGTGAGAAGATTCATAATTACAAAGGAAAACAAGTAGCAAATTCATTCTAACAGTAGAAGCATGCGTTTACATAATTACTTTTGAGTCTAACACAGTTTCAAGGTAAGAATTTGTTGTACAGAGATCAAATGAATGAAATTATTAAGGTTGAATCAATTTTCAGTGGTCTCGAATCTAACATATGGTTCAGGTCCTAAAAGGTTTAGTAATCATTTGTATGACTTGAGTTATAAAACTCTTTGCTATTGTCGACACTTAATAATAATGGCCTTGTCCACATTTCAACATCAGCTAACAAATGTTTAGAAGACTACTAAAATGCTTAAAACGGGTTTTTTTTCATTACATATCAGACAATAAATACAAAGGAGACCTAACATCTACGTACTTAAGTTACATAACATTGACAGAAATGTAAACACGGGAAAAGAAAGGTGTAGGAAAGAAATAATATGGAGTCATGAAAACTAATTTCTGGGAAAATTTTATCTCATAGCCATAGGCCAATAGCTCATTTCTGAAGATGTTTAGTAGCACTTTCTCTTTAATTAATTTAATTAATAAACTATGAATTTTTAAGCAGATGTGGCCTACAATCCCTTAATATTCATATAACAGAGACAGATAATAAATTTCTAGGGGATTCGTAGACTAGCAAAATTAAAAGGAACCACCAATTAGACAAGTAAAAAGTCTAAAATTATCAGTTTTTCCCATATCTCCATGCTTAAATTCAAAGATTGTCATTGAAAATCAATATGCAGAGTTATTTGGGTACCCACCTTGGAAGCCTGCTCCAAGATTATCTAGCAACATCCAACGAAAATCTGGAAACAGGTTGAAGATGCAAAGAGAAGAAAGATTAATGGAAACCAAGAAAGAAGAAACCAGGAAGCGTCGGAGTTTGGGGAGGAAAAAGGAAAATGAAAAGACGTGGAAGGAAAAAAAATATATAAAAAATAAAGATGGAAAAGGAAAACATAAAGAAAAATCCGGCTACGCGCGAAAAAAAGAAGGAAAAATCCCACTCACAATCTTGATAACTTTTTACAGCGTGCACCTATTATGGCATACAATAAGCACATTGTAAAAATAAATTTAGAAAAAATTTACGGCATGCTTAAAAATTACGCCATAATAATGAACCATTTACGGCCTGCCATAAATGAATGTCGTAAATACTTTAAATAATTGAAT
The DNA here is from genome assembly GCA_019395295.1 of Osmanthus fragrans. Lineage (NCBI taxonomy): Eukaryota > Viridiplantae > Streptophyta > Magnoliopsida > Lamiales > Oleaceae > Osmanthus > Osmanthus fragrans. The sequence goes on from CM033359.1 coordinate 15,378,513, forward strand.
TTTTACGGCACACAGCATGCAAGAAATGCACGCTGTAAAAGAAAAGTGATTTTTGCCTTAGGTTATTGCCTTTTATAGGTAGAGGAATTTATTATCCTAATCATTAAATGTCAATTCCGATCATCCAACCATTCGTTTGTATTTTAATCTGAACCACCCGCTATGTCTGTCGTTTCGTCTTCTATGGCTCAGATTAGAGCGTCTGAATCACGCGCTCCAATGCGCCTAAACTACGAAAAACACACCCATGACAGCCATCATTACTCATCAAATGCGAAGACGGTTGTGTGTGTAGGAAACTAAACCACTTCAGCTATCTTTTCTGGAAAATACAAAAGGCAGCAAATTATTTCAGTACAATAATTAGGGATGTCTTGTATTTAGGGGTGGGCAAAAACCCGACCAACCCGATCAACCCGACCAACCCAACCCAAACCGATCGGTTTGGGTTGGTTTTTTAAGTTCAATTGGGTTGGGTTGGGTTGAAAAATTAAATTTAAGGTTGGGTTGGGTTGGGTCATGGGTTATGAATTAAAACCCAACCCGACCCAACCCAACCCGATGAATTAAAAAAATTAATATCTTAGATGAAAAAAATAAATTAAATAAACATAATAGTAAAGATAAGATAATGACTTATAATATATAAATGTCAATTTTCTTCACATAAGCCGATTCACATGAACACTATTTAAAATACAATATCATTTGACGTTAAAATAAAAATAAAAAACATGATAATGAAGTGATTGAATTTCAAAAAATTATAAAAAAAAAAATGCTTCTTAAATTTTAAACTTATTTATATATTATTTTTAGAAAGAATTCCTTATATGTGTGTTTAAAAAGCGTAGATTTTCAAGTAATTTCAAATTCTAAAAAATTATCTAAATTTAACAAATAAATCGAATCTAATTTTGATTGGGCCGAAGCCCAAACCGACCAACCCGACCCAACCCAACCCGATTTTGATCGGGTTGGGTTGGGTTGGGTTGGGTTTAAATCAATAATTGGGTTGGGTTGGGTTGATTTTTTATCAAACCGACCAAGTTGGGTTGGGTTTGGGTTGGATAAAAAACCGACCCAACCCAACCCACGCCCACCCCTACTTGTATTCCTAAATGCTTCAACTAGCATTGCTCTTCAAAATTACTGCCTTTGTACTTCGGTCAATCACAGAAGCAAACCGCTTCGGCCTTCACATCAGGAGCTTCGATAGTATACTAACAAGTATACAACATCGGTCAAATGGACTTCAACTTTGATAAGTACTCGCACATCTCAGTTTAATTGTTTTTTCAAATTCTAATTCTCATATAAATATTTACAATTAGACTTGGAGACTACTTCGGATGGTTACACTCCCAACATAATTTTTAAATAATAACACAAGTCTATGCACTACATGAATAATTATACACAGATTTGTGGGATTATTGTTATGACTCGTATCCGAAGCTCTCAGTGGAGACCACGTCAAAGCCACGTGGAGGCACTAAATGCAGACATCTGGCAATCAACAAAATCAAAAGTAAAGAAAGGGAAAAAGTTGCTCTTTTGCCGAAGCACTTCCTCTTTCTGGCCGAACCTTTGTATATATGAAGTTCTCTCTTAAAGCAGAAGTGCGTGTTGCCTTTAAAGCAGATCTGCAGAATATATTTAGGAATGATTGATCTAACATTTGCATTAGTTAATGTCAGAAATGTCAACATAGACTGTAGGGTGGCTGAGACCTTATCAATGTAATTAATGTATGGCAGAGAGTAATGTGAAGTCTCAGTTACTGAGATGATGCCACGTGTTTTGATCCAACGACGACTACATCAACCTTAACTCTATAAATAGCAGCTATTGTAACGTTTAAAGGGATTGGACAAAAATAGATACAAACTTCATATTCTTAAACATTTTGAATCTTCATTCCTGCTCATATTCATCTGCTCCAGCTTAGATTATTAATTCCTATTTTGGTGGAATCGTATATGTTTGCTTGTGTCTAACAACTGTCCTTGATCATTGTTGGTGTCTAAACATTTTGTCTTGCATCGTAGAGCATCTCCCATGTTCACAACTTTCGTGCAACTCCGACTGTATAGCTAATCAAAACGTACCGAAATTTGCTTGCTTGGACGCGCGTGGGCCTAACATCCATTGTCCACGTGGCCATTGCGAAAAATGAGGTCAACAATTTATTTGTTCTTTGCAATATATAAGGAAAAAGAAATCTTTAGGTGGGAGTCCTTCAAGCTATCATAAATTTATAATCACCATCATTCTTAATTATCTCATTAATTCTCAATTTCTCATAATTAATTTTATGCATAACCGATACCAATTTGTACGGCTTCATTTCTTTATGGAGCTCCATCAATTACCATGGAAGACGATGATACAAGTGTAGAACATGGAGACATCGGCGTTGGTGGCCGTGAAACCACAGAAGTGCCCGAGATACCACTTAATGCATCCTTGCCATTGTCGGTGCCTGAGATACCACTTAATGCATCCTTGCCATTGTCGCTGCTACCATGAATTTGGAAGACGAAAATGAAGATTTAGTTTGGAAGAAGCCTATAATACTAGGGAGAAATTGTAGAGTCCCAGAAGAAGAAGAAGAAGAAGAAGACGAATATTATTGTACTAACTGAGAACCCCAAGTAGCTTGCCATTTTCAAGGCAAACATCATATAATGATCAATAACAAATAAGAAAATGAATATGTTTTTCTTGATCTACGGATACAGAACATGAATTTTTTATAATTATATTTGTTATGCATGTGTCTAAGTGGCAAGCTCAAGCAAAAAGCCATATGAGAGGCCAAGCAAGGTCAACACTTCGTTTCGCATCACCTCATACACATGCTTATTTTAAGGTGAGTAAGCCAAGCCTCTAGACGAGTCTATTATGTTATTATTATTCAAGGTACATGATCTCTTCGTCAGTATATAGCTGAGGCTAGGCCTATAAGCCTCACCTTGACCAAGTTGCATGGTATATTGCACAAAGTGTAATGCTCCAAATCTATTTCATTTTTATTTTATAAAACAAACTTGAAGTATTACCAAAAATCATCTTCTTCCTAATTTAAAAAAATCTACTTTTATTCAAACTGAAATTTGTTCGATAAGTTGGTAATCATAAATCAACAATTTAAGTGAAGAAAATTTTTCACATCAAATAAAAATCTTAAAATACTATGATTTTCAACCATCAATCTAAATTTAACATAAATTGTCAAATGTTCAAATACAAGAAGAACTATTAAATATTGTGCACGAAATTCAACATAAAATTTATTCTTAAAATAAAATTTGCAATAATCATTTCTTTTACTTGGCAACCCCATGAGCATCACTTGAACAATCTTCCACGCGTCCACACGATCCGTTCTAATCTGAAAATTTTAGTAAGAGTGAGTATTCTTGAAAGCACTCAGTAAAAATACGTGCATATTCTTATTAACATGATATAAATATAAAATGACATAACATACTGACATTTCATAGATTTAGAACAAACTGGTCGCGATTCCAATAGCTCAAAGAATTTCATAAAAATTCCTATATCCCGTAAGATTTACATATTTGATCAAACGGTCCATCCCGTAGGATTTAACAAAGTCGACCTGAAGGTCCATTCTGAAGAATTTAACATAGAAATCGACTCGAATGCCTAATAGTATTTCATGCCAAAGTTTATAAAAATATCAAAGAAATAAGAATTTACCACTTGCACAAAGTATTCTGACACCAAATAAATTCTGAAAATGGCTTGTGAAATAAAATAGTATCCCCCCCCCCCCCCCCTCTTTTATAAATGTTTTCACATGTGATGATGGATATGTAAGGACAAAAAAACACTTCTCACCCTTTATATATAATATTCACCTACATAAATTATATGTCTACCATTAATTATGAATGTAGAAGACCACACGTTAGGTTGGGGATTCAAAAGGTTAATTAACCTATTCTTTATTTCAAACCCATTATGGTGCGTGTGAGTTAATATCATAATTGATGATGGGACACTTAGTGTGGGAATTGAAAAGATTATATAAAAAGAAATGCTTGATTTTTACGTTTCAATTTCCAGTGTTTAATGATTCATTTTACTATTTTATATATATAATTATTATATATATAGTTTTGTTTTTAAATAAAAGATAGAATTTAGAATACTTTTTTTCTATCAAAATAACTCAGATACGACTAGTCAAAAAATTTGTTTTTCTTGAGCCAATTTATGTTATTTAGCACGAGCTTCAAAATGAGTATAATATCGACATTTTATCAACTTTTTAAAATATTCCCTCCAAATAATTTACAATAAATTCAAAAAAAAAAATATGTATGCAACACAAATTATTTATGCAAATAAGTGGATCACGTTTATCACTTAAACTTTTTGAGCTTTAGTGTGACGACAAGGCCGGATATGTACTGCTTCATTTTCTAGATGACCAACATTAAATTTAGCCCATATAAAAATATAACTAAAACTCGGGGTATTACACAAAGTGATTGATATGACAGCTCTACAATGGTCGTGCCAAGTCACATCAATTTTTCAACCTATATTTAGGTTTTAGAAGCATATGATGAGATGAATAATTCATTCTCTTGCGATACTTGGAATATAACTTTCAAATAATTGACATGCTCTTCCAAGGCATTGCTATAAATCACAATATCATCAAGGTAGACAACCCCGATCCAATCTAAATATAGGTGAAAGATCTTGTTCATAAGAGTACAAAATGTAGCCAAGGCATAACTAGCCATTCAAATAACCCATACTGAGTAATACAAGTTGTCTTCGGCTCATCTCCTTCCGTGGCATGAACTTGCTAGTAGCCCTTTTGCAAATTAACTTTCGTATACAATTTTGCATTACTAATTCGATCAAATAAATCAACAATTAAATGAATTGGGTATTTGTTTTTCACAATTACCTTATTCAATGCCCGATAGTCGATGCACATCCTTTGTTGGGTATTTTGACCTAAATAGAGAACAAATGAAAAAAAAATCGAACCAAGCACACAATCAAAAGCAATAAATAACAAGATTCAATTTTTCACCCAATTCAGTCAAATCTAATCTAGGGGGGGTTCAGAGGTAAGCCCGTCACTAGTGCAAAGAATCTTCAGGAGATAGTACAAGGCAAAGCAAAACCAAATCAAACCCAAGATTTGGTCAATAATCCTTAAGGATCTCACAAATCAAAACCCTAGCCTAGCTAAAGAAAGAAGCCTCAGAGCCTAAACTATATATATTTTATGACCTTAATAATATGCTTAAACCATTGTACATGACTAACTTTACTAGTTACAACAAGGTAGGATTACAGTTTATAGAACAAGAGACATCAACAAATGAAGAAGATAAATCAGACTCATTGAGAGAAAAAAAAACTCTCGAACAAGAAAGAGAACCAAAAATATAAAAAAAAGTGAAGCCAAACATCTCCCTCTATCACCAAATGACTAAGTGATTAATTCTCATTCATTTGATTCAACCAACGGTCCAGATCAACCATAAACTAGCACAATTCAGGTCAACTCAAGGTAGCGAACAAAACGTTACCAAATGGCTATCTACTTATCTAAGCTAAGGACATAAATCGGTTTTTCCCTTACAAAAAATTGATTTGAGAAATACATTTTACAATCTTCACCTTGTTTCTCAAACCTCTTACACTCTCTAGTTGCTACATTGCACATGACAGACTTTGCCCTATATCATCGCCCATGTACCTGCAAAAAATTAACATGTATCAATATGGAGAAGTGATAAACATGGTCTGAATTTACCAACAGACAAAATTTTAGTGCCCATATTAGATGGATTAACATCGGTATGAATTTTTTAAAGAACAAAATCTCCAAATGATAATTTCTCTCTCCTGAAATAGTACTTTACCTCGACATGTTTAGACCTTTCGTGATAAAACCGGGTTCTTACTTAGAAGTAAAGGACTTTGACCATCAGTAAGAATTATAGGTAATTCATGCAGAAAAATCAATTTGCTCAAAATTCCTTTCAACCATATACACTCTTTTATAGATGCAAATTATTGCCACATATTCAACTTCGGTGCTAGATAAAGTGACAATGGATTGAGGTTATGACTTCCATATGATGCAATTATCAACAAGTGTCAAGAAATATGCAGTAGTAGACCTTTTTTTGGTCTTTGTCCCCAGTAATATCAGAGCCTACATACCCTTTCAAAGTTAATGGATCAAATCTCCTTTTAAACACTAATCCTACTCTTAGTGTTCCTGCTATATATCTAATTAACAGCCATTTTAACCTAGTCCAATGTGGTTTCCCAGGATTAGCCTTATAAATCTACTTGGAAAATTGATATAATAGCTAAATGAGGCCTAGTTGTGATCATAGAAATCATGAAAAATCCTATAGCATTGGCATATGGGATATTTCTCATATCTTTCCTTTTAGATTCTGATTTAGGACATTTGACTGAAGAGAGTCACGTGGGCTACAAGTAGCAAATTAACAGACTTAACTTCTTTCATGCCAAATTTGGTTATAACTTTGTTCAAGTAAGTTTCTTATGTTATAATTAAAATATTCTCCTGCCTATTTCTATTCCCCAAGTCTTTTTGTTGAACAACCATTTGATTATAAGGTTTCTTTACTAGTTTTCATGTTTTATTTTCAAGTAAAGACTTCATTTCTTCTTTCACAGCATCTTTCCAATTCTCAGATTTAGAGCCATTCATAGCTTCTTCAAAAGATAAAGGTTCTAAATTCTCACCAGAGACAACGGCAAGGTCAGTCGGGTTATTTGTTTCATACCTAGGGTTTTGTTTGACTTGTTTCATTTCCCTATTTCTAACCAATTGATAACCATGAGTACTTGTCTCATCAATGGGGTCATTAGGTGTCTCATTTTCAGTTTCAACCTCAGTTTGAGGTAGATCTACTTCACATTTATTTGTGTCAACAACATTTCTTCTGGTTGTTGAACATCAGCTTCATCATTCTCAGGTTGAGTGTAGCTGAGCCTTGCTAGCTTCACCTCACTTTTGTGACATACTCTATTCAGTACGTTCTTTAAGCTTATCACTTTTATTTCTTAAGCATGGCATCTCAAACTCATTAAACACCACAATTTTTCTATTAATGATCTTAATGCCCTAAACACCTAACACACATAATTTGTACCCTTTCACCCATTCAGGATACGTAAGCATAACACATTAGAAGCCCTGAGATCTAATTTTCCCTCAATTTGGTGTGCATATGCTGCACAACCAAAGACACTAATGTGGGACAGGTATGGTGGCTTTGCAATCCGCAGTTCCAATGGAATTTTAAACTCTATGAAATTGCAAGGAGATCCGTTTATTAAGTATGTTGCAGTACATAAAGCTTCAGCCCAGAACTCTTTTGCTGAACCAGAACTGATTAGCATACATCTCACTTTATGCATTAGAGTTCTGTTGATTCTTTTTGTAACTCCATTTTGTTGGGGTGTGTGTTTAACAGCTGTATGTCTAATTATTCCTTTTTGTTTGCAAAAATTGTCAAACTTAAAGTTACAAAATTGCAATTCATTGTTAATTTTTAGAGTTTTTTTGTTTCTTTTTCAGTTGATTTTCTACCATCTTTAACCACATTCTGAATTTTTGAAAAGTTTTTAGATTTTGACTTTAAATGATTGGTCCAAACCATTCTAGAATAGTCATCAATAATAGAAAATGAAGTATTTATTCCCATCAAAGATATGGTAACTTTCAGGACCCCATAAATCTGAGTGGACATAGTCCAATGATCTATTTGTAGTCTGTGACCCTGTCTCAAAGCTTATTGTAATGACGCTTACTCGTTTTTCATGATTATCATGTCCATCTTGATTAATTTCATAATGTTACATTTATTGTTCAATTAATATAATTATTTTCGTCGTGACTAACTATATTTTCGCAGTGGATTGTACCTTGAACGCCCTTAACGATCAACGTGCCTATTACTTTAACTATGATATGTTTATAATTTTATTAAGCTTGAATTTAATTATATAATATATTTATGTGATTATGTGACTATGACTAGTCTTTCTTATGGATTGAACCTAGACATCGAATGGGAATATTTTCTTTCTTTTATTCTGCTCCCTTTTTTGTGTAAGTTAATTGGGAAATATTAAATGAATAATTACTAGTGGAAATTAATAACTAATAGAATCAAATTAGAACTAAATAAGTTAGTAAGAGTAGATAAAGGTCTATTTACCTAATCAGCATTAATTTATCTCAATAAATATTATTAGGTTAGAATCAAGAATTCTACCCATTTCTTTACCTGCAATCACTTCAAGAAGCCGACCTCTGCCAAACAACCCATCATTTGCTTCAAGTTCTGGAATTGTGAATCTTGCATCTTGAGACAAGGCACTACGATTAATACCTGTATTGATATAAATCTATAATTTAGTTTTTTATTGTTGCAATGGGCTAATTTGATCCTTTTGGAATTAAATTCTACAAGATTCACCAACACGTGTAGGTGTGAATATGTGTTTATATGTATATGGTTTGTGTGTCTCTGTATACTTTACTGCTATTTAGGAATTTAACCTCTTGAATGGATTATGTGAGTTTCATATGTGTTAACAATTAATATTTACTCATTTATGAAGTTATATATTATTTAAATTGGTGCTGTTTTCATTTTGCTCAGACTTTATACTAAAATTTTAGTAAGCTTATTTCACATTTTTGTAATTTAGTACCCAGCGTAGTGGAATTTTGATGGCCAGCCAATTTCCTCATTTTTCACAATATTTATGTATAAAAAATGCACGCTTTCAACTGCTGGAAATTTTATCTTACTTTATATAAATATTCCACTGATCTTTTGCTCTTGCTTGCTGATATTTTTATTTAAGAAACTAATTTATTCCTATGAATTTTGGTTGTCTATTTAATCTTCCAGGAAAAAAAAAATGATGTCACAAGGGATTATTCTGCAAAGCAAAAATTCTTTTTGACTAACTATATTGCTAACTGTCAACTCAAGTGGCGTCATTAATTTACGAGAAAATGCAGTAGATGCTATGTTTTAGTACACTGTTTACGTACGCATGAATAAGTAGAAATGCAAAGGGTTTAAAAAGCCACAGTATGTTAATTGAATGCCGATGCACATTATTTAATTGAGGCACACTTCACCGTGTTAGAGAATTGAGGTTTTTGGTAATAATGCTTGGAGCACATTTAAATTGTATAATTATATTTTCTTTATTAATGTCTATAAAGGCGAATACATTAATTAATTAATGGTAATCAACTAGGATCCATAGCATGTTGACTGTGTGGACGGCTAAGGACACGTCCATATGTCATTCTAAAAGTACATCCACTTGTCTTCATGCGCACGTTACATTATTAAATGTATAAATATGTTACCAAAATTTGTTATTATGTAATCTTGATATTTGATTACTATATTTTATGTTATTAATGTTTATCATTATATACTCATGCACATCAATGCATCCATAAACACACATAAAATTTCAAGGAATAAAAAGTTTTCAAATGTCGTCAGTCAATGAATCTTTTAAAAGGAAATGTATCCCAAATGTTTTTGTTACAAGGTGTATGTCTATACCATAAAAGGTGTGAGTGGAAAATGGGATGTGAGAGACCGGTGCACCCAATCAATGTTCAATGTTCTATGCCTACTGTGTGCTGATTGGCTAGACAATACACAAAATGAGCTCATGGCGTCAATATTAAGTTTTTAAAGAAATGAAAGAAATGATATACATATTGAGAAATACTTTTATTATAATTATAAGCATATATCATTTACATGAAGTTTGCTCACCAAGTGTTAGCTCATTTCACGTTATCCCTTCCCATTTCAGATGATGAAAGCAAGAGATTCGACACGACAACTTGTGGTGCAACAGACCCAGTACTATAACACTAAAATATTGACTTCGTTTTGAAAAAAAAATGTTAAAAGTTTTAAATTTGATTATCTTATATTTTATTAAGTACAATTTTGATAAATGAAGTTATGAATTTTTACCGTGTTTAAGAAAATTATAAATCAGTTTTTAAGCATTTATGATGATTTCAGAGGAAATTAAATGATAATACTTCTAAATCTAGGTATGGATTTGGAGATGTTACATTTACCCTATTAGACTTATCTAGTACACAAGTTTCACAAAATTCAAGAGTTTCTATTATATCTTTTCCAAGCAATTTGTTATTAATTATATATTTTTGACCCTTATTTCCAATATGACCCATCCTGCAATGACATAGATCAAATTTATTTTCAGCTATGTTTAAAGATTTAGAAACTTGAGAACTGATAGTTTCTCCCAGAAGGTAGTACAAACCTTTAATACTACAAGAGATCATTTCATCACTTTCAAAGTATTATTTTCAGATTTGAATTTATGCCCTTTTCAGATTTGAATTTATGCTCTTCATTTTCAAGAATTCCCAATGAAATGAGATTTTTCTAAGATTTGGGACATATCTCATATTCTTGATTTGCCTAACAATTTCATCATCATTTGTATGGCAAATGTCACCAATTCCAAGAACACTTTGAGAGTTATTATCACTCATATATACCTTCCTAGGTTATATTTCTTTGTAGTTGTAAAATCAAGACTTATTAGGACATACGTGGAAGGTACAACCGGAATCTAATATCCAATCATTATCAACTTCTTCATTAAATGTAGTCATAATGATGTGCTAGAGTTTGAATTCAATGATAATTCTGAAAATTCACATATGATTTATTTGTTAAATTCTTTTCGGAGAGAAAGACAAGTGATTGGAACCGAAATTTGAAAAATTACCACAGACAGTCCAATATGTCCATGAATTCAAGTGTTCAAATGTCAAAGCTTGATTTGAAGCCATTACCATCAAATCTAAAGTACTCATTTTTGGGTGAAAATTAAACTTTTCCGGTAATAATTTCTTTCAAAATCAATGCGCACCAAGAAGGTAAGTTGTTACAAACTTTGAAAATGCATAAAAATATTTTAGGATGGACTATAACTGACATAAAAGGGATTAGTCCTTTGATTTGCACACACAATATTTATTTAGAAGAATATGCTAAACCTACAAGAGAAATGCAGCAAAGACTTAATCCTATTTTAAAAGAGGTGGTAAGAAATGAAGTTATTAAACTCTTAGATAATGAAATCATTTATCCTATTTCTGATAGTAGATGGGTGAAATCTGGGGTTACTGTAATAAAAAATAAAGAAAATGAGTTAATTCCAACTAAAATTGTTACTGGTTGGCGCATGTGTATTGACTATAGAAAACTCAACTCAATAACTAGGAAAGATCATTTCCCTTTACCTTTTATGTATCAAATTTTGGAAAGAGTGGTGGACATGAATTCTATTGTTTTCTAGATGGATAATCTGGGTATAACCAAATTGAAATTGCATCCAAAGACCAAGAAAAGACTATTTTCACATGTCCCTTTGGTACTTTTGCTTATCGTAGAATGTCTTTTGGATTATATAATGTATCAACTACATTTCAAATATGTATGCTTAGTGTTTTTAGCGACATTATTGAAAAAGTTTTCATGGATGATTTTATTATTTTTTGAGATTCACTTGATGATTGTTTAACTAACTTGCAAAAAATTTTAGTCAAGTGTGAAGAAAAGAATATTGTGCTCAAATGGGAAAAATGTCATTTTATGGTTGCTAGTGGTATCGTACTTGGTCACATTGTATCATCTAACGGAATTGAGGTAGACAAGTCTAAAACAAAATTGATTTCTAATTTGCCTACTCTAAATAGTGTTAAAAATGTAAGATCTTTGTTAGAACGTGTGGGTTGGGTTTTTATAGAAGATTTATCAAAGACTTTAGTGGTATATCTAGACCATTGTGTAATCTCCTATCTAAAAACATACCTTTTGAATGGACTAAGTCTTGTCAAGAAGCCTTTGTTGAACTTAAAAACATGCTCACTTCTGCTCCGATCATGCAACCTCCAGATTGAAATTTACATTTTGAAATCATGTGTAATGCAAGTGATTATGTTGTTGGAGCTACCTTAGGCCAAAGCAAAGATAATAAATAAATAAATAAATAAACCTCATGTAATTTACTATGCAAGTAAAACTCTTAATAGCGCTCAAATAAATTATTCCATCACTGAAAAAGAATTGCTTGCTGTAGTGTTTGCTTTGGACAAATTTAGATCATATCTTGTTGGCTCACCAATTTTTTTTTTAGTGATCACAGCTTTAAAATTTCTTCTCTCTAAGAAAGATTCCAAACCTAGGTTGATTAGGTGGATTATTTTACTCCAAAAATTTGACATCACCATTCAACAAAAGAAATGAGTAGAGAATGTTGTAGCCGATCACTTGTCTAGGCTTACTTTTGATGAATCGTTTGCGACAACATCAATCAAGGATATTTTCCCTTATGAACAACTTTTTAATATTTCTGACTTGCATTGGTTTGTTGATAATTGCTAATTTTCTTGTAACAAGTCAAATACCATCTCATTGGAATGCCCAAGACAAAAATAAATTCTTCAATGAAGTAAGAAATTTCTTTTGAGATGACCCTTATCTATTTAAATAATAAGATGTGTGTCAAATAATGAAATTCAAAATATCATTTCTTTTTATCATTCTGAAGCATGTGGTGGTCACTTTTCTTCAAAGAAAATTGCCACAAAAATATTGCAGTCTGAATTTTACTGGCCAACTCTTTTCAAAGACACGTATGAATTTTGCAAAGCTTGTGAATATTGTCAAAAATTAGGTGGGATAACTCGTAGAAATATGATGCTACTGACGCCCATATTAGTAATTGAAATATTTGATTGTTGGGGTATTGATTTCATGGATTCATTTCCATCATCTTTTGGCTATTTATACATCTTAGTAGGAGTTGATTATGTATCTAAATGGGTAGAGGCAATTCCTCGTAACACAATGATCACAAAATTGTTTTGAAATTTTTGAAAGAAAATATTATGTCAAGATTTGGAATACCTATAGCCATTATAAGTGATGAGGGTTTACACTTTTGTAATTGACCTTTTGAGACCCTAATGAAAAAATATGTGATTACTCAAAGTGTCTACTCCTTATCACCCAAGAACTAGTGGTCAAGCTGAACTTGCAAATATGAAGATTAAACACATCTTGGAGAAAACAGTGAATTCAAATAGAAAAGATTGGTCTTTACGATTAACCGATGCACTTTGGATTTATCGTACTGCTTTTAAAATACCACTTGGTATGTCTCCTTATCGACTTATTTTTGGTAAGCCTTCATTTACCTATTGAATTGGAACATAAAGCATTTTGGACTATTAAAATGTTTAATTTCAATTTAAATACGGAAGATTCACTAAAGAAACTTCAACTAATTGAGTTGGAAAAATTTAAGAATGAAGCTTATGAAAACTCTCGAATTAACAAAGAATTCGTATTTCATGATAAAAACATTGTTAGAAAAACTTTTTTTGTACAACTTAATGTTACATTTGTTTCCTGGAAAATTACGTTCAAAATGGACTGGTCCTTTTATTGTCAAAACTGTTTACCCACACCGGAGCAGTAAAAAATGAAAATCCAAGTAATGGAAATATTTTTAAAATTAATGGACATCGTTTGAAACCATTTTTTGAAAAATTCTCTAGTTTAGAAGAGTTCATTGCTCTGCATGATCTTAAAGATTGATGTCCTTTTTCTCGTTATTTTATTTGTATGTTTCTTTTTAGTTTTATAATGTTGTGTTTGTTTTAGGTGTGTTTCTTTTATTATTATTATTATTTGTCTAACGAAAATGAAGATTCACCATTGAAAAACCCTTCTCTTTGTTCAAAATTTTGCTCCTTGACGTCCTCTATATATTTTACATGTTTACTTTTCACATTGAGGACAATGTTTCATTTAAGTTGGGGGGTAAGGAATCAAAAAGTTCAAAGTATGTTTTTTTTTTAGCCTGTAGCATTTTTTGGAGAATAACCAAAGAGTAGTCATTGGTCTATATTGTTAAAATGATCTCTATTTCTCATCAAAAATAACCAATGTATGAAAGAATAGATGTTTAATGAGGAGTATTGCACTAATCATTGCATAAAAGGGTAAAAGTTGGCATGTTGTGAAACTACCCTTAAAAGATCCCAAAACAATTATTAAAAACATAAAATGAAAGATCATGCACAGACGCACTACATACCTTGATTATGCTCCCAAACATTTATTTTAGAGAATTAAACCTTTGATAAGGGATTTGTAGCTTAGTTGATTCTTTGAGATTAAATCAATCAAAAATAAAGAGAATCCTCATTTGTTGATGTGTTAGCTGCATTTAGTAAAATCTAACCAAACTAGAGAGGGTGAGTATTAGTATATAATTCAACCTTAAATCACACCGTGAGAAAATAGTCACACAAACACACACACACACAAAAAAAAAAAAAAAAAAAAAAAGGTTTTAAGGTGTGCATCCAACGAGAGGAAAGAGAAATAATTGACCATTGAGGGACAGGATAATTCCAACTTGAAAAAGTATGCGATTGAATTGATTATGCGCACACACGCGTTGGTCGAGCATTGGACAAGTTAGACTATATTTTGGCAGCAATTTCTTTGTTGGGTGTGATAAGTGTCTAAATGTACTTCAAAGATACATCATTTGCAAGGCATTTCATATTTATTTTGTATAAATTCACTGTTGTTAATCTTTAATTTCAATTCTCTTGCCCAAAATTTAATTTGCATAAATAAATGCATAGCTAAAAGTGCAATTAATCGAAATACGTATTTTCATACATGTTGGCATGAGTATTATACTTTTGAAATGATATTTATTTGGTATATTTCCAATATAGAGCAAGTGGAGAAAATGTTGAAAAGTCAAAATTGTACAGCTGTCTCAGAAAAATGACCATAACTTGAGTTGTAGTTATCGAATCAAAATGATTCGAGTTGGGATGAAGAGATAAGATATACATCTACAACTTTCATGTTTTCCAAGAAGTCAAATTCGCTGAATAGGGCATCCAAAAGTACCGTTGAAAGTCAATGCTGTTACTTGCAGTATACAACTTCTCAACCTATGAGCAGCACTCGTTGTTTTTGCCATATCTGGAGTTATAGAGATCAAATGAACCTGATATTTGTACCAATAGAAATATAACTCAAGTGACAATAACTTATCTCTTGATCAAAAGTCCAAATTCGCTGCACAACCTATCTGAAAATTGGCATCAAGTTACATATTCATGATGTCTTCAAGTTGGACAGAACACAAGTTGTAAATATCACTTGTATGTTGGATGCTTCTTTGCCTATAAAAGGGGACCTTGGCCAAGAGTTTGAGAGCATCAATTCCTCTACATCATATTCTAGTTTCCTTCTTTTTCTCTTTGCTACATTTCATTATGTATTTCTAAATATTTAGCTAGAGCTAAGGGTGAAACTAGAAGGAAACTAGAATATGAAATAGAGGAATTGATGCTCTCAAACTCTTGGCCAAGGTCCCTTTTTATAGGGAAAGAAACATCCAACATGCAAGTGGATATTTACAACTTGTGTTCTGTCCAAGTTAAAGACAGCAGAAATATGCAACTTGATGCCATTTTTCAGATAGATCGTGCAGCGAATTTGGACTTTTGATCAAGAGATAAGTTGTTGTCACTTCAGTTGTATTTCTATTGGTACAAATATCATGTTCATTTGATCTATATAACTCCAGATATGGCAAAAACAATGAATCCTGCTCACAGGTTGAGAAGTTGTATACTGCAAGTAACAGTCTAGACTTTCAACAGTAATTTTGGATGCCCTATTCAACTAATTTGACTTCTTGGAAAACGTGAAAGTTGTAGATACATATCTTATCTTTCCATCTCAACTTGAATCACCTTGATTCGATAACTACAACTCAAGTTATGGTCATTTTCCCGAGACAGGTGTACAATTTTGACTTTTCAACATATTTTCTCCACTTGCTCTATATTGAAAATACACCAAATAAATACTCTTTCAAAAGCATAATACTCATGCCAACATGTATGTATGAAAGTACGTATTTTGATTAATTGCACCTTTAACCATGTATTTACGCAATTTGAATTTTTGGCAAGAGAATTGAAATTAGAGACTAACAATAGTGAATTTATACAAAATAAATGTGAAATGTCTTGTAAATGATGTGTCTTTGAAGCACTTTTAGACACATAACAAGAACACTGTCTAATTCAGAACCTACAGCAACATTCTTTAATTCAATGTTGTCATGTTCTTCAACTCAAAGCAATCTCTTTTAAAAGTGTTCCAATTTCTAACAATGATAATAACACTTTTTATTGCTTTTATCTTTTGATTTAGATCTTTTTTTAGATTTTGATTTAAACTTTTTGTTTTAGATTTTACTTTCCTTTTTTCTCAGCTCTTTCTTTTACAAACATACCTTCTTCTCTTGAATTAGTTTTGGATTCTTTCTTAACCTCTAATTATCTTGATCTTAGAGCATTAATAACAAGAGTTTGTGTTAAGTATCTCTTGAGTATTTTATTGCATTTCTGATATCCATATGAGATTCAGGCAATGAATTTAATAAAATCACAGTAATGTCCTGATCATCAATTTGTTATCATTATAAGCGAGACTCTTAACTATGAAGCTAAAATCACTCAAATTAGCTTCTAAGTCCTTTCCAATATCCATTTTAGTTCCTCTAAGAGGTGGATTTTATTAGGCAATGTCTTGGTTAAAAACAAAGCTTCAAGTGTAGTCCACAAGGCTTTAGGAGTTTTGACATCTTCAACTTGTCTTACTATATTATCAGATAAATGCAAGATAATTGAATTATATGCAATTTTATTCATATCTAGAATTTCATCAAGCTCACCTCTAACTCTAAGTTCAGTAGAAAATGTTTCATGATCATCCAAAGCTTTAGCAACCCTTTGTTGGACCAAAATGGCCCTCATTTCTACTTCCATATGGAATAATCCCATTTTTCATCGAATTGTGGTAATTCGACCTTTGAACTCATCATAGATACTGTAAAATGGTGGTTATTACTCATGGATATAAGTGATTTTTAATACAAGATCACTTAAGAGTCGGAAAAGGTTTTGAAAAACTTTTTGTAGTTTGACTAGTTTCTAACAAAGCAGGCTGATCTCACAATGAAAAATAATAACAATGTAACTTGCACTATCAGAAGTGGTACAACAATCAGCAATTACAATGTTAGCAACATAGGATCACACAATCATTTTTCAGGTTCTGGAAAATTAAAGCATGCCTCATTTCTCTTGTCAATCAATTATTTAAGTATCGGATTTAAACAAGTCACTTAAAGAATTTCTCGACAGATACGCATTCATATATAGATAATCATGCATATACAGATACTGATTATGTGTTCTAAACAAATTTCAAAGAGAGCTTTAGAATAGTCTCACCCAATACTGTTGATAAATAGTATTAACAAAAATTTCAGAACCCTTTAGAAGCCAGTAATCCACTCAAGAAGTCAAGATCGCAGAGCAGTGGCGTTCAACCTTTACCTTTACCATCACAATTTCAAGAAACCGTTTTTGAAAAATGTGTCCGTGTAGATCTATTCAAGATCTAAACATATCGCACAGTTTTTCAAATAGTGATTAATTTTCAGAAAATAAGATTCGCCGAGCTCTAATACCATATTTGTTGGATATTTTGACCCAAATAGAGAACAAATGACAAAATCGAATTAAGCACACAATCAAAATGAGTAAATAGCACGATTCAATTTTTCACCCAGTTCAGCTAAGCTTAATCTGAGGGCCTCAGAGGTAATCCCGTCACTAGTGCAAAGAACCTTCAAGAGAGAGTATAGGGTAGAGTAAAACCAAATTACACCCAAGATTTGGTCACTGATCCTTAAGGATCTCACAAATCAGAACCCTAGCCTACATAAAAGCAAGAACCTTCACAGCCTGAACTATATAGATTTACCGACCTTAATAATAAGCCTAAAATACTGTACACAGCTGACTTTACAGGTTACAACAAGGTAGGATTACATATTACAGAACAAGAGACATCAACAGTTGAAGAAGATGAACCATACTCAGAGAGAAAAACTCTCGAACAGGAGTGAGAAAACCAAAATTGAAATATGAAGCTAAACGTCTCTCTCTCTCTATCAAATGGCTGAGTGATTAATTCTCAACCATTGGATATAACCAACGGTCCAGATCAACCACAATCTAGCCCAATCAAGGTCAACTCAAGGCAACCAACAAAAGGTTGTCAAATGGCCATCCACTTATCCATCTAAGCCAAGGATAGAAATCGGTTTTCTCTTACAAAAACGACGATTTGAGAAACACATTTCATATTCTCGACGAACCATCATATTCCTTTTAGAAAAGAACCGGGGCACCATGATGAGGTGGGTTTGTACCGTAAAAATGTAGTTCTATTTTTGGAGATACATAAAAGTTATCATATGTGGCAAATTGGGGTAACTAATGAAGATGGTCAAAGTGTCACTTGGAAATACTAATGGACAATTTGCATCTTATAATAATATAGAGAACACGTTGAGCAATCAATGTTGATGGCTAAAGCAAGCATTGACTTGTGAATTTCCAGGTCCAATCTGAAAAGAAAAAGAAAAGTCATGGTATAATTGTCAAACTCATCAATAAAATATCCTTCCCAATTCTGTCAAATGGTTTCACTCCTGTTTTTCCCCTTCTGTCAGTTATTTGAACGTTTTGAGAGAACTTTTCAAATAAACAAGTCATTCTCAAACATATCCAACCTATATTTGTGGTAATTTGATTTTTGGGGAGATGAGAGTACTGATAAGTAACGTTGAATAGGTCACGAGAAGGAAGGCGGCCAAGGGCGTGTTAGAATTTCAAATCAAGGTAGACTAAATTATTTTTGAGCTGAGCTAGTAAAAAAAATAAAAACTGTATTTAGAAGTGTAAAAATTAAAAATTGGGCTTAGGCTTAAGCCCAGAGAAGTATCCTCTCTATGCCTCCTGAAGTGGCAAAATAGAGATTGTACTAATTTTATTTATACTTTTATTAAAATTAAGTACAATTAAGATGAGAACGGGAATAGAAACCTGTCAGTTGAGACTTGAGATTGAAGATACTAGATACTTTAGAAGTTTATAAAATTGAAAACCGTTCGAACAAAATTCCCAAACGTATGAGATCGATGACAAGTAATAATGTAATGAGTTGAGTTATCCTCCCATAAGAAACAATTGCTAACTATAGTTTACTAGTGTGTATCAAATTCGATGTTTGTAACGCAAAAGAATGGTTGTTTTACAATTATCCTAAGTTTAGCAAAAATTACTGTAAAAGATTGGTTCTTATAAAATAATATGATGAATTTATTGAGTTTCAGAATCTGCCTATTGATCTCTATTTTCAATTTTCAACTAAAGTAAATTAGCGTTCTTTAAGTATTCATTAAAATCAATAGTTCATCAATATCTAATATTCTTTTTCAAGATATATTAAACTTATCCGAAGCACAACATGATCTTATTCCTAATCCGAATTCATATGCAAAGAAAGCATTCAATCACACGATTATAACATAAGATTGCACAAGCCATAATTGTCATTCCTAACACATTGCACGTGTGTCAAATACGTAGTGTTCTACTAATTGTGAGTTTTCCAACACTACAAATAAGTAACTATTTGTCTAAATGTTGATCAAGCATCCAAACAATACAATAATGCATATTTAATCAAGAACCGAAGAATTAACAAAAAATACTCAAGTCTTTGAATTAAAAATGGCAATCAATAGGTTTCATCATTCATCCAATACACGGGAGATTTAGCCTAGCATTATTGTATTAAAATTACACAAGAAGATATGAAAAAGTATCACCCGAGACAAAGAAATAGATGTAGAACTCAAAAACTTGATTTCTTGCTCTTTAACCTTCAACTGGAGCTATGGAACTTCAAATCTTCTTGTTGAATTTCTTGTTCGCCTCTTGCTAGCCACAATTCTATAATAAAAACTCGGTCTCTCACATTCGGCCGGTCTTTTTGGCTATGAAGGATGCAAAAAAATATCAAATCAAAACTTGCCTAATCAAGAAAAAAATTCATAACCAGTGTCTTGCGATGGCATGCTTAATAAAACTTGTCATCAGTTTTTCTGCAAATACGCTCACATGGTCTGCAGGCCCATGGGACCTTATGGGTCTATTTTGGGGACCAATTTATTCCTTGAACTTTTTTCTATGCACTTTGACTTTTATTCTTTTTTCAATTCGTTATCTTTTTTCTCGTCCAATTGACCCCAGCACTCTGGACTCTTCATCTTAAGATTCAAAATAAATTTTGAGCTATTGCACTTTAGTTCTCGAACTTCAGATTTCTTACAATTTGGCCCTTTTATTCGTTTGTTTTCCCTAATCTTGTCATAATCATCAATCTTTACATACAAAGCACAATTTACATAGAATTAAGCCATAATTCACGAAAATATCAACAAATATTCTAATTTAACAACCTAAATAAGTATAAAAAAATATGATTATCAAACACCATACCCTTTGTAGTGCAAGAAACTCAAGATATTACAACGGAAGCAGTACTTTATTCACCAAGAATACCAAACAAGATTTACACCCAGTAGAATCAAATACAAAATCGGGCTCAGAATATAAATCGCATTGTACCCTTCTGTACAAGAACCAAGGCCACAAAGATTATCCAGACCCTAAGAAAAATGACCCACGCGAGTCGCTACAATGGACCGCGACCAGCCACCCTCTCAACTCAGCCTTACGCACGGACAAGGCACACACAGAGATCGATCACACAGATCAAGGATCAAACCAGAAGTTAAGATCACAAAACTCAGATTCACGAAGAGAAAATGAAGAAGGCGAAGTCACGAAGACAACCCAGAAGTTTCGAGAGAAGAGGCGAAGAAAAAAAATGAGAACCCTAACCTCAAAGGCTCGGTGAAGAGGATTTTATAGTCCGAACAATCCACCGTTCGATTAGGGAAGAGATCTACGGTCCAGAGCAACTCTAGGGATCAATTTAATGGGTCATGGATCTTGGGCCGGTTCATTGTGTTATTGGGCAATGGCTTCAGTTGAAAAACATTTCCAGCAGCTTTGGGCTTGAGCCCATTTCATCATTGCCCTTTAATAAAAAATATGAAAGACACAAATGGCATCACATTCAACAATCTTCCCCTTGATGCCAATGTCATAAGCATCCAAAACACATCAGAGCTTATCAACATCAACTCCAAGAAGAGCACAACCTGCAGGAACACAAAATTCACCCAGAATCAATTCTAAGAATTTGTAAACATGATTTAAACTTAGTAAGAGGAAGTACCTTTGTTCCCATATCGGCAGGATTAAATTGTGTAGGAATTTTTTCAAGTAGTATGGACTCCTTTTGAACTATATCCCTAATAAAATGCATCCTAACATCTATATGTTTAGTTCTATCATGAAAAACAGGGTTTTTACACAGATGTATGGCACTTTGGCTATCACAATAGACAACAACAGGATTATGCAATTCATTTAATTCAATTAACAAGCCCTTAAGCCACAAAGACTCTTTAATAGCTTCGGTAGCAGCTACATACTCGGCTTCGGTAGTAGATAAAGCAACAATAGATTGCAATTGAGACTTCCAACTAATGCAAGTATTACACAAAGTAAACACATATGAAGTAGTTGATTTTCTATTATCCTTATTACTAGCATAATCAGAATCCACATACCCCCTTAACACAACTCCCTCTTTACAAGATTTAAAATGCAATCCTAGGTCAGCAGACCCTTTTAAGTATCTTAAGAGCCATTTTAAAGCTGTCCAATGTTCAGGACCAGGATTAGCCATAAACCTACTCAAGATGCTAATAGCATGCGCCACATCAGGTCTCGTACACACCATAGTATACATTACAGAACCAACAGCATTAGCATAAGGCACCTTTTGCATATATTTAATATCAGATTCATCATGTGGACATTGTTCCTTACTCAATTTAAAATGACAGGCAAGTGGCAAAGTAACAGGTTTAGAATCATGCATAGCAAACTTGGATATCATTTTTTTCACATAATCAGATTGTGTTAAAAGAAGAGACTGTTGTGGTCTATTTCTTTTGATATCCATACCTAGAATTCTCCTAGCATGACCTAAGTCTTTCATTTCAAATTCAGCACTCAAAGCCCTCTTAATGTCATTTATATCACTAATTTTCTGTCCAATTAAGAGCATATCATCAACATACAAAAGTAAATAAACAATCACATCATTCTTATCATTTCTTTTAAAATATAAGCAATGATCAAAGGCACTCCGCACAAAACCAATAGAAGACACATAATTGTCAAATCTAATATACCATTGCCTAGGAGATTGTTTCAAACCATATAAAGACCTGTTTAACAAACAAACATAATTTGGCCTTTTCGAATCAATGAAACCTTGTGGTTGAGCCATATAGATAGTTTCATCTAGGTCACCATGCAAAAAAGCAGTTTTTACATCCATTTGTTCAAGTTCAAAATCATATTGGGCAACCAAAGCAAGCATGACTCTTATGGTAGTATATTTCACAACAGGAGAGAAAATTTCATTATAATCAATACCAGGTTTTTGTGTAAACCCCTTTGCAACAAGTCTAGCTTTGAACCTAAGAGACTCTTTAGAAGAACCACCCTCCTTAATACTATAAACCCACTTACAGTCCACCAAAGACTTATCCTTAGGTTTAGGAACTAATTTCCAAGTATTATTCTTCATAAGGGACTTCATCTCCTCTTCCATAGCACTTAGCCACTCATTAGATTGTTGACTACTCAAAGCCTCCTCATAAGATTTAGGCTCCTTAAAAGCTAAGTCTTGAAAAGATAAAATAGCAAAGGATTGATAATCACCCATCCTAACAGGTTCTCTAATCTCCCTTCTAGCTCTATCACGAGCAAGTTGATAATCACCCAGATGATCACCTTCATCGCCTACCAGGTTATGTTCATCCCCTTCAATGGATTCATTAGGATCAGTAACCATTTCATTTACCTCTTCCACCATATTTTCAGCTTGTTCCTCCTCAACAAGTCCAGTAGGATTGTCAAGTTTCACCTGCACACTAGTATCTTCAAAATTTTCATTTTCAGAAACATCAGCGGGTGTATTTTTACTCAAACATGGCATTTCAGCTTCATTAAAAGTCACATTTCTACTGGTTATCATTTTAAAACCCTTCTCATTCCTAGCCTAAAGTCTATATCCCTTAACTCCTTCAGGATATCCTAAGAAAACACATTTCTGGGATCGTGGCTCTAATTTTCCTAGACTTTGGTGAGAATATGCAGCACACCCAAAGGTTCTTAACATGGTATAATCTGATAATTTTCCAGACCAAACCTCCTCAGGAGTTTTGTCACCTAAAGCACTAGAAGGGGTCCTATTTACTACATATACAGCTGTCATAACAGCCTCACCCCAAAGGACTTTTGGAACCCCAGAACTGATCATCATGCATCTGACCTTATCTAAAATAGTCCTATTCATTCTTTCAGCAACTCCATTTTACTGAGGTGTATAGGGGACAGTTTTATGCCTGAGGATTCCATCTTCTTTACAAAGTTGATCAAAATCTGTATTACAAAATTCCAAACCATTGTCTGTCCTTAAGACTTTGATCTTTTTATCCATTTGATTTTCAATTAAAATTTTCCAATTTTTAAACATTGAAAAAGTATCAGATTTTTGTTTCAAAAGATAGACCCAAACTTTTCTTGAAAAATCATCAATTATTGATAAAAAATATTTATTACCACCTTGAGTAGTAGTAGAAGATGGGCCCCACAGATCAGAATGAATATAATCAAGGATCGATGCAGTCTTATGCTGTCCAGTATTAAAATGAAGCCTATGTTGTTTCCCTAAGGTACAATACTCACAAAAAGGAACCTTAGAGATCACATCTTTACCAAATGCCCCTTTCTTATTCAAAATATGCAAGCCTTTTTCACTCACATGTGCAAGCCTATTATGCCATTTTAGGGTAGCATCTATCTCAGCACTAGAGGACTCAGCTACATGAGCTATTACACTAGCTCTAGTAACATATATACCATTCCTCTTGGTACCTTTGAAAATAACCAAAGATCCTCTAGTTACTTTCAAACTACCATCTCCAATCTTGCCATAAAGGCCCATGTCATCAAGATTGCCCATGGAAATCAGATTCCTATTTAGGTCAGGAACATACCTAACTCTTTCTAAGGTGAAGGTGTACCCATTTTCAAATTTCAAGGTCACACTACCTATCCCTTTAACTTTGCAGGCTGCATTATTGCCCATAACAACCTCCCCTCCATCAAGATCCCTAAAATCTTCTAACCAAGATCTCCTAGAGGTCATATGAAAAGTACAGCCAGAATCTAAGATCCACTCAACATTCTGATCATTGTCTCCTGCAAAATTTGCAGCATTCAGATCAGGTGTGGGCTCAGTCACCACATAGACATCGACAGTCCCACCATCTAAGGGTTCAACAACATTTCCCTCATTTACTTTCATGTCTTTTTGTTTATTTTTCTCCTTAAAACAGTCCTTTATGTAGTGTCCTGTTTTACCACACCCATAACATTTTCTATTCCCATCTCTAGACTTAGACCTAGGCTTTCCCTTCCCCTTCTTCCTATAGTTACTATTCCCTTGGTGACTCTGACCATTCACTTGCCTATTCATAGGTCTACCTCTCACAAAGAGACTCTCAAAATCCTTCCCAGTCCTGTCAACCTTAAGTTCTAGTTCTTTACTTCTTAAGGAACTAATCACTATTTCGGGGGTTAAGGTATCTCTACCATACTTAATAGCAGACTTAACATCTTTATACACATCAGGTAAAGCATTCAACAAAATAACAGCTTTATACTCATCAGAAACTTTTTCCCCGGTATTAGTGATATCTTGGACTAACTTATTAAAAGTATCAAGATTATCATCTAAGTCCTTAGACATATCAATCTTGAAGCTAAAAAATCTTTCTAGAAGGAAAAGTTTATTAGGCAGACTCTTAGACATGTATAGTTCCTCTAGTTTTTCCCACAAGTCCTTAGTATTATCACGTTTACCAATTTTTCTTAACACTTGATCAGACAAATGGAGAATAATAGAGGTATATGCAAGTTCATCAGCTTCAGTTTTTTGATCATCAGTCATAGTAGCAGGATATTCACCAGTTATAGCTTTTGCCACTTTCTGTTGAACTAAGACCCCTTTCATTTTTTGCTGCCAAATGGGGAAATCCCCTTTTCCATTAAAAACTCCAAGTTGAAACGTTGTAGTTGTCATTTGAAAATTTTTTAACCAACACAAAAGATTATTTGAGGTCACAGTTCAACAGAAAATTAGAAGATAGATATTTCAACAAAAAGAATATCAAATCAAGACAACATGCTACAAGCACAGTGAACTGTAGATAACAGTGATAATAAGCAGTTTAATAAACCCAAAGAATCAATAGAAGATTAACAGTGAGATTAAACTGGCTAACAATCACAGTAGTTCACAAAGAATCACGCAACTGAAATTAAGCAGACTAATAATCAAAAATTCTAACAATTTCAGGTGCTAGAATTCACCAGGATTCCGTGAGGTTCAAGACCCCAGGTCAAGGCTCAAATCTAAACACCCAAGTGTTCACACAAAGATCAGGGGACAGAAAGGTTTTTACCCAACGTGGTTCACTAAGAACCAGAACCTAGCAGTTCAAGGCCTCCAAAATATTCAAGCAGGTTCACCACGAACGAAGTTCCTCGCAAGAACACAGACAAAGAAACAGGATTAGTGGTTAAATCAAAAGAAAAAAAAAACAGGCCGAAAAGTTAGGGTTCCTGCAGACAGATCAAGAAACGAATGTCAACCGAAAATCAATTTTCCGGTAACAATCGCTCGATCGACGACTCCTTGCACCCACACGAGCTCTGATACCACTTGTAGTGCAAGAAACTCAAGATATTACAACGGAAGCAGTACTTTATTCACCAAGAATACCAAACAAGATTTACACCCAGTAGAATCAAATACAAAATCGGGCTCAGAATATAAATCGCATTGTACCCTTCTGTACAAGAACCAAGGCCACAAAGATTATCCAGACCCTAAGAAAAATGACCCACGCGAGTCGCTACAATGGACCGCGACCAGCCACCCTCTCAACTCAGCCTTACGCACGGACAAGGCACACACAGAGATCGATCACACAGATCAAGGATCAAACCAGAAGTTAAGATCACAAAACTCAGATTCACGAAGAGAAAATGAAGAAGGCGAAGTCACGAAGACAACCCAGAAGTTTCGAGAGAAGAGGCGAAGAAAAAAAATGAGAACCCTAACCTCAAAGGCTCGGTGAAGAGGATTTTATAGTCCGAACAATCCACCGTTCGATTAGGGAAGAGATCTACGGTCCAGAGCAACTCTAGGGATCAATTTAATGGGTCATGGATCTTGGGCCGGTTCATTGTGTTATTGGGCAATGGCTTCAGTTGAAAAACATTTCCAGCAGCTTTGGGCTTGAGCCCATTTCATCATTGCCCTTTAATAAAAAATATGAAAGACACAAATGGCATCACATTCAACACCCTTTATCTAAAAGGGTGATAAATAAGGGGAGGAAATTAGGTTGCATCCCAATAAGCGCCTGTTAATAGTCATTAGTTTGACTTTGTTATTTTGGCTAATTAAAGTGGCTTGAAAAGTTGATTTTTGGCCTTGCAAATACTACTCTTGTAGACATCTCCAGCCTCATCCTCGACCCTCCAATGCTAGAAGTTCCCATATTGATCTTTTATTGCTCCAACCAGTCCACCAATGTCATTCTTGTAGCGATTACTTGCATAGTCATTCATTACTTCAGTTTCCATCTTTTTGCACTCATCAATCTAGGGTGGTTGTTTGAGTGGAGTGTTTATAGTAAAAACTTGTTGTTTATCTTCTGCCCTTAAAATCATCTCATAGATTTCGAAGTCCAACAAAGCACAATCATTTGTTAGGAATGGTCTTCCTAAAATCACTGGCATATCTTGATTCTCTCCAATGTAAAAAAACAATGAAATCAACTGTAAAGATAAAATCTCCAACTTTGATGAGCATATCTTCAACTACTCCATGAGGATGTTTAATCGACATGTCAGCTAGTTGTAGAGTGATTGAAGTCTCATTTGGCATACCCAATCCTAATTCCCTATAAATGTTCAAGGATATCAAGTTAATACTTGCTCTAGATTTGATCAAAGCATTAATGGTAAATCTCCTATAAAGCAAAATAGAATAAAACTTCTTGGATCATTTAGTTTAGGCAGGAGCTTATGTTGGAGGACTGCACTGCACTCTTCAAATAATAAAACTACTTTATCTTCGGGTAGCTTCATCTTCTTAGTCAACATCTCTTTAAAATTTTAGAGTAGTTCGAAATTTGTAGGATCGTGTCAATGAAAGAAATATTGATTTGCAACTTTCTAAGGATATCCAAGAGTTTCGTAAACTGCCTCTCCAACTTTATGTTCTCAAAGCTTTGATAAAATGGGACTGGAGGCTTAATTGTATTGACAGGAATGGTTATATTACCCTATGGACTGTCTGACTATTTTTTCTTGATTACCCTTTGGTGATTCTTTAGACTAAATCACCCATGTTAGGTACTCGATTCTCCTCCGTCCATTTTCATTTTTAGTGATCTCTGGCAACTGAACTCTCCTTCTTGTAGTGATAACATGAACTTGTTCCTATTTTGGCTGCTTTTGAAGCCTTTGAGAAAATGGAATAGGTAGCACATAAGCCTATTCACTTGGTAATGTAGCTTGCAGTCTATTGGACAATGCAGCTACAATCTACCCCCACCCGACTCTCTAAGTTTTGGATAGAGATATGTTGATTCTGGATTGTAGTCCCAGCATTGGTGATGTACTTAACAAGTAGATTCTCTAAAGATGACCACTTCTCTTGTTGCTGCTAAAATCCTAGTGGGTTGCTCTGAACTGGATTTTTCTTACCCTGATTATTAGCTCACGAGAAGTTTAGATGATTTTTCCAAACAGGATTATATGTGTAGAGTATGGGCTATTCTGTTGCCTCTGTGAATTTTGTGCTTAGATGATCTCTGTAGGCTAAATCATATGAGTAGAAGCTAAAGGGTAACTAGCAGTGATATGATCTGTCCCACAACTTGCACAAACTGGTGTTGGCTTGTTAACCATATTAACAGACCGAGTCGAGCTATCTAGCTTCTATGTTATCACATCCAATTTTGCTGCTAACACTTTTACTGTATCAATATTATGAACACTAGTGGATTTCTTAGGAAAGTTCCTGTTGGTTAGCCAATCAGCTTGATTTTCAACAATCATCTCATACAATTCATGGGCCTCAACAATATCTATCTTCATTACTGATCCACCCATTGAAGCATATTTTTGTATTCTTGGTTTAATATATAATAAAAGATGTATACTTGAGCTTGCTTGGAAATGTCTAGATTTGGACACTTCCTAAACAAGTTCTTGAACTTTTCCCTTGCGTATAGATAACTTGAGGTCCTTCTGCTTAAATGTGTGGGTTTCATTCCAAATTTGATGGACTCAAGATGGTGAAAAAACTTCATAGTAAACTTTTGCAACATATCATTCCACGACATGATGCTCCCGACCGGTAATGAATAGAACCATTCTCTTAGGTTATCTTTCAAGGTGAGGGAATAAACGCATTCAAAAGGCATTCAATGAAATTCTTTCATGAATAATATCTTCACATAACATAAAAAATGTTCGTACATGTTCGTGTGGATTCTCTGTAGCTTTACTGAAGAACCTGATATCTTGATGATTTTGAAATAAGTTAATGACATTTACTCGAACGTGGAAGTTAGCTTGTCCAAATGGAGAATAGACATTTGCATGTTGCACAGGTGCAAAAACTGGATTCACATAATCTCCAAGTAAAGTAGGGGATTCGTCAGTGATAACCCTCTACTAAATTGGTTGTGGCAGTTGAGATGGATCCTAAATCTGATTCTAGTTTTGATTTTGATTCTCAGCCATTATCCTTACTTCTCTCTATTCTCTTTTGTGTTGTTTGAAGGTTTTTTCAACTTTCAAGATCTAATGGAGCAAGCTCAATCTCAACATAATCTTGTGTATAATGGTGAAAGCTTGAAAAAGGCAAAGAGCAAGAAAGTGAGGTTGTATGAAGAATAGCCTAAAACAAAAAAGAAGTTTAATATAATATAAGCTAATAAGCTATAATTAAACAAAATTATTTCCCGACAACGGCGCCAAAAACTTGTTTTGACAAAACCCTCAAACGTACGAGATCATTGACAAGCAATAATATAATGGGTTGAGTTATCGTCCCATGAGAAATAATTGCTAACATAATTCACCGGTGTGTATCAAATTCGATGTTTGTAACACAAGATTGGTTATTTCGTAATTATCCTAAAGTAAGCTAAAAATACTGTAAAAGACTGGTTCTTATCAAGTAGTAATACGATGAATGTATTAGATTTCAAAATCCACCTATTGATCTCTATTTTTCATTCTCAAATCATGTAAGTCAGTGTTCTTTAAGTGTTCTTTACAATTGTTAACCTATCAATATCTAATATTCTTTTTCAAAATATATTAAACATATTCTAAGCACGACTAGATCTTATTTTTAGTCCGAATTCATATGCAAAGAAAGCATTAAATCACAAGATTATCACATAATATTTCACACACATCATAAATGTTATTCCTAACACATATAGCTTGTGTGTCAAATAAGCATGTTCTACTTATTATAAGTCTTCTAACCCTACAAATAAGCAATTAATTGTCGAAATGATGATCAAGCATTCAATCAACACAATAGTCATGAGTATTTAATCAATAACACAAGAATTAACTAAAATTGCCTAAGACAAAGAAATAGATGTAGGACTCAAAAACTTGATTTCTTGCACTTCAATTTTCAATTCGAGCTATGGAACTTCAAATCGTATTGTCGAATCTCTTGTTCGCCTCTTGCTAGCTTCAATTCTATGATAAAAACTAGGTCTCTCACATTTTGGTCTACCTTTTTGGTTATGAAGGATGCAAAATATAACGAATCAAAACTTGTCGAATCAAGAAAAATGAAAGAAAATCTTACCTAGCCGGAAAGCGATACTATTGCTTGGCTATATGTCTTGCGATTGCACAGTTCATAAAATTTAGCTTCAATTTTCCTATAGGTGTACCATGCGATCGCATGGTTTGCAAGCCCATGCAACTGCATGGGTCTATTTTAGTACAATTTGGTCCTTGTTCCACTATGCACTTTGGTCATCTTTCATTCATTTTCGGTCCTTTATTGTCTTTTCTTGTCCAATTGACCCCATTACTCTTAAATCTTCATCTTGAGGTCCGACACAATTTTTGAGCTATTGCACTTTTGTCCCCAAACTTTGAATTTCTTGCAATTTAGCCTCGTTTGTTCGTTCATTCGTTCGTTTTCTTTAATTCTACCATAATCATCAATCTTTACCTACAAAGGGAAATTTATATAGAATGAAGCCATAATTCGTAAAAATCATCAACAAATATTCTAATTTAAGTTTACAAAATATACTTATCAAAAATTGTAAAAATTCTAATTACTAAAAACCATCTTTGGGCCGTATGTATATGGTGACAAATAATCTAAGCTTGACTTTTTCCTTTCTAAATTGTGTGTAATATAAAGATTGACCATTTCTCAAGTAGAATAGAACCCATAGAATAATAGCTAATATTGGGACCCTATCTTGAGTAGTAGTAGTATTGGACCAATTGGTGCCACCTTTAGTCATTAACCTGTCCAAATTCCTAAACTTTACAAAATTTTCTCAATTTTCAAATCAAGGACTAAATGTTAAAACGAGATCAACTCACGAGGTAAGTTCATTTAAATTGGGAAATTAGGTCCACTAATCCCAGAAATAAAAAATTAGAATAAGAATCTTAAAACTAATTAAAATCCTTAATCTCTTAATTGATACGGTCAAACCCCCCTAAAACTTCAGAAATCCTAAAGTCAGCCCCAACTCAGAACATTGGAATATCGAAATTAACAAATCGCCGAGTCACCAAAATCGCAAAAAAAACATTGTTGACTCCGACTCTGCCATTCTTGGAGAGAAATACTCACCTACCAAGCAAAGCTTCAACAACCAAAATAAGAAAATTTTTTTTTTTTTTTTTTTTTTTTTTTTTTTTTTTTACGTATAGGCCTCGGCTAGGCTTCTCTAGTCTGAAGTTTGGTCTCCATGTCTCATCACACACTACGCTTTTTAGAACACTAATTTTTATTGTTAACAATAAAATTCTTTTGTTGTTAGTTTAGTTGGTTATTTCTGTATCTAACTAGCCATTTATCTGTAAAACCCTTACTTAATGAAGTGAAGCAAGATGATCTAAAAGGATATTGGTAAAAGGATCATGTTATCTTACACTATCTTATCGTATATTCAGTTGTTTTGGAATAGTAAGTGATAAATTAAATTTCGTCCGCATTGAATAATATTTTTGGCTCTGTCCTGGCTCCTCTGTTATGGATTTAGGTAATCTAAGAGTAGTTATATGGAATTTAATTCTTTGCACGGTCATACTAATGACTTACTCTATCCATTGATACTATCTAATACTCAAAGATATACACTGTGCACTAGCATCACTACTCTCAAAATAATCTTGTCACGATCAAAATAAAATGCGTACTAGTTGGTTTAGTAGTTGACCCTATAACTTATTAAAAGAAAATGCCAACATTCACTCATCGTTATAAGGTAATTGATTCTCAGTTGTATACAAATAGTGTCTATTTATGCTTCTTAAAACAAGCACCAATTTGTATGTCCCCCATCAATCGAAAACACTTAATCACGTGCTCAATAAATACAATAATATGCTTGACAAACAAATAAATAATATTATTTATTTAATAAATTCAAAATGTTTAACAATTACGATGCTAATACTTTTATGCACATATCCCAACAACAAGCGTATGCCTTAACAATTCGACAAAAAAATGTGAGTGTACTTTCAATATATAACTTATTCAAACCAAGAATAATTTATGTTCAACCGTGCTTAATCTTCTTTATTTTGACCAGACCAAGCATAATGCTAATGTTCTCCATCCTTAGAGGTCATTTTAGCCATATAATTTTGCACTTTGGAGGGAAAATTGTGTTAGAATTAGGATGTGACCCAAATTATTTGATAAAAATAGTTGAGACTTCTATATAAAGTGCACATTAAGAAGAATTCTATTCGGCATGCTTTTGGAATCCTATTCGAAGTCTATTGGCGAATTCTAGTTGAAGTTTTATTTGGAATCCCTATTAGGAGTTGAAATTTGTGTTGGATTTAAAGAGATCAAGATAAGGAAACTTTTAAGCATTATATTTCATCCACAACTCTACTTCTAGGGCATGGATTGTCTCTATGCGATCAATACTTTATATTGTGTCATATTAACCTCCGCATTCCCAACAAGTGGTTTGAATTCACAACAAGTGGTATTAGAGCCATTGGTTGAGAGTTTTGTTTAAGGTTTTCTGTTATAGATGGCAGTCATGAAGTATGAAATTTCACTTTTGGATCGCAATACATGATTTTCATTGTGGCAAGTAAAGATGCAAGTTGTTTTGGCGCAAATGAATTTGGATGATGTGTTGCTAAGATTTGACAAAATGCCCACAACTTGGACAACATAGGAGAAGCAACGGAGGGATCGGAAGGTACTTTTGCAGATTCATCTTCATCTATCTAACAACATTCTTCAAGACGCTTTAAAAGAGAAGACAACTGTTGTATTATGGTTGAAGTCGGAGTAGTTGTGCTTGATCAAAAGTCTGAGAAGCAAACTGCATCTAAAACAGAGGTTGTATTATCATCACATGGAAGAAGGAGGGCTTTGGAAGACCATCTTCCTGTATTCAAGGAGATCGTCGCTGATTTGGAAACATTATAGGTAAAGTATGATGAAGAAGATTTGGCCTTGATTCTGTTGTGCTCGTTGTCTGCTCCGTTTTCGTCATTAAGGGACACAATTTTGTACAGTTGTGATAGACTCACCATTGAAAAAGTGTATGTTGCATTGTTCTCAAAAGAGTAGAGGAATCATCTGGTTGGATGTGAGTTTAGAGATGGAAAATGTCTTGTGGTTCATGGTGATCAACGAAAGGGTAAGTCGAGGGTGAATTCCAGCAATCTAGTTTGTTTCTATTGCAAGAAAAAATGACACATCAAGAAGGATTGCGAGAAGTTACAAAATATGGATAATTCGGTTGTAAATTATAGGAAGTAATCAAATACTTCGGACTAGACCAACATAGTTGAAAATTATTTGAGTTATGGAGATCTCTTAACGATTTCTAACGTGGAATCCAAACCTGACCTAAAGTAGATTTTGGATCTATTTGTGTATTCCATAAGTGTCCTAATAGGGATTTGTTCGAAGTATATGAAACAGTTATGCAATGTGTCGTTGTCATGGGAAAAATGAACCTTATCGGGTAGCTGGTATCGGCGAATTCAGATTGAAGTTGTTGGATGGGACAATTGGAACACTTGGTCAGGTTCAACATGCTCCAGATTTCAAAAAGAATCTCATCTCGCTAAATACCCTTGATTCAACGGGTTATGAGCTCTTTGGATGAGGTAGAGTCTTGAAAGTCTAGAATGGTGTCCGTATTGTATTGGAGGGGTGGAGGAGGTCCTGGTTATACATCTTGCAACGTCGCGCATAATCGGTGAAGAATCATCAGCACATATTTAGTACCGTGGTAGATATACAGTTTTGTACATTAATTTTGGGATTTGACTCTAGGTCATTATTTAAAAACACTACTCAGAGGAGTTTAAAGGATATGAGTAATTTCACTTTGCCATCATTGTCTACAGTGTCATCATGTTCAACTGCTAGGGAAGCACCCATTGAGGATAGGTACAAGGATGCTGATCTAGTTGCGTATGCTTTTTGTGGTTTTGAAGGTGTCGAGACTAGCAATAAGTCTTCAATGAAAATATTTGGTGTTGATTCTGCTACAGGGTGTGCTTCCACCCTATTTGGTAAATCTTAAATTCCTTTTGGAATTTTGGGAACCCGGTGTTTGGGTTCGGGTATCATTTGTGGATACTGTAGAAGATGAAGAGTAATTATTCCTAAGGTGGAGAAGTTTGGTTATGGTTGAATAGTTCAATTTGTTTCGTTTTAGTTTGACTAATTTTTACAAGTGGAGAAATTTTGGACTTTCATTCATTGCATCGAAATTCGTGTCAAGTGGAGATTGTTAGAATTTGGGCGTGACCCGAATTCTTTAATGAAGATAATTGCAAGTTCTAATTAAAGTGCACATTAAGAATAATTCTATTTGGAATGCTTTTGGAATCCTGTTCGTAGTATATTGGCAAATTTTAGTTGAAATTATACTTGGAAGCCTTATTGGAAATTGGAATTTGTATTGCATTTAAACAGATCAAGATAAGAAAACTTTTGAGCATTCTATTTCATCCACAACTCTACTTCTAGGGCTTGAATTGTCCATATATATATATTTGACTCTTCTTCCGTTTATGCATTATTGTTATTGTATTTTCTCTTCATTGGTTGTCAATTAATAAAATTACTAGGTTCATCTATCAATCTATTTCTTGTCTTTTAATCTTGTTTTTGTTTGTGCGATCAATACTGTGTATTGTGTCATAGTAACCTCCATGTTCCCAACAAGTGGTCTGGATTCACAACAAATTGTGCTAACATTCACAATCCAAGAACTCCATATTTGTGAACAAAAGGGTTTCATAGTAGATGATGATAGGTGATAAGTGTAACTTTTACACTTACAGTGCTTTGTTCTTGTAGTGTTCATTTTTCAGTGTATTTGGATTAAAGGATGGATCACGACACTGGAAAATAGAAAAATATATAAAATTGAGCGGATGATGCTATGTTGTGCAAAACAAGATATGTAGAAATGAAGAAAAGAAGAGGAAACGTCTACAAAGCCCTTGATTGGTTTGGCTAAAAGTGAAATTCTCAATAGATTTTGATAAAAGTTGATGAAATGTATGGTTGAAAAGTTAATAAAATTTGTGGGTTCATGAAATGTGTGATTAAAACTAATTATTAACTTTGAGTTACAATTATTTTAATCAACATTTTAATTAACCAAATAGGGCCAAGTAACTAGAGTGCATGAGAGAAAGGATGACCTAACTAAGCATGCCAATGTACATAGTGTTCGTGATGATAAGGGAGGCAAAGTTCTATATCGTGGAGCGCGATAGAATGCCACCGTGTTATAAACTGCCTAGGACATTAGGATCCATTTAGGATTAAGACTCTGGATTTTAAAGGGTATTTTAGAACTTTAATGCACGTATACGATGCTAAGACCTATGAGCAATAGATATATCAATTTTTAGAATTGTTGGGATTCCAGAATCTTTCTTATCAAAGGAAGAAAAATACAAAAACAAATTAGGATCCGTTTGATTGCAAAGGTGGAATTTGGATGGAAAGAAAATGAATTGCAGGAAATTGAATTATTTAGAATTTGTTTTACTGAGAATTGCAATTAATTGTATTTGATTGGTATAATTTTTCACATGGATCCGTTTGACTTTGTTTTTCATGAAAAATGTTAATTATATGCATAAAATTTCTTACAGTTGAGATATAATTTGTTTGGATTACTAAAAAACAAAAAAAAAATTGTAAAATTTTTGGTGTTCATTCGACTTTGTTTTTATGAAAATTATCAATTAAAAATATTTTTTTTTTTTTAAATGATGATAGAATTTGTTTCCATTACGGAAAAAAAAAAAAAAAAACTGGAAAAGAAGTTCCCACCAAAAAAGTGGGAAAACAAATTCCACAAAAATCAAGCAAATCATGTCACGTGAGGGAAAGAAATAAAAGTAATTCCATGGAAAAAAATTTGCTACCAAACAACAAAAAAAATTTCTACTTCCATGGAAAATAAATGTTATCAAACGGGGCCTTAAGGTTTGAAGGAAATCAAGGAAGACGAGTACAAATTCGGAGGAGATTCTCAATGTCCATTCTACATAAACAACATTGACCTCCGACTTTCTTCTATTTTTTGTCAAAACACGTGATGTAGTTATTATTAATTTGAGTTTAGGTCAACGAGTGTAACTAAATTCACTAGTTATGATTATTGATGCAGCCCAATTCAAAATTTAGCTCCCGTTTGGTTCCCATTTTTTTACCATAAAAATGAAAAATATGACCGTTATCTATCACATCCAGCCACCATATTTGACTTTACATCTCTTGTGTGGGGCCCATAACGGCTATATTTTTCATTCTCATTTTACAAAAAATATGTATCAAACGGGGCCTTAATTTCAATTATCAAATTTTGATTTTAAGCTAGGATTTGTGTTAAATTTTTATTGTAATTTTGAATTACTTTTCATACTCCCAACCAGTACATAGAATGTTTTTGAATTGTGTTGAGACCAAGTATGTAAACACATGTTTAGTACGTGAGATAGAAATCACAAATTTGGATATATACTTTTACTGTCCATGCGAGCTTTGGATGAATTTCTTGTTCAAATAATGCACTTGAAATCGGAGTAATTTACATAAAAACTAGTGAAGGTACGTACGTTGCACGTGTAGTGGCTGATGTAGTATGTTATTATTTGGTTATGCAGTATTTGAATCAAGAATGAAACTTGTTTTGAATGATGATCATGTTGGACTATATAAAATATTTGTCCACATGTATTTATATTGGCAGTAGTAATATGAAGCAAAACACCATAACTATTATAAGTCATACTTGGATACATGGGTTCTAACATGTTAATATGTACAATGAACAAAATGTAATATGGCAAGAAGAGATGTTGAAAGTGAGGTCCAATGGACTCTGGACATAAAGATATAAAAGAGATTTAAAATACATAATTTAAACTTGTAAACTACTACTTCTTCTTTTACTTTTTGTTTACATGCTGTCAAGTTCATGCACAAACATTCCTTGGATTGTTGGGCTGCCCGTCTGTGTAATGTCTTCATTTGTGAGTTGACAAGATGTCTGTGGAATGTTTTGTTGTGTCATGTTGGTAGGGAGATGGTCTTTATTTTGGTTTTGTGAGTCAAGGATGAAGATGACTTCATATGGAGGCTTGTTGGTGGTTGCTTCTATATTTACAGTTTTGATGTATAAGATATGCTCATGTGTAGTTGCTATCTGAATTGTAAAGTTGTTTCCCATGTGTTCCTGTTGGGATATTTATGAGTAGATAAAAGGAATTACATTGATTGGAAAAAAAAAGTGAGGAAATTGTAATTTTGAGATAGGTGCCTCGAGAGTTTGTTTCATCAATTCTTTTGCTGGGCATTTCAGGAATGTTTCAGCTAGATTTCCAATAATTGATGTTGTGATTGAGCCTGTGAAGTCTTGTAATTCAACGGTTGCTCTTGCTTTGTGAGAATGGAAGTAGAATCATTGTTAATGTTTGAAGGTTTGTGTTAGAGAATATTTGATGATTATCAGATAACAAATAATGCACTTATTCATAGAGATGATGTAATGGTTATAATCATACCTTGGAGTTGGTTTAGCATAATTGTGCTTGCAAAATCTGCAGAAATAAATTTCGTTCACATTTGCACTTGCAGATTTGTTGCAATTGTCACATGATAGGTACCATAGAGGTTGGTTTAATGCAACCAATGTCACATTTTCCTTTGTCCAAAAGATTTTTTGTTGCAATGTTTCAAATGATATGTAAAAAAGAATTGTATTAGGGTTATGGGAATGGCTAAAATGTTATATAAGTGAGAAGGTGTAGTGATTTGGTGTATCATATGTTGGAGTTGCTGTACTTGTTTGATGTTGACTAACTTTTCTTTCGGTGGACAACAAATGGTGACGGATATGGGGAAGATACAAGCTTTTCTTATGACGATGTCATTCACTGTGTTCATGTTGTTTTCCAGCCTAATGTGCATGCAAGGTATCAGTTGTTAAAAGTAATAATGAAGTTTCGAGTAATAATTACAATTGATATAACTATGCAGGTGAATGAGTAAGAGAAAGAATGTATAAATGCTTTAGTTTTTGTGTGTAAGGTTTAAATCAATATGTGTTGGTGTGATTGTGTAGGAGGATGAGTGAATTTACCATAAGAAGTTACTCTTAATCTACTGCTCACAAGAATTGGTCTTTTGGTGATCATGTTGCATATGGTATTGCATTCATTTGTAACGAAGTTGCCCTACATCTGAAGCATACGTGTTTCTAACCAATAAGGTTTTTAGTTGTATTTAGTAACTAACTAAAAGAGTTAATTTAGTGTTGGCAACAGTAAGTGTCTAACCTTTCGTTCATCATAATGATGTCTTGTACTATTGATTGCTTGTCACGAATTTGAATTATTCTTTTGGGGAAGTTGTCGATTGCAATTCCAATGATGCCTAGGAGGAGTAATATGTGTTAGTAATTAGTATGAGATATAATTTATGTTTAAAATAGACGTAATGAAGTGTAGAATATTAACGTGATTGCAAGTACGTAGTAATTTATGCATTTGTATCCATGAATGGCTGAAGATTTTCGAACGATATAAAATTGTAGGTTGATGAGAGGAGAGAGTTAAATTGTTCATCAACTTCAACAACGCTAGTTTTTGCATTGATTGTCCATCGGATGTTATCAAGTCAGGCTCTATAGTTTTTATCTGTTTCTTTAACTTGTGCATTTGAGATGAGGTATGTTTTCTGTGGTAGTAAGGTGTCTTTGAAAGCTATGATGGCGTTCTTGAATAATGTGGCCTGAATTTTGTTTCCCTGCAAAAAATGTTTAAGTTGAAACATATAACGATTAGATTTTATAAGAGAAGACGGAGAAGAATTTTAATGCAAGGGAATTTTTTTAGCATCTTGAAATGAGTATTGAAGTGGAATGTTAATATTAAATAAAGTAATGAAATGTGATTTATGTTATAATGTAGGAATGTGCTGAGATACGATGTATTTGATGTTACAATTAGGTTTTATAAGGGATGACAGAAAAGAATTTTAATGTAAGAGAATTTCTTTTAGCATTTGGAAATGAGTATTGAAGTGGAGTGCTAATCTTAAATGAAGTAGTGAAGTGTGATTTATGTTACAATGTAGGAATCAGCTGAGATACAATGTGTTTGATGTTAGATTTTTTGGCAATCAACTGTGTGTGGATGAAGAGTATGTATTAATTCTCTACACGTGTCAATGTAGATATTTATGTATGGATTTAAAATAGTGTTTTGTTGGACAGGTGAAATGTTGCTAGCATTTGTTAAAGTTAGAAAGGATATGCATGGACTTTTGAACTTGAATGGTTTAGGGAAAAGTAAATTGTTGTTACTAAAATGTGTGTGTTTTCTTGTGTGTTTCTTCAATATGAAAGAGGAGAAATTGTTAATATAATATTGTTTTAACAAGACATAATTGTATTGCTTAGGTCGTTGAAAGTGTTTCACAAGTTTTGGATAGTATTTTGTATGCCTATATGCAAGAAGTTGGAAATAAAGCATAACAAAGTGATAAGGTTGGACTGAATTCTTTTAACTATTTGAAGATGTAAAAAGAAGCTCTAGGGGTTGTATTAATCTGTTATTAAGAAAAAAGAGATAAAAAGAAGTTATTAGATTAAATTATATTATGCTATGCTATGCTTAGAAAAAAGTCAAATGTATCAACTATAAATGAATTAAGGCTGAAACCTAAGTTTTGTTTGATGAAACAACTCTTGTTGCTTATCTGTAAATCTAGCTAGAACTTTTAGAGTAATTTTTTATCATATGTAGGGATTAAGCATATGTTTCAAGTACAGAATCTGAATGAAAGTGGAAAGCTGCTAGGTAAGGCAAAAATTTGAGAAGCTTGGAAAAGCAATATGAAATTGAGTATTTGAGTGTATAGTGCATAAGAAAAATAGATCTGGGTATAGAATTCCTCAAAGAAATTGATATTATTTTGCTCTTTGAAGAGAAAGGAACATCTTTTCGTTTATATATTTTTGGAATCTGGTACATTGGAGATATCAAAATATTAGAACTTGACTGTATTAAATTAAGCAATGTTGTTTTATAAGGAAGAAAGAGTTTGAGGATATTAT
Organism: Osmanthus fragrans; assembly: GCA_019395295.1. NCBI lineage: Eukaryota > Viridiplantae > Streptophyta > Magnoliopsida > Lamiales > Oleaceae > Osmanthus > Osmanthus fragrans. The sequence continues at coordinate 15,418,779 of CM033359.1, forward strand.
GTTTTCATAGTTTAGATATAAAAAAAAATTGATGAACAAAAGTTTAAAGTCAATGGTTTTGATTTATTGTGGATAAAAGTTTGAAATAAAGTAAGTTGAATTATATGAGAAAATTTACCTTAGGATCCATTAACCAAATGTGTTGGTACTTCAATGGACTGTTTCGAGCTTTGTTGGGAGAGCATTTTTTTGAAACTACTGCTTTTACAGTCCAGCCAGATTCTCCAGATTTGATGTCAGGTATGAACTTGTATTCTATGGCCATCTGTATTTGCAATGAATTGTATTTGATTAGCAAAGGAGAAATGGTTAGAAAAAACAAGAATTAAAATGAATCATAAGTATTGAAAGATATACAGGACAATGTTTTTTAAAATGTTTGCTGTTAACGTTGTTGTTGAGTGAAAGAAAGGAAATTACCAGGTTGATGTTAGAAATGAGGAAATGAAGCTGGAAAAAATTAAGTGGGTAAATGTTTTATTTGGTGTCATATATATTAAGAGATGAGATGGTGGTGGACAGAAATGATGAGAGTTTAGAATTAGTGTTGTAAATGTCAGATTTCTGTTTTCAATATTGACTTGAAAATGGTTAGTGAGAGGCAAGAATTTTGTTTACTGTTATAAGCAAAGGTTTTTAGGGAATGGTTGGGAGTAAGTAGGTAGCCAGGTGTTGCTCATGTGGTTTTTTGCAGGGGGCATATGTTGATTTAGTAGAACTAGTAGGCTGTAATGAAGAAAGAAAAATAGAAAGAAATGATTTTGCAGGGGACAAATGTTGATTTAGTAAAATTAGTGGCCTGTAGTGAGGGAAGAAAAATAAAAAGAAAACGCTTTGTTAACTGAACAAGTGATGCATTCATTTAAGAAGAAGTAATTGCTCTTAGCATGTAATTGAAAGAATCAATGAACCTGAAATGGTTAGTAACCAAAAAATAGACACCTCAATTGAACAACTTTTTATAGTACAGAGGAAGTGAAGGAAGACAATAACCCAATAAATTACAGAAAGAAAATCCAAAGACAATAACAATTAGAAGTGTAGTGTACCCTGCACGCTGTAATGTTGGCAGCCTTATCCTGCCAGCACCCCCTATTATTTTCCTTATACTTATTGGTTTCTATATCTGCAAAAAGAACATTGACAGCCACTTGAGTTGAGGATTTTGTATCAACTACGCATACATGTGCGGGAAAATGGTTGTGATTTCTAGAACGCCATGGATCAAGTCTCACAATAACACATTGTCTAAAATAGTTCAACACGTTACTTCTTTGCTTACAACTTTATAAGAATAATTATGTGTAAATTAGAGAAGGATAGTAGAATCAATTACTTTCAGTCAAACAAATGGCCCGTGGTCTCCTTAAAACCTGAACATATGGCCTTGAGAACTGCCCCTTTGCCAGTTTGCCTAAGCAGTAGGATTCATTTTATGAAACAATTTTCTTTTTCCATATAAATTGTGATAAATAAATTCAACTGTTGTTAAGGTTCTAGGAGTTATCTACCTCGGTACTGCCTGGTGTTTATAACAAGCGTAGGCAAGATAGTCACATCTCCATGAGAACCCTTCCCTATCTGAAAATAAATAACGTCGTCAGTTAACAACTTTCACAACCATTGTTAACAATAAAAGGGTCTTATATGACAACACCTATGATTCCTGTTCAGCTTTTAGAACTAGGTTGTCTTTATCCGCCTCAGTCTCTCCTACGCATTTGTCTATCTTGTTAACATCAAGCCCTGCATAAGAGTCAATACGATAAATATTGATTAGTCCATGAGCAAGTATCCCTGTAATACCCAGAATAGGAAAGCTTAAAAGAATTGATACGTACTACTCATATCAACAATATGCATCTTCTTTTTCGGAAGTCCATCATTAGAAACTCCACAGTTAAGCGTGCTTGGCATGGAGCAATTCTATGATGGGTGACCCACTGGGAAGTTTTCTCGAGAAGCGTATGAGTGAGGACAAAGCATGCTGAAAAGACCCATGTTGGTACAGTGGGGACAGTACGTTGTCGATCTAACGGTCGGGACGGCCCGTTAAGTGGGACCCGTGTCGTTACAATCCCTAAGTGCTAGCATTTGTTAAGACGGCATATAAAAATAGAAAATCCTACTTCCCATCCAGGAGTCAACAATTATGCACCCAATGATGCATGGACATCTAGGAGCACTAATTCAAGGTTGTTCCATCTATAGAAAGCCTTTGGTAACATAAAGCTTTAGGTCATTGATTAGTTACATAACTAACATTTGGATTAAATAAAAATTAAATGCAGTACCAACGTGTTTAATACAATCAAAATCCAAGAAAAAAAATTGTTAGTTCCACAATGGTACAACTCATTATGAGATACAACAGACATTTGGATCAAACTAAAATTTGAGGGTGATAAATACACAGTAATCAAAATGATTTCAAGAGCTACTACTGTATTAGAAATAAGTATAGGAGAAGACTATCACCGCAATAGTAAACAAATAGAAGCTTACTTAAGTATCGTGACTGTTAAATCACAAAGCCTTAATCCACATTATCATTTAACATAGTTAACTAACTAATGCACATATAAGAACAAAAGATATGAATTTCATTCTCAAAAAAGTTAAAATAATAAAAATGAATATGTGGCAAATGACAAACACTCCATATAATAAGAATCAAACAGCAGAGTTAATGTTGGTATCAGTTACAGGATACAGGACTTTTGGTCCCATTAACATCATCTATAAAATCAAAATGAATATTCATGCAAACAAATATTGTATATTTTTAATTTTTTGTTAATTAAAAGATTGATAGAACAGAACTGTATCATACCAAGTGAAAAGATTACTTCTTCTCTTTCATTGGAAAATGGATAGCAAAGTCTGACACATAATCCCACCAAAACCATGGTTTTCCACTTTCATTGGACTCACAAAAATCTCCCCACCTTCCTCGCGAATGTAGAAGTAAGATGCGTCGATTAGGCCCATCCAGTTAATAAACAGTAGCAAACCTGATAGGTGTGAAAAGGATGTTTCCAAAATGAACAGTGAATTTTGGATCCTCTCTTTTATAGGAAGTAAGGAGTAAGATATATAACATAGAAAATTATATACAAGTAAAACTCACATACTACAAAAATAGCAAAATTACCACAATTAAGTCTTGAAAATGGACTACTTCCCTAGAACTCAATATAAAACCATAGATACAGGTAACATCATAGATTCATATATGTTACTTGTAATTACTGGTTTAACAGCAGAGGTCATAAAATCGTCCAAAATACTTTAGAGAGACTACCTTAACAAGAGATGAAAAAGATCACTAACTAATCCTCAACCTTTTATGCGGAAGCAAAAACCAGCAAACTCATTTTATTAAAAAAAAAAAAAAAAAGGCATGAAAATAGAAAATCTCACTTCAATATTCTATTTCAATGCTTAAAAAACTAAAAACGAAGTCAGCCAGAAGTAATACAACACTTTTCCGCTTATTGACTGGTTAAGATATAATGCCAATTTTTTCCAAGTTAAAAAATGCAATCGTTAAGGGCTGCATATTTTATATCTATAGAGACATCAGAAAAATAAATTACATTTCAAAAATTAGATGCCACACAAGTTAACACTTGAACCTCATGAACAATGATCCCATTGCCCAAGCAAAAAATTAGGAAATTTCATCAAACCCCAAAACGAAATTGCATATGATAAAATATGCTAACTAAATAACTATTAGGCTCCTGAGCAAAGCAATGGAGTTTTAACCATATTCCAGCACTCAAAGTTCACAAGTATTCTGTGATGTTATTGAAGAACTAAATAAAAATAAAATTAGAAGCGCATAAAAAAATCCTTTTCTATAATTATACAAAAAATGGCAGAATTATATAGGTGTGATCTGGTAAGGGCACAACTAAATGGGGAATGAAAAAAAGGAAGAAACAGAAGCTACAGAAGTGTATTAAAGTCATGAAGAACATTATTCGAGAGAGCAATGAGTTTCTTTAAAGCAAAATAACAGCCATGCCAGAGTAAAAATAAAAAATACATCACCTTCTTCCTAATATTTTACATGTTAAAGATAATATGTAACCACGTAATAGAAGGGCGACTCATTAACCAAAAAGAATAGGTAAGAATGGAAAGCCTTAATCTGTATGTGCTGGTAAGGGCATAGCTATATGGGGAATGAAAAAGGAAGAATGAAATCAACAGGGAACTACAGTTCTGTGAACACTAGACATCAACTAAAACAATTAGAAAATGTCATAATTATATAACCCAATAAAGAGCAAGCTCAAAACAGAGAGCCAGATATTCCATTCCAGTCCCCAAAAATCCTTTCAAATATAAAAAGAAAATTGAAAATTCAAGTTCGTGCATAAAGGTTTGATGTGTGCAATAAGAAAATTAATTGCAATGAATTCAAAGTAAAATCAAAATTCTCAATCCATGATTTAACTACTTATAATTAGAAAAAACACATACAATTACGCAATTATAGAAAATTTAAAATTCAAATAAAAAATGTACCTTAGAAGGAAACAGTGCTCAAGAATAGCTACACCCATATCGAAATCCATATTTTTCCAAGAAGTTCCAGAATCCTTCTCGAACTGATCTTGATGGTATTTTCAACTCCAAGTAACAAGCCCCGTTGGTAGTCCTTACCTCGTTGATTGAGATTAGTGAAGTATCCTACAAAAAATGAAGATAAAAAGCCCTAAAAAATGCAGCCTCAAAAAAATTCATTAATTGATTTTTGATTAGTGATTAGTGCTTGTTAGTTCAATAAATATCATAAACAATGACTTCAACTTTAATAGTAAAGATTAATTCCATACAATTAATAGGATAAAACAGCTACAAACTGAACATGTGGATAAGATACAATGAATATTTTCGGACAAGAAACAAAAGCTACAGAAGTGTATTAAAGTCATGAAGAACATTGTTCGAGAGAACAAGGTGATGCGAACCCCGTAGCAATGGCGACTGCAAAATCCACAACTAGATTGATGCGAAATCCAAGAACGTCAATTGATAACTCGATTTTGGATTTGAACCCAACGAAATGAACCAAAAAATCAACGATAACAAGATACGCTGAACCCCTTGATTACACAATGAAAAACCAACAATCCGATATTTGAACACCACAAGAATTAGATTTTGAAAGTTCGATTTGTTGTTCAATGGAAGAACAAAGATGAAAGCAATAGCCTTTCAATTAATTATGATTCAAAAGTTCATAATGTTACAAAAGAGTTAAGTATATAAATTAGACCCCTAAACCTAGTAAAAAATGTGCATAGGTAATAAATATTACAAAATATGGAAAGGAATTAGAATCCTAATCAAAAGGAATAAAATCGCGTAAAAACAGGTCGTACCGGATGACCCTTCTGAACGTCTGATATGTGCGTCCGGATGGACAGAAGTTCTCTACCGGATGTCCAGTAGAGTGCATCCAGTTGAGCAGCTCACGTTCGGTTTGGCAGAGATTTCATGGCTTGGACTACCGAACGTCCAATGGGCGCGTTCGGTTGGCCCCTTTGCGTCCGATTGGCCAGGGCTTCCTTCGGCCAGTTTAATTTATATTGACATTTAGTATACAAATCCAACGAAAAAAATAACAAAGAATACTTAACCAACGAAGTCGAACAAGCCAATGTAAATCAAACTCTGGAATCCTGCAAAAAATTAGCCACGAAATCAAACAGAAGCTAGCCTATGTAAATCGGAAGAGAAAAAATAACCCACGAAATTAGATTAAATCCCACCTCAAATGATAATCAATCACTGCCTATGGAGACGAAAAGTGTGTACAACAACCATTTAATATATATATTTAACTTTAATATACAAATCGAACAAAAAAATTAAAAAGAATACTTAACAAACAAAGTCGAACAAGCCAATGCAAATTGAACTGCTCGAATCCTGCAAAAAATTACCCAATAAACAAATATTCAAGATTTCATCTAGGTAAAAAATGATCTACAAAAAAAAAAAACATTTTGAATGTAGAAAAGAAGAGACAAATTTTGAAGGTTTCTTCCATATGAAAAAGATGTACAAACAAAAACTTTCCAAACTACAAAGAAAGACAAAAACTAAAACACATCCTATCAGATCCAGCAAGAAAGACTGAAGCCAAGGTACAAACCAGACGAGATTTACAAATGAAAAGAGAGAACTCGAAGGCAAACGAGAGACATACAGTGAAGTCCACAAAGAAAAAGAGAGAGTGCAACCAACATACAAACCAAACGAAATCTAAAAACAATAGAGAAGAATAAAAACCCTGTGATTTTACAACCTATTATTGGAGTTGAAATAGAGAAAATGTTGTGTCAATTTGTTAAGATTTTTATTGGGAAAGGGGTCTTAAATCGCAAGAATGAGGGACAATAGAGAGAAAGGAAGAAGGCAGGAGAGAAATTCTAGAAAGCAAAAGAAGACTCCCACCCAAAAAAACCAATGACTTAGCCGACTACAAATTTGGCTCCTTAGGCGACCAAGAATGGCTTGTGAACAGTAGTTAGACAACTGACTCTTATATATATTTAGTTAGATGTCATAGTTTTTATATTTAAGCATGTTCTAGTTTATTCGAGAGAAACTATCAAATGTTTGGAGAAATTCGGTCTGTAACTAGTAAGTGTAACTGATAACTAATAAGAAATGAGCTACATGCCATTTTCTAGAGTCTTTAGCTCTTTGTTTTTCTCGGCTTGAAGGAAGCCTTGTCAACACCCTGTAATGATCCTAATTGTATCCTAGATCATCAAGCTAAAGCTTAGTTTTTGAGTATATAACTAATTGGATGCCCCCTTAAGTTGACTTTAATGGTAAGTTCTATCTAAAATGATTGGTACATTTATATCAAAATTGACACCCCAAGATGATTCCCGTGGACATGCGAGTTTGGGAGGGTCACTTCCACGAAGTCACTTAGTTGAGCTATGGACATCAGTAATGAAAAGAGGGATGGAATGTTGAGACTCTAATTGTATTCCATATTGCTATGTTAAGACTTAAATTGTGAGTTAATAACCAGTTAGGCATACTCTCTTCAAGAAGGTATTAATTTTGAGCAGGGCCGGTTCTGCCATGAGGCAGAAGAGGCTATTGCCTCAGACCCAAATAATTAGGGAGCCTTTTTTGGCCCAAAAATATAAAAATCGTAAAAAGAGGAAACAAGAGTTTCCTTTCACTTTCTTCTCCTCGAGTCAAGACTTCGACTCTCCTTTCCAGTTTCCACCGACGAACTGCGAGCTCCTCCAACGACCAAGGCTATCAGAACTTATCCTCTTCCTCCGACCCCACTTTTCCCTCCCCTTCACTTTCCACCAGTTCTTCATCCCCACTTCTCCCTTGGTGCCGGAAATTGCCCACATGTACAAGACCGATAAGGCCAAGTACGAGCGAATAAATTAAGCTTTGAACTTTTCGATGCTCGGCGATTTGACTATGTACATTCTCTGGAAGTCTCATTTGGAAAGATCATATATTTTCTACATTTTAAGGACTACCCACTCCAATGTGGCTATGTTTTACACATAAATATACATAAAGACTTGTAATAAATTCAAGTCAAGTCTAGTTTGAATGATTGTTAAACGAGGTTTGACCATATGGTTTTGCTTGTTTATTGGTTTTTATTATTATTATTTTATGAAGCGAGTTTCTCAAATTTTCTTGAATTTCTTTTATGCTCGTGTGTATTCTTGAATTTTGGGAATTTTTGATTAATTGGGTACGAATGTTTGAGTAATGTACTGTGAGGTGGTGCCGGGTGCGATCTTTAGATTTTGGTTGAAGGTTCAGTTTTTTTTTTTGTTAAGTGCTTAAAGATTTTCTTGACCTTGATGACATTTTTGTATGCTTCATTTGAATGATTTATTAGGATTTTCTTTGGGTTTTGTTTCTGAATCTAAATATTGTATGAGTATGAAATGAGTAGTGCAAGCTCAATTACATGAATTTCTTCTTGTCAATTCAATCAATTAAAATTTTTGATGCACTGATGAGATGAAGCTTCAGAATTGTTAGAAATTTTTGGTGCTCCACGTGAAGTGTTGTGAGCATACATAATAAAAATGAAGGTTGAAAAAAAAAGGATCAAATGGAGGCTTTTTTCAGTTGTTTGATTGGAATGTAAAATCTCGAAAGAAGCTCTTCTCTGGTAGATCTGAATTACATGGTAATTCCTTATTTACCCTTCTCGATTGTTTGGTGAATTTTGGGTCTCAATGGTTGTGAATTCTCTGATAGACTTACCGGATATTGCATCGTTGTGAATTTTGCATTTCAATGGTTCATATGGTTTTTACCAATATATTCAGATATTAAATTTTGTACATTGAAAACTGTAATGTAAGTTGAAACACTCGAATTGCTTAACCAATTGTTTAACCAGTTTTTACCACAGTCTACGGTTCTTGAAATTCATATTTGACATTTCAAATCGAACTATTAAATGGATATGGACCATTCAGGTAATTGTAATTTGATGTTACATTTTTATTTCAGGCTAAGCTGTGATGGTAAAATTCTCAAAAGTGTGATTCCATAATTTTCTTCGAAATTGATTGCACTCAAATAAGCAATAACTTGCCCTAACTTGTCATTAAATATATTGAAAATGTTTGAAGCCTGATCGGCTTATATGAGAAATGATTGTGATATTTTGCAATTATTTTTTATGTTAACTTGTAGAATCAATTGCACAGGCGCACAAAATAACTATATTTGTTTGTTGTTTTACTGTTAAGTTTAAAGTTAGTAATATGTTGCATAATACATTGTTAGATTTTGCGTACAAATTTTGGGGGGGCCTAATTTTCGAAGTTCGCTTCAGGCCCCGAAAATCACAGGACCAGCTCTGACTTTGAGTTATAGTAAGCCCAGTTTGTCACCCATTATTTTACTTTTTATCACTTTTTCTACAGTATTCATTTTCAATCATACATTCTTTATTAAAATAATATTACACGCAAATCAACATTATTTCCTTCTTTTTTAATTACACATTCTCCATCAACCTACTATTGCATGATACATTTTTTCAAAATTAAAGGGCCTCAAACACACCTTAAAAGTGATTGTTAGACAACCCAAGCTACAAAATTTGACCCATTTTGACATGACTATACATATATCTACATCCCTATTTGGTGAAAATTAAACTATTAATTTTAACTTAAATCAAAGTCAGTAATTAACTTGAATAACATATTTTATGAAATTCACAACTTTTTAACCCCACCTATCATTAAATTTAATCAAAATTTACTGAAAATCTGATTTTAATCCATACATATTAATACATACACCTCCACATGACCGTTGTAATGTTACTAGGTGAGTACATGCAGGTAGTATATTGTTAATTCTGCAGTGTGACTGTTATACATTCGAAGACAGCAAATGTCGGTCAAACCTCGAATGGCAGAAAAAGGTTGGCAATTTTTATACAATGCAAGTTTAACAGACTGTATAGATTATTCTAATTTGAATTTTCTGATTCTTGTTTCAATTTATTTTTCTTATTAAAATTCTGCTTAACATACTTCCATTCATGTGGTCTCATGTTTATTTTTCTGTCAAGGCCCCTGAAATAAGTGTCAGGGTAGGTTAGGAGAAATGGGCATAATAATTGCAATTTATAGTGTTCTTCAATACAAATTTGTCATATACCAAAAGAATATATTCTACTCTATTTTAATTTGCAGAATCTATGGAAAAAAAATGAGATCTTGGATTTTCCAAAAAAAATAAAACAAACATTCTCAATGGGCATTACATTGCACTTGAAAAGAACAGTGTAAAAGAGAGACGATAGGACAAATTTGCAAGATTTATCTAGATAGTAATGGATTCAAAGGAAGCTGAAGTTGTTTAACCTAAACTAGGCGGATGTAGGGGGTATAGTCCGGTCCAGCCCATATCATTTTATTTTTAATGTGTAAAAAAAAAAAAAAGCTCGACTTGAATATATATATTAGTGATATCTTAAATCTACATCGTCCTATTAAAGTGAGCCAATCATGAGTTGACCATTCTAGAACATCTCCAATTGAGAAATATGTCAACGCTCTATAGAGTTCTACGTACAATATTACCTTGGATAAATTTCATCTATAGTTCCTGAATAATAACATGTTTTATTGGATAAATTTCATTTATAGCCACTGAGCTTCCAGTTAAATGTTAATTGGGTCACTAAAATTTGATTGGACTCAATTGAGTCACTGGACTTCAATTAAGTTCCAATTAGGTCAATACATTTCAGAAAGTGTTTGGTGACGATTAAAATTAAAATTTTTAGTAGATTATGATATAAATTTTTTAAATGTACGGTTGAAAAGCTACAGGACTCATAAAAAATGTGATTGGTATTGATTGTTTGACTTTAATTTAGATTAAAATCAGAGTTTAATTGAAACCAAGCAAACTCTCATTATAGTTTCAAATTTCACAACTTCATCATCCCTTATAAATTGTTAAACTGACCAAATTATCTATAATTTAAAATAACAAATGACACATTTATATTACATTATGTAATCATTTACATACCAAAATTTTCAATTAGGCTCCGTTTGACCCACATTTTTATTTTCATTCTCATTCTTCTACTCATTTTCAACCACACATTCTTCAATAAAATAATATTTTTTATCACATCGATAACTTTTTCTTCTTTTTCAACCACACATTTCCCATCATATCACTATTTCAAAATTCATTCTTCTCCAATAATCTCCATCAAACACACTTTTAATATTTCATTTTCACGTAAAAAGTTTAAAAAAGTCTTCTCACTACATCACATATACATATACATATACATACATACATACATATATATATATATATATATATACATATATATTTTTTTTCCATTTTCAATTTATTATATATATATATATATATATATATATATACTTTTATTAATTATATTTATAGAATACATTTCTTTTATTAGGATTTCTGCAGAAAAGAAAAATTCATTCGCAATAATTACAAATAAAATTACACAGGCATTCTTAACAATTTTCTAAGTGCCAAAATAACCTAACTTAAAATTAATAAGAAATTAAATTTAGCTACAAAATAACAACTGATATGAAAAGTTATTTTAATTGAATTTTATTTATTTTTAAATAGAGCATAGAGATTAAGAATTTTTACTATGTTAAATGAATAGTATTTTCTAAATTTTCAATATTTTATTATACCATAAAATTATTTTTATTGGTTTGATGTCAGAGTTTAGAAAAAGAAGATAATAAATTTTATCAATATTATCTAAAAATATTAATAGAATCAATAATTAGAAATTAGTGTGACTTGTTATTTAATTTAAGAGTTTATATACATTTTGTTAGTTCCATCATTCATTTTATTATAATTTTTCCTAAATAAGCACACAATTTTTTCATGTGAAGCAATATATCATTCATGATTTAGTGGGCAAAAATATCTGAATAGATTAATAAAACGCAAAATTTCTACCTAGATATGAGAAAGACTATGAACCCTTGTTTGTTGGAGATTAAAATTAGATTTTTAGTCAATTTTGACCAAAAAAAAATGATGAATTGTATTGTTGAAAAATTGTGTGTGGTTAAAATTAATTATTAACTTTAAATTTGATTAAAATATAAACTTTAATTTCTACAAAACATTCAGTGAATATATTGAGAAAATTACAATTGGGTGATACAAGTGTGTGAAAATTTACGAGAAATATATATAGAAATCCCTAGAATAAAAGCTTTGATTCAATCAAACCAAGAATTCCAATATGTGGGAAATCCTTTTTTTTTTTTTTTTTTTGAGTTTCGAAATAGTGATTTTTTTTGGGAGAATTTGTGGTTAAAAAGTAGATTTTTTTTTTTAATTTAGGTACAAAATATTTTATTGTGTGAATGTACAATTGAAAATGAGTTTAAAAAGAAAAGATTTGATTTAATAAAAGACAAACATGGGTGAAATTTCACTTTCTTTCTCAAATTTTCTCCCTCCACATCTATCAATAAGCATAACACATGAATTCAAATAAAACATTTCAATAATTTCTCTAGTAACATATAAAAAGAGTTTACGAATCAGATGAAATCCATTTCACTATGAGATATGAAAATCGTAAATTTATAAAAGAAAATATTCCGCCTTTCTTGAACCATAATTTCTATTATATTTCTATTTGACCTTCATTTCTTAAAATTTATTTTCAACCACACATATAATAATATTCAATTTTACAAAACTTTTAAATCACATAAAATCTATTTAATTTTTTATTTATTTATTTATTTTTTTTTATCTAAAACCAGATTCTATAATGCTTGGGAAATTTGAATACATGCAATAAGTTGTCCCCACATGGAATCCAATGTAGGAAAAACCGAAAAAGCATAGATTCTCACTGCACTGACTTTTTAGATTTTGTGTCCGGTTATATTTGGGTTTGTTATGTGCCTTTTCATAAACGAGTCGTGCCTTTTTAGGATCCAATCAGAAAGGACGTGGGTGCATTCTCGTAATTTATGATAAAAACGTGGGCAATTACTCACGCTATTCGAGCGGGAATAAAGTCATCGTGTCCCATAAATTTCGAATTTCAAATATCAAAACCCAAAACAGTCATCGGAGAAAACAACAAAAATAACACACACTGCACACTCTACCACTCACCACGACTTCCATAACCCACCACCCCACTTTTTCGCTGGTCAGCTGTTTAATTTGAAATCTCTCTTTTTTTTTTTTTTTTTTTTTGGGGTCTGGCTAAAGTATACTTTTAAATGGGGCAGGAAAAAAATTGTTTTGTAAAGTTCAAGAGGGTGCCTGATGAGAATTAAAATTAATTTTTTTTTAGTAGATTGTGATAGAAATTTTTGAAATTTATAGTTAAAAAGTTCTGAGACTCATGAAAAATGTGATTAATATTGATTATTTAACTTTGACTCATATTAAAATCAGATTTTAATGCGAACCAAATATGATCTAAATTCAGCCCTTGTTTGATAACCAATTTTGGAGAAAAAATGATTTTTTTTATGTGATGGATGATGAATATGTGATTGAAAAAGAATGAGAAGTTATTGATATGATAGAAAATATTATTTTATTGAATAATGTGTTGTTAAAAATGAGTAGAAAAATAAAAATGAAAAAAAATGTGTACCAAACAAGGGCTCAATAAATTTTACCTTGGGTTTTGTTCATTAATGGGTATTTTAAATTTTTAGCCCCCGTTTGATTTTTATTTTTATTTTTATGAAAAAATGTATTTTAGAATACTGGATTGATGGAGAATGTGTGATTAAAAAATAATAATTTTTTTTTGATTTATTTGAAATATTATTTGTATGAGAAATGGGTACTTACAAAGATGAGAGAAAAATATATTTAAAAAAAGAAAAAAAATTGAAATCAAAACGGGGCTTACTCTTCATAAGCAGAAACAACTGTTTTTCACCTCTTAAAGGCGCTGGTCCTCTGTCTACCGAGTGTGTGTTTGTCTATCAGTACTTCTCAGTTTCATTAATACACCCTTTTTCCCTTTTTGCTTTTAAGTCATTTTCTTGGCAGTCAAGTTCTTGTTTTTACTCTGAGAGTCACCCTTCTCTATCTCTCTTTTATTGTTGAAAAATAACAATTGGGTTTTGTAAATCAAGAGCTTATATCAAATGGGTGCTTCAGGAAAATGGGTTAAAGCTTTGATAGGACTGAAAAAACCCGATAAAGACGATCATGTAAGTCTCAAAAAACTGTAGCATTGGCTGTTTTCTGTTACAATGTTTCACTGAAATCTTAACTTTTTGTTCTTGATTTCCTGGTTATTGCACGTTAATGGTGAACTTTAAGATATTTATTACATAAATCAGCTAAAGATAGAAGCTTTTCTTTTAAAGGAGAAAGCGGGAGGAAAGAACAAGAAATGGAGGCTATGGAGGAGTTCATCAGGCGATAATAGTGTGTCCTCATGGAAAGGATTCAAAAGAAATGGTGGATCAGACGGCTCTTCTGATTCTTCATCAGTGAACAATGATGCCTTCAATGCTGCTGTGGCAACAGTTGTAAGGGCTCCACCCAAAGATTTCAGGGTTGTCAGGCAAGAATGGGCTGCCATTAGGATCCAAACTGCATTTCGTGGATTTTTGGTAAGTTTGTTTAGGGATTTCCCATTTCCCTGTTTCGGTCTGTTATTGGAATAAACAAGATTTTGACTTGTTTTTCTTCATTGATATCAAACATGGAATTAATGTTTGTGTTTTAGTGTTTGACTTAGTTTGCTTGATTTCACATGTTAACACTACAAATCAAAAGGAAAAGAATGACTTAAAAGGCTAATGTTTTATAGTGAGTCTAATTAGAAAATGTATAATATGTATTAACCAATTAACAAAAAGAGCTAGGAGGATCATGTGTATCTGAAGATAAAATTGAATTACTCAAAATGATGTACTGAGGTGGGGGGTTGAGTACAGAAGGAGAGGGTGAGTGAGGAAGGAGAAGCAGACCAGAGTATACAGATTTAGGATCTTGACAAAAAAATGAGGCTGCTTTTGAAAATTTTATAAAAGGTCTTCTATTGTATTCTCTCTACAACTTGGTCCTCAGACAATTTCCTGGGCAACTTGGCCTTTGTACCCAAATATTTCACGAGATGTGATATTCAAATGACGCTTTGTTCTTTTTATTCCATGGGTTCCTGAAGCTTCGTTTGAATGTGGACATGATATATTAATCTAGAAAACTTAGGTCTTGACTATTTAATTTCATATGGATGTATTTGTTTTGTGATTAAGTTATTCCTCTTGACGTGAATAATTAGTTCCTCACTTGTTGCTGGACAATGATATTAGGCAAGAAGAGCTTTAAGGGCTTTGAAAGGATTGGTCAGACTTCAAGCTATAGTTCGTGGCCGGCAGGTCCGGAAGCAGGCTGCCATTACTCTTAGGTGCATGCAAGCTTTGGTTCGGGTACAGGCTCGGGTGAGAGCTCGTCGTGTACGTATGTCCATAGAGGGACAGGCTGTGCAACAGATGCTCGATGAACGCCACAGCAAGGCTGATCGCTTGAAACAAGCTGAGGTAGTATCTGTCTTGGCTCTTATAGATAATTGTCTATGAAGCATAAACAATCCTATTGAGGTGTCATTTCTGTGTTCGACACTTATCAGTATCAGACACAGGCACTCTTTGAACACTCCAGGACACGTGCCCAACGTGCCACACAGTGTATCCAACTATTTATAAAAATTAACATACAACATGCAAATTTATAACTTTAAAAAATTTAAATTAACGTATCGATATCCTACTGTTTTGATAAATCTTATACTGGCATGTCCATGTCCCTGTTTCTCTTATACTATTATCAATTGAAACTTTTTATCAATAAGTTTTTCCAATTTTCTTAACTAAGGACACATTTCATTATTGTTGGATTTTTCAGGAAGGGTGGTGTGACAGTAGAGGAACACTGGAAGAGGTTAAGACCAAGATACAGACGCGGCAAGCAGGAGCTGCTAAGAGAGAAAGAGCATTTGCTTATTCTCTTGCTCAAAAGGTAAGATTTTGAGAAGGCAAAGTTATAGTATTAAAAATGAAAAATATGTCAAAATCTTGTTTATTTTATTGTCCAGTTCTATCTAGTATTGGGTACTACCTTTCACTTTCAACAATTATGATTATCTATTCATATTTCTCGCAGTGGAAGTTGAGTCAAACTATTCATTCCCACACAAATACTTCTAATCCCGCTCTTAAAAGTTATGATTTTAACAAGAGCAGCTGGGGATGGAGTTGGCTAGAACGTTGGATGGCTGCAAAGCCTTGGGAAAACAGATTGATGGAACAATCTCAGACTGACCCTTTGGAAACAACTCCTCTATCTAAGAATTCCACAGATTCCGCCAAGTGCAATCTCTCGAGGTTGACTGAACCTAGTTTGGTGAAAGTCAGAAAGAACAATGTCACAACACGAATATCAGCAAAGCCTCCCCGAGTTGGGCAAACTACTCATTCATCTTCAAGTCCAAGTTCTGATTTCAGATATGATGAAAGCTCAGCTTCATCTTCAATTTTCACATCTACTACTCCGGTTTCTGGAAACACCATGTTTGCGTCAGATAGAGCAGAAGAAAGCAATAATATTAGGCCAAGTTATATGAACATGACAGAAGCTACCAAGGCCAAGCAGAGAAATCATAGAATTCAAAGACAGTCCATGGATGAGTTTCAGTTTCTTAAGAACTTGGCAGTTTTTACAAATGGGGATTCAAAAAGCAATGCAGGTTCTGATAAGTTCTCAAGGAAGTTGAGGGACAGAGAGAATTGCTCATTCCAGTAAGATGGGAATGTAATGTTTAATATTTATTGCAAGTCTTCAACACCTTGTTGTTTTTCATGTGAAAAAATGTAACAAAAAACTTTTATTGAGTTTCTTGAGATGTGATTTGAATTCTGCATTATGTTAAAACTGTAATTCATGATTTTGGAACCAATTAAATGCATTTGAGCTTCTATTTATCCTGCGAGATTGTGAAATATTTTTTGCAAATATAATACAACAGAGAACAGACTACTATCATGTGAAAAACTGTTACAATATAGTTCAGAACAATTTTGAGAAGTAAGGAGAGACAGTTATCAAAAAGTTACTCTAAAGTAACTTTTAAGCTTTGCCAAAAGTCTGTCAGCACACAATGTTCTCGAAGTATTGATTGTCAATTCAGAATTACAAGATTTCACCATCTTTGTATCATTCACATGATAACATGAATTCATACTGAAATATTTATCTTTCACGACTTTCATGCGCGTTTGATGGCTCGAACCTTTACTCCATGTTTGAAGTTAAGAACTATGCCATACTCGAGTCCCAGAGGAGCTTCCATCTGTGGAGAATGTCGGAACACATACTTTCTATATAGATGAATTAGTGAAAGTTTAATTTCTTGTAAGGAGAATTTCTGTCCAATGCATGCACGAGGCCCTATTCCAAATGGAATATTAGCGTAAGGATGTCTTCGTTTTTCCTCATCACAATTTGGATCGAACCTCTCTGGTTTGAACTTCTCCGGTTCTGGGAAGTTCTTAGGATCTTTAGCTAGGACTCCAAGGGCCAACCACACCCATGTGCCCTGCTCATTCAAATATAAATACTTTTCTCAGATGATTCAGATTCCTTATGTGCAAAATAAAAAAGAAAATTTATATAAAATAACATAACATGTAGTTTTGTACCTTTGGGAGGTTGTAACCTCCAATATTTACTGGAGCCGATGTTTCCCTCGCAACTAATGGAGAAACTGTGTAGACTCTCATTGCTTCTTTAATCACCTGCACTCAAAAATTACGAATGCTATGAGAATTCGTCATTTTTCAAGATGATTGCAGAAGATAAAGATATTCCTATTCTAAAGATGAATACGTTGAACAGCTTAAACGATCACAAAATTCACCATTCAATCAGAACTCTTATATTCTCTCATTTTAACTAAGTTGATGCAGTTCCAAGTAACGAATTGTGTTGAATTGAGACCTACCTGATCAATATATGAAAACTTGGATTGAAGATCAGGGGCCGTAGGCATTTGATCATGGGGGCCGAAAGCATCAATCTCCTGGAGCAACTTCTTCTCAACTTCTGGATGCCCCGCAACCAGATAAATTATAGTAGACAATGTAAACGATGTTGTTGCTGATCCAGCTAGCAAATGCTCGTATGTTACTGCACTAACATAATCCGAGGTGAAGACATTCTTGGCAACTGTCTGCGACTCTCTTGCACTCAGTATAAGTGACAAAAAATCCTTCGAGCCACGATCATTTTCTTTCATTCTCTTCTCCACTATCCCATCAAGCCGGCTACTCAAGTTTTTGTTTGTTATATCTACTTTCCAGTCCATAGTGCCTGGTATTCTCTTAAGAATCTGGCGAAATGGCTCCTGGAGAATAGGGACAAGCAGGCCTAATATGATTGAAAAGGAGCCCGATAAGTCCATTTTAAGCTGAGTTGTGGAGTAAATGTGTTGATTGATGAACTGTTGGACTTCATTATCATCTTGTTGATTGTTCTTTTTGTTGACAGAATCAAGACCAGTTTTGGGCTTTGACAGCCTGAAATCCACTCCAAATGCTGCTTGCCCAATTACATCTGTGGCTAATTTGAGGGAGAGTTCGGAAAAGATGAAATCTTGTTTATTGTCTAAATTGTTGGTTGCAGACTCAATGAACTCTTGCATCGTCGGCACCAACTTGGCAAGGTGAGATGGTTGGTAGACGGACAAAATCGTGTTTCTCATGGTTGACCATCTCGAATCCCTGCAAGATATTACGGATTAAATCTAATTCTCTAACTTTGAGAGCAATTAACAAACCAAAAAAAATTAAAAATTAAAAATCAGATGCACGTAAAAAATGTAGATATATAATAGTCCACCCTCAATGTGTGAGCTACATCCATTAGCTGCCGTAAATTCTTACTATATAAGGAATATAAGATTAGAAGATCTTCATACACACATTTCTATCTTACCCACTGTCCCACACAAAAGGTCAAGGCAGAGCTAAGATTGTAGAATTGTGGGGCAAATTTCATAAAATCTTAATTGTAGGGGTAAAATCGAAAACTATAAGGGATTTTTTGAAAATCTTGGATTTAAAATTTAGTGTGGGGGCAAATGACTAGACCACATTGCCCCACTCTAAATCCGCCACTGCAAAAGGTTTACATGCATATTTTTTCATATGTATGCTTCAAATTTGTACAAGGCTTGATTCTTGGAACTCACAGTGACATGATCAATGAATTGGATACAGAAATACAAAGAAGACAGTTTCACTCGATAATACCTGGTGAAGAATAGACCCTTTTGATGAAGAGGAGACGCAGCAATGGGAGATGGAATGCTTCTATTGGTAATGTGTTTGAATTTTTTGATACCAACTTCTCTGCATAGCTCTGGATCTGCTATAATCACTAGGGGTTGTCTTCCCATATGAAATCTATTTTAAAGAACAATATCAGTCAAATTTCATCAAATTAGCAGCCTAGCTAATTGATGACACATGCTAAATTAAAGATCAATTATCTTGTCACCTTTATTTCCAATTCTTCTTCAGAACTAATGAGCAGAGTTTAGTAGTTACATAGCCAACTGATTTTGTACGTTATCTCGTTAAAATATAAACTTTTAAATTGAACCCCTAACCACGACTCATCAACTGATCTTTTAATATCAGATGGTTCGGACCCAATTCCGACAAGGAATTTCGTCTAGCGGGCTAGACTAATATTTTTACTGACAAAGGCATGTTACTGCATCAGTTGAAGATTGGCCGTAATTTGTTTCTTGAAAATATATTCTCCCTTTTTATTATCTAATGGATTGGATTAACAGAAGTACACACCACTCAACCTTAGCCAGAAAGCAGACAACTTTTATGCCCATTGTTCTTCAATTTGAACCAGTTTACTTTGTGGGTTAACTTTTTTAAAGAGTTCTTGACTTTCTTATAAAAGACATCCTTTCGCACAGAAAAGTAAATTATTAACTTATTGAAAAAGACCCTTACACCCCTGTATCCTTCTTACTCAAGACCCTCTTTCGGTTTCGAGCAGGTTTTAATTTGGATTTACAAAAAATTAGGGTCCATTTGATAAAAAAACATGGAATTTGGTTGAAAAGAAAACGGATTGCAGGGAATTGAATTGCCTAGAATTTGTTTTAGATGGAATTGTAATTAATGGTGTTTGATTGGTATAATTTTTCACCTAACAAATTTTTACGTTTGACTTTGTTTTTTATGCAAATTGTCAATTAAATGGATAAATTTTTTTACCATTGACTTTGGAATGTGTTCCAATTGGTTAAAAAAAAAAAATTTGTCGGTCAAAAAGCTGGAAAACATTTTCCCACCAAAGTACTTTTGTGCATCAACAACTTGTACCATGGAAAATGATGGAAAACATTTTCCCTAGAAAAAAAAGGCCAATCAAACACGTGAAGTTTGAAAAGTAGGAAAACGTTTTCCATTTTCCCTGGAATTTGAGAGCAATCAAACGGACCCTTAGATTTTTAAGTAAATTTTGATAAATTAATAAAATGTAACGTTGAAAAGTTGTAGGTCTTACGAAATGTGTGGTTGAAAATAAATTTGAGAAAAAATGAATTTTAAAAAATGGGGGGTAAATAGAGGCAAATTCTTTTTCTCTCCACCCGATAATCTCTGCGACTTGTGTTTCATTCACCAACATTCTTGATCCTCTTATAGATGGAACAAACACATGATATTTCAATGCTAGTGTCTCAAATATATTTGTACTCCCACCCCATCCCCTTAATCCACTCTATCCAAAAGAATTTTTTTTTGCATGTTTGTCCAACTAAAAAAGAAGCAAACTTCCATTTTTATATTAAAAGATCAAAAAAGAAACAACTTTCGAAGAGAAGGCAAATATGTTTGGGGAAAAAAGTTGAGTAGCTTTTAATGGTTGTGCTATATGTACATCATTGCTTATATATTGTTTACCAACAGATGTGATAAAATTTGGTTGAATCAAAACCGCACCAACCAAATAGGAAAGAAAAAAAATTCTCTACTTTCTTTTTTGACACCTCATCAGTCTGTAAAAGATTATGTACAACAAGCATTTTCAAACTTTTAAAGCTATAAACATGTTTAGCTGAGCTAAGACATTACTTCAGAAATTATCCAAACATACTGGAGCACGAAGAACAAACCTGAAAATAGGACCATATCTCTTAGCAAGAATGGAGAATACGTCAGGGCCATATTTTGCAAGCAAAGGCAAGTGACCAAAGAAAGGAATTGCTGGTGGACCAGGCACCCTTCTTACACCCCAATAAGGTCCATATAAGTACCCAAAAACTCCAGCCAATAAGGCCAGTACAGTGCATATCACTGAAACCATAGTTGGCCTTACTAAGGGGAGTAGTATTTCTCCATACTGCTGAAAATTTGCTGCTAAAAACTCCATTGTTGAGAGGAAAAGAAGAACAAGTCTAAATTCTTGAGAGTTGGAAACTTGGAATATAAAGGAGTTTCTAAAGCATTTTTAATGTGGGCTGTTGGCTATGTCTTTGTTGAATGATTATGATATGAAAATGGTGGGTTCCTCCACCCCCACGAATCTTAATATTTTAGTTATTGACGATGTTGACAAGAATGTGACATCTTCACATATAATACTATGATTTCAAAATTATTAATTCAATCAAAATGGAGGGTTTGAAAGGTGTATTAGACTTAAAGTTAGTCATATCTGATATGAGTTCTTGAGAAAATCTGCCATTGCACCCTATGCTGATTACTCATAATTGCTTTATATTCATGATGTTCAAATGTCAAAAAAACTTATCCAAAATGAGAGCCAAAGAATGAAAGACCAAGCTATATACCACGTGCCTTTCCCATATTTTTCGTCTTCATGCAATGCGTACATGTAATATTTTGTTGGCTCTAAGCCACTCTCATAATCACTAGTCTCATCTGAGTTCATCAAAATTCGTCCATAACCCAACTCTAGTAAATCTAATCCCTCATCGATACCGCCGTGTATATATCCAAACAGAAATGATATTTGTACAGATAAATTACACAATAGTTTGACAGGTGCAAAGATGGTAGCACTGATTAGCTGTTTTTGTTTTTTGTCTAAAAACTAATGAAATGTTGTCATGTGACATTCTATAAATCCATCCGTGTAATTTGTCTGTACATGTAGCATTGTCCATATCCAAAAGTACCACATTACTAGTGAAGGTCTCGAGATGTAATAATAAAGCCATATGCTCCTACCCTAAAGTGTAGACCCGGACCAGTGGAAACAGGTGGGGCAGCAGCTATTACTGCACGATTTTCTATCCCTACGTTGCTCATATCTTTATGAATACGGTCCATTACTGGATTACTAGCCACTGTCTATAACAGGCTAGTTACCTCGAGTTGATCTTTACCCCGAAAATGCTGACTTGAAGATGCAGAAATTACCTCATCCACCAACTCTTCCTCCGAAATTACTGTTTCAAAATTGATGAATCAGCTTATTTTTCATTTCAATCTCAAATTACTGAACATGACATTAAAGGGTCCAGTGGGGGTTTTGTTCCAACTTGCATTTTGTTTAAGCTTCAAGGATAATCTAATGGAACAACAAAAGCCACAGAATTAATATTTTTGACATGCTCCTCAATCTCCCATCACAGTTGCAGACCCACGATCTAAACATAGAATCTTCTCTTTTGTTTTGGATAGTAACAACTAACAATATTCTCAATCGGGTTCAATTCATTTTGTTGAAAGTTGAATGACAAATAAATAATATTCTGAAATACCAGTACGTATCTTTCATGAAAAATATCATTTTTCCACCCAAGTTTCTACTTTTGAAGTGTTTGATGGACATTTTTTTCAACGAAAATATTTTCTAAAGGTTGGTCGCGTGACCATATTTTTCTAAAAAATAAGGAAAACATTTTCTTTAGGGAGGGATAGTTTTTTATTTTCCAAGCAATTCTCTCTCTCTCCCTCTCTCTCTCTCTCTCTCTCTCTCTCACACACACACACACACACACACACCAAATAATAAAAGATAAACAAGTACAACATTTTTTAGGTTAAAAATTAAATCAATCAAACATATTTAATTTTCATGCAAATAAGTTTAGACAATTAAATTGTCTAAAACTTATTTTATTTTCATACAAATTTCATGCTTGCAATCAAATACACCCCAAGTTAATGACATTTGCATGCCAATAAATGATGTTAAGTAATAGATAAAAAATAAAAAATAATAAAAAAATAAAAAAATTTAGGAGACCCTATTTTTAAAGAGCATATTCTATAATTTAGAAAGTATTTATAAATTTAGAGAGTAAAAAATTTGAAGTAATCTAACAAAATCTTTATATTTTACACTTAATTTTACTATTCTCAAACAAATATTTATTATTTTTTCAATCTTTTATTTTAACTAACTTTTTTCTAGATTATTATTTTATTTTTTCTATATTGAAAATTGAAATATGTTGAATGCATTTAATTATAGAATTTGACTCTCTATCCCACTCTCTAAATTAAAATATTAATTTAACGAATTTCTTGGAGCATAATTTTAAATGTTGACTTTTCAAAATAGAGAGCATTGCATGTTTAAAGAATATTTTGAAGATGCTTATCCTTGTCTTGATTTGGGTTTTTTTTTCCCTAGAATCAAGCAAAGGCATCTAAATCCAGTCGAATAGTCGGTAACTTGACTCTCTTGTGGTCCACTAGAATAATTTACCAAAGGTATAATATTAATTGTCCATTGAACTCAAGCAGATTTCTTCAACTTAAAGAATTAATTTTGGTAGGAAAATCTTGTCGTGTGAATAATCCAATCAACGTTAATCTTTGAGAATATTAATGTTTGGCATGACAGTGATATTTATTGAGATCCCTTTTGGTCCGTTTTGTCTTTGTCCTGATATCTGATTATTGTGTAATATGCCATGTGATTACAATATTCTTCAGCAGCTTTCATAGACATTGCAGTTGATGTTTTGGATAAGTTTTTCCTTGAAGTTTGTCATTTTGCTTTTGGACTAATGATTTCTATACCGTCTAGAGATGAAACACTACGAATTATGCTTAATACATAATATCACACCCTATTTGGTCGAGATTAAAATCAGATTTTTATAAAAGTTGATGAAATATGTGGTTGAAATTAATTGTTGATTTTGACTTAAATCTTGCAAACAGGGGCGTACAATTGATTAAGCCTATTTTTCAGAAAAGATTATTAGTAACTTTTTAGGAAAAATATCACTGAAAACCATGAGATGTGCGAATAACAACAGATAGTAATTAATTTTGATTTTTTAACACGTGGTTGAAATTAAAATTTGACTTGATTAGATAATAAAAATAACTTTTAATTTCCTAAAAAATATTTCTCAAAACAGTGATTAAATAACATAATAAGCTCGATTAAATTCTCTTTATTTAATAGAGTCAAATTAATGACTAGTCCGCCTACTAAATAAGCTAACAAATGCTAATCAAGGACAAGCAACTTTCATTGACAATGGACACTCCATATTTAAATTGGCATTGTTGCGGAATGAACTGTCCTTAGTTGTGCCATTGTACCCAACTTTCCACTAAAATGTAAAAACATAAACCTTAGCACCATATATAGAACTTATACAAGCCAGGCCCCTACCCGATAAAGACATGAGCATGGTGCAAAAGGATCTCCACCAAGGTTGTTTGGATGGGTAATTAGCAAAAAAAGGTCATTATCTTTTATTTTTTGACATGTTTACCTCTATTTTCATCTTTCATTGCAAAAAAATGTCATTTTCATCCAATTTTTTAATAAAAAAATATAAAATGACAAATATACCATCCTATTTAAATAAAACAAAAGAAAATTTAAAGAACATATTGTAATTGTACTCTCAAACTTTTAAAAAATATAAATGAGTCCAAATAAATTGTTAAAAGGGTAATTAGTACAAAACGTTCATATCTTTCAATATTATTGTGCAAAACATTCATACCTTTCATTTTTTCGCATTTCACGAAAATCGTCAATTTTCACATTACATTGCGAAAATCATCAATTTTCATCCATTTTTTCAATTAAAAGCTGTAAAATGACAAATATACCCTCCTATTTAAATAAAAGAAAAATAAAGAATAAATTCCAACTATACTTCTAAATTTTTTTAAAAAATACAAATATATAATTAAAAAAAGAAAGTTTTAATTAGCACAACATTCTACTTTAAAATGGAAAGTTTCATAATTTCCGACTCCTAATGAATTTGGCCAGAAAATGGAGCCTCCGGCAAGTGGTTCATGGTGCTTTGGCTACCCTCCAATAATTTTTTGTCAGATTGTTGATCCATTTAATCCGAATTCACTTCTACCATCGATTTTCCCAAATGAGACCTAGATAGTGCTCAATCAAGGCCGAAAAACCTATGCTACTATAGTTTCTGATTTACGGGTTTATCTCACGTTGAGCGGAGTGCACGAATGACCCTGCTGCAACTGGGTTCGCATCTAAGGAACCCATTATTCATTTTGAAGGGCCGGCAATTGAGCTGACTGATGTAGAGGAGGCTCTTTTGGCAGATCCTTACAAGTATACACTTATAGGGAAATTTCCCGACCACAAGCCAACAATGAGGAAGATATGCGAGATTTTTTTCTAAGTTTGGTTTCCATTGTAGCTTTGAGGTTGGTTTAATTGACACTGCATATATACTTATCCACCTTACTCATGAAGAGGACTACATCAGGCTTTTTCTGAAGCCTTTCTGGTACATTGATAGGTGTCCGATGAGGGTCCTTAAGTGGACATGTGACTTCAGACCTCAGCAGGAGACTCTAGTAGTTTCCTTATGGGTATCATTCATTCTACTTCAAGTACATTTCATGCTAAAAGGGTTCCTTTTTGTTTTATCTAGGGCAATATGAATACCTTTGAGGATTGATGAGGCCATCTCCAAGTTGAGACGACCTAGTGAGGCTAGGGTGTGCATTGAGGTGAATTTAGGGTTTAATTTGCTCGATAGGGTTTGAATTGAATGTGCTGGTAACCGTGACTTCTGGCAAATAGTCATTTATGAGATATGGTTGGCTTTTTGTTTCTCTTGTAGACACTTAGGTCATTCTTATGATCAATGTACTTCATGTACACTTCCTCCTCCCATAGTTGTTGTGTCTTCCCCTGTTCAGCCCGCTACTACTAGAGCTAATAAGGATGAGGGCAAGGTGACTTTTGTAGAACCGAAAAAGCAGTGGGTGCCAGTTTTAGTAGTGCCTTCTATGCTTTCAACTCCTACTGCCTTAGTTGTGATTGGGTCTGTATCTATATCAATAGTTCCCATCTCTACCCCGATCACAGTTGTTCCAGAGGTACCACCAATTGATCATTCAATTGCTGAGCTCCAGAGGTACTACCAATTGTTCATTCACTTGTTGAGCCTACCCAAGACGCTCCAATCGAGGTACCCCTTCGCACCTTTACTACTGCAATTGCTATTTCCAGCCCCAAGGCTGAAACACCTCCTATGCTTACACAAATTTGTTCTCATTCAGTGAGAACACATATAGAGGATACTTAGTCATCACAGGGGTTAGGTTTCGCCTTACAAAAGTACAATGTAACGCTTCGACCCATATGGACCGAAACGTTATTAGAACAATTGTACTTTAGTCGTTGACTTAGTCATTAACTATACTTTTAGTGGAAAACATAAAAATTTAATTTAAGAATTTATTTAAGAATTATGGTTTTTTTTTTTTAAATATATTTTTCTCCATACATATTACCTATTTTATTATATGGACAATGACATGTATGCATTTACCAATTAAATAAAAGGTTTTAAATAAATTTCCCATGTGTGCACATCTTGAAACAATAAATAAAACTAAGTTGTTTTATTTTTCTATTTCGCATGGCAAGCTTAAAAATAAATTCGTTTACATAGTTATCAATCTCGAAACTTCATGAAATTTTAAGAAAATGTAGGAAATTTCTTACAATATGAATATGGCTTCTTTGACAACATATAAGGTACTAAAATATTTCTCAAAATCCTACAACGACTCGGTTTGAAAGATATTTTATAGCTGTGGTAAGTCTAGACATTTTATAAGGAACTGTCCTAAAAAGCAAGGTAACCAAAAAGAAAAGATAAGAGGTGAGGCAAATGTTGCCTCTGGGTCTAGTTATGAGCTGATGAGGTTTATTAATAATATACCTGATTACTGATTTAAATCTGTGAGAAATCCCATTTGCATGAATGATTGCTTGATTCTAGTGCATTGTTCTATGTTAAATTTCATTATGTTTGATGTATATTTTTGCGTGAATTTGAAAGTGATCATATTATTGTGTTCAATGTGTTGCATGTATAGTAGTTGAGATAACTATTGTGAGGATTGACACTGTGTCTATTCTCACTTTAGTAGGTGCATTACCAGTACGTCAACTGATAATATAGAGTATAGATGCCTGAGTGTGCATTGGTGATATGGACGAAAGGTATGGAGAATGACATTTGGATCACGAGGAACGATGTTAATAAATGTTTGAAATTTTCTATTTTGTAGAATCCTGATAGGGTGGAGTGAGAGAGTGACACTTTTATCATCTCATTATCCACTTAGGTTGAGAGATGTGAGGTAGTGATAGAGGAACATCCCATAGACTTAGGATCTTAAGTGGTTTACCAGTTAGGTAGGAGTGGCCAACTTAGTGAGCATGGTTGGCCATGAGATGAGATATGTGTTCTCTAGAAACGAGCTACACAGAATGTGGTAAGATAATTGTAGTGAGATCTTTCCTTGGAGTTCATTTATGCATTGTTTATATATGTTGGTCATTTACTTGATTAACTTGGTGTTAATTTGATGTTCAGTGTATGTCGAACATGTTGAAAACATGTGTATTATCCTATGGTGTGTATTCATCGGATGTTTTATAACTATGTGTTATTATATGCTGTTGATTGATTACTGTATATCTGATTGTACTGGGGTTCTTGACCTTCTTGATGAGTACATGGAGTAGGTATGGTATGTGTTTCGAATCCGATATACCAATAAAGTCTATGATTTTCAATTTCATATCCCAACCCTCAATGGTCACACATAACTTATTCATTTTCCACTCAAGTTTGGTTAGATGTACCAAATGAAAACAACTATCTCGATATGTGATGATTCTTCCCAGATTTGATTGTCTCAACCCCAAGCTTTAACTAGGTTAATCAACTTTGCTAGAAATCTAGATCCCCAAAATATCCAAGGCTTAGTCAGGAAACACAGTGTTTTTAATATTGCCATTGCTTAGGTACTCATATATAAAATAAAACACACATTTCTTTTTATACTTTTTATTTTTAATATTTCATCTCATTTGTAGATAACTATTTCGCTCAGACATTGATAAAATCAACACCAAACCGCTTTTTCCTATTATTTCTTCTCTACACTATATGATAGGTATAATTTATTTTCATCCAAGCTGGACGCTTCTTCCTATGCTTTCACTTATTTATTTCTTGACTAGTGCTATGCCTTTTATTGAAACTACCTATTGAGATTAAACCTCTAATGTATAGTTACTACCTATATTCCACACGTTGGTAAAAAACACTCCACATAATTTCTCCTGACTTTGTTTTTATTAGGAAAAAAAACAAATAGATCACACAAAAGTGAACAAATATAGAAAAATAATGAAGTTATTCCATAAAACTTGAAGTAAACACTGCCCTCAATGTGAGTAATAAATAAGGCCAAAAAAGTTAGCAATACTCATCGTCTAATAAGACAATGCTTCTCCTTTGGCACTTTATCTTTTATCTTCCTTTTCTTGTTAGGCAGATTATTTTCACCAACCTTGAAACGAGATAAGAATATTAGCAATATAATCACGTGGGAGTGTAGGCTAATTTAATTATTTTGACTTATGTAACAGTGTAGGCTAATTTAATTATTTTGACTTTTGTAACCTTGTAAATGATCTTGAAATAAAAATAAAAATGTAAAGGGGTATTCTCTTTGCTGTTTTCGGACCGTTTTCTGTTTTCGATTTTTAAAAAAATCACGTACTCTCTTTCCCATTTTCGAAAATGAGTTTTTGAAAAACGGTTGAAAATTTTGTGAAAAAAAAAGAAATTTTTTTTACGTTTTGACTATTTTCTTCACAAATTTGTCAAAACTCAAAAAACACGGGTTGAGAAATATTTTTTTAAAACGACAACAAGAACGATTTTTCAACAATCTCAAAATGGACACCCAAAACGTAAAACACAAAACGAATTCAAAACTCAAAACACAAAACTGAAACACGAAAAGAACGCCCCCTAAGTTTTTCTTTTCAAAACATAAAAAAAAAATAGAAAATTGGCTTCCACACCCCCCACGGCCACCCTTCTGAATATTTTTTTTTTTAAGTTTTTAATAAAAAATATGAAAATAATAAAATAAACTGCGTACCTTCAGTAAGTGCTTTTTTATGGTCCTAAGCAAGACTATGCAATAATTGGATCATGGTGGCTTGAATGGGGCTGTGCCAACTTTGCATCGCATGCAATTACCAGCTTATACACCTCTTTCCTCGCTATTTAAATATTAAAGTTGTCCTTTTCATTTTTTAGTGCTCCAACTAGTCCACATCTTTTCCTTTAGTATTTGCAACTTTTTGAACACTCTTCTTCATCATCAACTCTATAGCATTTCTC
Organism: Osmanthus fragrans; assembly: GCA_019395295.1. Lineage (NCBI taxonomy): Eukaryota > Viridiplantae > Streptophyta > Magnoliopsida > Lamiales > Oleaceae > Osmanthus > Osmanthus fragrans. The sequence continues at coordinate 15,448,099 of CM033359.1, forward strand.
GAAGTCAAATGGTTGATCGGATGTGGAGTACACAATGAATGTTGCTTGCTATCCTCCACCTTCAATATCAGCTCATATTTTTCAGTATCAATTAAGGATCAAATTGTCACTAAGAATGGTCGACCCAAAATCACTGACATGTCACAATCTTCCTCTATTGAAATACAATAAAATTCACCGAATATATGAATTTGTTTACTTTCATGCGCACTTCATCTTGTGAACACTCTTCCTCATCATCAACTCTATAGCATTTCTCGAAGTCAAATGGTTGATCGGATGTGGAGTACACAATGAATGTTGCTTGCTATCCTCCACCTTCAATATCAGCTCACATTTTTCAGTATCAATTAAGGATCAAATTGTAACTAAGAATGATCGACCCAAAATCACTGACATGTCATGATCTTCCTCTATATTCAATACAATAAAATTCACTGAATATATGAATTTGTTTACTTTCATGCGCACTTCATCAACCACGCCTAGTGGATGCATGATGGATCAATTAACAAGCTATAGGGGCATTATAGTTGCTTTTTATCCTCCCAAACCAAGTTTCCTTTTAATAGAAAGAGACATCAAATTAACACTCCCACTTGAATCCCATAAATCATTAAAAGTATAAAATATTTTAATAGAGCAAGGAATTTTGAAACTCCCGAATTTTTTTAATTTTGGAGATAATTTATTGAGCAAAACATAATGCACTTCCCATTGACGTCAGTGCCTCATATTCTTTAAGCCTTATTTTCTTGGATAGCATCTTTCAAAAATACAACGTAGCTCATAATTTGTAATATAGCATTAATGAATGGGATGCTGATGTGCAACTTCTTGAAACATTAATTATTAAACTTGGTACCCTGGCTTCAAGCAATTATACGCTATTCATTTGAACAACATCTTTAGCTAGTTCAAATTCTTCTTCAACTGCTTCGTTGTCCATCAACAACTGATCAACTTTCTTTACTAGCAATTTCACATAGATTTCTGGTAATTGTTCCCCACTCCTATTCTTATGGCGCGGACCATTTTCTATTTTGAGTGGTTTCGAAGCTTTGAAGGAAATGAATTCTTGGAATGTGTACTTTAATTGGAACAACTACATGTGATTGTAGATTTTCAAAGCTACCGCTCCCAATAAAATTAATAGTCTACAACATCGTTAATAATTAATAAAGTGAATTTAAGAATTCGAATTATCTTTCTACGAAAACTATTTATCTAAATGGTTAAACTATTACTAACTTATATTCGGAAAAAAAAAAATTAAGATTGATTTGATTAATTATCTTTAATATTATAAATTTAAGAAAATAATTAAAATGTACACAAATAGCAATTGAAGTTATTAACTTGCATGTGAAAAGTGATAGGACTAGCTATTTCACCATAGTTAACCCAAATATTGTAATCTATCAAATTAAGTTATTTAATCAATTTACCTTTCTCGACTTCAAATCAATCCTATCTAACTGAGTCAACTTACTACATCTCTACATGAATCAAAATAAGCCTCGACTAAATGCATTATATGATCTAGGAATAAGCCTCGCTGTGGCATTTCATCACCTCGGAATTCAATTCATGATCACAATAATAATAGAAGTGTATCTCTACTTATTACCTAATTGTCAAATTTTATTACATGATATAAAACGATAACAAACTTCTCCATACATCACAAATTCACAGTTAATGAAAGTAAAATCAATACATAAAAGAATTAAAATTAAAGATACACAACTATGTTACATTGTTCGTTCCAAAAAATCAGATTAGTTACACACGATGAGAAAAGAAAAACACAAGAAAGGAATTCAGTACATCAACTGATTTTGAAAGTTTTCGAGAGTTCTCTGAGCATTCTGGAAACATTTTTGTGTTTTTCAATTCCCAAAAAATAAATTAAAATCATTAACATTTTAGAAGTTTCAGTGCATCCTTGTTTCAACGTTGTCTTACACCTGAGCTTTGTCTAGGTCCACTAATGAGGAGGAAACTCAACAGCATATGCCACATCATTGCCACCTTAGCACAATCTGCTACATCACCACATGCGAGTGAACGGAACAATGTAGGCAATGGCGACCAGATAACCTTCTTTTACTTTCTCAACAACAAAGCCTTTTGTTTAGTCTATTCGAACCAATGAGCACAGAAACCAGCTGAGACACGACAATCCCCACTCGATTCATTCTATGCTTTAAAGGATCAGAGACAGATGGACAGACGCAAGTCTATACAACCAGAATGACTAACAAAAGTACGTTCAGTTTCAGCATTCAGGCCAGACCGAACAGATGCATATGAGCACAGAAATAAAAGAAAATGTACTGACCATATTTCCTGCATCGACATCCAGGCACTAGAAAACCGCAAGCACGGAGTCATACAACCACGCTGCCCATCATCTAATAGCCCACTGGTACCAGTCCAGCAGATCCCAACATCCTGTATTGCAAAGAATCGGTTTAGCAAATTAGTCTCTCCACAGACATCAAATCTATGTTTGGTACGATGTCTATATAAGAATACAGTACTATACAATACACTTAACCAAACGAGCGAAAACAAGAAAAATTATCGTGATCATCATATAACCTATATGAATATATCCCTACTTGTATGCAACCATTCCACAAGATTACTTGAAATTACCAAACAGCTAAAATAACTACATTCAACAAAAATCTTTAAATTTTCTGTAGAGATGGACATAAGAACCTTACTGATTACTATAAGACCTCAATGGAAAATATGACAAACATGTATTATTCAGTTTGTCAGCATACGTTTAATAGTTATACAGTTGTTATTCGCAAAAACACGCAACTATCAATATTTACAGAAATAATATATGAAATTAGGGTGGACCACATCCTGTAGAGGAAAAAATATATGGCTTCAAAACATAGTGAATGACTGCTTCCCGACGTCTTCTTCAGAACTGAAATCAAGGGACTTCATCTGCAGCAAAGAATCAAAAGAACTACAAAGCCGGAATTTTTCTAAAAGTAGAACAATTAAACATCTAATCTTCATTATTTAAAGGATACATAAGAGCAAGATCAATTCGTGGCCTCCTTTCAACCTTCGCATCCCTGATAAATGAGAGACGACATATAAATCAGCTAAATTTAAGATAACAACACAACCACCAAATGAATAATCATAAACCATGCGCAATATGAGGGATCGGAAGGGTTTTGCAGAGATTCTGACAATCAAATAGTTGTAGTAACCAGAACATTTACATGTATCGACTAAAGATCCCCCAATAGATCAACAAGATCTTGTAAAGCCTCTCCACAATCTGTTGTTTTTGCTATCAAATCTTCCACCTCTGCCACTAATGGTTCATTGACTGCCAAGATTTCTTCGGCTTCATTGCCAACAATGAGATCCTCCCTGAGCATTTCCTCCAACAGACTTTCTGTAGTAGAATTCAAACCAGCACCAGTAGTAAAGGGGTCATTCTCTGACATACTGTCCTTCGCAACATCATTGTCGAGTGGAGCAGAAAACAACGTCTCAATCTCTAATTGAATGTTCAGAAGCTCCTCTTGATCTTGAATAGTATAATTCGAAGACTGAGTAATACCCATGTCAACGGATATAGCATCCTGCAAATTCTCGACATTTGGACTCGCAGCGAGTCTCCTCTTTTGCCCAATTTCTAAGCGCTCTTGCTTCAGCGCGCATTTATCCATATAATGCTGGACAAACATCGGATTCCTAAATGCTTTAGCAATGAAACTCATCATTTGTTGTTGCTTCCTTTCTGTGCTGCAAATCCTTTCTTCCATTTCCATGATCTGCTCCCTTGAGTTATGCTGTTGTTGCTTCAGCTTCTCAATTTCCATCGTCAACACATTTCTATCACCTTTCAGTCTTTCGACTTCTTCTTCTGCACCAAAATGTCCCAACTCAACACATGAACTGTCTCCTTGTGAGGTCGAGCTTTGCATGACATTTCGTCTCCTCTTGATCGTCTTCAAGAGATGCTTCTGTCCTCCCAAAAATCCCTCATTTGCAAATTCCCATCGATCGGGATCCACCTTTTTAAAACCCTGCATGTTTTAATGATTAAGTAACCGTAAAAATCCAAAATTTAAATATGTTTTAAATTATTCATCAAAACCATCAGAAACAGAGAAAAATCTAACTTGTTTCTTCTTTAACATATAACATGTGAGAACCACCATGAACTGTCAAATGCAAGCATAGAACTAGAAGTGCATCAAAATCAATGAAGATTTACTAATAGTAGAGAATTACCACTAAATTTGGAGATAGTCAGGTTTAGAGCTCGATATCAAGCAAATCAGGGGAAAATTTACCCAATGCTTTCAGCATAAAATTGTGAAATCCTACGTTTCAAGCAGTATATAATTTTTCTACATGACTCAATAAAACGTAAAAAACCATAACAGAAGAAGTTCGGCAAACATTAATAACTCAATTCTCTCCTTGCAAATTGACAACCTTTTAGCTAGTAATAACAAGAAAGATCAAATTTTTTTACGAGCTTCAAAAAATTTAATTAAAACCCATAATTTAGTAAACCTTATTAATAATCAAGAACCACTGTTAATAAATCAGATTTCGATAGTTTTTTACAACATCATCTAAAAAACCTGCAAACACCATTTTCCAAGAGAAAACCCTAGTTAAAGAAACTAACGAACAAATTGAAAAATTGGAACTAGAATTCAAAGATTACTACGAATTGAAGTCAAATAAAAACCAAACTTTAGATGCGTTTTAAAGAAATCCTACTAAAAAAATTCCACTGCAATTGCAAAAACTTGAAATCAAAACCAACCCATATATCAAGTAAAACTACAATAAGAAAAAAAAATATGAAATTGTCAAGGGTTAATGAAAATACTTACATATGTGTTGAGCTGGCGAATGAAGCTAGAGAAATTGCTGTGCTTGAAGTACTTAGGGAGGAGAATTGTGGAGAATTTGTGAGAATCCCACACAATAAAACTGTTCCTGCTTCTGCTCCATGAAATCACTGCATCTGTAGAAGAATCTTCCACTATCTCAAAAATCTTGATCAGAAACGGAGGTGGGCCCACATCATTCAACCCCTCCATTGGCTGTGCAAACACCGTACTGGTAGCGGTGGCAGTGAAATCCTCTTCCAGCTTCTCTGTCACGCCTTCACAAAACATTCTTCAAGTATATTTTGTCAGAAATTGAAGAATCGTGGATTAATTTAATTTTCTAAAAAGAATTAGATTTTCAGCGACTGAGACTGAGAGTGAGGAGATTTATATATAGGGGTGGAGCGAAAGTTCTAGAAAATTTGAGAAAAGAGGACGAAAGAGGAAAGACCGTCTCCTTTAATTGTTTAGAACTTTCCTTTTCTGTGGTACAGTTTGACGGCTTGCTAATTCGGGAGAATCTAGAAAGTTAACTGTACTTCTGATGAGCAAAGTCATTTAGCTCGTTATTTGTCAAAATTATTTTGTCGTGCAATCATAATATTTCACTAAAAATAAACGTTTCTCTGAGCTGATAAGAAGCAAGTCAAACATGTTTGGATAGCATTAGACTTTATTTTGTTTTTAAATTTTAAGCAAATAATATATTTATTTTCCAATTTCTTGTCCAAATTAAAAACATTATTCTCCAACTTATATTTTAATTTCATAAATTCTTTGTGTTCCGAAATGGGCAGAGTATGGACATTAACCAACCAAAAACTCGAAAAGATCTACTCAATTGATAAAAGAAGTGATTTGTTAATTTTGAATATTTAATTTTAAATATGTAACTGATGTAATTTTCTCAAACAAAAATTGAAGGAAACTATACATATTCAAGATAGTTACAAGATACAATTTCAAAATTAAGAAACTTGTTTTAAAGTTTCAAAAATCATGTCATAATTAGAATTTTATTAAGTAAACAATGATTAAAAATATCTTAATAATTAAATACATTGAGGTCACAATATTATACTATTTATGATTACAGTTACATTCTATTCACAATCATCAAATTCACAGTCACGAATTATAAGTTTTATAGATCATAACTTATTTATTGATCACAAATTATCAAATTAATTGATGAAACATTATTATTTTTTTTTGTCACAAATCACAAAATTTATAGGTTACAATTTATTTATTAATCACAAATTTCATAAGTCACACATAATTACTCGATCACAAATCATAAATTTTATAAGTCACACAACTTATTTCATGGACATAAATTATCAAATTAATTAGTTACAACTCAACAAATTGTGAGTCGCGATTACTAATTTAGTCACAATCTCACATTTTGTTAGGCCACATTATTTATTGGTAACAAATTAATCATTTTATTGGTTACAATTATCCAAATAATTGATCACAAACACTCTTCACCTTCACCCCAACCCCCACTCCAAAAAGTTGTACTACCTCACCACCACCACCATCATTGTCATCAATACACCCACCTCATCATCACCGTCCCACCATTTGCAAACCACTAACAAAAATCACCCCAAAACTCTGGCTAAATAGATTAGAGGAGGAAGAAACCATCCCCAAAACTCGAAGACCATCACCGCAGCAGCAGCACTCATCGTCGAAAACTACAAAAGTTCGGCCATGTCAAAGAACCCAGCTTCCTGTCGTGTTAGATCGCCAACTCCACTCTCCATTGCCTACATCTTCAAGTCAGAGTCGTCGCCTCCACCATCTTCTTGCTCTTCCATTGCAACATGAATCTTTGTCGAACGCCAATCCTTCAACTTCGTCCAAAGATCACCATCGATACTACCGTCATCACCCTTCACGCCAACAATCAAACAACCCACAAACTACAGACCAATAAATATGACATTCCCAAGGAAAGATTGTTCAACTTTAAAACACACTCCTACTCAGAGACATACCAGTTGACATTTTAAATCGCTCATCACCGATCGACATTGCCCTAACCCTGCGCAAAGCGAGGCATCACTACGCGCGATGATGCTCGGCCCGTCAATTTTGCTGAATTGTGGTCAACAATGACTGGGGTATTTAAGGGTTATTCTATATGTACAAAAATATTGTACAAAATGGGTTACTAACTCGCCAATGGCGCCCCCTATTGGAGGGACGATGGTGGGGCCATGTGCCCCACCAATAGGGCGGTGTCACTTGACGAGTTAGTAATCCATTTTGTACACCCTTAAGTACTTGTAGCATGGTCCGGTATTTAAATAGGAATGAGAGAGGATAGAGAGAGAAGATAGAGTAAATCTTTAGCCCCTGTTTGATAGTCATTTTTGGGAAAAAATGAATTTTTTTGATGTGATGGACGGTGAATATATGGTTGAAAAAAGGGGAAAAATTATTGATATGATGAAAAATATTATTTTATTAAAGAATGTGTGGTTGAAAATGAGTAGAAGAATAAAGATGAAAAAAATATGTACCAAACGGGGCTTTAATAAAAAAATAATTATATTATTATTAAAAATTGAATTATGACCTGATTTTTGAATTTGAAAGTTGAAATCCATGTATGGGTGCAATTTCCACAAAACTAAATCTCCTACCAGGTCCATTGATACCCTAAACTAAGGCCGATTGTAGGTTTGTATGTCTTGGGCTAGTCAGGGCCAATTATACGTTGTCTCTTTTATCTTGTGTTGTTTTGTCTCATAATATTTACTTTTGTGCCATTAGGTTTGTTTGTCCTAATCTTGTAGGGCATCCCCAGAAGATTTTAAAAAATAATTAATAAATTCATCACGGCAGTGGTTTTTTTTTTTTTTTTAACAATGAATATACACATTTGTTATACTTTTTGGGCCATAATGTTTGCGTGTCCTAGTCAGTGGCGAAAGCAGACATTTCGAATTGGAGAACATAAGCAAAAAAATTGTGAAAATTTTAAGCATTCGATATCGTATTATAATTGCTCTCTATGCGTTCGTATATTTTAATAACGTTCCATAATCGCATCTATCCTCAACAACTTTCAAAGATGCCTCAATGTTGTTCTTTCTTCTTAGACTTGTTTGCTAGCTTTCCCGACATTTGCTCCCACTTCTTAGTTTTTTTCTACATATAGTTCGTTTCACTCGGTTTCTGGTTGTAGCCTTCTATTGATCCAATTTCATTTTCTACTCTTCCTCAAATAACTCATCTTTCTCTTATTTGATAACATCCAACTATTTGTCGATCTTATGATCCACTTTGTACACAGTCTTCAAATATATGGCTTGTTTTTATTGACATAGTGTCCAAAATTGTTTAAAAAATCTCATGATTTCTAGGGTGTCTTAGGAACCATACTAACGCCTTCATTTGTTGACTTAATTAACCACAATTCATCCCGCTAAAAAGAGGATGTTATGGCTATAATATATTATTTGGTGTCATCTTTAATAATTTCTTCATTGAAGCTCCATGCCATTTCGCAGAAAACAAATGGCACACTTACAAAAACATTATAAGAGAAAAAAAAATTATTCTCTTCAACAAATTAGTTTTTATTCAGCACAATTTCTCTTACATTTGCTTCGATCTTTATTCAGCACTTGACCAAATGAGTATGGAAAAATCATGTATTACCCAAAACTACAACATGGTTATGTACGTCATCAAAACAGTGCTCTCATGTATAGACAGAAGGAGGAGAACTAACAAAATATCATGCCTCAAAGTAATGAAATAATTAAATAAAAATCAATTTTCAGAAAATTAGTGGGTCAGTGACCCGTGATGACCCACCTTGGGTCTGCCCATTATCCTAGTCTTTTAGGGCATCCTTTCAAAACTTTTAATACATTCATCACGTCAGTGGTTTATTTAAAAAAAAAAAAACCATTAGTAGTATTATTATTATTATTATTACAAGCATATACACATTTGTTATATTTTTTCCACTTTGTAGAAAGTAAGGAGGCGTTCTCTTCGTGTTTCAGTTTTGTATTTTGGGTTTTGAATTCGTTTTGTATTTTGTATTTTAGATGTCCATTTTGAGATTGTTAAAAATTCTCTTTTTATCGTTTTGAAAAAATATTTTCCAACCTTTGTTTTTTTAGTTTTGGCAGATTTGTGAAGAAAACAGCCACAACGTAAAAAAGTTGTTTTCTGTTTTCTTCATAAAATTTTCAACCGTTTTCAAAAACTCGTTTTTGAAAATGGGAAAGAGAACGTGTTTTCATTTTTTTGGAAAATTGAAAACAAAAAAGGGCCCGAAAACAGCAAAGAGAACGTCCCCTAAGTATTTAAGATTATAATGCTCAAATTCTTTTGGAGAAAATGTTGGTAAAATGTAACTATAATCTAAATTACAATAATCCTCGCAAAAAAATAATTAAGATTGATTTGAATAATTATCTTTAACATTATAAATTTAAGAAAATAATTAAAATTTGCACAAATAGCAATTGAAGTTATTAACTTGCATGTGAAAAGTGATAGAGCTAGCGATTTCACTTAACCCCTTTAATTTTGGGGAGAGCTTGTTAAATAAACTTGTCAAACAATATTTTTGGTTAATTATCTCTCCTTCAATGTTTATTGGCCAAATGACCTTCATTTACAAAATATAATAAACAAATAATATCAAATATCCAAAATGTCCTCACTGTTGAAAATACTCAAACACTCATTTCAATCCAAACAAATTCATCAATTCAATCTTTTGTCCCCAAAATCACAATAACCCGTTTTGTTCTCTTCAACTATTCTTGTTGCTCTAAAATCATATTCTTCATTATATTCTTACCTATTTGGATATTTTATGAACATTTATTATCTATATTGAATTTCATTTACATTTGAAGAAAGAAGAAAGACAATTTTAGAAATCTTATGTAAATTGTATATTTATTATTGAATATAGTATAGAATAATATTTAAGTTGGTGCTGTTTTTGTACTTAGTGTATTTTTTTTTTTTTTGGTTATTGTCTGCAACTATTGGAAGGTAATGGCATTCCAATTGTTATCCGAAACATAGAACGCCACTCCAGTCGTTTTTTGCTACATAAAATGGCACTACAGTTGTTATCTATTGTGGTTTGATTTTTTTTCAACGAAACGACCTCTAATAATGGACTCTTGACGTAAATAACACATAAAATTTGACTATTTCACAAAGAAATATTGAAATAATATATTTTTTATATTATCGAGATGGTGAAATCACAAATCGTCCTACTCCTATGTGTCAATTAAATTAATGAGCATATTTCTTAATTTTTGTACTGGTCATGTGCATATTACAACGTAAATAAGTTCAACCTATTATATTTCAAGGCACGAATATGTAGTGGTCGCTTATAGTCGTGCTTATACATGTAACAGTACTTGTGTCGTTTTCATGTCCAATAACGACACTTGTGTCATTTTGATATTTTTACCTATATATAATTTTTTTTTTCAACAAAACAACCTTTAATAACGGACTCCATAATGTATGTAACATGGAAATGTTGACTATATCATAAAGAACGGTTGAAATAAAATAGCTTTTATGTTATTGAGATGGTGAAAGCCCAAATCATCCTACTCATATTTGTCATTAAGTTAATGAGCATATATATCTTAACCTTTGTACATTTCATGTGCATATTACAACGTAAACAAGTTTATCTTATTATTTCTCGATATACGGAAAGTGGCGTGGCTACTTATATTTGTGTTTGCAAATAGAACGACACAAGGGTCATTTTCTTCTCAATAAAGGCACTTGTGCCGTTCTATTGAATTCCTTTGTAAACGGCATATCCATCTTTACTTAAATGAGTTCAATTTATTGGTTCTCGAGGCATGGATATGCCGTGACTACTTAGACTCGAGTTTATTGATAAAACAACACAAGTGTCGTTTAACTGCACATGTGTCGTTCGATGATTTCTCCAGTATTTTAATTCTTTTCCGCCGCAACGACCTCAAGCATTGGACCCTTGACTTAAGGAAGTCAGAAATATCGATCATGTGACAAATAACGATAGAATTGACATAAATTATATGATATATTATTGGTGAAATTGCAAGTCGTTATCTACATTCGTTAGAAAATATAATTAATGAGCGTAACTCTCAAATTTTGTCCACAGCATGTCCATTTTACAACTTAAATGAGTTCGACTTATCGATTATCGAGGTTCGGACAGGTCGTAGGCTCTCATATTCATGTTTATGGACAGAACGACACAAGTGTCAGTTAACGATACATGTGTCATTTTGATGATTTCTCCAATATTTTGTTTTCTTTCCACCGCAACTACCTCAAGCATTGGATCTCATGACTTAAGGAAGTCAGAAATGTCGATTATGTGACAAATAACAGTAGAATTAACATAAATTATATGATATCTTGTTGGTGAAATCACAAGTTGTTATCTACGTTCGTTAGAAAATATAATTAATGAGCGTAACTCTCACTTTTTGTCTACGACATATCCATCTTGCAATTTAAATGAGTTCTACTTATCGATTATCGGGGTTCGGACGGGTCGTGACCGCTCATACTCATGTTTATTGACAGAATGATACAAGTGTCGTTTAATAGTACATGTACCGTTCCGATGATTTCTCCAATATTTTGATTCCTTTCCGTCACAACAGACCTTAAACGTTGGACCCCCTCACTTAAGGAATTCATAAAAGTCTATCAGTTGTTTTAGATTCGTGTCTATTAACAAAATGACACAAGTGTCGTTTAACGGTACATTTGTCATTTTGATGATTTCTCCAATATTTTACGTCATTTCAGTCATAACGACCTCAAATATTGGACCCCCTGACTTAAGAAAGTCATAAATGTTGATCATGTGAAAAATAAGGGTAGAATTGAGATAGATTAAATGATATATTGCTGGTAAAATCACAAGTCGTTATCTACGTTTGTTAGAAAATATAATTAGTGAGCGTAACTCTCAGTTTTTGTCCACAACATGTCCATCTTACAACTTAAATGAGTTCGACTTATCGATTATCGGGATTCGAACGGGTTGTAGGCTCTCATATTCGTGTTTATGGACAAAACGACACAATGGTCGTTTAACGATACATGTATCATTATGATGATTTCTCCAATATTTTACTTTTTTCCACCGCAACGACATCAAGCATTGGACCACATGACTTAAGGAAGTCAGAAATGTCGATCATGTGACAAATAACGATAGAATTAACATAGATTATATGATATCTTGTTGGTGAAATCACAAGTCGTTATCTACGTTCGTTAGAAAATATAATTAATGAGCGTAACTCTCACTTTTTGTCTATGGCATATCCATCTTGCAACTTAAGTGAGTTCGACTTATCGATTATCGGGGTTCAGACGGGTCGTGGCCGCTCATACTCATGTTTATTGACAGAATGATACAAGTGTCGTTTAACAATACATGTGTCGTTCCGATGATTTCTCCAATATTTTGATTCCTTTCCGCCGCAACGACCTTAAACATTGGACCCCCTCACTTAAGGAATTCATAATAGTCGATCAGTTGTTTTAGATTCGTGTCTATTGACAAAATGACACAAGTGTTGTTTAATGGTACATTTGTTGTTCTGATGATTTCTCCAATATTTTACGTCATTTCCGCCTTAACGACCTCAATATTGGACCCTTGACTTAAGAAAGTCATAAATGTTGATCATGTGACAAATAATGGTAGAATTGACATAGATTATATGATATCTTGTTGGTGAAATCACAAGTCGTTATCTATGTTTGTGAGAAAATATAATTAGTGAGCGTAACTCTCAGTTTTTGTTCACAGCATGTCCATCTTATGGACAGAATGACACTCGTAGGCTCTCATATTCGTGTTTATGGACAGAACGACACAATGATCGTTTAACGATACATGTGTCATCTGATGATTTCTCCAATATTTTGCTTTCTTTCCACCGCAACGATCTCAAGCATTGGACCACATGACTTGAGGAAGTCAGAAATGTCGATCATTTGACAAATAACGATAGAAGTGACATAGATTATATGATATCTTGTTGGTGAAATCACAAGTCGTTATCTACGTTCGTTAGAAAATATAATTAATTAGCGTAACTCTCACTTTTTGTCTACGGCGTGTCCATCTTGCAACTTAAATGAGTTCGACTTATCGATTATCGGGGTTCGGTCATGACCCCTCGTACTCGTGTTTATTGACAGAAAGACACAAGTGCCGTTCTGATAATTTCTCCAATATTTTTATTCATTTCCGTTGTAACGACTTCAAGCATTGGACCCCATGACTTAAGAAAATCAGAAATGTTGATCATGTGACAAATAATTGTAGAATTGACATAGATTATATGATATCTTGTTGGTGAAATCACAAGTCGTTATCTACTATTCGTTAGAAAATATAATTAATGAGCGTAACTCTCACTTTTTGTCCATGGCATGTCCATCTTACAATTTAAATGAGTTCGACTTATCAATTATCGGGGTTCGAACAGGTCGTGACTGCTCATGCTCGTGTTTATTGACAGAACGACACAAATGTCGTTATAGTAACAGTAACGACACTTGTGTCATTCTCAAGAACCAAGTTTGTCTATTGTCATAAAGGTCAATCACATGACAAAGAATGGTTGAATTGACATAAGTTATATGATATTGAGTTGGTGAAATCACAAGTCATTGTATTGATCCGTTAGAAAATATAATTAATGAGCACATCTCTCAACTTTTGTTAACGGCATGTCCATCTTAGAACTGAAATGAGTTCAACATATTGGTTCTTGGGTAGGGACGGATCGTGGCTGCTTATACTTGTATTTATAGATAGAACGACACAAGTGTCATTTTCTTTACAGTAACGGCATAAGTGTCGTTCTAGTGGATCTTTCATTCTCAAACATTGGATCCATAAAGTACGGAAGAAAAATAGTTAACATGACAAAGAACGATTGAAATGACATAAATTTTTTGAGATAAAGTTGATGAAAACACGAGTAATTCTATTTTTTTCAACAAAATACGAGTAATAAGCATATCTCTCAATTTTTATTAAATGTCATGTCCATCTTACAACTTAAATGAATTCAACTTATTATTTCTCGAGGAACGGAGGGGTCGTGGATGCTTAAACTAGTATTCAGAGACAGAACGGCATAAGTGCCGTTTTATTATCAGTAACGTCACTTGAGCTATTCCGTTGATTTCTCCTTTATTTTTATTCGTTTCCAATGCAACGACCTTTGAAATTGGACATCCTAACTATCTTGCAATTGAAATGTGTTCAATTTATTGGTTCTCGGGGCATGGATCGATCGTGGCTGCATATACTCATGTTTGTTGACAAAATGACACCAGCATTATTTAACAACTCTTGTGTCGTTGGTTGATTTCTAAATATTTTGCATCTTTTCCAACGCAACGACCTCAAACATTGGATCCTCTAACTTAAAAAAGTCAGAAAGGTTGATCACGTAATGAAGAACGATTGAATTGACAGATTGTACAATATCGACTCAGTAAAATCACAAGTCAATGTATTGGTTTTAGGGACATGGATGAGTCGTGGCTGTTTATACTCGTATTTATAGACAAGTGTTGTTTTCTTTACAGTAACAGTACAAATGTCGTTCTCATGGTCAAATTATATTTCGATAACTGCACTTGTGTCTTTTTTTAGAACTTTTCATCTCAATAACGACGCAAGTATCGTTCTCAATGACCTTTCATCCTCAAGCACAAGATCCCTAAAGTATGCAAGAAAAGTAGATCACATGACAAAGAATGGTTGAAATAACATAGATTATTATTTGATATAAAGTTGATGACAACACAAGTGATTATATTATTCTCAACAAAATACAAGTAATGAGCATATATCTCAATTTTTTTAAATGTCATGTCTACCTTACAATTTAAATGAGTTCAACTTACTATTTTTCAAGGCATGAATGGGTTGTGACTGCTTAAACTAGTGTTCATAGACAAAACAACTCAAGTGCTATTTTATTATCAATAACGACACTTAAGTCGTTCTGTTGATTTCTTCTTTATTTTCGTTTGTTTTCAAGGTAACGACCTTTGGAATTGAACAATCTAAGTTGTGCCGTTATCTCGGTATTAAGAAGAAAGTACAAAATTCAAACACAAATCAAACCGGACGGGTCCATCTTGCAATATTGAGTTCAACTTATTGAATATTGGGGCTCGGACAGGTCGTTGCTTCTTATACTCGTGTTTATAGATCCTGTAAACGGCACTTGTGTCATTCTCATGGACACTTATAAATCAAACGTAATAACAGTTGTGCCGTTCTCATAAACATTTTCGTCTCAATAACAACACAAGTGTCATTCTCATAAACAAATATATTTTCCTTCCATGTGTATCCATGAAAAACAACATCAGCTCCAATTTCTTTAGCGACATCAGCCATGGCAAGCTACAAATAGTCTAAAACATGGTAGGGCATCCTTCCAAATGAGTCATAGGCAATTGGACCCACCTTTAACAAATGAACAATATATCTGATCAACCATACAAAAAATTTGACGCAACAAATAACCAAAATATCCTAAAATGATTACTGAAGAAGCTGTAAATTCAACATATAGGAAATAATTCTTGTAGTGCTAATTAACCTTCGCCCAGTGTACGAGCCAGTGATACACTCCCCTCACCATATGGCCACACAAAATAGTTGGGAATCAACACCGTGCCACTTTCACGCCCTTAATCCATTCCAAAGGGATACATTCACTCCAAAATATTACTAAAAGTTCCCTAAAAATCACTAGAATTTAGTACATATTTCTAGCAATATTACATTACCAATAGCAAAAGCTCAAAAAATTAAAAAATCAAATAATTATTATGAAAGCCAGTGAACCATTAGCTTTTCAAAACTCCCAAACTACTCATAACAATTGAAATTCAACGCAAATATTAAAAATAAAGAGGAATTTATTGAATGACAATCCGACCAATTTGAGGATGGTGAGCCTGAGTGGATCTCAGGAAGCTTTTTGTAAGAAAAACTCTTCCTGAAGAAGTTATCAACACAGAACAAAAGAGGATAATGGATTGCACGAGATATAGATCCATTGAAACTGAAGAAGAATGAATGAGGTGGAGAAATTGGGTTTATATTTTGCTATTAATTGAAGGACAAATTTGTCATTTGGTCAATTAATTTTTCTTTAATATTGGTCAAAGACTATTTCTCCAAATACTTTGTCTATTCAGGTTGTTTGGCCAAATTTCCCTTAATTTTGTCTCTCAAAATCCATACCAAATATTGTAATCTGTCAAATTAAGTTATTTAATCAATTTACCTCTCTCGACTTCAAATCAATCCTATCTAACGGAGTCAACTTAATACATCTTTACATGAATCAAAATAAGCCTCGACTAAATGCATTATATCACCTGGGACTAAGCCACACTAATTGCAATTCATCACCTAGGATTTCAATTCATGATCACGTTAATAATAGAAGTGTATCTCTACCTATTACCTAATTGTCAAATTTTATTACATGATATAAAACTATAACAAACTTCTCACAGTTCAATAAAATAGTGGTCAATTATTTCAAAGACGATATAAATAATGAAAGTAAAATCAATACATAAAAGAATTAAAATTAAAGATACACAACTATGTAACATTGTTTGTTCCAAAAAATCAGATTAGTTACACATGATGAGAAAAGAAAAAACATGAAAGGAATTTAATACATCACCTGATTTTGAAAATTTTCAAGAGTTCTCCGATCATTCTAGAAACATTTTTGAGTTTTTGAATTCCCAAAAAAAAAAATAATAATCGTTAACATTTTAGAAATTTCAGTGGCATCCTTGTTTCAATGTTGTCTTACACCAGAGCTTTGTCTAGGTCCATTAATGAGGAGGAAACTCAATTGCATATGCCACATCATTGCAAAATCTGCTACATCACCACATATGAGCGAACATAACAATGTAGGCAATGGCTACCAGATAACCTTATTTTACTTTCTCAACAATAAAGCCTTTTGTTTAGTCTATTCGAACCTAAGAGCACAGAAACCAGCTGAGACCTGACAATCCCCACTCGATTCATTCTATGCTTGAAAGGATCAGAGACAGATGGATAGACGCAAGTCAATACAACCAGAATGACTAACAAAAGTATTTTCAATTTCAGTATTCAGACCAGACCCAATAATCTCGGGCGATGATGTAAACTCGATTTTATATTCAGTCGGCTTTAACCAAATGACTGATCGGTACATCGACCCTAAGAGAAGAACGACCCAACTCCAGTCTTACTTAGGCCATTTGAAGTAGCCTAATTTATTAGAGCTGTTCATGACCCGACCCATGTATTTGGACGACTATAATGGGTTACCCACTTGAGCAACCCATATGTGTGAAGGTTTGGGCCATTGCTTAGTTGTTTGGGCCTCCTTTAATCTAACCCAACTTACTATATATACTTGGCCCTATTCTATTTGTGTAGAACCGGTGTCTCTCTCTCCTTCACGCCAAAAATGCCTCCCCTCTCTCTCTGTGAGAAACTCTTGAACGACCATCTTTTCTTCTCCCTTTGTGCTTGATATCTTTGTGATTCTTGGTTCCTTTTATTGTTTCTAAGTGGGTGAAACATAAGCAACCATACTTGGGGGTGCTATTGGTTGGAGTTGTGGGTTGTGAAGATCTTGGTGTCGATTGAGGTGAAACTAAGCCCGGAATCCACATTGAAAAGGAGATTAATTCTCACAATAGGCAATGGCTACCAGATAACCTTCTTTTACTTTCTCAACAATAAAGCCTTTTGTTTAGTTTATTTGAACCTAAGAGCATAGAAACCAGCTGAAACCCGACAATCCTTACTCGATTCATTCTATGATTGAAAGGATCAGAGACAGATGGATAGACGCAAGTCAACACAACCAGAATGACTAACAAAAGTACTTTCAGTTTTAGCATTTGGACCAGACCGAACAGATGCATATCAGCAATACGGAAATAAAAGAAAATGTACTAACCATATTTCCTACATCCGCAAGCATGGAGTCATACAATCACGCCGCGTCGCTGCCCATCATCTAATAGCCCACTCGTACCAGTCTAGCGGTTCCCAACATCCTGTGTTGCAAAGAATAGGTTTAGCAAATTAGTCGCTCCACAGACATCAAGTCTATCTTTGGTATGATGTCTGCATAAGAGTACAGTACCGTCACTACAACAAAAGGAGCCTTTTAAGGCATTCGCTTACGGCGTGCATTTACGGTACGTCATAAAAGTAATGTATTTAAGGCATGCGCTATTTTACGCTGTTTAAAGTGGGGCGCTTAAAGTATATAGGACATGCATTTTTTGCACGTCGTAATAACTTAGTATTTATGGCGTACGTCTTATGAACGCTGTATATAATTAAAAAAAATAAGTTTTTATGGCGTGCGTCTGTACGCCGTAATGTTGGATTTGTTTTATTTTCCTTTATTTTTCTTTCTGCCCTTTCATTTTCTCTCAACCGTCCAACTTCAACAAAGGCGAACTACAGGCTTCAACTTTGACCTAAGGTGGAGTGGCGATTCTGGAGGGTGGAGACGACCGTCGACCTTGGCTTCTAGTTCCTCCGACGACCATGTATCTTTAGCTCTGTCATTCTCTGGATTCCCGCTTCTGCCGTGATTCCAGTTCTCCCTCCAGTGGCGGCGCCCGCTTTCGCCTTTCTGTATGTCTCTCTCTCTCTTTGCTATGATATATATATATATGCATTCAACTCAATTTTGAAATTGGATTTTAGGGTATAAACTAAAATTTAGGGCTTCTGACAATTGATTTTGGATGATTGATTTTCATCCAAATTTAGGACTCGGGTTCACAAATGTAGACCAAGCTTCGTTTGAAGATACAAGTTCTACACTAATTGTATGTATGTGTGTATGTATCTGTGTGTGTGAGCGACTATAGTGGCTACTTAGATGGTACAAAAGGTGTCTGAATCCAAAACAATGGTTAGTTAAGTGTATGGGAATGGAGAGCAATGCACAAGTGACAATAGTAGATGAAATAATTAGAATCCAGTACTAAGAATTTGTCATTACTTGGGTAACTAGTGACACTGAGATATAGCAGTTTTAGCATAAAGATGACCAAGTACACAGACTTACCACTGAGATAGCCCGACTCTAGAAATAATCTCAGGAGCAGCAGCCCTTGTTCCTCTACATGTCATCCTCATTTTTGGGTGTGATTGCACAGTTTGTTAAGTTTGGGTATTATACAATTTCTGTTATACAGTTTCTATCATACGGTGTGATCGCATCAGTCAATTATGCAAGTATTTTTTAGGTTTAATGGCTAATCTTCCTTTAACGGCGTTAAATAAATGATCCAAGTATTGTTTTAATTCATTAAAAAACTGACTTCAGCTTAGCCAAATGGCATTATGGGGGTAAGGTCTAACATAAATGAAACTTATCTTTCCCTGCACACACTTCGTGTTATCTTTTTAATTCCTCAATGTTATTAGTTAAAATTGCCACCCCAAATACTTTGTTTCTTTTAAATAAACTATAAATACGACTCGGATGTTGATCTGTCTATTCTGTTTAATTTTCCAGTTGTTGGAAGTTGCAATCATTATTCTATTGTTCTATCTGTCAGTGCAAAAAATTTGCATTAGTCACCATAATTTTCTTGATCTGGAGTTAATTTTTAAGTCTCCAATTTAATTGGAATATTGTTGTCTCCATTTTAAGTTCACAAAAGGAAAAATCTTCCTGCTCGATTGCTGATAGACATGCTAGGTTTTATTACATGTTGAAATGTTAGAGGAGATATTTAAACTTTAAATGATCATAATTAGAACCAATGTTCATATTTCTGAAGAGGGAAAAGGATAAAACTAAGCTAAAAAGTTTGAAGTCTCTATTTTCCCGTTTGATTTGAAAAAGTCTAATTGGGAAGTGCTATTAGTTCATAAAAATGTATAAATATTTAAACGTCAAGGCCTCACCTGATGTTAGGAATTATTCTAAAAAAATATAAGAGAATTATATTGAAAACATAAATATAGGTCTCGTTACATTTACAAAACAATACCTGATATGATCCAGGATGCGGGAGTGTCCAATGCAAGCTCAAATCGAGACCCGTTGATTATCGAGGAAGGGGCAATGACGAGATCGAGAGTAAAACGAGTCAAAGAGGCGTTGGGGATGCTCGTCAAAGCCACTATTGATGAAACTATATTCGGGATGCAAAATGGAGCAAGTTTCATGTTGGGTTCGAGCCGGGAACCAATTGGATCAACACGATACAAGCAACCGAAGAAAGAGGTCTGCCGGAACAACCAAGCGACCGCTTAGAGTAAAATGGCAAGCGGTCGCTCAGTCCATACCGAAACCCAAAAGGCGTCAAAGTAATCTTCCAAACGACCGCTTGGTTATAAAATTCAGCGAATTTCTTATTTTTGGCAAGAGACCAGGTTTTCTTATAATTCTATTTCTTTGCCATATTTTGACATTAATTGTTGTCTTATGCACTTTTTTACTAGATTTATGGCTCTAGTATAATACTTGAACACTTTGTTATTTTACGACTTTTGACATATTGAATTAAACTGAAAGCTTTGTTTTTTTCTCTGTTCTTCATTGAACAACAAATCGAACTTCCAAGATCAATTCTTATATGTTCAACATTGGTACGAGAGTTCTTCATTTGTGTAATCAAGGGGTTCAGCGCATCTTGCTATCGTTGAATTTTTTGTTTCACTTTGTTGGGTACTTGGGTTTAAGTCCAACCCGAATTTTATTGGCGTTCTTGGGTTCTGCATCAATCTAGTTGTGGGTTTCGTAGTCACCATTGCTACGGGGTTCGTATCAGTTGGTATCAGAGATTTGGCTCCAATCTAATCAGGTTCTATCTTTTTATTTTCGTTGTTGAGTAAAAAAAAAATCATATCCAATTCTTTTTCTTGTTCTTGAGTCATTCTTCGTTTTTTGGACTCTTAGATCCAATTTTTTTTGCTTTGTTGGTAGCCTAATCTTGTTTTTAAAAAAAGTTACTATTCATCCGTACGATACTGTTCATCTGTACCAGTAAATTTTTTTTTTGAGTTGTTTGTTTGAATTGCTACCAACACCTTTTCTTTGTTACAAGTTTTGATTCACTATCTAAATCTTGTCATATAAATGGAGTCTAAATTCAAAGTTAAACTTTCATCTAGTTTCTTAAATTCTTCATTCCAAATTATAGTTTCCATATTACTTTCGCTTCACTTTCCTTCTTGTATTCGTTTTGAATTCACAAGTTTGGTCCGGTAAGTTCTTTGTTAACTTTGGAAGCACTTGAGAAAAGCAATGGTAAAAGGCAGAGAGTGAGCTTATTAGATGGTAAAAGCCAATCCAGTGATTTCGAGCGAAATTTGGTGAGGCAGAAATTGAGAGAATGTCTGACATGGAATGTTCAAATTCCAGCAGGTATGGTAATCAAACCAATAAACAGAATGATAGGATGGATCAGTTTGAGCAATTATTAATGGATATGGGGGAGAAGATGGAGAAATTGAGTACTTCGATGATGAATATTAATAGGAAACAGCCTGTGGGAGTACCTCCTGCTAGGGGAACAGGTAGGCGGGTTCCTAGGATGGATGAACATGAGATGGGTAGCTAATGGGGAGAAGATGAGGGTGAAGGAGTTGAGATGGGACGGATAAGACATAGAGGAGATAGGTTTGAACGACGGGGTAGGAATGATTATGGAGGTGACGTTGATGGAGGTTTGGGAAATGTAAAAATGGTTATTCCACAATTTAAGGGTAGAAGTGATCCTGAGGCATATTTAGATTGGGAGAAAAAGATAGAGTTGATTTTCGAATGTCATAACTATTCTGAGGATAAGAAGGTGAAGGCTTCGAATGTCATAACTATTCTGAGGATAAGAAGGTGAAGGTTGCGGTGTTGGAATTCATTGACTACGCCATCACTTAGTGGGAACAAACAGTTACTTCACGATGTCAGAATCGGGAGAGTCCTATCAATACTTGGGACGAACTAAAGGCATTTATGAGAAAACGGTTTGTGTCTAGTCATTATTACTGGGAAGTCCAATAGAAACTGCAAAGTCTATATCAAGGGACGAAGAGTGTGGAAGACTACTATAAGGAAATGGAGATTTTGATTATTAGAACAAATGTAGAGGAACATCGAGAAGCTACTATGGCTGGGTTCTTGAATGGGTTGTATAGAGAGATCACTAATGTGGTGGAATCTAACACACCCCTCCCTAGTTTGGTTGAGTCTTTGTTACAGGAATTCGAATATGTGTTTCCGGAGGACATGCCAAGTGGATTGCTACCAATTCAAGGCATCGAACACCAAATTGACTTCATACCAGGAGCTACCCTTCCAAATCGACGGGCTTACCGAAGCAATCCCGAGGAGACAAATGAGCTTCAAAAGCAAGTGAAAGAGTTGATGAGCAAAGGATATATGAGGGAGAGCATGAGCCCATGTGCTTTTCCTGTCCTATTGGTACCGAAGAAGGATGAGACTTGGAGGATGTATGTGGACTACAGGGTTATCAACAACATAACGGTAAAGTATCGTTACCCTATCCCTAGGTTAGATGATATGCTTGATGAGTTACATGGTGCTTGTATCTTTATTAAGATTGATCTTAAAAGTGGGTACCATCAAATTCGTATGCGGGAGGGTGATGAATGGAAAACTGCGTTTAAAACTAAATATGGATTGTATGAGTTGTTGGTTATGCCATTTGGTCTCACTAATGCACCGAGCACTTTTATGCATTTGATGAATCATGTTTTGCGTGCTTTTATAGGAAAGTTTGTTGTTTTTTATTTTGATGATATCTTAATCTATAGCACAAACCTAGATGAGCATTTGGAACACTTGAATTGTGTGCTTGTGGTACTTAGGAAGGAACAGTTGTATGCTAATTTCAAAAGGATTTGTGGTGGGTGTTAATGGGGTAGAAGTAGATGAAGAGAAGATTAAGGCTATTAAGGATTGGCCAACACCTAAAAGTATAACTGAAGTTAGGAGTTTCCATGGATTGGCTAGTTTTTATAGGTGTTTTGTGAAGGATTTTAGCACAATCACTACACCACTCACTAAAATTGTTAAGAAGAACGTAGCTTTTCAATGGGGTATACACAAGAACATGCATTTAATATTATTAAGGATAGATTATGTAAAACACCTGTTTTGGCATTACCTAACTTTGACAAAACCTTCAAGATTGAGTGTGATGCATCAGGAATAGGCATTAGAGCGGTGTTAATGCAGGAACGCAAGCCCATAGCTTATTTCAGTAAGAAGTTAAGATGAGTTGCCTTAAACTATCCTACATATGACAAGGAGCTACGAGCTTGTTCGGGCATTGGAAACTTGGCAATACTACTTGTGGCTTAAGAAGTTCGTGATACACATTGATCACGAGTCGTTGAAGTACTTACGAGGTCAAGATAAGTTGAACAAAAGGCACGCAAGGTGGGTGGAATTCACAGAGTTATTTCCCTACGTCATCAGGTATAAACAAGATAAGGAAAATGTGGCTGCTGATGCGTTGTCACGAAGGTACGTATTGCTAAATTCCCTACATGCACGGTTACTTGGCTTTGAACACATTAAGAGCATGTATGTAAGTGATCCTGTTTTCTCTAACATTTACGAGTCATGCAATAAAGGTGTTATTGATAAGTTTTATAAGCATGAAGACTATTTGTTTAGGAAAAATAAGTTGTGTGTTCCTAATTGCTCTATACGTGAATTGTTGGTAAGGGAAGCACACAGTGGGGGTCTAATGGGTCATTTTGGGGTACAAAAGACTTTAGACATGTTAGGGGAACATTTTTACTAGCCTAAAATGAGAAGTGATGTAGAACAAATTTGTGGGAAGTGCATAACTTGTAAAAAGGCTAAGTCTAAAGTTTTACCTCATGTCAGGATTCTATATTTGTTGTGGTGATAAGTTTAGTAAAATGGCACACTTTATACCATGTCACAAAATCGATGATACCACCAATATTGCAGATTTTTTCTTTAGGAAAATAGTCTGTTTGCATGGGGTCCCTAAGAGTATAGTGTCAAATCGGGATGTTAAGTTTTTGAGTCATTTTTAGCGTGTTCTGTGGAATAAGTTAGGCACTAAACTTTTGTATTCTACGACTTGTCATCTACAAACTGATGGGCAAATTGAAGTGGTCAATAGGACCATGACTCAATTACTTCGTACGGTGATAAATAAGAACTTAAAGAGTTGGGAGGAGTGTTTATCCTTAATTGAATTTGCTTATAATAGAGCTATATACTCTACTACTACATTTTCACCGTTTGAAATTGTTTATGGGTTTAATCCACTAACACCGTTGGATTTGTTACCGTTGCCTGTAAATGAACAGGGTAACTTGCATTGTACAAAGAAAGTTGAATTGGTCAAGTCAAGGAGCAGATTGAAAAGAAATGGAAGCTTGTGGCACAGAAAGCGAATAAAGGAAGGAGACGCGTGATATTTGAAGCAGGAGATTGGGTCTGGGTGCATCTAAGAAAGGAGCGTTTTCTGGAGCAGAGGAAGTCTAAGTTGCAGCCGCGTGGAGATGGACCGTACCAAGTCCTCAAGAGGGTCAATGACAATGCATACAAAGTGGATCTCTTAGGTGAGTATAATGTTTCAGCTACCTTTAATGTTTTGATCTCTCTCTGTTTGATGCAGATACAGATTCGAAGACGAATCCTTTTGAAGAGGGAGGGGATGATATGATCCAGGATGCGGGAGTGTCCAATGCAAGCTCAAATCGAGACTCGTTGATGATCGAGGAATGGGCAATGACGAGATGAGAGCAAAACGAGTCAAAGAGGTGTTGGGAATGCTCGTCAAAGCCACTATTGATGAAACTATGTTCGGGACGCAAAATGGAGCAAGTTTTATGTTGGGGTCGAAGCCGGGAACCAATTGGATCAACACAATACAAGCAACCGAAGAAAAAGGTCTGTGGGAACAACCAAGCGACCGCTTAGAATAAAATGGCAAGCGGTCGCTCAGTCCATACCAAAATCCAAAAGGCGTCAAAGTGATCTTCCAAGCGACCGCTTGGTTATAAAATTCAGCGAATTTCTTATTTTTGGCAAGAGACCAAGTTTCCTTATAATTCTATTTCTTTGCCATATTTTGACATTAATTGTTGCCTTATGCACGTTTTTTACTAGATTTAGGGCTCTAGTATAAATACTTGAACACTTTGCTATTTTACGACTTTTGACATATTGAATTAAACTAAAAGCTTTGTTTTTTTCTCTGTTCTTCATTGAACAACAAATAGAACTTCCAAGATCAATTCTTGTGTGTTCAACATCGGTACGAGAGTTCTTCATTTATGTAATCAAGGGGTTCAGCGCATCTTGCTATTGTTGGAATTTTTGGTTCACTTTGTTAGGTTTAAGTCCAACTCGAGTTTTATTAGCGTTCTTGGGTTCCGCATCAATCTAGTTGTGGGTTTCATAGTCACCGTTACTACGGGGTTCGCATCAATACCTTATGCATTTGCACCTACTTAAGAGATTGTCGCACGACGTCTTAAATGAGCATAAAAGTCAAAACAGTTATTGAAGTTATCAATACCATTGTTCCTATTTTCTTCATTCTTGCTATCTGGATTGCTTTCATACCAAAATATGTGATTTTTAAATTTATTCTAGGTGAACAAGATTCAGGAAAATTTACTTTAGTTTTTACATTATTGACGAGTAAATGTAGCTAGATTAATGATAAAGTGATGCATCCTAGTAATAACTCCTTTTATTATTTCTTTGGCTCTTCTTTTCATATGGTAGAAGAGATGAGATTAATATTATTGTTTGCATATGCATGCCGACACACTTGAATTGCGAACTCGGTTTTTATGATATCCTAATATAATCGTTTTTACTGTGTTATAATAGATTATAACTTAATAGTGTTGGTATATTATCATGGATAAAGATTGAGTACACTTATCAATGTTATCTTATTTTCTTAAATTTAGAATATTTTAAAATATGTCTTCTGATGTTACCAAAAATTGTCACACGTTGATTCTCGAGCTTGACTATTGAGAATGACCACAAACGAAATCTTCGATACCTGAAACAAAGGCAACGAGGTGTGACATCGTCGCCCCTCCGATGCTTAAGTTAGCGAGGAGAAAAATATTAGCGTAATACTATAAATTATATGTAAAAGCGTACTTGAATAATGAATTATGGTCATGTATTTATAGAATAGGTAGTATACTTCTAGTAGGATTAGATTATCAAGTACCTTATCCTTTTAAGAGTTGTAGGATGTGTTAGAGTTCTATTAGAATAAGACAAAAGAGATCTAGTAGGATTCAATCTTATCGAAATTGAATAAGTTTAAAGATGGAAGTATAGTTCTAATAGATTGTCTTTTAAGATAGAGAATGAGATATAAATAAAAATCCAAGGTGATGTGGAATTATCACGTACGACAATATAGCCCGATGAGGATATCTTGGAAAAACTCCTAAAATGATTGGAAACAACCTCGGGCATTGTTGTTCGGGGTTGATCCAAAAATGACCATATCATTAGCCCCCGTGCATCCATGTTTAGGACTCGAGGATGTTATTTAGAATGCTCGAGGTTCGAAAATGAGATGCAGATTGCTCGGGTTGAGTTAAAAAATGTGTTGATAAGCCTCGGGGCAAGGCTTAGAGGTGCTTGCTCGTAGGCAATGCTTAGATGTGCTTATGCGGGATAAGACTTAGGTGCTTGTGTGGGACAAGACTTAAGTGCTTGCTTGTAGGCAAGGCTTATGGTGCTTGCACGGAGCAAGTCTTAGAAGTGCTTGTGCGGGACAATGCTTATGTGCTTGCATGGAGCAAGGCTTAGAAATGCTTGTGCGGGACAAGGCTTATGGAGCTTGTGCGGGACAAGACTTATATGCTTGCGTAGGGCAAGGCTTAGGAGTGCTTGTACGGGATAAGGCTTAGGTGCTTGCTCGTAGGCAAGGCTTATGGTGCTTGCTTGGAGGCAAGGCTTATGGTGCTTGCACGGGGCAAGTCTTAGAAGTGCTTGTGCTGGACAAGGCTTATGTGCTTGCATGGAGCAAGGCTTAGAAATGCTTGTGCGGGACAAGGCTTATGGAGCTTGTGCGGGACAAGACTTATATGCTTGCGTAGGGCAAGGCTTAGGAGTGCTTGTACGGGACAAGGCTTAGGTGCTTGCTCGTAGGCAAGGCTTTATGGTACTTGCGGGGGGGCAAGACCTAAAATGCTTGTACAGGACAAGGCTTATGTGCTTGCATGAGGCAAGGCTTAAAAGTACTTGTTCGGGACAAAGCTTATGTGCTTGCTCGGGGCAAGACTTAAAAGTGCTTGTACGAGACAAGGCTTATGTGCCTCTCGAATAAAGAGATTGTCACGAGCTATGGCTCGCTTTTAAATAAGAAAACTATATCATGTTCGAACCACACTCTAGATCTTGATAATAGTTTCAAGGCAAAAAGGAAATCCAAGAAAATAATAGATGCGAATATTCACATCAATGGACTCCCAAGCATGTCGTATTAAAAGATATGCTGCTCAGTTTAATTAATGCCCAGCAACCATGAAACTCAATCAAATCCCGGTGTGTCACATTAAGATTTGTTATTTAATCACCAATCAAATCATATAAAAATGTTGCAAGTGGAAGATGACAATTCGGTAATAATTTCTTTAGGCATCTCAAGCCTCGAAAATTAATAACATGTAAAACATATTTTAATAGCATACATATCTAAATTCTTGTGAGCAATTAGATCACATAAAGTACCATATTAACTGTTCCAGGTGCATGAAAATGCAGGCCAAGTAAAGGCATTTGATATTGCAAGCAGAGGAAAAGAAAGTGAACATCTGAGACCGGTGACAAAGCAAATGACCATATCATGCACTTTCTATTACTACAGTTTCATGCCAAATCATCACTTAATTGTTTGATGTATTCTTATTTCACTTACAACCGGCTAAAAAAAATCACTTGAGAAGAAAATTGTTCATTGAGTAAAAATAGAAAGAAAGGTAGCTTACTCGGTACCCATGGCTGGAAGCCTGGAACCAAACAGATGATAACCATATATTAGGAAAAGTTGCTGTTGGAGCTCTTCAAACATATTATTTTAAATTGGTGCAGTCAAAAAGGAACAAGCAGGAGCAGCCCACTTCTCATGCCTTTAATGGGAGATCATTTATAGTGGCCCAAAAAGAATAAGAAACAAGTGTCCACATTGAAGAACACAAACCTGAAAATTGTAAGCCCAAAATAAAATATCTGGCCCATAATTTATAAAGAAAATTCATCAAGTAAGAATTGAATTATTAGAGGTTAAAATAATACTCCCTTTCGTATAAGTTGATGATGTTGACTTGTATGCCATGGGGTTTGACATCAGCATGAATGGAGAATACCTTGCTTTCCTTATGAAGATTGAAGATTTGTTAATGCGTATATGGACAATTTGCTTTTGAAGAGCTCAAGTTCTTTGTGTACCCACTAGAGATGAAAAAGAGAGGACATTGAAGCCCCAGACCATCACGTGAATCCAGCAAAGGTAGATATTAACCAGCAAAACCTACTTCAATTGCCATAAAAAAGTCTACAGAACACGCAACTAAAATTGTCTCTTCTCTGATCTAGTGTACTAAATATATGAAATACATCGATCAAATATACAAAGAAAATGAGAGCTTAACAACCCAAAAAATATGTAAAATCAATTTCTTTTTCTGGTTCCAACTACACGACCTTCAACGGCCAATTCTGTACCAGAAAATCACAATTTCTATCCATTTCTTTATTCAAAGATGGTTATAAACAAAAATCATACAATCTAATACACGAACACATAAATGCAAGCAAGCTTATATATATCCATATATTCATGTACTGTGTGTGAATTTCTGTGAAGAATTTTTGTGTTTGTGAGCTTAGAAACGGTGGGGGTGAAGACAAATTTGGAGGCTGGCAGAGAGTAGAAAGAGGACCAAATTGCCATATAGAGTCTTGTAATTTTTTGATGAATTTTTAGTTCTTGAAACACAAACTGGTGGCTTCTATCTTTATATTTTAATTGGAGAAACTGCCAGGAACAATTATCTTTTCCGGTGGCTTTATGGATGTGGTGTTTAACATGGTTAGCGTATCGCTTCCCACAGACGGCGCCAATGATGTTACCAAAAATTGTCACACGTTGATTCTCGAGCTTGACGATTGAGAATGACCACGAACGAAATCTTCGATACCTGAAACAAAGGCAACGAGGTGTGACATCGTCGCCCCTCCGATGCTTAAGTTAGCGAGGGGAAAAATATTAGCGTAATACTATAAATTATATGTAAAAGCGTACTTGAATAATGAATTATGGTCATGTATTTATAGAATAGGTAGTATACTTCTAGTAGGATTAGATTATCAAGTACCTTATCCTTTTAAGAGTTGTAGGATGTGTTAGAGTTCTATTAGAATAAGACAAAAGAGATCTAGTAGGATTCAATCTTATCGAAATTAAATAAGTTTAAAGATGGAAGTATAGTTCTAATAGATTGTCTTTTAAGATAGAGAATGAGATATAAATAAAAATCCAAGGTGATGTGGAATTATCACGTACGACAATATAGCCCGATGAGGATATCTTGGAAAAACTCCTAAAATGATTGGAAACAACCTCGGGCATTGTTGTTCGGGGTTGATCCAAAAATGACCATATCATCTTCAAATGCTTTTTAGATGATTTATTTAGCATTTTTTCATAGAGTTTCAGAGGCATATCAACGTAGTGCAAGAAAATTTCCAAATATGGTGCAAGCCAATGTGGGGAATCCAGAAAAGGTCATATGCCCTTGCAAATGTTGCAAAAACCTATTCCATCAACATTTTGATACAATGTATGAGCGTTTGATCATTAATAGCATGGATCCTACGTATACTACCTGGGTGTTTCATAGGGAAAAATCGAATGCAGCATCATTGCCTCCTCAAGATGTAGAAAATTTAAAGACGTATAGGATGTATAGAGATGTATTTTTCCAGGATGACAATATTGTAGAACCCAAGAATGAAGATAGAGAGAAAGACTTTTCAAATTTATATAAGGGTGTATAAATTCATTTATATTCTGGTTGCACAAAGTATACAAGGATATCTGCAACTGTTGTCTTATACAAGTTTAAGGCTACATATGGTTTATTAATCCCAGGTCCTAAGCAACATGGAAATGATATAGATGTGTATCTAGAACCACTAATAGAAGACTTAAAGGAGATGTGGAATATTGGTGTTGAAGTATATGATGGATTTACCAAGTTCACCTTCAATTTGAAAGTTGTGCTGATGTGGACAATTAATGATCTTCCAGCTTATGGAAATGCAAATTGTTGTCTTAGTTTGGGAAAGCTGATATTGTTGCAAAAGGTGAAATCGCATCAACAAATCCAAGCGATTTAGTGCATTATGTACTACTTGGTAATGAATGTTGGAGAGTTTGGGTTACTGAAGTGA
The DNA here is from genome assembly GCA_019395295.1 of Osmanthus fragrans. Lineage (NCBI taxonomy): Eukaryota > Viridiplantae > Streptophyta > Magnoliopsida > Lamiales > Oleaceae > Osmanthus > Osmanthus fragrans. The sequence goes on from CM033359.1 coordinate 15,478,601, forward strand.
TTGATAATGTCAGCTTATATCGTCCTACACGTGAGCTTTTTCTTCTTGAAGATGCATTAGGAAGTACAATAGCATGACCAATTAGATACATTGAAGTGGATTCGTTGTAATCATAACAAAGGTATGTTTAACTTCTTTTATATTTTAATTCCATTTACATTGACATTTAGTCTCAAATGAAGATTAGGTTGTTTAATTGAAGAGAGACTTTTGAAGTTTGATGTATATAATTACTTATTTTGTGGATGGCTTAAAGAAATCTTAGTTGAATTTTCTAAAGTTATTTTTGATGTCCTTATAAATTTATCTACAGGTTGATTGGCATAGCCGCTCATTACTATGATTTGACAAACTTCCCCAACTATGAAGCAGAGCGGCAACTTGAGAAGCTGTATAAGAAACATGAGAATGTGAGGGAGGAGAGCAAGAATAGAAAGTGAAGAGGTATCTCAGCCCTTCATGAAGATATACGTAGATGGTACTACAGAATCTAAGTTGATCAATTGAACTTCAAATGTCTACAGTTTGTGGGGGGAAGTCAACATAAATTGTACTTCAGTGATAGTACAATGATTTCAGTTTGGATACGTCTAAATTATTTACTTTTGCATGGAACTATTCTATAAATTGTATGGGTTTTATTCTATAAATTACATACTTTTGCGTCTTTATTTGTGTGAGCTAAATTACTTACTTGTGCATTGTTAAAGTAAATTACTGCTGTTGTTTATGAGTAGAGTGCAGGTCAACATGTAATCAAATATTTAGATGCTATTTTTAAAAAATGAAAATAACATTTACAGCGTTCACCTAAGCATGCCGTAAAAGACTCCCATTAACAGCGTACCTATGACACGCCGTAAAAACCCTCCCATTAACGGCGTGCACCTAAGCACGCCGTAAAACCCCCACTCTTAAGGCGTGCTTAGGTGAACGTCGTAAAATTAACAACGACGTGCTAAAAAGTGGTGTTCTTTTACGACATTACTTTATACGACGTGTGGCCACACGCCGTAAATATGTTTGAATTCTGTTGTAGTGCGTACAACAGACTTAACCAAACAAGCGAAAAAAAACAAAAATAGAAAAATTCTCGAGATCATCTTATAACCTATATGAATATATCCCTACTTGTATGCAACCATTCCACAAGGACCAATCCACAGGATTACTTAAAATAACTATCTTCAACAAAAATATTTAAATTTTCTGTAGAGATGAAAATAAGAACTTCAACTGATTACTATAGACATCAATGGAAAATATGGCAAACGTGTATTATTCAGCTTGTCAGCATAGATTTAATAGTTATACAATTGTTATTCGCCGAAAACACGCAACTATCAATATTTACAGAAATAATATATGAAGTTAGGGTGAACCACATCCTGTAGAGAAAAAAAATATGGCTTCAAAACATAGTGAATGACTGCCTTCCGGACGTCTTCTTCAGAACTGAAATCAAGTGACTTCATCTGCAGAAAAGAATCAAAAGAACTACAAAGCTGGAATTTTTCTAAAAGTAGAATAATTAAACATCTAATCTTCATGACTGAAGTCTGAAAGGATACATAAGAGCAAGATCAACACTTGGCCTCCTTTCAACCTTCAAGTCACCTGATAAATGAGAGACATATAAATCAGATAAATTTAAGATAACAACACAACCACCAAATGATTAATCATAAACCATGCGCAATACGAGGAACCGGAAGGGTTTTGCGGAGACTCTGACAATCAAATAGTTGTAGTGACCAGAACATTTATATGTATCGACTAAATATCCCCCAATACATCAAGAAGATCTTGTAAATCCTCTTCACAATCCGTTGTTTTTGCTATCAAATCTTCCACCTCTGCCACTAATGGTTCATGGCCTGCCAAAATTTCTTCGGCTTCATTGCCAACAATGAGATCCTCCATGAGCATTTCCTCCAACAGATTTTCTGTAGTAGAATTCAAACCAGCACCAGTAGTAAAGGGGTCCTTCTCTGACATACTGTCCTTCGCAACATCATTGTTGAGTGGAGCAGAAAACAACGTCTCAATCTCTAATTGAATGTTCACAAGCTCCTCTTGATCTTGAATAGTATAATTCGAAGACTGAGTAATACCCATGTCAACGGATATAGCATCCTGCAAATTCTCGAAATTTGGAGGACTCGCAGTGAGTCTCCTCTTTTGACCAATTTCTAAGCACTCTTGCTTCAGCGCGTATTTATCCATATAATGCTGGACAAACATCGGATTCCTAAATGCTTTAGCAGTGAAACTCATCATTTGTTGTTGCTTCCTTTCTGTGCTGCAAATCCTTTCTTCCATTTCCATGATCTGCTCCCTTGAGTTATGCTGTTGTTGCTTCAGCTTCTCAATTTCCATCGTCAACACATTTCTATCACCTTTTAGTCTTTCGACTTCTTCTTCTGCACCAAAATGCCCCAACTCAACACATGAACTTTCTCCTTGCGAGGTCGAGCTTTGCATGACATTTCGTCTCCTCTTGATCGTCTTCAAGAGATGCTTCTGTCCTCCCAAAAATCCCTCATTTGCAAATTCCCATCGATCGGGATCCACCTTTTTAAAACCCTGCATGTTTTAATGATTAAGTAACCGTAAAATCCAAAATTTAAATATATTTTAAATTATTCAAAACCATCAGAAACAGTGAAAAATCTAACTTGTTTCTTCTTTAACATATAACATGTGAGAACCACCATGAACTGTAAAATGCAAGCATAGAAGTGCATCAAAATCAATGAAGATTTACAAATAGTACAGAATTATCACTAAATTTGGAGATAGTCGGGTTTATAGCTCGATATCAAGCAAATCAGGGGAAATTTACCCAATGCTTGCAGCATAAAATTGTGAAATCCTACGTTTCAAACAGTATCTCATATTTCTACATGACTCAATAAAATGTAAAAAACCATAACAGAAGAAGTTCGGCAAACATTAATAACCCAATTCTGTCCTTGCAAACTGACAACCTTTTAGCTAGTAATAACAAGAAAGATCATTTCTTTTTTTTACGAGCTTCAAGACATTTAATTAAAATCCATAATTTAGTAAACCTTATTAATATTCAAGAACCAGTTGGAATAAACCAGATTTCAATAATTTTTTACAACATCATCTAAAAAAACCTGCAAACCCTAGTTAAAGAAACTAATGAACCAATTGAAAAATTGGAACTAGAATTCAAAGATTACTACGAATTGAAGTCAAATAAAAACCAAACTTTAGATGCGTTTTAAAGAAATCCTACTAAAAAAATTCCACTGCAATTGCAAAAACTTGAAATCAAAACCGACCAATATATCAAGTAATACTACAATAAGAAAAATAAAAATGAAATTGTCATGGCTTATTGAAAATACTTACATATGTGTTGAGCTGGCGAATGAAGCTAGAGAAATTGCTGTGCTTGAAGTACTTAGGGAGGAGAATGGTGGAGAATTTTTGAGAATCCCACACAATAAAACTGTTCCTGCTTCTGCTCCATGAAATCACTGCATCTGTAGAAGAATCTTCCACCATCTCAAAAATCTTGATCAGAAATGGTGGTGGGCCCACATCATGCAACCCCTCCATTGGCTGTGCAAACATTGTACTGGTAGCGGTGGCAGTAAATTCCTCTTCCAGCTTCTCTATCATGCATTCACAAAACTTTCTTCAAGTATATTTTGTCAGAAATTGAAGAATCGGGGATTAACTTAGTTTTCTGAAAAGAATTACATCTTCAGCGAGTGAGACTGAGAGTGAGGAGATTTATATATAGGGGTGGAGCGGAAGTTCTAGAAAATTTGAGAAAAGAGGACGAAAGAGGAAAGACCGTCTCGTTTTATTGTTTAGAACTTTCCTTTTTTGTGGGACGGTTTGATGGCTCGCTAATTCGGGGAGAATCTAGAAAGTTAACTGGACTTTTGATGGGCAAAGTCATTTAGCTCGTTATTTTGTCTTGCAATTATATTTCACTAAAAATTAGGGCCGAATACGATGTGATTCAATTCGATTCTAAAGAGAATTGATTCGAACTAAAAAATTTCGAGTATTTAGTAAATGAAATCGTCGGGTCCAGATATTATTAATGACCAATTCGGATTCGGTTCCATTCGATTTCGTACCATTATTAATAAATTTTAACATTTATAATAAAAATAACTAATGACACATTTAATCTTAATTTTACAAATTGACGTAATTCAATTTAGTAACATATAAATAACAAGTTGTACAATACGATTAATTAACAAATGTATACAAATACTAAAAAGCATATACTAATACTAAAACAACGACGATTCATTCCATATCAATAATTCATTTGTTTCAAACATTTAAATCTACATAAAATAAAGAAATACAAATTAGAAGTCATAGAGATAAAAATACTTTAAACTATTGTTTATACTTATCAACTATTTGTTAATTTATTTAGAAAAAATTAAATAATTTGATTTATATAATATAAAAAAAAATTTAAAAAAATTCGGTTCCTATTCGATTTTTTGGTTCTTGGTCTAGAACCGAGAACCGAACCAAAACTTTCGGTCCTAGATTCGGGTGCCCGTTCGGATATTTAATTTTAGAAAAATCGCTAGGTTCGGAACTTTTGTCCAACCTACTAAAAATAAACGTTTCTTTGAGCTACTAAGAAGTAAGACAAACATGTTTGGATAGCATTAGTCTTTTTTTTTTTAAAAACTTTTAAGCAAATAATATATTTATTTTGCAATTTATTGTCCAAATTAAAAACATTATTTCCAAATTCGATGGGTCAGACAAATTCTCCAACTTATATTTTAATTTCATTAATTTTTCGTGTTCCGAAATGGGCAGAGTATGGACATTAACCAACCAAAATTTAGAAACGATCTACTCAATTGATAAAAGAAAAGTTTCAAAAATCAGGTCATAATTCAAATTTTATTGAATAAACAAATGATTAAAAATATTTTATTAATTAAATATATTAATGTCACAATATTATGCGATTCATGATGACAATTACGAGCTATTCAAAATCATCAAACGTCACTGTCACGAATTACAAATTTTATAAATTGCAACTTATTTATTGATCACAAATTATCAAAATTAATTGGTCAAGCATTATCTTTTTGTCACAAATCACAAATTTTAACACAATAAATTTAGAACACTGCAAAATAAAAATATGTAGATAGAATTAGGAATAATATTTATCATATATGCAATTACATAGATAACCTATAATATAATGCATTTTGGTCATATGAATTCGGACTAGGAATAGGAACGGGTCGTGGTTAGAATAGACTTAGGTCCCGTTTGGTACTTGATATGGCTCGGAAAGGTACCCAATTAAGTCCCGACAACGGAACCAAAATTGATAGCTTCCAAAAGCGTACCAAGTTAATATTCCTTACTTTTCTAAAATTTGTCGTTCAAGTAGTAATTTGGTAAGTAAGGGTCATTCCCGCAGAGAATTGTTTCAATTTAATCAATTACAACGTGAAAAGCAAAATATGAAATTAATTAAATTGAGGGGAGGGGAGGGGAGGGGGGTTTTGGTTCATTAAACTAAGGAAGCGATAAGTTCAAAGGAGAAATAAACTAGAATGATAAAGTAAATAAAGTAGTTTGAAATCAAAGTGGGAAAGTGTGATCGAGGGGTATTTCGTTACCTCGAGAATGATTTTCCTTTCAATTACCACAAAAGATTTTTTTTCTCAAAATCAACAACAATTCGAGAATAATTACAAGCTCGATTATCTCAAATTCTCCATACATTTTAGTTGAATAAAACAAGTTCTTTACCCAACCATATTCATTAAATAACCTAGGATAAGGTCGCTCGATTTAATTTAATAAAAGCATTAAAACGAGAGAGTTGAATTGAATTAACCGCAAACTCGAAAACTCGGTTTACTAACTTAAGTGTTAATCCACATACATTCAATTGAAAATCTCGTATAATCTATTGAAATGTAATTGCTACAAGATTTTAGAATAAATAGCGATTACGTACTATAAATCCTAAAATAGCATTCATTATATCAACTCAATCATCTAGTTGTCATCCAAAACAATCAAGAAGAACAATATAAATATTAAATACAATGGATTAAATACATCAATTTTGAGAACTACATAGCACAAAGTAATAGAAAATCATTCTCGAATTTGAAATCACCTCCAATCACATTAATGTTTAGTTACCATGAAATATTCACAAATAACCAACAAAAACTTACAACCTATAAATGAAAAATAGATTAAAGAAAGAAAAGCTTATTGATAATGAGAATGGTTGAGAAATCTTCAAAATTAATGGGTCTACTTCTCCAAACTATTCCACTATTGTTGAGCTTCAAATTTTCCCACAAAAATCTCAAAGGAAACAAAAAGAATGGAAGAAGAAAAGAAAAGAAAGGAAGAAAAAGGGAGGAACCTTAGGTTTTTTTTCTACTTCAAGTCTCTCCTTTGATGAATGAGAGAAAATAGGTTCAAAAAATCATTTAAAATGGCCAAAAACGGGTCCAGGATCGCGAAAAAAGCCAAACAGGTCCCTAAGCCCGCGTGGCACAGCGTCTACGCTACAGTGGCGCCGTAGTGTCGTATTCTCTGTTGCGGGCGCTTCAGCGCTGCTACAGTGGCGCCACAGAGCCGCTACAGTAGCAAATTTTATTTTTTATTTTATTATTATTATTATTATTTTAATAGAAAGCCCAAGTTATCTTTTTGCACTTTTGATCTTTTCTTCATTTTCTCCTCCAATTTGAGATTTTGGCAATGGAACACCTACAAAATAGAATATAAACTATATTAAGTAGCAAAATATTAATGAAAACTCATAAATATCTAAATTTAATGGTCCAAATAAGTGCAAAAATTCGCACTTATCACACCTCCAAACTTAAATCTTTGTTAATCCTCGAACATAACAATACAAACAAGCATGCAAACACACGAATTAAAATCAAACGATAATACTATAATAACAAAAACTTCAAGGTTTGATAGTTTGCCACCTTGCTTTAATTCTCACATATGCTAATAACTTATAAAAATGCTATAACAACACTTTTTAACTTACATCATCCTTGACTCGTGTGTGTAGTCATTCCAATTCATCATAATGCACAAGTTGGTGGTGTTTCCGACCCTCAATATGGTCAAATTTTTCTATCTCGCTTGTGATATTGCGTACTCCTCCATATTTGATATTTTCACTATAGCCCAAGGTGTCAAAAACTTAAGGTTTCCCTCAAATCACTCAATTTTTCCCTCTCAAATTTGGTTGGATCGAACTGATAAATTAGACCATCTAGTCATGTATTAATTCACCATAAAAACTTAGAGTGCTAAAATTATAAACTTTTGTTAGGTAAATCACGCACAATCACCAATCTTTCAACAACAACCTTAGATATAACATCCATTTTCTTTTGCTATCTTTTTTTCAATGTAGGTAGTTTACTCAATACTGACTCACACTCGTTAAGGTAGACAACTTTTTCCTGCGTAATTTTTATTTTTATTTTCGATTGGGATAGAAACAACATCCAACTTTTCATTTGAAATTCAAAAGCACTCCATAAAATAGATCATTTGAGCAATGAATTAATACATTTCTAAATAATTTCCTTCACCGGCTCAACCACCCTCAAACTTATCCTTTCATTGGTAGCGATTGAAGAATTGTCATCAACGTGATTATCTAAGTTTGCTAACAACCTTATGTGTCACAAACAAGTGTGTGTGATGAATCATGACTCAAGTGATCAATAGATGGTCAAACTAGTGGTGTCAAGACGAGCGGGTCGTCCAGGCTCGCACGGAGGCGAACTGGCCCGTGAACCGAGCAGGCCGAATCACGGGCTTTAAAAATGAGTAACTGGTCCGGGCAGGTTTTTTAAAAATCGCCGCTGGCCTGTAAAAAAAAAAAAAATTTAAAAAATGCTGCAGGCACTTTTGATGAAAATTTATTATTATTATTTTTTTTCAATTGAAAAGTACAAACGGTCATTTTTTTCCTTATAAATTGTGTATTTTTTACTTTCATTTGCATCTTGTGATTTTTGTGCAAAAATTTTCATTCTCTCTTACAACCTACAAGTTTGAAAACTCTATTTTCTCATTCTCAATCTCTCTTAATATTTTCAGTAAGTATTTTTAATATTTAGTATTTTGTGTTTTCTTTTCATCTTATTATTTCAAAAATATTTGTTAAAGTGTTATGGATTCTCATGATTTTTCTTCAAAGAATGTCAATTTTCATGATAGTAGTTCTCCAATAAATTTAGAAGATGATACTAATCCAAATATTGGATCTTTTCAACAGCCAAGGAGAAAAAAGTAGACATCTGATGTTTGAAAAATCTTTACAGTAGATGAACCAAATAAAAGAGTAATATGCACTCTTTGCAGAAATGTTTATGTATGGGTTAAAGGTGAAGACACGGGCACATTGCGAAGACACAAAGAGAAACATATGAATGAAAAATAACATTTAGGTCCTAAATAAGCTCAAATTATTGCTTTTACTAGTATTAGTGGATCGGCTACTTTTTCTAATTTTGTTTATTTGCGGGATCGAATGAGAGTATGAATGTCTGAATTTTTGGCAACAAGGGAGATGCCTTTTACTTTCGCAGAAGATCGATACTTCGAAGAATTTATGCAAAAATATATTCAACCCGCTTATCGGTCTATAAGTAGAAATACTGCTCGATCAGATATCTTGAAATTCTTTCATACAATGGCTGAAAATTAAAAAATTGAATTTAATAATTTTGATGGAGTTATATGTTTTACATTTGATTGTTGGTCTGGATGTAATCACAATGGTTATGCATGTGTCACTGCACATTTTATTGATAATAATTGGTTACTTCACAAAAGAATTATTGCTTTTCGCTTACTTGAATATCCACATAATGGAATAAATTTGTGTGACAATTTATTACAAATTTTTAATGAATTTAATGTATTCAGCAAATTATTTAGCATTAGTTTTGATAATGCTAGTGCAAATACTGTATGTATTGATCTTTTGAAAATGACCCTTACTCCCTTATTTGACTCTAAATTATTTCATATGAGGTGTGTTTGTCATATATATAATTTAGTAGTGCAAGATAGTTTAAAATTAATAACACCACAAATACATAAAATTAGAGAAGGTATTAACTACATTTCTTGTTCAGATTCTAGATGACAAGAATTTGGAAAAATTTATAAAAATTTTGGATTGAGGAGAAGAAAATTTATTGATGATATTCCAAATATGTGGAATTCAACATATCTTATGTTAAAATCGTGTGTTGGTTATACAAATGCTATTAGTGCTTTCGTTAATTCAAATTAACATCAATTTCAATTAAATGATTTTGATTGGGAAGTTGCATTTAAAGTCATGAAATTTTTGAAACCATTATATAAGGCAACTAAAATTAATTCCGGAGTTTATTATCCAACAAGTAATCTTGTGCTTTTACAATTTGTAGAAATTTCTAATCAATTTTCAAGTCATAAAGATGATCCATTTTTCTATGATATTATTCGTACAATGGAGGACAAGTTTCAAAAATATTACGAAAATATGCCAATGATTTTTCCAATTGTAGCTATAATGGATCCTCGTATTAAAATTTTTGGAGTTCAGTGTGCTATGGAACAACTTTCTGAAACTTTATCTTTCAATATAAGTGTTTCAAATCGGGAAATATAATTTTTTATTAATGAAATGTACAATAGTTATTTTATGAAATATGGTAATAATGAAAACGTTCCTTCTAATACGAGTTCTGCTACAACTTCTAAAGGTAAAAATTCTTTCTTTTCTCTAATAGCAAGAAGAAACGCAATGTATCTTATACTTCATCTACTACTAGTTCAGATTCAAATGAGAATGCTACACCTGCTGAATTAGAAAGATATTATCAATTTGATCACTACAGTTTAATTCCACAAGATGAGGTTGATAACTTAAATATTTTACAATAGTGGAAGTTAAATGAACGGTCATATCCAATATTATAAAAAATGGCCCGAGATCTACTAACAGTTCCAGTCTCAACAGTGGCATCGAAATCTGCTTTTAGTGCAGGTAACATGGTGCTAGATGAAAAAAGATCAAGACTTAAAGAAGATGTTTTAGAAACTTTCATATGCGTGAAATACTGGATTTTTGCAGATAGAAAAATGCAAGATAAAGTTGTTGACGATATTACTGAAAACTTTAAAAATCTTAATGTAGCTCAAAATTAATAGAATTTGAGTTGTAATGACGAAATTATAGTTAAGTAGGTGCCAACTTAGTTGGGATGTACTTTAACTATAAATTCATAAATAGTTAAAAACTGTTTAATTTGTCAAGTTAGGCAAAATATTATTTAAAAAATTGTAATATTTTTGTTATTGATGTAAAATTTATTGAAAATTAAATCAATGTTATGTAATTTTTATCAATTTTTAGTTTTTACTATAATTAAAAAAATTATTTTTTAAGTGAAATTTTGAAAAAAAAAAAAAAAAATTGGAAAAAAAATATGGGCTGACCCGAATAGGCCAACCCAGACCACCAGCCCTGCCCGAGCGGGCTTAGTGGGCGTCCGGGTTGGCAACTTCTTTTAGCGGTCCAGGTCGACCCGACCCGGATGCGGGCTTTTTTGTGAGGGAGCGGTTCGGGTCGAAAGGTGCCCGGGCCGGGTCGGCCCGGACCGCCCATTTTGACACCACGAAGTCAAACGTGGAATAAGTTGATGGAAATAAATATAACTATGCTACATGTACACACAATCCCCTACACAATCCCTTACACCCCCCTCACATGGAGGGGGACCCACAAATATTTTATTATGTGTGGGCCCCCCTCCATGTGAGGGGGGTGTAAGGGATTGTGTACAAATAGCTTTATTCAAATAAATAACATATAATATTCATGTCCGCACTCCATAAATCAAAACAATGCAACAACTAAAAGCATAATGACAAAACTATCAAACCATCCAAAACAAGCATACATCTTCATCACCAAAATTAATTTGTACAAAGCCCTCAAGAATAAAATATGAAAGAGTAAGGGCAAGAGGTTCAAGTACTCCCCTAAGTTGGTTGTGGAGTGTTGTGAGGTTCTTTGAACTATCTCGGGTAGTTTCTTTTCATCTTGCAAAACCACATACTTCAAGTGCTCGGGAAAAAAATATGAATTCAAAAGTAGGAGCCTACATCACCAAAGGTAAAAATTTCTCATTAGATATCGGAAGAATAATATAGGAGAGATTATATCTTGGTGGATTACTCGATAATGGCTCAAGTGGTGCCATGGTTTCCACATACTCTCTCACAAGCCAAGTTTTTCTCTTGCGATGGTTCCTCAACATGATCTTCCATTTCTAAACTCTTTTCACTTCTTAGTGTCTCAACGCTAACATTTTCCTCCGGATTGAATGCTTGAGAAAGAAGTTGTTCAGATCTTTGAGCTTCAATTTCATCCATCGTGCTAGCCAATTGACTTAATTGCGTCTCCAAAATCTTGATCGAAGTCCTTGAATCTTGTTGAAATTGCATCGTGCTAGAAGCACCAAATCTTCAAGAGACGCATTTGAACTTTGAAGTGGAGTTTGTTGACTAGGTTGGAAGTATTGTGGTTGATTTTGTTGATTGAAACCCAATGGATGATTTAATTGTGTTTGTGAAGCTAAGAAGTGATTTCCTCCATAACAGAGATTAGAATGATCTATCAATCCAGGATTATATGTGTTACAATATGAATCATACTCTTGTCTCTGTTGAATTGGAAATCCCCTAATGACATTCACTTGCTTAAAGGCTCCTTCTTGTAGCGTCGGGCATGAAACATTAGGGTGTCCATCACATGAACAAATCTCGCACACTTCTTCTTGTTGAATTCTTTGAAAACCCACTTGAAGTAGAAGAGTTGTAAGATCGGACAATTGACGTTCAATTTGAGAAGTTGATCTCATCTCACAAACTTGTTCAACCAAAGCCTCTTTTCTTAAACTTAGGTTGGGGTGTGATGTATTCGTTTAGCTTGCTCACAACCTAAGTGACCAAGAAAACCACCACAAAAAATAAAGACAATAGAAATAAAAAAGAAAATATTGCAATTAACAAAATTGAAAGAACAATCCCCGGCGACATGGCACTAAAAGGTACCCAATTAAGTCCCGGCAAAGGAACCAAAATTAATAGCTTCCAAAAGCGTACCAAGTTAATATTCCTTACTTTTCTAAAATTTGTCATTCAAGTAATAATTTGGTAAGTAAGGATCATTCCCGCAAAGGGTTGTTTCAATTTCATCAATTGCAACGTGAAAAACAAAATACGGAATTAATTAAATGGGGAAGGAGGTTTGGTTCATTAAACTAAGGAAGCGATAGATCCAAAGGAGAAACAAACTAGAATTATAAAGTAAATAAAGTAGTTTGAAATCAAAGTGGGAAAGTGTGATCAAGGGGTATTTCGTTACCTCGAAAATGATTTCCTTTCAATTACCACAAAAGATTTTTGTTCTCAATATCAACAATAATTCGAGAATAATCACAAGCTCGATTACCTCAAACTCTCCTTACATTTTAGTTGAATAAAACAAGCTATTTACCCAACCCTATTTATTAAACAATCTAGGATAAGCTCGCTAGATTTAATTTAACAAAAGTATTAAAACGAGAGACTTGAATTGAATTAAGCGCAAACTCGCAAACTCGATTTACTAACTTAAGTGTTAATCCATATACATTCAATTGAAAATCTCGCATAATCTATTGAAATGTAATTGCTACAAATTTTAGAATAAATAGCGATTACGTACTATAAATCCTAAAATAGCATTCATTGTATCAATTTAATCATCTAGTTGTCATCCCAAACAATCAAGAAGAACAATATAAATATTAAACACAACGGATTAAATACCTCAATCTTGAGAACTACATAGCAAAAAACAATAGAAAATCATTCTCGGATTTGAAATCACCCCTAATCACATTAATGTTTAGTTACCCATGAAATATTCACAAATAACCAACAAAATCTTACAACCCATAAATGAAAAATAGATTAAAGAAAGAAAAGTTTATTGATAATGAGAATTGTTGAGAAATCTTCAAAATCAATGAGTCTTCTTCTCCAAACTATTCCACCATTGTTGAGCTCCAAACTTTCCCACAAAAATCTCAAAGGAAACAAAAAGAAAAGAAGAAGAAAAAGAAAAGAAAAGAAAAGAAACAAAGAAAGGAAGAAAAAGGGAGGAACCCTAGGTTTTTTTTTTTCTCTACTTCAAGTCTCTCCCTTGATGAATGAGAGAAAATGGGTTCAAGAAGTCATTTAAAAGGGCCAAAAACGGGTCTAGAATTGCGAAAAAGGCCAAATAGGCCTTAGAACCCGCGTGACGCCACGTCTCTGCTACAATGGTGCCGCAGCGCTGCTACAGTGGCGCCACAGCGCCACTACAGTAGCAATTTTTTTTATTTTTTTAATAGAAAGCACAAGTCCTCTTTTTACACTTTTGATCATTTCTTCATTCTTTTCTTCATTTTCTTCTCCAATTTGGGATTTTGACAATGGAACATCTACAAAATATAATATAACTATATTAAGTAGCAAAATATGAATGAAAACTCACAAATATCTAAGTTTAACGGTCCAAATAAGTGCGAAAATCCGCACTTATCAGTACCCATTTTTTCCTCCATAAAAATGAAAAATATGATCGTTATCAATCACATCCAGTCACCATTTTTGACCTTTTATCTTTTGTGTGGGGTCATAACGACTATATTTTTCATTCTCATTCTACAAAAAATGATAATCAAACTGGGCCTTAATTTGTCTTGGAAAAGAGAATTAAATACACTAGTGTTATCGATTGACACGAAAGTATGAAATTGACTATATTATGAATCAAGAATTAAAATAAATAGCAATAGGGAGATTCAAAATCCAATACAATCATTCACATATTTGGCAAAACATTTTTTATTGCTTCTTCAATTTAGAATTAGTTTAAATAACAACAAAATCAAGTCTTTCGGGTCACGAACATCGAATTTAGTAGTAACTAATAAACTAGAATTAAACATTTTTCCTTGTGGGATGATAACTCAAAACTCATTTTATTATTACTTGTCAACGATCTTGTACGCTTGCGGGTTTCACGCGAACAACAGCTTCCTTGGGTTCAATGTCAAAGTCTTCTTCTCTGAGATCTTTCATGTCTGAAAAAAAAAATCACCTTATATAAAAAGGCATAGCTAAAGTACCCAACAAAGCTTTGTAACCTCTCTTCGAACTCAATTTGTCAATAGTTTCCACCATTGTTCTAAAAGGCGCGACTATGTGGCACCAATGCGTCACTTAGATGCGATGCACAGTTAAAACACTAAACCAAGTGGCTTGACGCCTTATTTAGTGGTCAATGGAAATCGTTGATCGCCTTAAGCTCACATTATTGTCTTTTTATTATTAATTTTTTTAAAAAAAATTTACAATTCTTTTAAGTTAAAATTTAAAAGCTGATTTTTTTCACTTTATCTACCCTAAATTCAAAACAGCCACTTGAAGCATTGAACAAAAAAAAACTACCAAAAATTCATAACTATTTAGTATTTACAGTAGAAACTTGTCATTTTCTTGGAAACTTTGAAAAAAAATATATAAAATTCCTATAAACCTATTTTAAATGTTTGGTAGGTATTATTTTTAATTATTAAATAATTTTTTGATTAATTAAAAATTAAAATATATTAAAATAAGAAAACGTATTTTTACGCTATTTTAAGCCCATGCCTCGCCAAAGATCGCTTAGCCCATAACTTGACCTCCACGCATTGTCATGCATTACGCCTTTTAGAACAATGTTTTCAACAACGAAAGGGATAGGTAAAGGGAAATGAATGGAAAAGAGACATGTGAGAGGGATTTTGGCTATTGTACAATAGTAGAGAGGGAGAGCATTGAAGAAGGAATAATGATATATATATATATATATACATCAACTGACAACTTGGTTGACATTTCCCCAAATGTAGAGGAGAAAATTTGTGCAGTGATGTGATGAATGATTTCAAAATTAAGAGTTCAAATGTTACCATGTGGAAGAGCGTAAAGAAAAATGTAAGGAAGAGTGTAAGTATAGCAAAATTTATTGAAAAAGCCTAACTGCATTTGCGAGAACACATAAGGGACGAATAAAAAATAAATGAAAAATGGAAGCATGCATTCCTATGAACAATGCCAAAATGAAGTCCCCATTTTAGGGCATGTTTGACCCCATTTTTGGGTTAGAATGGATTCAAAAATAATAGATTGATGTAGAATATGTGGTTTAAAAATAAATAAAAGTTTTGGATTTACGTATAATATTATTTTTATTGAAAAATGTGTAGTTGAAAATAAAAGAGTGAAAAATATATTTTGAAAAAAATAATAATAAAAAAGGGGTACAATATATAGGGATAAAGGGTGGTTATTTTGTCAATATAATTTTTATTTGTTACACAACATTTTAATTACAATTAAATTTCTCAATCTTTGCTCGTTAAATCAATTATTTTTTTTTATTTTTTTTCGTTAAATTCTTATTTTCAACGTTCCATTAATTAGTACATCTCATCTTGATGAGACTTTACGTTAAACTATTATGTTTCCATGTTTGAAATGAAGAAAAAGTGTTTTCCATACTTATTTATTTATTTAAATATAATGAAAAAATAAGTTGTTATGCGCTATTTCAAGTGACCTTTTGGACATAAATTGTTATTAAATACAAAATGTATTAACTAATAAAAAGTTTAATTATAATAATACCATGAAAAATTGTTAGGGACATTAAATGTTATAATGAGTGAATATTAAGAACTTTAAGTGTAATCAAAATGTGTCGCAAAAAATAAAAATTGTGGCGCGAATATAATTACCTTGTCAAGAAATAAAAACATACTCTTTCTTCTATACTAGTCAGAGTTGAACATGCATTGTACATTATTCTTAAATATTTTATAAGTACTATAAAATTAATATTTGATATCAATTTATTGGGAGAATTTGATGAGTCTCAAATGAAATAAAGAAAATAAAATTTAGGATATAAATTTAAGATAATAAAATTCTACTGTCAAAATTCAACTTCCATGATTCAAATTTTTTGTGATGATTAAATATTATAAATGTGTAGCCTTATATATGAATAGAAATAAATTCACCTATAATAACTTTAGATTCATGAAGATCAAAATTTATCAAATCAAAATTCATATCGTCTATATTAATGTGAATATTAATTAATTGAGAATTAATAACATGAAATCAATACAATACAATGATTTTGCAGTATACATTATATATTGAAAAACCAAAGTAGAATGTTATTGAAATAATTGAATTGTAGTAGGGTTACAATCAGGGGCGGAACTAGCCTTTGGCGAGCCCGAGCGGCCGCTCGTGCTGGATCCGTCGGAGAGAATTTTTTTTGTTGATAACAGATAAAATATTTATATTATATAACTGGTAATCCATTTTATTTACAAATACTCTTGAAAGCTCAATTGGCAAGTGCTTCCATTTTTTAAATTTGAGGTTCTGAGTTCGAAACTCTACACAAGCACCGCCCATATCTTTTTACTTGTCTTTTAAAATGTCACTGTCATTATTAGAGGTTTCTTTTTTTTTTCTTTATAAATGTCATTGTCATTCTTAAAGAATGTGACATTTGACTTTGAACAAACTCTCTTCATAATCGTCTGCCAACGTAATTTCAAACTATTCATTTATTATTATTTTTTACTTTATAGTGTGCCAATTAACCATTTACAAGCCCCGTTTGATTCTCATTTTTGTTAAATTACATTTTTTTCTCTTTTTTTTTTAATTATATTCTTCATTAAAATAATATTTCACGTAAATAAATTTTTTTTCTTATTTTTCACTCACAAATTCTCGATCAATATATTATTGTAAAATATATTTTTTTCATAAAAATGAAAATCAAATGGGCCACAATATGTTGCGTAATTTTTGTATTCCAACAATTTTTCTTTACCAAAATAAGTGCAAAGAAGAGGATTCGGACTTGTCACCATTTCTAAAGCATATTGACAGTTTTACCATCATAGCAAACATTGACTTCCAACATTCAAAGAAACGAAATAATATATGTTTATTTTATTGATTTTTCTAATAAATTGATTTGAGAGTTTGGTCAATTAATAATGAATGATTTTGTAGGAAAATTGGTCTTAGTGTCATAAGGAGTCTTTCAACAAAATTTATTTAATTAATAGAATGTTCACTTTTCATTCACAAAAAAAAAAAAAAATCGATTCTGGAAAAGTAAGATCACACGAGCACATAAAATTGATATAAGCACATAAATGATTTCAAATTTGTTAATATAATAATGTTTGTTTAATTAACTTTAATTATAAATTGAATATTGATATTTTGTTAATATATTGCATGTTTGATTGAAAAATATATTAGGACATTTTGAAAATTATAGAATGATTTTTTTATCCGAAATGAAAGTCTGTACCTAATTCTAGTTCTAGTGGTGTATTTAGTTCTTCTAGTTGTAATCGTACGATTTTTTGAATATTATTTAATTAAATATTAATAAACAACGCCGTTATCATGGAAGGTGACCGTAAGCGTTTAATGTTCGCAGTCCGCTCTAGCTGAACTCAAACTCTGGATTCGCCCATAGTTACAATCATTCAAAAAATAATTTTCACTTGATGTGATATTTAATATATTATAGATAATTAACTGAGAATTAATAAAACAAAATTAATACAAGACAAGGATTTTATTGTATTTCTTATATATTAAAAAAATATTATTAAAATAATTAAATTGTAATAAAATTAAAATCGTTCAAAAAAATAATTTCCACTTTATATAATATTTAATATATTATAGAATTTGTTTAAAGAGAAGGAAATATCAGAAACAGAATCTGTTGACCTCAAAAATTACACCTATGAGTTGTCAACAGATCTCAGGGCCTCTCACGTCCGGTTCAGCCTTTGTTCCTGCACACTAGGACAAACCGTCAGTTACACGTGGCCTTATCCAAAGAAAGGGAGAGCCGGCCGCGCGCACTCCGACGATCAAGTCAGTTGGAGTGGAAATATATGAGTGTGAGAAGGCTAAAACGTGAGTCTACAAGAAGTATAAGGGGGTCGGCCTTGGGGAGATAAATAGAACAGTAAAATATGGAGAGAATTGCTAAGTAGTATTGAGAAGTCAATTTAGCATTACCTTCGAATGACACAATGCGTGAGCTTATATAGTGAGATAGAGTGAGTAAGAACCGTTGGATGAGTGGACACGTGGCCTTATCTCAATGGCTGAACTTCTTGTCATAGACTTCAGTGCATTTAATGCTCTGACCTCCTATGTTTGAACTCTGACACGCGGGATTGGTGCAGCCGTAATTGCAGCATGTTGTCACATCATCCACTTGTCATAAGATCTTTTCCAATAGAACTTCTATAGGAGAGACATACTGCCTACTGTTCACGTGACATGAGTTCGGTACGTGACGTGAGTTCGGTCACAAGGGGTTCATCAATGGAGGTTCGATACTATGGGTTCGTCCTTGACAGTTCGACATGGCGGGTTCGGATAAAAAGCTGACTTTGGGTTCGGCCACGTGTTGCATGCGGGGCCTTTTGGGATTGCCCGTAACAACTAGTCCCCGAAGTCCATGTATGATTATTTATATAGTGTGTGGACTTGAAGTAGAGAAAGAAAAGAAAGGTGGCCGTAACAACTAGTCCCCGAAGTCCATGTATGATTATTCATATAGTGCGTGGACTTGAAGGTCTGACTGTGATGTCAATAGAAGAAGTGTCTTTTGTAGAAGAGGCGAAGCCATGAAGGCGAGCCTGTTGTTGACGAGGCGAAGCCATGAAGGCGAGCCTGTTATAGAAGAGGCGAAGCCATGAAGGCGAGCCTGTTGTTGACGAGGCGAAGCCATGAAGGCGAGCCTGTTATAGAAGAGGCGAAGCCATGAAGGCGAGCCTGTTGTTGACGAGGCAAAGCCATGAAGGCGAGCCAGTTGTTGAAGAGGCGAAGCCATGAAGACGAGCCTGTTATAGAAGAGGCGAAGCCATGAAGGCGAGCCTATTGTTGACGAGGCGAAGCCATGAAGGCGAGCCTGTTGTTGAAGAGGCGAAACCATGAAGGCGAGCCTGTTATAGAAGAGGCGACGCCATGAAGGCGAGCCTATTGTTGACGAGGCGAAGCCATGACGAGGCGAAGCCATGAAGGCGAGCCTATTGTTGACGAGGCGAAGCCATGAAGGCGAGCCTGTTGTTGATGAGGCGAAGCCATGAAGGCGAGCCTGTTATAGAAGAGGCGAAGCCATGAAGGCGAGCCTATTGTTGACGAGGCGAAGCCATGAAGGCGAGCTTATTATTGACGAGGTGAAGCCATGAAGGCGAGCCTGTTGTTGATGAGGTGAAGCCATGAAGGCGACCCTGTTATAGAAGAGGTGAAGCCATGAAGGCGAGGCTATTGTTGACGAGGCGAAGCCATGAAGGCGAGCCTATATGATTTTGACGTTGACGCTGGTTCCAAGGTGCTAAGATAATTACGGCGAGGGCGGTTACCTTTTTCATATTACGCAAACATTTAATGCGTGATAATGATTATTGGGGACAGCTGGCGTATTGACTCGAGTCCTTTGTGCGTGCGTTGCACGCGCTGATCATGGCCTTTGATTCAAAAATAGTGATAGCGCCTTTTCATTTCAACGTCCCTGATGTAGGGACAGCTGTAAGGCTTGGATTAAAGCCAGGGCTAATCCAACGGCTGGGATGAGATTTCATTTCGTATAAAAAGGGCTTTCTTCTTCATTTTCACGTTTTTTCACTTCGCGAGAAAAAAATTTCTAAGTATTCCAGCTTCTTCCTTTCTGCTTTCGCGATCCTCCGTCCAGTTGTTGCTCTTCTTCGCAAGCTCCGGCTCCTCTCTTAGCTTCTTCAATCGTAAGTGTTAGGTGTAGTTCACTGCTTAGATTTCTTCTTTCTTTCAACACAGAGAGACAACAATGGCATCGTCTTCAGGAAATAAGGGCGTTGGGGGTTCTTTGGGGGATGAGGAGACTGCCTCCTTATATGCAGAGGTTGGCATGTCTCCACCCATTCCTACTGCTAGAATAATGGATGCGATGGGGGGACCCTACAGTGTTGCGATGATGCCGAAGGGGCCTGTAAATTATAGGATGAAGTGGGGGGCATCTGAATGGGCTTCGAACGTAGAGGCGAGTGAGCTTGAAACATATAGGGAGAGGTATAGGATCCCTGAAACCATAGAGATGTTTGTACCGACCCCTGATGAGCGGGCCTGTTACCCTAGAGAGGGGTGTGTGGCGGTGAACGAAGCCATCTTGGCGGGGGGGTTGAGGTTGCCCTTGCACCCTTTTTTTCGATATATTCTTAGGCAGTATAACCTGGCTCCGACCCAACTCGTACCAAATGCATGGAGCCAACTGGCAGGGGCCTTTCTTTTGTGGAAGGAGGTCACTCTTGGCGAGGATATGCCTCCCCACGTCTTTCAAACTCTTTTTCAGCCTCGAGTGGGGGTGATTTGTGCAGGGAGTGGTATTGTATTAACCCCTGGGGTTCGCACTCCCCCTTCATCTGGGGCACTCCTTCTTCAATAAAGAACTGGAAGTCCCCTTGGTTCTGGATAAGGGGTCGCTGGCAGACAGTGGAGGGGGATGCAGTCCCAGAGATAACTGTGCCAACCCATTACCATGAGTATAGTGAGTGTAGTCCCTGGTTATTGATTTGCTTTGTTGTTTTCCATTTTGGTGGTGTTTCTGATTCCAAAATTTTTTAGTTCCTGCAGATCGGTTCGAGCTTGAACCTTGCGAGTGGGCCGTTGTGAGGGCCATATACGAACTGTCTTCGGAGAAAAGGGACTTCAAGAACTTCATAGCCAAACGAGCCTCATTCGTGACACATTTACTGATGTCGACCCATGGTAAGTTGTGAACCTATAATATATATATATTTTTTATTATGTGCAGTTCTTTGCTAACTTGCACTTGGTTCGGTTTCAGAACAACATTTGAACAAGGAGTATGTGAAATCGGACATGTTTCACATGCGTCGTCTTGCCGAGGCGAAGAACAAGAAGCCTTTGAGTACGGGTTCGGCAACGTATAAGAACCAGAGGGAAAAACTGAGCCGGTTGTCAAAGGCTCATCCGCCACCCCCTCCAGAAAAAAAGGTGGAGGCTAAAGGGAAAGAGAAAGCCGAACCCTCTACTGGGGGGGGTGCCCAAGAAAATGCGGCTGGTTCTGACGAAGAACAAGGGTCCTCCTCCTCCTTCACGACAAACGTCAATAGAGGAGTCCCTGCGGGAGCCCATCAACGCGAAGCCGTTGAACTCGTTGCCTGTTATTGATATTGATGAAGGCAATGAGGAGGAGGCTGGGCTGGTTAGGAAGAAGCGGGGGCGTCAGACCAGGATGGAGGGTCCTACTGACTTCAAGGCTCAAGATTTTCTTGATGGCCGAACTGATGAGATTGCCCCCGAGGCGTTGGAGATGTTGCCGGCCGAAGCCCAAGCAGCAACTAGGATCAATTACAAGTATTGGACTGATAAGTACGCATCCTATGCTGAGACTTGCGAATTCACTGACATGCTGGAGGCTGGACTGGCAATGCAGGCTCGGTCCTAAGGCTTCATTTTTAATGCTCAAATAGATATGAAGAGGCTGCAGGACCGGAACCGTCAGCTGAAGGAGAGGACTGCCAATGCTGAATTGGAAGCTGCAAAACTTAAGGCAGAGGCCTCGACGGCAGATGAGGTCATTGAAGCCTTTAGGGCCAAGCAGGAGGAGTTGGAGGCCAAGGTTGGGCAAGTCTCCTCTGAAAATGCTGAACTTAAAGAGGAAGTTCACCTGTGCAAGTCTGAAGTTAATGCACTTACGAAGCGAGTGGAGAACTCGGATAATTTACAGAAGATTGCTTCGACAGCACTGGAGGTGGCCAACGAAGATAGGACGGCTCTGAGGGCCCAAGTGACCGACCTGACTGCTGAGGTTGCCAGTTTGAAACAGCAGTTGGTTGAGGCGGGGGATGCTGCAGTGGAGAATTATGTTGCCCACTTTCATGAAACTGCAGAGTATAACGGCCTTGGTTTATACTGGAGAAACGTTGCCTATGGTGAAGTTCTTGCAAGGGTTGCAGAACTTCACCCAAAGGTGGACCTTACTGCAGTGAGGGAGGAGTTCATTCCGGCCGAACCCTCCACTCCTGCTGATGAAGTGGTTGAAGAGGTGACTGAAGAGGTGGTGGAGGTTGTGGATGGAGGAAAGTAGTTTTGGTTGTTTTTTTTTTTTTTTTTTTTTTTTTTGAAGTGAAGTAGTTGTTCATAACCGGATTTGATATTTTCTAATGGAGCCATTCTTTGTATTTTTTCTTGTTTTTGTTGCACTGATTCGACTTTCGCCATGTATGGCCTCGTTGAGTAGCTTTCGAACTGATGATAGGTAACAACTTAGATAAGTTATTAAAGAAGTCGCATGGGTTCGCCATGGTAATAGCTCAGATGACTTGTAATATTAATTATGCATGCTGAACCGTTAAATAGAAGACGCTCATCCAGTAAATTGTTTATTAATCAATTTAAATAAGGCTTGATGAATACCGTGTGGATTGGACACACTCAAGCCGTGCCGAACCGCTTTTACTTGTGATTTGTAGGGTGCCGGACTTCTTAAAATAGAAGATGCTACAAAATGAAACGGTTCGTCTAATAGCTCATCCAGTAAATTGTATATTAATCAATTTAAATAAGGCTTGATGAATACCGTGTGGATTGGCCACACTCAAGCCGTGCCGAACCGCTTTTACTTGGGATTTGTAGGGTGCCGGACTTCTTAAAATAGAAGATGCTACAAAATGAAACGGTTCGTCTAATAGCTCATCCAGTAAATTGTATATTAATCAATTTAAATAAGGCTTGATGAATACCGTGTGGATTGGCCACACTCAAGCCGTGCCGAACCGCTTTTACTTGGGATTTGTAGGTTGCCGGACTTCTTAAAATAGAAGATGCTACAAAATGAAACGGTTCGTCTAATAGCTCATCCAGTAAATTGTATATTAATCAATTTAAATAAGGCTTGATAAATACCGTGTGGATTGGCCACACTCAAGCCGTGCCGAACCGCTTTTACTTGTGATTTGTAGGGTGCCGGACTTCTTAAAATAGAAAATGCTACAAAATGAAACGGTTCGTCTAATAGCTCATCCAGTAAATTGTATATTACTCAATTTAAATAAGGCTTGATGAATACCGTGTGGATTGGCCACACTTAAGCCGTGCCGAACCGCTTTTACTTGTGATTTGTAGGGTGCCGGACTTCTTAAAATAGAAGATGCTACAAAATGAAACGGTTCGTCTAATAGCTCATCCAGTAAATTGTATATTAATCAATTTAAATAAGGCTTGATGAATACCGTGTGGATTGGCCACACTCAAGCCGTGCCGAACCGCTTTTACTTGTGATTTGTAGGGTGCCGGACTTTTTAAAATAGAAGATGCTACAAAATGAAACGGTTCGTCTAATAGCTCATCCAGTAAATTGTATATTAATCAATTTAAATAAGGCTTGACGAATACCGTGTGGATTGGCCACACTCAAGCCGTGCCGAACTGCTTTTACTTGTGATTTGTAGGGTGCCGGACTTCTTAAAATAGAAGATGCTACAAAATGAAACGGTTCATCTAATAGCTCATCCAGTAAATTGTATATTAATCAATTTCAATAAGGCTTGATGAATACCGTGTGGATTGGCCACACTCAAGCCGTGCCGAACCGCTTTTACTTGTGATTTGTAGGGTGCCGGACTTCTTAAAATAGAAGATGCTACAAAATGAAACGGTTCGTCTAATGGAATTCGAAGTAGTGGAAACAATCATAACAGCAAAACTCCATTCCATATATGAGAAAATAAACACAAAGTTGAGGCTACGAACATATGCCTCGATAACTGGACAGTGAAGAAAGGAAAATCACTGATAGTAGACCCTTAGGTGTTCAACATTCCAGGGGTGGGGTTGCAACTTCCCATCAAGGGTTTCGATCCTGAAAGTTCCTGCCCTGATCTCTTCAGTTATGCGGTAGGGGCCTTCCCAATTTGGGCCAAGGGTTCCGACACCGAGTTCCTTAGAATTTAGGAAAACCCTTCTCAGAACGAGGTCGCCCCTTCTGAAAGATCGCTTCTTCACCTTCTTGTTATAATACTTCGTCATTTTCCATTGATAAGTGGCGAGTCTAACCTGCGAGGCGTCCCTTCTTTCTCCAAGAAAGTCCAGCTCGCATCGTCTGATTTCCTCGTTTGAGATCTCATTGAACTGTAAGCGACGAGGCGATGGCAACCCTACCTCAACGGGGCTCATCGCTTCTGCACCATATGCCATGGAGAAGGGGGTTTCACCCGTTGCAGTCTTGCTGGTGGTGCGTATCGCCCATAATACATGGGGTAGTTCGTCCACCCATGCCCCCTTTGATACATCAAGCTTCTTTTTCAGAATCTGCTTGATCGTTTTTCAGAATCTGCTTGGGGGTGGTGTGGAGAAGAAAAATATTTCCTGATTCCGAGCTCCTCGCACATTTCCCTGACTTTCTTACTGTCGAACTGCCTTCCATTGTCCGACACAAGTGAATGGGGGATTCCAAACCGACAGATGATGTTCTTCCATACAAACTTCGAAGTTTTTGCTTCGGTGATCTTTGTCAGGGGTTCGGCCTCCACCCATTTGGTGAAGTAGTCTATAGCCACAATTGCATGTGAAGCACCTCCCTTTCCTTTGGGGAGCGGACCTATCAGGTTGATGCCCCATTTGGCGAAGGGCCATGGGCTAGATACAGCAGTCAACTCTTGAGATGGTTAACGTTGAATGGAGGAAAAGCGTTGGCACTTATCACATGCGCGGACGAACTGGATGGCATCCTTTTTCAGTGTTGGCCAGTAGTACCCTTGTCTGAGTATCTTATAGGCTAGGGCTGGACCGGCGGTATGGTTTCCGCAGATCCCTTCATGGACTTCCCTCAGAACATAGTTGGCCTCATCACCCCCGGTGCATCTTAGAAGGGGCATCGAAAACCCCCTTTTATACAACACTTCGTCCTGGAGCACGTAATATGCAGCTCGACGCCTCAGCTTCTGGGCTTCTTCTTTGTCCTCAGGGAGGGTTTGATCTTTTAGGAAGGCGACAATTGGCCGCATCCAGAGAGGGGTCCCTTCTATCCACATGACCTCTTCTCCTTTGGCTATGGACGGTTGAACGAGGTGTTCAATTGGCACCATCTTAAGGAGTTCAGAATCTTTACTGCTAGCCAGCTTGGACAGGGCATCCGCATGTGTGTTTTTGGATCTTGGAATTTGCACAAGGTCAAATTTTTCGAAGTGGGAAATGAGCTCTTTAACCTTCTTCAGGTAAGAAGCCATGTTTTTGTCTTTTGCCGCATAATCCCCTCTTACTTGGCTAACCACTAGCTGCGAGTCACTACTGGCAGTTAACCTCCTTATCTGCATTTCCCTTGATAACTTTAAGCCCGCCAGGAGGGCTTCATATTCTGCAGCATTGTTCGAAGCCTTGAATCCGAACCTAATAGCACTGCAAAGTCTGTGTCCCTCCGGACTCAACAAAATAACCCCTGCTCCCGAACCGGTCTCACCGGAAGAACCGTCAGTGAAAAGGCTCCAAGTAGGAGGTTCTGCTTCTTCAATTTCTGTGTCGACTTGAAGTCCAGAGAATTCGACTATGAAATCTGCCAGTGTCTGTCCTTTCATCGAGGCCCTTGGTTTGTATGAGATGTCGAACTCACTCAGCTCGATGGACCATTTCATTAGCCTTCCAGAGGTGTCCGGCTTTTGCAAGATTTGCTTGAGGGGGAGGGTCGTCAACACATGGATGCTATGGGCCTGAAAGTAAGGCCTCAACTTTCTGCATGCGGTCATAAGTGAAAATGCGAGCTTTTCCATGTCTGAATATCGAGATTCTGCAGGGGTGAAAGCCTTGCTTACATAGTAGACAGGTAACTGGGTACCTTCCTCCTCCCTCACAAGGACCGAACTCACGGCGTCAGCTGATACGGCCAAGTATATTGATAGGGCTTCTCCATCTTTGGGCTTGGAGAGGAGGGGGCTTGCCCAAGGTGCTTCTTCAGCCCTTGGAAAGCCGCTTCGCACTCCTCATTCCACTGGAACTTCTTTCCTCCTTTTAGGACTTTGAAGAAAGGAAGGCACTTATCCGTCGCCTTCGAGATGAACCGGTTTAACGCAGCGAGCCGGCCTGTAAGGCTTTGCACCTCTTTTGGTTTGTGGGGGGACCTCATATCTAGCAGGGCCTTAATCTTATCAGGATTAGCCTCGATCCCTCTTTGATTTACCAGGTAGCCCAAGAACTTCCCGGAGGCTACACCAAAGGCGCATTTCAGGGGGTTCAGCTTCATTTGAAATTTTCTCAAAACTTCGAAGGCTTCGGTAAGATGTTCAATATGACCTTCAGTTTCGAGGCTCTTCACCAACATGTCGTCCACATAAACCTCCATTGTTTTGCCTAAAAGATTTGCAAACATGCGGTTCACTAACCTTTGGTATGTGGCCCCTGCGTTTTTCAAGCCAAACGGCATCACCCGGTAGCAATAAAGACCTCGATCCGTAATGAATGAGGTGTTTTCTTCGTCCGGTGGGTACATGGGGATCTGATTGTATCCAGAATAAGCGTCCATGAAGCTCAGTAGTTTGTGTCCGGCGGTGGCATCCACAAGTTCGTCAATCCTTGGAAGTGGGAAACTGTCCTTCGGGCAAGCCTGATTTAGGTTGGAGAAGTCTATGCAGACTCTCCACTTGCCATTATGCTTCTTCACCAATACAGGGTTCGATACCCACTTCGGGTAGGTCGCTTCACGGATGAACCCATTGCTTACCAGCTTATGAACCTCTTCCTTCAGGGCTTCATACCTTTCTAGGTTCAACGTCCTCCTCTTTTGTCGGTGTGAAGTGAACTTGGGGTCGATGTTGAGGTGGTGGAAGCTGACTTTGGGGTCGATGCCCACCATGTCTCCATGCTTCCATGCAAAAACATCCAAGTTTGCAAGGAGGAAGTTCTTCAATAGCCCCTTCCGTTCACTCCCCAACTCTTTCCCAACTTGCAGGACCCTGGTGGGGTCGTCAGGATCTACCTGGAAAGGCTCCAGTTCTTCGACTGGGGCAGCCTGAGAGTTGGATTCCGTAATCCTTGGATCCAAAACGGTATCCACGCTGCCTTGTTCAGGGGGGATTTCATCTATGATCGCACCTATCATTTCGACGTCTTCCCCTTCTTCAGGGGCTGACCCTTCTGCAGGGGCGTCGATCATTTCTGTATCCAAGTATATCATGTTTGTGCTGCGGGGTTCGGATTTTCGCAGGGAGTTTAGGTAGCACTTCCTCGAACCCATCTGGTCGCCTCGTAGAGTGGCAATACCCCTGTCAGTGGGGAACTTCATGCACAGGTGGTGAATGGATGTTACAGCCCCTAATTCGTTCAACGCGGGTCGACCCAGGACTCCGTGATATGCTGACCTGTGGTCCACCACCAAAAACTCCATGCGATGGTGGGCCGTGAAGGGGGGTGTTCCCATTTCCACAGTCAACGTGATCCCCCCCTGGGGATGATACTATCCCCGGTGAATCCGTACAATGGGGCTGTCATTGGGGTAGGATTGAAACCGACCTGTATCTTGTCAAATGCGGTGCCAAAAAGTATGTTGACCGAACTTCCGTTGTCCACAAGCATACGATTCAAACCATTTCTGGCTATTATAGCCCTTACTACCAAGGCATCGCAATGGGGGTAGTGGACATCAGCCGTATCTTCTTGTGTGAATGTGATTGGCAGGAGGGTGTGAGTCCCACGGTAGGACCCGTTGACGGAATAACTTGTCATGGGGGAGTCTTTGGCTTCCCTGGCATAATTCCTCTGAGCGTTCCTAGACTCTCCCCCAATGTGGGGTCCTTCGATTATAGTATTTATTTCCCTGATGGGGTCCAGCTCTGCGTTGGGATGGGCCTCTCTTTGCCTCTGTGAACTCCTTGGACGGTCCCTAGGCCTGTCGTCTCTTCGACGAGGCGATCGATCCATTGTTTGCCTTCGTTATTCCCCATCTCTGGGTTGGGGATCTCTCCTTTCCCTGCTGGCAGTCCTCAAGTTTTGGTTCGCAGGACCTCTAGCCTCACTCCGACCCGTTTGTCCCTGATTCGGAGGCCTCGTTAAACAGTTGCTGTCGCTGTGACCAAAAGTTCTATGATATGTGCAATAGGGCCTATTCCTAGGTCCGCTGCCTCTTCCTCTGCCCCTTCCCCTTGAGGAGCTTGGTTGCATATCCCCACTGGGGCCCACTTCCTCATATGCCAGTGAGGGTACGGCGTTTAGAGTGGCGGTGGCCAGTGCTTGGCCTGATGTAGGGGCCACAGTTTGTCCTGCTTGGGTCCATTGCTGGGTTACCAAGTGCGATACAGGGCCTCGTCTTTGTCTTTGAGTGGGTGGCAGTCCCAAAGAGGTCCTGTTGCGATGGTCAATCAACTCTTCATTGACTATTTCGCTCCTCATCATTTCCACAAGGGCATCATAAGTAGTGAGGTTTCTGTTTCGCACATCTCTCCAAAAGAGGGTATTCATGTTAAGTCCGCCTCTGAGTGCCGATAAGGCCTCCCTATCCGTTACCTGTTCGCAATAAGTCATTTCATCAGTGAAACGAGCCAAATAGCTCTTCAACGTTCCACCCGCCTGTTGCCTCATGTCCTGAAGCCTTTGTATAGGAGCCTCTCCTTCTTTACTAGACAGGTATTGATTTAGAAAGGCTTTCTTGAGGTCGGGCCAGCTTCTGATACTTCCTGCAGGTATGCAGTTGTACCATATTTCGGCAGAGCTTGTGGGAGTAAGGTGGAATGCTCTACATTTCAACGCCGGCGTGGCTCCTCTTAGAGCCATGTGTGTCTTGTAGTTGTTGAGGTGCTTAGCCGGGTCTCTTTTCCTTCATATTTTGGAATCTTTGGGGGCACAAAATGGCTGGGGACGTGTGCATTTCTTAGCTCGCGCGAGAATGGCAAGCTGTCATCATCATCATCGAGCTCAAAAGACCTACAGGGGCTGCTGGATTCCCCTTCTACCGCCTGATACCGAGGCGGTTGAGCGATTCCCGCCAAGTTTTGCTGGTTCGCAGCGTCCCTTCTTTCACGCCTATTCCTAGGCTGGCGAACCTCCTGGGGCTCCTGTTGCTCTTGTCGCCTCATATTTGGAGGGGGTCGCTGGGGCCTATTCCTAGGCCCTGATGTACCAATTCTATCAAACACGCTGGTGGACCTCCTTGGCTCCGGGTCTCGTGCGTATTCAGGAGGGAAGTTCCCCTCCCCTTGAAGGGGGTCTCCGCCGAGGTGGGTGTGGATGTGAGCTGAAGATGTATCCATGCCTACCTCCCTTTCCAGGGGGCTCGGTTCCCTTGCATGTTGTGCGGAAATTTCGGCCTCATCATCCTGTTGATAGGCCTCCTGATGGGGGGTTGGTATCCAGCTTGTCCATGCATCTGTAGAAGCAGCTGTTGCATGGCAGCGTTTTGTTCTGCCAAGTTCCTCATGTTCGCTGCCATTTCTCCCACCTCCCTAACTAGGCGCGCTGTTGTACCGCCCCGCCTGTGAAGGTGATGGGGTCTGCGCATGTTAACGTTTGTTCGGAGGACCTCTTCTTCAGAGGCCTCCTATTGGCCGCTTCTGCCACGGGAGTCCCCCCGTTGGTGGCTTTTGCTATGAGAACCATAATTGCTGGAACTCATTGCAACGGCAAATTCTAAACTTGCGGTTAAAATCAGTGGGAGGGGCTTTTCCTTCGTTCCTTTTTTAAGAAACCTCAACCTTTCTCCAAGGCTAGGCTTTTACTTCCTTTTGACTGGCTTCCACCACTAGGATGTTCGTGGTTATAATGTGTGGTTTCCCATAGACGGCGCCAATCTGTTGACCTCAAAAATTACACCTATGAGCTGTCAACAGATCCCAGGGCCTCTCACGTCCGGTTCAGCCTTTGTTCCTGCACACTAGGACAAACCGTCAGTTGCACGTGGCCTTCTCCAAAGAAGGGGGGAACCGGCCGCGCGCACTCCGACGATCAAGTCAGTTGGAGTGGAAATATATGAGTGTGGGAAGGCTAAAACGTGAGTCTACAAGAAGTATAAGGGGGTCGGCCTTGGGGAGATAAATAGAACAGTAAAATATGGAGAGAATTGTTAAGTAGTATTGAGAAGTCAATTTAGCATTACCTTCGAATGACACAATGTGTGAGCTTATATAGTGAGATAGAGTGAGTAAGAACCGTTGGATGAGTGGACACGTGGCCTTATCTCAACGGCTGAACTTCTTGTCATAGACTTCAGTGCATTTAATGCTCTGACCTCCTATGTTTGAACTCTGACACGCGGGATTGGTGCAGCCGTAATTACAGCGTGTTGTCACATCATCCACTTGTCATAAGATCTTTTCCACAGGATCTTCTATAGGAGAGCCATACTGCCTACTGTTCACGTGACATGAGTTCGGTACGTGACGTGAGTTCGGTCACAAGGGGTTCATCAATGGAGGTTCGATACTATGGGTTCGTCCTTGCCAGTTCGACATGGCGGGTTCGGATAAAAAGCTGACTTTGGGTTCGGCCATGTGTTGCATGCGGGGCCTTTTGAGATTGACCGTAACAGAATCAATTAAAGAAAATATCTGTGTATGAGTTAGCATACTTTTCCCAAACAAGCAACAAGAAAAATACCAAATACCCTAAAATTAATGTTTAACATATAGGAGTTTACACGTTCGTCTCGCAGGAAAATTATACATCTGGAGAAATCGGAAAAACTGTTCATATCTGTGTTTTTTGATGTGCCCATTATGGTGGGGGCGGTGGAGGAAGGTGGCGGAGGAGGAGGAGGAGAAGGGAAGAGCTCTGGTAGTGAGTAATCGGAGCTCGTTATTTCAAGAAAGCAATCTGGACGGTAGCATTGATGGGGGTGTAGTTCACACGATTGTGGCTCCTGTAGGGCCAAATTACTGCTGCAGACCCAGGAGAATAACATGGCAATTTTGATAGGTGGGCTCCATAGGAGGTTCAAGGGGATGGTGGATTGCATTATTCAAACAGACAAAGAAGGAATTTTGCCCCTGTAGAGAAGCAATGGCAGTAGTATCATCAGTTATTACCCTTGGGTTGCCGTCAATTTCTCTCTCGAGGTAGATAATTAAATATAATTAATTTTTAATTGTTTTAAATGCATTTTAAATTTTTCATTACTTTTTGAATGTATTTTAAATTTAATTTGTATTTACTATGAATTTTGTGTGAATAGGATGATTGAATTTTCAAGATACTGTGATTTGTGCAGAAAAAAATATGTACTTTCTTCACTTTATACTAGTGTTTCATTTGCATTCCGTTATGTTTAGTGCCACAAACTCTACGATTTCGTTGTTTGATTGCTTTGTTTTGTGCTTTAAAATAGCAAACTTGGAATTGGAATTGGAATTTGTCAAAATCAGTTTTAAGTTAGAATGGATTTTCATATCCCGTCGGATTTGATGCTGGAAATATGTAGCCTAAATTTCTTTATATTCTGCTTTCAAGATACGATAATCTTGAGTGCACATTAATGTTTGATGTTACAGTTGAAAGTCTAGCGACTTGTTTGTAGGGGGTGCAAACTCTTGATAAATGAGACTTAGAATGTAATCATTTAAGGTTATTTTGAGTAAAAAGGTGAATAATTAATAAAGCTAATTTAGATTTTGACTTGCTGAAATTATATCGATTTGGGATTTTTTTTTTCTCATTAAAAGTATTCTTCTTGATTCAAGTGCTTCTTATACCAAGTTGGGACAGCTGTAGCAATTGAATGAGTGGAGGTGGCAATCGAGCCGATTAACTCGTCGGTTCATCGCCTCGGCTCGGGCTCGTTTCAGGACGAACCCGAGCACAAGCCGAGCGTGCTAGCTTTGTAGGTGAGCCATAAGCTAGGCTCGTGGATAGGTTTGGCGAGGCACGAGCTCTCCGAGCCAAATAGTGATCAAATGGTCACGTTTGGTCACTTTTAAAAGAGACCGTTGGGGTCTTTGAAATTTAATTTTTTTCTATAAATATATCAAAACTTCACAATTTTTATAAAGATAGAGATGGCAGTGGCCCCATTACCTACGAGCTTAGCTCGTGTAAGATATGAGTCGAACTCGTGGTTCGGCTTGGCCCTTACGCTAGTGGCTCGTGGGTTCGAGCCGAGCTTGGCCCACGAGTCCTTTTTTTTATTTTAAAAATAATAATTTATTTTTAAAAAAAAAATCCTTCTCTTTTTATTCGAGCTTGGGATTTGCTACTTAATTTTTGAGTAGGCGAAGTTAAAATTATACAGGAACAACTTGTTACGTGTACAATTTTTTTTACCTGATTACATGCGATTAAATATTATTTACTTGATTACATGCGCTTTGCTCATACTTATGTTGTATTAAAAAATGAGCGTCTTCCCAATCCTTTATGTACATTAATGCTTCCAAAATATATTTTTTTAGATAGCTCTTGACCTCAGACAAAGTTTGTTTACTTGCACTAAAAATAGACTCTAAAGATACAGTTCTAACCGGAGGTATTAGTATATCTTTTGTGGCAGAAACAATAGGACATTTTCGTTCGTTCTTCCATTAAAAATAAGTAAATCAAATTGTATTTCATCTACAGGCATCCGGTCCTAAACATTCGGTGATTAAAATATTTAACTAATTCAAAAGGCATTCCAGTAGAACTTGCATCCGATGTTGGATTATACGCAGGAGACATACTAGATGAAGAACCTCCGACATCATAGCTTTCATCCCTAATGCCATAAAATAAATTAACTAGTTTTTCGTCGTCTTTCTCGAGATTAGTGGAAGGCGTGGATGGGTGTGTGACTAATATTTGCACCTATACGCGATGATGCATACAATTCGTACATAGAAGTTAATGTCATTTCTAAATTTGAATAGGTGATAGGTTGGTCAAATTTAAATAATTTGTGATTTGTTGGATAACATATTAGTACCTTATAAATTGTACCTGGTTTCTATTACGCTTGCCAAAGGAAATAACATTAGCAAGTCTTCTAAAAAATTTCTAAACTTCAATTCCATAAAATCTCTGTATATTTTAGGAAAAGCATGATCATTTTTGTATATTTGAAAAGTTCTTGCAATGATAAAAAGATGGTCAAGAACTTTTGAACTAGCGGGGTAGTATACCCCAAAAAAGATATTTTTGGAATCATAAAAACTTGTTAAGAATCTTTTGACTTTAAATGCTAGTTTCCAATCAGAATCAAACAAAATAGAATCATCGTCATTTCTTACTTCCCTATTGTTATAAAATTCAGTAATTAAATTTTCATATCCTTTGCATGAATTTAATAAGTGGAGTTCCATCTATGGCTCATGTCAGCTATAAATTTTCTACTATCGTGGCCATATTATGCACAAAGTTTTTTAAATACTTATTTTCTACTTAGTGATATATATATATATATATATATATATATATATATATATATATATATATATATATATCAGTGCACTCTTAATTCTTATCCATTTCACACTTAATATGTAATTTGATCGTGTTTTCGTTGAGGGCTTGTTCAGTGGCCAATCACCTATGATGCCTCAAATCTTAATTTCCTAATCAATTTATCGGTCTCAATGACGTCCCCATCCCTGACAGATTTTTGTCAGGAATGGGCAGCAGTAGCGATGCTCATGACAATAGTAATCTTATTGATTTGGATGATATCGATAAAGATGCTAGTAATGTCGAACTATGTAAGAGGGAAGAGAAAGGGGGAAAAGGCTGCAAAGTATTGGGAACAATTTAAATTGATTGCAACAGATTGTATCGTCGATAGAATCCTAGAGCGTAAGACATTGTGTAAATATTGCCAAACACAATTGACATGGTAGAAGGGTATTGATATTACTCACCTCAACCGTCACTACACTAAAGGTATGGTCAAACATGGACTTGTTAGTAGATCTCAAATACAACTAGCCTTTGATACAACTTCTATCGGCGGTTCTTCAACACTATGTACATTGTATTTAGAGGATAAGGACTCTTGATAGATTGGTAAAGTTCGTTGCTGGTGCTAAGCAGCTAGGCATAGTCGACAATGAGCATTTCACAACATTTGTGAAAGAATATCTCCTACTAAGGTACGTAAGGGTAAGTAGAAAAACTATTCGCATTGATACTATAGATTATTTCATTAGAACCAAACATCAATTGATTAGTGATTTGCAAAAATATGATGGTGTCATATTGTTTACTTCAAATTTATTGAAAGGTAAAATAAAAAAAAAAAAGTTATATAACAGCAATTGCCCACTACATAGACCCATTTTTGGTAATACATAAAAAAATTATTGCTTTTAAAATAATTGTCATAATGTTAACAATTTTTTTTTTTAAAACTCTATCATGTCAATTATTAGGAAATATTGTTGCGAAAATAAAATTCGTTCTTTTACATTTTACAATGCTAGTGTTAATAAATCTGTGATAGATAAACTTTATAGAGTAATTAGTTGTTCATTGTGTGTGTCACATTTTTAATTTAATTGTGTAAGATGGTATGAAACATATTAAGCATGAAATGGATAGAATTAGGAGTGCACTAATATCTATTACCATATCACCAAGTAGGAAACAAAGATTTGAGAAACTTTGTGCACAATATGACCAAGATAGTAGAAAATTTATAGCTGAAGTGGATCATAAATGTAACTCCACTTATTATCAAATTCATGCGAAGGATGTGAATATTTAAGTATTGAATTTTATAACAGTGGGGATGTAAGAAATGACGATGATTCTTTTTTTTTCTTGATTCTGATTGGTAACTAGCCTTTAAAGTCAAAAACCTTTTGACAAGTTTTTGTGATTCCACAAATATCTTGAGAGCGTAGAACCTATAGATGCAATACAATTTGATTTACTTGATTTTTGGCAGAAGAATGAATGAAAATATCCTATTATTTCTGTCATTGCAAAAGATCTACTAATACCTCTAGTTAGCATTGTAGTTTGGGAGTCTGCTTTTAGTGCAGGTAAGCGAACTCTGTTTGAGGTCAGGAGCCATCTCAAAGAAGATATTTTAGAAGTATTGATGTGCATAAAGGATTGACAAGATGCTCATTTTCCAATACAACATAAGTATGAGGAAATTGCATGTAATCACGTAAATGATATTTAATTTATTCATATAATCAAACTTCTGATATTTTTTTCATAACATTTTGATTTTTTTTTTAAATTGTACATATAACAAGTTGTTCGTTTATAATTTTAACTCTGCCTACTCGAAAATTAAGTAATAGGTCTTAAGCTCCGATAAAAGGATGAGGATATTTTGAGAAAAAAAAACATGGCTCGTGGCCGGAGCTTGGTTCTGACCCACAAGCCCTTGACAAACGTGCTACCTCTACGAATGACTCTTGTTCTAATGAGCTTATTTTACCTATTATTGTTAAGCTACATTTGTTTGCTTACTGCCAACATTTGTCCATAAATGAGCTTTCTATCATGCTAATCAAATGTTGGTTTTGTGATGAATATTGAAATTGGCTAGGGTTGAGGTAACTTGAGTCTTGTTGTAGATAAGTGGTCCGCAGTTAGTTTAGCCTATGTTTGGCTAAAATTTATAAATTGTTTATAAACATTCAGTCACTTTGTATCCACACATTTTGAGGTACCTACAAGTATTACTCACTTATCCACTACTCATTTCTATCTATTTATAATTTAATCCATTTATAAACATTTTCCAAACAAACTTTTATTGACCAGATTGTTGTTTTCTTTGGAAATTTGTTTTTTAAAGGTCAAGAGGCTAGACACGTATGTTTGAATGCACGAACCAATCTGAAAGTTAAACATTGAATAAAAACCCTGAACTAAGTGTAATTCTAAGACGGCAAAATTAGATACTATATGTAGCGGTCGATTTTAATGATTTCACTTAACAAGTCGACGACTAAGAATGTGAATCTTGTTTACCTCTGACTATGGCTAATGAAGCGCACACAATATGTCACTTATTCAATTTACTGGTTAAGTAAATTGTTTAAGATGTTGCGAGCTGCATATACTGGCCGTTAGTCATTTTGACTGAAGAAAATATTATGTGTGATAAGTACGTTTTGCGCACTTATTTATGCCACAAAACATGGATAATTGTGAATGAGTATGTTGAAATATAGCTTAATTTGATATAAATTGTGTTTACAGGACAACATTGATGGATATAACGAGAAGTATGTGAAAACGAGCGAAAAATGACCAAAACAAAAGAAAACGAAAGTTCGGGGATCAAAATGAACAACATGAAAACAATCCGTAGATGTGACGAATGATGGAATGAAGATTCAAGAGTACTAGGAGTCAATTGGTTGAAAGAAGACATCAAATGGATGAAATATCGTCAAAGTATGATCACACATCAATTTCTAATCGAAAAGTTATGCACCGGTTTGTAGCCTCATATTGAGACCCATATTTGACAGGTAAACGATCGAATTGGAAGATGATATCTGAATCAAAGTTGTAGATCTTTGTGTTATGTTTCCAACGCACTTTGAATCACCACAATCGGACATCGGATGAGAAAGTTATGGCCAAAATACCGAACGCTATTTGGCGAAAAAAATGCTGAACCATGCGGTCGCATGATGTTATTTCCATGCGGTCGCATGGGTGAGACCGAGAACTCCAGGGATCAATTTCAGTTAACCATACGGTCGCATGGCTTATAAACATGCGGTCACATGGTATAATCCCAGCGTGAAAATTCTGGTTTCCTTATTTGATTCAACCTCTTATGGGAATCAATCTGAGACCTCTTTTTAACCCTAGACTTGACGAGAAAAAGGAGGGCTACGCACTTTTAGAGATAATTTTGACATTGGAGAGCAAGAACACAAGGAATAACGTGAAGATTCATCAAGCACTTTAAGGAATTAATTGAATATCTACTCGGGTGATGATGTTTCTTCATTTATTCTTTTGTTTTTCTTTCTTTAGCATGTTAGGCTAGTTTTTCTTGTATTAGGAGATCGATGAACCTTGTAGCATGATATTTTAATCTATTTTATATTTTTGACATTAAAACACGTTTTTGGATGTTTGAACGATTTATACGTATTTATTCCATATAATTATTGTGCGCGCGTTAATTATATGAATGTGGTGATCTATTTTATGCATTCGAAAGAAGGAAAAATGATTCGATGTAGTATAAATTGCCATAGGGTCCGATAGGCGATAGAAATATACCGCTATGCTCTATGTGAATCTTTAAGTGTTCATAAAAGTTAATGCTTTCTTTTATGTTTGTATTCGTCATAGAAATATAGTCGGATCGCATGATAGAATAGATTTAACATTACTCGAAAGAAATTGTTAAATTCAATAGGAACATTGATTCTTCAATATTTAATCGTGTTGTCAAATTGTAAAACTAGGATTTAAATGGATTGTTGCATGGGGATTCGTGATCCTAGTGCGTTTTTTTCTTATTAACTCAATCAATTTGCATTCGGCTTTCATATTGCATTCTAGTATAATTTGCATTTAATTTAGCCAAATCATCCATAGTAGTTTTCATAATTTAGTTTGGTTGGCATTTAGTATAAAACTCATCAAAAACTCATCTAGTTTCGATTAAGGTCGAGATAATTAACATTAAACTACTCAATTTCTATGGGATCAACAATCCAGACTCTAAAAGTCCACTTTATTACTTGTAACGAACTGTACACTTGCAGTGATTTTAAATCGAACGGTATTTTCGTGAACAATATGCCTCACATAACTCGTGTAAATTTAGGGAAGATACGAGGATCGTGCGAACTTATAAATGGGTAGTTAGATACCTCCTTAAAATGTTTCGGAATGGATTTTAAGTAACATTTGGCTATCCGTGCTTACATGCGGAATAGGCCCATGCCCTGTTTTGGCAAGTTAATCAAAAGAGGCCTTTAATCAGGTTGTTTTGTTGGTGTAAGGTTAGGAGTTATGACTTGATTATGTGCATATCTCTGTTATGTTAATTTTTAGTGTTTTTCACATTTATTGTCTACTTAACTACATTCTTACTATGGATGCTGTCTTGTATAAATGATGAAATGGTTTTTGATGTATGAAAGTTTGATTGGATGAAAGTATAAAGTCCGAAAGCTATAAACTAAGCAGTCATCAACCATTAGAAAAAGCAAGAAAGTAATGGCCCTTGAGTAAAGGTACCAAAAAAAAAAGTGTATTGTGATGATTATGGTTGATATTGTTAGTGTTAAATCATTGTAATTGGCTATTTTGTGAACAAAAGGACCAATTTGAACATTTTAGAAGTTTAGAGACTTAATTATAAATTTTCATAATTGGTTGTATAGTGTAGAGTTCGGGGTCCAAGTTTGGAACATGAAGGAAACTCGACGCATTTTCGCTAGCTACTCGCGGGAGTCATGCTCGAGCGGATGAAGCAGGTCATCCAGCACTTGACCTTCGTCTACCTGTCGCTCGAGTGACAGGGCCCTCGCTCGAGCGACCAATTTATGGCCAGACCTAATTTGCGATTTCGTGAGATTTTTATTGGCTAAAATTTTCATATTTGTCCAACATATAAAAGGGGCACTGCGCACTCGGGATTAATGGGTTGAACATTATTCATTCAAGAGAAAACAATTATTCTCTCAAGAGCCAAATATTCAACAGTTCAATCACTTCATCTATATTCGCCCTTCGGATTGAAAACATCAAAACCTTTAATCAATACACTGGTGCTATTCTTCACTTGGATCTGTCAGGAAGATTGTGTCGTCAACTTGGCTAGCTGCGAAGATCAATGAAGAAATTTAAGAATGAGGAGTTCTTGATGGATCTACAGAAGATACACTGCGTGAAGAGTCAAGAGTGGAGTTCGTGTGCTCACTTCAGGAGGACTGTTTTACAACGAAGAGTTAGGATTGATATTCGTGTGCACATTCCAGGAGAGTTGCTTCAAACTTCAGACAGGAGATCAGAAAACTTGTGTCGTCAACTTTGCTAGTGGTCTGTAAGTTTATAATACAGTTTATAGTGGATCTTTGACTGGCAAAGCGCCCAGAGTTTTTCCCACGTTGGGTTTCTCAGTGAATAATTCTTGTGTTGTTTACTGCTTTATTTATTGATTTCATATTGCTACGATATTCAAAGATAGGATAAATTGAATTGGTTGAATATTCACCTAAACATAATTAACTAGTGATTTGTTGCATGTTAATTAAGTTTTATTTTCACATTTACACCTAATCACACACTTCTAGGTGTAGTTGGGTCGAATATCCCATTTTTCAAGTGGTATCATAACTTAAATTCGATTCCTGACCCATATTTGTTAGTTTAGATGAGTCAATCACTTTCTATACCGCCTTACTTTGATGGTTCTAATTATGCTTATTGGAATGTTAGGATGAGAGTCTTTTTTAAGGATGTGTTTGTTGTGCATTTTTGAGGAAAAAAAATGTATTTTGTTGATGTGATGGATGGTGAATATATGATTGAAAAAGAAAGAAAAGTTATTGATGTGATTGAAAATATTATTTTATTAAAGAATGTGTGGTTGAAAATGAGTAGAAGAATGAGAATGAAAAATGATAATGTGTACCAAACACACTCTAAGTCGTTAGATGAGCGTGTTTGGCTTTGTGTCCAAAATGGCTAGTCTGCTCCCTCTACTACCGTGTCAAGAGTTGTTACTCCTACTGATATTTCCCTTTGGACCAAAGAGGAGATGTCTGAATGTAATTGGAATAGTAAGGGTCTGCATACTTTATTTATGGCTGTGTTTTCTGAGGAGTTTAGGAAAGTGTCTATGTGTAGGAAGTTTATGATATTTTGGAGACAACCCATGAGGGTACTAAAACTGTCAAAAGCTCCAAATTACAAATGTTGACGTCTAGGTTTGAGGAACTTATGATGAATGATGATGAGAGGTTTGATGAGTTCTATGCTAAACTGAATGATATTGTGAACTCTAGCTTTAATCTAGGCGAATGAATTCCTGAGGTTAAAATCGTTCGTAAGGTTCTTAGATCTCTACCTCAAAAGTTTAGGTCTAAGATAACTGCTATTGAAGAAAGCAAGGACCTTGATAGTATTAAGATAGAAGAACTCGTAGGATCCTTCCAAACCTATGAATTGACCTTAGCATAGCCTAAGAAACAAAAGTCTATCGCCTTGAACACCCGTAGGGAATATGATTCGGAGTCTAGTGATGTTGAGTCCCTTAATCAGACTTTTCGAAATAGATAGAAACCACAACCTAGAAAGAGGAGTCCACCTAGGAAGTTTTAGAGAGAAAAACATGGTAAGAGTGGTGGTAAAGTGTCTAGTAGTGACCTCCAGTCAGTTAGATGCCATGAGTACCAGGGGATTGGGCACTATAAGAATGAATGTCCTAATCTTAAGAGGAGCTCGACAAGAGATAAAGGTAAAGCCTTAGTTGCTGCACTGTCTGATGATGATTCTAGTGATAGTGATCCTAGTGTGCAGTCAGATAGTGAGAAAGTAGGAAAGTAAATGGCCTTCGTGTCTCAGGTATAGAGTGGATCTGATAAGGCTAATAAGCAGGTTGTGTCTGATGACTCCAGTGAGAGCTGTACTGATAACTCAGACGTGGAGAGTAACATTCGAGCAGTGTATTAGGAGTTATATGTGGAGAGTCTTAAAATTTAGAAGTCAAATCTTGCCATTCTTAAGAAGCTTGATTTGGTAGAGCGAGAGAAAGAGAAGTTAGTTAGTGAAATTCAAGACTCTACCAAACATTTGAGTGAGTTGATGTGTAAGAATGAGAGGTTAGAAGAGACTGATAAGACCCTCACGAGTGATCTAGAAATATCCAACTCACAACTTGAGGCTTTCTCTAGTGGGACTAAGAAGTTAGATAGCATTTTAGGTATGAACAAGCCTGTTGGTGATAGACGAGGTCTAGGTTATAATAAGAACAAATCTCATGTCGCTAGTACCTCTAGAACTTCTTTCATTCCGGCTTCCACTCAGCCACACTTTGCTAAAAATCCTGATCCTAAAGGTAAGTGCATCGTAGGACAGAGGACTAGTAGGTCTCGCAGGAATTCTGGTCCTCAAAATCATTATCAGCCACCTCATATGGTTGGGCCTAGGTTTGTACCCACATACATCACTGTGGAGCTTTGGGTCACATTAGGCCGATGTGTCGTCAGTTTGTACGTAGGGAGAGAAATCAAGATATTCCTAGTCAGGTCAACCATCTTTCCAGACTGAGATAATCTCTAAATTGACTAATTCTATCTTGAATACTAGGAAGGCATGGGTCAAGAAATCTGTTCTCGATCATGGATACGCCACTGGTGCTTATGTACCCCACTGATCTTGTTTTTGGGAGATGCACACATTGAGCATATCATATATGCAATGTCGCATTCATTTTA
Source organism: Osmanthus fragrans (assembly GCA_019395295.1). Classification (NCBI taxonomy): domain Eukaryota; kingdom Viridiplantae; phylum Streptophyta; class Magnoliopsida; order Lamiales; family Oleaceae; genus Osmanthus; species Osmanthus fragrans. The sequence goes on from CM033359.1 coordinate 15,520,180, forward strand.
CATCATGCGCGCGTTTACATGATTTTTGTCATATGAAAAATCCAAAACCATTGAAAAATAGAAAAAAAAAAAAATTGTTTACGTGGACTACTGCATCATATATGTTATACTTGATAATGCATGCTGAGATCAAATATGTATTGTTTAGATGAATAATCCAATTCCCATCACATGACTTGAGTTTTTGTGGAGTATTTGTTATATGTTTCGTCATGTATATCTTGTACTTTACACACTATGACCATGTAAATAGGTTTAGACCGCATGTGTGAGATTTGAGATGGGTGTCACTTGTTGATAGGGTGACTCTGAACATGAATTGACTATTTGGTTAGACCTTAGTTCATATTCATGCCCTCTATTTGTAAAATTGTAATACTCATATCTTAATGTTCTTCTTCGATACTATTTGACTCGAGCAATTAAGTCTGAAGGGTATTTCTATACTTGGTGCCTATGATCATCTGACTTGGGATAATCGACCTAAAGCTCGCTACAGGCACTACAACAAAAAAGGTCTTTTGCAACACTTAAAAGACAACATTTGTTAAAGGAGTGTTGCTAATAGGATTTATCGCAACATTTTAATAAGTGAATGTTGTCATTGATTAATTTAATTGAGGTTTGGCAACAGCTTTTAAGTGAATGTTGCCGAAAGTGACATTTTGCAACGTTTATTCAGTGTTGCGAAAAATAAAAATTTTCGCAACGTTTAAAAAATGTTGCAAAAAGATTTCTGTTTTCGCAACATTTTAAAAACGTTGTGAAAGGTTGCGTTTCGCAACGTTTTGTAAATGTTGCGAAAAATTTTGGGTCTAGACAAGTCCATCATTTAAACAAACGGCCCAGATAACTCAATCACTAATTAACCTCTTCATCCCCAATCTCCATCCCCCACATTTCTCTTGGTATCTGCTATTCTCAACATCTACTCCTTTTTCCAAAGCTTCTCGTCTCCTCAGCTTAAAATTCATTCTCTCTCTAAAATCGCCGCCGGACCTTCACTTTTCGTCGAAATATTACTTACCGACGTTGTCCCTTTTTAGGGTTCTATCTCAAAAGTATTTTCCTTTTAGGTTTTGAAGAAAAAAGTCATTTTCTTAGCTCATTTTCATCCAGTTTGAGAATCAAATTCAGGGTTTTTTTATTTGTTGGCTATCTATCGAAGCTTTGATTTTTCTCTGGCGAGATGAAGCTGTGGTAAAAACTAGATATAGTCTTCGGCAGGTGAATCGAAAGAAGAATGAAGGCCACCGGCGACAGAGCTCAACCGACGAACCCATCTGGAGGTCACCATGTAGCTACTCTCTATCTGTATCTATGTTGTGTGTATATGCATTTTCTTAATTTCTCCATACAAATCCTTGTAAACATTGTAGGTTCTAACATACTTTTTGGTTCTTTTTCAGTACACTTTTCGATTCTCAAGTTCTTTTAGAAAATTAAGAACGTCTAACTGCTTAATTTGTAGCTATTTATTTCGATTGATTTGGGAATTTTTCACAGGAGAACAGAAGAAGAGAATAAACTCATCTTGTGTGTCAGTTGTTGTTGACTTTGTGTATGCTCACATGTATGGATTCTATTGTTGTCATCATTGTTTTTGTATGTATATATGAATATATCTATGGGAGCATCATCTATGCTATCATGCGCTGTTAATTGGATTAAAAAATTGGATTGTGTGAGGTGGAAAAATCAAAGAGGTCACAGTTTGAAAATGAGTTGGATTTTAACCAGAGTTAAAAAGTCATGCTATTTATTTTCAGTGGAGCCTACACTCCAAAGTTAAAAAGTCATGCTTCCTCGATCAGTTGAAAAGTTTATGCTCATTGTAGTTTCATTTTTTGTTTTACAGATAGCTGAAATGGAGCTGCTGCTTTATCAGTGAGTTGTTTGGACCAAGTTGCGCGGTTTGTTGAAGCAGAACCAGGTCCATGACATTTATACTAGGCTTGGTGTAAGTTTTTGTTTCAAGGTACAACATTAATTGCATTAGAATTCCCCTTGAGTAATATTTTTATCTTATGATATATGTTTGATCAAATTGAGACAGTAATTAAGAAAAAAAGTGGGATGAACTAAAAGATTGATGAGAATTGACTTGAGTGTGTTGTTAGGTGGGAGATTGAAATGCACGAAGTGTAATGCTAAAGAAGGAACTGATATTTGTTTCCAAGAACCAGTTTCTTACCCTGTACTGCCCAAATGACTCCAGTTTGTCCAGCTTGAGGTATAACTGTCCTAGAAAAGTAGGTGTTTGCAAAAACTACCCTGGAATATGCTCTGTTAGCTCTACCCAAGTACACATCACCGATGCCATAGACCTTCCCCTTGACAAAGACAAAGCCACCGCTTTCCTTGGTGCTTTGACTATGTGCTGTGATAGATCCTTGGATTTCATGTCTTTTATTAGCAATCACAAAAATTTCGCACTCATGCATCCATACGTAGACAATAGAACCTTGATAAAAAAAAAAGCAAGCAGGCAAAAATTCCTCGTTTCTTCAAGTATGTTTCTTAAGAACGGATACAATTAGCTCACATGATATATTGATTGCCCACAACCAAAGATGAAATCTATGGAACCCTGAATGTAACAGTTGTCATAGTAGTGCCTGCCCTTATAGTCAAAGAGTGTATTATGGCTACTGAAAAATCCACAATGGTAAAAGGCAGCCTTGTCTCCTCCTACAAATGCTGCTACAGACTGGTTTTGAGATGTATAAGCAATGCCAGTGGAAGCCTCATTCTGGCAAACCATATGAATTATCGAAGTGGGTGAATTCTTATTAATATGTTGCTACATACAAGGATAATCCTAGGTAGCAGAATAATGGTGTTAAGTCTTAAGTTCACAATCTTAGTATAACTATAATTAGCTATGTATTACAGTAATTTTTGTAGAAATCTAAATCAAGAAATAAAATAAACTTGTCTTGAATTATCCTTGCCTGTGTCAAAGTTAATCTTCAATCTCTAATTCTTAATGCACGAAGAAAAAATATGAGTTAGTGGAGAAAGGATATCACGGAGGTTCACACCTATCAAACGTCCCACATTAAGTTGCCATATATTTAAAAAAATTCTTTAGTTAGAACTCAGGGTTTGCTAAATTAGTTCCTTTCATCGAATCCTCATCCATTTTTCCAATTAGAAGTATATATAAAAGAAGTCTAAAATATAAAATACACTTAAACTTAGGTGAGCAAGAAAAGTGATATTAAGAAATTTTTGTAACAATATTTTTCACTAGTTATCAATAAGTGATAAACTTGGATTTTTCGCTACTTTTAGGAGAAAATATATCTCTGACAAGATAGGTTTCGTGGCTTCATAGATGAAATAGACAAAAATATGCTGCTTCATATAATGTCTATGTTTTCTTGTCTTTATTTTTGTAATTGTCTATTCTTTTGTGTTGTGTCTTATCTGCTTAACACACTCTTCCTCTGGTGAAGCTCATGGCAATGATGGTGGTAGAGGTCAATCAAGCCATTCAAATCGAAAAATGCATGAAGAACGACATGATTGAGTATGCCATTAGAGTATTATCAAGAAGTTTAGTGTTGAAAGTGTGGCGATAAGCTTTTCATGCCTAAACTGTATCAAAATTTTATTCCAAATTTTGTTTTATTTTGAATCTCCTTTTTATTTGGGTGGTGTTGTATCACATTCTAATATTCAAGTGTATGGATTCAAGAATTTATAATAAAATTATCAATTTTTACTCAATACCAAATTTTTTTCAGAATGAGTCATTTCAATTTTTCGAGTCAATTTACATATATTGCTGTAAAATAAAAACTAAGTAAAGAATACGGCAACGTTTTATCAAAAGTCTCACTTTAGGCAACATTTTTAAAACGTTGCCAAAAGTCTCACTTTTTGCAACGTTTTTAGAACGTTGTGAAACCCCCCATTTTAGCATAAAAACGTTGCAAAAAGTCACCCACTCTACGGCAACACTGAGATTTGCAACATATGGAAAAACGTTGCGAAAGCCTTTCGGCAACTTTTTTGAACGTTGCAAAAAGCTTTTTTTCTTGTAGTGAGGGGTCATCTTAGTTGCTCAATGAATTAGAACATGCACTTAAGATGAAAAATTATGAGTTATTGAAAAGAAATAAATTTTGAGTTGGTTCAATATTGAAAATTTTGAAAAATTACATATGCTCAAAGATAGGGGAGTAAGAATTGACTTATTAGCAAATGAACTTCATGTATAGCTCCTAACGTGCTTAAAAATTTGACTTTCATAAGTAAGAGAATAGACCTATTGACAATGATTTTGCTTGTCTCTTCTCACAAATTTAAGGTTTGGAGTCTGTTTTACTTGAAAATAGTGACACATTACACACATGAGTTACATATACAATTTACTTCATTTAAATTTGTTTTATGTGTGGGACAACACTTATGTTCTTAAATTGTCATATTTGTGATCAACTGCATTTTCTCGTCGACCAACATGTTGAAGTGCACGCCATATATTTTATTTAAAAAAAAATTGAGTGGTGCTAGTTTTGAAAGTTTGGAAAACAATATTTGAAAACTGTGCTTAAAAATGAATTTTTCAAAAAGTTGGTGCTATTTTTGAAATTTGAACTTTCGCTCAATTTTCGCTTGAATGTAGCTCGAGCGACGGTACCTTTTATTACACGACTGAACCTCATTTTTCACATTTTTCTCGCGTCTCTCTCGATTTTCTCTCAACTCAGTGGGTTCAATTCATCAAAACCTTGCTACCCATTGCATTGGCATTTGATTTGGACATAATTAACACCGTTTTCTTCATCAAATTTCAACGAATTCAAAGGTAAATCACTCTAAACCCTAGTTTTCGAAACTTTTTGGGATTTTTGGAGTTTTAATTGATTTTGGCTTGATTTCTTCACATGAATTCGTGCGTTGTGAGCTTATTAACTTGCTTTAGTTGAGTTTTCATCATTTACAACACATTTGAGTTTGAATTTGGCATTTTTCTTGAATTTTCGAGTTTTTACCTTTGTGCTTGAATTTGATGCAATTTTTGCTTGTATCTGTGATGATTTGATATAGGATTAGATGCTTGGGATGTAGATCTTTCATGTGTGATCATGGGTTGGCATTGAAAGTGTTAGATTATATATTGCATTTCATGATTTCACACTCCACATGTTCGATAAAATTCTTCATTGGTATTTTTGTGTAATTTTAGGAACATCATTGCACACACGAGCCCTATTTCATTACGTGAACGTGTCTATACTCTCATGTCTTGATTTTGAGTTGATAAAGAACCAAATTTTTTAAAATTTTTTAATTTTTATATATAGGATAAATCATATTTTTTTTAATTTTTTCAAAATGTGTTTAAAATAAATTAACAAATTTTCCTTTCATTTGTAGCCCAAGACAATTTTTTATTGGGCCCAATTATTAATTTTATTTGTAGCCCAAGACAACCTTTCATTTGACCCAATTTATTACTTTCATTTGTAAATTGAAAACCTACCCTCACTCCACTAACTCTCCACTCCGGATCTCACGCAGACACACACAACACACACAAAGGTTGAAGCCACCATCGTCGACCCAGTCGAAGCTGCGACCTCCGACCTCCGAACTCTCCTACCTGAGAATATATCTTACTCCTTGTTGAGGTAATGTATGCACACTATAAATATTAGCACGGTACATATTTCTTTACCTTTCTAGTAAGATGCTTATATAAACTGTAATTTATGATTACTTACTGATATTTACTCTGCCACTTTGTTATCGGAAGCTAAAACTAGCAAATCTTTTGGTTATTGGTTATCTAACCTGGCGGTTGTAGACTTGTAGTTTTTATGTGCTGTGTTGAATAGGAATTGGTGCCTCTGTGAAGTACATTTCTTGTCAAGTACATTTTATGCAAGTTTTATTTTGGAGTCTTTCTAAATAATGCTAGTTTTTGGGTTATTTGTAAAAGCCAATTCATCAATAATGCTAGTTTTTGGGTTATTTTGGAGTCTTTCTAAATAATGCTTAATTTGATTTAACTGCTCAACGGTCTTTAGTTGTTGATGAAGTCAAATATTCAAGAAGCATAATCTGGATGTTCTCTATTAATTTTTTGGGAGAGTTAAAGACAACATCTTCATTTTTAACATTATTGTCATTAGGTTGGACCCAATTAATAAACCTGGTAAATGGTGCACAGTTCTTTTTTTTCATTAATTTGTCAGCCTACTGTGTCCAAATTGTTGTTCTTAATTCTTTCAAATTATCTTAACAGATACTAATATTATTGATCTTGTTTGCCTATTGCATAAAGAATGATTTTTTCACATAATTTCTGTGAAAGTATTCACTAATTATAGTGTGTGTATAGTTTTTTTCCTATTCATTTCAGAATTTATACTAAATTTGAACAATTTGTAGGATTTAATCTAGTTACCAGTTGAGGTGATATCAAATTTGCCTGCTCAAATGGAAGACAAAAAACAACCAAATGAGAGGTCAGGAATATGGAATCATTTTACTAAGATACTTGGTGGAGAAAGAGCAAAATGTAATTATTGTGGGAAAACATTTAAAGCTGATACTAATACTGGAACTTCTAGCATGTGGAAGCATTTAAAATCTTGTTATGCATATAAGAACACTAAAGTTGATGAAAATTAAAAAATACTGACTCGAGAAAACAATGATGGTGGTGTTATGGCTATGGTGTTTGATAAAGAAAAGTGCAGAAAAGCAATGGTTAAGATGATTATTATTGATGAATTGGCTTTTTCCTTTGTCGAAGGTGTGGGTTTTAAGGATTTTGTGCATCAACTTTGCCCTAGATTTGAGTTTCCTTCTCGAAGAACGATTACTAGAGATGTGCTCCATCTCTACCATGAAACAAAGGAATCATTGAGGATTAAATTTATTAATGATAGGCAAATGATTTCTTTAACCACTGATTGTTGGACATCAATTCAAAACATCAATTATATGGTGGTCACAACACACTTTATTGATAGAAGTTGGAAACTACATAAGAAGATATTGAGTTTTTCTGTTGTTCCAAATCATAAAGGGGAGACAATTGGGAAGCTTATTGAAAAGTGTTTGCTTGATTAGGGAATAGAGGTGTAGGTAGCATTACTGTAGACAATGCAAACACAAATGATGCAGCAATCATTTATGTGAAAAGCAAGTTGAAGAATTGGAAACCTGGTGATACTATGATTTTAGGTGGCTCTTACCTGCATGTACGTTGCTCAGCACACATAGTCAATTTGATTGTTAAAGAAGGGTTGAAAGAGTTTAATCCAGCTATAGAAAGTATTCGCAATGCGGTCAAATATTTTCGATCATCTCCTTCCCAATTGAGTAAATTTAAATGTTGTATTGAAAGGGAAAAGATTACATGCAAAAAACTTGTTGTTTTCGATGTTCCTACTAGATGGAATTCAATATTTTTAATGTTGAAAAGTGCATTGAATTTTGAAAAAGCTTTTGAAAGAATGGCGGAAGAGGATGGATTTTATTGTAAATATTTTGATGAGAATGAAGGTGGAAAAGAAAAAGAGGGGCAATCTAATCGATATGATTGGGAGAAAGCTAGAAAATTATCTAATCGATATGATTGGGAGAAAGCTAGAAAATTTTCCAAGTTTCTAAGAACCTTTAATGATGTCACATTGAAGTTTAGTGCTTCATCAAATGTTACTTCCAATATTTACTTCCATGAAGTTTGTAAAATTGAGCAAATTTTGAAAAAAATGGGTGACAAGCAAGATTATATGCTAAGTAGTTTAGCAAATAACATGAAGCTTAAATTTGACAAGTATTGGGGTAAAGTTGATAAAATGAACAAGATTTTGATTGTAGCAGTTGTGCTTGATCTAGGTATAAGTTGGAGTTTGTCGTGCATTGTATTGGTATCTTGTATGACTGTGTAAAGGTTGAAGCCACAAAAAATGAGGTCATGAAATTATTGTATGCTTTGTACAACCAATACAAGGGATGTTATACTTCAAACAATGGAGCTAGTGGAAGTGGGAGTGGGGGCGATGAATCTAATGATCGAGTCACTTTGTTGGATGATTCGAATGATGATGATGATTGGGATGCTTGTAATTTTGATTTTGGGTACAAGAAATTGAAAACTACTAAAATGGATTTTTCTAGAAAAGATGAGGTGCAACGATATCTAATGGAACCAACTGAAGATGCTAGTGATGGAAATTTTGACATTTTAAATTGATGGAAGATCAATAAGTCAAGATTTGAATTTTTATCTGAGGTTGCAAGGGATGTTCTTGCCATTCCTGTATCTACAGTTGCTTCTGAGTCAGCATTTAGTACTGGAGGGCACATTCTTGATCCATTTAGGAGTTCTTTAACTCCTCAAACAGTTGAAGCCTTGATATGTACACAAAACTGGCTAAGGGAAGAATCTAGACTTTTGAGAGTTTCCGCAGATAGAGTTTGCATCGAGGAGACTGAGTTTTACGAGGATATTGAGACAGGTAATAAAATACAGATTATATTTTTTCTTATTAAATCTTATTAGTTGAACAATTTTTAGTTATTTATGTTTGTTAATTGTGATTTTTCAATTTTTTCTTGTAGAGTTTCTTAGTATCTAGTATGGAAAGTCAAGCATTTGATGGTTAAATCAAATAGCTGGTAAGTACTATTGTATTAGCAATGATTTAAAATATTTTATCTCTATGACTTTTAATTTATATGGATCATCGATGTTTTAGTATTACTATTTGCTATCTACTTTTTGTAATTTGTATACATTGATAAATTAATCTTGTTAGACAACTTGTTATTTATTTGTTATTAAATTGGAATACATTAATTTGTAAAAGCTAAACATATCAGACTGTAGTGTTATTATAAATGTTAAAAAAATGTAATTATAGTATGGAACCGAAAAGAACCAAACCGAACCGAACGGTTCCAAAGTTATATTTGGACCCAACGGTTCCGTTTACTAACTACCCAAAAATTTTCGGTTCGGTTCGGTTCTCTTCAAAACCGAACCGAACCGACTCGTGCCCAGGCCTAGTGACATGAAAACACACACCGCGTCGCTGCACTATGCCTTGATGCCGCTGTACCACATCATCCATTGCGCGTTCTTGTCCTTTCATGACATATTTGACACTTTTACACTGTTGTGCGTGCATTAATCAATTTTTACATCATTTTGCGTGCCTAGACGTATTTGTGCATCATTTTGAGTGCCATGTGTATTTTTGCATCGTTTTACGTGTATGCCTCTCTTGTGCATCATTTCATGCATTTGGTTGCATTGCTGTCCGTTGTGGTCTATACTCTCTTTCGTAGCATCTTTTGACGTGTTGTTCTACAATCATGTCACAGATGCCGCCCAAGAGAGCAAGGACCGTAGCTGCGCAACCCAATGACTCATCTTCCTACAGTCGAGCCCAATTTATATCCTCTACTGCCTTTAAGGTTTTCACTTCCTAGTTGTCCCTCCGTTCAGTTCTTATGGAGCGTGAGCTGATTCTTTCTGACATTTTCCCCGACATAGCTGCCATATTCACGTTACGGGGATGGGATTCTATTTTAACTGGGTTAGTACCTCCACCTGATCTCTTGGTTCGCGAGTTCTACGCGAACATCCATGAAGTAGATGATGTCTCTTTTCGGGTCTACCTTAGAGGTCGTACTCTTAGGATTTCACACGGTGTCGTAGCCGAGTTTCTTCATCTTCCTAGCGTTCTTCACCCTATTTACCCTTATCTTTCTGCCGAGATAGACCCTATCGATACAGTAGTATCTTCTACTATTTTTAGTACCTCGTTAGTACGGAGTTCCACTGCGGTCCGCACTGGATCGCCTTCTATTGACCGTCCGATTTTGTTGCACATTGTGTGCACAAACCTGTGACCAGTTGGACATACATCTTCCTTACCGTCTAATAGGGCTAGATTTCTTTACGTCCTTCTTCATGGTGACTCTATTGACCTGCCTACCTTTCTTTGTCAGCATAAATTGCGTACCTTTCGCACTTCCGGTCGTAGGTTAGGTCTTCCATATGCTTGTCTTATTCATAGGTTAGTCATGGTCCTTGGTGTTACTTCTCCTGAGAGTCCTTCTCGTAGGATAGGTCGTCCTAATGGTCATACGATCATATCACAAAGTAGATCGCATGCTTCTTCATCTTCTGCTCCTGCTGAGCCTGTTGATACGACAGTACCATCTGATCTTATAGGTGATCTTCTCTCTGTTGATCCTTCTACTGTCCCACATTCTGATCTTTCCTCCACTTCTTCCATTTCGTCGTCTTCGTCTTTTGCTCCGGTCCCTCCCGCTTCTTCTTCTTCGATTGATCCGATGGTCGCCTTGATGGGCCACATGTCTACATTGATCAGGTAGCAGACTCGATTGTTAGCCGAGCTGACTCAGATTCGAGTTGATATCACTGACTTACGGGGAGCTGTGGCATATCTTCAGCGGCATATGAGATGGATGAGTGATCATTGAGATGATGGGAGCGGTGATTTAGTTGCTCCTGATGAGGACGATGCTCCAGCATAGTAGATAGGACTATTATTTTTGTAATAGACTCATATTTTTTACTGATTGGCTAGACGATAGGATTATTTTTGATGTCTTATCAACTTTTTGTATCCTTGTCTAGTTCAATAATTGTATAGAATCTCTATTTTTGCATGATTATCTTGCTTTCTTACTGTCATTTTGTATCTCTCATTGCGTTTATTGATTTCTCTTTTTCCTTCAGCATTACAAAAAGGGGGAGATATTTTATAGTGAGGGAGAGATTTATTTGTGATTTGATAGCTATATTGTCATTTGCATGCATATTTTTTGGGGTCGTTGGGGTGAGACATAAATAATTGTTACTTATACATATGCATACTTTCGACATATGTCTTTTGGGGTCGTTGGGGTGAGAATAGATATTGTTTGACATTTGATATGATTTACATTGCATAGACATCTACACTTATGTCTTATGTCATTTGGGGTCGTTGGAGAGTGACATAGATACTGCGTTTATAAGGCACTAAGCTTCATTGATTGCATATTGCTTGTCTTATGGGGTCGTTGGGGAGAGACATAGATAATATGTTTAACGCATCACTGTGCTTTCATTAGATATATATTTTACATGTCTTGTGGGGTCGATGGAGAGAGATATAGATACAATTACTTACTGTTTTAACTTTGAGTGAGTTTGCAGTAAGGGGGAGCTTGTGCATTGCTATCATGCATTGATATAGAGCATGTATCCATGCATTTGTGTTGCACGTTATACATAACTGTTTGAGTTCTGATATTTTGCGGTATTAATGCGTCTATGGTGTTTTGATTAGCATTGATATTGCATCTTAAACTAGCATGCCTATTTGATTGATTATATGTATAAGCTTCTAAGTCATTTGTTGCTTATTTCCTGTATCACGTGCTTTTACACTAGGTATGTGATTTTTGATTTCAGGATACAGGTTGAACAAAATGGAAGTTACATTCAGATGATTGTTGGACTTTGTTATTTTTTATAGGTTTATTTTTACATTGTAATTGATTTTGTCACGGAATGTCAAAGGGGGAGTTTTTTCAGTGTTAGATCATTGCAATTGGCTATTCTTTGAACAAAAGGACCAACTTGAACATTTTAGAAGTTTAGAGACTTAATTGTAAAGTTTCATAGTTGGTTGTATAGTGTAGGGTTCGGGGTCCAAGTTTGGAACATGAAGGAAACTTGTCGTATTTTCGCTAACTGCTCGCGGGAGTCATGCTCGAGCGGATGAAGCAGGTCATCTAGGGCTCGATCTTCTCCCACCTGTCGTTCGAGGGATAGGGCCCTCGCTCGAGCGAAATAGCTCCTCGCTCGAGCGACCAATTTACAGCCAGACCTAATTCGCAATTCGCGAGATTTTTATTGGTTAAAGTTTTCATATTCGTCCAACATATTAAAGGGGGCACTGCGCACTCGGGATTAATATGTTGAACATTATTCATTCAAGAGATAATAATTATTCTCTCAAGAGCCAAACATTCAACAGTTCAATCACTTCATCTATATGTGCATTTTGGATTGAAAATATCAAAACCTTCAATCAATATACTGATGCTATTCTTCACTTGGATCTGTCAGGAAGATTGTGTTGTCAATTTGGCTGGCTGTGAAGATCAAGGAAGAAACTTAAGAACGGGGAGTTTTTGGTGGATCTACAGGAGATAAACTGCGTGAAGAGTCAGGAGTGAAGTTTGTGTGCTCACTTCAGGAGGATTTCTTTACAACGAAGAGCTAGAATTTGTGTTCGTGTGCACATTCTAGGAGAGCTGTTTCAAATTTCAGACAAGAGATCAGAAAACTTGTGTCGTCAACTTTGCTAGTGGTCTGTAAGTTTATAATACAGTTTATAGTGGATCTTTGACTAGCAAAGCGCCCGGAGTTTTTTTCACGTTGGGTTTCTCCATGAACAATTCTCGTGTTGTTTACTACTTTATTTACTGATTTCATATTGTTGCGGTATTCAAAGATAGGATAAATTGTATTGGTTGAATAATCACCTAGACATAATTAACTTGTGACTTATTTCATGTTAATTAAGTTTTAATTCAGTATTTACACTTACTCACCCCCTCTAAATGTAGTTGGGCCGAATCTCTCGTTTTTAAGAAATGAATGGAAAACAAGAAACTGCATAAAAAGAAGTCAAATCCACATTCAAGTTTGAAATGTCTCTCTACTTTTATGGAACAAGCAACAGGTACTTTGGAAAAAGGTAAAGCTAAGCTTCTGCCAAGGACGGTTCAATTTGTGGTGGAAGATTGGAATTTATTATTTTTGTCTTTCGAAATTGACCAAGCATTACCCTATGAACATGGAACATGAAATTAAAACCTCCACTATAGCATGTGATTCATTTTCTGATCAAATGGAACATGATAGAAACATATTAGTCAATTTCAAAACCATAAATGACTTTACCCCGTATGAGGAACAGAATTTCCTACTTACCTTTTGTACGTAACATATGACTACCTGGTTAAGTACTTTTTTAGGAAGAGGGTATGAACACATTATCATGTAGCGTTGGATGAAAAAAAATGTTTAGTCCATGATATCCACAGTAATATGGAGAGTACTTAATTCTTTAAATTGATGTGTTGTTGGGAGTTATTATCCAAAAGCTTTGATTGTTATATTTTTGACAGCCAACTGTCTGTTGATATTAAAGTAACTCGGCCTATGATTTCATGTTTTAGTGAGAGAAACATATTCTTTCTTTGTTTGTTTCTAGAAAGAAGGAATCGTGATCCTGTCAATTACTAGAAATGTATATTCAGCAGCAATTTCTTACCTGTACTGTAATATGGAACATAAACTGAGTTTTACAACACTTCTGAACGCTTTTATGTATTATTTCAGAAAGAAAAGAGATTCATATTTTATGATGTTGGATAAAGCAGGTTGTCTATTGACAACATCGATATACAGACTTGTCATTATTAGTACTTTGCAAATACCACTACGTCTTTGAGAAGCGGAAGGGTATATGCATACACCATGCAAGCATGGGTGGTAAATTTGATGTATAGTGAATGCAGCAATTTCTTTTGTGAAGTGGCTGGTTTAAACTAATGAACTTCCTATAGAAATCTCCTATGTAGGAAAATATGCATTCTAGGTCGAAATGATGTCCATCACCTCCCCCCTCTCAACATCAACAAAGAAGAAGCATCAAACTTGTGGTGGAAATAATGATATCTGCATAGACTGCGTGGCATAATAAGGAACGAAGTCCCATTCCCTACAACTTAGGGATTAGGGTTATATCTTTTAGAGTCTCAAGGAAATCAAACTTTTTGCAACCTCATGCTATGTAAATTTGGTCTATCGTTTCCCTTATTTTAACCTGTTTTGAGATGGTGTCACTCTCGTAAATGTGCATATTTTGTTCCTTGCACTTCTATCAGATTGTGCCTGCTTAAATTTCTCAAACATGATAAGAGGTTGTCAAGGACAGTGATATTTTATGACTACAATAAGAGTCAACTATGTGCATCTGTTAATAGGATCTTTATAGGAACATTCTCCGTTGGTACTCAAAAGATGGTGACTTTTTATCTAGTCCGTCTACCAATTTCCTTGCGGGGTCCATAGCTGGTTTCACGACATTGATCATCATCTCTCCATTTGATATTGTGCATACACGCCTTGCTGCTGATGTTAGGGGCATTCACTTCTTGCATACTATAAGTAAGAAAGATGGAATTCCAGGGATGGGAACTTATTGCCTCTGTGCAGGGAAAGGTTGCACAATTGGGCCTTTATTTTTGTTGAAAACGAAGATTATATCAAATTGCTTTGATATCAATTTGTTGAAGAAAATAAGAGATTATAGACACAATATAAAGTAATTGATTACAAAAACACAACAAAATAATTTGTAAAGTAATAAAGATTTCACTAAAATATGAAGAAAGAATACAAAGATTTCTCCATCATCGCGACAATTTTCTGCAGTACTGGCTTTACCTAAAGTTTTTGTAGGAATTAATCCTCGAGAAATCTTTGATTCGGGCTCAAAAATCAACCAAACGAACACCACCCGACTCAAGTTCGACCCCAAGCTTCTCTACACCTTGGTTGCCCTCTTTTCCCCTCTAGTTGCTCTTCTTCTGAAACCCAAAAAGGACACTAGTTTATCCCCACAAAGGAGACTATGGTGGTGGTGTTTGCAAGCTCCAAATGGAGGAAAGGGAAGGAGATAACAATGGTTGAATCTCTCTATTCAACTCTCTTGGCTGCCTCTCTCACTCTCTCTCAGCTGCCTCTCAATTCTCTCTCTCGGTTGCCTCTCTCTTTTGCAATATCACACACACACCCTCAACACAACACAAAATGCCAATATATAGTTTAGGTTATACCACTCAATTGGGCTAACTAATAAGGTAATAAGGCCTAATACAAATGGGTCAAACACACTAATCCACCCAATAACCTAAAACAAACTTGGCCCCTCAAAGTGTAGGTTGTTTTCGAGTCAAGCCAAGTCTATGGTGTCGATAAATTATCCGACATCTATTTTTCATCATCGCCCGGATTATTGGGTATCAAAAAACTCAACAATCTCCACCTAGATTCCCAATAAACCTGTAAGCAAACAAAGCACATAGTTTATACTTGCATAATCAAGGTAACCAATAAAATTGGTATCACAGACCTTACCTTGTGTTTTCAACTTGAAACACATATCATACCTGCTCAATATACTCACCAGGGCTAAGGTCAAGAACGTCCAAGTAGAAGCAAATAATCACAGTGACAGTCAAGAGCAAATAAAATATGCGATGCCGATATACTATAGGATAACACATACAGATCTTTTTCATAAACACGTTCACACAGAACCATATATTAACATCAAGTTAATCAACAAGCCAACACATATGCAATAAATGCATAAATGACCTCACGAAAAATATCTCACCACACTTATCCTATCTCATTCTGTGTTACTCCTACCTCGAGAACGCATATCTCCATTCATCGCTCACCATGCTCACTAGACTAATCACTCAACTCATGTCTAATTGGTAAGTCACAATAGATCCTAAGTTCTCGGGATAATCCTTTATCACTACATCACTTCTCCCAAACTACGTGGATAATGGGGCTCCACCTAACAGAATTGATAGAAGTGTCCTCTCTCACACTCCACCTGATCAGGGTCTCTTTCAGATAAAGGATTCTAGACATTTGATCACATCTCCACTCGTGATCCAAATGTCACACTCCACATCCCCCGGTACAAACCACAATGCACCCCTAGGCATCTATACTCCACCTCACCAATGGACCTCCAACACACTGCCAATTGCATCGCAAACTTACTATGGCAAAACAATATCTGTCGACGACCACGAAGGTTAGATCTCAATTTAAAATTGACCCACGTACCACAAGATTACTCCAATCACTAATACTAAAAAATATCCACAAAGGAAACGGGTGAAGGTGGCTCTCATAACGAGAATAAAAGAAAATGGTTGGTTACTTCACTATACTCACAAGGGAGGCTCACAAAGAGGAAGAAGATAACACTACACGGCTGCCTCACATAATCTCACAAAACCACACAAGGTCACAAAGATAAAGGAGAAAACGGCTGCCCATCTTTCTTCTCACTACCACCCTCTCACACTACTCACAGAGCAAAAACAGAGTACGCCACAAATCTCAACTCACTATGCATGCAAACATATTACACAAAGTAATAAGATCACTCTAATTCATACAATTACACATATCAATGCAACAGAATTAAGTGATCACACATCATGCATAAAATTGGTTACACACAGATACAATGCAATAACTAGGTTTACACTCAATAAACCTCACTAGGTCATCACTCGACCCAATGTCAACATTCGCCTCGCCTCACCTCACCTCTCATCTCATCTTTCTTTTCATTATCATTCGCAGGACAGTCTATTTCACCATGTCCAAATTTTACCACAGTTAAAAGTACGTATTATTTTTCGCACTTGCCTTAAACTTACACATGCCATCAATACCAAATAATAACCACAAGCAAAGTAAGAACATAATTCACATAAAATAGTCAAACAAACTTTCCTAAAGTCACATGCAAATCTAACAATGTAGAAAAAATTGATAATAAATTTACAAAAAATTTATGGCACGTAATTAACAAGTAACTCCTAAATCTAGCAACAGGCAATGGTTATCCCTTCACGGTAACCCCAAACCTAACGTCGCCCCCACACGATGACTTCTAATGCGAAAAATAAATTACCGTACACAATAAATTTAACTGCAATAATAAAAGGTAAAGAACACGATATCGAGCAGACCACGTCTGAAGGTCCGTAAATATCGAGAGATGCGAATTACCACTTTATGATCATCGTCATTCGTCCTAAAGTCTCCAGCAACCATGGTAACATGTAACAAAATCGGGCACCCAGATGTCAAAGGGCAAAATCGTCCAACTTTCACCATATTGTTCAAAACTGAAATTTGAAAATACCGCAAGGTCCATCTCATCATCAGCAACAATCTATATTTTGGAGTCATCGCCGGATTTCGACCGACGCGCCGCCCACGTGCCTTGCCGGAATCCACGCGCTGACAGCGACTCCGGCGCCGAATTTTTTTTCACTATTTCTAGATTGCCTTCGCCTATATAGTCCAATGGTGGTCTCCGTTTCTCCATCCGTTCACTGGTTTGGCAGGAAAATGCAAAAACAGGTCCTGTCAGAAAATTTTTAAAACTGCCCAGATTTTTTCTGTTTTCTGCCGATTTTTTCAACTTCATTTTCGACCCCTTCCAACCCCTTTTTCACCCCAAAAAACATAGATTTCTCAACAACTCAAACTCTGATACTATTTGTAGGAATTAATCCTCGAGAAATCTTTGATTCGGGTTTAGAAACCAACCAAACGAACACCACCCGACTCAAGCTCGGCCCAAAGCTTCTCTACACCTTGGTTGCCCTCTTTTCCCCTCCGGTTGCTCTTCTTCTAATACCCACAAAGGACACTAGTTTATCTCCACAAAGGAGACTGTGGTGGTTGTGTTTGCAAGCTACAAATGGAGGAAACGAAAGGAGATAACAATGGTTGAATCTCTCTCTATTCAACTCTCTCGGCTGCCTCTCTCACTCTCTCTCGGCTGCCTCTCAGTTCTCTTTCTCAGTTGCCTCCCTCTTTTGCAATATCACACACACCCTCAACACAACACAAAATGCCAATATATAGTTTAGGTTATACCTCTCAATTGAGCTAACTAATAAGGTAATATGGCCTAACACAAATAGGTCAAACACACTAATCCACCCAATAACCTAAAACAAACTCAGGCCCCCAAAGTGTAGGTTGTTTCTGAGTCGAGCCAAATCTATGGTGTCGATAAATTATCCGACATCTATTTTTCATCATCGCCCGGATTATTGAGTATCAAAAAACCCAACAGTTTCTGATTTGTGATTTGTAGTCAATTTTTCTTTATTTTGCAACTTATAATAATCATTTATCAAGTGTCCTTTTTTTCTTTCAATGATTACAAAATTTAAAGTTAGAATTTATTTGCCCCTTTCCAAATCACCATCAACAACTTGGTCATCTCCATGAACTTTAGATCCAACAAGACGCTTCATCTTCTCATTTGAATATAGAGCATCGCAGACTTCTTCAATATCATGACTATATAAGATCATGTTTCTAAAAGATATATATAAAGCAGGGAACGAATACAACAAAATAAAATTCAAATCTTCTTCATCATATCTAACCTCCAAGGTTTCTAAATTAGCGACGATTTTCTTAAAATAGATAGGTGATCTTTAAGAGATGTACCTTCTGTCATACAATGATAATATAGGCGCTGCTTTAGATGTAATTTGCTAGTTAGACTCTTTGTCATGCATAATTGCTCCAATTTGATCCATAATGCAATAACTTACTTCTCCTTCAAAACATCCTAAAAAATATTATTTGAAAGATGAAGATGAATCTGAGATATGACCTTTTGATCTCTCCAATGTTTCTCTTCTGATATGCAAGTTGTTGACATCTTGTCAAAACTAAACGTGTCGTCCAAATCTATCTGAGGGAGTACTGCTTGCATCTTTACCTGCCACAATGAAATTCTTTTACTACGATCCAAAAGCAAAATATCATACTTCATGGTTGTCATCACGAAAGATCAAGTTAAGCTCTTAACTTGATCAAAACATCGATCTCTCGCGAATTTTCATGCCTTTGGCTCAGATACTAGTTTTTTGAAAACGAAGATATCATATTGCTTTGATAATAATTTTTTTGAAGAAAATACGAGATTATATGCACAATATAAAGTAATTGATTAAAAGATCACAAGAAACAAAATAACTCGCAGATTTCACGAAAATATGGAGAAAGAATACAAAGATTTTGTGTTTACAACTTTGTCTAATTTAATTTAAAATACAATGAAGAGCTAAATATATATATATAGGAGATGTTTCAAGCCCTCAAAATAGAGTTATAGATGGAAAAGAATGCTCAAAACGTTGATAAACGCAAAAACGGGTATGGGCAAGATGAATATGGTGCTCGGGAGCCAGGCAAGCATCGCATCACCGGTCTTCACTTCTTTGGGCACTCGAGCTCCAGGCGAAATGAAGAAAAGTCCTCCCTAGTCCATATCTTGATCTCTTCAAATTCAACACAAATTCAACTCTGAATTGGACTTCCAAATAGAACTTCAACTAGAATTTGTCAAATAGATTTCGAATAAGTTTTCAAATAGAACTCTTCTTAAATCGACTTTAATTAGAATTCATAATTAATTTTCAAATAGAATTTGGATCACACCCTAATTCTAACAATTTTGGTGGCTTTGATACCATAAAAGAGATGATATACGAAAAATGCAACACAGATGTTGCATTATGGAAGCATTGGGCAGTGGCTTAGGCAGTCACGACTTCTGCCGGATCGTTGTTGTATACATTATATATAGTTCAAAGGCGGATGATGATGCTTCAGGCTTAATACGACCAATCTATCATACTACGTCAGATTGCTGGAGGAAGATATACAAGAAGTAGGGTTTTCTCCTTGTTTTTATCATGGAGCACTATCGAGTATATTTAGGGGTACTGGTGCATCGGCTGTTCTGGTTTTGTACGACAAGATCAAGAACATTATGGATGGAAGCAGATTATAACATATTCGGGTAAAGTTTCTTCATCTCCTCTTACTTAGAATAGAACAATGCAATTACAGTCTAATTTAGGGTGTAGCATGCATATGTTCAATTTAAATATGATTTGAGAGTTGAAATATGCACAAATGAATTTTAATACCATCTTTATTATGTTGGACTTGATTTTTTATTCGGGAATAATTGAGCAGAAATTTGCTTGAGTGTTGTTGTAGACGAATTCATCTTTGATTGCAGTTATCTTGTGAACCACTGCATTGGTGGGTTATTTATTTACGTCGTCTTTAGTATCATTTATGTTTAAATCGCATCTCTTTCTTTCGTAACGTGTTGGTCATGATATTTGACAGTCAACTACATTCTTTTTGTTAACTCTGTTCGATATATACCGTGACACGTTCTAAAGCAGGAAAAAATAAAAAAGCTAATGATTAGAAGAAGCAATTATAATTAAAGTAGATGACTTCATCTATGACTAAGAGGAGGAACAAAATTAAAGTACATATAGTGGGCTTCAAACAGATTGTATTGCACCATGTTTGGCTTTCTTTGTAAAATATCAAATTATAGAAAGAAGCACGCTCATCAGAAGTAGCATCCTCAAAAACTTTGTTATCATGGCCCAATCTTAAATGTTTTTGGCTCACCCTTCATGAACGAACTGCAATTGTGCGTGCGCATGTGGGCTTTGTTAGGTGTGTTTCCATTTAAACTTAAGACGTTGTTTGGTTTGATTGAAAGCAGATAATTAATAGATTTCAATAAAAGTTGTTAAAATATATGTTTGAAAAGTTGATAAAAATTATGAATTTCAAAAAACGTATAATTGGAAATGAGTTTGTGGAAAAATGAGTTTTAAGAATTGGATGCCAAAACTCGGTCTAAAATAAATCTCATGCACAAACACAGAGTTTTGGCTTGTGGTGTATAAGCAATATTACAATGATTTTGTTGTTGTAAGGTGCTCTCTACTCCAAGAACTCTGCTGCTCTACCAGGATAAGGCTCACGGATCTTTTACAGGCAACACACATATAAGGAGGTGGATATTTTATGAGATAATTTTTTAAAAAGATGGACTCCGCATCTTGCTCTCACATTTGCTCTGTCAGACCTTTTACAGGCCTGGCAGAACAGCAAAATTCCTACTCCAAACCCAAAGGAAAGGAAAAGGAAAAGGAAAAGTGGAGCACTGTGGAGGGAAAAAGTAAAATAAAGAAACATTGTGGTATGAAGTGGGTTTGTCTCTTCCTCTGATAAAGGATTTTTTTTTTTTTAACCTTTTACCTTCCATTTTGCTTAATTCTTTCAAGTGGATTTGACATTTATGGACTCAAATTACTCTTTTTTTTCTTGAAAATATTATATAATTGAACGGAAAATATTAAATGAAAGAAGTGGACTCGTGCCTACTTTTATAATATATATATATACATTGCTAACTTCTAAAATAAAGGCAAATTTGTTGAGAAAAAAGGTGAGGGAAAAGAAAAAGGAAAAAGAAAAATCAAAGGATTTACACGAATGTATTTTATTTCAAATAATACAACTTTTACCATACAATTAAAGAGCGATTTTGAAGTATATTTGGAAAATTAGATATGGACGAGTAATTTTGTTAAATGATAAATCATAAAATTGATCTATTTTAAAAATTCTTAAAAATCTAAGGTTTCATTTCATTTCTTCGTGAAATATATTATTTGTGTATATTTATACAAGAATGGAAAACTTAAAACTTCAAGACAAATTGAAGTTACATTGAACTAACAATAAGAAGATATTTTCTATCTTTCATAGTATAACTTCCTTTTTATTCACTTTTTTATTTAACAACGACGACGACGACTTGAATTGATGAATTGAATATTTAAATTTTATTCATTGTATAATCCAATCCTTAAACACGTGGAGTGGAGGCATCAATAAATTCCATATCTGGGGGCAAAAACAAACAAGAAATGGAAGGAACACTTCTTATTTGATAGTCAAAAAAGCAGAAGCACAAAAAAAGTAGACAAAGAACCCCCAATTTGTGGGGTTCGATCAGGGCTTCTGTCAAACCTTCGATTACCATAGCAAAACCCTTAATTTAAATAAACTTATAACTAAATTCAAATAGTAATTTACATAAATAAAGTCAATAAAAAGGATTTTTAAACCAAATATAATATGACTACGAAATTACAATTTTTGTTAAGTAAAATTCACATAACAAGCCACAACTCATAAATCAACTTAATCTAAAACCCAAATCATGCTAAGAAATTATTAACCGCGAGGATTTTTAGAATATGAAAAGACTAATTAAACTAGAATCATAATCCCAAATAAGCAACTTATAATTAATAATTACAATACCATATTATTTTCAAGAACACCGACTTCAATAAGCTTAGGCACGAGGTGACCGCTCAAATGGAGTGCCACGAGATTTTCAAGCCCACCAACAAGTACACCTCCTATGTACAACGCCGGTGCACCTCCGCCTCCATCGCCGCCGTATGTGGCGGAGGCGGCGACCTGGTTGTTATTGAGTGCACCGATTTCTTCCTCCTCCAATTCGATGACGGTGGGGTACACTCCGATGGCGAAGAGCAGCAGCTTCATGACGTGGCACATGCAGCACGAAGAGCGGCTGAAGATGATCACCGGGTTTTCAGAGATTAGGCGCTGGATACGCATCTCCGTTGACTCCGCCGCGTCTATGGCCAGTGGAGAGGTGGTTGTGGAAGTCAATTCTAGCCTTACTCCTCCGTCGGCTAGAATCCCGTACCGTCGGACGCCTTGCATCACCACCGCTAGTAAACTTTGTCGCAGTGAATGGGGGTGAAAATAAATGTCAACCAACCAGACCCTTAAAAATGAGCATGGGTCGATCCAATGGAGTGATTGTATGTATATATTGTAATGGTAACCGATGACGTCATCTTGACTTGGACCTGGAACAGAAATGGGCCTTGTGGTGGCCCACCCACGACGTGTGCAAAAGAATTCTCCGTGTATTCACTTTTTTGCGGTCAATTGTGGAGCCTACATTAGTGACATAATCATTATGAATGACTAGGAATCCTCGTCATCATGACGTTGTCTTGTTGAAACGTGGCGCTTTTTTTTAACCTTCCTTGAGGCATGGAGATTGTGGCTTTGTGGGGGAGAAAACTAGAGATAGTAAAGATCGCCCTTTTTTCTTTTTGCTTTTTGTGCTCGCACGTATTGGCCAGTGGGATGCCACCATGTTGTATGTCGAGTGTCTGATACATTGATATGGTTGAATTCAGGGACAGATTTAAAATCGGATTGGTCTGAAAGGCCCAAATACTTATTAAAAAAAATTTAATTAAATTTTTTTTATATTAATTCGTGTTAATTTTTTTTTTTTTTCATATTAATCCATGATAATTTTTTTCCTGAATCCGACTTGAATTGATGTGTATCCGTTATTGGTGCATAAAAATGGTGTCTTCCACAGGGATTTATGATGACGGGGAGTGAGTCCCTTATTTTCTTCCTTGTCATAAACTTCTTACAAATTTTGAAGATTTAAATTTTATTTTTATTTTTATTTTTGTCAAAAAGAAGTTAGAGCTTGTTTGATGGCCATTTAATTCCATGAAAGAAATTATTTTCCATTTTGATAAAATAAGCTGTTTGATGGCCAACAAATTTTAGGGAATTGAAATTCCCCTCAGCCCCCCCCCCCCCCACGCGCTCATTTCCCACCATTCCAGATAACTTTTTTTTTTTGTTTTTTTTTTTTTATAGTAATTGAAACAAATGCTAGATTCAATGGTAAAAAAATTTATCCATTTAATTGAAAATTTATATGAAAAATAAAATCAAACGAATGATATTCAGTATACTTTTTTTTTTTTTTTTTACAATTGGAACAAATTTTAGACCTAGTGGTAAAAAAAATTATCGCTTCAATAAATAATTTTCATAAAAAAAAAAATACAAACGCATACCAAAATATTCAAAATTTCAAAAAATTTCATGTGAAAAATTATACCAATCAAACACAATTAATCGACAATTTCCAATAAAATAAATTTTAGACAATTCAATTCTCTATAATTCATTTTCTGTCCACCCAAATTTCATCTTTACAATCAAACAGACCTTTAGATTAAAGAATAATGCTGAATGTACAACATTATTCTTACAGCATGGGTGGCAGCTCTTACACATGTTGTGAGGTTCTCACATATTTTAATCATCGGGACCCACTTCCAAATGTCATAGTACTGTAATGTATGCTTTCACTGATGTTGTGCATGTAGCTTCTTCCTAGATTAGGCCCCCATTTAGTTTAGGAATAAGACTCACTAAAGAATAGCTTTGACATTTCAGGCATCAATCTAGAAAGAATTTGGTAGCTTTCCCGTGTAATTCTTCTTCCTCTTCTAGTACAGGATTATGTGTAATAAAGCTTGACTTATATATATATATATATATATATATATATATATATATTATGTTATTCAATCGATTTTGGCTGTGACCCCACAGCTGCTAAACTATAAATAGGAATAGAAACTGCGGTCGTTAAGAAATTACAGTCTTCCAAATAGAGTTAACCATTGTTTGAGCCTCATCAATCAAAAATTCAATTTTTTTCGAAGTCATTTTCAATAAAATATTTTGCACGTAAATTTAAAAAAAATTTCTTACCTTGTAATCACACATTCTCCAAAAAATTAATATTACAAAACTCATTTTAATATAAAAATGGATACAAAATAAGGACTTAATATATTTTGATAAAAATTGATGAAATATACGATTAAAAAATTATATGTTCCATGAAATGTGCATTTAAAACTTAAAATTAATTATTAATTTTGACTTAGATTTTAGTTAGAAAATGTAAATCAATCGAATAAGGGCTAAATTACCTTTGATTGATGTACAAGAGCAAACTTAAATTAGATTCTCGAAACAAAATTTTGAAAATGTACTACAAACTAAAACTTGAAATATTAACAGCCTTATTACCATAACAAGTCTTGCACGTTTTTGGTATTAGGTTATTTAGTTTATTTTCTTTATTGCTTTCCTTACCTAGCACATTGTAAACCCTTTTAATTGAAGACAGTTAAATGTAAACGGTATAACAATTCAATATACAATTCTCTAGAAATTCTCCCTTCTTATTTCTTAACATGGTATCAGCCTAACCACATACAAAAAACCCCACACACGATCCTGCAATTCACCCATGGTCGAGACCAACACTCCTCCCGTTCCTTCCTCTTATCTTCTCCACCCCTTCGACTCTCCCAACCTAATTCTCGTCCATGGCCTTCTCACAGGCAACAACTATCCCAAATGGAAAAAAACCATGACCAAAGTCCTCAACGCCAAGAACAAACTTGGCTTCATCGACGGCATCCTCAAGCCCCCTGAAACCACCAAACTAGAATATACTCAATGGAACCAAACAAAGGATATGGTCTTACCTGGATTCTCAACTCCATTAGTCTTTCCCTCACCGATCCCCGCAATGTCTGGGTCGACCTCTCTTCCCGCTTCTGCCATGGCAACAACGCTCGTATCTACCACCTTAAACGAACTCTCGCCTCCCTGCACCGAAACACCACTTCCATCCATGATTACTTCAACCAAATCAAACAACTATAGGATGAAATTAGCCATCTCCAAACTGCCACCGACCAAAAAAGAAGTCGATGATGAACGTGTCTTCCAGTTTCTCCTTGGACTTAACGACTTCTTTGCTCCTCTTCGCACCCAGATTCTGGCCATAGATCCATTGCCCTCTATCAGCAAAGTTTTCTCCATCCTATTTCAAGAAGAGCAATAGAGGCTCTTCAATCTCCAACCTCTATCAACCGAAACTATAGCCATGGCTGCCCGCACTGCACCTCGCACGCATCGTCCTCCGACGTGCACTGCTTGTGGCAGAATTGGCCATAAGCAGGACGGATGCTGGTCCATCATCGGGTACCCTCCAAGCAGAGGGCCTCGCACTAAAAAATCATAGCCATCTATCTTGGGCCCGCCTCTATCCACTGCATATATGGCTTCTCTTCCTCCTCCGTAGGCTTCGACTCCAGTCTCCCTTTCTCCGGAGATGTATCAGAAGCTCCTCAACCTTCTAGCACCATCACCTACTTTGGTCGCCCAATCCCTTGCCTTCTTCGCTAGTAATTTTTTTTTCCCTTTTCAATTTCCCTTCAATCGACGCCTCCATTTGGTATGGATAGTGGTGTGAGCCACCACATCTTCCACCACTATGATGCCGTCACCAATTTGTAGCCCCTTGCTTCCTCTCACCATATCTGACTTCCCACAGGAGAGAAAATCCCAGTCGAAGGCTTGGGCTCGTGCCTTCTCTCTCCCTCACTCACTTTACATAACATTTTTTATGTCCCCTAATTTATCCTTCAATTTACTTTCTATTTCCCAAATTGCCATCTACAATTTTTGTCTAATTATTTTTTCTCCTACTTCTTGTTTATTTCAGGACTCTCGATCGATGAAGCCGATTGGAGCGGGTGATCTATGCAATGGGCTCTACATCTACCGTCTCGACGCCCCCGTCATTTTTGCTGCTCAGACTACTGTCAATAAGACATTTTGACTTCAACGTCTAGGTCATCCCTCCAGTTTTATCATTCCCAGTCTTTTTAATTCTGCATGTAGTCTTTCCGCTTGCGATGTTTTGCACATTCAAAATATACTAGATTATCTTTTTCCAATTATGCCAATAAAAGTGATTCTCGTTTTAATTGCATTTTTTGTGATATTTGGGGTGGTTATTACACATCTTTATGTGGCCCTCATTATTTTCTCACTATTGTTGATGATTTTTCTCGCACCACGTGGATATATCTCATGAATTTTAAATCTAAGGCTTACACACATTTAACACACTTCTTCGCCCTTGTCCGCAACCGATTTAACACCCACGTAAAAATTATTAGAACTGATAATGGACAAAAATTTCTTTCCCACCAATTTCAAACATACCTACACACACACACGACATCCTCCATGAACGTACCTGTGTCGAAACTCCCCAACAAAATGGCATTGCGGAGCGTAATCACCGACACCTTCTTAATGTTGCCCACAGTTTGTGTTTTCAAGCACACTTGCCTTTCACTTTTTGGGGTGATTGTGTGCTCACCGCAGCCTACCTCATCAACCGCACCCCTAGCCGCACTCTCCAGAATAAATCTTATTTTGAAACTCTTTTCAATAAAATTCCCACTTACGACCATCTTCGTGTATTTGGTTGTTTTTGTTATGCACAAACCCTCAACGGTCATCGCGAAAAAATTTCTCCCCGTGTCACTAAATGTGTTTTTCTTGGCTACCCGAGCATACATAAAGCCTACAAACTCTATAATCTCCAAACATAGTCCATCTTATATTCTCGGGATGTCACCTTTCACGAACACACATTCATTTTCCAAGATCTTCATGACCCTCGTGACACACCATCTCTACACACCCCTATCATTTCCCTTCTCGTTCCTGACCCAATTCTGTCTCCTAACCCCCACGGCCCCTGCTGAATCCCTTGCCTCTCCCCATTCCCCACACCTTTACCCGATCCCTCTCCACCAGCTCCTTGCCCTCGTCGCACTATTACTCCACTTACCTATCTTTACGACTATGTTTGTCCCACCCTATATGCGGAGCCCACGACATCTACACCTGCTCCACCGGCTTCAGGTACTATTCATTCTTTATCTACTTTTCTTTCATATTCCGATTTTTCTTCCTCCCATATTACTTATTTGAATGCTCTCACATCTTGTACTGAACCCTCTTGCTACACTCATGCTATCCGTTACTCTCACTGGTGTGAGGCAATGAGTGCTGAACTTTGTGCTTTGGAGGATAATTACACTTGGACTCTTGAATCCCTTTCCCCTAGAAAGAAAGCCATTGGGTGCAAATGAGTTTTCAAAACCAAGCTCAAAGTCGATGGTTCCATCGAGCGACACAAAGCTCACCTTGTTGCCAAATGATACACTTAGGTTGAAGGCCTTGACTACCATGAAACTTTTGCTCCGGTCGCCAAAATGACCATGGTTCGCTGCTTATTGGCAGTCACAACTGTTTAAAATTGGATTATCTATCAGCTTGACGTTAATAATGCCTTCTTACACGACGATCTTGATGAAGAAGTCTACATGACCCCATCTCCAGCCTATTGTCCTAAGGGGGAGACCCGTGTTTGTCGTCTACGCAAATCCTTCTATAGCCTAAAACAAGCTTCACATAATTGGTTTTTCAAATAAACTCTGTTATTCTTAATGCAGGTTTTCACTCATCTCAAGCAGACCATTCTTTGTTTACTCTCACCACGTCCACCAGTATTGTTCCCATTCTTGTTTATGTTGATGACATCCTGATTGTTGGTAAGGATCACTCTCAAATTGAGCTTTTCAAGAAAATCCTCTCCACTCATTTCAAGACAAAGGACCTCGATTCCCTGAAGTACTGTCTTTTATCGTCGTCTTGTTGGACGCATCATCTATCTGACCATCACTAGACCAGATATTGTTTATGTAGTCAACACACTCAATTAATTCATGCATGCTCATTGGGTTCCCCACACGACTGCCGCTACCAGATTTCTTCGCTACATCAAGGGCTGTCCGGGCCAAGGCATCTTCTTCCCTTCATCCAACAGTACTCATGTTTCAGCTTATACAGATTTTGATTGGGCCAGCTGCCCTACCACACGTCGCTCCACCACTGGATACTTCATTCAGTTAGGTACCAGTGCGATCTCATGGCGCACCAAGAAAACAGAGCACTGTTTCTTGTTCTTCTACTGAAGCTGAATATTGTGCTATGGTCGTAACCACCCGTGTACTCATTTGGTTAAAACAACTTCTCACTGATCTTGGCATCTCCCATTCCGAGCCTTTTACTCTCCATTGTGACAATCAATATGCTTTGTTCATTGCACACAACCCTGTGTTTCATGAGCGTACCAAACACATTGAGATTGATTGTCATATCATTCGCGACAAGATTCGTTCGTGCCTTCTCAAAGCTGTCTACACTGCTTCCAATTAGCAACTTGCGGATATCTTCACCAAAGTTTTGGGACATGACCTTTTCCATACTTGCCACGCAAGTTGGACATTACGGATCTCCATACGCCAACTTGAGGGGAAGTATTAACGGCCTTCTTACCATAACAAGATTTGCACGTTTTTGGTATAAGGTTATTTAGTTTATTTTCCTTATTGCTTTCCTTAGTACATTGTAAACCCTTTTAATTGAAGACAGTTCAATGTAAACGATATAATAATTCAATATACAATTCTCTAAATTCTATGGAAATTCTCCCTTCTTATTTTTTAACATGAAAATTGAAATACAAATCAAACGAACCCAATTTTCTTGGTATTAAAATATGTTAGGTCGAGTATGGCTCTTATACGTTGTGCCAATTCTGCGTGACATCTTAACTTTACTTTTGATTAATTATGGTGGACCTCTATCTTTAAAATTGAAGTGGACAAAAGATATTAAGGATAGGAAAAGTCACATTTCAGAACCGAAAGCAAAATTGATTAACATATTGAAGTGGGAGAAAATAGTTGGTTGATAAAAAAAAAGTGTGTTCCTCGTGCAAAAGGTCAATTCTTTATATCTAATCGTCATTGTCCTCATACATAATGAAATTTAACAAAGCAAGTCAAATCCACGGTCTAAATAATTTGGCTTAGGAAAAAGTTACAAATAATGCACGCTAGATGTCTCCCAAAAAGTCTAACATACCTTCCTTTTGACATTTTCAATTCCAAATTAAAAATATTGAAGAGATTGATTATAATGAATCATAAAAAAAATTCCAAGTCATATATGGTTATATTCATGAAAATAGCTGCACGTACATGATTTTATTTCACAGAAATATTAAAGATACTCACATGAGGTTGGACCCCTATCAATAAAATATTGTAAAAAAAAAAAATCACCCTCCTACTATGTGAGTATCATGTACTAATTTTGTGAGATTTTATTCTGTACGTGTAGACTTGCTTTATATTCATTGACTATATAAAGAGTTGTATTATGTAACGACTTGTTTGGATCAACCACTCATGCTAGGCTATATAACCTATAGATGTATTATTATTATTATTATTATTATTATTATTATTATTATTATTATTATTGTGTGTACAAATAAAGTAAATGAAAACAATTCAATATGTGGGTCCAGAGACAATATCGTGACTCACTTCTTAAGTTAGCTCGAATATGTCTCCACCTCCTAACATCATCAATGATGTCTGAAATAGTATTAATTGTTAATGTAATAAATACATTAGTTTAAGGGTAGTTTTGTCTTTTATATTTCCTTGGTATTGTAGTATATAAACTCATTCTATTTTTTTACATTTAGACCTAATTTTTGGTGGCTCAACAATGTCTTCTCCTTCTTCTCTTAATTATTATTCTCCTTTGGTTTATCAAATTCGTTAGTATTATTTTCATGGTATCAGAGCCTAAATCTATGCATTGAAGTTGATTCTATTTTGTGAAAATTGAAGCAAGTTTACATTCTCCAAGAGGCGTCAAGGTCTGCTTAAGAAGGCCTATGAACTGTCTGTTCTTTGTGAAGCAGATGTTGCCGTTATTATTTTTTCCAGCACTGGGAAGCTTTTTGAGTTCTCCAGTTTAAACATGCATGCGTAGATAAACTGTTGTGCGAGAGAAATTGAAGAGGATTTACTCTTTTGAGATTTTGAATCAGTTATTGTTCTGGTGATATCGGAAACATAAATTCCTCAGGAAGCTGTCAAAATTAGTGAGCACAACTTCCCAAACAAACTAAACCTAGGTCTTATTCCAAGAGGCTGAGCATTCAACAAAGTCTTCTATTCTTGCTTGCTTATTGAAGTACGGCCAGAACTTTTATTCTGTAACTTCTGCATGCTTTGTTGCCTCAAAGACTATTCATAAAGATTCATAAAGACTATTCATCTGTTGAGAAATGGCGTGGTGTGCAATCTTATAATCATTGGTAAGGTTGTTATTGTTTGGTGATATTATTTTGATTCTACTCACATTTTTGTGATAAATTACGGCAATAGTTTGTGGTGGTGTGTTGGTTATCATTGTTTTTTTTTAGGATTTGGTGATTTTGTTTGATTGGTAGTAACTTATTTGTTGATTTTATAATGGTAACTGAGAAGGATGATTCACTTCAATCCATTAGTGTCAGATTAAATGGTAAAAACTACTCATATTGGAGTACCGTGATGCGAAATTTTATAAAGGGAAAAAGATTGTGGGGTTATGTTAGTGGAAGTGTTGTGAAGCCTAAAAACACTGATGAGAATTATGTGACAGAGTTAGATAATTGGGATGCAAATAACGCGAAAATTTTCACTTGGATTCATAATTCTGTTGAGCAATCCATTGGTAGACAGTCGGCGAAGTTTGAAACGGCAAAGGAAGTTTGGGAACACTTTCAGAAGTTATACACTAAGTCTAACTTTGCAAAACGGTATCAGCTGGAGATTGATATACGGGCTTTACATCAAAAGGATATGAGTATTCTCGAGTTTTATACCGCTATAAATTCAATTTGGGATGAGTTGGCTCTTACGGAATCAGTGGGACTGAAAGCATGTGATGAATATATTACTTTTAGAGAGGAGCAACGATTAGTTCAGTTTCTGATGGCACTTCGCAGTGATTTTGAGGGACTTAGAGGCTCTATCTTGCATCGCACTCCACTTCCCTCAGTTGACTCAATTGTTAGTGAACTTGTAGCTGAGGAAACACGTTTGAAATCTCTTGCAGGAGAAATATCTCTTCCTCCATCTAGCACCTCAGTGTTGGCTGTACCCTCTCGACCGTTCACACAGAACAAAGATTATGTGCGAGTTGCTAGTAATGAGTGTAACTTTTGCAAACAAAAGGGGCATTGGAAGTCTCAATGTCCTAAGTTATTGAAAAAGCAGCAAACTCAACCACAACAACGATCTTATCGTCCTAATGCTAACATAGCTGCCACCATACCACATAGTAACTCGTCTATACTTGGAGTACCACCTTCATCTAGTCCCATGTTGACTGATTTAGCAGAGCAGTTTGAGAAGTTCTTAGCCACACAGCCACATGCTATGTCAGCCTCCACTCATAAAGGTTTGTCATCTCAGAATTCCTCAGGTATTCCTTCATCATGGATTTTTGATTCAGGTGCTTCCAAACATATGTCAGCTAATTCAAAATTCTTTAATGATTTGCGCCCTTTTAACTCATCTATGTCTGTTATGACTGCTGATGGCACCTCATTGCCCTTAGCAGGTATTGGTTCTATTAACACACACAACTTATCGCTTTCAGATGTCTATTGTGTTCCAGCTCTTACTTTGAATCTCATTTCTATTGGTCAGTTGTGTGATTCTGGATACTTAGTTCAATTTTCTTCTACTGCCTGTCATGTGCAGGATCCTCGATCTCAGAAGTTGATTGGGATAGGCCGTAGACAAGGAGGGTTATACGTTCTGGACAATATGAGACCACCACATGTTGCAGCCTCTAGTGTTGACTTGTCGTCTTTTTCTTTGAATTCATCTTCTTCTAATTTTTATTTGTGGCATTCTCGCCTTGGACATGTTTCCGCTAGTCGTTTAAAAATTTTAGTTTCTAAAGGTCAATTGGGAGATTTGCAAACTCATGATATTTCTGATTGTAGTGGTTGCAAACTAGCTAAATTTTCTGCTTTACCTTTTCAACGAAGTATTTCTCGTTCTGTGGCACCATTTGATCTTGTTCACTCTGATGTGTGGGGACCTGCTCCTATTATTACCAGAGGAGGGTCTAGATATTATGTGTCTTTTATTGATGATTATAGTCGCTATTGTTGGGTTTACCTTATGAAACGACGTTCTGACTTTCTTTCTATTTATCGTTCTTTTAGAGCACTTATTAAAACCCAACATTCTGCTGTTATTAAGTGCTTTAGATGTGATTTGGGTGGAGAGTATACTTCTGCAGATTTCTCTACATTACTTGCTTCTGATGGCACAGTTCATCAAACCTCGTGTACTAACACCCCACAACAAAATGGCGTTGCTGAACGAAAACATAGGCACATTGTAGAAACTGCATGTTCTCTTCTATTGTCTGCCAAAGTTCCCAGTCAATTTTGGGGAGAAGCAGTTCTCACCGCTGTCTCCTTAATTAATAAGATTCCATCTTCCCATACTTCAGGTTTATCACCATTTGAAACACTGTTTGGGCATTCTCCTGATTATTCCTCATTGAGAGTTTTTGGCTGTACTTGTTTTGTCCTTCATCCTGAAGTAGAATGTAGTAAGTTAACATCTCGCTCTGCTCTCTGCGTTTTCTTAGGTTATGGACAGGGCCAAAAGGGTTATCGCTGTTTTGATCCCATTACTCAAAAATTATATGTTTCTCGTCATGTTGTGTTTCTTGAGCATATCCCGTTCTTTTCTATTTCTGATAATACTCATGACGTGACTAAGTCTGACCTCATATCTATTGATCCATTCCCCGATGATATTGATAGATCACCTCCCCATACCGCATGTACTGTTGATCCCTCATTTCCTACAGGTACACATGCGTCAGCTCGTGATATCCCTCCTCCTTCTATGGTCTCCCAAGTACCATTCGAGATTGTTGATCCTGCTCCTGTTTCCCCTCCTCGATATCCTCAACGTATTCGTAAGTCTTCTCAGTTACCTGATTTTGCTTACTCTTGTTATTCAAAATCCTTTTGCTCTTTCTTAACCTCTATTCACAAACTATCTGAACCATCTTCCTATAAAGAAGCTATTCTGGATCCTCTTTGGCAACAGGCTATGACTGATGAACTCTCTGCTCTGCATAAGACAGACACTTGGGACTTGGTTGCTTCACCTCCAGGTAAACATGCTATTGGTTCTCGTTAGGTTTATAAGATTAAAACCAAATCTGATGGTTCAGTGGAGCGTTACAAGGCTAGATTGGTTGCTAAAGGTTTTAATCAGCAGTATGGTTTGGATTATGAGGAGACTTTTGCTCCTGTTGCCAAGATGACCACAGTTCGTACACTTATTGCTGTTGCATTTGTTCGTCAATGGAGTCTTTCTCAATTGGATGTCAAAAATACATTTTTGAATGGAAATCTTCAAGAGGAGGTTTATATGGTTCCTCCTCCTGGTCTTTCTCACTCTCCTAAATATGTTTGCAAGCTCAAGAAGGCACTTTATGGCCTCAAACAAGCACCTCGTGCTTGGTTTGAAAAATTTTCCACTGTTGTTACCTCTTTTGGTTTTACATCCAGCCAGCATGACTCTGCCTTATTCTTTAGATGCACTTTGGCTGGTCGCATTCTACTTTTATTGTATGTTGACGATATGATTATTACTGGTGATGATGTTGATGGAATTGCAGATCTGAAATCAGAATTGGCTTGTCGTTTTGAAATGAAGGATTTAGGTGCATTATCTTATTTTTTGGGGATCGAAGTTGCTTCTTCTCCTAGAGGTTATCTCCTCTCTCAGTCTAAGTATACTATAGATGTTATTGAGCGTGCTACTCTAACTGATACTAAAACAGTTGATACTCCTCTTGAATCTAATGCTCGATATTCACCCTCTGACGGTGTACTCTTGACTGATCCTACTTTATATCGCACCATTGTTGGTTGTCTGGTTTATCTTACCATCACACGTCCTGATATTGCTTATGCTGTTCACATTGTTAGTCAGTTTGTTTCAACTCCTACTACAGTTCACTGGGCAGCTGTTGTTCGTATTTTGCGCTATCTTCGTGGTACTTGTTTTCAGAGTCTTTTGTTTTCATCGACCTCCTCTTTAATGCTCCGTGCCTACTCTGATGCTGATTGGGCCAGTAATCCCACTGATCGCAAGTCCACTACTGGTTTTTGTATATTTTTGGGTGATTCCATTATCTTTTGGAAGAGTAAGAAACAGACTGTTGTTTCTCGTTCCTCTACTGAGGCCGAGTATCGAGCTATGGCATCCACCACCGCTGAGATTGTGTGGTTACGATGGTTACTTGCAGACATGGGTGTCCATTCGTCTTCACCAACCCCTATGTATTGTGATAATCAAAGTGCTATTCAGATTTCTCACAACTCTGTGTTCCATGAGCGCACAAAGCATATTGAGATTAACTGTCATTTGGTTCGCCATCATCTGCAGACTGGCACTATTTCCCTACCCTTTGTTTCTTCATCGTTGCAGCTTGCTGACTTCTTCACTAAATCACATCCGGTTCATCGTTTTCGTTTCCTTCTTGACAAACTCTCGCTGCTTCTTACTGTAGCATCGTGAGTTTGAGGGAGGATGTTAATG
The DNA here is from genome assembly GCA_019395295.1 of Osmanthus fragrans. Lineage (NCBI taxonomy): Eukaryota > Viridiplantae > Streptophyta > Magnoliopsida > Lamiales > Oleaceae > Osmanthus > Osmanthus fragrans. Next base: position 15,555,235 of record CM033359.1, read on the forward strand.
TAATAAATACATTAGTTTAAGGGTAGTTTTGTCTTTTATATTTCCTTGGTATTGTAGTATATAAACTCATTCTATTTTTTTACATTTAGACCTAATTTTTGGTGGCTCAACAATGTCTTCTCCTTCTTCTCTTAATTATTATTCTCCTTTGGTTTATCAAATTTGTTAGTATTATTTTCATTAATGAGCATGAATTCTGACACCCCTATTTATGATTATGCATAGCGACAATTAATTCAACAATCAATTCGAGTTTAATCAGGTTATTTTAAACTAAAGGTTGAACTCCAACATTGAGGATCTCCTATTGTTCAGTTCCTAAAGTATTGTAAAAGAAGCAAATTACGAAATATGCTTCAGCAGGCCAGAATACAAAAACTATCATACTGATACCCATAAAGAGTCAAATTACATACTTTATAAGAGATAGAAATCGAACTCTCATACTGCGACTATCAGCTCAACTGAGATTACCTCACTTCTGTCATTTGCACCACTGAGCTATGCTGGGAGCAGGCTATTTTAAACTAGATATTTTCAAATATGAAGAAATTTATCTCGTATAATTTGAAAGAGATGTAATATGTTTATTCATGTTGTATAATTTTTTGTTGGAGAATTGGATGGTATATTTATAGACTGCTTAACGAAGCCTTGATCTTGATTAGTCAAAGTGTTTGGTGCACGCTTTAGCTAATGCAACATCAGAAATAGTTCCCCGTCTAAAATATCTGATTGAATAATGTGTACAAAAGATGCATGATGCTTTATATTCCAACCTCATAAATATGTTAGTCAATGTTTCAAAATCTTGTATCGGTGTTCTTATACTATTAATAGAGTGATGATGAAATGATTAAAGCAAAATGAATAAATTATAAGCTGTCTAAGCTTGTGGAATACTAGGTGCATCTTCCAAGTCTTACTTTTCAACCTTTTCGAGGATAACTTTTGTAACCCTATTGCATTATGGTCCTATGATTCTAAATCCTTCTATTTGAAATTTGACCAAATAACTTTGTGAGAAAAAAAGAAAAGAAAAGATGGAACCCTCGTGGACTTACTACTTATTACCAAAGAGGACCTAAAGTTCAATTATTTAACAAAATAAACAAATAGATAACAAAAGCACGACAACATAAATTCAAATTGAAACTTCAAATTTTTTAGTGTTAGACCTTTCATAGAAGTCCGAGGATATGAGTAACATTTATCCTTTGAGAATATACCTATGGAACTCTCCCACTGATGAGGTATAAAAAAATCATACGGAAAAATGATAAAATAGCATATGGTCCCGTCTAAGGATTGCAAATAATTCATCACGTATAAGCTGACTACATGCTGTCAATAAAAAGCACATGAGCGCAAGTGAATAAAGTGTGATTCTTAGCCGAAATCAGTTATCGGGCTAACAATAAGAGGTAACCAGCTAGCAAAACGTAAGAAATACCAAAGTGTCCCAACGCTTGGAGGGAAATCTATAAATACCCCATTTCATTTGAATAATGGCATGCAATTCAAATATCTCCTTCTCAAATAGCTATTTTCCACTTGTGCTAGTTTAAGTATCTAGACTAGTAAATTGAAAATGTGAAATTCATAGTTAGGTAAGATGATTTGTTAATTAAATTTACATTGATATTTTATCGTAATCGTTTATCAATAAAATCAACAAATTGGCGTCATCTATAAAAAATTAGAACATCGTAAAGCATAAAATCTTGTTACAACATGAATCATGCGGAAGGAAATCCAAAGGAGAAGTTATCACCAAAAGCTATAATTAGGGGATAAAAAAGTAACAAGCTCCTAAACAGCGATGTCAATCCAAAATGACAGCGGGAGGAAACACTGCTCAAACTGCCAGCCAGTATCTCTCCAGCTCAACTTCGTCCAATAATGGACAAATATAATGGGAAAGGCTACCCCATGTACCATTTTTTGCATATATGGCACAAATGAAGTTGAAAAGAACAAGCCCCGCACTGAAGTCCCACAGATTCCATTTAACTCTGGATGGATCGGCCAAAATATGGTACAACAAATTACCATTGGGATTTATTAGGAGCTGGCCCCAATTGAAACAAGCTTTCCTGGGGACATTTGTCGGAAATAGATTGGTACAAGCTCCAGCCAGACGATTAAATGATATGCAACAGAAGGAATTAGTGTCTCAAAAAGCAAAACTATATTGGATGAGAAGGCCAAAGACGCTTTATGTAATGGTCTGCTAATGGAAACTCCCCTATGGTGCAGTGTTTGCAACGAAAATCTTACTTCTTACTAACATTTGGTGAATCTAATCCAAAGTGAAATTCAGACAAAGATACTATAGTCAATCGAAAGAAGATAAATCAAGTGCGAACTGAGAAAATTAAAGGTAAGACATCCACAGGTACTTTAAAATTACCAAAACAATAGTATTTGCATTTCATGGAATCCAGAGACAGGGTCTACACGATATCATCAACCCCTACATCTGCCGCGAACGAAGATCATCCCTCTTCATAGGATCAGAAAACAAATTTTTTTGGGATACATCACTCCAAGGATCACAAGACTGATGAGTGTTATGAAGTATTAAGAATGATCAAGTTACAAAATCAACAAGGAGACTCTCAAGAAATAACTGAGGGGAGAAAACTACTTTACCTGTCAAAATGGAGAGGTAGAATAAGCCAAACACGACAAGGCGAACAAAAAGCCAATGCTCCTAATTTGCTTCATTAAATCAAGGAAATTAATACCATAATTGGAAACCCTTACATCTGTAAAGATACATCAAATGAGCAGAGGAGATATACCAAAATCGCTAGAAAGTCCATGGAAGAGGTATGCTGGAATTGAGGTAACCCTAAGCCTGTCTGGCTTCCAATTACTTTTGATAGTCACGATGAAAATGGTGTCATATATCCCCACTGCGATGCCTTGATAGTTCAAGCTATAATACCTCGTAACGATCTAAGCCGCATGATAGTTGTTAATAACAATTGCCTTAATATTCTATTTGAAAGTGCTTTTGACCAAATGCAGGTTAATTATCCTTGTTTACCAATAGTCGAACCTATATATGGTTTTACTGAGGATAGTTTGATCCCAGTGGGATAAATTACATCAACAGTTGAGCTCAACGATTTGCCAGTCGCAGTTCAATGCCACATGGATTTCTTAATCATGGATAGTAAATCTGCTTACAAAGAGATCTTGGGAAAACCCGCTTTAAAGCAATTGAAAGCTATGACGTCAATCTACCACTTGTGCATTAAATTTGAAACTCCCCTAAGCCTAGCCTGTATAAAAGAAAATCGAGCTACTGTGCGAGAATGTTATTCCAGCACTTTACAAAAAGCAGTTCCAAAACCCTTGAAGAGTACTACCATATTCATGGTAGAACGAAACAAAAATATGCGTGAAAATCCTTTTTTTAGGAAAGCAAGTATCCAGGCTGAGAAGGGCGGGTTACAAAACCTGCCCACCAGCAAAGATAACTTTGCAAGTACTAAAGGAAGCACGGGTTTCGAAACACATACCAATACAATACTGTACAAAATCTGCAGAAGCACGAGAACCAAAGGCGGGCCTCAGTTCACCAAAGAAATTTCAATCAAAAGCGAAGATCATGCTACTGAAGAAATTTCAACTAAAGATCGGGACTAATTTCCACCGAAAGAAAATTATTGTCAAAGGACGAGGCCACGTCCAGACAAACTCAAATGTCATGACATGCTGTAATTATACGTAAAATACTTATAACAAAGGAAAGGATTGTAATCCACATCCCATTATGTTGTAATGATGATCTAGCGAAATTTATATTTGAGAAGTTGCGTTGTCACAATACAAATTGGCACAGAAGCAATAAGCCTCATGCTTGATATGCAGTTACTAAGCGAAAATAAATCAATTTGTAAATGCAAGTAATGGTATTTCCATAATGAATTTGTCAATATGATATTTTCGTACAAATTAGAATGAAATATCATAAATACAACGAAAGTGGAAAATGAGTATCAAAAGTTAGCTATCTCTCTAAATTTATAAAAGGCTGGATATTTCCAAAGGCGGAATCATCTAAGCGAATTGTTACACTCAAAGGGCGCACTCATTTTAGAGGAATGATAAATTTCGATAGAAACGCCAGCTGCCTTGTGGATAGCAGCAATTTCGTTGGGAGGAATATGGGCATGTTCAATAAAAGCAGGTTGATCAGCTAACAGAGCATCATCATCAATTGAGGGGCCTTTGGCACCCTCTCCACGATCTTCAAGAAAATCCCTAATGATATCAAGAACTTTGTGGCCTCCATCCCGCATGCACTCCTCCACGAGCTTTCGCTCATTAGCTTTCACTTCAGTAAGACCAGACTTTCAGAAAGCCAACTTGTTTCAGTATTCTCCAGCTGGTTAAGAAGCAAGACCTTCTCATTCTTCTCCTGATCCAGTTCTTTGGAGCGAACAAACTTCTCATTCTTAACAAACTGAAGCTCCTTCCTGAGACGAAGGAGCTCAATATCAGTTCTAGCAACATAAACATAATTATTGTCTCTGGTTTGTTCCAAGTCCTTAGCGATCCTAGTGACGTTAGCCACTAGAAGAGCTTCCTTGGTAGCCAGAGCTTTAGAACATTTGCTCATCTCTTTATATTTTTTCATATTTTTCTCGACTTCTTCCAGTTTCCGCTGTAGAGCCGCTAGCTTTTTCTCTAGAGAGTCTACCTTTTTCTCCAGCTTATCAGCTCGTAGCATACAAATCTCATACTCTGCTCACTGATCGTGATAAAGAACACCAGCTCCCGAGAGGTGAGAGTCAATCGGATTTTCTCTGTTTGGAAGTCATATTCTCCACGAACTTTTCACAAGTAGAGTTAAAATACAAAAAGGTAGATCTAGTTGCCCTAGAAACAAAGGCAAGAATCAGGGGTAAAGCTTTGGGATCGACCTTCCCGTCATGACGGGCATTAAATAAAGCTACAGAATCAGGAACATGGTCAGATCCATGCGGCACCTTTCTTTTCCCCTTTGAAGATCCCTTGTCAAAATCCGAGATTGGGATCCAGATGCCTGCGAACCTCTGGCCTCTTAAGACATGGGGGGTTATTTAGCCATACATTCGCCTTTGCGCGATGCTGAGCCTTTAATTTTTTGGAAGCCCTCTGCAAGCTTGTCCTTAGAAAGAGGAGGTCCCAATTTTTTACGCTTGGAAGTAGCAATGAAGTCAATCTTCATTTTCATAAACTGAATAACAATGTAATCTGCACATGAAGAGGAAGTTATGTAAATAAGCATCAAAAGATGTCACGACAAGAATGGAAATAACATTTTCCATGAATATTGAAAGATTAACAGCTATTCTTTGATGAACATACCTAGTTTCCCTATACACATCATCAAGAATAAAAGGATAGTAAAGTGTAACATCGAATTAACAACCAAAGATTAACTACGAATAAAAAACACCATTCAATAGCAGTAAAGAATAAGTGCGAAAATAACAAATCAACAAGAAGGATTTTTCGGCCGAAACCCCAGAGGTTCGGCCCTTTTAACGTCTAATCCCCTGTTGAGTATCCATTGTAAATTGATAAAGTTCGTGTTAGAATTATTTTTGTATTGACAATTCTGTGAACAAAAGGATCAACTTGAACAATTATAAAGTTTAGGGACTAAATTGTAAAGTTTCATAGTTGATAGGTTAGTTTAGGGTTTGGGGTTTTGTGTTTGGAACACAAATATAACTTGCAGATTTTTCGCTAGTTGTTCACCGGACTTGTGTTTGAGCAGATAAAATAGAACATCTGTTGCTGGACTTTCGCCCCACTGTCGCTCAAGCGACCGTTTTACGGTCAGACCTAATTCGCGATTTCGCGAGATTTTTATTGGCCAATATTTCTATATTCGTCCAACATATAAAGGGGGCGCTACGCACTCGAGAATGCAGATTGAACATTAAACATTCAAGAGAACCATATTATTCTCTCAAGAGCCAAACAATCTACAAGGTCAATCACCTCATCTCATATACCCCCTCAAATTGAAAACATCAATCACTGGAGCTATTCTTCACTTGGATCTGTTAAGAAGATTGTGTCGTCAACTTGGCTGACTCTGAAGATCAAGGAACAAATTGAAGAACGAGGAGTTCTTGGTGGATCTACAGGAGATAAACTGCGTGAAGAGCTAGGATTGGTGTTCGTGTGCACATTCCAGGAGAGCTGCTTCAAACTTCAGACAGGAGATCAAAAAACTTGTGTCGTCAACTTTGCTAGTGGTTTGTAAGTTTACTTATTAGTTTATAGTGGATCTTTCACTTACAAAGTGCCCAGAGTTTTTTTCACGTTGGGTTTCTCTGTGAACAATACCGGTGTTATTTACTGCTTCCTTTATAGTTTTTATATAATTGCAGTATTCAAACATAAGATTAATTGGATTGTTTGACTAATCACCTAGACATAATTAACTTGTGACTTGTTGTTTGTTAATTAGTTTTAATTCCACATTTACACTTAATCACCCCCCTCATTCTCTCAACACTCGACCTTCAAATCCGTAAATTGGCATATTCTGCTGCATTCCATCGATTAGGCTTCATTTTTGGCGTGCATTAACATAAAAAATATCATCCAATTTCAACAAATTCGAAGGTATTTTCACATAACCATAGTTTTTTTTTTTGGGAATTTCGGTATTCTTTGAATTTTCGAGTCCCTATATGTTTGCTCAAAATTGGTACCCATTTTGATTGATTTTGTGATGTTTAGGATAGGTTTAGATGCTTGAGATGTAGGTTATGCTTTGTATGTTGTTGGTATCGCATTGGGTGTGTGAAATCTTTGATTTACACTTGAAGAACTTTCATGCCCACAAAGTGTTCGACAAAATGTCTCTTTGGCATTTTCGTGTGATTTTGGCGACACCATTGCACACACAAGTCACATTTCATGCCGTGAACATGCTTATACTCTCATGTCTCGTTTTGAAGTTGAATTGCCTTAGATATTGCATTGGTGACATGAATGCACCACGTCGCGACGCCACTGCACCATGCATTGACGTCACTGTACTCGTGCCTTGACGTCACTGTACTCGTGCCTTGCAGTCACTGCATCATGTCATGCACTGCACGTTATTAGTTCTCTGATGACACACTTGACCCTTGTGCATTGTCTTGCGTGCATTTGTCTGATCTTGGATCGTTTTACGTGCCACGTACATTATTTTACCTTTTTTTAGCTTATTCTTACATCGTTTTGCGTGCATACCTCTCGTGTGCATCATTTCACGTATTTTCTTACATTGTTGTACCTTGTGGTCTATACTCTCCTTCGTAGCATCTTTTGACGTGTTGTTCTGCAGTCATGTCATAGATGCCGCCTAAGAGAGAAAGGATCGCAGCTGGGCAGTCTAGTGGCTCTTCATCTTACAACCGAGCCCGCTTTATCTCATCTACTGCTTTTGAGGTATTCACATCTCAGTTTGCCCTCCGCCCAGTCTTAGTCAAGCGTGAGATTATCCTTTCTGACTTTTTCCCCGATATAGCTGCTATATTCACTTCATGGGGTTGAGATTCGTTATTGACTGGGTTGGTTCCTCCACCGAGTCTCTTGGTTCGTGAGTTCTACGCGAACATTCATGAGGTCCATGACACTACCTTCCGAGTCTACCTTAGAGGTCGCACCCTTCGACTTTTCCCTGATATTTTGGTCGAGTCTCTACATATTCCTAGGGTTCTTCAGCCTATATACCCTTATCTTTCAATCAAGACCGGTCCATCTGATTCTGTCATTTATTCCATTATTTTTGACACCCCATTGGAAGGGGGTTCCACTGCGGTCCGCGCTGGATCGCTCTCTACTAATCGCTAGGTTCTGTTGTGCATTATGTGCACGAACCTATGGCATGTCGGATATACGTCCTCTCTATTGTCCAATAGGGCTAGATTTCTCTATGCCCTTATTCATGGTGATTATGTTGACCTTCCTACATTCTTCTGCCATCATATTCTACGTTCTTTTCGCGTCCCTGGCCGTAGAATAGGTCTACCTTATGCCTGTCTTATTCACCGTTTGGTCACGACCCTTAGTGTCACTTTTCTCGAAGGTCCTTCTTGTTGCATAAGTTGCCCTATAGGTTACGCCACTGTTTTACAGATTCGATCGCATGCCTCATCGTCTTCGGCTCATGCTGAGCCTACTGAGCTTGCTGACCCGGCAGCACCAGTAGATCCTATAGGTGACCCTCTTAGTGGTCATTCGACCGTTCCTTCTACTGATATTTCATCGTCTTCTTTGGGTCTTGACCTCCTACTTCTTCTTCGGTTGATCCCATGGCTGTCTTGATGGGCCAGATGTCTACATTGATCAGCTAGCAGACTCGATTGCTAGCCGAGGTGACCCAGTATCGGGCAGAGAAGACCCAGATTCGAGCTGATCTCACTGCTTTGAGCCGCATGGTTACAGATTGCCAGTTACGCCTGCGATGGATGTGAGATCACTGGGATGCTGGAAGTGACGATTCCGATGTCTCTACTGAGAACGATGCTCCTGCTTAGTAGTTTAGGGCCAGTTATGTAGTAGTAGGCTCTAATTCCTTTTGTTTAGCTAGAGTTGTGGTAGACACTTTATGTCTTGTCATTTTTTGTACCAAATTCTAGTTAATGGATTAGTGATTTTGTTTGATTTCACTTGAGCTTTTTTCTATGATGTATGCTTTGCTATTATCTCCTATTATATTTGATTCCTTCGAAATTTGTGACAAAAAGGGGAAGAAATTTTATAGTAAAGGGGAGATACATTTGTGATTTGAGCTGTTACATTGTTATTTGCATGCTTGTCGTTTGGGGTCATTGAGGGTGAGACATAGATATTGTTACTTATAAATCTGCATGCTTTTGAAATATGTCTGTTGGGGTCATTAGGGTGAGACATAAATACTGTGTTTATAAGACATTAAGTTTCGTTGATATATCTGCATATTGCTTGTCTTCTGGGGTCGTTGGGGAGAGACGTAGTTACTATGTTTAAGATATTACTTTGTTTTCATTTGATATATGTTTTACATGTTTTGTGGGGTCGTTGGGGAGAGACATAGAGACATTTACCTACTGTTTTAATTTCATGTGAGTTTGCAGTAAGGGGGAACTTGTGCATTACACGTGCATTACATATCATTGCATCTGTGTTGCATTTTATGCATAGCTGTTTGAGTTTTGATATTTTGTGGTATTATTGTGTCTATGATGTTTTGATTAGCATTAATATTGCATCTCAAACTAGCATGCTTATTTGATTGATTATGTGTGTAAACTTCTAAGTGCTTTATTGTTTATTTCCTATATCACATGCTTTTACACTGAGTATGTGAATTTTTTATTTCAGGATACAAGTTGAACAAAGTGGAAGCTACACTCAGTTGTTTCAGTTGGACTTGGTAGTTTTTGATATGATTTATTTGTGTTGAATTTTGTTTTGTCACATAATGCCAAATGGAGAGTTTGTTAGAGTTATATTTTGTATTGGCGATTCTATGAACAAAAGGATCAACTTGAACAATTATAAAGTTTAGGGACTAAATTGTAAAGTTTCATAGTTGGTAGGTTAGCTTAGGGTTTGGGGTTTTGTGTTTGAAACGCGAAGGTAACTTGTCGATTTTTTGCTAGCTGTTCGCCGGACTTGTGCTCAAGTGGATGAAACAGAACATCTGTTGCTGGACCTTCGCCTTACTGTCGCTCGAGTGACAGACCCTTTGCTCGAGCGATATTACTCCTCGCTCGAGCGACCGTTTTACGGTCAGACCTAATTCGTGATTTCATGAGATTTTTATTAGCCAATATTTTCGTATTCGTCCAACATATAAAAGGGAGTGCTACGCACTCGGGAATGCAGATTAAACATTATACATTCAAGAGAACCATATTATTCTCTCAAGAGCCAAACAATCTACAAGTTCAATCACCTCATCTCATATGCCTCCCCTAAATTGAAAACATCAAATCTATCAATCAAAACACTGGAGCTATTCTTCGTTTGGATCTGTTAGGAAGATTGTGTCGTCAACTTGGCTGGCGTGAAGATCAAGGAAGAAATTGAAGAACGAGAAATTTTTAGTGGATCCACAAGAGATAAATTGTGTGAAGAGCTAGGATTGGTGTTCGTGTGCACATTCTAGGAGAGCTACTTCAAACTTCAGACAGGAGATCAGAAAATTTGTGTCGTCAACTTTGTTGGTGTTTTGTAAGTTTACTTATCAGTTTATAGTGGATCTTTGACTGGCAAAGTGCCAGAAGTTTTTCCACGTTGGGTTTCTCCGTGAACAATACAGTGTTATTTACTGCTTCCTTTACAGTTTTTATATAATTGCGGTATTCAAACATATGATTAATTGGATTGATTAACTAATCACCATGACATAATTAATTTGTAACTTATTGCTTGTTAATTAGTTTTAATCCGCATTTACACATAATCACCCCCTCTAGGTGTAGTTGGGTCGAATCTTATGTTTTTCAATTCGGTTGCACTATAAGCCAAAAATCAACAACAAGAATATACAATAAGTTCCAGAAAGTACAAAGATCAAGCCACTAAGACTTATATTTTAGAGAGAGCTATGAACTATAGCACATTTCACCAAGAACGCACAGGAGATCACTCAGATCTGCCCAAACCTTGCTGCTAACAATGAATCACGCATATTCGTCCACTCAACAGGACCATACAACACAACTGTTCATAGATCTAATAATTACAAGGTCCTTTCACAAGTTTATGGCACTAGAAACCCTCAAGAACACTAACCCTAAACACCAAGTATAGGTTTTCTCACAGAGAGCGAGAGAGTTGAAGAGACGACCCAAAATCATCTCTGAAAAGTTAAGGCCAAAAGTCACGTTTTGTGTACTTAAGTGCAAGAGGAGTCTAAATCATCCAATGGCCATCATGTTGCCATGTGTCTCAATTCAGTTGAAAGCTTCCACTGCCAATGGTGCAAAATCATAAACATGTTTCCTTCATATTTTGGAAGCATGCCTTTGTAAGTAATGAGGTCATGAGTTCGATTCTCAACATAAAGTAGTAAAGTAAAGGTGATTAAATAGCACCCCATTTTTGGCGCAGAGTCATAAAAAACTACGTGGCATAGCAAAGTTATAACCACATTCTGCCCATATATGGCCCGCCTAAGGATTGCAAATCATTTATCACGTGTAGGCTGACTACATGCTGTCAATAAGGAGCATATGGGCAAATGAATGATGCTTGACTCCTAATCGAAATCAATTATTAGGTTACCAATAAGGGGCAGCCACCTGTCATAACGCGATAATTACCAAACTACCCTAACACTTGTAGGAAAATCTATAAGTACCCCCCTCCATTTGAAGAATGCATATAATTCAAATATCACCACCTCAAATAGTTATTTATCCTCTTGTGTTAGTTAAGCATCTAGACTAGTAAATTTAGGAGGTGAAATTCATAGTTAGTAAGAGATTTTGTTGATTATATTTACATTGATCTTTGATTGTAATCGTTTAACAATAAAATTATTTGATCCAATTTTTACTGTCAACAAGTAGTAATTGTTGTATTTTTTTTAGGGTATGTTTCTAATTAAGTACGTACTAAAAACTAAGTAATTTAAATTTATTTTTTTAGAAAAGATTCAATGACAACTAGCTGTCGGCAAAATGTGGTAGCAATGATGGCCACCGATATTAATGGTGATGGTGGTAGACGTTCAAAATGTTAATAGATACTGAGGTACAATTTATACATGTAAATTTGATTTTGTTTCAAAATGGACGTAACACGAAGATGGAAAATGGGTTCAAACAAATTATTTTAACTGATTTCCGTAGAGCCTTTCACAAATTTGATTGGATTTAAATGAGTCGTTTTTTATCATTATTCCAATTGAGTCAATGTTTTAGAGTGTGTTTAAGTCATGCTCTAAAAAATAAACACATAAAAATAACTTTTCAATTTTGTTAAATATATTCTAAAGGTTGTATAACGGCCGATGCTAACTTTGCGACATTCAGGACTGTTCTGCCCACCAACGTTATCTCATGCTAAATTGTGTTGCCACTGTAGGGGCAGAGCCAGGAATTCACCGTATGGGAGGCTAAATTTTTTAAAATGTAATGTACGAATAAAATTTATATATAACTAGAAAAATTGTAATGTAACGTAACCTATTACAATTGTACCCGACGATATTTTAAAACATAAAATTCATCTATAATAGAATCTAGATCTAAATTAACACTAAATTTTCGTTCAATGCTTAGTGTAAAACAATCGGCAAGAAAATCATCATCCATTTTGTTACGAATTTCCGTCTTCACATGTTTCATTGCTAAAAACGCTCGTTCCACCGTCGCCGTTGAAACCGGTAGTGTCAGTACTAAACAAATCAATTTAGTCAAAAATGACGTAACTCTCCGACCTTCTACTTGCAACCAATTCCCGACATAAATCCATCATGTTCACAAAAATACCGTTCGATTTAAAACCACCGCAAGTGTACGGTTTGTTACAAGTAATAAAGTGGACTTTTAGAGTCCGGATTGTTGATCCCACAAAGATTGAGTAGTTTAATGCTAATTATCTCGACCTTAACCGAAACTAGATGAGTTTTTGATGAGTTTTATACTAAATGCCAACCAAATTAAATTATGAAAACTACTATGAATGATTTGGCTAAACTAAATGCAAATTATACTAGAATGCAATATGAAAGTCGAATGCAAATTGATTAAGTTAATAAGAGAAAAACGCACTAGGATCACGAATCCCCATGTAACAATCCATTTAAATCCTAGTTTTACAATTTGACAACACGATTAAATATTGAAAGATCAATGTTCCTATTGAATTTAACAATCTCTTTCGAGTAATGTTAAACCTATTTTATCATGCGATCCGACTATATTTCTATGACGAATACAAATATAAAAGAACGCATTAACTTTTATGAACACTTAAAGATTCACATAGAGCATAATAGTATATTTATATCCCCTATCGGACCCTATGACAATTTATACTACGTCGAATCTATTTTCCTTCTTTTGAATGCATAAAATAGATCACCACATTCATATAATTAACGCGCGTACAATAATTATATGGAGTAAATACGTATAAATCGTTCAAACATCCAAAAATGTGTTTTTAATGTCAAAAATATAAAACAAAAGATTAAAATATCATGTTACAAGATTCATCGATCTCCTAGTACAAGAAAAACTAGCCTAACATGCTAAAAAAGGAAAAACAAAAGAATAAATGAAGAAACGTCATCACCCGAGTAGATATTCAATTAATTCCTTAAAGTGCTTGATGAATCTTCGTTTATTCCTTGTGTTCTTGCTCTCCAATGTCAAAAAAAAATCTCTAAAAGTGCATAGCCCCATTTTTTTTGTCGAGTTTAAGGTTAAAAAGCCGTCCAAAATTGGTTTCCATAAGAGTTTAAATTAAAAAAGGAAACCAGAATTTTTCTCGCAAAAATATACAGTACGGCCGCATGGTTATAAACCATGCGACCACATGATTCATTCAATTTGGCTCAACCAGCTCTCGAGGGAAGCCATGTGACCGCATGTAAATAACACCATGCTACCGCATGGTTCACCTTTTTTCCGCTGGGCAGCTTTCAGTATTTTAGTCATAACTTTCTCTAACGATGTCCAATTGAAGTGATTCAAAGTGCGTTAGAGATAACTCAAAGGGCTACAATGTTGATTCAGTTATAATCTTCCAATTCAATCGTTTACCATGTCAAAAATGAGTCTCAATATGAGGCTAAAAATCGGTGTATAACTTTTCGATTAGAAATTGATGTGTGATCATACTTTGATGATATTTCATCCCTTTGACGTCTTCTTTCAGCCAATTGACTTCTAGTACTCTCAAATTTTCATCGTTTGGTTCAACACAACTTTTGAATATTTGCATGTTAGTCCTTCAACTTTCGTTTTCTTCCGTTTTGGTCATTTCTTGCTCGTTTTCACTCACTTTCGTTATTTCCATCGACATAGTCCTGCAAACACAATCTATATAGAATTAAGACATATTTCAACATAATTACAATCAGTTGTCCATGTTTTGTGGCCTAAATAAGTGCGTAAAATGCACTTATCACATCCCAACCCAGTAATCCATCCCAATTAATTGCAATTAATCTGAGCAAAACAAAATACTACAGAAAGAGTTACAAGAACTTAAGGCACTAAACATATCCCAACCCAGTCATGCAACTTTACGCTGTGTCTAAATGCCCAACTGGTTTCATTCTTGTTTTAAAAATTGTTGTAATTGGCATTAAAAATCTATTTGGATCCTAGCCCAGAAAGTGTAAACTTCTTAAAAAATGGCTCCACATTTTCTCTTCTTATTCTTCCCGTCTATAATCTATTATTTGGTTTTGCTCTTCTGGTAAGTATATACACACGGGCCACACCACATGAGACATATATAGAATTAATCAACATAACCAAAAAAAAAAATTGCAACCAACCCAGATAGGCGTATAGCTAAAAGAAATTAACTGTACCTTTCTGTCCACATCTCAAAAGTTTTAAATCGAATTAATCTATAAGGAAGCAGAAAAATTAAACATATCCAACTACAAATCCACAATTATATACTAATTAAAGAAAACCCCACAAATGTGGAAAAAAATAACAAATTAAGATCAAAATCTAACCAAAATAATCACTTGAAATGCACAATTAACCAAAGTATAAAGAGGTAACTAGGTGTTGCATGTTGGCCATCGAGATGGGCTGGTTTCTAGCGCTTACTAAGATTCGAAGTCGAAGAAGAAATCAAGAAACCGTCTTCACTCTTCAGGGTAGGGGTTTGGGAATTAGGTTTAATTTTATATATAATATGGGTTTTAATTTTTCAAAATGGGCTTGGATGGTGGGCTAATTGGATTGTGTGGTGTGAAAAATGGGCTAAACCAAATTTTTTTTTATAGGACCTGGGCTTGGGCAATGGTGGGCTACAGCTCACCACTGGCTCCGCTAGTGTGCCATACTGTCTACACCACCTGATGGTTATCCACTTTCATCCAACCAGACTTGGTCGCCATGACCCTCCAAACCATGGTCACATTTTCTTTTCTGCTGCCCCTCATTTTTCTAGCATCCCAACAACCGACCCCCCTATAAACCTTATCAACAATGCAATGGCTATTCGTATTGCTCGTTGATAAGTGTATTTTAAAAATATATTTATTAGGCCTTTAATTATAGACATTTAGAAGTTTTTATTATATGTTCTAATCTCATGTATTTTTCGTTTATTAGGTAAAAGTCAATGAATCTAAGTGAAATTGAAAGATCAAAAACTGGAGAAAATATTGATATCTAAAGTTTGGGGACCAAAGTGAAAATATTTAATGGTTGATTTGAACTCCAAAAATGATGATTTTAGATCATACGGGATCCATTGGACGAAATTTGAAGTTAATGAAATGAAATTGCACGAAAAAATGATCAAAACAACCCTAGAAGAAGTTCAAGAGTTGGTCCCAAAAACCTCAAAGTCGTGTGTGTGCATGGGGCTAAGGCCAAGCATGGCTGAATTTCGAGCCACCTGAGAGTGAATCAACTCTTCCATATGTGCACAACGTGTACTACAATGCGTTCAGATGGTAGTTTTTTAGATCAGATGGGACAACTTTCCTTATTTGATACAAACTTTTTGAAACTCAATTTGGACACGTTTCCTGACCTAATTTTGCCACCTATAAGTATAAAAGAATGATTAACATTCTAGGGATCTCTTTCTAGCCTCTAATACGACATCGTGTCACAAAATTCATCAAGAAGAAAATGAAATTCAATATATTTTGGGAGAGAAGATCAAACCTACAAAAGAATTGAAGGCAAATTATATCAAGAACTTAGAGATTAAAGCTTGGAATTGAAGATCAAAACATCTTGTCTTCATTCATGTTCCGAGTGACATCTTTTCATTATTTTTCTTGTAATATCATAGAGATCATGCTAAGCTAAATCATTGTTTGTATTGGATGAAGGTGGAAACCTTTATTTTATTATGTTTAATTCAAAAGAAGATCCCTTATCCACTGGGCATCTTTCCTTGTTTCGATTAATGCTACAAACTCGAATTCCATTTTGATTGTGTAAGGTATGTTCATTTTTCATACTTCTAAGAAATTGCACTCGTCTAAGAGTAAACATTCATTCTGAAGTAGATTTATTTTCTCCCTCACTAGATATCCACTTAGCATGTTATATCTTCTAGGATAGTCAAGAACCTTATATATTGTAGTCCAAGATTTTGGTTTTTTTTTTTTTTTTAAAGTAATCAAGAACCCTCTATATGGCCTTCCAATGTTTCAGACTTGGATTGCTAGTGAACCTACTTAGTTTACTAACAATGAATGCAACGTCTAATCTTGTAAATTTTATCGCGTACATAAGGCTTCCAATTGCACTTGCATACTTAATTTGAGATATTGCTCTTTCATTGTTTGTTACTAACTTGATATTTGGATCCAACGGGGGTATTTGCCTCTTTAATGTTCAACTTTTTTTATTTTCTTTATCACATTATCATCATAATGTGATTGGTGTAATGAATAACTCCCACTATCATTTTTAACTTTGACACCTAGGATAGTGTCCACTTGTCCAATCAACATATCATCTATGTCATTACTGACAATCAACATATCATCTCCATAAAGATACACATATGTAATAATACTATCACATACTTTAATATATAAATATTTATCTACTTAATTATGAATAAAATAGTATGGCATACTAGTTTAATCAAATTTTGTCATACCATTTTTTAGGCGCTTATTTTAATTCATATAAGGACTTAACTAATTGCATACTTTGTGTTTACTTTTCTGTAGAACAAATCCTTCTAATCGTTCCATATAGACCTCCTCATCGAGATGACCATTTAGGAATGTCATTTTGATATCTATTTGATGAACATGTAAATCAAACATTGATGCTAATGCAAACAAAATCATTTTCGAGGTTCTCCTAGCTACAGTGCATATGTGTCAAAATAGCTGATTCCTTCATTTTCTCGATTTTCCTTGACTACTAGTCTAGTTTTATAGATATTGAGTCTACCATCGGAATTATATTTCCTTCTAAACACTCATTTATAACTAATGGATTTCAATCTTTTTACAAATTGATAATCTCACAAGTGTTGTTAGATATAATAGAATCTATTTAATCATTTATTGCATCTTTTAAACATATGCAATCTCTAGAAGAAAGAATTATGTATAAGTCTTAAGATCAATTTCAACTTGAAGAACAAAAAAAAATTGTTCTTACAACATCCTTCCTATCTCCCTCGACTAAATAGAGAGAAATAAGTTGGACATCTATTTCCACCGATCCTAAACATTTTTCTTTTCTAACTCTCTTGCTTCTTTGAGTTTCCCTTGATAATTCAAAATCTCTTATAGATGCTTCCACTTGTGATTCTCTAGAAGCGGGAATATATACCCAAGTTCCATTTTTAGAATTTCTTGTTGCCAATACATTCTCAACTAACTCCACATCCCTTGATTCTATTATAACACTGGATTGTAAGTTTAATAACTTATAGACCTTAGTATTCGAGGCATATCCTACATAGGTACATTTAATACCTTAAGGACCTAATTTAGTACTCTTAGGATCCGTATTCATAAAATAAGTAAGACACCTCACACTTTGAAATGACTTATGTTAGGTTTCCTTCCTATCCATAATTCACATGGAGAAACTTTATTCCTTTTCAAAGGGAATCCTATTTACTATATGATATGCATTAAGTACGGCTTCACCACATAAGTTAAATGGTAATTCAGTATTTAACAACATGGCATTAATCATTTCTAAGAATGATCTATTCTTTCATTCTGTTAAACCATTTTGTCAAAGTGTACACGGTGTAGAATATTGGTGTATAATCTCATTTTGTTCATAAAATATGTTGAATTCAATTGAGAAGTATTCCTCACCTCTATTAATTGTAAGAGTTTTTAATTTCCTTCCTAATTGATTTTCAATTTATGCTTTATATACTTTAAATGCATTAAAAGCTTATTCTGTATGTTTTAATAGATACATATAAGTATACCTAGATCAATCACCAATATATATAATAAAATATCTATTACCTCCGCTTGTTAGAATGCCATTTGATTCACAATTATCTAAATACACAAATTCAGTAAATTGTGATGATTTTTTTTACATTATGAAATGGCTTTTTACTCGTGTTAGATTTAATGCAAGTTTCACATCTATCTATGTTATCAAGTTCAGATGAAATTAATCCACTTTTAACCATTCTTTTCATAGTGTTGATACTTATATGTGCTAACCTACTATGCCATAAAGTAAAGGAGTCAATCATATAAGTAAAAAAAAAAAAAATTGATTTTATTATAAACATCCTCAATATAGTACATAGTTTGACCATTTCTTCACTCGAATAGCCTTTACCAAAAAAATTCTCATTTCGGATTAATCTAAGTTTAACCACTTAAATACATATTTTATTCTCGATTTTTCCTTAAGAAACCTACTTGCTAAGTTTCTATTCATATCTAATACATGAAGAACATTGGTTAAAGTTATCTTCTTTCTCGAAGTGAAGATGTCATACCACCAACCTAGAACTTTGCTTTGGATTGATTTGATTTCTCACCGTAACGGTAATATCTTCAACGGAGTTCACATTTTCCTCATTCTTTATTTACTTTTTATTTCAGCAATCTCTTGTATAGTATTTTGAATTTTCCACAAAAGTAACAAGGTCCTTTGGAATTCTTTCTGAACTTTTCTTGATGTTTTTTTAGGACCAAGAGGCTTTCCATTCTTTTGATATTTGTTGGAGTGATCAATATTATCCACGGTATTGGTTTTGAAGGAGCCATCATAAGAAATTTTTGTCATTATCTCGTGCCCTTGATTCTTTGCCACCTTCAATTTATTTACAATAACTTGAAGTTCATGTACTCGAGGCAAAAGAAGTATATTATCAAATATTTTAAAATCAAAGTACTTGGAAATTAAAAACATATTGTTACCTTTCTCCTCTCCTTTTATTTTCAAGTGTGATAAGTGTATTTTATGCACTTATTTGGCTTCTATTCTTATTAATTTATTATGATTTTGAGTGAATATTTCCTTAAGTTAGGTTAAATTTGGTTAATAGTAGGTAAAACTCGAATTGTACAAGTTTTGATGGGAATTGGATTGAAGTGGTACAAAATTGAGGAATTGGGGGATCAAAGTAATCAAGTCTTGAAGATGAAGATATGTTATGCAAATAAATATGACTTGGGAGTTTACCCGATAGTGATCAATAATAATATTGTTCCATGAGTAAATTAGACTTCACTATTAACGAAAGTAATAACTCAAATTCCATTATATTTCGATTAAAATATAAGCCACTCAACAAATTAACTCGTTTAACTTGTATAAATCTTCTAAAATATTTCAAGATATGATCGACTAATTTTGATGTGAAATCGAACTCTAAAGTCCAAAATAGCATGCTATCATTTTAAATGACTGTATATTTTTTTCAACTTTTTTTTTTTCATTTCACTTTATGATCACTCGAAAATGAATGAATGTAAGTTTTCACTTCATTTTAATACCAAGATCAATAAAATAAAAGTTTACCCTACAGTGATCAATAACACTGTTCCATGAGTAAACTACACTAGACTTCACTACGAACGAAGGTAAGTAATCCAAATTTTATTACATGTGAATTATAGATAAGATACTCAAAAATTTAGCTCATTTAACTTATATAAATCTTCGAAGGTGTTCAAAAATTTGAAGTGAAATCAAAAACTCTTGGCTAGATATTGTTTCAACACTATTGTTTCATAAGTAAATTACTCTCGAGTTCACTATGAATAAAGGCAATAATACAAATTTCATTATATTTCAATTATGAGATAAAATACTCGACAAATTAGCTCGTTCAACATGTACAAGTCTTATAAGATGTTTCAAACTATGATTGACTAGTTTTGGAATAAAATTGAGACCCCTGACCTAAAATGGTTTGATGTCGTTTTAACTAATTTCGTGTCTGTTTCACTTGTATCCATGTAAAAATAAACTAGTTTTCATTACACTTTTTAAACTGTTTCTTTACTAATCTTTGATTAGTCACAATATGGGGCTCCAATGAAGACTCTTCACTAACTATCAACCCCGTTATCAAGGAGAACTCACATAATGAAAATCGTGTTGTCATACCACCAATTGAAAACCATATCTCATTTTTTTGGTTACTATCATCCTCATCGAAAGATGGTGCACCAGCTGGGCTAAAAAGATATACTTTTCATTTGATTTAGTTGTTTGAAACAAGATTCTATCAATATTTCTCGATAAACATCATATAACATTTCCCGAACATTATCTGATTCCTGAAGAGAACACTTTTGTGAAGGTCTACCTTTAATTTTATCTTCACGAGAATCACATACTCAAATGAGTGTTCCCATTTTTGTAATATAAACATAAAATGACCATCTTAAATAATCAATGAACAAATATGAAAAATCTATGGTAATGCTAAATGATACTTTGTACAATCCATTTTCAAAAAACAGATAAATGGCGAGATGACATTTTCAAAATTACTTAAATGATGGTGCCATTTTTAGAACTAGATAAATGGAAAGGTGCCATTAAGAAGTCAATTTTAGACTTCAAAGAGAAATATAATAAAATATACAAATCATACATGTTCAATTTAGGTGCAATAAGCACAACTTGTTTTGATATTTATGGATATCTATATGCAACTATTGGCATGTTTTATGATTTAAGCTTGGAATTTTCTATTGGCATGTTTATCAATAGACTTGTTCACTTTCTCGCTTGAAGATTTGAACTTGTCCAAAGTCTTACTTTATTCAAATATGCAGTCTAGACAAATTAGCTCGTTTAACTTGTACAAATCTTCTAAGATATTCCAAAATATGATGGACTATATTTAGAGTTAAAAAGACAAAATTGATATTAACTCCAAATACAAATTAGTTTATAACTTCTAGCAGCAAATCCTAAGCAAAGAAAAAAAACAATTGTGATGATTTTAGTCAAAAGAATAGTAGGTTCATCACTATAAGATCATTGTTATGCAACAAATGCATAGACAAATGAAGTAACTTCACATGTATTACATTATTCAAGTGACAAAATTTCTCAAGGGTATCGGATTAACTACCTAGAGAAAAAGGTTGACATACAATAAGATAATGCTCTAGGAATCAATACATAATATAAACTTCTAGTAACGTAAATATTTACAATCAGGAAGCAGAAAACCAAGAACGGATGCCTCTGGAAGTTGATGATACTCTGACTAGAATTAAACCAGAATGTAGAATTAGCTACCTACATTATACTGACATCAACACTCCATAAAAACAATAAATACAAGTTCTTGTTTACTCTTAATGATCCTAGTGCACAATACATAATCCTCATCTAATGGACTAGTCATTCTCAAGTAAGAAGGGTGGAATTACAATGGAGAATAACGAAAATAATGAGCTAATTCCAACAAGGCTAGTAATAGGGTGGAGAGTGTATATTAATTAAATAATGCCATAAGAAAAGATCACTTTCCGTTGCCTTTCATTGATTAGATGTTGGAAAGGTTAGCAAGTCACTATCATTACTGCTTTTTGGATTGATATTCAGGATACAATGAAATCGCCATTGTTCCAGAAGATTAGGAGAAAACAACCTTCACATGTCCATACAATACTTTTGCCTTTAGGATAATACCTTTTAGTCTATGCAATGCACCTGCAACTTTTTAGTGATGTATTATGGTCATATTTTCTAACATGGTAGAAAAATACATTGAGGTACTCTTGGATGACTTTTCAGTATTTGGGAGATTCTTTTGATGATTGCTTGGAACGTTTATCTCTAGTGTTACAAATGCACAAAGGAGGGAATCTGATGCCTAATTGGGAGAAATGTCATTTTATGGTGAAGGAGAAATAGTGCTAGGATATATGATATCTTCAATGGGGACCAAAGTTGACAAAGCCAATATACATGTGATTAAAAAATTGCAGCCAACTAATTTAGTCAAATGGACTAGAAGCTTTTTGGGACATGCACAGTTCTATAGAAGATTCATTCAAAACTTTTCGAAGATCATAAAACCTTTATATAGCTTATTGGAGAAGGATGTAATTTTTAACTTCTCTGATGAGTGTTTAAGTACCTTCAACGCTTTGAAAAGAAAGTTAAAATGTGCATCTGTTATAGTGACACTAGATTGGGAATTACCTTTCGAGCTCATGTGTGATACCAGCGATTATGTGGTAGGAGTAGCGCTAGGTCAACGCAAGGGAAAGATATTGTATGTCATCTACTATGCAAGAAAAACTTTGACAGATACTTTGAATAATTATGCAACAACTGAAAAGGAAATGTTAGCAGTAATATTTGCCTTTGACAAATTTCTCTCATATCTGATTGGTTCATAGATGATTGTTTATACAGACCATATAACTTTGAAATATTTGTTCAAGAAAATGGATGCCAAACCCACGTTGATTCGATGAGTTCTATTACTGTCGGAGTTTGATATTGAAATTCGTGATAAAAAAGGAACAGAAAACCAGGTAGCAGATCACTTATCAAGGCTAGCAAATCGAAATAATCATATGAGGTGGATATCAATGAAATTTTTTTAGATGAGCAATTATTACAGGTGGAGAAAATATTGTGGTATGCAGACATGGTCAACTATTTAGTGAGTGGATATGTGAATCTAGACTTCACTTATCAGTAGAAGAAGAAGCTTCTCAATTAAGCTAAATTTTATTGTTAGGATGATCCAAACTTGTACAGAAGAGGGGCAGATCAAATCATCAGAAGATGCGTGCTAGAAGATGAAATGAAGCCCATCCTATCATGGGTTCATGCTTCAACTTATGGAAGACTCTTCGGCCCTACAAAAATAACAGCGAAGATGCTTCAATGTAGTTTCTTTTGACCAACATTATTTAAAGATTGTCACAGCTTCTGCAGATCATGTGATAAGTGCCGAAGAACTAGTAACATATCGGCCCATCATGAGATGCCACTAAATAATATTCTGGAGGTAAAAATCTTTGATGTATGTGGTATAGATTTCATGGGACCTTCTCCATCATCCTATAACAATCGATACATCTTAGTGGTGATTGACTACTTATCAAAACGGGCGGAAACCAAGACTTTGCCCACCAATAATGCAAAAGTGATGGTAGGATTTATAAAGAAACATATTTTTAATCGATATGGATCATCTAGAGTCATAATAAGTGATGGTACAACTCATCTTTGCAATCGATTATTCAAGATGGCGCTTCAACAAGTATGGGATACAACATAGAATTGTCATACCGTATAATCCTCAAACAAGTAGATAGGTTGAAACTTCTAACAGATAGCTGAAAAAGAATTTTGAAACTCACGATGAATACATCTCGAAAACATTGGTCCAAAAAATTGGATGATGCTTTGTGGGCCTATTGCACCACTTTCAAGATACCAACTGAAATGTAACCATATCGGATAGTGTTTGGAAAAGCATGCCACTTACCAGTTGAGTTTGAGCGAACATCATATTGGGCGTTGAAACGTTTGAACATGGAAAAGCTTCATAAATTCAAAGAATTCAAAAGAGAAGCCTATGAAAATGCATCTATATACAAAGAAAGGACAAAGTCATGGCATGACAAGAACATTTGACGACGAATTTTTAGAGCTGGAGCTCACATACTCTTGTACAATTCCAGACTAAAACTCTTTTCAGGAAAATTGAAATCAAGGTGGTTTGAACCTTTCATAGTAGATCACATTTGATAATTTTGACTACTTGCATTGACATTGTGGAATTTGTAAAATATTATTGAGGGGTTGAGTAAATAGTGGTGAATTGATTTGTTGTGGGTATTGTAATAGTTGAAAATTCTTCATATTTTTTGGAGCTTGTAATGGTTTCTTGAGTAAATTGTCGAGTTTGCTTGTGGTGGTTGAAATTGTTGCTTTTTGGAGTTCACCATGCCACCAAAAAAGAAAATCCTCAGCCTTTTTTTCCAACTCTTTTGACAATAGTAAATTTGTAAGTGTCGAAGTAGAGAAAAGATATAAAAATATGGTAGTTCACAAGAGTTATATTCCGTAACGGGGTTTCGATAATCTTATACTTTATATGAGAGAGCAAATTGAGGGTTGAAATTGGGAGTTGTTTACAAAATAACCACACCCAGGGTTGATACCAGTGCTACGAGAATATTACGCTAATGTTAAAGACCACAGGGATATAAAAGTTTGTGGGTGGGGCAAGTGGATCCATTTTAACAGAATCTTAATAAATAGGTTTTATAGATTGCAAAATATTAATGAAGATGACTTTTTCAGACTGCATAAAAAGAGGACAGTCGACCCAAAGGGCATAATTCGCAAGTTGTTGAATCCATAAACCACGTGGAAACGTCAAACACCCATGTCACTAATTTTTGGATAGCTGTCATGTATGCTAAATGCAAAGCATGATATTATATCATCTATGCCAAACTTTTGTCCACCAATAATTTTAGTGAAGTGACAAAAGATCGAGCATTATTGAACTATGCCATTCAGAGGGTCCTCAATATTGATGTGGGTATGGTTATTCACACCAACTTCTTGCACATTCTTAAAGGTTATACAACTGTCGGTTTAGGTTATCCTTCACTAGTGTATGCTTTTTGTAAAGAATGGAGAACTGTAACATCCCCAACAGAGGAGATTGTTCATCTTAAACTAGGAATAACTAAGAAGATCATTTGGCAATTCACTAGCAAGCAATTATTCACAAACACCCCCACCACAGGAAATAGAGGCACAACCATCCCGTTCCTGTCAACCTCCACCTGTCAGTGAGCCAAATGAGGACATTATTAGTTGGATTGAGGCCATGTAGTTGTAGCTCACACAGAGACATGAGGAGTTAAAATTGAGGTATAAGCAGAGTCATGATGAGATCCAACATTAATTTCATCAATTGTAGGTATCAATGAACGATCAATATCAACAATTACATAACTCAATGCATACACAATATCAATATCAGAATGAGTTCATATCCATGTTGGCCTCTGTATATGCTCATATGGCATTTCCTTAGCAGCCGAAGTTTCCATATCATCCAAGGACCCACCTCACTAGAGCGATGGAAATGACACCAACTAATGTATTCAAGGAAGTCCAATCCTTCTTTTGTATTTATTTTCACATTGGAGACAATGTATATTTTAAGGTTGGGAGGGGAATAATCATCAGTTTTTAATTGCTTTTATCAATTGTTTAGTATTTTGTATCTTTGTGCTTGCATGACATGATTTTATTTCAAGTGTTTTGTGTGAAAAAAAATTGCATGCTTGTGTGAGTTAGATAGTATTGTCAGCTAAGACGAATATATTTGAGAGTATGTATTAGTTTATAGATTGTGAATGAATCATGTGCATTATTTTGAACTTTTTGCTTATCTATGTAAAGCGTGGCAATATATATACACAACAATTAAGTTTAGCATCGTACAAGAATATGTAAATTCATATATATATGCTAAATAGATGACTTAGGCGCTTAATTCCTTTACCCATAGTTCACAACATCCTTTAACCGTATATACAATAATTTAGGGTGTTCTAGCTGATAAAAGAAATAATTTACGATTGTGGTGATTTTGTGCATGTTGAAAAAGATTGTGTAGAGTGTTTTGACTTTCTAGTATGAGTTGTTGATGACCAAGTGCTAGGGATCTAACCTCTATAAATTTTGCTTGGCCTTTATAGAAAATAAGCATTGCAATTATTCAATTTACGCCTTACACATGTACTTTTTTTTACTTGAGTTAGTAAGTCCGTAAGGATATCTTGAAACCTGGTACCCTTCGATAATCAAAAATCTAGGGGCTACCGACTCAAAGCTCATTACAGGGGTCAAGAAGAGGAAAAAATGATGAGGTTAAAATTGAGTTATAAAAAAAAGAAAAAAATA
This sequence comes from Osmanthus fragrans, assembly GCA_019395295.1. Classification (NCBI taxonomy): domain Eukaryota; kingdom Viridiplantae; phylum Streptophyta; class Magnoliopsida; order Lamiales; family Oleaceae; genus Osmanthus; species Osmanthus fragrans. The sequence continues at coordinate 15,581,331 of CM033359.1, forward strand.
TATACAATATACAAGTGCGCAAGAGCTGATTGTTGAAGACTCAGATAATTAGTAGGTTTGAATCACCTAATATAAACTTGACTATTGAAACACTCATAATTTGGGAGAATCATCACATGAATAAATAGTTGACGTCGTCGGTTAAACTAAATTAGTCAAACTAAACTGTAGAATTACATCTCGAGAAGAGAATGAAAGAAATATATTTGGAAGTGTGTGAATTTTACAAGTGAAGAAAGAAAATAATTGACTCTTGAGATTTGGAAATTGAACCAACTTGTGAATGTACGTTGTTACTAGATTATACACACTCACATACACACGTTTTACATTGGATAAGTGGATGTTTGGCTCTTGCATTGTGATTTTGAAGTCGTTCATGAATGTGATATAATGTTCTCAATACAGAGTCAAAAGACAAGTTATCTGACTAAGTTTTTGTATGTCTTTAGTTATTTTTTTCTTTTTGTTTGCTAGAGAACTAGCAAACTATTAAGTTTGAAGATATTTGACTGATGTATTTTACTCACAAGTTTTAAACTATTTTAACTTGATTATTGACTAGATCTTATGAGTGTTGAACATTTTTAACGTGTTTATTAGTGTTATTTTATAAGTTTGGTGAGGTGATGAAAATTATTTCAAAAGGGGAGAAAACAATGCTAATGGCATAAATTGAGAAAAAAAAAGGAACAAAATGGCAAAAAAGTCAATTTCCTACACTAAAAGGAGAGCAAAAAAGAACATGGACCGAGATGTGGTAAATAGGGAAGCAGAAGTGTGGTGCTTCGATGCCACTATGGAGAGCAGAATGAGATAGTTGTGGCGAATCGGTGCCACACTAGGCACTTGGACGCCATGATGCCGCCTGACGTCCCTAGGGCACGTTTTTGGCCCATTTTGAAGCCCATACAAGCTCTAAATTAGGGAAAACGTGAAAGGAAGTAGAAATACAAAAATGGAGGCACTTTTGGGGGGCTTCCACATATTGAGATACACAAGAACACAATTTGAGTTTGAGAAAGCAAAATCAAAGGAGCAAAACAAGAATTCAAGAGCAAGGGTTTGGAATCAAGACAGCAAGAAGAGGAATTTGGTGCAAGATTCATCCATTTCTCTACATATCAATTCAAAACCCGGTGATGTACTCCTATATTGTTAATTGTTTTTCTTCTATTATTATGAGTATCTAAGTTTTTCATTAGAGCAAACAATGTAATGTTTTGAAACCCTTTATTTCTTTTATTTAAGATTTAAGTTCTTTCATTATATATGTTTGTGTTTATTTAAGTTATTTATTTAATGCTTTGAATTATTTAATCAATAATTCAATGATTTTGTGAATTTATTACGATTCGAGATGTGAATTTTAGATTAGACCACATATTAAAATTTGTTAATTTAGCATAACGTGTAGAGATAATATACAAATTAACTAAAATTAATTTACACGGAGATATGAAATTGGATTAGTTAAATAGACTCAATGAGAACTCCAGATGGGTAAATTAAATACAATAAAAGAATTCGATTGAACACTACATTAGATTTATGAACCTTGAATTAAGACTTAAAGACGATCAATAGATTAAATTGTTATTCCCTAATATCTATTTCATATTGAAATTTTTAATCGATTTTTGTGTGCATATTACTATTTGCAATTAGTTGATTTATTTAGAAAATCAACTCCAAATCACAATTCTTTGGTTTTCATCAAATAGAAGTTAGAAATAATAAATTAAGCATTAAAGTATAATCTTCGAGGGAACAACAATCCAAAATTAAATGTCCACTATATCATTTGTTATGATGTCGTACACTTGCGATATAAAAAATGCAACGGTAGGTATTGATTTTCAAGGAACCGTATAAAGAAAGTAGGTTGTAGTCGTCAAAGTATCTCCACAAAAGAAAATAGGTAAGTTAGCTTGCACAATCATACACACTACTGTTTCAAGCAATGTTCTATTTCTTCTCTCAGTAGTATCAATTTCTTTGGTATGTTGGAATAGACAATTGCCTAATATTTCATTTTTATTACATAGTTCCTTGAACTTTTCAGATAGATATTCATGTCATCGTCAATTCATAGGCTTTCACCTTCCTTTCTATTAGATTCTCTATCATATTCAAATATTATTTTAAGCATTTAATGCCAACTTATGAAATATAAAATAAACATAATTATACCACGTGAAATTATTTATAAATGTAATAAAGTAAGAAGCTCCATGTCTCCCTCATGTTCAGATGACCACAAATGTCATAATGAACCAATTGCAATGGAAGTTCGACCCTCAAAGCCTTACCAAATGATTTTTTTGTTGTTCTTCTTGTTAGGCAATACTCACAAGTGAGCAATGAAACTTTACAAATGGAACATAGTAAGCCCTCTCTAGCTAACATATTCATTATCTCTTGTCAGATATGTCCTAATTTAGCTTGTCATACATGTATCTATATTTGTATCTTTAGAAGAAGAAGATACATCAATTAGAAAAATATCAATTTACATAAAGTGTTTCGTATACAATCCAACAATAGAAACCATCAAACAAATATCCATATCCATAATATACATTATTATTGTTTAAAACACAACAAATACTAAAGTTCAAATTGAAAACCTAACCTTAAGAGAACAACAATTGAAATTAAGTTCTGACATATATCTGACTCAAATAAAACATCATAAAGGAGAATAAGTACGACAGTATGACTTCCATGCAAGTGCAACATGCATGTACTTGTCCATTTGACATCCAATTTATCATCATTTTCGACATATATACATTTTGTATGAGCTAGGTATTGAGAGAACTCACAGATGCTTCTCAATCTCTAGTTATTTGATGGGTCGATTCTAAATCTATAATCAACATAGGATAAAATTCAGTAAGCATAACATTGCTAAAGTTATAAATAACACTAAATGAAGTATTTACAAAATCTACTTTCTTTTGCTTAGGGCATCCTAAGCAAAACGACTCAACACTTGACAATTGTAGCATTTCGGCTTGCTTTCGTCTTTCTTCTTTGCAAACCATTTTCTCTTTACCACGCGTAATCGTTTTCCTTTTCCCTTTCCTGCCCTTGTTCCAATTCTTTTTATGCTTCATGTCTCAGAGCTTTAGCTATTCCAAGCCGTTCATCCTCTAGTTCAACGCAACGGTAGCATCAACAAAACTTTTGATGCTGTTATTATGAGTCATATTGACTTTTAGTTATTCCCAATTATTAGGAAGAGATGGATTAAAGCCTAAAATTACTGCTCACCACAGAGTATGTGACCAACTAACTGCAACTCCCTGACGATGTTGACATAATTCTCATATGTTGTGTTATGATCAATAAATTTTTTGTAAGCGTGAAAATTAATTGTCAGATGTCTGAGTTTAGCTACACTATTACAACTATATTTCTCTCAAATACACCCAAGATATCATGAGTAGTCGAGAATTGCTCACATTCATGAAAAAGTTCATCCCCCATAAAGCTTATTAAAATTGCATGAGCAATGAATTTTTTTATTTATTTTTATTTTTAATTTCATGATCTTTTCTATATTGAGTAGTCTAACCTGTATCTAGATCTTCCATCATGTGGTTAATGTCCTTAAAGGCATCTTATCCCTCTAGTAAATACCAAGTTTTAAGGCGCGAAATATAATAATTATTGGCATTCAATTGCTCACAATTACTTCCATATTTTTTGGTTGTATCGAAACATTTGATTAATAAGAAGCACCTACATGGAGGTGGTGTTTGGCTGCATATTTGGTTGGGAATCATAAAATTTATTAATTTTTTTAATGTGTTAATATGTAGTTAATTGTTTTAAGTGGGATTTATTTGTTTTTGTTTTTATTTTTTATTTTTGAAAATTTAAGGGACTCATTTACAATTTTACCCTTTTTTTGTTGTTTACTCTTATTTTGGCTTATGTAAAGAGAAGAATAAATTCAACATTTAAAGACCAAATGTAGGGAAGCACGAGTTTCACTACATAATTGAAAAATTGAGGATGAATTATGCTAAGAAAAGTTTAGTGTAGATTTGATACATTTTAGAAGGTTAAGGACGAAAAATGCAAATCTGAAGTAAGCCCCCATTTGGCCCCCATTTTTTTGAAAAATGCAGGATGAATTATGCTAAGAAAAGTTTACTAATAATGTTTTTTTCAAAAATGAGTGATTGAAAAAGAAGGAAAAATTATCGATTTACGTGTAATATTATTTTATGAAAGATTGTGATTAAAAATAGATAAAAAAAAAATGAACTGTAAGACAATTTAATTTAAAGTGGTTCAAGAGGGGGCTAAATAACCCATCCAATCATATTTCGAGATAAAATTACTTATAAGTAAGTTTGACTTATATATAAGCAAAGGGAAACTAAAAGCATACCCCATAAATAAATAATATTTCGAGGGGCAAAAGTGGAAACTCATAAAAAATATTTGCCCCTCATTTTGTATTTTATTACAATTTTGTTCCCGCGGTTGACACTCTGAGGACAGCATTGTAAATACATAGAACTCAATGTCTTCTTCTTCATTCCACTCCAACACCCCCCCTTCCCCAACCGAATTACTACTCTCTTTTTCCCTTCTCTGGGCACTTGTTGCAATTCTATTCTCATTTACTCTCTCCTTCCATCAAAATAAGCTCGAAATTCTGGTTAAAGTAAGTTCTTTTATATTTTTGCTAAAATGCCGTTGTTGTTTATTCGATTTTCCTGTCTTCATAATTCCCTTTGATTTCATTGCTTTGCTTGTATTCTGGAACTGGAACTCTTTCTGTTTTGGGTTTTTTTTTTCATACTTTCCAAGGAAAACTAACCCATCTTTCTTCTTTTCTTTTAGGTGGGTGGAAGGCCAGTTTTGGTTTTAAACGTACATTCTTGGTATCGTTGGAGTAAGTTTATTAAATTAATTAATTTTTTACTCTTGTTTTGAAATGATTTTGATTGTTTTTGAGAGGGGTTTTTCAGTTGGCTCATTAAATTTATCTGAAAATATGAGCTTCTACTTTAATGTATGAGCTCTGATGTCTGTTCATCTTGTTGAAATTTGTTCATTAATGCATGTCATGTAGTGCAAAGTTTTACAGTATTGGCTGTTCTAAATTGTAAGTTAATTCGTTTTGTGCCTTTATAATACGGTTATTAGAGTATGTGTAAGACACTCTTTAAATACAAAATATTCTTTATTTTAAAGAGCCAAGACTCTATATTTTAACTTTCTTAATGTACAACGACGGCATTTAATAAGTCACAAATTTTAATACTGTATTGTTAAACTATTCAAACTACATTTAGCCCCTGTTTGAGACCCTTTTTTTTGGGGAAATATATATTGGAATATTGATTTTTTTGAAAATGTGTGGTTGAAAAATAGGGAAAATTTTGGGTTTATCTGTAAAATTATTTTATGGAGAATAAATGGTTGAAAATGAGTTTTGGGAAAAATAAGGGTCAAACACTAATATATAAAAAGTTACGTTAAATAAAATATAAGGAGAAATCAATAAATATTTTTTGAGAAAAACGAAATAAAGAACTAAAATAGAGAGCATTGTTGAATTGCATAGAAAGTTTGATTATCTAAATTTAAAGATACTCTCTATAATCCATAAGATGCTCTTTTATACCTGTAAAATTATTTTATAGAGAATAAATGGTTGAAAATGAGTTTTGGGAAAAATAAGGGTCAAACACTAATATATAAAAAGTTACGTTAAATAAAATATAAGGAGAAATCAATAAATATTTTTTGAGAAAAACGAAATAAAGAACTAAATTAGAGAGCATTGTTGAATTGCATAGAAAGTTTGATTATCTAAATTTAAAGATACTCTCTATAATCCATAAGATGCTCTTTTATAAATAAAGAGTATCTTGGAATGCTCTAATTGATAGGATTTCGTTGGTATCAACTTTTACCATGAAAACAGGTATTAGGAAAGGGAAACTTAAAAATGAAAATTTTGAAAAATAGTTGTACTTATTATCAGAGTTAATGCTAAGGGTATTTCAGATTCTTTAAAATGCACGGGTGCACCAAAGGTAGTTTAGGTTCTTGAAATGACGAGTGTGGGGGTAATGTCTTCAAGGTACATAGCTGAGCATTTCCTACTCATTAACCGAGCTTTGAGGAGCTGGCAAGAATTGGTTGCGAGACAATGATATGGAAAAATTCTCTATGTGGTGTTGAGCAGGCCATGACAAGTTGGCTCATGGCCAGCTACACAAAGATTGAGAAGCAGCCATTTGTTGATCCACTAAAGTTGTTGGCTTCATTTTTATGCGGTAACTTGTATTTGAAGTTCTTGGTCATGACAGGTTGTGATGAGAAATAGAAATATTCTTACTGGTTTATTGTTTGATTGGTTCTGTTTTATGCTTGATGTGAATTTTCCCTGATTTTTGTCATTGTGGTTTCCAAGCTATCTAATCACCCGCTCAGCCATCCGTATGGGCATAATTTTGAAGTTTTTTCTCGCTTGCAACTGATCAGATGTGCAGGTTGATATTAATTTATTATTCAGTAAAGTTCCATGTCATCTAAAACCCACCATAACACTGTCTTGACCGTCCTATCATATTCTTTTTTAAATTAATCACATGCAAGCCTTGGTCTATTCTTTTCCTTGTTTCTCACCTATTTATAAAATAGGTAATTAGACATCATAGAGTATTCTCTGTCATCAAACCCTTTACACTTTACTCGATTATTTTCTTCCATAGTAAAACTCACAAGTTTACTACATTTACTGTTTTTGCAATCTTCCTCAAACATCTTGTTACTCTCGAACTTTTTGAAATATTTCATTAATCATAACCACCTTGTCTAGACATTTACATACTTTGATTATGAATTCTATTTGTGTTATTATCTTCTTCATGGTGTTTCTTATTTTCGATACTAGGATCTTTTATCTTCAATAGAGTTTCAACATCGTTTGACATACCAAGATCTACTCTACCATTCAATAACTTGCTAATTGTTTTTTCATCTTTTGAGGAACTCACCCTACAAAACAATGCTATTAAATTTTCATCCTAGAAGTGTAATTTGGTTTAGATCTTTACAACTATTTTTGGTTTGCTTAGATATCTTGTAAGAAAATTTCTTTCCACGTCTGGTTTCCATATGAGGATATAGCTTCTCACACTCTTCTATTTTCAACTGCCGAATTACCCCTTTAGCTTTATGTTTAGCTATTTAATTTTCAAAATGTCTTGTATATAAATCTTGGTCTTTCACAATCTTTCGTTATTACTCCCCATTCCACATTAAGAGAATGTTTGGAAGGTGTTTATAACTAGTTTAAATTATGAATAGATAGAATTGAGTTGTCGATAAGTGAATAGAACTTGTAAGTCCCACGAAATGCATGGATAAAAAGTGACTTGAGTGTTTATAAGCAGTTGATAAACATCGACCAAACATAGGCTAAGTTTCTATGTCCGTCTTTACGATTTTCCTTCCTTCAAAAACCTATCAGTGCAGGTACTTATATTTACCCTGCAGGTTCTGTCATCTTTTTCCATGAACTCCTGGTATTTCTTTTCCATTTGCATAACTACATCAAGCGCAACTGTCTTCTGTAGTTAGTCTTTTACTGTATCTTTACATTCCTTCCACTAGGACCTTTCGGCATTTTCCGATTAAGGACAAAATCTATCGCTAAATATATGCTCCTTCTAGAATCTATTAAGTGGGAGTCTTGTTTTTGCGAAATATTTATCCACAAAAAGGAAATAATAAGCTATCCCAAAATCCAATGGTGATATTTACTTCCTTCCAAGTTCTTTGAACTTTTCTCCTACCTATTTCGCATCTTGTATGCCAGCTATATTTTATGCCCCACAGCTACTTATTACAGGAATTTTCTTATAAGCATACTCATATTTCAATTTCCTATAAAATTTTATTATACTAGACTAACTTCATTTTATCTACCTCCATTAAGTAGTGCATGAGAATCCTTTCTTACTTCTCGCAGCATCTGAGTGTTCACTTATGGATTATGCCTTATATCTAACCCTTTTTGACTTTTTACTACACCTAGAGTTTCATGTACTGCATCAGTAGTAGGGCCACCCTATAAAATGTTCTGAAGATTCATGCTATAAAGATGATCAAGTTTTACACCGGATTTAATTTATTAGTGTTATTTCTCTTTAGTTCCTCACACTTTCTGCATGTATCCTTGACTTATATCTGTTATGAACTGTGTAAAATGCTTACGATCGATTTGAACATTGTTGGTTATTTCAAGACATGCTATAATTACTGGGCTGTGTTACTTTATCAACGATAACACTAATTATGCTGCAATTTGTAAACTTTATGATGAATTTGAGTCATATATTCTTAAAAATTTGCCTGGATCTTTTATGCACCATTTCTGATAGTTTATGTACAAGGAGTGTATTAGTTTCAGTACATCAAAGGATGAAATTGCTGTACTTAATACTTTGATTCCCTTGTTAATAATAGAGTTAAAATCAGACTGCCTTCTGTGAATTTGTAGGGACACTTCTTTGAATATTTTTGAGTAAAGATCTCAGAGTTCTGGATCAGTGATGGAGTGTAATAAAGAAGAGGCCATTAGGGCCAAAGATATTGCACAGAAAAAGATGGAGAATAAGGATTTTATTGGTGCTCGGAAGTTTTTGTTGAAGGCCCAACAGCTCTATCCTGCTCTGGATAACATTTCTCAGATGAATTTGGTTTGTGAAGTTCATTGTTCCGCCGAGAATAGGGTTTATGCGAATGAAAAAGACTGGTATGGTATTCTCAAAATCGAGCAAAAGGCTGATGAGATGTCAATCAGAAAGCAGTTTCGGAAATTGGCTCTCTTACTTCATCCTGATAAAAACAGATTTGCTGGTGCTGCGGATGCATTTAAGCTGATTGGCGATGCTTTAGCAGTTCTTACAAACGGTGAAAAGCGGATGCAGTATGACAATAAATGTAAACTTGCCAGAACATCTCAAGCACCACATGTTGGGAGACCACCTTGGGTTCAAAACAACTTTAGGAACAATGTTTCCTCACAGTTCATGAATCAGCAGCACCAGCAGCCACAACAGGAGACTCAACAAGGAGTCTATAATAATCAACCGACCAGGATCGTTTGCCCATTTTGTTCTCGTTGGATCCAGTATTACAAGCGTGCCATCGACAAGATTTTAACTTGTCCAACCTGTAGAAAGTCCTTTAAGGAGTATAAAATGAATTCTCCATGCATGCCACCAGGAGGAGCAAACAGGAGCCAGCCTGCTTTTCCACAACAGAGAGAGGCCACAAGCCAGCACCCATTTAATAATGAATCTGGGAGCTCCACGGCATCTCAGAGAAATGTCAACAATGAAAAGGCAGCATGTGAAACACTGCCAAAGACTAGATACAGTTCTGAAAGCCGTGAGGGGTCCAAGCCAAATCATAATTTTGTGCATGTTGATTCCAACATCAATAAGCGAGGTCCTACAGAGGTTTCCAAAAGAAATAGCAAGAAAAGAAAGACAACATCAGAATCTACTGAAAGTTGTGACACTCTTGAAGATGATGGTGATAATCTTACTGGAAACATTTCTGGAGATTGTGGTAATCAGGACCCTCGCAGGTCTACTCGGTGTAAGAAACGTGTTTTCTATAGTGAGCATGTAAGCAATGATGAAGAAGAGGGTGACGAAACAGTTAAAAAACAAGAAAGTTCTTGTGAGGAAATCCTGATAAATAAACAGAAGGAAGCTGCAAAACAAAATGAAGAAATTGGTGCATCAGTAGATGATATGAGAAGTTTCAAAAATACTGCAATAGAACCAGAAACCTATGTATATCCCGACCCAGAATTCAGTGATTTTGACGAGTGCAAAAAAGAAGAACGTTTTTCAGTTGGACAAATTTGGGCTGTTATGATGAGTTGGATGGCATGCCTAGATATTATGCTCTGATTAAGAAGGTTCTCACTCCGGGTTTCAAGTTGCAGATAACTTGGTTACAACCGGTCCCAGATAACAAGGATGAAAAGCTATGGGTAGCTGAGGGCTTGCCAGCTTCTTGTGGGAAATTTGGACTTTTAAACTCTGAACCCACTAAAAATCATCTAATGTTCTCACATTTGGTTAACTGGAAAAATGGTGGCAGAAAAAGCATTTACAAGATATATCCGAGAAAGGGGGAAACTTGGGCCCTGTTCAAGAACTGGGATATTAATTGGTATTCTGACCCAGGGAACCATAAAAGTAATTTCGAGTTTGAGTTTGTTGAGGTCTTGTCAAACTATGGCAATACTACTGGTGTACATGTTGTGTTATTGGGTAAGGTGAAAGGGTTTACTTGTCTTTTTGGTAGAACAAACATGGAAGGAATGGTATCAATACCAGCGAAACAACTATTCAGATTCTCTCATAGGATTCCTTCGTTTCAAATGACTGGGAAGGAAGGACCAAATGTTCCCAAAGGATCATTTGAACTTGACCCTGCTTCCTTGCCTGCCAATCTTAGTGAAGTTGTGGAGTCTGAACCTACCGAGGTTGGAAATACGTACGCTACTGGTTCGTGTTCTAAATTTTCGGCAAATGTGGAGCCGAAGGTGAAGTTTGAGAAAAACGCTCCCAAAGAGAAACTGAAAGAGAAGTTTCAGGGAAATGCATCGGCAGCAGGTTTGACAGAACCAAACTGCAAGTCCAAAGAGACAACATTTCCAAAGTCTTCTGTAGGGCAAAATGACAAGAACGTGCGACTAACTCCCAGTTACAATGTTGAACCAGTTTTGAACCCAGAAGCTTTTGAAATTCCCGAGCCAGAGTTTTACAACTTTGACGTTGAGAAATCCATTGAGAAGTTTCAGGTTGGTCAGTTATGGGCTATTTACAGTGACGAGGATGCCTTACCAAAGTACTACGGTAGGATTCAAAAGATTGATACCATCCCGGAGGTTACTTTTCATGTAGCATGGCTTTCTCACTGTCTGGCATCAAGGGACACAATAAGATGGGTGGATAAAAACATTCCAATATGTTGTGGGAAATTTATGGTTAAGAGAAAAATTCACAAAATAGTTGGCTCTCTTTCCTTTTCTCATCAATTGACAGTAGAACCTGTTGGTAAGAAGGATGTGGTCACCATACTTCCTCGAAAAGGCGAGATATGGGCTTTATATAAGAACTGGAATATAGAAATGAAACATTCGGAATTGAAGAACTGTGAATATGATATTGTTGAAATTGCGGAAGTAAATGATGAATGGACATTAGGTGTAGTTCTTGAACTAGTGTGTGGTTACAAGTCAGTTTTCAAGCCTCAAAGGGAAAGGCAGAAGGTCGTATCAGTGGAAATACTACAGACTGAGATGCTTAGATTCTCCCATCAGATACCTGCTTTCTGCTTGACAATGGAGCAAAGTGAAAGCATGCAGGGTTTTTGGGAGCTCGATCCAGCAGCTGTGCCACAATGTTTATTGTGTTCGAGTTGATGTCTTGCACAATTTTGGTATGCAGTAATGAATAGGATATGGTTTAGCAATTATAATGCCTAAGGTTCTAGCTTTTTTTTCTTATTTAATACTATATATTGCTATCCCATCTTGTTATCAAACATGTCAGTTGAAATCATGATTATGCATATGGAGTCGCATATAAATGAATGCTTTTTACTTACATTTTCGACTTGAAATGTTCATATCCTATGCTTATAAAACTCATTGCATGAACTATTTTGCAGTTTCAAGTCGCTAGTCGCTAGTCGCTAATGTTGCTGTATGGCATTCTATTCTGATGGGGATGTTGCAATGCCAAATGCAGCAGCAGTTGAGATTGGCTACACATTTTTCTGCGGAATGGGAGCAGATTTCTGTTTAGAAGCTACCAAGAACTTAGAGCAGTTGCAAGATTTGCAAATCTTGATCTTTCATTAACATATTTAGTTTTAATCCTCTCTTTTCAGTATGGTTGTACATAAATGATTATTTTCCTAGCTTTGCTGTAGTTTTTCGACTTCATCAATTCAGTCAGTCTTACATAAGAATCTTTTGTTGAATGTTATAATTATTGAAATTTAATTTTTATATTTGGGAGTTTGGTTATTATTTAGAGGGCTGGTAAAAGAACAAGTAGAAGTTTCATTTCAGGCATAGATATTCTTGTGTATTTCACCTACTGTCGCTGAAGTCCAAGTGGGGAATTTTTGAGCCCGTTTGATTCCCATTTTTATGGAAAAATGCATTTTAGAATAGTAGATTGATGGAGAATATGTGGTTGAAAAATAAGAAAAAGTTTTTGATTTACGTGAAATATTATTTTAATAAAGAATATGTGGTTGAAAAGAAGAGAGAAAAAAATGTATTTTCTTAAAAATGGGAATCAAACAGGCTATTTTTATTTTTACTTTTGGTTGAAGAAATTTTGATCCAATCATATTTTATCATATTATGTGTATGCAAATCATTAAGTAAATTTTGAATTGGTCATTAAAGTTGAACAGTGTTATATTATTGGTTACTCCTTCCATTCTAGATTCGATGTCAGTCCTAAAACAATTACATTGACTAACAATCAGAAATTATAGACAATCAAAAAACAATGCGAAATTTAACACGTGCACACACACAAAATCTCATTTATAAGTCAAAAAATTCTTGTTGACAGGAACGATCCAAACTATAAACTCTGATTCGAAACAAAGTTTGTTCCCTTTCATGATGTGAACCTCCTTGGAGAATGTATCCTAGAACTAACACAAGATTTGATACGAACCCTAAAAAGGTTAAAATTAGAGTGATAAACTTAATCCAATAAACAAAGTTGAAAGTGTTGAAAGTCACAAAAATTGAAAATATTTGATAAATTTGGGATAATTCAATTAAAAATAAGATAAAAGGCAGATCCTCAATTTATAATTAATCTCTCAAAATAATATCTTAATATTTGTTTCAATAACAAAGCCTAACATAGGTGGATTCAAATAAACCTAATTAATTTGTAAAATAGCTATAAAATAGATAAACATGTTAAAATAAAATGGAGTTTTAAACTAAAAAATAGATGTAACATGTTAAAATAACGAAAAATGCCCTTACACTAACTCAAAAAAGAAAAACGCTAAAACGGACCTTTAAATAATGAAATTTGATCCTAAAAGTTTGATAAAATGTGTAGAATCGAAAAATGCTTTTGGATTGTCCTCACGGACGAAAATCCGACAATTGAACTAAAAGTTAAACGTGTTTTCGTACATCGTCCTTATTCTTTTGCTTTTCTAATTGATTTAGGATTTTTTTCCCCTTCTAATTAATTCGTATCATAAATGATCTTTGCTAACTTGCCCTCCATGATTCTCATTATTTCGTCAAGTAGGTAAAGTATGTGTACGAACCACTTTGCCTTAGACTCTATTAGTACAAAGCAAAGGAGGCGAAATGTTCAAAGGAAAGGGAGAAGGGCTTGCTTGGCACCAAGAGCTTAAACCTAATTTATTTTCACCATTAATAAGAAGTAAGGTTGATGTAGACGTTGGGACAGTAAGCAAAAATTGTCAAACTGAAAAATCATATATATTATTATTACCCAATAATCCTAATTTATATATAATAATCCAAGACTAACCTAATCTATTAAAAGTCATTTTCCTCTTCAGAATTCAGATGAATTTCAGCCTTTAATCTTTAAACTGAGACTTAATCGGGATGCTAGGTTGGAGAAAAATGATTTTGTAGATTACTTGTCCGACTGCACGTTCATTAAGGTGTCCATTCCTGTGTCCACCCCCTCACATGAAGGAAGGGCCCACTTCTAATAAAATATAATTTGTTTGAAGTGGGTCCCCCTTCATGTGAGATGAATGAACATCGCATTATGTACAAACTGCATATTCCAAGAAGTTAAAAGGTCACGATATAGGATGACAGTTTGAAGAACCAATTATCCACGTGAAACAGTGACTAAATGGATTGTAAAAATACTTAATTATAAAAATACTTTAAAAAATCATTTTAAATTTTATTTGAAGTTCAGTGACTTTTAGTGAAATTAACTTGAGAATTTGTCGTTCAAATTTTGATCGCTCAAACTAAATGGGTCATAAAATACTTAAAACCAGTTTAAACTTTTATTTGAAGTTTGATTTATTGTTCAAATTTCCCTTTTGACGGGATTAAGGGGGTGTTTGATTCCTATTTTTTCTAAAATACATTTTTTTTTTCTCTTTTTTAACTATACATCATTCATTAAAATAATATTATACGCAAATAAAAAAATTCTTCTTTTTTAACCACACATTCTCCGTCAATCTATTATTTCAAAATACATTATTCAAAAATAATGTGGTCCAAACACCCCCTAGATAAGAGATTCCCTTCTTTTCATTTAATGTACAAGTAGAATAATTCATTATTGTTTTCGTTATATTTAATATTTAGAAGTACCATGCAATCTAATGGAATTTAGAAATAGTTTAGGAATCAATTTTTCACAATTCGAAATAACGAATGATAATTAATTAACTTATATAAGTTACATCCTGAATTTTAAAATTTCAAATCTCGATCTCCATCTTAAAAACTCAACAAAGTACTACACACCACATAGGCACATAGTAATTTTTTGGAAAATCAAGAAGTTAATATTATTGGAATTAGTTAGATTTTTTTAAGTAAAATGATTAAGTTTTTAACTTACACGCCTAAGTAAATCATTTTAATAGTGACTAAGTTGGAACAAAATGAAAAATAAGTGACTTCCCATTTTTAATTTCTGGTTTTGTTTAATTTTTTTTCTGAAACTTCTCGTCTTCCATTTTCTTGTAATGCTTCCTTCTGTATTTTTGAAGATTTTTTTGCAAGAATTCTGTTGTGGTTTTACCATTTGATGTTAGGTGGGATCAAACTCACCCGCGATACCACGCCGTGAAACCACCCCGCGACATCACAATGTGAAGAAAAGCTATGAGACACCACATGGGTGCTCTACCACTACGTGGTTGGAACGTCGACCCCTATGGGCGTTCTATCACTACGCGACCGGACCGTCGACTCCTATGAGTGCTCTACCACTTCGCGACCAGACCGTCGACCCCTATGGGTGCTCTACCACTACGCGGTCCGACCATCGACCCCTGTGGGTGCTCTACCACTACGATGTTGGAACGTCGATCCCAATGGATGTTCTACCACTACGCGGCCGGACCATCGACCCCTATGTATACTCTACCACTACGCGGCCGAACCGTCGACCCCTATGGGTGCTCTACCACTACGCAGTTAGAACGTCAACCTCTATGGGTGCTCTATCACTACGCGACCGGACCACCAACCTATATGTACTAGGGCGCTCTACAACTACGCGGCCAACACAACACTCAACTATTATGAAAGGTCGACCCCCATGCCTACCACGCCGAGCCATCGACCCCATGTGGGAGCTCAACACACAGGTCGAGTCGCCTACCACTATGAGGCGCTCTATTACACTTAGCCGCGAGGGATCACTTAAGTAGATAGAGGTCGCCTAGAGATTATCACAAAGACAACCAACCACTGAATAAATAGTGGCCACTTTCTCAAAACGTGGCGAAGATGGGATCACAACGTGGACACGTGGTATTGCAACCGCTCAACGATTACGCGGCTCCACCCGCCTATAAATACCTCTAAGGCGGGTCAGGTATTGGGTTCGAAAAACTCTGATCATTTTGAACACTTGTTATCTACAATTTTCTCTTTAAGTTTGCATTCCAAAAACTCATATACTAATTCTCATGTCGGAGGTATAATGGGGGAGAAAGCCCCATGCTCATTTTGCAGGTGAATTTGATTAATCGGAATAGCAGAACCACCCTACGCAACTAGGAGAGCACGAAGGGTTGTTTTCTAACCTCTTCATTGGCGCTGTCTGTAGGAGACCACTGAATAGAAAAGCTATGTCATGAAGACGAACAAGGAGTGATACGTGTTTGGTTGGAAACACGGCAGAGACGGAGTCGGAATCGGTCCCATGGGGACGTGATCTGCCACCGCTACCTTAATATGTGATGCAGGGCCAACTTAATGTCTTGGAAACACAAATGGTGGCCATGATGACCCTCTTGCAGAGTCAGACACAAAATGCCCCAACTCCTGTACCTGAGCAACCACCCCGGTTACGCAAACGGTTGCCCCGCTCGTCACTCAACCAACAATGGGAGACAGGGGGGCTTTGGGGTCTGCGGTTTAAATTCCTCATTCTGAGGCAGAAAGAAAGATAGAGGAAATGATGACTCAGAAGATAGACAACGCCCTGACTAGGAGGAAGGACAGGCGTAGGCAGATGGTACTGGAGGAAGATCCTTTCGCACCCGAAATCATCGTCGTTCCTCTACCAAAGGGCTTCAAACAACCAATGATAGAAGCATATGACGGAGTCACGGATATGTTGGACCACCTGCAGACATTTGTTGATTTGATGAGGCTCTATGCGGCCCCAGACGCAGTGATGTGCCGATCATTCCCCCCGACGCTCAGGAGGGAAGCTAGAGACTGGGTGGCTACACTGGCCCCCAAGTCTATAAAGACTTTTGATGAGCTCTCTAGGAGTTTCGTAGCATACTTCATGAGTAGCAAAAGGAAATGAAAGACAGCTATTGGGTTGATGCAGGTGGTGCAAGAAAAAGAGGAGCTTTTACAGGAGTACTTGGCTAGGTTCAGCCAGGCAACTCTTGGTATAAGGGACCTTTAGATGTTTACAGTGGTGACAGCTTTGATGAATGGAACAAGGAATAATGCTTTCAAAATGTCGCTCTCCAAAAACCCCCCGGAGTCGATGCATGATCTATTGAAGAAATGAGATAAGTACGTGGATGCCGAAGAAGCGGAGAAGGTCACCAAAAATCTTAGAGAGGGGTGGGAGACAGAAGGTCACAAGAGAAAGATGGGCGATGAGAAAAAATCTACTGACAAAAGTGAGTTGAAAAACGAACGTTCAAATAAGGGATACTTACAGGACCGATCGACCAGGCAAAATCGGGAGGAGATCAAGGCATTCACCCCTTCAAACTCTTTCACCTCGTTAAACACCTCCCAAGCAAAGTTTTTGATGGAAATTCAGGACATGAAGGAGCTCAAATGGCCAAGACCAATGTTGTCGCCCGCCAACAAAAGAAATCAAGACAGATATTGTCATTTCCATACAGATCATAGACATAACACCGAGGAGTGCCTGCAGCTGAAGGAAGAAATCGAACGCCTCCTGAGGAGAGGACTCCTGACCCGGTACGTGAAAGAAGATAGAGGCAAACAAAAAGTGGAGGGTCGCTCCCACCCAGGGCTGGAGTGATAAACATGATTAGTGGCGGGATGGCAGCAGGCAAAGACTCCAATTCGGCTAAGAAGGGCTATGCCTGCTCAAAAGGGGTCTGTTCAATCCAAAAAAATGCAAGGTTCGATTAGAACGTAACTTTCGGTGAAGAGGACTTAATATGCATGGCGCACTCCCATGATGACGCCCTGGTAGTAATGGGTGACATAACAGATTTTGATGTCAGGAGAGTGCTAGTCGACGGGGGAAGTGCAGCGAACGTTCTCACTTGGGAAGCCTTCCAAGGTTTGAAAATCTCCCCAGAGAAATTGAAGACAGTGACCACACCTCTGCAGGGGTTTGGAGGGGCGACGGTGATACCCGAGGGAATGGTAGAGCTTCCAGTTACTCTAGGCATGTACCCGACGACTGTAGTGATTCTGACAAGTTTTCTGGTTGTCAAGACCCCCTGGCTTATAACGTCATCTACGATCGACCACTTCTGAATGCCTCCCGAGCCGTCTCCTCGACCTACCATCAAATTCTGAAGTTTCCTACATGCAGAGGGGTCGAATGTGTGCGAGGGGATCAACATGTATCACGAAAATGCTATGTTGATAGCATCCAAACCAAGGATTCATCGCTTGTCATGACACTAGACTTAAATCCCCTAAGAGGACGGATCGAGTCGCTCGATATGACTGAAAAATCTCCGTTGTCAGAAGGACGGGAATTCAGCACTGGGCGGATTTGAAATCCGATGAGAAAGAGGAATTGATTAGATATCTGGCCAACAACCTCGATATCTTGTAATGGAGTCCGGGCGACATCCCGGGGGTCAGCCCGACGATCGTCCAGCACCACCTCGGCGTCTTACCAAGGACTAGACCAGTGAAATAGAAGTACTACCCATAGATTGTCAAATAGGAAACGAGTCAAAGTCTTTATAAATACAGCAGATATGTTGCATTGTTAAAATTTCATAATGTAACGCCTCCTGTAGGCACGATCTATTGTAATTATTATTGTTAATTTAATGAAAAGCCTAGGTGGTGACGGGTGATGAGGGCGCTAATAAAGGCCAACCTAGTTGGGACGTACCGGTGCGCCTACTGAGCTCACAAATCCAGGCAACTTTTATGTCAGACTACGACTTTGAATCCCCCTAACAAACCCAAAACACCCTGTGGTCTAGTGGAGAGTCCCCAAAGCCAAAAATTGGCTAAGGCCTTGAACCACTAGACGCGACACTATGCTCGACGAAACCCAAGGGGCTAGGTTGAGATCTACAAAACCAATAATTTGATCGTAAAAACTCACAACACCCCGCGGTTTAGTGGAGAGCCTCCAAAGCCAAAACATTAGCTAAGGCCCTAAACCACTAGACGCGGCTCTACGCTTGACGAAGCCCAAGGGGCTAGGCGGAGATCTACGAAACCAATGATTTGGTTGTGAAAACTTACAACAACCCTCGGTCTAGTGGAGAGCCTCCAAAGCTAAAAATTGGCTAAAGCCCTAAACTACTAGACACGGCTCTACTCTCGATAAAGCCCAAGGGGCTAGGAAGAGATCTACAAAACTAATAATTTGGTTGTAAAGACTCACAACACCCCGCGGTATAGTGGAGAGCCTCCAAAGCCAAAACATTGGCTAAGGCCTTAAATCACTAGACGAGGCTCTACGCTCGACGAAGCCCAAGGGGCTAGGTGGAGATCTACGAAACCAATGATTTGGTTGTGAAAACTCACAACACCCCTCGGTCTAGTGGAGAGCCTCCAAAGCCAAAAATTGGCTAAAATCCTAAACTACTAGACACGGTTCTACTCTCGACGAAGCCCAAGGGGCTAGGAAGAGATTTACAAAACTAATAATTTGGTTGTAAAGACTCACAATACCTCGCGGTCTAGTGGAGAGCCTCTAAAGCTAAAAAAATTGGCTAAGGCCCTAAACCACTAGACGCGGCTCTACCCTCGACGAAACCCATGGGGCTAGGTGGAGATCTACGAAATCAATGATTTGGTTCTGAAAACTCACAACACCCCGCGGTCTAGTGGAGAGCCTCCAAAACCAAAAAAATTGACTAAGGCCCTAAACCCAGTTTTCTAAAATGTGCGCATATGCTTCGCATATGCACGCATATTCTCGATGCGTTTTTGAAACGCATTGCATATGGGGTATGCATATGATAATGCAGTCAACTCATTTCGTTGACCGCATATGCAAGCATATTCTCCAAAATGCTCACGCATTTGTAATTAAAAATATATTCGAATTAACATAACAAAATTCAACCCATTTTTATAACTTAAAAAAAAAAAAAAAAACTCAATAAACATCAAATTGGCCCAAATCCCCTAAGCCTATCAATTATATACAACAATACTTAGGGTTTTCCTTTTGCATAAATTTTTATCTGGGCATTAACATAAAAATAATATTTGGAGTTGCTCTATTGAAATAAAGGAGCCCGGTGAAGATGATTTCGTATCGGATGACACATAAGATGATTTAGATGAAGAAGATGGGATTGAATTGAAATCAGATAAAGAGATAGATAAGATTTAGAATTTTTTTAGTCAATATTTTTGTTTAATGTAATTATAGGAATAGATTGCCAAGTAATTGTAGTATTTATGATTTTTAGTAATATGTTTTTGTTGAAAATTTGAAAAATATATATAAACTTGAAGTAATTGTAGTATTAATAATTTGTATTTTGAAAATTTTGATGAATATGTATAAAAATTCAAAGAATGCATTATTTATTTATTTATTAGTTTAAAATATTAAAAATTGGGAAACGCATAATTACGTATGTGCTTCGCATAAGCAACATATTCTTATAATGCTTGATGCTTGATCGAAACACATTTCCACGTATTACGCATTTTAGAACCTTGCCTAAACCACTAGACGCGGCTCTACCCTCGACGAAGCCCAAGGGGCTAGGCAGAGATCTACGAAACCAATGATTTGGTTCTGAAAACTCACAACTCCCCGCGGTCTAGTGGAGACCCACAAAAGCCAAAAATTGGCTAAGACCCTAAACCACTAGACGCGGCTCTACGCTCGACGAAGTCCGATGGGTTAGGCAGAGATCTACGAAACCAATTTTTTGGTTGTGAAAACTCATAACCCCCCGAGGTCTAGTGGAGAGCCTCCAAAGCCAAAAATTGGCTAAGACCCTAAACCACTAGACGCGGCTCTACGCTCGACGAAGCCCGAGGGGTTAGACAGAGATCTACGAAACCAATTTTTTGGTTGTGAAAACTCAGAACCCCCCGAGGTCTAGTGGAGAGCCTCCAAAGCCAAAAATTGGCTAAGGCCATAAACCACTGAACGCGGCTCTATGCTCAGCGAAGGCAAAGTACAACAAGGCCAACAACTCGGTCGCAAAGAGCAAATTGGCAAAAAACCATGCAAATGTGTGTTTTTAGGATGACTCTGGCTAAACATTTGAGGTTCAGTTGAATGAATTGGACTATCAGAACCACAGGGAGAAACACTGGACTCGCGGGGAAGGAATCAGACCTTCGGCCAGCCCAGTCAACCAGCCAAAGGGCTGGTCGACAGTTGACCAGCGTAGTTGCCGGTAGACGATCGACCAGCGTGGCTGCTGGTCGATGTACAACTAGCGACGCTAGTCGACCCCCGACGGTTGATTGAAAAAAAATAGAAATTTGTGAAAGGATAAAGATGCTACCCCTCGTCAATGAAAATCGACAAGAGGTAGAGGGACTAATGATGTTGGGTGGGACCAAACTCACTCGCGACACCACAACGTGAAGAAAAGCTATGAGACACCTCTATGGGTGCTCTACCACTACGCGGTTGGAACGTCGACCCCTATGGGTGCTCTACCACTACGCGGCAGGACCGTCGACTCTTATAGGTGCTCTGCCACTTCGCGGCCAGACCTTCGGCCCCTGTGGGTGCTCTACCACTACGCGACCAGACCATCGACCCCTATGGGTGATCTACTACTACGATGTTGGAATGTCGACCCCTATGGGTGCTCTACCACTACGTGGTTGGAACGTTGACCCCTATGGGTGCTCTACCACTACGCGGTTAGAACGTTGACCTCTATGGGTGCTCTATCACTACGCGGCCGGACCACCAACCCATATATATTAGGGCGCTCTACAACTACGCGGCCAATACAACACTCAACCATTATTAAAGGTCGACCCCCATGCCTACTACGTCGAGCCATCGACCCCATGTGGGAGCTCAATGCAGAGGTCGAGCCGCCTATCCCTACGTGACATCTATTACACTTAGTCGCGAGGGATCACTCAAGTAGATAGAGGTCACCTGCAAGTTATCACAAAGACAACCAACCACTGAATAAATAGTGGCTACCTTCTCAAAACATGGCGAAGATGGGATCACAACGTGGGACACGTGGCATTACAACTGCTCAGTGGTTACGCGGCTCCATCCGCCTATAAATACCCCTAAGGTGGGTCAGGTATCGGGTTCGAAAAACTCTAGTCATTTTGAACACTTGTTATCTACAATTTTCTCCTTAAGTTTGCATTCCAAAAACTCATATACTAATTCTCGCGCTGGAGGTGCAACGCGGGAGAAAGCCTCGTCCTCATTTTGCAGGTGAATTTGGTTAATCGGAATAGTATAACTACCCTATGCAACTAGGAGAGCACGAAGGTTTTTTTTTGTAATCTCTTCATCTAATTCTTCGTTGTTGATTATATACTCACCATATACAATGTACTGTTTGGACCGAGTAGACCTTTGTTTCCTGTCAATTATCGCAATAAGTTTCACTGGAGTCTGATGCCTATTTCTTTTGGATCTGGTCGTGGCGGATTCCTTGTATTTGCGGGTTTTATTTTTTACAGTAACCCTAATTCATTTCGTCACTTGCTAGCCTTTAAATTCGATTCATTCTCTGCTAATTCTTAAATCAATGGAAGTTTAATTTGTTAAGGGATATAATCCCACATCGATTAAAGATGTAAACATAGGTTAATTTATAAGGTCTTGGGCTACTACTCTTAACAAGATTGACCTTTTAAGATGGACCTCCAAGTCTTTCCATGGTATCAGAGTTCATTAAGTTCCAACGAGCGATTCGATCCTTGTAAGACTAAAAAATATGAGCATATGAATTTTAAAATTGGTGTGCTCAAACGAGCCACCATCTTTAGGGGGCATGTTAAGGGATATAATCACATATCGATTAAAGATGTAAATATAAGCTAATTTATAAGGTTTTGAGCTACTCCACATAATAAGGTTGACATTTTAAGATGGAACCCCTAAGTCTTTACACAATTCTGGGGCATATTCTGTAATATCTTTTCAAATTCGATTTATCATCACGGAGTTTTGAGACAAACTCGATAAGAGTTAAGGTGGAGGGAAAATTGAACCACGGTTGGTTTCAATATGAATGAAATTGCCCTTTTTCTTTTTTAATTAGTAGTAAGCCTGTGCGTTGCATGTCTTATGTATCGGATAAATGATATGCGTAATACTTTTTAAGTATTAATAATGTTTTTTAATGTAATTGATGTAATCGATACTGCTAAAGAAAAAATGAAAATTGCTATATATATATATATATATATATATATATATATATATAATGTGAAATTATGTATATAATGTGAAAGGTTAAATAAGTTGAAATGTAATATTTTCATTAGAATAACTTTTCTTTGTACAAAATAGTTTTTGTCAACGTCCTACAACTTTTAGACTTGTTTTTTTTTTTTAGTCTTTTACCAAAAATTTTGTTGTTTGCATTGAAACTCCACAAAAAAGTGCAAGATATAGTTGCCCATAAGATAATACATGTTCAGAAATGTATATTCGTAAACATTGTTTGTCCTTAAGCCATGTTAACAGTAATTGCAATTATAAATCTATTGAAAATTGTTTTCTCTTAAATTTGAATGAATATCCTTCATCATTTGCTAGAGATAATGGGATGCACGGAAAGAAAACTTTTTTTCAACATGTTGTTCAACGGTTATTTCTGGTTGGATAATATATTTTTTGAAATCACAACAAATCATTTTATTCCGTTATAATTTGTAAAGATCGTTTGATAGGTTCACATTCCTTAAGAGCATCACTGTATAAATTTTTTTTTCAATTTATGTGGTGGGATAACATTTGGCAACAATGTATTTAGGAATTCCTATTGGTAAAATTGATTTGTATTTAGATTTAAACAAAAGATAAAAAAAAGGATAACCAAATAAGAAATGAAATTACAAAGAACAACATACATTGAAGATGAAAAACTAAAATTATCAAATATTGAATTGAATTAACAATAAGCAAACATGTCAAAAAATATATATTAAATTCTACCAATTCTACAAACAATTGGTCATAAAATTGAATTTTAATTCTTTCTGCTTTATTTTTTTAATGACAAATTCAAATACATTATAAAAATCTTACTTTAACATAACAAAGTTCTTATCTGATTTGTTCGAATATAAATATGTCAAATTAAAATCAAAATGTAAAGTATATATACATGTGAATATTAAAACACAAAAAACGATGTATAATTTATATTCATTAAATATATCCAAAATCACAAAATATAAAAATTTATACGTCATTTAATTTGTTGAAAGTAGTGACAATTTTAATCTCTTGTTTTGGTATGCATAAATTCAAGTAAATATATTTGATTCTTTTCGATTTGTTTCGATCTAATTAGATTCTACATCATTCGAGATATGCACTTATTTTCTAATAATCACGTGAAAGTCAAAAGGAGATGATAATAAAAAAATATAAAAATAATTGGTAAGAACTTAAAATTGAAAGCTAATTTTCTAAACATGCTTTGCACATAGTATAATATGACAAAAAAATTTATAATTTAAACATAGTTATTAAGTCAAATTTAAAATATTTCTTTGCTTAATAATGTTAATATTTTTTAGTAATATTTATATATAACAAAAAAAAAAAAATTTAAATGCCTACAAAATTTAAAATATCAAAATATTTAGACAAAAAATTATGGGATGGGACATAAAACTGTAACTATTTTATAGAGCAATTAAATGATTTATATAATTAATTTTTAAATAATTTTTTTGTCAAAACCAAATATTCAAAAAAAAAAAAAAAAGAAAGTTGGAAGGCTTCAAAAGTTTTCTTGATGATTAGTAGTCCTAATTAAGTTTTTTAAAAAATTCCTATGAATTAAAGATAACAATTACTAAGTGAATATAAATTACTAGAATAATTACAATCAATAAAATTATAACTCAAAAATTATTAAATATTTTGTGAAAATGTGTATTGAATCAAACTTGTAAAGGCTAAAAATACTGAGAATATGACCACTCGAAGTTTGGGAGAATCTAATTTTAGATTTTGATGATTTTTCTCTTATCCAATATTTAAGTGAAAAAAAATGCAAATTTCAATAAGTACCAAACTGCTTTCTAGACTCATAACTTATACATAAATTCCTTACAAGTGAAAATGTCGCATTAGAATAACCACTTCCTCAAAACTAACATTCTCACACTGTACAATTGTAATAATAATATGAAAAACATGTTCATTACTCAATAAATATCATAAAGAAAAAATATACAAAATTCAAGTTGAGCAAACGAAGAAAAATTTTGTACTGAATTGGATAACTGGATGCAAATAAATTTTGATTAAAATAAAAAGTATTTGTAGAAATAAATTTAAGACTAACTATCCAATAACATAAATCTTCATATAATTCGCACTACTGAAAAATTTATCATAAACAAAAAATTTTAAAAAAACAATAAATAAAATCTATGATTGGTTGTTCTGCCTATAAAAAAAAAAAAAAAAGATTGACCATCATTCGGATCAAAATGAACCCCGTTTGAATTTCTTATCATCATAAAAATAATATAATTTTGATTAATAAATTGATAATTAATTACTAATGTATTACACATCAACAATTACTTTGAGAAAGTAATATATGAAAGAAAACAATTTATAAACACGTGCTCAATATGTGATCTGTGAGTGATGGATTAAGAATTGCAAATTCATAATTGAGACTTGAAGAGTAAGGAAGTTCTCATATAAATTTTCTCACTTATTTCCTTCATTTGGTCTAAAACTCTTATCGAAAAATATCAATTCAAAGTAAAATATTTATATTATGGACAATGAAATGTTCTATAGTTATGTATTTGATTAATAAAAGATTTAAAGATTGCAATTATGGATTGAATTTATTATTGTTAATAGAATTTGTTAGAAATGTAATATTATATATATTATTAATTTTGAAAAAAATTAGTTGTGTAAATAATTTTTTTTTTTTTTTTTATAAATTCTATATATTAATATTAACCGACTTAATACACTATGCAATTTCAATTTAATTATATATAAAAATAGTATTATTCTATTTTCTTTTAATTGTATGTAATAATGTTTTATTAATTGTGTATTAATAATTAGTAATAATTTTGTTTAGTGGAAATTATTTGACCAAAATTTTGAAAACAATAATAATTATTAATTATTTTATTTAGAAGAAATAAATTGAATATTAAGGGTATTGCTCACCATTAGGCCTGGGCACGGGTCGGTTCGGTTTGGTTCTGAAGAGAACCGAACCGAACCGAAAATTTTCGGGTAGTTAGTAAACGGAACCGTCGGGTCCAAATATAATTTTGGAACCGTTCGGGTTCGGTTCCATTCGGTTCAGTTCGGTTCGGTTCGGTTCTGTTCGGTTCCATAGTATAATTAATTTTTTTTAACATTTATAACAATACTACAGTCTGACATGTTCAATCTTAACTTTTACAAATTAACGTATTCCAATTTAATAAGATATAAATAAGAAATTGTCCAATAAGATTAATTTACCAATATATACAAATAACAAAAAATAGATAGTAAATTAGTAATACTAAAATATTGGTGATCCATATAAATTAAAAGTCATAGACTCGTAAAGATAAAATATTTTAAAGTATTACTAATACAGTAGTACTTACTTAACAACTATTCGATTTAAAAATCAATTACTTTACTTGCCATATTAGATACTAAAAAAACTCTACAAGAAAGATTGAAAAATCACAATTAACAAACATAAATAAACAAAAAATTGTTCAGCTAATACAATTTAATAAGAAAAAATATAATATATTTTTTATTACATGTCTCAATGACATCATAGAACCCAGTCTCTTCATTGCAAACTC
This sequence comes from Osmanthus fragrans, assembly GCA_019395295.1. Taxonomy (NCBI): domain Eukaryota; kingdom Viridiplantae; phylum Streptophyta; class Magnoliopsida; order Lamiales; family Oleaceae; genus Osmanthus; species Osmanthus fragrans. The sequence continues at coordinate 15,607,831 of CM033359.1, forward strand.
TATTTTTGTTAATTTTTTTTTTAAAACTAAATAATTTGATTTATCCCATATATAAAAATTAAAAAATTTTAAAAAAATTCGGTTCTTCGGTTCTGGATCTAGAACCGAGAACCGACCCGTACCCGTCGGTTCTTGATTCTGATACCCGTTCGGGTATTTCACTTACGAAGAACCGCTCGGTTCGGTTCGGGTCCGGTTCGGTTCAGTTCGGTTCGGGATATATGCCCAACCCTATTCACCATAAATATAAAAATTTAACAGTAAAACACGAAATCGAATGTTTATCATATATTCACACTTATGTTATTGAAAAACGACTTTTTGTCTCATACTTCATCATTTTTTTGTAAGTTAATGGTTATTAAAGAGTTGATGGGTTATTAGAAAATGACTTTTCATCTAACACTTATCAAGTGAATGTTAGTTGACGAGATGTTTTTAACTATTATGTTTTATTTTCAATAGAGTCTTTTAGGAATGCAATATTCTTTTAATATGTAATATTAGGTTTTAAAAAAATTATTTGTATATATAATTTTATTATTTTTATAAGTTTTATATATTAATATAAATTGACTTAGTAGTCTATGCCATTTCATATCAATTATATATGTAGTATTGTTATAATTTTTATTTTGTTTTTATATAAGCTTTTATTAATCATATACTGATAATCAGTAATAATAGTGTTCAGTTTTAAAAAATAAATAATTTTAATTTTTAAAATAATTGGATTTAGTTGAAATAAATTTAATTTTAAGGATATTATTGACCATAAATATAAAAATGTAAGGTTAAAATGAAAAATGAAAAATATAAGGATAAATGAGGATATATTAGACCAATAGCTAAATATATAAGGGTAAAATTAATAATCAAAAGTTTTTTTTTTTTTTTTTCAATCCTCAATGTTAATATATTATAGATCGGTTATGTTCTCCTGCGCGTGGCGCGTAGGAGAACAAAATGAGCTTCATCACATGCAAGGCCTGTTGTGTGTGATGGATAAAATGTCAGCCGCAATTCAAGTGGCTGACAACATTTTTATTTAATTTTTTTTGTCGTTTTTTCTAGTTATTACCTATAAAACACGGGAGTTGATCAGTTCTAATAGATCAATTCTGTTTTCTTGCTCTTTCTGTTAAATTTTCTGGTAAGTCTTTTTCTCTCTCTTTTTTTTTTAAAAGTATTGTGTTATATATAAATGTACATTTTTAATTTGTTTAATTTTGTAACATGGTTTTAATTTTATTTTTGTTACATTTACAGTAAATTTTAAACATGTCAATGTTTAAATTATTTCACAAACTAAATAATTTTTCATATTAATTTTTAGAAATGGAAGGGAATGACAATGTATTTATTCCACAAGTGAATGTTGGTTCGATTCCAATATTCAGACAAGAATTTTAAACGCTTGATGATGTGTATAATTTTTACAATGAGTATGTGAAATTAGCTTATTTTCATACGTATTGGTAGTAGCCGAAAGAATTCATAGAAAAATGAGCTTGTCTGGAAGTCGTATGTATGTTTGCTTTAAACAGGGTAAAAAGATGAGTCCTACCAGATGAAACTAAAAAATTTGGTGGCCCGTTCTGGTGAACGAAAGCGTAGGACTCACGATGTGGATGTGACGCAAAGTTAACAGTTGTAAAACATCAGACAACTTCTATGTGGGTTGTAAGCCATTTTGTCGAGGGGCACAATCATTCACTATCTACACCAAGCAAAATGCACCTACTGCGTTCACATTGACATGTTTCTGCAACAATAAAAGTGCTTGTTGACCAATTTTCACAAGCTAATATTCATAGTTGTCAACACATCAGACTTATGGAGATAGATGATGGTGGGCCTTCTTCATTGGGCTGTAATGAGCAAGATATTAGGAACCATCGACGAGATTGGCAACGAGAAATCATTGGACACGATGCACAAACATTGATTCCGCATTTCGAGTTGGAAAAAAAAGGACTCCTGGCTTCCACTGCACCTATGAGACTGACGAGGATGGTGTGTTCACTCGTTGTTCCTGGGTTGATGCTGAGTCCATGAGTTCTTATATTTACTTCGAAGATGTTGTCGTTTTCAACACAACATATAACACAAACAAGTATTTGATGGTGTTCGCACCATTAGTTGGCGTAAATCATCATCGGCAAACTACTGTTTTCGGATGTGGCTTATTAAGTGATGAAAAGATAGATTCATTTATTTGGTTGTTTTTGAAGTTCGTCGAAGAAATGCCCACCCAACAGGCACCCAGGGTGATTATTACTGATCAAGATGCTGCTATTGCTAGAGCAGTTGGTGAGGTTTTTCCTAACACAATTCATAGGTTCTGTCTGTGGCATATTCTAAACAAGTTCTCAGAGAAGATGAGTCCCGTGCTGTACAAGGAACTATACCACGGCCTGGTGAGTATCATTAAGCAGTCGGAGTCCCCAGAGGAGTTAGAATCTCGTTGGGCTGATGTGATGGAAACTACTGATCTTGGTGATAATGAGTGGCTCGCTAACATGTATGAAATACGAAGATGTTGGGTACCTCCGTACGTGAAGCATATATTCTCTAACGGGATGTCAAGCAGTCAATGGTCAGAAAGCAACCACGTGTTCTTCAAAAGATATGTCAATAGGACAGATACACTAATGGATTTTATCACACAGTTTAGCAGTGCTCTGGCTCACTAGCGACATAGCGAATTGGTTGCCAACCACACTGACTTGAACGAGGTGCCTCGTACGATAACAACATTTGCCATGGAAACTCAAATGACACATATTTATACAAAGACAATTTTCCTATTGTTCCAAGAGGAATTAACTCAGAGTAGCTACTACGTTTTCTCAAGGAAATTAGCATACGAGGGTGTCAAAACGTATATTGTAACACGTTGACACCGGAAAAACACATCATCGCCAAAGTGAGCTGACCTACTTCAGGACCATTGACTTCATAGCATGCAGCTGCAAAACATTTGACTTTGAAGGATATCCATGTCGTCACATGCTCGCATTTATGCTTAGGAAACAAGTGATGCTGTTACCAGATCAGTATATTGTAGGTCGATGGACGCAAAATGCAAAAGAAACTCTAGTTTTCGAACCAACGACGACCTCAATGGGTGGTCAATCTTTGATTTCTCAACATGGGATGTTGGCACACACGGTAGTAGAGTTGGTGGACAAAGGTGCTTTGACTGACGCTCGTACGACATTAATAATAGATGGATTTCAAAACTTGAAAATACAGGTAAAAGCTATGGATAATGGAAGAGATGTGGGAATGAGTAGGGCTATCAGCAAGAGCAACGAAGGTGCCCAACTCGTGGTCGATCCTGCTCCGGTTAGGACAAAAGGGTACGGGAAGAGATTGAAGTTATCCAAAGAAATAGTCATGTCTCAGTCGAAGAGAAATTGTCGTGTTTGTGGTCGCAGTGGACATGACAAAAGAACTTGTCTGACATTACAGTCGAGGTTTGTTGATCGATAACTATTAACTGTTGCCATTATTTTGTTTTATTTTCTACTATGCTTACATTTAAATTTATTGTATGTGAAACACCTTTAGGAGTCTGCTAGTGGATGAATCGTATCATCCACAGTACTCTTGGGACGATACTTAGGAAGATAGGTACACTGGTATTGCTAGCAGTGAATATGGTGTATTCCATGGGTTTGACGATGATGACGACCATTAAACCACTTATTGTTGTACTCGTTCGACGAAGTTTTCTTCAACTCGTCGAACGAGTACAACAATAAGTGGTTTAATGGTCGTCATCATCGTCAAACCCATGGAATACACCATATTCACTGCTAGCAATACCAGTGTACCTATCTTCCTAAGTATCGTCCCAAGAGTACTGTGGATGATACGATTCATCCACTAGCAGACTCCTAAAGGTGTTTCACATACAATAAATTTAAATGTAAGCATAGTAGAAAATAAAACAAAATAATGGCAACAGTTAATAGTTATCGATCAACAAACCTCGACTGTAATGTCAGACAAGTTCTTTTGTCATGTCCACTGCGACCACAAACACGACAATTTCTCTTCGACTGAGACATGACTATTTCTTTGGATAACTTCAATCTCTTCCCGTACCCTTTTGTCCTAACCGGAGCAGGATCGACCACGAGTTGGGCACCTTCGTTGCTCTTGCTGATAACCCTACTCATTCCCACATCTCTTCCATTATCCATAGCTTTTACCTGTATTTTCAAGTTTTGAAATCCATCTATTATTAACGTCGTACGAGCGTCAGTCAAAGCACCTTTGTCCACCAACTCTACTACCGTGTGTGCCAACATCCCATGTTGAGAAATCAAAGATTGACCACCCATTGAGGTCGTCGTTGGTTCGAAAACTAGAGTTGCTTTTGCATTTTGCGTCCATCGACCTACAATATACTGATATGGTAACAGCATCACTTGTTTCCTAAGCATAAATGCGAGCATGTGACGACATGGATATCCTTCAAAGTCAAATGTTTTGCAGCTGCATGCTATGAAGTCAATGGTCCTGAAGTAGGTCAGCTCACGTTGGCGATGATGTGTTTTTCCGGTGTCAACGTGTAAATTTGAAGAAAATTTATCTAATTTATGCAATGTCTATTTTATTTTGTCTGAATGTTTTGCAATGTTAGTACACATATCATATGAAATTTGCGGTGTTATTATTAATATCAAAAAAATGTAATATGCGTATATTAAAAATTATTAATGCAAAATAAAAGACCAAAATATAAAAATTACTAAACAAAACAATTGAATGACCCAAAAAAAAAAAGACAAAAGCAACGACAAAAAAAAAATAAATAAATAAAATGTTGTCAGCTGCTTGAATTGTAGCTGACATTTTATTCATCACACACAAGGCTTGCTGTGGCAAGCAAAACTCATTTTGTTCTCCTGCACGTGGCGCGCAGGAGAACAGAACCGATTATAGATTTAGATAGATAGATTAGTTCTCGAATCAATCTTTTAATCGGTTGTCAAATCAGTGAAAACTATATTCTTTCTTGCATTCTGTAATTTCTTTTTTTCTTTTTTCTTTTTTTTTTATCAAGAATAAAATTTTCATCTTCTTTTGATCAGTTCTCAAATAATTGAAAGATATATTGATTCCCACATTCTGTAATTTCTTCTCTTTTATTTAGGTATCCTGAATATGATTCCCTTTTATTTATTAGTTCTGTAAATTCTATTCTTTACTATATTCTGTAATTTATTTATTCATTATCTTGAATGTTTTAATTGTTTGCCCTGCCACTAGTTATGTGGGAAAATCTTTCTTTTGATGTAAACTATGTGATCTAGGTAGAAGTTATAGTCTTCTTCTTTTATGTCTTCTAATAATGTTGTATAAGAGACTAAAAACTTGAAGTCTTTGAAGTTCAACATGGATTTATTGCTTCTATTTTTTCAGTTGTTCAGAAAACTGATGCGAGGAGTATGATATATACTGATTCCTTTTGTTTTCATAATTTCATTAGGTGGTATATTTAGAGGGGATCTTGATGGTGAGTTTCTACATCTACAAAATACTATTGACAATAATTTTATCTTGGTGATGCTTTTAAGACTCAATTGGTAAATTTTGCTGGGATACTCGATTGTAATGCTATTATTGAACAACATCTTTTCTACTTCAATGACAGTAGTTTCAACATTCTTGATTGTGCAAACTATGAAAGAATTGCAATTGAAATTGAAAACAACCATAGACTATTCCTTCTATTTATTATATTTTATATGTTTACGAGGCGTATAATCTCGGTAGGAATTAGTATGCCCAATCAATTTACTCAACTCCATTGAAATTTAAAGAACTAAAAGCTTAATCAATTAGTATGCCCAATCAATTACACTATAACAACTTACATGAATATTGCAACACATAAATCAAGCAAAACTGCTTATGAACTTTGCAAATCATAGATTAATGTTCGTTGAACTTTAAGACTTCTGCCCAACATTACCAAGTATGTGGTAACAAAATGGTTCAAATTATCTTCTCTTCTGAGAAGGTCTTTCATTGTATAGACAAGATTGATAATCATATAAGGAAACTAAAGCTAAACGTGCTAATTACATAGAGTGATTAGAGGAAGTTATATATGGTAAGATAAATCTCCTCACCTATTTACAGCTTAGATAATGAATCAATTTCAGATTAATTACAAGCAAAATTTATGGCCATGCTATGTTATGCAGCATAATTATTGCTTTCTATTGATATCCTCCTCAAACTGATGCGGGTTTATCAATCAACATCAATTTGTTTGTAAGAAAATTATGTTGTTTTTGTGTGATAGCCTTAGTGAAAATATTTGCCACTAAAAGAATGCTCGACACATGCGGAAGAGAAAGAATCTAAGCTTCAAATGCCTCACGGATGAAGTGGCAATCCATCTCGATATGTTTATGTTTATCGTGTTCATGAAAGATAAGAATGGCTGAAATGTGAATAGAATTAGTATTATCCACATTAAGAGAAGTAGGAACACATGAAAAAAATCCAAGCTAATAAAGTAGCCCACGGAGCCAATGTATCTCAGCACAAGCTTATGATATAGCCATATACTCGGATTTAGTTGGGGACTTATATACATGATCATGTGTCTTGCTTTTCCAGTAAATAAAAGTTGGGCTAAGAAACATATACCCACCTGTAGACTTATCTGCTAGGTCGTCTTTGAGCGATGTTTTTCGTGTTCTGTAACAGTGGAGTGTAACAAAGAATAGACCCTTCGGGCCAAAAATATTGTACAAAAAAAGACGGAGAATAAGGACTTTATGGGTGCATGGAGTCCACTCTACCCAGATGTGGAGAACACTTCGCAGAGAATACTAGTTTGCGATGTGCATTGTTTTGCTAAGCTCAGTATAGCGATTTATGGGAATGAAGAACACTGGTATGGTATGTTGGGTTTTGATATCCAATAAATCTTGGGCTATGAGGTTAACGTGGGATTGCATATTTCATAGGCCTAGGCCGATGAATGAAGGGAAAAATTCATAATTAAGGTGTATAGTTTACACGAATTCAAAAATCAGGTATATAGTTTAAAAATTCAAAAATCTGGTTTATATATAATTAATTAAATATAATAAAATCATAATTATATAATTAATGGTCACAAATTCATAATTAAGGTCGCAAATTATTTATTGGTCACATATTATCAAATTAATAGGTCACAAATTATTTCGAGAAAATTTTTACAGGTTATAGTTTTTTCGATGTCACAAATTGTAGGTCACAATTTATTTGTTGGTCACAGTTTTTCAAATTCAATGGTCACAATTTTTTTTTTAGTCATATTATCAAATTTGTTGGTCACAACTAGGTACTTGGTCACAAGTTTTAGGTCACAGTTGAGTGATTGGTCACAGATAAATAAATAATTGATCACATACAACCAAACACCCGTTCCCAAATCCCAGTACACCAATACTTGGTCAAAAAAATACCAAATAGTTGGTCACAAACGCTGTTCTTGCCATCCGTCGCTGTTGTTACCACCTCTACCGCCACAACCACCACCATAGTCGCCACCACACCAACACTTCCCTTCCCCAGTCCACCCAGTTGCCAGCAAAAAATTACCACCACCAGATCCCCAAATCGCCCACCTCCCCTGCACAACCATCGCCCAATTCCCTGCACCACCACAATCCCTAAATCACCCTTGCAACCACTACAATTCCCAAATCGCCCCTATACCATCATTCCCAAATCGCCGCCACCAACAAAATTATCATCACACGCAACGTTGCCCACTGCCACCACTAAGCAAGCACAACACCACCCTCACCTTTGCAACGCAGACCATCACCGGTGACTTGGTGGTGTCGCGGCGTCAATCTGTGCAAAACCACCAGTGTCGATTTGGAGCTGTAGAGACGTCAAACTGTGTAGAACAATCGACGTCGATCTGTGCAGAACACTGGCGTCGATATGTGAGAACATCGCAATGGAGGAGAGGGAGATGAGAAGTTCACCGACGGATTGTTGATGTGGGTAGTGTTCTTCGGTAGAGGTCAGCTTCTCAGGAGAAGTGGGTAGCGATGGAATGGACGGTGGTTTTGAAATTTTATAGAGAGAAGGGGGAGAATATAGAGAGAGAAGAAAGTGGGTGAAAGGAAAAAATGAGGAAAAATTATTAAGGTTTGTAGATATAATATTTTAATTATTAATTCATACTTGAGTTTTGATTAAATAATCTTTGCTCTTGATTTATGTAAAGTGTAGTTGATATACCTGGTTCCATGTAATTTCCTCATGAATGAAATAGTACCAACAATCAAATCCAATGGCTTTATCCGGCCCAATTGTATTACCTTTTGGATGACTTGAATCTTGACCCGTTTAGCCTATTTTATTGGCCCAACTTAAAGTCTAAACCTAGTCTATTTATAAGATAGAAATCCTAGCCATTTGTAGTGTGATTTAGTGTATGAAAAAGGTAAAAAAAAAAGTGTGCAACCAAGAGAGGAACGGCTGGCCATACGTAACTAAAATTAGCTTCTTTGTGGTGCTAAACTTGTTGGCTTCCTTAGTAGATGTTTGGTCTCTTCTTTGTCTTTCTTTGTGATATTTTCTCCGTGCCTTTGTGGCTACAAGTCATCAACGTAATCTCTTTATTTGTGGGTGAGATTGTAAAGCAACCGAGGAGAATATATTGGTTGAGGATCGGAGCAGGATTGGATTGGTTGTTAGCAGAGAAAGGTACGTTGAACTGAGTTCAGTGAACACCGTTTTGGCGACCCTGGAAGCAAGCTTCCGCGACATGGTATTCTCAAAATTGAGCAAACTGCCGATATGGAAACAATCAGAAATAAAAATCCAAAAATGTCTTTCTTCATCCTGATAAAAGCAAATTTGAAGTACGTACCGGCGTAATGTTGGGTGACCACTTTGGGTTCAAAACTACTTAGTGAACAATGTTTTTACACAATAAGGATTATATAACAATCAACCAACCTGGATTGGTTTCCCATTTAGTTCAGAACAGTATTACAAGAAAGTAGCCCGTGAGATTTTTTTAACTTGTCCAACCTGTAGAAAGTCCAAAGATGAATGTAAAATGAATTTTTCAGGAATGCCACCTGGATGAGCTAATTGGAGCCTGCACTTTTCCCCATAGAAAGAACCATTAGTTGGCTCACAAAATGCATCGATCGTTCCACATCATTGATTGGAAAAACAAGGAAGTCATTGAGGAGTTATAGTTAAAAAAAAAAATTGTGTAGTTGATATCAAAATCAATAATCAAGGTCACATAGACAGTTTAAAAAAGAAGTAACAATATAAGAAAAAAACATCAAAAATCCAGTGCACTGTTGAAGATGATGGTGATAATGTGACGGGAAATTATCTTGAAGATTTAATGTAAGCAATACCCTCATAGCTCTACTCGTTAAGTTTGTGACCTAAGTTAGGGTTTGGGTTTCGCGTTTTGTATTTTGGGCTTCAAAATGTCAAAGTAGGGTCCAATTGTGAGAAAAGTCGTGTTGACGTCGCTAGCCAGTCGCTCGAGCGAAGGAGGCAAAATCTGGACAATGAGCTTTTCACTCGCCTGTCGCCGAGTTATCGCTTGAGAAATAAGGTCCTCGCTCGACTGTCGTTCAAGCGACAGCGTTGCCCTATTTTTTCGATTTAACGGGATTTTTAACCTAGTTTCCATATCTTGTATTATTTTTAGGGTTTGGAACGTCCTCGATAAATATGTAGCTCCTTTATTCAGTTTAGGTTAAACATTATTGCTAAGTTTGTATTATTTTCTCTCCATTAGTTGTCATTAATAAAGCATGGATTCCTCTGCCAATATCTTTTCTTCTTTACTTTAAATTTTGTTTTTATTCTTGTGATCTTATATTTCATATTGTGTCATTAACCTCAAGGTGGTTTTCCATCAACTAGAGTGTTGGAGTTGTTCCGCTTTCAACAAGTGGTATCAGAGCACAGGTTGTGTGGTATATTTGAGGATTTTTTTTGTTAGAAATGGTAGCCATTAAGTATGAAATTCCACTTTTGGATCGCAATACAAGGTATTCTTTGAGGCAAATAAAGATGATGGCTGTTTTGACGTAGATGGATTTGGACAATGCTTTGTTGTGTTTTAACAAGATGCCAACAACTTGGACAATAAAGAAGAAGCTACGGAAGGACAGGAAGGCTCTTTCACAAATACATCTTCATCTTTCTAACAACATTTTTCAGGACATATTGAAGGAAAAGAAAATTACTACTTTGTGCTTAAAACTGGAGCAATTATGAAGTCTGACAAGCAAATTGCTTCTGAAGCAGAGACTATGCTCTCATCACATGGCAGAATAAAGATCTTTGGAAAACCACCTAGCCGTGTTCAAGGAAATCATCGCTAATTTGGAGACGTTGGAAGTAAAGTATGATGGAGAGGATTTGGCCATGATCCTATTGTGCTTGCTGCCTGCTTCGTATTCGTCGTTTAGGGGCACAATTCTGTACAATCATGACACACTTACCATTGAAGACGTTTATGATTCTTTATTCTCAAAGGAAAAGATTAAGCATCTGGTTGAAGATGGATCTAGAGATAAGGAAGCTCTTGTTACTCATGTTGATCGACGAAGGGGTAAGTCGAGGGTGAACTTCAGCAATTAGGTCTGCTTCTATTACAAGATGAAAGGACATATCAAGAACGATTGCAACAAATTGCAGAATAATTGTAATTCGTTTGCAAATCATGGATAACAGTCAGATCATTTGGACGAGACTAATATTGTCGAGGACTATTTCAGTGGTGAAGATGTGGTGTCGATCACATCTGAGATGGAATCTAAGTCTGACGATGAGTGGATTCTAGATTCAGCTTGTTCGTTCCATATGTGTCTCAATCGGAATTTGTTTGAAGCAATGCAATGTGGAGTTGTCATGGAAAATAACATATCTTGCAAAGTAGCTGGAATGGTAGGGTCCGATTGAGGTTGAAGGATGGGACAGTTAGATATCTTGGTCAGGTTCGACTTGAAGAAAAATCTCATCTCTCTGAGTATCCTAGATGCGAAAGGGTACACATTCTCTGGAGAAGGTGGAGTCTTAAAATTTTGAAGGGGTGTCCAGGTTGTACTAGATGGACAAAAGAAGTCTCAGTCATACATCTTCCAAGGTCGTGCAGAATCGATGAAATAACATCTAGAGAAGTTTGATAGCATAATGGATATACAATTTGGTACAGTACATTCAGGGTTTGGCTCTGAGTCGTTGGGGAACACTAATCATGAGAGTTTTGGTGATATGGGTAATTCCACTTTGCTACTAGTTTCTGCGGTTCCATCGTGTTCAATTGCTAGTGGATGAGTTATTGAGAATAGGTATGATGTTGGTGCTTATGCTTCCGGTTTGTTTGAAGGTGTCAAGACTAGCAAGAGGCCTTCAGTTGAAGCATTTTGTGTGGATTCTGTTATAGGGTGTGCTTAGATCCTATTTAGTCAATTTTGAATTTCTTGGTGGAATTTTGGGAACCTAGGGTTTGGGTTCGGGTAACGTTTGTAGATAATGTGGAAGAGGAAGATATTTTTAGCCAGGTGGAGAGGTTTGGTATTGAATAAAGAGATTGGTCTATTTCGATGTAGTCAAACTTATTTTTCCAGGTGGAGAAATTTTAGAATTCCATTCATTGTTCTAGAATTTGGGTTAAAGTGGAGATTGTTAGGTTTGTGACCCAAATTAGGGTTTGGGTTTCGCATTTTGTATATTGGGCTTCAAGATGTTAAAGTAGGGTCTAATTAGGAGAAAAGTCGTGTCGACGTCGTTAGCTGGTCGCTCAAGCGAAGGAGGCAAAATCTAGACAGTGAACTTTTCGCTCAACGACGCCTATATTTTTCGAGTTTACGTGATTTTTAACCTAGTTTTCATATCTTGTATTATTTCTAGGGTTTGGAACGTCTCATATAAATATGTGGCTCCTTTATTCAGTTTAGGTTAAGCAATATTGCTAAGTTTGTATTATTTTCTCTCCATTGGTTATCATTAATTAAACATCAATTCCTCTACCAATCTCTTTTTATTTCGTTACTTTAAATCTTGCTTTTGTTTTTGTGATCTTATACTTCTTATTGTGCCATTAACCTCAAGGTAGTTTGCCATCAACAAGTGTATTGGAGCTGTTCCGCCTTCAACACTACTTAGTCTAAACAATGTGTTTTCTATAGAGATAATTTAAGAAATGATGAAGAAAAGGGTGAGAAAAGGTAAATCAACGGGGAAATCTTGAAAAAATGGACAAAAGGAAGCAACAAAAGAAAATGAAGGAATAGGTGCATCCATGGAAAAATTGAAACATAAACAGACAACAAAGTGCAACTAACTTCTCCCATTTGCAATGAGGCATCATCGAAGGAGGGGTTTTACCACTTTTATGCAGAGAAATTCGTAGAAAAGTTTCAGGTTGGTCAGACATGGAGTTAATTATCCCAATGATCACTGAACTTATGTTTGTGTCTTCAATTGCTAATTAAAGTTTAAGATATCAAGTTTTGGCCACTAAATTTATTCAAACTTGGACGTTATTCACTGCATAACATCTGTTTCAAAGCTTAAATTAGTGGCGTGGCTAACGGAATGCAAATGTGACGTCCTGACACACCGTTAACAAATTGCCACATCAAAAAGGGTCTTTTATTGCTCACTAAAATTTGAAAAATGCCTTTGATTGGTCACTAGATTTGATGATACTAACTAAAGATTCAATGGAACTGATTATAGGTACCAGCACAATCTAGTCACAAATTGATTGCTTGCACATGTTTGGTAAGTAGTGGTGAATAAGAATAGACAGCAAAGGGTATGTTGACAAGACCCGTCCCGAGTCAACCTAACGGACCCGACACGTGTCATGCGCCGGTGGTAGATTCAGATAAATACTGGACCTACCACCAAGGCAACTGAACATTATTTGATTATGAAATATTTTGAAAAAAAATTTGACAGAGTTTCCTTTGAAAAATGGACTAAAACCACCTAGATAGAAATCAATTTCTCAAACTTATTCATGTAATTTAAAATAGTGCACATTCGTCCCTTAGAATACAAATTATTCAAAATAAAAAGTTGGCAAATCAATAGTTAACAAACTTTAAAAACCAAAAATGCCCAAAAGAAATATGCTAAATAAACTAACAAAATGCCATACAGCTAAATGTAATTTGTGTGTTAACGACGTGGATCGACAGGCTCCAAGGATGCGCAACTCTGCTACTATCTGCTCAGAAAAAAGATTTTAAAATATGAGCTTATAACTTAGTGAGTGGATAGTTTGAAAATAAGTATTCTTTTCTGAAAAGTCTTGCTATGTTAAAAACATTGAGAAATTCTTATATCTGGGAATACTTTTAAAACTAAGCATGATTGCATCATAAAATTCCTTGCTCTTTATTCTTGATAAACAACTGATTATAAATAATCTGATCTCGGTAACTATAAGTGAAAATATGGTTTCACATTACTGTAAGCTGAAATCATTATTCTGCAAACTGAATAAACTGAATTCTGAAGTCTGAAATTTGATAAGCTGAATAAACATAATATTATATACTAAAGAGTCACACCAATAAGTACCCAATGAACACCATTACACATGTACAGAGTAATCTCGATGTACAAGGCAAAGTCATTCAAGTCTGATAATCTGATAACTGGTCATACATACGCAGAGCTGCCCCAAAGGCTAAGCACCCCAGTACACTGCCCAAAGCCTATGTGTGTACGAGAGTGGGTCCCAAAGACCTCTGATAATCTGGTCATACACTGTGGAAACACATTCACATCAGTGCAGAGCGGGTAAAATCATCATATCTGGTCATATACTGTGGAAACACATTCACACAAGTGCAGAGCGGGTAAATCACTTGGGCACTTTCTGATAATTTTAAAAATAACTATAAATTTGCTGAAATATTTAATACCGATACAACATGCTAATGAAATGATTTAATTTAACTGAAATTTAACTTTAAAAATAACTTGCTATAAGAATCACTTTATTCTGAAATTCATGCTATGAAATCAACTGTATGAAATAATTAACTTTCAAATCCAAATATAATATAAATTTAATAAATACTAATTTCTTGAAAAATAAGCTTTTCCACTCACAAAGTACGAGCTACAAGCTAGACTGATTGATAAACGTTCCCAATTTTCTCGTCATCACCTGAAATACATTATGAATAACCAATTTAAATACCATCGAATCAAGAGACTTTAATATCTCATGCTATAATACTTAAACTAATTTTCTCGATACCTGAAGAACTTTCCCAAATTTATGCATTTAAACAATAGGGACTAATTACACTTTCCATTCCCTTTTTCTAACAACTAATTCTTCATCCCAAGCATACCATTACACATACATCTTTCAATCTAGTGGAAACTAAAAATCATGCTACAACCAATTAATGTACATTTTGTTCTCCAAATCTGATGTGATCCAGGCTGCGCCGCGAACTATCAAGAACCCGAAGCATATTGGAGGGAGAGTAGAGCCAAGTCGAGACTTCAAAGAGTTGATAAAAGCCATACATTTATATGTTCAAGCAACAGAGTCTATAATATTGAAGACAACATGTCAAGGAACAAGTTTGATGTTGGGGTCGAAGGCCGAAAGGAGTTGGAAGGTGCTCGAATCAAGAAGCCGAACTCGAAGCCAAAATGAAGAACCATGCGGCCACATGGTTCCCAGGCAATGCGACCGCATACAATGGTCAGACACTTCCAGTCGTCGAAACTCGATAACCATGCGGCCGCATGGAAATAAACGTCGCGGCCGCATAGAAGAAATCTGTGACGAATTTTTACATTTTTCGCGAATTTCCATATTTCACTACAATCTTTAATTTTGGCGAGTTTTATTATTTTAGGACTCTAATATTCCGTTTATTTCCATCTTCTAGGATTTGGTTTAAATAGTTATTTTCTTCGTTGTATGGAACAAGTTTTGACATAATGAATTGAAAAGTTTTCTCTCAATTGTTCTTCATGAACACCCCTTAGAACTTATCAAATATTGATTTAATATTTGTGGCGTTCGACAACAGAACTTATCAAAGGATTGGACTACATTTGTGACGTTCGCAAATCGGGGTTCTAGTTTCTGCACTTCAACGGGTTTAAGGTTAATATACCTTAAGTTCTTGAGTCGTGAGGCTCGGGTCAAGATCATATTGTCTACAAACTTGAATTTGGGCTTTCCCGACGTTTTCGAATTCATTCCGCGAGTTCCATGCGATTCCCTCAACCGGGATCTCATCAAGTGGTATCAGAGCTGGTTCTAGATTCAAGTTATATCTTTTATTTTATTTTCTTTGTTTTGAGTCTTTTTGTGTTCTTCATGTTCTTGAGTCCAGTAAACATTTTGAGTCTTAGATCCAAAAATATCAAAAAAAAGAGTCAAAAGTTATTTTTGTGCTCAATTTGAGTCTAAATCAACTTCCGTTTTCTTATTATTTCTCGTAGTCAAATTTTCGAGTTTTGTAAAAAAAAAAAAAAAAAAAGGTATTGTTCACGTCCGTACTGTTCACGTCCAAAATTTTAAAAAAAAATTATTTTTAATTTCTTTGAAATTGTCCAATATTCTATCATCTATCCTTATTTCAAAATCCATTGTGTTCAATCCAATCCAAATTCAAGAACCACTTTCTTGAATTAAATTCTCACTCATCCAATTCTTTGCTTGAGGTTTTTTTTATTACGCCTACGTTAAGGATGGATTATGATTGGGGACTTATTTTTCAAACTCTGTGCTTTGTGGGTGATACGGTCTGCAGTTTGACCATTGATAGGGAGCATATATTTAACTTGGTCAATATCACTATGGTGAAAAAATTGGGATTACCTTTACAACAACACCCTAGGCCTTATCGGTTGATTTGGTTGAAGGAGTGTAGGAAGGTAAATGTGACCAAACAGGCTTTAGTGAATGTCACCATTGGAGGATATAGTGATAAGGTGTAGTGTGATGTAGTCCCATTAAAATCCTTTCATATTTTGCTTGGGAAACCTTGGAGACATGGGAAGAAGGCTGTGTATGATATGGGGAGGAATACGTATAGGTTTCTTCAGGATGAGAAACACATAACTCTGGTGGGTTTGACACTAGCACAGTCGCATGCAGATCAATGTAAGGTGAGGTGTGAAGTGCAAAGGGAAAAGCAAGAGAGTGAGATGACCATATTGAAAGAGAGCAACGTGGTTGAATTGAAAGAGAGACCTAGAGATAGGAAGGTTGAGATGGAGGATGATGAATTGAAAAATGCAGTTGACATTGAGGAGAAAATAAATGAGGTTGTTCAGTATGAGGGTGAGAAACTAGAAGAGTGTGTTGAGCAAATGGTTGAAAATATTGTGGGGAGTGCAGAGCAAAGTTTCATCGTTAAGCATGATGTGGTGGAGACGATACATCATGAATACGAGGACCCATATTTTGTTTTTGGAACTAACAATTTCAACTGTGTTTTGCTTAAGTCTTTCCTTCAGGCTGTACATTGTACGTGTAAGTTCATGCAACAACAATGGGTGATTAATTTTGTGCTGCAATACAACCATATCTGCGAGAATGGTGGGTACCATGTATTGATCTTATGCCATGGAATGAAAATTTCATTTGATCCAGGTGGTGCAGTGATGAGCTGGATAGCAGGTTGGGTATCCCCTACTCGATCTCAAAGCATGGATTCGAGGACGAATCCTTTCGAAGAGAGAGGGGATGATGTGATCCAGGCTGCGCCGCGAACTATCAAGAACCCGAAGCATGTTGGAGGGAGAGTAGAGCCAAGTCGAGACTTCAAATAGTTGATAAAATCCATACATTTATATGTTCAAGCAACGGAGTCTATAATATTGAAGACAACATGTCAAGGAACAAGTTTGATGTTGAGGTCGAAGGCTGAAAGGAGTTGGAAGGTGCTCGAATCAAGAAGTCGAACTCGAAGACAAAATGAAGAACCATACAGCCGCATGGTTCCCAGGCAATGCGACCGCATACAATAGTCAGACACTTCCAGTCGCCGAAACTCGATAACCATGCTGCCGCATGGAAATCAACGTCGCGACAGCATAGAAGAAATCTGTGACGGATTTTTATATTTTTCGTGAATTTCCATATTTCACTACAATCTTTAATTTTGGCAAGTTTTATTATTTTAGGACTCTAATATTCCGTTTATTTCCATCTTCTAGGGTTTGGTTTAAATAGTTATTTTCTTCGTTGTATGGAACAAGTTTTGACATAATGAATTGAAAAGTTTTCTCTCAATTGTTCTTCATGAACACCCCTTAGAACTTATCAAATATTGATTTAATATTTGTGGCGTTCGACAACAGAACTTATCAAATGATTGGACTACCTTTGTGGCGTTCGCAAATCGAGGTTCTAGTTTCTACACTTCAACGGGTTTAAGGTTAATATACCTTAAGTTCTTGAGTCGTGAGGCTCGGGTCAAGATCCTATCGTCTACAAATCTGAATTTTAGCTTTCCCGACTTTTTCGAATTCATTCCGCGAGTTTCATGCGATTCCCCCAACCGGGATCTCATCAAAATCATTCTTCCAAGTGAATATTTCATTATTACCGTCAATTCCACAAGTAATCTTTGCTTAGGAACCCAAATAAAAATTCTAGGGTTTGCCCAAAAATTCAACTTTTTTCCTTGATACCAATAGAAACTAAATAATCCACAAGCTTGAGCTCCAATATGCATTTAAATCTCATAAACTCGAAATTTCTACGACAAGGGAAAAACCATGAAAATTTAACATCAAAATCTATTTCCACATCTTGAAGAAAATAAAGAGAGTAAAGAGAGAAAATCAAGTTTAGGCTACCTCTCTCCCTTCATCTCCTTCTTCTTCTCTTTTTTCTTCTTTTCCTTCTCTTTTTTCCCCTTTTCTTTTTCTTCTTCTCTGCGTTTCTCCTCTTTTCCGGTTCCAGCTTCTTCTACTATGTGTGGTGTGTGTCAAATAAAAAATGGGTCAAATTGTCTATTTAATTGGGCCCAAATCAAAACTTGCAAAAGAACCCCCTCAACTCTCATTTAAAAAATTTATTTGGCCCTTATAACTTCCATTATAAGAAATGTAATTTCCCAACTTAAAATGTATCCAATTAAATCATCAAGAATTGCGAATTTATAAAATAAATACCACCAAAATAATTTTTCTCATTTTAGTCCTTATTTGACTTGACTTTGACTAGTCAATTTCTGACTTTGACTATAAAAAAATTTGGGTTGTAACAATCTCACCTCCTTAAAGAATTTCGTCGTCGAAATTCAATTAACTCGAATTCGAACACAAAAAGGCATAAAACATACCCAATGAATGATTTTTCTAGTAATCTTGAACTAGACATAATTTGTTCTTTCATATCTTGCATCTTATTTGAAGTTCTCTAATCAATTTCACATTTCCTGAAGTCATTTGAGCCAATTCAGGGCCCACTAACTTTCTTTTGCCAAGTCCTTGGAATATTTCAATATCTTATATAACCTCAATTATCGACACTTGTGGCTAGTTCTTACATGTCCAGTCCATGAAAATAAATAATTATTCGAGTCCCCCTTAATTAACAAACCATAATCAATGACCTCTCTTCTGAATTTGTCTTCTTAGTTTGTAACATTCTACAAAACGAACTGCACAAGGTAATTTAGTTATATAACTCCCTATAATTAAACCAAAGATAGATACTCAACCTCTACCACAATAATAACAAACTTATCTATATATTCATAAATCTATCTCATGAACCGATTATATCATTTGAAAGAATCTTACAACCTTTATCAATATGTCATAATGACCAAAATACCATTTTATCTCCATCCTATGTACTTGGAACCCCATAATGAAAATATTTGAGGGTAACAAATCCAATTCTAAATCGACAAGGCCTTCAAAATTTCGATTATCCCCAATAACAATTGAGATAGCTCAATATGATATTCTTTTCTTTAATTCTATATTACCCAATTATAATATATACATAACTGCAATTTCAACATTTTGAAATAGAAATATACCTTAAACTCCAGTGATCGATAAGTATCGGTGTTTCTTGCAATGTGATAACATCACAATTCCTAAATTCAATCCCAATATAACAAACTCTAACTCATGTCTTAATCATGCCTCTTCAACAATCTATAGTAGAATCCATAATTAGTTATTTCACTCGGAACACTTTCGAAACCTTAACATAATTCATTATCATAAATTAAACTCATCAACTTAGATACAAGAGTACATATTTTCTCAGAAATTAATCTGATAACAAAACTTTTTACATTTCTAAACCCATATATTTTTGTGTTCTTTCTTTTCTTGAAGAGATAACAATATCATTTAATCCATGTTAATTCCATACTCTTATTCTATAAAGAGGCCATCAACTTATCATCAGCACATAAGCTTTCTTGTATTACAACATAAAGACCTTTAATTAAGATAATGTAACCAAACAATACCATTTTACAATTGACTAAAGTTTACATTTGATAGTCACCTTAGACTTAAACTATCCAACATATCATTCGTATATTCCATAGTGAATAAACCTCGATAAGAATGTGATACTTTACTCGTGAGACCCAAAAATATAATAAAAAATAACCCAAACTTCACATTCCTGAAAATTCATTAAATTCACCTCAACTGCCAAATTTAACCTGAGCCTCCAAATTATATGTAATATAACATAATAATCGAACAAATAGCCTTGGCAAAACTGATTAGCTTGGTATCCCAATTATATCATCACATTATTTTGCTTTAAACCTTATTCTGTCTCACGTTTTTTTTTTCATTCATTCCTTGAAGTACTCAACTACATACAAATTTCTTAAATAAAGAAATAAAATACAAACTCGGTCTTTATTCCCACTGCCTTTATGTATCCACAAAAAGTATGCGTTTAAATAATACAGCTAAAAATCCAATCATATCCAACAGAATATTCTCTGATCCTTCCAGACTCTAAAATACACTGGCATGTCCTCCATACTTTTCTTATCCACTTGTTATAATACAAATGAAAATACTCTACTCAGGAAATCCAAATTATATGTGATAAGATAGTAATCTAAATGGAATAACCTAAATCTCCCATTGTAACCTAAATACATCATCACTTCCTTTTGGCATAATATCAATTATATTTTTCTTTTATCACTGTCTCCTTGACCTTCTTGCAATCATATAACCTTGTTACATGAACATCATCATACATATGGCCTTAAATTTTTATTCATATCTTGTCTTGTAAGTCATACAAAATAGTTCATCATATCAATCTTGTTACCTTTATTGAATGAATATCATCATATCCTTATCAAATGAACAATTATCGATGAGACTATGCATCAAATTCACAACCTTAATAAATATTAATATATATATATATATATATCCTTGTACTATTTACTTTCTTATTCTCTAATTCAAATGGTATAACTCTCATCTACCTTGTACACATATATAACAAAAGCTAATTGCTCATTGTATTGCACATTTTTCCACAAAATTCAATTGGTCCTACTTTTCCTTATCTTATGCTTCATTGTTTCTGATGCTACATCACTTATCCTTTCTATACTCGAGAAATGGAATCAAAACTATTCCTGACATACCTGAATGCACATATCCATTTAATTCGATTTCTTAAACCAAAAATTACCACAAAAATTTTAATAACACCTAGACCATTTGACTTCCCAAGATAATTAAAATTCATCATTGACTATCACCAAACTGTATTCATCGTGCATACTGTAATTAAAGATATTCCTATGTAAACATTTTTAAAAAATCCCAAAATTTTGCATAAAAATTGGTACTTAAGTGATTGTACCATCTACCACTTCAGATGCCCATAAGTAATCAACTAGCAAAACCATCAATTTTTTCACCTTTAAATTAACAATCTGTTCGACTCTTAATAAGCTAAATATACCACAATTCCAACCCAAGAACTAATAATAACTTCAACCATTAATCACTGTAATTGACATACATACTATTCATTTCTGAATCTGTTAAAAATATTCTTCCACCATATAAAGATCCAAACATTCTAGCAGCAAAACTTGGAAGCCTGTGATTTCCACCATCACGACGCGAGACCACATACCATGAATATGCATGATATGTCAATATGTGAACTATGAAAACTTTCAAAACCATGCTCTGATACCAATTGACAAGACCCGTCCCGAGTTAACCTAATGGACTCAACATGTGTCATGCGCCGATGGTAGATTCAGATAAATACTGGACCTACCACCAAGGCAATTGAACATTCTTTGACTATGAAATATTTTGAAAAGAATTTTGACAAAGTTTCCTTTGAAAAATGGACTTAAACCACCTAGATAGAAATCAATTTCTCAAACTTAATCATGTAATTTAAAATAGTACACATTCGTCCCTTAGAATACAAATTATTAAAAATAAAAAGTTGGCAAATCAATATTTAACAAACTTTAAAAACCAAAAATGCCCAAAGGAAATATGCTAAATAAACTAACAAAATGTCATACAGCTAAATGTAATGTGTGTGTTAACGATGTGGATCGACAGGCTCCAAAGCTGCACAGCTCTGCTACTATCTACTCAGAAAAAGATTTTAAAATATAAGCTTGTAACTCAGTGAGCGGATAGTTTGAAAATAAGTATACTTTTTCTGAAAAGTCTTGCTCTGTTAAAAACATTGAGAAATTCTTATATCTGGGAATACTTTTAAAACTAAGCATGATTGCATCAAAAAATTTCTTGCTCTTTATTCTCGATAAACAACTGATTATAAATAATCTGATCTCGGTAACTATAAGTGAAAATATGGTTTCACATTACTGTAAATTGAAATCATTATTCTGCAAACTGAATAAACTGAATTCTGAAGTCTGAAATCTGATAAGCTGAATAAACATAATAATATATACTAAAGAGTCACACCAATAAGCACCCAATGAACAACTTTACACAAGTATAGAGTAATCTCGATGTATAAGGTAAAGTCATTCAAGTCTGATAATCTGATAACTGGTCATACGTACGCAGAGCTGCCCCAAAGGCTAAGCACCCCAGTACACGGCCTAAAGCCTATGTGTGTACAAGAGTGGGTCCCAAAGACCTCTGATAATCTGATCATACACTGTGGAAACACATTCACACAAGTGCAGAGCGGGTAAATCACCTAGGCACTTTCTGATAGTTTTAAAAATAACTATAGATTTGCTGAAATATTTAATACTGATACAACATGCTAATGAAATGATTTAATTTAACTGAAATTTAACTTTAAAAATAACTTGCTATAAGAATCACTTTATTCTGAAATTCATGCCATAAAATTAGTTGTATGAAATAATTAACTTTCAAATCCAAATATAATATAAATTTAATAAATACTAATTTCTTGAAAAATAAGTTTTTCCACTCACAAAGTACGAGCTACAAGCTTGACTGGTTGATAAACGTTCCCAATTTTCTTGTCATCACCTGAAATATGATATGAATAACCAATTTAAACACCATCGAATCAAGGGACTTTAATATCTCATGCTATAATACTTAAACTAATTTTCTCGATACCTGAAGAAATTTCCCAAATTATGCATTTAAACAATAGGGACTAATTACACTTTCCATTCCCTTTTTCTAACAACTAATTCTTCATCCCAAGCATACCAATATACATACATCTTTCAATCTAGTGGAAACTAAAAATCATGCTACAACCAATTAATGTACATTTTGTTCTCCAAATCATTCTTTCAAGTGAATATTTCATTATTACCATCAATTCCATAAATAATCTTTGCATAAGAACCCAAATAAAAATTCTAGGGTTTGCCCAAAAATTCAACTTTTTATCTTGATACCAATAGAAACTAAATAATCAACAAGCTTGAGCTCCAATATGCATTTAAATCTCATAAACTCGAAATTTCTACCACAAGGAAAAAATCATAAAAATTTAACATCAAAATCTATTTCTACATCTTGAAGAAAATAAAGAGAGTGAAGAAAGAAAATCAAGTTTAGGCTACCTCTCTCCCTTCACTACACCAAAAAAAACATTTTGCAGCGGTCAAAAAACGCTGAAAAAGACCTTTTGCAGCGTTTTAGTGTCTGTTGCGGAGGTCGATGTTGTCGTTGAGGGCAGACTTTTTGCAGCGTTCAAAAAACGTTGCAAAAAGTCATTTGCAGCGTTTTTTGAACGTTGCAAAAGACGTTGCAAAAGACCTTTTGCAGCATTTTTTAAACTTTGCGAAAAGTTCTTTTGCAGCGTTTTTTGAACGTTGCAAAAGGTCTTTTGCAGCGTTTTTTAAACGTTGCAAAAGGTCTTTTGCAGCATTTTTTGAACGTTACAAAAGGACATTTTGCAGTGTTTTTTGAACGTTGCAAAAGGACCTTTTGTAATTTTTTTTAATATTCTTTTGCAACATTTGCAGCGTTTAAAAAAACGCTACAAAAGACTCATCATTTGTTTTTGACAAACGTTGCCATTGGTCAATTTAATTTTTAAAAAAAAATTAATTCGCATTTTTAGTCCTACACTTTGATCAAATAATTCGAATAATAAACTAACAATTCTCATAATAAAGCTATGAAAACATCAAAAATATAAGAAATCATATAATTAAAACCATACGAGTGCTATACATTGATTGTGCAATATTCAAAATAATTTAATTATACTTCAAGTTTACAATATCAACCCAGCGATCAAAAAAGACTTTTCCATCATTTCGATGAGTACAAAAGGTGCAATAATTCATACTAGATTTTTTCCTAGTGCTCAGCAAGTTTGGATTGACATTCTATAGCATCAAAAAATGAGTAGCTCGTTGGTGCCGACATGAAATTAAGCCCATCTCTCACCGCCATCAACATGTGCACCTGCATCAAATGACTAAATTTAGTTATTACATATATTGGAATTGGACTAAGAAATCAAGAGAGAAAGTGTCTAAATGCCCGTATTGGTGCCTATACCAATAAAAGGCTAGATATTAGATATACAGAACATGTGCATCTGCAGGATCATTACGAGTGATTTCTCTAATCAAAATGCAAAACAAATCTTCAAAAGGAAATGTCTGGAACTAGATCGTGTAAGATTTATTTAAGCATAATCATAAAGCAATTAAAAAGCTTGCACTTATGTCAGATGGCTAGCAAGGGGGCAATGAAAAAAAACCGATTGAAAAGTTTATGTTGTGTCACCCTGGGGAACATGTAATGAAGATGTCAATTTCTCCATCGAATTGGTAATCGAAAAATTAGAAATTCCACATCCTGTGGGATATTCCAAGATCAATTCCAAGGAGTTTTTTTTAAAAATAAAAATAAGATAATAGATGAAAGGTAAAGAACTAACCAATCAGAGCCGGTTCTTCGATTTTCGTGGCCTGAGGTGAACTCCATAAATTAGGAAAACAAAATTATTTATAATTGAAAATGTTAAGCTTAGCCAAACATGCACTAAATCATAAATGGGGGCAACACTAAATCACACTGCAATAAAGTTTGCACTCTACAATTTTCTACACTTTTTTGACAGAGTCAAGAAATAAAAATCCAAACAGTAAATGTTGAAATGCATACCTTTTTGGGTTGTCCCGTAGAGCCGAGTAGCCGCCTCACTGTAGTAGTAAGTGGGGGAGCATCCCTTCACTCGTAACCATTCATCAGTTGCTAGAACACGCCTATCACCCTGCATAAAGAATAACAAAAATACAATAACGGTTATTAGATCTAACAATCAGCTAAATCGAGATCATAAACATAATAGTTACACGAAATAACAACATCAACAAATGAAGTACATTGGTCTCAAAATATGTAACATGAATATAAAACATACCAGTCCAACTTGTTCCATAAAATCCTTGACAACCGGACGAGTGCCAACATCGATTGACCATACCACCATCCTATGCGGTATTGAATCATCATTTCCAGTTACTTTATTCCTCATGTTAATCAATCTATCAAAAACACTGACTACGCGGTGTCCTGTCAAAACTTAAATACCATCCCTTTAAAATTTCCATTCAGCAAATGAGCTGATCCTTTGATCGAACCTACAAAAGGCATGGAGAGTCAAAGTTTAGAGTTGTGATGCAATTTAGAAATTTGAGACTTGAAGCTAGATAAAGTATGCTCTGCTACATGAGTTGCATTAATATGCAAATGATAATTAACTGTAACATCCATTAGCGTAAAGCAAATGATCTATCACTTGGTTTTCGTTTATCATCTACCTTTTAGCCCCTGTTTGTCTCCTTTAAGATAAAACTCTTTAATTTTCTTACTTATTTTCAATCACACATTCACACAATAAAATATTTTGCACATCAACTCAAAATAATTCCCTACTTTTTAATTACACATTCTCCACTATTCAAAACATCATTATTTTTCTCAATAATGGTCAGCAAATAGAGGCTTAATTAACTGAAACATCCATACTGAAATTTTTAATATATATCTCAGTTTCTCCTTTCTCTTTCCCCCACTTTTTCCTTTAATTACTCTGGATTGGGATACATAATGGAATACATAAATTTCAGCATCTTATATATTTTGATGGACTTTACTACTATTTAATTTGGAAAATTACCAAATCATAACTGTTTAAAAGTCATGTTGATACTCTAGAGTACATCAAAAGCTTCACAATATAAATCATGGACGCTTACGAGTTCAAGATATGATCTCCAGATTGGATCACTGTTATATTCACTAAATCTTTAACTGAGGGATCTATGTTGACTAAATCTTCATGAACAAAGTCGTGAAGTTCCGCTGCAAATTCTATGCCAGTTGGACCCCCTCCAACTACTACGAAGTGGCGGTTAGTTTTCCGCTCTTCATCAGCCAGCCTTGGAAGGACAGATTTTTCGAAACAATCTATTACAGTCCTACGGATCTTTTGAGCATCCTCCACTTCCTGCATGGAATATAATTGCTTGTTTGTAATGAAAAATTCAACACTTACAAGTGAAATTTATCAGGAAAAAAAATCAGCTCACAAATAGCTTAATCATTGCTATTTTACCATTGAATCAGGTACTTTATTAAAATATTAAACATTCATTCAGAACATTAGGACTTACCTTCAAAAAATGGCAATGCTCCAAAACACCAGAAGTGTTAAATGTGTTTACTTGTGCTCCAATTGCTATGATTAAATAATCATATTGTAGAGAGAATTCATTATTTCCTGCTAAATTTTCATCGATAGTGGACCGACAGAAAACCTTTATGTTTGCTTGATCAATCTTGAGGCATTCTACTTCCCAGAAATTAATTTCCCAATTTCTCTGTCACATTATCAATAAAAGAGAGAAGCGTGAATAAAGTTATATTATTGAACAAAACTTGTCGGGAAAAATCATGAAGTTGAAAAACCCATTGAACATGATCAAAATCCGAAAGAAAGAATCAAATAAAAATGGACCAAAACAAAATTAATTGATGCAGATTAAAAAATAAAGTCAACAATCACAAACCCATCTACAAAACCATATAATCAGCATTTACAAACTCAGTAACTAGCATTGAAAAAAAAAAATAAGTGGGTAGTGAAAATTTACCAGGCAAATCTTCTAGGACCCACTTGTAAACATCGGTTTCTCCAATGACATCAAGACGGAGTCGTCTCCTGCAGATCTTCCTCTTCAGATCTTCCTGGAGGCGGAGTCACAGAATCGCAGTCGCAGTCTCGCAGATGAGAGGAGTCGACTGTCGAGGAGAGGAATGAAGATTTAGGTTTTACAAAACGAGAGAGAGAATGAGTAGTGAGAGAAATTTTTCTAAGGGTTTTGAAATGAACGATGGGTGCATCGGTATGTGGAGGGTGGGGTTTGGATAAGGAAAATATGTAGATTATATTTAATTAAATTTTTATTAATTATAATTATTAAAATTTAATTATCACATTATTTGTGAAATAAAATTTAATCACCCTTATTTCTGAAAATTAATCTTTAAAAATAGATTTCTAGATAATTTTCCATTTTTTTAAGTTGATGAGCCCAGTATAATAGCCCACTAATCCGTCTCACCTTTTGCAGCGTTTAAAGAACGTTGCAAAAGGTTCAGCCTTTTGCAGCGTTCAAAAAACATTGCAAAAAAACACCTTTTGCAATGTTCATCGAACGCTGCAAAAGGTTCAGCCTTTTGCAACGTTCTTTGAACCCTGCAAAAGGTGAGACTTTTTGCAACGTTCTTTGAACGCTGCAAAAGACTAAACCTTTTGCAACGTTTTTTGAACGCTGCAAAAGGTGTCTTTTTGCAACATCCATTTACAAAACGTTACTAAAACTCAATTTTCCTAACCAATTGCAACACTCACTTAATAAAATGTTGCAATAGACCCCTTTCGCAACACTAAACTACCGAATATTGCCGTTTATGTGTTGTAAAAGTTCATTTTTGGTGTAGTGCTTCTTTTCCTTCTTCTCTTTTTCTTCTTTTCCTTCTCTTTTTTCCCTTTTTCTTTTTCTTCTTCAATGCGTTTCTCCTCTCTGCCGGTTCCAGCTTCTTCTACTATGTGTGGTGTGTGTTTTCAAATGAAAAATGGGTCAAATTGTCTATTTAATTGGGCCCAAGTCAAAACTTGCAAAAGAACCCCCTCAACTCTCATCTAAAAAATTTATTTGGCCCTTATAACTTCCATTATAAGAAATGTAATTTTCCAACTTAACATGTATCCAATTAAATTCTCAAGTATTGCGAATTTATAAAATAAACACCACCAAAATAATTTTTCTCATTTTAGTCCTTATTTGACTTGACTTTGACTAGTCAATTTTTGACTTTGACTATAAAAAAATATGGGTTGTAACATATGTGGTTTTAGCTTTTCTTTTTATTATTGTTATTTATCTATACTATATCTATTGCTATCCAATCTTCCTTACCAAACATGTCAATTATGTAGCCACAGTTAGTTATGCATATGGAGTTACCACTTATATTTGTAAATGGCTCTTCCTTAAGTTTTCTACTTGAATATTCATATCTTATGCTTATAAAGATCATTTCTTGACCATTTTACAGTTTCAAGTGGCTAGTTGCCAATATTTATTGTGATGTGGGATCATGCAATGCTTGTGGAATGCAAAGACTACGTGCAGCAGCAGTTGGGTTTGGGTACAAATTTTCTGCGAAAATGGGAGCAGATTTCTATTGAGTTATTACCAAAACTCGAAGCAGATGTAAAAACTGCAAATGTAGACAAGAGCCTGATCTTTCATTAGCCTGTTCAACTTTTAGTCCTCTCAGTATAAGGTGCTTATAAGCATTTCTAAAATGTATACTTTCCTTTTAACTTTCATAGCTTTGCTATAGTTTTAGTCTCATATTTTTTTAAGAAGAGGCTGGACCAAATCAATTGTCCTTTGATTGATCTTTGTTGAATGTTAAAGTATTATGTGGAGAGAGCTTATTTATATTTCATTTGAAAATTGTGGGTTTGGTTGTTATTTATAGGGCTGGAACGTTGCACAGTCTCATTTTAGTTGTAGATTTTTTTGTTATTCTTAATTTTTGTTCCTCTTAATTTTTGTTACAATTTGGATGTTGGACTTCTTCTTTTGTTCGAGTCACATTGTGAAGTAGCTTTCAATATGGTAGATGTAATGTACATTGTTTCAATCCACGATACAGGACACTTTGTTAGAGGTAATGGAAATGAATGGTACATGTGACATTGTTAGATTTAGTAGCGGGAATGGAAGTTAAGAGTGGTTGACTTGAAACAGTGAGTCCATTAATTAAAATGAAATTTCGTCGAAAGTTTAGGGATCTTTCTCTTCGTGTTTCAATTTTGAATTTTGAGTTTTGAATTCATTTTGTATTTTGTGTTTTAAGTGTCTATTTTGGAATTACATAAATTTAGAAAACACGTTTATTTTGAAATTTTGAGAATCTTTTTTTATAATATTTTATTCAAAAAATCTAATTATTCAATTAATTTTAATAATTTAATGTTAATCGATTGATGAAAAAAATTAATGAGGTAGCATTTCTAAAATCTTATCGTCTATCTCAAATGTTGTCATTTTCTATGTTCTATCTAAAAAAAATGCACATGTTGTCCTCATTACATTTTTCATACAAAAATAACATATTTCCCAAGCTACAGCGCATAAGAACTACATAGTCCACAAAATTTGAAACAGAAGAAAACAAGGGCAGAGTTGGTGATATATATTCAGAAATCACAATGAAAGTCGGACATTGTTGTAGAGCTAGCGGGACAATGATTAAAAAAAACCTTAGATCACTGAAAGCGCTCATAGCCGTAAATTGGATAGAAATTGGGAAAAGAGGCTGATGTATCTGCAGGAGGGACAACAAATTCCATCGATCCAGTACAAGTTTCCAAATATCAATAAGAACCAAGTAATCTTTATAATCTAACATAAAAATGTAATAACATGATTGTAAGCTGACCTGCGATTTGAGTTATCAGTGAGAACTATTGACCATTCCAAAACTGAATTTCGCGAATCATATCTGCAATTTAACATCATTGAAAATGCTTAACACTTGCTTATGTGAATTGAATTTAAAATTGGATTATAAGTTAAACAAATAGAAGCCTACTACAGTACCAAGACAGCAAGATAGCCCTTAACGAAATTGCCATAAATAAACCAACTGTTGACACCAATGACAAAAAATTCTATTCAGCAATTCCAATTTGTTTAGTTGACCCCTATTTTTACTTCTGGATTCTTATTTATGAATGATCACAAACTAAGGCATACCCATAAACTGTCAACTTTTACCTATCACTTTTATTATCAATCTAGCTAGGAGTTCAAGCAAGCCAGACGGACAAATGCTTCTATAATAAACTCTTTCAAATATTAAAAAGATAGATATTAAGTACAAATTAGAACTGAAGTGTTCATTGTGTTTAGAAAAAGCATACAAATGTGCAAGAGAACTTTCGTGTACCACAATAACATCAAATGAAATGTGAAATAGATTTTGTGCTAGGTTCAATCATTCATTCATGAGCAGAATATTAGTTGTTCATGAAGGCTCAATGACTTGGTATTGATCTTCCTCAATAGCACCGTCATGAAAAAAGTGCAAAAAACATGACTTATCTTTTATCCTCTTAACAATGTCATGCCATCTTATTTTGGTCAAATCCTATCACTTGAACAAAATGTAGTGGAGAGAAAGTACTCGTGTAGACGACCCAAAATTTATTGGTCATAATTTTAGTCTGTTATTGTCATTGTTACTTGCCTTTGATTGGGACCCCAAAGGCAAGAATAAGCAAAAAGCTCACTATTACAATGCACATGTGCTGGAGCCAATACTATCCTATATACTAGAGGGACATATCCACAATATGCATGAAATCTTTCAAAGACAAGAATTTTAATGCAGTCAAAAGTTTCTTTATGGAAGTGCTGTAAAGTGTAAATAACTAAATATATTATTGAAGGCACTATCTCCATACTCCAACATCCAAAAATGAGGACTATTCCCTTTCTAAGGGCAATAATGAAGACAAATAAAATAAAAAAAAAAAATAGGCAGCAGAAGAAAAATAAATAACAGACAATGCATCAGATTCAGTTGTCCCCAAATTATGTAGGCAATCCATGCACCAGATTCATAATTTTACAGCCAAGTCATAGTTATAAAGTATAAACAAGGATAGAGAATTTCAAAGCACATATGCTCCACACAACCATTCTCGAAAAAACTAACCAAGAGACTGGTGCAACGTGAGAATGAAAAATCATATAGAGCTCTGTATTTGGATAGTTAAACATATAAGCCACCAAATAAAAAATTAAAAATTATGCAAACAAATAATCAACGTAATACAATCCAACAGAAGAGTTAAGCTAACAAGTTATCATTGACATGCAATATGAAAGCATCAATTCATTGTTGAAGGGATTTAGAATCATTCTCTCAATAGTTAAAACACAAGTAACCAGCTCATCATTCTGATTACTCAAAGACCCATAGGTAATTCAGTAACCAGTTTTCATGAGATTGGGTTGATTCAACTCTCTTTACTCATCTTCCGCCTATTTTTCTATGTATATTCCTGATATATATATATATATGTATATGTACATGTACGACCCAAAGCCACATAGTCAACGGTCTAATAAGCATCTAGAAGAGACACATAACCACAACAAGTGGCATAGAATTCCTTCACGATAGGTATTCATCAAGGCATACATGAACATCCCATGACTCTCACTTTCTCCAAATCTTTCTTGTTCTCTTAGTCAATGCAATTTACCTCCAAAGACAAGTTCTTCAATTCCTCATTTTCCTCTATATAATGTATTCACTTCTTAAAGTTTCACAAAAGAAGTTTTAGCATCATGTTTGAGAAAATTCAAATTTTGTCATTAAACTACCATCGATAAATACGTTCTGTTAAATATATAAATTCCCACAAAATGTCTAATGTTCAATTTTTTTTAAAAAAAGAAACTCACGAACTTACGGACTGCTCCAACAATCTCAGTCGATTCTGGACGAAATTGTGGATAACCCATGGTAGAACTAGATGCGTGTGGTTAAGAGGAATGTTGTGGTGGTGCTCCACGATCAAGAGGGTGACCGGATGTGGAAGTAACTAGGAAAACGCCGTGACTGTGCTCGTTCTTTTTTTGTTGTGATTGGAGCTATTTTCAACGGTCTGGTGGGAAGGCGATGGTCGGAGGTTATAGAGGGGCGTGAGGAGATGCTGGTGGCGTGTGAATTGGGCGGTTTAGATGGCGGGTGGTGTTGGTTATCGACGGAAGGTGGGTCGTTGCTGAAGAAGAAAGAGGAATAGAAATGGCTTTTTTTCGTATTTTAGTGATTTCGCGTGTTTTCAAAAATTAATGAAAAAGAGCGCGTTTTTGGTATTTTGAAAAATAAAAAACAGAAAATGCTTGACAATGGCAAAAGAGAATGGGGCTTTAGTAACATATTTTATCCTTACAGAGCTTTTGAGAAGCCTATGTCTAGAAGGTTTTCAGAAAGCAAGTTGTACGTAACAACTTTTTGAAACTTCGTTAAAACTAAATTTTATAGCTATTAATTCTCAAAGATCTTAGATTTTACTTGGAAATAATTTTGCACTTCTATTTTCTTGGTGTCTTGACGCAAAAGACACATTTAATCTATTGTTAATTAATTAGGGTTTTGTCATATGATTTCCCTAATATGACTTGAGTATTTGTTGATGAAACAATTGACTCGGTTGATGACACAATGTAGATAAATCAGTTGTTATAGTAGATTTGAATGGTCTATTGTTATTTACTATTTTCACATTCTGTCCGTTATTTAATATTTACTATTTTATACAAGTCGTTGCATTGTCGTCTTATATTTAAATATAAATTAATGGTTTGAAATCGTAGTATTTCAGAATTTTTATGTAACATAAATTTTTTTATTCAAACTGTAAGTTTATTATTATCGAATTAAAATAAATACTTAACAATTAAGATAAATTTGACCAAATTTTTCTATTAATGAGAAAGAATGTAATGTAAATGAAGACGAATAGGAACTAAATTTTCTCAATATTTATTATTGTTTGGGCTTCATTATTTTAAATTATTTATTCAATATTATTTATATTTATTGGTTATTTTAATTGTTTATTGAATATTTAACTGTTAATTATTTATTTCAAATGTTTATTTAAATTATTTACATTTATTGATTATTTAAATTATTAAATAAGTAAATAATTAAATATTAAACAAACAATTAACATAAATATAAATTAAACTACTAAAAAATTAAAATAAATTATTTAAATAAACACTTAATTATTGAATAAATAAATTTAATTGTTAATTAATTATTTAAATTTATTGATTATTTAATTTATTTATTCAATATTTAAATGTTTATTTAAATTTTTTAGTTGTTTATTTAATTGTTTATGTAAATTATTTATTGAATGTTTAATTGTGTATTGTAATTGTTAATTATTTATTTCAAATGTTTATTTAAATTGTTTATTTACTTATTTATATTATTTACATTTATTGGTTATTTAAATTATTTATTCAAATATACTCAGAATTTCTCATACAGTTGTTAAGTTAGAACACGAGTCACAATCAAGTAAACAATGTTTATATTTTTTGAATAAAATAATACACAATATACTAAGGATCACAATTATATTCATAAAAAATCGCAGGCTAATTTCAACCTCCATATATCTATCCAAAATTGGGTTATTGTATCAACCTTACAACCAATACTCAAAATTCTATATAATTTTTTGTGAATATAACAGAATCGCCCCTGCAAGTAAATAATAATATATTAACTAGATAACATATAGCTAAAAATTAAGTTGTCAAATTTAAAACTTGTAAATACTTACTATAATCTTTGTCTCGCCGTCGTCATGTCCCGCATAATAGCTAATATGTAATTTACTCGAATCATCGCATGTCTAGCAATCATGGGAACGATCACAGTTATCGGCTCCAAATTTTGCTGCAATTGATCTTAGGTTAGACAACTATGATCGGAATAGTACAAATAGATAGTGGAATCAGTGAATGCGATCTCAAGTGCAAAGCAGTGTGAGTTCACGATCATAGGCATGTATATATGTGTACAATCCGTCCATGGCTTTCTGCATGTCGGCTCCATCCCAATGATTCACTCGAGCATGTACTTATGTAGCACATATCTACTCCCCTAGAATAGGACCATGTCATGCTCAATATCAACGACACGTGCAAACCCAGAGCTCAGGATGACTCGACCATGAATGTCAAAAGATCGAGGGTGTCTCCGAGCCCGATCGCGCAACATTTTCCTGGCCATGTTGATATACTAAAATAAAAACACCAACAAAATGAGTGGGCATGTTTAATTAAATAAAACAACAAATTATGTAAAGGAAATAAATAACAACGAGAATACACTTATATCGTCGACTAGCCAAGTCAACAATGTTAGTACATCTTCAAATCATTTTTTCCATTCGAAATCATCACTTTTCCGATCTTGTAGCTATCTCTGGAAAAATAAAAAAAGTGAAATGTTACAAAAATCATAGATAATTTCATATATAGTTTAGCGAAATCATAAAATACTTACTCGGGCTTAAGTGATTGGAACCATTCATCGAACGTTTTGTGCCAATCGGGTCGACCTCGCAGAAGAGATTGGGAAACGTCCCATCCACGAACATTCTTCTCTTTGCCACGGCCGTGAAGAGGAAAACGATTTACTATGATGGCAATCTGTATTTATTACCGACCACCAGCTCTGGAACGTCAGCAACATGCTTCTTATCCTTCCTCACCTCTGTCACCTCATCCAACACGAAAATTACATCCTCGGTATGTCTGGCGTCCTCTCGTCCTTCGCCACATCCCCCTTCCATACCCCTTCCATCATATCCCCACTACCATCCCCTCGGGTACCCCCTCCACCACCTCATCTGGTATCCCCTCCACCGTCGGTACCCCTTTCTCCTCGGGTACCCCATCCAGTACTCCCTCCACCTTGGGTATCCCCTCTGTTACCACCTTCGGATCCATCGGGGCTTGACCCTCCATCATGTCTGCAAAAAATGACACGAATACAGCATCTGATGGCCACGACGAATTATCATACCGCATCTCACCCTCTCCTTTGTGATCACCTCGCCCCTGAGAACCATTGGTCCCTCGTTACCCCCTTCCACCCCAGTAGTCGTTAGTCCCTCCGTCGTCCCATCCATCTCGATAACCGCCAGTCCCACATTGGCTAGCTATGTCGCCTCGTATCACTACGACCTCAGTATGATGGTCTCCAAAATCGACTCGTAACATCGTGACATCACGTCGTAACATCGCTACTTCGCCTCTCATCTCAGCCTAAAGGTCTCCAAAACTGGCTCGTAGCATCGTGACATTAGTCGTAACTTCGCTACTTCGTCTCTCATCTCCCTCATGAACGTATTCAGAAGTCCGAACATATCATCGATGGAAGCACTATGACTACGTGCAGGAGATTCGTGTGGGAGGTGTCTGGATGCGGGAGAAGGTAATCTCATATGGGGTGACCTCCTCGGAGAATGTGATGTACTCGACGGAGGTGATCTCCTCGACGGAGGTGATAATGGACGGTGCTCCTACAAAAATGAACATTACACATGAATAACTTAATTCAAAAATTAAAACGATAATCAACAAATTATATTCAATTGACATACCCTATCTCGATGCACAACGGACTCGGGCATCTGATCATCTAGAGCAGCTGGAACAGACAATTCATGGAGGTAACTCCGACCTTCATCCTCGCTCGACGGTGTGAACTCGGTGAGGACTTCAAAGCTGAAATATTTATAGTTCACCAAGTTAATGACTATGTATCGAGATTTCAAAAGGATATACAACATAAATCGCAAATGTATAATACGTACCTCAGGATCGTCGAGCATAGCAGATAATTGTTTGACAAGTGGCTTGTCTTGTACTCGTCTGTGATGCATCCGCAGGCAACATGTCTCCCCTCTCCTCGTATACCGGTCAGCCAAGATGGGGACAGTCTCGTACACCCATATCTGTAAAAATTATAATTATAATTATTATATGCAGAATTTAAGTAAAAAATAGATAATTCATTATATTGAACATTTACCTGCAAAGCTAATGGCAAACCATATGCATTATACTTACGCTCGGACCTATCCCCCCTATGCATCAAATTTCCCATCCTAAAGATGTGTAAAGTATCTATAAAATATCTCTATCCCCATGGATAGTTGTTGAACATATCGAAGTCATCAACAGCTTCCAAATGGAACACATCCATTGACATCTTCTTGTAATGACACCTAAGTACACACTCAAGGATAAGCACCAACCATAACTTCAACTTGTCAAACATCTAATTGCATTCTTTGAATGCATCTCCTAACTGCGGCAGAGTCATTGTCGTATACCCATGGAAGTACTCATTCAATAGCCTCCTATTAATCAGAATACGCACACTTGCTGCTTCTTCGTTTATACATCTCAATTCGGTGATTATGGCAAACTCAAATATAGAGAGTGTAACAACGTTGCTCCCAAAATCAAAATGGAGGGCATCTCCATGAACTGGCTTAAGCAGTCGACATAGTAATGCATTCAACAACTGTCTAGAAAACTATATGTCGTGCGTGCTCCTCATCTAACAAATCTAGTACCGATGTAAAATTGGCAAGTTACGTTCGACGTAAGACGTAACTTTGTCGGGAATCTGTCTCATGGCAGCGTCCAAATGGTATTTCATCCTGCAAAATTTCAAATGTTAGGATATTGTGCAAAAGACAACGGATAAAGTATAATATTAAAATAAAATAATAATTGAATTTTAACTACTATACGCAAGAATTAATAGATAATGGAATAAAAGAAATGAATGAAAATAATAATTAAACAACAAAATTATAATTAATTAATTAACTATTAAATAAATAATTAAAATAAATAATTTACAATCAATATAAACATCCAATAAACAATTAACAAAAATATAAAATAAACTACTAAACAATTAAAATAAATTATTTAAATAAAAATTTAATTATTATATAAAAATTTAAATAATCTATAAATATTTAATATTTAACAATTATGTAAATTGTTTATTTAATATTGATTTTAATTATTTATATTGATTTTTTATTTAAATTATGTATTCAATATTTAATGTTTATTTAAATTATTTATTTTCAATGTTTATTTAAATTATTTAATATTTATTTTAATTGTTTAGTTGTTTATTTAATATTTAATTTAATTTCTTATTGAATATTTAATTCTTTATTTCAATCGTTTATTTACTTATTTAAATTATTTTTACTATGCGATATTTAAATTATTTATTCAATGTTTAAATATTTATTTTAATTTTTTAGTTGTTTTTAGAATATTATTTTAATTATTTATTGAATATTTGATTGTTTATTATTTAGTTCAATTATTTATTTAAAATTTAATTACTTATTTAAATTATTTAAATTTATTGGTTATTTAAATGTTTGTTTCAATTATTTATTTCAATTGTTTTGTTGTTTCTACAATATTATTTTAATTGTTTTTTGAATATTTAATTGTTTATTTAATATTTAATTACTTATTTAAAATATTTATATTGATTATCTATATTTATTGGTTATTTAAATTATTTATTTATTATGTAAATGTTTGTTTAAATGATTTATTTTAATTTGTTTAGTTATTTATTTAATATTTATTTTAATTGTTTATTATATTTATTTAATTTTTTAAATATATTCTAAATTAAATTAAATAAAAACATTTAAATTAAATAAAAAATTAGACAGCCCAGTTGACGGGGCCATCTGGAAGACAACGAAGGCAGCTAAAAAATGGCGAAGATCATTATTTCTAGTGATCTCTGCCCCGAAACATATAAGAAATTCATATTTTCGTCCATAATATATGTTC
Source organism: Osmanthus fragrans (assembly GCA_019395295.1). NCBI lineage: Eukaryota > Viridiplantae > Streptophyta > Magnoliopsida > Lamiales > Oleaceae > Osmanthus > Osmanthus fragrans. The sequence continues at coordinate 15,645,372 of CM033359.1, forward strand.
TACAACCATTTCCACATTGATTTTTCAACAAATAAACATCCAACATGTAGCATTTTAAAGATTAATGGTAGATAGAAGCTCACCTTATTCAAAAAATGGCGATCTCTGGTCTGAGTCGTAGGTTTCCTCACTGTTAAAGGTCGAGGCACTGCTACAGTATTTTCCTCTATTTTCTCTCTTCAAGTTGGTGGTCCATACTTGTGAGGGTATATTTACCTTTTCATTGTTTTTAATGGTTTTTCAAATTTTTGCTTTTTTTTTTCTTGGTCAAATGTCATTTTGGTGAGATGGCCATTATTTCCTCGGTTACCATCACGAGTTTGGATAGGAGTCTAAAGGAATTCTTCAGATGGGGAAAACAATCATCTATTGATCAATTTAATTGTCAGTTATGATTAATGGGATGATTGCAATAGCAAAGCCAGTAGGAAAGAATATGATCAAAGGGGGACAACATTCCAAAATGGGGATGCTAAAGATAATGGGTACAATAATTTTTATCAAAATGCATCTGGTCACAAGACTGCAAGTTATAATAAAAAATCAAAAAACAAGTAGACTCTAGGTGGTTTTCATTCTAGAATTTTTTTGATGAACTTTTTCACGCGTGTATTTTGGTCATTTTCAACAAATTATCATCCCATTGACTTCTCTTCAATTGTATTTGACCATTAGCATTCATGAATCATCATTTTAGTCCTCAATGTAACACCCCGACCCCTAGTGGACCGGAACGCTACTTACTTTACTTAGTTTAACCGGTGATTTAGTAATAAGTGTATACGTTTTAGCGGAAGCTTACATCTTTGGATAATAATTTAAGTAACAATACTTCAAATACTTTTAACAAAAACACTGAATCATTTTTCAAAACAAAAAAATGTAATTTATTTGAAGAAAACATAACTTGTTCTCGCATTCTACGTTATTCAAAACTTAAAGAAATAACATTGGAAAATATTTCATAAAAATAAATCCAAATCACTTATTCACCGGATTTCCATGGGCTCGTTGCATCACTCTTCTTCTTCTCCTCCATCCATGCCCGAGGTAGAATTCCTACAATTTGTAGAGATGGGATTAAACCCGTGAGTTGAAAAACTTAATAGGTGTTATATGTGCATTCGTGATCAAGCTATATATTTCAAAATATTAACCTTATAAACTTTTCATACATGCCGTACCCGAAATCACCATTTGACATGAAGGGGTATGCCGTACCCGAGGGCACCATTTGACATACGAACATTTCTTCAGCATAGAGGGGTGTGCCGTACCGGAGTATCATTTGACATACAAACATTAACATAGAGGGATATGCCGTACCGGAGTACCATTTGACATACAAACATTAACATGAAACGAAACTTATAACTTAACACGATTAAACATATTACACCTCTAAGACTTCTGTCTGTCTTGTGCTGTTTTAATCCTTTCTCTGATCTTCTCCACAGCCTTTACAGTCTGTTTCACTATTTATGGACCCAAAACCTTCCTCTCACCAACTTCATCCCAATAGATTGGTGATCTGCACTTTCTGCCATAAAGAGTTTCATACGGTGCCATGCCAATGGTAGACTGAAAACTATTGTTATATGCAAACTCAACCAAGGGTAAATGCATTTCCTAGTTACCACCAAGGTCTAAAGCGCAAGCTCTCAACATATCCTCTAAAGTCTGTATAGTTCTCTCTGATTGTCCATCTGTCTGTGGATGATATGCTGTACTAAATTTCAATCTAGTTCTCATAGCTGTTTGCAAGCTTTCCCAGAATTTGGATGTAAATCTGGAATCCCTGTCTGACACTATAGAACTGGTACACCATGCAACCTTACAATTTCTCTGATGTACAACTGAGCATACTGGTCTAAACTGAAAGTCATTTTCACTGGTAGAAAATGAGCAAATTTTGTCAAACGATCAACTATGACCCATATAACTTGATGACCTCTAGCTGATCTAGGAAGTCCCACGACAAAGTCCATTGTTATGTGTTCCCACTTCCATTCTGGGATTTCAAGTGGGTTCAACATTCCAGACGGACGTTGATGTTCAGCTTTAACTTGTTGGAAAGTCATGCACTTCTCAACAAATAAGCCAATTGACCTCTTCATGTTTCTCCACCAATAAATTATTCGCAAATCCTGGTACATCTTCGTACCTCCTGGGTGTGCAGTATAAGGTGAAAAATGTGCTTCCTCTAAAATCTCCTTCCTCAAGGCTTCATCCTTCGGTACACACAGTCTTCCCTTGAACATAAGTGTGTCATTAGTTGAAACTTCAAAACCTTTAATACTGCCAGCGAGTACTCAGTCCTTAATCTTGCACAAAAATTTGTCCTTACCCTGAGCTTCTTTAATTCTGTCTCTGAGAGTCGGTCGAACAATCATAGTAGCTATAATTCCAGTTGTGTGATGTGGAGGAGTTACAACTTCGAGTCTCATATTGGCAAAATCCTTGATCAATTGTTCTTGACTGGTTAAGGCAGCTAACTGCCCTTTACCTTTCCGGCTGAGTGCATCAGCCACAACATTGGCCTTGCCGGGGTGGTAGTGGATAGTACAGTCATAATCTTTAACTAACTCCAACCACCTTCTCTATCTCATATTCAATTCTTTTTGAGTGAAGAAATACTTTAGACTCTTATGATCTGTGTATATCTCGCACTTACTACCATACAGATAGTGTCGCCATATTTTTAAAGCATGAACTACAGCAGCCAATTCCAAGTCATGTGTAGGGTAGTTCTGCTCATGTGACTTCAACTGTCTAGATGCATATGCAATCACTTTTCCATGCTGCATCAGTACGCATCCCAAACTTTGTTTCGATGCATCACTATAGATTACAAAACCTTCTGACGCTTCTGGAATAGCCAAAACTGGTGCAGATACTAATTTCTGTTTCAATTCTTGAAAACTCTTCTCGCACTTTTCTGTCCACTGAAACTTCACTCCCTTCTTGGTCAAATTTCATTTAAGAGAGAAAACATGGGTGCTATTTAAGTTTGAGGTTAAATGCTTCACTTTAGTAGGGTTTTTATTGCCAAAAATGTGGGTGGCCCTTTGAGAAAAATAATTGATGAAAATAAATATAAATTCTAGAGAAAAATGAGAATTTTTATTTCAGGCAGTTTCGTCAACCGGTTGTAGTCCCGTTGACATTGCACAGCTTTCAGTATTTCTATCATAACTTCTTCTCCCGATATCCGATTGAAGAATTCAAAGTGCGTTGGAAAACTAACCCAAAGAGTTACAACTTTTATTTGGATATCATTTTCCAAATCGAATGTTTCCTATGTCGAAAATGGGTCTCAAATGAGACTAAAAATCTGAAGCACACTTTAGTCATCTAATATTCATGTCTTATTGCCACTAAAGTGTCTAGAATTATTTGGGGTTCTACATCCCCACACCTTAATTAAAATTACGTCCTCAAAATTTACCTTATGATTGGGCGAATAGTGTTGGATACTTGTCTTTGGCTTCTTCTTCTTTTTTCCAAGTGGCTTCTTCTACGCCATGATGATTCCACTGTATCTTAACCAGCTGAATCTTTTTATTCCTTAGTTTATGCACTTTTCGATCCACTATCTTGATCGGTAGTTCCTCGTACGACAAATCTTTCTGTACCTCCAAGGTTTGATAACTCACTACATGATTAGGATCATGTACAAACTTCTTTATCATCGATATATGGAACACATTGTGTACTGCCGATAATTCAGGTGGCAAAGCTAGTCGGTAAGCCACATTTTCGACTCTATCAAGTATCTCGAAAGATCCGATATACCGGGGTCGTAGCTTGCATTTCTTTCCAAATCTAAGTACACCTTTCATCGGTGCTACTTTCAGAAACACTTTATCCCCAACTTGGAATTCTAAATCCTTCCTCCTTGTATCTGCATAGCTCTTTTGTCGATCCTGTACTGCCTTTATTTTTTCACGGATCTTATCGATTACATCGACCATCCTTTCAACTATTTCTGGTCCCAAAACTCTCTTCTCTCCGATTTCATCCCAATGAACAGGGGATCTACATCTTCTACCATAGAGAGCTTCGTATGGTGCCACTCCAATAGTTGCTTGGAAACTGTTATTATAAGCAAACTCTACTAGAGGTAAGTATGACTCTCAATTACCTCCTAGATCCAAAACACATGTTCTCAACATGTCTTCCAAAGTTTGGATGGTCCTTCAGACTGACCATCGGACTGAGGGTGGTATGTTGTACTAAAGTTCAGCTTCGTTCCCATAGCTCCTTGTAGACTTTTCCAAAATTTGGATGTGAACCTTGGGTCTTTGTCAGACACAATGGATACAGGTACACCGTGTAATCTCATAATCTCTTTAATGTACAACTGTGCCAATTGGTCTAAACTGAATGTCATTTTCATTGGAAGAAAATGAGCTGACTTCATTAGTCGATCCACTACTACCCATATAGCATTATTTTCTCTTGCTGACTTCGGGAATCCAACCACAAAGTCCATAGTGATATTTTCCCATTTCCATTCAGATATATCTAGTGGATTTAACAATCCAGCTAGTTTTTGGTGTTCTACTTTAACCTGTTGACATACCATGCACTTCTGCATGTACAACCCTATACTTCTTTTCATATTTCTCCACCAAAATGTATCTCGAAGATCTCGATACATTTTCGTACCACCGGGATGTCGGTGTACATGGTGGAATGAGCTTCTTTCAATATCTCGTTTCTCAAGGCTTCATCCTTAGGCATGCAAATTCTTCCTCTAAACATCAGTGTTTGATCCTCAGCTATTCCAAAGTCCTTTTTCTTATCGATACCAACTTCATTCTTGATCTTCTGCAAAAATGAGTCTTTATTTTATGCTTTTATAATTCGATCTCTAAGAGTAGGTCGAATTATTAAAGCTGCTAGACGAGCAGTGACTTGTCTTGGTGTGGTAACCACTTCGATCTGCAACTTTTCCAAGTCCTTGACTAACTCCACTTGAGAGGTGGGTAGTGATGTCAATTGTCCCATTGATTTTCTACTTAAAGCGTTGGCTACAACATTAGCCTTACCCGGATGGTAGTGAATAGTGCAGTCGTAATCGTTCACCAATTCCAAACATCGTCTTTGTCGCATATTCAATTCCTTCTGTGTGAAGAAATAGTTGAGACTTATGTGATCTGTATAGATATCACACTTTCGTCCATACAAGTAGTGTCGCCATATCTTCAAAGCGTATACTACTGCTGCAGGTTCTAAATCATACGTCGGGTAGTTCTGTTCATGTTTCTTCAATTGTCTCGAAGCATAGGCTATCACTTTTCCATTCTGCATTAATACACATCCCAATCCTCGCTTGGATGCGTCACTGTATATAACAAACTCTTCTGTACCTTCAGGTATTGTTAATACAGGTGCTAATATCAACTTCTGCTTAAGTTCTTGTAAACTTTGTTCGCATTTTTCCGTCCATTGGAATTTTACTCCCTTCCTTGTAAGCTGCGTCATTGGTCCAACTATTTTGGAGAATCCTTCAATGAATCTCCTATAATATTCAGCCAATCCTAGAAAACTCCGTACTTCGCCAGCATTTGTTGGTGCTTTCCAGTTGGTTACTGCTTCTACTTTTGCTAGATCTACTTCAATCCCTTGGACAACAACTACATGTCCAAGAAATCCAACTCGTTCAAGCCAAAACTCACACTTCTTGAATTTGGCATACATTTTCTCCTTGCGTAATACCTCTCAAACTATTCTCAAGTGCTCTTCATGTTACTCTTTACTCTTGGAATATATCAGAATGTCATCGATGAAGACTATGAAAAACTTATCCAAGTATTGATGAAGCACTCAATTCATCAGGTCCATGAACACTGCAGGTGCATTGGTTAGCCCAAACGGCATCACCGTAAACTCATAGTGTCCATATCGAGTTCTAAAAGCTGTCTTAGGTATATTCTTTGTCTCTACTTTCAGTTGATGGTATCTCTATCGTAAGTCGATCTTGGAAAATAATTTAGCTCCTTTCAGTTGATCTAACAGATCCTCGATCCTCAGGATTAGGTACTTATTCTTGATAGTTAATCGATTTATCTCCCTATAATCGATGCACATCTTCATACTTCCATCTTTCTTCTTTACAAACAACACCGGCGTACCCCATGGAGATACGCTTGGTTGTATGAAGCCCATATCTAGGAGTTCTTGCAACTGTTTCTTTAATTTTTGTAGTTCCTTTGGGGCCATTGGGTATGGGGCCTTAGATATTGGTGCCGCCCCGAGAATAAGGTCTATGGTGAATTCCACTTGTCTATCGGGTGGAATACCAGATAGATCTTCTGGAAACACATCTACGAATTTCCGTACTACTGGTACATCTTTAACCCTTATCGTCTATTGTTTCCCTCTTGAGATACTTAATAGATATCTTTGACATGTTTCTTTTCTCAACATCTTCTTAGCTTGTAAAGTCGATACTAGTCAAATGAGGGATTTCGTCCTCATTCCAAGGAACGAAAATGGTTCATCTCCTGGTTTCTGAAATGATACTTCCATTTCCTTACATCGGATGGTAGCGTAATTCCAACCTAACCAATCCATGCCTAGTATTACATCAAAATCCTTCATTTCTATCATGTATAGGTTCGCTTCCATTGGTTTTCCCTTAACTTCGATACTTACTGACTTGGCTATTCTATTAGTATTCAAAGGGTTGCCTGAAGGAATACTAACTTCTAAGTACCTTCCGACTTATCACAGGTAATACTAGATTTAGCAATAAAAGTTGTTAAAACAAAGGAGTGTGTAGCTCCTAAATCAAACAGTACATAAGCGGGTGTATTGGCTATCAGTAGAGTACCTGCTATGATGCCCGAGTTTTCCTCTCCATCCTTTTAAGTCAATACAAAAACTCGTGCTTTCCCTTTCTGGTTCGGGTCGCTGTTATCATCCTTCTTCTGGGTATGTGTGGGACAATCCCTAATGATATGCCCTGGCTTGCCACATCAGAAACAGACATTTTTCCCTTATAAGCACTCACCACGATGTGTCCTTCCACACTTAGAACATGGCGCGATAACGGGCACAATGCTCTTGCTGGCATTGGCTCCGCCATTAGCTTTCTTGTTCTGCCACTTGCCTTTTCCCTTGTCCTGGCCATTCCATTTCCTCTTTCCCATGTTACCACTGTCCGGTTGATTGAACAGTTGACCATGTTGCTCGGCGCTAGTCTTCTGGTACCAAATAGCATGAGCTCTTTCCAACATTTCACGGTATGTGGTGAAGCGATAGGACATAAGTATCATGCTTATATCCGAATTCAGCCCTTATTCAAACCTTCGTACCTTCTTATCTTCCGTATCCACCAGATGTGGAGCATACCTTGAAAGTTGATCAAACTTCCTCTCATACTAAGTCAGGGACATAGTCTTTTGCTTGAATTGGAGGAATTTGTTTTCTTTGTGATCCCTCAAGGACTGGGGAAAGTACTTGTCCATTAATTCCCCTTTGAATTTCTCTCAAGTCAATTCTGCTTGTTGCTCAAGGGTTCTTGTCCTTGACATTGAGTCCCACCAGTGAGTTGCATCACCGAAGAACATGAACTCAGTACACTGGACTTTCTGAGCGTCCGTGCACCCTGTCAATCGGAATATACGCTCCAACTTGCGAAGCCACTCCTCGGCTGCAAGTGGATCATCTACTCCGTTGAAGGTAGGGGGCTTGTGCCTTCGAAATTGCTCGACCACTGAAGCATGATTTGGAACATTATGAGCTAGTGGTAGGGGTTGAGCTTGGTTCGGTGCCTGCCTAGGTCTTGAACCGCTCGGAGGAGGTCTCTTATCAAGTTTTGGTCTGCGTGGGCCATTTCCTTTAGACAAAACATATGGTTCTTATTAGTTTCATTCTTCGAATACTAAAGCAAAGAAGATAGTATTTTATTTCTTGACATAAGGGAAGCTATTACAAAGATTTAAATCTAATCCCTATAAGTTCTACGGATCTTCTTTGGTGGACCTTCATCTTCGGAGGAGTCTTCCGCCTCAGGTCCAGACTCTATGTCCATCTCAACCTGTGGCTCAGGCTCAGGATCATTCTCTAAATCATCCTCGAGTTCTTCTTCGGGATCTTCTTCCTCAGCCAAAGGTTCTTCCTCAGGCTCCTCATGGATTACATCATCCCACAAATCAATCAAAGCATGGCAATACCTCTCAAACTCGAACAGGTTTGGGTTGCCTTCTAACATTTCATCCCTAACCGTGACTCTCATATCTCCCCATTGAGGTGGGAGGGAATGTATGAGGCTATTTATGGCCTCAATATGCGTGATCTCCATACTAGCATTAACTGTCATCATGCATCTCTCATAGATGACATACACATGTTCGCTAAGCGGTCGGGTCAGATCAATTACATAGTTTTCATAGGAATGGATAGCAATTCTATGGTTCAATGCTTCTCTATATGCCCTAGCCGTTCTACGAGCCATATCTGTTGCATTTTCACATACATCATACTTTTTCTTTGCTTAAAGAAAACATGCAAATATTTAAATTTTCATAACATGCAATTCCCTTTAAGCCCTTAGCTTTTGCCCAAGTCCATTACATATCTTTAAATAACACATCTCTAAATCATATCAAAGCATCATAACACAAACATAACCATTAACTTTAAACATGAACATACCTGGGCCATAGGATGAGATTGATGGATGGATGCACGATGCCATGGAATACCATAAACTTTTCATTTTCCTTTTGTTTTCAAAAAAAAAAAAAATATATTTGGTCTACAGAACCGGCTAAACCTTGCTCTGATACCATGTTGTAACGCCCCGACCCCTAGTGGACCGGAACGCTACTTACTTTACTTAGCTTAACCGGTGGTTTAGTAACAAGTGTATACGTTTTAGCAGAAGCTTACATCTTCGGATAATAATTTAAGTAACAATACTTCTAATACTTTTAACAAAAACACTGAATCATTTTTCAAAACAACAAAATGTAATTTATTTGATGAAAACATAACTTGTTCTCGCATTCTGCGTTATTCAAAACTTAAAGAAATAACATTGGAAAACATTTCATAAAAATAAATGTAAATCACTTATTCACCGAATTTCCATAGGCTTGTTGCATCACTCTCCATCTTCTCCTCCATCCATGCCGAGGTAGAATTCCTACAATCTGTAGAGATGGGATTAAACCCGTGAATTGAAAAACTCAATAGGTGTCATAGGTGCATTCATGATCAAGCTATACATTTCAAAATATTAACCTTATAAACTTTTCATACATGTCGTACTCGAAGGCACCATTTAACATGAAAGGGTATGTCGTACTTGAGGGCACCATTTGACATACGAACATTTCTTCAACATAGAGGGGTATGTCGTACCAGAGTACCATTTGACATACAAATATTAACATAGAGGGATATGCCATACCGGAGTACCATTTGACATACAAACATTAACATGAATCGAAACTTATAACTTAACACGATTAAACACATTGCACCTCTACCTACATTGACTGATGCTTTTGAAACTTTGAAAAATTGCATTGAAAATTTCGATGAAACTTGGACGTTGAAAGGAATGCACTTCTTGGATGTTTGAAAACCGTTTAGAATTTATGCTTGAAAACACTCTTTAAACTTCTAGAAAAACTCGTTTTCCTCCCTCTCTTTTTCTCTCTTGGAAACTCTTTCTTTAGTATGTAAAAGCTCTTACTTTTGGTGTGTGAAAAATGAGTGAAATGAGGTCTCTATTTATAGGTAAATATCCCATAATTTAAAGCAAATGAAGGGTCAAATTTCATTTAAGAGAGAAAACATGGGTGTCATTTAAGTTTGAAGTTAAATGCTTCACTGTAATTGGGTTTTTATTTCCAAAAAAGTGGGTGGCCCTTTGAGAAAAATATTTGATGAAGATAAATATTTAAATTCTAGAGAAAAACGAGAATTTTCATTTCAGGCAGTTTCGGTCGACCGGTTGTAGTCCGGTTGACACTGCATAGCATTCAATATTTCTATCATAACTTCTTCTTCCGATATCCGATTAAGGTAATTCAAAGTGGGTGGAAAATCTATCTCAAAGAGCTACAACTTTTATTTAGATATCATTTTCCAAATCGAATGTTTCCTATGTCAAAAATGGGTCTCAAATGAGACTAAAAATTTGAAGTATACTTTAGCCATCCAATATTCATGTGTTAGTGCCACTAAGGTGTCTAGAATTATTTGGGGTTCTACACTCAAACTTTGTATTTGATTCGATCGAGTCATTTTCTCTTGTAATCTTGTTCATTTATGTTCCAATTAAATTATTGACATGTTTGATCTTTATTTTGTCGCCAGTCTCATCTATGGATTGTTTGCAATTTAGTCCTCGACTTTTGAATTTTTCCATTTTTCACTATTTTTGCATTCTTTTCTCCAATTCTTAATCAAACAATGAATTTTACCTATTTGACACAATATAACATGCATTATGCTTTATTTCATCGGAGGACCTACAAAATATCATTATTTAAAACCCTGAATAAGCGTATAAATTACACTTATCATCCTGTTCCAAGAGAACTTTTTCAATTTTTTGCATGCTAGAAATAGTAGATAACTACAAAAAAATTTATAGTGGGCTTGTAGTATGCCCAAGGAAGATAAAGACTGTTTTATGTTGCAAGGAACTTTTAATTTTAGAGTTTTACATTTTATAGGCTGCGTTTAAATTTGTAATGAATTTTGAAATGGTTGAGAAACAAACCTCCGTGTCCTTCTAGTGGCGCAAGGTAGTTTTGCTACTCCGATGAGCCAATGTTACCTACAAAGTGGGGTTGGGGCTTCCTCCCCCGTTGTACCTCAGCGTGAGATTTAGTATAGGATGTGAAAATATATACTTAGGAGGAAAATGCTTACTGAGTGTTTAGATAGTCAAAATTTAGAGAGAGATACTTATTTCACCTTAGAAGTATTTATAGGTGATTGGGGCTAGGAAATCGTTGGCGATTAAAGTGCCACGTGTCCCACGTAACCTTATCCACTCCCCCCATGTTCTGAGTGAAGAACCTCCAACTGTCCTATGGTTGGTCGGGTCCTGGCAATCCTTGAAGCAATCCCCATCTAGTTCATTGATAATTTCATGGCTAAGTGTTGGGATGGCCGCATAGTGATAGGTGGTTTCCTACCCGTCGACGGCCCGTCGTAGAGCGCCCATGGGGGATCGATGGCCCAACATTAATGTAAAGTGCCCATGGGGGGTCGACTGTCCAATATAGGCATAGAGCGCTCATGGAGGTCGACGGCCTACATAGATGTGGAGCGCCTCACTTTGTCGATCTTCTTAAATGATTATCAATACCATCCAATATCAAATTTGTTTCCGATTTTATGTCTTAGCATCTTTAATATAATCATATTAACTCAGCTCTGTTAAACCTTAACATTTTCCAATTTGACTTTTTTATGAATTGTAAATACGGCCCTGCTTGAAGTTCACAAGTCCCTGCTAGAGCACACACAAGGAGGGGGCTCCACATTGTTTTTTTAAAATACACTGTGCCCCACAGTGCCGTGAGATAAAACCTTGTACGTAGGGCTTTATCCTTGTAAATATTATTCCTGTTGGAGTACATGTACAAGGAAAAGGGAAATTGAAATCTAGGATTTACATATAATGTTGATACTAGGATCCTCTGAAATTTTAAATTATTTATTTGACATCTTGGACCGAGGCTCAGCCTAAAAGCTACTATTTTTTACGATTAGAACACATACAATAATTTGATTTACGTTCTCATTACCCAAGGATGCTACCATAGCCTCATCATGCTTCTATTTTAGTCAAATGACATTACAGATTTAGCATAATTTTGATTATATGAAAATGTTGGAATTATCTTAGTGGAGAGAATATATGCATAGCTACCTTATATAGAAGATGCAGCATGGATGATTGTATGATTTTTACACCAATATCATAGACAAACGTCAACACCAGCTGCTAGTATGTTTGATGGTGGTTGGGCTATCCCTTTGCTCTATTACTGTAAGAAGATGATTCTTGAAGACAAATTCAGCAACCTTAAAAGACCAGAAAGTCAGTTGTGCAAGAGCCGATTTCTTGTGTTTCTTGGCAACTGATTTCTGGTGGAATCTTCAACTATATGGAGCATCAGTTGTTAGGTGGTTAATAACTGAATTGATTCCCTCTCTAGTGTTTATAAATAACGGCATTAAGGCTAGAGAAGAAGACATCTCTGGGAATAAAAAAGAGAGAGCTCGTGAAATAGAGAAATATGGTAGAATTTTTCTCTATAGTATAAATTGGAGATTGAGAGAAAATCAATCTGGAAATCTTCTACTGATTCATGGTGTATGAATGAAAAGTTATTGTGAGAGTGAAAGATTCTCTTGAGAGTGATAAAACTCTGTATTTTGTAGATAGAAAGTGAGATAAAATTAGAGTAGTATAACTCTTATAAATATAAAGTCTTTCTGATGATTGTTGGTCATGTAAATCATGTTTTAGTCTTGGTTAATAAAGGTTGAGGAAGAGGTTTTCTTCCTGTTTAAATATGTTCTTCTTGCATTTATTCTTGCTGGTTCGATCTGGGTTGTTTTCTGGTATTTATTGTGTTCATATCGTATTTCGTGGTATTAGTGTACATATACGGTAAGTGGACAGCCATATACGGTAAGTTTGGGTTCTTACCGGATTTCATTGTATTAAAACTCAAATACGGTAAGTGTCAATGAAATACGGTAAGTTAGAGAAAATCAGACAGTTTGCTTTCTCTCGCTGGTGAATTGCGTGCTTCCATTGATTCTTGATTAATCCAAAGTTAAGGTAGCCATCATTAAGTCCCAACAATTGGTATCAAAGCCTGGGGTTCGAATCTGTAAAAGGAGAATTCAAGAAAATCTGATTTCCTCCTTCAATTTTTCTGTGATAACTGGAACAAGTTTGGTGAATAAAGATTCCTGGCCAAAATCTAAACCACACCATGTCTACAGCCAAGTTTGAAGTAGAAAAAGTTTGAAGGCAAGATTGAATTCAACCTTTGGAAGGAGAAGATGATGGCACATCTTGGTGATCTTGGATTGGAAGAAGGCTTGAAAGAAAAATCAGAAACCTGTCCAGGTTATATGACACGAAAAGAAGAATTTTTCATTGTTTACAACCAGGTTTATGAAGGCAAAGTGCTGATGGGACATGACAACACCTGTGAAGTTATTGGTGTTGGTTCTATCAAGATGAAGATGTGGGATGGTTCATCAAAAGTCCTAGGTGGAGTGAGACATGTACAATGCCTGGAAAGAAATTTGATCTCACATGGAGCACTTGATAAATGTGGTTATGTGTACAAAGCTCAAGGTTAAGTGTTAAACGTGATAGAAATTTATGTGGCAATCTTGAAGGGAGTCCTACAACAAGGCGTCCATGTTTTGAAAGGAAGTGAAGCTGAAGTTGGAGCAGAAATTGAATCTGAAGTCAATTCTGCTGAAACTATCATTGAGGATATACAAGAAACCAATGCGGACTGCCTGATCACCAGCCTGCTGGACCTGTTTTGTAAGTCTCCTCAAGAATCAAGGTGGAGATTGTAAGAAGATGATTCTTGAAGACAAATTCAGCAACCTTAAAAGACCAGAAAATCAATTGTGCAGGAGTCGATTTCTTGTATTTCTTGGCAACTGATTTCTGGTGGAATCTTCAACTATATGGAGCCTCAGTTGTTAGATGGTTAATAACTGAATTGATTCCCTCTCTAGTGTCTATAAATAATGGCATTAAGGCTGGAGAAGAAGACAGCTCTCGGAATGAAAAAGAGAGAGCTCGAGAAATAGAGAAAAATGGTAGAATTTTTCTCTGTAGTATGAATTGGAGATTGAGAGAAAATCAATCTGGAAATCTTCTACTGATTCATGGTGTATGAATGAAAAGTTATTGTGAGAGTGAAAGATTCTCTTGAGAGTGATAAAACTCAGTATTTTGTAGATAAAAAGTGAGATAAGATTAGAGTAGTATAACTCTTATAAATCTATAAAGTCTTTCTGATGATTGTTGGTCATGTAAATCATGTTTTAGTCTTGGTTAATAAAGATTGAGGAAGAGGTTTTCTTCCTGTTTAAATATGTTCTTCTTGCATTCATTCTTGCTGGTTCGATCTGGGTTGTTTTCTGGTGTTTATTGTGTTCATATCGTATTTCGTGGTATTGGTGTGCATATACGGTAAGTGGACAGCCATATACGGTAAGTTTAGGTTCCTACTGGATTTCATTATATTAAAGTTCAAATACGGTAAGTGTCAATGAAATACAGTAAGTTAGAGAAAATGAGACAGTTTGCTTTCTCTCACTGGTGAATTGCGTGCTTCCATTGATTCTTGATTAATCCAAAGTTAAGGTAGCCATCATTAAGTCCCAACAATTACTTATTTAAACAAATAAGTTTTCATAATTCATATTACCTGCTTGTATGTAAGATGCTCAAATCAAGTACAATAACAATCAAACTTCGAAATTCCATTTCATATAGACAAATGGTCGAGAATTGGTTCGTTGTTTGATCGCTTCAACTTTTCTAATTTCCAACTGCAGATTTCCTCAATTGCAAATAAATATGGTAGACTCATGCCAAGGAAGAAATCTTTAATCTTAAAGGCAAGCAAATTCTTTTCTTGTGTTAATTGCATGGTTAATTTACTTGTGTTTCTAAAAGTTCAATGCATATAAATATATGCAGTACCATGAGCATGCCTTCTTTGATTCGGGTTAGTGTGCATTATACAAGGTATAAACTCCAAAATACTAATTCTAAGTTAACGAAAATGCCTAAGCGCGCAAGTGATGGGTACGAAATATTTTGGGGTTCTTTATTGCTCCATATTTATTGTAATTATTTACTGGTTTCAATTATCAGCAAGGTGTCGGAGTTCATCAACAATCACCATTGCTATAGAGAGATTACAACCAAAAATTACACGTAGTGGTTATTTACATAGTAATTAGTAAATAACTTACAAGAACACGAGTTACTTGTTATTTTCTTAATTCAATATCAATAATTTCATTATCGTTGGTTGAACCTAATGCAGAAACTACCTCATCAGCAACTGCCTTTTAGAAGGCTAGCTCTTACATGATTCAAGAAAATTTAACACATTGAATACACTAACATTACTTTCAGAATAACCCAGCCAATGTATTGCAGAGGCAAAGGACTAGTCTATATAGAACTTTGGATTTGTTTCAAATTACTATTTTTTTTTTTTTTGGGCATCCTCTTGAATCAATGGGTGTTTATTAGGATGTTGTTTTTGAATAATGTCACTTGTATATAATGAAGTTACATACAGATGAGGTATCAAAAAGAAAGTGGAGATTTTTTTAAAGATCATTCTAATCCAATCATATCTCATTACATAATATGTATGTAAACCATTATGTAAACTATTATGTACATCAGTACATATAGCACAACTGTTTTTTTTTTTTCGACACTTGCTCTGGATCATGTTTCTAAGTGTAAATGTTGTCTCTAAGAAATTGGAATGTAGACAAATAAAATTTCACAAATTCCTCGAGACCCCGTCGCTTTGACAACAATTTTATTTCCCATCTCCGCACATGTGTTGACGACAAGCACTAATGGAAGAAGGTATTATAATTCTTAACATATTGTTTTTTCATTAAAAAGAAGTAGTTACTATTACACCTCTTCTAAATTAAGTGGTCTCAAGTCATCACAAATGTAGCAGCCAACTAAGTAAATCAATAATGTCAACATTCCACATCACCTCTTACTTAGTCAAGGTTAGACCACATATAAGGTAGCCGATGTTATGTATAATTTCAATCTAGATGCCATGTCGAGGTCGATATACATGGCCTAAGCAAAGTACAACACATGCTGTACAAAAGAAGTGTAAGGCAATTAGCCTCCACACTTATAAAAGGGGCATCCCATATCACTTCTCCAAATAAATCTTTTGTACAAGACCCACCTACGATTGATTGATGTGATGTCTACTGTATCAGAACCTAAAAGGTTAGATCGTTAGCCTATATTTTAGAGGTCAGGCTAGACTATGGAGTGGTTGCTCGTCAGAAGTATTAAATGTCATTTAGCCTATGATTGATGGAGTGATACTTCAAAAAAGACATCAGCCATCAAGATGAGGCCACGTATTACTTCATCTAACGATTATCATTCACCGCATACTACTATAAAAACTCATACATTGTGTCATTTGAAGTTAATGCAACTTTAGACTTTCAAAGCTATTACTTTGCTTTCAATAAATTCACTTCAAACCCCCTTGAATCTAACCTCTTTATACATGGTGGCTCACACCTCTAGCACGTAACGCACCCCTTTCACTTATACATTGATTGACTCAATCGTTAAAGTGTATGAGATCGCCTCTCCTCCCCTTCGAAAAAGATCACGTGTGAATTATGATTTTTATCCAAGTGTGCAGGACTAAAGATTTCTGTGGACGCGAGAGGACCCGGTATCTGTGAGTCACGTCACCTTTACATAAAAAGAGGTGAACAGATATTCTTAAAAAAATGGAATATAGAAGAGAAAACTTGTGAAACTAAACTCGAAGATCAAAGAAAGGGCGAAATGTGATGCTGGCATTGATGATAACTTCCCGACATTTAATATTGACTTGAATAGTGGTGTGACTGAGGATGAGCCTTCATTAGCATTTCCGAATCCTAATTTTGGAAATGATGCTGATGTCTACTCGAGGTTTTCTTGAGTCAGAAAACTCTTAAAATGGACGATTTATTTTATTTTTAATTTTTTTTGTAAGTGATGGCCACTATAAAGTGGTAGCTGATTCATATTGTAGACATAAAGAATTTAATGTTGACGACTTTGTTATAATACTACTTGCAACTAAACATTTTCTATTGCTACAATACTTTGTGCTAGATTACTTGGAAGTTTCATCACTATTGCAAGGTTTGGAACGTAAATCTTGTATACTTTGATTTGTCGAAGCACTTAAATATTAGTCATAATTTCAATATAACATACTTGTGTTCTTAGCAAGGCACATTCGAACTTCTGATTTTACCTCTAACATGTCTGTAGAACAGGCTACTCGGTCGTCCCCTAAGGTATCCACTCGCCCACATTTTTATTTTAGGATATTGTTGATGAGATGCTCGATGATCAAATTTTTGTTTCACAAGATGGTGATTTGCATAGTTTTTGGTGCATTGGTAAGGTCATTTGCTTAGCGATGCATTTCGATCACTAAAGAAGAGGTCACCGGTTAGATGTAGAGCTTTTGGATGCCTATTTTGATTATTCTTTATTAGATTGAGTTCTTTTTGGTATGGGAGAAATGATACAAGAAGAAAACAGCTACAAGTCTACTCAATACGAAATACTAGAAAGAAGTTGAAATTGAGTTCATCTAGCTTTTAGTAGTTTTATATGTTAGGAGTTTAATATTTACTAGATTATCTTTTATTACAAGTTTGTTTAGATAGAAAGTTAAATTTGATTGAAAGTCCTCTCTCTTTATAAAGGAAATTAGGTTTTAGCTTACGTATGAATATATGAATAAATTGATTTTCTCTTAACCCTAATTTTTTCTTCTTAAGTTCTCTTTCCCATTCCCATTCCCATTCCCATTCCCATTCCTTTCCCTTTTGTTTTTTAATTGTTTTGTGTCAAATTGTTATGTTCTTGCATTAGGTGTTCTTATTATTTGATAAAAAAATTAGGATAAAGCTGCTTTGACAGAAACCTTGACATAATTGCATATGGAAGAAAGTGATAGGATGAAAAAGTTTACTGTGTTTTAAACTATCCAGTGATAAAATGCTACGTGATATTATGTCAAAATTTATGTTCCTGTAACATTATTTAAAAAATTATGCATCTTGACAATTGGCGTAGTTTTCTAGATTATTTAATTCCTCATTTTTCTTTGTTGTCTTTCTCTCTTTGACCCTAAAAAAAAAATAATAATAATAATTAGGATTTGGGATTTCTCGGGTATTCTGTGTCACTATTCATCATTATGGAACATTTTCATTTTCTGATTGATCAATGTCTTCAATTTCTTGAAGAACAAAGGTGGCCAAGACATGTATAACGTATTCATGAAATTTTCGGCCAGAACATCTCTCTACGAAAACATGTGGTTCTTTTTTTGTAGTTCAAGACTTGAAATATTCCCTATACTCCTTTTATTAATAGAAAAGTTTCCTAAAGAAATCAGGGACTTATCAAAATTATCTACAAGAAGATAGTTAAGAAAATATCACTTAGCATACAAAGGAAACTCTTAAATATCTTTGAATTGATTGCAGTCAATAATGAAAATCCCACAAAATGTTGGACGTCTCTATGATTAGGTATACTCACACCATAATTTTTAATAACTAGACTACATTTTAATTGTATTAAATGTTTATAATCTTTACATATTATCACATTTATGTCTCAAACGTTTTTCATCGTATTTTTATTCTCAAATTAATATGAATTGTTCTTGATGCGATTTCTTTAAAAAAAAAAAAAAAAAAAAAAAAGATAAAAAGATAGAGTAAAAAACTCATTTGCCTATTGTATTTTTAAATAAATAACATAAATAATAATGCAAAATAAATATTTGAGTCTCATTTTAAAGCACATTAAGAATATTTTCTGATGAAAATTATGATTAATGATCCTATTTTCTAATCAATGAAATGTCAAAATAAGAATTGATGAAGAAAAAAGTGAAGGATATAAATGTAATAATAAATAAATGTTAATGACTTTTAATGTAATTAAAATATGATGTATGTATAAAAGAAAATATGGTGTAAATATAACCGCACTTTCTTAAATTCTCATTTCTAAATAAAATTACAAGGATGTTAGAAAATATTCATAGGTGAATAAAATATTATTTTTACAATAAAAATCATGTTTACGTAACAAGAATAACAAGGAAATAATGCTAAGCTCAAAAAATATAGATTTTGGTCGAGTTGGTCGAGTTGGCTGATGAGTCAAAACGCATATGTGAACACATTAAACTCCTATTTGATACACAATTTTGGGGAAAAATGAATTTTTTTGATGTGATAGATGGTGAATATGTGGTTCAAAAAAAAATTAAATATTATTTTATTGAAAAATATGTTGTTGAAAATGAGTAGAAGAATGAGAATGAAAAAAAAAAAAATGTGTACCAAACAGGGGTTAAGTTGGTCATACCTATATTCACCAATTTAGCCCGTGTTTGTATTCCTTTAAAATAAATTTATTTAATTCTCACTCATTTTTAACCACATTTATAAAATAAAATATTTTGTACGTAAATTAAAAAAATTTCTACTTTTTAATCGCACATTCTCCAAAAAAATCACTATTCAAAACATCATTTTTCTCAACAGAGGCTTAGATTTCATTAGGAGTTGGCACGGTTTGATTTGATCCGGTTCAGAAAGGAATCAAATAGATCCGAATATCATTGAAAATCGTAGAAATTGAATCATTGATTCTATATTTAACTATAGAATTGAATTGGAACCGAACCACCAAATTTTAGTTCGGTCTTATGCGGTTTTGTATATTTAAAAAATATAAAAATAAAGTATTAAACTACATGTCGATTGAAAATAAATAAAAATAAAATAAGAAATTACTTTTTATTTTTAATATATAATAGTATAAAAAATCAGTCAAACTAAAAAATAAACTCTAAAACTGAAGATCAACTCATAAATGCGAAAAAAGAATTATCAACTATAAAAACAAAGCATAAACGGTAAAATCTAGATATAAAATTAATTCTTAAGAAATTCTTACAATAATATATATTAAGAATACATGTAGTATTTAATATTTATAATCTTAGTAGTAATCAATTAATCTTGATTTTTGAAGATCGGTCACATTGAAAATAATGAGGAATTTGAGTTCTTATTAAATATAGAATTAAAACTATATTTTTTTCATATTAGAATGCATTTAAATTATGAATTTGTAAAGTATTTACAAAATGATTTAAATTTGAATTTTGATTAACCATTAGATTTTGATGTAAAGGAAAGAAGGGTATGGAAAATGAAATTTTGACATTAGATAATGGGGTCTAATTTTTCAAGAATTTGATGCATCTTAGCATAATACATTATCAAAAAGAGAAATTCGAGAGAACAAAATTCACTATTAATTCTCAAGGTTAGGCCTCGACAAAAAAATCAAAAAACCAACCAAATCGAACTGACCCAAGTCGGTTCGAATCGATTTGATATAAGAAATTGGTTTGGTTTGATTTTCTTTTTAAAAAAAATCATGTTTGATAGGTTCAACCATGGTTTGAAATCTCAAATCCCTAGTTAATCAAATCAACCCAACTCACTTACAAGTTTACCTTTTTTTTTAAACTAACAATAAAAAATAAGTCATAATCTCATTACTATATCGCGATTTCCTCTAATCTATGAAGTTGTTGGTAAGTTATTGCTCATTATGTTATACTTAGTCTTTTTTCACTAGTTCGACAGTCAGACTATATAATACATGAAAAAGCAACAAAATTATAAAGTTTTCTTTTGATCTATATTTATTAACCTGGTTTTATTTGTTAGTCAATAGTTCTGATAATACAAAATTATTTGGTTATTTTAATTCTTGTAATCTAAGTGGGCTAGACAATTTTTTTTTTTAAAGTTCAATTTGGACTAAAAAGTCCAAACCGACTAACAGAACTGAATCAAACCTCGGTTTGGACGAATTTCAACACAAATCAATACACTCTAACTCTTAAACCAAATTGAATCAAACTATTTTTCAAATCTATACTTGTTCCATTGTTAAAAGTGAAAATAATTAAATTAAAATTCAAAATTTTCAACAAAACATACAATAAATTTAATTAAATGGATTTTACAATGAAAACACACATTGACAAAAAAAAAAAATTTAATTTAATTTATTTCAATTTTAACAACGAAACATATAGAATATATTTGAATTTTTCAAATGATGAAAATAGTTTAAAATTTTGCAGAAAAATATGCTAAAATTAGATTTAACTATTGTGCAATTGAGTAATTATTTCTCGTGGGATCGACAATTCAGACTTATTTGTCCAATTTATTACTTTTATGCAATATGTGCAATTACGGTACACATTTTTTAACGAACAATAGGTTGACGTCATTTTTATAAGTATAATGGCCAAATTTCGATCACCTCAAAATTCAGTGAGTAGTCGAAGACGTTTTTTAAAGTTTAATGAGCAATCGAATGCAATTTTCAAAATTTAGTGAGCAATTAAAAGCGTGACAAGACGCTATATGTACATTTGTTAGTCACGTCACTAACTTTGTTAAAAGTTTGAAATGAATATTAAGTTAGTGAATCACATTTAATATTTGAATAAATTTAGTGATCAAAAGTCGACTTCTTAAACTTTTGTAAACAATTGAAATCATGGACATGAGTAACACTGGGACAATTAAGAGACATTTATTCTGCTGATTGTGTATTACTCTTTTTTCCCTTGAATATATATATATATATATATATATATATATATATATATTATTTATTTATTTATGTATTTATTATTTTTCTTTTGTGGGTCTTTTGCTCTGTCTGTCTACCCCATTTTCGATCTGTGTTTTACTCTCCTAATATCCAAGGAGTTACGCGCGTATAGATAGCATTTATATACACAAATAGCTGCAGAGAGGGAAGGGTTTAAGAGAGAGAAAGATAGGTCACTCTTGAAAAGGAGATGTCTTTGAGACGACTTCTCATCCAGGCTAGTTTTAAATCTTCATCAATTTCCTTATATATGTTATGTGTAAATGTATTAGATTTATCATAGGATTTTTCCATAGTATTTCTTTTGCTTTTAGGTCATTGTGGAGTTACTTTGTGCATTGGCTCCCCCCCCCCCCCCCCCCTGGTTCTGTGCGGGTGCAGAAACCTAATCTGTTAGTTCTTATATAGGTTTTCTGTATATGTTTACTCAATTAATAAAATTTCTGGTTTTAATATTATGTGATGTATTACTTTGGCAGGACCGTGAATAATCTTGGCTTAAATGGGGGTTTTTGAGGAATGACATTTTCATTTTTGTGTTTAATTGTATAATCGATATGGAACCTTGGAAATATTGATCCGATTTTTATAAGCTTAATCAAGAAAAAAGATGACATTTTAAAGATTTTGTCAGCTCATTACCTCTTTCCCCGTAATCTTCTTCTCAGGTTTGGTTTTTTTTTTTTTTTTTGTGTATGTATGTAGATTTGTGTAATAGTGTATCGTCATTGTCTAAAAAAGAGAGGCTCCTAGTAATTTTGAAGAGCTTACACTATAATTGCCTCATTTCACTCTAGTATGGGAGTTTTGGATACGTGTTTGTTTGCTTTCTTATTTTATTTTTACTTCTGTAGGTCAAGAGGCAGGAACCACAGTTGAGACAGTTAACCAGTTTGGTTGCACGAGCTTACCACGCATCACAGGTGACTAGAAGGGGCGGAGGTATTATTATTATAGACTCCTGTTAGTGACCAGTTTTTTTCAACACATTGTGCTGTAGTGCTAGTGAGATAGAACTGATCCTGAAATTGCTTTGAGTAAACTTCTTCTTGATCTCAAGGATGTGTATGTATAATGCAATCAGGCTTTACAAGATGAAGTTACTTTTGAATTTTGATAGCATCATATTTTTTGCCAATTAGATATATGTTTGTCTGCTGGCTCTATTGAGAATTCTTTTCCTTTATTTTCTCTAATATATGTTGGGGAAATTTGTTTTGTATCAAGGGTGTTAGCTCCAAATCATTTAGCAATGGTTAAATGGTCTGTCATTGCTTATGTCCGGCGAATATTTATCACTTACACGATATGTGCATGGCATGATATTAATTTTCAGCAGCGAACTGTGCAATTTGTAAGTCAAGACTTTTCGAACTACAAGTTGTACTCTAGGAAGAGTTTTAGAATCTTTATAGCTTATGAAATCATTGGAGTTTACCTAGGAAGAACAGACTTGTGTCTTCAGTTCCCACGTCCTTCTTGTAAATGATGTGGATATATTTTGGACACATGGGATTGTATAGGACACAAACAAGCTAGGGTAGAAGGTCCGAAGACACTCAAAATATTTCTAATCTTTGCTAGTTTTGTAAACCATTTGGACACACAAATGATGACCTTGGCACGCTTTGAGAATGTGACAATCTTGAAACAAGCACGTGGATGGTTTTGAGATCAAATACAATCTGAGAAAGAGAGAAATGGATAATAATATAATATGACAACTTTTGGATCTGTAGAGAGGAGGAAAAAGATTGGAGGAAGAAAGTGTACTAAAGAGATTTGTTGTTACTATTGTTAATGTGTTCAATTAATTCTATGGAGTACCCTATTCTCTCTATCTTAATAATCCAATTTAAACACTACAAATGCACTTATTGTTTTTCCACTGTACTTTAATTTTTTTAATTTTATTAGTTCCAAAAAACCTTTTAAATGCAGTATTAGAAAATATATTTTTTTTCAAATGTCTCTAGCTGTTATGTCCTGCACTTTTGGAGATGTAAGGTCCTTTTGTTGTCCCATGTTTGTGCCCCATAGCCTTTTATATTATTTTGCAGTATGCACCTTGAATAGTAATAGGTATCTGCTGCAAACAGTTTTCCATTCTTATCTTCTTTAATTGGGAATATAAAATTATGGTATCTATATGCTTCTCAGTCTATTTTTCTTGCGTAGTGAGCAAGTTAGCTAGCACTCGAGGAGCAAGTACTCTAGGAAGGTATCAGTCTAGTTACGTCGGTAGTCTAACTCGTAGAGTACGTGATACTGATAAATTGAGTGGTGCTGCATATCTTAAGGAGCTCTATTATCTAAATGATCCGGAGGCAATCATTCAGTTGTTTGAGAGACAACCTTCACTACATTCTAACCCATCAGCTCTTGCTGAATATGTGAAGGCTCTGGTTAAGGTTGATAGGCTTGAGGAAAGTGAGCTGCTTAAGAATTTGCACAGAGGTAAACTTTGATAAGAAAATTGCGTCTTCAGGTTTACCACCTTAGTTTTTTAAGTTTACTCCTTTGAAGATCTCCTACAACTGATCTCTTTCCCTGCTCTATTTTAAGTTCTGTGTTCAGTTTTACCACCTCAGCTTTAAAAGCTTACTCTTTCTTTTGAAGAGCTCCAAATTCTGAACTCCTCCTATTTCGTATATTTATTTTTCCTAAAGAGCTTCGCAAAGAGAGCAATTTAAGAGGAAATGATTTTAACTCGAGAAAGAGGATTTACCTAAAGAAATTTGAAGAGTTAAGGGTTGAATTCAAAAATTAAGAATTCATGACTGAAGTACAATTAAACGTAAAATGGTATTTTCAACAATTTCGTGCAAGCCACTTGGATTTTTAAAGGAACCTTTGGGCAGAAACCTTGAATAAGGACTCACTTGCTACAAAATTTGGCAATAGAGGTATCCGTTTGCCAAGAAACTTAGAATGAAGACTCAAGTAATTAGTTACCTGTTAAATGGGACTGTAGATGCTGTTTTCTGTTTCCCTAGATTTCAACCACAGTATCTGGTCTTCACAGGGATCTCAGGCACTACTAACTCATGGGTCGGGGAAGAAAGTACTGGAGCACTTTCAGCTTTTAAAAATACAGTGATATCTTCGAAAGGCAGAATCCTTGGTACTGCAAGTGCTCCTATACACATGGTGACTGGTGAAGGTGGAAGTTTTAAGGAACAGTTATGGCGCACAACCCGTGCTCTGGGTATGTCTTTTCTCTTGATTTCAGCTATCGGGGCACTCATTGAAGATAAAGGAATTGGTAAAGGTATTGATATCTTAAATGCTGTTGGCTCTTTTGCTCTCTATCTCAGTTGCATTATAATGGAATCAGATGTATTCTACTTCCACATTCATGTTTGCTCTGTCAGGGCTTGGTCTACAAGAAGAAGTGCAACCCAGTATGGAATCAAGTACAAAGTTTAATGATGTCAAGGGAGTTGATGAGGCAAAATCTGAGCTTGAAGAAATTGTTCACTACCTTCGAGACCCCGAGGTAACAGCATATTTGGTGTACTATTTTGTTAACCCATCTCTCCCAATAAAAATCAAACTACCACTTTTCCTCTTAATCAACAGTGTCAATGAGAACATTTGGACTTGTTACTGTTTGGCTTATGCTTACATCGGCTTTTTTTATTTTTTATTTTCCTAATCAGCTAAATTACTTAGAATCGCTCTTTTTCCTTCTTTTCAGGAGGGTTATAAGGAGATAGAACTTCACCATGTTGCTTTCTAGTTTTATGATTTGTACTTCCTAAATTATGGAGGAATGCTCTTATTTATTGCATCTCTTTATCACAGCGCTTCACCCGCCTTGGTGGCAAGCTTCCAAAAGGGGTTTTACTTATTGGTCCCCCAGGCACCGGTAAGACAATGTTAGCAAGGGCCATCGCTGGAGAAGCAGGTGTGCCGTTTTTTCGTCTCTGCGTGCAGTGGAAGTGAATTCGAAGAAATGTTTGTTGGTGTTGGAGCCCGAAGAGTAAGAGATCTTTTTGCCGCTGCAAAGAAGAGATCGCCATCAATAGTTTTTATTGATGAGATTGATGCCATTGGAGGAAGACGCAACCCAAAGGATCAGCAATACATGAGGATGACCTTGAATCAGTTACTTGTTGAACTCGATGGCTTCAAACAGAATGAGGGGATTATTGTGATTGCTGCAACTAATTTTCCAGAGTCGCTGGATAAGGCACTGGTGAGACCTGGTCGGTTTGACTGTCACATTGTTGTACCTAATCCTGATGTTGAAGGGCGCAGGCAGATCTTGGAATCCCACATGTCAAAGGTATTTGCCTATTGCAGGATATTATAATATTTCTTGACAAAGCATGTGGCTAAGCTTAAAAACCTTATAAGTAAGTAAAAGATTCTTAAATAAACATCTTTCGATTGTCCAATTTCGAAATAATTTACAAAGGTAAGAATTATTCCAAAAATAACTAGTGACTTCTATTTTTAATGTAAAAGTACAATTTCATCTTTTCTTTAGCTCAACCAAATATTCTGATGTCAGGTTTGGCAATGTTGAAGCATCCTTTAATGTATATGTAGGCATGCTCCATCTTAGTTGTCTCTTTGGTGTCTGGTGACTGATTTATAGAGAGAGAAGAGAAGTAGCAATCAAAGGATTTTCCTAGAACTATATAATTGATCGTCTCTTATCAGTAACGACCATTATTAATTAGCCCAATACAGAAATAATTTTCTTACTCAGTTATGCCTTCATTTGGGAAGATTTATAAAAAGTTTAATTTATAAACTAATAGAAATGAGTGATGGATGAGTAGATACTACTTTATGCCTTTGTTTGGGAAGAATTTACAAATAGTATAATTTATAAAGGATAGAAATGAGTGCTGAATAAGTGAATAGTACTTGTGGGTCCATTGAAATGTGTGGTTGAAAATGAAGTTTGATCATTCATATAAATGATTTATAAAATTTTGTTAAGCTGGGGCTAAATTATATGTTCACTCATTGTAATTAACTAGTATCACGATTTCCTTTTTCAGTCTCACATTTATTGAAGAAATGGACCCACTATATAATCATCATTTGTTATTAACTTGCTCAGGGGAAAAAAAAAAGGAAAAAGAAAAAATCGTAGTAAAGGACGCCATGAAGAAATGGCTAATGTTCCTGATTAAAGTTGAAGCAGTTTTGGCTCGTACAGAAGTCCAGGAGAGAAGGCAATTTGTGCAATTTATTTATTAGAAACACTTTCGACAAGTCAAATAGGTGTTATTTGGTGTTTGCTCCCTCATCTTATTTCATAATATTGTATTTTGACGTGTATTTACTGCTTTATCTTTCCTGTATGAAAGACTGAACCTTTTCACTTCACTTGCATGTGCAATCTCACAGGTTCTCAAGGCAGATGATGTTGATCTGATGATCATTGCAAGAGGAACTCCAGGATTCTCAGGAGCTGATCTTGCAAACTTAGTCAACGTAGCTGCTCTCAGGGCTGCAATGGACGGTGCCAAAGCAGTGACACTGGCTGATCTTGAGCATGCCAAGGACAAAATTATGATGGGAAGTGAGCGTAAATCAGCTGTTTTATCTGAGGAATCACGGAAGCTGACAGCTTATCACGAGGGTGGCCATGCTCTCGTAGCCATGCATACTGATGGTGCTCTACCAGTTCACAAAGCAACCATTGTTCCACGAGGGATGACTCTCGGGATGGTAGCCCAGTTGCCTGACAAGGATGAAACAAGTATATCACGTAAGCAGATGCTTGCTCGCCTTGATGTTTGCATGGGTGGACGAGTTGCAGAAGAGCTCATCTTTGGAGAAAACGAAGTGACTTCTGGTGCATCAAGTGATCTCCAGCAAGCAACGAAACTTGCTAGAGCAATGGTTACCAAGTATGGCATGAGTAAACAAGTCGGAGTCGTTACTCACGATTATAATGACAATGGTAAGAGCATGAGCACCGAGACACGGCTACTCATTGAGCAGGAAGTGAAAGAATTCTTGGAAAGGGCGTACATTAATGCCAAGACGATTCTCACCGCACACGGTAAGGAGCTTCATGCACTTGCCAATTCTTTGCTCGAGCATGAGACGCTTACAGGAAATCAAATAAAGTCCCTGCTTGCTCAAGTAAACTCTCAGCAGTTTCAACAGAAGCAGCAGCATATTGTTAACGTGCAAAGTAATTCACAAACCAATGCTGTTCCTCCCTCGACACCCAATCCAGCAGCATCTGCAGCCGTGGCTGCAGCAGCAGCTGCAACCAAAACGAAAGGCATTGCCTCTGTAGGATCTTAGCTTTCACAGGCATTAGTAAGATGTGAATGAGGTCAGTTATTGACAGGAAAACTTTACGCTTTTAAGAAAAAAAGAAAAACTGTAGTTTAAATAGCTGGCAACGTATAGTTATTTATGTGCATTTGGGAATTGTCGAATATAAATGACATAGTTCTTATGAGGCCATCGTGTTAAGTCCATTGGAGAATATTTATCGCCCCCAGCAAATAAACGTGCTCCTGACCTCAATGAGCAAAAAAAGGAAGGAATTAGCTCAAGGAGCACTACAAAAATTGCCAAAGGCAATGATGTTCTCTTACTGTGACATTTCTAAAGTTTTCTATTGCTGCCTGGTTGGGCAATGTTGTAAATGAACATTTTCTTCTAAAGATTGGGTTTGCGTAAAGGGGGGCTATATTCACGTAACAATTTTTTAAATAAATACATTATATTTTAATTTCGTTAGAGGTTATTAATCTTTATTCATTACTACACTTGTATCTTTAACTTTTTTCTTTATTACATTCTTATTTTTTATATTTTATTGATCAGGAAATCTTGTACTTAATCATGGTTTTCATTCAAAAATATTGTTAAAAGTGCTTTAGAATGAGGATTAAATATTTAATTGTATTTCTATATTATTATTTGTTTTTTTTATTATATAAAAATACAATGAACAAATGAGTCTTTTTACTTTATTTATAGAAAATTTTGTATAGAAATCATTATCAGGAATGATTTATATAAGAATGCGATGGAAAAAGATTTGAGATATAAATGTGATAATGCATAAAGCTTATGAATTTTTTTATATAATTAAAATATAGTCTAATTATTAAAAGCTGTCGTGGAAGTATATTTAGACTTCCATAACTTTCTTGGCTTGTTTTTCCTCTTTCCCATCTCACCATACCCTAACCCAGCAAAAAGAAATTTCTTTCTTGAAAACCTACTGAAAAAATTGTGAAGAAGTTGTTTTGAAACTCGATCAAACAGATATCATATTATGAAGGGTAATTGGCACAAAACCTTACCTTTGAAGTGTATCGTGGAAAATATTCATACCTTTCATTTTTTTTGCATTTATGCCCCTGCCTTCAACTTTTCTTCGTTGAACGTTATTTTCACTGTTTTTTGACGATTTTACCCTCTATTCAAGTAAAAAAAAAAAATTAAAGAAAAAATTGCAACTATAGGCCCAAATTTTTTAAAAAGTGCAAATGAGTTCAAATAAATTATTAAAAAAAAAAAAAAAAAAACCTCTCTCTCTCTCTCTCCCTTTCTTCTCCTTCCCCTCCCTGCACCTCTTCCACCACCACCTTTCGGCCATTATGGCCACGGACCATAGTACCAACTTGTAGCCCTTACTAGCATCTGCACAACCCACCCAACAATTAGCCCTAGCTCCAGGTGAATTGGCCGAAATTTTTATCCAAAATCTACTAGTTGCACAAACCAA
Organism: Osmanthus fragrans; assembly: GCA_019395295.1. Lineage (NCBI taxonomy): Eukaryota > Viridiplantae > Streptophyta > Magnoliopsida > Lamiales > Oleaceae > Osmanthus > Osmanthus fragrans. The sequence continues at coordinate 15,674,660 of CM033359.1, forward strand.
AACTGTTGGCAACTCTTTGCGCCTCCTCCACCAGCACTTTCTGGCCACCATGGCCACCTAACCATAGTGCCAACTTGAAGCCCTTACTACCACCTACACAACCCACCCAACAATTGGCCCTAACTCAGGTAAATTAGCCGAAATTTCTGTCTAAAATCCGACAGTCGCACAAACTAAAACTATCGACAACTCCCTTTCCAGCTACTCCCAACCCAAGCCCAACATATTGGTAGACTTCTCTCATCATGACGCATCAATCCATGGTCCCCAAACACCTACTCAACCACCTAATCAACCTCTGAAGCCAAACATTTCGAACGCAGTCATCACACAAGTTTTAGGCGAAAAGTCCTACCACTGTGGTGTACATCATGATTTCGGACCACCATATTCAGCACCCTCTCATTATGGTGAAGCTATTACAATTATTGGCTTCAACAATTTTGTACGAATCACGCAATTGATTTTGGATAGGGAGGGGAATGAGAAGAATGGGAGAGAGAGAGAGAGAGAGAGGGGTACTTTTTTGTAAATAATTTATTTGGACTCATTTGCATTTTTAAAAAGTTTGGAATTATAGTTGCAATTTGTTCTGTATTTTTTTTACTTGAATGAAGGGTAAAATCGTCAAAACAATAGTGAAAATGACGTTCAGCTCAAGTGGAATGTAGGGGCATAAATGTCAAAAAAATGAAAGTTATGGACTTCAAATGTAGGGACATTTTGTGTCAATTACCCTATTATGAATGTCTGGATTCTTGTGTTTCATCAAGTGTTTATGTCATTAACCCATCACTGGTTACAAACAACAAATTTGAGTCTTTTATAAGTTTTTCAGTGTTTCATGAAACATTTCTTCGAAATTTTCTTGATTTGCTTTCATGAATATCGTGATTCTTGTGTTTCGTATGTGTGTCATGAAGACATCATTGGTTATAAACAACAAATCTGATTCTTTGAAAAGTTTTTCAGTGTTTCACAAAACATTTCTCGAAAATTTCCTTGATTTGCTTTTGTGAATCATTGGGAAAATGAAATTTTAAACAGTGTTTATGTCTCTTTAGTTTCAATACGAACTAAATGAGCGTATTAATGTAGTGTTTGGAAATCGCTAATCTTACACCTTAAATTATTTTTTCTTCTACTGCTAATAAAAAATTTCAATTATATTATTTGTCTTTGAATAATGCTGTGTACATTGTTCCTTGTTACATAAATTCAAAATTTTGGCCACATGTTGAGGGAAAACTTGTCGGAGCGAAATATCTCGAGTCAACCCTCTTACCCGGCCCAATATAGCAAATCACGGTTTCATCCACCAATTTCATCCCGCCATTCCACCAAAAATCCGAACTCACCCCACCATATACCCCCACCTTCATCATATGGAGATTCACCCTAATTCATCTAAATCAACAACAACTCACTGATTTTCGAACGAAGATGAAAAAATCCAGATGTTTCCAACATAAAATCGAACATCAATTGTAGAGGTTACAACGAAATCGATGACAACCCAGGTTATATTTTGTACGCAAATCGGCGACACAAAATCACTGGATTTTCCCCAGCAACCAACCACTGCAACACTGCATTTTTCCCTAGCAACCAGTCGTTACCAGAATTGGGTTTCCCCCCCACCAACCAGCTACTACCAGCACGATATCGGACTTCTCAAAGGGATGCCTGAGAAAGGTAATTGCTATTATGCTTGTAAGTTGTGTTTATTCATTCAATCACCTAAGATCGAGAATGTTTACAATGGACAATGCGTTGGTTTGAACTAGATCGAGGTATAAGTTTTCATAACAAAAATGTCAAACTCGGGAGATTTAAATCGTGTGGGTATTACTAGACTGGCGAAGTAGTAAGACATTTATATTCTTCCATGTTTGATTTTTCATTAACCTTGTAAGTTGCGGCCCAGATAGATTATATAATGCATGAACACGAAATTATTCATTAAAAAAGGCTAATAGTGTGACATGTTGATGTTTTCCTGAATGTTGCCCAATTGAGTAGTAGTCCATGAATATCAAATTAGACTTCCGTAAATCTAAAATTAATGATGTGGTAATTTGAGATTATCAACTGCATGAATATGAAATTACTCATTGAAATAGGCTAAGAGAGTGATAGGTTGATGTTTACCTAAATGTTGTCCCTTCATGTTGTCACAGGAAAATAAATAGTGATTGTGTTGGAGGATGATGTCATAGTAGAATCAACTAATGAGGCTGTTATTGACAATGTGACAACATTGGTAGATGATGTCAAATGGGGAGATGGTGCAATTGAGCCGCAGTCCGAAATGAAGTTCAAGGACGAAAAAGAATTGTTTGACTTTTACAAAAGATATGCGTATGACCTTAGAGTTTTCGGTGAGGAAAAGGAACTCGAAAAAGGGAGATGATAGAGTAGTGAATTACATAACATTGACATGTAGTTGTGAGAGGGCAAAAGAAGTTACAGTACAAGTTCTTTTTCAAAGCCACAACCAACAATTCAAACAGGTTGTAGAGCAAGGATTACTGCAGCTTCAGATGTTTATGGATCATGGAGAATTTGCACAGTCTATCTCGAGCATAATCATAAAACAAGTCATTCAAAGTCAAGGTTGTATCAATGCAACTGGGAGTTGAGTGCACAAGTGAAACGAAAGCTTGAAGCCAATGATGTGGCGGGAATTCCGTTGCACAAAAGTTACAACTTCGCAGTTGTTGAAGCGGAGGGTATAAGAACATGACCTGCGTTGAAAATGATTGTCGAAACTACGTTGAAAATATAAGACGATTAAGGCTCGACGAAGGGGATATCGTAGCAATACAAGCATATTTTATACAAATGCAAGCAAAGTGCTCAGAGTTTTTCTTTTGTATGGATTTGGATGAAGAATCACGGTTGAAGAACGTTTTTCGGGCAGATAATAGGTGTCGGCAAGCATATAAGGAGTTATGGATGTAGTGACATTCGATACCACTTACCTTACCAATAAGTACGACATGCATTTTGCCCCTTTTGTTGGAGTCAATCATCACGGACAATCAACACTGCATGTATGTGGTTTGATATCGAACGAGGATACAAAAACCTTTGTATGGTTATTCAAGACATGACTGCAGTACATGTATGGTCGAATTTAGCAATTGCTGAATTAGTGAACTAACAGTTTGTATAAGTAAGAGATTATTATTATTAAAAGTGAAGTTAAAGAAATTTTGACTGCTAAAATTAATAAGAACCAAAGTAACTAATCAAAGTAGTTAAATTTTTTGGCTTCCTTCTTAATAACAATCATGCTATCATCTCTTACATAATTGGTTACACTCTGACACATGACATCATTTAATTGGACAGTTTAAAACCAAAAACAATTTTTTCAACCAAGTTTTATTGACAACAAAACAAATGTCATCCATAATGTAAGAAATGAGTATACAAATGGCATAACCCTCTTAATAATGACGAAAGCTGGATGTTTGTCTTTAGGAACAATATAGAAGAGTTTTGCCACATCAGGACTCATCGTCTGGTAGAAGTTAACATCATCTTCCAGCTTTGAAGCATCTGCAAGTTCATTGTTGTCTGAACCTTGTAATATTTTGGACAATGAGTAGTAACTACAACGTCAAACTCTATAAAATACTACAAAAATTTGAACAACAATAGAAGTCATACCACCAAGCTCTCTTATACCCCAAAACTTTTTTTACTTCTACAGCCAAGATGCATTCGGCCTCCTCTGTCATTGTGATGTTATACAAAGTAGGGCATGTCTCCTTGTTCACCCAAGTAATCATAGCATCTCTACAACATAAATAGTGAAGACAAGCAATTTAGTTTAATGTAACATCCAGTTCTAACAACATACACACTCATAAATTGTAAAATTGAACACAATTTAAATAATTCATTCTACTTTAAAAATTATTAGTCTCTAACATTCTATAGAACTGTTAGATATATAGTCTAAACAAATAAGATTAAAATCAAAATATTACTGCCATGAGAAGGGATAATCTAGTATTTCTTATTAAATTCTTATGATTGACATTTCTCTAACATTTAGTCCACACTAAATTCTTACTCTAGTTTCGTTCCTAAATGCACCAATCCAAATCAAATTATTCACGCAATAAAACCATGTTTATCCATTCATCAATTCGTGTATGAAACCATAAATACATGTGATTCATCCGATATAAACATGGAAAACTTGATTAGTTGACCAGGGTAGGGTTTATGCACCTCATCAACAAAGAAGTACAGTGTCAAAAACATTGAACATCAAACTTTTGAGCTAACTCTGTCTCCTTAGTAGCTTTGCCAAAGCCACCTTTTCCTCTGTAAGATTCGCCGTCGCCACTGAAGTCGGAGAGCTAAGTAAAATTAAAAGAGTTTAGGATTTAGTAAAATCAAACGTACTTGAAGCCTTACAAAGGTATACTTAACTTTCATTACTTCAATTTTGCGGTCCCCATCAATAAATGTCTGTAAACAAAGTGATAGTAGATTTTGCTGTTGGGTGCTCAGGAGAAAGAGTAAGGTTTCGAAGTTTAGCACGGTTTATTAATTGGGAGCATGGTACAGGTCGGTTGGAGAGACGTCGGAGGTAACGCTAGAGGAAGATCGATTTTAAGACGTTAGAACTTTGAAAGATCAACATGAAACTAATGAGAGGCGGAGTATGGCAGATGGCTTCCTTCCTTTTAAGAAGATAAGAAGAAGAAACGACGCTGCAAATCGCAGCAAGATAAAGAAATTATGTAGTTGTCCATTGAATTTTTGGAGGGTTTTCTTTGGCCTCTTTTCTACTACATATATTTAGAGAGAAATTTGAATTATGTTGTATATACACCATGCACGTACAACCTCTCACATGAGCCCCTCATGTGAGAGGGTTGTACACCATGGTGTACACATAGAAAGCTTCAAGAATTTAGGGTTAGTATGTGAACATTTGTAGCACATTGACAAATATTGCATTTGACAAAGATATTTTTTATATGAAAAGACTATTAGATCATTAGAGAATTAGTTTGCCACAAATATTTAAGGGTAAGTTGGGAAATCAAATATAGGAGAGGTAATAATAGAATCCTTTACAGCTGGATAGAACGGTACAAAACCAATAATTTTTTTTGAAGTGTAAAACAGTAGATATAATGGGCATTGAATAGTGTTATGTGAGAGAGAATTCACAAATGGTACTCACCAGATCCTTTCTTAAGAGAGTAGAGATTTTTTAGTACTTATGAAATATGATTATAATGATTAAATTAAGTATTTATTTATCCATATGTTTATATTGGTTTTTTAAAAAAGATCCCAAAGCTACAGGTATTTTTGTAAATTCTTCATCTTTAGGGTTTTTTAAATGGACCAATTCAAACTTGCAAACTGGCTTGTCGGTCCTTTGAGGAATAATTGTCCTCGAAATTATCTATATATAAGATTAGAAAATTTCAGAGCGAACCTATTTTTATAGGGAAAATTATCTCATGCCTACATTTTGACTTTCAATTTCATAAATCAGGTACAAAGAATTTTTATTCAAAAATCAGATATATCCATTCAATCCAACCCCATGCAATTCATCCTCAGCCATCCCATTCCATCTTATATTCTTCATTCTCTCTATATATTCAATTATGACAAAAATTATTCTCTCAGCACCCTAGTTCCACATCATTCCACCTTACCCACCCATGCTACCTTATCTCATACTTTCTCTTTACAGGTCCTAATTCTTTGGCTTTCTCGATCCAACAACCATTTTACTTTCAATATTCACCAATTCAATTTCTAGATCAAGTTAGTAACATAAGAAATTATTTTTGTGCGCTATATGAGAGCAGCGCATGTTACAGCGAATAGTGGCGTTGGAATGGTGCCCGTGTGTGTGATGCGACTAGACATGGTGATAAAGTTGATTGTACTAGTGGTTATGGCTGGAGTGCAAGTAGTGCTGGTAGCTTTGTGGTGATGGGTTTGCGGTGTATAGATCAGTGTGGGTGGTGGTATAGTAGTGGTGAGGCGGGTGGGTGAACGTGGTGGTAGTAATGGTGATGGTGGTGGTGCGGTAGAAGTACAAATTTGCATGGTAGTGGTAAGGTGGCAGCAACGATCTGGGTGCAAATCTGCATGGTATGGTGGTGCGATGGTGGTGGTGATGTAATAACGGTGTTTTTTTGGTAGTGTCGATAGTGGTGAGAGTTGTGGAGGAATGTAATGGAATAGATGGGATGAATAGCAATTGTGACCAATTATTGAGTAATTGTAATTAATAAAACGAGTAATTTGTGACCAGCAATTAATATGACATAAAAATATATGACTTGTGACTAAATTTACAATTGTGACCTACAATTTGTATCTTTGTGATTGATAAATAACTTGTGATTAGTTAATTTAATAATTTTTGATTTATAAAAATATGTGATTTGTGACTAAATTTGCAATTGTGACCTATATTTGTTTCTTTGTGACTGTGATTTGTGACTAGTACATAGTTGTGATCATAACCTTAAATTATTTAGTTACATATTTAATTAATACCCCCAATTTTTACAAGAAATTCATACATTTCTTAAATTTGAAAGTGTATCCTAAAACTATAGTGTGTGTTTGAGACATATTATTTTGAAAAATGTATTTTAGAAAAATAGATTGATGAAGAATGTGTGATTAAAAAATGAGAAAAAAATTTGGATTTACGTGTAATATTGTATTATTAAAAAATGTGTGGTTGAAATGATTTCAAATCACTGTTTAAGAATGTATTTTTTTTTTAAAGAATGTGGCTCAAACAGGTCCATATTAATGTAATTATATTTATACCACAATTTTTATTTCTTGTACCACATTTTAATTACGGTTAAGATTATTAATTTTTACTCATATAGCACTTACATTCCTAACAATTTTTCATGTCATTTTTATCCTCAAATTTTCTATTAGTTAACACGTTTTGTATTTGATGGCAGTTTTATGTGTAAAAGTCCGTTGAAATAACGTAAAATAAAATATATTTTTATTAAATAAATAAATAAAAAGTGCAAATTTTTTCTCCTAATTTCAAAGTATGAAAAAAATATTTTGAAATAAATCATCGTTAAAGATTAGACATACTAATTAATGAAATGTTGAATATAAGAATTCGATTAAAAAGAAAAGTTAAGAAAATAATTGTTACAATGAGCAAATATTGATGAGCTTAACTGCAGTTAAATGTGATGTATCAAGTAAAAATTGTGGAGACAATATAATCATCCCTTATGGTAATGATGTAATTTCCCACTTTTATATCCTTAATGGACCTAAATAACCCTTATTTGATGATCTTTATTTTGAAAAATAAAATAAAATATATTTTGGATAGCAATGTTTGGATAATGTACACTTAAAATGTATTGAAAAATTGTAAATTTATGTGTAAAATATTTTATTATATGACTCGATTAAAATTGAGTGCGAGAATTAAGAGTTTTGTATTAAAGGTCCACATTGGGAGCATTCAAGTGGAGAAACTGTGAACGCGAGTTTAGTTCAGGATTACAGCCTAATGTCTAACAAGCACGAGACATACTGTTGAACGCGATTTAGTTCACAGAGAGGATTACAGTCTAGCAAGTACCACCGTTGTAATTCGTATGCGTTGGAGAATCTCACATATCAAATGGTTCAGATTGGTTCAAATTCTCACCCGGGTGAGTACTTAGCAACATAAATTTGATTTACATTTTTTTTTTCAGAATTTCAACACGCTTGAATATCACTGTTTCTATTTCAAGAAAAGATAAAAAGAAAATCCATCATTGTTATTGAATTATGGGATATGTGTTTCCATTTAAAAATAAAAAATAAAAATTTGAATCTATTTTTATACGTTTTGTGTTTCTCTGTATTTTTATTCTTTTCATAATTTTCTATCTGTTATTTTGAGTAATTTGTGATATTGAAAGCTAATAATGGTAGATCTTCGTGTATATTGCTATCACGTTACTATGCAATTGTAGTGTTGTTTGCAGCCATTAGTAGACTCAAATCTTTTTATTGAAAGACAGTATTTGTTTCTAACCTCGTAGTTAGTTTCTGTACGAGTTGTCGATTTATTACATATTTGCATTGCGGGTTTTGTTTCTTTTCTCTTCGTTGTCGATTTATTACATACTTGCATTGCGGGTTTTGTTTCTTTTCTCTTCGTTTCGTTTTTTTGGTAACTTTTGTACTTTATTGGGCAGTGGTTGAACACAAGAGAGTAGTAATAGAGAACAGCCATGATGAGAAGCTTGTTGGGATATTGCATGAAATGGGCTCTCCCGAGCTTGTAATTATATGCCATGGTTTCCGTTCCTCGAAGGTTCGTAATTTTGATCTAGAAAATTTATCTTTGCAATGTAAAGAGATATAATTCTTAATTTTTGTGTTCCGTTGGTGATGTTAACCATGTCCCAGGATCGAATTCCTATGGTGAACCTTGCGGCTGCTTTTGAAAGAGAAGGAATTAGTGCCTTCCGCTTTGACTTTGCTGGCAATGGGTATGTTTTGAAGCTAGTTACTCATAAATCATAATATAAGCAGTTTAACAACAAATCATATCCTTAATCTATCACTTATTCTTCTTCTCTTCCTAAATTGTTTATCCAGATGAAATTTTATATTAATGATCATAAAATTTCTCTTCCATTGGAATTGAAATTAGAAATTAAATGTATGTATCTGTAAATGAAGTAGATATTCTTGCTCTTATGGTTGCTTTTAATTTATCATGTTTTTGTTCTTGATATATGTCGAGATTAGGCACTGAGAACTTATAAATTTCTTGCTTCAGAAAATGTAGTTCTTTCCCAACTGCACGTTTTTCCTTCCTCTGGAATTCAAGGAAAAAAATGCCCATGATTTTATTTTTTCAATATTATTTCTTTGATTTCACAATAATGAAAAGGGTGCTGTCTTATTCTGGATTGCTTTGTTACTTTCATTGGAAGTGAATATGTGATACTATTGTGCATGGCTCACTATTCCTCTTTAAGTGTATTTCTATTGTCTCTTTCTTCTGAATAATAATCCGGTTATTGTTTTTCATTTAGATGAAGAGTAAAACATGGGTCCTTGGTGGATAATGATGTTTTATCCAATTTTCGATTTGCTTGGGTGTCAACCTATCAACTTCTGTGTAATCTTAATTATATTAGTCTCTCAAAGTTGTGGTATGCTCTAGGTTGTTACCTATACATTTTTGTCTCACAAACTTTTCAACGGAGTTCCTAATTGCTTAGCATCTGCCAATTTCTACTTCTACACTCTTTAGATTTATATTTTACTTTGTCAGCAAAATTAAGTGTAAACTTATGGTTTCTTGAAAGGCTTGGTACGCTTGCAGTATCAGTCATAATGTGCCCAAAATGAAAGTAAAGAAGAAAGTGGAAGGCAAAGACGTGTCAAAGTAAAAGTAAAATACCCCTGGGACTCAGACTCAGAGGTGGCCTTGATTTCAATTGGGTTGATCCAACTAAAGCTAAACTAGAACTGTAATAGGCACTATTCTTCGTCCTTCTGGAGACATGACTCGTCTCTGAAAGTTTACGATGGGTCCAAGGTTTATCAAGTGTTGTGTTCATTAATAAGCAGGCTCCTTGAAATTGCTTCACAAACATGTTTAGATCCTCCATTTACTCGAGACTTGTGGAATTATTAATAAAGAAATATTTTCTTGACTTATCAGAGAAAGTGAAGGAACATTTCAGTATGGTAACTACCGTAGAGAAGCTGATGATCTAAGATCCGTGGTCAAACACTTTCATGGGGAGAAACGATGTATAGTGGCAATTATTGGGCACAGCAAAGGTGTGCTATATATATATCCACAAACTGAACTCTTCATTTTTTAAATTTTTTTCAGTTTATGTATTTTTTGTTCTCCTTTTTCAATTTTCATGAGGCTGGTCTTCGAGGGTTGGGGTGGGGGTGTGTAGGACTTTAAGAGAGCTCTGAGCATAGTAATTCTATGTGTGAGTTTTTGAAACTACATACAAAAACTTTTAGGGTTCTAAAGAGCATTCTTGTTTATTCAATAAAAGCATTTTTTGTACACTTGAATTATATGTAGATTGAAAATTATCCAATTTTGTACTTCTCATGATAACATATAAATTCGATGAGAATACTATTTTATTTCACTTGAAATCTACACATTGTGAATTCTTTAAACACTCTGTACTTCAGCCCACAATTACTTTCTGGGTGGTTTACTCTTGAGTCAAGACTTTTTTATACGTTTTCCACTTATCAGTTTGAAGAAAAATTCCTGTTCAAGAAAGTCTTGCAGTTATTGCACAAATCCAGTATATTGTTTCACGTTGAAGAATTCTGCTTCTTACAGCTTAAAAGTGTCTACTATTTATGTTTATGAGAATGGACATTCTTTCTGTTCTTCCTTTCCTAAAAAAGGTGCCGTATGGTTGGATGAAATTCTTACAGGAGGGAATGCTGTGCTTCTTTATGCTTCTTGGTATAATGACATACAAACAGTTGTAAATATTGCTGGGCGTTATAATCTAAAGAGAGGAATTGAAGGTCGCTTGGGTAAGGACTTCCAAAAGGAAATTGAGCAAAATGGATTCATTGATGTTAAAAATAAAAGAGGTACGTATAATTTTTGTTTCACTGACATCTACATCACTTCATTTAATGTTTTAGGGCCAGATACATAACAACTCCATACTATAAACTTATCAAGAAAAATAATGTTGGAAGGTACTCTGATTTATTTGCAACCTTTGAGGAGCCCGCTTTTTCCTTTCCATTCACTTGCAGTTCTATAGTTTCATCGATTTTGTTCAGATCCTCCTTTTCTTCCCCCCCCCCCCCCCCCCCCCCCCCCCCCCAGGATCTTCTTCACCGGATCTCTGTTGTTCCTGTTTAGTCCCCTTCATTTTGGAAGTTAGTATAACTACTAGTTTTATACAAATTCTCTTGTTTTCACCAAGAATTCTTGCTAAAGAAACCTTGTTCCAAGAAAAAGAAAAGGGAACTCTAATTTTGTGTTTAGAATTTCTAACTCATTATTTTAAAAATTATATGGATTAGTCTATATCCTTTATAGATTTCTATAAATTTCCTTTTAAACAGATATTAGTAATATGCTTGGTACGGAGGATTCGATAGTACTAAGCAAGAAGGAAAAGAAGTTACAATTTTGTTCGTTATACCATTCAGTTTTTTCGAGTCATGCATAAGAAACTTGGTAGTTTTCATTTGCATATCATTAGAAGGATTCATATGCCATATCTGTCATTTTTGTAGGGAAGATTGAATATCGTGTGACGAAGGAAAGTTTGATGGACCGTCTAGCAACAGATACTCATGCTGCATGTCAATCCATCCATCCAAGCTGCAGGTTTGGAAATACATTGGACATAGTTAGTTATCTATATATTGTTTATTGTGAATTATAGTATTTCCTGTTCTTCGTATATAAATGATGCATCAAATCAATTTAATATGGCAGGTGAAGGCATCCAGTATTTCTTGTTCCTAGTATTTCTAGTATTGTCATTCTTTTGTTGCTAATACGGGTGAACAAAGTATTTGTACTTCTATGCACTTTTGCACGTACATACATGTTACAATGGATAATATTTTAATTTCTTTTTTATCCTTTAATACTGTCTAATGTCAGATAGTCTAACTTAGCAAACATGTCAGCAGGGTATTAACCGTTCATGGTACGTTGGATGAATTTGTTCCTGTTGAAGATGCAATGGAATTTGCCAAATATATACCAAATCACAAGTTACAAATTGTTGAAGGAGCTGATCATGAATGCACTTCACATCAAGAAGAATTGGCTTCTATTGTGCTGGATTTTGTGATGACGAGTTTATGTAAAGACAAGTGCGTTAATAAAACATCGTTGTCTGGTTCAAAAACTGATAAATTGATCGATTCACGCCTTTGAATCTTGAATATATGTGAGCAAAAGATTGAATTGCACATTAACTTGAATGACAAAAATATTATGAGGGTATTTCATCTGTATAGTTAAATATTTGAACATTATAAGCATTAATGCTCCTGTTCTTATTACTGTTGAGTGACTCATAATCGATATCATTATTTGTAGTGTATCTTACAGTGTCAGTATAGTCGGGTGCGGACTTAGAATTTTTATTTTTATTTTTATTTTTTTCCCAGTGCGGGTGATATTGGTAAATGTAAAAAATAACAATATTATAACACAATTATTATCCTTAAAATGAAATACCTTACGATTGATTTTTACGAATTTTCCTACTTTGATATTTTAGTACAATCACTTCATTACCAATCTTTAAGAATATATCACTCCTCACATAAACAATAAGACTATCATTTATCTACTCATCTTCAATCCGATTGCACAATTTATGCTTTAAAGTGCTATGACAGAAAATACTCCCTACCACAGTAGTAGCAATCGGAAGAATTAATGTCAAAGTCAAAAGTTTGTAAATCAATGGATATGCTCTACTCTTATTTGTCAAAACTAACTTCTGTGCGAGAGCATTGAGACCATTCAATTCTTTAAACTCTTTTATAGAGAGAACGTCAAAAGTGTAATTATAAAGTTGATCAAGTGTGAAAAAATCTACTTTTGAAAAATCTTGTGGATAAAATTTGGCAAGTTGAGTCAACTTTATTTTATCAAAAGCAAAGAATGAATTTTGTGGGCACAGTGCAAGCTACACAAAGAAGTAACTCAGTATTTACTTTCAAGAAATGATCATTCAAATCTTGAAGTTGCGTATCAATGATAGTATATAGAATAAATCTACTCAAAAATGATGCAAGTTGGTCATTCGTGAAGGATTATGATGAGGACGACCACCATGTGCATAATGCATAAACATAGCATTCATGTTTGAAATATCAATATAATGATGCTGACAAAAACATAAAACATGTTGCAAGAAAGAATTTCACCCATCATCTCTCATAAGTTGGAATTGTTTTTTGCAAACTTTCACCATGTCAATTATATTGAGAATGTCTTGATTCCTCTGCAATGCCTTTGACAAATCATTTGAAATCCCCAAGACACTTCTCATTAAATGTATATTAAATGAAAAATCAAACGACTGTATTGACTCTAATAAATTGAATCGTCACTTTTTATCCACAAGTACTAGATCAACCTTCAACAATAATTTACAGTACATCTTTCCATGACCGTTTTCACTATGAAAATAAACAAGTGGTAATTTAAAAAGTGCCATATCATATATTCAAATTCACAACGAAAAGAACAATAGATGCCAGAAAAGAAGAACATCTAAATTCTAATGCATACAATGGGATTAGGCAAGAAAGAGGTCACCGTCAATAAACAAAAGTGGGGGTCACTAAAACTAATTCAAAAATTATATTCCCTAGGAAAATAATTCTTTACAGTAATAATAAATCACAGAGGGACAAAACTCTGAACCACACCATCAAATCCCTTCATAGTTTATCTCACAAAACAATCCAGACCTACATATTCATAACTAGGGGTGGGCGTGAGTTGGTTTGAATTGGGTCGATTTTTGCTTCAACTTAAATCCAACCCAACATAGTCGGTTTGATAGAAATTCAACTCAACTCAATCCAACCCAACATGTGTAAAAATTGAAACCCAAACCAACACAATCCAATCAAGTGTCGATCAAGTTGGGTTGGTTGGGTCGAGACAACCTGTCAACAAATATTGAAGTCATCCAAATACTGAATTTAAAGAAACATTAATATGGTCTTCCAATATCAGTAAACTTCAAAATTAAAATAGTACAATCTACCAAATTTTCATAAAAATAATTATCCAATAACGATTACATATTTCATTACAAATTTACAATGCTGGAGCAAAAAACTGTTGGCACTTGGCAGAAGCAAAAATCTACTGGCGGAAACTGTTGGAGGCTACAGAAGAAGAACAACTAAATTTGATTTAAAAGTAAGACACATCAAGTGAAGAAAAAAAGCATCAGATGGTTAAACTTTGTAGATGTCTACCTGTTGGAAACTTGACTGGCCAAAACTATGCAAAAAACATTAAAACCAGCCACCATACCTCAAATTGAAGGCTTTGCTATCTGCATAGATAAAATAGCATTACTGGGACAGGGATCGAACTCATAAGGTAGCTATAAAATTTTCACCAATACATGAACTCCAAACCATTAAACAGAATCAGAACAATAATGGGAGAGAAATGAAAGGGCTTTTCTTTTGCTGCAAAGATTGTAATTCTAGTTTACCAAACTTAAATCACTTCACCAATCAAGTCATGAACTATATAATTCCAGTTAAAGTTTCACCAATCAAGTCTTGGAACATAGATTATAAACAGGTAACCACATCACTAAAGAATTGTAGTAATTAGTAAAGCTATTGTATGTATATGAAGAAACAACCAAATGTGGCATAGAATAAAAAAATAAAAATCAGGCAAAAGTAAAGCACTAAAGAAGTTTGAAAATTGATTATAAATATACCTGGAAACGTGTAAAACAAATGAATTAATTGTTATGCCTTTGATCATTGTAGACACTAAAAAAATAATAATAAATAAAATGGATTGGGACGATTTAAATTATTAGCCCAATTAAATTAAAATCTATTAAAACCCGTTAAAATAATTAGGAGGCACATCCTACTATTTTAAAACCTACAATTATTTAATTAATCATTTTAATTAAATATGATTGAGTGGTTACCAAAATTAGCCATGAAATTTCCCCTATAAATAGGATCAATGGTCCATGGAAAAAGGGGGGAGGTGAAAGTGAAGAAGAAAATCACGAAGCGCTGAAGAAATCTCAAAGTCGGAGGAAGAGAAGAAACTCTCTCAAGTCCAAGTCCGGCAAACACGAAGAAGACCAAAATCTTCTTCAAATCAAGTCAAACACGAAGAAGACCAAAATCTTCTTCAAATCAAGTCAAACACGAAGAAGACCAAAATCTTCTTCAAATCAAGTCAAGTACAAGAAGATCAAAACCTTCTTCAAATCAAATCAAGTCCAGGTCAAGTACAAGAAGATCGAAACCTTCTTCAAATCAAATCAAGTCCAAGTCCAAGCCCTAAAATTCAAGTGTTGAACAAGTCAAGCCCTCGACAAATCAAATTCTCAACAAATCTCGAAGTCCAGGATTCAAGCCACGTGGCCCCTCGTCTTCAAACATTCAGATCATTAATCAGAGGATCTTGCAATTTTGAAATTACAAGAAGATTATTTTTCACTTGTATTTCTCGAAAATACAATTTGTAACGGTTTCCGTATCTTAATACACGAAATTCGTCGTACAAATTTTTGGCACGCCCAGTGGGACCTTCTTGTCCTCTCATCTTTTGATCTCAAAACCTTCAAGTTTCAACCACTACGTCAGCGATGGCAAACGAAAAGTCAAAGAGAACTATGGCTCATCTTGAAGAGACCCTTGCCGAACTCTTCCATGCGACCAGGGCCCAAACAAAAACTGAGAAAACTCAACTGGTCCCACCACTGAAGAAGTTCTCCAACAAAGGCAGAATGAAAATTGCTTTCAAAAAGCCAAACTCTCGTTCGGTGGTAAAAACCAGGAGTCCAGTAAAAATCTCTCGTTCTGGTTCCGTCTCTAGTGGCAGATCCATATCTGGATTTTCTCAGGCCACTTCTCTGCAAAGGTGGGGAGATTATTCCTCATCTGAAAAATCACTCGAGCCAGTGATGGTCACAGAAGCAACGTCGGGCTCAGATGACCGAATTCAACAAATGGCTTTAGCCATTGAAAAATTAACAAAGTCGCTAGAAGACAAAGACGCACAGGTCGCTGCACTCATACACCAGTTAGAATTGCAAAATCCGTCGGTTAAAGGGAATCAAGAAAACTCAGAATCTTCCAAGGCTAAAGAACTAGAAGTGCAAGAGAACCAACAGAAACAAGATATGCATGATCGGACAGTTGTTCAAAACGTGTTACGTGACTCCACTCAACTCTCCGTTGGTTCTCTATCTGTCCAACAACTTCAGCATATGATTGCAGACACTATTCGTGCTCAGTACGGAGGTTCATTGCAATCTTCATTGGTGTACGCCAAGCCCTATAGTCGTCGAATCGATGAAATCAAGATGCCACTCGGTTACCAACCTCCCAAATTTCAGAGTTTTGACGGGAAAGGCAACTCAAAGCAACATGTTGCACACTTTATCGAGACATGTAACAATGCAGGCACCTACAATGACACAATGGTAAAGCAATTCGTACGCTCCCTAAAAGGTGCCGCATTTGAATGGTACACAGACTTACCAGCTGGGTCAATTGATAGTTGGGATCAACTCGAACGAGAATTTCTAACACGTTTCTACAGCACCCGACGAACTGTCAGCCTTCCGGAACTTGCTCGAACGAAGCAGAGCAAGGAAGAGCCCGTTGTAGAGTACATCGAACGCTGGAGGAACCTTGTACTTAATTGCAAAGAACGAATAAGCGAAGCATCGTCCATCGACATGTGTGTACAAGGCATGCATTGGGGATTACTCTATAATCTCCAAGCAAATATGCCTCACTCATTTGAAGAATTGGCGACACGTGCTCATGACCTAGAGCTCCAAATTGCAAAGCATGGGAGTTATTTTCCAAGTGATCCTCGTGATAAGAAAGATCCTAAGAAAGAAATAAAGAAGGAAGTCAAGGCTGTTAAGTCCAAAGAAGCAATGACAATTTCTACTGCTCCTGCAAAGATAGCCTTCCAGAGGTCAAGCTCAAACCCGAAATCGAGACTAGAGTTCAGACCTAATAAAGGACAAGTCCAAAGCAGAGGTCATGTGACTCTAAAAGAACTTGAAGAAAAGGAGTACCCATTTTCAGACGCTGAAGTTCCTGAAATTCTTGATCAGCTTCTTGAACAAAAGATAATCGAACTTCCAGTATCGAAAAGACCCGAAGAAGCTAGTAAGATCGATCATCCTAAATACTGCAAATTTCACAGAATCATTAGCCATCCAGTGGAAAAATGTTTCGTCTTGAAAGATCTTATCGTTCGTCTGGACAAAGAAAATAAGATCAAACTTGAAACCGAAGAAAATTCGACAGCCTCTTGCTCGATGGTTTCATTTGGATCATTTGATCCAATTTCTATTACGGAGAAGGAACCAACACCTCCTAATATATATGGTGCCAGTAAATCCTCAATTGGGGAGTTTGGACCGCAACTTCCAAAGGGAGCCGTTCCAGTGAAGTTTGAGGTAGATGGAGAAATCACTATTATGTATGTCTATCCGGGGATGGGTGGACCGCATCCACCCAATCGTCCAACTTTCTACGAAATTATGACGGATGATTTGGATGTTTGGAATTCTGATTCGGAGTCTGAAGACGAGATCAGCGGCGGTTGGTCTACCTTCATAAGTAAGAAAGAGAAATACCGAATGTCAAGTAAAACAGGTAAAATGTCACCTTCTACGCCTCTTGCAGACCCAAAGCTAGAAGAATTGGGTATGAAAATTCAACCTAATAAAGAAGAAATACTAGAAGAAAATCAGGGGGTACGGACCTTCATAAAAGGACGCCGTCGAAAGGCTCCACAACTCCCAAGTTCCAGTGTTTATGACCAGGAATCAAGACTAAACAACAACCAGAGAAGGAGGTCTAAAGCTAAATCGAAAATATCAACTAAATCGGAGGGGGTAGAAAGCATTCCCTCTAGACTGCCGACCCTGGGCGATTATTTCCCCAAGGGTTACTTTGACAATGATTGTTTTACCTCCAATGTCATCAATGTGGAGAAGAAAAATGAAACAAAGAACGTGTTAGGACAGAGTTCGAAACAGAACAAAACTGTCTCACGACTCAACAAGATTCCTGCCAATACAAGTTTAGCAGAGTCTCTTAGTCTCCCTTTCGATGATCGAATAGCTTTAGTCGCGGCATTGATTGATCCGGAAGAATATGAAGGCAAAGTCTTAGAGCATACTGGGCCAACGACTCGACAAGACTGTATGGCTGCTATAACTTTTGATGATGAAGATTTACAATTAGGCTCTCGTTTACATAATAGACCACTATATGTTAGTGGTTATATTCGAGAATGCAAGATAAATCGCATGATGATCGATTGCGGATCTGCTGTGAACATTATGCCTGTCAAGACAATGAAAAGAATAGGGATTGACGTTGGCGATCTATCTAAGAGCAAGATCATGATTCAAGGATTCAACCAAAAGGGTCAACGAGCCATTGGCATGATCCGTCTGAAGCTACAAATGGGAGAATTAATTTCCTCGGCTCTCTTTCATGTCATTGATGCTAAAACATCATATGAGTTACTCCTTGGACGTGTTTGGCTGCATGAAACTGGAGTAGTCTTTCGACTTGGCACCAATGCTTCAAATATAGTCGAGATGGAGAAGTCAAATGTATGGTAGCTGAGTCCAAACCATTCCTCGAAGAAGAATCCTATTTTATCTTATGCCAAATTTTACACAGAAGATGAAGAGTGTAATTCTGCAGGGTTGACCATGTCTGGATTCAAAATTAGAGATGCAGACAATGATGGTACATCAGGTATTGATCGATCTCGTCAGCTTATCAAAGGTAAATCAATATTTACGTCTGAAAGATCCTCTAGAGGCGAAAAACCTCAAATTGAATCGACCGATGTTGAGGTATTGAGAAAAGAGTTAGCTCTTCCAATACCTAGTATTTCAAAATTGCTTCTGCCCCATCAACTCATGGCAGTCCCGAAAGAATGTAAATCTACATTGGAAGCTTCGACATCTGTTCCGAACATATCAAAACTCAATATTTCTGGTCCATCCAAACTAGACCTGTCAACTACTAAAGGGGTCGACGAATCAACACAAACTTTCAAAGGATGTTATAATCCCCGGGTCAAGAAACTGTTTGAGAATGCCGGATTTGGGAAAGGAGAACCTCGCCAATTAGGTGATCTTGATGCCATACTTTTGAGTGGGCGTGTCCCTTCTGATGGAGCCCTTGTGTCGCGACCTAGACATGGTTTGGGATATGATCCAAATCCACCGAGAAAGATTAAAGTCAAGAAGGTTTCCTCAAACCCAATCATGATTCAAATATATGAAGTCAAAGAGGAAGAATCGGTACATCCGAGCCTTCAGTGTTTGATCGAATTGAAAATGAGAACGCTGGTTGAGATAAAATGTAGAGCTTCCGTCTTCCAAAGCCTAAGTGAGGATCATTCTTCTACCCAAGTTGATAAGAATGCACAAACTCCCCAAGGGTCGTCTCAAAGACAATCTGCATTTTCTCGACTTGGAATTAAAAGTTCTGACCCAAGTCCGAAACCCCAGCAATCAAGAAGAAGACGGAAACATCAAAAGGTTCACTCATCTTTAAGAGATGATGAATATGATGAAGAAGCCTCTGTCAATCACATAGCTTTCGAAGAATCTTCCAATTCAGAATCCGAGTCTGAAAACTCTGTCACAACAGATGAACTTGAACAAGCCCCATTTACATTTGAAGAAGGAGAACAAGCTACTGTGGATGATTTGAAACAATTGAACTTGGGGACTGAAGAAGACCCGAGACCCGTATTCATAAGTGCTCTCCTCAATCAAAAAGAGGAATCTGAGTACGTCCTTTTGCTCCGAGAATACAAAGATGTGTTTGCGTGGTCTTATAAAGAAATGTCGGGTTTAGACCCAAAGGTTGCAGTGCATCATCACCTTGCAGTAAGACATGGAGTTCGACCGACCAAACAACCTCAAAGAAGATTTCGACCAGAACTGGTTCCTCATATTGAAGCGGAAGTCAACAAACTTATTGAAGCTGGATTCATACTCAAAGTTAAATACCTAACTTGGATTGCGAATATTGTTCCTATCAAGAAGAAGAATGGACAATTGCGAATCTGTGTTGACTTTCGTGATTTGAATCAAGCATGTCCGAAAGATGATTTTCCACTTCCGATAATAGAGTTGATGGTGGATGCGACTACTGGATACAAAATCTTGTCATTCATGGATGGATTTTCTAGATACAACCAAATACGGATGAACCCGAAAGACGAAGAACTTACATCATTTCGTACTCCTAAGGGTATATATTGTTACAAAGTTATGTCGTTTGGATTAAAAAATGCGGGGGCAACCTACCAACGAGCTATGCAAAAGATTTTCGATGACATGCTGCACAAAAATGTGGAATGCTATGTGGATGATCTTGTTGTTAAAACAAAGAAACGGGATGATCATCTACAAGACTTACATGATGTTTTCCAAAGGCTTCGACGACATCAACTAAAGATGAATCCGTTGAAGTGTGCATTTGGTGTCACCTCCGAAAAATTTCTTGGCTTCATTGTTCGACATCGGGGCATCGAAGTAGATCAATCAAAAATTGAGGCCATAATCAACATGCCAGAGCCAAGAAATGTACATGAGTTAAAAAGCCTTCAAGGAAAACTCGCATACATTCGGAGATTTATTTCTAACCTTGCCGGACGTTGTCATCATTTCAACAAATTGGTAAAGAAAGACGTACCATTTGAATGGGATGATGCTTGTCGAAATGCTTTTCAAAGCATTAAACAGTATTTATCTCATCCGCCAGTACTCACAGCTCCAGTCCCAGGAAAACCATTGACTCTGTACGTTGCAGCACAAGAATATTCTCTTGGAGCACTTCTTGTTCAAGTCAACGACGAAGGAAAAGAGAATGCGCTCTATTACTTGAGTCGGACACTGGTAGGTGCTGAAATGAAGTATTCGCCTATCGAAAAAATATGTCTTGCGTTGATCTTCGCGTCTAAAAAGTTGAGACATTATATGCTATCACACATAATCAATCTTGTTTCAAGGGTTGATCCTTTAAAGTACATAATGTCCAGGCCGATTCTTTCCGGAAGAATTGGAAAATGGGCATTACTATTGTCCGAATTCGATATCAAATTCATTCCACAAAAGACAACCGAAGGACAAGCTTTAGCAGATTTTCTTGCTGACCATCCAATTCCAATAGAGTGGGAACTTCAGGAAGACCTCCCGGATGAAGAAGTTCTATTTACTGAAATCATACCATCATGGAGACTATACTTTGATGGGGCAGCTCGAAGTTATGGTGCCGGAGCAGGAGTTATCTTCATCACTCCCCACGATCTCCTTATGCCTTATTCTTTTACCTTAACGGAGAAATGTTCAAGCAACGTGGCGGAGTATCAAGCCCTTATCCTTGGCTTAGAGACGGCGTTAGACATGGATATCCATCAGCTGGAAGTCTTTGGAGACTCTAAATTGATAATCAGCCAACTCCTGGCTGAGTATGAAGTCCGTAATTCAGACTTGAAGTCGTATCATGAATATGCATCAACGCTCATGAATCGATTTGATTCAATAAAAATGAAATTCGTGCCTAGAAATGAAAATAGAGAAGCTGATGCCTTAGCTAATCTAGCCGCTATTTTAGCCAGGTCGGATGAAGATTTTTCCCACTCTATATCGATTGCTCAAAAATGGGTGCTTCCATCGTTGTTGCCCTATAATCTTGAAGAGAACAATACTGTCGAAGTAATCGAAGATGAAGAAAGAGAAGATTGGAGACAACCAATAATCGATTTTCTTCAAAATTAAAAGTTGCCAGATAATCCACGACGAAGAACCGAAGTCAAGAGGCGTGCGACCCGCTTTATCTTTTATAAGGGGACGCTTTATCGACGATCATTTGAGGGGATTTTTCTTCGATGTTTAAATAATGACGAAGCAACACATGTGATAGAAGAAGCTCACTCTGGGATCTGTGGTGCTCATCAGTCTGGACCCAAGCTCCATTTTCGAATAAAGAGGATGGGGTACTATTGGCCGACCATGGTACAAGACTCCATGGATTATGCAAAAAAATGTGAAGCTTGCCAAGTCCATGCAAATTTCATCCATCAACCGCCAGAACCGTTGCATCCAACAGTGGCTTCATGGCCATTCGATGCATGGGGTCTTGATGTAATTGGTCCCATAACTCCAAAGTCTTCAGCTGGGCATTCATACATCCTTGATGGGACCGACTACTTCTCTAAATGGGCTGAAGCTGTACCATTGAAAGAAGTAAAGAAAGAAAATGTTGCAGATTTCATCCGAATCCAGATCATTTATCGGTATGGAGTTCCGCGACTCATCATCACTGACAATGGAAAACCCTTCCGCAATAGCCACATAAACGATTTGTGTGCAAAGTTTGGATTTAAACAATACAACTCGTCAATGTACAATGCAGCAGCTAATGGGTTAGCAGAGGCGTTCAACAAGACTCTATGCAGTTTACTGAAAAAGGTCGTCTCCAAATCAAAAAGAGATTGGCACGAAAGAATTGGCGAAGTCTTATGGGCTTATCGAACTACTTATCGGACCCCGACACAAGCCACTCCTTATGCCTTAGTGTATGGAGTGGAAGCTGTACTCCCTTTGGAGTGTCAAATCCCTTTACTTCGAATTGCCATCTAAGAAGGTTTGACAACGGAAGAGAATGCTCGTCTTCGATTAGAAGAGTTGGAAGCTTTGGATGAGAAGAGGTTAGAAGCGCAAATGCACATGGAGTGCTATCAAGCTCGAATGACTAAATCCTTCAACAAAAGGGTGCGACCAAGATCATTTCAGGTTGGAGATCTGGTGCTTTCCGTGCGTAGGCCTATCATAATCACACGAAAAACAGGGGGCAAGTTTCAACCTAAATGGGATGGTCCATATCTTGTTACTCATGCATTCACTAACGGAGCCTACAAGATCGTCGACAAAGACGGACTACAAATCGGGCCTATCAACGGCAAATTTCTAAAGCGTTTTTACGCTTGAAGTTCTTTAGTTTATAAATTTTTCATTGTAATAAAATGTAACACTCCTGGCCCGCAAGAGGATAAACTGTGAACAACCCTAAATAAAAAAAAATTTGTTCTTTTAACGAACTACGTTTGACTTGATCCCGTTTAGGTACGTAGGTAGCTTGAATAAATTATAAATTCAAGTTCAGTCACAACTAATAAATTCATTCAAATTGTTTACCAATTTCTGAAATAAAAAGAAATACACTCGAAATGTGAAGAAGAAGAGATAAAAAAAATGACGACAAATCAAAATTCATACGATATGATCCCGAAGAAAATCACAAATTCTCAAAGTCACTCATCATCAGGAAACTATCTTCAAGTGTCTTCCTTTTCCGGTCAATCGATGCTATGCTGGCGACATCTCTAGTCTGCGACTCTTCTAATGTAGCTTTCATGGTTCCAAGCATACCCTTTTGTTCCTGATGGGTTTGAAGTTCATCACGAAGTTTGTCCAGCTCGAAAGATAGCTGCCCAATTTTGTTTTCCAATGAAGAACACGTGGAATCCTTAACTTCCAACAGGATATTCAAAAGTTTCAATTGCTCAGCCTTTTCTTCAGCAGTTAGACACTCTAGATGCTGATTTCTTTCTGATAAATAATGGTCGACTTCCGTGAGAAACACATCCATAGGCTTCATCAAATGTGTTGGATCTGTATGAAATGAGTTGGCAATCACGTTTTGAAGAATTAAATTATTTTCACTCCACCAAGATCGGATGTTGGAAAACCCATGCTTCAAAACGTCCCTGAAACACTTCTGAAGGTAGTTGATCATGGCATCGTGTAGAGCAGCTTTCAAGTAGGGAGACTCTTGAGTTATCTTGGGCGGAGGACCAGACATGAAAGAACAAATCGGCGCAGCTCGACGATTATTTGTCTCTGAAGGCGGAATGTTAACTAAAGCCAATGAAGAGGGAACAACGGCGACCTCGTGATTGATTTCTGAAATGTTAGCTCCTACAGTCTCAGAATTTACTTCATCCTCATCACGGAATTTATCTATGTTGAACGCCAAGATATCTTCATTAATAATACTCGGGTATTTGCAAGGTGGGTCGTGAAAATCGTAAGCACCATCTATTCCTTGAAGTGCATCAATTCTTTCGTCATTCTCGCCGATCTGATCTTGCAAAGAGTTTGGATTCAAGGAGAAATTCAATCCTTCAGGAATGCTTGGAAAACCTAAAAAAAAAAAAAGAGAGATCTAGAAAGAGGAAGAAGAAGAACATACCCGCGTTTCGCGTTCTAGGTGACATGTTTAAAAATTCACCATCTGGTGGTGTATTCGGGAGACTGATGTTAACTTGAGAAGTTTCAACATCACCTTTTGAAGGATTTGGAACAACTTGAAGCGGCATTGGTTTTACCGATTGTCTAATGTTATATATTCGGGAAAGGGGAGCCTGAAATTGAAATTTGTTGCATAAGATTCAAAAAAAAAATAACAATAAATAAAATAAAAAAATACCTGATCTCCGGAACTTTCATCCTCAAGGGTTAGAGTTTTTCCAGGAGCATGAGATGTTCGATCTCCAGGACTGCTGTGGTCTGGAATCAAGACTACTTCGGGTATTTTGTCAGCAGGCTCAGAGGTGGAAACGAACTTGGTTGAAGGGACTATAATTTTAATCTTTTTAATCACTCTCTCGTTTCGAAAGTCTGGATCTCTCTTTCGAGAAGTCTCTTCAGGAATGATATTTGGAGGGCTTAACCCTTTGGCTACGACCCTATTTGGAGCTGGGCCAAGAATGAAGTCACGACTCTCACTAGAAGATAAAACATGTACTTGAACCTTGGCCAGGATTGACGACACTTGGTCATTCCACCAATTCTGGTACTCTGCAGTAACGTTTTGACGTGTATCCTTCACATATTCCGGGATATGAAATGTAGATCCACTTAGCGTCCGAGTCAAGGACAACCAAACACGATACATGTCACCAGCATTGGGGGCAATATCCAATTTCTTGGTGAACCGGGAAGCGTCTGCCTAAAGCCAAGCTGTCTCGCAAACCTGTGGGGATTATACGCTTCAAGAATGAAAGGGGAGTTTCCTCGGCGATAGGAGACAAATCTTGATCGAATACTCCCATAAATTCTGAAGTATCTATAGACCTTGGAACATCATCCACTCGTGCACCGGGATGGGACGATGAAGGGAACGGATTCCAACAGAAGTCATTGGCACCCATCATTCCCCGAATAAGATCCCGACAATCAACAACGTTTTTCTCCCAAGACTGGAAAGCATTTAAAGTGCCAGCATACCTTTCGGATTATAGGACGAGGATAACTCTTGTCCATGCGGGCATAAATACCTCGGACGAAATAAGTAGCAGCCCAAGCATAAAGAAAATATCCAGGAAATGAATGTGAAATCGAGCCAAGGTCTGGATTTGACTGATGATTCGACGTCCGTGTAAGTCCTCTATAAATACTCGCTAATACCGGAGGGACTAGGCTGTAAGTGTACCCACCTGCCATCTTTGAGGACGCTTTAAAAGTCCCAACTCTCATGTACTCGTTCCCGGATGGAAGAACGAAACGACAAAGCCACAGGGAGAAATAAGCAGCTATTTCCAATTCCTCTTCTTCTTCTATAGACAAACATATTGGTATATCGCCCCAATGACTCCGATCCCTGCGGAAAATGTCTCTCGGCTTGTCTACAATCATGGGTCTCCGAATTTCCTGTGAAGCTTTTTTATGACGCCTTTTAAATGGATTTAGATTCATAGCATTCTTATAATTTTTGTGTTGTCGAGGTTCTGGGCACAACCACTCTCGTGAAACCAAAAATTAATCCATTCTTCATGACTGACGCAATCAGATTCGTTCGCATTAGCAATCAATGCGAAAACATTGAAGAGGTACAAACAAGACTTGGGAAGATAATCTGTCAACTCTGAAAGACTTGGAACTACTTCCTCATAGTAATTACCCATAATCGGAAGTCCACTTACCTCGCGGATGTCCCAAAGAGAAATGCCAATTTCACCACTGGCAGTCACAAAAGTATTGGTCTCTGGACACCAAACTTCACAAAGACCCTGTAGATAGAGTTTGGGCGATGATAATCCTTTGTAGCGGAACTGACTGCAGAAGCTAATTGACGCAGATTCTTCTTGAGCAGAAGTTTTTGAACCCATGAAGACAATTCCCAAAACTTTGGAAGAAAAGAAATTTCTCCTCGACTGATAAGTGCACTTCCCCATCGTATTTCTCTGTTGCCAATCTTCTCACAAATCACTGCTCTTGGAATGCACTCCATGCTTTGAGAATGATGAGGCGGAAGACATAGAAATGGGAGATGACTGCTAGAGTGGTCGGACTTCGCAGCTTCTAAATTCTCGTGGCATTCACTAATGACAGGCATGTGCAACTCTGACAAAGGCTCCAAGAGGTCAAGAGAAGGATCTGCGGTCGGCTTATGGATGCTGAGTTTAAGTTCGCCGCGTATGCCAGGCTGGGCATGGTACTTCACATCAGTATCTTTGAACCGAAGGTAACTTTTGCCTTGATTTTTAAGCTCGACGATTTCATGTATGTCAGAATACACCTCGTTGTTAGAGCTTGCGCCAGCCATTCCTAAAAAAAACAAAAATGATCAGTGAATCTTTTAAGTTTGTCTGAGCCTTCCAAATATGTAAATGACAAACACAGAGTGCCTTGGACAGAAAAAGAGTCGGTCCTTGGTCCCAAACACAAAATGTCTTGGACGGTTAAAGGAGTCGGTCCTTGGTCCCAAACACAAAGTGTCTTGGACGGTTAAAGGAGTCGGTCCTTGGTCCCAAATACAAAGTGTCTTGGACGATAAAAGGAGTCGGTCCTTGGTCCCAAACACAAAGTGCCTTGGACGGTTAAATGAGTCGGTCCTTGGTCCCAAACACAAAGTGCCTTGGACGGTTAAAGGAGTCTGTCCTTGGTCCCACACACAAAATGCCTTGGACGGTAAAAGGAGCCGGTCCTTGGTCCCAAACACAAAATGCCTTGGAAGGTAAAATGAGACAGTCCTTGGTCCTCAATGCGAAGTGTCTTGCGTGACGAAGGATGACAGTCATTGGTCCTCTAGGTACATGAAAATGTTCGAAATTTAAAATCTATTCTAAACTCTTGGTATCATTACATCACAAAATTTAAACTATGTCCCAAAGAAATCTCAAACCTCAAAATTCTTGAATGGCTCCAAAAGTTGAGTCCCTGAAAAAAGAAAACGAAGAATGTTAATAATAAATAAAATGGATTGGGACGATTTAAATTATTAGCCCAATTAAATTAAAATCTATTAAAGCCCGCTAAAATAATTAGGAGGCCCATCCTACTATTTTAAAACCTACAATTATTTAATTAATCATTTTAATTAAATATGATTGAGTGGTTACCAAGATTAGCCATGAAATTTTCCCTATAAATAGGATCAATGGTCCATGGAAAAAGGGGGGAGGTGAAAGTGAAGAAGAAAATCACGAAGCGCTGAAGAAATCTCAAATTCGGAGGAAGAGAAGAAACTCTCTCAAGTCCAAGTCCGGCAAACACGAAGAAGACCAAAATCTTCTTCAAATCAAGTCAAACACGAAGAAGACCAAAATCTTCTTCAAATCAAGTCAAGTACAAGAAGATCAAAATCTTCTTCAAATCAAGTCAAGTACAAGAAGATCAAAACCTTCTTCAAATCAAATCAAGTCCAGGTCAAGTACAAGAAGATCGAAATCTTCTTCAAATCAAATCAAGTCCAAGTCCAAGCCCTAAAATTCAAGTGTTGAACAAGTCAAGCCCTCGACAAATCAAATTATCAACAAATCTCGAAGTCCAGGATTCAAGCCACGTGACCCCTCGTCTTCAAACATTCAGATCATTAATCAGAGGATCTTGCAATTTTGCAATTACAAGAAGATTATTTTTCACTTGTATTTCTCGAAAATACAATTTGTAACGGTTTCCGTATCTTAATACACGAAATTCGTCGTACAAATTTTTGGCACGCCCAGTGGGACCTTCTTGTCCTCTCATCTTTTGATCTCAAAACCTTCAAGTTTCAACCACTACGTCAGCAATGGCAAGCGAAAAGTCAAAGAGAACTATGACTCATCTTGAAGAGACCCTTGCCGAACTCTTCCATGCAACCAGGGCCCAAACAAAAATTGGAATAAGTCAACTGGTCCCGCCGCCAACTGAAAATAAAAGAAAGAGACATTAAAAAAAAAAATATTTGTGACATATGTTTCTGCCGTGCAACAGTAGAAACCAAAACCAATTATTAATTGGTTTTTCAAACCAATTAATGATTGGTTTCATTAATTAGTTTTGAGGATCCAATTTTGATTCAGTCGGCGTTTGAAGTTTTAACCCAAAAAAAAAAAAAAAAAAAAAAAAAACGGCGAGAGAGAGAGAAAAAGAGGAAAGAAAGAAAAAAAAAATTTCTTTTACCTAGTTTGCAAGATTTAATCAACTTGTTTCTAAATCTCATAATTCGTTCATATAAATGGGTGGGTATCGGACCTTACTTAAGCCCGACATATCATATAACATAAAAGGCCTGTGCAAAACATAAAACAAACAAATAAACAAATAACATTCATGTAAAAAAAAAAATCTTTGATATCAAATTTCAAGGATAAGAATTTTGTGTTGAATCAAATTCACACTTCATTCTCAAATTTTTCATCTGTATTAATTTACTAGTGGGAAGTTTGGGTTCAATTAAAAAAAAAATGGAAAATCAAGATTTATGAATTTATTTATTTCATAATAAATAAACAAATCTTGAGGGGGCATTTGTAGACACTAAAAAAATAATAATAAATAAAATGGATTGGGACGATTTAAATTATTAGCTCAATTAAATTAAAATCTATTAAAGCCCGCTAAAATAATTAGGAGGCCCATCCTACTATTTTAAAACCTACAATTATTTAATTAATCATTTTAATTAAATATGATTGAGCGGTTTCCAAAATTAGCCATGAAATTTTCCCTATAAATAGGATCAATGGTCCATGGAAAAAGGGGGGAGGTGAAAGTGAAGAAGAAAATCACGAAGCGCTAAAGAAATCTCAAAGTCGGAGGAAGAGAAGAAACTCTCTCAAGTCCAAGTCCGGCAAACACGAAGAAGACCAAAATCTTCTTCAAATAAAGTCAAACACGAAGAAGACAAAAATCTTCTTCAAATCAAGTCAAGTATAAAAATACCAAAATCTTCTTCAAATCAAGTCAAGTACAAGAAGATCAAAACCTTCCTCAAATCAAATTAAGTCCAGGTCAAGTACAAGAAGATCGAAACCTTCTTCAAATCAAATCAAGTCAAGTCCAAGCCCTAAAATTCAAGTGTTGAACAAGTCAAGCCCTCGACAAATCAAATTCTCAACAAATCTCGAAGTCCAGGATTCAAGCCACGTGACCCCTCGTCTTCAAACATTCAGATCATTAATCAGAGGATCTTGCAATTACAAGAAGATTATTTTTCATTTGTATTTCTCGAAAATACAATTTGTGACGGTTTCCGTATCTTAATACACGAAATTCGTCGTACAAATTTTTTGCACGCCCAGTGGGACCTTCTTGTCCTCTCATCTTTTGATCTCAAAACCTTCAAGTTTCAACCACTACGTCAGCAATGGCAAGCGAAAAGTCAAAGAGAACTATGAATCATCTTGAAGAGACCCTTGCCGAACTCTTCCATGCAACCAGGGCCCAAACAAAAACTGGGAAAACTCAACTGGTCCCGCCGCCAACTGAAAATAAAAGAAAGAGACATTAAAAAAAAAAAAATATTTGTGAAATATGTTTCTGCCGTGCAACAGTAGAAACCAAAACCAATTATTAATTGGTTTCTCAAACCAATTAATGATTGGTTCAATGATAGGTTTCATTAATTAGTTTTGAGGATCCAATTTTGTTTCAGTCGGCGTTTGAAGTTTTAACCCAAAAAAAAAAAAAAAAAAAAAAAACGGCGAGAGAGAGAGAAAAGGAGGAAAGAAAGAAAAAAAAAATTTCTTTTACCTAGTTTGCAAGATTTAATCAACTTGTTTCTAAATCTCATAATTCGTTCATATAAATGGGTGGGTATCGGATCTTACTTAAACCCGACATACCATATAACATAAAAAGCCTGTGCAAAACATGAAACAAACAAATAAACAAATAACATTCATGTAAAAAAAAAAAAATCTTTGATATCAAATTTCAAGGATAAGAATTTTGTGTTGAATCAAATTCACACTTCATTCTCAAATTTTTCATCTGTATTAATTTACTAGTGGGAAGTTTGGGTTCAATTAAAAAAAAAAATGGAAAATCAAGATTTAAGAATTTATTTATTTCATAATAAATAAACAAATCTTGAGGGGGCATTTGTAGACACTAAAATAATAATAATAAATAAAATGGATTGGGACGATTTAAATTATTAGCTCAATTAAATTAAAATCTATTAAAGCCCGCTAAAATAATTAGGAGGCCCATCCTACTATTTTAAAACCTACAATTATTTAATTAATCATTTTAATTAAATATGATTGAGTGGTTACCAAAATTAGCCAAGAAATTTTCCCTATAAATATGATCAATGGTCCATGGAAAAAGGGGGGAGGTGAAAGTGAAGAAGAAAATCACGAAGCGCTGAAGAAATCTCAAAGTCGGAGGAAGAGAAGAAACTCTCTCAAGTCCAAGTCCGGCAAACACGAAGAAGACCAAAATCTTCTTCAAATCAAGTCAAACACGAAGAAGACCAAAATCTTCTTCAAATCAAGTCAAGTACAAGAAGACCAAAATCTTCTTCAAATCAAGTCAAGTAAAAGAAGATCAAAACCTTCTTCAAATCAAATCAAGTCCAGGTCAAGTACAAGAAGATCGAAACCTTCTTCAAATCAAATCAAGTCCAAGTCCAAACCCTAAAATTCAAGTGTTGAACAAGTCAAGCACTCGACAAATCAAATTCTCAACAAATCTCGAAGTCCAGGATTCAAGCCACGTGACCCCTCGTCTTCAAACATTCAGATCATTAATCAGAGGATCTTGCAATTTTGCAATTACAAGAAGATTATTTTTCACTTGTATTTCTCGAAAATACAATTTGTAACGGTTTTCGTATCTTAATACACGAAATTCGTCGTACAAATTTTTGGCATGCCCAGTGGGACCTTCTTGTCCTCTCATCTTTTGATCTCAAAACTTTCAAGTTTCAACCACTACGTCAGCAATGGCAAGCAAAAAGTCAAAGAGAACTATGACTCATCTTGAAGAGACCCTTGCCGAACTCTTCCATACAACCAGGGCCCAAACAAAAACTGGAAAAAGTCAACTGGTCCCGCCGCCAACTGAAAATAAAAGAAAGAGACATTAAAAAAAAAAAAAAAAAATATTTGTGAAATATGTTTCTGCCGTGCAACAGTAGAAACCAAAACCAATTATTAATTGGTTTCTCAAACCAATTAATGATTGGTTCAATGATTGGTTTCATTAATTAGTTTTGAGGATCCAATTTTGTTTCAGTCGGCGTTTGAAGTTTTAACCCCAAAAAAAAAAAAAAAAAAAACGGTGAGAGAGAGAGAAAAGGAGGAAAGAAAGAAAGAAAAAATTTATTTTGCCTAGTTTGCAAGATTTAATCAACTTGTTTCTAAATCTCATAATTCGTTCATATAAATGGATGGGTATCGGACCTTACTTAAGCTCGACATACCATATAACATAAAAAGCCTGTGCAAAACATAAAACAAACAAATAAACAAATAACCTTCATGTAAAAAAAAAAAATCTTTGATATCAAATTTCAAGGATAAGAATTTTGTGTTGAATCAAATTCACACTTCATTCTCAAATTTTTCATCTGTATTAATTTACTAGTGGGAAGTTTGGGTTCAATTAAAAAAAAAATGGAAAATCAAGATTTCTGAATTTATTTATTTCATAATAAACAAACAAATATTGAGGGGGCATTTGTAGACACTAAAAAAATAATAATAAATAAAATGGATTGGGACGATTTAAATTACTAGCTCAATTAAATTAAAATCTATTAAAGCCCGCTAAAATAATTAGGAGGCCCATCCTACTATTTTAAAACCTACAATTATTTAATTAATCATTTTAATTAAATATGATTGAGTGGTTACCAAAATTAGCCATGAAATTTCCCCAATAAATAGGATCAATGGTCCATGGAAAAAGGGGGGAGGTGAAAGTGAGGAAGAAAATCACGAAGTGCTGAAGAAATCTCAAAGTCGGAGGAAGAGAAGAAACTCTCTCAAGTCCAAGTCTGGCAAACACGAAGAAGACCAAAATCTTCTTCAAATCAAGTCAAACACGAAGAAGACCAAAATCTTCTTCAAATCTAGTCAAGTACAAGAAGACCAAAATCTTCTTCAAATCAAGTCAAGTACAAGAAGATCAAAACCTTCTTCAAATCAAATCAACTCCAGGTCAAGTACAAGAAGATCGAAATCTTCTTCAAATCAAATCAAGTCCAAGTCCAAGCCCTAAAATTTAAGTGTTGAACAAGTCAAGCCCTCGACAAATCAAATTCTCAACAAATCTCGAAGTCCAGGATTCAAGCCACGTGACCCCTCGTCTTCAAACATTCAGATCATTAATCAGAGGATCTTGCAATTTTGCAATTACAAGAAGATTATTTTTCACTTGTATTTCTCGAAAATACAATTTGTAACGGTTTTCGTATCTTAATACACGAAATTCGTCGTACAAATTTTTGGCACGCCCAGTGGGACCTTCTTGTCCTCTCATCTTTTGATCTCAAAACTTTCAAGTTTCAACCACTACGTCAGCAATGGCAAGCGAAAAGTCAAAGAGAACTATGACTCATCTTGAAGAGACCCTTGCCGAACTCTTCCATACAACCAGGGCCCAAACAAAAACTGGAAAAACTCAACTGGTCCCGCCGCCAACTGAAAATAAAAGTAAGAGACATTAAAAAAAAAAAAAAAAAATATTTGTGAAATATGTTTCTGCCGTGCAACAGTAGAAACCAAAACCAATTATTAATTGGTTTCTCAAACCAATTAATGATTGGTTCAATGATTGGTTCAATGATTGGTTTCATTAATTAGTTTTGAGGATCCAATTTTGTTTCAGTCGGCGTTTGAAGTTTTAACCCAAAAAAAAAAAAAAAAAACGGCGAGAGAGAGAGAGAGAGAAAAGGAGGAAAGAAAGAAAAAAAAATTTATTTTGCCTAATTTGCAAGATTTAATCAACTTGTTTCTAAATCTCATAATTCGTTCATATAAATGGGTGGGTATCGGACCTTACTTAAGCCCGACATACCATATAACATAAAAAGCCTGTGCAAAACATAAAACAAACTAATAAACAAATAACATTCATGTAAAAAAAAAAAAAAAATCTTTGATATCAAATTTCAAGGATAAGAATTTTGTGTTGAATCAAATTCACACTTCATTCTCAAATTTTTCATCTGTATTAATTTACTAGTGGGAAGTTTGGGTTCAATTAAAAAAAAAAAAATGGAAAATCAAGATTTATGAATTTATTTATTTCATAATAAATAAACAAATCTTGAGGGGGCATTTGTAGACACTAAAAAAATAATAATAAATAAAATGGATTGGGACTATTTAAATTATTAGCTCAATTAAATTAAAATCTATTAAAGCCCGCTAAAATAATTAGGAGGCCCATCCTACTATTTTAAAACCTACAATTATTTAATTAATCATTTTAATTAAATATGATTGAGTGGTTACCAAAATTAGCAATGAAATTTCCCCTATAAATAGGATCAATGGTCCATGGAAAAAGGGGGGAGGTGAAAGTGAAGAAGAAAATCACGAAGTGCTGAAGAAATCTCAAAGTCGGAGGAAGAGAAGAAACTCTCTCAAGTCCAAGTCCGGCAAACACGAAGAAGACCAAAATCTTCTTCAAATCTAGTCAAGTACAAGAAGACCAAAATCTTCTTCAAATCAAGTCAAGTACAAGAAGATCAAAACCTTCTTCAAATCAAATCAACTCCAGGTCAAGTACAAGAAGATCGAAATCTTCTTCAAATCAAATCAAGTCCGAGTCCAAGCCCTAAAATTCAAGTGTTGAACAAGTCAAGCCCTCGACAAATCAAATTCTCAACAAATCTTGAAGTCCAGGATTCAAGCCACGTGACCCCTCGTCTTCAAACATTCAGATAATTAATCAGAGGATCTTGCAATTTTGCAATTACAAGAAGATTATTTTTCACTTGTATTTCTCGAAAATACAATTTGTAACGGTTTCCGTATCTTAATACACGAAATTCGTCGTACAAATTTTTGGCACGCCCAGTGGGACCTTCTTGTCCTCTCATCTTTTGATCTCAAAACCTTCAAGTTTCAACCACTACGTCAGCAATGGCAAGCGAAAAGTCAAAGAGAACTATGACTTATCTTGAAGAGACCCTTGCCGAACACTTCCATGCAACCAGGGCCCAAACAAAAACTGGAAAAAGTCAATTGGTCCCGCCGCCAACTGAAAATAAAAGAAAGAGACATTAAAAAAAAAAAAAAAAAAAAAAAAATTGTGTGAAATATGTTTCTGCCGTGCAACAGTAGAAACCAAAATCAATTATTAATTGGTTTCTCAAACCAATTAATGATTGGTTCAATGATTGGTTTCATTAATTAGTTTTGAGGATCCAATTTTGTTTCAGTCGACGTTTGAAGTTTTAACCCAAAAAAAAAAAAAAAAAAAAAAAACGGCGACAGAGAGAGAAAAGGAGGAAAGAAAGAAAAAAATATTTATTTTGCCTAGTTTGCAAGATTTAATCAACTTGTTTCTAAATCTCATAATTCGTTCATATAAATGGGTGGGTATCGAACCTTACTTAAGCCCGACATACCATATAACATAAAAAGCCTGTGCAAAACATAAAACAAACAAATAAACAAATAACATTCATGTAAAAAAAAAAAAAAATCTTTGATATCAAATTTCAAGGATAAGAATTTTGTGTTGAATCAAATTCACACTTCATTCTCAAATTTTTCATCTGTATTAATTTACTAGTGGGAAGTTTGGGTTCAATTAAAAAAAAAAGTGGAAAATCAAGATTTATGAATTTATTTATTTCATAATAAATAAACAAATCTTGAGGGGGCATTTGTAGACACTAAAAAAATAATAATAAATAAAATGGATTGGGACGATTTAAATTATTAGCTCAATTAAATTAAAATCTATTAAAGCCCGCTAAAATAATTAGGAGGCCCATCCTACTATTTTAAAACCTACAATTATTTAATTAATCATTTTAATTAAATATGATTGAGTGGTTACCAAAATTAGTCAAGAAATTTCCCCAATAAATAGGATCAATGGTCCATGGAAAAAGGGGGGAGGTGAAAGTGAGGAAGAAAATCACGAAGTGCTGAAGAAATCTCAAAGTCGGAGGAAGAGAAGAAACTCTCTCAAGTCCAAGTCTGGCAAACACGAAGAAGACCAAAATCTTCTTCAAATCAAGTCAAACACGAAGAAGACCAAAATCTTCTTCAAATCAAGTCAAACACGAAGAAGACCAAAATCTTCTTCAAATCAAGTCAAGCACGAAGAAGACCAAAATCTTCTTCAAATCTAGTCAAGTACAAGAAGTCCAAAATCTTCTTCAAATCAAGTCAAGTACAAGAAGATCAAAACCTTCTTCAAATCAAATCAAGTCCAGGTCAAGTACAGGAAGATCAAAATCTTCTTCAAATCAAATCAAGTCCAAGTCCAAGCCCTAAAATTCAAGTGTTGAACAAGTCAAGCCCTCGACAAATCAAATTCTCAACAAATCTCGAAGTCCAGGATTCAAGCCACGTGGCCCCTATTCTTCAAACATTTAGATCATTAATCAGAGGATCTTGCAATTTTGCAATTACAAGAAGATTATTTTTCACTTGTATTTCTCGAAAATACAATTTGTAACGGTTTCCGTATCTTAATACACGAAATTCGTCGTACAAATTTTTGGGCGTGCCAAAAATTTGTAGTCACCAAAAAAAAAGTACTCGCAGCTCCAGTCCCAGGGAAACCACTAACTCTTTACGTTGCAGCACAAGAATATTCTCTAGGAGCACTTCTTGTCCAAGTCAATGATGAAGGAAAAGAGAATGCACTCTATTACTTGAGTCGGACACTAGTAGGTGCTGAAATGAAGTATTCGCCTATCGAAAAAATATGTCTCGCGTTGATCTTCGCGTCTAAAAAGTTGAGACATTATATGCTATCACACATAATCAATCTTGTTTTAAGGATTGATCCATTAAAGTACATAATGTCCAGGCCGATTCTTTCCGGAAGGATTGGAAAATGGGCATTACTATTGTCCGAATTCGATATCAAGTTCATTCCACAAAAGGCGACCAAAGGACAAGTTTTGGCAGATTTTCTTGCTGACCATCCAATTCCAACAGAGTGGGAACTTCAGGAGGACCTCCCGGATGAAGAAGTTCTATTTACTGAAATCATACCATCGTGGAGACTATACTTTGATGGGGCAGCCCGAAGTTATGGTGCCGGAGCAGGAGTTATCTTTATCACTCCCCACGATCTCCTTATGCCTTATTCTTTTACCTTAACGGAGAAATGTTCAAACAACGTGGCGGAGTATCAAGCTCTTATCCTTGGCTTAGAAACGGCGTTAGACATGGACATCCGTCAGCTGGAACTCTTCGGAGACTCTAAATTGATAATCAACCAACTCCTAGCCGAGTATGAAGTCCGTAATTCAGACTTGAAGCCGTATCATGAATATGCATCAACGCTCATGAATCGATTTGATTCAATAAAAATGAAATTTGTACCTAGAAATGAAAATAGAGAAGCTGATGCCTTAGCTAATCTAGCCGCTGTTTTAGCCAGGTCGGATGAAGATTTTTCCCACTCCATATCGATTGTTCAAAGATGGGTGCTTCCGTCGTTGTTGCCCTGTTATCTTGAAGAGAACAATACTGTCGAAGTAATCGAAGATGAGGAAAGAGAAGATTGGAGACAACCAATAATCGATGTTCTTGAAAATCAAAAGTTGCCAGATAATCCACGACGAAGAACCGAAGTCAAGAGTCGTGCGACCCGCTTTATCTTTTATAAGGGGACGCTTTATCGACGATCATTTGAGGGGATTTTTCTTCGATGTTTAAGTAATGACGAAGCAACACATGTGATAGAAGAAGCCCACTCTGGGATCTGTGGTGCTCATCAGTCTGGACCCAAGCTCCATTTTCGAATAAAGAGGATGGGGTACTATTGGCCGACCATGGTACAAGACTCCATGGATTATGCAAAAAAATGTGAAGCTTGCCAAGTCCATGCAAATTTCATCCATCAACCGCCAGAACCGTTGCATCCAACAGTGGCTTCATGGCCATTCGATGCATGGGGTCTTGATGTAATTGGACCCATAACTCCAAAGTCTTCAGCTGGGCATTCATACATCCTTGCTGGGACCGATTACTTTTCTAAATGGGCTGAAGCTGTACCATTGAAGGAAGTAAAGAAAGAAAATGTTGCAGATTTCATCTGAATCCAGATCATTTATCGGTATGGAGTTCCGCGACACATCATCACTGATAATGGAAAACCCTTCTGCAATAGCCATATAAACGATTTGTGTGCAAAGTTTGGATTTAAACAATACAACTCGTCAATGTACAATGCAGCAGCTAATGGGTTAGCAGAGGCGTTCAACAAGACTCTATGCAGTTTACTGAAAAAGGTCGTCTCCAAATCAAAAAGAGATTGGCATGAAAGAATTGGCGAAGTCTTATGGGCTTATCGAACTACTTATCGGACCCCGACACAAGCCACTCCTTATGCCTTAGTGTATGGAGTGGAAGCTGTACTCCCTTTGGAGTGTCAAATCCCTTCACTTCGAATTGCCATCCAAGAAGGTTTGACAACAGAAGAGAATGCTCGTCTTCGATTAGAAGAGTTGGAAGCTTTGGATGAGAAGAGGTTAGAGACGCAAATGCACATGGAGTGCTATCAAGCTCGAATGACTAAATCCTTCAACAAAAGGGTGCGACCAAGATCATTTCAGGTTGGAGATCTGGTGCTTTCCGTGCGCAGGCCGATCATAATCACACAAAAAACAGGGGGTAAGTTTCAACCTAAATGGGATGGTCCATATCTCGTTACTCATGCATTCACTAACGGAGCGTACAAGATTTTCGACAAAGACGGACTACAAATCGGGCCTATCAACGGCAAATTTCTAAAGCGTTTTACGCTTGAAGTTCTTTAGTTTATAAATTTTTCGTTCTAATAAAATGTAATACTCCTGGCCCGCAAGAGGATAAACTGTGAACGGCCCTAAATAAAAAAAAAATTGTTCTTTTAACGAACTACGTTTGACTTGATCCCGTTTGGGTACGTAGGTAGCTTGAATAAATTATAAATTCAAGTTCAGTCACAACTAATAAATTCATTCAAATTGTTTACCAATTTCTGAAATAAAAAGAAATACACTCGAAATGTGAAGACAAAAAAAAAAAAAAACGATGACAAATCAAAATTCATACAGTATGGTCCTAAAGAAAATCACAAATTCTCGAAATCACTCATCATCAGGAAACTATCTTCAAGTGTCTTCCTTTTCCGGTCAATGGATGCTATGCTGGTGACATCTCTAGTCTGCGACTCTTCTAATGCGGCCTTCATGGTTCCAAGCATATCCTTTTGTTCCTGATGAGTTTGAAGTTCAACACGAAGTTTGTCCAGCTCGAAAGATAGCTGCCCAATTTTGTTTTCCAATGAAGAACACGTGGAATCCTTCACTTCCAACTGGATATTCAAAAGTTTCAATTGCTCAGCCTTTTCTTCAGTAGTTAGACACTCTAGATGCTGATTTCTTTCTGATAAATAATGGTCGACTTCCGTGAGAAACACATCCATATGCTTCATCAAATGTGTTGGATCTGTATGAAATGAGTTGGCAATCACGTTTTGAAGAATTAAATTATTTTCGCTCCACCAAGATCGGATGTTGGAAAACCCATGCTTCAAAACGTCCCTGAAACACTTCTGAAGGTAGTTGATCATGGCATCGTGTAGAGCAGCTTTCAAATAGGGAGACTCTTGAGTTATCTTGGGCGGAGGACCAGACATGAAAGAACAAATCGGCGCAACCCGATGACTATTTGTCTCTGAAGGTGGAATGTTAACTAAAGCCAATGAAGATGGAGCAACTGTGACCTCATGATTAATTTCTGAAATGTTAGCTCTCATAGTCTCAGAATTTACTTCATCCTCATCACGGAATTTATCTATGTTGAACGCCAAGGTATCTTCATTAATAATACTCGGGTATTTACAAGGTGGGTCGTGAAAATCGTAAGCACCATCTATTCCTTGAAGTGCATCAATTCTTTTGTCATTCTCGCCGATCTGATCTTGCAAAGAGTTTGGATTCATGGTGAAATTCAATCCTTCAGGAATGCTTGGAAAACCTAAAAAAAAAGGGAGATTTAAAAAAAAAAAGGAAAAAAAGAAGAGATCTAGAAAAGAAGGAGAAGAAAAATATACCCGCGTTTCGTGTTCTAGGTGACATGTTTAAAAATTCACCATCTAGTGGTGTAGTCGGGAGACTGATGTTAACTTGAGAAGTTTCAACATCACCTTTTGAAGGATTTGGAACAGCTTGAAGCGACATTGGTTTTACCGATTGTCTAATGTTATATATTCGGGAAAGAGGAGCCTGAAATTGAAATTTGTTGCATAAGATTCAAAAACCCAAAAAAAATAAAATAAAATAAAATAAAAAATTTAAATACCTGATCTTCGGAACTTTCATCCTCAAGCGTTAGAGTTTTTACAGGAGCATGAGATGTTCGATCTCCAGGACTGCTGTGGTCTGGAATCAAGAATACTTCGGGTATTTTATCAGCAGGCTCAGAGGTGGAAGCGAACTAGGTTGAAGGGACTATAATTTTAATCTTCTTAATCACTTTCGTTTCGAAAGTCTGGATCTCTCTTTCGAGAATTCTCTTCAGGAATAATATTTGGAGGGCTTAACCCTTTAGCTACAACCCTATTTGGAGCTGGGCCAAGAATGAAGTCACGACTCTCACTAGAAGATAAAACATGTACTTGAACATTCGTCAGGATTGACAACACTTGGTCATTCCACCAATTTTGGTACTCTGCAGTAACGTTTTGACGTGTATCTTTCACATATTCCGGGATATGAAATGTAGATCCACTTAGCGTCCGAGTCAAGGACAACCAAACACGATACATGTCACCTGCATTGGGGGCAATATCCAACTTTCTTGGGGAGCCGGGAAGCGTCTGCCTAAAGCAAAGCTGTCTCGCAAACCTGTGGGGATTATACGCTTCAAGAATAAAAGGGGAGTTTCCTCGGCGATAAGAAACAAATCCTGATCGAATACTCACCATAAATTCTGAAGTATCTATAGACCTTGGAACGTCATCCGCTCGTGCACCAGGATGGGACGATGAAGGGAACGGATTCCAACAAAAGTCATTGGCATCCATCATTCCCCGAATAAGGTCCCGACAATCAACAACATTTTTCTCCCAAGACTGGAAAGCATTTAAAGTGCCAGCATACCTTCGGATTATAGGACGAGGATAACACTTGTCCACGTGGGCATAAATACCTCGGACGAAATAAGTAGCAGCCCAAGCATAAAGAAAATGTCCAGGAAATGAATGTAAAATCGAGCCAAGGTCTGGATTTGACTGATGATTCGACGTCCGTGTAAGTCCTCTATAAATACTCGCGAATACCGGAGGGACTAGGCTGTAAGTGTACCCACCTGCCATCTTGGAGGACGCTTTAAAAGTCCCAACTCTCATGTACTCGTCCCCGGATGGAAGAACGAAACGACAAAGCCACAGGGAGAAATAAGCACCTATTTCCAATTCCTCTTCTTCTTCTATAGACAAACCTATTGGTATATCGCCCCAATGAATCCGATCCCTGCGAAAAATGTCTCTCGGCTTGTCTACAATCACGGGTCTCCGAATTTCCTGTGAAGCATTTTGATGACGCCTTTTAAATGGATTTAGATTCATAGCATTCTTATAATTTTTGTGTTGTCGAGGGTTCTGGGCACAACCACTCTCGTGAAACCAAAAATTAATCCATTCTTCGTGACTGACGCAATCAGATTCGTTCGCATTGGCAATCAATGCGAAAACATTGAAGAGGTACAGACAAGACTTGGGAAGATGATCTGTCAATTCTGAAAGACTTGGGACTACTTCCTCATAGTAATGACCCATAATCGAAAGTCCACTTACCTCGCGGATGTCCCAAAGAGAAATGCCGATTTCACCACTGGCAGTCACAAAAGTATTGGTCTCTGGACACCAAACTTCACAAAGAGCCCGGTAAATAGAGTTCGGGCGATGATAATCCTTTGTAGCGGAGATGACTGCAGAAGCTAATTGACGAAGATTTTTCTTGAGCAGAAGTTTTTGAACCCATGAAGACCATTCCCAAAACTTTGGAAGAAAAGAAATTTCTCCTCGACTGATAAGTGCACTTCCCCATCGTATTTCTCTGTTGCCAATCTTCTCACAAATCACTGCTCTTGGAATGCACTCCATGCTTTGAGAATGATGAGGCGGAAGACATAGAAATGGGAGATGACTGCTAGAGTGGTCGGACTTCGCAGCTTCTAAATTCTCGTGGCATTCACTAATGACAGGCATGTGCAACTCTGACAAAGGTTCCAAGAGGTCAAGAGAAGGATCTGCAGTCGGCTTATGGATGCTGAGTTTAAGTTCGCCGCGTATGCCAGGCTGGGCATGGTACTTCACATCAGTATCTTTGAAACGAAGGTAACTTTTGCCTTGATTTTTAAGCTCGACGATTTCATGTATGTCAGAATACATCTCGTTATTAAAGCTTGCGCCAGCCATTCCTAAAAAAAAATAAAAAAATGAGCAATAAATCTTTTAAGTTTGTCTGAATCTTCCAAATATGTAAATGACATCCACGCAAAGTTCCTTGGACGATAAAAGGAGTCGGTCCTTGGTCTCAAACACAAAGTGCCTTGAACGATTAAAGGAGTCGGTCCTTGGTCCCAAACATAAAGTGTCTTGAACGATTAAAGGAGTCGGTCCTTGGTCCCAAACACAAGGTGTCTTGGACAGTTAAAGGAGCCGGTCCTTGGTCCCAAACACAAAGTGCCTTGGACGGTTGAAGGAGCTGGTCCTTGGTCCTCAACACAAAGTGCCTTGGACGGTAGAAGGAGCCGGTCCTTGGTCCTCAACACAAAATGTCTTGGACGGTAAAAGGAGCCGGTCCTTGGTCCTCAATACGAAGTGTCTTGCATGATGAAGGGTGACGGTCATTGGTCCTCAAGGTACATGAAAATGTTCGAAATTTTAAATCTATTCTAAACTCATGAAACAATTACATCACAAAATTTAAACTCTGTCCCAAAGAAATCTCAAACCTCAAAATTCTTGAATGGCTCCAAAAGTTAAATCTCTGAAAAAGAAGAATGTAGAATGTTAATCTCGACTTTGTTAAGACAATCATGCTAAAATAATCATAACAATAATAATAATAAATAAAAAAAGAGGGAGGTGAAATGAAAAAAAAAAATAAAAAAAAAATACAGTTAACGTCTAAAAAAAAATGGGAAACTAATTGGTTTATGCTGTTGGACAGAAACCAAAAGAAAAAGAAATAAAAAAAAAAAGAATGTTTTAAAGGTCTCTGCCATGACAATTGGTCACTACGCAGAAACCAAGAATAATTTTTAAAAAAAAAGAATGAAAAAAAGACAAAAGAAACAAATTGGTTTCTGCCAAACAATTTGCTTGGGTTGGCATAAACCAAAGAAAATTGGAATTAACCTACTCCGATTGCGGCCAATTGCAGCGAAAACCAAGACATTGGAATTAATCAATTCCAATTGCGGCAAAAAAAACAGTTTGGTTTCCGTCGGGTTTTTTTAATTAAAAAAAAAACACGGCGAGCGAGAAAGAAAAAAATAAAAAAATAAAATAA
Source organism: Osmanthus fragrans (assembly GCA_019395295.1). Lineage (NCBI taxonomy): Eukaryota > Viridiplantae > Streptophyta > Magnoliopsida > Lamiales > Oleaceae > Osmanthus > Osmanthus fragrans. The sequence continues at coordinate 15,717,476 of CM033359.1, forward strand.
AATTCCCTACCTTTGATTGCAAGATTTAACCAACTTGTTTCTAAACCTCGAAATTTGTTTATATAAATAGGCGGGTATCGGACCTTACTTAAGCCCGTCATACCATATAACATAAAAAACATGTTCAAAATATAAAATAAACAAATAATCAAATAACATTTTATCCCAAAAAAAAAAAATGAAAATCAAGATTTGTCAATTTATTTATTTCATAATAAATAAATAAATCTTGAGGGGGCATTTGTAGACACCAAAAAAAAAAAAAAAAAAATCAAATGGGTTGGGTCGATTTAAATTATTAGCCCAATTAAATTAAAATCTATTAAAGCCCACTAAAATTAATAGGAGGCCCATCTACTATTTCAAAAAAAACCTACAATTATTTAATTAATCATTTTAATTAAATATAATTGGGTGGTTACCAAAATTAGCCACGAAATTTCCCCTATAAATAGGACCAATGGTTCACGGAAAGAAAAAAAAAAGAAAAGAAAGTGAAGAAGAAAATCACGAAGTGCTGAAGAAATCTTAAAGTCGAAGGAAGAGAAGAAACTCTCCCAAGTCCAAGTCCGGCAAACACGAAGAAGACCAAAATCTTCTTCAAATCAAGTCAAGTCCAAGAAGATCAAAACCTTCTTCAAATCAAATCAAGTCCAAGTCCAAGAAGATCAAAACCTTCTTCAAATCAAATCAAATCAAGTCAAGTCCAAGCCCCAAAATTCAAGTGTTGAACAAGTCAAGCCCTCGACAAATCAAATTCTCAACAAATCTCGAAGTCCAGGATTCAAGCCACGTGGCCCCTCGTCTTCAAACATTCAGATCATCAATCAGAGGATCTTGCAATTTTGCAGTTACAAGAAGATTAATTTTTAACTTGTATTTCTTGAAAATACAATTTGTAAGGATTTCCGTATTTTAATACACGAAATTCGTCGTACAAATTTTTGGCACGCCCATCAACTCATGATTGAGTGGATGAAGGCCCATCAACTTTTTTTTTTTTAAAAAATTATTCTTTATTGGTTTTTAATTAAATAACTGTAGGTTACCAAAATTAGCCATGAAATTTCCCCTATAAATAGGATCAATGGTCCATGGAAAAAGGGGGGAGGTGAAAGTGAAGAAGAAAATCACGAAGCGCTGAAGAAATCTTAAAGTCGGAGGAAGAGAAGAAACTCTCTCAAGTCCAAGTCCGGCAAACACGAAGAAGACCAAAATCTTCTTCAAATCAAGTCAAACACGAAGAAGACCAAAATCTTCTTCAAATCAAGTCAAACACGAAGAAGACCAAAATCTTCTTCAAATCAAGTCAAGTACAAGAATATCAAAACCTTCTTCAAATCAAATCAAGTCCAGGTCAAGTACAAGAAGATCGAAACCTTCTTCAAATCAAATCCAGTCCAAGTCCAAGCCCTAAAATTCAAGTGTTGAACAAGTCAAGCCCTCGACAAATCAAATTCTTAACAAATCTCGAAGTCCAGGATTCAAGCCACGTGGCCCCTCGTCTTCAAACATTCAGATAATTAATCAGAGGATCTTGCAATTTTGCAATTACAAGAAGATTATTTTTCACTTGTATTTCTCGAAAATACAATTTGTAACGGTTTCCGTATATTAACGGAGTCCAGCAAAAAGCTCTCGTTCTGGTCCCGTCTCTAGTGGCAGATCCATATCTGGATTTTCTCATGCCACTTCTCTGCAAAGGTTGGGAGATTATTCCTCATCTGAAAAATCACTCGAGCCAGTGATGGTCACAGAAGCAACGTCGGGCTCAGATGACCGAATTCAACAAATGGCTTTAGCCATTGAAAAATTAACAAAGTCGCTAGAAGACAAAGACGCACAGGGCGCTGCACTCATGCACCAGTTAGAATCGCAAAATCCGTCGGTTAAAGGGAATCAAGAAAACTCAGAATGTTCCAAGGCTAAAGAACTAGAAGTGCAAGAGCACCAACAGAAACAAGATATGCATGATCGGACAGTTGTTCAAAACGTGTTACGTGACTCTACTCAACTCTCCGTTGGTTCTCTATCTGTCCAACAACTTCAGCATATGATTGCAGACACTATTCGTGCTCAGTACGGAGGTTCATTGCAATCTTCATTGGTGTACGCCAAGCCCTATAGTCGTCGAATCGATGAAATCAAGATGCCACTCGATTACCAACCTCCCAAATTTCAGAGTTTTGACGGGAAAGGCAACCCAAAGCAACATGTTGCACACTTTATCGAGACATGTAACAATGCAGGCACCTACAATGACACAATGGTAAAGCAATTCGTACGCTCCCTAAAAGGTGCCGCATTTGAATGGTACACAGACTTACCAGCTGGGTCAGTTGATAGTTGGGATCAACTCGAGCGAGAATTTCTAACACGTTTCTACAGCTCCCGACGAACTGTCAGCCTTCCGGAACTTGGTCGAACGAAGCAGAGCAAGGAAGAGCCCGTTGTAGAGTACATCGAACGCTGGAGGAACCTTGTACTTAATTGCAAAAAATGAATAAGCGAAGCATCGTCCATCGACATGTGTGTACAAGGCATGCATTGGGGATTACTCTATAATCTCCAAGCAAATATGCCTCACTCATTTGAAGAATTGGCGACATGTGCTCATGACCTAGAGCTCCAAATTGCAAGGCATGGGTGTAACGCCCCAACTCCTAGTGGACCGGAACGCTACTTACTTTACTTAACTTAACCGGTGGTTTAGTAACAAGTGTACATATCTTAGCGGAAGCTTAAATCTTAACAAACATTCTTTTTGAAAGATATTGGATTAAATAACTTTATAACTTTCCAAAATCACGAAATATAATTTATTTGATGAAATCATGACTTGTTCAAGCTACTCAAAAGAAATAACGTTGGAAATAACATTTGAAACATTAAAGACTTTAAATCTAAATCACTTGTTCACTGGGTTCCCATAGGCTTATTGCATCTCCTTCCATCTCTTCCATCATCCAACCCGGTGCATCAACATTTAATCTGTAGATATAGGGTAGAAACCCGTGAGTTGAAAACTCAATAGGCGTCATAGGTGCAATCGTGATTAAGCTAAGCATTTCATAACAATTAACATTAGAACTTCCATAAAACATGCCGTACCCGGAGGTACCATTTGACATGAAAATGTATGCCGTACCAACGGAACCATTTGACATGAAAGGTGCATGCCGAACAGAAGATACCATTTGACACACAACATTAACCTTTAAATGTATGCCGCACCGACGGAACCATTTGACATGAAAGGCACATGCCGAACCGACGATACCATTTGACACACAACATCAGCCTTTAACATAGAACATTACTTGCTAGAAATTATAACTTAAACACGTATAACAACTTTATGCACCTCTACCTACCTCGATTTGATGCTTGATGAACTTTGAAAAACTTTGGATGAACTTCAAAACTTTGACGAAGCTTGGACGTTTGGGCCTTTCTTTGTTCTTTGAAAACACCTTTTGAAATCACAAAAACCTTCTTGCAGAATATTTTTGCCCACCCTTAAAACTTCTGGAAAACACTTTGAAAAATCACCTTCCTTTTCTCTCCCAAACTCTCTATTTTTCTCTCAACTTTTGAAAGCAAATTGAAAGTGCTTTTGGTGTGAAAAATAAAATGAGTGAAGAGGGTATTTATAGGTGAGCTTTGGGGTGGGTGAAAGGTCATATTAAATAGGGTAATTAAGTAGTGCAAGTAGTGGCCATTAATTCAAAAAAATCGTGGGTTTTTCTGCTTTTCCGGTCGTCACTGCACAGCTTTCAGTATTTTTATCATAACTTTTCCTCCTGATATCCAATTGAGGTGATTCAAATTGCGTTGGAAAGCTAACTCAAAGAGCTACAACTTTTATTCAGATATAATTTTCAAATTCGAATGATTTCTATGTCGAAAATGGGTCTCAAAGGAGACTAAAAATATTTGAAATGTACTTTTAGCCATAAAATGAAATACTTTGCATTCCGTCCAATCTTCATCAAATTATTTTTAAGAAAATATTTTATAAACATCATTTTACCTTTAAACATGTATTGGACTATCTTTTGGGCTTATATTTCCTTTATTGGGCCTAATGTGAAATTAATCACACAATTATGGGCCTAGCTTTATAGAAGATTTGGGCCTCTACATCCCTCCTCCCTTATATAAATTTCGTCCTCGAAATTTACCTTACAGTTGGGCAAGGAGTGCGGGATACTTGACTTTAACTTCTTCTTCATTTTCCCACGTAGCTTCTTCCATTCCGTGATTATTCCACTGTATCTTAACCAGTTGAATCTCTTTATTCCTTAGCTTATGCACTTTTCGATCCAGTATCTTAATTGGTGATTCCTCATAAGATAAATCCTTTTGTACTTCTAGGGTCTGATAACTTATCACATGATTAGGATCGTGCACGTATTTCTTTATCATTGATACGTGGAACACATTGTGTACCGCTGACAATTCAGGTGGCAAAGCTAATCGGTAAGCCACGTTCCCAACCTTATCAAGTATCTCGAAAGGTCCAATATACCTGGGTCGTAGCTTGCCTTTCTTTCCAAATCTAAGTACACCTTTCATTGGTGCTACCTTTAGAAAGACTTTGTCTCCCACTTGAAACTCTAAATCCTTTCTTCTCGTGTCAGCATAGCTCTTCTGCCGATCCTGTGCTGCCTTTATCCTTGCTCGGATCAGATCGATCGCTTCAACTGTCATTTCAACTATTTCTGGTCCCAAAATTCTCTTCTCCCCGACTTCGTCCCAATGAATAGGGGATCTACATCTTCTTCCATAGAGAGCTTCATACGGTGCCATTCCAATAGTTGTTTGAAAACTATTGTTATACGCAAATTCTACTAGGGGTAAGTATGACTCCCAACTACCACCTAGATCCAAAACACATGCTCTCAACATGTCCTCTAAAGTCTGGATGGTCCTTTCAGACTGTCCGTCAGACTGAGGGTGATATGCTGTACTGAAATTCAGCTTCGTTCCCATAGCTGCTTGTAGGCTTTTCCAGAATTTAGATGTAAACCTTGGGTCTCTATCAGACACAACAGACACAGGTACACCGTGTATCCTTACTATTTCTTTTATGTACAATTGTGCCAACTGGTTCATACTGAAAGTCATTTTCATTGGAAGAAAATGAGCTGCCTTCGTCAATCAGTCTACTATAACCCATATAGCATTGTGTCCTTTTGCTGACTTGGGAAAACCAACCACAAAATCCATTGTGATGTTTTCCCATTTCCATTCAGGTATCTCTAAAGGATTCAGCAATCCTGCTGGTCTTTGGTGTTCCGCCTTAACCTGCTGACATACTATGCATTTATGCACGTACGGTCCGATACTCATTTTCATGTTTCTCCACCAGAATGTATCACGAAGGTCTCGATACATTTTCGTACCACCGGGATGTGCGGTGTACGGGGTGCAATGAGCTTCTTTTAATATCTCGTTCCTCAAATCCTCATTCTTAGGCACGCAGATTCTTCCTTTAAACATCAGTGCTTGGTCTGCGGCTATTCCAAAATCTTTCCTCTTATCTGTTCCAACTTCTTCCTTGATCTTCATCAAGAACAGGTCATTACCTTGTGCTTCTATAATTCGCTCTCGAAGAGTAGGTCGAATTGTCAAAGCTGCTAATTTCTCTGTGACTTGTCTTGGTGTGGTAACCACCTCAATCTTCATTCTTTCCAAGTCCTTGTCTAACTCCATTTGACAAGTGAGTAGTGACGTCAACTGTCTCGTCAATTTCCTACTCAAGGCGTCGGCCACCACATTTGCCTTACCTGGATGGTAGTGAATGGTACAGTCGTAATCATTCACTAACTCTAACCATCGTCTCTGTCTCATGTTTAGTTCCTTCTGTGTGAAGAAATATTTTAAGCTCTTATGATCCGTATAAATTTCACACTTACTTCCGTACAAGTAGTGTCGCCATATTTTCAATGCGTGTACTACCGCCGCAAGCTCTAAATCATGCGTCGGGTAGTTCTGCTCATGCTTCTTCAATTGCCTTGAAGCGTAGGCTACTACCTTTCCATTCTGCATCAGTACACATCCTAGCCCTTGCTTGGACGCATCACTGTATATAACAAACCCTTCTGTTCCCTCAGGTATTGTTAACACAGGCGCAGATATCAGCCTCTGCTTAAGTTCTTGAAAACTCTTCTCACAGATATCCGTCCATTGAAATTTGACTCCCTTTCTCGTAAGTTGCGTCATTGGGCCAGCTATCTTGGAAAATCCTTCAATAAACCTTCGATAATACCCGGCCAATCCTAGAAAGCTCCATACTTCACCAGCATTAGTCGGCGCCTTCCAGTTAGTTACTGCTTCTACTTTTGCTGGATCTACTTCAATCCCTTGGGCAGTGACTACATGTCCAAGAAATCCAACTCGTTCAAGCCAGAATTCACACTTTTTGAATTTGGCATAAAGTTTCTCCTTGCGTAGTACCTCTAGGGCTACTCTTAGATGCTCTTCATGTTGCTCCTTACTCTTAGAGTATATCAAAATGTCGTCAATAAAGACTATGATAAATTGATCTAAATACTGATGAAATACTCGATTCATCAGATCCATGAATACTGCTGGTGCATTGGTCAATCCAAATGGCATCACCATAAACTCGTAGTGTCCATAACGAGTCCTGAAAGCTGTCTTAGGTATATCCTCTATTTTCACTTTTAATTGATGGTACCCAGATCGTAAATCGATCTTGGAAAATACCTTAGCTCCTTTCAGTTGATCTAACAGATCCTCGATTCTAGGGAGTGGGTACTTATTCTTGATGGTTAATCGATTCAACTCCCTGTAATCGATACACATCCTCATGCTTCCATCTTTCTTCTTCACGAACAACACTGACGCACCCCATGGAGATACGCTGGGTCGTACGAATCCCATATCAAGGAGTTCCTGTATTTGCTTCCTTAACTCTTGTAGTTCCTTCGGAGCCATTCTATATGGGGCTTTCGACATTGGTGCCGCTCCAGGAATTAGCTTTATGGTGAATTCCACTTGCCTATCTGGTGGAATACCAGATAGCTCTTCTGGAAACACATCTTCGAACTCCCGTACTACTGGTACGTCCTCAATCTTTACTGTCTCCTGTTTCCCTCCTAGGATATTTACCAAATATCCTTGACAAGCTCCTTTTCTCAACATCTTCTCAGCTTGTAAAGCCGATACTAGTCGAATAAAAGGTTTCGTCTTGATTCCAAAGAAAGAAAATGGTTCCTCTCCTGGTTTCTGAAATAATATTTCCTTTTCCTTACATCGGATGGTGGCATAATTACTACCCAACCAATCCATGCCTAGTATTACATCGAAGTCATTCATCTCTATCATGTATAAGTCTGCTTCCATAGGTTTTCCCTCAACTTCAATACTAACAGATTTGGCTATCTTATCAGTACTCAAAGGGTTACCTGTAGGGATACTAACTTCTAATATACCTTCCGATTTATCACAGGTAATATTAGACCTAGCCATAAAAATCGTCGATGCAAAGGAGTGCGTAGCTCCTGAATCAAACAGTACATAAGCAGGCATATTGGCTATCAATAAAGTACCTGCTATAACGTTCGAGTTCTCCTCTGCCTCCTTTTGAGTCAGTGCAAATTGGGTTGATGGTGGACGCAACTACTGGATACGAAATCTTGTCATTCATGGACGGATTTTCTTGATACAACATAATACGGATGAACCCGAAAGACGAAGAACTTACATCATTTCGTACTCCTAAGGGTATATATTGTTACAAAGTTATGCCATTTGGATTAAAAAATGCGGGGGCAACCTACCAGCGAGCTATGCAAAGGATTTTCGATGACATGCTGCACAAAAATGTGGAATGCTATGTGGATGATCTTGTTGTTAAAACAAAGAAACGGGATGACCATTTACAAGACTTACAGGATGTTTTCAAAAGGCTTCGACGACATCAACTGAAGATGAATCCGTTGAAGTGTGCATTTGGTCTCACCTCTGGAAAATTTCTTGGCTTTATTGTTCGACATCGGGGCATCGAAGTAGATCAATCAAAAATTGAGGCCATAATCAACATGCCAGAACCAAGAAATGTACATGAGTTAAAAAGCCTTCAAGGAAAACTCGCATACATTCGGAGATTTATCTCTAACCTTGCCGGACGCTGTCATCCTTTGAACAAATTGGTAAAGAAAGATGTACCATTTGAATGGGATGATGCTTGTCGAAATGCTCTCCAAAGCGTTAAACAGTACTTGTCTCATCCGCCAGTACTCGCAGCTCCAGTCCCAGGGAAACCACTAACTCTTTACGTTACAGCACAAGAATATTCTCTAGGAGCACTTCTTGTCCAAGTCAACGATGAAGGAAAAGAGAATGCGCTCTATTACTTGAGTCGGACACTAGTAGGTGCTGAAATGAAGTATTCGCCTATCGAAAAAATATGTCTCGCGTTGATCTTCGCGTCTAAAAAGTTGAGACATTATATGCTATCACACATAATCAATCTTGTTTCAAAGATTGATCCATTAAAGTACATAATGTCCAGGCCGATTCTTTCCGGAAGGATTGGAAAATGGGCATTACTATTGTCCGAATTCGATATCAAGTTCATTCCACAAAAGGCGACCAAAGGACAAGTTTTGGCAGATTTTCTTGCTGACCATCCAATTCCAACAGAGTGGGAACTTCAGGAGGACCTCCCGGATGAAGAAGTTCTATTTACTGAAATCATACCATCGTGGAGACTATACTTTGATGGGGCAGCCCGAAGTTATGGTGCAGCAGCAGGAGTTATCTTTATCACTCCCCACGATCTCCTTATGCCTTATTCTTTTACCTTAACGGAGAAATGTTCAAACAACGTGGCGGAGTATCAAGCCCTTATCCTTGGCTTAGAAACAACGTTAGACATGGACATCCGTCAGCTGGAAGTCTTCGGAGACTCTAAATTGATAATCAGCCAACTCCTAGCCGAGTATGAAGTCCGTAATTCAGACTTGAAGCCGTATCATGAATATGCATCAACGCTCATGAATCGATTTGATTCAATAAAAATGAAATTCGTACCTAGAAATGAAAATAGAGAAGCTGATGCCTTAGCTAATCTAGCCGCTGTTTTAGCCAGGTCGGATGAAGATTTTTCCCACTCCATATCGATTGCTCAAAGATGGGTGCTTCCGTCGTTGTTGCCCTGTAATCTTGAAGAGAACAATACTGTCGAAGTAATAGAAGATGAGGAAAGAGAAGATTGGAGACAACCAATAATCGATGTTCTTGAAAATCAAAAGTTGCCAGATAATCCACGACGAAGAACCGAAGTCAAGAGTCGTGCGACCCGCTTTATCTTTTATAAGGGGACGCTTTATCGACGATCATTTGAGGGGATTTTTCTTCGATGTTTAAGTAATGACGAAGCAACACATGTGATAGAAGAAGCCCACTCTGGGATCTGTGGTGCTCATCAGTCTGGACCCAAGCTCCATTTTCGAATAAAGAGGATGGGGTACTATTGGCCGACCATGGTACAAGACTCCATGGATTATGCAAAAAAATGTGAAACTTGCCAAGTCCATGCAAATTTCATCCATCAACCGCCAGAACAGTTGCATCCAACAGTGGCTTCATGGCCATTCGATGCATGGGGTCTTGATGTAATTGGACCCATAACTCCAAAGTCTTCAGCTGGGCATTCATACATCCTTGCTGGGACCGATTACTTCTCTAAATGGGCTGAAGCTGTACCATTGAAGGAAGTAAAGAAAGAAAATATTGCAGATTTCATCTGAATCCAGATCATTTATCGGTATGGAGTTTCGCGACACATCATCACTGATAATGGAACCCTTCTGCAATAGCCACATAAACGATTTGTGTGCAAAGTTTGGAAATCGTTACAAATCGTCAATGTACGACGAATTTCGTTAAACAATACAACTCGTCAATATACGACGAATTTCGTGTATTAAAATACGGAAATCGTTACAAATTGTATTTTCAAGAAATACAAGTTAAAAATTAATCTTCTTTTAACTGCAAAATTGCAAGATCCTCTGATTGATGATCTGAATGTTTGAAGACGAGGGGCCACGTGGCTTGAATCCTGGACTTCGAGATTTGTTGAGAATTTGATTTGTCGAAGGTTTGACTTGTTCAACACTTGAATTTTGGGGCTTGGACTTAACTTGATTTGATTTGATTTGAAGAAGGTTTTGATCTTCTTGGACTTGGACTTGATTTGATTTGAAGAAGGTTTTGATCTTCTTGGACTTGACTTGATTTGAAGAAGATTTTGGTCTTCTTCGTGTTCGCCGGACTTGGACTTGGGAGAGTTTCTTCTCTTCCTCCGACTTTAAGATTTCTTCAGCACTTCGTGATTTTCTTCTTCACTTTCTTTTCTTTTTTTCCTTTCCATGAACCATTGGTCCTATTTATAGGGGAAATTTCGTGGCTAATTTTGGTAACCACCCAATTATATTTAATTAAAATGATTAATTAAATAATTGTAGGTTTTTTTTTGAAATAGTAGGATGGGCCTCCTATTAATTTTAGCGGGTTTTAATAGATTTTAATTTAATTGGGCTAATAATTTAAATCGACCCAACCCATTTGATTTATTATTTTTTTTTTTGGTGTCTACAAATGCCCCCTCAAGATTTATTTATTTATTATGAAATAAATAAATTGATATATCTTGATTTTCATTTTTTTTTTTTTTTGGGATAAAATGTTATTTGATTATTTGTTTATTTTATATTTTGAACATGTTTTTTATGTTATATGGTATGACGGGCTTAAGTAAGGTCCGATACCCGCCTATTTATATAAACAAATTTCGAGGTTTAGAAACAAGTTGGTTAAATCTTGCAATCAAAGGTAGGGAATTTTTTTTTTTTTTTTTTTTTTATTTTTTCCTTTCTCGCTCGCCGTGTTTTTTTTTTTAATTAAAAAAAACCCGACTGAAACCAAACTGTTTTTTTTGCCGCAATTGGAATTGATTAATTCCAATGTCTTGGTTTTCGCTGCAATTGGCCGCAATCGGAATAGGTTAATTCCAATTTTCTTTGGTTTATGACAACCCAAGCAAATTGTTTGGCAGAAACCAATTTGTTTCTTTTGTCTTTTTTTCATTCTTTTTTTTTTAAATTATTCTTGGTTTCTGCGTAGTGACCAATTGTCATGGCAGAGACCTTTAAAACATTCTTTTTTTTTTATTTCTTTTTTTTTTTGGTTTCTGTCCAACAGCATAAACCAATTAGTTTCCCATTTTTTTTTTAGACGTTAACTGTATTTTTTTTTTTTTTTTCATTTCACCTCCCTCTTTTTTTATTTATTATTATTGTTATGATTATTTTAGCATGATTGTCTTAACAAAGTCGAGATTAACATTCTACATTCTTCTTTTTCAGAGATTTAACTTTTGGAGCCATTCAAGAATTTTGATGTTTGAGATTTTTTTGGGACAGAGTTTAAATTTTGTGATGTAATTGTTTCATGAGTTTAGAATAGATTTAAAATTTCGAACATTTTCATGTACCTTGAGGACCAATGACCGTCACCCTTCATCATGCAAGACACTTCGCATTGGGGACCAAGGACCGGCTCCTTTTACCGTCCAAGACACTTTGTGTTGAGGACCAAGGACCAGCTCATTTTACCATCCAAGGCACTTTGTGTTGAGGACCAAGGACCGGCTCCTTTTACCGTCCAAGGCACCTCGTGTTTGGACCAAGGACCGACTCCTTTTACCGTCCAAGGCACTTTGTATTGAGGACCAAGGACCGGCTCCTTCTACCGTCCAAGGCATTTTGTGTTGAGGACCAAGGACCGACTCCTTTAATCGTTCAAGACACTTTATGTTTGGGACCAAGGACCGACTCCTTTAATCGTTCAAGGCACTTTGTGTTTGAGACCAAGGACCGACTCCTTTATCGTCCAAGGCACTTTGCGTGGATGTCATTTACATATTTGGAAGTTTCAGACAAACTTAAAAGATTTATTGCTCATTTTTTTTTTTTTTTTTTTAGGAATGGCTGGCGCAAGCTCTAACAACGAGATGTATTCTGACATACATAAAATCGTCGAGCTTAAAAATCAAGGCAAAAGTTACCTTCATTTCAAAGATACTGATGTGAAGTACCATGCCCAGCCTGGCATACGCGGCGAACTTAAACTCAGCATCCATAAGCCGACTGCAGATCCTTCTCTTGACCTCTTGGAACCTTTGTCAGAGTTGCACATGCCTGTCATTAGTGAATGCCACGAGAATTTAGAAGCTGCAAAGTCCGACCACTCTAGCAGTCATCTCCCATTTCTATGTCTTCCGCCTCATCATTCTCAAAGCATGGAGTGCATTCCAAGAGCAGTGATTTGTGAGAAGATTGGCAACAGAGAAATACGATGGGGAAGTGCACTTATCAGTCGAGGAGAAATTTCTTTTCTTCCAAAGTTTTGGGAATGGTCTTCATGGGTTCAAAAACTTCTGCTCAAGAAAAATCTTCGTCAATTAGCTTCTGCAGTCAGCTCCGCTACAAAGGATTATCATCGCCCGAACTCTATTTACCGGGCTCTTTGTGAAGTTTGGTGTCCAGAGACCAATACTTTTGTGACTGCCAGTGGTGAAATCGGCATTTCTCTTTGGGACATCTGCGAGGTAAGTGGAATTTCGATTATGGGTCATTACTATGAGGAAGTAGTCCCAAGTCTTTCAGAATTGACAGATCATCTTCCCAAGTCTTGTCTGTACCTCTTCAATGTTTTCGCATTGATTGCCAATGCGAACGAATCTGATTGCGTCAGTCACGAAGAATGGATTAATTTTTGGTTTCACGAGAGTGGTTGTGCCCAGAACCCTCGACAACACAAAAATTATAAGAATGCTATGAATCTAAATCCATTTAAAAGGCGTCATAAAAAAACTTCACAGGAAATTCGGAGACCCGTGATTGTAGACAAGCCGAGAGACATTTTTCGCAGGGATCGGAGTCATTGGGGCGATATACCAATAGGTTTGTCTATAGAAGAAGAAGAGGAATTTGAAATAGCTGCTTATTTCTCCCTGTGGCTTTGTCGTTTCGTTCTTCCATCCGGGGACGAGTACATGAGAGTTGGGACTTTTAAAGTGTCCTCCAAGATGGCAGGTGGGTACACTTACAGCCTAGTCCCTCCGGTATTAGCAAGTATTTATAGAGGACTTACACGGACGTCGAATCATCAGTCAAATCCAGACCTTGGCTCGATTTCACATTCATTTCCTAGACATTTTCTTTATGCTTGGGCTGCTACATATTTCGTCCGAGGTATTTATGCCCACGTGGACAAGAGTTATCCTCGTCCTATAATCTGAAGGTATGCTGGCACTTTAAATGCTTTCCAGTCTTGGGAGAAAAATGTTGTTGATTGTCGGGACCTTATTCGGGGAATGATGGATGCCAATGACTTTTGTTGGAATCTATTCCCTTCATCGTCCCATCCTGGTGCACGAGTGGATGACGTTCCAAGGTCTATAGATACTTCAGAATTTATGGTGAGTATTCGATCAGGATTTGTTTCTTATCGCCGAGGAAACTCCCCTTTTATTCTTGAAGCGTATAATCCCCACAGGTTTGCGAGACAGCTTGGCTTTAGGCAAACGCTTCCCGGCTCCCCAAGAAATTTGGATATTGCCCCCAATGCAGGTGATATGTATCGTGTTTGGTTGTCCTTGACTCGGACGCTAAGTGGATCTACATTTCATATCCCGGAATATGTGAAAGATACACGTCAAAACGTTACAGCAGAGTACCAGAATTGGTGGAATGACCAAGTGTTGTCAATCCTGACGAATGTTCAAGTACATGTTTTATCTTCTAGTGAGAGTCGTGACTTCATTCTTGGCCCAGCTCCAAATAGGGTTGTAGCCAAAGGGTTAAGCCCTCCAAATATTATTCCTGAAGAGAATTCTAGAAAGAGAGATCCAGACTTTCGAAACGAAAAAGTGATTAAGAAGATTAAAATTATAGTCCCTTCAACCAAGTTCGCTTCCACCTCTGAGCCTGCTGACAAAATACCCGAAGTAGTCTTGATTCCAGACCACAGCAGTCCTGGAGATCGAACATCTCATGCTCCTGGAAAAACTCTAACTTTTGAGGATGAAAGTTTCGGAGATCAGGTATTTAAATTTTTTTTTTTTTGGGTTTTTGAATCTTATGCAACAAATTTCAATTTCAGGCTCCTCTTTCCCGAATATATAACATTAGACAATCGGTAAAACCAATGCCGCTTCAAGCTGTTCCAAATCCTTCAAAAGGTGATGTTGAAACTTCTCAAGTTAACATCAGTCTCCTGACTACACCACTAGATGGTGAATTTTTAAACATGTCACCTAGAACACGAAACACGGGTATATTTTTCTTCTCCTTCTTTTCTAGATCTCTTCTTTTTTCCCTTTTTTTTTTTAGGTTTTCCAAGCATTCCTGAAGGATTGAATTTCTCCATGAATCCAAACTCTTTGCAAGATCAGATCGACGAGAATGACGAAAGAATTGATGCACTTCAAGGAATAGATGGTGCTTACGATTTTCACCACCCACCTTGCAAATACCCGAGTATTATTAATGAAGATACCTTGGCGTTCAACATAGATAAATTCCGTGATGAGGATGAAGTAAATTCTGAGACTATGAGAGCTAACATTTCAGAAATTAATCACGAGGTCATAGTTGCTCCATCTTCATTGGCTTTAGTTAACATTCCGCCTTCAAAGACAAATAGTCATCGGGTTGCGCCGATTTGTTCTTTCATGTCTGGTCCTCCGCCCAAGATAACTCAAGAGTCTCCCTATTTGAAAGCTGCTCTACACGATGCCATGATCAACTACCTTCAGAAGTGTTTCAGGGACATTTTGAAGCATGGGTTTTCCAACATCCGATCTTGGTGGAGCGAAAATAATTTAATTCTCTAAAATGTGATTGCCAACTCATTTCACACAGATCCGACACATTTGATGAATCATATGGATGTGTTTCTCACGGAAGTCGACCTTTATTTATCAGAAAGAAATCAACATTTAGAGTGTCTAACCGCTGAAGAAAAGGCTGAGCAATTGAAACTTTTGAATATCCAGTTGGAAGTGAAGGATTCCATGTGTTCTTCATTGGAAAATAAAATTGGGCAGCTAACTTTCGAGCTGGACAAACTTCGTGATGAACTTCAAACTCATCAGAAACAAAAGGGTATGCTTGGAACCATGAAGGCCGCATTAGAAGAGTCGCAGACTAGAGATGTCACCAGCATAGCATCCATTGACCGGAAAAGGAAGACACTTGAAGATAGTTTCCTGATGATGAGTGATTTCGAGAATTTGTGATTTTCTTTAGGACCATACCGTATGAATTTTGATTTGTCATCGTTTTTTTTTTTTTTTTGGTCTTCACATTTCGAGTGTATTTCTTTTTATTTCAGAAATTGGTAAACAATTTGAATGAATTTATTAGTTGTGACTGAACTTGAATTTATAATTTATTCAAGCTACCTACGTACCCAAACGGGATCAAGTCAAACGTAGTTCGTTAAAAGAACAATTTTTTTTTATTTAGGGCCGTTCACAGTTTATCCTCTTGCGGGCCAGGAGTATTACGTTTTATTAGAACGGAAAATTTATAAACTAAAGAACTTCAAGCGTAAAAACGCTTTAGAAATTTGCCGTTGATAGGCCCGATTTGTAGTCCGTCTTTGTCGACAATCTTGTACGCTCCGTTAGTGAATGCATGAGTAACGAGATATGGACCATCCCATTTAGGTTGAAACTTGCCCCCTATTTTTCGTGTGATTATGATCGGCCTGCGCACGGAAAGCACCAGATCTCCAACCTGAAATGATCTTGGTCGCACCCTTTTGTTGAAGGATTTAGTCATTCGAGCTTGATAGCACTCCATGTGCATTTGCGCCTCTAACCTCTTCTCATCCAAAGCTTCCAACTCTTCTAATCGAAGACGAGCATTTTCTTCTGTTGTCAAACCTTCTTGGATGGCAATTCGAAGTGAAAGGATTTGACACTCCAAAGGAAGTACAGCTTCAACTCTATACACTAAGGCATAAGGAGTGGCTTGTGTCGGGGTCCGATAAGTAGTTCGATAAGCCCATAAGACTTCGCCAATTCTTTCATGCCAATCTTTTTTTGATTTGGAGACGACCTTTTTCAGTAAACTGCATAGAGTCTTGTTGAACGCCTCTGTTAAACCCATTAGCAGCTGCATTGTACATTGACGAGTTGTATTGTTTAAATCCAAACTTTGCACGCAAATCGTTTATGTGGCTATTGCAGAAGGGTTTTCCATTATCAGTGATGATGTGTCGCGGAACTCCATACCGATAAATGATCTGGATTCGGATGAAATCTGCAACATTTTCTTTCTTTACTTCCTTCAATGGTACAGCTTCAGCCCATTTAGAGAAGTAATCGGTCCCAGCAAGGATGTATGAATGCCCAGCTGAAGACTTTGGAGTTATGGGTCCAATTACATCAAGACCCCATGCATCGAATGGCCATGAAGCCACTGTTGGATGCAACGGTTCTGGCGGTTGATGGATGAAATTTGCATGGACTTGGCAAGCTTCACATTTTTTTGCATAATCCATGGAGTCTTGTACCATGGTCGGCCAATAGTACCCCATCCTCTTTATTCGAAAATGGAGCTTGGGTCCAGACTGATGAGCACCACAGATCCCAGAGTGGGCTTCTTCTATCACATGTGTTGCTTCGTCATTACTTAAACATCGAAGAAAAATCCCCTCAAATGATCGTCGATAAAGCGTCCCCTTATAAAAAGATAAAGCGGGTCGCACGACTCTTGACTTCGGTTCTTCGTCGTGGATTATCTGGCAACTTTTGATTTTCAAGAACATCGATTATTGGTTGTCTCCAATCTTCTCTTTCCTCATCTTCGATTACTTCGACAGTATTGTTCTCTTCAAGATTACAGGGCAACAACGACGGAAGCACCCATCTTTGAGCAATCGATATGGAGTGGGAAAAATCTTCATCCGACCTTGCTAAAACAGTGGCTAGATTAGCTAAGGCTTCAGCTTCTCTATTTTCATTTCTAGGTACGAATTTCATTTTTATTGAATCAAATCGATTCATGAGCGTTGATGCATATTCATGATACGGCTTCAAGTCTGAATTACGAACTTCATACTCGGCGAGGAGTTGGCTGATTATCCATTTAGAGTATCCGAAGACTTCCAACTGACGGATGTCCATGTCTAACGCCGTTTCTAAGCCAAGGATAAGGGCTTGATACTCCGCCACGTTGTTTGAACATTTCTCCGTTAAGGTAAAAGAATAAGGCATAAGGAGATCGTGGGGAGGGATAAAGATAACTCCTGCTCCGGCACCATAACTTCGGGCTGCCCCATCAAAGTATAGTCTCCACGATGGTATGATTTCAGTAAATAGAACTTCTTCATCCGGGAGGTCCTCCTGAGGTTCCCACTCTGTTGGAATTGGATGGTCAACAAGAAAATCTGCCAAAACTTGTCCTTTGGTCGCCTTTTGTGGAATGAACTTGATATTGAATTCGGACAATAGTAATGCCCATTTTCCAATCCTTCCGGAAAGAATCGGCCTGGACATTATGTACTTTAATGGATCAATCCTTGAAACAAGATTGATTATGTGTGATAGCATATAATGTCTCAACTTTTTAGACGCGAAGATCAACGCGAGACATATTTTTTCGATAGGCGAATACTTCATTTCAGCACCTACTAGTGTCCGACTCAAGTAATAGAGCGTTTTCTCTTTTCCTTCATCGTTGACTTGGACAAGAAGTGCTCCTAGAGAATATTCTTGTGCTGCAACGTAAAGAGTCAGTGGTTTCCCTGGGACTGGAGCTACGAGTACTGGCGGATGAGACAAGTACTGTTTAATGCTTTGGAGAGCATTTCGACAAGCATCATCCCATTCAAATGGTACATCTTTCTTTACCAATTTGTTAAAAGGATGACAGCGTCCGGCAAGGTTAGAGATAAATCTCCGAATGTATGCGAGTTTTCCTTTAAGGCTTTTTAACTCATGTACATTTCTTAGTTCTGGCATGTTGATTATGGCCTCAATTTTTGATTGATCTACTTCGATGCCCCGATGTCGAACAATGAAGCCAAGAAATTTTCCAGAGGTGACACCAAATGCACACTTCAACGGATTCATCTTCAGTTGATGTCGTCGAAGCCTTTTGAAAACATCATGTAAGTCTTGTAAATGGTCATCCCGTTTCTTTGTTTTAACAACAAGATCATCCACATAGCATTCCACATTTTTGTGCAGCATGTCATCGAAAATCCTTTGCATAGCTCGCTGGTAGGTTGCCCCCGCATTTTTTAATCCAAACGGCATAACTTTGTAACAATATATACCCTTAGGAGTACGAAATGATGTAAGTTCTTCGTCTTTCGGGTTCATCCGTATTTGGTTGTATCTAGAAAATCCGTCCATGAATGACAAGATTTCGTATCCAGTAGTTGCGTCCACCATCAACTCTATTATCGGAAGTGGAAAATCATCTTTCGGACATGCTTGATTCAAATCACGAAAGTCAACACAGATTCACAATTGTCCATTCTTCTTCTTGATAGTAACAATATTCGCAATCCAAGTTGGGTATTTGACTTCGCGTATGAATCCAGCTTCAATAAGTTTGTTGACTTCCGCTTCAATATGAGGAACCAGTTCTGGTCGAAATCTTCTTTGAGGTTGTTTGGTCGGTCGAACTCCATGTCTTACTGCAAGGTGATGCACTGCAACCTTTGGGTCTAAACCCGACATTTCTTTATAAGACCACGCAAACACATCTTTGTATTCCCGGAGCAAAAGGACGTACTCAGATTCCTCTTTTTGATTGAGGACTTATGAATACGGGTCTCGGGTCTTCTCCGAATTTCCTGTGAAGCTTTTTGATGATGCCTTTTAAATGGATTTAGATTCATAGCATTCTTATAATTTTTGTGTTGTCGAGGGTTCTGGGCACAACCACTCTCGTGAAACCAAAAATTAATCCATTCTTCATGACTGACGCAATCAGATTCGTTCGCATTAGCAATCAATGCGAAAACATTGAAGAGGTACAAACAAGACTTGGGAAGATGATCTGTCAACTCTGAAAGACTTGGAACTACTTCCTCATAGTAATTACCCATAATCGGAAGTCCACTTACCTCGCGGTTGTCCCAAAGAGAAATGCCAATTTCACCACTGGCAGTCACAAAAGTATTGGTCTCTGGACACCAAACTTCACAAAGAGCCCAGTAGATAGAGTTTGGGCGATGATAATCCTTTGTAGCGGAACTAACTGCAGAAGCTAATTGACGAAGATTCTTCTTGAGCAGAAGTTTTTGAACCCATGAAGACCATTCCCAAAACTTTGGAAGAAAAGAAATTTCTCCTCGACTGATAAGTGCACTTCCCCATCGTATTTCTCGGTTGCCAATCTTCTCACAAATCACTGCTCTTGGAATGCACTCCATGCTTTGAGAATGATGAGGCGGAAGACATAGAATGGGAGATGACTGCCAGAGTGGTCGGACTTCGCAGCTTCTAAATTCTCATGGCATTCACTAATGGCAGGCGTGTGCAACTCTGACAAAGGCTCCAAGAGGTCAAGAGAAGGGTCTGCAGTTGGCTTATGGATGCTAAGTTTAAGTTCGCCGCGTATGCCAGGCTGGGCATGGTACTTCACATCAGTATCTTTGAACCGAAGGTAACTTTTGCCTTGATTTTTAAGTTCGACGATTTCATGTATGTCAGAATACACCTCGTTGTTAGAGCTTGCGCCAGCCATTCCTAAAAAAAAATGATCAGTAAATCTTTTAAGTTTGTCTGAGCCTTCCAAATATGTAAATGACAAACACAGAGTGCCTTGGACAGTAAAAGGAGTCGGTCCTTGGTCCCAAACACAAAATGTCTTGGACAGTTAAAGGAGTCGGTCCTTGGTCCCAAACACAAAATGTCTTGGACAGTTAAAGGAGTCGGTCCTTGGTCCTAAACACAAAGTGTCTTGGACGGTTAAAGGAGTCGGTCCTTGGTCCCAAACACAAAGTGTCTTGGATGATAAAAGGAGTCGGTCCTTGGTCCCAAACACAAAGTGCCTTGGACGGTTAAAGGAGTCGGTCCTTGGTCCCAAACACAAAATGCCTTGGATGGTTAAAGGAGTCTGTCCTTGTCCCAAACACAAAATGCCTTGGACGGTAAACGGAGCCGGTCCTTGGTCCCAAACACAAAATGCCTTGGACGGTAAAAGGAGACAGTCCTTGGTCCTCAATGCGAAGTGTCTTGCGTGACGAAGGATGACAGTCATTGGTCCTCAAGGTACATGAAAATGTTCAAAATTTTGAGGTGAAAGTGAAGAAGAAAATCACGAAGCGCTGAAGAAATCTCAAAGTCGGAGGAAGAGAAGAAACTCTCTCAAGTCCAAGTCCGGCAAACACGAAGAAGACCAAAATCTTCTTCAAATCAAGTCAAACACGAAGAAGACCAAAATCTTCTTCAAATCAAGTCAAGTACAAGAAGACCAAAATCTTCTTCAAATCAAGTCAAGTACAAGAAGATCAAAACCTTCTTCAAATCAAATCAAGTCCAGGTCAAGTACAAGAAGATCGAAACCTTCTTCAAATCAAATCAAGTCCAAGTCCAAGCCCTAAAATTCAAGTGTTGAACAAGTCAAGCCCTCGACAAATCAAATTCTCAACAAATCTCGAAGTCCAGGATTCAAGCCACGTGGCCCCTTGTCTTCAAACATTCAGATCATTAATCAGAGGATCTTGCAATTTTGCAATTACAAGAAAATTATTTTTCACTTGTATTTCTCGAAAATACAATTTGTAACGGTTTCCGTATATTAATACACGAAATTCGTCGTACAAATTTTTGGCACGCCCGGTGGGACCTTCTTGTCCTCTCATCTTTTGATCTCAAAACCTTCAAGTTTCAACCACTACATCAGCAATGGCAAGCGAAAAGTCAAAGAGAACTATGACTCATCTTGAAGAGACCCTTGCCGAACTCTTCCATGCAACCAGGGCCCAAACAAAAACTGGGAAAACTCAACTGGTCCCACCACTGAAGAAGTTCTCCAACAAAGGCAGAATGAAAATTGCTTTCAAAAAGCCAAACTCTCGTTCGGTGGTAAAAATCAGGAGTCCAGCGAAAAGCTCTCGTTCTGGTTCCGTCTCTAGTCGCAGATCCATATCTGGATTTTCTCATGCCACTTCTCTGCAAAGGTGGGGGGATTATTCCTCATCTGAAGAATCACTCGAGCCAGTGATGGTCACAGAAGCAACGTCGGGCTCAGATGACCGAATTCAACAAATGGCTTTAGCCATTGAAAAATTAACAAAGTCGCTAGAAGACAAAGACGCACAGGTCGCTGCACTCATGCACCAGTTAGAATTGCAAAATCCGTCGGTTAAAGGGAATCAAGAAAACTCAGAATCTTCCAAGGCTAAAGAACTAGAAGTGCAAGAGCACCAACAGAAACAAGATATGCATGATCGGACAGTTGTTCAAAACGTGTTACGTGACTCCACTCAACTCTCCGTTGGTTCTCTATCTGTCCAACAACTTCAGCATATGATTGCAGACACTATTCGTGCTCAGTACGGAGGTTCATTGCAATCTTCATTGGTGTACGCTAAGCCCTATAGTCGTCGAATCGATGAAATCAAGATGCCACTCGGTTACCAACCTCCCAAATTTTAGAGTTTTGACGGGAAAGGCAACCCAAAGCAACATGTTGCACACTTTATCGAGACATGTAACAATGCAGGCACCTACAACGACACAATGGTAAAGCAGTTCGTACGCTCCCTAAAAAGTGCCGCATTTGAATGGTACACAGACTTACCAGCTGGGTCAATTGATAGTTGGGATCAACTCGAGCGAGAATTTCTAACACGTTTCTACAGCACCCGACGAACTGTCAGCCTTCCGGAACTTGCTCGAACGAAGTAGAGCAAGGAAGAGCCCATTGTAGAGTACATCGAACGCTGGAGGAACCTTGTACTTAATTGCAAAAGAATGAATAAGGAAGCATCGTCCATCGACATGTGTGTACAAGGCATGCATTGGGGATTACTCCATAATCTCCAAGCAAATATGCCTCACTCATTTGAAGAATTGGCGACACGTGCTCACGACCTAGAGCTCTAAATTGTAAGGCATGGGAGTTATTTGCCAAGTGATCCTCGTGACAAGAAAGATCCTAAGAAAGAAATAAAGAAGGAAGTCAAGGCTGTTAAGTCCAAAGAAGCAATGACAATTTCTACTGCTCCTGCAAAGATAGCCTTCCAGAGGTCGAGCTCAAACCCAAAATCGAGACTAGAGTTCAGACCTAATAAAGGACAAGTCCAAAGCAGAGGTCATGTGACTCTAAAAGAACTTGAAGAAAAGGAGTACCCATTTTCAGATGCTGAAGTTCCCGAAATTCTTGATCAGCTTCTTGAACAAAAGATAATCGAACTTCCAGTATCGAAAAGACCCGAAGAAGCTGGTAAGATCAATCATCCTAAATACTGCAAATTTCACAGAATCATTAGCCATCCAGTGGAAAAATATTTCGTCTTGAAAGATCTTATTGTTCGTCTGGACAAAGAAAATAAGATCAAACTTGAAACCGGAGAAAATTCGACAGCCTCTTTCTCGATGGTTTCATTTAGATCATTTGATCCAATTTCTATTACGGAGAAGGAACCAACACCTCCTAATACATATGGTGCCAGTAAATCCTCGATTGGGGAGTTTTGACCGCAACTTCCAAAGGGAGCCGTTCCAGTGAAGTTTGAGGTAGATGGAGAAATCACTATTATATATGTCTATCTGGGTATGGGTGGACCGCATCCACCCAATCGTCCAACTTTCTACGAAATTATGACGGATGATTTGGATGTTTGGAATTCTGATTCGGAGTCTGAAGACGAGATCAGCGGCGGTTGGTCTACCTTCATAAGTAAGAAAGAGAAATACCGAATGTCAAGCAAAACAGGTAAAATGTCACCTTCTACACCTCTTGCAGACCCAAAGCTAGAAGAATTGGGTACGAAAATTCAACCCAATAAAGAAGAAATACTAGAAGAAAATCAGGGGGCACGGACCTTCATAAAAGGACGCCGTCGAAAGGCTCCACAACTCCCAAGTTCCAGTGTTTATGACCAGGAATCAAGACTAAAGAACAACCAGAGAGGGAGGTCTAAAGCTAAATCGAAAATATCAACTAAATCGGAGGGGGTAGAAAGCATTCCCTCTAGACTGCCGACCCTGGGCGATTATTTCCCCAAGGGTTACTTTGACAATGATTGTTTTACCTCCAATGTCATCAATGTGGAGAAGAAAAATGAAACAAAGAACGTGTTAGGACAGAGTTCGAAACAGAACAAAACTGTCTCACGACTCAACAAGATTCCTGCCAATACAAGTTTAGCAGAGTCTCTCAGTCTCCCTTTCGATGATCGAATAGCTTTAGTCGCGGCATTGATTGATCCGGAAGAATATGAAGGCAAAGTCTTAGAGCATACTGGGCCAACGACTCGACAAGACTGTATGGCTGCTATAACTTTTGATGATGAAGATTTATAATTAGGCTCTCGTTTACATAATAGACCACTATATGTTAGTGGTTATATTCGAGAATGCAAGATAAATCGCATGATGATCGATTGCGGATCTGCTGTGAACATTATGCCTGTCAAGACAATGAAAAGAATAGGGATTGACGTTGGCGATCTATCTAAGAGCAAGATCATGATTCAAGGATTCAACCAAAAGGGTCAACGAGCTATTGGCATGATCCGTCTGAAGCTACAAATGGGATAATTAATTTCCTCGGTTCCCTTTCATGTCATTGATGCTAAAACATCATATGAGTTACTCCTTGGACGTGTTTGGCTGCATGAAATTGGAGTAGTACCTTCGACTTGGCACCAATGCTTCAAATATAGTCGAGATGGAGAAGTCAAATGTGTGGTAGCTGAGTCCAAACCATTCCTCGAAGAAGAATCCTATTTTGCTGATGCCAAATTTTACACAGAAGATGAAGAGTGTAATTCTGCAAGGTTGACCATGTCTGGATTCAAAATTATTGATGCAGACAATGATGGTACATCAGGTATTGATCGATCTCGTCAGCTTATCAAAGGTAAATCAATATTTACGTCTGAAAGATCCTCTAGAGGCGAAAAACCTCAAATTGAATCGACCGATGTTGAGGTATTAAGAAAAGAGTTAGCTCTTCCAATACCTAGTATTTCAAAATTGCTTCTGCCCCATCAACTCATGGCAATCCCGAAAGAATGTAAATCTACATCGGAAGCTTCAACATCTGTTCCGAACATATCAAAACTCAGTATTTCTGGTCCATCCAAACAAGACATGTCAACTACTAAAGGGGTCGACGAATCAACACAAACTTTCAAAGGATGTTATAATCCCCGGGTCAAGAAACTGTTTGAGAATGCCGGATTTGGGAAAGGAGAACCTCGCGAATTAGGTGATCTTGATGCCATACTTTCGAGTGGGCGTGTCCCTTCTGATGGAGCCCTTGTGTCGCGACCTAGACATGGTTTGGGATATGATCCAAATCCACCGAGAAAGATTAAAGTCAAGAAGGTTTCCTCAAACCCAATCATGATTCAAATATATGAAGTCAAAAAGGAAGAATCGGTACATCCGAGACCTTCAGTGTTTGATAGAATTGAAAATGAGAACGCCAGAGTTTCGGTGTTTAAAAGGTTAAAAGGAGAACCTTCCCCAATGGTTGAGATAAAATGTAGAGCTTCCGTCTTCCAAAGCCTAAGTGAGGATCATTCTTCTACCCAAGTTGATAAGAATGCACAAACTCCCCAAGGGTCGTCTCAAAGACAATCTGCATTTTCTCGACTTGGAATTAAAAGTTCTGACCCAAGTCCGAAACCCCAGCAATCAAGAAGAAGACGAAAACATCAAAAGGTTCACTCATCTTTAAGAGATGATGAATATGATGAAGAAGCCTTTGTCAATCACATAGCTTTCGAAGAATCTTCCAATTCAGAATCCGAATCTGAAAACTCTGTCACAACAGATGAACTTGAACAAGCCCCACTTACATTTGAAGAAGGAGAACAAGCTACTGTGGATGATTTGAAACAATTGAACTTGGGGACTGAAGAAGACCCGAGACCCGTATTCATAAGTGCTCTCCTCAATAAAAAAGAGGAATCTGAGTACGTCCTTTTGCTCCGGGAATACAAAGATGTGTTCGCGTGGTCTTATAAAGAAATGTCGGGTTTAAACCCAAAGGTTGCAGTGCATCACCTTGCAGTAAGACATGGAGTTCGACCGACCAAACAACCTCAAAGAAGATTTCGACCAGAACTGGTTCCTCATATTGAAGCAGAAGTCAACAAGCTTATTGAAGCTGGATTCATACGCGAAGTCAAATACCCAACTTGGATTGCGAATATTGTTCCTATCAAGAAGAAGAATGGACAATTGCGAATCTGTGTTGACTTTCGTGATTTGAATCAAGCATGTCCGAAAGATGATTTTCCACTTCCGATAATAGAGTTGATGGTGGATGCAACTACTGGATACGAAATCTTGTCATTCATGGATGGATTTTCTAGATACAACCAAATACGGATAAACCCGAAAGACGAAGAACTTACATCATTTCGTACTCCTAAGGGTATATATTGTTACAAAGTTATGCCGTTTGGATTAAAAAATGCGGGGGCAACCTACCAACGAGCTATGCAAAAGATTTTCGATGACATGCTGCACAAAAATGTGGAATGCTATGTGGATGATCTTGTTGTTAAAACAAAGAAACGGGATGATCACCTACAAGACTTACATGATGTTTTCAAAAGGCTTCGACGACATCAACTAAAGATGAATCCGTTGAAGTGTGCATTTGGTGTCACCTCCGGAAAATTTCTTGGCTTCATTGTTCGACATCGGGGCATCGAAGTAGATCAATCAAAAATTGAGGCCATAATCAACATGCCAGAGCTAAGAAATGTACATGAGTTAAAAAGCCTTCAAGGAAAACTCGCATACATTCGGAGATTTATTTCTAACCTTGCCAGACGTTGTCATCCTTTCAACAAATTGGTAAAGAAAGACGTACCATTTGAATGGGATGATGCTTGTCGAAATGCTTTTCAAAGCATTAAAAAGTACTTGTCTCATCCGCCAGTACTCACAGCTCCAGTCCCAGGAAAACCATTAACTCTTTACGTTGCAGCACAAGAATATTCTCTTGGAGCACTTCTTGTTCAAGTCAATGACGAAGGAAAAGAGAATACGCTCTATTACTTGAGTCGGACACTGGTAGGTGCTGAAATGAAGTATTCGCCTATCGAAAAAATATGTCTCACGTTGATCTTCGCGTCTAAAAAGTTGAGACATTATATGCTATCACACATAATCAATCTTGTTTCAAGGGTTGATCCTTTAAAGTACATAATGTCCAGCCGATTCTTTCCGGAAGAATTGGAAAATGGGCATTACTATTGTCCGAATTCGATATCAAATTCATTCCACAAAAGACAACCAAAGGACAAGCTTTAGGAGATTTTCTTGCTGACCATCCAATTCCAACAGAGTGGGAACTTCAGGAAGACCTCCCGGATGAAGAAGTTCTATTTACTGAAATCATACCATCATGGAGACTATACTTTGATGGGGCAGCTCGAAGTTATGGTGCCGGAGCAGGAGTTATCTTTATCACTCCCCACGATATCCTTATGCCTTATTCTTTTACCTTAACGGAGAAATGTTCAAACAACGTGGCGGAGTATCAAGCCCTTATCCTTGGCTTAGAGACGGCGTTAGACATGGATATCCGTCAGCTGGAAGTCTTTGGAGACTCTAAATTGATAATCAGCCAACTCCTGGCCGAGTATGAAGTCCGTAATTCAGACTTGAAGCCGTATCATGAATATGCATCAACGCTCATGAATCGATTTGATTCAATAAAAATGAAATTCGTGCCTAGAAATGAAAATAGAGAAGCTGATGCCTTAGCTAATCTAGCCGTTGTTTTAGCCAGGTCGGATGAAGATTTTTCCCACTCCATATCGATTGCTCAAAAATGGGTGCTTCCATCGTTGTTGCCCTATAATCTTGAAGAGAACAATACTGTCGAAGTAATCGAAGATGAAGAAAAAGAAGATTGGAGACAACCAATAATCGATTTTCTTCAAAATCAAAAGTTGCCAGATAATCCACGACGAAGAACCGAAGTCAAGAGGCGTGCGACCCGCTTTATCTTTTATAAGGGGACGCTTTATCGACGATCATTTGAGGGGATTTTTCTTCGATGTTTAAATAATGACGAAGCAACACATGTGATAGAAGAAGCTCACTCTGGGATCTGTGGTGCTCATCAGTCTGGACCCAAGCTCCATTTTCGAATAAAGAGGATGGGGTACTATTGGCCGACCATGGTACAAGACTCCTTGGATTATGCAAAAAAATGTGAAGCTTGCCAAGTTAGTCCCTTCAACAAAGTTCGCTTCCACCTCTGAGCCTGCTGACAAAATACCCGAAGTAGTCTTGATTCCAGACCACAGCAGTCCTGGAGATCGAACATCTCATGCTCCTGGAAAAACTCTAACTCTTGAGGATGAAAGTTCCGGAGATCAGGTATTTAAATTTTCTATTTTTTTATTTTTTTTATTTTTTTGGGTTTTTGAATCTTATGCAACAAATTTCAATTTCAGGCTCCTCTTTCCCGAATATATAACATTAGACAATCGGTAAAACCAATGCTGCTTCAAGCTGTTCCAAATCCTTCAAAAGGTGATGTTGAAACTTCTCAAGTTAACATCAGTCTCCCGACTACACCACTAGATGGTGAATTTTTAAACATGTCACCTAGAAC
Organism: Osmanthus fragrans; assembly: GCA_019395295.1. Classification (NCBI taxonomy): domain Eukaryota; kingdom Viridiplantae; phylum Streptophyta; class Magnoliopsida; order Lamiales; family Oleaceae; genus Osmanthus; species Osmanthus fragrans. The sequence goes on from CM033359.1 coordinate 15,745,366, forward strand.
ACGAAACGCGGGTATGTTCTTCTTCTTCCTGTTTCTAGATCTCTCTTTTTTTTTTTTTTTTAATCTCCATTTTTTTTTTAGGTTTTCCAAGCATTCCTGAAGGATTGAATTTCTCCTTGAATCCAAACTCTTTGCAAGATCAGATCGGCGAGAATGACGAAAGAATTGATGCACTTCAAGGAATAGATGGTGCTTACGATTTTCACGACCCACCTTGCAAATACCCAAGTATTATTAATGAAGATACCTTGGCGTTCAACATAGATAAATTCCGTGATGAGGATGAAGTAAATTCTGAGACAATGAGAGCTAACATTTCAGAAATTAATCACGAGGTCACAGTTGCTCCATCTTCATTGGCTTTAGTTAACATTCCGCCTTCAGAGACAAATAGTCATCGGGTTGCGCCGATTTGTTCTTTCATGTCTGGTCCTCCGCTCAAGAGTCTCCCTGTTTGAAAGCTGCTCTACACGATGCCATGATCAACTACCTTCAGAAGTGTTTCAGGGACGTTTTGAAGCATGGGTTTTCCAACATCCGATCTTGGTGGAGCGAAAATAATTTAATTCTTCAAAACGTGATTGCCAACTCATTTCATACAGATCCAACACATTTGATGAAGCATATGGATGTGTTTCTCACGGAAGTCGACCATTATTTATCAGAAAGAAATCTGCATCTAGAGTGTCTAACTACTGAAGAAAAGGCTGAGCAATTGAAACTTTTGAATATCCAGTTGGAAGTGAAGGATTCCACGTGTTCTTCATTGGAAAACAAAATTGGGCAGCTATCTTTCGAGCTGGACAAACTTCGTGATGAACTTCAAACTCATCAGGAACAAAAGGGTATGCTTGGAACCATGAAGGCCGCATTAGAAGAGTCGCAGACTAGAGATGTCACCAGCATAGCATCCATTGACCGGAAAAGGAAGACACTTGAAGATAGTTTCCTGATGATGACTGATTTCGAGAATTTCTGATTTTCTTTAGGACCATACCGTATGAATTTTGATTTGTCATCGTTTTTTTTTTTTTTTTTTTTGTCTTCACATTTCGAGTATATTTCTTTTTATTTCAGAAATTGGTAAACAATTTGAATGAATTTATTAGTTGTGACTGAACTTGAATTTATAATTTATTCAAGCTACCTACGTACCCAGACGGGATCAAGTCAAACGTAGTTCGTTAAAAGAACAATTTTTTTTTATTTAGGGCCGTTCACAGTTTATCCTCTTGCGGGCCAGGAGTATTACATTTTATTAGAACGAAAAATTTATAAACTAAAGAACTTCAATCGTAAAAACGCTTTAGAAATTTGCCGTTGATAGGCCCGATTTGTACTCCGTCTTTGTCGACAATCTTGTACGCTCCGTTAGTGAATGCATGAGTAACGAGATATGGACCATCCCATTTAGGTTGAAACTTGCCCCCTGTTTTTCGTGTGATTATGATCGGCCTGCGCACGGAAAAAATTACGAAGGTTACTTGCTGTTGGACAGAAACCAAAAGAAAAAGAAATTAAAAAAAAAAGAATGTTTGAAAGGTCTCTGCCATGACAAAAAAAACACTACGCAGAAACCAAGATTCTTGTAAAAAAAAAAGGCTGAGCAATTGAAAACATTCGTCGTACAAATTTCAATTGGGTGGTTACCAAAATTAGCCACGAAATTTCCCCTATAAATAGGACCAATGGTTCATGGAAAGGAAAAAAAAAAAGAAAAGAAAGTGAAGAAGAAATTTGATTCAACACAAAATTCTTATCCTTGAAATTTGATATCAAAGATTTTTTTTTTACATAAATGTTATTTGTTTATTTGTTTGTTTTATGTTTTGAAGAAGGTTGACCTGGACTTGATTTGATTTGAAGAAGGTTTTGATCTTCTTGTACTTGACTTGATTTGAAGAAGATTTTGGTCTTCTTGTACTTGACTTGATTTGAAGAAGATTTTGGTCTTCTTCGTGTTTGACTTGATTTGAAGAAGATTTTGGTCTTCTTCGTGTTTGCCGGACTTGGACTTGAGAGAGTTTCTTCTCTTCCTCCGACTTTGAGATTTCTTCAGCGCTTCGTGATTTTCTTCTTCACTTTCACCTCCCCTTTCCCGAATATATAACATTAGACAATCGGTAAAACCAATACCGCTTCAAGTTGTTCCAAATCCTTCAAAAGGTGATGTTGAAACTTCTCAAGTTAACATCAGTCTCCCGAATACACCACCAGATGGTGAATTATTAAACATGTCACCTAGAACACGAAACGCGGGTATGTTCTTCTTCTTCCTCTTTCTAGATCTCTCTTTTTTTTTCTTTTTTTTTTTAATCTCCTTTTTTTTTTTAGGTTTTCCAAGCATTCCTGAAGGATTGAATTTCTCCTTGAATCCAAACTCTTTACAAGATCAGATCGGCGAGAATGACGAAAGAATTGATGCACTTCAAGGAATAGATGGTGCTTACGATTTTCACGACCCACCTTGCAAATACCCGAGTATTATTAATGAAGATACCTTGGCGTTCAACATAGATAAATTCCGTGATGAGGATGAAGTAAATTCTGAGACTATGAGAGCTAACATTTCAGAAATTAATCACGAGGTCACAGTTGCTCCATCTTCATTGGCTTTAGTTAACATTCCGCCTTCAGAGACAAATAGTCATCGGGTTGCGCCGATTTGTTCTTTCATGTCTGGTCCTCCGCTCAAGAGTCTCCCTGTTTGAAAGCTGCTCTACACGATGCCATGATCAACTACCTTCAGAAGTGTTTCTGGGACGTTTTGAAGCATGGGTTTTCCAACATCCGATCTTGGTGGAGCGAAAATAATTTAATTCTTCAAAACGTGATTGCCAACTCATTTCATACAGATCCAACACATTTGATGAAGCATATGGATGTGTTTCTCACGGAAGTCGACCATTATTTATCAGAAAGAAATCTGTATCTAGAGTGTCTAACTGCTGAAGAAAAGGCTGAGCAATTGAAACTTTTGAATATCCAGTTGGAAGTGAAGGATTCCACGTGTTCTTCATTGGAAAACAAAATTGGGCAGCTATCTTTCGAGCTGGACAAACTTCGTGATGAACTTCAAACTCATCAGGAACAAAAGGGTATGCTTGGAACCATGAAGGCCGCATTAGAAGAGTCGCAGACTAGAGATGTCACCAGCATAGCATCCATTGACCGGAAAAGGAAGACACTTGAAGATAGTTTCCTGATGATGAGTGATTTCGAGAATTTGTGATTTTCTTTAGGACCATACCGTATGAATTTTGATTTGTCATCGTTTTTTTTTTTTTTTTTTTTTTGTTGTCTTCACATTTCGAGTGTATTTCTTTTTATTTCAGAAATTGGTAAACAATTTGAATGAATTTATTAGTTGTGACTGAACTTGAATTTATAATTTATTCAAGCTACCTACGTACCCAAACGGGATCAAGTCAAACGTAGTTCGTTAAAAGAACAATTTTTTTTTATTTAGGGCCGTTCACAGTTTATCCTCTTGCGGGCCAGGAGTATTACATTTTATTAGAACGAAAAATTTATAAACTAAAGAACTTCAAGCGTAAAAACGCTTTAGAAATTTGCCGTTGATAGGCCCGATTTGTACTCCGTCTTTGTCGACAATCTTGTACGCTCCGTTAGTGAATGCATGAGTAACGAGATATGGACCATCCCATTTAGGTTGAAACTTGTCCCCTGTTTTTCGTGTGATTATGATCGGCCTGCGCACGGAAAAAATTACGAACGTTACTTGCTGTTGGACAGAAACCAAAAGAAAAAGAAATTAAAAAAAAAATGTTTTAAAGGTCTCTGCCACGACAAAAAAAACACTACGCAGAAACCAAGATTCATGTAAAAAAAAAGGCTGAGCAATTGAAAACATTCGTCGTACAAATTTCAATTGGGTGGTTACCAAAATTAGCCACGAAATTTCCCCTATAAATAGGACCAATGGTTCATGGAAAGGAAAAAAAAGAAAAGAAAGTGAAGAAGAAATTTGATTCAACACAAAATTCTTATCCTTGAAATTTGATATCAAAGATTTTTTTTTTTTACATGCATGTTATTTGTTTATTTGTTTGTTTTATGTTTTGAAGAAGGTTGACCTGGACTTGATTTGATATTAAGAAGGTTTTGATCTTCTTGTACTTGACTTGATTTGAAGAAGATTTTGGTCTTCTTGTACTTGACTTGATTTGAAGAAGATTTTGGTCTTCTTCGTGTTTGACTTGATTTGAAGAAGATTTTGGTCTTCTTCGTGTTTGCCGGACTTGGACTTGAGAGAGTTTCTTCTCTTCCTCCGACTTTGAGATTTCTTCAGCGCTTCGTGATTTTCTTCTTCACTTTCACCTCCCCTTTCCCGAATATATAACATTAGACAATCGGTAAAACCAATACCGCTTCAAGTTGTTCCAAATCCTTCAAAAGGTGATGTTGAAACTTCTCAAGTTAACATCAGTCTCCCGAATACACCACCAGATGGTGAATTTTTAAACATGTCACCTAGAACACGAAACGCAGGTATGTTATTCTTCTTCCTCGTTCTAGATCTCTCTTTTTTTTATTTTTTTTTTTAATCTCCATTTTTTTTTTAGGTTTTCCAAGCATTCCTAAAGGATTGAATTTCTCCTTGAATCCAAACTCTTTGCAAGATCAGATCGGCGAGAATGATGAAAGAATTGATGCACTTCAAGGAATAGATGGTGCTTACGATTTTCACGACCCACCTTGCAAATATCCGAGTATTATTAATGAAGATACCTTGGCGTTCAACATAGATAAATTCCGTGATGAGGATGAAGTAAATTCTGAGACTGTAGGAGCTAACATTTCAGAAATCAATCACGAGGTCGCCGTTGCTCCATCTTCATTGGCTTTAGTTAACATTCCGCCTTCAGAGACAAATAATCGTCGAGCTGCGCCGATTTGTTCTTTCGTGTCTGGTCCTCCGCCCAAGATAACTCAAGAGTCTCCCTACTTGAAAGCTGCTCTACACAATGTCACGATTTGATTTCTATTGTCCCACCGCTCTCATGATGCCAAAAATTTGTACGACGAATTTCGTGTATTAAGATACGAAAATCGTTACAAATTGTATTTTCGAGAAATACAAGTGAAAAACAATCGTCTTGTAATTGCAAAATTGCAGGATCCTCTGATTAATGATCTGAATGTTTGAAGACGAGGGGCCACGTGGCTTGAATCCTGGACTTCGAGATTTGTTGAGAATTTGATTTGTCGAGGGCTTGACTTGTTCAACACTTGAATTTTAGGGCTTGGACTTGGACTTGATTTGATTTGAAGAAGGTTTCGATCTTCTTGTACTTGACCTGGACTTGATTTGATTTGAAGAAGGTTTTGATCTTCTTGTACTTGACTTGATTTGAAGAAAATTTTGGTCTTCTTGTACTTGACTTGATTTGAAGAAGATTTTGGTCTTCTTCGTGTTTGACTTGATTTGAAGAAGATTTTGGTCTTCTTCGTGTTTGCCGGACTTGGACTTGAGAGAGTTTCTTCTCTTCCTCCGACTTTGAGATTTCTTTAGCGCTTCGTGATTTTCTTCTTCACTTTCATCTGTATTAATTTACTAGTGGGAAGTTTGGGTTCAATTAAAAAAAATGGAAAATCAAGATTTATCAATTTATTTATTTCATAATAAATAAACAAATCTTGAGGGAGCATTTGTAGACACTAAAAAAATAATAATAAATAAAATGGATTGGGACGATTTAAATTATTAGCCCAATTAAATTAAAATCTATTAAAGCCCGCTAAAATAATTAGGAGGCCCATCCTACTATTTTAAAGCCTACAATTATTTAATTAATCATTTTAATTAAATATGATTGAGTGGTTACCAAAATTAGCTATGAAATTTCCCCTATAAATAGGATCAATGGTCCATGAAAAAAGGGGGGAGGTGAAAGTGAAGAAGAAAATGGCGAAGCGCTGAAGAAATCTCAAAGTCGGAGGAAGAGAAGAAACTCTCTCAAGTCCAAGTCCGGTAAACACGAAGAAGACCAAAATCTTCTTCAAATCAAGTCAAATACGAAGAAGACCAAAATCTTCTTCAAATCAAGTCAAGTACAAGAAGACCAAAATTTTCTTCAAATCAAGTCAAGTACAAGAAGATCAAAACCTTCTTCAAATCAAATCAAGTCCAGGTCAAGTACAAGAAGATCGAAACCTTCTTCAAATCAAATCAAGTCCAAGTCCAAGCCCTAAAATTCAAGTGTTGAACAAGTCAAGCCCTCGACAAATCAAATTCTCAACAAATCTCGAAGTCCAGGATTCAAGCCACGTGGCCCCTCGTCTTCAAACATTCAGATCATTAATCAGAGGATCCTGCAATTTTGCAATTACAAGACGATTGTTTTTCACTTGTATTTCTCGAAAATACAATTTGTAACGGTTTCCGTATCTTAATACACGAAATTCGTCGTACAATCATCTTTATTCGTTTTTGAATTCATTAATTCTAGTTCTACAAAAAATAAAAAAATAAATGTTTAAGTTGACAAAATAAAGTCAAAATAACAAAATTTATGGAGAGCCATCTATGTTTGGAGAAGTTTTCAATGTATTTTGAGTGCATACAAGGCCTCCACCATTTTAGGACTTGATGAACTACAAAAAGGATCAAGGATCCTTCCTCCAGTACTAAAAGCACATTCAGAAGCAACGGTGCCAACACATCCTTAGCCAAATTGGACAAGACACCATATTTACTTTTGTTGACTTTCTACCAATCGAGAACATCAAAGTCTTTATTTTCTATGCTTTCACGAGCATCAAGTAAGCATCTTTTTGCGTCATTTTTTTTTTTTTAATCTCAATACAATCTTTTACAGCTTGTTTTCCCATAAATCTAGAAAGACAAGCATCACTCATAGAAAAAGAAATGCATTTATATGTACTTAAAGAATTCAAAGACTCCTTAGTTGATACTTGATTACTTCTATGAATACCTTCACAATCCACATAACACATAAATATCCATCAGATTGACTTTCAAAGATTTTATCAAGTTACTAACCACTTCCCCATCCTTGTATAGATCATTAAAAAATATTCAATATAATCCATTTTGTATCTTGGATCAAGGACAGTAGCAATAAAAAACAACTGATTCACATTTTCCATTTTACCCCAATACTTGTCCAACTTCTTCTTCATGTAAGCTGCCATTTCACCCAACAGAAAATTGTCACTTAATCAATCTTCTCTTTCCTCGCACACTCCTTCAATTTTTCATACTTAGCAGAAGAAGATTTTACATATTTGATTGCATTGCATATATCCACAATGGAGTCATGTGCTTCCCTCAACCCATCACAATCAATCAAAATCGATAATATGTGCACAACACCTCAAGTGCATATATCTCAGATCTAGAACACATCCATCACTGCCCCACAGGGCCGGACCTGTGTTTTCCGGGGCATGAGGCGAACTTTAAATTTTGGGCCAATAAATCATAGAAAACAAGGAATGTTCTAAGGCCATTTAACACCAACCTGATCGAAACCCTCTTCAGTCTTCTTGAAAATAATCATAACCTTGGACGCAATCTCAATGAGAACTTCTTTCGTATCTCATTATTTTCTCCTTTTACCTGATGGGTATCTAGATTTCTGCTCTCATTAGCTATTGACCTAATCTCTTTACCACATAAAAACCTATATTGAGATTTACAACTATAATTCAGCCCCAATAAAGGCTTAGAGACTGAACTAAAGCAGTTCTTGGGCAGTGAACATGATATAGCTCTATTTCTGTCCAATAATTTGAAATTTCCAACAGAAAGTTTACATTTTTCTTGGGCAATAGAAAATTAATCAGTGGAAGCAAGAGGAAAAGACGCCATCTTTCTATAAACAGTCCAACAAATTCACCATGAAACCCCCCAAAAAAAGTGAATCCGATGCAAGATTCTCCTTGAGAATTCACTCAGAGAAAATGTAACGCAAGTGTTAAACTCAATGGCTTTAAGAGGGTACAAGGTTTTTAAAATATTACCTGAAGAAATGGAGTTCCCAAGATCAAAGAGCTTGACTGCAGAGTTTGAAAAGATAGTGTTCTTAGTTTTTTTCAATGGGGTGAACTTGGAGATGGTTTATTGGTTTTGAATTTTGGGTTAAAAAAAAGGGAGGGGGGTTTAACATATTAGGCCCCCCCCCCCAATATGCTAGGCTTGGGCCTCTCCTCAGGTCCGGCCCTGCTGCCCCAAGCAACTAAATTCCTCCTAAAATAAGAAATAACCACATAATTGGAAGCTTGCATTATCAACGATGATTGTAAAAATTTTCTCAATCCCCCCAATCATGCAAACAAGTCTCAATTATTTTCCCAATCTTTTCTCCCTTATGATTTGAAACAACACAACAAATCAAAATATGCTTCTTAAGCGTCCAATTAGAATCAATAAAGTGTGTTGTAAGAGAATTTTAATTAACATTTTGAATGGAAGTCCAAGTATCCGTTGTGAGGAAAACCCTTTGATGGTGAAAAGTTAAGATATCCCTCAATTTCATTTTCTCATCCAAATACAATTGATAAATGTCTCTAACGAGAGTCTTGCGAGATGAAGCCTGAAATTGAGGACATGCTACGCTACAAAAGATCTTGAAACCATGAGTTTTAACAAACCTAAAGGGTAATACATCCAATACTACCATCTTAACATGTGTAACTCTATACTCTTCCATACTCCGACAAATAGCAATAAGATTGCTTCTACCACCCTCTTTTTTGTTCTCAAAAGAAAGGATTTTTTTCTTCTTATCCACCAATCTACCTAGATACTTCTTACAATTGTTTGTAAAATGATTTTCCAATGTGCTAGTACCACACTTCTTAATGCCACAAGCATTATCTACTCCACAATAGTTACACTTACACCTAACATCTAGATCATCCCTTAAGCCCAATAGTTCAAAGTGATCCCAAACATATGAAGCTAATTTATAAGATTTTCACTTATCTAATGTTGACGGTACATGCAGAGGAAGACCGGATTGCAAATTTGTGTCATTTGATGGAGCCTTTGTGCCATGTTCTTCGTATACATCCATATCTACCAACATGTTCCATCGAATTTATGACTATGAATAAACCAAATACATCCATTAAATTACAATTATCAACGCACTACAAGAAATGAAGAATATTGTACCTGAGTCCATTTACTTAAAGATACTGCAGTCTGCAAGTTATTCTTCTTACTCCAATTCCCAAATATCAAATAACAACAACTTATGTTTTCACATGCATTAGTACAAACTCAAAAAGAAAATATTAGTGAATAAAGCCTAAAGTTGTATTGTAGGAAATAAAGCCTAAAGTTTTATCCAGAGCATAGAAGTATATTAAGCCTAAATTCTCTCTGAAATTTTTCATCTACACCTCTCATTGTAACATTCCTTCCTAAATTATCACTACTTCCACTGCAAGTGTGATGTGTTTATAATTTCATATTTCATTTCTAATTTCTAACATTTAGGCTAGGAAGCTAGAGAAATCTGCCTCTAAAATATTATCTTTCCACTAAAAAAGCCACATAAGATCATTGGTAAAGCGAGACATAGAGAGGGTAACTATATTGAGAAAGAGAGCAAGAAAAAACAAGCCAAAGAATGTGAGAGAGAGAGAGGAAAAAAGAATAAAAGAAGAAAAACGAAGACGGATAGCATGGAAAAAGAAAGAAAGAGAGTGAGTGAGATAAGGAATATAACTAACTTGTGGGTTTTCGTTAAAGGCGCTGAGACTAAGGGCATGTTTGATTGCAAGGGTGGAAAATGGGTGGAAAGAAAATGAATAGCAGGGAATTGAATTACCTAGAAAATATTTTACAGGGAATTGTAATTAATAGTGTTTGATTGGTATAATTTTTCACCTAGCAAATTTTTCGTTTGGCTTTGTTTTTTATGCAAATTGTCAATTAAATGGATAAATTTTTTTACCATTGATTTTGAAATGTGTTCCAATTGCTATAAAAAAAGTCAAAAAACTGGAAAACGTTTTCCCACCACTATAGTGAAAAAAACGTTTTCTAGCTTTTGTGCATCAACCGCTTGTACCTTGGAAAACGTTGGAAAACATTTTTCCTGAAAAATTAGTGCAATCAAACAGGTGAACAGTAAAAAGTAGGAAAACATTTTCCACCTTCCACGGAAAACTACGGTCAATCAAGCAGGCCCTAAGAGAAATAGGAGCAGAAAAATGAAGAGAAAATAATATACTTGGCTTTCGGCTTCTACGTTTTCTAGCACTAGATCCGGTAACCGGTGTGGGAAACTGAAAACGAAGATTGTTATTGTCAGCGATTTGAGTGAGAGCAGAAAAGAATAAAAGCCCTGTTTGATATCCACTGAATTCCATGGAAAATGGAAAGTAAATTCTATTTCCCAAAATTATTCTTGTTTGATAGCCAAACATTTCCCTTCAATTTCTTTTCCAACCCATACCTCAAGCGCCTGAATTCTTGGATTTGAAGGGGAAAAAATTCGTATCACTTTGGTGGGAAAAGCAATTCTAATTTTTTTTTTAATTGGAACAAATTCTAAACTTAATGGTAAATTTTTTTTTTATCACTTTTATTGACAATTTTCATGAAAAACAAAATCAAACGAATGATATTCAATATGGTAATTTTTTTGGGTAATTGGAACAAATTCTAAACCCAATAGTAAAAAAAAGAGAATAATGTTGGGCGTACAAGGCGCCCTTCACAGAGGTATTACAGGATTTTAAAAAAGCGGTCACGTGGCTGGTTGAAAAAAGAAAGAAAACAAAAAGGAGGGAAAAAATAAAAAGAAAGAGGGAAGTCGTGCATTTCCCCAATTGGAAGCTGTAGAATAGTTGGGAAAAGTAGTATATTCTTTATTGATAGGAAATGTTAGAATATATACAAGTTGACCTAATTACATCTTAGTCCCCAACAATAATAACACTACAAGTTGGTACTATGAAAAGTTATATATTTCAACTCTCCCCCTCAAGTTGGTGCATAGATATCACGCATGCCCAACTTGGATAACATTGTATAGAATGGACCACTAGCAACTCCATGTGTCATTACGTCGGCCAGTTGTTCTACCCTCTTGATATATGGAACCTCTATATTTTTTGAGTCGAGATTATCTTTGATGTAGTTCCTATCAAGTTCAACATGTTTTGTTCTATCATGTTGTACAGGACTGTTTGCGATTTTAATGGCTGCAGTGTTATCACAGAAAAGTAACATAGGCTTGTTCGGACCAAAGCCAAGTTCACTAAGTAGAAGTTTTAGCCATGTAAGCTCGGTAGTTGCATGATGCAATGCACGATATTCTGCTTCAGCACTGGATAATGAGACCACATTCTGTTTCTTACTTCTCCAAGTCACAAGATTACCCCTAACAAATGAAACATATCCTGATGTGGATTTTCTGTCCAATTTTGATCCAGCAAAATCGGAATCCGTATAGCCCATAATATCTAAATGTCCCCCTTTTGAGTACAGAATGCCCTTGCCTGGGGAAGACTTCAGATATGTCAAAATTCGATTAACTGCACTCATATGCTGCTCACTGGGGTTATGCATGAATTGACTCACAACGCTAACTGCATATGACAAGTCAGGTCTCGTGTGAGTTAGATAAATCAACTTCCCCACCAATCTCTGATATCTCTCTTTGTTTGTAGGAATCTGATCAGGATAGATAGATAGGCCATGGTTTACCTCAATAGGTGTGTCAACAGGGATACAGGCCGACATACCAGTTTCTGCTAGGAGGTCAAGGACGTACTTGCGTTGGGATAGAATAATTTCATGCTGAGATCGTGATACCTCAATGCCCAAGAAATACTTCAAGGTACCTAAGTCCTTCATTTCAAACTCCTTTGTCAAATGGCTTCGGAGTTTCTCAATCTCACTAGGATTACTGCCTGTAACAATCATATCATCCACATACACAATGAGCATAGTAATATCATGGCCATCTCTTTTATAAAATAGAGTATAATCAGCCAAGGCCTGTTTAAAACCATACTTTATCATTGAACAACTCAATCTTCCAAACCACGCCCTTGGTGATTGTTTTAGCCCATACAAGGCTTTCTTCAACTTACACACATTACCCCCTGGAGGAGTAAAACCAGGAGGAGGATCCATATACACTTCCTTTGTCAGATCACCGTGAAGGAATGCATTTTTAACATCAAATTGCCTCAATGGCCAATCAAGATTGACTGCTAGAGATAGGAATACTCTAACAGTATTCATCTTAGCTACTGGAGCGAACATTTCCTGGTAGTCAATTCCATACGTCTGTGTGTACCCTTTAGCAACCAATCTAGCCTTGTACCTGTCCACAGCTCCATCTGCCCTGAATTTGAATGAGTACACCCACTTACATCCCACAGTTCTTTTTCCTGGTGGTAATAAGACCATCTCCCAAGTAGAGTTCTTCTGGAGAGCATTCATCTCTTCTACCATAGCAGATTTCCACTTAGGTTGATCAAGAGCTTCCTGAAAGTGATTAGGTATAGACACAGAAGACAATTGGAGGGCAAATGTCAGGTTAATTTGAGATAAACGATGGTATGAGATATAATCAGTTATGGGAAAGATAGCATTGGAAGAAGATTTCGAAAACCAAACCTATCAGGTTTATTATGGGCTCGAATGGGATATCTCCAATCCTGAGTATCAACAATATCTAAAGCTGGTGGATTATAATCAGAAATAGTGACAGGAGTAGAAGGAGTAAGCATAGTAGGTACCTTATTTTCAATCTCCGAAGAATCAGATGACACTATAGTATCAACAGGGGGGTTATCCTGATCTGAAGAGGATAGTATTGGAGTGCAAACATTGTCGTCTAAGTTTCTCCTTGTATAACATTTTTGGAACAAGCGAGGTGATCTATCATCCTCAACTCCAGTTTCATTTTTGGATTCAACTTGGGATTCCCCCTCTTTTCCAAAAATCCACACTTTCTTTTCATCTAACCACTCTCGTTCCTCTTCCTTACTACTAATCTCCCCCTGAAGAGGAACTAATGACACATCATCAGAAAAAAAAAGATTTTGACTCACAAAATTCCACATCCATAGAAACATAGTATTTTCCCGTAGGGGGATGAAAATATTTGTAGCCCTTCTGGGAGCTAGAGTAACCAAGGAAGACACATTTCAGGGCCCGAGGATCAAATTTATCTCTGAGATGAGAGTGCACGTGGACATAACATACACAACCAAAAATTTTTGGACAGATATTTAAAGCAGAGGGAATAAAGTGAAACTTTGACAACATTTTTAAGGGAGTTTGAAAGTCAATGATGCGAGCAGGCATCCGATTTATGAGAAAGACTGCAGTAATCACCGCTTCAGCCCAAAAACGTTTTGGAACGTGCATAGTAAAGCATAAGACCCGAGCAACTTCAAAAATGTGTCGATTATTTCGCTCTGCGATGCCATTTTGTTGAGGTGTATAAGCACAAGTGGTCTGATGGAGAATACCGTGAGCCGAGAAGAAATTACTAAGAGTTTGGTTTACAAACTCACGACCATTGTCAGAATGAATAACTTTCACCTGTGTATGAAATTGTGTCTCAATCATTTTGAAGAATTTTGGAATAACAAGTCCGACTTCACCCTTAGATTTTAATAAATATATCCAACAAACTCTGGTACAGTCATCAATGAAAGAGATAAAATATTTTTGACCTGTAGTAGATGTAGTGGAGAAAGGCCCCCAAACATCAGTATGAACACAAATAAAAGGAACAGAACTTTTATTAAAACTGACTTTGAAAGGGACACGATGATTTTTTGCAAAAATACATTGTTCACACCGCATACTAGAACTAGAGATATTTTGAAATAGTTTTGGAAACAAGTGTTCTAAGTAAGGAAATGAAGGATGACCTAATCGACAATGCCACAAAAGGATCCTATCTTTTGAAGAGGATTTACTAACGACTTGAAGACCATGACTATCCTTAGTTTGCAAACACTTTGTTCTTTCTAAGAAATAAAGCCCCCCTCTTTCTCTACCAGTGCCAATCGTCATCTTCGTTCGATTGTCCTGAAATATGCAATTAGTAGGTGAGAAGATGACAGAGCAATCAAGATCCTTTGTAATTTTACTAATAGATAAGAGATTGGTGGAAAACGTAGGTGCAAGTAAAACGGATGAAAGAAAGAAAGTAGGTGAAAACGAGACATTTCCGGCTCCAGTAATTTTGACAGGAGTTCCATTTGCCACCCGAACAGACTGAACAAGTGTGGTTGTCAAGGAATCAAATGCAGAGGAATTATAGGTAAAATGATCAGTAGCTCCCGAATCTATAATCCAAAAATCAGATATTGTAGAAGTAGATTGCAACCCAAAACTACCTTCTCCAGGAGATGATATTTCATGAATTAACGATGTAACCACGTTGTTATCAGTCATTATCCCAAGTTATTGAATAATGTAACAACCAGCACAAGTGTAGTCCACGTTTTTATGCAAACGAATGACACGAAGCAACTATACAGGAAAAACACTAGTACAGAAGCCTCAAAACCAACCAGTTTATTCGTGAGAGCAAATGCATAACCAGGCAACTCAACAAACAGATAAAATCAGGCATTTAATGAAATCTTCATTTAATGGAGCATTTCCAGGATTGACCTTTTCTCACAGACGGTGGAAGCCAAATTCAAATTTGAATAAACCCAGCACCTATACATACACAGAAACCAAACTCCAACCTGAGAAGCTGGAAGAACCCGATTTGTATGGAACTTGGAGAAACCACAGCCTTGAACCCAGCAAAAAACCACAGCCTTGAACCCAGTGAAAAACACAGCCTTGAACCTAAGCTGCTGGCCGAAACTGAACTGGGGAAACAGAGACACAAACCGCAGTTGGAAGACCAGCAATCGCGCGTAGGGGAGTCGCGCCTATGGTCGGGTCGAGCAGGGAGAGTCGCACGCTAGGGTTCCCTGCGCGTCGTGCCTAGGGTTGCGCGATATGGTTCGTTGGTGGCGCACAGATCACGCCTAGGGTTTGCTGGTCCCGCCGGAATCAGTAGCTGGCCGCGCCGGAATCAGTAGCTGGCCGGAATCAGTAGGGATTGGGATCCTTAGCTCTGACACCATGTAGAATAGTTGGGAAAAGTAGTATATTCTTTATTGATAGGAAATGTTAGAATATATACAAGTTGACCTAACTACATCTTAGTCCCCAACAATAATAACACTACAAGTTGGTACTATGAAAAGTTATATATTTCAACTGAAGCCCTAATCCAAAGACCCACAGCTCCATTTTCATCCATCTTTCCACAAATGGAAGCCATAATCCATAGAGAAAACCCCTGTAAGTTCCAATAGTAGAGACAGCGAGAAGCAAAACTCAGACCGCATTCCGTCCATTTTGTCATAATCCATAGAGAAACGACCATCTGTGAAAGTATAAAGGAGAGACAGTGAGAAGCAAGCATCGCCCGTCCATTTTATCTTTCTCCAGTAGTAGAGAAGGTCAGACCGAACGCCCGTCGCTCGTCCATTTTGTCTTCTCCGGTGAGTAAAAATCTTTGCAGATTTTTTATGAAGTGTGCATTTTAATGATAGATTTTTTATTTTTTTTTTTTGTTTGTAGATGCATTATGCGAATATTGTTCTTGGTTTGCAAGTTAAGAAATTGTAAATGAAATCATGCTGGAGAGACAGTGAGAAGCAAGCATCGCCTATCCATTTTGTCTTCCTCTAGTTGTAGAGAAGGTCAGACCGAATGCCCGTCGCCCGTCCATTTTGTCTTCTCCGGTGAGTAAAAACCTTTGCAGATTTTTTTATGAAGTGTGCATTTTAAGGATAGATTTTTTTTAGATGCATTATGCGAATATTGTTCTTGGTTTGCAAGTTAAGAAATTGTAAATGAAATCATGCTAGATTCATAGTATATATTCCCTGAAAGTGTGAAAGTAATGGGGTGGAATTGTTTGTTTTGTAATAATTTGAAATTTTACATTCTATAAATTTTACATTTTGTTTTGACACTGTCTTCATCCTGAACTTGTTCTGTCTTCGACTTTTATGTTTCTCAACATTTTGGATAATTGACCACAATACAGGACACTATGAGAGACATGAACGAAGATCCTTATGTGCAGTTAGATAATGAGATAGTCGTGGACAATATAAATATTGTGGACAATGAATCATTAGGAGTAGATGGAGAGCTTGTGCCTGAGGTAGGTATGATATTTGTGATTGAAACTGAGTTGTTTGATTTCTACAAGAGATATGCATACATCGTTGGCTTCCCCGTAAGGAGAAGGAATTCGAAAAAAGACGATGATGGACTTGTTAGATATGTGACGTTAACATGTAGTCGTGAAGGTCGAAGAAGCAGTAATTCAACCAGCATTTTGAAGCCACAACCAACAAGTCAAACAGATCATAAAGCGAGAATATCTGCATCTGCGGATAACATTGGAACATGGAGAATTAACACCGTGTATCTCGAGCACAATCATAAAACAAGCCCGTCTAAGTCCAGGTTGTATCGATGCAACCGCGAATTGAGTGCAATTGTGAAAAGGAAGCTTGAATTGAATGATATGGCAGGAATTTCATTGCACAAAAGTTACAACTCGATGGCTATGGAGGTATGTGGGTACGAGAATATGACTTATGTCAAACGGGATTGTCGAAACTACATTGAACAAGTGAGACGGTTACGACTTGGAGAAGGAGATGTTGCAGCTCTACAATCATACTTTTCAAAGATGCAAGCATGATGCTCGGGATTTTACTTCAGCATGGATTTAGATGATGACTCACGACTTAATAATGTATTTTGGACAGATAATAGGTCCAGGCAAGCATATAAGGAGTTTGGCGATGTTGTGACCTTCGATACCACGTATTTAACGAACAAGTATGACATGCCTTTCGCACCTTTTGTCGGAATGAATCATCACGGACAGTCTACACTGCTAGGTTGTGGTTGTCGAACAAGGATACAACTACATTTGTGTGGTTGTTTAGGACATGGCTCGAGTGCATGCATGGCCGAGTTCTATATGGAATAATTACTGATCAGGATAAAGCCATGCAAAATGCAATTGAGATTGTCTTTCCGAGTACAAAGCACATGTGGTGTTTGTGGCACATCATGAGAAAACTGCCTGAGAAGTTTGGTTATCACAGTGATAAAAATTCAATATTTTTGTGTATACACAAATTGGTTTATGATTCGCAGATAGTTGACGATTTTGAAGCAGGCTGGAGGACGATGGTCGATAGGTTTAACTTGCACGATAATGTTTGGTTGTCAGGTTTGTATGAAAACAGACGTCGTTGGGTACCTTGCTTTCTCAAGACCACTTTCTGGGCTGGAATGTCCACAACACTATGATTTCTTATAAATGTCAATGTATGTGCAGGCTAAGTCGAGTAATTGCAAAGGATAAAGACCACTGGCTAGTCACATTGATATGGAAGCCAATGCACCGGTTATCCACTTAACTCAACAGCTTCAATGTTCTCAACCAACCCTGTTGTCATATTCGCAAATGATTCTTGTAAGTATGCAGCTTTCATTTACTTTTGTACTTTTCTGAAGTTGTATTTATGCTATAAATGGTATGTAGGGTGATGCCGTTAGGAGTAACGCCACATTCGTACAGCAAGGTGGACATGTTGTGATGCCATACTGCATAATAGGTATCTTAGGTCCATACCTTGTTCGGCCACCTTTACCACTTCCGAGGGCCACTATGAATGCACCGGATCACATGGGCTTAAATTATGTTCAGGTAAATTACATTCTTCCACACAATAACTAATCTTCGAATTTCTTTGTGTTCATAATGGGATATTTAGCTCGCGGCATTATTTGTTGGATATGTAGTTGCATTGAGTTTGTTATTGTCTCATCGGACATGCTAGATCAGTTACCATCTAATGTTTTGTTGATGCTACTATCGCAGGTAAATGCTGCCGATTCTTCCCCAAGTGCGGCACACATTTCAAACCATTCGGGCGTCTTCTCCCATATTCGACAAGACATGGGATTGAATCAGAAATGAGAACACAAGTTGGTAGTGAAAGTGGGACACGCTCTATGCAAGTTTCAAATTTTGGAGCTGTGATTTCAAAGCTTGATAAACATGTTTAATTGCTAGAAAAGGGAATGAAATCTAATTCACCAGTATTCATAAGCAGAAAATAGTTTTGATCAGTCTCTTGTGCCATTGATTTCATTGTAATCTTATTACATTGATATCTATGATTAAGACCTCATCTTTTGTTGGCATTTGTCTGTCAATGCATTATCTTTGTTATATATTTATCTCTGCTGAATGTGAAATAGGTAGAAACGGAAAAGTTGATGCATCTGTTAATGCATTATGTTTGTCAGTCAATGAACTATTTTTGTCAAAGGTTTAGAGCAAGCATTTCTTTGTTGCTTGTGCTCATCATAACAGAGCAGAGGTATATATATTCTTCAAAGCAATGAAATTATGGAACCCAGTTTACTGGAACCAGTTTACAATCAGTGCTAGGGGAAAAGGACTTTGGATCCATTTGGAGAACCCAGTGCACTGTCGTTGCTAGAAGAACCAATGCTACAAACACTAACTAAATTCTCATGGTTAAAATCGATTAAAAGTTGGAATTGTAATCAATTAAAAGATGGAATTAAACTACTTCAATTCGATCAAAAGCTGGAATTCACATGATCAGAATTAAAGGCCACAAACACTTTCATTACATGATCAAAATTAAAGAAAAAAGACACTTTCATTACATGATCAGAATTCACACAAGTTGTTCAACCGAAAATACTTAGTTTAACATACAGCCATTCCCATCCCATTCCATACACGTCAATCATGGGCTTTTCCTTTTCCATTCACATCCGCACTTTACTTTCCCTTGCGAAACGTCATGTTCAATGAAATCTCAATGTCCCATTTTTCGGCTATTCAAGCTAGACTGTTAAACATGCTTGGCAAATCTTCGACTCCTCGATGGGCGCAGGAGTCACTACTTCATTAGTAGTACTTGATTCACCACTTGATTCTTCGTTCAAGACCCATTCAAAATATCCACAATTATCACCGCAAGTTTTGAATAATCTCCCTTTGTTAGTACTCTCCCTTTCAACCTGAAAACATTTCTGCAATCCCTGTGCACACCATGAACATCGTCGTTTTTTTAGGGTATCCCTAAATAGGTGTTTCGTGCTTCGACAACCATGACAAACACCTACATTCCGTTCTCCCATCCCTGAACATGAAATCAAAAATTAAAATAATTTATCAGTGCAAAACGATCTAACAACAGGGAGAATAATTCATGATGAATACCTGACTATCCAATCCAAACTTCTGCATCTCGGCAACTCCAACCCTTTACCTATATTCTAAACAACAACTCATATGCCTCCAGTTCAAGAAAGAGACTATCTAGGAAAGTGATGATGGCCGAATCCTTTGGACATTTTTAATTTCGAAATTTTGCTACATTTTGCTAAATTTCTTGAATACTGCGGTATAATTTTATTACAGTTGCAGCAATCTCCCAACAGAATAATTCTCAACAACACAATCATTCTTTCACACCACAGGGCACTACATATCTGATAAGTGCATTTTACACACTTATTTAGACCACAAAACATAGCTAATTGTGAACGTATATGTTGAATATTGGCTTAATTCGATACAATTTGTGTTTGTAGGACTAGACTGATGGATGAAACGAAAAGTATGCGAAAATGAGCGAAAAATGACCAAACTAGAAGAAAACGAAAGTTCAGGGACCCGAGTGCAATTATTCAAAAGTTGACCCGAAGAGAGAATCGAGTATCAAAGGGAGCTGAGTACAAGTTGAGTAATGAAACGAGGCATAGAAAGAAGAAGAAAGTTGAAAGGAGCTCAAGAATGAAGGAACAGAATTCAGGGACTAAAATGCAAGTGTTGAAAAATAGATTACACTATGCGGCCGCATAGTGTAACACCTATGCGACCGCATAGGTTTGGACAGAAACCCATTTCCCCGTGAAGTGTATAACTATGCGACCGCATAGAATTACTCTATGCGGTCACATAGTTCATTTCTGGGCGCGATATTCTGCTTTCCTTATTTGATTCAACCTCGTATAGAAACCAATCGAGGACCCCTTTAAAACCCTAAACACGACCAGAAACGAGGGTTACACATTATTCTACCATTGTTGACATATTGAAGAGCAAGAAGGTGAAGAACGAGAAGATTAACTCCAAGATTCGAGAATTCACTTCAAGATTCAATAGGGTGATGTCTTCTTCAATTTATTTTCTTTCTTCTCTTAGTTTTCTTAGTTTTATCATGTTAGGCTAGTTTTTAATGTGCTAGGTGAACGATGAACCATATAACTTGATATTTGAATTCCTAGTTTTATATATTTGACGTTAAAACGCGTTTTGGATTGATGAATGATTTATATACATTAATTTGAGTCTACAATTATTATGCATGTGATTGTATGATTTGTTGTGGTTTATTTTATCCGTTAAAGAGGAAAAATAGATTAGACAAGGTATAAATCATCGTAGAGTCCAATAGGGGATAGAGATATACCGCTATGCTTTACGTGAATCTCTAAGTGTTCATAGAACTCCATGCATTTTTGTATATTTGCTCCCGTCATAGAGATATAGTCGGTGTCGTATATGAAAATAGGTTCAAGTTTAATCAAAAGAGAGTTTTGAATAAAATAGGAACATTGATTCGTCATAATTCAAACGTGTTGTCAAATTGTAGAACTAGGGTTGAAATAGATCGTTACACGGGGATTCGCGAACCTAGTACGCTTTTTATTTGATTATTATCTCAATCTTGCATTTAGTTATATTAAAGCACGTAGTGAAAATTTGCATCCATTTAGTTAATTTATTCACTTTTGCATACGTAGCTTATTTAGTTTAGTCACGATTCAGTTACAAACATTCAAACAAGTATTCTGTTTCGGTTAAGGTCGAATTATATAGAATTAAACTGTTAAATCTCTGTGGGAACGATATTTGGACTTCAAAATCCACTTTATTACTTGAAACGAACCATACACTTGCGGTACTATAAGTCGAACAAGTTTTCGCGTGTCAATATCTTTTACCAATCTCACCAATACCAATATTTTTTCAGCTCACTTTACACAGCATATAGAATTTACAAAGTGCCTGAGATTAAAAAATAAACTTACTTCATTCATACAGTGGCTACAGATTTTTGACAAATTTTGGGTTCTCCGGTGTTTGTTGTCACCCGGAGGTCGATGAGAGTACGGCGGTTGTGGGCTGAGGCAACGGACAGGGCTGGAGACTGTCAAGAAGTCTTGTGGACGGAGATGATGGTCGGATGCGAAATGGGACGTTCGTCGACCTAGGCGGCGGCTTCAGGCCAAGATGGTTTTCCAAGGGTTAACATCAACGAAAGTGGGAAGCATGATAGGAGGAAATGTGAAGTTATTTGTCACTGCGGCGTTGTGGACCAAGTCGTTGGACGGAGTTCAAGTAACTGACACTTGGGGCGATTTCTAGAGTTCCAGATCGAGAGAGGAAATGGGAAAGGGAATTGGTTTGTGTACGCTTTTGGTTTGGTTTTAGAATTTTTTTTTTTTCTTTTTATTTGTCTCACACGCCACATCATTCTGTGAGACCCCTATGAGTCTACTTTCTGTACGTGTAGCACAGTCGTAAAAAATATTATCACTTTAATGACAATTTTCATAAAAAATAAAGTCAAACGAATACCAAAATATTCAAAATTTTCCGTGTGGACTGTCTTTTGCATGTACTGGTCAGTTCTTTGCACGAATTTACCCAAGATGTCCTCCAATGACGAGTTCTTGTCCTGTATCGGTACACCAGGCGATGGTTGTCCACTATCTTGGTTGTTAGTTGTTACTCTAGAAGAAGTTCAGGTGATTTCACCAACCTGGGTTGTAGGTTTTGGAATAAGGATTGTTCATGACATTGAAAGCTTTGAGCATGTTAACTTTCTCTATTGCAGGTAATGTTATCTGACATTTGCCACTATCATGAGCTCCGCCGAAGTTTTCACATAATAAGAATCTTGCTTTCATTGCTTTTGTTGAGCTGTGGGTGATTAGCTGCTCCATTATCTTCTTCTTCAAAGAAGTCATCTGTACCAATAAGGTCGCGACTGTATCTATTTCATGGATTTCAGATGACTTCTTCTACATAGCTCTTTCGAAAGGCCATTAAACATTGTTAGCTTCCATTTTATTGAATATTTCGATGGTTTCTTTCGTTGACTTTGTTGTGATGGATCCATTTGTAGCTGAGTCAACCATTTTATGGCTCGATGGTTCAATTTAGTGTAGAAATATTGGACTTCTTTATTAAATGGTTTGGTCATTTTCTAAGCATGTCCCTGAACCTTTCCTAATCTTTTTAGAAACATTCTAATATGCCTATTAAAATAACGAGACCTCATGCTTCAGTCTGGTGACTTACTTCGGAAGAGAATACTTGGTGACAAATTTGGAAGTGAGATCATTCATGTCCAAATGCTTTCATCAGGTATTGAATCCAACTATTCTCTCACTCCATCTCGAAGAGTATGTAAGAAGAATCTGAGTTTGATGGATTATCCGACACACCCTGAAAGTTGTACTTTTGGTACATATCCAAAAAGCCAAAAACATGCGTGTAAGTTTTCATGAGACTTCCCATAAAAGACCTGACCGTTTTAGAGTAGGAGAATAAATCCAGTCCGTAGTTGAAAATTATGTTGCCCTAATGGAGGATAGGCTATGCTGGACTGATTCAAAAAATGTTTGGAGTGATGAATTGTCCAGTGGTAAATCATCTTCATCAATCACAAATGGTTGAACAATTTGTTGTAGTTTTACCACTGTGATTTGTTGCTGTTGTCAAACTTCAATCTATTAGTTATGTGTCTATCTAAATATACGTTCTGTGAAACTAATAAGAAAGAAGATACAAAAGAGAAAATCAAAAGGGGGCTTATGGTTCACATTGTTGAAGAAACGAATGGGGGCTGCCAATTAGGTCTTAAGTTTAACATACAATGAGCTACATATTTATACTACAAAACTAAGGAAATGTAAAAGACTAATCTACCCTTACACAATATAAAATATTACTTTAACATCCCCCCTCAAACTCACGATGCTACAGTAAGAAGCAACGAGAGTTTGCCGAGAAGGAAACAAAACATCGATTAACCAAATGTGACTTCGTGAAGGAGTCGGCAAGCTGCAACGATGAAGAAACAAAAGATAGGGAAACAATGCTAGTCTGCAGATGATGGCGAACTAGATAACAATCAATCTTAAAACACCGAATGCTCGCACCACAATTGATGCACCAAAGAGTCGTGCGTTGACAACCACAAAAAAACTCACACCCAAAAGGCTAAGTTATTACCAAAGAGAATCGAAGATTCAACCAATCCAAAAAGCTCACAATCCAAACGAATTTCCAAAAGAAATTCACAAAGTGTGCTGGCACCACACAATGAGCTCAATATGTCGGAACGCCGATACACCAAACCAACACCAAACAAATTTGATGTGGGATCAATAGAGAAATTTTTTTTATTGTAGCAAGAGAAGAGAAGAACCATGGGAGGGGGACCAAGCCAGAAGTAGAAGCAAGAAGAGGGGAGAAAACGGGGCTGCAAGCTAACCTTTCAATTCATCATATTCATCAACTGGGCATACACCAAACCAAATTACCAACCAAATTATCAATCCCATGAACTGGGCCAAATTTTCAATCCCATCAACTGGGCCAAATATGCAATCCCATCAACTGGGCCAAAACCAAAACAACCAAATGATCCTCTTCCGAGAATCCAAAAACTAAAAGTTCATCACTCAAACAACCAAAACTACAACAAGAAGTTGTAGTCCAATAATCAGAGAGGGAGAAACACAGAGAAGAAACAAAGCAGCAGCAGAGAGAAGAGGAAGAAGAAGCACAGAGAAGAGGAGGAGCAATGGCAGTAAGCCACAGATTCAATTCAACAATTCACAACTATCAAATGACTCCAAACAAAGAAAAAGAAGAAGAACTAAAAGAGGAAGAAGAGAAGAAACCGAGAGGAACAGAAAAAACGAATTGGGGCTCCAAAATTGATCACCACCAACACAACAAACCACCAAACTGCCCAGCAGATACACCAAAATATTCAAATAACTACCAATATGAGAAATACAAAATATCCCGATGCAAAATCAAAACAAAGTCGAACGGGAATTAGCGGAAGCCAAAAAAAACTCCATAACTTAATAAATAAAACAACTGAGAAAGAAATGGTTCCGAAAATGCTATAGCCCTTCAAGTTCAGTCGAATCACTGAAAAATTGCAATTCCAAAGTAGAATAATCCAAATCCAAACAATGATTATTCAGTGATTTCAAGTCTACCATCTGATTCATTTCCAAGGAACAGATACAATCTTGGAGATTGATCAAACCCCAAATAGCAAATTACCAAACCTTCATAACCAAGATTAATATTCTTAAATATCCCAATTATATGATACCAATTAAATTACCTAGCCCATAAGCCCAAAGAAGAGGCCCACCACAAAGGCCCAACCGAATTACTAAAAAAAGGCCCAGCAAAATATTTAGCAAGAACCAGGCCCAAATCAGCAAGCAATACCCAATAACCTTAAAATATTGTCCACTGACCAACAATTAATGCCAAGCCTAGCTGCCAAACACAACCGTCTCTTCCAAAATCAAAATATGGCCAAAGGAACAATACACACACCTCCATGCATATAATCAACCCTAGCTGACCGAAATAACCCAAACACCCAGCTGAAAATACTATCACCGCCGGCCGAACCGAAGACCAACTGACCGAAAGAAAATCCACCCCAAAATCTGCCAAATCCGGTCAGAGACAAGAGAACATACAACCTCCACCAAGCAAAACCATAGAATATAGCTGGACTACTGAGAACAACTAACCACAAAACCAACGGAACCCAGAACCCAGAAACTGAAGCTTAGAACACTGGCTACGAGGCAACGAACTGGAGATGGTTCGACTTCATTTTTCACAGAACCTAAACCAAGCTGCTCAAGAACAATAGCAACTCCAACAAACCTTCGAGCTCTGAAACAAATCTCCAAATGACCACCAAGTTGCTATAAGTCAAACTACCAAGACTACCAAGACTTTTCAGAAATCAAAAGCTCTGTCTCCCCCCAACCTAGCTCTAATACCATGTGAAACTAATAAGAAAGAAGATACAAAAAGAGAAAACCAAAAGGGGGCTTATGGTTCACATTGTTGAAGAAACGAATGGGGGCTGCCAATTAGGTCTTAAGTTTAACATACAATGAGCTACATATTTATACTACAAAACTAAGGAAATGTAAAAGACTAATCTACCCTTACACAATATAAAATATTACTTTAACATGTTCAACCATTGGTTTAAATTACAATAGATCACCGTATCTTGAACTTTGCATGCAAAAGGTTTGAAAACGACGAAGACTCTGTATTTCTGAAAAGAAAAAATTAAAAAACAATAAAATTTGAATTAAAGCTAAAATGAAAAGAAACTAACTGAATAAACTATAGGTCCAAGCAGCTGTGTCAAAAAAGTGTTCACCTAAATCGCAAGTGTACACTATTGTGACAATTAATAGTATGGGTGTGAGTCCAAGTATGGTTCTCTCAGCCTCCATGATTTCAATTAAATTCCTATTAAACCTAATTTTGATCTAAAGCAACAATTTTGTAGAGTTCCATGGTAGCAAATTAAACCTATAACTAATCTAATTAGCAAACTTTTAAAGCACGAGGACTTCGAATTCTCCTATATTCCTCCATTTTAATATCAATTTCATTATTCTACAACACTATTGAGTACGACGATCAATCTTCCACATTATTTAATAATCTCTATTGAGTAATGTTAAACATGTCTTCACATGTGACCTTACTAATAAATGAAGATTTACTAAATTACAAGACCATTCATATAATCATCTAAAGTATAGAGGTATATATTTAGGCCCTATTAAATTTTACAATGATTGTTACTATAGATATAATTCTTATTAATTCTCTCGAATGAAACATATATCACAAATCTAATCAATTATTGGTCAAATAATTAAAAAGCATTAAGATTCTAACTAGCATTCAAATCAAACAAATATTAAAGTCGAAATTAATATTAAAATATAGTTCGTCATTATCCTAACGTCTATACACTTAGTCGACCATCATGTGATTACACAAACACAAATTGAATTGATAGTACATCACCCGATATTAAAGTGTAGAAAGAAGATTGAAGGTAATCTTTAATTTTTAAATCTCTTCAATGGATCTTGATCAATCGTCTAGAAATCTCATTCTTCTTCTTTAGAATTCAAGTAATTGTATATAATTCGATGCGTGATTAAATATTTTGTGTATCAAAAGCTTCTTTCCCTTGAAGGATGGATGAAAGTCTGTATTTATAGTTCCAAAATTAAATCAAAATCTCGTGCCCTAATTACATTCCTTTTAGATGTTGAATCAAATTTGGAAACATAAATCTGGCTTGCTCGCTACACAATGCGATCTCATGGTGTTATTGCTTGCGGTATCTTGGTTTTCCTTTTTCCATTTGCTAGTGGTCAAAATATTTCCATTGCAATCGCAAGGCATCTCTTTTTTGTCCCGTTCAATTTGGTACTTGACTTTCTTTTTTGGTTTATCTCGACTCCTCTCTTATTTGCACCATGGCTCCTTCATCTTAAATCTTCACACCTCAATCCTCATCATCCACAATCATCCGTAATTGATCTGTTTTCAAGTTCTGAAAGTTTGCGATTGAGTCCTTAAACTTTTAGAATATTGAATTTAACTCTTGAAACATGTGAATCTTCTTCAATTGCCCTCTTTATACTCCTTATTGATCAGGTGCAATTCTGTTGGTCTCCAATTGTTCCAAATCAACTCCAATTAAGATCAAAATTATCTTCCTTCGCTCCGCCTACCCTCAAGTCCAGGTTTTCTCCTACAATTAATTACAATAAATTACATATAGTATAAAAGCGTGAATAAACTTGTAGAACATACTTATCAAGTACCATATTGAAAATTCTAACTGATAAGTGCGTTTTACACACTTATTTAGGCCACAAAATATGGATAATTGTGAAGACATAAAGTGAAATATAGCTTAATTCGATACAAATTGTGTTTGTAGGGCTACATTGATGGATGAAATGAAAAGTATGCGAAAACGAGCGAAAAAATGACCAAAATGGAATAAAATGAAAGTTCATGGACCAAAGTGAAATTATCCAAAAGTTGTACCAAAGGGTGAATAGAGCGTGAAAATGAGCTAAGTTGCCAAATTTCAATATCATGAGATGCTATGAAGAAAAGAATCAAAAAAATGAGGTCAAGATGTGACAGTATAAAATTCGAGGACCAAGATGAACAAAAGTAGAAATTTGCTCTTCCATGCGGTCGCATGGAAGATATCAGGGATTTCAAGAGGCTATTTTGATTCTTCTATGCGGTCGCATATCGTTACACTATGCGGTCGCATAGTTGACTCCAGACGCGAAATCTCTAATTTCCTTATTTGACTCAATCACTTAATGAAAGGATCTTTGGGACTCGTTTAAAAGCCCCAATCTCATCCAGAAGTGGGGTTACACATTCTAACACAAGAAAAGACTTGGAGAGCAACAAGGAAGAAAGCAAGAAGAAGATTTTCATTCTAAGATTCAAGATTTTAATTCAGGAATTGGGTGATGTCTTCTTCTAAACACTTTTGTTGTTCTTTTCTTTTATCCTTGCTAGGCTAGATTTTCATTGTACTAGGAGAATGATGACCCTTGCAATGTGAACTTTTAATTCCTTATTTTGCAAGTTTGACATCAAAACACGAATATTGGATGTTGAATGATTTATATGCAATTTAATTTCTCCATAATTATGTGCACGTGATTGTGTGAGTTTGGTGATTTATTTCATGCATTCGAAAGAAAGGAAATAGATTCAACAAAATATAAATCATCGTAGGGTCCAATAAGAGATATAAATATACCGCTATGTCTTACGTGAATCTTTAAGTGTTTACAAAATTTCATGCATTCTTGTATATTTGCATTTGTCATAGAGATATAGTCAAATGGTGTGCGAAAATAAGTTCAATACTACTCGAGAGAGATTATTGAATAGGTTAGGAACATTGATTCTTCAATTAATTCATCATGTTGTCAATTTGTGAAATTAGGATTAAAAGTGAACTTGCTTGGTGATTCGCGATCCTAGTGCACTTTTCATATATTAACTTTGTAAAACTTTGCATTCAAACTTCATACTGCATTTTAGTATAATCCGCATATAATTTAGTCAATTCATTCATAATGACATTCATAACTTAGTTTGACTATAATTTAGTACAAAACACATCAAACATATTCTCGATCGTTCTATATTTTTAAAAAAAAAATCCTATATTCCATGGATACCGTTCCTTGAAGGTTGGCAATTGTGATCTAGATAAATTATTTTGCATCATAAAAAGATAATTCTCAAATTGTTAACATGTGGTGAACCAGAGAAGGAATTGGTTCGTTTTGCTTTGACTTCGACGGCAATGGTTAACTGTTAATGAGAATCAAGCATAATTATGAGTGGTTTTACAAATAATCATATCAATAAAAACATTTTTCTCTGAGTGGTCAAGGTTTCTAATTATTTATTATGAGATATAGTAGTGTTATCGTGTAGTGCTAAGCATGAGTTTAGGTAGAAATGACTCCCTACCTTTAATTGTTCATGAAATAATGTTATTCATTAAAATGTATCATAACTTCATATTAAATAATGAATCGAGAGTCTATTGTTACTTTGACTTGTGACGATCAAATCTGATAGCATTATTCAATTTAAATGTATCAAAACTTCGTTGGACAATTAAAAATAAATCATCATGATAATCTAGATCGATGTCAAGCATCACTTATATTAGATAACATAACTCTATTACATGAAAGAGGAATATAGAAATGATATTTGTCACGGTTGAACATCAACATATTTTAAATGACATTGACTAAAAGATTGAGTAGTATGACTCGAACCTTGCTATTCAAGCAGGGTGGAGGACTGACCCAAAAACAGGGGCACCTCCTCAGCCCTTGATCCGAAATTCAAAAATTCAAATCAAGGGCCGAGGTGGTGTCACCTCGACCCCCTGTTTTTGGGTCTGTCTCCCATCCTGGACAAGAGACATTTTCCATATGACTCTTATGTCAATGCATTTAATTGATCATCGATGAATAGCATTTTTCAATATGAGTATAGGCTAATATTTTAATATCAAGATAAACAGTGGTGGCTGTGTTGATTTGCTTAGTCTCTGTTTTTATAAATTTATAAATGGTTTTAATCAATATTAAATATTAATTGTATTCATATATTTATAATGAATGTATATTCATTATTATTTACATATTTAAGTCATGTTTTGTAGAAATTAAAAGTCAACAATAAACTTTAATCACGTATTTTATTGAATCCATAAATTTTCAACTGCGTATTTCATCAATTTTTATTAAAATTTACCGTTTGATACACATTTTTTGTAAAATAAGAATGAAAAATATAGTGTTATGGACTTAATACAAGAGATATAAAGTCAAATATGATGGCTGGATGTTATGGATAACGATCATTTTTTTTTTTTTTTATGGTAAAAAAAATGGAAATCAAATGGGAGCTAAAATTTAATTTAATTTTCTACCAAACAGTGGTTTAATTATTTTTCTACTTGATTCTTTGTATAAATTATTTATAAATTTGCCATGGAGCCTTAAATTTTACATCAAGCACACGTGGGTGTCTGTTTCTTAGGCTGTGTTTGATACAAGAAATTTGTCATGGAACCAGGAAAATATTTTCCTAGTTTCTACTTTTGGCTGTTTGATTAGTCAAATTTGCCCTGGAAAATATTTGCCACCAATTTCTAATGTACAATCCCTTGAAGCACAAAAGTAGGAAAATATTTTCTTATGATTTTGGTGGGAAATTATTTTTCACCTTGTTGGGTGTTTTTTTTTCCTTTTTTTTTTTTTTTTTTTTTACTTTTTGGCAATGGAAACATATTCTAAATTCAATGGTAAAAAATTTTATCCATTTAATTGACAATTTGCATGAAAAATATAGCCAAACAAACATAAAAATTTTATGAAAATATTTTTTTTTAATTTTTTTTTTTTTACTTTTTGACAATCCAAACAAATTTTAATACAGATTGTAAAAAAATTATCCCAAAAAGTAACCATTTGCATGAAAAACAAAGCCAAACGAATTAGGTGGAAAATTATACCAATCAAACACAATTAATACAATTCTCTCTAAAACAAATTCTAGGCAAATCACTTCCCTACCAAACATTTTATTTGCCATTCATTTTCCATCTTTCTATCAAACACACCCTTAGTGAGTCATGGCAGTGAACTAAAGGAGTTGGAATATGTCGGCGGTACGTTCTCAATCTACTTTTTTAAAGGTTGAACCCAATATTAAAGATCCATCACCGCTCTTACCCTGGAGTAGGGCTATGCACATTTCTCGAATCGAGCGATTCTTCGTAAGTTAAATACTCGAACGGATATTTAAATCGAGAATCGACGGATTCAATTCGGATCTCGATTCTAAAACCTACGAATCGAATCTTTTTAAATTTTTATATATAAGATAAATCTAATTATTTTAATTCTTTTCTAAATAAATTAGCAAATTAATTAATTAGGTGATTAATGCCCCAACTTCCAAGTCCATGCCTAGCTAGTCCAGCCCAACTAGTCCAGTCCAACCCAATTTTTTCTTGTAGAATTTCTTAGTACTAATTACTAGTTAGTATGACAAATCAAACAATTGATGATTAAATCAAATAGTTGGTAAGTATTAGCAATAGTTTAAAATATTTTATTTCTATAATTTCTAATTTTTATTTTTATTTTTTTTTTGTACACTTGAATGTTTGAAACAAATGAATTATTAATATGGATCACCGATATTTTAGTATTAATATCTACTTTTTGATAGTTGTATACATTGGTAAATTAATTTTATTGGACAACTTGTTATTTATATGTTATTAAATTGTATAACGTTAATTTGTAAAAACTAAGATTGTATGTGTCAAACTCAGTAATTGTATTTATGTAGTGTTGTTATAAATGTTAACAAATTTAATTATAGTACGGAATCGAACCGAACCGAATGAAACCGAACTCGAACGGTTCCATAATTATATTTGGATTTGACAATTCCGTTTACTAAATACTCGAAAATTTTCGATTCGATTCGGTTCTCTTCAGAATCGAACCGTGCCCAAGCCTACCCTAGAATATTGTGAATGAGGTAAATCGCGAAATGTATCTCAGCAGGCCAGGATACAAGGACTGTCATACTGGTGCCCACAAATAATCCAATTTTAAACCTTGTAAGAATCAGAAATCGAACTCTCATAATGCAACTGTCAGTCCAGTTGAAACTACCTTACTTTTATGTTTTACACCACTGAATTATGTTCCGATGGGCCTCAGTTTACGTTTTTAATCCGAATCCAAGTGTATTTCTCAGTGTGTGTTTTTTTTTTTTTTAGTTCGTATTTAAGTTTTTTGACTTTTCTTCCGTTTACAAGGAGGATTAAATTTGAATTTACTGAGTCCATAGAGACAGAGTTCGGATTGCAATTATCGAAAATCATTAAAGTGCTTTAATCATTACAACACTATTATTAATACGAAATGCAGCTTTACAGTTGAGTAAATGTCTCGCAATTTGCAAAGAATTTTTTTTTTTTTTTTTTTTTGGCATACATGTTGGATCTTGATTATATTATTTGGTAGGAATTAAAATTCATGTTTTAAATTAAATCAAAGTTAATAATTAATTTTAACCACGTATTTCATGAGATTTCCCATTTTTCAATTATACTTTTTATAATTTTTATCAAAATTTATTAAAAATATAATTTTAATCTCTATCAAATATGAAACTGGAGTTAAGTATATACTTTAGTGGCAACTTTGCTTTCCAATATGGAGATGTACTAGACTACACTTTGTTTCCTAACCTGCTTATAAATCCATCTGCTTGTTGAAGAAGCATACAAAGTTCAAAATGAGAGACTATTTTGAAATTTACTATGTTTGTTCGGGTTTCATTATAAGTTACTAAAATTATAATGTTATAGATTTAAGTGATTCTTATAAAATGTGTGGTTATAATTAAAATTTGATTTTAACATTTAAATTTTGAGAAACTTATGGTAAAACACAAACAAATATTAAGGGTTGTG
Organism: Osmanthus fragrans; assembly: GCA_019395295.1. NCBI lineage: Eukaryota > Viridiplantae > Streptophyta > Magnoliopsida > Lamiales > Oleaceae > Osmanthus > Osmanthus fragrans. The sequence goes on from CM033359.1 coordinate 15,777,727, forward strand.
GATTAGTCCAAAAGTAAAGCCGACTCCTGTTTATATTCAGTTAACGCGGTTATCTAGCTGTTGAGATAAAATTTGCAAGTTTACGAAATCATTGACGAGTAATATAATTGATGAGTTGAGTTACCATCCCACAATGACTAATTGCGGACCATATTTACCAATTTCTATCAAATTCGATGTCGATGACACAAAAGACATGTGATGTTTGTGATTATCCGAAATTAAACTATTAATAATGTAAAATATTGATTTTATCTACTATGAAATAGATGTATTAGATTTCAGAATCCATCTATTGATTTCTATTTTCAATTCTCGACGTAACAATCGATAATCCATTAATGTCTAATATTTTTTTTCGAGACATTTTAAATTTATCCTTAGCATGATTCGACCTTATTTCTAGTCCAAATTTATATGATTACCACTATAGATTGCACACACCCTAAATATTATTGCTACCTTTTGCGACTTGTGCCCACATATCAAATATGCAGCATTCTACTTATTGTAAATTTTTCAACACTAGAATAAGTAATAAGTTATCTAATTTGTAGTTAAGCAATCAAATAATACAATATTCATGCATATTTAATCACAAATATAAGAAATAACTAAAATACGATAAGTTTTGAATTAGAAACATGATTCAAAATATTTTATCATTCATCCAATATACAAGAAGTTTAGCATTGCATCATGATATTCAAATCATACAAGAAGATATGGAAAGACATCACCAGAAATTTAAAAAATAAATAAATAAATTAGATGATTCTTCCACTTCAATCTGAGCAAACTTCAAATCTTGTTGTAGAATTTTTCTTTGCCACTTGCCACTTGCCACTTGCTAGACTCTCCTCAATGACAAAATAATGGGTTTTCACATTCTGGACCCTAGGACGCTAAATATGTCATTCCATACATAGTCAAATAAAAAAAAATGAAACAAAAATCTTTTTCCTGGGAATGAACCAGGCGCACGCCTAGTAGTAAGTGAGTCGCACGCCTCTAAGGCCATTTTTGGCTTCTAACGGTGCTAGGAAAAGGTTAGGCGCGTGCCTAGTTATGTCCCGTGCAGTTGTTAGTATTTTTGTCATATCTTTCTCTTTCGATATCCAATTGAGGTGATTTAAAGTGTGTTAGAAATCCAAATCAAAAGGGTCACAATTCTTCTAAAAAAATCATTTTTTTTCCAATTTGAATGTTTACTATGCCAATTATGAGATCGTTCTAAATCTGAAAATTCGGAACATAATTTTTTTGGCTGAAAATTGACGTGTGAGCATATTTTAACTATATTTCCCCACTTTTGAGTTCTTTTCTCATCCAATTGACCCCTAACACTACCTTTTTTTTTTCGTGAGGTTCGACACAATTTTTGAGTATTTTCACTTTAGTCCCCGAATTTTGAATATCTTATAAATGAGCTCATTTTCACTATTTTTCTCTAATTTTGTCATTTATGTCGGTTTGTACCTAACAAACACCACTATACATAGAATTAAATCATAATTTATCAAAATAACAAGTAAATACTCTAATTAAATGTCAAAATAAGTATACAAAATATACTTATCACTAGCCATACTTTTGATTTTCATGTGCTCTGAATCCTATGACTTCACGGTTTGTACTGCTAAAGCCAGTGATGGTGATTGGTTTGTTTTATTTTCTATTTGTTCCTAAAAATATATGTAATTTATCTCAACAAGTGACTGCTTCTACAAACCTCCTGGTTGAATTTTTTGATTCATCATCCAAATCGGGGTCCTAACATTTTCTCATTCTCTAGGAACTTATAATGTGGGGGCAGGAATTCGAATTCTCCTGGGGGCTGAAGAATGTTGTTAATTCTGACGAAATTGATTAAAAAAAGGAAAATCGAGCACATTAAAATTACCTTCTTCGACTTTTTAACAATAATTGAATCGTCCATCTTGGTATACCAATTTGATGAAATTGAAATGTTAAGAACCAATTTACTATAGACAATCCTACATTTACATCAATACTTACATTATATCACATGTCACTCTATTATTTGTCAATTTAAAATACATTTAACTTTTTTATCCAATATTTTTCCTCAACATCATTTTGATCGTTTCTTCTGACATTTTTTTTTCTATAAGAACAACAAAATCCATTTACTATATGAAAATGCTACTTTGTTTACTTGGTTGACACCCCCCTCACATGAGTGTGTGGATCCCGCGAGATTTAAATAATAATGTGAGGGGTTGTGTCAATCAAGTGGGTAAAATAACATGGCTCCTTTAAGATCGATCCACTTGATGCAAGTGCTAAATTTTTTTACAAAAAGTAAAAAAAATTATAAAAACATGTGATTTACACGTGGCCATGTGGGGGGGGGGGGGGAACCTGCTCTCTCTTGGGCACTGCCACTAATCCACCATTGTGATATAATCTTAAAGCTTTTGCTATGGTAACAAGGGGTTGACGTCCCTTGACTGAACCCCACAATAGGGGGTGGAGCCTGCTTTTGTGGGGTTCGATTAGGGGAGATATCAACCCTCCTGTTCTTTTAGCATTATCCAATCTTAAAACAACCAAGCTATAATGTTTGATCAGGGGAGATATCAACCCTCCTGTTCCTTTAGCATTATCCAATCTGAAAACAACCAAGTTATAATGTTTGAAAATGATTGACATGCAAACTGATTGTTCCCTCACAGCTAGTGGTGTCAAAATGGGTGGCCGGCTCGGCCCACAAATCTTTCAACTCAGATCGGCCCACTCGTGGAAAAAGCCCGCACCATGCGGGGTTTTCGGCCCGGCCTGCTAAAAAAGACGTCAACCCGGCCCGCTCGTTAAGCCCGTGGGGTCCGAGTTGACGGTCCGGGCTAGCGGTCCGGGTTGGTCCGTTCGGGTCGGTCCATATTTTTTTTTTTTTTTTTCAATTTTTGTCCCAAAATTGTGATTTAAAAAATAATTTTTTTTTTAATTATAGTAAAAACTAAATCGATAAAAATTAAATAAGATTGATTTAATTTCCAATAAATTTTACATGAATAACAAAAAATTACAATTTTTTAAATAATATTTTGCCTAACTTGACAAATTAAATAGTGCTTAACTATTTATGAATTTATAGTTAAAGTACATCCCAACTAGGTTGGCACATACTTAACTACAATTTCGTCTTTACAACTCAAATTCTACTCATCTTGAGCTATATTAAGATTTTTAAAGTTTTCAGCAATATCGTCAACAACTTTATCTTGCATTCTTCTATCTGCAAAAATCCAGTCTTTCACGCATATGAGAACTTCTAAAACATCTTCTTTAAGTCTTGATCTTCTTTCATCTAGCACCCTGTTACCTGCACTAAAAGCAGACTCCGATGCCACTGTTGAAACTGGAACTGTTAGTAGATCTCGGGCCATTTTTGATAATATAGGATATGAACGTTCATTTAACTTCCACCATTGTAAAATATTTAAGTTATCAACCTCATCTTGTGGAATTAAACTGTAGTGATCAAAATTATAATATATTTCTAATTCAGTAGGTGTAGCATTCTCATTTGAAGTATATGATGCATTGCGTTTCTTTTTGGCTATTAGAGAAAAGAAATAATTTTTACCTTTGGAAGTTGTAGCAGAACTTATATTGGAAGAAACGTTTTCATTATTACCATATTTTATAAAATAACTATTGTACATTTCATTAATAAAAAATTCTATTTCCCGATTTGAAACACTTATATTGAAAGATAAAGTTTCAGAAAGTTGTTCCATAGCACACTGAACTCCAAAAAGTTTAATACGAGGATCCATTACAGTTGCAACTGGAAAAATCATTGGCATATTTTCGTAATATTTTTGAAATTTGTCCTCCATTGTACAAATAATATCACAGAAAAATGGATCGTCTTTATGACTTGAAAATTGATTAGCAATTTTTACAAATTGTAAAAGTACAAGATTACTTGTTGGATAATAAACTCCGGAACTCATTTTAGTTGCCTTATATAATGGTTTCAAAAATTTCATGACTTTAAATGCAACTTCCCAATCAAAATCATCTAATTGAAATTGATGTTGTTTTGAATTAACGAAAGCATTAATAGCATTTGTGTAACCAACACACGATTTTAACATAAGATATGTTGAATTCCACCTATTTGGAATATCATCAATAGATTTTCTTCTCCTCAATCCAAGATTTTTACAAATTTTTCCAAATTCCTGTCGTCTAGAATCTGAACAAGAAATGTAGTTAATACATTCTCTAATTTTATGTATTTGTGGTATTATTAATTTTAAACCATCTTGCACTACTAAATTGTATATATGACAAACACATCTCATATGAAATAATTTAAAGTCAAATGAGGGAGTAATGGTCATTTTCAAAAGCTCAATACATGCATTATTTGCACTAGCATTATCAAAACTAATGCTAAATAATTTGTTGAATACATTAAATTCATTAAAAATCTGTAATAAATTTTCACATAAATTTATTCCATTATGTGGATATTCTAATAAGCGAAAAACAATAATTCTTTTGTGAAGTAACCAATTATTATCAATAAAATGTGCAGTGACACATGCATAGCCATTGTGATTACGTCCAGACCAACAATCAGATGTAAAACACATAACTCCATCAAAGTTATTAAATTCAGTTTTTAAATTTTCAACAATTGTATGAAATAATTTCAAGATATCTGATCGAGCAGTATTTCTACTTACAGACCGATAAGCGGGTTGAACATATTTTTGCATAAATTCTTCGAAGTATCGATCTTCTGCGAAAGTAAAATGCATCTCCCTTGTTGCCAAAAAATCAGACATTCCTACTCTCATTCGATCCTGCGAATAAACAAAATTAGAAAAAGTAGCCGATCCACTAGTATTAGTAAAATCAGTAATTTGAGCTTGTTTAGGATCAAAATGTCATATTTCATTCATATGTTTCTCTTTGTGTCTTCGTAATGTGCCCGTGCCCTGACTTTTAACCCATACATAATTCTTTCTGCAAATAGTACATATTGCTCTTTTGTTTGGTTCATCTATTGTAAAGATTTCTCAAACATCAAATGTCTGTTTTTTTCTCTTTGGCTGTTGAGAAGATCTAATATTTGGATCATTATCATCATCTAAATTTATTGGAGAACTACTATCATAAAAATTGATATTTTTTGAAGAAAATTCACGAGAATCCATAATATTGTAACAAATATTTTTGAAATAATAAGATGAAAAGAAAACACAAAATACTAAATATTAAAAATACTTGTTGAAATATTAAGAAATATTGAGAATGAGAAAATTGAGTTTTTAAACTTGTAGATTATAAGAGAGAATAATAGATATTTTGGCACAAAAATCACAAGATCAAGATGCAAATGAAGTTGAAAAATTCGCAATTTATAGGAAAAAAAATGACCGTTTGAAAAAAAATATATATATATATATATATAACTTAAAAGTCGCCAATGGTCACTGTGCAAGTGACCGTGCGCGCCTGCAGCAAAATTTTAAAATTTTTTTTTTTTTTTGTTTTTTTTTACCGAGCCAGCGGTTAAAACCCGGCCCGGACCGGGTTCCCAATTTTGAGGCCCGTAATTCGGCCTGCTTAGTTGACGGGCCGATTCGTCTACGAGCCGGCCTGAACGGGCCTGAGCGGCCCGCCCGTTTTGACACCATTACTCACAGCAGGAGGGGCTCACTTTATTTATTTATTAGATTTTAATGCACGCGAATCCCGCACGCATTGCTTGTGTCGGTCAATGTTTATAGGATAAAGTCATTCGTACCCGTTGATTCACCTGTTGGTTTACTCGACCCCACAAATGCTCTCACATGAGGTCGAAACCTACTTCCGACAAGATATGTCCCACCTCCCGCCAAATGTGAGAGAGATCGATAAGTTCAAGTAAACAAACGGGTAAATCACTGTGTACGAATAGTATTACCCATGTTTCTATCATGCATTTTCCATCAACTTAGATTAATTTATCTTGAAATTATAAAAACACAAGACAGCTTTTACTCACATGACAGTGCTAAAAAAGAAAAATGAAAAAATGGAAGAACTCAAGAACCACGTAAACACCATGAAATTAAAATATGCATTTGTGTCTGAAATTCTTGATAATATCATTACAAGTTTACAACTTATACGTTCCTTGTAAACCAAAAATAATAATAGTAATAGTAAAGTAAAATAAAATAAAAATAAAAACTGTGACCCAAAATCCCCATTGAAAAGCAAGAAGTATAATAATAATTAAACTAAAAGGTCCACTTGAAGATCTTGATTCTGAGATCAACCTTACATTTTGCGTCAGAAGTATTAGCCAAGGCAGGATTTTTGCCCTTTTGCACCCATCCACGAACGCCATTGCACTTGACTCTGATCCCGATCTTTTTCGTCTTCAGCTTTTCCATTTTCACCCCTATCATCGTGTCCACCGCGATCTGTAATGGGATCCCATTTCTCTTCTTCAGATCTGACTTCAATGAATTCAGTTCGTCCCCGTCTAATAATTGGTAGTTTAATCCAGTTGTGGTGTGAATTATGAAAATGGTGTCTGGTGAATTGGTGAAATTTTTGAAAGAACCAGATGATATGGTTACTTGATTAGATGACACTGTGATGGACATGGAATCGAAGTAGAATATCACCTTTGTGTTGGGGTTTTTGGCTGAAAGAGTAATGTTTAGTTGAGTTGTTAAGTGGGTTGTGCCGTCGGAGGTGGCGGTGGTGAGGTTGAACTGGGAGATTTTCAGGGAGGTGACGGAGAATGCAGGGCGGTGAGGGTGGTAGAGCAAGTAGAAGGCAGCGGCGGCAATGGCCAAAAGGAGGAGAATAGCAATGAGTAGGATAATGGACCAGAAGCAAGCGAGGCAGAAGCAACGGCGGCAGCTGAAGCGTCGACGGCGGAGGTTATGGGCGGTGAGGTTGGGACGGTAGGGGTGGCGCATGGGGTTGTAAAGCTGGGTTTTAATTGCTGTCTGGTTGGTGGTGGCTGCGGCGGCAGCGGGGTTGGCGGTGGTCCCATTTGGCTTCATTGATGGGTAACTCTATCTGTCAATTTCAGTATTGTCCAAGGTCAGATTTGGAACAAACATATATATATATATATATATATTGTGCTATGGAGTTGTAAAGAAAGCGTGAAAGGGAGCGTTTTTAGCGTGTGTGACTGTGTTTTTTCGTTAGAGAGTGGAAACAGAAGAAGGGCTGTGTTTATTCGAGAGAGAGAGAGTAAATTGAAGAGGAAGGGAAAAGGAACACTCTTAACAATGACGAATGTTCCATTAATTTCATCTTTGGTCACTGAATTTTAAAGAAATGTCAATTTGGTAACTAAATAATTCCTCTTAAGGATGACGAATGTTAGGTAATTTCATCTTTAGTTTCAACTTCAATCATCTCATAACATTTTACCACAAAATGTCCCCCATTTCAATAAAAATTACTTATTTTGCAGCTAATCGACATAGTATGTGACACCCTAAAAATGAAAATTAATAAATGCGAGTTCATGGAAAATGTAATTAAATTATATTAAACCCCAGTTTAAATCCCATTATTTCCAACTTCATTTAAAAAAAAAAAAAAAAAAACTTATTTAATTAGATTTTCTTGATATAATGATTTTAAAAACTTATTTCAACTTTTTAACTACTCATTAAAAAATATCACAATTACAAAAAAAAAAATTCCAACAAAATGGGGCTCAAATAATGACTAGCTCTTTTATGAAGTAGCATAGTAATAATACTATCGATTAAGCAATTTTTATCAATTTAAGAAATGATACATGATGGAGTCGTGAAATTAAAAACTATACTGAAGTTCAGAGACCCAATTAAGATTTGACTCAGTACAGGGACCTCAGATGAAATTTACCCACTAACGTTCCACCTCACCTCTTGTTTTTTCTATGCATCTTTCTTTCTCTTTCTATACTCAAGCTTTATCTGCCGCTTGGATTGTATGTATAGTGCATGTATATGTGTGATCTCTGATTACTAGGCACGGTGTTGACACGTGGGGATCTTACAAACAAAAGAAAGTGGAGCCCAGTTTGCGAGACCATCAACGGAACTTTTTTGGATGAGTTATGTTACGTTCCCTATAAATAGGGATTCTAGCTTATGGCACGTGACGAAAATTTACAGTTTCATCCTAGATTATTTTGCACCAATGATCGAACTCATGTTAATCCGAACTCATGGTTAATTCCAACCCATGATAGTGAAGTCATGATCCGAACCTATATTGGTCCAAGTGAGGTTGTTTTAGGGAAAATCTTATATAAAGATCTCATAACAAGTAGATGATGTGACAACATACTGTATTGACGGCTACATCAATTACACAAGTCAATTTTAGTCTTACATGTCAGATTTAGGGTTGTAACGAATAAAAGCATTGAATGCATTGAACTTTATGACAAGATGTCATAGCCGTTAAGATAAGACCACGTATCCTGTCATCCAACGGTTCTTGCTCACCTTCTTCTATTATAAAAACTCACACATTGTGTCATTCAAGGGTAATGCAAGTTTCAACTCTAAATATAACTTGACTATTCTCTCTATTGTTCTATTTACTTTTCCCAAAGCGAACCCCCCTTATTTATACTTTGAAGATTTACGTTTTAGTCCTCTCACACTCAATACTTTTTTCCACTCCTACTGATTTAACCGTCGGAGTGGGCACAATCGACTCCATCCCTAACGGAGAAGGTCACGGGCAACTAACGATTTGTCTTAGTGTGCAGGAAAAAAGACTCATCTAAACGTGAGAAGTTCTGGGATCTGTTGACAACTTAGAGATACATTTTTTTGGGTTAACAAGTTATATTTTTATTTTTTCATTCTTTAGAGCATGTTCGATGATTTTCTATATTATATCTAAATTGCGATTTAAAATTTTAAAGTGATCGAAAACATGCAATGAAAAGAAGTAAAGGAAATATAAAGTACGTTTTAGACAGAAAATACAAAAAAAAATGTAAATTTACATTTATTTTTAGATCTACATGTGGGACCAACAAGATACAAAACTACCAACTCGAATCCAATTTTTTTAGATCTATTAATTGGACCAAAATTTAAATTTGGATTCATGAGGATGTAAAGGTGGTGCTACTCTCTTCAACTTTCCCTCCTTGTTTTGCTTTCTCTTTCTTACGGTTTTTTTAGCCCTATTTGGTATGGATTAAAAATCATGTTAAAAATTTCAAGTCAAAGTCAACAATTAATTTTAATAACATATTTTATGAAATTCACAATTTTTCAACCATATATTTCATCAATTTTTGCCAAAAATCTAAATTTAATCAACACCAACCTACAAGAGCTTAATTTATAACAAGAAAACCCGGGCCTGGATGATGTAGCTGATGGGCTAAAATGCAACATATAGCATCAAGACTTCTGTAAACCACTTCCCCAATTACTCTCACTGGTGCACGTTTTGTTGTGTGTACAATAAAGGTTTTTTCCCTTGGGTTGTGGGATGGGGACAGAGGCAGTCTATTATGATAGATCAACTATAAAGTTAATGCAATCTAGCATTATTAGTACTACAACATCAATCTACATGATGTTAAGTGATAGATTCAATGAATAATGGAATTAAGCGATTCATTTAAAAAAATAAAAAATAAAAAGGTTGAACCCCAACCTTGAGGGCCCCTCACCGACCCTGCCCTGGACCATTGTGAAGGAGGTAAATCACAGGATGTGCCTCCAAGGAGCCAGTATGGAGAGTTTATGGATAAGCCAGGGCTATTAACCCAATGGTAACTCCCGCTTGCAACAAAGCCAATTTCCTTGCGGGGAATTGAACTCTGCACACTACCGCACTGAGCCCTAACCGCCCTCCCCTTTACCACTGGGACGATTCATTTATATCTCTTATTTGATATCATATTAGTGTCACCTATTTTAACACTGGTGCTAAATAGTATTAAACGATATATATTAAATTTTATTTTGTAGAAATGAATTGGATTAATTTTTAAATTTGGATTCAATCAAAGCAGCTTTAATTAATAATTTATAATATATTAAATATCACATCAAGTGATAATCATTTTAGGGATGATTTTAGCCATACTAAAATTCAATTATTTTAATAATACTTGACTTTTTTTTCTCAATATGCAATAAATACTACAAAATCATTGCCATGTATGATTTCATATTATTAATTTTCAATTAATTAATATTAAAATTAATCTAGATTCAATAAATTTGGACTTGATTAATCTTGAAGTACATGAATCTAGAGTTATTATAGATGAATTTATTTCTATTCATGTATCCAAAAATTTTAATGAGTATTTAAATTCATGTATTAACAATTATTTTTTATATACTAAATGTAGTATAAAAATATTGCCCATTTGTAGTATTTCAACATTATAAAATATATATATATATATTGAATCATAGAAGTTAAGTTTTGATAGTACAATTTTCTTCTTTTAAATTTCTATCCTAAATTTTATTTTCATTAGTTCATTCAGATTCGTTAAATCGTTCCAACAAATTGATATAAAATATTACTTTTATAGCACTTATGAAATATTTCAAAATAATATGCAATGCACGTTCAACTTTGACTAGTTAATACGAAAATCCTACATATCATGCTACTGTAATTAAATCACAATAAATTGAGTTAAATCAACACACAACATGATGGTATGCAAACTAACATAATTATGTATTTAATGTGTAGAAATGAATTGTATTATTTTTTTAAATTTTTTAATATAATGCTGTTGACCACCAATTTTCGACCTCAAACGAGTTTCGCAAAAATATTGTAAGCACGTCGCTCTTGCTTTTACTTATTACGAATCTGCAGTTCAGCTCGGATCTCAACCGTCGTAATCCTCGGAGACAATGATTACATGTTTTGTACACCCTGTCAAATCGTATTGTCAGCTTGTTATACTTGTAGAGAATGACATCGGCATCGTCCATGTCCACCAATTACCTACAATTCCTCCTTATCTTGCAACAGATCATCATTCTGTGGATTACAACGGTATTGTCATGACATGATGATAACGAACATCATTATCCAATTACTAAGAAGATCGACGGCACCCTATCCGAGCTTGGTGTTGTAACTGATTAGATTGATATGTACATAATTCCATCTATAAATAGAAGGGAGGGAGTTTAAGCTAAGGACAGTCTTTTCTAGGAATACAATTTTTTTTCTCTTTTTTACTATTCCAACAACTTACAACAAATTATCAACTAAGGTGACAAAAATTAGCCTAATAATTTTTGAACGTCAAACAACTATCATTATCAATAAAAGTGTTTTTTTTTTCCTAAAAGTTGGCTCAAAATCGTGCTTATCATTTTTTTACGTCAACAACTACTATTTAATGTGTCCTGTTATCAGCAAATATAAACTATTCATATTTAAATTATTTTTTAATGTAGGAGTATTTTATGAACAATGTAATAAAATTTTATATTTTCAACTAATTTAATTACATCTTTCTAATTTGTGTAAAAATGAAAGCAAGTCTTCTTTGGGAGACGAATGGAGTATATCAAATAAAACATTTAAACAAAAATAGAAATCTATGGGATGATTTTCCAATTAGACCAAGTCCTTCTTTGATCCAATTTCTTAAAACTAATTTTTTTTTAAAAAGTTATTTCTAATCACTCATTTTTTGGAATACACAAATTTTATCAACTTTTATCAAAATCTGCTAAAAATCTATTTTTATCCAAACTAAACAAGGGCTAAACATATAAATTAAAAATTTACGTGGATTACACGTTAGCTTGATTGTACGAACCAAATCTGTATAGCCTAGAATATGAATTATATTCTCTCTTTATATATTTATAGCAAATGATTGTGAAGTTAAGTGAATCATGAAAAAAGATAAATTGCCATGATCAATGACCGACCATGGCCAGGGGGACAAGTGTCCTCCCTATTGGACGGGCGCATGTGCGCCGTAGGCGCCCAACCAAAAGGAGCTAGGGTCGGTCATTGACCCTGGCTCTATAGCATTTCTTATATACACAGTGAACATATTCTAACATGGTATAAGAGTCTAATCATGGGCAATGTCGTACCATCAAACCCTAATCTTTGCCTTCCTTTTCCCTGCTAACCATGTCATCGGACTCCGATGTAGAGAAACAAAATGTTGCATCTCAGTCCGATTTCATTTTCATCGAATTCACAGTAAAAATGATAAAAGCTCTTACCAAAGTGCAAATACCAACCCTGACCACCAAACCTCCCAGTACTCCAATCAGCATCAAGTTGGATGGCACCAACTATGCCCTCTAGTCCCAAGTTGTAGAGATGTATATCTCTGGCAAAGATAAGTTAGGGTGTATCAATGGCGATATTCCATAACCACCTTCGACGGATCCATCAATTTGCAAATGGCACATAGACAACGCCATTGTCAAAGGTTGACCGATTAACAACATAGATTCTTTATTAATAGGAAATTTCATTTGGTTTCCTACGGCCAAGTTGGTGTGGGACTCCATTGCTACCACTTACTTTGATAGGAGTGACAAGTCTCAATTCTATGATCTTAGACGTTGTGTGACACAGCTTAAACAAGCTGGAGGCTTTGTAGAGAAATACTATAATGAAGAGTTATGGCATGAGATTTACTTTCAACATCATAATCCAATGAAGTATGCAGGTGATATTTACAAGTATAATACTATCCTTCAAGAAAAATGGGTGTATATTTTCTTGGATGGCCTTGACGATCGACTGGACAATATTCAGAGTGACGTGCTGCAACTTCACCCATTTCCTACTGTAGAGCAAGCCTACGCTCATGTCTATCACGAAGCAATTAGTAAGGCTATTATGATAGCTAGCAATGCAGATGCTATTCTTGGATCTGTTCTCGCCACCAAAAGACTCAGACTTGGTACTTTCTAACCAACTTTCTACTGTGCATAAAAAAGAAACAAAAATATCGTACATTATTAGAGGGCTTGAAATGCTCCCATGGTGGCAATCAGAAGTGTCACGGAAGCTTGCTCCAAAGGTCGTCAAAACGGCATTTTTCGGGATCAGTATCACGTTACATTTATCTACCAAACAATCAATCCAATCAGCTTCAATCCACAACCAATAGATTCACCTCGGTTGCTTCTCAATCTCACCTACAAATGACAAGATAACGATGATGATTTGTAGCCACAAAGGCAAGGAGAAAACACCACAAAAGAAGGCAAGGAAGAGACCAAAAGCCACAAAGGAATCCGCCAGTTTTGGATACACAAAGACCAGCCTTTTCTCTCAATGGGGCAGACAAATTCTCTCCTGTTTACACACAAATCATACTTCACAATGGCTAGGGTTGTTGCCTTATAAGTAGGCTATGTTAGGCTTTAAGTTGGACTAATAAGAAAGCTAAAAGGGCCAAGATTCAAGCCATCCAATAAGGAATACAATTGGACCAGGTCAAGCCTTTGGACTTGGTTGTTGGTACTTATTTCATTCATCGGTCTAGACCTATGAAATATATAATCCCATGTTAACATCATATCCTGAGATTTATTGGGTATTAAAATAAAAAAAATCTCCACCTCGATTCCTAATAAATATACAAGCAATCAAAACACATAATTAGTACTTGCATAATGAAGATAACCAATGAAATTAGTATCATAGACCTTACCTCGTGTTTTGGACCCAAAACACATACCATATTTGCTCCATATACTCACCAGGGCTAAGGTCAATAACACTCAAGTAGAAGCAAATATTTACAGTAATCAATCAAGAGCAAATAAACTTGCGATGAAGATATAACATAGGATAACACACAGATCTTTTCAAAATCACGTTCATATAGAACGACATATTAATACCAAGTTAATCAATCAAACGGTCAGAACGCATGCAACAAATGCATAAATGATCACACGAAAAGATCTCACCACACTTATCATATCTCATTCTGTGTTGCTCACACCTCGAGAACACATATCTCCTCTCATCGCCCGCCATGCTCACTAGGTTGATAATTCAATTCATGTCTAACTGGTAAGTCACAATAGATCTTAAGTCCTCGGGATAATCTTTTATCACCACATCACTTCACCCAACTTACGTGGATAATGGGTCTTCGCCTAACAGAGGTGATAGAAGTGTCTCTCTCACACTCCACCCGATCAGGGTCTCTTTACAAATAAAGGATTCCAACATTTAATCACCTCTCTACTCGTGATCCAAATGTCACACTTCACATCCCCGATACAAAGACAATGTACCCCTAGACATCTATACTCCACCTCACCAATAGATTCATAACTCACTACTAATGCATCCCAACTCACTATGCATGCAAACAATTATACCAAGTAATGAGATTGCCTCAAAATTCATGCAAATACATATATCAAACACATTGAAATGCAACATATAATCATGCAACAAAATTAAATAATCACATACATGCAGAAATGATTACACATAGATGCAATGCAGTAACTAGGTTTACTCTTAATAAACCTCACTAGGGTCATCACTCGACCCTACAGCCACATTCGCCTCACCACTCATCTCACACTTCTGCTTACCATTCTTCTTGGGATAGTCTCTAATAAAGTGTCCAGCTTTACCACAACTGTAACACAGTCCTTGCCCCTCTTCCTACCACCATCATCACTCAAGTCACTACTTAAATTACTATTGTTTTAACAAGATTCATTTACTTAAATTTTATGTAACTTACCACTGCTCTTATCACTACCATACTTAATTGTATTCTTAACTTCTCTATATAAATCATGCATTTAATTAAGCGAAATAATGGCCTTATAAATTTCAGACAGCTTCTTATCACAATTAACAATATCTTGAACAAATTTGTTAAAAGTATTCAAATTGTCATCAAAATCTTTTGTAGGATCCATTTTAAAATTGAAAAATCGTTCAAGCAAGTACAACCTATTAAGAGTGGACTAAGTAAATATAGGTTCTCCAGCTTTTGCCGAAGTTCTTTTGTAGAGTCAAGTTTACTAACTTTCCTCAAAACAATGTCAGATAAGTGTAAAATAATTGAAGTGTAAGCAACTTCATCATATTTTTCTTTTTGTGCTTCTGTCAAAATTGCAAGAAATTTGTCATCTATGGCTTTTGAAAGCTTTTGTTGAATTAACACCTCCTTCATCTTTTGTTGCTAAATTGAAAAATTCTCTTTCCCATTGAAAATACCAACTTCAAAATGTGAAGACATTTTATAAAACAACCAAAAGTACACAAATATGTCACACAAAGTAATCCTAAGGCTGCAATATACAGCGTTCTAAATTTCTAGGATTTCGTAAGATTTACGATCTTAGAATAAAGAAATGTTCAAACGAGTCGAGTCTAGATGTTATAACAAAATAATCAGTGTAACACGAAGGTACTAACTCCTCATCATTCCGAGAATCAGAATCAGAGGATTCGGTTCGGGTATTCCTCGTGGTTTTCAAGGCCAAAGACTTCTCCTTAACAGGTTTATCTAAGGTCAGCTCATAGGTCTGGAGGGGGCCAACCAGTTCTTCAACCTTAATAGAGTCGATATCCTTACTCTCCTATATAGCTGTGATCTTAACCCTAAATCACTCCAGTAGGGATCTAAGGATTTTTTTGACTATCTTAGACTCCAGGATTCTCTCTCCTAGATTGAAGGAGGAATTTACTATGTCGTTTAAACTAGCGTAAAAGGAGTCAAAGCTCTCATCTTCCCTCATTCTAATTTCTTCGAACCTCGTGGTTAGCATTTGTAACTTAGAGTTTTTGACAGCCTGTGTTCCCTCATATGTGGTCTGTAAGATATCTCAAACATATTTTGCTACCTTACACATAGATACTCTCCTAAACTCTTCAGGAGACATGACTATAAATAGGGCATATAAGACTTTATTGTTCTAGTTACACTCATCTAAGTTAGCATTTGACCAGTTTTCTATGGGGGTGAGAGTGACAACATTATTGACTGTGGTACTAGAGGTAGACCAACCATTGACAACACTCATCCATATTCTCTCATCCATGAATTTCAAAAATGCTTTCATTCTTACTTTCCAATAAGCATAATTACTGCAATCAAAATGGGACGGGACATGCAATAAGCTACTCATCTAGACAAAATGAAGGTCAGGACACGAAACTAGGCTCTGATACTACTTGAAAGTTACGGGATAGTGTTAGGCCGTTACTATATCACCGTTTTTATTTTGACCTTACGTGCGGAACAAATTTAATCAAAACAACAAGTCACTTTTAATTAATTCCTAGATGATTGTGCATACAGGTCCTTTTACCTAACTTGAATTATCGTAGTTAATAATTTGGAAAACAATAAATAACTCACAGTATGATAACGGAGAATCTAATGTGGGTAAAAACTCCGGAACCAAGCCAGTTACCTCCACTATAGACAATGTGGGTTACAGTATGATTCCAACCTAGTTCCACTAGCTGTTGTAAACTCTACAATACCAAGATCTGTTATTCATTCCAACCTTGCGATCTGCTATCATAGACATTGTCCAGTTAACCTGCTAGATCTCTCGCTCTACTTCCTGTAGCTTTTAAATTTTGTTGTACTCCAGACTCACAATCTTCTACCAAGATCAGTTGTCCAGTCTTACAATCTTTTGCACATGTCTCTTCCAAGTGGATAAACAGGAATCACCTATTCATGTTTTTCTTACAGCGTGTAAATCCCTTCCTCAAAGGGTTAAGGAAGTCAGGTGTTTTGGATTAAAGAATCTAGATGTTTTCTCCAAAACTGGGTTGCTGGATCACAAGATTGATATGGGCGAATCAATCGATGAATTGCCTCTTGGATCTCTCAATGAATGGTGCATACAGGTCCTTTTACCTAACTTGAATTATCGTAGTTAATAATTTGGAAAACAATAAATAACTCACAGTATGATAACGGAGAATCTAATGTGGGTAAAAACTCTGGAACCAAGCCAGTTACCTCCACTATAGACAATGTGGGTTACAGTATGATTCCAACCTAGTTCCACTAGCTGTTGTAAACTCTACAATACCAAGATCTGTTATTCATTCCAACCTTGCGATCTGCTATCATAGACATTGTCCAGTTAACCTGCTAGATCTCTCGCTCTACTTCCTGTAGCTTTTAAATTTTGTTGTACTCCAGACTCACAATCTTCTACCAAGATCAGTTGTCCAGTCTTACAATCTTTTGCACATGTCTCTTCCAAGTGGATAAACAGGAATCACCTATTCATGTTTTTCTTACAGCGTGTAAATCCCTTCCTCAAAGGGTTAAGGAAGTCAGGTGTTTTGGATTAAAGAATCTAGATGTTTTCTCCAAAACTGGGTTGCTGGATCACAAGATTGATATGGGCGAATCAATCGATGAATTGCCTCTTGGATCTCTCAATGAATGATATGAATGTGTTTCTCTCTTGTAGTACAATGAAGTAACCTCTCCAATTTTCATGCAACCAGCCTCTATTTATATATAGGGCTAAGCAGGTGTAATGGGTCATGTAAAACTTTCCAAAAACATAAATTAGGTATGGTAACATAAGTGTGTCGCTCGAGCCAGGGAAACTTTCGCTCGAGCGAGGCTGGACGAAAAGATCGAGCGAAAGAGGTTCTGTTGTAGCCGCTCGAGCGAAGTCCTGGCGAGCAGCTAGCAACATTTCGACTTTTCTTCCACTTCGTTCCAAACTTGTTTTCAATCCCTAACTCAACTATACATAATTGCACCTTGGTTCTTGACTTTTACAAGTGTTCATTTAAATCCTATTTGTCCACAGAATTGTCAAAAAACAATATTAAACCTAACAGAAATGACCAAACCAAACCAATACACGAAAGCTTCAAATAGATGAAGGCAGCACCACCTCCACCAACTTCCTCCAAATAATTAGCCCTAAATTTTGTGTGGCAAATGTCCCCTTACCCACCCATCATTCACTGCCATTAGCCCTAGATTCTAGATTGGGTAAAAATAATGAAAAAATCTATAAGTACAGGGGGGTTACAGGGGGCTGTCAAGTCCCTCACTGTAGCAGCCCCCTGCCCCCCTAATGAATAAAAAATAAAAAAAAGTAGGCGACGGGCCCCACCCTCTGAGTTACCCGACGGTCCCCTGTACCCCGCCCCCCCTGTACTTGTAGAAACGCCCAAAAATAATTGTCTTACTTTTAGTGTTGATTGGAAAAAGTTAATCCAAGAATGAAATAATGAAAACAACATAAGTTTGTCTTTTTCAGTGAATTCAACCAGTGAGTTATGTATATATTCTATATCTATGAAGTTTGTGTATATCTATCTACATATTACCAAAATAGTTTATCATCCTTTGGTGATAGAGAAGAAAAGTGAGAAGTTACATTTTGAGAGGATAGAGGCTCTGATGTTTTTAACTGGACGTGGGTATGAGATAACGAGAGTCGATCGAGGAAGACGACTGTCCATATATCAAGAACACAACAGGCTGAACAAGGATTATTAGCGCTTGGAGATGGCAGGCAGCCTAATGGCACTTTTTGCAACATTATTCCTCATCGAATGATAACTAGTACAGTGGAAGAGAAATCTCCCTTGGGAAGGGTTTATCAGATGGAAAGGTAAAATGGGCTTGCTAAACCCATTAGGTGAGTCCATCAAGGGACTTTCAATTTTTTTGTGAAAAAATTCATATTAATCGTAAACTGCTCCCGATTTTTGGTTAAACTAGCTGGGTTAATGGTTTATTCACCGATATTCATTCCCCAGTTAACCTATGATGGCCGGACCAGATTTGAGGCCGATTCATCATCTTTCAGATTGAACGAGCCGATCCAATCCGATTTTTGTAACATTGAGTGAAAAGTCTCATTTACCGTTCTCTACTGTATTAGATGTCATTTCTTAAAGTTGTACATAAAAAACGTGTATAAGACAAGCTATTAATTTTACAGATTTTATTTACACAAAATATATTTATGTTTAGAACAATCACATTGCACATATAGCAGTTATTCGCGAAGAATCAATAAGAAACATACCTTAACAGATTTATTCCAAATATTCTTCAAGAAGTAATTTATATACGAAAGAGTTTATTACATTAAGAAACATAGACAACAGACTTTTAATATGATTATCTCAAGAATGTAAAGTCATCATAAATTTTTAGCATACACTACTCGGTCAAATCATAAATGAATTTCTTCATATTTAAGGAAGAGAACAATACACATTTAAACTAATTAAAAGATACAATTTCAAAATAAACAATCATGTCTGGAAACATCAAAAATCAGGTAATAATAACATTTTAGTAACTAAAATAGTTAATAAAAAATATTTTATTAATTAAAAATATTAATATCATAATACTATATAATTTACAGTCACAATTACTTACTGGCTACAATCAAAAAATGTCACAGTCACAAATGACAAAGTTCATAAGTCACAACTTATTTATCGATCACATATTATAAAATTAATTGATCGTGCATTATTTCTCGATCACAAATCACAAATTTTATAGATCACAAATTATCAAATTAATAAGTCACGCATTATTTATCGATCACGAATTAAAAATTTTATAGGTCACGATTTATTTATAGATCAAAAAATTATCAAAAATTAATAGGTCACGTATTATTTATCGATCACAAATTTTATAAGTAACAATTTATTCTACGGTCACAAATTAACAAGTGGGAATTGCAAAAAAAAATTCATTTTCTCATGTCCATTTGCAAAAATGTCCATCATTGCAAAAATGTCCATTTTGAAATAATTTAGACCAAAATACCATTGTGTAACAATTTATGATTCCACGCAAATCCCAAAAATGGACATTTTTGCAAAATATTATTGGTCAATAAAATTTGGGCACATAACATACTTTATCTATTTCAAAAGTAGACATGTCAAATCACAATAAATGCTATTTTTCTCATTGACACGGAAATGTCGAGAATATTATTTTAATGTAGTTTATCATGAAACTGTTTCTTGAAATTCGTGATAAATTGAAAAAAAAATCAAATGTCGATAACGACATTTAAGGTGTCGAGAATATCATTTTAATGTAACTTCTCATTAAAGTTACTTCTCGAAATTTGTGACAAATTTAAAAAAAAAAAAATCAATTGCTTCATTTTTTCATTAATGGTATAATAGACAGTTTGCTACTAAATTCAAAAATTGAGACTTTTTCAATTGATACCCATAAAATTAAAATTTTTTAAAATACCCCAATTAACAAATTAAGTTATCACAATTTATTTATCGATGATAAATTATCAAATTAATTGATCACAACTTCTTTCTCGATCACAAATTAACAAATTAATGGGTTACGACTTATTAATCTATCACAAATTAAATTAATTGATCACAATTATCCAATTAACTAGTTTCAAATTTTCACTTGTCACTTCCACCCGACCACGCAGTCGGCACTACCTCACTACCTCCATCGGCACCGCCTCATCAGCATCGTTGGCACATAGATCACCACCATAATCACAAACTACTGCACATTACCGTACGCAGAGGTCACCACCCCTGAAAACCACTAGGGCCGTTGCTCCCTCTGCGTGCAGTGACGATGTCATCCCCGCTGCTGCAGCGATGGTTTAGAGAGAGAATAAAGAAGGGAGGTAAAGACAGCAAAGAGAAATGAGAGGATAGAGAAACAAAAGGAGAAGAAGATTTAGGAGTGAAAATCGAGGTGGGTGTGGTATATAAATTAATTTAATTTTATAGTATTATTAATAATATCAAAAATTTGAATTATTATCTGATTTTTTAATAAAAAAAGAAATTTTTAAACCTACATTTTGAATTGAAATTTTTTAAAATATGTGTGAGTATAATTTCTAATTTTAAGGAATCCACATGTTCAAAAATAATTACAGATAAATTATCAAATAAAACATGTCCTACTTTCATATTCTAATATTACTCGCTCTTTGTTGGTCCTCCCAACCATGTTCTATGATCCTGTCAATTTTGATTGACACAACGAATACTTCCGTGTGCACATATGTTAGATTATGCCTCCATGTACAAAATATGAAAATCAATATGCAATGATGATATCAAAACTATAATATTTTTAATTGAAATCAATATAATATTTATTTTTCATATCATAACATTAATAAAAGTTATGTTAAAGTTGTATATATACATCCTCTTCTTTATTCCTCAAAATCGATTGATTTAATGGAATTTTTTAATGAACTATAACTTCAATTTTATGAGATTTTGTAATTAAAATGTTTACCATTTAGCTAGCATCCAAAAGTCATTTTTGCATGACTAACCATTTCCATCCTAATGGGTAATTGTTAAATTATCTAAAAGTTTACATTATTAAAATTAAACTACTTAATAAGAGCCTAAAAGCATGTTTTGGAGTTATTTATGACCAGTTAATATTATAAACAGATAAAAATAAATGATGTATAATACTTGTAAATCTCACAAAAGTATGAAAAAAAAATTAATTAGTCCAATTATAAAGAGCAACCAAATATCACTTAGTCGTTAAAGATAGAACAAATTTTTTTATTTATATTGTGCCAGTAGCATTCAACATTTTAGTCGAAGGAACAATGGTATAACTACAGAAAGATCTCACATATTTTTTTTAACATATAACACATGGCACAGTTTTATTGGAAGACGAGGAAAAAAAAGATCATACATTTTGATATTGGATAGCATCAATAATCGTCTGTGATGACCGACAAAGTGAGGTGCTCCACATCTATGCTGGGTCGTCAACCCCCATGAGCGCTCTATGTCTATACTGGACCGTCAACCACTATAAGCATTCCACATCCCTGTTGGACCGTCGACCACTACGAGGCCCTCTACCACTACGCAGACGACACAACACTTAATCATAAAGCCGTTATTGAATTGGATGGAGGTTGTCCAACGATTATCAAGGACATAACCAACTGACCGCATAAGTGGGGGTCCTCTACTTAGAACGTGGGTAGTAGTAGAAGGGGCTATGTGAGACACCTGGCATTATAACCGCCCAACGGTTACCCAGCTCAATCACCTATAAATACTTCTAAGGCGAAACATGTATCTCTCTCGAAATTTTGACTGTCTGAATACTCTCTACGCATTTTCCTCCAAAAATCTACATTCTTGTATTAATTCTCACGTCAGAAGTACAATAGGCGAGGAAGCCTCAACTAGATCTGAGCACGGTCCAGTTCGGCTCTGAAGAGAACCGAACCGAACCAAAAATTTTCGGGTAGTTAGTAAACGGAATCGTCGGATCCAAATATAATTTTGAAATCGTTCGGGTTCGATTCGATTCCATACTATAATTAAATTTTTTTAACATTTATAACAGCACTACAGTCTGACATATTCAATCTTAGCTTTTATAAATTACCGTATTTCAATTTAATAACATATAAATAACAAGTTGTCCAATAAGATTAATTTACCAATTTATACAAATAACAAAAAGTAGATAGTAAATTAGTAATACTAAAATATCGATGATCCATATAAATTAGAAGTCATAGATTCATAGAGATAAAATATTTTAAAGTATTGCTAAAACAGTAGTATTTACCAACTATTTGATTTAACCATCAATTGTTTGACTTACCATACTAGATACTAAAAAACTTTAAAAGAAAAATTGAAAAAGCACAATTAACAAACATAAATAAACTAAAAATTGTTCAACTAATAAGATTTAATAAAAAAAATATAATATATATTTTATTACATATCTCAATGCCCTCATAGAACACGGTTTCTTCAATGTAGACTCTATCTTTGCTAATTTATTTTTTTAAAAAAATTAAAATAATTTGATTTATCACATATATAAAAATTTTAAAAAAATTTGGTCCTTATTCGATTTTTCGATTTTGGGTCTAGAACCAAAAATCGAACCAAACCCGTCGGTTCTCGATTCAGATATCCGTTCGAATATTTCACTTACGAAGAACCACTCGATTTGGTTCGGGATTTTGCCCAGCCCTAACCCCAACCTCATGTTATAGATAACATTTGCTTATCAGAGTAACAGACTGCCTTGTGTCACCTGGAGGGTACGGAGATTTGATTATCAATTATTTCACATGTACTGTCAACGAAAGTAAAAATTAGGACTGGGCATATTTCCTGAATCGAACTGAAACAAATTGAGCGGTTCTTCGAAAGTGAAATACTCGAACGAGTATCTGAATCGAGAATTGACGGGTATGGTTTCATTCTCGGTTCTAGACCCAGAACCGAATAACCGAATAAGAACCAAATTTTTTTAAAATTTTAAAATTTTTATATATAGAATAAATCTAATTTTTTTTAAATAAATTAATAAAGATAGAGTTTGCAATGAAAAGACTGAGTTCTATGAGGGCATTGAATCATGTAATAAAAAATATATTATATTTTTTCTTATTAAATCTTATTAGTTGAACAATTTTTAGTTTATTTATATTTGTTAATTGTGATTTTTCAATCTTTCTTGTAGAGTTTTCTTAGTATCATACCAAGTCAAGCAATTGAAAGTTAAATCAAATAGTTGATAAGGAAGTACTGTTTTATTAGCAATACTTTAAAATATTTTATCTCTATGAGTCTATGACTTTTAATTTATATGGATCACCGATATTTTAGTATTACTAATTTACTATCTATTTTTTATTATTTGTATAAGTTTATAAATTAATTTTATTAGACAAATTGTATTTATATGTTGTTAAATTGAAATACATTAATTTGTAAAAGCTAATATTGAACATGTCAGACAGTAATGTTGTTATAAATGTTAAAAAATTAATTATACTATGGAATCGAATCGAACCGAAATGAACCGAATGAATCGAATCCGAACGGTTCCAAAATTATATTTGGACCCGACGATTCCGTTTACTAACAACCCGAAAATTTTCGGTTCGACTCTCTTCAAAATCGAATCGAACCTTGCCCAGACCTAGTAAAAATCATGTTAATAATTCTTTGTACTCAGGAATTATTGATAAATTTAAAAGCAGACAAGGATTAAAAAAACCAATGGGCCGTGGGGCCCATATGTTTTTATTTTTCTATTTTATGTTTCTATAAATTCTATGAGGCGTTTGAATATTTAAATTGTGATTTTTTATTTATATTTATAAAAACAAAAATTGTATCAATAGTCTAAAAGTGAAAAGACCACATGACCGCTTAATGACCCAACCGCTATGTAAAGCTTTGTTTACTTAATGACAAGTCTTTCAACACATTTACTTAAACAATTCAATGTATTTATACTCAAATTTTTGAGACTTTAGTAACGGATTCATTTTGTTCCACATTGAAATAATATAAATTATATTAGAGAAGTGTATTTTTTTTTCTTTTTTTTTTGTGCCTCAATTATTCAAGTATTTATCTTTCAAAATAAAAAAATGAATATTTAATTTAATGTTTAAAATATAATAATAAAAATTTTGAAAAAATTAAATGAGGACGGGCCCAAGGCAGAACATACCCGTCCCATTCAGGTCTAATTGTTCGTGGGGCTCCAATTTGAAGCTTGAAGACCACTTCTTCTGTCCCACAAAAATTGCCTTACTTTAATTTTTACACGTGTTAAGACAACATAATTAATATAATTAAAAATACAAAATTTTCTAACATTTTTTTCTAATAAATCCCTACATCAAATAATAGTTTAAGGCCCGTTTGTTTCCTATTAATTATCCATAAAAAAAAAAAATGATCGTTATTAATCACATCCAACCACCATTTTTTTATTTTTCATCTTTTTTGTGGAGCCCATAGCTACTATATTTTTCTTTCTCACTCTATAAATAATGAGAATCAAATGAAGCCTACATATGACTATTCATTCACGTTGATAACAAGACTAATTAAATAGAGATATACAGAAAACTAAAAATCAATTACACTCTCGATAAGAAAAATGACATGTAATTTAAGATGGATGAAAAAGAAAAGCAATCCTATTTTCTTGAATGCATAGGTCAAGAAAGGTCGGTGGTCGCATTATGTGTGGATTAAAGGCATTATTACAACCCAAATTTACGGGCATGTAACCCCAAAATGTTCCCCGTGACATTACCAAATTGCCCTAACGTACCCCACAAATGCTAGAACAAATTCAAAACTGGACAAAAAAGAACAAAAGTGTCTTAAAGATGAAAAGTGTAAACTCATAATTCCCATGTTTTTGCAACTAAATTCATCTTAAAATTAACAACTTTGCTAGCGGTATATCGGGGTGTACCGAATGGTGTACACCCCCCTCACATAGGTGGAGGATCCACGTGAATAAAATACAATTAATTCGAATGAGTTCCCCACTCATGTGAAGGGGGTGTACACCATTCGGTACACCCCATTATATACAAGTAGACTTATTGTAAAATTAAAAGACTAACGATGAAAAGTATTTTCTTTTTTCCGATAAAATTAAAACAATACAATTGAAGAGATTGGACATAACTCCTACTCGATGATGATGACAAGCTCGAATCAAATGTATTTTTCCTACTCATTACATATTTTCAATAAGAAAAATGAAAATCAAGAATCAAGGTCAAACATGTCATTAGACAACAATTAAAGATGAAAGGACCAAAATGCCCATAAAAAATATTGCCATGATAAAAAAAAGGTACAGGAACAACCAACCACTTGGACAGAACAATAGATACAGCATCGGATTCACAATTCCACTACAACACTGACCTAGTAACCCCAAACAAACCATAAATTATAAAGTAACCCGGAAACTTGAATTATCTTACTTTTTAGTCCCCCTACCAATCACATCTTGGTACCTGATAATCCAAAAATTAAAAAAACAACCCCAAGAACAGAAATAATCTTACTTTTCAGTCCCTCTACCAATCATATCTTTATACCTGCTTAGCGGAATCCAACCTCTGAAGCTTCAACTGGTGCTTAAATTTGTTGATGAAATCATCAGCTTTAGCATCCACTTCATGGTCCTCTGGAAGCTTACTATTCCCATTCTCTCTCGCTGTCGCCGGCCGCCGCGCCTCCACAATGTCCTCCTCGAAGTGCCCAAAAGCTGATTTAAGGCTCGCCGACTTAATCATCCTCGCAGGAAGCTTCACTGGAATCTCGCTGAACGCCGTTTCAGTATCTGACTTAGTCCGAATAAAATGACTGCTAGTGTCACTGTAAACATCAGCCAAGCTCTGCAACTCATTTTTCTCAGCTCTCTGTTCATGATCCTCTTGAAAATCCAAATGGGTCATTTTTTCTTCTTCAAAAATCAAACGATCTTGGGTTTCGTGGAGATCTTGTTGAAAAACGTAATGGGTCTGTGCCTGTGTAGTCTCAAGATTTTCATGGAAACTTTCTCGATGAGACGGCTGAAAGAAATACCGGGAATGTTCTTCAAAATTTTGAGCTTCATGGGAGCTCTCAGGATTGAAAAGGGTGTCTGAATCTGTAACTTTTTTCTGGTGGGCATCTTGAGATCTGTAGAAATTGATAAATTTCAGGCGCTGAAGAACAGAGGGGGATCTGGCAATATTTTGCTGTTGAGGGTCATTTTGGGACTCTTTTTGCTGCTGATTTTGGTTTGCTATTGTTGAGGTGAAAGCAATAGTGCCTATTACAACATTGAGGAGAACAAAGAGAACAGTGGGAGTGAACCAGTTATTCATGGACTCCCATATTGAAGGTATTGCAGATGCAGACTCTTCAAACATTGTCGTTAAACCTCTCTTGAAGAGAGAAGTGTGTATTTTCACAGATGGGAATAGGAAAATTAGGACAATGGAGAGTGGGGATGGCCAATGGTGCGGTGGTGGTTGGGTTAATTTATGTTCTGGTGGGTATTTGGTTATTTTTCGTCGACTAGTAGAATAATCTTTATACTTTGTGTGAAAATAAATGTTTTAAAGTTTTGATTCGAGAAAGGTAAATAACAAGTGTAATGATATTTAGATCATGTTTGGTAAGAATTAAAATCAAATTTTTAATAAATTTTGATAAAAATGATGAAATATATAATTGAAAAGCTGTGGATATTATAAAATGTGTGATTAATATTAATTTTTTACTTTGATTTAAATTAAAATCTAAATTTTAATTTCTAGCAAACAAATGCTTAGCACCGTTGGTGTTAAAACACCATGCATTAAATGAACTGTATAATTAAATGAATCACTTAATTTTACATTTCATTAAACTTATCATTTAATGACACATGTACTGATAATGTAGCATCACTGATAAATAGTCGAATTATTAGCAGAAAATCAATTGGTTCAATTTCCAGATTAAACTAGAGGTTCAAGAACAATTCTTATAACTTTTTGAGATTGAGCACACGTTTGATCTCATTATTTAAACTTCATTTTTCAAACTCATTTTTAACCATATATTTAATGGGGATACAATTTTACAATTACATATTTCATCATCTGTTATCAAAATCTAAATTAGACAAAAGGCTTAAGACACAAGGAAATATATTTTCCCTACTTCCATCGATATCATCCCCGATCAATCCCACCCTCAGCTTATACTACTCACAATAATTTGTCTCTCTCTTTACGAGTTCACGAAATTTCTCTTCGGAGGGTAACAAATTATGGAAATCTTGAAATTAGATATTAAATTTTTAAGTAGCAATACGTGTAAATGTTGGAGGCTACGTGGTGCGGTGATCACTTGAATAAGTGAATATGGATGCAAAAGGATTTTTGAAACAAACCCACAGTAAGTATGCTTCTTTCCCAAATAATGTGCAACTTCAAACTTTTTTCATAGGTAATAGTTGAAGACACTAGCAAATTGTATATTCTAAAGTCTAAAATTTGTGAAGACACTTATTTAAAGCATAATCTGTACTGTACATCCAATAATTCCCTACTTTATGTGAATGCTTTAATTTTTATTTTATTTTTTTTCATTTTTGGATTATTATAATTTTGGGTGTTCGATTTAATAAAGGAGAAATGATATAGACAGCATGAAAAAAAAAAGGAAAAAGTGGTCATTTTTGGAGATATTTTCGTCGTCGTTTAGCGCAGTAGTGCAGTCTGGAATCTGGATTCTGGATACGCAGAAAAAAAAGCTCTTGTTTTGTCTTAGCAGAGATTGTGTACCGGTTTAATGATTGTGCTTATAATTATTAATTGAGTTGGCTAATTTGTTTTGCACAGTTTTTGTTCCTATTCTGGATTCGTGTTTGGGTAATGTTCATGTACTTTTTCACTTTTGTTTCTTAAATGAACAGGAAAAGTAACGTCGGACAGAATAGTAATTATTCTGCAGACTAGTTTTAACAGATGATTCATGGGGAAGAACACAAAAATATTACCAAAAAGCACAGAGAAAACGTCTCTGAAGTTCAATGAATTATATTAAATCAAGCAATGACTAAAATAAGTCCACAAGCCGAACTTTATAACTAATATCCGAATTTTACCAAAAAGGCAAAATTCCAAAAATCATGCCAAAATAAAATACAGAATAAAATAAGTAATCTGCAAAAAATCGGACCCAAATCGGGTTAAAATCATTTCTTAACATGCAAACAAATTATTACCAAAAATAGCAAAAAAATAACTAAAAATAGTGAATTGGAGGGGAAAACAGCAAAATTTGATGTGTAAAAGACACACCCACGACGTGTGCGCTAAAAAGAGTTTTTCAAATCGGAGTCATAAGCGCGATTGCGACAATCGTAGCCAAAGTTATGGCCAAAAGACTGAAATGTGCCCAAAACTAATCCAATTAGGAAAATAACGTGATCGCTTCTTGCATTTACACTGATCTGCCAACTCATGGTATTTCAGCTCCAATAATGTACAATCTGACAGCTCAGTATCATTTGTCTCGAATCCCCCTGCATCAAAAAGTATGCTTTTCTCTTTTTTAATGATGATGTTCTCTTCTGACATAAACTTGGCACGTTTATCTGATTTGAGCTTGTTGCTGCAATTCACAGATGATTCCTTTAGAATAGGTGCGGAGCCAGCACTCGATGAGGTGGCGTGGTCGTTCATCCTTTAGAATAGGTGCGGAGCCAGAACTAATAGGTTGGATGCCAACATTGTTCTAGACAATTGTCGCCCGCCAAGAAGCTTGAAGCTAGATGGATCAGGGAAGGAGGAAAAAGAGCTTGTCGGACTTGGGCCATTTGTTTTTCCAAATTTTGGACCTCTAGTTTTTTTTTTTTTTTTAATTAGCCCCTTTAATTTATCCACTGCTACTTTGTATTGTATCCCAGTCCCTTTTCATGCAATTGCATTTTGCAAAAAACATACGAAGGTGAAAGGTGCAAACACAATCCAAACCCTATATATCTCTCTTGCAGCCAATGCGCTACCCCAACGACGTCACCGAGCTATCAGCCTTATGATGTGAGTGATTGGATTTTTTCCTTGATCAGTCATTGTTGGAAATAATACCTTTGAGTAGGAGAATAAACAAACTGAAATAGCAACAAGGATTCAAGAACAAGAACTTCGATGCAAAGGCTCAACCGCGTGATCGCTGTCCTCAAACAATATTTGCCCCTTCTCCGGTAAATTCGAGATGCTTAAAGGTTTTTCGGCAAATGGTTTGAAGGATTGATAAAGCCTTGTAGTAGAAATATAAAGCACAAAGTATTTCTACCAACAAAACTTGAGAAACACAATAATATGTAAGAATATGAGTAAGAAATTGATTGATCTTGTTTATGGAGATTGTAATAATATCAAAAGTGTTTGTTCATTGAACAAGACCCCTCTATATATAGGCCTAATTCATATTCACGAAATGGTGCCAAAACCAAGTGAAAAGCCTCCAAAAATGAATTCCCAACGGCAAAAAACCGTCCAACGGTCACAGATTTCGGTCGACCGAATGGTCAACCGAACCTCCATTTCGGTCGACCGAATGGTCACCGAAAACTCCTGCAGCTTCTTGGTTGAAATCCTGCAGAGTTTCGGTCGACCGCAGTCCAGTTCGGTCGACCGAAGTTGTTAGCTATTTTTCACTTCTTCCTTTGTTAGTTTTGAACAACCAATTTCTCAACAATCCCCCACTTGTTCAAAATTAACAAGTCTCATATTCAACATGAACGATACTCATGCCTAAGGATTAGATATCTTTTGATTTGAATCTAACCATAGTGTAATTCTAACAAAGTAAAGTCGGAATCAAAGGTAGCTCGAAGCTTTGAACCAATTATTCCATGTGACAATACCGGTAAGAACACACACACGAGTACCACGTGTTCTCAAGTTCCTCAAACTCGTTTAGCGCTTTTATGGCCTTGCGCTATCCTTTTCGACAAACTTTTAAGAGAGTAACTCTAGCTCTTTATTGAGGCGGCACCACCTCGAAGTTCGTCTAGGTGAAGTTCTTCCAGCATCTTTGTTACTTTTAGAGATGCTTGTGCTCTTAGCACTGAACTTCATTAAGAGCTTGAAACTCAACCCTCACTTCAGTAACAACCAGCATTATTTAACTAGGATAGGGTTATCGCGGATTTGAATAATGCTGAAGCTATCCACATATCAAATGACTTGTTGGTACCCTTTGAACCCGTGGATTACCTTTTGAGTAATGACAGGTAGAGTTGCTGTCATTGGTGAATCTTTCTATTTTAAGAGTTTCAACCCCATCCTACTCGATGTAGATGTTACTAAATCTCGATTTAGAGGTTTAGTTAGAGGATCCGCTAAATTCTCGATAGACTTAACATAATTTAGGAAAATTATTCCATCTTTGATTAATTTCCTTATGTAGTCATGTCTAAGACTCATATGTCTAGACTTTCTGTTGTATACCTCATTGTATACTTTTGCTAATGTGGCTTGGCTATCACACAAGATAGATATTGAAGATGTATTCTTCGGTCCCAAAGGTATCTCATAAAAGAGATCCTTAAGCCACTCAGCTTCTTTCCCGGTATCCAATAATGCTACGAATTCGGATTCCATGGTCGAGTGTGTTATACATGTTTGTTTCTTTGATTTCCAAGAAACATCTCCTCCTCCAAGAGTGAACACCCAACCGTAAGTGGATTTATTCTCACCCGTGCTAGATATCCAACTAGCATCGGTAAATCCTTCCAATACAGCCGGGAACTTAGTATATTGTAAACCTAAGTTCTTGGTTTTCTTTAAATACCCAAGAACCCTTCCAATTGCCTTCCAATGGTCATTGCCTGGATTGCTAGTAAACCTACTAAGTTTACTAATTGCATATGCTATGTCTGGTCTTGTGCATTGAACTGCATACATAAGACTCCCAATGACACTTGCATATTCTAATTGAGCAATTTCCCTTCCATCATTCTTTACAAGTTTTGAACTTGGATCAATTGGGGTACTTGCTTCTTTTATGTTCAAGTGTTTGAACTTATTTATCACATTCTCAACATAATGTGATTGACTTAAATGGTAACCCCCACTAGTCTTTGTGACTTTGATACCCAAAATGGTATCCACTTGTCCAAGATCCTTCATCTTAAATGTGGAAGATAGAAACTTCTTTGTTTTTTTTATTCCATCCATGTGATCACTCATAATCAACATGTCATCAACATATAAACATATAAATATCACATAATCATCACATAATTTTGAATATAAACATTTATCTACACTGTTATGTTTAAAATCGAACGAAATTATAGCTAAGTCAAATTTCTCATGCCACTTTTTAGGTGCCTGTTTTAAACCGTATAACGATTTTACTAACTTGCACACTTTATGTTCATTTCCGGGTAGAGCAAAACCTTCAGGTTGCTCCATCATATAAACCTCCTCATCGAGATCCCCATTTAAGAATGCCGTCTTGACATCCATTTGGTGAACATGCAAGTCATGTATCGAAGCTAGTGCGAATAATATCCTTATCGATGTTATTCTAGCTACCGGTGCATATGTATCAAAAAATCTATTCCTTCTCTTTGTCGATATCCTTTAGCTACTAATCTAGCTTTAAAGGTATTTAGAGAACCATCAACATTGTATTTTCTCCTGAATACCCATTTACATCCAATAGGTTTGGATCCGAGTGGCAAATTGACAAGCTCCCAAGTATTATTTGACATTATTGAATCCATTTCATCTTTGATTGCATCTTTACAAAACATGCTATCACGAGAAGTCATAGCTTCTCTATAAGTTTTAGGATCGGTTTCCCCATGTAGAACAAATGGAGTTGTTCTTACTACATTCAATTCATTTCCTTCTACTAAGTAAAAAGAAATGCGTTGAGAATCAATTTCATCCGGTCCTAAAGACTTCTCAATTCGAGTTCTTTTGCTTCTTCGTGGCTCACTTGACTCATCAACACCTTTAGAAGATGTTTCATCTTGTGTTCCACTTGAGCTAGGGATATCTAAGAGATTTTTCCTCAATTCATTATCCGAAGATAACGAATCTTCAAAGAACTCTACATCACTTGATTCAATAATCACATTGGTCTCCAAGTTTAATAATCTATATGATTTGCTATTGCTAGCATATCCAACAAATGCACATTTAATGCCTCTTGGACCCAACTTGGTCCTATTAGGATTTGTGTTCTTACAATAAGCAAGACACCCCACACTTTGAAGTATCCAATGTTAGGTTTTCTTCCTTTCCAAGATTCATAAGGAGAAACCTTAGTTTGTTTAGAAGGAATTCTATTTAATATCCTACATGCACTTAACAAGGCCTCACCCCACAAATTAAGTGGCAACTTAGCATAGGCAAGCATGACATTTATCATTTCAACTAAAGTTCTATTTTTTCTTTCAGCCAAACCATTTTGTTCCGGTGTTCTAGGTGCCGAACATTGGTGAATTATGCCATGTTGTTCACAAAATATGTTGAAATCACTAGAAATATTCTCCACCTCTATCACTTCTTAAGGTTTTTATTTTCTTATTTAAGTGATTTTCAACCTCATTTTTATATACTTTAAATATATCAAAAGCTTCACTTTTATGTTTCATTAAGTAAACATATGTGTATCTAGTACAATCATCAATAAAGGTAATAAAATACTTATTTCCACCTCTAGTTAACATGCCATTTAATTCACAAATATCCGTATGAATTAATTCTAAGATACTAGATGTTCTTTTTACACTTTGATAAGGCTTTTTAACCATCTTTGCTTCTACACAAGTTTTACATTTAAAACCATCATTTTCATCATATGAAATTAAATCATATTTCATCATACGTTTCATAGTACTTTTTCCAATATGTCCTAATCTAGCATGCCATAATGAAAATAAATCAACAACATAAGCAAAGTTATTTTTATTCTCATTCAATTTGTCAACGGTACATAATTTGACCATTCCTTCACTAGAATAGCCTTTTCCAACAAATTTCCCATTTAGGGATAATACAAGTTTTCCGAATTCAAATACACTTTTGATACCCGATTTTCCTAAGAGATTTTCACTAACCAAGTTTCTAGTCATGTCGGGAACATGTAGTACATTGGTCAAGGTAATGGTCTTGCCGGAAGTGAAGATGATATCCACACTTCCCTTTCCAATTACTTTAGATTGAACCTCATTACCCATTCGAATCTCTTGGTCTCCATCAACTTCATGATAAGTCTTGAAAGAATATTTGTCATATGATACATGTATTGTAGCACAAGTATCATACCACCATCCGAGAACTTTTCCCTTGATTGCATTGATTTCACAAATGGTGGCCACAATTCTATCTTCTTTTATGGAGTTCACTTTGCCCTCGAAGTCGTTTTGTTTTCGGTGTCTACAATCTTTTGCATAATGTCCAGATTTTTCACACACAAAACAACTTCCTTTTGTCTTCTTCTTGAACTTGTTGAAGTTCGTTGAAGGCTTCCTTTTGTTGGATTTTGTTGGCGGTTCCGATTTCTCAATTGCATTTGCTTTGGAAGTGCCTTCATAAGAGTTTTCACTCTTATCACGCATTCTTGACTCTTCTTCAATTCGCAAATGTTTTTGCAATTGTTCCAAGGAGTGATCCTCGGAACTATGCATAATTTTCTTCCGGTATCCTTTCCAAGTACCGGGGAGTTTTACAATAATTGCCCCCACTTGAAAGGTCTCCGGGATTTCAATCTTCACCGCCTTCAATTTGTTGACTAGCACTTGCAATTCATGAATTTGGGGAAGTAAGGGGATATTTTCAAGAAATTTAAAATCGAAGTACTTAGAAATTAAAAATTTCTTGGTACCTTCTTCATCCGCTTTGTACTTACTTTCCAATGCATCCCATATTTCTTTTGGCGACGTTGTATTGGTGTATAGATCATACAACCGATCCGACAACGAGTTGAGAATATGACCGCGGCATATCAATTCATCCTCTTCACGCTTCTTTCTATTCACCCTTGATTCATCGGTGTCTTTGTCGAATGGTTCGGGTAGATCTTCCAAGTTTGGATCAAGTACATAAAAAATCTTTAACGCCGTAAGAAGGAATTTCAACTTATCTTGCCATCTTGTGAAGTTCGTGCCATCGAAGCGATCCAAACGAACCAAGTATTGATTCATCAACTTTATGGTAGCCATTGTTGTTTCACTCTCCATTGCAGGAATATTGTTTGAGATTGTTGGAAATAATACCTTTGAGTAGGAGAATAAACAAACCGAAATAGCAACAAGGATTCAAGAACAAGAACTTCGATGCAAAGGCTCAACAGCGTGATCGCTGTCCTCAAACAATATTTGCCCCTTCTCCGGTAAATTCGAGATGCTTAAAGGTTTTCCGGCAAATGGTTTGAAGGATTGATAAAGCCTTGTAGTAGAAATATAAAGCACAAAGTATTTCTACCAACAAAACTTGAGAAACACAATAATATGTAAGAATATGAGTAAGAAATTGATTGATCTTGTTTATGGAGATTGTAATAACATCAAAAGTGTTTGTTCATTGAACAAGACCCCTCTATATATAGGCCTAGTTCATATTCACGAAATGGTGCCAAAACCAAGTGAAAAGCCTCCAAAAATGAATTCCCAACGGCAAAAAATCGTCCAACGGTCACAGATTTCGGTCGACCGATTGGTCAACCGAACTTTTTCGGTCGACCGAATAGTCAACCGAACCTCCATTTCGGTCGACCGAATGGTCCACCGAAAACTCCTGCAGCTTCTTGGTTGAAATCCTGTAGAGTTTCGGTCGACCGCAGTCCAGTTCGGTCGACCGAAGTTGTTAGCTATTTTTCACTTCTTCCTTTGTTAGTTTTGAACAACCAATTTCTCAACAGTCATTTTATGGAAACTTATCTTAATCTGCTAGTTTTAACATTTGTACAGATTCTAACTTCAATTTACCTATTCTTTTTGTTGGTTGATGTTAGAAGGACAGTTCGAGGACAATGGCGCATAAGTTGTAACCTGTCGCCGTAGAGTCATTGACGTCTAGCCTCCGTCCTCCGCCACTACCTGTCATCATTGTGTGAGCCTCTCTTCCTTTTTTTTTAGTTAATTTTTGTATGCCATTTTCATTGTGGAATGATTCATAATTTATATTTTATGAATTATGACCGTGAGCCTACTGCTTGTTGATGAGGTTTATAACTTATGAAAATTGAAAAAATTGTGAATATATGATATGTGTGACTGAGTATGTAATTTGTGATAAATGATAAATGATTAATTGGAGAATTTGTGTTTTAATACATTTACATATAGATTGAAGAATTTTTAATATTATTTAATTAAATATTAATAAACGACCTAAGTATTAAGATCATTGATTATCGACGGTCAATGGTCAACGATTGTCATAGTTGAGGTTCATTTCTAGATCCTTCATTCCTTTAGAACCCGTTCATTTGCATTGCCATTTTTCACTCATCCTATATATTTCTCTATCTCTTTGATATATATATAGATGTTGTCCGTATGATGAGTTCCTTCTCTATGTTTAAGGAGGCTATGAAATAGTGAGACTTAGTGATACAAATATCTTTGATGATATTCATGAATGTGAAGAACAATCTATATGAAAAAATCTTTGCATATCGAGTTATCAAATAAAAGAAAAGTGCAACAATGCATTGTGGGGATGCAAAAATCTCGAGATTATTAAGTTGGGTTAGACATTTTTTCATTTCTTTTTCAAAAATGAAAAAGATGTGGAGAGACTTGTACAATTGTCCTTGATCTTATGAAATTTGTCTTCTCATCTTCAAACAATTGTCAAACGATCTAAAAACTAAAAGATATCCTTTGATAGTCTATTTTATTTTTTCCAATTATAAGCGAGAGTTAACATATTGAACCAGTCCAAAAGTAGGGATGGCAATTCGAACCGTTAAAATCGAAAATTGCGATTAACCGAACCGAATGGGGCAAAAAAAATCGAACCGATGGTGCAATGTGTTGGTTATGGTTTTGAATTTAATGATCCGATTCGTGGTGGGGCGGGTATGGTATTTAGCGACGGTGCCCCAAACCGAACCGATTACCCGTTTTTAAAAAAAAATTAATTGGACAATTGGGCTTCTTTTAATAATTCTTTGTATAATTATGGTCCATTACCTTACCGACCTGTTAACATGACCGGCACACTAACCTAATTTTTTGGCCTTAATTTAACCCTACTCACACTCACTCACTCACTGAAAATACACAGAAAATAGGAAATATTAAAGCGACGGGCGACGACGAGGAAGAAAATTCGAAATTGGAATCAACAACACCGTCTCCTGTGATTGGGATGGATATATTTTTTGAATTTGTCTTGGCAAGTCTATTTTATATGAGGCTCTCATTACCTGAGTCATCGCTTACATTTTCTTGGTTAGCGAATGCAAATACAATTTTCTTGATTATGATCTTTCCCTATTTCTTTTACTGCTTGCTGGAGTTGAACTTATTAATCTATTTGGTTCCCTAATTCTATCCCTCCTTTTTGTTATTTAATACAATGTTTACTTGGTTGGGTATTTTAATTTTATTGCTAGCAGTTTTGGTATGTCTACTGGTTGTTAATTATCTGTATGGTATTAAATTAGTGCTTTTTAATCTGTCTATAATTCTCTTATTTTGAATTATTTTATCTTAACTTCTCAAAAGTCAAAGAAAGATCCTTTAAATTACTTGCATTTTCATTTGGGATATTGTTTGCTAAATTGGCTTAGTGTTGTGTTTTTATTTTTATTGATTTTTATTATTTTTTTTTCAATTTAATGGTTGGACTTATAAAAAATAATTTATTTTCGTGGTTATTAACCGAACCGAACCAAACTGAGATACGAACCGAACCGAACTAACTTTCGTGGTTATGGTGCGGTTATGGTATGACAAAAAATTTGGTGGTGCGATTATGATTTTGGCCGAACCGACCCGTTGTCATCACTATCCAAAAGACAATCAAAATCGAAGAAGTAGGATACTATATTTGCGATGCTAAAATCTATTAGATTGCCTAATAGCTATGTATGGATATATTGGTAATTCTAATAGATTGCCTAATAGCTATGTATGGATATATTGGTAAAATCTAATAGATTGCCTAATAGCTATGTATGGATATAAACGGATCAAAACAATTTTTTAGCCCAACTTAAATAGCCATTGGCCCACCTCGGATAGCCCATTAATTTAAGAAAAGGAAATTAGTCACAACTTTTAATTACATTAAAAAGATACAAAATAAGACAAACGAAATGCAATTTCAAAACTTAGGTACTTCTAAAAACCCTCATAACCTCCTTTCCCTCTCTATCATGCCCCGCTCATCACTTTCATCAAAACTTAGTACTTCTAAAAACCGTCAAAATTGTCATCCATCACTTGAAAGTATCAAACACATCACTCTTCTACTTCACGAAGAAAATTCAAACCTTTCTGGAGAAATTATCAATTATTGTTAACAAATAATATGCACCTTCTCTAGAAAGCACTAACGCCAGTCTCCAGAGATCAAGAGGCAACAAGATCCATAAAAGTATCTCAATATTTATCCATTTAACATAAGATGGTTGATATTAATAATAAAATCCCATAAAAACAAAGATTTCATCATTTTTTTTTCATGTTGGCTATTGACAAAGTGGTTCTCAATTAGTTGAATTTAATTTCATCTAACTTTAGCTTTGCAAACAGCCTTTATCGATTAAAAATGCAATGATCACAATTGGCATAAGCGTTAAGAATCTAATTTTCTCCTTCCAATTAGAAAGAGCATGTAGGTTCCAAAAACATTGATAGCGAATTGGAGTGAATTGTGAGCTTTTATAGTGACCTAACTAAAGTGGTGGCCGTTGGATGAAGAAATGTGTGGCTTCATCCTAACGTTCGAAGCATCCCATCATAGGTATCACGCCATATATCATAGAACTTGTGGCATTTAATGTTATTTGAAAGGGTAGCTGCTCTATGACCTAAACCTACATACCTATGGAGTAGGTTGGTATGACTTGACGTTTATGTTGCTGCAGGGGATCACATCAATCACTTCCATATGATCTCGTATGTAGGAGATCTCTTGGGAGAAGTCAAATTACTTAGGAGGAGCGATGAAAGATGCTTCTCAGAACACAGGTTTTCACCTTGCTTGTGTGGGCTTGGGGCTCATATGGCTCTTCGGCTGAAGTGTGTGTGTGTGGATAGCATCTCCATGAATTAGATGCATTAGGATGTGCATCGCTTTGGTAGCCTTAAAGCGGTTAGTTGACTTTGGTCGTGGGCTTTGGTCGAGTTGCCTATTTTACTACTATGTTTTACTACTTTTGGTGAGGTAGAGTGTGGGCCTTGATGAGGTGACACGTGAGTTGTTCTTTGATGAGGCACCAAGTGAGCTTTTAATTGGTTCCCACGTGGGTTTCTTCTTAGGCCTCGATGCGAGGCGTAACAAATCCAAAGTCGAAAGAATGCTCAATTACCTTCAAGCCATGCAGAATAAATGAAAGAATTTCAAATTTGCCAAAGCAAAGCAAATCTAGATCTCAGAACAGCCAAGATAGACATGCTAGCCAGGCTTGCAACCATTGAAACGCTGAAAGAACCCGACAGCATTCTACTAGGAAGAGTAAGACACTACGCCATCATTGACAGTGGAGCAATCACATCATGACCATAGACCCGAATTCGACTTGGATGTACGAAATCATCAATTTCCTGAATGAAACAAAATTCCCACCTGATCCAAGTATAGTGCACGAAAATTAAGAATAAGGGTAGCCATTACACTCTCACAGTTGGGACTCTCTACAAAACGAGACATGCGACCCCACTGTTTAGTTGCTTAAACAAAGAAGGTCACATAATGCCTTACAAGGAGTTCTTTTCAAGGTCCAGATCAATCTATTTCTGATTTTCACTTCGGGATCAGTTAAGTTCAGCTGCAGTTCTTGTGTGTTGCTTATCGAGTCTTGTTTACCGAGTATATTGATCGTCGCAAGATGAGATTTTCATTTTTCAATTCTAAGGCCTCAAGAGTTGTGTTGGGGAATTGGGAATTTAGATTATTGTATTTTCTATTATAAGAGGGAAGATCAAGAAAAGAAAACAATCAATTCTTCCTGTGATACAGAAATTAAGTGCCATCCCTCCTTATCGAGAGAGCGATAAAAGTCACCTGGATAACTCCAACCCAAACAGATATTTCAAAATTGTGTTTAAAAGCATAACTCTAAGGGTCCGTTTGATTGCGCTCAAATTCCAGGAAAAATGGAAAACGTTTTCCTACTTTTCAAACTTCATGTGTTTGATTGGCCTTTTTTTCGAGGGAAAACGTTTTTCACCATTTTTCAAGGTACAAGTTGTTGATGCGCAAAAACTGGAAAACATTTTTTCACAAAAGCTGGAAAACATTTTTGATCGACATTTTTTTTACCAATTGGAACACATTCCAAAGTCAATGGTAAAAAAAATTATCCATTTAATTGACAATTTGCGTAAAAACAAAGCTAAACGTAAAAATTCATCAGGTAGAAAATTATACCAATCAAATACCATTAATTACAATTCCCTCTAAAACAAATTCTAAGCAATTCAATTCCCTATAATTCATTTTTTTTTTTCCAACCAAATTCCATGTTTTTTTTTTTATCAAATGGGCCCTAACTAACATGTTTGAACAATGTTTTGTGCTGTTGAACTATATTTACTAAGTCATCTTGTCATATGTCAATTTACTTTATTACTCGTCATTCCGATAGGTATGTCATATTATTTTAAAGCCTTAGATGAAGTGACGGATGAAAAATAAAAGTTGAACTTAATAGATTAATTTGGAATGTTCTAAAGTTTAATGACCAAAACAAGGCGAAAAGTTTAGTAACAAATTAGGTTTTTGCCCTAGTCAAATTATGTGTACTAATATTAGTGGATTTTTTTTTTCTAGGATTGAAATGATGGTATTGAGAGAAATGTTTAAAAATAATAGTTTTCATATTTAACATTGAAAAAATATATTTTATTAGTGTATTCTTGTATTCAAAAAATATTTTTCTCCTATTATTTGTACGTTTTCATAACTATGCCCTGTTTGGTGAAAATTAAAAGTTAAATTTTAATCTAAGTCAAAGTTAATAATTACTTTTAATCACATAATTTATGCGATCCACAACTTTTTAACCATACGCTTCATCAACTTTTATCAAAATTTACTAAAAAATTAATTTTATTCCGTACCAAACAGGGGCTAAATAGAATATGCCCCCGTTTGGCCTCATTTTTATTTTTTTTTCAAATTTTAATGTTTAGAATAGTATTTTTTTTAGAATATGTGGTTTAAAAAAAGATTTTTTTATATTTATTTACATGTAATATTATTTTATGAAAGATTTTGTGATTGAAAATAAGATAGAAAAAAATTGAAAGAGAAAGAAGGCCAAACAGCGGCTACGATTAGTGTTTTAATAATAATTAAACAATTTGTAGCCTGATGTGTAGTTAAAATGTGCAAAGTAGACAAATAATTAATATATGAATAGACTAATTCCAACAGTATTGTAAATTTGGACCTCAACTTCCACTATTCAAGTTGAAATTTTACAAAAACTCTATTTGCGCAATGTTAACACACATAAAATATGAATTGCAAAACAAATTTTTTGAATTGCATCATGACCCTGGATGAATAAGTTTTTTTTTTTTTTTTTTC
This sequence comes from Osmanthus fragrans, assembly GCA_019395295.1. Lineage (NCBI taxonomy): Eukaryota > Viridiplantae > Streptophyta > Magnoliopsida > Lamiales > Oleaceae > Osmanthus > Osmanthus fragrans. The sequence continues at coordinate 15,818,841 of CM033359.1, forward strand.
CAGGAATAATGATAGAAATAAAATCTAATACATTTTTGGAGTGAGTTTCCATTATATTTACCGCATTTTTACTTAATTTTTTTGGTCACATTCTTGCTCCAAACCTTTGTATTTGTTAGTTATCTTTTTTATTTAAAAATAAATGAAGGACAAATAAGTTTCAATCTATAGTGCTTATACTCAATTTGGACGAAACCTTCATCGTGACAAGATATGATAATTAATAAAAAATTGAAAATAAGAATTCGACCAAAAAAAATTGAGCATAAGCACTATAGATGTAGTGTATAACAAACACAAATTGTGATTTAAATAAATAATTGGGTGGTTATATTACTACCACGAATTTGTTTGTAATTTATATTTTGGCTAAATATGTTCACACCATATTTTCTAATAGTTGCATTACATTTTAATTGTATTAAAAGTCCATAAGTTTAACTCATTATCACATTTATGTCCCTAAAATTTACGGTATTTAATTCGACCAAATTTTTTTTTTTTTAACCGATAATAAGTTTTCCGTATTCTTACTCATCAAGTTTGAATCGCAAATTCAAGGGTGCGTAGCGGTGATTGTATTTCTTATCCATGAAATTTATTTTGTATTCTAATGTGGTTGATGCTTTTGAAATATATCTTCACGAATTATTTGCTATGGAACACTTCTCGAACCAAAACATTAAGGCCCTGTTTGATTGTACCAATTTGTCATAGAACTAGGCAAATATATTTTATTTTTTTGGTTTTAGCTGTTTGATTTGCCAATATTGCCATGGAAAATGTTTGCCACCAACATTTTAGTTACAACCCCTTGAAGCACAAAAATAAGAATTTATTTTATTATGATTTTGGTGGGAATTTATTTTCCACATTGCTGGGTGTTTTTTTTTTTTTTTTGGCAATGGAAACATATTCTAAATACAATGGTAAAAAAATTTATCTATTTAATTGACAATTTGCATGAAAAACGAAGCAAAACGAACACCAAAAATTCATGAAATAAATTTTTTATTTTTTATTTTTACTTTTTGGCAATCAAAACAAATTTTAATACAGATTGTAAAAAAATTTATCACAAAAAGTAACCATTTGCATGAAAAACAAAGTCAAACGAATTAGGTGGTAAATTATATCAATCAAACACCATTAATTACAATTCCATCTAAAACAAATTCTAAGCAAATCACTTCCCTGCCAAACATTTTATTTGCCATCCATTTTTCATCTTTCTATCAAACGGACCCTAAGTCCCTATTTGGTAGTGATTAAAAATTTAATTTTAATTTAAATCAAAATCAACAATTAACTTTGACGACATATTTCATGAATACAAAATTTTTTAATCACACATTTCATTAACTTTTATTAAAATTTACAGAAAATATGATTTTAAGCACAACCAAACAAAGTCTAAATGAGTTAAATAATAATAATAATAATAATAATAATAATAATAAAAAGGATAAAGCCATTGGTACACGGACATTGACATGCCCATGTACCCGACCCCAACCCTGCAGACACAAAATGAGGTTAATGCGTGGGACCGACCTGATGTCAGAGGCAGGTAATTCGGCATCTAAATTGTCGGATACCTGTAGCAAAGTACTAAAAAAACATTGAGTATAAACTCAACAATTATGCTCTGTGTACATCATGGTGTACATTTTCTTTTCAATTAAGCCAAATGTACGAAAATATGGTTTACAAAAGAAATATAGAAGTCTCACATGATGTGGGACCTATGTGTTTAAAAAATTGGCAAAAATAACCCCATCCCCACCCCTATGTGTCTGTGTGAAACTTAACTGTTTTCTTTTACACTCTATTACGTGGCAATATATCATTGAACAGTTTAATATTTGGACAATTTTTCACCCAATCAATTATGTCACAACACTTATAATGTCAACAATAATGTATAAAAATGAATGTAAAAATTAACTCAAACATGGTAGTCCTTAATTTCTTTATGAATTACCAAACGTTTGACAATGTCGACATTTCTATTCTAACAATAAAACAATTAGAAGCATACAAAATCAGTACTGTGCAATGGATCACATGTGATGCACCTCTTGGTTGACATTTAATTAATTATTATTGTGAAATAACTTGTTGCATAATTTAATTCAATATAAGTGTCATTTTCAGCTTCCAAGCTTTTAATTTTATAAGTTGTAGTAAAAGGATGTTTAGAGGTTTAATCATAAAAGAAAAAGGATGAAAGCATATCGATGAGAATTAGCACGATAATGTAAAAAAGAAATAATTATTTCAATAGAAATACTTTTTGTATGCAAACTAGCATTAAATATTTCATAGCAAAGACTTGTTCTAGCTTTCGAGTCTATATGTATTAAGAATTTTACAAATTTTATAATATGCGTTTCGTAAGTCATACTCTTATTGATGTTGCTCGATTGTGTTATGTTCATATGAATTTAAAAAATGCAAATTCTAAACTGTGGGTGCTCGCGATTTTTTTATTGGACGTGGGCCCCTATTGTGAGGGGGTTGTACATCAACCTGTCAAAATTTGATGTACAAATATCAAAACCCTTATTTTAATTCATCATTTGGGGAAAAAAATGTTTTGTCCATTACTTTAAAACTAAATGCATGAAACAAACCAATTACTTTCTTGAAGTACAAGAAATTACAGATAGTCAATGATTTTTTTATTTTTTATTTTTTTTGACGTGCAAAACTGAAATGAAAATTATTCTTAAGGGAAATTTGCAATTGGGTCCCAAACCTTTCGATTTGTTCTAGATTATACCCAGATCTTTTATTTTTATTCCCATGGTCTCAAATCTTTCATTTCGATTGCAGCTGAAGGATAATATAAATAATCCATCCATTAATCTGTTAGTTGACCAAAAATATAAAACTTTAACTTATTTTGATCAATTAAAAGAAGGCAAAACGGTCACTTCATATGAATTTTAATTTTCTTCTATCTTTTAGCCCATGTTTGTCATCCTTTAAAAATTTAAATTGTTTGTTACATGATCATTCTCCACCTCGCATTCACAAACCAATAAAATTTCCTTACTTTTTAACTACACATTCTCCAAAAACTACTATTCAATAACTCATTATTCCCAAATAAATTCTATCAAGCATGCTCTTAATTAAATTATGATAAAAGATGAAATTACAATTTTACCCTTCTTTTTTATAAGTCAAAGTTATAATTTTTGGGCCAACTAAACGGATTAATGAACGAATTCTATCTATTGTCCTCCAGCTTGCAAAATTGAAAGGTTTGAGACCTCAATTGCAATTTTCCTTATTCTTAATTTCAAAATAAATTTGTATTTTACTCAACCTCTTTTATGTTTGACTTCTAATTACATCCATATATTTAGTTTTTCTACACTACCACTTATTGAGAGATACCTTCTTTCATATGGACAAGGACAACCCATAATTTAATGATTAACTTCTTAGCTTTTACTTCTAGTACAAGAAAGCCAAGTTCAAGTTAAATGTTTACGTACCTAAGTGAAATTCATATCTCCATCATCTAGTCGAGAACGAAAATCTGAAAAGTCTCTTATTTAAATATGGTACTTAAGAAAATATCACAGCCATTAAAATATCTATTACTTCACCTTCGATAAGGAGAATTGACAAGTCGGAACAAATATAAAAGACGAATTAATACTATAATAATTATAACGTCCATTAGAAAATTTATAACTATAGTATTACTATACTTTTGATAAGGTGAATTGGGCGAGATCAAACGAATATGACAAAAAAAGCTCAAATCTCAATAACCCCATGTTCGATCCTCATTAAAAAGAGTTTTTTTGGCATAAAAAAATTTTGTAATAACAATTTTTTTTAGAGAATATGTAGTTAAAATATAAAGAAATATTTTGAATTTACGTGTAAAATATTTTATTTTATGAATGTGAGGTTGAAAATAAGTTAAAAAATGAACTTTTAAAGAGTGGTAGACGAATAGAAACATTGTCTACTACATTGAATGGACAAAATTATGCAAGATTAATGAAGAGAGATACGTAATCAAAGTTTATATTGTTACCTTGTTTAGCTCCTAGTTGGTGTAGATTAAAATACATTTTTAAGCGTTTGTTTGAGCTCCATTATTTGTATTAAAAAAAAGAGTTTTATAAAGAATGTTTGGTTTGAAAGTTGTAAGAGATTTGGGATTATGTGTAATATTATTATGGGTAATTCTGGGAGAAAACTCAGCAAATAATAATCAAATTTTTTACCATTATAATAATTTGAAAATCAGCTGACCAAAATTTGCAGACCTATATACCCTTTTGACATTTAATTCACTTTGTTTGAAAGAAGGACATTGATGGTAATTTACCAAATGAGCTAGTCAGTAATTACAGTTGGAAGGGACACACTACATTTCCAACGGGCAACGGTCCAAATTTTGATTAAAATCGTGTGAGAATCGCCCTCAGACATGGATTATATTGAAAGAATATGTGATTGAAAATGAGTTTAGAAAAAAAAAATGAAATTAATTTTTCGATAATAAAGCTCAAATAGAGACTTAGTAGATTTTTATAAAAATCGATAAAATGTGTAATTAAAAAATTAAGGATCTCATAATTAAAATTAATTATGAACTTTGAGTTGTGTTTTTTTAGTAAATTTTAATAAATAAAAAAAAGGCTTGATAATCTTGCAGAGAAGACATACTACAGTATACTAACACGCATTTGATAGGAACTAATTAATTAAATAAAAAGAATTGATCTTCATAATTTTTAAAATATATCGTTCTTGTCTTCTTTTTAACTATATATTTTCAATAAAATAATATTATACGTAAATTCAAAAAAATTTCTTAATTTTTAACTACACATTTTCAATCAATCTATTATATAAAAATACATTATTAAATGAAAATGAGGTTCAAATTTGCTCTTAATAAAAAAAACACACTATAAAATTTGTCAATTGTGTATGTAATTTTCCATATAAATTAAGAAGAAATTACATTAAAATAGTTAATAATTCATAACCCTGAAACAAAATGAGAGGAAAAATAATGTAAATAAAATGTTGTCAACACAAGACAAATAAATAAATGCAAATTAATTATAAAATAAATACACACATATATCGTCACGCATAGAGAGAGTCTTCCAATATTACCTATAGTGTCGACAGAGTCAAGCCATTTGCAAGAAAAGAATGCCTCTTCCAGGTTCCGCCCCTTGCATCTTCAGTGTCTCTTTCTACGAATATGTCGACATTTCTCATTCTCTCACTATATCGACACCTCTGTATCTATACATCTATAGCTATATCTATACCTTCGATCTTTTCCCCTCTATCCGACATCTCATCTATACCTGTATCTGTGCTTGAAGCCGTCAATAATTTTGATTCTTTTCATGCATGTCATGTGTGTGTTCTATATAGAGTTTCTGTAGTTGTTGGAAGATTGAAATTTGATTGAAAAGTGAAGAATAAAGGAGGAATTCACTCGTTGCCGATGTCATTTGTCGAGGTTCTTGTTTCCGTTCTAATCTAATATTCATATTCTCTATGTTTTCTTGTCCTGGGAGTTTATTTCCTTCGAGGGGTTGTGATTTTTATGCATTTTTTATTTAATTATTCGTTCAATTTGGTGCAGGATCTAGTTCCGCTCCTTTACTTCAGCAAGATGAGAGGCAAATTTTGGGTTTATTCGGGTAAATTACGAGAACCTTTTTTGATTATTTGTACTAAAATTTGATAAATATGGTAAAAGTTGAATTTTGAATCGGGGGTTTTACTTTTTTTGAAAATTGGGGTAATAGGAAAACAATGGAATGTTAAATTTCAGGTTTTGCTTGGTTCCAAGGGAAAAGATCAAAATTTCACTTGTGGGGTTTGCAAATTTTGGTGTATTGGTTGAAATGTAAATCAATGTAGCAAATGTACTCGATTATAAGGAGAATTTGTTTTATGATTTGCTCAAAAATTTCAAAAAAATAAAAGTTGAATTTTGTAGCTTTGCCGTAATTTATACCCGGAAGAAAGCATTTTCAAACAATGAGAGTTTATTCTTTAGCAATGATGATTGACTTAGTTGTTACATTGTTTTGAAATATCAAATAGAGATTATACCAGCTAGAAAAGTATCGATTTTACTTGAATTTTTTCTTCGTTTTTCGAATGTAGATTGCTTAATTTATTCTTAGAGTAGTTTAAGATTTATTTCCATAGATACAGCTGCAACATAAGTCATTATGTAGATCTTTTGTTTCTTGTCAGAATTTCATGAATACAGGTAAAAAATTGTTCCATCATGCTTTCGTTTTAGTCAAGATGTAAAGTAGTGTCTGTCACTAGCATTGTCGAGAAGAACTTACTAATTGTTGGTATCCGTGTTTGTCGCCATCATGCTAAGTCATAAAGTTTCATAACATTAACAATTTTTTCATTTATATTTATAGCCAAGTGTTGCCGGTTAGTTCTGTATCACTATAGTTTATTAAATTTTAGATTTTCTTAGCTTATATGGGTTATAGAGTAGTCTCTGCTTCTTATTGATGTATTAACCCTTTGGAACTTCTTTGTTTTGGGGTTCATATAGACCCTGTTCTTCAGAATCTTTCTCAATCCATGTCGAAAGTGACATGTGGCAGCATTGATCAAGGGTTGGATGGATGCCACAATGAGTCCTATGCTCTCATCCTTAAATTAATTGCAATAGCCACCATTCTTATTACAGGAGTGTGTGGTGTTGCAATTCCTTTAGTCGGCAAAGAGTGCCGATTCCTCCGCACAGATTCCAACTTCTTTGTTGCCTTCAAAGCCTTTGCTGCTGGCGTCATACTCGCCACTGGCTTTGTCCACATGTTGCCTGATGCCACATCATCATTAACCGACCCTTGTCTACCTAAATTTCCGTGGTTGAAGTTTCCATTTTCTGGGTTCATTGCAATGATGGCTGCATTGGCTACATTGCTGGCTGATTTTATTGGGACTCAGTACTATGAAAGGAAACAAGAGAAACAGAACCATGGTGTTCAGGCTGATTCGTTGGATTTGATCTCTGAATCCAGCATCGTTCCAGTGGAGAGAAGGGCAGGGGATGAAACGGTGTTTGGAGAAGAGGAAGGGGGTGCAATGCACATTGTTGGGATGCATGCACATGCGGCATATCATAGACACAACCACTCCCATGAAAATGGGGCTTGTGAAGGTCATTCGAGGTCACATGGCCATTCACACTCTCATGGGATTAGTGGTGGAGATGAGGAGGGTGGTGTGCGCCACGTTGTTGTTTCACAGGTAAATTCACTGCTCTCTTTGTTGCACTCTGTTGTATCCTATGTATAGTATGGGGAACATGTGGCAATGTTTGTAGGATGATTAGATGGTACTGGATTGTATTAAGGAAGAAAACTAACCTAAAATCCAGTTTATTATATTGTGTTGTCCTACCAAAAACGCACTTATAGACTTACAGTTTTTATTAATACTGCTTAGCACATTTCTTTAGTTTCGTTTTCAGGGTTTAGTAGTGATGTAGGTTTTTCATTAAGTCCCCTGGGAGAACGTTTTGAGCTATTGATCAAAGAAGCCATTTTATTTTACCTTGTATTGGGGCGCTACTTATTTTCAGTCCATTAACCAATAACGAATGGGGAAATTGGAAGGCATAGACATGTCTGTATAATGTATGGACATAAGACTGGTTTGATCTTCACTATATATTTTCTTTTCAAAATTTACAGCCCAATTTAATTCATTTCATACGTTTGCATGACTGTGTTCTTCGTGTAAACGCATGTCATTCTCACTTTTAAGTTACTTATTTTGCCAAAATTGATTTTCATAGTTACTTTCATCAAGTTGTGACTTACTTTTTGGAAAGGTTACTTTTACCTTGATTTTTAGAGCCAAACATGCTTGCGAACTATAGCTAATCAAAGTGTGTACCTCTTTTCTTTACAGGTTCTGGAACTAGGGATAGTATCTCACTCCATTATCATTGGACTTTCTCTTGGAGTTTCGCATAGTCCATGCACAATTAGACCTTTGATCGGGGCATTATCATTCCATCAGTTCTTTGAAGGTTTTGCTTTAGGAGGATCCATTTCCCAAGCTCATTTTAGGATGTTCAAAAGGACCCTAATGGCATGCTTTTTTGCCTTAACAACCCCTTTGGGAATTGCTGTGGGGATTGCTGTGTCTTCAAGTTATAACCCTAAGAGCCCTAGAGCTTTGGTCATTGAAGGTATTTTTGATTCAATATCTGCTGGAATTTTGGTGTACATGGCGCTCGTGGATCTGATTGCAGCCGATCTGTTGAGTAAGAAAATGAGCTGCAATGTGAGGCTTCAGGTTATGTCTTTTTTTGCTCTCTTCTTAGGCGCAGGAATGATGTCTTCTCTGGCAATATGGGCTTGATTCGACACGTCGATGCATAAATATTTCCATTGTTGTGCTTCCCTTTTCATCTCTGTGGCGAGTAGATGCTAGAGATCAAATCTCTTCGTGTCTATTTCGCTTTTCCATGCCGCCTTTCCCTTATGTTTCCTGCAGCTGCTGAAAAACTATTGTATTTCAGTTTTGCTGTGTTGATGTAACTTATCGAAGAAAACCCTTCAAAGAATAGAACATTCACAATAAGACTATCATCATGAGCCACTTCAGCACATTTGGCGGATGGGCATAAAAGGATTTCGTCATTTTACCACTTAGCAGAGTCCTTTCCTTCTGAGTGTATCGATAATTCTTTGATGTTTCTTTTCATATAGAATACTGGATTCCAATTTCTGAATGTCACTGCCCCTGCAAATATTTGTCACTAAATATTGATTTGGAAGTAAATCGAATTCTTGATTATTTTTTCTTAATTAATACTTCTTGTTGGTAAAATTCTTGCTAACAGTGTCCTAAATTCTGAATACTAGGAATGCCTATATTGTGTTTGTTTGTGTGTGTGTGTGTATATATATATATATTTATTGCACTTTTTTTTTGGGAGAAGTGATGCAGTGTCCCCTGAATTCAACTTCAAAATCCATCACTGGAATGGAATAATACTATTTTTAGTCGTTGACTATAGTAGTCGCCCTACATAGTATTCGATGTGACAGTTTGTTATTTGATGCATTAATTTTTAAGTAATGTTATTTATAGTAAGTGACTATCATAGTAATCACTTAAATTTTTTTAATCAATAATGTTCACTATCGATGATTAAGTGATATGTCACATAGTACGACTACGATAGTCGCTCACTATGAATGCATTACTCTTTTTTTTATTTTTATGATTTTATTGTTTCAAATAATAAATTAATACCTCAATAAAAAATCGACATATATGATGATAACGACTACTGCAGCCGTTAATTATGAATAGCATTATTCATTGGAATGTGTTTGATGAATTTATTAATAAAAAAACTAGCTGCCTCGAGGAGAGGAAGCCAAGAAAGAGAAAGAAACGTGTTTATTTGCAGTAGAAAATACTAGATCATCTAATTGGTATTAGCCGTGTCCGAATGCGCACTTCTGGTGTTTACAAAGGAGGGGCCTAGGCCAAGGCCTCCTTAATAGAAAATAATGCAAGTATAAATTTCACCTCATTAATTACATTTATAACATACTATCACAAAAAAACTAACTCTAGTTTTAGTAACTGGTAAGTGTAATTTTACAGTTATTTTAGCATCGAAAGTGGATTACTTTGATTATGTTGTTACTTAATTGTTTTATAAGAAAACTCGATACGGATGGTGAATGAAGAAGCTGAGTGAAAATCAAATGATGGAGATCGAAGACTAAGAGGAAAAATTGTTAATGGCAGGGACTAAAGTGTAAAGATTTGAAAGATGAAGGATCCTCGATGCAAATAAAAAGATTTAGCTGAACCAAAGAGGACATTCAGGGAAAACTTGAAAATGAAGAAATGTCATGATAGCAAGGTTTAAACCATCCGATCGCATGGTTAGGTAAGGCAAATCATATTTTCTCTCCTATTCTGATTAAACTTGTATTTTGAAGGATAATGGACACAATTATAATTAAGGATGTCAACGATTTGAGTCCAACCGACTCACGAGTCGAAACTTCAGGCTCGAACTTGAGTAAAAATGATTCTAACATTTTTGGTCCAAGCCGAGCAGAGCTTTTGCTCAGTTAAAAAAATTAGGCACGACATGAGCTTTCGGCTCGGACCTTATCGAGCCAAATTGGCTCACGATTTTTTTTTTAACACAGGCTGTGGCTGCATTTTGCAGCACTTTTTGCAGGAGCTGCAAAAGGCAACAACTAGATGCTGAGCCACACGGACTAGCTCGGCTCGAGTCACAGGCAGTCCGAGCCGGCGAGCCAACTTGACATCCTAATTATAACCCTAATTTTGGGCTAAAAAAAGGAGATTCTTCTAGTGTTCAAAAACAGAAAAAGCTTGAGTTCACAAACATGAAAACATAAAACTAATTTAATACTTTTATCGAAGTTCGGAAGATACGAAGATCATTCAAGAGTTATTGAAGAGATTCAAGAATTATTTAAAGAAATTCGAGTGATGTATTATTATTCAACATCGTGTTTGTATAATTTTACGATGAGCCTAGCATCATGGACACTAGGATGATGATGAACCTCATATTTTGAAATTTAATGTTAATTTCAAGTTTTGATGTCAAATATTTGTTTGGCTCAATGGCTGTTATGATATGAATGCTTTTATTTACTTGATCAATAATTGAATATAATTGTTATTTTTTTTTTTCTGTTCGGGAGAGAATAGAAAATTTAACACATACTAGCAATCGTAAAGTTAGATAGTAAATAAGGATATATCATCAAGTGTTGCACGATCTTGTTGTGAATGCTCTTGTGACTTAATTCATTTTTATAAATTCACATATTTCATAGAGATATAATTGGGTGATATGTGAGAATTTTTAATATTACTGAAGAGAGATTATTTAAGAAATATTAATCGTCAAGTTTGAACAAGTATTGTCTATTACTTTATCTGTTATTAAAGTGAAGGAATATAAGGGGTTCGAGCCTGTGGTTTTTATTGTTTGAGTTTTCATCAAAACTTGATGGTTTATTTAAAAGTCTTATCTTTGGTTAGTTATTGAATTTGAATTGCAATTACCCACATTTATAAAATTGTGTTATTTCAATTAAAGTTAATATTAATTAGAATCCAACTGAATACGAAATCCTCGTGGAAATTATCTTTTATTCACACTTTATTACTCATTTATGATATAATATACTTATAGGATTTTAGTAACCATTACGTACGGCAACAATCTTGAAGTCATCTTCAAATCGACTTGTAGGGCATTTTAGCATCCGCAATGAAATCTTCTCCTAGAAAATAACAAGAAGTTTTCACTTGTGGGTGATACAACAATTCTTGCTCAAAACATTTCTTTAGAATTATCACAATATGGGAAATTTACTTCTTCCACAAAAGATGAACTAACTTCTTTCTTGTTCAAATAGTAGCCCTCAATACCTTCAAGCCCTCCCATACATGCAATATCTTTTTCGGCCAATTCCTTTTGTTTATAACAAGAGATAGAAGAAGCTAAAGCAAGATTATGAAGACAATGGGATGAAGAGCTTGTGCACTCAAGTTCAAATGGGTCGACAAAGGTTGAATGAACTTTCATCTCAAAAGGAGCGGTTGGATTCAGAATGGAATGAGATTTGCCACGAGAGTTACTGACATCAATAAGAGGATTAATATATATGTACTTACACTTTTACTAAATGGTGTACTCACTCTTACATAAAATACGGACCCCACTTGAATTAAAAATTTGTAGGATGCGTGGTCCCACCCCTATTGCGTGTGGTGAGTAAATCATTTTGTAAAAATGTGTGAGTACATGTAGCATGATCCTAAATAAGATTGGCAGATTGCGCTTTCTCGAAGTCTTCTGCAAAATCATTAATATCTAACCTAAAATTTCTTTCAATTTTAACCCATGGTAGGCTACTTTTGAATTTACAAAAAAGAGTTGTAAATGGATAGAGGACGAGTTATTTTCAGATTTTGGTTTTCAAAAGATATATTGTATTTGGGTCAATTGGCCCACTGTTTGGGGACGGTGAGACATAGTTTGTGAATTTTTTGAACAAGGGCTGATTTTTGTTGGTCCATTTGTGAATTCCCTTCAAATGGGGGAAATTACACGGTATAGCCATTTAAATATACATTTTCCTTGTTTACCGATCCAAAAATTATATTTCTTACATTACTGGAATATTGTAGTACAAATGAAAACTTTAAAATTACTTAAACTTCATGTTTTATTATCAATTTGTGGCCGTTATTAAGAACAATTCAAATTAATTCCTTAATTTTGGCACATCTCCACATTTCATACACAGAATTCGTGCCTTAATTTCATCTCCTAAACTGAGATATAAGTTTTATTTCAGGAAATCCACCAAAATCTCTGTTATGTTCTTCCATTCACCTTCTAGATGTAAATTCCAAACACGATTCGAAGCATCAAGATAATTTTATTTTTTTCAATCTGATTCACAATTCCGAAGATCTCGTCACGCAAGTATTCGTGAACCCTTAATTTCATCTTCTAAAATTGAGCCATGAGATTTCTTTCAAGAAACCCATTAATCTTTCGTCAATGCTACCATGCACTGTAAGGATCGACCACGATTCAAAGGCTGAAGATCATTTCTTTCCATATCGATCTTTGAAGATTAGCTGAGCACATTCTTAAATAGTTGATGAAAGACAAATCATATAAAGGTTCGATTTACTTCTCATATTGTCTTTAATCTCCAGCTTTTGAAGCAATCTTCAGTGGAGTTAGGTGACCCGAAGAATGAAACATTGGAAACCCCTTCAAGACGCATTACTCGACCCATCGGAAGCATGGCAAATGGGAGGGGTAAAGCTCACACGTTTTCAACTGTTCTAAGTATGAAAACTGATTCGGAGCGAAGGAAGTCCACGAAAGGAAAGATGGCTGAAAATGCATAAACATTCATTAGTAGAAACTAGAATTTTATGTTCTAATGTCTTTTTGTTGGAATATTGTTCAAATGACAATAATGAGTAATTTTGGAAGTTATAGAAGTTATCAATCATGAGAAAAACAATCGGAAACAAAATAAGAAACAAACAACGCGACCGAAAATTGGCCTGGGCAATCGCCCAGCCTCTACAAACAAAGTCAGAACATTTTTGGTTGAACTAGGCGATTGTTCGGTCATCCAGTATAAAAATCTGATCATTGGTTGTTTGAATTCTAGTGTCATTTTGAAGTATTTCACACCCTTTTAGCTTGATTTTTTGCATTTTCGTGCATGGTGATTGTAGTTCTATATATATGGATGATCTTCATATTGAAAAACATATCACAAACATCAAATTGATTCCATTACATCCAAAATCTAAGATCAAATCAAGTTTTTTATAATTTTGTTCTTCAGTTCCTTTTTTGGAGTTTTGTTTGCTTGATTCAAACTTGGATTAAGGTTTGTTTACTCCTACAAACTATTTACCGTAAAGTCTTCAAGCACTTGGTTGCAACAAATATCTTTTAAGGACAACGATTCATAATCGTGTTCGAACCTTCTATTTTTGGCGATTTCTTGTTGCTGCTTCATCAACTTTGATCAATAATCTCAAACGATATTTTCAACATGGAGGACGAGACAACCATGGCTGCGATAAAGATAATGAAACAAGACCTTGTAAAGTTGGACATATTTAACGGGTCGAACTTTACAAGATGGAAGGACAAGTTGAAGTTTCTTCTTACAACCTTAAAGATCTTTTATATCTTGGATCCAGACTTGGTGTCATTTCAGGAACCAACCCCAAATGACATCAACGAAACAATGACGATAAGGAAGAAGAGATAATAAGATGAATTGATATGTAAATGACACATTTTGAACGCTCTCTCCGATAGCCTCTATGATCTCTACACAAATAACACATCGAAGTAGATATGACTCATATGATAATAGTTAGAAACCAAACACAAGGTCAAGGGGGAAAGTACCAAAAAGTTTCTTATCTCTAAGTATTTTGATTTCAAGTTTTTGGATAAATTGCCTTTGTTAGGACAAGTCCATAAGTTGCAAATCATTGTCAATAAAATGAAAGTTGTGAAGATAGATCTTCCCGAAACTTTTCAAGTTGGTGCAATCGTTGCAAAATTGCGATCTTCATGGAAATGTTATTGGAAGAAAATTTTTCACAATTCCTAAAATTATTCTTTGGAAGAAATTCGAAAACATCTTCGAATTAAAAAGGAGTCAATGGCATGAGATGGGAATGAACATTCTTGTTAGGGCACTTCCAAAGCCCATGTCGTGGATCTATCGAACAAATACCACAAGGATTCCAAGAAGAGGAAATCTACAAATCCCAATAAAGATAACAAGAACAAGAAGAAATTCAAAAGTTCTTGTTATATGTGTGGCAAACTCGGACATTATGCTTGAGATTGTTGACATCGCAGACAACAAATGCAAGAAGGAAAAGTGAACTCCATCGATAACATCATTGCTACCATTAGCATTGTAAATTCGGTCAAAAGAAAGGTTCAAAGATAGTGATATGATACTTGTGCCATCATACAGGATGGTGATATGATACTTGTGCCACCATACATGTGTGCTATGATAGATCTCTTTTCAAAATCTATCAAGAAGTAGATGACAAACACATTCAAATGGGGAATGAAGTTTAATCAAAGATTGTTGGCAAAGGAAGCATAGACTTGAAATTTACATCCGGCAAGAAGATTACATTACAAATGTAAAGCATGTACTGGATATGAATAGAAATCTTATGAGTGGTGATTTGCTAGAATAATTGAAAATAAAGTCTACATATGAGTCGGACAAACTTATACTTTCCTGGAAAGGTGTATTTGTTGAAAAATGTTATTCTAGTGATGGAATGGTCAAACTTTGTACTATTGACAATAATATCAATAAAACTACAAATTTAATTTATGTTGATGAGTTTATTTCTTTATGGCATAATAGAGTAGAACATATTGACTTTTCTACTTTGAGAAGAATAATTAAAATTGGAATGATTTCATGTGAAAACATAGAATATAATAAATGTGAATTATGTATTTTTATGTCTAAAATGATTAAGAAACATTTTCATAGTGTTGAAAGGAAATCTAACTTGTTAGACTTAATTCACGCCGATAGATGTGAATTAAATGGAATGTTAACTAGAGGAGGTAATAAATACTTAATAACATTCATAGATGATCATTCTAGGTTTTGCTATATCTACTTGATAAAAAAAAGAAGGATGAAGTATTTAACATGTTTAAGATATACAAAGTCGAAATAGAAAATCAATTAAATAAAAAGATTAAAATTCTTAAAAGTGATAGAGGAGATGAATATTTCTCTAATAAATTTAATCGTTGCTATTAACAACATGACATAATACATCAATATAGTGCACTTAGAACACCAAAACAAAATGATTTTGCTAAGAAAAATAATAGGACACTAGTTGAAATGATAAATACCATATTATTAAATGCTAAATTGCCATCAAACTTATAGGGTGAAGCTTTATTAAGTATGTGTTACATAGTAGGATTCATTCTGAAAGATTTAAAGTTTCACCATATGAATTATAGAAAGTGAGAAAATCAAACATTGGTTATTTTAAAGTGTGGGGGTACTTTGTTTATAGTAAGAAAGCGGATCCTAAAAGGACTAAGTTGAGTCATAGAGGGATCAAATGCACTTTTGTAGGATATGTCCAAAATATACGTTTATTAAACTTGAAAACCAATATTATTGAATCCCGTGAAGTAGAATTCTTTGAAAATATATTATCTTAACATAATAATTCTCCAAGGGAATCTCAAATGAAGATTCTTAGCTCTACAAGATCACAAGTAGAAATACTTGTAAGTTTTGCTTTGGGTTAAAAGGTTTGGCACAATTAATTTATGGGTATTACTTGAATTATCAATGGGAATGATTAGAATGAACTAGGCCCATCTTATCAAGAAAAATGATTGACCAACAGAGATGAGTGTCAGCAATCTACAACAAGACACAATAATTTAACCTAGACATAAGCCTCAATAAGTACAACAAGGGGTAGAACTTTTGGTCTTACTATAAATTACTAAAACTCCGGACGAATTGTATAATGAGTAGATAACTTTTTGATACAGAGGATCACCATGAAGGTGCAACCGCCGAGCATACTCATGATTATACTTAGATCATACTCCATATTATTCTAATCTATAATTACTTAGCACCTTTGGAAACTAAGAAAGAATTAAAAGAGTTTAGAAAGACATGTTGAAAAGAGAACACATTGATTTTTTATTTCTCTGAACTTCAATGATTTACAATGAAAGAAGGACTACCTTATATAGAGGGAGAAAAACATCTAAAGATACACAAAAGACTCATGCAGATCCGACACTATGGATGGACGTTATTATTTTATAGACTTAGTACAGAATCTAGGACACATCTTATTTTACTTTTGGAAAAGAAAGATTCATTTTTAGTACAATAATACAAATAAAGTTATAAATAATTATACAAGCGGACATATTTTAATAAAGCATATCTTGCTATAATAAAGTAAATCTTATCTTATCTTGGCATGATCCAAAATTCGTAGAGTCTTCTGAATCTGAAGAAAAATCATGTTGGTTCAACCAAGGTGAATTGATATCTTGAATCTCTAATTTTTCAAAAAAATTTGATTCAATTAACCATGGATCTTGTGAGTCTTGAAAAATACTGTAACCATAATTTATCTAAGGAAATTGTTCATTTTGCTCATTTATTTGACTTGGTTCTGCTTTCTCTATCCTTTTTTAAATTTGGTTCCACCAAGGGTTTGAATTCAATTCATTTTCAATCTTATCCTTTTTTGTTGTGAGACATGTCATTTCTTTTTCATGCTATGGTGCAAATTGTCAATTGGTTTTCTACAACTTTCATTTATTTTTTTCTAAGTTGGCGTCCTTCTGGAGTTTTATTTGATTTTCACTAAGATTTTGTGTGGGCACTCCAATATATAGTTGTCCAAATTGATAATCAAATGCATAGTCATATTCTGGATCTTTGTAATTGCGAAATCTCTGTAGATGTGTTTTTTTAATACACCTGGATGTCTTGTTAAATTCTTTAAGTGTAGTCTACTGGTAGAGCTTCTCATGTTGCATCATCTTCATAATCTGACCAAATCTGTGGTGGAATTGTTTGATTGATTTCTGCTATTTGTATTTGGAATTCTCGAAATTCATTTTTATAATGCTCCCAATTTTGATTCATATTAAATGGCTGAACTGCATACTCATTGACATGGGAAAAATGATTATACGTTCCTACTTCAGTGAAATAACCTTGTCTTTGAAAATTTAAAGTCACATAACCATTGCTTTCAGAAGTTTTGAAATCTTTAAATTTTAAAGAAAATGCTTGAAACATTTTTATCCAGTGTGACATTGGATAAAATCATTCAAAAAACTTTTTTGTATACCAATGCATTGCTTTTCCTGGAAAATTGAAATTCATTTGGCAAAATGAATCAAGTACATTGGTGGCATGAAAAGAAATTTCAATTTGCCAAAGTTCTAAAAGAAGCCATTGAAAACAAAGAGTTTCTTTCAAAATCTTAAGGTAGTGTGCTTTGGATCAAAACGGAAAAATGTGAAAACTGGATAATCAGAATGAAATCAAAGACCCCAAGTGTGTCAATTTCAGTCCGTCTAATCATAATGGACTGATATTTAAGCATGCGATCTTTGGCTCTGGATTTGATAGTTTTGGTTCTTACAAATTCATTGAGTTCAGGAGGGAAAGTTTCTTTGTGAGGAAATGGGTTTGAAGACATATAACTCGTCATGTAAATGACTGGTATGGATGCAAGAAGAATAAGTGAAATTTTTGGTCAGGAGAAAAGATTTGGTAAACTGTTAATTTTTTCCTTGATATGTTTGACATCAAAGTCAAAGTTTGAAAATCATTCTGCCCATCTGAGAAGTTGAGAATTAGAAATTTGTTTTTCTTAAAAGAGAGCATTTTTTAAAAAGCTGACGTATCCATTTCTACCAAGAATTTGTGTCCAAAAAAGATGGAATTGGAATTTTTCAATTCATCATTTTACTGCAAAAATTTCTTTGAAGGTAGAATGATAGTGATTCTCTGCTTTTGTAAATGAATCACTTTTATATCTACAAATATCCCGCTTTTCATCATTTTCTTCAAGTAAAATTGCAACCCAAAAGTAATCACTTGCATATGTTTGAAGGATGCGTTTTCCATCTGTAGGAATTTGCAAAGCGGGAATATCTACCTTTTGTTTAATAGTTTTGATGGCTTGTGTTTGGGCTGATAGCCAGGGATGAGGATTATGTTTAAGCATGAGATGCAATGGTCGTATAATTGATGAGAGCTAATCAATAAAATATTCCATATAATTAACAATTTCAAGAAATTGTTGGATCTCATTTTTAACAAAATTTCATCTGAAAAATTGAAAAGTTCTTGGCCAACATGAGGTTGTAATGAATACTGACCACCTTTAATATGCATTCCTAGAAAATAAGCTTCATTGACACCAATCATCATTTTATTTTGAGAAAGCATAATACTATAATGCTTAACAAGATCTGTAAATCTGGAAAGCAAATTGGCGTGTCAGAAAATAACAAGATATTATCAATATAAACCAAGACCGTATACAATAATGGATGAAAGATTCTTGTCATTACTTTCTGAAATAAAAAAGGGTGCAGTTTTTAATCCAAAGGGCATAACTGTACATTGATAATGATGATGGAATACAGAATGCCTTTTTGTGTCTTTATTAAGATTTGGTTCCTAGCTGCCAAAATCCTGCTTTGAGATCAAATTTTGAGAAAAATTTTGCATGTGAAATTTTTTGCAATTATTATTTTCCTATCAGGGAGAGGAAATGATAATCTGCAAGAAAAGCATTTAGCGGCTTGTAGTCAATGACCAATGTGAGTTTTCCTCGAACCTGTTCTCTTCTTTTATTGACATGGAATGCTTGAAACGCCCACTGAGAGGTTGTTGGTTCAATAAGACCTTTCGTTTGTAATTGGGCAAGTTCATTAGTAGCAAGTTGAAGGTGTTTTGGGTTCATATCAAGATGGCTAGTTTTTGTGGGATTAACATCTTCATTTTTCTTGAATGGAAGGGAGATGAAAAAATCTGAATTTTTCCAAAGTGAATTTGTGCATTTAGTGAGGAATTCTAAGTGAGATTCTGCACAACAATCTCGAATTAATGTATCTGTGTGATTTGGAATGGTCATGGTGAAATACGTGGTCATTTGTATGTAAGGCTAAAAATAGGACCTATATCTAAGACCATTTGGGCTAGGAATAACATTCTTTTCCCACAACTATCTGATAATATCTCATGCAATGATAATTCTTTATCAGGTAAAGAAGAACCTAGTAATTTGTGAGAAATATCAAGTTCAGGAAAGAACTGGATAGTGATAGGCTTGCTGATTATTTCAGTTGAAAAACTATCTCCATTAGCTACTTGAAAAATTTGTCGATGGCCTTTCCACATATGATCAAGAAGAATAGTAGGATTAAGAATTGAATAGGCTGACCAGTGTCAAATAGTACTGCTATTGTTATGGGCCTTTTATATTTCCTTGTAAAGAGTTTTACTTCAATCATGGGCACCGGGATAGATGAATAAGCTGGATTAACAATCTGCATGCCATAACATTCTCCTATATCATCAAATTCATCAGAAAAACTTTCACCAGAATCATATTGAAGAGCAAAAGTAGTCTCCTGAGTTTGCTCATCTTCTTTAGAGAATAAAGATTTAAGGTCATCATCCATATAATCAATTTTTGTGGCTGCGAAGATCTGGTGAAGGATTTTTCTTTCTTTTTGTTAGGACAAGCTTTTGCAAAGTGGCCTTTCATTCCACAGATAAAACATATGTTTCATTTCTTCTTTGAGAATTTGCACCCGAAAAATCCTTTTTTCTCCGAAAGGGATTAAAAAGAGCTTCTTTGCGAGAAAACTTCATTCTCCTTTCATAGAATTTTTTCTTTCATCGACAATCAAAATCTTTCATAGAGCGACTGCACTTAATTTGCAATTAAGGCTTCTCACAAGCATATTCCAATTTCTTGTCTGTGGCATTAATGTCTTTGAGAAAAGTATTTTGATTACAAAGTTTCTTCAACATTTTCATTATCCAATTATGAAACTCTCCAAAAGATGTAGCATTTAAAAGTTGTCCTCTCATCTCCATTGTTCTTAAAGTTTCTTGACCAGGAGGTTGATGAATTGATTCCAAATAAGCTTGCTTGATGTTGGTATTATCAATACCACCAATAAGATAATACCGTTGAGCAGCAATTCTGGAGTGTTTTTCAAGATTTTTTGGATTATATGAGCAACACTTTAATTTGAAAAATTCTTCTCTGGCGATTTCTTCATCATGATCAGATTTCCACAAAATTTCCAATATAAAGAATTTATAAAGGAATCTGTGGTATTTGACTCTTGGGTAAACTGAAGTTGTATGTATTCACCCATTGAATCATACCAATCTCTGAGAAATTGTAATACCCAGACCAAGAAAGTTTAAAAGAATTGATAGGTACTACTCATACCAACAAGGTGCACCTTCTTTTCCGGAAGTCCATCGTTAGAAACTCCACAATTAAGCGTGCTTGGCTTGAAAAAATTCTATGTTGGGTGACCCCCTAGGAAGTTTTCCCGGGGAGCGTGCGAGTGAGAACAAAACATGCTGAAAAGACCCATATTGGTACAGTGGGGACAGTACGTCATCGATTTAACGGTCGAGACAGCCCGTTAAGTGGGACCCGGGTCGTTACAAATGCTATCAGAGCCGGTTGCCAGTCGAAAATCGAGAATTAAGTGCTATGCGGGATAAAGCGCTACGCCATAGGGAGGGAGCCACCGCTTGGACCCGTAGGAGCCATCTCTAGAATCCCAACGCCTAGCAACAGATCCTTAGAATGATCAAGCATGACGAGGACTTCGTGAGTCTAACGGGGGGTGATTGTAATACCCAGACCAGGAAAGCTTAAAAGAATTGATAGGTACTATTCATAGCAACAATGTGCACCTTCTTTTCCGGAAGTCCATCGTTAGAAACTTCACAATTAAGCGTGCTTGACTTGGAGAAATTCTATGATGGGTGACCCCTGGGAAGTTTTTCCAGGGAGCATACGAGTGAGGACAAAACATGCTGAAAAGACCTATGTTGGTACAATAGGGACAGCATGTTGTCGATCTAACGGTCGGGACAGTCCGTTAAGTGAGACCCAGGTCGTTACAGAAATCCTGTAATCATTGCCAGAAAAGATTTTATGACTTTTGTATGAGTTATGTTTGGCTTTTGAAGTTCTACAATATACCAAGCTTTTATTTCTTGTAATCCGTATTTCCACCGTGATGGAAGAATGTCACCAAAATTGAATGCTAGTGAAGAAGTACTATTTGAAGAATAGCAGTTGCTAGTCACATGGTTATCAAGCATATCCTTATCATGTACTTCTGGTTCTTCAACAATGGGTTCAATTTATTGAGGTGGAACTTACGAAGGCTAATGTTAAGATTAACCTATTTGTGCTTGGTCATCCATGTAGAAATGATGAGTTTCATTTCCAAATTCATCAGAGGATTTTGCAGAGGACTCAACTGATTCAGATCAAGAACTAGTGTCATTTGATATGGAAAGAACATGGAGAGAGTAAGAGGCTTGATTATGAGTTTGTTGCAGAAAGGTAGAGAGATGATTTTTTTTTAATCATCATTGGAGGCGGTTTTGTTAAACATTATTGATAGAATGTGGATTTTGTTTTATAGATAGCAGTAGATTTGATCTTTTTTGAAGGCATGGTTGAATTTTTCTTTTGTTCCCATTATTCAGGAGCTAAGAGGGTACGGTAGAACCTTGATAAGTGGAAGAATATAAAGGTCCTGTTTGGGAGGAGTGTATAGTAGAAGAGGATGAAGGATAATATGGTGTTAATGGTGGGATAATTGAGTTTGACCTAAGAGAGGCAAGCTAGATTTCTAAATTTTTGGTTTCTCTTTCTTGAGCGTCAAATGGTAACTAGTTTTGCTATCGGTTCATTATGTTAGTGTGTAAGATTTCAATTATTTGTCTACAGGCTTGAAGAGGTATGTCGATAGTTTGAGTCTGCTGTAGTAGGATCCTTTCAATTCTCTGCTGACTTTGGTCAATCTGTTTTAACAACTCATTTTTCTGTGCTGCATTTTTTATCGCCAATTTAAAGTTGTTTCTGTTGCTGAAAGAGGTTGCACTGATCCATCTGATCTCCTAGTGCTTGAATTCTTGATTTTCCATGAATGAGTGGAATAATCATTTTCAAAAGTTTCCAAATGAGGAAAGTCTTCTTGAGTAGGAGAATGAAACATGGCCATCGGAAGTGAAGATGGGGGTCGATTATTATTACAATCCTATTTCTTATGATATTTGTTGCAATCATCATCATCATCCCAACAAGTAGGAATTATAGGATCATCATTTTTGGATGGTGTAGTATATTTGACATAATAGTCAAAATTTTCAGAGGGTTCACCAAGTATTCCAACTTTTGGATCATTATCATTGAAAGTTTTATGCAACTTTCTTTGGCTGCCTCGTTTAGGCTTTCTTCTTTGGTGAGGAAAATCAACAATAGTATTTATTGCTATACAATTTGAGTAAGAGCAGACATCCCAAAAGAAATGACCAGAGTCATTCGTCTTACTATATTGGCCTTCCATTTGCATCAAAAGCATAAATACGAATTTCTTCCCTTGTATATTAGTATTGCATAGAAAAGTATGAAGGTTTCTTTGACACAACATCCATTTTAAAGGCAATTTCAACATCGTCATTAGCCATTTTCCTGAAAAAATGCTCTGTGGATTGTATTGGAGCAGAATTTGTATTTTTCCTCGTGAGCTTTTTCGTAACTTGTGATTTATGTCTCAAGAATAAGTTTAAGCAGTCCAGAACGAGAAATCTACCTGGGCACATGAGTACAACTGGGAATATGATCTGATTCTACATGGAGAAGTAGAGCATCATCTGTTCCTTAAGACTCTGCAAAATCAAGTGAATGATTTTGGATTTTGTACGCTATCTAATAATGAAGAGTAGTTACATATGTAATAGAAGATAACATAACTCCAATAATTTGGACTTGAACTTTTAAGGTTGTGAATAACTGTGGGTCAGATATGTGCATATTGAAGTTTGGAAACATAGTGACTAAAATAGTTCCAGCATTAGAATAGCTTCTACAGTTCCTATACAAGCATGTTGATACTCAGAGAAGCGAGTATCTAGCAAAGCAATCCTTGAAACTGCAGGAAGACCTTTCTTCCATGAAAAGTTAAGGCAAATCTGATAGCATCAAAGTGAAGATGAGTATATCATTCAGATAACCACATTTTAGATAAATGAGGAGGTAGTTAAAGTGTGACAAACTGTTATTTTTTTGTAGCTGGTAGAAGATATTGATCAAACTTTAAAACTTGAACAAATTCTTTGGCTTGAGATTTTTGAGGAGAAATAAGGCTACGAAAAATTTCAGAGATAGATTGACGGGTTTTGAGTATGGGAGATATGAATTTACAAGAGGTAGATATGTAAGGGAAACATTATTAGATTCAGAGAGATAAGATATCTCATAGAGATATTCCATTTTAGAGTCATCAAATTTTCAAAAGGAAGTAGAGGAAGATGAAGAAGAAACAAAATGAGATTTAAACAAAGAAAAAAGTTTAGGACTTTCTGAAGAAGACATGATTAAAAGATGGTCTTCCTTAATTTGTTTTAGTACTAAGTAACATAAATTATCATGATAGAGTAAGATAGCAACTTGGCTCTGATACCAAAAGAGCGAAGTGTCGACAATCTACAACAAGACATGGTATTTTAACCTAAACACAAGTCTCAATAGTCACAACAAGGGGCTAAACTTTTGGTCTTGCTGTAAATTAGTAAAACTCCTCAGATCGTATGATCAGTAGATAACTTACTGATGTAGAGGATCACCATGAAAGTGCAACTGCAGAGTATATTCATGATTCTACTCAGATTTTACTCCATATTATTCTGGAAGTGCTTTTGGAAGAAGATATATTGTATCAATTTTTCTCAAAAAGTTCTTCTAACTAGAAGTACATTCATAAAATTAATCAAATAGATACAAAAATTAATTTTCGGTCTCAAAAGCTCTTTTTGACATTTCAAAAATCATGACAAATGGACCCTAAGTCATGAAGGCATACTCTTTATAAAGGAAGGAGATTTCTCTTCTACTTTCTCTTCTTTAGCAGACACGTTTAAGTCAAACTTTTCACTTTCTACAAGCTGGGATTAGGAACTGCAGTCGGTCATGACCTAATAATTGGATTTTTAATAGAGGAAATTAGGCACAATCATGCTTTTATATTTAAAAGGTCAAAAATAGGCCCTCTCCTCCACTACCCCACCCCACTCCACTTTCGCTCTCTCTATTAAAAAAAATGCATGATTGACACATAGATAATAGATATTAGGAATGACACTATTACATGTGCAATTACCTCAATAATTGTGTTATTGAATGTATTATTATTATCTAGAAAATCGTATTTCAAATTCGAACTAGAAATAAGATCGAGTTGTGTTTAAAATATAATTAATTTATCTTTAAAAAGAAAGTTAAATATTAAAGGATTATAGATTGTCAAAAATGTAAGAAAAGAAACAAATTACATAATTGAGAATTGGAAATAGGATAATAATAGGTGAATTTAAAATTACAACAATTTTAAACATAATTACCATATTTAGTTTAAATAATTTTAGTTAATTTGTAGTTTAATTTAGATACATAATCAAATACTCTCTTTTGTTACATACATTCAAATTTGATAACGGATTGATAATATTCAATTTAAGAATAATTTTACGTGGGACGATATTCTTAATTCACAAATATATTATTTGACAATAGTCTCGTGCATTTACAAGATGAAAGCTGCAAATTTCCCTTAGAATAAAGTCAATGTAACTCGTCTAGTACCATCTACAAAACCGGTAGGTTATGCTGTCAAATAACTATATTAGTAAGGATCTTACAAGTTACCACTTATTACTCGCTTTGTCACTCTTCAAAATAGAAACTACATAAGAACGTCATTTGTTGTTGATTTCACTTGCACCACGTTTTAACAATGATCCAACTGTCAATATTAAAACGAATCCGGCTCTGAAACCCCACCCTCCTTTATTCAATGCAAGATTCACCAATTATATATATTCCACCAAGCATATACCTACATAAAATCAAACATGCTAAATTAGCCCCGACCACCATTATTTGAATAAAATGGAGTTTTGAATAGCAATTTTTTGAAAAATGTGATTAAAAAGTATGAAATTTTTTTGTGTAAATTTTTTTTTTTTGTATGAATGTGTAGTTAAAATGAACATATAGCAATTTTTTTTTTTTTTGTAAATTAATGATTGTCAAACAAGAGCTTAATAGAATTTTTTCTAGCAGTGGTAGACTAAGAGTGTGTTTGATGTCCATTTTAATGAGAATAGAATTTTTGGAATAGTGATTGATGGAAGAATGTGTGGTGGAAAAATGATGAAAAATTTTAGATTTGTATGTAATATTATTTTATTTGAAAAATGTGTGATTGAAATGAAGAAAAAAAGAGAATGAGAATGAGAATAGAATGGGGGCCAAACGGACCCTAAATGGTGTACCTCTCTTCAATTATAATATCTTTCGTATATTCTTGTAAAGAGAAGATTAGCGTGAGTTTCTTTTTACTATTTTTTAATGTTTGATCCCGTTTGATTTTCATTTTTCTTTCATAAAAATGAAAAATATGATCATTATCAATCATATTCAGCCACAATTTTTTACTTTTTATCTCTTATGTGGAATCCATAACAATTATATTTTTTTGTTTTTCATTCTCATTTGACAAATAATGTGGATCAAACGGGGTCTATATATAAAAATAGAGACATGAGTCCTTTATTTATTGTAATTTTATGTTTCATTGAAGTGAATCACTCTAAATTGTGCGTTATTGTATTTTTATTTATTTGTTACATTACTCCCCTTTGGTGCAGAATTTGACATAATCCTTAACAACAACATTATGGCGAAGTCTTCGACGTGGCTCCCATTTGTTCAAACACTTAATCCTAATTGATAATGATAAAATCTAAAGATATGATTCGTATTTTGTACTATATTCGAAGCTTAATTCCATTTTTTGTTTCTCTTGGTGTGAGGTGAGAAAATAAGATAAGCCAAATGTGAAAGAGAAGCTGCCAACAAAAAAAATCCTCATTTTTAGGCTGAAATTTCATGTATAACACAACTTCCCATATCCATTCAATTAGATCCACTGAATCTCAATCCTTTCTAATTCATTCTCTTCCATTCATTTTTCAATTGCTACACACAAAATATTTGACTCATTTACAAGAAATTTTGCACTACCCAGAAATCATTGGTTTGCAAAGTCTCCTTGAAAATGACAGCAAATTGGCTGTCATCCTAAATTTTGAGTACCTTAAAAGTTTAGTCTTCACCTACCGGGTTGGAATCTTGGAATTGATTATTGAAAAAGGTAATTAGCACAAAATATATTTACATTTCAATATTATTATTAAAATGTCCGTACTTTTCAATTTTAGCATTTTCAACTTTATTCACTTTTTATTGCAGAAATCAACATTCTCACCAATTTTTATCCAATTTCTCAATAAAAATAAAAGTAAAACGACAAATAAATCCTCTTATTTAAAAAAAAAAAAAAAAGTAAATAAATTGCAATCATACTCCCAAACTTTTTAAAAAAAGTGCAAGTAAGTCCAAATAAATTATTAAAAGGGTTATTAGCACAAAACGTTCATACCTTTTAATATTATTGTACAAAACGTCCATACTTTTCATCTTTTGACATTTTCACCCTTATTTTTATTTTTTATTGTGAAAATTATCATTTTTCATCCATTTTCTCAATTAATAGTCGTGAAATGACAAATATACCATCATTTTTAAATTAAACAAAAATAAAGAAAAGAATAAATAAAGAATAAATTGTTACTATTCTCCTAAATTTTTAAAAAAAGAACACATAAATTTCAAATAAATAATTAAAAAAACGAAAATCACTTTCTTTCATTCTTTCTCTTCCAACACCCACCACATTTTGCTTCCTCAGTCTTTAATTAAATTGGAGAATGATCCAAATTTAATTACATGTCCTGAAATCCATGACCTAGCCTTTCCATTTTTTCTCTAGAAAGGGGCGATTTTTGCCCGTCCACGGAGTCGCGCACCAATTCTTTCCAAATCCAACATGTTGCCACGGCCAAAACACCAAACTTTCACCCTTCCATCAGCGCAAATACTCCCTCAATCCATCACTACCAGACAATTACACAAATACCCCCAAATTCGACTCAAAATTAGCCCTAAATACACCAAGAACCGCACGGCACTTTTACGATCAATCCACCTCATCTAGTCGTCCATGCTCATGAAAAAACATCACAAAAATGTACAATATGGTGGTGGTGGTGGGTGTAAGAGAAAGAAGGAAACAAATTGATTTTTTTTTTAAATTTTGATTTTTAATTATTTATTTGAAATTTATTTATACTTTTCAAACAAAATTGGGAGTATAGTTGCAATTTGTTCTTTTCTTTCTTTTTGTTTTATTTAAATAAAAGAGTATATTCGTCATTTTATAATTTTTGTTGAGAAATTGGAAAATAATGATATTCGTAATGAAATATTAAAATAAGGGTGAAAATACCAAAAAAATGAAAGGTATGGACCTTTTGCACAATAATATTGAAAATATGGACGTTTTGTGCTAATTACTCTTTTAATAATTTAATTAGACACATTTACATTTTTAAAAAAAAAAAAAAATTGGAGTATAATTGTAATTTATTCTTTATTTTTTTATTTATATAGGGGAATATATTTGTCATTTTATTTTTTTTTTATTAAGAAATTGGATAAAAAAAATATGAAAATGACAAAAAAAAAAAAAAAGATATGAATATTTTGCACAATAATATTATGGACATTTTGTATTAATTACCCTTTTAAAAATATAATTTCTAACACACTCATGGTGTATATTTTGGTATATACCCTTATTTACATTGTCACATGACAAACAACTATTTGACAGTTAAAAAATAAAAATAAAAAAACTACTTTTCCATTCAATTACTTTTTGACAACAATGCAAGTGTCAATTTAAGTGTACAAATGGTAAAACCCTTTCTGAAATACTTCATCTGTCCTCTTAAAATGTAAATATTTTTCTTTTTCGTCTATCCCAAATCAAAGGTCATTCGTCACTTTCCTTACAGAGAGTAAAGTTAATTTTTGAATTTTTAATGTATCACTATTTATTGCACATTATTATCAATAAATATGAACTACTTATATTTAAACTATTTTTTAATATAGGGATATATTAGAACAAATATAAGAAAAAATTAAACTTTTAACTATATTAATAATAGTTTCCTAATTTGTATGAAAATGAAAACAAACATATCGTTATCTTTATGTGAAGAAAGGAGTATTCCAATACTCGAATTCTGAAAAAATACATATTGTTTCTTAATGTATTTTCTAACAAGTTGGTCTTCAAACTTTAAATAATCAAAGTAGTTTTCAATAGGTTTGAGCAAAAAAATCGAAAAATCGATCAAATCAAATCGATTCGGGTTGGTTTGGGTCAATTTGACATAGGTAATTGGTTTGGTTTGATTTTCTTTTAAACAAAACCATGATGGGTTCGTTCGGTTATGGTTTGAAGTCTCAAACCGTTGGTTAACCGAACCAACCCAACTCATTTACAAGTTTACTTTTTTTTTTTTAAAGAAAAAAAAAAGTCATAATCTCATAACTATATTTCGATTCCCTCCAATCTATAATGTTGTCGGTAAATAATAGCATTGAAAATTTTCTTTCACAAGTTCATTATGTTATATTTAATTTTTTCCCTACTCAAACAATCAAACTAAATAATGCATAAAAAAAAATCTTAATATTTTTATTGATCTGTCTTTATTAATATGATTTTATTTGTTAATCAATAATTCTTGTAATATAAAATTATTTAGTTATTTTGGTTCTTAAAATTTAAGTGGACCCAAAATTTAGACAATTTTTTTTTTAAAAAAAATTAATTTGAACTAAAAGTCCAAACCGACTAACCAAACCAAACCAAACTGATTTGGTTTGGTTCGATTTGATTTAGTAGTTGGAATGAGTTGGTTTGGGTTGAAATTTATCAAAATCGACTAATTTGGTTTTGGTTTCAGTTTCAGTTTGAAATCGAAACCGACCCAAACCAAACCGCGCCCAGGCCTAGTTTTCAAGATTTTATTCTAGTTACACAACGGTCGCAACAAAGGAAAGTATTTAAGTTTATGTTAAATTGACAAACGACCCTAGTAGAAACCCAGTTCTATCTAAAGTTGTGAACACCAACCTAATTTAGCTCCTATTTAGTGGTGATTAAAATCTTGTATTAACCTAAAATTTTAATTAATATCAACTCCATATTGTATGGGGTTTATAACTTTTCAACCATATATTTCATTATTTTTTTATTAAAATTTATTAAAAATCAAATTTTAATCATTATCAAACAAGGACTTAATAAAGAAAACTTGACTTTATATAGTTGAAATGTGTGAGGATTGATTTTAATTGTTTCCTTTATTGAACATTGCTCGTGAAATCATAATAAGTTGAGAAACAAAATTAAACTTATAAGTTAGATATGTGCAACCTAGGTAACAATTTAACGAAAAGAGATCTGCTATACGTCTCGGGATTTAATCCCAGGACAAGAAGTGTTTTCCTAAATTTTCGACGCCCCTGATTTGACCCGAAATTTAATCTCAGGACAAGAAGTGTTTTCACGAAAATTTAGGTAACTATAGTGATTACTATTCAAATAATAAGCTGGGATCGGAGTTGCAATTTTTTCCATTTGTATTTTGTATGCATATATGCTCACATGAACAAGGACATTGCATCTTCAACAAACCAATTACCACCACCCACTTTTTGAGATCATGGAAAGATTAAAGAAAAATTATATAAAATATAGCCAACCTTAGAGCAGAAGAACACTTTCAGCTAAAGCTCTTCTCTCTCTGTCTTCATCCCTTTTGGGGTGTCTTACAATTACAAAATCCACCTCATCTAATATTTGCTCATAAATTCAAGAAATGGAGCGTGCACGAAAATTGGCCAACCGGGCAATTCTGAAACGCCTTGTTTCAGAATTATCAGAATCCCCTGCATTGTACAGGTCCTCCAGGTACGTTTCCTCGTTATCCCCCAGTGCAGTACAGGGTTATAATAACTTTAGGACCCATAATGTTTCTTCGAGAAGTATGGCACAGTATGTTGGGACACGATCCATTTCTGTCGAGGCCCTGAAACCCAATGACACATTTCCTCGCCGGCATAACTCGGCCTCCCCGGAAGAGCAAACCAAAATGGCCGAGTTTGTTGGGTTCAATAGCCTTGATGCGCTCATTGATGCCACGGTGCCTAAATCCATTCGTATTGATAAAATGAAACTGCCTCTATTTGATGAGGGGTTGACCGAGGCACAAATGATTGAGCACATGAAGAATTTGGCGTCTAAGAATAAGATTGCAAAGTCATATATTGGGATGGGTTATTATAATACTCTGGTACCTCCTGTTATATTGAGGAATATTATGGAGAATCCGGGATGGTATACGCAGTACACCCCATATCAGGCTGAGATTTCACAGGGCCGTCTTGAATCCCTGCTGAATTTTCAGACAATGATCACAGATCTTACTGGACTGCCCATGTCGAATGCTTCTTTGCTGGACGAAGGGACTGCTGCGGCAGAGGCAATGGCCATGTGTAACAATATTCACAAGGGGAAAAAGAAAACTTTTATTATTGCTAGTAACTGTCACCCCCAGACTATTGATATTTGCAAGACTAGAGCTGATGGATTTGGGCTTAAGGTTGTCGTTTCTGATGTAAACGAGATTGATTATAAATCAGGGGATGTTTGTGGGGTCTTAGTTCAATATCCAGGAACCGAGGGTGAGATTTTGGATTACGGGGAGTTTATTAAAAATGCGCATGCCAATGGAGTTAAGGTTGTCATGGCATCTGATTTGTTGGCTTTGATTATGTTGAAAACCCCGGGAGAGTTGGGAGCAGATATCGTGGTTGGTTCAGCTCAGAGGTTTGGTGTCCCAATGGGTTATGGAGGTCCTCATGCAGCTTTCTTGGCTACATCCCAAGAGTATAAGAGGATGATGCCAGGAAGAATTATTGGTGTCAGTATTGATGCTACGGGAAAGGCAGCACTTCGAATGGCAATGCAGACTAGGGAGCAACATATTCGTAGGGACAAAGCTACTAGCAACATTTGCACAGCTCAGGTAAGCTTTAATTTCTGTTGTCTTTCCATTGAAGCTGAATATGTCAAATTTGAGAATTGCTTTCTATGTAATACTGGATGGAGATTGATGAGAAAGGAATTTTGTGTTCTAATTACTACATGAATGACAGTCACTGCCATTAAGTCACAATCTTATATGCACTTCTAGCTTGATTAATCCGATTATGATACTAGATCTGCTCATAATTAGTGAAAATTCTATATTTTAAATATTAGGCTTGTTTAAATATAATCTTCTGTTTTTTAGGCATTGTTGGCAAACATGGCTGCTATGTATGCTGTTTATCATGGACCAGAAGGCCTGAAAACCATTGCCCAAAGGGTTCATGGTCTGGCCGGAACATTTGCTGCTGGACTGAAAAAACTTGGCACTGTAGAAGTCCAGGGTCTTCCTTTCTTTGATACTGTGAAGGTCAAGTGTGCTGACTCAAAAATCATTGCTGATGCTGCTTATAAGAATGAAATAAATTTGCGGATTGTGGACAAGAATACTGTAAGTGTAAATCTATGTTACCTTGATTTGTAAATTACTACTTTTACTGGGAAAATAACAAAATCCCTGTCATTCAGATAACCATTTCTTTTGATGAAACAACCACTTTAGAAAATGTGGACGAGCTTTTTGAAGTCTTTGCAAATGGCAAGCCTGTAAGTAACAAATTTTTTTGAATTAATGTAGATGTGCATTCCTAGATGATATTGTTGTTGACATTGTGTGAGTTGTCAAAATCTGTATCATTGATTGTTTAGAGTGTTGTTAAAATCCATCTATAAAAACTGCCAACTCACAAGAATGTCATCCATGATGTCAAAGTTAATGTACATGTTGCAAGATTGATTTTTTTTTTAAGTTGCCTGTGTAATTTTCAAGTATTTATATGTTATTAACTTATTATGTTTATTAGGTGACATTCACTGCTGCATCTCTTGCGTCAGAGGTTCAGAATGTGATTCCTCCAGGGCTTGCAAGGGGGAGCCCATATCTGACTCATTCAATATTTAACTCGTATGGCCTTTCCAAGTAAAAGTTGATCATCTTGTACAAAGTTGCCTCAACGCAATCTAACTTGTAGTTTGATTTTGCAGATACCACACTGAGCACGAGCTTCTTAGATACATTTCTAGGCTTCAATCAAGGGATCTCTCGTTGTGCCATAGCATGATTCCATTGGGATCTTGTACTATGAAGTTGAATGCAACAACTGAGATGATGCCAGTGACATGGCCTGCCTTTGCAGACCTCCACCCGTTTGCTCCTAAGGAACAGACTGCAGGTTACCAGGTTATCTAGATCACTTGAAATATAATCTCTAAATCAATTTTTGTGATTGTAGAATTTCAAATTTTATGTTTATGGTTAGTAATGAACTGCAATATTTTTGTTTCAGGAAATGTTCAAGAATTTGGGTGAAATGTTGTGTACAATTACTAGTTATGATTCATTCTCTCTGCAACCCAATGCTGGTGCTGCTGGCGAGTATGCCGGATTGATGGTCATTCGTGCATATCATATGGTATTGTAGTACAATCACAAATCTTAGAATTTCTTCAAAGTTAGTGTTCATAGTACTAGATCATATATGTTACTCCTCAAGGCAGACCTTATATTGAGCTAGAAGAGAATATTCTATCTCAAGATATCC
The DNA here is from genome assembly GCA_019395295.1 of Osmanthus fragrans. Lineage (NCBI taxonomy): Eukaryota > Viridiplantae > Streptophyta > Magnoliopsida > Lamiales > Oleaceae > Osmanthus > Osmanthus fragrans. The sequence goes on from CM033359.1 coordinate 15,852,033, forward strand.
AAGGATTTTAAAATTAGTAAAGGGCTTATAAAATATTTCATATTCACGGGACACTTCATGACGCCATTGCTCAAGGGCGTTGTCTTAGGGGCGATTAGGGTAGTTTGTATATTTTAAAATTTTCTATTATTTCCACTCATTATATTTAACTTGTAATGTAGTCGAGAGGAGACCACCATCGTGATGTATGTATTATACCAGTCTCAGCACATGGAACGAATCCTGCAAGTGCTGCCATGTGTGGGATGAAAATTGTTGCTGTTGGAACAGATGCCAAGGGAAACATTAACATTGAAGAGTTACGGAAGGCTTCTGAAGCAAATAAGGAAAATCTAGCCGCTCTTATGGTACATATAATTTATGTTTCTTGAAGATATTTTTAGTTGCAAATATCAAGCATTTCTAAAACACTTATTCAAATCAGGTTACATATCCTTCAACTCATGGAGTTTATGAGGAAGGCATCGATGAGATATGTAAGATTATTCATGACAACGGTGGTCAAGTATACATGGATGGAGCAAACATGAATGCTCAGGTAGATAACTGACTCACGTTCTTCTACTTTAATTTGCCCCATTCTAGTTATCAAACAGTCCTCTTACGTTATAATTATGTCTAGAAAATATATCCACATATTCTTGAACCTTTCTTTCATGCTTCACACCTATTTTTCCTTATTCCGAGAGATTTAAGAATGGAAATTGGAGAAACATGCCTGATTATCTATCTTTATTGGCTATTTATGGCTTTTGTTGGAAATGTTGCTCAGAATTATTTGTTTATTTTATTGATTTATTTTTGACATGTTGGCCAAGCACCTTCGTCGTGCTGATTTGCCCCATTATTTCTCCATTTTGTGTTGATGCTTCTTTTGCTTTTCCTTCAATGCTGCACCCTGAAATCTGAATTTAATTACTGTGTTAATCAAATCTTTTGTGCATACAGGTTGGTTTGACGAGCCCAGGATTTATTGGTGCTGATGTTTGCCATCTCAATCTCCACAAAACATTCTGTATTCCTCATGGTGGAGGTGGACCTGGCATGGGCCCTATTGGTGTGAAGAAACATCTGGCACCATTTCTACCATCACATCCTGTGGTATGTAAAGAAAAATTCAGTAGATTCGTTTCATGGATGTAGTAGATATTTTGTTACGGCTAAGTTCAAAGTGCTTTTTCAATTTTTATGGTTTATATTTTGACTTCTTTGTGTTGTTGCAGATATCAACAGGAGGCATACCAGCCCCTGACAAGTCTCAGCCCCTAGGTACTATTTCTGCCGCACCATGGGGCTCTGCTCTCATTTTGCCAATATCATACACCTACATTGCCATGATGGGATCAAAGGGATTAACAGAAGCATCACAGATAGCTATCTTGAATGCAAACTACATGGCAAAGCGTTTGGAGGTCTCTTTTTCGTCTGTTCTTTCACTACGTTTCGTGTTTTGCCTTCTATTTAATCATAAGAAAGACCAAAATGGAGAGTTCCTATGCACAGTCATGGCCTTTAAGCATTGTCCGAGAAGAATATGTGTGTGTGTGTTTTTTTCCTTTTCTCAATTCATGTTTCCTTAACATTATTAAACACGCCCTTTGCTTCATGCATGATATGACCATTGATACCTGATTTTCTTTTTTTGGAATTTGAGCATGAACACTCATTCTTCAGAGAATATTTGGTACCGTATTGGCAATCATTCTTTCCCCTGTTAATATTGTATGCTTTGGATTGACAGAAGCACTACCCTGTCCTTTTCCGTGGTGTCAATGGTACGGTTGCTCATGAGTTCATCGTCGACTTGAGGGGCTTTAAGGTAATTCTGGTTGAATGTGATGTTCACGCAGCTTCCTTCCAATTTCCACAATCTCTTTTTCTTACTGCAAGCGACATTTACTGTAGAATACTGCTGGAATTGAGCCTGAAGATGTCGCTAAACGTCTCATGGACTATGGATTCCATGGACCAACAATGTCATGGCCAGTTCCGGGTACACTTATGATTGAACCAACTGAAAGTGAAAGCAAGGTGAAATAAACAAAAACTGTATTCTTGTATTATGTGAAGACACAAACAGTGAATATGATTTTCTCCATCATGTGCATGTTTGGTACACACGACTGGACTATATAATGCAAGGTTTTAACTTATTTTTCTTCTTCATTTTGTCCACAGGCCGAATTAGACAGGTTCTGTGATGCTCTTATTTCCATTAGAGAAGAAATTGCACAAATTGAGAAAGGAAATGCTGATGTTCATAACAATGTTCTCAAGGTAACACTGCATTACTTTGGATCGACCTTTGCTGCTATTTAATGAAACCCGGTTTTACAATTACTTACATGTCCCATTTCTATATATTATTTTGCACCTCTGTTATCTTTTTCTCCTGACATATTTTGGAGAACTAATTGAGGTTACGAATCCAGGGGGCACCGCATCCACCATCACTGCTCATGGCTGATGCATGGAGTAAGCCGTATTCCCGGGAATATGCTGCCTTCCCTGCTCCCTGGCTCAGGAATGCCAAGTTCTGGCCAACTACAGGTCTGTATAATAAATTTTGATATATACGCCAACAGTATTCCTTTCTATAACAAATTATTCATTGATAAGTCGTGAATTAGTTATCCAAGTTCAATCTTTTTCACGCCATTATAGAATGTTTCGAGTAAGAATAGTTGGTAATGCTCAAATATGAATTATGAATTTTATCCATCCAAAAAATGGTTGGATTATATCCAAAAACCCGGTATATACTGTGAATTAAGAATGAAGGTTCTTCTGAATAAGTTCTGGCTAATATCAAAATTTTGGATACATGGAACTGGTTCTAGATCATATACATCTAAACTTTTATTTTTCTAAAGTCTTTACTCATTATTTTTAGGGTTAGCCAAATATGTTCTAAGTGGACTCCCTTTTCACCCCCTTCGAATCAATATGAATTGCAACTTTTTTGTTCTCGTGTCAGGACGTGTTGACAATGTGTATGGTGACCGGAACCTCATATGCACCCTCCTTCCAGTATCCCAGATGGCTGAAGAACCGGCTGCGGCCACTGCTTAAGATTCAGCGCCGAACCCATATGCAATGCAAGGTTTCTCCATACTCATTATCATTTCTTTGCGTTTACCCATGGCAGCTTTCCAGTAATGATCTTTGATTTCACGTGTTTCAGCCTGACAGTCCCGGGAATAGGAGACAAAGTACTCTCAGACGATACATCTCGTCGTCTAGTTGTACATAAAAAAATATATGTTCATGTACTTGTTCATAGCAGTCGACTTTCATCTTCTTACCAAGTTGATGATGTGCTGTTGTTAGCTACTTACCCATCATGTAAAAAATTATAATATCTCCTCTTTTCTATTTCTAATCACAGCAATTTTAGTTTACTGCAGTTATTTCTAAAGATGATATTCCATCGATTAGCTTGAAAAAAATTTGCTCGAAATGTTTTTGGCAATGAACATCAGCAAGTGAAATCGTTCCTTTGCTTAGCCCTGTTTGAGTTCCATTTTAATGTGATTTTGAGAGAAAATATATTTTGGAATAGGCATTTTTTTTTTTTTTTTGTTGGAAGAATGTGTGGTTAAAAGATAAGGAAATTTTTTGAGTTGACGATGTAATAAAATTTTATAAAAGTGTGTAATTAAAAATGAGTTTTGAAAATTTTTATTTTTAAAATAATGGAGTCCAAATTAGTATACATGCTAATTTAATGGACGAGAGGCCCATAAGTCAATCCATCTCAACATAAACATTAATATCATACATTTAAATAAGCATTAATTATTAGGAAAAAATTCATATATAAGAGATTTAACTATGAATCATTTCAAAACTAAGGGGTGCATTCAATTAAGAGTTTTGAAGATTTTGATTGACTTTTTTTTTTTAAGTGATGATTTCGTGGATTTTTCATAAATTTGTATAGAATTAGTGAAATTCTTATCAAGATCTAACAATCTTGTGTCATTTAAAATTCGGGTGCGATTCAATTATTGCATGATCAAGAGGTCGATAAATTTCACTTTATTGGTTGTTTGATTCGTTGTTTTTAGATTAAATCCAAAGTCTTGACTTATTGGCGTTCTTGGGATCCGAGCTCATTCTTTTGTGGGTTCCGTAGCTAACGTTGCTACGTGAGTTTTCATCATCCTCCCAAGGACAATGGAAAGAAGAAAGTTGAGGAGGTCCCCAAGTAGAAGCAACGATTTTCTACTACAGGAGAAGGCGGGTCCATGCCATCCTGCTGCCTCAATTCGAGCTCCCTGTTGGGGAAAAGCTGATGTCTGCTTCCATAGCTACAACCAAAAGCACTCAGAAAGAGGACAACTGTAGAGCCACCGAGGCAGGAATAGTCAAAGAAGATGAGGACTTTGAGTGGCTCGACAACTTCTGATGCTGCCCCCCATGCCAAGATGGTCGTCACGTACTAGAGTGATGAACTAGCTCCAGAGATTCTGTCCATGCTTTCGCTAGAGATTAGATTTCAACTTCAAACTTTCACAAGTTCTGGGCGAATAGGTGGCAGAACTTCGTTGAGACCGACAATGCTATGGACGTGTTCACAGCTGTGGTGAGCCAAACGACGAGGGTATTTGGCATGGCCACAGAGGCAGATGCCCTCTTTAAAAACCTCCAGAATAAAAATAAAGAGAATACTAGTAACGCATCCAACGCCGAGGAGGCCATGACGAAAGCCACAGCAGAGGTGGAGGCCCTGAAAAAGCAACAAGTTGAAGAGTCAATGAAGTTTGCCTCTCTTTTAAAGGAAATTGAAAATTTGAAGGAGGAAGTCAACTTGTGCCATAGTGAAGTGACTTCCATGACAAAATGGGTGGAGACTTCTGACGTCCACCAAAAAATTGTTTTGTAGCTAGAACCGAGGACTAGACCAATTTATTTGGAACCGAACCCAACATGCTATTTCTGTCTAGTTCGGTAGTTTCCCCAATAAAATTCACCCCAAAATGAAATATAAATTTGAATGAAAATGGATGCTTGAGTCTTGCACGTAATTTATGGGATGTAAATTCATTTTTACTACTTTATAGACTTTGTGAAGGGGAATAAAGATAAGAAAAAATTATATCCTTTAGTATATTAGAAATATAATATAGGTTGATTTAAATTAGGTTATTTTAGTTTATTATTTGTTTTCTAGAACATTTTAGTCCCGATATAAATAGGAGCTTATGCATTATAACAGTTAGGTTTGATTATTAAATAAACTCATATTTCCTCCCTCTAAGTTCTCTTTATTCTCTCTCGTCCTCATCTTTTCCCTTCTTCTACAAGTCCCATTCTCGTTCTTTTAACAAGAGGTCATTATCAATGATTGCAGGTGGCTTATTTCAACAATTTTGTTAAAATTGCTGCCACAATATTGTTTCGACTACTATAAGTTCTAATACTGATATCCGACATTCCGACTTGTCTGTTGTTACGTTAAATTGGACATAATTTAAATTTTATGTTATTTCTTTTTGGAACGTTAAAGTACAATGATCCATCAACCACCTGATATGTCCAAGTATCTAACTCCAATATGCTATCCTTGTACATAAATATCTAAGATTTTACAAATAAGCTGAAATCATGCTTGCATCTAGAAGTTTATTGCCTACATTTCTGCTGTAACATGGTTGTGATTCTCGTACCAGACTTTATGTTGTACATTCAAATCCAAAATATGATTGTTTTCTGGAGGCTTTTGAAAGAGCAGTAACCCCCTTATATTTTTCTTACTTTCGCCATAATTATTTTGAGCTACATTTTTACCTGAGTATCATAATATTGTATATTTGTATGTTTGATAGCCTAAGTTTTTCATGAAAGGTGGAAATCGTTTTCCTACTTTTTACTCTTCATCTGTTTGATTGCACTGATTTTTTTAGGGAAAACGTTTTTCAAATTTTTCAAGGTACAAGTTGTTGATGCACAAAAGTTGGAAAACGTTTTCCCACCATATTGGTGGGAAAAGGTTTTTCAGCTTTTTGACTTTTTTTTTAATAGCAATTGGAACACATTCCAAATTTAATGGAAAAAAAATTATTCATTTCATTGACAATTTGCGTAAAAAACAAAACTAAACAAAAAATTTGTCAGGTGAAAAATTATACCAATCAAATACCATTAATTACAATTCCCTGTAAAACAAATTTTATTCAATTCAATTCCCTGCTATTCATTTTATTTCCACCCATTTTTCACTCTTGCAATCAAACGGACTCTTAATATATTTTTAGTCATAATTCAAGTACAGTATCATAATATTTTCGTCTAGCTAAATAATAGTGCGTAAAGAACTTATATTTTTTAATATGTTTTCAAGCCTTTTCTCCATAATTTTACAGGTTAAATTCATTAATGATCACCCAACTTTATACTTAGTGTTACCATGATTATTCAATTTTATTTTATTTTACCATGATCAACTAACTTTATACTTAGTGTCATCATGAACACCCAACTTCTCTTTACTCTTTTCATTAATTTGAAAATGAGTAAAATTGCAACTTTGCATTATATATATAAAATAAATTTTAAAAAATAAAAATAAATTTTTAAATTTTAAAAAAGTTTTTATTTTATTTTTCTAATTAACGTTTTTTTAAAATAAGTTTTTATTTTATTTTATTTTTCTAAGTAACTTTTTTTAAATAACTTTTTATTTTGTTTTATATTTCTAAGTAACATTTTTTTAAAATAAATTTTCATTTTATTTTAATATAATTTTTTTATTTTATTTTTAAAACATTTTTTAAATAGTTTTTGTTTTATTTTTTTAAAGTTTCTTTTCTTAAAATAAGTTTTTAATTTTATTTTTAAGTAACTTTTTTTTAAAATAACTTTTTATTTTATTTTATTTTTTAAAATAATTTTTTATTTTTTTGTTTTTTAATTTATTTTATATATAATGCAAAATTATCGTTTTACTTATTTTAAAATTAGTGAAAATGGTGGAAAGAAGTTGGGTGACCATGGTGAAATGTTATATGAAATTGAGTGACCATATTGACATTAGGTATAAAGTTGAGTGACCATGATAAAACAAATTTAATTTGGGTAATCATAGTGACACTAAATATAAAGTTGGGTGGTCATTGAGGAATTTTACCCGAATTTCACAGTTACATGAATGAGTAGCTAGTTCGGTTTGTTTATCTTGGACAAGACCTATAGTTATATTGGTGCACTTTTCATTACACTCGTTTAAAGTTTGCAGTTTACAGTACCATCGAGTCCAGTGTAATATACAAGTTATCATCATTAGTCTATGTCCATCACATAAAGACTAAGAGAGAATTCAATTCTTCAAGCTATGTTGATAAACAAACCAGTTGTGCTACAGTACAGGGGGAGTGTCAGGCTCAGTGATCGAACCCTCACATAGGGGGGAGGGTCTACAATTTTTGGAAATATTTTATTCAAGCAGGTCCCATCGCATAGTGAGGGATCGATCATCTACCCTGTCACTAATCCCTGGCCATCCGACTTTTTCCTAAACAAATTGATCCCTAATTGTACCCAAAAAAAAAAAAAAAATATTACTGTTTACACGTTTAAATGAAAAAAGAAGTGTCAGACCTCCATTAAAAAAGGAATGTCAAAGAATTCCCATACTCTGTCTTCTTCCGACTAAAAGAACAGGTTAATCCAAGAATAAACTCGATAGTTTCGATTGAAGTAACTAAGGCCCTCTACACAATGGCGATGGTTGCATTCTTGAATGGCAAATACTGTTACGAGATAGAGTGCATCCGTTTGGTGCATCTGCACCATGCGAGGAGTTTAATCTTAGGCGTTGATCACTTCTTGGTGACAAATTTACTTGCTCCAAAGCGTGTGATTGCAGCCCAGAAGGCCAGAAGGATTGTCTCTCTCACATTCAATTCGAGGTCCAGCTCCCGTACTCCATTTGCAAGAGAGTTGCTTCCCCAATTGATACAACTTCATTTATTTACGTGAATTGATCATTTTCAGAATTGCTCAATCAGAAACTTTAGTTTCACCATGTTCATCTTCTTCTGCAAGTTTATATCCATCCACAGCCGAATTCAGGAGGAAATCATCAGCATTTAATTCAGCAGTTTGATTTTCATGGTCTAATCGCTCTAATAAATCATCTTTGCTTGGTATTTGAAGATTTGTCGATTTTTTACTGAAGCCAGGATATGTACTTGACCTTGATGTGGAATTTTCGATATGGTTTTCTTCAGTCTCCAAGTCATCTTCAGGTGAATTATTTCTCAAGTGTACTCTGCTCATCTTTCCAATAGATTCTTCTTCTTCTTCTATCGAATCAAGCTGCACACAATGAGATTGAGAATACTCTGTTGATGCGAACTCACGTAGCAATTAAAGTTACGAAGCTCACGCGAGATTGAATCACAACTCAAGAAAGTCAATAAATCTAGGTTTTGAGTTTGACCCACAAATATTAAATCAAGCAACCAACAATTGCCGACAATATATTAATCTCTTGATTACAAGACTTGAAAATCTCACCCGGAATATTTTGAACTAATAATTTTTGATAAATTCGGTGAATTAGTTCAATGAAGAACACAAGATGGAAAGTAAAATAAACTCTCAAAATAGATCTCTCAATTAGCCCCTGTTTGGTATCCATTTTCATTTTCATTTTCATTCTTCTACTCATTTTTAACTACACGTTTTTCAATAAAATAATTTTTTTCATCACATCAATAGTTTTTCCTTCTTTTTTAACCACATATTCATTATCCATCACATCAAAAAAATTCATTTTCTCTCTTAAAATGACTATCAAACAGGGGCTTAATATCAACAATGGTTGTTTACAATGTAGAATAATGATCATATTTATATGGAATTTATAAAAACCTAGTTAAAGACGAGAAGAATCCTAAAAGATTACAAAGATTATAAAAAATAAGAGTTTTAAATAAAATAAAGTATCTTGCAAAAATTAGAAAAACGTGTCCACGTTCTTCTATGTGGCCGCATAGTGTTAATCTATGTGGTCGCATAGTTCACTGCAATTCTTCTAGCTGGTTTTCAGCCTTGGTTCATGCGACCGCGTGCACTGATTGCATAACTCATGTTGTCCACTCTTTTGTCATTTGCTCGAATTAAGTTGATCCAACTGGTTTCCTTTCCCGAGCCTAACACAAAACTTGTTGATTTGTTTGCCACGATCGATATTTTGTCCGTTGTAGCTTGCACAAACAGTCACATGGCGTCTTTAACTAGTTTTGCTCGCGATCGAGTAGTCGGACCTTCTTCAACGATCAACGTGTCTTTACTCAGACTTATATTCATTGCTTGGATCACATCAGACAATATTTTTCTTCCTTTCAAAGCATGCAAATAAAATATTTGAATAGAAATCATAATTAAGGATGAGATGTATTAATTAATAAAATGTTGAAAATAAGAATTTGACGGAAAAAATTAGGACATAGGTGTCATAATGAGCAAATATCGAGGATTTTAAATGTAACTAAAATATGGCAATACAAATAAAAATCGTGGTTTTATATATGGTATTGTAGGGTACATGGGGAATAGAAAATGTAATTAATTTTCCTTATGTAATTGAATAATAATAAATAATAATGACTCTTAAGCTTGGTTTTATAATGTTGTATACTTTAAAAGAATTACCTTTAATTGCATTTAAGAAAGAATTAGTGAAGTGTCTAGTAAATTTTTATTTCAATATTTTTTCGTGTTTCAAATGAACATCGAAGTTATAAACAAAAGTTACATTGTATTCAATTTTTAAAATTGACATTGATTTTTGTGATCTCATTGTGTTATTGTAAATTTTATTTTTAATTTCATAACAATATATAATATTATTTAACATTGATCTAAATATTATATTTACTAAAGCAAAAGAATTAAGGGTCCGTTTGATTGCAAAATTAAATTTGGGTGGAAAGAAAACGAATTATAGGGAATTGAGTTGCTTAGAATTTGTTTTTACCGGTAATTGACGATTAATTGTATTTGATTGGTATAATTTTCTACCAGAAAAATAAAAATAAGTTTGGATTTTTTGATATTCGTTTGACTTTGTTTTTCATGAAAATTGTCCTTTAAAGAGATAATTTTTTTTACTATTGTCTCTAAAATTTGTTCCAAATAAATATATATATATATATATATATCGAATACCATTCATTTGTCTTTATTTTTCATGAAAATTGTTTAATAAAGGTATAAATGCTTTTACCATTGGGTTTAGAATTTGTTCCAATTGCCTAAAAATAATAATAATAAATAAATAAATCTGGAATTGCTTTTCCCATCTAAGTGGTGGGAAAAAGAATTCCATGAAAAGTGGGAAAAGTCCATGAAAAATTTGGTCAATCAAACAAGCCAAAAGTGAAAGTTAGAATTTATTTTCCAACTTTTTAGGAAAATAATTTGGTACGTATTGCCAAGAGAAAAAAAATAAAATAAACCTGTTTTTAACGTGAATGAAGGATGAGACCTTATTACGGTAGAATACCAACAAATTTAGGACAGAAAATGAATTAATTTTAATGATCGAGTTAAAATTAATCTATTAATTATTGATAATTAGATAAGTTCTCAAGACAGGGCCTTACAAGGTTATTCAGCTGGAATTGAGCCTCATTCGAGGGTATAAGAGTCTTAAGAAAAGAAAAGAAAAGAAAAACAAATATTCCGAATATATATAAAATACTAGTCCAAGACTATTATTGAAACATCTAATCTAATCATAAAAATCTCAAATTCCTTCAAACTTCATTCACCATTTTACAGAGAATTTTATTCTGCATAATTATACTTCATCATATCACATAATTTTCTTTTCTAGTTGAATAAGCTCTAATAATTGATGTTCTCTTCGCAATGCATACTGTTTTCTTAATTGGGCAAATATGATTAAAAACAAGGCATTGTACCAAAGTCCAAAGTCCTATCATCACACTAAGCCCCTGTTTAGGCCCCAATCTTTAGAAAAAAAATACATTTTTAAACAGTAATTTGATATCATTTCAACTATACATTCTTTAATAAAATAATATTACACGCAAATCCACATTTTTTCATTGTTTTAATCAAACATTTCTCATCAATATGTTTTTCAAAAATGCATTCTTATGAAAACAATGGGACTCAAACCATCAAACGGGGCCTAAAACTTCTCTACTTCTTTAAAGTATGTCAAGTGCATTTTTGAGCATGTACTCCTAACACAAGATTTAACTTTTTCCCTTCTTTAAAGCTGCCACCACCATCCAATCCTTACTATCAAACATGTCGCAAGAGTTTCAATCCGATATTGCATCATTTTTTGGAAACCACACATTGGCTCAAAATAAAAAAATGCAAATTCAGAATTTCACAACATCGATTGACAGCATCATTACACATACTTGATTCAAAAGGTTACAGAATGCGTGTATAATAACGTGTTTTACAGAAATCTAGAAGCATATTTTCATATCCAAAACACGGGCGCTGAATTAATAACTTGATGCTTCATTGGATTGATATAACAGTATTTTCCTCCGTGGGCGCTGATTCCGCTGGAGGAGGCTTCTTCGCCAGAGACTTGGGTACATCAAAGTCATCCTGCACGCAGCGCTGCTGAGGATGGGATAACAGCTGGCACATGTTACGAAAAAGAACACGGGTTAATCCTTGACCACTCTCAAATATGTAGCCCTCGTATTCACTAACTTGTTCGAGGGCCTCCACAAGGGTATCATATACTTTCTGAGGACAATTATCAGGTCCCGGCTTGTCATGGAGATAAACAGCATCAAATGTGAAGAGTTTCTGAGTTGCTGGGAGCTGATATTGAGGCGATACCGATGATCTACAGTAGAGTAAGATCTGAATGACAGAATACTTTGCGTCAAACTTTGCAAGAATATGCATCTTAGAGCAGAACAAAAATACATATTCATATTCACAGTACACTGTAAATAAAACATGGAAGCTATACCAATCAGTTCTTCAGATCTTTCGGGATTGTTTAACTTAACTGTTGGAGCCCTGGGGTTGGCTCTTGAGCCTCCAACACCTAATTTGAAATTTTTGGTTACCCAAAATTTGTTGGTGTTCCTGTTCAAATCCTAACAGTTAACAGTCAATTTTGGGTTCATGGTAAAAGCTCCGAATAAAAGCTTTTCACCAGATCTTGGTCACTGGTTTTTCCTTTACCGTCCAAACTAACCCCACCTATTAAGCTGTATGCCACACTATTAAGACATCCTTTAACCCCATTTAACCTGTGTTTCTCCTCTCTTTGCATAATTTAAAAATGATTGTTCCTATTTCCTCTTTATACAAACTAAATTAAATTCATGACAAGAAATCCGTGCCTTAGGGATCAACTAAAGTGTAAGTTAACTTTCGGCTTCTTCCAATTTGAATTTCTAAGTATTGAATGTTGATTGATTTGATTTATGATTAAGATGATTATTGGCAGAAATGCAGTTTCTCTGGATGGAAAGTCAATCTACTTATGATTAATTGTCTGCATATTTCTCAAGATGTAATATTTAGTATAAATGATGTGATTTATTACTACAATAAGAACATTCTGTCTTTTTTATCTTTTAATTTTTATTTTTCATTACAATGCCGATTAGGGCTTTTCAAGTAACAGTTTACGTATTTCTAACTTAACATGAGCACCATATTCAAAGACCACACTACATATTACTTACTGCCCTGTCCACATTGCAGCAATTTTTGTTCCCTACTTCAACCTTTGGACAATTATATTGTTAAAGTAGCAAAACAAAAATACTTATTAACATAGCTGTCGCATTCTATTGTTAAAATAGGAAAGGATGATACTTATCAACAAAGCTGTTGCATTGTTTTACTACGATTAGAGTTAGACAAGTAGGTGTACAAGGAAATATCCAAATCAGAAAGCAATGAACTAGTCAACAAATTAGCATTAGCTTTGTCATTCCAAAATTTTCCCAACACAAGAACACAAAATTGTAAGAAAAATCCCTGATGCAGTCTATTAGGAAAATCTAAAGAATGAGCTCTGGTGAACTGATCACTTACCACCCGGAGGATCCGACTTTGTGCACGAGATTTTTTAGCCTCATGAGCTGCTACTCGGAATAGTTGAGTGAGATCTGCATGACTGGAAGATGAATCTACAGAGATTCCCCTCAACGCAGCAGTTGCGGAGTCAACTTCATTGCTGAACTCTTTCCGGAGCTTCAATATCAAAAGAAACACATGGATAAATCAGCTTTATCTGTGTCAATAATATTTGAACACCAACAAAAATTAAAGGGATACCAATAGCAATAAATGGACAGTTTATTGAAAGTGAACTAGATACATATTGTTTTCTGGGATTCAACATGCCTTGCACGCTGCGTCACACAAAACACTAAACAGTAATTTCAGCCACCTTATCTTGTAGAGCAAGACACATTCCTTCCAGCATAATGTGCAACACACCCACTAGAAAATAAAAAATGATATAACAGTTCTCATCCAGTCACAGATAAAGTTACAATCTTTTTGAACTTCAAGTTACTAAGTATAAATCCTGTAAATCGGGCTTAAACTACCTCGTCTTGCAGGCAGAAACTCTACGGTGCATTACCATTTAACACTCAGTTTTTGAGAAAAACAAAATGCAATCAGAGCTCATACGAGTCAAGACTTTTAACAAAATAATAAAGAAACAGAGAAGGAATGGAAATGCTATGTGAGGAAGGTTAAAAACATATATATATATATATATATAGTTTGGCGAGAGTACTAGTACCACAAGTGTGAACATTAAAACGTACAAGATTTTAGCTTTATTTTCTTTTTCGATACCGTCCAGTTGGACCCTCCTCACCAAACATTGAGGTATCAACAGATGGAACTGTAAGCAAGTTTTGAACTTTATACCTTGTTGAATACAGAAAATGAGATTAATGTGGCGAGTTCCCAGACAATCAGCCAAAGAAAACTACAGACTTGTAGCTCTAATGTACCAATGAGGTTTGTAAGTTGTAACTTGCTAATATTGAAAATCGAACTATAAGAGCATGGGACACGATTTAACCCAACCCACCCTAATGGGTTGGTTCAATGGTCAAGGGTACCAACTGTTAACTCTAACTTCTAAAACCAAACCCTCTACTCATCCTCCCCCAACCCAAGGGTTGCCAAATCCAGTCTCGGTAGTGCAAACTTCTATTATACCAAATGTATTAATTTGTATCGCTTTCTAGTACTAATTATAGAAAATGAAAATGAAGGGAAACGGGAAATTACCCATGAAAACGTTTTTTGTCAGAGTGGCGAAGGCGAATCGGTGATCGGAGTTAATAGTGAGCTTAGCGTTGATAAATAGAAGTATGGCCTGCTTTATGGACTCCAGTCTCGTGAAGGGTCGACCATTAGGTCCCGTAGCCACCTTCATCTCCACCATTGTTTCTGGGCCCGCGTCGATGCAGAATAGTATGTCCTCGTTGAACAATCGGGCCGGTGGCAGCGAGTATCTGACGGCGCGTGGCCCCGGCAGCGACGGTGGAGCCCCTGGTGGCGGTGTAGAGCTGTGCCCTTCCGTTCCTTCCATTCGTTTCTCGTTGATTGGGGAAAGGTGAAAAATTCACAAGGATTTTTGAGTTAGAGCCAGTTGGCTTTTTAAAAATCAGAAGATGGTTAAATTAAGAAATTATTGGTCTAATTTTTTCAGAAAACTTAAAAGCAAAAATAAAAAGGATAAATTAGGCCTGGTACACCCAATTTATTAAAAAAATGATTAATAAACTTACATTATTTCTTTCTAACGATTTAAGGCCAATAAACTACTGGTGTTTCTGGCCAAAAAGTCCCCATTATTGTCGTAGTCCTCGTCGTTGTGAGAGCTTGTGTGTTTTACTTCGGTTTCATGGACATTATTCGCCTCTCTCATTCATATATATTTTCTACTTTTTTTGGGATAGTATTTATTTGTTGATAAATACTTGTTATTGAAACAACATTTTTTGTTATCCACCTTTAGTTGACCTCCACAACATTTGACTCGCCTATCTTCTCTATAAGTTTTAATTAGAACAAGTTAAAAGAAGTACATAGATAATATTAATGCTTGTGAAGTCTTGATCTTCAAGAAGCATATCAAGTCATCCACTCTATAAATTGGCTATGCCTTCAAAAATTCGAATATTCCTTAGGCATGTGTTTTTTGTGGTCTTATTGCAGGCCCCAACTTATTGGGGGAGCTTTCGGGAGGTTCCTAAAACGAGATAATTTACGGCATGTGCATCACGTACCGACGGGGCCCGTATTTGTGTTGAGATGGATATTTCTAGGAAACCATTGGAATCATTTTGGCTAGGGGCGCTATTCCACGCATCGAGTCGATGTCAAGAGGTCATATACAAGACACAACGAAAATTCTGTCAAGTGTGTAAGAACTAGGGACATTCGAAGAATACATGTAGAAAACAAATGGCCAAAGAGGAAGTGAAATACCACAACTTGGATATTCATAATTGGAAAAGGCAGCGAAAAATATGGAGGAAAAAGGAGGATGAAAGAGGCTTGGAACCAGGAGAAACGAGGAAGAATATCAACTAGAAAAATGCAGACAAAAGGAACAGAATTTCGCAGAGAAATCAGGTACTGCCATCTAATCCTATCTTATTTGTGAATGGTGAGGGGTGTGTAAATTTATCTGCGGAAAAGCATGATGTTGGTGCAGAGAATGAAACACCTGATAAGGCGTTAACCCTCAAAGTTTAGGTAGTGCTGGTATGAAGATGGATTGGCTGTGGATGTTTGTAGTAGGGATGTTGATGAAAATAGGTTGTTGATGTCAGATGAAAATAATCAAAATTCTAATGATAATATGCTTAAGCTGGCCATTATTAGGGGAGATATTGTAGGGGATGCAAGAAGCTATTGTGATGAATGAACTAGAAAGAATTGCTGAACTAGTGGTAGCAGAGGAACAACCAAGTGTGATCTCTCAATCCCCTATTATGACACAACAGAATACACGTGAGGAGCCTCAAAAGGGAGTCACACGTGAAACACAATCAAATGGTCAGGAAAGTGAGGGGGATAATGCTGAAACTGGTTTAAATAGAATGTGATTTTATACCGCATCAAACAGCCTCGGAGGGGAATTATGAAGAGGAACTTCCGGAGCTCCAAATATTGAACTATGAAACAGATTTGGATATGGGTTAGATAGGAAGAAAATCGAGGGAAAATAGTAAAAACAAAGTGGTTCTTGGAATAACCACACGTTCCAATTTTTTTTTTTTTATTAATGACGAAGATCTTGATGTGGAATGTTAGGGGTATGGTTTCATCAAATGATCGATTAATGAAGTTGAGAAGAAAAATTAAATCCATCGGTTATGGCGTTGTTTGAACCTATTGTGTCAATCCAAAAAATTGATACATGGGCGAGGTGTTTGAGGCTTCCGAATTATATATCTAATGTCAACATTGGCGGTAAATTTTGCCTTTTTTAGGATAACAATGTTACGTTTGAGCAAGTTATTTTGTCGGATCAAATTATCTCAGGATGGCTGTCTTAGAGTGGATTTCGTGTTTTTACATCCTTTGCCTATGCTAGCTGCTTACAACAACGTAGAAAGGAGCTATGGGACCAAATGTATGCTGTAGATTGTGATATGGATCCATGGTTGATAGGGGGTGATTTTAACTCTGTTCGTACCAATGAAGAGAAGATTGGTGGTATTATTCCTCTTTTGAGAGCTAAGCATGATTTCAACACTGTTATTCATGAATCCAGTCTTCTAGAGGTGCCTTTTGATGGCCCAAAATTTTCTTGGTGTAATGGTCGGCAATGATTCGTCGTATTTAGCCTTGCTTAGATAGAATCTTGGTAAATCAGAATTTTAAAGACATTTCCTTTCGTATCTATGACGTACTTGGACAGAGAATCTTCGGATCACTGCCCTATGTTTATTCAATGCAAAGTTCATACGGTGGAAAAGATTCCAAAGCTGTTTAGATTCCTGCGGATGTGGTGTTCACATGAAAAGTTTTTGCCATTAATTAAACAAGTGTGGAAGGCGAATATTACTGGATCTCCTATGGTCTGTCTATCTCACAAGCTCAAAGCCCTTAAATGTGCTATTCGAAAATGGAATCTGGAGGTTTTCAGGAGAATGGAACAGGAGATGGACTTCTTAGAGGAAAAATTGGTACATCTTGAAAATTCCCTGATGCACCAATACTCTACCGACTCCGAATATGAACTTTTGCAATGTAGACAAGAATACGTAAAGTGGTTAGAACGGGAAGAATCATTTTGGCTACAAAAGTCACGAATTATATGGCTACAAGAAAAGGAAATACAAAATTCTTTTATGCCAGTGTAAAGAATAAGAAAAAGAGTCAAATAATTAATCATATGGTTCTTGAAGACGGGAAGGAACTAAAGTCGATGGAGGAGGTTCATAAGGAAGCCGTGAGTTTCCTTGAAGATCTCTTCTCTGTCTCTCCAACATCTTTAGTAGACAATGAGTTCAATCTTATTATGCCAAGCATATCGCAGGAAGATAACATTTCTTTACGTAATAGGCCAAATTTGGAGGAAGTGCGTTTGGCTCTCTGGTCTATTCCAGGATCGGATGGCTTCAGTGCTAGTTTCTTTATTCATGCTTGGGATATTGTCAAAGATGACCTTCTTAAAGTGGCGATAGAATTCTTTGGAGGATTTCCTTTTACCACTACTCTCAGTGCCACCAATATTTTCCTCATTCCAAAGGTTGATAACCCAAATAGTTTTGCCAAGTTCAAACCAATTAGCCTTTGCTCAGTTGTATATAAAATTATTTTGAAAATTATGGTGAACAGAATGGCCCCTCTACTCGAAGGCATGATCTCTCAAGAACAATCTACTTTCCTTCGTAGGCAAAGCATTTTTGATAACATTTCTATTGCACAAGAAATGGTTCACGGGTTACATAAAAAAATTAGGGGTGGGAACATTATGTTGAAGATTGATATGACCAGAGCCTATGACAGAGTGAACTGGAACTTTCTGCTTACAGTGCTTAAAAAATTTGGGTTTTCAGAGCAATGGTGGAATCTTATCTATAACTACATATCCTCTCCTTCTTATTCAGCAGGACCAAAGGTTTTTTCATACCTTCTCGAGGTTGCGTCAGGGAGATCCCCTATCTCCATATCTCTTTCTTTTAACACGGGAACTCTTATCTCGTATGCTAAATCGTGATATTGAAAAAAAGACAAGTTCAACCTTATCTATCTGGAGGTATGGTGATTAGCCATTTGTTTTATGCTGACGTTTTTCTTATTTTTTTCTAATGGCAACAAGAAATCTGTTGAAAATATGTTGGAGACTATTAAGAATTATGAAGCTATTTCTGGACAGCTGGTAAATCCAGAAAAATCCTCTATCTTCTTCTCTAAAAATATCAGCATAGCTAGGAGGAGAAAGCTACTAACTTTATCAAGGTTCAAAGAAGGTGGTTGGTCATGCACTTACCTTGGGGTACCACTCTATTCAGGTCGTTTAAATAGTCATATATTTGAACATTTGATTGAGAAGATACAGAAGAAACTAACAGGGTGGAAATGAAGATTGCTATCGTTTGGAGCTAAGATTACTCTGATTAAATATGTTCTTTGTAGTATGCCAATTCACATGATGTCAGTCCTAAATCTTCCGAAGGGGATACACAAAGAATTTAATCGTAGTTTTTCCTCTTTTCTCGGGAATACTTCTGATGGAGAACAAAAAGAAGGAAATGGGTTTCATGGAGACAAATTTGTTATCCAGTTGAAGAGGGTGGACTTGGTTTTCGGGACTTAGCGGAGATTAAAAAATCTCTTCTCATGTGGTTCAGTTGGAAATTATTGGAGGGAGGGTCTTTCTGGGCAGAATTCTTTAAAGCCAAATATTTGAGGAAAAAAACTATTTTCAACATGAAACCATCTCCCTCACATTCTCAATTTTGGAAGGGAGTTGTATCGGGGATGCTATTGATATTACAAAATTCGTTGGTTCGTATTCATGATGGATCCTCGAGTTTTTGGCATGACAATTGGATGGGCGAGAGAAATCTTGTAAATGCGGGGCTAAACGTAACAGATCAAAACTTGAAAGTAAATACCTTCTCACGAATGGCGGTTGGAATGGTGCTCGGCTGCGTGAACTAGTTGGGGAGAAGGTTGCGGTTGAAATAGAAAAGTCTAGGATTTCTATTCGTGAAGGACATGACTCTTATGTATGGAAGCCCAACAAGGATGGGATTTTTTCTACAAAACCAGCATGAGAATTGATTCGGAAAAAGGGACCACCATGCCATTGGAGAAAGTGGTTATGGCATTCGAAAGTTCCAAAGAGAATGTCTTTTGTCACATGGAGAGCAAACAAAAATTGCATCCCGGTAGATGAAGTGGTCCAAACACTAGGGATTCCGTTGGCCTCTAAATGTAAATGTTGTGTGACTCTTACAGTAGAGACTCTTGATCATGTGTTGTGTACTGGAGAACTGGCCAATAAGATATGAGATTATTTTGAGCTCTATCTTAATCTTGATGTACCGTATGTTCACTCTTGAAAAAATAGGATGAATCTATGGTGGTCAAAGGTATCTTCTACCTCACAGATGGGTATCTTACATGGTATTGCACCGATTGCTATTACTTGGGCCCTATGGAAAACTAGATGCGAAGCACGTATGGAAGGAGTAATCATTCACTGGAAGAAAATTATTTGGATGGTAACAACGTTTCTGTCTCAATGTGCATGTCTTATTTCCAAGGTGAAGAAAATTTTAGATAGAGATATTCTGTGTCTTAAGTCACTAAATTGTCCAATTGCAAATATTAAACGTAATCAAGTACGAATGGTAGCTTGGATGAAACCACCATATCAGACATTGAAACTGAATGTGGATGGAACAGCAAAAGGAAACCCAGGGCATGGTGGTGGAGGAGGAATAATAAGAAACTCAAAAGGTCATTTCAGTGCTGGATTTGCATGGTACTATGGGATCACAACAAATATGATGGCAGAAGTTAGAGCTCTTAAAGACGGATTACGACTATGTAGAGATATTGGTTTAAAGAATGTTACGGTGAAATCAGACTCTAATGTATTAGTCCAATGGGTAAAACAAGGAACATGCTCTTTGTGGCGTCTCTAAGAGATTTGGGATGACATCATGGCACTCTTGTGTGTATTAAATGCTACGGTCAACCATGTATACCGAGAGGCCAATACGGCGGCAGATTTTCTTGCAAAGGAGGCTACATCCAGACATCCATTGGACTATGCTACTATAGACCAGGTACCGATAGCTCTACGTGGTATTTTGCGTACGGACCGATGGGAGCTACCTCATGTTAGACATTAAGGTTCTGTTTTGTTTCCCACGTTATGCCATAGTTTGTGCAATTGGATTGCACCCAAGGCTTTCCTCCGCCATAAGGGAGGTTTTGTCGTTTAAATAAGTTTGTAAATTTAGTGGAAAAAAGCACTCACTTTTTATTGTAAGGGAAGTAGTCTTCCTCATTTACTGTTTTTATTATTTTCACATATGTAACCACGGTATTCCTCCGCCGCAAGTGAGGAAAATTAATAAACTCTCGGAGGTACCGTCCTCCTTCAACTAAAAAAGAAGAAGTTATAGTGGACTCTATGGGATGAACGAAATAGAGTGATGAGATAAGTTTGACAATGTGGTGGTGGCTTTTGGAAAGATAGTGTTCGAGTTTTGTCCGTTGAGGATAATGAGGCAGTAGCATTACAAGAGGTCCTCGTATTTGTGCAGCAGAGTGGATTTCTGATTGGGACCGATCTAATGAGCTAATCACAAGAGACGGATAATGCTGATGAATTTCCTTACTCAATGATATAACATCAAGCTTTCTCTCCCAAACTTCAACATGCCAAAGATCCTGCCTTACCATGTCAAAGGTGATCATAAGGAGCATCTCGACTTCGATAATTGCAGCCCTTTTTAATTAACATGACTTTAAGATCACAGCTTCTCTAGCCTTTATTTAGAGAGGTTTCGGTCTTATGAATTTAAGGCGTATGTTCCAAGTGTCTAGGTAACTATAACGTGGAGGAGATTGGAAGCGAGATATGTTGGCGAGCTGAGTATATCCAGATTCAAAAGTCAACATATTAGTTTAGTCTAAGGAAACAATACATATAAGTATATAACCATGAAAGAATTGAGTAAAAAGCCTACCAAATGCTACCCTAAACTTGAGAAAGTCGTATTCTCTAATAGAACTAACTTTGTACAAAAGGATGAGTGGAAGCAAAGGAGATGCGAATCCTAAAAGGATTGTATATGAAGATTTCAGAAATGGAGAGGAGGCCCACTATATTTTCCAACCATATATATCAAGAAATGAACGACATCACTGCACATATGAGGCAAATTGCAAAGCAAAATGCTTCTCATCAAGCCTCTATATAGACCTTCCTATAAATGTATTAAATGGTACACAGACGCCCCCTAATATGCACATGCCCTTAAGAGAATTCGTCGCCCTATTTGGGAGACCTTAAAGGCAACACCTAGCTGAAGAAGGTGTAAATAGGTATCTCAAAAAATGAAACCCTAAATAAGAAAGACAACCATCTAATAACAGAGGTATATAAGAACACTTCTCAAGCCCATACTGGAGGCCTTATGGCGGGGAATGCACAATATGAAAAGCCATATATCCTTTGGTTTATGAGTAAGAGCACCAGTCAACGAGGTCTAGAAGTGTTTTTGAAAGGCTAGGTGATCCGCTTAAAATAGTCGTAGAACAAGATACCAGAGGTGGGCAGAAGAACCAAGTACCTAGAAATAGGCGCAAAAGAAAAGCTACCAAATCTATGACAGGGAGCAATCTATGGGATTTCAATTGTTCCACTATTTACTTTCTTCCACTTATGTAGTGGAGGACCCATGTGATAAGGGGACAGGATCTAGTGAGTAGACCAAGAGAGACAGTGATGTCAAATGACTAATCACTAACCTCACAAGTGTACAATAGAATGGCTATCTAATACTAATTTAGAGCGTGTTTGGTAGAGATTATTAGGAAAATAATGTATTTTAAATAGTGATATGATGGGAAATGTGTGATTGAAAAAGAATGAAAAGTTATTGATATAATAAAAAATATTATTTTATTAAAAAATGTGTGGTTGAAAATGAGTGGAAGAATGAGAATGAAAAATGAAAATGTGACCCAAACAGACTCTTAATTAGTGATTAAGAAGCATTTACAAAGCCAATTTAAAACAAGCACTAAGACTTCAAATCTTCCTTTATTATTCCATTTTAACATACAATAAGAAAATGACAACTCTTGTTTAATCTAACGATTAATATTTCTATTTTGTTCAATAATCTCTCTCCAGTATAATTAAATATATTTTCATATATGACATTTCTATAACTCTATGAAAGATACGTGTAATGATCCAAGCCTCAATCCCAAGCTGTTATCTCATACGTACTATTTTTTCTGGAAATAAAAAGCTATGGGAGATAAGATGGGCTAGACTCTACCTAAGCAGACGATACATAAGTTTACGGTTTAGGTATAGAGGTTGAGTCGTTACAATGTGAACATGCAACAATGCATTAAAATACAAGAACATTCAATTTGGTCATGCAATGCAAACGGAATATCTCCATCTCCTATCGACCCTACAACAATCGTTATCACGCGCTATATTTGTTATTCTTTCTCTCGAATAAAATAAAGATCACACGTTAATTTAATAATTTTCTACATAATTAAAAAGAATTAAACAATATAAACATTTATTCATGATAAACAGATATTTAAGCCCTTGTTTGGTCCCCATTATTTTTAAAATACATTTTCCTCTCTTATTTTCAATCACATTTTTCGATAAAATAATATTGCAAAATTTTTTCTTATTTTTTAACCACATATTCTCCATCAAATCATTATTCCAAAATGTATTTTTGGTAATAAAAAGGGGGGAGGAGGGAGGGAGCTCAAACAGGCTCTAAATGTCTAAGTCTTGAAATTAATATTAAGACTTCATAATAATATACGTCCAAGGAACTAAAAGTCTAGCAAATCATTACAAAATTACAAGAATTCATGGTTGAATAACATAATTGAAAAGCATTAAACACTATAACAATTATTCATGATAAATAAATATTAAATGTCAAAGTCTTTAAATTAATATTAAAACTTCATAATAAAGGGTCGTCCAAGTAACTAATAGTTTAGCCGATCATTACAAAATTACAAGAATCCGTGGTTGAATAATAAGACATTACCTGGACTTTAGATGTAGGAAGAAAAAGAGGAAAAGTTACAAGTTCTTGAAACTTTTCAATCCTTTTTGAACAATTTTCTTTTGCACCTTCTTTTTCTTTGCCGAAAATCCAAAAAATAATCTTCAATGTGTTTATAGGATGAATTCTTGTTTCATGCCTCTTGTTCCCTCTCTATAATCTGGTATCTCGAAAGTCGGCCTCTTCCATAAAGAGTTGAGATTAAAAAATAAACAAAAACTTCATGTCAATCGATTCACCTTGTGCAATAGCAAGGTAGGATTGCCTACAATTGCACTAGCAACCAAGTTGCATTCTATTTATGTGTTTTGTAGGGCTGTGGTCGTACAACTTAGAGTTTGTGATGCACCATATAAACTCTACATCCCTCTCACTTTGGTCCTTGGTTTCTTCTTCTTATGATCTTGAATTTTCTTTTATACTTTTCATAAGTTCTTTAAATTTCATTTCATCTAATTTGATCCATATCACCTTCAATTGTCAATCTTTTGTCTGTTCAACCTTTTCCAATTTAGTCCTTGAACTTCAAAATTCTTCCTCTTTAGCCATTTTTCACTTTTTACACCAATAGTGTCCAAACACGAGTTTATCCTATAACAATCGATATTTATCTAAATTAAATAATAATTTTGTCAAATGACTCCTAAATACTCACTTTGACAATCTAAATAAATGTAGAAATCATACTTAACAAATATCCCAAACTTGAACATTTGTTCGTCGCAAGCGAAAATTAGCTACTCAACAAAAAATAAATAAATAATAATAATACAAATAACTTAGACAGATTGCACTTTTGTTTCACGTTTTGAAATTACTTGAACAGTTCATAAATGGCTTCCAAAATATGCTATCAGAATCAATTATTCACTTATCTAATGTTTGATCGATGTGTGTCTATAGTCAATTCAACTAACGTTGATTAGTTCTTAACTCTATATAGTCAAATATTTTCCTTTTCCTCTCTTAAGATACACACTTCAAACTTGTTCTTCAATCATACACTAGGGATGTTTATTTTAAAGGTTGAATTCTCACACCTCATTCCTCTCCTACTCAAGTTCGGTTGGGTTTTTAACCAATGAAAGTCACTACCTCAATTTGTGATGATTTTCCCTAGATTCGAGTGTCTCAACCTCCAAGTTTTACTTAGGATAATTAGAAATCTAAGTTTCCAAGTAAAGTGTCAAAGATTTAGCGTGCAGCGCTGTTACTTTTGCCACTCTTATGTACTCATGTAGACAAATATGAACACATATTTTTTTTTTAAGTAACTCTTTTTTATAACTCTCTTTTCTTTTGATATTTCAGCTCACTTGTAGGTAACTATTTCACTCAATCGTTGATAAAATCAGTGCCAAAGCATCTCATATTTTTTTTTTCTTCTCTCCATTCTTAGATAGGTAGCACTGCTCAACATTTTTTTTTAATTTGTTATAGTTACTGACATGCTTTTTCTTCTTTATTCTTCCTAGACTAATGCAATGCCTTTGCCAGGATGAATAATTAGATTGGACTTTTCATGAATAATTCATATTTAGGTTTTACTTGTCAGTCAAAACACTCCATACGATTGTTTACATACATGAAATCAACATATATCTAAGTAGCTTCTATCACCCGCTTAACCACTCTCAAATTATCATTTCATGTGGCCTAGGCATTATGTTATATAATATGTTTTTAGTTTTAATCGTCCTACATTTAAGCTTGTTCAACATATTCTATTCATTTACTTAAAAAATATAAGGCAATTTAGATGACTATTGTGCTCAAAGTGTATCAAGAGCTAACAAGAATAAGTTTCAAAACAATCCAAGTTGCATAACCTTGTAGCAATTCATAAAGCACAAGCAATTCCAATAATATAATTACTAGCCCTCCAGGTTATCCAACCTACACAAGCTCACAATAAACAAATGAATATCGTTTTGAAATTTTCAGTTTTTCCAATTTTTTTGTTCTTTGTGTTTATATGAAAAATGGTAACGTACGAGACAGTCACATCTCACAAGTATCCTCAAACTTAAAATATACATTGTCCTTAATGTATACAATTATTATAAATCACAAGGTAATAAGAATAAAAAGATCGAGGGTATTGAATGGCGAAGGCGAAATAGATATTTTCGTCCATTTCATGTTGCTTATGGTGTTCGTCATTTGAATGCCAATATACCTTCACTTAATATCAAAAGCGTGAACATTAGAGGTACACAAAGCATACGGAATGAATGCTCACAATGAAGTAAAAGAAACAACAAAAAAATCCCTAAGTTTGTTGGGGAGGGGGGGGAGGGGATGGAAACAAGGGTTGCAAAAAGTGAAGGGAGGTTACTATATGTGGCATGCTTCGTGTGCATACAACATCGTGATTCTGTAATGCAAATGCAAATCACATGGAGATCTAAATTATGTCACCTCACCTTGGCTAGAAGAGTGAAGATGTGGTATAGCAAGCTTTGTCTAAAAATATCGACATCAACCCTGAATTGAATTCACAATTCCTCAACACCTTCATTTTCATGAGGCCAGGATCCATCCATATTCAATGCCTATACACCGCTTTACCAATGGAATATTGAACTGTAAAGATGCTATAGATCTAGCGGCCTTAACACTTATGATGGTTGGTTAAATTAATAAAAGAGGATAATTTTATGGAGGATATGATCTATCGTCATAACTAAGGAAGTAAAGGGTCTCATACTTGTTAGAGAGATCGGAGTTGGCTCTCTCCTCAGTAGTGTCATAATTAATGCACTTGTCCCTTGAAACCATGCTTTATCCTCGAGTCTAAGATGAGATGGTCCCTAGCTAAATCTAAGAAGGGATTGAGGTAGCTAGACAAAGTACTTTGAGGTTGGAACTTATAGGCCTCAAAATCGAAGCTCTTCGTCCAATTATTGTAGAATCTATTGAGCTATATGCATCACACATATGGTTGCCTTGACATTGAAATATTGGCTAACCATATGAATCAAGAACGTCTTAATAGAATCCCAAGCAGAGAGATCGCTCTTTAATAGAATTGAAGAGGAGCAACCTCAAAACAAATAAAATCATCCATGTAGACACAACATTGTGTGACCTCTACGAGAAAACTAGGATAGTCATTGAAATGGTGCTAGAGGCAAAGCCATGCTACTTACCAAGATCTAGATAAGTGAGGAATCAACCAAAATGTTAGTGTTAGATTATTGTAATTGTCTATTCTGTGAACAAACTGACCAACTTGAACATGTTAGAAGTTTAGGGACTTAATTGTAAAGTTTCATAGTTGGTTGTATAGTATAGGGTTCGAGATCTAAGTTTGGAACACGAAGGAAGCTCGCCGCATTTTCGCTAGCTGCTCGCGGGAGTCATACTCGAGCAGATGAAGCTCCTCGCTCGAACGAGGAGCAACATGCTCCTCGTTCGAGCGACCATTTTACAGTCTGACTTAATTAGGAATTTCGCGAGATTTTTATTGACCAAAGTTTTCATATTCGTCCAACATATAAAATGGGGTGTTGTGCATTCGAGAAAGGTAGATTGAACATTATACATTCAAGAGAAAACACGTATTCTTTCAAGAGCTAAATCTTCATCCAGTTCAATCACTTTATTATATGCGCCCTTTGGATTGAAAACATCAAAATCTTCAATCAAATACACTGATGTCATTCTTTACTTGGATCTGTAAGGAAGATTGTATCGTCAACTTGGTTGGCTGCGAAGATCAAGGAAGAAACTCAAGAACGAGGAGTTTTTGGTGGATTTATAGGAGATAAACTGCGAGAAGAGCTATGATTTGTGTTCGTGTGCACATTCTAAGAGAGCTGCTTCAAACTTCAGACAAAAGATCAGAAAACTTGTGTCGTCAACTTTGCTGGTAGCCTGTAAGTTTATAATACAATTTATAGTAGATCTTTGACTGGCAAAGTGTCCGGAGTTTTTCCCACGTTAAGTTTCTCCGTGAACAATTCTTGTGTTGTTTATTGCTTTCGTTATTGCGGCAGTTCAAGTTAGGATAAACTGAATTGATTGATTAATCACCTATACATAACTAACTTGTGACTTGTTGCATGTTAATTAATTTTTAATTCCGCGTTTACACCTAATCACCCCCCTCTAGGTCTAGTTGGGTTGATCTCCGATTTTTCAAGTGGTGTCAGAGCCTAAATTCGATTCCTGACCCATATTTGTTAGTCTAGATGAGTCAATCACTTTCTATACCACCTTACTTTGATGGGTCTAATTATGCTTATTGGAAAGTCAGGATGAGAGTATTTCTTAAGTTTTTAGATGAGCACGTTTGGCTTTGTGCACAAAATGGCTAGTCTACACCCTCTACTACTGTGTCAGGAGTTGTTACTCCTACTGATATTTCCCTTAAGACCAAAGAGGAACTGTCTGAGTGTAATTGGAATAATAAAGGTCTGCATGCTTTGTTTATGGTTGTGTCTCCTGAGGAATTTAGGAGTGTCTATGTGTGAGACTGCTAAGAAAGTTTGGGATATTTTGGAGACAACCCATGAGGGTACTAAAACTGTGAAAAGCTCCAAATTACAAATGTTGACATCTAGGTTTGAGGAACTTAAGATGAATGATTATGAGAGGTTTGATAGTTCTATGCTAAGTTGAACGATATTGTGAACTCTAGCTTTAATCTAGACGAAAGGATTCCCGAGGTTAAAATCATTCTTAAGGTTCTTAGATCTCTACCTGAAAGGTTTAGGCTGCTATTGAAGAAAGCAAGGACTTTGATAATATTAAGATAGAAGAACTCGTAGGATCCCTTCAAACCTATGAATTGATCTTAGCACAGCCTAAGAAATAAAAGTCTATTGCCTTGAACACCCGTAGGGAAGAAGGTTCAGAGTCTAGTGATGATGAATCCCTTAAAGGTGAGGAAATAGCCTACTTTGTTAAGAAGTTTAATCAAGCCTTTAGAAATAGACAGAAACTACAGCCTAGGAAGAGAAGTCCACCTAGGAAGTTTTAGAGAGAGAGGCATGATAGAAGTGGTGATAAAGTGTCTAGTAGTGAGCTCTAGTCAATTAGATGTCATGAGTGCCAGGGGATTGGGCACTATAGGAATGAATGTCCTAATCTTAAAAGGAGCTCCATGAAAGATAAAGGTAAAGCCTTAGTTGTTGCACTGTCTGATGATGATTCTAGTGATAGTGATCCTAGTGTGCAGTCAGATGGTGAGAAAGTAAAAAAGTACATGGTCTTCGTGTCTCAGGTAGAGAGTGGACCTGATGAGTCTAATAAGCAGGTTATGTCTGATGACTCTAGTGAGAGCTGTACTGATGACTCGGATGTGGAGAGTGACATTTGAGCAGTGTATTAGGAGTTATATGAGGAGAGTTTTAAAATTAAGAAGTCAAACATTGCTCTTCTTAAGAAACTTGATTTGTTAGAGTGAGAGAAAGAGAAGTTAACTAGTGAACTTAAAGACTCTGCCAAAAACTTGAGTGAATTGATGTGTAAGAATGAGAGGTTAGAAGAGACTGTTAAGACCCTCACGAATAATCTAGAAAAATTCAACTCACAACTCGAGGTTTTCTCTAGTGGGACTAAGAAGCTAGATAGCATCTTAGGTATGAACAAGTCTGTAGGTGATAGACGAGGTCTAGGTTATGATAAGAATCAATCACATGTTGCTAGTAGCTCTAGGAATTCTTTCGTTCCGGCTTCCACTCAGCCACACTTTGCTAAAAATCTTGATCTTAAGGGTAAAAGCATCGTAGGATAGAGGACTCATAGGTCTCGTAGGAATTCTGGTCCTCAAAATCAGTATCAGCCACCTCACATGTTTGGGCCTAGGTTTGTACCCACATGCCATCATTGTGGAGCTTTGGGTCACATTAGACCAATGTGTCGTCAATTTGTGCGTAGGGAGAGAAATCAGGATATTCCTAGTCAGGTCAACCATCTTTCTAGTCAGGTTGTTCAATTGACTGAGATGATCTCTAAATTGATTAATTCTACCTCGAATACTAGGAAGGCGTGGGTCAAGAAATATGTTCTCGATCATAGATATGTCACTGGTGCTTATGCACCCCACTAATCTCGGTCTTGGAAATTTGCACGCATTGAGCATATTATATATGCATTGTTGCATTCATTTTATATCATGCGTGCTTTACTTGCTTTTGTGTATTTTTTTTTGGTGTTTATTTTTATTTTTGAGTGCCTTTTTTTGTGCTTTTAACGCTTTTTGATATATGAAAAATCCAAAAACATTGAAAAACAAAAAAAAAATTGGTTGTGTGGACTACTGCATCATGTATGTTATACTTGATAATGCACGATGTGATCGAATATGCATTGATTAGAGAATAGTCAAATTCTCATGACATGACTTTGAATTTTTGTGGAGTATTCGGTATATGTTTCGTCATGTACATCCTGCACTGCACACTATGACCATGTAAATAGGTCTAGACCGCATGTGTGATATTTGATATGGGTGTCACTTGTTGATAGGGTGACTCTGAACATGAATTGACTATTTGGTTAGACCTTAGTTCATATTCATACCTCTATTTGTAAAATTGTTACACTCATATTTTAGTGTTCTTCTTTAAGACTATTTGACTCGAGCAATTAAGTTTGAAGGGTATCTCTATACTTGGTGTCTATGGTCATCTAACTTGGGAAAATCGACCTAAAGCTTGCTACATGGGTCATCTTAATTGCTCAATGAATTAGAACTAGAGATGTCAAAACGGGTGGGCTGGGCCGCAATATCTTCAGCCCGTGCACAGCCCACCCATGCGGCCTTTCCGAGCAGGTCCGACCCTACCCGCTAGAAATTATATGCGGCCCGGACCGCCTGCAAAGCCAATGTGGGTCGGGTCAGCCCGTTCGGCCTTTTTTTTTTTTTTTTTTTTTTTTTTTTTTTCCAAGATTGTCTCATTGTATTGTCACTTAAAAAATAAATGGTAAAAAATAAATTTTATAATTAGAGTAAAAATCGATAAAAGTTACATAAAAATAAATTTTACATTGATTTATTTTTCGATAAATACATCAATAACATAAAAAGTTAAACACTTCGAACAATATTTTGTCTAACTTGACAAATTAAACAATTTTTCACTATTTATAAATTTATAGTTAAAGTACATCCCAAGACCCAACTAGGTTGACACCTACTTTTACTATAATTTATAGTTTAAGTACATCCCAACTAGGTTGTCACCTACTTAACTATAATTTAGTTGTTCAAAAATTATATATTTGTTTCCCAATCAATCTTCGGCAACTGCAAGATTTTTGAAGTCTTCAGCAACATCATCAATAATTTTATCTTGCATCCTTCGATCCGCGAATATCCAATCTTTCACGCATATGAGAGCTTCCAAAATATCTTCTTTAAGTGTAGATCTTCTTTCGTCCAATACCTTGTTACCTGCACTAAAAGCAGACTCGGATGCCACTGTTGAGACTGGAACTGTTAGTAGATCTCGTGCCATTTTAGATAATACTGGGTATGACCGCTCATTTATTTTCCACCATCGTAAAATATCTAAATATCCACTTCATCTTCAGGTATTAAACTATAATGATCAAATTGATAATATCTTTCTAATTCACCAGGTGTGGTATCTGGATCTGCAGTTGAAGTTGTAGATGAAGAACCAAGAACATTACATTTCTTAGCTATTTTGGAGAAAAAAGAAGATTTGCCTTTAGAAGTTGTACTAGAGTTTGTAAAAGAAGAAATATTTTCATTGTTACCATATTTAATAAAATAGTTGTTATACATTTCATTAATAAAAATATTCAACTATCGATTTGTAATATTTATGTTAAAAGCTAATGATTCAGAAAGTGATTCTAAAGCACAATGAACTTCAAACAACTTAATGCGAGGATCCATTACAGCTGCAACTGGAAAAATTAGTGGCATGTTTTCATAATATTTTTTAAACTTTTCCTCCATTGAGTAAATAATTTGAAAGAAAAACGGATTGTCTCTAAATGATGAAAATTGTTCAGCAATTTCTACTAATTGTGAAAGTACAAGATTACTAATTGGATAATAAACTCCAGAACTAACTTTTGTTGCCTTATAAAAAGGTTTCAAAAATTTCGTAACTTTAAATGCTTTTTCCCAGTCCGAATCAGTTATATAAATTTGATTTTGCTTTGAATTAACAAATGCATTAATAGTATTAGTATAGCCAACACACGATTTTAACATTAAATAAGTTGAATTCCATCTATTAGGAACATCATCAACAAAATTTTCCACACCTCCAATGTTTGTCTTTTTTTCCTTGACTTTTGAGATTATCCAACTTCTACAACATTATCATCTTCTAGATTTATTGGGGAGCAACTATCATTGAAAATAGGATTTTGAGAAGAAAAATCGTGAGAATCCATAATATAGTAGTATTAAACAACTTAGAAGTGAGAAGAAAGAAATATAATAGATATGAAGATGATATTTGCAATTGAAATTTGAAAGTGAGAGAAATATTATCAATTAACTGGTATTTATAAATGAATTGAATTATTGAAATCTGATTTTACCGTTACAAAAAAAAAAAATTTAAAAATGATTGCAGGCGTAGCCTGCAATTGCTGGTAGGCAGGCGCTAGCTGTAGCAAGCTAGAAGGCAGGAGCTGGGGGCCGTTTTGGCTCCCCCTTTTTTTTTTCAAAAACATTAATTTTTTTTTCACGGTGGCCCGTGAAGGTGCAACCACCAAAACCTGCGGGTTGCACCTCTTTGGCTCGTGAACTGCCCGCTCGGGTCACTGGTTAGCCCGTGGTCCGGGTCGATCCGGGACACTTTTCACGGGTCTGGTCGGCCTGTCCGTCTTGACACTTCAAATTAGAACCTGCACTTAAGATGAAAAATTATGAGTTGTTGAAAAGAAATAAATTTTGAGCTTGTTCAATATTGAAATATCAATATATATACACTCAAAGATAGGGAGAGTAAGAATTGACATATTATAAAATGAGCTTCATGTATAGGTCATAACGTGCTTAAAAGTTTGACTTTCATGATTAGAGAAATAAACCTATTGACAGTGATTTTGCGTGTCTCTTCTCACAGGTTTGGAGTCTGATTTACTAGGAAATAGTGACACATTACACACTTGAGTCACATATACACTTTACTCCATTTAAATTTGTTTTATGTGTGTGGAGCAGCACTTATGTTCTTAAATTTGCCATAATTGTGATCAACTACATTTTCTCGTTGAACAACATGTTGGAGTGCGTGTCATTGATTTTTTATTTTAAAAAATTGAGGGGTGCTAGTTGTGAAAG
Organism: Osmanthus fragrans; assembly: GCA_019395295.1. Taxonomy (NCBI): domain Eukaryota; kingdom Viridiplantae; phylum Streptophyta; class Magnoliopsida; order Lamiales; family Oleaceae; genus Osmanthus; species Osmanthus fragrans. The sequence continues at coordinate 15,884,643 of CM033359.1, forward strand.
TTTTGAAAAATGTGCTATATTTGTCAATAATTGAAAACTGTGCTTAAAAATGAATTTTTCAAAAATCTGGTGCTATTTTTGACATTTGAGTGTTCGCTCGATTTTCGCTTGAATGTCGGTTGAGCTACACTAATAGATTGTTTTCGCTCGAGCGACGATCTTCTTTATTACGCGATTCCAGCTTCAATTTTGCCATTTTTTTCGCGACCTTTTCTCTCCATTCGTTCCCACCATTATCAAATTGTTGCATTATCATACATTTTGAAGGTTGTGAATCCATTTTGAAGTGTATTAACATCAAAAATATCACCAATTTCGACGAATTTCAAAGGTAAATCCCAAACCCTCGTTTTAGAAATTTTTAGGGTTTTCGTGTTTTGATTGATCTTTGGCTTAATTTCCTCCATACATTGATGCCTTTGGATTCATATATGATGTTTTGATTAAGTTTGAATCATTTATAACACGTCTTAAGTGTGAATTTGACATTTTCTTGAATTTTTGAGTCCTTGCCTTTGTGCTCGAATTTTGCCCATTTTGGTTCGATTTTTGTAATGATTTGAGTTTGATTTGGGAACTAGGAATGTAGTATTACATTGTGTGATACTTGGTTGGCATGTGTGTACCATGCCTTGACGTCGTTGCCCCGTGCCTTGACGTCGCGCCTTGCACGTTTTGGTCAGCTCATGACATTTTATACTTTTGCATTGATTTGGGTACGTTAGTCCGATCGTGCATCGTTATACGTGCTTGGACGTATTTGTGCATCATTTTGCGTACCATGTGCATTCGTGCATCATTTTGCATGTTTTGTGCATTTTTGCCATAATCTTGCGTGTGATTGACGTCTTTTTGCATTATTTTGCTTGTTTCGGCTTATTTTTGTAGCATTTTGCGTGCATGCCTCTATCGAGCATCCTTTCATACATTTTCATACATTTGGTTGTATTTTTGTATCTTGTGGTCTATACTCTTCTTCGTCGCATCTCTTGACATATTTGTTTTGCAACCATGTCCCAGATGCCGTCGAAGAAATCTAGGACCGCAACGCAGCAGCTCGGTGGCTCATCTTCCTTTAGCCGAGCCAGATTTATTTCCTCTACTGCTTTTGAGGTATTCACTTCCCAGTTCTCACGCCGCCCTATCTTAGTGGAGTGTGAGGTGATCCTTTCTAATCTTTCCCCCGAAATTTACTTCACGTGGCTGGGATTCTTTGTTGACCGGGTTGGTTCCTCCATCAAGTCTTTTGGTTCGTGAGTTCTACGTGAACATTCACGAGGTCCATCATACTGCTTTTAGGGTCTACCTTATAGGTCGCACCATTGGGATTACACCCAATATTTTGGCCGAGTCTCTACTATTCCTAGGGTTCTTCACCCCATTTATCCTTATCTTTCAGCTGAGACCGGTCCATCTGATACTGTCATTTATTCCACTTTGTTTGACATTCCTTATATAGGGGGGTCCACTGCGGTCCGCACTGGATCACTGCCTACCGATCACCAGGTTCTGTTGCACATTTTGTGCACGAACCTATGGCCAGTCGGACATACTTCTTCTCTACCGTCCGATCGGGCTAGATTTCTCTATGCCCTTATGCATGGTGATTCCATTGACCTTCCTACGTTTCTTTGCTAGCATATTCTGTATTCGTTTCGCTTTCCTGGCCATAGGATAGGTTTGTCTTATGCTTGTCTTATTCACCACGTGGTCACAGCCCTTGGTGTCACTTTTCCCGAGGGTCATTCTTATCGCATAGGGCGTCCTATGGGTCACACTACTTTGTCACAGATTCGATCACATGTACCTTTTGCTTCTGCTCCAGATGAGCCTGCTGACCCTGCAATGCAGTTGCTCCTATTGGTGATCCTTTTAATGGTCCTTCGGCCGTCATTCCTTCTGATATTCCATCAACTTCTTCTACTCCAGTCCCTCATGCTTCTACTTCTTCGGTTGACCCTATGATCGCCTTGATGGGCCAGATGTCTACATTGGTTAGCCAGCAGGCTCGGTTGCTAGCCGAGGTAACTCAGACTTTGGCTGATGTCACTGACTTACGGGGAACTGCGACATATCTTCAGCGCCATGTGAGAATGATGCATGATCATTGGGATACAGGGAGCGATGATTCGGATGCTACTAATGAGGACGACGCTCCAACTTCGTAGTTTAGGGCTAGCTATTTAGTAGTAGACTCTGAATCTTTTTAGCTTTGCTAGAGTTGTGGTAGGTTCTTGATGTATTCATTTCTTTTGTACCAAACTCTAGTTATTTATGTAGTGATTTTGCTTCATTTCCCTTGTGCTATTCTTTACGCTATATGCTTTATTGTTTATCTCCCTTTGTGTTGACTGATCTATTCTTGCCCTTCAGCATTTGTGACAAAAGGAGGAGAGACTCTATAGATTTTATAGTGAGGGAGAGATTTATTTAATTTGTGATTTAAGCACAGCTACATTATCATTTGCATGCTTATCTTTTGAGGTCGTTAGGGTAAGACATAGATAATTGTTACTTATACATATGCATGCTTTTGATATATGTCGTCTGAAGTCGTTGGGGAGAGACATAGATATTGTTTGACATTTGACTTAATTTGCATTGATATGACATTTATACTTATGTCTTATGTCGTTTGGGATCGTTGGAGAGAGACATACATACTATGTTTAAGACATTACTGTGTTTTCATTATATATTTATTTGGCATATCGTTTGGGTCGTTGGGGGAGAGACATAAATACATTTAATGTTTTAACTTCAAGTGAGTTTTCAGTAAGGGGAGCTTGTGCTTTACTTGTGCATTGCATATCATGCACTGATATGGAGCATGTTATCATTGCATTTGTGTTGTACTTTATGAATAGCTGTTTGAGTTTTGATGTTTTGTGAATTAATGTGCTTATGATGTTTTGATTTACATTAATATTGCATCTCAAACAAACATGCTTATTTGATTGATTATGTTTGTAAGCTTCTAAGTACTTTATTGCTTAATTCCTATATCACGTGCTTTTACACTGAGTATGTGAGTTTTGATTTCAGGATACAGGTTGAACAAAATGGAAGTTACATTCAAATGATTGTTGAACTCAACTTTTTTTATAGGTTTATTTTACCTTGTAATTGGTTTTGTCACAGAATACCAAAGGGGGAGTTTATTAGTGTTAGATTATTGTAATTAACTATTCTGTGAACAAAAGGACCAACTTGAACATTTTAGAAATTTAGGGACTTAATTGTAAAGTTTCATAGTTGGTTGTATAGTGTAGGTTTCAGGATCCAAGTTTGGAATACGAAGGAAATTCGCTACATTTTCGCTAATACTAGAGTGGATGAAACAGAACATCTAGAGCTAAACCTTCGCCCACCTGTCGCTCGAGGGACAGGGCCCTCGCTCGAGTGAACATGCTCCTCGCTCAAGCGACCATTTTATGGCCTGACCTAATTCACAATTTCGCGAGATTTTTATTGGCCAAAATTTCTATATTAATCCAACATATAAAAATGGGCGCTGGACATTCGGGAAAGGTAGATTGAACATTGTACATTCAAGAGAAAACATTTATTCTCTCAAGAGCTAAATCTTCATCCAGTTCAATCACTTTATTATATGCGCCATTTGGATTGAAAACATCAAAATCTTCAATCAAATACACTGGTGTCATTCTTTACTTGGATCTGTCAAGAAGATTATGTCGTCAACTTGGCTGGCTGCGAAGATCAAGGAGGAAACTTAAGAACGAGAAGTTCTTGGTGGATCTATAGGAGATAAACTGTAAGAAGAGCTAGGATTGGTGTTCGTGTGCATATTCCAAGAGAGCTGCTTCAAACTTCAGACAGGAGATCAGAAAGCTTGTGTCGTCAACTTTGCTGGTGGTCTGTAAGTTTATAATACAGTTTATAGTGTATCTTTGACTGATAAAGGGCCCGGAGTTTTTCCCACGTGGGGTTTCTCCGTGTACAATTCTTGTGTTGTTTATTGCTTTCGTTATTGCGGGAATTCAAGTTAGGATAAATTGAATTGATTGATTAATTACCTAGACATAATTAACTTGTGACTTGTTACATGTTAATTAATTTTTAATTCCGTGTTTACACATAATCACCCCTCCTCTAGGTATAGTTGGGTCAAACCTCCGATTTTTCACAAAAGAAAACCAAACTCCTATTAGGAAAATAGACCATATTTGGTGGATCCTATTTTGGAAGGAATATAGAATTCCCAAAAGAATTATACTATGAATGCTAAGAGACACGCCATAGGTAGCTTGCATCATCAACTTTCAATCTTAAAGCTTGGAGCAAGTAAACCTTGTGCACTTTACAATAGATAAAATGAGAGTCCCCATTATGATGACTTGGTGTTCAGAGTCATCATTACGCAGAACGTGGTAAAACAGATGTTGGTGGATAATGAAATCTCAATTAACATCCTCTTCTAGAGTGTATACAAAAAGATATAGTTCTGGTCCCTATATGGTTTCACAGGCAACTACATCACTCTTAAAGGATACACTGGTTTGCTAGTTATGATGGGTAAAGAGCCAGAAACAATCACTAGCCTTGTGAAGTTTTTATGGTAGATCTGAGGTCTACAAACCACTAAGTTCTAAGTTATCGCAGTTAAAGAACTTTAGGCAGCCATCTCTATCTATTATCTATGCATCAATGGAGTACGAGATCTCCATGATGAGATACAATTGACCTCAATGAAGGGAATGTTAAATAAAGTCTCTATACAAGTCAGTACTCATATGGTTAGCATAGTATTTTAGACAGAGAATATCAAAATGAACTAATCAGAAGCCTTTGAATAAGAAGTGCATACAGAAGTCCCTGAAGGAGGGACAATTATAGAGGCCCTTATATAATGGATAATTACAGTGGTTCTTTGTGTAGAAATGGACTTCCAGCCCAAGGAGGTAAAGATGGAAGAGGCAGAAACTTTCCAATGGGTTAGGATGTTATAAACTACAAACATTTCTCATGAAGTAGAGGTGATAAAGGTAGAGGCTTATAATGATTTAGACCCATAAATGATAGAATTGGACTTCCAAAGACATTGATGTAGAAGTTCAAAAGCTTTTCGTTACATCTTACAAACTCTTTGAAGTCCTTAAATCTAGAAGTGACCTATTACAATGGGCAAAGAGGCTTTGAAAGATTTCTCTACTAGAACTTGAAAATCTTCCCTTGAAAACGGGAAAATAGTATCGAAATCGATCCTAGCTACCATACACTCAAGATCAACCCAACGTCCGCTTACACAAGTAGAAGTGACGACAACCTCACAATCCTAAGAATACAAGGCTTTGAAAGAATACGTGGGTAAGAAGTTGCAAAACAAATTTAAAAGAGAGTTTATATATCCAAGATAAAGTCCAACCGAATGCCAGTAAGGAGCCAAACAATAAACTTCAGTTCTACATAGATTTCTCTAACTTAAATCAAGCATATCCAAAACACATCTCTCATTTACGAAGGATACATCTCTCTACCTATATGGATGCTTATTCTGGGTATAATCAGATCTCTATGTATCAGCTCAAAGAAGAGCACACATCTTTCATCACAAATTGAGGCGTTTATTGATATAAAGTAATGTCATTCGGGCTGAAAAAATATCAAGAAATGATCAAAGATCAAATTGACATGACCATGGAGGTCTATGCAGATGATATACTTGTGAAAATCTTGGAGCTTACGGACGAAATAAAAAATTTGGCAGAAATTTTTCACATGTTGATGAAGTATATAGCCCTTGTTTGAGGCTTATTTTGGGGAGAATAATAAATTTTTGAATAATGTATTGATGGGAAATATGTGGTTAAAAACAAGGAAAGTTTTTGGATTTGCGTATAATATTATTTTATAAAAAGAATGTGTGGTTGAAATGATGTCAAAATACTGCTGAAAAATGGATTTTTTTTTTTTCAAAAGAATGGGGCTCAAACAAGGGCATATGAGGCTAAATTATTAAAATTCACCTTTGAAGTCACTTTTAGATGGTCATGGGATATAAAGTGAACCAAATGGAGATTGTAGCTAATCGAGAGAACAATAAGGTTCTTATTGAGATACGATGTCCTAGAAAACCAAATGAGATGTAGAACCTTACTAGACGAGTTTTAGCTCTCAACCTCTTTGTTTCTAGATCTATAAATAGGTGCCTCACCTTATTCAAAAACCTCAAAGGAGGCAAAAACTTCGAATCAATGGAGGAATGTAAGATTGTCTTCCAAAACCTGAAAGACTTCTTTGGGCAAGCACTCCTCCTATCAAAGCTAAAGGTTGAAAAGCTTTAATTTTACATCTAGTCATTTTTTAAGATACCGCCAGCTCTGTTTTGATAAGAGAATGGGATGTAAGCAATTTCCCGTGTACAATGTGAACAATGCCTTTCGATAAGCTGAAACTCATTATCACCATTTCATGAAAGTTGAGGCCTAATTCTAGTCTCATAACATCCATGTACTGACTAACTTTTCACTCAAAACAGTACAGGAAAAGTTAGATGCCTTGAATCAACTATTGAAATAGGTCATGGAATTGAGCTAGTTCAACATCGTAGAGTTCACCAGGAACCTAAAATAGAGATAGCCATGGAAGTTCAAATCTCCATAAAAACCAAACATTGTCAATTTCATTGTAGAGTTCACCAGGAACCTAAAATAGAGATAGCCATGGAAGTTCAAAACATCTCACTTTGTAATTATTTATTGATGGATCAATCGAAGAGGTGAAGTAAGGAGAAAACATAATTTTGGTCAGCTTGATGGGCCATAAGCTAAAAAATGCAGTAAAGTTCAACATTAAAGCGTCAAATGATGTTACCAAATACGAAACCTTCTTGTTGGTTGAGGCTAGCAAGAGAAATGTAAGTGAAAAGACTTATAGTTAGTATAGACTCCTAATTGGTGGTATATCAAGTCATTGGAAACTTGATGCTAGGGAAAAGATCATGGCCATTTATTTGAAGTAGATGATGGATCTTCACAATTCCCTATGGTCAACAACGTAAATGCAGATGCTTTATCCAAATTAGAAAACAGCAAAGCTATGAAACTTCTAAAGATTATACCATCAGTACTTATTGATGTCAAAGGCTTGTTGGATTTGATCATTAACTATCTCAAATAAGAGATCCCGCCCGGGGATAAAGAAAAAGCCTGCATATTTCGTAATTAAGGACGACGTGTGTTATAAACGAGGCTTCTTCATGTCTCTCCTCAAATGTATTGGAGGAAAGGATGCTGATTACGTTCTAAGGGAGATCCATGAAAAGATATATGAGAATCCTACAAGAGGCCAGACTTTAGGGCAAAAGTTCCTAAACAAATATATTATTGTCCTACCATGGAAAAACATTATTCACCACATGAGGAGATATGACTAATGCTAATTGCTTCACTACTATTCCTTGACAGCCACCCAAGGAGCTTGAAATTGTCACTAGTCCTTAGCTATTTTCAAAGTAGGATATCGACTTTATCGGACCTCTCTCAAGGAAAAGTGGCAATGGTTACCATGCCATTGTCGTCATTAATTATTTCACGAAGTAGCTTAAGGCTGAGATTGTGAAAATCATTGAGACCCACACATCCAACTATAAATGGAAGAATATAATCCTTCAATTCGGCATTCTCCATGCCATGTCTCGATAATTGCATGTAATTTGAAAATAGAAATTCTGAAAGCTATACAAAATCTTATTTAATGAAATTAGAACTTCTTTCACCTTGTCGTCTCTAATTTAATGAAATCTTCAATGATGAGTTGATGCAAGCAGAGCTAGATTTCCTTGATGAACATTGAGACGGGTCTTAGGCTAACTTGTCATAATTCAAAAGTAAAATGACAAAATACAACTTCAAAGTAAAGAAGAGGTCTTTAAGCATAGATTTGGTCCTAAAACGAGTCCTTTATCTTCTGAGGATCCTAGCATCAAAACCCTGATCCTCTACTGGAAAGGTCCCTATCGCGTTGCCAAAGAGGTATGCCATGGGACTTACCAAATTGAAGGCAATGATAGCAAAGAACAACATCATCTGTGGAATGTGGAGAACCTATATAAATACTACCAATAGGTGGCATCTTTTGTATATGTGTAAATATCCTCAACAATTTAGTTAAGATTATTTCGAGTTTAAGGAGCACTTATCTGTGCTATTTTGCATCTTAAAAGCCTCGACAGGGAAACCTCAAGGTCAAGAACTTATCAATTTAGCATAGGGAAGATACACACTTATTAAAAAAAATGAGGTACCATCTTTGTCATATCTACCAAAACAATTTTCTTCGGAGAAGTTATCCACCTAATGAAAAGGGGTGCCATCTTTGTTACCTTTACAAAAATCACTTCGACATAGTAAAGCAACTCGCCAATTAAAAATTGGATACAATCCTTAAACAATCGCCTTAGCAAAAATCGTTGACATAGTAAGCCATTCACCTAACCTAGTAGAAAAGGAGATCCATCTCTAACCTATCCTCTATGATCGATTAACTCAAATGAGAAAGTTAGATACATCTAAGTGTCACCCTCTTATCCGAGGCACTTCACACTTAATCAATTTCATTCCAACATATTCCAACAATGCCTATGTCCTAGAGAAGCATTTGCACATTGAACATGTCAGGCCTAGCACATTGGCATGGCATCATATCTTATTATTGCTTCAATTTTATTAGCAAGACATCACTGCTTGATTATCGCTTAGCTTATCATATCGACGATGTGTCATCTTTTATTATTGTCTAAAGCTTATAAGTGAAGCGTCTAAGCTAGTATAAAGTAAAATATATACATATTGAATAAAGAAATGAAGATAAATAACAAACTAGAAAGATAGCTCTTTATTTCCGTGTACAAAATATTGAAGAGGAAAAAAGAATTTACCTCTATAGGTAGGCACAACAAAAACTTAATCTAAATTTGTTGGAGTTTCATCAGTAGAGAATGAGGTATAAGAGCTTCAACATCTTTGATAGAGGCCTTCTCCACTGGGAAAAACAAATCCTCCATGGCGAAAACGTTCCATTTCGACATGATAATTTAGACGGCTTCAAAAACTAGCTGGGCTTCCAAACTTAAGAAATAGTAGGAGAACTTATTGTATTCATCGTTATGGAAAAAATGTACAATGTAGTCCTCCACCACCTCTTCAGTTGAGGCCATGGATTTGGCCTTTACCTCCATTTTTGGGGTCGCTTTCTGTACCTTAAATTTAGCTTTTAGTTGTGCCTCTTCATTCTTCAAAGTCTCTGCCTAAACTCTCAACAGCTCAACCACTCGTTGAACTTTCACCCAACCTTTTGCTTTCCTCATTAGCCTTCTCATGTCCCACAAAAACTTCTTGAGCTTTATGGGAATTTTCGACATAGCTAGTCAACTCGAGGACACTTTACCTCTTATTGGACAAGCTTCTCCTTTTGATTATATTCGACGAAAGATGATTTTGCCGTAGCCTTCACCGCCTTAGCCCCTATTTGAGCCACATTGTTTTTCTCATTCTCATTCTTTTACTCATTTTCAACCACACATTTTTTAATAAAATAATAATTTTCATCACATCAATAATTTTTTCTTATTTTTCAACCACATATTTCTCATCACATCAACAGTAAAAATGTATTGTTTTTCTCAAATAATATGGCTCAAGCAGGGGCTTAGTATCACAGATAAATTCTTTGATGTCAGTAGATCTCTTATTCGTTTCTTCTATCACGATTTACATAGAAAGCTTCCAACTAAAGATCTGTAGCTCGGAGGTTGCAAGCACCCCACCTATAGAAGATCTTGATTGCTTGAGTGTGAAGCGGAGTCTTTCCAAAGAGGAGTCCAGTACTTTTGAGTAGCATGTTCCCTATAGCCACGAATATGGGGGTAACATCTCAAAGGCCTCATTAGCCGGCTTCTCGAATAAAAGGCCTATGAGGTCTTGAGCCTTCTAATTGTCATACCAATTTTATTTTCTTTATTAGAGGATAGTTAATCAACTTCATTTCTCTATTTGGGATGATACCTAGGCTCAGTTGGCGTCTCATTTTCAGATTCTTTGAAGTATTACTCATTTTCGAAACCTACATCTTTTCTAGGTCTAGTCATCTCAAATCTTTGTGGGCTTTGCATTGGGCCTCTTAATTGGATTTCTGCAACATTGCGGTCATCTATTAGGCATCCTCAAAACTACTTCTGACGTATTTCAAACTATTGTAAAAGTAACGGGATAATGCTAGATTGTTACTAGTTACCCGATTTTAATTTGACCTTACGTGCGAAATTAATGTAACCAAAGCAACAAATCACTTTAATTAGTTTCTAGATAATGGAGCATACAATTCCAATTTCCTAAGTTTGAATACCGCAGCTTGTAGTAATATTGAAAGCAGTCAAGAACACCAATATGTTGACGGAGAAACCCAATAAGGGAAAAACTCTGGGACCAAACCTATCTTCACTATCGACAATATAGATTACAGTGTGATTGCAAACTAGCAACTCTCAGTAGTTCTAGCTGTTGTAATTCCTACAATCTCTAAGATCCACTGTTTAACTTCCTGACTTATGATCTACTACCATAGATTACTCACGATCTACCTCCTGCAGATTTCAAGATCTGCTGTAACGTTTCCAGTCTCCTGATCTTCTATCAATTGTCTCTACAAGTGGAATTCCAAGAACCTCTTGTTCTTGTGCTATTTCTATATTTGATCAACCTCTTCCAAATCCCAATAAAAGAGTCAGTTCCTTAAAAGATTAAGGACGCCAGGTATTTTGAATTATGGAACCTTTGATGTTTTCCAAAATCGGGTTGCTGGATCTAAAAAATGAATAGATGAATTCTCCAGTGTATTGCTCTTGGATCTTTCAAAGAATAATGTGAATGTAATATGATGTATAAGCACAATGAGCAACCTCTACAATTTTCGTACACCTTGCCTCTGTTTATATGTAGGGCGAAACAAGACTTATAGGCCGTGTAAAACTATTGAAAACCGCGTTTGAAAATTGGCCGCATAAATACGTCGCTCGAGCGACAAGCCGACGAGAAGCGAGCGAATGAGTTACTGCTTGGGCCGCTCGAGAGATGTCCTGTGAGCAGCTAGAGAAATTTCGGCTAAACTTTAACTCAGTTTCAAACTTGAACGCGACCCCTAACTCAACTATACATAATTGCACCTAGGCCCTTGACTTTTACAAATGTTCATTTTAGTCTTTTTTGTTCACAAACATGCCAATTGCAATATTGACCCTAACAATCTCCCACTTTGGCATTTTGTGACAAAACTAAATAAATGAAGTCAAGGCACTCTACAAACAAAACAAAGACACCAAGCATAAACTAATCTATCAAGATTCTTCTGTGTCTTGCAATTCATGTTGTACCTGTTTCCTGAAATCAAAACTCAAATACCCAATGTAAAAGCACGTGATACAAGAAATCAAAAACTTCACAAACACAACTAAGCATGCTAGTTTGAGACATGATATTAATGTCAATCAAAACACCAACTGAAACATTAACACCACAAAACACCAAAACTCAAACAAGTTATACACGATATGCAATGCAGATGGAATGTACATACTCCCCTTAACTGCAAACTCTCAATGATTTTATGCAGTAGGCAAATGTATCTATGTCTCTCCCCAACAACCCCTCAAGACATTCAAATATGCAAATATCAAGTCAAATGACAATGTTTTTAAACAGTATCTATGTCTCTCTCCATCGACCCCAAAAGGCATAAAATGCAAACAAATTCATGCTCTCATGCTCCCTGTGTGCAAACAAATTCATGCTCCATGTATATATTCTTCTCCCCCTATCTATAAACTTCATCTCCCACTTTTTGTCACAAATGACTAAAGGTGCATTTTAGAACTCAATGTAAAACATGAATATACAATAATCCAAAAATGCAGTTGATTACATGTATAGGCATACTTAACAGGTAATTATCCTCCCTACATACTCAATTTAAGTCGAAATAGAGTAAATTATATAAGTGACTCATGTGTATAAAGTGTAACTAATCCAAGGCAAATAGGATCCAAACCTAAATTTTGTGAGAAGGGACATGCTAAATATCACAGTCAATAAGTGTATTCTCCTACTAATGAAAGTCAAATCTTGAAGAACAGTATGACCTTTTACAGGAAGCTCATTTTGCTTATATATCAAAATTTTCTTTTACTCCCCCTTACTTTGAACATATATGTTTTTCATATTTTCAATTTTGTACTTAGCTCAACATATTTTTTTTTTTTTTTTGAATAACTCATAATTTTTTATCTTAAGTGCAGGTTCTAATTCATTGAGCAATTAATATGACCCCTGTAGTAAGTTTTAGGTTGGTTAACCTAAGTCAGTTGACCATAGGAATCAGGTTTTGAGATAGCTTTCAGACTCAATTGTCGAGTCAAATAGCATCAAAGAAAAACATTAAGATGTGAGCTTTTTATCATAAGGGAGCATACTTAAACTTATGTCTACTAATAATGGTCAATTCATGTTCAAAGTCAACTTATCAACAAGTGACCGCCATCACAAATCTCACACATGCAGTTAAGTCTCATTTACAATGTCATAGTGTGCAGTGCAAATGGTACACGAAGACACATTTACTAAGTACATCAAATCAACCTAAGCAAGTAATGGAAACTGTGCTACAACTAATCAATTATACCCAAACATGACTACAACATGCAAGGTCTAGAATGCCATGTATCATGCAGCAACAAACTTTCCATTCCAATTTTTTTGTTTTTCAAAATTTTCAATTTTTTGTGTTTTTCATTTTTCAAAAGCAATAAATGTATCACACACAAAACAAAAAAAAAATTTCAAACACACAAAACAAAACAACACAAAACGTGCATGTGTCAAAACAAACATAAAAAGTGCACATGCAAGAAACTACATCCTAAAAAGCAATTAAATCACATGTGATACATGCAAAAGACAACAACATATAATAATTAAGTACGGGTATGCACCAAAAATAACTAATCAAGTAGGTACAGGAATACTCTTACCTCTAAGAGCACGGTGATCTATATCAAAGTTATTCAGATCACTCTTTTTCACCCAAACTTGTCTAGTGGGAAAATGACTCCCAAACAATAGTGTCACCAACTTCGTCAATTGATTGACTTGTGCACTAAGGAATCCTATATGACCAACAACCTCCATATTTATATTCCTATTAAAACTTACGGGCCTATGATTATTCAGAAATTGATGATATCTAGGACGTATGTATCTTAACTTACCACAGTGAAAATAGGTCGGGACAAACCAATGAGCAATGTTATTGGGACGCTGACGTCTATTCCTAGGTCGACGGTCCTATGCTGTCTAGTAGGCTTTTGTCTAACAAATCCCTTATTCTTAGGCTCGGGATTAAGTACATGTTTAGGCTGGTCAGTGACTGGGACAAATGTGGTCTTAGATGTGCTAACATTGTTTTCTTTAAAACCTAGACCTCTTTTATTACCAGTCGGCTTGCCTATTTCAAGAATGTTATCCAGCTTTTCAGAACTGTTAGAGAAGGCAAGCAACTGAGACTTAGAATATTCTAGATCACTCAGAACGTTCTTCACCTGAATTTCTAAAGTCTCTTTCTCTATGGTCACCTCACTCACTTTCCTAGAGAACCTCTCAAGCTCACTGGTGAGGTTTTTAACATGTGATTCCAAAGTGTCATTCATGATTTTCAATTTACTTAGGATTGAAGTAGATTCCTGAATATGCGCTACAAGCTTTTCTTTCTCTAGTTTAAGGTCATTTACTTTCTTATTTAAAACTTGGTTAGTATCTAGAATTTTAAGGCTTTCCTCATACATCTTATCGTACGCCTCATGAATATCTACCTCACTCTCATAATCTTCACCGGACTCATCATCACTATCTAAGTCCTCATCTTCCTTATTCCCCTGGTCATATTCACTCTTAACCCTAGCAACAAAGACAACAACTTTTTCACTCTCCTCACAGGTGGTGAATCTAAATCAGAAGACTCATTCAGGTTGGTCCTAGTAGTTTCAAAGTTATAAACTTCTTCTTAACATAATTTTCTAAGGTTAATTCGTAAGTCTGCAGGGATCCGACTAACTCATCTACTTTGATAGAATCAATATCATTACTTTCCTCAACAGCTATGACTTTCGGCCTAAAACACTCAGGTAAGGATCTAAAGATTTTTCTCACTATCGTAGGCTCAGGAATCCTCTCACCTAGGTTGAAGCTTGAGTTCACAATGTCGTTTAAGCTCGCATAGAAGGAATCAAAGCTCTCATCTTCCTCCATTCTAATTTTCTCGAACCTCGTGATCAACATTTGTAACTTAGAATTTTTAACAACCCATGTTCTCTTATGTGTGATCTCTAGAATATCTCAAACCTATTTGGTTACCTCACACATAGACACTCTCCTAAACTCACCGGGAGAAACAAAAATAAAAAGGGCATGTGGGGCTTTGCTATTCCAATCATATTCACCAAAGTCAGCCTTAGACCAGTTTTCTATCGGAGTGAGAGTGACAACATCACCTACTTTTGTACTAGGAGGACTCCAACCCTTCATTATACTCATCCATATTCTCTTATCCATAAATTTTAAAAATGCTCTCATTTTAACTTTCCAATATGCAAATTACTATCATCAAAATAGGGCGAAACATGTAATGAGCTACTCATCTAGACAATTAAGGTCAGGACACGCAATTTGGCTTCGATACCACGTGAAAATTACGTGATAGCGCTAGATCGTTACTAGTTACCCGATTTTAATTTGACCTTACGTGTGAATTTATCTAACCAAAGCAACAAGTCACTTTAATTAATTTCTAGATGATTAAGCATACAATTCCAATTTTCTAAGTTTGAATACCGTAGTTTGTAGTAATATTGAAAACAGTAAAGAACACCAATATGATGACGGAGAAATCCAACAAGGGAAAAACTCTGGGACCTAGCCAATTACTTTCATTATCGACAATATGGATTACAGTGTGATTGCAGACTAGCAACTCTGAGTAGTTCTAGCTGTTGTAATTCTTACAATCTCTAAGATCCACTGTCTAACTTCCAGACTCACGATCTACTGCCGTAGATTACTCCCGATCTACCTCCTGCAACTTTCAAGATCTATTGTCACATTTCCAGTCCCCCGATCTTCTATCAATTGTCTCTACAAGTGGAATTCCAAGAACCTCATATTCTTGTGTTATTTCTGCTCTTGATCCACCTCTTTCAAATCCTAATGAAAGAGTCGGTTCCTTAAAAGAGTAAGGACATCGGGTATTTTGGATTATGGAACCTTTGATGTTTTCCAAAATCGCTAGATCTCAAGAATGAATAGATGAATCTCCAGTGTATTGCCTCGTGGATCTTCCAAAGAATAATGTGTATGTAATATGATGTATAAGCACAATGAGCAACCTCTACAATTTTCATGCACCTTACCTCTATTTATATGTAGGGCAAAGCAAAACTTATGGGCCATGTAAAATTGTTGAAAAATGAGTCTAAAAATTGGCCGCATAAATACGTCGCTCGAGCCAAGGCCCTGTCGTTTGAACGACAAGCCAGCGAGAAGCGAGCGAAGAAGTTACTGCTTGGGCCGCTCGAGCGATGTCCTGGCGAACAGCTAGCGAAATTTTGCCTAAACTTTAACCTAGTTCCAAACTTGAACTCGACCCCTAACTCAACTATACATAATTGCACCTAGGTCTTTGACTTTTACAAGTGTTCATTTTAGTCCTTTTTTGTTCACAAACATTTCAATTACAATATTGACCCTAACATATTGTCTCACCAAGACCTCTTGGGACTTGATCTTGTCCTTGCGTTTAACCACCTTGGGTTTTCAAACAAAAATCTTCTCTTTCTTTGAGGTAATCCACCTCTGTTGCCTTCAACACCTCTTTGTAGATTTTTTCCATCTCCTCTTTTTGTTGTTTATATTATAAGGTAACTTTCAAAGGCTTTGGATGGCTAGCAAGATGCTAAGAGTGCAGTCTTCAGCTTCTCCTTCCGTTGAAAATCCTTGCAAAAAGAGGCGGAAGTCATAACCTTATAAATTGAAACTTATAAACACTGGATGAAGTGATTAAAGTTACTAGCCATCAATCCCATTTTTATGAAGTGGAGATGTTTGTCAACGATCTTCCTTGTTCTTGAGATAACCCATGTACCTGATAAAAAATTTCCTAATCTAAAGTGAAAAACTTCAACTTGAAAATGGGCTTTGCTCAAGGAAAATAATAAGTTAGCAAGACTTCTTACCTAACCTCCCAAATCAGCCCAGCATCTGGAGATTTCGTTAGAGGCAGGCATGGTCAAAAGTGGCTCATCGTCTTCCTCTACCAGTTGAAAATTTCCTTTTTCTCGAGAACCAAATCTTACTCCATCCCTTGATTGAGGATAGAATGGTTAAGATAAAGGGATATGGGACTATCAAGTGTTTAACGGGTACCACTCCTTCTCAACCTCTTTGTCATTTTTTTTGTGATCATCTTTCTTGGCTGGTACAGTGTATAAAATAAGTGGAAAGGCATAGACTGTTATGGGCTCTTCCATTGGATTGCGATGATGTTATAATTGTGAAGGACATGTCAAAAGAACGAATACAATGGGAACCTCAACATGCCTTTAAAAATAACCCTCGCTAATAGCCATATGCTCTTTAAGAGCAAAACATGCCCTTTCATCCACTTCATAAACGATCGTCTCAATATCATCACGAACATGAAACTCCTCATTGATCTCATCCAACCCCCTTCTTCTTTATGGTAGAAATGAAATGTACGATACCTCACCTTTCAAGATCATCATCCTCACCATGTGTAGCAGTGCTAGCCCTAGAGGCATAGTCCATTATTTCACCTTCTCCCGAATAGAACCAGCTCCTTTTTTATCTTCAAGTCCACTGCCCTAAAGAGCACAATGAAGTCATCTGTAGAGACCTCAACCTATCTTCCAACATATCAACGTCTTCCTTTTTGTTCAAAATTGGTTTACCCATAGTTTGCTGTGATGACATCATATGTTATCTGAAGGTGAAAGAAAGAAAAATGTGGAAAGAAAAAGATGGAGCTCAGTTTATAAATGAAGTATTACCTAAAGCTCTACTAGCTTGCCAAAATTTAACAGAAGATTGTCGAAAATGGCTTCAAATATCGATTTTCAGAGAGAATAAAGTTAAAAGGGTTTAAATAAAACCTTTCACTTTTATATTAGGTTGAACTCTTTCAATCCCAGTCATTGGATCAAATAAAGATTGATTAAGATCGTACACACATGTCCTAGATTAAACTATAACCTTCATGCACTCGTAGCAGTAAGTCTTCTCGAAATTGGAATGCTTCATATATCTATTCATGTCGTTACCTGAAGCAACCATTTCAACCTCAGAGATAGACAAAATTTATGATTATCTGTACGCATCTCATCACTTTGTCGTTTGTGCTGCATCTAAAGCTTCACCTCTTACTTCAAATAGTTACGTCATCAAATAGGACTTCGCCTCTTTTTAAAGAGTTATGTCCTCAAGTGGGAATTTATCTCTTCTTCAAAGGGCTTTATCCTCAAATAGGACTTCGTCTTTTTTTAAAGAAATGCGTTCTCAAGTGGGACTTCACCTCTTCTTCAAAGAGCTCCATCATCAAATAGGACTTTTGTTTTTTCTTAGAGTTGTATACTCAAATGGGAATTCACCTTTGCTTCAAAGGATAATATCCTCAAGTGGCACTTTGACTCTTTATCGAAGAGCTTCATCCTCAAATGGGACTTCATCTCTTCTCAAAGAGATGCGTTCTCAAGTTGGACTTCACTTCTTCTTCAAATAGTCGTGTCATCAAATTGGACTTCACGTCTTTTGAAAGAGCTACATCCTCAAGTAGGATTTCATGTCTTTTTCAAAGAGATGTACCCTCTAATGGGACATTGAATCTTCTAAAAGGGCTACAACCTCATAGAACTTCTTCTCTTCTCGAAGAGTTACATCTTCAAGTAGGACTTTGCCTCTTCTCAAAGAGCTGCATCCTTAAATTGGACTTTGACTCTTCTTAAAGAGCTGCATACTTAAGTTGCACTTCTTCAAAGAATTTTGCTTATGAACTTCGTCTCTTCTCAAAGAGTTGCATCTCAAATGGGACTTCGCATCTTCTGAAAAAGCTATGTCCTCAAATGAGACTTCTCATCTTTTCAAAGTGTTGCATCCTAAAGTGGGACTTCATCTCTTCCCAAGAGTTATGTCCTCAAATGAGACTTTGAATCTTCTCAAAGATATGCATCTTTAAGTGATGCTTCACCTCTTTTCAAAGAGCTTCATCCTTGTAATAGAGGACTATTTATCCGCCTAATCAATAAAGCTTCGTTGCTAATCAAAGTTAATGCCTTATATAAATATTTGCGCTTAAGATTTAGATGGCTATTTGTACCACTCTGAATGAGCAAGCACAAGAAAAAGAAACTTCTGCTTTAGTTTTACATTTTCTTAAACAACCTCCTACAATGTGTTAAATGTGTGGTGGAATCCTATTA
The DNA here is from genome assembly GCA_019395295.1 of Osmanthus fragrans. NCBI lineage: Eukaryota > Viridiplantae > Streptophyta > Magnoliopsida > Lamiales > Oleaceae > Osmanthus > Osmanthus fragrans. Next base: position 15,903,199 of record CM033359.1, read on the forward strand.
TGTTCAAAGTCCAACATCTCATGGAACATTTTTGAAGCACTCAATTATGATTGTGCACCTCCACTATCTTTTATCTCCTAGGCAATGAGGGTGCATTACATTACCTCGTTGACAAAATGCTTCTGAGACATTGTGGGTGCATTCCATCACTTCGTCGACCATCATTTCCAAGGTATTGGGAGCATTGCCCAATGTCTTGTCAATGACAACCACTAAGTCGAGATAAACACAATGTAGACTGTTACTTTTCCTATTCGAAAAGATTACCAGGGACCTAACCCCTAGCTAAAAACTTGTTACGTGATTTTATCACAAGTTTATGATATCGTAATTAACTATACAATTTAATATCGATGAGCCACGTCTGATTTTCATTGGAAACAATAAACAATTTCAATCAAGTGTGAGCAACATATTTCATAATGGATGGATAATCATTTGAGTAAATTAGTGCATAATGAATTATTATATTTCTTTGTTCAGTAAGCAAGTAAAAGAAAAAATTTAATGATCGTTCATTTAACTAATTCATCCACATTTCATTTGGAAATTGGAATATTAAGTGCTCATGTTTCCAAGAAAAAAAGGGGTAAGAGTTGTGACTTAATTGAAAATAATTTCGAAAAAAAAGGTACAAAACAAGTTCTGATTCCCTTTCATCCTCCCCTAATCAAACGGTTCCTTGGGTTAGAGAATAAGCAAAGTCATTTGATGCTTAGGAATTTACCAGGGGAGGGATCCACAATTGTAAAAGTATGAATTTACTTGAAATTAATCTCATTGTCTTGCTTGCATGATCACAGCTGCGAAGGGCACGATTGCTCCTCGGATTGGTCACTCTCCAAGGTTACCCTCTTTCTCTACGCATACATTAAATAACATAATAATCCTATTAATCCTCAGTATATATTTTTTTATTGTGATTAAGTTTGTGTACTTCTATGGCCTATGTGCTTTGATTTGTTTACCAATAAACATCGTATTTCTTGTTGTTTAACTTCGGATTTTGGTTGTGTACTAGTTGGTATTTTCAATATCATCTATATCGGCGAGGACCAGTAAACTCGTGATCAAGAATTTATGCAATAAGAAGCAGAAGATGCTTAAATATTAGGATTGTTTCATTGATTTTTACACTTCAATCCAGGTAGAAGTTCAACTACTATAATACCTTGACAAAATCCTAATCATTGCTTTCCTTTTCGCTAAAAATTTTCAATTTCTCAACAATTTTTAGTGTGTTTTTTGGGGTAAAATAGTGGTAGATGTTGGTTTTCAATAGATATAAACAGGTAGCTTGCGGTGGAGAACTTTCCATCAGGTGGTGAATTTTGGCTTTACTTAGGTAGAGAGAAATTTTGGGTTGGGATTTTCTTAAAAGGGTGGTGGTTTAGGGAAAATGAGTTGTCCATCGAATTGCCTCCTGTTTCGAGGGTAATGAGCTCTTTATATACTCTAGAGTTGCGCGCATGATGACGTGGCATTGTGCTAGCTGGGAACAATCAGTCGAGTTGAGATGGCCAATTTGGTGTCATGTAAATCTACGACTATTTCAACTAGTTTTGAAACATACTGACATAAAATTAATCAGAAATTTAAAGAAACAGATCTATAAAATCATGTGAAAAATGCCAATGCTTTCATTTTCCGGTTAAAGGTATGGATATCTAGGTAACAATATGGTGAAATGTTGTTCTCTATATTTTGTTAAAAGCGAGTATGTTTCAACTAGGGTATTTGTTGGGTATGCGATCAAAGTCCCACATCGGATAAAAATAGGGAGGATCATGGGTTTATAAGTGTTGACATATATCTCCATTAGTATGAAACCTTTTGGTAAGTCTAAAAAGCAAAGTCATGAGGGTCTAGGCCCAAAGTGGACAATATTACACCAATGTGGAGATATCTATATGTGAGCCCATACTTATAACAAATGGGATATGTGGTATTACATATTCCCAACAGTGGTATCAGAGCCATGCCTCATAATTAGCCATGTGGATGAATCTTTGGAATGCCTAACGAAGGTGGTGCCTCGGTTAGCTCGCGATGGAATCTGTGGATGAGCTCTATTGGACAGGCGGTGTGCTCCGGATACTTCACGTAAGGCGTGTGCCCGATTGCGATGGAGAGGAGTTGATCTGGATAGAGCAAGCTCTCGAGGTAAGACGGTGCTTAGGTGTTTCACATAAGACATGTGCCTCAACGGGGTGAAATAGTCGTTTGAGGGGAGGCTCGGTGGTCTTTTGTTCGATGGAAGGATTGTTAGGTATGCGACCAAAGTCCCACATCAGTTAAAAATGGAGAGGATTATGAGTTTATAAGTAGAGAAAATTACCTAAAAACCTGGGTTTAAATTTCAGTTTTCATAAATAACAAAGACTAAGTTTTATTTCAAAATTCAGATGATAATTAGATTTTAATAATTATAATTAATAAAAATTTAATTAAACCTAATCTACAGACCACCCACCCCCGATTTTAAATCCCTAAATCACCGATTCGAATCAGTTCACTTCTATCTCTCTCATTCTCTCTCTGCCTTCTTTGGTGATGGCGGCATAGAAGGACGGTGGCAGTGGTGCCTAGTTGGTGTTGGTGGCGGTGGTGCCAATCTTGTGATGGGTGGTTGGTCGTGGTGATGGTGGCGGATCTGGCGGTGGCACCGACTGCTTTTCTTCCCTCCTTTTCATTGCTGATCCTCGTCGTCTCAACGGTGTTCACCTGCTCATCTATCTCAATTGACGACGATCGAGCCGATAGCAAACTAGGTCTAGCTCTAATCGTCGTCAAGGAGCCCATTTTGTGCATTGGAACTCCGTCTCCGCCTCCGCCTTCGCCTCCATAGACGACTACAGTTCTGGAGGTTCTTGGTTGTGGTATTGCATTGACGGTGGTGAGTTGTGTTGCAGGTGATGGCGTTGTTTGTAAGTTGCCTATTGCTTCTACTCCTGGCAATGCTGCTTCTAGTTCTTCCAGATCGGTTGCTTTGATTCCACCGAAGCACCTTCAACGCTGGGATCATGACGCCTCCGATTGATACGGGATCACTATCGTGGTCTTTCATCAATACTGCTACTAAGTAGCGTGGTGGTAAAGGTGAGTACATTTATGGTGGTGGGGAAAAATTGGTGGTGAAGGTGGACTTGGTTTAGGACTTGATGGCTGAGATTTTAGTGGTGGTGGTGTTGTTGGTTAGGTGGTGGTAGTGGTGGTGTTAGCAGTAATGGTGGTGTTGGCGACGATCCGGTGATTTGAGGCTTTAGTTCATTTTAAAAAAAGAAAAGAAAAAATCCTTGTTCCTATCCTGGAAAAAAAATCCTTACTGATTTACATTTGATGCTAGTGGTGGTGGTGCGGTGATATCGGTGGTGCTAATGGTTGATTTTTGTTGAAGGTGTTGATGGAAGTAATGGTGATGGTGATTGTTGTTGTGAATTTGAGTTGAAGGTAGTGGTAGTGGTAGTAAGTGGTCCTCAATTGTGGTATTGGTCTTTGTGCAGATTTATTTGTGGTGACCTTTTGTAACCAAGTATATGTTTATTGTGATCGGGTGTGACCAATTCTGTTTTCATTGTGATTATTTGTGACCAGATTACCAGCTACAAATTATTTGTTTGTGGTGACAATGTGATCAAATATGTGCATATTTGACCTTATCACAGACGGTTATATTGAAAACAAATTTAGTCACAGTTAGTCACACTGAAAACAAATTTAGTCACAAATGGTCACACTGAAAAGAAATTTAGTCACAGTTAGTCACATTGAAAACAAATTTAGTCACAGACGGTCACATTGAAAACAAATTTAGTAATAGTTGTCACACTGAAGAGAAATTTAGTCACAGTTAGTCACAGACGATCACATTGAAGACAAATTTAGTCATAGTTGTCACACTGAAAACAAATTTAGTCATAAACGGTCACATTGAACTCTCGACAAACTTTCAAGTGAGTTGCACATGAGATGACGAGTTAGATGTATAAATGTAAATAAATTAATATATCCAAAAATAAACTTACATGAAACAAGCTTCTGAAACTTAAATGTAAATAATTAATATATCCATTTGCTGACTCTTACATGAAACAAGCTTCTGAAACTACTTGTAATAATCCAGAGGAAACGAATGACGTTGTTAAAATTTCAAAAAAGGATGATGTGTGTCTTTGCCCTTTTTACTTTTCCAGGCTTTTGAAATGAAACTCATATTTAAAAAAAAAATTGCCGGAGCAGTCGCCGGAGTGGTCACTCGAACCGATGGAGAGGTGGAGGGAATGTGGTGTAGTGCGGTGATAGGATGGAGTGGGTAAAATGACATGAGGTGAAAATAATTAATGAATATTATATTATAATTTAATATTTAATAAACTTATCTACCACCTAATTTTTGAAATAATTTAACAAGTTTGTTAGTTTTGAAAAGTGATTCTTATATGTAGGTTTTGTGTATCGTTCCCTTATAACTATGGACATATATCTCCATTGGTATAAGACCTTCTAGGTAAGTCCAAAAGCAAATTCATGAAGGTTTAGGTCCAAAGTTGTCATATTATATTAATGTGGAGATATGTGTGAGTCCATACTTATAAAAATATGTGGTGTTACATATTCCCATTCTGGATGTATCCACTTTCAGTCAACTCTCTTTTCCTTTTCCACTTGTTGAAATTTATATAACAACTCTGCACTGTGTACATAAATAAACACTCACCCGTAAACACGTTCTACTTTGAATGAATTATATCAGTGCCTTTAAAAAGTATGCCTTCTCCTACTAATTATTTGGGCGTCTACTTTGTTAGATGTTTGTTTATCTTTCTTTACCTTGCATAACCTGTTTTATATATTTCATTTGGGTAAATTATGAAAGATAGATTTTGTTCTGCCAAAGGTCTCTGCATTCTTATTATTCTGGATAAATAATCTAATATTCTTATTTTATCACTCCATATGGCAAAGAGAGGGATCTACTGAAATTTTTGAGAGGTCAGAAGAGAATCACTATTACATTGTTATTTATTTTGACTAGAACTCTTATTTTTCTGATAACTTTAGTATTTTAGGAGTTTAATTTCATTTTAACTTTGTTTCTAGGGTTTAGTATAAATAAGATTTACTACTTTCATTGTAATCAACTTTGATATTATTGAGATTAATTCCAGAGGCAATTTTGCTTTTAAATCATTTGTTCTTCATTGAGCAATTCCGAACTTATTAAGAATCAATTTCTTATAGGTTTCAAACAACCGAGTGATATTCTTTAATAGTGTAATCAAGAGGTTGGCATATCGTAGGCGATTGTTGGTTGTTTGGTTTATTATTTTTAGGTCAAATCCAAAACTTCGGTTTCTTGCCTTTCTTGGGTTCGATTCAATCTAGTTGTGGCTTTCGTAATCACCGTTGCTACGTGGATTCGTATCAGTCTCTGCATTAAATGAGGCTGTTTCAGGAAGTGTGCAGTCAGTGTTTAGAGCCTGTGAGCATCATCTGAATTCTTCCGAGGTATTTGAAGACAATTTTTTTTGGGTTGATATCCAATCCTCCCTAAATTTTGCTGCTCGCTCAATATCTCAATCGGTGTTCTACTATACTTTTTTTCAATTAAATAGTGGTTTACAAGTTTTTAATCGTTCTTCTCAAAATTAGACAGGTGAGCCTCGAAGTTCAAATTATTCTGGTTGTTTAGGCCTTTTCTCGTCACACAATGCCTTAGTTGCATTTGAATGTGTTTCTGTTATTTTCTCGTTGTGCGACAATAAATGAAATTTTTTAGCTCTGTGTGAATGCAATCCAACAGATGATGAAATATGCTGGCACTTCCAAGTGATCTTGCTCTACAGTGGCATGCGTGTGTCCATATGAGAGAAAAGAAAGAAATAGCCTGCACTTACTCTTGCCATATCTTGCTAGAAAACCTAGTTTAAATTTCAATTGCTTCATGCAGAATATTTTCAGTTAGGGTTTAGTTGTGTTGATACTTATTCCGCGATTTATAGACTCTTTGAAATTATTGAGACATGTGAAACTGGTTGTGTAATTTGTTTGAATGGCATTGCGATGGTGAGCTAATTCCACCCTTTTATTATTATTATTATTATTATTTATTTATTTTTGCAACGGGGAGTTGATAGTTTTTATCCCGTATGTATCAGTTTTTTTTATTTCAACCTACCTTTATTTACTACGTCACCTAGGGTAACTTTTCAAGTTAACTCGTTTTCTGATATCTTGACCATCCATCAACCTTTCTTTTGATTGCTCCTTTGTCATCATTCCTAGTGTTTACTCTTACAAATTCAAGATTTTAGTACTGCAACATTATTTTGTGTTAGCAATTCATAATTAATATATGAAAATCTTTGTTGTACGTGCTACATTATTGCTTCTGCTTCATGTATATTTGATATATTCCTTTTTCTTTAATTATATCCTATAGATGTTACAATTCATTTTTATTCAATAACAGTCTTTAGCTTGTTGTATAATCATATCTTCCTATGGATATCGCAAAAATTATATTGCACTTTGTTTATTTGATTCAGTTGACCTCACATGAGAAGGGGATATAATTATATTTTGACCTATTTTGTCTGCTTTTCCTCTATCTTCAAGGAGGCCTCTATCATCTGCTTCCACTATTTGTTCTTTGGTTTGCTTTTCTCAGCAATATTTTTTTGCCAATTTTGCTTAGTTCGACGGATTTGCTGGAATGCTTACACTTGTATAAATTGTCTCATCCTTCAACTTTGGACATTAGTTTCACTTACCTCTTTATGATCACATTTTGTTCTGATGCAAACATTTGTATCTGGTTGGCATGCTGTTTATTCAGCAAAAATGATTAATAGTGGTAATTAGAGGGCCATGCAGTTCACATCATATCTGATTCTGCATGTTATATGCTTTAAACTTATTCTCATATAGGTTATTGATGAATTTGTGTCCTTTACCAGGATGTGATTTGCTTATTTTATATTATTTGCTGAATGTTCTATATAGATTTACATCAGATATGTTAAGATCAAGAGCGTCTACATTGTTGGTGGTGCGAATGGGACAAGTCCTGCGAAGATGAGAGCGCAAGTCCTAATCCGACTTGGAATCTTGTATTCTTGGTGTTCGGTTTGTTTTTCAGCTGAAGAGAGATGCCGTCGCCACAATTGTTTAAGAACTTATGCCAAATCCTTCAGATCACAAGTAACTTCTGTTTGCCTTTACAGAATTTTTTTCACCATAACGGCCCTAACACATACATGATTAATGTTTGACTTTCTGAAACGCTTGTGAAAGGTCTACTAGATGTAACAATGAACCGAGCGCACCATGAATTCATGTAGTTAGCCCATATTTACTTGGAACGAGGCTTATTTTGTTGTTGAGTAGGACTTGTGAAATGGAAATGGAGAGTGCATTTACACGAGATTTAGCATATGTTTGGCTCATATTTGTAAATATGTTTGTAAATATTCAAATTACTTTTTATCCACGTATTTCGTGGGACCCATCAGTACTATTTACCACTCATTTTTTTATGTTTATAAATATGCTTCCCAAACACCTAGACTTAATCTGCTTCTCGATGTGTGTAACTGTTTGAAGTAAATGCCGAATAGGACAAGAAATCCTATGTTTAGGAGTTAGGACACATTCATCGTATGTTGTATGTACACGCGTTTCTTTCTTTGCTGACTAGACTGTTGTTTCCCGGTGCATACTTAACGGTTTCGTATTCCAGTTGTTTGAATTCACTCTTGATCCAATTTTGGATTTGTGTGTAGAACACGGGCTGCGTCGGGTGGGTGGTGGTCTTTCACAAGTCGAATGAGGTTCACGACTATCTGAGAAAGTGGAGTTTCCGAGAATAGAATATCAATTTACTTTGATGTATCTCTAAATTATCGAAATATGTTCTAAAGATTCGAAAATCTTGTCGTTTTCTCAAACACAAGTGCAGTTTCTTTCTTTAGATAATTAATTTTCTTTCAGAATTTTTCAAGTATAGCAAGAAGCAACCCTTTGAAAAAAAAAAAATAATAATAATATATATATATATATATATATATATATATATATGTATTTATGTGTGTGTGTGTGTGTTCAAGTGTGCTTAATTCCTCTCTTACAGCTAGGTCTGGGCAAAAAAATCGATAAATCGCCAAACCGATGAAACCAAATTGATTCGGGCCGGTTCGGTTTGGTTTGAATCAACCTATTGGTTTGGTTTGGTTTTTATTCATCAAAATCATATTGGGTCGGTTTCGTTAATGGTTTTAAGTCCAAAATCGACGAACCGAACAGGCCCAAACCACCAAAAGTAAAAAAAACAAAAAAAAAAACAAAATTATTTTTAACCCTAAATCTCAAGTATTCTTTAGTCGTCTCTCTCAAGTCTCTCAACTCGGTGTAACATCTACGATCAGTCGGCAACTTCAATCTCCCGTTGCAATCCAAATCCATAAACCAGGTATCCTAAATTTCTTCTAAATTCTAACTTCTAAAGCCTGAAGGCGAAGGCCGAAAGGTGTGCTTAGTTCTAAAAGGAGCTGCTACCGACTTTGGCCAAGCCTATGCTGGTTTGATCCTTGATTGCTCCAATAACATTTCTAATCGTGCTCGGAGCCATGAATTGTAAGGCTTCAACTCGAGCAGTATGACCCTTCCTGATTGTACAGGCTCATTCTGTTGATCAAGGAATCCGTCCTAAATGTCTCATAGGTTGATATGCCTACAAGGTGGAATTCCACCTATTTAATGTTGGAGGCCGCTTTGAAATACCAAAAAGCTTTTGAGCACTTAGAAGAGGAGGATGGACATTACTTAAATTATTTTCGAGAGGATGATGGTGGTAGAAAAAGAGGTGGACCTCGTTTGTAACTGATTAGGAAAATGCATCTATTTTTGTCAAATTCCTTAAAGGTTTTTACGATATCACTTTAAAGTTTAGTACTTCATTAAATGTTAGCTCCACAATTTATCTTCATGAAGTATGTTCACTTGTAGCAGATTTGGCAGATTGGAGTTCAAGTGAAAATTATCTTTTAGGTGAAATGGCTACTAAAATGAAGAGTAAATTTGATAAGTATTGGTGGAATATGGAAAATGTCAATCAAATGTTGTTGATTGCTACCGTCCTTGATCCAAGATATAAATTGGATTATGTTCAGTATTATTTTTTGTAATATTTATAATGATAAAAAATTGGCTAGTACAATGACTGAAACATTGAAGGAAAATTTGTTTTCTATTTATGATTGGTATGTGATGTATGAGGGAAGTCCGGAGAGTAGCCAAGTATCGATGGATAAATCTGCAAGTGGGTTATCTTCTGCAAGTCAAGTCACTTCAGCTTCTAGTGCATCTTCTGCACGTATTTCCAAGTTTAAGGAACAACAAGCAGCAAAAAATTCAATTGAGATAAAAAAAAATGACGTGGAAAGATATTTATTGGATACTTGTGAAGATATAGAGAATAAGAAGTTTGATGTCCTTGATTGGTGGAAGGTTCATGGAAGTAAGTATAGAAGATTGTCAAAACTTGCAAAAGATATGCTGGCAATTCAAGTATCTACGGTGGCTTCAGAAAGTGCTTTTAGTACGGGAGGAAGAATTCTAGACCCATTTCGTAGTTCTTTAACTGCTAGGATGGTCGAGGTTTTAGTTTGAACTCAAAATTGGCTCAAATCTACACCAAGCGAAGACAAATTTTACATGGAGGATGTGGAGTATTATAATAAATTGGACGCAGGTAATTAACTTTTTATAAGTATGTTAATGACAGGTGTTTCAATTTCATTTACTATTAATTGAATGATTTTATTTTTTAGAGCTTTCGGAAGCATCGAAAATGGATGAAGATTCCAACGTCAAAGATAAAAAATTCATTGATAGTGTTTGCGTAAGGTAATTTTATTGTTTTGCATCGCATTTATCCATAGTTTTACATTGAAATATAATTTAAGTTACCACGTATTGCAGGTGAAGGTGGTTCAAAATGATGGATGTGCTTGTTGGACAACTTTTGAAATTTGGATTATACTTTTCTCGACATTTTATTTTCCTAGAGTCTAGAATCTCAAGATATTAGATGCTAACAAAATTCATTTTTTGTGCTTGAGTTTCTTTCTTGTAACATAATATTTATTTTCTTAGTCTTGACTTTGGAATTTGGATTATGCTTATTCCTAGTTATTTTCTTAATCTTAGTTTTGGATTATGCATATTTCCAAAAAAAAAAAAAAAAAAACTTGATGAAGATTTGGTTTAGTCATGATTATACTATGTTAATGTGAATGGTTAAATTGAATGGTCTATATTATTTTTTGCATGATTTTCTATTTTTTATAATGCAATATTATTTAAAAGTGTAAATCGACAAATCAAACCAAACCGATTTGGTTTGGATTGGTTTGGTTTAAGGGTTATAGTGGGTTGGTTTGTGTTGAAATTTTTTCAAAACGGCTACATTGATTTTAGTTTTGGTTTGGGGTCGAAACCAACTCAAATCAAACCGCGCCCAGACTTTCTTACAGCAGCAAATTCAGAGATTTTTCTCTAGTAATTAATAGTCAATAGCTTAGATTTGATAAATCTGTGATATAAGAATTGCCAATGAAAGTAAAATGCTGTGAAATTGACTACCTAATGTAGGGTAAGAATAATAGTCAATGATCCTTTTTTTTGTTAATACCCGTTTTAGTACATAGTATTGAATATAATTTTGGCAATATTAAACAGAAAAATTTGTTCATAATATTGTCCAGAGCTTTTGTAACGCCCCAATTTTTCATACATCTTTTGAGGTGTTACCAGGAATAATTTCACTTACTTAAATGCGGAATGATAATATTTTAATCTTTAAATAAACAGAACATTCATAAAATCATGTTTTTAAATAAAAACAACTTAAATATTCTCAATAAGACAATAAATTCAAAATGCAATGAAATCTAGAAATTTGTTTGTCGAAAATCCCTTTTCTTCGAATCACTTGGTAGTCCGCTGCACCGTCTTTCCATTGTTCTAATCGACCCGAACTAACTTGTAAAATTTGTAAGAGTGAGTATTTTAAAAAACACCCAGTAAGATACGTGCAGTTTCCATATACAAATACATAACAATTAAAACTATACACTTCTTATCATTCTACTCTTATGGAGTATATCGGTGACCAAGCGACACACCCATCTTAGGTTCTCTTATAATTTCATATCTCTTTCTTAAGAATCTGAAAGTCCACTGACAATTCATGCATATTTAATTGAATATAAATGCATAAAGAAACAAAACACTTGCACATAAGTATCTTACCTTGTTATTGAAATATTAAAAAATATCTACCGGCACGTTAAAAATATTTGTTTTCCTGCCTTGGGTGAAGAATTGCTTGACAATGATGTGTGTACTTTACTTTTCACAATCCTTCTCTTTCTCTCACTACAGGTAGTACCCTCTCTCTTTCTCTTTCTCTTTCTCTCTCTCTCTCTTTCTACCGTATAAAAAGTATGTGTGTGTAGAAAAATGTTACACATGCATGGTATTTATAGTGGTTAATAGATAATGATGACTTAATAGACTCCAAATAAAACTCTTAATTTAAATTTAAATTGGACTCTTAACAGATAAATCATCTTATCAAGAAATTCGAATTTAAAATATATCTAATTACATGAGGATAAAATTATAGTGTGGATATATACAACCTTCAAATTTTATTTTTAATTTGAAATTAAACATAGTAATATATACCCAATCATAATTAACAGTTAACAATTATTCTACTTAAAATAGAATTACAATTAACTACTAATCTTTTTATCAAAATAAATATGAAATACAATTAGTACTCTACGTGTGGTGGTAAAATCAATTGGATAGAGAATATTTTGGTAAAACAAATCATGATATATTTCAACCAACCACCACATGGGACACTTGGCATGCTAGGAAAATTTACACTAGAATATAATAATAATAATAAAATAAATCACCCTATTTATCATCCAACCCTACACGCGAAAACCACAATTTACACTAAAACCAAAACCAACTTATAAATTACTTTTGAGATAAAATCTTAAAATGTCAATAACTTGGGTTTAACATATCCGAATCGACTTTTTCTTGGACCTAAAATATATGATTAAAAACAAGCTATCCAATGAGTATAATATTGATATACTTATATTTTCCCTATCAAAATCTAATTATTTGGCCAAAAATATAAAAGTTTAAAATATACTTCACTTCAATCCATAAACTTTTCAAAATAATAAAAATAACATATAGAATAAATAGAGTTTTATTCTAAAATTTCGGGGCATTACAGCTTTGGGATAAAATTGATACTTGAATGTTAATTGTGTATGAATGATGTCTCCTTTCGTTAGTTCCAAGGGGCAATACCCTAAATGGTCATTGAATTTTGTCCAACTTTCTCCAATGGGTCATTGAATTTCAAAAATACCTTACTCAATCACTGAACTTTGGAGTTAATACTCTAAATGATCACTGAACTTTGTCCAACTTTCCCTAAAGGGTCACTGAACTTCAAAAATTTCCTACTCAGTCACTTAACTTTGTCATTTGAAATCTCATCCATCACTGAACTGACTACATTACTCTTACATTGAGATACACTACAGCTACAAAAAAATAAATCTTACATCAGGAAAATAACATCATCCACATTGACTACATTACTTTTACATTGTTCAAACCAGCAATTGAAATACAATACTCACAACAGAAAAATTAAAACTCCAATCGAAAGCAACGTGTAGAATCTTACGAGATAAAAATTCTTATCCCGACTTGACTCTGCTAGTAAAATTTGACGATTTTGGCCACTTGTCTAACAGAAGAGCCACGTGTGCACGTTTTCCACACAAATTCATTGCCAATTAAGAAAGTTGTTAATGAGGTAAAAAAAAATTGTTAAGTTCCAAAGAGGAAAAACAAGTTTTTAAAGTTGGACCAAAAAAAAGGAGGACAAAAATTGTTCATCAATTAAAGACCCACAAACCCTTATTTTTCCCCAGTTTCAAATTCCTCAAACGCTCTATTCCAGTTGCCGACAAGCAGTGGCTCCAACGTACACACGTCACTTTTCTGTTATATGCGTGGCCAAATTGTCAAATTTTACTAACGGAATCAAGTAGGTGATGGATTGGATCTCAAATGGCAAAGTTGAGTAACTGAGTAGGGAATTTCTGAAATTCAATGAACCCTTGAAGAAAGTTGGGCAAAATTCAGTGACTATTTAGGATATTATCCTCTAGTTCCAACAGAAAAAAAAAAGTTGCGATAAATTTTGTTCTTGAGCACCAAAAAGGCCTTAATTCTTAGGCCTACTAACAAGAAAGTGTTTAGAAATTGTATAAGTTACTAAAAATTTTCAGTTAGGTCCGTTTGATTGTAAGGGTGGAAAATGAATGGAAAGATAATGAATGACAGAGAATTGAATTGAATAAAATTTGTTTTAGAGTGAATTGTAATTAATGGTGTTTAATTAGTATAATTTTCCACCTAATCCGTTTGACTTTATTTTTCATGCAAATTGTTACCTTTTGGGATAAATTTTTTCACAATCTGTATTAAAATTTGTTTGAATTGCAAAAAAAGTAAAAAAAAAAATTGAAATTTTTTTGTGTTCGTTTGACTTTATTTTTCCATGCAAATTGTCAATTAAATGGATAAATCTTTTACCATTGGATTTAGAATATGTTTTCATTGCCAAAAAGTATTAAAAAAAAAAAGATGGAAAACATTTTCCCACCATACTCATAGAAAAATAAAATATGAAAAATGTGCTTTAAATGGTTGTACCTAAATAATGGGTGAAAATGAATTCCATTGAAAATTTATGCAATCTAACACCAAATTTAAGTGTGGAAAATATCCGTTGTAACTTAAATCGATTTGAGGTTTGAAAAGAAAAATGTCTTCTATGATATGATAAGTAGATTCGCCCCCTGTTTGAGCCCCTAAAATGCATTTTTTTTTTACTTAAACTCATTTTCAATTGGGTAATGCTGGACGTATAGAAAATTGCCACAGATTTCATACAGAATTTCAAAATAATTGACGTGATAGCTTGCATTAATGATTTCTCAGCCAACAACCACTTACCTCCCCCCTTTTACCCCACCCCAACACACCCCGCAACCAACACACCCCACTTTTTTTTTCACCTTTTTCTTTATTATTTATGTATGATATTTCGACATTATTACAAGAATGTTAAATGAAGTCGAAATATTGCATTTTTAACACCATTTCCAAGTGCTCACGCCCTAGTTTATCACATCCTTAATCGCGTGGAAAACGGCCAACCGTAACAAAAGTTACAACTCGTTAAATAGGTCATTGCAAAATATATAAATGATTTTTCTTGTTTTTATCCCAATTTTCGGGATTATTGCGGAATGTCAAACGAATTCGAAATTTTACATTCTTAACACCATTTCGAAGTGCTCACGGCCTAATTTATCGCATCCTTAACCGCATGCGAAACGGCCAGCTATAGCAAAAGTTACCACTCGTCGAGATATGCTGTTCCAAAATATATAAATGATTTTTCTTGTTTTTGTCTCAATTTTCAAAATTATTGCTGAATGTTAAAATGGTCTTTCTGTCGTAATAGGATATCAAATGAAATAGAAATATTACATTTTTAAGACCATTTTGAAAATGACAAAAACACTATGTTGACATCCCGCAAGATTTCCGAAAATTGAGACAAAAACAAGAAAAATCATTTATATATTTTGGAACGACATATTTCGACGAGTGGTAACTTTTGTTACGGTTGGCCGTTTTGCACGCGGTTAAAGATGCGATAAACTAGGCTGTGAGCACTTTGAAATGGTGTTAAGAATGTAACATTTCGATTTCGTTTGACATTTCGCAATAATCCCGAAAATTAAGACAAAAACAAGAAAAATCATTTATATATTTTGCAACGACCTATTTCGACGAGTTGTAACTTTTGCTACGACTGACCGTTTCCCATGTAGTTAAGGACTAGGCCGTGAGCATTTCGAAATGGTGTTAAGAATGTAACATTTTGATTTCGTTTGACATCCTGCAATAATCCCGAAAATTAAGACAAAAACAAGAAAAATCATTTATATATTTTGGAACAACCTATTTAGACAAGTGATAACTTTTGTTACGACTGGCCGTTTCGCATGCGGTGAAGGATGCGATAAACTAGGTCGTGAGCATTTCGAAATGGTGTTAAGAATGTAATATTTCGATTTCATTTAACATCCCGTAATAATCTAGAAAATTAAGACAAAAATAAGAAAAATGATTTTTATATTTTGGAACGACCTATTTCGACAAGTAGTAACTTTTGTTATGGTTGGCCGTTTCGCACGTGATTAAGGATGCGATAAACTAAGCCGTGAGCACTTCGAAATGGTGTTAAGAATGTAAAATTTCGATTTCATTTGACATCCCGCAATAATCTCGAAAATTAAGACAAAAATAAGAAAAATGATTTATATATTTTGGAACAGCCTATTTCGACGAGTGGTAACTTTTGTTACGGTAGGCCGTTTCGCACGCGGTTAAGGATCGAAAAACTAGGCAGTGAACACTTCAAAAATGGTGTTAAAAATGCAATATTTCGACTTCGTTTAACATTTCCGTAATAATGTCGAAACGTTATACATAAATAACAAAGAAAAATGTGAAAAAAGGGGTGGGGTAAAAGGGGAGAGGTAAGTGGTTGATGGCCGAGAAATCATTAATGCAAGCTGCCACCTCAATTTTTTTGAATTCTGTATAAATTATGTTGCAATCTTTTGTACGTCCAGCATTACCATATTCAATCGCACATTATTCAAACAAAATAGTATACACATTAATTCAGAATTTTCTTACTTTTTAACCATACAATTACGATCTACAAAAATTCACTATTACAAAATTCATTATTTGTTAAAAATGGGGCCCAAAAAAGTACAAAGAAACAAACTTTTTATTCTGCAGCTAACTATATCGAAGGTTATTTGGTTTGAAGAGTTAATTCTACAACCTAACCAAACAAGCCCGTCATATTTGTAGTTTATTATAAATAGAGTTAATTGATCCAATGATTATTGAATTTAGGTCCATGTTTTCAATTGTTCACTGAAATTTAAAATATCGAGTTTTGGTCACTAAACTTAGGTCCATGTCTTCGATTACTCAAAGTTTAAAATGTTAAGTTTTGATCATTGAATTTTGAAAAATATTGTACATTACTCACTAGCATAATTTCCGTCTCAAACATTTAATAGAATTGGTGATGTGGCTGCGGGATGCACACGTGGCGTTTCGTTACATTATTAAACTTTGAGATGGTCAAATTTTGACCATTAAACTTTGAAAAATGTATTTTCTTACTCACTGAACTTTGAGGTGGTCGAATTTTGATCACGAACTTTGACACCTCGGTGTACAGTCCCACACATTCTCCGTCAATCTTTTATTCCAAAAATAGTGATTTTTCGGAGAATATATGGTTAAAAAATTGGGAAATTTTTTTGAATTTATATGTAAAATATTTTATTGTATAGATATGTGGTTAAATCCAAATTTATAGTGAGTAATAAAAGACATTTTTCAAAATTTAGTGGGCAAAATTCGTCGTTTTTCAAAGTTCAGTTGTAAAAATTGACACATCAAAATTCAATGAGCAATAGAAGATATTTTTCAAATTTTAATGGTTACATTGACTATCTCAAAGTTTAACGGATGACAGGGTGTCACATGTACATTCTGTCATTCACGTCTTCAATTCCATTAGAGGTTGAGATGGAAGTTACTTTAGTGAGTAAGGTACAAAAATTTTAAACTTCAGTGATCAAAATTTAATATTTTAAATTTTAATGAATAATCAAATATATGAACCAAAGTTCAGTAATCAAAATTCGATATTTTAAATTTCGGACCAATGGACATGATCAAATTTGACATTTCAAACTTTGGAGCAATAGAAGACGTAGACGTGATCATTGGAACAATTAACTCTTATAAATACGTTTTAGCGGCGCGCGCTGGTCTTTTAAGCTAGGTTTTCTGTTTCCACTGATTACTGATAAGAAATCCAAAATCCACAACTCTGAAAAATCTCCAACCAAAACAACGTAAGTCTCCAATTCACATACTTTTTTCATTTACTTCTTTTATATATCACCGGAAATGTTAAATCTTCGCTGGATATTTAAAATTCGCAGACTTCGGATTATGCCCAAGGTTGTATTTTTGTAATTTATAAATGTGTGTTTAATTTAAGATGTTGATGGATTTTTTGAGGAGAAATTGGGACACTGTTGGGTTTCATTATCATTTGGATTATTAAAGCTCAGCAGGTGCATTCCCAGGTTCTTTGCAAGTAAAATGAGCTAAAAATTATAACCTGCTATTGGTTTTGGGGGTGGTTCTACATAGCGAAACTAGTTTGTATTGATGTATAAAACAAGCATAAAAAATGCAGAAATGGGCACCAGTGGGATTCCGTCCTACCCTGCAGTTTTGTTTCTATTTTGTAATATGTGCCTGTTCAAGTGTGAACGAGCCTTGATAAGTGGGGCCGTATTGCATGTGTTTTATTTAAAGAAAATGACATCCAGATAACCTAATTCAAGATCTATTTTTTGGTATTTACTCTGTATTTGAATATGATTAAATAGGCTAATAAGTAATTTGGTATTTACTCTGTATTTTTTCTATTTTGTAAATCAGTCTGGATTAAGTTTGTTTTTTATTGCATACATATCTTTGAGCTATGTCTTGGTTTTTACATATTTATATTTACAGCGAACAGAAATGCAGGCTTGTAGTGGATCTGCTGTTATGGGTTCTACTCAACTGCCAGTTTGGACCAAGGGATCTGTTTTTCCTTTAAAAGGGCTTGGTATTGGCGGATGCTCAAACCAAGTTAAATTTAGTTCAGTTAAACCTGCCAATCATCTCAGCTTGAAGGGAACTTAGTCAGTGGGAGGCCACCCACTTCTGTGTTTGTTCCTGTGCCTGAAATTGGAGGTAGTGATCATTCCGAGTTTGTGTAGTTACTGGTCTACAGGCATCACAGAACTATTGATTATCATGATATATGCTATATATTTTGGAATTTAGTTGCTAGTTTGGAATATGTCAGTTTGCTCAAGTATGTGCGAGCCCTCTGCATCAGGATGCCCATGTGCTTGTGTGTGTATGTGTCTATTTACTGTTTATTTCCTTTAAACATATTTCCTTCTTAAGTTATGCATATGATTCTGTTAGGATAAATGGAAAAATTGACAATGTATCTTGTTTTTAATGTTGCTTGAAAACTGAGATTTGACAAGCCTGTATTTTCCTGAGACAAACTGCCGCACTGTGGGGACCCACTTCATAATGTAGAGTGAACAATTACATAAGCACTTTTGGATTAGCTTCCTAGTTAAATTGTCCTTAATTATTAGTTTCCAGTTAACTTTGTTACTTGGTAGAATCAGAGTTATAGCCTTATATAAAATATAGGGTCTCCATTTTAATCTACACTCACTTCTAGTAAATTTTATAATCTTATTTAAGGTAGTTGGATTTCCTTTAAAACCTAACCTCTGTCTTGAATCTAAGCATGTTCATTTCTGTTGCTTTCACCCATGTCAAATTACTTCTGTGAAGTTTCTCAGAGAAGATTGCTAGATTTAGAGTCTATAACCTTCAGTAAAAAACTTTAGCCTTTCAACTTTATTTCTTTCCTAAACTGTCAAAAGTCTATCTTAGACTTGTTGACAGTAAATTTGATTCTTTATCGCTGGGATTCATTTGACTTTGTAGCTGCAGAACTTACCCACTGGCGTGAATTTGAATAATTAGGTACTGGGAGTATCTTTACAGACTATAACTTGAGTGAATCTGATCCCGAGGTTCGTACCATTATTGACAAAGAGAAGAATCGCCAATTTAGAAGCTTGGAACTTATTGCTTCAGAGAATTTCACGTCTCGAGCAGTGATGGAAGCAGTTGGTTCTTGTTTAACTAATAAATACTCTGAAGGGCTACCAGGCAAAAGGTGAGTTGTATGTATATATATTAGGATGGAGGAACAGACAAATCGGGGGAAAGGGGGGGCGGGGGGGGGGGGGGGGAGAATTTATCATTATCTATGGTTAAATTTTTTTACTGTTTCAGGTACTACGGTGGCAATGAGTACATTGATGAACTTGAAGTTCTTTGTCAAGAGAGAGCTCTTGCAGCATTTCTTTTGGATGCAAAGAAATGGGGTGTAAATGTTCAACCATTATCTGGTTCTCCAGCTAATTTTGAGGTTTACACCGCAATTCTTAATCCACATGACCGCATAATGGTAAGTTGTATGCTGTCTGCAGTCATTTGAATCAATGTATTGGAACTCTTTAGAATTCTTAATTCACTTCAGGGATTGGATTTACCTCATGGAGGACATTTATCCCATGGGTTCATGACTCCTAAGAGAAGGGTGTCAGGCACATCTATTTATTTTGAATCCATGCCCTATCGGCTTGATGAATCCACAGGTCTGCATCTCTGTTATGAATCAGGTTGCAGTGTTAATTCATAGATAAACCATAAATATTCGTTGATTTTGAATTTTTTTTAAAACAGGCCTTGTAGACTATGATATGCTTGAGAAAACAGCTATTCTCTTTCGACCAAAGCTTATTATTGCTGGTGCTAGTGCTTATCCTCGAGATTTTGACTATCCACGCATGAGAATGGTACATTTATATACTAATTTAAATCACCGTCATTTTACTATAGAAACCTCTTCCGTTGTTTGCACTTGGTCGCTTCCAGAATCTAATATTAGTTCTTAACATGCCTTATAGATAGCAGATGCTGTTGGTGCTTTTCTCATGATGGATATGGCTCACATCAGTGGACTTGTTTCTGCTTCTGTTGTTGCTAATCCTTTTGAGTATTGTGACATTGTAACAACCACAACACACAAGGTAGGTCTTGATTCTTGAGCAGAGATATAAACCAAGAGGTTCCAAATCCTTTTATGTCCTTTCTTAAATTTTCTCATGAGACATAATGGTTACGAGTTAATTCAAACTTGTCAAATTATCTTGGTAACAGCCTTCTCTGTAGTTGCTATACATCGTGTAAACTAATAACCAACTCATCACTTTGTACTTATCTGGATCTGAAGAACTTTTAAAGATGTGATAATCTAGCCATATCTCTGTACCAATTAATTTTTAATTCTTCCTTTTAAAAATCCAGCTCACAGATGTTCAAAATAATAAATAAATAAAAGAAGAAGAAGAAGAAGACACCAACACTGGTGATGAAAGAACAAATATTGCGGCATTCTTTTCCAGTTAGAAAGAGCGTGAGAATCTTTTTAATTGTGAATCAGCTATAGAACCTATTGGATATGTTTGATTAGAATTTTGAAGCAATATTGTACATATCATTAGCCAATCTTCTTGTTTGGTAAACGTAATGTGTACCGTTGACTATATGATACAAGCTTGGGACTGAGCAGCTTGCCTGTTACAACTATGCTGAGTTTATACACATTTTCCGTGTTAAACAGAGCTATTTTGATATGTGGCATACTTCAGTGCATATGTATAACTTGGACATGTTTCTTCAGTCTCTCAGGGGTCCTAGAGGCGGCATGATTTTTTTCAGGAAGGATCCTATTCTGGGAGTTGATCTAGAATCTGCCATTAACAATGCTGTTTTCCCAGGTTTACAGGTTTGTAATTCCCTGATTTGCTGGTTATTGTTCTGGTGAATATGATCTAAATATTCATGTTTTGGGCCTAGAAATTAATATACTGAATCTACAATTATTTTTCGGCTAACCAAGAAATGTATTACCTCGAACAGGGAGGTCCACATAACCACACAATTGGTGGACTTGCCGTTTGTTTGAAAAATGCAAAATCGCCGGAGTTCAAGGCTTATCAAAACCAGGTAAATGTTGACTTATTTTTGTTAATTCATAACCCTGTATAACTCCATATGTGACCATTATTTCATCTCTCAGGTAGTCTCTAATTGTAGAGCTCTTGCAAGCCGCTTGATGGAGTTGGGATACACACTGGTCTCGGGAGGCAGTGATAACCATTTAGTTCTTGTGGACCTCCGTCCCTTGGTGAGTTTCTGGTTTCTAATTCTATTTCATAGTTGTACACTTAAAAACTCGTAAAATGTGTCATAGTTTTATATATCAATCAACCTTTGCCTGCTTGCATAGGGAATCGATGGTGCTAGAGTGGAGAAAATTCTTGATATGGCATCCATCACCCTCAACAAAAATTCAGTTCCTGGTGAGTTCTCTGTGGCTTTGATGTCATAGACTCATATTCTTAAACTTTGAATTAATTGTGACGCACAAGTGTCATGTTGAACTTAAAGGTGATAAAAGCGCACTAGTACCTGGTGGAATACGAATAGGATCACCTGCTATGACTACCAGAGGTTTCAGTGAAGATGAATTTGTGTCGGTTGCAGACTTTATTCACGAGGGTGTGCAAATTACTCTAGAAGCTAAGAAGTCTGTCTCCGGCTCTAAGCTCCAAGATTTTATGAAATTTGCTCCGGACTTCCCATTGATTGACCGTGTGTTGGATCTGCAAAGAAGAGTCGAGGCGTTTACAACCCGATTCCCATTGCCTGGCTTGTAACTCACATATTTTTTAAGCAAACTTGGGTTGCAGGCCAGTCTCATAGGGTAAGAGACTACCGTATCTTCTTTATACGAGTCGAGCATGTGACAGTTTTGAACATTGGTTTCTCGGTTTACATGCTGTAATATGTAGCCCGTTTGATGATACTATTTTCTTGTGAAACAAGGTTTTCTACAGTAGCGCATGCATTAAAAATTGTGCAATCAGGATCTCTGTTTGAACATGTTGTGTCTCTGTGTGTGTGTGTGTGTGAGAGAGAGAGAGAGAGAGAGAGAGAGCTTGCAGCTTTCATTATGCATTTATGCATTGCGATTTTAGCTTTGAGGTTCAAAATAATCTTGCCCACAAATCAGGAGACAAAATGTTACTTCTTTTTTCATTAATTTCTATTTCTTGGACCGTGCGAAGTGGATATTTCCTCATCTTTTTAACGATGACAGGAACTATTTCCCATTGTCTTCCCCTAACTGGCTTTGAACGAAATCTTGGATGACATGTTTGGTGCACGTTATTGGGTGAGTAGGACTAAATAGTATAAACTATAAAGAATTAGATTTTGTCCATGTTTGGAAGGGATTAAAATCAAATTTTTAGTAAATTTTAGGGCGTGCTCGGTAGAGATTAAAATCAGATTAAAAGTGAAAAATTAGTTGTTATTGTTGACTTTTATTAGACAAGTGGGATTT
The DNA here is from genome assembly GCA_019395295.1 of Osmanthus fragrans. NCBI lineage: Eukaryota > Viridiplantae > Streptophyta > Magnoliopsida > Lamiales > Oleaceae > Osmanthus > Osmanthus fragrans. The sequence goes on from CM033359.1 coordinate 15,925,556, forward strand.
AATAATGGTCATATTTTCAATTTTAATTGGATTTTAATAAAAACTGATAAAATATGTGGTTGAAAAATTATGAATCCTATGAAATATATAATTAAAATTATGAGTCGTGCTATACTAACAGGGAATAGAGACCTCACAAATAGTGGGGGATGAATAATTTTTCATTCAAGTGGGACCCACGGCATGTGAAAGGCGGTTCCCCCTTCTATCAATCATTTTTGGTCACTTTAGCATTTTTTTTTAAAATTAATTGTTGAATTTGATTTATATTAAAATATGAATTTTTATTTTTACCAAATAAGGACTTCATCTTTTTTTTCTTTAGTAATATCTCGTAAACCCTACCAAACTATCAAGTATTGTATAACCTAAGAATGCTTTCACATTATTGAAAAGTCGTCGTGGAGGTCATCTAGTTCCCCCCCCCCCCCCCCCCCCCCCACCCCCCACCCCTCCAAAGACTATGTTGCTGGGTAATCCAAAGGATAAAATGTCTTTTAACCTTTAATTAATTAGAACAAGGGAAAATTTGCAGTGAGTGTTCTAAGTATTTTAAAAATATGCAATGCAATTCCAAAACTTTAATAAATATGTGCATAGAGGATCTCTGATGTCCCAGTCATTTTACAAAAAATTAAAAAAATAATAATAATCACTTGCAAAACAAGCACTTAATTTAACCACTAACAAAACATGAAATATTTTCATGTCTCCCATTTTTAAAAATTTGTTTTCCTCCAAACACAATGTCAGTTACATTCTCCTAATAAAATAAATTGCACATGAATTCATAAAATTTTCATACTTTTTAACCACGTATTATTTCAATAAAATCACTTCTCACAAAATTTATTATAAAAAAATTAATGCTGAGATAAAAAAATGGTCACTCAAACAGCGAACTTTTGAATTTTTGTATCAAATATACATTTAACTGGGAAGCACTTGCTGAGTTGTCATTGACAGATAGCTTGTTGGAGTTAAGTGACATTTTGTTGTCACATAACATATATTTTAGTTTCTACTTAGTTATGTATTTTTGGTTGAAGTAAGAGTCTGTTTGTTTCAAATTAAAATCTGATTTTAATCTAAGTAAAAGTCAAACAATCAATATCAATCACATCTTTTTTGGGTCCCCACAACTTTTTAACCACACATTTCAAAAACTTCTATCACAGTCTACTAAAAATCTGAATTTAATCCCCACCAAACACCCTCTAACTCAATGTGATGATGTAAAGTAAGACTATATTGAACCTACTACAAGTTAGTGTATTGTCAAGTATGGGCTAGTACAATTGTTTAGCTTGTAATAATAGTAAAGTGATAGCATGGTAGATAGAATAGTTGTTAGAAATATCTTGTAAAATTGTGTGTAAGATTGACTCTATATATAAGAGCCGTGTAAACCATAATATTTAGAAGAAAATGTTGAATGAAATTGCTACATGAAAAGCATTCCTCTTCTCCTCTGTTTGTTTGTCTAAAAACAGAGTTTTTGCATAGAATCTGGTAAGTTAAGAAACCGATTTTTTCCTCCTCCTTGATATTCTAAATATCGAACTTTAATCATAAAGATTTCTTTGTTTTTAACCAAACAAGTTTTTTTTTGCTTTATAATTGTCACATAACATATATTTTAGTTTTTATTTAGTTATATATTTTTTGTTGAAGTCTAACTCAGTGTGATGATGTAAAGTTAGACCATATTGAAGTTACTACAAGTTAGTGTATTGTCAAGTATGGGCTAGTATAATTATCTAGTTTGTAATAATAGTAAAGTGATAGCATGGTAAATAGAATAATTGGTAGAAAATGTCTTGTAAAATGGCTATATATAGAGCAGGTTATTACAGAAAATGTAGAATGAAATTGTTATATGAAAAACATTTCTTCTCTGTTTAGTTGTCTAAAAACAGAATTTTTGTTATTAAAAACCGGCAGATAAAATCTGGTTCTTCTCCTTGATCTCAAATATCGAGTTATTAATCATAAAACTTTTGAACCAATAAATTCCAACATAGCCACGTCGATGAGGTGAAGCATATGGTGGAAGAATTCAGGAAGCCGGTGGTGAAGCTTGGAGGAAAAACCTTGACCATTTCTCAAGTGGCAAAGATTGCCTCTGGAGATAATATCATCAAGGTGGAGCTAACGTCAAAGCTAGCGTGGATTGAGTTATGGAGTGTGTGAATAAAAGGACCGATAGTTGTGGTGTCACAACTGATTTTGGTGCCACTTCACATAGGATAGGAGGACCAAACAAGGTGATGTACTTGTATAGATCTTGTCATTTGCTGCATAGAATTTTTGCTACTATTGCTTTCGATTTCATGTCATGCTAATTTTACGCTAGCAAATATATATGCGACACAATTATTACATGACATGTTTTTTAAGGTAGAAGGAGCTAAACTCGTGCTGGTTAAGTACAGTCGAATACTATGTCAACACGCTTGTCATGTATAAAATTAAAAATTATTATATGAAATGTGAAAACTTTTGCAGAGTTTCTTTAGATACAACTTTTTGGGAGCTGTGGATTTAATGAAGAATTAGATGGGATCCAAGAAATATTAAAATCTGAATTATTAGATAATTATAAGTATTATTTTTCTAACTTGAAAGAATCTATGAATTGATTGATTTTTAGGCAAGTATATAAATATTTTTTTCTATCGTAAGTAAATAATTACTAATTCCTAGCAATTGATCCAATTGTGAATTGATATATCACCTACTGCTTCTTCACTATTTAGCTCTTGTTTGGTTTTGTAAAAAAAAAATAGTAAATTTTGATTAAAAAAATAATGAAATTTGTGATAATAAAGTTAATAAAATTGCGGGTCCAGTTAATTAGTTAAAGAAAATAAGTTTTAAAAATGGGGCCAAACATAGACTCACTAAGCGAAATTGAATGAAAAAACAAAATAGTTGTGGCAAGTTTCTGACCGTCCACTGATCATTGAACTTTATTTTTTCAATCAAGAAAATAAGATTAAGATCCCAATTTGTATGTAATAAAAAAAAAATGGAAATTACAATGGATAGCACTTTGGCTAGTGACATTTACAAAAAATGTCACAACTTTAAAACATGTGCAAGAATGTCGCTTTTTGACATTTTTACCCTTGTAGAGAAATTAATTATCCAGTAGATACATCATTAAATGAGACTGACGTGGGTTTGAAAATTGTACAAAAGTGTTGTACGTGTCAGACAAAACTGCTGTACGACTGTCAGGGAATGTCCGTCGCTACAGTAATTCTCGACAGATGGATAAATCTCAACAGATGAAATGTCGTTCCCGACAATTCACCTCAATAATTCTGGACAGGTGAGTGCATAAAATTAGATAAAATTTGATTTGTCAACCAGATTGGTACATAAAATCAATCAACATTACACTTAAATAATAATTTAATTATTTATGTATATTATTTGTTTAATTGTTTATTTAAATAATTATTTAAAAAGTAAAGAAACAATTAAATTAAATATGAAATAAATAATTAAAATAAGTAATTAAAATAAATAAATGAAATAACTAATTAAATATTAAGTATACACAAACAATTAAAATAATTGATAACATATTTAAATAAAAACGAAATTAAATATTAGATAAATAATTAAAATAAGTAATTTAAACAAATAATTAAATAAAGTAATGAAATATTAAGGAAATAATATACGTAAACAATTAAAATAATTAATGAAATATTTAAAGTAATTAAATTAAATATTGAATAAACAATTAAAATAAATAAATAAATTAAATAACTAATTAAATGTGAAGTAAATCATATACGTAAATAATAAAAAATTAATTAATTTAACAGTAAATAAATAATATATGTAAACAATTAAAATAATTAATGATATATTTAAATAAACAAATGAATTAAATATTAAATAAATAATTAAAATAAGTAATTAGTAGAGTTAACATTTCAACTTCTTTTATCTTTTTTTTTTTTATTAACAAAATTCAAATTAGACAATATAATATACATATATCTAATATAAAATACATTAAATGGGAATATAATATACATATATACAAGTATAAAATATTGAAATTAAATCATCAAATCAACCAATTAATTACATTCAAATCATTCATTAAATGCTCCTAAAAGGTGTTTGTGAGGATAATTTGGACCTTTCACAAAACAAAGTTGACATTTTTGAACAATTTTAGTGCACATTTGAATTTTTGGTGGATTTATCAATTTGGTGACATTTATGAAAATTCCCCTAATAAAAATTTGGACACAAGGTTTGTTAATTTCTTAGCCCTAATACGAGAGGACTTATCTTTGGTGTACAAGTTACTGTATCATTTCAGTTTGATGAGTCATGTTTGACTGACCAAATCTAACGATTTATTTGATTGCAACAAGTTCTTGAATGCTGAGAATTTCAGAAATGGAACAGAATCTTGTCACACACTACCTCATTCAGCAACAAGAGCAGCCATGATTGTATCAGAATCGACGAACATCACCCCGGTGGCTTGGCCCACAAAGTGAAGTGATTCGTTCTACAAATAAAATGATCGATAGGGTAATCAATTCGGTGAATGATAATCCTTTTATCAATGTTTCAAGAAACGAGGCATTGCACGGTGGTAACTTCGCTTATTGGAGTCTCCATGGACAATGCTAGATTAGCCATTGCATCAATTGGGAAACTCAATTTTCTCAATGATTTCTTCAACAATGGATTGCCATCTAACCTTTCTGATGGAAGAAATCCTAGTTTGGACTATGGTTTCACAGGGGCTGAAATTGCTACTGTTCACAACTCCAATTCCCTGCCACCAACCATGTCCAAAGTGCCGAGCAACACCATTTCCTCAATATTGCATCGTATAGTGGAGCATTTCCTTCGGAATCTGTCATCTTAACAGAGCTTTAAACTGCACGAAATTTAGAAACAAAATCATAGTCATACAGGTAAATGATTTTGACTGTTGAATCGGACCAAGATAAGTACCTAATCTATTAGGATCTGCTCCATAATCTAGGAGTAGATGCTGGATCATATAACAAAAAGCTACTATTACACCTCTAGTTTATGCATAATAATTTCGAAAACAAATTGCAAAACCCATACTAAAGCTGTACGTCCACTGCTGTCAAATCCATTCAGATCCAAGCTGATCATATCACTTTTTTCTCCTTGGCAATATTGAATCGTAATTACCAATCTGTCTAAAATGCTAAAGAAAATGAACAAAAAGGGCACACATTTGACTTGAAAACCTAAAGACAGTACTTTTTAACTTGCCTAATCTACCCTCACCCAAATAACACATTTGATTGGTCATTAGACTTAAGCACACAAAAAGGCAGGACGGTGCATAAACTATAAACATTGGTGCTACGTTTTGGAGTGACAGACATTCTCTTGCATCATATTTACTGAATCCTCCCCGAACAAATCCACAAATGTTTTCTGAAGATCTTCTAGATTCTCCTCCTCCAAAAATAAATTTACAAATTAGTACAGGAGTAATTGGAAATTAGTATTGTGACACTTAAAAATGTAGGAAATTCCGAACCTCGGCCACAACATTTTGCTCCATTATATTCATCAGATCATGCAGAAAATCACAGCTAAGGCTGTTGATATCTTGAAGCTTATGTCATCTACATTTCTAATTGCCTTGATTTGAGGCACTTGGAGGAGAATTTGAGAGATGTTGTTAAGAATTCAGTTAGCCAAGTTGCTCAAAAAAACTCCACAGTGGCTGTTAATGGGGAGCTTCATCCATCAAGATTCTGTGAGAAGGATTTGCTTCATTTGGTTGATCACGAATATGTTTTTGCATATATTGATGATCCCTGCAGCGCAAACTACCCATTGATGCAAAAACTCAGGCAAGTCCTTATTGAGCACGCGTTGGAAAATGGTGAAATTGAGAAGGAAGCCAACACATCCATCTTTCAAAAGATTGGAGCATTCAAAGATGAATTAAATGCCAATTTACCTAAAGAAGTCGAGAGGGCAAGAACTGCTCTTGAGAGTGGATGCTATTCTCACTATATAATAGTGGGATTATTGTCAGAGGGAAGTTTCATGGCACACTTGAAATAAATTACCCAAATAACAAAAGAATCTGATCAGTAATCAAAAGTTTAAAACCACCATTTTGGCTAAATCAAAACCATTTTAGAGCTAATAATCAACAACAATCACTGATTCCTATATCCAAAGAGAAGAATAACCAACCATTTTAGAAGTTTTTGAAGGCTAACACTATCCTTTTCCTTTCTCTATGACGTTCTTGGAGCTCTTACTCCGGAGAACAGGCATCTCAGAAGGAAAGGAAATATCAGAGTCGACATTAACCCTGTTCCAAAATGTATAAATTCCTGGATGGAGTTCTTAGGTTTCCTCATTCTCATTTCAAAAGCTAGTATCATTTAATCAAGAAAGCAACTGAAGAAATAACAGACATAAAAGACACACAAGTCTTCAATATGAAGAGAACTTGATCCCAATAACTAATTGTTGGATAGAAGATGCAGCAGATCATTGAAAAGTATACATGTAGTTTATGAATTTCTTTAAACAAGCAAGTCAGTGAAAATGCACATGTCAAGAGATGATCAATCTGAATATCATAAAAATGCACCATCCAAATATTCTAGTTAATACGAGTCCAAGAGACGTATAAAGCTCTCTTATTAGTAGCAGGTAAATAAAAATAGACAAGGATCTTGCCTAGAAGAGTCCCAATCATCTGCAAGTTCTCACCTTAGGATAGCTCAATAGCATGCATTATTTTAATCAATAAGCAATTTGTGCTTTCTTCTTTCCTTTCTTGCCATCAATCTGCATGCCCTTCCCCAAAATCATCCTAGATAGAATATCTGCTTGTTTTGTGTTCCCCTCCTCGTTGAGACTCTTGATCAAGTCTTTGTAGCTACTCCAATCAGTTACCACTCCTTTCTCCATTATCTTGCATAAAATCGAATATGCATTGAGAGTCTTGCCGGCAGCTAAAAGAGCATCTAAAACCTTATCATAGCTTGAAAAGTCGATGTTGCAATCTCTTTCCAAACCAAAATCCAACACTTTCAGGGCAGAAATTGTCTTCCCTTTCTCACAGAGAACAGATAAGAGACTATCGAAATCAGGTGCAAGACCATTAACCATCAGCAGCTCAATTCTTCCAATGGCTTCTTCAACATGACCCCTCATAAGAAGAGCTTCCAAAATCTTAGCAATCAAGTCTTCATGATCCTTCAGCCCCTTCTCCAACATAGTCTTCATGACTCGGCTTGCTGTCTGAATCCTGTCATCTTCAAACAAGCTCTCCATCACTGATCTATACACAGATGAATCTGGAAGATGACCATTCTCTATCATGCTATCCAAAGTTGTCTTTGCATCAGCAGACTCATTCTTCTTCAGGTAGCTCTCAATGAGTGATTCATAGGCACTTTTTTCTGAAAGAACATTTCTCCTGATCATGATATTAAGAATTTCAAACGCTAGCACAGGATTTCCTTCCTTTGCATGCCCACAGATCAGATTATTTAAAGCAATGGGATCTTGAACGCCCATTTTCATCAACTGCCGCAGAAGGATTTCTGCTTTTGCTGTCTGGCCATTGTTGCAAAGATACTCAATTATCGGGTTATATGCACTAGGCTCCATATGCAAAGTACTCTGAGGCCTCAAAATGATCTCTTTCTCAATGAGCTTATCCAATAACTTAACAGCATGATCATATTGACCAGTCTTGCAGAAATTCTCGATTAGAATACCATAATGCCCTGCTTCTGTCGGAACACTCAACCTAATCATAGCCTTGAGAACATCCATGGCAGCATCCAAATCACCTGCCTTGCACTGGCCACATATTAGCCTAGTAAAGATCACATTATCCTTAGGTTCAATGTAATTCTCCACCATCTCCTTCAAAATACCCCGAGCCTCAAACATCTTCCCTGCGTCATATAGTCCCGATAATGAGGTTGAGTATGTAATGGCATTGGGTTTAATCCCAAAACTCTTCATTTCCTTCAACAATTTCAATGCATCATCGACCCGCTCAACTGACATGTACCCTTTAATCAATGTTGTATAAGTAATTACTGTAGGCTCAATGTTCCTCCCCTTCATCTCCACAAAGAACTTCTCCGCCTCGTCCATTTTTTTAACCCGGTGGTACCCATTAATCAGTGTATTATATGTGACCACATCCGGCAAAACGTCCTTACTCTTCATATCCTCGAAAAACCTATTCGCAGTCTCGACCTTCCCAGAGAGAAAGAATCCCCAGATCATGATATTAAACGTGTGTGTGGTTGGCTCAATCCCCTCACCCAGCATCTTATTAAAATACCTCTTGGCCATCATATACCGACCTCTACGCATAATCACCTTAAATAAAGTATCATATGATTTTATCGTCCTTTCAACCCCTAATTCCTCCATTTTCTGAAACAGCTTCACACTCTCCTGAACTATGCCAGCCTTCCCATATCCTTCAATCAACAAAACCCACAAATTTTCATCCCATTCCACACCCTTTTTTGGCATATCCAATAAAATGCACCTAGCATGGTTAAGCTTCGAAGCTCGTCCTAAAATCTCGATGATTTTTAAATGGGTCTCTCTGGTGTGTTGAAAAAAGTCCGGATCTTTCAACCCAGCGGAAGAATTGGAGAGCATGCTCTGAGCTCTCAGAACCGTGCAACACATTGTAAACAAGTTCCTGATCAAAACTCGGGACCAAATTCCGAATTGAGTTCTGCAAACGAGTTGTCCAGGCTCGATTGGCCATCATTTTATTAATATGCTTACTACCTCCATTCTTCATTGCAGATGCTATTAGTTCTTGGTGCAATTTCATTATGTCTTGATGATATTGGAACTGCGCTGCTTTCACTGATTCCTCGTTTTTGTGTTACTAACTCAACCAGAACATCAAATGCCCATGATCCAATACCTGGCCAATTTAAAACAGACGAAATTCAGAAAAAGTTTTAACTAAACCAAGTTATAAATCAAGTTACATAATGCAATTATAGTTACATAACAAATTCTAGTTACAAATCAAGTTACATAATGCAAATTAAAATAAATTATATCCTCAATTCAACTATTCAAGTTACAAATCAAGTTACATAATGCAAATTCTACCCTCAATTCAATTATTCAAGTTACACAAAGCCAGGGGCGGATCTAAGAATTTAGAGCACATGGGCTGAAATTTAAATAATTCAACATACCCTAATTTGAAGATATTTTCGACAAGGATTTTAAAATGAATTCGAAGTTATTTTAAACATAAAATTCATCTATAATAAAATCTACATATATCTTCTCAACAAGTTCTCGTTCGACAAGACAATAACAATTCATTATTTTGACCTATAAGACAACAAATAGTGAGATGTGAACATTGATTTATTGAAGGAAGCAAATTGCAGATTTTTGGACCGCAACCTTTTCAACTTAGAAGCTTTTTCCAATGAAGAAAAATGAAACCATCTTCAATCCCAAGTTCAAGAAAATAAAAAAGAGAAATGAAAGTCACCTTTCTTGAAACCTGAACAAGAAAATGCCAGCACAGAACGTAGAAAACATGTGCAACATATTAATACAAAGACAAAGTATGTATAGGTTGTAGTCAAAATCTCGATGAATTAACGAGCAGCCACGGTGAAGTGGCAGAAGGGCGGAGGCGAAGCGACCGAGCACAAAGGGAGGGCTCAACTGAAATGAAATTGATACAAAATGGGAATGGGTTGTAATTGGGTGTAAGTGTGGATTGGGTTTAGGGACGATTGGGACTTGGGCTTAATTTATTTCTGGGCATAACTGGTATTTCAATTTTAAAAAACAAAAAAAAGGGCCTTTGGGGTTGGGCAGGCCCCAAAGTTCAGTGCGGGCATGGACTGTATTGGGCTCCGCCCCTACTCACACCAACTGTATTCCCACCCATAATCTCTTTATATCTACAGCCATTATCAGAAGAGGAAATTACAGTCAAGTCAGGGAGATATTTGAAGATCCAATTTCAAAAATATGATGGAATGTTTAGTTATACAAAAATCAAGTATTAATTATAATACTATAAAATATTTTAATATTAAATAATAATATTATAAAATTTAATTAATCATATATTTATTAAAAATCCTAATTCAAAATCATTCCTCCCTCTCTATCTCGCGCTCGCTCTCTCTCTCTCTACCCACCGCCCTCTCCAACGTCGCCGCCCCACACTCTCTATATTGAAGACGTCGTTACCGGCAGGGTGGTGGTGGTGGGGGTGTAGTGGTGGTGCCGGCGACGCGAGTCACAACGAGCGCGGCACTCCTACTACCTGATCTGCAACGCGAGAAATTTTTGGTTGTTTTTTTGTTTTTGATTTGATCCATGGTGATCGGCAGTGATTGTGGTGTTGGTGTTGATGTTGGCGTCGGGCAATGCGATGACAGTAGTTGTGGTGGGTTGTGTGGTGGTGGTGCTGGTGGGTGACGGGAGTCACAACGAGCGCGGTGCTCCTGCTGCCGATCTGCAACACGAGAAATTTTTGGTTGTTTTTTGTTTTTGATTCGATCCATGGTGATCGGCAGTGGTTGTGGTGTTGGTATTGGCGCCGGGTGACACGACGACAGTAGTGTGGTGGGGCAGGCCCGACGGACCTGTAGCGATTTTTGTTTGTTGGTAGTGGCCGGTTACTTCGGTTGTGATGTTTGTTCGTGGTTGTGGTGGTGTGGTGTGGTGCAGGCAGCGATTGCGGGGCGGTGATTTGTGATCAAGTATTGGTGGTGGATTTTGATCGGGATCAGTTTGCGACCATAAAATTCGAGGAATTGTGACTAAAAAATTAGTCTGTGACCTATTAAATTTTTATTTGTGACTTCGAGAGAAATTGTGACCTATTAAAATTCAGATTCGTGACCTCGAAATTAATTGTGACCTAAAAACTTAATCTGTGACCTATTAAATTTTGATTTGTTACAACGAAAATAAATTATGACCTATTAAAATTCAGATTTGTGACCTCAGAATTAATTCTGTGACCTAAATTTTTTTTTATTTGTGACCTCGAAATAATTGTGACAAATTAATTTGATAATATGTGACCAATAAACGCATTTGTGACCAAATTGTACAAATTTATGACCTTTATATATTTAATGAATTAATTAAATCATAAATAAAATTTAATAGAAACCTGATTTTTGAAATTTTGAAACTTATTACCTTATTATTGAAATGGACCATCTAAAAACCTTAGTTATAAATTGTTCCCTTATTAGAACTTTATCTAGTCGTTTTCTTCAACTTCACCTTATTGTGCTAATTTCTGTAAAACATTATTCACTGTCGTATCTTGCATAATAAATCAATAAAAATAATTAGCATAAATATTGATAATTTTCAATTCCTTTCCTTTCAACTACATAATCAAATTATTGAATTCGACTAGAAATTGTCACGACGATGAAGATGATGTGGCGATGGGAGAATCAAAGCAACAAGAGCTCTTTTATATCTCCTTCAACTGTTTCGATTCTCACCAAAGAATTCACCATCGTTGATCTCCTTCTTTGATTGCGATTCTTCTACAAACAATACACATAAATCTTCTTCTCAGACTGTGATTGGAGCTCATAGAGCCGATATGAAAAGGCCATTGATATGTTTTGAAAATGAAATGAGAGATTATTAGATCAAGAGACGTGTATGATTGAAATTGGGGATAAGAGAATGGAAAATTTTGAGAAGTTGTATACAAAGAGATATGCTGGATTTGAGGTGGGTATGATGGATTAGGTATTTGTATAGTGAGAGAATTTGTGTAGAGTTGCGGTGCTATTGAGTTTCCTAAATTTTATAGATAATAATATCTTATAATTATATGTAATATATTATTATTATTTATCACCTGATTTTTGAAATATTTTTTTAAGTTTGTTAAATGTGAATGTGTACTTAAAGTATTGTAGTTATGCACTTTTCCCATTATATTATGTTTAGATAAAAATTTAATTCAATTTTATAGCATTACCTACAAGAGTGCTATATTTAAATGTTATAAAATGTTGTGGTGACATATGCAAACAAAAGAACGTAACTTGGCATTCACAGCTTTCCTAAGAGCTAAAGTTAAACCCTAATATCTGAAAAGCCTTGTTAATTCCTGATGTATAACCATATCTTAATGGACTGAAACAATGTCAATGAATCTATTTCCTTGAACAATACTGTGATGGTTGGAGCTTAACTTCAACCAAAACTCAACACACAACTCAATCAAAATCAACACTAAATTTTATATACTAAACTGGGATTCAATTACCCAGCTCTGACTTCATTGATTGAATTGAAGTTACACCAAAAACAACTAAATATAAACAGAAATAGACGACGGTTGCGAGAAGAAAAACTGAGAAGAAGGACAGAAACAGCAGAAGAATGGGAAAATAAGAAGAAACGGGGGAGAAGAGAAGTGAGCAGGAAAAGAAGCTTACCACAGGGAGAAACCAGCAGCAGCAGACATAGAAGAAGAAGAAGAAGAATACCAAAGAAGATGAAGCGAAGGAATAGACGACAGCAGGGGAGAAGACTGGAGGAGAATGAGAAGTCGGTGAGGAAGAGGGAGGAAGACTGGCAGCAGGCCACAATTCAATTCATCAAAATTTCTCCCATCCAAAACCCCCATACAACCCCATATACAACAAAATAACAAACGGGCTTTGAGCTAGCCCACTAATACAAGCCCAATGGATAAAATAAAAATGGTCCAATCCATGACAAATAATGGAAGCAATTCACAGAATTACAGATTCCCAGAACAATTCATAGAGGCACAGAGCAATACTGGAAAAAATTGAAACATTAAAACGTAGCAATTCACAGAGACAAGAAGCAAAACGATTTTCTGCTGACTTTTTCAATTGCTTCCTAACTTTTTTATGTTTAAGTTCAATGTATGTTAAACATAAAAAAATTGTAACATAACATTTAACAAATCAAAACAATAGATAAAAAGAAACGAGATGGCGTGGGGGGGCTTCACCTTCTTCTTCTGCTATGTTGTTATCAGTCAAATTGCCGGTGGAGCCGAAGGCATTTGCCGACTATCGTCTAGGGTTCACAAATAAAAAGGAATTACAAGAGATTCCGAGATTGGAGGAAGGCGACAGCGGGTAAGAGTTTCGTGAAAGGTTAAGAAGAGATTGAGAAGTCGAATGGCGGAGATTGAGAAGTTTGTTTGTGCCTTGCGAACAGCGACGAATCCAGCATAAATGTTTAATTAGAGCGGAAGTTGACTTTGACCGTTGACCGTCGACAATCAACGATCGTAATAGTCCGATCCGGCCGGTCGTTTATTAAAATTTGATTAAATAATATAAAAAAATGTGAACTAGGTATAGATTTTCGTTTCGGTTGAAAAAATTGTTCCACATTCTGGAAGATGTCGAATTTAATTTTTAATTAGAATTGATAAACAATTTCACAATTACAATATCCAATTTCACAATATCACAATTACAATATCCAAATGCTCTTTTTAAAAGATTGAAGGCCAACTACTGAAGCAAAAAAGCTGGGAAGAGTGGTGCAATTTTCCCTAATAATACACATAAATCTACTTGCTAAAAGTATAAGAACAAGTACACCATCACAATTAAGTTTAAATAGATTCGTCGTTGTTTTCTTATGCTAACACCATTAAATTATTGGCAATATATTGCATAAACAGATTTGACTCTTGCCCTACATGGAAAATCTCTATTCACACAGTGACACAAAACAATACAATTTGTTTATTCAACTGAGACTTTACACGCAAGCTTGTTCATAGAGATCTAGCAAGTCCAAGGTTTACAATGCCGAATGATTTAGAATGTTATTCTGCAGCATTACAGAGAGTTTACTCATAATAGCATCAAGGCATCATTCATCAAGGCTCAAGCCATCAACACAGTCACACTCACACCGACACACAGACACAGTCACAGAAAGAAACCGAACTTACCGAAGTCGAAGTGGCGAAGTCCGATTGTCCGAACACAGCCGCACGCAGCCCGTGAACTCCAAGTCTCCAACCAAAGCCGGTTTTTGCTTCTGCCTTCGAGGCTTCGACTGGAACTCTGGAAGACTGGAAATTTGGAAGAATAAGGGTTTGGCCGTTTGGGATGAATCTCGGTCTCTCCACTCTCCTCTCCTTCTCCTCAATCTTGCGGCGTGTACTGACTTTGGGTTAGAAATTGGGGGTGGCGAGAGTGGGGGGGGGGGGATGCGGGGGTGGAGGAATGAAATTGTTTTGGGTCTTGGACTGGATCCAATTACCCAAATGATTTGGGCCAAAACATTTTTTTTTAAAAAGGCCCACCAGAAACATTTCCTTCGTTCCCAGCTTCCCCCAGACAGAATACCAGTTCTTCATTTCTTCTTCGGTCTACATTAGTCCATCCCCGGCCCATCGACGCTCCACAAGAACTCAAACTTTCGACGAATCTAACTAGAGCGACCGTTCTAACTCGCCACTAGCTGAATCCGTCACTGCTTGCGAGGGGTAGAGAAAAAGTTCGATTAGAATGGTGGAGGCGCGAAGCTACGGAAGGAATGGGTATGGGTGAGAGTTGAATGGTATTTCCTTGATTGGATTTGGGTTTCTTCGTTCTTGGCTGGGCTGGGCTTATAAAAAAAAATTTTAAAAAAAAAGAAAGAAAGAGGAAATTACATAAACATAGGTATTTAAGTTTCAGGACGAATCCTTCTACTTATAAATTTGACATATTTTTTTGATAAATAATCGTGGCCTTTAATTTAAGTCAATCTAATGTTCAATAGATATTTCATTAAGACCATGGAAGAATTTGTTAACTACTTGAAATCCATAAAATATTCAATATTTGATTGATTTAAATTAAATGTCACAATTATTTGTCAAAAAAATGTGTCAAATTTATGAGTAGCAAGATCTTCCCGTTTAAGTTTTTCAATTAAAAAATAAGGTATTAAATTTATTTGATCAAAAATCAATAAATAATTTAATTTATAAATATCTAAAATTATAATAATATAAAATTAAATTATTTTACTTATCCACACCCCATCTAACCCATAATTCCAAACCCTAACATCATTCCCCTCTTCTCTTCCCTCTCTATTTTTTCTTTCTCTTTATTCAAATTCACAACCGCTACCACTGTCGCCTAACTATCATCTCCACCGCCACATTATCACCACTTGCACCACCACCATTACCCAAACCCGTCCACAGATCGTCTCCATCGTCGTTGTGCCACAATTGCGTAGCGGCACCGCGATTTTTGAGTGGAGATTTCATCCTCTATGTGCAACTACGTTTGTTGGCGGTTGGTGGAGTTTGTCAATAATTTTTCTGATCCAATCTGCTATGGGTGGTTCATTAGTGGTTGATTTTTTGATCAAATCTACTGTTTAGCTTAAGTTTTGAGGTGGTGGTGTAGGTGCAGACGATGATGGCGATAGTGGTGTTTTGTGTAGGTGGTTGTGGCACGACGGTGGTGGTTCAGTTGACTCGGATGGTGAGATGATATGGTGCTCGGTTGGTGCCGATGGTAGAGTGAGTGTTATTTTTGTTGGGTGAGCAATTCACAGAATTATAGATTCCCGGAACAATTCACAGAGGCACAAAGCAATACCGAAAAAAATTGAAACATTAAAACATAGCAATTCACATAGACAAGAAGCAAAACGATTTTCTGCTGGCTTTTTCAATTGCTTCCTAACTTTTTTAAGTTCAATGTATGTTAAAACATAAAAAATTGTAACATAACATTAAACAAATCAAAACAATATATAAAATGAAACGAGGTGGCGTGGGGGGCTTCACCTTCTTCTTCGGCTATGCTGTTGTCAGTCAAATAATCGATAGAACCAAAAGCATTTGCCGACAACTCACAAATAAAAAGGAATGACAAGAGATTCCGAGATTGGAGGAAGGCAGCAGTGGGTAAGAGTTCGTGAAATGTTAAAAAGAGATTGAGAAGTCAAATAGCGGAGATTGAGAAGTTCGTCTGTGCCTTGCGAGAGGTAGAGAAGAAGTTCAATTAGAATGGTGGAGGTGCGAAGCTGCGGAAGGAATGGGTATGGATGAGAGTTGAATGTATTTCCTTGATTGGATTTGGGTTTCTTCATTCTTGGCTAGGGTGGGCTTAAAAAAATTAAAAAGAGGAAATTACATAAACATAGGTATTTAAGTTTTTCAATTAAAAAATCAGGTATTAAATTTATTTGATAAAAAATCAATAAATAATTCAATTTATAAATATCTAAAATAATAATAATAATATAAAATTAAATTATTTTACCTATCCCCACCCCCATCCAACCCACACTTCCAAACCCTAACATCATTCATTCCCCTCTTTTCCTCCTTCTCTATTTTCTCTCTTTATTCAAATTCACAACCGCTACCACCGTCGCCTAACCATCACCTCCACCACCACATTATCACCACTTGCACCACCATCACCACCACTACCCAGTCCCGTCCACATATCGTCTCCATCGTCGTTGTGCCACAGTTGTGTAGCAACACCGCAATTTTTGAGTAGAAGTTTCTTCCTCTATGTGCAACTGCGTTTGTTGGCGGTTGATGGAGTTTGTCAGTAATTTTTCTAATCTGGTCTGTTGTGGCTGGTTCATTGGTGGTTGATTTTTTTATCAGATCTACTTCTTAGCTGAAGTTTTGAGGTGGTGATGTAGGTGTAGATGATGATGGCGATAGTGGTGTTTTGTGCAGGTGGTTGTGGCGCGGCGGTGGTGGTTCAGTTGACGCGCATGGTGAGATGATATGGAGCTCGGTTGGTGCCGGTGATGGAGTGAGGGTTATTGTTGTTAGGTGAGTGGTTGTGGTCTCTGTTATATGTGAATTTGAGGTAGTGGCTTCGACGATTTTGGTGTTGGTAACATCGTGGTAGTACTAGTGAGCGTATGGTAACGCACAATTTGTTCAATGGTATGTGGTGGTGTTGTGGAAGGTTAGTGGTAGAGATGGTTGGATCAAGGTAGAGTGGAGTGTTTAGTGTATGTGACCAGTTATTAGGTTAATTTTTGACCAATTATAACTGTGACCTAAAAATTTGATAATTTGTGATTGGAAGTGGAGTTTTTGGTGTCTGTGATAAGGATGACAATTTAACTCGTCTCATCCCGATGGGGTCTGCCCCTAATGGGACCCAAAAAATTCGCCCCGACAGGTTGGCGGGACGGAGTGTAAGGGGTCGTCCCGTGACGGGTCGAGGGAAGGGCAGGGCGAGGATGCCCCAAACCCGTCCCGTGAAAAAAAATAATTTTAATAAATAGTTAGTTTTAAAATATTGTTGAATATATTTACAATTTTATAACATGTTTCTAATCCAACAATTATATTATACAATTGTCAATTTAAAATTTTACATAACTAACAATTGTTTATATAATTTATAAATTCGGTCATTTAATATTTTTATTGTAATTAAATTATATAATCTGAAATTTTGAATCATGATAATTAAATAAATATTTTTTTTTACTTATGAAAGATTTATACCAATTAATCAAAGCAAGTTAATATCTTGATCGAAAAAATTAGAAAAAAATTTAAAATATATGTAATGACATTTAGATTTTGGGTTAAGGATTGAACTTTAAATAATAACATAACTCGAATTTTTAAAAATGTAAAAAAAAAAAAATTAAAATTAAAATTAAACGGGGCACATTCTTGCCCCGTCCGCGGCGTCCGCGCCCGGTCTAAGCCAGGGCAGGACGGGGCGAGGTTGGAGGAAGGCGGAGTGGCGCCCCAAAGCCTGATATGAACCCGGTTAGCACGAACGCTATCGAACCCACATGATAATGAACCGGATCCCAAGAACTCTCAAATACGATCAAGGTTTAGGATTTAACCTCTAAACATTGAACCAAGCAACCGATGGTATATTAAACCAGCGACCTCTTGATCACAAAGTCTCGAAATCTCACCTGGATAGTTTTGGATTTTGGACCCAACATGGTAAAACAAGTAACCCAGAGATAACGATGATGCAATGAACCCCTTACTCACAAATTGAAGAACCCATGACCCGATATTTTGAAGGTCACAAAGATTATTCATTTTTAATAAATTCAATAAAATTGTTCATGGAAGAATAAGGAGAAAGAAGCTTTTCAATTTTTCATATAATAATCAAGTTTCCCTTACAATGAAAATAAAGATCATATTTATACTAAACTAAGAAAATACGAAAAAATACAAAATTTAGAGTCCTAGAATAAGAAAACTACCAAAATAACAGACTCTTGTCAAAATAATGAAAAAACACGAAAACAGAAAAATTTCTCTGTCAATCCGGACGTCTGGATTTACGCGTCCGGTTAGACGGACCCACCAGACAGTTTTCAATATTTAGGTCATAACTTTATCTATCGACGTCTGATTTAAGTGATTCAAAGTGAGTTGGAAATATTACTTAAATATCTACAACTTTGCTTCAGATATAATCCTCCAATTCGATCATTTATCATGTCAAAAACAGGTTTTAATATGAGACTGAAAACAATTGCATAACTTTCATGTTGATCCAATTGATTTTCGACCTCGACTCCAACATGAAACTTGTTCCTTGGCATGTGGTCTTCAATATTATGGACTCTATTGCTTGAACATGTAAATGTATAGCCTTTATCAACTCTTTGCAATATCAAACTTGACTCAAATATCTCTCCAACATGCTTCAGATTCTTGATGGTTTCTACCGTAGCCCGGATCATGTCATCCCCTCTCTCTTCGAAAGGATTCGTCCTTAAATCCATGCATTGTGATTGCGTAGGGAATAACCAACATGTTACAAGTCTTATCACTGCACCACCTGAATCAAATGAAAAATTGTTCCTCACATGGCATAGGGATCAATACATGGTACCCATCTATTTTGCAGGTAATGTATTATAGCACAACCTAAATTAACCATGGATATTGCGACATGCACTCCCAGTAACCTTCACATAGATCAAAATGTGTTTGCCTTGACTGCTTGATCTTGCAAGTGTGGAGTGCTCCAATAGCAACTTCATCTGATGAATAAACTGTGTCTTCTCCTTGCTTTACTTGGCCCTAGCACTTGTGACAATGGCAGTTCCAATGTGTCAACGTTGTCCCGCAATTCTTGTTTTTCAATCAACCCTCTGCAAATGTAGTTCCTCCAGTGCATTTGAAGTTCCTTCGTCTCCTCGAGAATCACAAAGTCAATTTTCTCCAAATAAGAAAAATCTAACTGAAGCTTAATTCCTGGAGCGGGTGGTATTCTCGTAGGTGTGTGTTCTGGAATCAAATCTTCAGTAACCTACAAAACAGAAATATTCAAAATAGAGGGAATTGTTAGTTTTCACTACAGCCTCCTCAACTTCAGGCTCTTTTTCATTTAAGCTCACTTCCAACTCATTCTTCCCCTCCGAAGATTCTTCTTCAATTTCTTTTTGCAACTCCACCTTCCCTTATGGATGTTCACTCTCAACTTCCCTCTTATTCTTTTGTAGCTCTCTTCTTTTTTCTTCACAACTAACCACCTCACAATTTTCTCTCTTACTCATTTGCTCCTTCTTATGATTATTCTGTGAGTTGATCAAATCACGAATTTTTGCAAACTCAAACTTATAATCCAACCTAGTCTTTCTGCTTGATGTATTGCCAACATGTTCCACACTTGGTGTTTTCTCCTCTCTTGAATATCCAACTCCACTATATCTTCTAGACTCCTCTCTAAATCCCTAATCACGTCGATCCCTTCTACAAAAACGATTAGGCGCATAACGCTTTCTCATAATATTCCTCAACCCACCTCAAGTTTCAATACGCCTCTCACCATTCCTTCGCCTAGATTTTGGCAACTAATCCCACCAAGTAATTGCATAAACCACAAAAGTGTTAACAACTAACTTTAATTTTCTCTCATCCAAATAGTCATGACAATCAAACCTCAATTCTACATTTTCTTCCCATGCCAAATATACATCAGGATCATTCCTACACTTAAATTGTAGAATTGTCATTTTTATACTCCTATCAACACCATATCTATAATAATTCATACACTGCCCTTCAAACATGTTGAATTGATTCCAGTAGGGATGTGACTCAAAAAAATTGAACTGAACAACTTGTGATTGAATGATAGATTCAAGAAAGTGGTTCTTGAATTAGATTTGACCCGGCAAAAATTGAATTTTGACTCAAGGGAATAGTTGGATAATTTACACAAGTTAATAATTTAATTCAAGAGAGTGGTTCTTGAATTTGGATTGAATTTTGAAAAGAGATAGATTTTGAATTTAGAATTGATAATAGAATAGTAACAATTTCCAGAATAAATCAAAGGAATTTTTTTTTCTCGGATGAACAGTACCGACGATGAACAGTAATAATTTTTTTTAACAAACTCAAGAATTTGACTATGAGAACGGCAAAGAAAACGGAAGTTGATTTGGACTCAAATTGAACACAAAAACAACTTTTGAATTTCTTTGGAATTTTTTTGGATCAAAAACTCAAAAACTGTTACTGGACACAAGAATACGAAGAACAATGAAGGAGAGAAAAAACACAAGAATCAAAAGCAATAAAAGATATAACATTAATCTTGGGGCATAAGCTTTGATACCACCTGATGCGAACCCAGTTAACACGAACGCTATCGAACCCGTAGGATAATGAACCGGATCCCAAGAACGCCCAGATACGACAAAGTTTTAGGATTCAAGCTCTAAACATTGAACCAAGCAACCAAGGGTATGTTAAACCAACGACCTCTTGATCACAAAGTCTCGAAATCTCACCCGGATAGTTTTGAATTTTGAACCCAACAAGGTAAAACAAGTAACCCAAAGATAATGATGATGCAATGAACCTTGCCCACAAATTGAAGAACCCATGATCCGATATTTTGAACGTCACAAAAATTATTTATTTTTGATAAATTCGGTAAAATTGTTCATGGAAGAACAAGGAGAAAGAAGCCTTTCAAATTTTCATATAATAATCATGTTTTCCTTACAATGAAAAAAAAGATCATATTTATACTAAACTAAGAAAATATGGAAAAATACAAAATTTAGAGTCCTAGAATAAGAAAACTACCAAAAATAACAGACTCGTCAAAATAATGAAAAAACGAGAAAACAAGAAAATTTCTCTATCAATTCGGACGAACAATCCGAACGTCCGAATTTACGCGTCCGGTTGGACGACCCGCCAGACATCTTTCAGTATTCAGGTCATAACTTTCTCTACCGACGTCCGATTGAATTGATGCAAAGTGAGTTGAAAAGATTACTTAAAGATCTACAACTTTGTTTCAAATATAATCTTCCAATTCAATCATTTACCATGTAAAAAACAGGTTTCAATATGAGACTGAAAACAATTGCATAACTTTCGTGTTGATCCAATTGATTTCCGACCTCAACCCCAACATGAAACTTGTTCCTTGGCATATGGTCTTCTATATTATGGACTCCGTTGCTTGAACATGTAAATGTATAGCTTTTATAAACTCTTTGAAGTCTCGGATTTGGTTCAAAACTCTCTCCAACATGCTTCGAATTGTTGATGGTTTCTAGCGTAGCCCGGATCATATCATCCCATTGTCGTCCCTAGTCTGTGAGTGTGATCAACTAAAAATTTGATAATTTAGCTAATTTGTGACTTGTGACCTAAAAATTCGATAATTGTGATTGAGAAATAATTTGTGACTAATTAATTTGATAATTTTTTACCGTTAAATAAGTTGTGACTTATAAAATTTAGTATTTGTGACCTATTTGAAAATTTGTGACCAATAAATAAATCGTGACCTATAATTTTTTTATTTGTGGCCGACGAAATAAACTGTAATCTTTTTTTTTTTTTTTATTGTGATTGTGAAATAATAGGTGACCAATTAATTTGATAATATGTGACCAATAAATAAGTTGTGAGTTATAAGTATGCACATGTGACCATTAATTATATAATTATGATCTTAATATATTTACTTAATAAAATATATTTAATCAATTAATTAATACCTGAGTTTTGAATTTTGAAACTTAAAACTTGAAAATTGAATTACCATATACTTAATACCTGATTTTTTTTTCCCAAAAAAGAAAGTAGTGGCTATTTGGGTTGGGCACGAACCTGCACTGGACCTGAATGGGCTCCACCCATGCCCAAATGTAGCCAACTCAGCAAACCCTCTCGAAACAAATAGAAACACAAACAATATTATTCCAATACATACATAAAATACACACATACGTCTACAGATATGAATAATGTGAGTAATATTTCACCTTTCTGATGAGATAAGTGGACTCTATATCAATGGAAACACAGAATCGTTCGAGTCCCCCATTGCCCGCTGATCTCTCTCTCTAAAACTATATATATCTATTTCGCGTGGAAAATGCTAACAATTAAAAGAGGGATCAAACGATTGTGTAAGGAACAACGACCTCTCAAGACAAAATCCCAACGAGGGGTGTTTATTTATGAAGATTGCAATTCACAAGACACGAATGTCTCTAAGGGGCACAAGCACACAAAGTTAACTAAGATTCGATTATGAAAAGCTTAAAGAAAATAAAATTACATATTCTCTGTTTAAAAGTGATTTGTTCGGTCCTTATTTCTGTGTTCTCCTCTTTCTTTTATACTCATGGATAGTTTCCTTCGTAGAACTACTTGAAAAACCACCTGTTACTCTATAACCACCAACTTTCTCCATGATAAGCACTCTATCCAGAAACCTTCCACTTTCTCCATGATCGCAACCGCTATTCTCGAGTGGTAGGATGTGATAAGGTTTCCCCTTAACCGTTTTAATAACTGTTGCCCTTGAATGTGAGTAACTATAATGCTCGTTCAATTCCGGGGTGCCTCGCGCAGCTGAGCGACGTCCGGCCGGTTTGGGCGATTATGGGCTACAGTAGCACAACTCCCTTTTGGGTAATCTCATTTGGGTCTGCCCTTCGAATTGGGCTTTGCTCCCTTCTCGAATGAAGCTCTATCGTTTGAGCCATTTAATTGGATTTGTTTTAATTGTGCCTGGTTTTGTGTGACAACAATTACTCCCCAATATGGCAAAATTGATATATATTATCAATCTTATGTCATATTCATAGTTTCGTATTGCTTTCAACGTTTGAGATTATAAAAGAGTATGACACTTTAATCATTATCTCTTTTGGCGGTGACCCTTTTGGCCCAAAAACGTAACATCTCGCAGCCCCTATAAACCGAAGGACACGCCACTTTGTCACGCTACTTTACCCACGTTTGCATTACTACGTTCACCTATAAAGGCTACTGTTCATCTTCTTTTGCCTCTCTATTCGACCGTTCAATCCCTTTCGTTTATCAAAGATTCTTACGTAAATGGCGACATCGACGAGCTCTTCTGATAATGTTCTTAACTTTAAGGATTTCCAACTGCTCCTCTCTCACTCATATATCAACTTTGCTTTTCTTTCACAGGTCAACCCTGATCTCCACGAGTTCTACTTGGGTCCATCTTTCAGAGATGCTGATTCTGTAGGGCAGGTAGCGACGGCCCAGCTATTCCCTTGCACTCAGGAACCTCCTTTCTTGAATCCCTTTCCATTGAAGCCCCATTCGTGAGAGAGGTATCCATACTTGGCCCAAAACTGAAGCTACTTTCTGTTTTTAGCATGCACATTTGATGAAACATGGCCCCACTAGGGCAATTTTCAATCGTGCTGGGATTTCGAATTTGCTCAAAATTACCCTTCACCCCCCGGTTTATGACCCAGTGCATTTCCCTATTGCTTTAAGTTTTTGGTCTTCTAAGTATAATACTTTTGTCTTCTCTCTTGGCCCAATGTCCATTACCCTGAGGGATATTGGCGCCATAGTTAATTTGCCACCTCTAGGCGACACCATTTTTCCAGGCATTCTAATTACTGGTGTGGCCTCAAAATTTGACAAGAAACTGACCAATTCTTACTCTGCCATGCTAAGCATGTACGATAATTCCAGTACTAGTGAGCCCACTCATGCTGAGTGTGTGGCTTTCCTTTTAGTTTGGCTTTGCAAATATGTTCTTTGTGTGTCTAGCCTCAAACCTTCCACTGCCTACCTACCTATAGCCAATGAGTTAGCTCGTGGTATGTCTTTGAATCTCTGTTCATTCTTTTTGGCTGTCTTTTATCGAGGCATGGATTCCCTTCAAGTCCAATTGAGGGGTGGGGCATCTCCCACTGGCAGCGGGCCTCTTTGGCTCGCTCAATTATGGTTGATGATTTATTTCCCATAGCTTGGTACTCCACCAGCTCCTCCCAAGTCTGTTAGTTGTTACGGGCTTCTCATCAATCGATTAAGCCCTGTGACATTGTCCGCCAGGGACATTTTTTCATTCTTTTATAATTTGAATTCTATTCCTTCACTTTTTCCTTTTTCCGTTCACCAAATTTCCATTTTTGTACAGCCTCCGCCTACAATGAATGATATGAGTGTCATTGTCCCTGTTTGGGCCCAATTTTTGGTTGGCAAGGAATTGCTCCATGACATCTTGACTGGAACAAACACCAAGGCGGGGGTTGAGGTGTGTCCCCTAATTTTTTGCTCGTCAGCTAGGCTTCGGCCAAACCTGGCCTGTGCCTCCCTATTTTTCTAGGAATTTGATTGAACGTTTTCACACTATTAGAAAATCTGATGCGTTAGCCATTGAGGCTCGTAACGCCATTTTTTAACAACCGACTTTTCTGTAGCCCCTTTTAATCCTACTTTTGCAGCTCATCCTATTTTTGACCAATTTTGACCATCTGTGAGGCAAAGGTTGTTTGCCGCTGACGTTAGTAATATTTTCCATCTTTTGGAGAGGCCAAGAACCTCGTCTACCTCTCCCATTCCTGCCCTTCCCATATTAGTCAGGAATCCTACTTCTCCACCTACTCGAGCCAAACGCCCTGCTTCATCCAGCCCTTCGTCTACTCAAGTGGGGACTACTACGGGTGCTTCCAGCTGAAAACAGCCAACTCCCATTCGGACAATTTTGCTAAATGAAGGTGATGATGATGATAGTGAAGATGCTCCTCTTACATCAAGAGGAAGGTAATTGAGAGGATTACCTGTTTTTTGTTCACTACAAGTAATCTTTCACGTGCTAACATGTTACTTGAATTTCTTAGAGGGGCTCTGATTCCTCTTCGAAGGGCCTTGCGCCATTGCATACCATCGAAACTTCTTCAGCTAGGCCATCCAATAAGGGGGCTAACCCTGAGGAGTCTACAAGTCGAGAGCCTGTGATCGTGCAGCCAACTGAGGGACTTCCATCTCATCAGAGCGATGACCCCCAAGTGCCGGAGTAAGAGGTAGTATGATTTATAGTTTGCTTCCTTATTTGCATACTGAACCTCAAACCGTTATCGCTTGGCTTGCAAAAGTACCTGTGGACTTATCTGTCATGGAGGGGCATTCTTGCCCAGATAAGGAAAAATCGTCACAAGCAATTAGATCCACTGGCGATGCCCCCAGCTTCCCAAAGCTGCTGACGAGGTAACTCTTGCTTTGTCTTTTGTTTTTTGTTTCGGCCGTTGTAATGAAAAATTATAAATGCTTATGTTTTTTCCTTTGCAGGAAGCTGACGTCATCTTGTGCTTCATCCAGGGCTTGTTCTCTTCTTGGGTGCGGGCGAAGGCTAGAGAGGTTTCTCGCTCTTCTTAATCTAGTCGTCCATCTGTTTCATCTACTGCATCCTCGGAGGAGAATTTGAGGAAGCTCAAACAATCAGTGTTTGATTATGTTTCTTTCATGGACATGAACGTTAATCAGGCTAGCGCCTCGAGCCAGAAAGAAACATTTGAGCATCTAGGTGCATAAATGGCTCAAGCACTTGAGCTTCCTTCGCTCAAAATTTCATCTGATATCAAGCTAACATTGAAGATCATTCACTCGAAAATCGGCTTTTTACTGGCTAAGTATGCGGAGTTGAAAACCAAGCAGACCCAGTACCTCCATGCTGTAAGTGAAAATACATCTTTGTTCCAAGAGCTGGAGAAGGTCAGAAGCTATTTGAGTGAGGTCTCTGCTGAGGTTATGGTTGAGGATTCTCTAATAATGAGTCTGACTGCGGAGATGAAGATACTCCAAGCTAAGATGGACGACTGTAAGGCTAGATTAGCTGCTAAGAAGCGTAATATGTCTCAAGAAGTTGAGCGAAGTGCTTCTTTGGTCAAGCGTTATACGTCACTAGTAGTTGATGAGGAGGCTGTGACTGAACTATCCAATGCTGCTGACGAACACCGCGATGAGTGGGAGAGGCTTAGGGAACAAATGCGTTCCATCTGGGGTAGGCTGTAATTAGGCCTTCTTTTATTTTGTATCTTAGGATGATAGTCATTGTTGGCCAATTATGTAATCTACAACCAATTAATGAAGTCCTTATTTTGTTCCCGAATTGCTTTCATAACAGAACTTTTTACTTGACGCCTGTCTTAATTGTTGATATTGCTTGGCATTTATTGTGCCACATTCATTACATAGTTCACTTTCACATGGAATAGAACTTTTAGCATTCCGACATTCCTCCTTTGAGATTTGAAACTTCAATTCCGACCATTGTGCATGCATATGGCCCTTCGTCTTTCGTCTCTTCGCCTTCAAGTTCTTATAAAATTGTGAACTTGTCTCATTCGCCATTCCCATTCTTGTTCTTCATATGATTAAATTGTTGTCACTGCCGGGCATTCAAATGATCGGTTCAGGAGATCGATTAGTCCCATTTTTACCAGACATGAAGCACCCAGTCTTTCTTCAAATTTGTCAATTGTCTTGACGTCCTCTTTGGTATGGTTCTTTGGCTAATGAAGGTCTTCTCAGCACCTCTTCTACGTGTGACCTTCAGAGGGATTGCAAGAAGTGGGCCAATAGCTTGTTGAGAGTGCTCATTTAGCCATTTGTCTATCATTGCAGCTATGCATTTAGGAAGACGGTGGCTTTCCGGCCAAATAAATGTCTTCTTAGCACCCTTCCTCCCACGATTCGGGGGAGTTGGAATCAATTGCTTGCTGAGAATGCTTCTATGGTCGTCTACTAATCATTGCAACTATGCATCTAGGAAGGCAATAGCGGCCAATTTCCTTTTCGTGTAATAGTTGATAGGAAGAATGTTCTAAGAGCCTGCTTCTGTCTGCGGCCTATACTTGTAATTTGCATTCTTTTGTTTGTGATAAATAACAGCATGTTTTGTTTGTGATGAATAAAGGCACATTTTATTTGGACGTATCTTGTTTGTATTCTGTTTAAATACAATCGTCCAGTTTATTTTTTCTATGCAATTTACGGTTGATTTATCTCTTCGTCTTCCCATATGAAAGGAACATATTTCTTTAAGTATTTACCGTTGATAGATTTTATATGCTTTGTACTGTTCAAATCTTCTAGATGGTAAGCTCCATTAGACAATACGATGTTCACTTTGTAAGGTCCTTCCCAATTGGGCGACTATTTCCCATACTTTGGATCCTTACTATCTAGAGGAAATATTGTCTTCCAAAATAACTCGCCCAAGCTAAAAGACTTCGCTATGACTTTTTTGTTGTAAAACTTGGCCATCTTTTGTTTTTGGACTTGCAATCTATCTAGGACGTCCAATCTTAAATCGTCCAACTCTAGTAAGCTTTGGGTTAATGATTCAGCATGCTCATCATCATCCCAATTACTCTGTAAGCCTACTCTAATTGATTGCACGTTAATTTCCATGGACAAGACAGCCTCTTGGCCATAAGTAAGCTGAAAATGAGTCACCTTGGCACTCGAATGTGGTGACGTTCTGTAGGCCCATAAAGCTTTACTCAAGCATTCGTGCCAATTTCTGGTGTTTTCACTTATCATTTTCCTTATGATATTCTTTAGGACTTTATTAGAAGATTCTGTCTGGCCATTAGATTGAGCGTAATAAGGCGTGGAGTTTACTAGCTTAATTCCAAAATCGCTCAAAAACTCTTTCACTTGATCTCCATTCAAAGATGTACCGTGACCCATCGTTAGTGTTTGTGGTATCCCAAATCTGTTTATAATATGGTCACGAACGAAGTGTATGACATTCTTCTGGGAAATCTCCTTTAACGGTATTGCTTCTACCCATTTGGTGAAGAAGTCCATTGCTACTATTATGAAAGTATATTGTTTGGACGACGAGGGATAAACCTTCCCTATTAGATCTATCGCCCAGCCCCTGAACGGCCAATGTTTGATAACGGGTACCATTTCTCTTGCTGACGCTCTTTGTATTGGACCATGCCTTTGGCAGACCAAACAACTCCTTGCAATTCTCCCATTTTGGGCCAAAAATATCCGCTTCTTATAATTAGCCATCTCATTTTCTGACCAGCCTGATGAGCCCCACATATTCCTTCATGCACTTCCACCATGATCGTCTTGGCTTCTTGTAAACTTACACATTTCAATAGCAGCTCATCTGAACGTTTCTTGAATAGCTCTTCTTCTATCAGCGCGTAGTTTACAGATTACAGCTTCAATCTTCTATCACCCCATTTCTCGGGTTTTCTTAAGAAGTTTTTGATTTCTTCCCTCCAATCTATTGTATCTCCACTTTGTATGCAATGAACATCAATATTTTTCGCCCTTTGTTTTACCACGGGCAATATTATTCCATATTCACAAGTGAACTATATATTTAGCAACTTTGAGTACCCCGATGCCATTTGGGCTAATTCGTTCGCTAAATTGTTATATGTCCTGTTAACATATTGAAGCTCTGCTTGATCAAATTTTTTCAAAAAATTCTTGGGCAGTTTCGTAGTGGTTTATGACTGACTTACTTTGGCATTTGAAATCACCGGTCAGTTGGTAGATCACCAGTTGGGAATCGTCCTTAACGATTACATTTTTTATTCTCAATTTTGCTAATAGTTCCAATCTCACAATCAATGCCTCATATTCAGCTTGATTATTAGTACATAATCTATTTAAGGTGAAAGCATATTTATAATGAACCCCTAACGGATTTATCAATACTATCCCTACCCATGCACTTCCAGAAGTTTTTGATCCATCGAAGTATAAAACCCAAGGTTTTATTTCAAAAGAATCAACTTCTAGTTCAATTTATTTAGGCATATCAAGGTACAGGTAATTGGCCAGAAAATTAGCCAATGCCTGATTTTTTATTGCTTTCTAGGGTACATATAGTATTTCGAATTCTGAAAGTGCCAAAGTCCATAGACCTATCCTTTGGTGTAAAACAGGGCGAAAAAGTATATACTTAACTAAATTTACATTAGAGATCAAATAGACAGTCACAGGCTGCAAATAAGCCCTTAGTTTTGTACATGTGAAATATAAAGCACGACATAACTTTTCAATAGCAGAGTAATTACATTCACATTTTGTGAAACGCCTACTCAAATAGTAAATCGCTCTTTCTTCCCCAAATTGATCCTCTTGCACGACCATTTCGGCTATTGATTCTTGCTCAGCTGATATGTACACTTTCATTAGCCGCCCTTGGATGGGTGACACCAACATTGGTGGACTGGACATATATGTCTTCAGGCTATCAAAAGCCTTTTGATGTTCTTCTTTCCAGACGAACTCTTCCTAATTTTTCAGCTTTAGAAGAGGCGAAAAAGCTTTTGCTCGCCCTGCACAATTAGAGATAAAGCGTCTCAAAAAGTTTACTTAGCCTAGGAACCTTTGTAATTCTTTCTTGTTACCAGGTGATTTGGCCTTTAAAATGCATTTTGTTTTATTCTTATCAAGTTCAATCCTCCTCTTGTGTACTAAAAACTCAAGGAAATTCCCCGCATTGACACCAAATGCACATTTTAAAGGATTCAGCTTTAGTTTATATTGCCTCATCCGCTCGAATGAGTATTTTAATTGTTCAAAATGGTCTTCTTCCCTAACAGATTTGACCACCACATCATCTACATATAATTCAATAAAATCACCTATCATGTCGTGAAAGATTAGGTTCATCGCTCTTTAATAGGTGGTTCTTGCATTTTTTAGGCCGAAAGGCATAACTACCCATTCAAAGCATCCTAAAGCCCCAGGACACCTAAAGGCCGTTTTATGCACATCTTCTTCAGTTATGCAGATTTGATTATATCCTGAATACCCATCCATAAAAGAATACATGACATGTCCGACGATTGAATCTACTAAGGAATCGACTGTTGGCATGGGATACTCATCTTTGGGCGTTGCTAGATTTAAATTTCTAAAGTCTATGCACACTCTAATACTGCCATTCTTTTTCATTACTAGTACAATGTTAGATAATCATTCAACATATCTGGCCGTTCTAATAAAGCCTGTTTTTAATAATCATTCTATTTCTTTTTTTACTTGAAGTAACACATTGGGAGCAAAGCGCCTAGGAGGTTGTTTATGTGGCTTAAAATTCAGTTTAGTTGGTAATCTATGCTCTACCAAACATTTATCTAAACCAGACATATGTTCATATTCCCAAGCAAAACAATGCTTACACTCTTTTCATAAAGCGATTAAATTATCACTTACCTCTTGATTAAACATCTGGTTGAAAAATGTTGGGCTATCTTCCCCTTCATCGCTAATGTTCACCATCATCAAAGGGTCTTGTGCTTAAGCGTGCCCAGGTTTTGCAATCTTTGTTGCTTCATCATCCATGTCTCTTGCAAGTGCTTCTTCTTCCAAGCAATCCACTTTGTTGACTTCTCGACCGATACTCTGCTCCAATTCGAACACTACCAGCTTGTTTCTCAGTATCTCAAATGCTATTTTTTATTTTGTCTTTTCTTTACATTCTTTATTGAAAGCCATTAATCTGGCTTTGAAGCCCTGAATTTCGGCCACTTTTTCTGGTCGACAATTCATTAAAGTTCTTGGATTGCCTTTTTGCCAATTGCTGGCTTTTCAAAGGCCACTATGTTTGGCCTCATTTGGTTAAACATTTCAGTAAGTGTGTCTACTGAAAATGGTTCTTCACTCTGTGCAATGACTTGAGATTCTTCACCGTCTTGGACTATCCTGGCAGGTCCATAGTTCTTTTTATGCATAAACATTTCTACCGAGTTTGCTCCTGCAACAAAAGGTCTGTGGTCTACTTGGACCACTTGTGCTTCACTCTTGTCATTCCAGAAAACCAAGTACTGGTGGAGTGATGACGGTATGCAACGACTCCCATGAATCCAATCCCTTCCAAGCAGCACATTATAACTTGTAGGACCATTTATCACAAAGACAAATGTGGTCCTAGTAGTCCTTCCAACAGTTATATCCAGCGGCATCACACCTTTAGCTGAAGTTGCTCCTCCATTGAAACTGGTAAGGATAACTTCTGCTGGGATCATGTCACTTTCTGTTTTTGCAAACTTTCTCATCATCATCGATGGTATGGTATTTATAACTGCTCCGTTGTCAATGAGCACCTTCACCACAGGGATGCTATTCACTAAGGTCTTCACATAAAACGGCCTCAAGTGTTTAGTCAATTTCATATTGGGCATCTTAAAGATAACTTTCTCAGCTATTCCTATCTCTACCTATTGTTGATCCCTGGTTAAGTTATTTCCTTACGACAAGTCCATGTGTAACACTTCACACTGAGCTACTGCTTCTTGGGCTTTCCCTGTTTGGTCATTTTCATCTGATACTTCTTTTTCGACTATCAAACTGGTAGAAGGAGGCAATATTCTTGGAGGTGACCCGTATTTTTCAAAGCGAGGTACTCTTACCCTTCTCTTAGGCGTTCTGTATATCACATAGAAGTCAAAAGAACGCCCAGATGGTTCCCCTAGTAAGTCTACCTTGCGAACACCTTCTTGATGAAGTTGTTTCAACAATTTGTTGTACAACACTCCTCTCTTCTTCCTTTCTTCTTCTAAATCGATCTCCTCCTCAATGTCGGTCATGCCATCGCTTTCTTCTTCATCATCTACTCCCTGGGAAATCTGGTCTTCTTCGCATTCCAACAAGCATGCTTCTTCCTCATGAGGGACGGATTCAGGATTTGATTCGAGATCGGGCTACAAAATTTAAAGTCGGGCTACTGCGCAAAAAAAAAAATTTACACATGAAAAACAGTTTTTTCAAAAAAAAAAAAATATAAAAAACCTTTTAAATTTTTTTTTTACCTGAGTGGGGGGGCTGCAGCCCAGCCAGCCCTCCCACTGTATCCGTCCCTGTTCCTCATTACTTTCATTCTCTTCCCCTGCTATTTCTTTACCTTTGAATTCATTGGCTAGTATGTAATTATTAGCCATCACAGGAGCTAATGTGCCAAACGGAACGGTGAGAGGTTGATCCGGATCTTCTCCATCCTCATCTTTCTTTTCACACTCAAATTTTGAGCTTCCAGAAGAACTTCTGGCAGTTCTCCCAGTGACTCGCCAGTGCCAATTTCTTCATCACCCTTAAAGATGCTGAGAATATTTTTGTTGGCCACTTCGAGCAGTTTAGGTGCTTTGGGACGTGATGATCCTTGCTCTTGTCTCATCATTCGTCCATAGTTCCGTTGAAAGCGCCTTTGTTGAGTTCTGGTCATCTCATCAAAAGGCATGACTCTTCCTACATTGTACTGGAAGGAATGCCATACATTTGGTCGACGAGGTTGTGGTCTGAATGTCCTTCCATTGCTATTTGGCCTGAATTGTCTCTCAATATGCGACCTCCTATAGCTTGACGCATCTCGTCCTCCTTTGGGCCAGAAACCATGATTGATGTCAAGACGATACTGGCGATGTTGGTGATGCCATATTCGTGGCTCTTCCATATGTTCAGCTGTTTCTCCTTTGCATCTGGAACACAAGATGTCTTCATTTTTTTTCAGTTTCTTCCCGTTTGATCCTTTCAAAGACGTTGGTGTGCAACTCAGAATCCTCTTCCCCATCATCTAGGACCAATTTGAACTTTGACAACTTATTTTTGAAGCCAGCTGCCATCATATTCACACCCAGTGGCTATGGGAAAGGATTTTCATCCACTGCCATTTTCTTCTTATCATCAAATGTGATTCGCCCCGACTCAATGGCGTCCTGTAACACATGATGGAAAACCAGGAAGTTGTTAGTTATATGTGACCATGCATTATGCCATTTGCAATATTTTTTACCCTTGATTAGTTCAGGGTCCGGCAATTTATGCTTGTCGTTCAACCTTATCTGCTTATCCTTATACAATTTATCAAATATAAGGTCAGTTTTGGTCACATCAAAGGTAAACGTCCTAGCCTTTTTGTCTTCGCTTTTGAGAGGCTCGTCTTTGTTTGACGCTCTAAACCTGGCCATTATAGGACAAGCATAAGCATCTCCCTTAACTAGTTCGGCCAAGCATATTTCTACCTAATCGTAATATTCGTCATCTACAACATGAACGTCAAAGTTTAGGTCTCTGTAATAAGTCTCTTTACTAGAGTTTTTCATTTGTTCTTCTTCCCTTATTAGACGCTCATACCTAATCACGTTAGCACTCAACTGAAAAATATCAGGGAACTCCCTGTCCTAGAATTTCTTTTTTAGATCAAAGCTTAGACAGCTCTAAGCGATTTTGACAACCTCTTTTTCGGGCAGAGGTACAAAACATTTGCTCCTGACTGTTTTCAACCTTTGGAGGACACTTTCTACCCATTCGTTTGGCATTTGACGCAAGTTCACCAAATCGGCCAAAGTAACTTCAGATTCAGTTTTGTAAAACTGAGTGTGAAACAATTACTCTAGTTGTTGCCATGTTTGGACAGAATTTGCTAGCAAATTAATGAACCATGGAAAGGCTACTCCTGTTAACGAACTAGGGAACAGTCTTACTTTGTGGTAGTCAGTTACTTCCCCACATTGTAACGTGAATTGCCTTATATGTTCTAGAGTAGAAACCTCTCTCAGGCCAATAAATAACGAGAACTCAGGTATTTTACACCCTCTAGGCCACGGTTATGCTTAGTCCACCCAATCAAGGTATGGCTTTGTGTAAGTCAGCCAAATGAAAGGACGTGTCCCAAAAGCCAGTTGGTCCTACACTATTTTCATAATTTGATTCCTCAACAGAATGTCGGGATCGTATGGGACTCTTACAGGTTGGTTTATTGGTGGGATGGCTTGCGGCCTAGCATTTGGTCCTTAGTTTGCGACGTAAGCGTCGTTATTCGGACCATTGTTACCATTAAACTGAGCATTTCCACCATCATTAACACGTGGGGCGCTCTGTCAATTAATTTGGACATTATCTCTGGCGTTCGGGTTATCCCCCAAGTTACCTCCAGGTTTGTTACTCCATTACCACTATTCAAGTTGGCCATTCCACCACTCCCTTGATTTGAAGTAGACGGGCCAAAAGGTGGGTCTATCCCGTGATTCGGGCTTAGTATCGGGAAACTATTTCCCACAATCGTCCTAGATTGGAAATGATTTCCTATACTGGGCATAATTGGTTGACAGATTTGGCTGACTAACTTGTTCATGATTTCATTCAACGTATTAAGTTGTTTAGCCATGTTGTCATAGTGTACATTTCCATCTTCAGTAAACTTTTCTATAACATGAACGTTTTGCAAGTTTACCTGTTCAATGACGTCTTGAGTGAGTTCACCGAGCAATGCACGCATGGTTCGAGGACTCAATTCTGTCATTGATTTGTAACGACTTTGATTCTGTCCATTTATTCCTGAAGTACTTTGCTGCTCCTCGAATTGTTCCATTACAGATTGGACTAGTCGTTGGTTTGTTGGCTCCTTGTCAAAATTTTTGGGAGGCATATTGATTGCTTGTCGTATCTTCAAATACCAAACGTGTCCCACTGGGTGTGCCAAATTGTTTCGCGCGAAAAACGCTAACAATTAAAAGAGGGATCAGACGATTGTGTAAGGAACAACGACCTCTCGAGACAAAGTCCCAACGAGAGGTGTTTCTTTATAAAGATTACAATTTAAAAGACACAAATGCCTCTAAGAGGTACAAGTGCACAAAGTTAACTAAGATTCGACTATGAATAGCTTAAAGGAAATAAATTTACATATTCTATATTTGAGAGTGATTTGTTCGATCCTTATTTCTGTGTTCTCTTCTTTCTTTTATTCTCATGGGTAGTTTCCTTCGTAGAACTGCCTGAAAAACCGTCTGTTATTCTATAACCACCAACTTCCTCCATGATAAGCACTCTATTCAGAAACCTCCCACTTTCTCCATGATTGCAACCGCTATTCTCGAGTGGTAGGATGTGATAAGATTTCCCCTTAATCGTTTTAATAATTGTTGCCCTTGAATGTGAGTGACTATAATGCTCGTTCAAGTCTGGGGTGCCTGGCGCAGTTGAGCGTCATCGTTGTAATGTTTGCTCAGGTTTGGGGTGTTCAGCGCAACTGAGCGACGTCCAACCGATTTAGGCGATTATGGGCTACTGTAGCACAACTCCTTTTTGGGTAATCTCGATTGGGCCTACCCTTTGAATTGAGCTTTGCTCCCTTCTTGAATTAAACTCTATCGTTTGAGCCATTTAATTGGACTCGTTTTAATTGGGCTTGATTTTGTGTGTCAAGATTATCAAATCTCTCTTTCTTTCTCTATATTTGCTCCAATATTTTTGCAAATATATTTCCATTATCCTTTTCCACTTTTCTGCGGGAAAATATATATATTTTTTTTCTCTTGTTGGTGCGCGTACATAAGAAGAAAGTGTTTTAGTATGTGGTGTTAACGAATTTCAATCTGAGCCCGACAAATTTCTTGTTGAAATGATACAAATATCCTTGTCACTCCTCATTCATTACATTTTCGGATTGACTTGGGTATGGTGATTAAGGTTTTAGATTGATGAGTGTCTCGTTGTTTTGTAATGCACATCGAGTATATTTTATCTTTATTTAATAAGGATTAAAATTAAATTTTTAAAGGGTGGTTGGTGGGGATTAAAATTAAATTTTTTTTTTAGTAGATTGTGATGGAAGTTTTTGAAATGTGTGGTTGAAAAGTTGTGGGGCTCGTGAAAAATGTGGTTGATATTAATTGTTTGACTTTAACTTAGATTAAAATCTGATTTTAATTGATACCATTAGTATATTTTAATAAAAGTTGATAAAATGTATAGTTAAAAAGTTGTGAATCTCATGAAATATATAGTTAAAATCAATTATTAATTTAAATTTAAATTAAAATCTAAATTTTAATTCCTATCAAACAAAGACTTTAATATTCTTGTCATTCATATTTTCTTAGGCTTTGACAAGTTCATACTCTAAAATAGTCAAAATAGACAACTGAATCGATTTATAAGTTATTGTCGATTTTTAGATCATATCAATCTGATTTTTTATGATCATCTATGTTGCATTCCAATGATTCAAGGAATATGTTTTTATTAATTCATTGTTACATATATAGAATTGAATAAATCCAAAGTAGGGAATCGATATTCTTAAATCTGGCACTGTATAGAATGAGTGAAATTTGTTTTAAAAATGACTATCATACCAAATCGTCAAAGATATGTCCACGGATCAGATAAATTATGATATTATACTAACAAAATAATCTAATTTGTAGTGAGTAGCATATATTAATTGTTCTAGAAACGTTACAAAAAAAAAAAAAAAAAAAAAAAATTCACCTCAACCTTGAGAGTCCCCCACCGCTCCGTCCTTAGAACATTATAGAGGAGGTAAATCGCGAGATGTAGCTCAACATGCCAAAGTACAAGAGCTGTCATACTGATGCCTACAAAGAGTTTAATTTCATACATTGTAAGAGGCAGAAATCGAACTCCCACACTGCGATTGTCAGCTCAACTGAAACTATTTCACTCATGTCCTTTACACCACTGAACTATGCCCCGGGGGGCAGAGAAACGTTACAAACTTTGACTGCAGGTGAGTGTAATAATAATATGTTAAAATTTGCAATAAAACAAATTTCTCCAACAATTTTTTGCAATTTAGTTATCCCTCTTGAACATATCAGAAATTAATTTGACAAAGACAATCATAGGCCATTGATGGTACTAAATTAAATCACCAATCCTATAAATTATTATTTTCATCAATTTATTTTCCATATTTTTTGTTTTTTTAAATCACCAATCTATGCGATATTTTTCAGATTTTCTGTTATCATTTTTATTATAGTGTATAATTTTTTTTCCATATACATTAATGATTCTCTTTTTAATGCGGTATATTAAAAAGCTAAAAAGAAGAATTATTTCTTTCAAGATTTTTCTTTTGTTTTATTTTCAGTTACTTTAAATACATGCCATCATGATATGAACACAAATCATAAGTCGACTCGGTTCATTTACGACATGCAATATTAATCAGCAAAAGAAAGTGTAGAAGGGAATCTGCATCTCTTTTTTATATAGTAAGTGCTTTTTTCTCCCTAATAAAAATTGAATTAATTATGTAAGTAGGATCCAAGGCCCTTCCCTTGCCCCTTACGTCAAATTTATTGCCACAACAAATGCCTTGTTCCATCCCTGCTTTTAATACAAGTTAACTACACCAAAAACTGTTTTTTATAACGTGCGAAAAAAAATTTCATAGACTTTTTGCAGTGTTCAAGCATACGTTGCGGGCTTTCATGTTGTCATAGAATTCCAACCTTTCAGCAACGTTCAATGAATATTGCGAAAAACATTTTTTTTTTTTTTTTGCAATATTTTTTTGTTGTTGCTATAGATCATTTTACCTTTTTCTTTATTAATTCAACATTTTTTTTTTCTATTTTGACAGCAATTTACGAAATTGACGTAGCTAAATTAAAAATTTACACATTGTGAAACATTTTTGGATTTCGAAAAAAATAATAATTTCATTATGAATTTAAATCAATACACTTAAAATATAACAAACTATTGAAATAAAAGCAAACTTTCTCTTACACTCTTTAAAAAAAATGAAATTACTTGTATAAAAGAAGACAAGTTAAAACTATAGTTTATATACAAAACTAAATTATTAAAAAGAAGATGAAGTACATTAATCGGATCGCCACACTACAAGTGTCATTCCATCAATTTCGTCGTCTTCGACGACTTAAACCCTGTAGAGATAGCAAACATCATAAGCAAAATCAACGTAATTTGGTGAGGTAAATTTCAAATAAAAGAAAAATAAAACTTGATTATCGACTATTAATGACCTAATTAGTGATAAAAAATAAAAATAATAAAAAATAAAAAACTTGATATTCAATATTCATTGCCCTTGAGCGTATGCAGCAAAACAGTTCATTGAAAGTCATAGAAGACCCATCAACTTGATTAGCGACTATTAGACACATAACAAGACCAGTAATAAACGGTGCACATTTATCTAAGGTAAACAAGAACCAGACAGCCAATAATTTACTAATAATGCAATCAAAAACTAAGTAAATCACATAGATGGCGTAAAACCCCGACATCATTGTCTTCAAGTAGTAGTAATATATTGAGTACAAGTACACATAGAAGGCCGTTGAGAATGGCGAGAAGAAGGAAGTCCATTGTCATTGATAATTCTCAGCATTTAGCAGAAAATATGTTCCAACAATTGCAATGCAGGCAGGAACAATGACAAGAATTAGGAACACAGTGCCAATAGACTGAAATGTAGTTGGCCAGCACTACACAAGAAGAGTATACTTCAAATAGGCTCAGGGAAACAATGGGGGTGCGGCAGATTTAGAAAGTATTAACGAGAAAGAAAACCCACAAGCCAACTAGAATTTTTCATGGTGTCAACTTGATTTCGCATGTATGTTCAGAAGAAACATGGAGACATTCTTTGATCACACAAGCACATTCTTCCTCAGCCTCTCATAATGCACCATGTCTTATCTTTTATAATTATGCAAGAATATTCTTTTTTAGTTTAAGAGTTGATGCCGTCGATGGAGGAGGACGATCGGGATTTTGTGCGTGAAATAGAAGTTCCGCACACTCAAAACGACCAAGTGACCGATTCGATCCTGGACCGAGATAGGGTATGTGACTTGACGATAATTTATTGGTCAGCATTTTCTATGAGTTAGCAATTATTAATTTTTTATGTTGACATTTTTGTAGGAGCGCGATCTAGTTGATCGAGAATCATCTCCGCCGATGGTACCCCTGGGCCAATGGCATCACCTCCGCCGAGGATTTCACCTACGCGGAGGTCATCACCTCCGCCCATGGCATGGTCGTCCCCTCCGCCCGTCGGATTTTCGTCACCCCCATCCCGACAGCTCCCCCGTGGATCTCCTATACACGGTCACAGTCAGGGCGATGATCTATCTTGAATATGGAGTTCATGCAGGCCATTGGCATTGAGTACGAGTCGTTCAGACATCTGGGTAGCTCTTACATAGTGCCAGATTATTTGGTCGATTGAATTTTCTGGATGTCGCCAAAGGTCGGGAGAGGCCATGGGCTGGTTGTACACGTATGTACATTCCAATCTGTGTGAACCATCACTATATTGCACTGGAGATTGTTTTCGCGATGTCGATGTATGCGTATGACCCCGATCACTTGTGTTTGACACAGAGTCAACTCGAGCAGATCTTGGAGTCGATGGCTGTGATCGTTTCCCGGATGGCTAGAGTAGTGGAGATTTTCGTGCAGGACAGACTAGCCATCGTGAGGAAAACGACTACGACGAGACAAACCATATCGTAAGTGTTTGTTATTTTTTTAACTTTACAACTTAGTTTTTATGTACATGGCACCAAACTAACGCATTATTGTTTAATTGCAGTGGTGACTGCAATATTTACATGATAAAGTACATCGAGTTTTTTAGTATAGCTCATAAAGTTGATTCTATCAACCAATCATAGATTCAAAACTAGAGGAATAAATTAGCAGCTGATTTATGAGAATTTAATTGCGATCCGTGAATTTTTTTATTTATTTATTCTTTGTAATTTTGTAACTATTGTATAAGTGCGCTTTTTTATTTTTGTACATTTTACTCAATTGTAATCATTTGTAATTTTAATTTTTTACATTAATTATTTAATTTTAATTTCTTTTATTTAATTATATATATATATATATATAAACATTATAAATAATAAATATAAATTAAAGAATATAAATATTATTTAATTAACATCGAAAATATTTAACATTTGAATAAATAAGAATTTAAAATTTGATAATGACTAAAATTAAATATTGAATTTTTAATAACAGAAACATTAAAAATATTATTCATTTAATACATCGGCTTAATTGTCTTTTAGGGGAATATGACTTACAATTTTGACGAGTATGTCCAATGGCTATGCACCTGCTGCACGTACGTGGACATCCAGGACCACGCTATTGAACTTCTGGTGATAACACAGTATTAAGGTGAATAATGTTGTCGGGAACTTCTCACTCAACTTCATTAGGTAGAGGAAATATAGTTTTTGTGTACGCTGCTCTCCAAGAGTCAGCCGTGTAATAAGGAGAGCATGATGTTCTCGCTGCAAAGTCTTGATATATAGTCACCGCGACTGCATGCTCACATGGAAAACTCTTTAACTGAAATCGATTACAACTGCATGTATTATCAGTCAAGTCAACCAGTGGTTCCACATTCAACTTTTTCGCAACATTTGTAGTTTTACAGAGTTTCTCCTCTTGAGTTGGCGCTAGCACGCTCGATTAATTACGTGATTCTGCACGTCGATCATGAAACCATTGCTGCAGCTTATTACAAACGTTATCAATCATTGCAAGGATGGGTAACTCTCGGTCCTTCTTAAATAATGCATTGAGAGACTCCGCGTTATTCGATGTCATCATGTTGTATCGACAGCCTGAAAAGTGTGAACGAACCCAATGTTTAATCCCCCATTTTGGTTAGATATTCCCAAGCTTCGAATGATTTAGTTCATATTTCTTCTATGAACCTGTTGTACTCTTCAACACTGTACGCTTCGACCGCTCTTCTTAATAATGAAAATATGCCTTTGCCCCGATACCTGGTCTTCAGGTTGCCTTGTATATGGTACATGCAATAACTATGATATGTCTCGAAAAAAATTTCAGCGATACCATATCAAAGACTGTCCCCGATCAATTACAAATGCAAGCTCTTCGACTTCCCCGATTACTTCCCTCAACTTTGTAAAGAATCAACGCATCAACAGATCATTATCACTATCGACTATGCCGAATGTAAGAGGATAAATTTGGATATTGGCATCTTGACATGTAGCAATAATCAACTTGCCTTCGTATTTAGATTTCAGAATTGTGTCATTGACTAGAATTATGGGTCGCATGGTATTTCGAAATCCTCGAATGCATTGTCCAAGAGTCATGAAGAAAAATTTGAAGCAATTATCGCCCTCCGTCTCAATAAATATGCCGATCCAAGATTAGTTATCTCCATGTTGTGGCAATACCTGGCCAATTTAGCATAGCTCTCATCAGTCGATCTCATTAAATCCTCAAATGTGCATTCTTTAGCCTTCCAGGCCTTTTGGTAGCTCAAGACCACTCTGCAATCTCTATAGAAGTCGTTCCTAATGTCCGAAGGTTTGTAGATCGTTTGTGAGTCCTAATACCTGTGCATTATCTGTCGACCAATAAACCAAGCACGGGCTTGTCTATGATCACTTCGACCAATTCTCACTTCACAAGTATGTTCCCGTGTATACTTACAAACTATAAAGCACTCGTTAGTGTCCCATCTTTGTTGCTCGCAAACGCTAACTGTAATTGTTGTCGACGCAGGCGATCGTCAACAACGACTTGGTTGACTTTTTCACTTTGAACCCAAAGTTGTGTTTCATTGCAAGTAGATGTAGAGATTCTTGCAAATATTTCTTTGTTTGAAACAGTTGCGTGACATACAAATCATCATCATCGGGAACCACACGCGAAGAGTTAGAGGACGGTCCACTCATTCCAACCCTTGAGGTCCCACACTGCTCATGTCTCTGACGGTAAGCAAACAAATCCTCATTTGTAAATTCATTCTGATTCTCGTTGTCATGAACTACATATGGAATTATGTGCGTAACGATGAGGAACATCTGTCTCTGGAATAACCACATCATCCTCACGAGCTATCTCCACAATATTCCAAAAATCATTACCCTGATCACCTCCATCCGAATTACATTCGACGACATCCTTCCTCAGTAAAGTCACACAAAGAGGAGTTGTGTGTTTTTGGTTCATAAGGAA
Organism: Osmanthus fragrans; assembly: GCA_019395295.1. NCBI lineage: Eukaryota > Viridiplantae > Streptophyta > Magnoliopsida > Lamiales > Oleaceae > Osmanthus > Osmanthus fragrans. Next base: position 15,967,713 of record CM033359.1, read on the forward strand.
TAGATAATTCACTTCAACATCAGAATAAATCTTTATATGTGACATGGAAATTGAGTCGTGCTCATTGAATATAAATTTCAATTCCATATCGTACTGAGAGGGATCAACATTCAACTTGTTCTGTAAATTACTATACAATTCTGCATATGAGGTACTTGATGTTATGACAACCGCGATAGTAGTGGGTTTTTCGCCCATATATTTACATACACATTGATCTCTTTCATTTAGTTCAAAATCACCAAAGTAACAAACCGGGACTTCATTCATATCTGCATGACGAAATATAATTTCTAGAAAAAATCAGTAGCAAAAAAACAAAAAAAAATCAGCTGACTGAAACTGTCGGCTGTTTAAGTCGGCAGTTTCAGCTGGCTATTTTAGCCGGCTGTTAAAGTAGCAGGCGGATGTTTCTTCGGAAATCTATATTTTTCACCAGATCTATATTTTCGTCTGAAAGATGCAAATGAATTTTTTTTCTTCTTCATGCTTAAAAAAAATTAAAGATCTATATTATCAATTTCATCTACTGTTAACAATATAGGATTAAAACACACATATACAAAGCAATGTTCACTTTGTATCCGTATGTTTTAATTCACTTTGAGACTTTAGCTTGTTGCTAATTAATGTCTTTTCTTCTTTGGTCATGTTTTGCTCGGGTATGCCCGATGTAGATGTTTTCTTCACTTGTCTTTTGATTGCTCGGGTTGTCCGTAGGTAATCTCGTTGGTTTCGTTTTGATTACTCGGGTATGCCCGTAAGATTTGTACTTTGTACAGCATTTTGATCTATTAAATACACATTTACCGATAAAAAAAAAACAATATACATCGAAATAAATTTTATTGATAAAAACATGTATTAATTTGACGAAAACGAAATGAAATACGCGTAAAATATACTTACTGATTCGAAGTGATTGATAAAAAAATTTCTGGCCCTCTGCGTTTGATCGATTTTTCAGATTTTCAGGTTGAGACAGATGAAAGTTAAGAGAATTTTTATCTGTGTTGGAATAGACAGATGAGAAAAGGAAATTGATTTTGAAATTTTACGTAGAGTGTTTGATTTTTATTTATTACATAAAGGGTAGTATTGTCTTTAACAATACAATATTTAGTAATTGTTTTATGTATTTAAGGGTATTTTTGTTTTTTACCAACAAAGAGGTCATTGTGGAAATATTATGATTTTAACAAGTTAAAGTGGAAATAAGACCTTTTGATTAGGTCAATTTTAAAAGAACCCCAGAGGCGGAGGAGTGAGAGACGAATACAAGAAAAGAAGGAAAAATTAGAGCTAATTTGATTTTGACGAGTTTTTCTTTTAATTTGGATTGGATAACTTTTAACAATGTTTGATATTTGTAAAAGTTTTACTCTTTGCCATATTCAAATGAACGTTGCGAAAAGTAGTATTGACAATATTTTTTATTTATTTATTTTTTGTAAAGTTTTGTTCAAGAAGTTAGTTGGACTACTTATTAGTTTAAGCTTTAGACTTTAGCCAAGCATCTCAAAAGAATTGAATTCAATCCGCAAATAATTTCTATGCTTTACAAAAATAGTTGTTAATCATCCTGACCAACCAAAGACAATTTTATTTTGATCTATTGTTTGGCAAAAAAAAAAAAAAATTAGTTCAAGTGAAATTAAATGCATTTGTTAGTGTTGCTTGTGCAAGTGTCACTCTAATATTCCAGTCAATCTGTAACTTGAAGATCTGAAACAGGTGTGACTCTAAATTTATTTTAATGTGTAAACTGTAATGTTCTACAAATCTATACATGATTACTTGTAGAATAATCAGCAGTGGTGATCATCACAGTTTAGGTGACTACAAACCACTAATTAAGCAATACTTCATGTGGTCCAAATTCTGTCTCTAATAATGAGCTATTTCTATAGCTACTAATGAAGAGATTTGGATACACATGCTTCTATCTGATCTTGGGGTTCAAACTCTCGAAATATAGGAAGGAAGAAGCGAGGACAGAAGTCTTATACTATTAAGCGGAAAGACCGATCTATTTCATTGAAGGAAGAAGCTAAGAAGGGGATTCACAAGCAGGCGTAGTTGTGATGCAATTTACTTATATGGTGATGATAGGATAACTAGTAAAACTCTCACATGTTATATGATGAGCAACTTAGCCCCTGTTTGGTTTAAATGAAAATTGAATTTTTAGTAAATTCTGATAAAAATTAATGAAATATGTGGTTGAAAAGTTAAGTTATTAAAATTAATTATTGAACAGAACCAAACAGAGACTTAATTTAAAGTCAACAAAATATAAGAAAATATTAATATAGTGCCTCATTTTCCTTTCATTTTGACTTGTATCTATTAATTATTAGTAATCTTTGAACACAGTACAACGGAGTATTTTGTAAATTTTCGTTCCAAAAAAATGACAAGGCAAAAATAGTTAATTTTCCGTTTATATCAAATGTTCAAAAACTTCAATTAGATAGGATTACGAAAAGAAAATGAGAAATTAATGTAAAGGTATCAAAAATTACAATTGGAATGAGAAAGTGACATCACTTGAAGACATATCCTACAAGACAAGGACAAAACTTGATCACATCTGCTTTGATATATAATGCACCAAAGTTCATCTTCCATGTATTTGATGTACAAGAAAATGTCAAGCTACATCTCATAATTTTACACACATAACAAATTGGTCATAAAGAAATACGACCAAAAGCATTATTACTGCGCCTATTTCTTCGCTAATCTGAAGAAAATAATATCAATATCGTAAAATGCCTAACTACAGTCAGCTCCCGCTCTCTAGAAACAGGAAATGCACTTCGACTGAGATCTTTGTGTTGTTTACAAAACATGGTTCCTGAAGGCCAACAGCATTTTAGGGGATATGAGCAAAACAAAAGATAAGATTGAACCAAAGAACAGTTTGGCAACGTATCCAAATATATCATTGTCGACTTCTTCAGTTGAGGTCGACATTGCCATAGCTGAAGGCAATGCTTCGATAACTGCATCAGCCATATCAGTGATGAATGAAGTCGTACAGTTCAGAGCAGGAACACGACCCCAATTAGAGATTCCGGATTCAAGAGCCAAATGTTTGTATTCCATATCAATCTCCTCAAGTGTCTCTATGTGCTCACTCACAAAGCTGAAATTTCAAAACTATAATTATATTAGATACAGTTCACACTTCACACGGTAAGGCTATTGAATTGCTAAGTTCAATAATTAGTCGATTTTGGGTTTGTTTGAGAGAGATTTATCCAAGTGAAAAATAAATTTTGGAGAATCTATGGCTAGAAAGTAGGGAAAAGTCATGGGTCCTATACATCGTTTGACTGAAAATGATTTTGGGAAAAAATTGATTTCTGGTAATAATCTCTTCCAAACAAGGCCTTTGTATAAAGAAACAAAAAAATAACTCGTGAGAGAAAAAGGGTTGTTCTCGAAACATACCTCACTGGAACGGCCAGTAGAGACTTTACACCTTTCTGGCCGAGCTCAACAAGAACTTCATCAGTGTACGGTTTTAGCCATTGCACAGGTCCCACCCGGCTCTGGTACATATAAGGAATTAATTAAAATCAACATTAGGTGAGTAGTAGGATGGCATTCTAGATTTTTGTTTTTCATTCTTTTAGTGTTCAAGTGAACTTCCACTCGCCACAATAATCAGGTGGAGAACTTACTGACCCCATAAAATCAAATATTAGGGTCTGTTTGATTGTAAGGGTGGAAAACGGGTGAAAAGAAAATGAATGGCAGAGAATTGAATTGCCTAGAAAACGTTTTACAGGGAATTGTAATTAATGGTGTTTGATTGGTATAATTTTCTCCTGACAAAATTTTCGTTTGGCTTTGTTTTTTATACAAATTGTCAATTAAATGGACAAATTTTTTTATCATTGACTTTGGAATGTGTTCCAATTGCTTAAAAAAAAAAAAATTGTCAAAATGGTGAAAAAACGTTTTCCCACCACTATGGTGAAAAAACGTTTTCTAACTTTTGTGCATCAACCGCTTGTACCTTGGAAAACGTTAGAAAACGTTTTCCTTGGAAAATTAGTGCAATCAAACAGGTGAATAGTAAAAAGTAGGAAAACGTTTTCCACCTTCCACGGAAAACGGGTGCCAATCAAACATGCCCTTAGTGTATTTTGTGCAAGTGATTTTAACCCCTTTGTGGAAACGATAGATCTAGAGGATCTTGGATGAGGACAACCAGTATTAAAAAATCACTTGGATAGCTCCTCAAAATGTGTCAATAACCATGCAAACTGCAAAGAACTAAACTCTAAGACTTCGGAAGCATAAACAATACAACCAACCTGGTAAGCCAAAGTATGATCATTGTTAATTCCTCTTGATTTCAGCTCTTTCATTATTAAAAAAATACATTCTTCCATCTGGTCTTTGTATGGATCGCCTGCATCCTCAATGTAACTTACTGGTACTCCATGAGCAGTGAAGAATATCATTGCCTAAGGTATGGCAAAAGAACTCACCTTTAAACAATTGCAGTAACTATATAACAATATTTACCAAATAAGTGTCCAATTGAACATTTCAAAGTAGGAATTCAACCCACCTCATCTGGATTTGGAAAAATTTGCAACCCCTTTTCAATCAAGTCAGCCATAGACTTGACATAACCTTCTCGTTGATACCATGACTGTATAATAGCAACAGGTAACCTTGACAAATATGTGTCATCCCTGATAAAATATCCTGATTCAGTATGTTAAAAAAGATGAAATGGTAGTACCGGTGCAATATTAATGAACTTTTGCATGCAGTTAATGGAATTATGGACTGCTACTAGATATTACCTAAACATGTCTCGAAGAATGCGGACGCTTGATCCAGTTGTTGAGATAGAATATTGAGGGTACAGTGGCAATACTACAAGCCTTGCAATCTTATCTTTCTTAATCTAGCACAGAAAATGGGGAAAAATAAGGTAAATCAATTTCAATAATCTCAAGATGCTCAATTTATGTTGAATTAAGTACCATCAGAAGAATATAACACACATCCCAGAAAGAGAAGAATACAATTAGGAAACAGAAAAGTTCATATTATAAGATATAGTAACAACATCCCAAATCAGGAAATATGTAAAAGGGAGACAGTTCTTGCACTGCAACACAAAAGAGATGCCTACAGAAATGCCTTTTCATGAGACATCCTAACAGAGCAAAGTGAGTTGGTTTGGATGAATAGGATGTATAGACAGTAAGGGGAAGCCAAGTCTTTGTTTGGTTAGCAAAATGGAGAAGTAAGACAATAGCTTAAAACTCTTAAGTTATCCTTTTCTACCTACCCTTTTTATCACAGAAAAATGGGAGAAAGACAAAAAAAAATGGATATAAAATTTTCCAATTATTTGTTTGAACTGAATTTCTGGAAAAAAGATCCGAATAATCTTATTAGATCGGGAAAATCTTGGAAAATATCAACTACCATTTGAAGGCAGTAAACTGTAAATGAAGTATCCTTTGAATTTGGAGGTATTATGCATTGAAAACACAACATTATTATATTTGTGTGAGGTAATCCTAGAAATTCAAATTCCCCTCCCCTTTTTTCTTAATCCTGTCATCCTGGAAATTATATGGAGACTTCAATTGTGTGAGTGCAAATGTAAATCCTAGTAAAAGTCCCTCGAAAATCATCCAGCAATAAAACTTTCCAAATTTTTTTTGGCAAATCACCATCTCTAATTGGATAAAACTAAAACTCCATTTAGTAACATCCCATTTTGGAGAAATACGAATGAGCACGTGTGAAAGCATATTTTGTTTCAATTCTTATAACATACCTGTTGAACAGCTTCCTCGGTGAATGGGTGCCAATATCGCATTGCAACATAGACATTCACAGGAACTTCCTTCGCTTCCAGTGCCAATTTTAATGCATTTGCCTGAAATGAAGAAAACAAAAGACTGTAAATCCTAGAAGATATCAACACGGTCAAGTTAACTTGGGAAAGGACCAAAAAATTTAGTGGCGATCTCAGTACCTGCTCGTCCGTTATTTTACGCAAAGGCGAGCCACCTCCAATGGCAGCATAGCCTTTCTTACTTTTGGGAGCCCGGAGTACTGAAATAATCTGTGCCAAAGGTTGTTGGAGGAGCCGGAACAACCTGGGCAGACGTATAATATCCTGTGACAGAGGATTAAACAGTGTCACCAATTTGCAAATGATCAAACCCAGTACATGAATTTCTCACATTAACATAAAACATACAGGATCAGCAAATAAATTGAACAGGAACGGCTGAACATCATGAAGAGTCTCAGGTCCTCCAAGATTCAAAAGCAAAACTCCAATCTTTTCTTCTGTGCCGTGTGAATCATCAATGCGGATCCCTGGGTATGTGCACGTGCCAACAGAGCAAAATGTTTTCCCAGTAAATTCTTTCCTCTGTGATGGACAACTGAGGGATAGTCCGACAACATTAATGTTTTTATCATTTGAATTAGAACTTAAAGACACAGAAGCTTTGGTTGTATTGAAGAAAGTGGTTGGCAATCTAGCCTGAGCACAAAGCCTGCATATACCAAATATTACTAAAACTTGAATTTTCGTAGCTAAAAATATTTAACCACAGCAAAATACATGAAATCGCAAAAAATATATTTTGTACATGTACATGTATTGACTTATTTTTTTAAGCCATTTAAATTTTGAATCAATCATCAGAAAATCAAAAAAGGTAAAGGGTAAACATTCTACAAATCCCAGAATTAAAATCACCATAATCATCCATTTTAAATGTAAAATCAAATATTTTTTTTTTCCACGCATAACTCACAGACACAAAGAAAACCAAAAAAACCTCAAAGAAACATATAAGAAAATCAACAAACATATAAGAAAAAACCATATAAAAATACATATAAAGAAGTCTAAAATAGCTCACGATGTAGAATTATGGTTCAAATTCCGAAGATTCATCTGTGGAAGAATCCGATAGCTCGTCGCTGCCTCCATTTCCCAGAAATTTCAACAACCCAGACTATATATACAAATAATCTGTATAAAATGTATGTGCTGGTTTTAAATTTTTAATACGACAATTACCCCCCCCCCCCAACAAAACCCCCCCCCCCAAAAACACCCACCCAAAACCCCCCCCACCCCCCCCCCCCCCCCCACCCCCACCCTCCAGAGATTCTACGAGATTTATTTGGAGACGGAAAGTAGAAAATGAAGAAATAATAAGTAATAATAGGAAAAAAGAGTTGGGTCAAAACGGTGACGCGTTCACCTTTCAGCGACGGAGAATTTACAGGGGCCTCTTAAGAAAAAAGACAGCCCAAAAACTCACCCAAAGAACCATCCAAAATTCACCCAGTTGCACAAAATAAGCCCTAGGTCAGAAGAGAAGATCCTACATCAAAATCATACAAGATCATGCTTTCTTTTTGTAATTTTGTCTTCCGGATAATGGATTGTTTATCCGATTTTGGCAAATGCAAAAATGCTTTTGGCTGATTTCAACTTCTGCATATGTGTGCAATTTAAGGGCAAACTTTTGGCTCATTATTTAGGTTTTTATTTCTCCCTTTTGCATTGGTACCAGTTTCTTAATTTATGGCGCTTGTTGAGTTTCTCTTTTGTTCGATATTGTTTGGCTTTGTTATGTGAAACCTCATTGGAATATCCTTTTCTCTGATCAAATGAATTAATTTGTGCACTGGGCTTTCATGTTTAAATTAGAAATTTGAAGGAAACTACACATTTGGACAAATCTCTGAATTCTTGAAGGAATTATTTGCTATAGAAAATTATATCTAGTTTTAAACTAAGATTTTTTAAGCCTTGGAGTGATGCTCAAATAATTGGGTTTGGCTTGTAATTAAAGATTTTTCTTCGACCGTTTGAAATGATTAATGCTATATTACATGAATATGGGATTGGTGAAATATGCTTTATACCCTTTTGTTTGGTAATGTTATAAAGGGTAGGAAGAATACAAGGAAAACCAGGTTCATTCAAACTGCGGGGTCAAGAAAACTGGTTTTAACAATGGAATAAGCTATTTGTACATTCTTTACTTACCCCCTCCCTTATCCGACCCCACTTGTCCCCCTCACATAAGGGGTGAAAATATTAAATTTAATGGAGTGGGACCCGACCTCCATGTGAGTGCTCGGATGGGACCGAGTCAATCAAAGGGTAAGCTAGAGTGTACATGTAACATGATTGTTTAACAATTGGTGAGATTCTTGTGTGGGGAACAGGACAAGCCAGCTCTTATTACTTATCCCAATTTAGCTTTAAATTGTAAGTGCAGTGACCGTTTTGTGCTTGTGCTATTTACATATGCTTGCCTATTTATGGTGCATTATTATTGTTACAGGTTCAAAAGGACCCGACGCGTGTTAAGCAGGAGAAGAGGCCCCACGCATAGGCGAACTGATTTGGTGTGGAGGACCGAACTAAAGTGTCTCAAGAAACATAACTGAACTCATCCGCACCTCTTAGTGGATGCAAAGGCCCGTACTCCGCAACGACACCTCATCGAACTGCCTCACCCCCCTTCTAGTCGATGTCCTTTTGTACAAGCCTCCAACATTAAATATTTGATTGATTGATGGGACGTGTGGTAGGGTTCAAACGGTCAAATCAGCTGCATAAGCCAGAATAATAAAGATCCGCCAACCTATCGATGGACGGATTGACGTCTAGGATGGAACAGGGTGAAAGGATCCGAAGCCACGTGTCTCCTCATCCAACGGCTCTCCTCCTCCACCCTTAGTATAAATACAACCTCCTTATCCCAGAAGAAGGATTGACTTTTCTAGCAGTATAAAGAACATAAGTTATTCTCTCCTTTCATATACACTTTATTCATTCCGTATCATTTCTTCACGTCTCCGGTGATCACCTTCCCGTCTGTGACCCATACATTTATATTGAAAACTGACTTGACCGTCGGAGTGCTCGCGCGCCCCAACCCCCATTGGGAAAAAGGGCCACGAGTGACTAACGACTTGTTATCGTGTCAGGAAGGAGTGAACTAGAAGACTTATCTGTTGGCGGCTCGAAAGTCCACTTTTTGAGGTCAACAATTATGATCGTGCTGCAGTCCAATTTCATGCCAACAAAATTGTTCAAAAGATTTGGTTGCATTACTCCGGATGTCTATATATTTGGTTCCTTTCACTTTAAACTTTTTTCAAAATGTTTCTTGTTACCACTGCTTTCTTCTCGGTGAAAAATGAGTTTAAAGTTACGGATTTAATCTATTAAAATTTCGATTCTTCAACTTGTCATTTTGATGACGTCAATCTTGAAGTGTTGTGCAGTCAGAAGTTCTTTCTTCTATTTAGCAGATACAAATGTCATTTTCACTTTTTGAGAGTGCTATTGACATCTAGCTTCTCTTTTATCTGAACATGCCGCTGAACAGATGTGTCCTGTTTTCAAGGATTGTTCTCTTGTCCAGAAGCATTTTCTCTGCTTCTCCACAACTTCTGTATATACCATCAGATCGGTGTCTTTATTATTTGATGATATTATTTGTTAGTGTAGCATGTAGCAGTATTGGACATGGGTTCATTGCTGCCTAATGCTTCTATTTTCGTGGTTTCTTATCTAGTACTTCTTTCACTAGTTATTGCAGTTAGGAGCTGCTGTAATTGGAATTGATGAACCTACAGTATCTATTGATGATTTAGCTGATCAGATTGCTCAGATTCTTGAATTATAGTGGTAGTAACTGCCTCTTTGAATGCTAGCTAATTTCCATATTCTTTCTGGTTAACCCTTATTTCTGGGGACCATATATTTATATTGTCTGCAAGTCAGTGAGTTTGTTGGTAGTTTTTTTACTGGAACTCTAGATAATTTGCTCTTCTTTGATTACTTGTCCAGACTTGGTGCATTGATGTGCATGGGTGTAACAGCTGGAGCTTATATTCTTACCCTGTTTGCAGTAAGCTGTTCTCATGGTTGCCCATGTTCCTCCAGCTGTACGATTACATCCTGTTTTGATCTTTCAGTTTTTACTGCCAGTTATGTTACATTCTGCTGATTCTTGTTTCCCCTCTGTGTAGAGCGAATGGTTATGTAATAAGGTTTATTCTCATTCCTCTTGTACATACACACACATTTTAGCAGTAGTTGTTTTTCTGCAAAAAAATAATTAAATAAAATTCACAACATTCAAATACAATAATTCCTCTGCTTTGAATTTCCTCTCTCTCTAAATTTTACTTCTGCTTTGTTGGTGTCTGATCTCAAGGAATACCTCAGAGCCACCTAAAAAATGATTGAAATAGCATAATTATGAGGTCGGCAATCACATTGTAAGGTCAGACCATAGGACCCCACCAATAAAGACAGCTAAAAGCCGTTGCTATATAAAACCTGATATCATCTTGAATCAACTGAAGGAATGTTCCCTAATGAACTCTACATCTGTATAATAGCCAATCAAAGCAGACTGTGTCACCTTTGTCGTAGCACCACCATATACACCAAGAAGGAGAAAGCATGATTGTCTAGACTACAAGTAATGATGACTTAGACCACAGGTTACAACCTGTGTAATGATTATTTAACTTGGTCAGATTCCTCAAACAATTGAATGATCGAATCCCTTTAAACAAGGCGATGGCACACGAATCAATGTCAATGCCATAACTTGACAAGACATAGAGCGATAAGTTCCTATTGAAATGCCTATTGTAAAGGGCAATGACCTCATACAAAGGCTGAGCTAACCATCTCCTATGTAATACACTACAAACACTTCTTAATGAAAATTTCTCTTTACAGTATTCTAGTAAATTAAACGTAGTTATTCTACAGAATTTCTCTTAAATTGATCTATAATCGCCACATCACTTTTAGTCAATTTGGCGCTAGCAGTAGCAGTAGTGTCTGTCATATAACAACCCAGATTTTCAAAAAACTCTAAAGCATTCACTGTGAGTGGATAATTAGTGTATTTGAATTTTCCGTATCACCCAAAAGTTAGCTATTCTCAAGTGTAACGTATACTACAGAGTTTATTGCTTAAAACTCGATGGTATCAATATCCAATAATTGCGTAAAAATCAAGAGTAATTGACCCATCTTTAAGTTTTCACAGTTTCTCCAGTAAAATTTAGAATAGAATAGAAAAATTGATTATTTATCTAAAGAGTAAAGACCCCTCTAGAAAATTATAACACTTTGTTGGACCAAATATGTTCTAAACTTTCTTTGGTCATACATATTAGGGTTGAACAACGAAACTGTCAAATCATAAAATTGAATTGAAATCACTTTTTTGAAATCGTTGATTTCGGTCCACGTGAATTTGTCAATATTTTTATTTTGAATTGAACCAAACCGTTTCGAAATTATTTGATTTAGATTTCGATTTTTGCAAACCGTTTCAAACTGTAAAATCGTTTACAAAAAAATTGAAAAAAAAAATAATTTAAAATATATCCAGCCCAATTAAAACTAAACACATTCCAGTTAAAAAGGACGCATTCATATTAGACATAATCTAATTAAATTCAATACATAAATAGAAAATTATCCATGATAATTAATTAATTAAATCATACTCAAATACCCATCTGTCATCGCAACTTTGAATGTAAAAACACTCAAATTGGATGAAGTGTTCAATAACAGCCGTTGAACCATATTCATTGACCATCCATTATAATTGAGTAAACAATTAAATCTAAATTTTAATTCATTTTTACACATTTTTTTCTTCTACTAATAGTTTTCTTGAATTTCAGCTAAATTTTTGGGCCAGATTATCCAATTTTTCTTATTTTTTTGACAATTATTTGCTGTATTTTATTGGTAGTTGTATTGTTTTGTTTTAATTTTTGTCGAACAACATTTTTCATTTATTTATTTACGTCTCAATTTCCTAGTCAGGTCACTTAATTAATTAACTTAGTAAACATTGAATCTTTTGTTATAGACTAAGACGTTAAAATATTTTTGCATTATAACGATTAGAGTCATAAAAACTTGGGTTTGTAATATTTTTAATGATAATGATTTTGTTTTAACATGAAATTTTAGACTAATATTTATGGTTTAACTTATTCGACGTATATTATTTTTTTTACTATTAAACCATGATTTTAAATTGAACCAAATTAAAAAAAAAAAAAAAAAAAAAAAAAAAAAAAAAAAAGTGATTTGGATTGGTTTAGTTTATAAATTGAAGTGATTTTTCAAACCGCTTTAAATTCTTTGATTTAAAACTTATCACAATTCGAGTTCACCCCTAATAAATAGTTCATTATTGCATAAACTTGTCCCAGTTCTCCCTAAATTGGAAAGAATTGGCATAGAACTGTATTCTTCCCTGACCTTCTCAGGCAATCACTTTTTGTCTTTTCCCCATTCAATATATCTTGGCCCACAATTACCCAAGCCACCTGGACCCTAGGCCCAATGTGAATTAGATCATGTAGCCACCATTTATAATTAGTGGAAATTCAAATTACATGTCTTACCCCATTTTATTTACTAATTCAAATTTTACATTTTCACATTTTTTATCCTATAAATACTGTATTTAAGTCGGTAAAAGTGAAATATCATGAACAACTTCACTCTTATAATTAATTTGTTAACTAGCATATATCACTCCAAACACGCCAAATCATATACACCAAATTTATCATCCAAAATTCTCAAATTAATGTGGAACCATCCAAACTTTCTCAAATCATAGTATCTCATCCATTCAAAATCAAAATCAAAACTATCATAACACAAAAAAAATTCAAAACATGCCAAAGATTTTTCATCTTTTTATCTCAATCCCTTATTTTTTATTCAAATATAAAACCCGATAGGAGTCTTTGAATACCATGATTGACATGACAAAAATATATAGTACATATAAGTTTTTGAAGTGCCAAAATGTAATATACAATACAATTTCCCAAACGTGATAAAAAAAAAAAAAAAATACAATATGTAATCTACCATATATACCATTAATTTGACATATCATTAGGCCTGGGCACGGTCCGATTCGGTTCGGTTCTGAAGAGAACCGAATCGAACCGAAAATTTTCGGGTAGTGAGTAAACGGAACCGTCGGGTCCAAATATAATTTTGGAACCGTTCGGGTTCGGTTCCATTCGGTTCAGTTCGGTTCGGTTCGGTTCGGTTCCTTACTATAATTAATTTTTTTAACATTTATAACAACACTACAATCTGACATGTTTAATCTTAACTTTTACAAATTAACGTATTTCAATTTAATAACATATAAATAACAAGTTGTCCAATAAAATTAATTTACCAATGTATACAAATAAAAAAAGTAAATAGTAAATTAGTAATACTAAAATATCGGTGATCCATATAAATTAGGAGTCATAGACTCGTAGAGATAAAATATTGCTAATATAGTAGTACGTACCGACTAGTTGATTTAACCATCAATTGTTTGATTTGTCATACTAGATACTAAAAAACTCTAAAAGAAAATTTGAAAAATCACAATTAACTAACATAAATAAACTAAAAATTGTTGAACTAATAAAATTTAATAAGAAAAAATATAATATATATATTTTATTACCTGTCTCAATGCTCTCATAGAACTCAGTATTTTCAATGCAAACTCTATCTTAGCTAATTTATTTTGAAAAAGTTAAAATAATTTAATCTTTCTCTGTTTCTCATATATAAAAATTTAAAAATTTAAAAAAATTCGGTTCTTATTCGGTTCTTCGGTTCTAGGTAGAGAACCGACCCGAACCCGTCGGTTCTCGATTCAGATACCCGTTCGGGTATTTCAATTACGAAGAACCGCTCGATTCGGTTCAGTTCGGTTCGGGTCCGGTTCGGTTCGGTTCGGTTCGGTTCGGGAGATATGTCCAGCCGTACATATCATCTTAATAAAATATGATTGATTGATGTAACAAAATGTTATATATGCAATCATTAATTATTCAAGATTAACATACCGTGATTCGCAACATTCCATTTTTCATAAATTACATAATATTACTCATTTAGACATGCCATAATTGTTGTAGAATAAACAATATGATATGAAAATAAGCATTATATTGTGCACGTAAAAATATTATATTTAAAAATGTTAATACATTACAAGTTATATTATAGCAACACAATGTCTTACAATATATTGACTTGCATTTCGAAAAAAAAAAGAAAAAATAATAAAAATAATAACATAAGACTATAAATTGCCAAACATGAATTTTCATTATTTAGTAATATGAAGTGATCGGAAATAGAAATTTCAAAATAATAAAAATGGATTTTGAAATTATACACACAGATGTTATTTACAGCCCGTTTGATTCCCATTTTTATGAAAATGCATTTTTCTCTCCCTTCTTTTCAATCACACATTCTTCATTAAAATAATATTTCAGGTAAATAAAAAAAAATTCCTTATTTTTCAACCACACATTCTCCATCAATCTACTATTCTAAAATGCATTTTCTATAAAAATGAGAATCAAACGGGCTCTTAATAATCCAATTGTTTCTATAATAAATCCCTACATTTTAGGCGCTATTTAATGACATGGAGATAAATGGCCTTCTCTGGACCATTTTTGGAATGAAGTTTTTACAGATACACTATTCAACAATTTTTTTTCACCTTTGGTTCGACAATGAATGATCATCGTGTCTTCTTCTATTCAAACAACCAATAAAAAGGGAGAATCAATGGTAAAATAATTAGTAAACATTTGAATCTTGAGAACCAATTTTATAATTAATTTGTTTCTTTTTTATTTCTCACTTATTAGTCCCATGATAATATGTTCAGCTCTCGCGTTCACCGTTATAACATGTGCAAATTTGTCTAATTCAATATACCAAAAATGCTATTAATGGCCTATAAAAAAAAAAAAAAAAAAAAAAAAGTTAAAATTAAGCTATTAAGGGAGAGTTCTCTTCGTGTTTCATTTTGTATTTTGAGTTTTGAATTCGTTTTGTGTTTTGTGTTTTGGGTGTCCATTTTAAGATTGTTGAAAACTCGTTTTTTTTTGTCGTTTTGAAAAAATATTTTACAACCCTTTTTTTTTAGTTTTGACAGATTTGTAAAGAAAACAACCAAAACGTAAAAAAATTGTTTTCTTTTTTTTTTTTCACAAAATTTTCAGCCGTTTTCAAAAATTCGTTTTCGAAAATAGGAAAGATAACGCTTTTTCAATATTTTGGAAAATCGAAAACAGAAAACGACCCGAAAATAGCAAAAAGAACGCCCCTAAACTGCTTCGTGGGGTACATTTCCCTTAAGATAACTCACGAGTTTAAGATCTATTTGTTCTTAGCCATTGAATTTTGGGTTGACGAGTAAGTCACACGAAAAGATAATGCAAGTTGCCTGTCAACTAGGATATATAATATATGTGTGTGTTATATTTGTAAGCACTTAAAAATCATCTTTCTTTGTCCTTGTAACATATATAATCAATGTTATAAAGAAGAAATGAACACAATTACATGAACAAGTGGGGCCTTTTACCAACCAATAAAAATAGGTTATATATTAGGATTTGTTTGATAAAAAATGAAATTTGGGTGGAAAAAAAAATGAATTACAGGAAATTGAATTACCTAGAATTTGTTTTACTGAGAATTGTAATTAAAAGTGTTTGATTGGTATAATTTTTCACATGAAAAATATAATACTTTTGGTATCCGTATGACTTTATTTTTCATGAAAATTATCAATTAAATGAATAAATTTTCTTACCATTGGGGACAAAATTTGTTTAGATTACCAAAAAATAAAAATAAAAATTTTAAAAAATAATTTGAAAATTTTTTGGTGTTCGTTTGATTTTGTTTTATGTGAAATTTGTCAATTAAATTAAAGGGATAAATTTTTTTACACTTCATCTTAGAACTTGTTTTTATTACTAATTAAAAAAAAATTTTAAAAATGTGAAATTTTAATTCCCACCAAAGTGATGAAAAAATGAATTTCTTGAAATCAAGAAAAAATTCAAAAGCTGTAAAACGATTTTTATGAAAAATTTGATCAATCAAATAAGTCAAAAATGGAAGTTGAAATTCGAATTCCAACTTTCAGAAAAAATAACGTGTTATCAAACGCACCCTTAATGGTTTTTTGAAGAAAGATCATCACATCATAAGTAAGCCATTTGGTTGGACCTTTTTCTAACAAAGTTCATAAATCATAGAGCCCACAAAAATATAACTAAAGACATCCACTCGCACTCAACCTTTTTATTATTAGGTGGACAATCAAGAAACCACCCCCTCGCTACCCTACCCCACCACATGCCCACCATCCACCAACCAAAAAAATTGAAGTCCATAATAACCAATAATTTATTAGCAAGAAAATGTCGATCAAGAAGAACAACATGAATTCACATCTAGCTATAAGAGTGTATAATACACCAAACAAAAGGAGATAAATCATAAAATACTACTATACAACCCAATGTCAACTTGCATGGAATAAACCAATCTTAACAACTAAATAAACATTAAAAAAAAAAAAAAAAAACACGCAACCACTATTATTATCATTCCTGCCGGCACGGCTGCAGCTAGCCGTAGGACTTGCTGACACCTTCTTGAATTTGACAGTTCTTGACCAGTATAGGTCTCAAACATTACTTTGAATTTGCCCTTCAACTCATAATGGCACATAAATTTCTTACATTTTTAGATAGTGTATCAAATAGTATATTTAAAAAAGAGAAGAATTCGTACCATCTAATATTACGCACCAAATTTATACTAGTGCTAAGACGCGGCCATTGCCACCACCCCAAGCTTCTGAAGATTGAGCTTCACAACAGTATCAGTGAACATTTTAGTGTCCTCTCCTGTATTCCCCTCTGGTATATCCACTATATAAGACTCTAAAACAATGGTGTAAATCTTTCCCTCTTTGTTAAACTCATTAACAGACGTTACAGATCGATAATTATTCAGCCTATGCTGCCCACCCATAACGCGAAAACTCAGTATATGCTTCTCATCATCCAAAAACTCAAGTTTCTCGGTGCTGGTGGAGGCGGGCAGGCCGGAAATCACCGTCACCTCCCGGATGCTACCGACGCCGCCGTCCCCAGTCATGCGGCAGCTCTTGACGAAGTGCTTGTACTTTTGTGGGTTGTCGAAGCGGCGCACGAAGGGCCAGACAGCCTCCGCAGGCGCATCAATCTGCTGCTTAATCAGAGATGTGGTTGTGTTAGGCAATGGGTCGAATAGGTGGTAGGTGCGGATTACAGGCTCTAGCTCTCGAAATTCTTCCTCTGTAAGACCCTGAGGAATTTGGATTTTCTCCATTTGGTACTTCAATCTTCTCTCTCTATCTCTCTATGTTTCTATAAATGTATGAAGAAGACGGAGTAAAGAGGTAGAGACAAATGGCTATATATGGAGTTTTGTGGACAATGAATGGCTTTATTCAACTCTGCAGCGTTTTTGTATTGACAGAAATGCCCTTGAGTTATTAATTTAAAACCAACTTGTCAGTTGTCGTTTTGCTAAATTAGGAATTTGTTACTTAAAATATTATGAGTGTGTTTTATAGGCATTATTTGAGAAAAATGAATTTTAAAATAGTGATATGATGGGAAATGTGTGGTTGAAAAAGAAGGAAAAGTTATTGATATGATAGAAAATATTATTTTATTAAAAAATATGTGGTTGAAAATGAGTAAAAGAATGAGAATGAGAATTAAAATGGGAATCAAACAGGGCCTATATATACATTAGTGATTTATGCCGGTGTTACAACTAGACATAGCAAGGATATTATTAACCAAGACAAATTTGCACATATAGTCCTCAATGTTTAATATTTCATACTGATTCATCCTCATATTTGAATACAAACTTTAAATTTTGAAGACGAATCAATAAGAGACGTTCAAAGTTGAGGGAACTATTCGTGCAATTTTCCTCGAAGTTTTTATTGTTTTATGAAAACAATTCATCAGAAGAACGTTATTTGATACCCGTGTCTTGCCATCGAAAAACTCAAAAATACATTGGGAAATCACTTACACTCATAAGCAATCTCGCATATGCTATGGAGAAATCCTGCACACTCATAGGCAAATCACACGCATGCCATATTATGTCGTACATACAATATCGATATCAAGTAAATTTGGCACTATATAGTTTTCGTCACTATTGCTCATTCCTCACACACCTGTGCAAACTCCACACACAACTTAGCCAATGCGCCAATCACGCGCACATTAGTGTGATATCGCTCACTATCTTGCCAAATGATGCACAATTCTTGCACAATTGTGCCAAGACATCGACATATACAGGACAAGGCACCACCACCTATGCCGAAACCATCACAGCTAATCAGGGGCTCCATTTAGCTACGAAGAGAAGCTTCGTTTGGATATCATATAAATTAGAAGCAACGACACTCTTATTAGTATGTTGAACTACATAGTACGAGAGATGATTAAAGAAACAAATAAATAAATTGTTATTTCTATCTACCATGATTGCAGAAATATTTCTTTAATATTTAAAATTGTCCATTTAATATCAAAGTAAAACAATATAAAATATGTTTAACTTAATCGAACTTCAAAATTAATGTATTTTGTAAATACATTCTAATTCAAATGTTTATTGTGTATATAACTCGTTGACGTTATTTTTTTACCAAATAAAAACAAAACAAACACAAATAGCCTAACAAGAAGAGTCAAAATTAAAATTGATTAAAAAAAAAATCCATGTCATTTTCCCAACATGATGGCATGGATAAGATAGATGAGATGACAAATAGAGCAAATGAGAAGTTTAATTAAAGAAATGAATTAAATGGGAATAGGGATATAAATGGAAGAAGTGGATAAAAAGGAGTAAAGTGCCTTAATCAAAGTATGAATTAGTTTATATGTACATAATAATGTACATAATAGACTACATTCTCTCATATAAAAGGAGGTTCACATATAATTAAATATTCGTGAGCACCTCTCCATGTAAAGAGGTATAGTCTATTATTTACATCATGATGTATACATGTAAACTAACCCATCAAAGTATAGTCGCAATCGTTGAAAAGAGGGAAAGTGTAGATTCATGGATCATGTGACTAACTTAACTGCCCGCGTGATCTATACTTCACTTTCCCATCACACCTGGCCCCACCTTCCCTAAAACTCTAACATCCACTTTTATTATTTTAATTACTTATTTCTTTCCAGATATGTACAGTTGTACGAAAGAGAAATGCAATAATTAGAGAGATTTTTCACAGATTTTATCTCCACGCATAAAATTTGTGAAAATAATTATTCACACAAAATTCCTTTTATAAAGATTGAACCCCAACTTTAAGGATATTTCTTTTATAAATTGCAGGATATATCTCAATAAGTCAAGGTACAAGAATTATCATATTGGTGTTCATAAAAAATTTTCTTTTATGCATGCATGTATAATGGCAACTGAGCGGGAGCGGGGAGGCATGGTTAACCCTCTCCCATGAATTTTATGAATTCGGATGAGGATTAAAATAACTATATTTTTCTTCTAGATTATTTACTTAGTTACTTTATATTCAAAAATTTTAAATTTATATAAATAAAAAATTAAAGTCGGGATGAGTTCTAGGTAGATAGCGAGAGATGGGACATTTTGTCGTCATTAATTAACAACAAGGCGACCATTATCTACAATATATTAAAAGTGTGGATTGAAGAGAAATTTTTAATTATCAAATTTATCCTTACATATTTAGCTATATGTCCAATATACCCTCATTTATTCTTATATATTTGATTTTCTATTTTACCCTTACATTTTTATGTTTATGGTTAATAATACCCTTAAAATTAAATTTATTTCAACTAAATTCAATTATTATTAAAATTAAAATTATTTATTTTTTAAAATTAAGTCAATTAATTTTCACCAAACACTATTATTACTAATTATCAGTATATGATTAATAAAAACTTATATAAAATCAAAATAAAAATTATAATAATACTACATAATTAACATGAAGTGACATAAACTATTAAGTCAATTAATATTAATATATATAATTTATAAATATAACAAAATTATATATACAATTAATAATGTAGACAGTGTTTAACTGATAAATTTCTTATAAATGAACAGTTATAATTTAGAGAAAAAATAATCTTCAAATGATCATCATATCTACAGTGTAGATAGTGTATTGATCAATAAAATTTTTCAATTTGAAAATTTATGGAGATCTCATGGAGTACGAGGATAGAGATTGGCTGCTAAAACGGAGTCATCGGGAATATGATATTTTGTAGTGGCTATAAGCTCTGATGTACAAGTCGATAGGACATGTCGTATGAACGAGACGTTGGATCCTTTACTAAGCTCAATGTTTTTTTCTTTAATAATATCAATTACATCAATTACTTTTTAAAAAAAAAATTATTAGTATTTAAAAAATATTATATTTATCATTCTTCCGATATATAATACGTGCAATGCACGTATTTACTGCTAGTTCAAAGAAGTATAACAAAACCGCGGTTATATTGAACTTCGCTTAAGAGTCACGCATGAAATTTATATGCGCGTGAGTACACGTAACAAGTCAATCACCTCTCAAAAGAAAGTATAGTAAATGAAATGATTTTGTGTACTGTAGATATCACCGTGGGCATCCCACATGAAATTTATTGGGAATATGAGCCCTGAGTTAAGACAATTTTAATTAAGAAGATGATAGGACAACTATCGCAATTCTCAAAACTACCATATTGTTCTTTTTCTTCTCTCTTTTTGGGGACAGTTTTGCTATAGTGTCAGGGAGATGACATCCCCCTGATCGCACCCCCGAAAGGTGGGGGCTTCTATTGGGTGGAGTTTCGGCCCACCCTTCTATTGTGGGCTTCGATAGGTGGGGATGTCAACCTCAACCGTTTAGCTTAATTCTTTTCGAGAATAAGTAGTTATATTTCTTATGTATCTTTTTGTAAATTTTATGGCACATAGAAGTCAACAAGGGATGGGACATAATCCATTAGTTCCATTTATACATGTCGACTTTCTTTAATTTTTTGTCCTAATTATATAATCATGTTTCTTTATTAAAAATATTTTGTTTTGTTCGTTTATTAATATACAATTATTTAATTTATCTAATTATAATTAATTTTTAACTTAATTTCGAAATTGTACAAATATAAAGATAAATTAGAAAAGTTTTCTGTAATTATTTTTTCAATAATATTAAATAAGTTTTTTTTAATTCATGTAAAAAATAAAACTCTTATTTAATTCATGTAAAAAATAAAACAAGTTTATATAGATGTGATAGAGAGAATACTATATAGAGACTAGAGTAATTATTATTTAATTAAGAATTAGTCTATTTGTATACTTCTTGTGTATATAATGTATCACATCCCCCTCACAAGAAGTATACATGTAGCATCACTCTTTAATTAATATATTGATCTCAATGAGATTTGTAAATTAAAGGTCAACTTAAGGGTTCTTTATGGAATGAATTATGCTGCTCAGATAGGGGCCCTTTGACAGGGCCTTGTGATAGGTGTCACCTCGACCCTTGATTCGAAATATGACCATTGATTC